>JAMZAV010000085.1:0-2979278 GCA_024449915.1 Sweltsa coloradensis
CTTAACGCAGTTCAAATGCAAATGATTTGTTTAAACAGGCGCGTATTGTATTAGGTACCCTACATGTTGTACTAAGCCTTTCACCAATGGAGCTAAACTCGAGTTTAACTAGCTCGCTTATCTTAAATTCAGTTTAACCATGACCCATTCCACCACATTTTATTCACCTCGTTTAGCTAAGCAGAGTTTATTTTGTAACCGAAGGATGTCTGTGATTGGTTCTTAAAAAATCACGTGATTTTGTCTCCAAGGCAGCTGTTGAACAATACAGTGACGACACACTGACAACATAACTATGAAAAATGAAATACGTCGCGTGGTACTAACTACTCGGAGAGTGAGAAAATCTTGCTGTTACAAGTGTTGAACAGTATAACACGTATAAACAGGTATAAAGACGTAAATAAAACCGATTCCAACATCGTCACATCGTCAAATCACAGCTTGTTATATGTGGAATCAAATATTGTACTGGCAGTGAGTCCAGTTTAAGTTGTGTAACCGCACCCCAGGTAGGAGTTAGTTTAAGCGCGGTTTAAACTCGAGTTTAGTTTGGTGGAACGCATTTCAAGCTAACCGAGGTTAACAAAATTAAACTCGAGTTTAAGACTGGGTGGAATCAGGCCTAAGCAGTTTTGCTAATAAATAATAGCCTACTAGTACTACCACTACTACCGGTACTACTACTACTACTACTACTACTACTACTACTAGGCCTACTACTACAAGTGTTCACACAATAAAACAAAAAACAACACACTAAAAACACATAACAAACAACGACCATCACCTTAACACGCCGATCTTCGAACGCAAATCCGTGCAACCAACTACCCGGATTCCATTATAAAATTTGCTGCATAACTAAATGGTAGGCGGTGGGCCTACCCCCCAACCCCCACTGAGGCTCTGCCCCTAGACCCCAACAACAAAACGCACTAAAGCACAACCAAAGCATTCCGCTATTGACGAGTAATTCTTCACAATTACGTTTTAGTCTTAATAATAATACTATGCTTGGCACTAGCCTAGGCCCTAGTAAACCCATAGACATATAGGGTCTAGGCTTAGTTTCAAAGCAGGCTAGGCCTGGGCTAGGGTAGGTAGGGCCTAGGCTAGCTAGGCCTAGGCTGGGCTGGGCCCGAGTGCCTAGGCTTAGGCCTATGCACATAAGCCTTTGGTTAAGCTTTTTAAAAGCATGTTATGATCCTACCAATTTGTAACAGCTTGTTTGAGTGATTGTAAAATCAGCTATGCTAGGCTATGTCAAACATATTATAGTATACTAGGCCTACTAGGGCTTACCTAGCCTAGGCGTAAACTCTTGTATTTCGGCTACAGGCACAGGCAGATCCCAATGTTTGGGGCCCTACTGTTGATTGTTGACGTGCCGGTAGGCTACGTCTGGGCCCTAGTGACCAACTCCGAACACTGAAAAGGCCTAGTAAGCCTCTGGACGGAAAATGTTTGACAAGGCCCCAAGTATCGTAACCTTCATGCTAAATGAGCCAGCAGGTTTGTTTTGCCTGCAGAAATTGAAGACACTGTGTTAGCTTTAATGCTTACCTAATATTTCGGCTCGAGACGTGCAAATATGAAGAATAATGAAAGTGATAATTTCCTTTATATTCCACCACAAATTGATAATTTTTGAACTGTACTGTTGGTATAATGTCACGGCCGTGGCCTTCGTATACTCAATCCGCAGTTACTACATCAGCTGGATTCGAAGTTCGGCCACTGCTCATTTTGGCGCGTTTATCAAATCAAAAAATCAAAAGATCAACTTCTTATTACTATATTACTTATTCACGTGTTTTCCATACTTCGGTACACACCGGAACAACTAAATGCAATGCATGCGAATTTTGGGGTCAAGCAATGCATGTACCTATATAATAAACACAAACCATTCAAATACAAAACTTATCTAAATGCCCTATAAAATAATTATGCAACATAAAATCGTTTTATAACATATTATTATTACGTTATTACCGTTGAGGAATTTTTAGACTATATGTCATGTAGAACAGTAGAAATCATACCACCTTCTGCATTTTGATGTGTATTTGTTTGTAACTCTAATCCCAAGATGTAGAGGGCTGCGATCAAAACGATGTAGTCTGTGTCTTATTGTGTGGAACACGTGTCCGGCACTAGACAATTCAGATAAGAAAGATTGTAAAAATGATCTGTTTATTTACATGGCGATTTTTTTTATCAGCACTATTATATGTTAATTTTTCAAATTTATCATTGCAATCTGTTTAAATCTAGTCTTGATGGTGTATCAAACCTCAAGCACATTAATTTTGTCCTTGATTAATCACAAATATGATTTCAAGCAAATGTGTATAAAGTTTTAAAGGATTTGTTATCAACTTCATTGACTACCTTAGTCCTTTCCTAAACAAGCTATTATACGATAGCAATCATTATTGCTATTCCAACTTGCAATCCAACTTACAAATTGTACGACATAGGCATGGAGGATTATTGTGCCGCACTTTTGGTGAATACCGTACCATGTAGACGATCAGGAGGATGGAGCAAACCATAGCCTCAAGCTGATCTTCTAATCATGATTATTGTAATTATGATTTTATTTTTATTTTTAATCGTGTATTTGCCTTTGAAAAAATATAATAATAATTATTATTATTATTATTATTATTATTATTAATAATAGTAAAAAAAGGTGTGAAATGGGTCATTTCGCCGCGTCGCGTGTTTACACTTACTCGTGCGTCCTATCTGTAATAGCGTTGAGCGAATAATATATAAAATATTATATATTATTCACTCAATGGCAATAGTAGCACGATTGTCTCCAATAATTACCATGTACACCTTTTTAGGTTAATACTTGTAGCAAAGCTTGTAGTATGGTACGGTGTTCTCCAGAAACAAACATATTTGGGCCAAATCTTGATGAATTATGCTGGCAACTTGATTATGTCTGTACAAATAAATAATAATACGATTGAGCCAAAAGTTTACATCCCGAAATTACAGTGTGGTATGTGATCTATGGTCTCATTGGTTAAATGGCACTTTCGACATTATTTTATCGTCTAGAAATTGTCTTATCCATAATTATAAATAAATAAAAAAATACATTTGATTTTAGAGTCTACCCACTCAGTCACAGAGCTGGTTTTCAGGTGGGGGGGGGGGGGGGGGATCAAACGTAAAGCCGATCAAGCCAACCCTGTAGGCGACCATCGACCGTCGAACAATGACCAACTAGAGACCGGCATAGGAAACACCGATCAATCAAGCTGGAACGATTCCTTCCGCGAGCAGCAACAGAATCAACAAGGCTAATTCGGAACAACCTTAGAATTTATTATGTGCCTCGTTGCTAGGACGGCACCAAGGTCATCGTTTACTAATTCCTAAGCCAAGAACTCAGAATCAGAAGTCAGAATCGAACCGTGGACCTGTTTTGATAGCAGAGACGCTAACTACAAGACCAACGAACTACAGAATGTGATGATGATGTGCTTCTTATAGTTTCTGACAGGTCACGAACAGAGTTGGCTCAAGCGTAAAGTCGAGTCCCGTCGAGACCGGCAATCCCGACTGTAAGTTTCCCCCACCCCACCCCCCCGCACACACACACACACACACACACACACACACACACACACACAGCCCTCCTAGTTAGACATGTGCATTGCACCCTGGGGATGGGTTTCCCACGAGAAATATTCTACTTTCTGGAAGCAATTACTTGACTCTGAGCGTATAGCTATGAAAACCCCCTGCGTTTCTCCAAACATCACGCCCACTTGTAACTTATGTCAATAAAACGCTGTGATAATAAATATACAATAATTATAAGATGCTTCATGGTTATATACTCAATGGTATAACATCTATACATATGCCCGATATAATTCTGTGTGATGTTTCCCCCACATTTTATGTTCTTATTCTTCTCGCGAAGAAATTATGTTCAGCGTGTCATGCAATATATACTGTATGAAACCGCTAGTAAGCCATAGTATTTTGAAGTCAATCTTTTTTGCATATTTCCAATCTTTAGCTATGGAATTGTGACTTGGGGTAACTCAAGGGAGATTCTGTTATTGCAAAAGAGAGCTAAAATAAACTTGATGGCGGTTGGTCCAAAGACCAGTTGCCGTCAATTATTTAAGGAGCAACGTATTTAACGATAGTATTTTATTATAGAATGTGTGATGCACATTTTTTTAAATATACGCATAGGTACACCACCAATCTAGAGAACCACACTCAAGAACGATCAACAAGGTTTCATATCAAGCTGGCAATTACTGCTCACAAGACAAGACGGCTTTGTTCGATTTTTTTTGTAATATCTCCCAGAATATAATATAATTATGTACGTAATGTTTCTGACTCTAAAACATCTCGTTTTAAAGTAAAATATTTTATAATAAGTGAATGTATATAATATGCTTGTCAAGATTTTTTTAAATCTGCATTTTACCTATTGTTGTGCTATAGCAATGAACTATGGATTTTTTTTATTGGTTCTTTAAATTTTCTATCATGTAGTTGTTATACCTCGTTAATTATAATACTGACCATGTAAAATATCACTTTGCGTAACATTGTTTTTAAATGTATGTGATCTATTAACAATAAATAAACTATGAACTATATGAACATCATAACTTAAGGGATTGTGTACAAAATTATCATCATTATGCATGTCTAACGGCGTTAGGTTGACATCTGCTTGAGAGCAAGCACGTGGACACAACGTCTTGCACTACATCTGTAATCGCGAAGTAATACGTGCGTGCGATATTTAAATCAAGAAAGATAATGGCGTATATCTTCATCCTGCAGAAGCGTGTTATTTGTTGCCTGAAAGGAACCAGCCGGCGCTCATCACGCAAACCACTTTTTACCAAGTTGAAGTTCCTGACTCTCCCCTTGATCCTGATACAGCAAGCTGCCATTTATGAAGTCGAACCAAAATCTGTTCACCAGAAACTCGAACGTCCACAGCCATTTCACGAGAAAGACGGTGGATCGCAACCTCAAAACGGTGGATCGCAACCTCAAACTGTTCAGCAGGGATACATTTTAGACCATTATGCCGATAGTGTTGGCTCGAACGCTAAGCGCTTGACTCTGATTCGGGAGGTCTCAGGTTCATAACGAAAGTTTTCCCGAGATTTTCCTTTGTCGTTAATGCGAATGCAAGGGATTTAGTCCTCTAAAACAGCCCTCGGACATCCCTTCACAATAATGTGCCCTTACTCCAATATAAGAGGGGTATGCATCTCAGCCTGGACAGACATCCCACGATAAATTTAACACTATATTGTCTTACCAACTCAATTAGAAACCATGAACGATCTAACTTCGTTTAAGTGATCATTAATACAGTTTTTGTTGCCCCACTCTTTAGTCGTTTCACAGTCTCAAAGTTCCTCATACCGCTTACATTATACTGTGTTCTTATTTTGGTTTACGACGTTTATATGCAATTGGAAATCCACGCATGCATGTATGTTTATATTATATCCATTGTTATGTTTTCTCATTATCCATGTAATCCAATGGGGCAATGACTTATAAAACAATGCAATGCAATACAATCATTATACAATACAGTATACCTCTTCCACCACGTAGCAAATCTATATAAACACTGTCGTCCATTTGAACGTCACTGTAATGAAGTCGGTATTCTGCAAAACGAGTTCTTATCCTTCTTGCATCTCAGTTTGTGCCCAGGTTAAAATACCGAACGGATACCTTAAATCTGGACAGGTACAGCATTAAAAATTATGTGCCTATAGGTACCTTTAAGTTGGTTTTTTGCTTCCGCATGATGAATCTGTTTTACTTGAATGAACCCAAAGTATTTATATAATATGTAAACATTATACCTTCTTCCATTCCTTCAACAAAAATTTCACCTGACGATTGAACACCGTTTGAAGATTTTATTTTGACCTTATATGCACATATAATTCACACTTTTTAATTCCAAAGTACATTAATTTGAATATCATGGCTAAACTAATGTGTGATTTTGTTCGAGACGATTGGATTGTGCGTCTGTAGTCGCATATATTTTTACATCATCCATAAACATTAAATGTGTCAGCACAAATAACGTGTTATCGGTGTAACCAAAGATTAATCATGGTGTTATAATACTACTTTCTTTAATTTTGTGTTTACTTTGATAGGGAGAAGGCGTGATTTGATGTTCAGCGCGTTCCTTGTCCTGCAGCCATAAATCATTACATCTGAATACAACTTGGCATACTTGATAATGAAGGACATCTGTACACTCCTATCATATCATATTTTCAATATTTTATCATAGATCAATCAGAAAATGCGTTGTTATTTGGGTGATTTTGACCATTTTGACAGATTCTAAATTCTAGACTGGGTAATGAATTTATTTTTTGTTTATTTTCTATAATCAAGGAAAAGTGCTTCGATGCATTCATAATTCATTTTTAAACAATTATGTAAACAAATTTGAATGCGCGTAAAATGAGCATGTGCCTGCCTCCTCAAAATAATACCAATGGTTTGATAGAGGATTCAACCCCACTCGAACGTGCCTGGAACCATTGTTGTAACCTCCCACCCACTTTCCTCCCCTTGTATGTGGCTGGTTCTGACCTGCAAGTGTAAACCTATGTCACGGAGTCATATGCAGTATAGAAGGGATTAACCCTTTATAGGGCAAGAGACGGGAACCCAAAAATTTACTTTCTACCGAACAATTTGAAATTTGTGATTTTTTAAAGATTTTTTTCTTTGGTCTTTTAGGAATAAAATGCTGATTTTGGATTCCAAATTCACATCACAAAAAAAAATCAAAAATGCATTTTTTAACATTTATTTAAATGTTCAAATTGAATTTACTACAGGCGAACAAAAATTTGTGTATTTTTGTGTTTTTTTACATGATTTGATTTTGAACCATTACAAAATTCCTTCTAGTCATTAGAATTTAATAAGAAAAAATTCTACCAATTATGAACAAAACAAAGCAGATTTTTACACACCCGGGTTAAAAGTATGAAAAACTGGCAGATAATTGTGTGGATTTTGAAAAGTGGTGGTAAACTATTAAACCTATACCCTATAATGGGTTTTAAGGGAACATATCATCCGAAACCCGATATTCGTCAAACGTATGTTCCATTAATTTTATGTCATCCAATGTATCAACTAACGTCACAGCACTCTGGATCGGAGATTACTAAGTACTAACGACTCACGGGATGAAAACTCTGGAATGCATGCTAATTGCGCGCTAATGCTAACAAAACAATACGTCCGTGGCCTATTTTTGGATGAGCGAAGCGAAGACTTCAATTTCACTGACCCCCCAAAAAACTTAGCTTGTTTTTTTTGTTTTTTTGTCTGTTGTCGCGCTCTACCGGGCAAACGGCATATGCGATCTTGATGAAATTTTGAGGGGACCTTCGAAATCTCTAAACTTAGACTTGCCACGTTCTTGGGTACAATCGATCAAATATTTCTTATGATTATCGTACTTTTACGATTTTGTTTCGATTTTTAATGAGATATTTTCGTGCTATTTGGCAAACGGCTACTCCAATCTTGATAAAACTTTATTTATAGGAATGTCTAAAATCACTGGAAATATATGTTATGATTTTAGAGACATTCGTAGAAATATTTCTCATAGAAATCGCACTTTAACGATTTTTTCCAGGTTTTTAATACAATATTTTCGTGATATTTGGGCCGATTCTGACCAAACGGGTGGGGGACAAGCAACGTTCATATTTTACAATGACAAAGAATATGGTAATGTAGTGTCTTTTGAAAGAAAAAGTTGAAAAAGTTGGTCAAAATTTATAGAAATAAAGGTTTAAATATAAGTCTTTAACATGTGTATAATTAACAAGTAATAACAAGTAACTATAGAAAAAGTAATGAGATCCCACTTAAGTAATCATTGGCCAGAAATATTCAAAAAAGCTCATCCATCAACGCGACTGGAAAAAGCGTTCGCGAAGCGGCCTAGTGCTAGCAAAAGAAACGTTCGTGCCTTCGTGGCCTATTTTTAACATGCAAGTTTCCGCGTTGATGTTGGAGTCTACCGAAAGACTCGATGGAAGCATAACCATACCAAATAACCAAACTTTCTACCTGATCGGACGTGCACGCGATTCGATCATTCATTTCACGTTTTCCGTCTAAAATATTAATTTTAGGCACCGTTTCTGACATAAAGGTACGAATCAGTCACCGGTACATAAGAAACGGGAGAAAAATTCCTTATTGATTAACGGGAATGCGTGATAATTCTGACAAGACTCATAAAATCGTACCGAAAACTATCCCGAAAGTGTCCGGAAGTGGTGAAGGCAATTTTTACCATTCTGATTTTTTTCTTTCTTTCCCTATCATTTTTTCGAAGTTTACGCCGATTTTTTTAGTCGTCAACCCTGTGATGGGATCACGGTTCCTGCGCTTACAAAGACCGGCTTCCTGATTGCCAACCCTTTCCTGCCAACTAGGCGTTCTTTCCCCCACCCTTTGACCCCAGTAATTTGTCTAGATTATTCACATTATTATTGTCATTGTAGATTATTGTATTTAACCTATAGATTGTCAACCATGCTTGTGTTATCATTTTATTCTTATTTCAATTAACTGCACGTGTCGATATGAACTTTGGTCTCGAGACTACTCCTGTGGCACGTACAAGGTGGAAAAACACGTCGGGTCGGACGCGAGAGTGTGTGTGAGACTGCCTTCAGAGGTAGTCGCTACCGAAGTGCGTCCCCCGTTCCGTGGGCTTCGTATAGTTTTCTCTCGTAACAGGGGCTGTGTCCTCTCCCGGACAGTGTTCGCGAGTATCTTTCGTTATCGTACCAGAGTCAGGACTGTGTCTCTCGACGTGTCGCGATATCTTCGTTATCGTACCAGGACTGTGTCTCTCCGGACTGGTCCGAGTATCTTTCGTTATCGTACCAGGACTGTGTCCTCACTCCTGAACTGTATTCGCGAGTATCTTTCGTTACCGTACCGGGACTGTTCCCCTACTCTCAGTGGCGTAGGAAGTACTTTTTTAGTGGGGGGGCATACTAAAGTTGACTACGAGGATGTGCGGGCAAACCGGGGTCTGGGGCGGTGCCCCAGCCGCCGGAGGGTTTTTCGCCGTAGGCGAGATTTTTTTATAAAGGTGCCCTTGATAGGGGGCCTAAAACACGTTTTCAGGCGAATTTTAACTATGAATGTGGGTTACATTTTGAAACTAATATTGCATTGAAGATTGATTACCTGACTGAAATCGGTCGACATTCTGCTTGGGAGTGAAAGCACTGCACACAAAATATAATGAATATTAGTCAAAAATCAGATGGCTAGTCTAGTCTCGCAAATCACGTCTCTTACTGAATCTTTCTAAAAAGTTTTAACAAAAACCTTCCTTATTGTTTGCAAGTTCGACTGTAGTAAAAATCCTAAAAATCACCCAACAAGCTATAAGTTAGCAAATGACACCCATACCTGGCATGACCCCCCCCCCCCCCAGTGGGGGAGGGGGGTCATGCTAACAAGTGGGGGGAGAAGTTTCCCCCCATCCTTCCCCGTTCCTACGCCCCTGCCTACTCTGGAACTGCGTTCCCTTCGACTACCAACCACGACCATCACATCTGGTTCGACGAGACCATCCAGCGAGCGAGGGACATTTCTACGCATCCCGGACTTCATCGCTTCACCAACGACAGTGTTGAGTACCACTTAGGGGAAGAAATTTATATACTTAACAAGACTTCTTTCCTTTTGTCTTGCTTATAGATTGTTTATTTGTTTAGACTAGTTTTGTTCACTTGTCTTCCTTTAATACATTTTATTTATGGAACTATATAATCAATTTGTGTTATATGTGTGTTTCCTCCTTCCCGCCAAGACTTTTGAACCCAGGCTATCCATAGCCCCATTAAAACCCTCGGAAAATTCTAGCGTGCATGACAAGACTGTTAACACTGGTACATCTCGGAGGCCGTACCTCTATGTACCTATGCCTCTATGGCAGACTATAGTTTTTATTAGTATTGTCTAAAGCTCGTTATTTGTCGCCTTGAATACCAGACGAAGAGCTTGTTGAGCGATTATAGACCATTATAGTCCCGAAGTTAGCAAACTTAGCGTCCTCAGGGAAAAACACAACAATTAATTATCGATTGGACGATACATGTAAACGACAATCAACCGGCGATCTAGCACCTATGCTAGCAACACAGAAACAAGTTCGCATGTATCATAGGTCAAATAACACTTATAACAATGGAGCGTCGAACTGGCGTCATTTTTCCAAGGAATAATAAACAAGAATATGCTAGTCGCGAGAACAATGGGGATAGGAGGGGGCCCCAAGACAACTTCTGTACGAACCAGCCAAGAGCAACTGGAGTACTGACAACGGGGGTAATCGCGAAACATGTAATTTCAACTCTAGAAATCGCGACGGCGTTCAACGAACCGAGAACCGATAAGTACGCACATTGGAATTGACAGGCAATACTTGGATCGGGCACTTGTTGGCCAGTTGGCCAGTGGTGGGTGCGGGGTACAGGGGTGCCCAAAGGGTCAATTGTGCTGAATTTTTTAACAGTTTTTATTTTTTTTAAGGCCAAACTGTTGAGCGAAATCTATTTTTGATTTTTGATTCGTGTAATTAATGACAAATCGAATTTTATCCCCATTTTTATTTCCTTGTATGTACCGGAAATAACTTTTTTGAGTTTTCCAAAATCAAAGTCAAAATGGCCCCAAATTGTTCGTTTAGGTTAAAAGTGATATATTCTGAAAGGGTTATTATTTTGGAGTCGAAATCCATTTGTTGGCCAGTTGGCCAGTGGTGAATGCGGTGTACAGGGGTGCCCCAAGGGTCAATTTGAAGGGGGAGTTTTCAACAGTTTTTATTTTTAAGGCCGAATTGTTGTATGAAATCTATTTAAGACTTCTTATTCGTGCCAAGAACGTAAAATGGCGTGTCATGCACATTTTTATGTTTGATATGTCCCGGAAATAAATATTTTAACTTTTCAAAAAACGAAGTAAATATGGCCCCAAATAGCCAGTCTTGGTTTAAACTTATTATTATGATAGCGTGGTTATTTTAGAATAGAAGTCCACATGGTTGCCAGTTGTTCAATGTTGGATACGACATACATGGGTGTGTGTCCATCAGGGATGTGCGAACGTTCGAAATTCGAACTCGAACTCGAACTTTTTTAAGTTCAAGTTCGGTTCGAGTTCGAAAAAAAAGTTCAAAGTTCAATTTTTTTACTTCTTTGTAGTGGTGTGCGGTTACATATTATTTGACAAGTAAAAAAAATGGTTCTCAGTTTACATGTACAAATTTAAAAACAAAAAATGGATGGTGGAGGTGCCGGTCCAGAAGTTACATACTTTCTTGGTGGAGGTGCCGGTCCAGACTTATCACTATTTTACCTATTTTGACGGTTTGATATACCTTTAAGTTGGGTTCGAGTTCGAGTTCGATACAGTTCGAAATTTTTGTAAAGTTCGAAGTTCGGTTTTTTAACTGGCAAAGTTCGAGTTCGAAGTAAAAATAGTGGGTTCGCACATCCCTAGTGTACAGAGTGTGAATTTTGGTCCAGCCTTTGGGGTTCAAAGGAATTAATTTTAATAAAACTATTTTGGGAAAACGTTTCTATCAAACTCTCACAAGACGACACTAGCCTTAGTAATTGAATTAAAACAGAATGAGTTGACTACTGAGGCACTACTATGGCGGATTCGTGGTGAGGCAGATATTCAAGATGCGCCACTGTTGTTATCAGCATCTCGATACGACGATACGATGTTGTTCGTTGTCTTGACACTGACGCCTTCATCCTCTTGTTTAAAAACGCTCAGCGAGAAAACCAACAAACACTACTTGTATATACCGGCTTTAGAGACAAGAGTTTTTAATTTACGTCAAGGAAGTAATTTCTAATGGATGAGCAAAATTATTGTTTTTGCGCCAATTCATGCTTTTCCAGCTTTTGACACCATAATTTATTTTGTTCGACGAGACGAGGATAGCGTTAACCTTTTTAACTATTAGATAAACACTCTGAATTTGACGACACTTTTATGTTGCTTGACAACTCAGATGTTAGGGAAACTAAAGTGCGACTAATTAGCCCATTCAGTGGAGAATTAAATTGGCAAAAATTAAGTTATTTTTAGCAATAATTTCAGAATACTAATTTTTCTAATATTTTTAGTGTTTTTCAAATATTTTTTCGTGTTTTTGAAGGGATTTTGGGGAATTTTGGATTTTGAATTAAAGCTTCATTTTGAGTAAAGATGTAAATTTGATGTACATTCCTAAAACAAGATTTTTTTCAGAATTATTTAGTATATTTTACATTTTTTGTAACTCAAATCGTAGCAATACTACAAATATATTACTATTCCGGGACAAACCATTTTGTCATCATTTTTAGCCATTTTTGCAGATGTGTATTTTCAATTTTCTCTAAAAACAGGCACTTTTTGTCCAATCGGGATGGGAAAAAATGTATCTATTTTCAATGCACGGAAAAAAATAAAAAAAAATTGGTCAAATTGAAAAAGCTATCTTTACACGGATATAAATTTTGAAAGTTGATGTCTATTCCCAGTGGACAATTCCACTGAATGGGTTAGAAAGGATAACTTGCCTTGAACCAGTATTGGGAGACCACAGTACTGTTGATGTTCATGAGACTTGCTATACCATCTTTATCAAAAAGGACTTCAAACGTTGACATCGTCTAAACCACTAACAAACTACAACGGCACTGACCTCGGCTTACTACCACCATGCAAATAATCTTTTCGTTTGCATATTCTGCTTGCAAATGATCATGCAATGTTATGATGATGTGAACTATAAAGCAACAGACGCAGTGGACGATATACATGAACAACACGATCATGGCTGGTCGGTAACACCAGATTGTCTTCTCTACACGTGACCCGAAGGCTACGTGCTCCCAAATGAGCTGATGTTGAAAACGCAAAACGATGGATCCGATGTTGAAGATGATCCTAGTCCTAGATACATCGAAATTAGAACAGGCAGAGACGTTGTCGAGAGTGAAGATATACGAAGATGGACTTGAATTCACAACAAAACGAAAAATTAATATTACATGCAGAAAAGTCCATTAAAGGTTCATTTTTAAGGTGTTGTTAGGCATATACTCACCGACCCAATTGGGTTTTGCAAAATTTACCATTTTGACTCCCCTGTTATTCCCAACCGCCACTGGGTAACTTGCAAACAAGTAAATATACTCCAAAATAATACCCTATCTGAATACATCAGTTTTAACCACAACAGGCAGTTTGGGATCATTTTGAATTCTACTTCTTTATCTGGAAAAAGTCTACATTTGTATTTCCGGGACATGCAAGAAAATAAAAATGTTCATGACACTCCATTTTACAACGTTGACACGAATCAAAAGTCTTGAATAATTTTACCTCAACGATTCGGTTGCAAAAACTAAAAACGGTTGAAAAACCCTTGAATATCTTCATCGGACACCCCTGTACGCCATATTCACCACTGGACAACTAGCAAACGAGTGTATTTCTTCTCCAAAATACTGACCGTATCATAATATATCAGTTTTAACCAAAACGGTCAATTTGAAGATATTTTGACTTCTTTTTTGGAAAAGTCAAAAATGTTATTTCCGGGACATACATACATACATACATACATACATACATACATACATACATACATACATACATACATACACCATACATACATACATACACATACTACATACAATACCTACATACATACATAATACAACTTACATACATACATTCATAATACATTACATACTACATACCATACATAGCTACAACATACATACTCACATACATAATAGCATACACATGCATACTACATTACATCCAAAATACTACTAATCATAATAATACAGTTAACCATAATACGTACCAATTAAGTACATATGACTCTCTTACTTACAACATCATACATTAATACTTCATACATACTACATACATACATACATACATACATACATACATACATACATACATACATACATACATACATACATACATACTCATGTGTGGATAACATTCTATTTATCATTACTTACACGAATCAAAAGTCTAAACAAGACTTCGTCCAACGCTTTGGCCATGAAAAAATAAAGCTGGTGGTTGAAATTGACCATTTAGGCACCCTTGTACCCCGCATCTACCACTGACCAACTGGCTAACAAGTGGATTTCTACTCCAAAATAACAACCCTTTCAAAATATATGTTTTAATCTAAACGGGCAATTTGGGGCCATTTTGACTTTTTTTAAATTGTTTTTCCGGGAAATACACGAAAATGAAAATGTGGATGACATTCTGTTTTTCATTACTTACACGAATCTTAAGTTTTAAATAGATTTCGTTCAACGCTTTGGCCCTGAAAAATAATAACTGTTGAAAATACCCCCTTAAAATTGACACTTTGGGCACGCCTGTACGCCGCATCCACCACTGGCCATTTGGCCAACAAATGGATGTCGACTCTAAAATAATAACCCGTTCAGAACATATCAGTTTTAACCTAAACGAACAATTTGGGGCCATTTTGACTTTGATTTTTGGAAACTCAAAAAAGTTATTTCCGGTACATACAAGAAAAAAATGGATGACATTTGATTTGTCATTGCTTACACGAATCAAACATCAGAAATAAATTTCGTTCAACGGTTTGGCCTTTAAAAAATAAAATCTGTTAAAAAATTCCGCACAATTGACCCTTTGGGCACCCCTGTACCCCGCACCCACCACTGGCCAACTGGCCAACAAGTGGATTTTTAATCCAAAATAAATAACCTATCATAATATATGGGTCTCCATTTCTCCGCAGGGGGTGGGTCTCACTAATGGTGGGTCCCGGTCTACAAAGGATTAACAATAACTTACCATACAGCACTCGCGCATTGCGGACCTTACAAAGTTTATCACGTCGTCTCCCCTTATACCCTTACGAATTAGAAGACAGTACGGGGAAGGTTCTCAATCGAACCCACAACATTAAAACTTTGAAGCAATACAAGATTAAGGACTAGAGGGATGTGGGTGATTCCTAGGATATTCCTTCCTGAATTAAAACACTCATTTCCTTCTCTAAATTCGAGTCTTTTAATTTGGGGTCTGTGGTGGGATCACGGTTCCCACGCTTGCGGCCACCTGATTGGCCAACCCTTTCCCGCCAACTAGGGGTTCTTTCCCTCACCCTTTGACCCCAGTAATTTGTCTAAATTATTCACCTTATTATTGTCATTGTAGATTATGGTATATTTAACCAATAGATTGTCAACCATGCTTCTGTTATCATTTTATTCTTATTTTAACTAATTTCACGTGTCGACATGTGACACGTGACAATGAAGAGGGGCATTAGTCGACGGACACCTTCGGATTCGCGATGAGTTAGTTGTCGAATTTCAGTGAAGTTGACGCCTTGAAGTCCCAGAACAGTATTTTTTAGCCTCAACTCGTCGGTGGGGAAGGTTGGGGAAGGTCTTGTTTCAGCGTGGCAATTATTTCGTCTGGTCGTATTTTGAATGTACCGTCCTTAGAATTAGATGATACGGTTACTCGCCCTTTGGTAGCAGAACTGAGGATGGGTAGGAGTAACTGTAGCCCCAAACAGAGTGATGGGGGGGGGGGCGATCAGTTCGTTTAGACTGGGAGGGCTGAGGCGAGTTGGAGTCACGTGACCGTTTAGATGCGATAGTGTGATGTGATCACGTGAGGTGTCAGACGTGGTATCAAAGTTTGCGTTATCATGATCCATTTTTGATTGGTCTGCCTGGTGTTTGGAGTTCCCTTGTTGCTACAGACAGTGTGTTCTGAAAGGTAGTTTAGCTATTTGCTTTGCAGCTGCTGCAAGGTTATGCAACTAGTTGCTGTAAGACTAAACAAACTTTGGTTTCTGCCAGTGGCGCACCCAAGGGGGGAGGGCGGGGGTGGGGGTGGGGGGTAGGCTTTTGCAATTGACATTTTATTTATATTAAGAACTCTATACTTTTAATACATATCTCTTATGATACATTTTGATGAAAATAATATTGAAACAAAAAGAAAGAAAGAAAGAAAAAATAAAAGATAAAGAACGAGCAAAGCAGTATTTTGAAAATAATAAAACTACAAAATACCATCTTGACGTTCTTGGAGAGTTGATCCTCTAGGGCCTAAAGTAAAATTAAATTGGGCAAACAGGTTGCTATTGACATGCAAACAATGTCAGAAGCATAATACAAGCAAACAAAAATAGTGCAGTATTAGAAAGAATTAAAACGATCATGTTAATGTGGAAGACAGTGTTTTTCCTTCCGAGGACATAGAGAAAATGCCGACGGAAAATGAGAGTAATTTTTGCGCTCTTTTGAGAGCTCTGGGGACAAAATTTTAGAAGAATATCTGAATACATGTGGTAAAAAAATCCACATTCATTAGCTGAAACATAAAGAATTTTCCCTCATCCAGGATTGGTCAGCCCCCCCCCCCCCCTCCCCCCCCCGGATGAAATCCTGGGTTCGCCACTGGTTACTGACTTCCGGGTGCACCGAAATACAGCAATACTAAAGGCTCATACTTGTAGGTTGAAAATAGAAAACACAAAAAAGGTTTAATGGTATAATATTGCATTTTTAGTATAGGCAGGCACCGACAGTATTGGCTTGAGCGTTGAACGCGCGACTCTGAATCGGGAATTAAGTCCCGGTTTGAAATCTCGTCGAGACCGGCACTCCTGACTGAAGGTTTTCTCCCAGATTTTCCACAGTCGTTCATTGATTTTTTATTGATTATTGATTATTATGAATATGAACTCAGCACAACATATTCTGCAATATGCCAATCAACCAGCAATAAACTGTAATTGATGAGCGAAGCGAGAGAAGCGAAGATTCCATCCACTACACTGGAGAAAAAAATCCGGAATGTTTTTATTTTTTTCTGTTTGTATTTTTGTGTTTGTTAGCACGATTCCGGCTAAACTGATAGTCCAATCGCGATGAAATTTTCTGGAGGTCTTCGAAATCTCTGAACTTAGAACTGCCATTTTTTTGTTTTGAGCGCAATCGAAAAATTATTTCACATGAAAATTGCAATTTTACGATTTTTTTGTTTAAAAAAAAATCTTCGACTTATAACACCTGCATGCTTTATCCGATTGTAATGATTTTTTCACAGAACCTTAATTTTATGAATTAATATATTCGTGTGAAATTTGAGCGCAATCGAAAAATTATTCCTCATGAAAATCGCAATTTTACGCATTTTTTCGTTTTAAAAAAAATGTCTTCGACTTATAACACCTACATGCTTTATCCGATTGTAATGATTTTTTCACAGAACAACAGAAAATCTGCAAAACACATGGCAGCTCAATGCACCAATTACGCTCATCCAACAACGCGCCTGAAAAAGCGTTTGCGAAGCTTCCTAGTTGAAATTAACAAGCGGGTATGGGAACTCTTTTTTGAGCGGGGGAGGGATGATGAGTTTTTTTATTCTGCATGCTTCTTGGCTCGACTATAGCCACAAGTCAACACATACTATACTAATTGCAAGCTGCAACTAGTTTTTCAGTAGTAGCCGTGGTGATGAGCGGCGTAGGGCCTAACTAAAGTTCTTACACGTATAGCTCCTACACGTCTGTATTCGTGGATTCAATACATTTTTTAAATTCATTTCACATTGTTTGATAAGTACAAACTAAAATATATGTTACAGGCTACTCATACAACTTAAAGTTAACGATAAAAAAATTAGCTATGCATATATAATTTTTGTGGGAAGCCTGCCCAGGGTGCAATTCATAAGTTACCCCTCTTCAGGTGTCTTACTAAGTATGTTGCGAATTAGGACAATTGTGAACGGAAGTCCGAGGGCTGTTTAAGTGGACTCAATCCCTTGCATTCGCATTAACGACTGAGAAAAACCTCGGAAAATACCTTCAGTCAGGATTGCCGGTCTCGGCGGGATTTGAACCCAGGACCTCCCGAATCAGAGTCGCGCGCTTAGCGCTCGAGCCAACACTGTCGGTGTCAGCTATGATGGAAGATAAAAGTGGGAGACACTAAAATTAAATTATGAAAACCGGCTTGTTAATTTACATATTATATACAATATTAAAACTATATCGTCAAAGAATATACATTAATGAATTAGTACATGATTTTAATAAATAAATGTCATTATTTTAGCTTAATTTTTAAAAATATTGCCATTGGGGATGGTAATACTAGTTTATATTTATACGAGTTGGAATTTTGTTATGCATTATGTGGAATGGAGGAAAGTGTTTTAAGAAGGATTGTGGATGTTGGCTGATGAACTATAGTTGAATATGAGTAAATTAAGTTTTGGTGGAAGAGGGATTGACTGTTGGGTACGATACAGGGGACAGGGGCGGACAGGCCCACCGGGCAACCGCACAAATGACCGGTGGCCTACCACTTTTGGACTAAATTTGGCCAAATCCGGTCAGACCTGGCATCAAGTGGCCCATCGTGTACCGTGGAGTGCACGGTGACTGTGAGGGAAGGGGCCTGTCGTAGTCGTAACTCATAACCTACACTCCATACACTCAGTCGAATGACCGCAGTGTTCCAATTTTTGTTTGTGTTATTCTAGTTTTTACCGTGCAAATCTCCAGTATTTCGGTATTGCTGTCAGCCTGCTACGCTTTTTTTAAACGCACCAAACGCACTTTAAAAACCTGATTTTCAAATTATCGCCTGCTGCGCTATTGTTGGGGGCCTTCGCTCCCCAATACCCCCCGTGCTTGATCTGCCTGCCCAAAAGTTGGCCCGGTCAAGATGGTATACCCACTCGACTCCTGTCAGAGGCCCCAGTAATGATACATCCCGTTCGTTTTTGGAGAATGATAATAATATTGAGTTAACATTGGGCGGGACCCCCCAGAACACAATACCACGTCACTTACGAAATGTTTTAGAGAAATAAGAATATCATAGCAGTTGGACCGAACAGTAGCAAGCGTGTTACATTCTTGGCTAACTTGTACAAGTTAATTTTTGGGGACTTTGTAGCCTATTTTAACTCTTTTTTTTAGTGTTTTACTCATCGGGGAATATTCGCGATTGTGAGCAGCTAAAAGTTACCTTTGAGAGACTTCGTCGAAAATACTACCCATTGGTTTGCAATATCGCATTTATCGCCAGATCAAATCATCAACGTATTTGTTATGCAGGTATTCACAAATTGTTATAAAACTATAGGCATCATGATTTTATTTCAGACGTACTATTGAATTATAAGAAATAACACAAAATTTACTAAATAAAATATGTTCAAAAAACTATTTGTTTTCAAAACTCTTGTCATAGGCCTAGTGGCTTATCCTCGTTCGTCGCTCGGATGGTGGTTATCGAACCGAAGGCAGCCTGAATAATTAGTGTCTGACGACGGCGACGAGAAATGCAAGTTACCTCTCTCGGCACTGATCTTATCTACTAGGAAAACGCTAAAGTCCCGTCGCGTTGTTGAGCGAGCACCGGTACGTGCAACACGACCCGAGTACGACATTCCCATAATGTTACATACCAATAAGTCTTTAAGATCTTGACCGATTTAGCTGAAAATTTGTAAAATAGGAGGGAATGGATAAAATCCACCGCCATCTAGAGGACCTTGACATCATTTCTTTGGGAAAACTATTTGAACTCTTTGAAAACAAATAATACACTGCTTCCTCGATAGTATTTTGATTATACTTCTAGGTGGCAGTGCATAGTGAGACTTTTCGTTGCCATGGTATAACGTTACTTTTGTTAAAATGTAATTTCTATCTACACTACTTAAGGTCTTGACCGATTTAGCTGAAAATTTGTAAAATAGGAGAGAATGTTGTACTTATTGACCCTGCAAAATTTCATAACGATCGGAACATTTTTTTTTTTTTTTTTTTTTTTATAACCAACGGTCGGATTTTGTTCAAAAACTATACAGCAACCCACATAGGTGGTATGTACATGTGTGCAAAATTTCAGGTCGATCAGAGAAACGGTGCGACCTGTACCGAAGCAGTAACAGAAAAAACAAACAAAAAAACAGACATTCGAGCCATAAAAGTCAAGTGGAGACGCTCGCTACGCTCGCTCAATAATTCAAATTCATACATTACTTTAAAACGCTACACTTCACCAGGTTACAATAATTTAAAGTTCGATTGTTATAACACTTTTCTAATCATGCATGGGATCATCGCAGTTTGGTTGGATGCCACTTTGGTTATGCACAACAAAATACGTAGAAATTTGCTCACGAGAGATTAATATCGTGATCAAATTCTTTCACACCTGTAGGCCTATCACGCATTCACGCAGTCACGCATTTTTAACTTTTGAGACTCTAGCCGGACTATTTTGTTATTATTATTTTTACTATTATTATTATTATTATTATTATTATTATTATTATTATTATTATTATTATTATTATTATTATTATTATTATTATTTAATATTTATTTTATTATTATTATTATTATTATTATTATATACATATAATTATTATTTATTAGGTTTTTATTTGATTTGGGGTAGTTGGGAAAGATATCGAGACACTGAGGAACTATGGAAATACCCATTCGTCAGAATTGCTAGCCTCGAGGATTCGAACCGAGACCCCGAAATAAATTATTAATTATTTTATTATTATTACTTATTATTTTATTATTATTATTATTATTATTATATACATATAATTATTATTTATTAGGTTTTTATTTGATTTGGGGTAGTTGGGAAAGAAATATCCGAGGACACCGAGGAAACCTATGGAAAACCCATTCGTCAGAATTGCTAGCCTCGACGGGATTCGAACCCGAGACCTCCCGAATCAGTATTAACTTATATTGGCTTGAGCGTTAACTTTCTGGTCTACCATCTCCATGATATTCGTGAATTAATTCAATGGAGTGTTTCGTACTTTGCGTGAACCTTGACTTTCAAAAATATTTTGACAGTGTAGCGTTCTACATTTTCAGACCTATTTATCCCATTCACAATTCTTCCGGTTTATCGATTTTTTCCATTTTGGAATGTTTTTGTTCTGCTTAAATAAATAAATAAATACATAAATTAATTAAAAAAATAAATAAATAAATAAATACGTATTTAGAGTCTACCCACTCAGTCACACAACTGCATGATTTACAGTGGGGGACAGTAAACCAAAGTGACCAAGCAGGCCCCGACGCAATCGACGAGTGAACGCGATAACCAACCAAAGATCGATATTTCTAATATGAAAAATAGCAATCAGTGGTATCATTGGTGGTATAGACAGTGCGAACACCCGCGGATCAACGCCAGAATCTACATGGCCGATTCAGAACAACTTTAAATTTTTTTGTGCCTCGTTGCTATAAGACGGCTCCAAAGTCACCGTTCACAAATTTCTAAGACAAGAACTGATGGACTTTTAAGTCCAAATAAGAAGTCAAAAAACTTCTGACTTTCGCGGGAATCGAACCCTGGACCTTCTTGGCATTGTTTGCAGGTATGGCTAACCATATAAGACCAACGATAGCCACACAAAGCGATCAAGCTTATAGTCTCAAGCGCGTAGGAACTCTAGTTCGAATGGGGGGGGGGAATGAGTTTTTTGCTTCTGCAATGTTTGCTACATTACTAGCCACGAGCATTGCCACAAGTCAATTCACACCCTAGCAGCTAGGCGTTCATAGGAATATATTTCGGGGCGGTAGCGCCGGAGGCAATTTAAAAAATAATACTAATTATTAGATGCATTGTTATTATCGTTTTTAGTTTTTGATGCCACAAAATGTCAATTTTACTAGTACAAAATAATGTTTTAAATGTCTATTGAGAACTAATTTAGCAATGTATTCTATGTAAATAAATAAATAAATAAATAAATAAATAAATAAATAAAGGCCCTAAATAAATGAATAAAAATAAAATCGTATATTCTACCCACTCAGTCACATAACTGATTTTCATAGGGGTACATTAAACCAAAGCGACCAAGCCAACCCTGTAGGCCCCGACTCAATCGACAAGTGAGCGATAACCTACCAAAGATCAATAATATTTTAAAGGAAATATAGCAATCAGTGGTATGGACAGTGCGAACACCCGCGGATCAACGCCAGAATCAACAAGGTCGATTCAGAACAACTTTGAATTTATTATGTGCCTCGTTGCTAGGATGGCTCCAAAGTCACTGTTTACAAATTTTCCTAACCCAAGAACTGATGGACTTAAGTCCAAATCAGAAGTTAAAAAACCTTATGCCTATAGCGGGAATCGAACACTGGTCCTTCTGCATTGGAATCAGATACGCTACCCTATATTATTAAAATATAATTGAAAAATGTTCCGATTCATCATTTAACATTAGAAATGCAAGAAACACCCCAAATTTAGGGTTTTGGTTGAATGTTACAAAATGCTAAATTTGACAAAATTAATGCAAAATATTCTCAATATTTAAATGCTCAAAACCGCATCTCTGCTTATTATTGAAGTGGTTTTATACTGTGTTTTGGAAGTGAATGAAGAAAAGGTCCATTGCTGAACCGAAAAAGAAAAGAGAAATCAATAAACATATTTAATTTTTCGCGTAAACCTATGATTTGCATAATAAATTATTGAAGCTGGGATTTCGGGGGAAAGCCCCCCCCCCCCCCTAGAGTATACTGTCTGGCCACAACAACAACAACAACAACAACAACAACAACAACAACAACAACAACAAGTTGTTCAGTTCAACAGTTCAACAGTTCAACATTCTGAAGTTGCGCGGGGGGGGGGGGGTGACCCCCCTTCACTGAGCTCAGTGCCCCCCTTCCGACGCGCCTGCTTGGTCTTTGAAGATCGTGGTTGCCGATTTTATTTTTTAGACCAAAGTTTATGATCCAGGATTTTGAGCTGAAGTGATTGTGGGTGAAGTTGTAGAATAAATCCTATCCTATAGGGGTGGGTGGACACTGGACATAATTAATGATTATGATGACTGTCCACCTTGGGGGAAAGGATGGACAATGGTAAAAATAAATTCCCAGGTGGGTGGATTGTCCACCTGAAGGATGGATGGCTGGCAACACTAAATGGTCTCTGGAAACGTATTGAAAAAATTCAATACATGTAAAAAAAAAAAAAAAAAAAAAAAACACCTTTCATCTCTGGCACCTAAAATTATTTCATAATCCGGTACCCGGAAATAATATCTGGTTTGGCCAATAACCAATCAGTCATCCCCTATAACCCTATAGTCAGTCAGAGGTCATTCTTCGCCCCTCCCCAATATGTTTATAGAATGTTTCAATCTGACTTACGATCGGTTTTTGGTCGAGCACTAGGCCTAGGCCTAGTCAAACTGCATACTTCTTTAAAAGTGTGTAATGTATATTTGAATTGATTTTTACGTTGCATTCGTTTTCAAGAGGCCGGCACACAACAGCTGAATCCCGTTAACAGTAGTACCACAGCAAGCCTAGCTCTCCCTGGATCCCTTCCGTAGGTTATTATTTTACTCGTATCTATGGATCCCTACTAGTTCATCAAGAACTAAAATGGCGTCGTTGGGTGACAGCAACATTGATTTGACCGGACAACCATGGTCTGTTTGGGAAGAAATAATGCCAAAAATCTATTCACCTGGTACGTAAATTGTTGGCAATTTTTTGTTTTATATTATTTTCAAATTTTCTTAATTTTTAAAAGTTATTCTGAATTAACATGTGGAGAGGTCAGTCGTCCTAGCCTAGGCCTAGCCTAGGCTCGCCTACTTGGCCCTAGGGCCGAGAGCTCGAAAATATTGAGTCGGCTAGGACTATGCGCCAAGAAGTCTCTATATCTGATGAATGAAAATACCCAATATGATTTAACCCAAACATTTCTTTTCCCACAGAACCCAACTTGAATGACGATGAAACGCCACATCTTCGTGAAACTGATGTTACACAGTTACCCAGAGCAGGTAAACCTAAGTTGAAGCCTTTCAGTGCTTTAAATCCTTACGCCTAAGACCAACCTGAGCAAGACACTCTTAGGCTAGAGTAGAGCAGGCACTAGCCCCTAGCCTAGCCTAGCTAGGCCAACCCAATGTTCAGGCTTAATTTACTAAATTTAACAGACCAGGTCCATTTGGGCAGTGTCTCCGCCAACAATTTTGCCATTTCCAATTTTATATTTTTTCTTTTAATTGTCATGGGGATGGGGGCGGAAGCAGAGGCCTAGGCCTATGCACTCCTAAATGTAGCTACCAATTTGTATGCTCACTTCGCTTACCTTACTGCATGTTTGCAGAAATATCCTAGCCGTCCGTGGTGGCAGATACAATTGGGGCACTGGTCCGAAGCGTAGCCTATGAGTGCGAGGACGCGTGTTCAAATCCCGCATCAGACATCTTTTTTCTTGGAATCGTCCTTTATCGATATCATTCATCACTCATCTCAAATATCCGTGCATTAACAGAGACGTTAAGCAACAAAAAAATGGTCATCAGAAATATCCTGGGCCTAGCTTCGGAGACCTTGTAGGACCTTGTTGTAGGCCTAGGCCTACCGGTACATGGTAGGCTTAGGCCAATAGGCCCTACAATAGCCCAGCATTCCAGCAACGTTAACCAAACAATGATCAATCAAAATTAATAAGAGGTGCTGAAGTAGGCTGATGTAGGATGAATGATTGACTTCACAGTTTCAACACCTAACAACGTTTACTATTTTCCAGGTTTAAAATAAGTGTATGGTTAGCTATGCAGTTCTTGGACCACCTTTCTATCGCAATGGCTAATTTGTTCTATGTTTTGCTGTAGGCCTATTTCAGCCATTGCATCTCCAAAATATGAAGAGCTCGAAACTTTCAGCAAATGTTCAGGGTAGTGTATGAACAATATGGTATACTTGTGTCAAACTATCGAAACCTTACTGAAACAATTCTCAGAAATTTATGTAACCGTGCAATCCACTTCTTCCGAGAAATCACATTTCTCAGTGTATAAAAATGAGACCCTCATTATATCATTGTATTAAGTTAGGCATAATATGCTTGCTCATACAATATTTTAAAAACGATAAGAACATGAAAGGTATGTTTTTAACATAGCCTTGACACAGCCAAACTAGGAAGTCTTGAAGTCAATATTTGAGATTCTGAGTGACACTATCCGGCTAAGTTGGCTGTGCTTCTTCCTGCAATCGTTTGACGTGTAATTATTAATTCAAATAATGTAAGAGTTGCAAATCATTACCTGAGTGGTATTGGATACGTAACAGTTTTTCAAAAAACATGACAGGTATATCATACCATAATTCAACTTCGCCGAATCATTGCCTGAACGATTCCAAGTTGTGATATAGTAGCTGCATCTCCAATATTGGAGGTCTCAACATCTCACTGTCAGTATGTATCAAAACATTCCGATATGTATACTTGGTTTACAACTACAACAAAGCTTATGTTTAGGCCAATCTCAATAGGTTATTCCAACACTTTTCATCCATGAATCCATGTAAACTTCAGTGATATAAATGGACCCGAGTAATAGCATTACGTATTTAAAGTTATAATAGCTTGCATAATAATTCGTCAAACGTATACAGACAGACTTTTACCATGCCACAGCTAAACTAGTGAAAAGTTTCTTGCTCAAACTCATAGATTTCTGCCATGACAGTCTATCACAGGCCTAAGTTGGCCTGTGACTGCCTTACTGAATTCAATATTTGGGGTGTAATTATTAATTAAATAAATAGTAAAAGTGAAAGCATTTACCTTGATCGGTATTGTAAATCACTGTTTAATAGTCAAAATAAATGTAAATGGTATGTCATGACCTCAATTCATTTTTTCCAGTCTTCGTGAAAAAACTCATGCCCGATCTAGGCTAATAAAATCAATTTTGGTATAGAAGCGCACCTTGTCCACCGCCATACTCGACCCACGTTCCGAAGTAACTAACCACCATGTTCATCCTGCCACACCAGCTAGGCCTATAGGTTTTTTTTTTAAGAGCACTCCCGAAACTAATTTTGTCAGTTAGCCCTAGAGGTTTTCCAGTTTTTTTGGGGGGGAATCTGAGGGGTTGCGCAAAGCGTGTTGGTTTGTTGTAGTCAAGACCGGACCAGCCCTCTAAGAAGCCTACTTTCGTTTTTCAAACGTTGACATTACACGCTAAAGTTAAGTAGGAAATCGGTGCGCTGATAGGCATGGCTAGGCCTACTAGGCCTATATTTTTACCCCAAAATGTATTTTGTAAAAATTTATTTAAAATCTCATTTCAAAATCGAGGCTTAAACTCTGTGCCAAAACTGTACCTAACATAATGTAGCCCCCAGGCCTATATTAGCCAGGTCTTCAGGTGAAGTATAAAGCAAAAATAATATTTTTGGAATAGCAAAGGCTTTGGATTATTCAGTTATTCTTCAACAACAATAGAACTGGTTGACAAGCTTTCTGGGCATGCTCTAGGCCTAGGTCATAAAGACTTGCTTTTACAGGGCCCCAGTTCTTGTGTTTTATTGCTAAAATCTAATCTTTATTTTAATGTGTACTTAGAACTACTTTCCAATGCGATACAATTAAAAATTAATGTAAGAGCCTATTCAATTGATTTACACAGCCAAATGCAATGCAGCTATGTGGAATCTTGAATAAAATCAAAGCATGTGTGTAGACGACGGTGCGTTTCACAGTAGGCTTTTATTCCAAAATAGGACATTTCAATCCCCACATCTATACAGTATAGGCATATTAATAATATGTAGGCCCTATTGGCCATATAAAATTTCGCAATATTCGGATTCAGTAGTACGTTTTATTATTCAAGATAAATAGCTATATATATTAGGCCTACTTATGTTAATATAAAAATAACTTTCTTGACAGTGGCTTTAATATATGTCATTTAATGTTTTGATGATTGCATTATTTAATAAGTTATTTGGCAAAGGTTCGGTTTGATAATACGGTAGCCTACCTAAGTAGTCGTAGTTCACTGCATAACAAACACGAGGAAAATTCAAACTCAAGACATGGGCAATTCCACGGGAAACTAAATTTGAAGCCAGTGACGGTTCTAATATATTATGTTAGTTCCCTAAAAATATCACATTTTTACTTGCCCCCCCCCCCCCCTTTTGAGACGTACATAACCTCCAAAATTTTTAATTTTTAATTTCCTCCCATTTTGGGGTTATTTTTGGAGGTTAAGGGGACCCAGAATCATAACAAAATATTTTTCCCCAAACATTCCTAGAGTAGGTATTACTCACAAAAGCATCTGTTTTGATACCTGCTCCCCTTTTTGATTGATTTGGCTTCAAAAAGTTTTAAAAACAACACAAATATAACGAGGAAACTTGATGACGATGTATAGGACATGCGTTTTAAGCAAATTCCTGTTCGCTCGAATGAAACCACAGTTGTTTAAAATTTTGGGTAGTTGTCAAAGAAGCGGAACCATAGGGCTCTAAGATAACACTTTTCAAGAAATTATTTTTAAATTATATTTTTTTAATACTAGGAAAACGCTTAAGTCCCGCCGCGTTGTTGGATGAGCGTAATTGGGGCATTGAGCTGCCATGTGTTATGCAAATTTTCTGTTGTTCTGTGGAAAAATCATTACTAAGTTGAATTTTTTTTTAAATTTATATAAATTAAATTAAAAATTAACTTAATTTTTTTAGTTTTTTTTAATTTATCGTAATTGTTAAAAAATCGTAAAATTGCGATTTTTATAAGAAATAATTTCTCGATTGCGCTCAAATTTAACACTAATATATTAATTCATAAAATTAAGGTTCTACAAAAAAAAATTACAATCGGATTAAGCATGTAGGTGCTATAGGCCCTAATCAAAGAATTGTTTAAAAATAATAAACCTGTAAAATTTCGATTTTTATGACTACAATATTTTTTTAATTGCGCTCAAATTTCACAAGAATATCTTAATTCATAAAGTAAAGGTTCTGTGCAAAAATCATAAAAATCGGATAAAGCATCTAGAGGTGTTATAGGCCTAAGTCGAAGAAATTTTTTTCGAAAAAAATCGTAAAATTGCGATTTTCACGAGAAAAAAATTTCCGATTGCGCTCAAAAACGTGGCAGTTCTAAGTTCAGAGATTTCGAAGGCCTCCATAAAATTTCATCGCAATCGCAGTTTCGGTTTTAGCGGAATCGTGTGGACAAACAGACGAAAATACAGAAATAAAGAAAAAAAAACATTCCGGATTTTTTTCTCCAGTGTAGTAGAATGGAATCTTCGCTTCGCTCGCTACGCTCATCCAATGATTTTCAGGTTTTTGGATTTTCTTAAACAGTCTTAAATTGACCATATATTTGTGGATTGATCCTGACTGATAAACATAAATATTGAAAATCTACGACTGTAAGGCTGTTCATGTAGGCTATGCTTTATTAACCACTATGTAAAGTGTCACATACGTCGGATTCATCCTGGCCGAGCGAATAGCTATGTGCCAACTGCCAAATGTGTCCTATTTCCTCTTAAAAAGCATGCAAATGGTAGCAATAACCACTAACCTCAAAAAGTGCCAATTTGGCTCCACCGGCACAATTGACCAAATTCGTAACAGTATTTTTGAAGTGTTTAAGTCCCTGCAGAGGGTACTACCACCAATTTAAAACAAGCTCTTATTAACTTAAATAAAATGTATTTAAAAAATATATGTTTGCCTCCTATGTTACTTAAATCTGGCCTGACATGGGGCCTATCATGAATTCATGAATAAATTTAATTTTAAAACTTTTTGGTGTTCAGAAGAAAATCAATGTGATATCTGTGCTTATTTAGGTAAGTGGATTTTCTTCCGACTATAGTAGTTGTTTTTCATTAAACAGGAATATCAACCGACGTAATTGATATGAAATATTTGTACCGGTACATGAAACATGTATATTATCCACTAAAATGTATCGAGTTTTAATAGGCCTAGTCTCATAATGCTAACCATAGGATACATTCTCAAACGCGGAAATATATCAAATAATAACCAATAATTATTTAATTACTTTCATTTAGGGCCTTCACACTCACGGACACCACAGTGTTGTCACTTCTGCAGCGCTTGGTTAAAAACATCGGCCTGCATCCGGTGCCGGCTTGCAATGTTACATACCGTATTTATTCACCCAATTGCAAGCATAGGCCTACCTTTTTTTTGACACTTTGGAGTTTAGTGTTTAGGTTGCATGCTACACTTTTTTGCTAAACTTTTAATCGGGGGTCAGCTTTCATTTGGTGTCTGCTTCCAACCGAGTCAATACGGTATAATTTTATCCTTTGAGTTTTATAAAATAATACTAGGTAAGCAATAAATTATCATTTGATCAATTTTAGTCAAATTTGATATCAATTATCAACTCATCTTGATTTTTTTCCCCATTCCATTAATCATCTTTATGTTCTGCCTACTATATTAATTTGATATTTTATTGTAATTGTTTTGTGAATATTAGGCTATGGTGAATTGCACTTGTGGGACATGTGTCATGTTGTAATGTGACCATAAAATAACAATAATGAAAACTTTTTAAAATAAAATAACAAAAAGGAGTCAATGAATGTTATGGCAAAGTTTGTAGAGGTCAAATGTGTTGTTTGCATTAAGAAGACTTGCTACTGTTGGAATCAAATGTTGTTGATAAAGTATAGCAACTGTTCTCCCCAGGCCCGGACCGCCGGGCGGGCCGCCCGGCAATAATTCCCTGCCGCCCGGCCAAAAAAAAAAAAAATTGATTTTTTTTTACTAAACGATTTGCGAATTTAATAAACTCTTTCCGTCCACTTCCGTTAAAACGCCCCATCTCTAAACTGCAGCGCAGATTGTAAACGAAATCGTGGAGACTAATCTCGCTTTCCATAGAACCCGACAAGGAATGCATTTAAACCCTTAGTTTCATCCGTATATATACGTCCATGCTAAATGGCGTGCTACTTTGAACTGTGGATAGCCGTAGCATCTAACGCAGCTTAACACTTTCCATTCGTGTGTCTGTCAACGCATACGTAAATTTTATCCTTAGTTTTATAAAATCAGGTAGCAATAATTATCATTGACCAATTTAGCAGATTTGTATCAAATATCATATTTGATTTTTTTTCTTCATTTATTTTGTTATGTACTGGTAATTTTTGATATGTTATTGCCTAATGTTGTGAATTAGGTCTATGTGCTTCACTTGTGGACATCTGTCAGTTGTAATGGACCATAAAAACATTGAAGGTTTTTAAAATAAAATCTAAAACAGAGTCTGAATGTTATGAAGTTTTAGAGACAATGTGTTGTTGCATAGAGCTGCACTGTGATCAATGTTTGAATTAAGTATAGCATGTTCTCCAGCCGACCGGAGCCGCTCGATAATTCCTGACGCACTGCAAAAAGAAAAACAAATAAAATATTTGAAAATTTTTTTTTTTTTTACTAAACGATTGCGAATTTAATAAGCTTTCGTCCATCCGTTAAAAGTCACTCTAAACTGCAGCGCAGATGTAAACGAAATTCGTGGAGATAATCTCGTTTCCATCAGTTAACCGACAGGAATGCATTTAAACAAAACACATTAGTTGGCAAAATGGCAATCATCGCTATGATCAAGAACATTTACTGCACACAAGGAGCACACACAAGTGAACAATTTTAGCAATTTTCCAATTTTATTGATTGCTAGGACGAATTTTAAAGTAATAAAAATGAAGTCATCAAATACAACAAACAATGTTTCAAGTTGTAGTAATTGTAAACCTACAAATCTTAGATAATAAACACAGAAAGAATAACATCATCACCTTTATAAGGGCCTATTGTACTCATTGTAGCAATAAGACTACAGTAATTCACATAGCCTACATTACAAAGGAGAAAATAGGCTTAGACTATGATTTCAATCAAATTCGAAATGTTCATACCACTACCGGTATACCAACTAAAGTAAAAACCTCTAAAACTCACCAAATAGAATCTAGGATCTTTAATTTTTTCCGGGGGCTTGCCCCCGGACCCCCACTTTTTTTGGCCCTACCCGGCAATGTTTATGAAATACCCAGTGAACATTTTTTTCTGGGGAGAACACCGGTATAGTACCTTGATGGGGGAAATTCTTTATTATTTTGATAACAAAACTTTAAAATTTGTATTAGATGTGTTCAACTGGTTTTAATTTTGGTCTAGCTGCACAATTTTGTTTGATAATGCCAATAAACCTTAGTGTCTTTTTTAGAAACAACACTAATGTGATCATTAAAGGGGTAGGCCTATTCACCTGCTAAACTCAAAAAATATATTCCATTCAGACTAGCTAGAGCCTATAATGGAGTTCACATGGGCTGTTCAGTGGGCTACAAATTCGCATTTTGTACAACCCTTAGAAAGGGTTCTAACTGAACACTGCTTGGGAGTGCTTGGTAGAAAAATGAACCCCTTTGTGCAAAAGACAAATACCATCTCTAAACTAAAAGTGTAGTTGATAAGCCTTATCTCGATTATAATAAATTCATTGTCTTATTTACATTTTTCTAAGCATTTTCGTTTTTTGGCGAAGTGTTTATCTTAGTTTTTAAGGAAATATCCGATTAAATTATATCAAATGGTTATGTTATTTGTTTTGCAATTCCACTTCGAATTGAGTTACAATTTCGATTTAAAAACATAGGCCTTGTTTTGACTTGATGAATTGAATAACTATATAATCACTAAATGAAAAAATATGACACGATTTAACTATCACTTATACAAGAGACCCCACATGTCATCCCATTTCATCTTGGATTTTAAATTGTAAACCAGGGTAAATGGTTGTAAAATAGTAAAATACCTTTACATTATATTCGTCACATGCCTCTCCTTCCTTTCAACTTCAAGACAAATTCTTTTTGAAAGTGTTGGGTTTTTGGCATTTGTAAAAGGTTTGCAGACTATATAAATTAATGTATTGTGTAAAACTCAATCACAATCACTGGCCAGTAATGTAACTAATATTATTTCAATCTTATCAGTTATCATTGATGAGTCGAGTAAAAATTATACTACACACACTGTCTTGCCTGCCTTTTTCTGGTTATTTGAGTTTTTGAAAGGCGATTTTAGCATCAGTTTCATTCAAACAGTGGCGGCTTGAACCCCTGAAAACCCGCGGGGCCAACTTTATAGTATTACACCCACCCACACATGGGCGGCCGCAGAAATTCTGCGGGGGGGGGTAAAAGCTGCAGTTTGTACTTTTGTTGGGCAGGCTCAGGGGGTTTGGGGGACGGAGCCCCCCAACAAAAGCGCCGCAGGCGAAAATTTGAAAATCAAATTTTTAGAATGCGTTCGGTGGGTTTTAGAAAAAAGTAGTGGGCTGAATACAATACCAAAATTATGCAATTTTTGTGCAGTCGATACTCTAAACTAGAAAACCACCAAAAGGAAACCTTCAAAATATTCCCTCCCCCCCCATTTTGTTTTGTCCTTGAGTCAAAAGCTTCAGATTCTCAACATTGAGTTGGGCGGTTATTAGCTTTTTTATCCACTGAGGTCATTTGACTTTTCACATCTTTGCTTGTGCAAGCCTTTTATTGTGACGGTCAAAACTCGCATTACTCCATGGATAATGGATTCTTTTCAAAACTCAAGACGAACTATTGCAGGTAAAAGACACAATGAGCTACTTATCTCGCAGAAAATTGTCAACCATTAAATTCAACAAATGTTCATCAGTAAAGAAATCGACTGTACAAGTTTAATAATAAATCCACACATTAAATGAGGGCAAATTAGCACTTCTGCTTGCTCGGGGCCAGGGGGCACCCCCTTCTGCGGGCGCCCATGCACCCAATTTTGGTGTCCTAAAACACGTTTTCAGGCGAGCCCTTGGATACGCCGTGGCAAACTAAACATACCCACCGGCAAGGGCGTCCACAAGAATCTTGTACGGGTATGGCGAAATAAAACAATAGCGCCGCAGGCGAAAATTTTTAAATCATGTTTTTAGAGTGCATTGGGTGCGTTTTAGAAAAAATGTAGTGGGCTAAAAGCAACATCAAAATAATGTAGTTTTTGTGCAGTCGAATTGACATTACCAGGATATTTAGGCGACGTGTGTACCCTTCTCAATTTTTAATATTGATTTATATTTGTGTGGCTCGTTGGTGTTGTTGTTAGCGTATCTGCTTCCAATGCAGAAGGTCCAGGGTTTGATTCCCGCTGAAGTCAGAAGTTTTTTAACTTCTGATTTGGACTTAAGTCCATCAGTTCGTGTCTTAGGAGTTTGTAAACGCTGACTTTGGAGCTGTCCTAGCAACGAAGCACATAATACATTCAGAGTTGTTCTGAATCGGCCTTGTTGATTCTGGCGTTGATCCGCGGGTGTTCGCACTGTCCATACCACTGATTGCTTTATTTCCTATTAAAAATATCGATCTTTGGTTGGTTATCGCTTACTCGTCGATTGCGTCGGGGCCTACAGGGTAGGCTTAGTCGCTTTGATTTACTGTCCCCCACTGAAAATCAGTTATATAACTGAGTGGGTAGACTCTAAATACAATTTATTTATTTATTTATTTATAAAGATGCAACGAATATTCTAATTCACAATTAAACAATTTTAGAGAAACATATGCATATAAATAATAGAGTGGAGTTGATTTACCTGTACATTTATTTTATTTCATCGGAGATAGCAATAGTTGGATATGTCCACATATAGGCCTATATCCAATAATGTTATTTATATTTTTAGGGGTGTTGTAATTTTCTATTTTTAATGTATTTAAATATTTTAATTAATTGTCTTACCACAGCGCTAATACAAATCAGTGTATTACACTTTTTCCTGTGTCTACGCATTACGCAAGCAATATATAGGTTCATACACAAACATTGGTATGGTTTTCTTGTATGAAATCCCATTACAGTGACACCCTGTTTCGAATTACCGTGTTTTTTCTTTTATCCTCTCTCATATTTTTTTCTCGATAATAACTTTCTTTGCCCCTTCCCCCCCAGGCTACTGGAGCGGCCGCTAACTTACTCCCGTGGGGTGGACGCTATACTGTCCTGAAAGGTCTCGTCTTTGAGTTCGATTGGGGTTGGGTCTTAATTCATGCATTTCGTTTTTAACAAAAATGTTGGTCAAGAAGAAACCGAAGAAAATAGGACTATCAAATGTTAAAAGTTTGGCTAGAGATCTTGGAAGCACCTGCCCCCCTGGCCCACCACCACCCCTTGCGGACACCCATACCCACCGGGCGCGTTTGGGAGACCTTGCTCTTTTTTAGTTTATTTGGCACGATCTTTTGAGCGCGCATTTTAAAACCATCACAATTACATTCCCATATGACACGAGTATTGGCTTGTTTGGGAAGTTTTCATCATATAGGTACGATACTATTACTTTTATAGCTCATATTTATATAGCAAACACTCAGAGATAAATTGGTCAACTTACGTCCACACAACGACCGTCCACCCCCCACCCTTCAGCCCCACCCACCCTGAGCTGACCACCCACCCACCTATTTTCCGCGGGGCCATGGCCCCGAATTTGTATGGTCGGGCCGCCACTGCATTTAAAAGTGTACACTATTAAATATTCAACGAATTACATAATAATTAAACGAGTGAGCGCAGCGAACGGAGTGATCCCCATTCAACTTAAATGGCGCTCATTCGTTAGTCTGCGTGCGTGCATGTGTGTGTGTGTGTGTGTGTGTGTGTACGTTGAAAATCAGCCGAATCGCTGAAATTTTAAATAGACATCCGGTGCGAGTTTCCTGAGAACTGCTAACAAAATCAGCAAGATCCATTGCGATTTAAACCTACAAGAAATAATAAATTGAAAAATAGGCTTCCAATGTTTAGAAATTATTTTAACGACAATGGTTTAGATTTTGAAAAGATATTTTTTGTTTGCTATTCGCCTGGCCGTGAAATGCCATGCCCATGCAAGTCTATCAAATGTTGCACGTCAAGGTACCCCCAAATTCCGCTCGTAGATTGAGTAAACCTTGCAATATTTTCACGTATTTCGTACTGGCTATGTTTACCATAGTAGGCCCTATTGCCACAGATGATGGACTACACTGCGTTATATGCATTTCAAAACATGTTTAATAATTTTTTAAATACAGTCCAGAAATTACAAAATCTTTCCCGACCAGGGGATTGAACCCATGTCTCCCACATTTCGGCTATAAGGGCGCTTTAGCCAACTAGACTAGGGAAACCAAAGTCGTTGTTAGACGAGTGAGCGAGTCATGTGTTGAGTACCCGGGAACATTTGCATTTAAGTTTGATAATTATATTCGTATAAATAATAGGGTATTTAAGTTAAGGCCATAGTTTAGGCCATAATGCTCCACTGTATCCTATGATAGGCTAGGGAGGCCTAAGGTAGGGGGAAGAAAAGGAATGTTACAGGGTACTCAACACATGGCTCACTCACTCGTCTAACAACGACTTTGGCGTTTCCCTAGTAACTAATTATTAACATTATTTCAGTCAACAAAACGTCAGATGTCATGTGTGGTTATGAACTTTACAAAAATAGTTACTATTATACAATATAAAATGGACGCGTGGGTTGACAAATGCAAACAAACCTTAATATTTGGTTAGAATAAAATTAAAAACACCCTAGGAACTGGTTCATCTTTTGACAAGGAATTGATTAATATATGTTATATATGAAAACGTTAAAATAACGCTTGTTATAATGCAATGGCATATACATGGTTGAATTAAGTACCTTTTCTTGAGTTGTGAATTTAAATGAATCTGGTTGAGTGGCTGACAGCAGTAAACGAATATTCTAGCCCTATTGAAACCTTCGTCAACCTTTCAGCTATGATTGGCAACATTAGGGGTCTTGAAAACGAGCGTTGTCAAGTGTGGCCATAGGTTCCTCCACTGAATTGTTGGTGTGTCTGCCATTATAGTTATGAATTTAGAAAGTAAGATAAAAAATTATTGGGTCACCAAGACCCGAAAAAAATCTTAGTAATTGGTAATTTTCTAGCTAGGTCCCATCGGCAAAAATCTTCTATAAGAAATAATATGGGGGCGATCTTTACGCCCCGTTACCTTGGAGGATTTTGACTAAAAAATATTGGTTATTATTCACCTACTCGACGGCCTTTTCTGTAAATCTGATATAGTATTTTGTTTTGTGATTTGGGCAAGTGGTTCAGTCAAAATATGCTGGTTACCAAGAAGGAGGTGGATTTGGAATGCATTTATTTTTTGGTGTTTTTTGAGTATATGTTTGTGCACAGTTTCAAGACACAATGTTGTAAAGGGTCATTTTAGATAGATTCGATGCTGTAGAACAAAAAAGAGGCAAGTTAAAGCCGATTTAAGAACTTCCCCAAAACACCAATTTTCACAACTTTCAAGACAAAAAACTTTAAAAATTGTGTAAAATCACAGTTACAAGATGTAACTTTTGAAGGGTAATTTTAGTGTATTAGGCCTATTATGCTACAGATTATTTAAAAAAAAAAAACTATTTAATTTTAAGGGTAATAACCGCTTTAAAAGAAAGATCAGAGGACATCCGGACTGAACAATCTGATGGAATCAACATTTTTGAGTGCAGCACCTTCATAATGTATCAATAATGGATTGAATAAAAATGGTTGTCATTCTACCCTTGATTTACTTTTGCCTGTGGGTGTTCACGTTTAAAAGGAAAGTGGCTGACATCTGGCGGTGAAGTAGAGAACTGCTTTAAGGCAGATACTGTAGGGCGGCATTCAATGTTGACTAATGCAGTTTTAACCCGCCACTGTCAACTTTAAAATTAATTTACTCAAACATGTTTATTATTCAGCAAGCAACAAAGATAATAAAATATGTGTTACATACTGTACATATTTTTGTGTTTTGCAATGAAGCAAGAAATCTAGGTCTACGTGCAACATGTGCATGATTCCGTATATTATTCCTGAGCTATATTGTAAATACAATTCTCATGAATGGTGTAATTGATTAGGCCTATACACATACAATAGGTTTAGATAGAATAAATTATGATAGGCCTATACTATTAATAATATTATACGTAGTCCTAGGCCCTATGCACCTGCTTTTTTTTATGTGCACAGAGCTAAACGCAAACCAGCATGACCGCTATTCTTATAAGCTTGGAGATTTGTACTGACTACTGCCATGAATAGCAACAGAAATTAGTGATCATATTTAAGGAGGCCTATAATTAACTGAATTCATTGGCCTTGTTGTCGAGGCAAACTATTGTAGGGCCTACATTACCTAAAATTGTATCCTAATTAAGAGACTAAATTCCTTATATTATTATTATTCATTATTATTATTATTATTATTATTATTATTATTATTTATTTAGAGTATTATTATTATTATTATTATTATTATTTATTTAGAGTTGAGGTTTAGGCCCTACAAAAGATTGTAATTTTCCTTCCACATCGTAGGCCTACTCAATTAGTGCAAATATTTCTAGAGCCAACGCTTAGCCTACAGTTACTATAGGCTATATTTTATTTTATAGAGATACCCAACAATATCAATATTTTCGATTTTGAGCCTTTTGATATTTTTATTCTGCATCGCAATATTTCATGAAAATTAAAAAGTATGAAAATTCAGTTCAAAACACACCAAAATGTTAAAAATTGTTATTTTGCATAGCTTTCTGCATCGAGTGATTCTGCAGTATTCAGACGATATCGCTAGCCCGCGGGGCAAGAGGGTGGGATAACCTTCAAGAAATGACGAGATTCTGAGGGGAGCGGAGTGATCTACCATCTATTGGAGTGATAAATCGTGGCTGCTAGCGCCGGTCAGTCAGTCAGTCACAGTCTTGTACCGTGTGGTTAGTCGCTGTGTGATAGACTGTCGTTTCGTATTAAATTAGTGAAAAAGGTGTATGTTACAGCTGTTTTTGTCTGTCAATTTCTGAATGGATATTGTTGTGTTAAAAGTGGTCGGAAAAATATCAATAACAATATCGTTTGGCTATTTTTCGACGCTACCATCTTTTGGAGCGATAAATAGTCACAGTCACAGTCTTGTTGTACCGTGTGGTTAGTCGCTATGTGACAGACTGTCGTTTCGTATTAAATTAGTGAAAAACGTGTATGTTACAGCTGTTTTTGTATGTTAATTTTTGAATGGATATTGTTGTGTTAAAAGTGGTCGGGAAAATATCAATAACAATATCGTTTGGCTATTTTTCGACGCTACCATCTTTTGGAGCGATAAATGTGGCTGCTAGCGCCAGTCAGTCAGTCACAGTCACAGTCTTGTTGTACCGTGTGGTTAGTCGCTATGTGACAGACTGTCGTTTCGTATTAAATTAGTGAAAAACGTGTATGTTACAGCTGTTTTTGTATGTTAATTTTTGAATGGATATTGTTGTGTTAAAAGTGGTCGGGAAAATATCAATAACAATATCGTTTGGCTATTTTTCGACGATATCAATAATGGATTTTGATATCGTTGGGCATCCCTTATATTTTATGAGACAAGGGATCAAAGCGGCTTAGTCTAACAACAGAACTCGAAAGGGACTCCTGTGATTATGTCTGTCTGTGTGATGATAAACGGCCGAGCCACTCGACTGATTGTGCTGAAATTTTAAACGGACATAATTGACTAGTTTACTGAGAACTGTTAACATGTTCAGCAAAATCTGTCACGATTGAAATGTAGTCCTACAAGAAATCCAAACCAACTCTCAACCTTCTCGTGGTTTGACAGGTGAGTAGGGGAGAATCACTCCCTGAAACTAATGGTGAGCTCTGGGTCGTCGTCGGGGAACTTTCCCCTTCCCTTTGACTACCTCCCCGACGGCGACTACAATGGCAACACGGACGATGACACGGATGAAGACGACCACGACGTGGGGGAACCCCTGCCCTCCCCATACGCTTGGCTGGTTCTGACCAGCACAGGCCTGTCCACCCCGCATCCCCCCTTACGTTCCTCCCCTTGGAAAGAAGTATATATATATGGTTGTTAACTCTTAAACATAATAAACAAATATCTTGGAGGCACAAATAATCTTTGCTGTTAAGGCTGTGTGTCGTCCTTTTCTCAAACAAAATAAATGTCACACATTCTATTTATTTTAAAGGACAGCAAACAGTCAACATACACGTCTTTGGTACGGATACATTCGGAATTTTATGCTCTTTCTAGTTTCTAGTGAATAATATAAATTTCATCCAAAACAAATGGTGTCTTTGTCTAGCTTATTACAATTTGATTATGCGTAGTGCCTCATGAGGTTTAATAAGTTTGCAGTTCGTATTTTTGATCATATAAGTCTAAAAAAAAAAACACGAGACTGCGTTAAGAGATATTAAAGGAAACGGTAAGGTTGAAATGTCATAATTTTATTTTATTTCGCTATAAAAAAATTAAAGGCAATTTTGTGTCAACGCATGGACAGTGCCTCCATGCGGTGGAGATACCGCGAACTTCTTGAGCGAGCTCTGTGACACTCGTGCAGCCGAGGAGGGTTGAGCCCTCAAGGCATATGACTACGGCGGCGAAGGGTAACAAAAGACTGGCTCGGAGTAAACTCATTCATTCGAAAACACCTGCAGAGAAATAAGGATTGCGAAGTAGAGAATTTACTGTCAACATGAACTCGGTGAAGATCGAGAGAAAGATGAGCCGACAACCGACATCCGCATATAGCTACAAAAGGTTTCAGCTTTTGAGTTAATTACCATACGTACTCCAATTACAAATAATACTTATTAAATAATATAAGATAATGTAATATAAATAATAATAATATAATACAAATAATATATATATATATATTGTTTAAACTTGGCTTTATAGTAGGCGACTATGACGCTGTTATGTTAGTACTTTTAGTTAGTCACTTTTTTAATTTCTGTCTAAAGTACTAACATATATATATATATATTAGGCCTATATATTGTATTATATACTAGGAAGCTTCGCAAACGTTTTTTTAGTCGCGTTGATGGATGAGCTGTTTTAAGTTTTTCGTATGAGTGGGATCTCTTTACTTTTAAGTTCCATTTCAAAATCATTTAAAGTAGTACTAAATGCTATGGTAATTAGAATGTCAAATATCTGGAGGCCCAAAGACTTGCTTTTTGTAAGCATTGTAGGTGATTGTTGTCATGTTTCTATAGTTTCTCGTTAATTATTATTATTTACCTTAAAAAATTATTATTTACTAGGAAAACGCTTAAGTCCCGCCGCGTTGTTGGATGAGCGTAATTGGTGAATTGAGCTGCCATGTGTTTTGTGGATTTTCTGTTGTTCTGTGAAAAAATCAGAACTTTGTTGAAATTTTTTTTAAATTAAATCAAATTAAATAAAAAATTAACTTATTTTTTTTTAATTAATCGTAATTTTAAAAAAGGAAAAAATCGTAATATTGAAATTTTCATAAGAAATAATTATTCGATAACGCACAAATTTTACACGAATATATTAATTCTTAAAATTAAGGTTCTGTGAAAAAATCATTATAATCGGATAAAGCATGTAGGTGTTATAAGTCGAAGAAATGTTTTAAAAATCGAAAAAAATCGTAAAATTGCGATTTTCATGAGAAATAATTTTTCGATTGCGCTCAAAAACGTGGCAGTTCTTAGTTCAGAGATTTCAAAGGCCTCCATAAAATTTCATCGCAATCGGAGTATCGGTTTAGCCGGAATCGTGTTAACAGACAGACAAAAATACAGAAAAAAAAAAACATTCCGGATTTTTTTCTCCAGTGTAGTGAAATGGAATCTTCGCTTCGCTCGCTACGCTCATCCAACTACAATTCAGAAATTAAAAAAGTCCGCCCCAACCGGGAATCGAACCACGGATCTCCCACATTCCAGGTGAGCGTCTTAACCACTAGACCATCAAGACGGGTACATTTTAAGCTCTGAATTGTAGTTGCATTATACATCTGAATGGATGGAACAGTACTGCAACGAATATCTGCTGCCTTTGAACTGACCACCAAACATTAATTATAATGTCATTACCTTTACGCAGGTATGAGCGAGGGTTTATTTCTCGATTTGTTTAATCGGGAAACACTCCCGTAGGTGTAATTGTTGTTATTTACTACAATTCAGAAATTAAAAAAGTCCGCCCGTGAGCATCTAAACCACTAGACCATCAGGACGGGTACATTTTAAGCTCTGAATTGTAGTTGCAGTATACATCTGAATGGATGGAACAGTACTGCAACGAATATCTGCTGCCTTTGTAATGACATTATTTAATGTTTGGTGGTCAGTTCAAAGGCAGCAGATATTCGTTGCAGTACTGTTCCATCCATTCAGATGTATAATGCAACTACAATTCAGAGCTTAAAATGTACCCGTCCTGATGGTCTCAGAGTGGTTAAGACGCTCACCTGGAATGTGGGAGATCCGTGGTTCGATTCCCGGTTGGGGCGGACTTTTTTAATTTCTGAATTGTAGTAAATAATAACAATTACACCTACGGGAGTGTTTCTCGATTGAACAAATCGAGAAATAAACCCTCGCTCATACCTGCGTAAAGGTAATGACATTATAATTAATGTTTGGTGGTCAGTTCAAAGGCAGCAGATATTCGTTGCAGTACTGTTCCATCCATTCAGATGTAATGCAACTACAATTCAGAGCTTAAAATGTACCCGTCCTGATGGTCTAGTGGTTAAGACGCTCACCTGGAATGTGGGAGATCCGTGGTTGGTGGTTCGATTCCCGGTTGGGGCGGACTTTTTTAATTTCTGAATTGTAGTAAATAATAACAATTACACCTACGGGAGTGTTTCCCGATTAAACAAATCGATTAAACAAACTTAACTTTTATATCTATGGATTCTGGTTTACTTTTTTTGACTTTTTTATTCAAAAGGTACTACATCACCATAACCTTAATGTTCATATAAAATATGAACGTTGTTGCCCCACCCGTTTGGTCATAATTGGCCCAAATATCACGAAAAAATCGAGAAAAAAATAAAAAAAAAAAATCGTAAAAGTTCGATTTCTATGAGAAATATTTCTTCAAATGTCTCTTAAATCATAACATATTTAATTTTAATGATTTCAAACGTTCCTATAAAGTTTCATCAAGATCGGAGTAGCCGTTTGCCCGATTGCGAGCCAAATATCACGAAAATATCGCAATAAAAATCGAAAAAATCGTAAAAGTACGATATTCATGAGAAATATTTCTTCGATTGTACCCAAAAACAATACACCTCTAAGTTCAGAGATTTCGAAGGTCCCCTCCAATTTTCATCAAGATTGGATATGCCGTTTGCCTGGTAGAGAGTTAACAAATAGACAAAAAATAAACAAACAAAAAAACAAAACAAAAACACCCGAGCTAAATTTTTTGGGGTTCAGTGAAATTGAAGTCTTTGCTTCGCTCATTCAATTAATATAATTGGATAGCTCATCCAATTATATTATATTACAAAATATTGAATATATATAATTGGATGAGCGAAGCAAAGACTTCAATTTCATGACCCCCCAAAAAAATTAGCTCGGGTGTTTCTTTCTTTTTTTCTGTTTGTTTGCGTTCTACCGGGCAAACGGCATATGCGATCTTATTAAAAATTGGAGGGGACCTTCGAAATCTCTGAACTTAGACCTGCCACGTTTTTGGGTAAAAACACAAAATACAAAATATTTCTCATGAATATCGTACTTTGACGATTTTTTCGATTTTTAATACGATATTTTCTAGATATTATTTAGCTCACGACAGGGCAAACGGCTACTCCGATCTTGATGAAACTTTATGGAAATGTTTGAAATCACTAGATTTAGATGTGTTATGATTTTGCTGACAATCGAAGAAATATTTCTCATAGAAAGCGTGCTTTTCCGATTTTTTCCCCCGATTTTTAATACTTTCGTGATTTTTGGGCCGATTCTGACCAAATGGGTGGGGCTAAAACGTTCATATTTGGCATGGACATTAAGGTAATGATGATGTAGTGCCTTTTGAAACAAAACGAAAAAGTTAGCCAGAATTCATAGAAAAAAAGGTATTACTACAAGACTTAACAGGTGTAATTAACAAGTAACTATAGAAACATTGACAACAATCATCTACAATGTGTACAAAAAGCATGTCTTTGGGTCTTTGCCATAGCAATTAATACTACTTTATAAAAATTATCGTAATACCAACAAAAATAATTTTGTAATGGAACTTGAAAAAGTGATGAGATCCCACGACAGATTTTTTTTAAAAGCTCATCCATCAACGCGACTGAAAAAAGCGTTCGCGAAGCAGCCTAGTATAAATAATATAAATGTTGCATAAATAATATGCTACAAATCAAACAAATAATCCACTTAAAATCGATCCCGTTTTCGTTGATAGGAAAAACGTCATCTACATTTTCGCCGATCTACTTGAATCAGAGAGATAGATGTAGGAGCTTCACTAAGTTTTTGTGGTTAGCGCCAGCGAGGGCAAGTTCATTCATATGCTTGGGTTGGGTTGAGTATGCGCATATCTAGGGCTATTTCATAGTAATTAGTCAATTCCAGAATTCACAAAATTATGATTGAGAAAAACATTGGGAGAAGGAAAACGATCAGGTTTTACGTTGTCTGGAATCTATTTGGCGATATGCCTAATGTCTTGGGTGTAAGTGCTGTGCTACCTCTATGGGTAAAATAACTATGGTGACGCGTGTAGGCCTATATGACTGAATCTATTATTGTAAAAAAAAAATCAATTTGATATGATTAATTTGTTACCAGCTTTATTACCAATTTGCAGCATTACTCTTGTATGCATATCCAGAGACCCGAGTAGTATTATAGGCCTACAATATCATTTTGCAGGGTTGAACCTCTACCAATGGCTAACTATTCGTAAGTAATTAGGGGAAGGAATGTCCAAGGGCTGTTATTTCATACTACGCAATCAAAGCAATTGACTGAGGAAATTATGGGAGAATTTTCAGTCAGGATTGTGCTGCATGAGATCGAAACGTAAAACACCCGAGAGAACCACACGCGTGTATGCGATACCTCTAACGATATTGACTATTTTCCGGGACGGATACGGAAGGGGGTGGGGGACCGGCCCTCAACCCATGAATATGAGACTCACGTCGCGGTCGTCATCGTCTTTGTCATCGTGTTGTCATGGTCGTTGTTGTCGGGGACGTCGTCAAGGGAATTGGGAGAGGTCCCAGAAGACGAATACCAGAGCTCGCCTCTAGTTTCGGGAATTGCTAGCTGACATTTGTGAGATGTACTTTTCTTCTTTTCTCGCCTTTTACGCCATGCTCTGGGCCAAATTCTACCCTGGGGCCAGACGGGGCCTATTTAGTGAAGATAGGCCGTAGACCCATACCGTCTGGGACTTGAATCAAAATCGAATTGTCATTTTTCTGGGTATATACATGCAACATGTAATGAATAAACCTCACTCAACCATTACTTCCGTCACGATGCGAACTAAAATATTACTTTCAAATATTTGGCAGTAAAATTGTTTGCGTCGTGTGGGAAGGGTGCGGAGCATTGTATGTTTACGCAATCCTGATCCAGATGGGTAGCCGGATCACTACATGCAGGTTAGCATCTGTCTCGCGGACATATTACACAGATCACAGGTACGTTTCGAACTGACAGACCGTTTCACCATTGTTCACACAACATAATAATTTATTCCCACCAAATTAATAAGCACTGTGATCTGTACTAACCCTGCCTCTGTCACGAATTACCAGGTTAGTGATCTGGGTAAGTGATCTGAGATCGTGTATTATTGTGATGATGATGATGATGATGATCATGTATCATGTACATATGGATGTCAAATTACATTCATACTGCACTGATGTAACAAAAACAAGTCCTACTATAATAACATAAGCACATAAAAAAATCAAACAAACAAATAATCGCATATAAGAGCTTACTTATGATCGCAATAAGATACTATAAAATGATATTAACTAGTAAGAATCTACAGCAGACGACTTCACTGCCGCTTCAATTGGATTGTATTATTTTTACTAAGACGCTTCACGAACGCTTTTTTTATTCGCGTTGATGGATGAGCTTTTTGTAAGTTTTTAGTATGCGTGGGATCTCTTTACTTTTTAAGTCCCATTGCAAAATAATTTTTGTTAAATTAGGATAATATTAAATTATAAAGTAGTATTAATTGGTATGGTAATACCAATTTTAAAAAAATGCAAAATATCTCGAGGCCCAAGAAAGACTTGCTTCTTGTTCGCATTGTAGGTGATTATTGTCAAGTTTCTATAGTTACTTGATATTTCTTGTACACCTGTAAAAAACTAATATTAAAACCTTTATTTCTATGAATTTTTGCCAACTTTTTTCTTTCAAAATGCACTACATCACCATAATCTTAATGTCCATGTAAAATATGAACGTTGTAGCCCCACCCGTTTGGTCAGAATCGACCCAAACATCACGAAAATATCGTATTGAAAAATGGTAATTGTACGATTTCTATGAGAAATATTTCTTCAAATGTCCCTAAAATCATAAAATATCTAATGTTAATGATTTCAAACGTTCCAACAAAGTTTCTTGAAGATCGGAGTAACCGTTTGCCCGGTCGCAAGCCAAATATCACGAAAATCGCATTAAAAATTTAAAAAATCGTAAAAATGCGATATTCATGAGAAATATTTCTTCGATTGTACCCAAAAACGTAACAAGTCTTAAGTTCAGAGATTTCCAAGGTCCCCTCCAATTTTCATCAAGATTGCATATGCCGTTTGACAGGTAGAGCGCGAACAGAGCGAGCTAATTTTTTGGGGCGGTCAGTGAACATTGAAGTCTTCGCTTTGCTCATCCAATTACCATTTCAATGAAATAGGTAAAATATGTGTTTTGCTTTTTCCGTTGTGATGGCAATTAGTCTTGCTGAATAAGGTTGAGATAATATAGTACTCCACTCAGGTGATTGCAAATTGAAATGCACCCTTTTCTACAATGAAAGTGATCCTTGAAACAGTAATGTTCTCAGTGCTTGTTATGTTTATGTTATGCCTTGTCAATTATCGTTTATTGATCTATTGAACTATAATAATTACAATAACGAGCGCTGGGTTTCCTAGAAAACTATTATGACAAAGGGTTCTTCCATCCCGAGACTGACCGTCATCCTCGCTCACCCTGTCCCACTAACAAAGAAACTTGTTTTGGCGGCTAGGCGATGCATCCTACTCCCTCGCTCACAGTGTCCAGGGCCAGACTACATCTTTCTCTCTTCCACCAACAGTATGTCCTATGTCCAATTTCGGTGCGAAAATGTGCGTGGTTTCCCTTCAACGTCCAACCTCAGACTGAATACAACCCTTTGAGGAGCAGGTATATAGGCCTACTAGGATCTCGACGTGCTTTCGGAGACACCCCACCTTAAAGCGCCCTAAAACTAATACTAATACTACTTATATAATAATAAATTGGAAATAGGCTGAAATGTGTTTAATTTAACGACAATGGCTTTTGTTCTTGAAGATATCATTTTTATTGAATCATGTTTGGAATGTCATGCGGTGAATGCTGCATTGCAGTGACCAAAGTGTACCGAATCTTGCACGCTCAAGGTTCCTCAAAATTCCGCTGGGAGATTGAGTAAACCTTGCAATCATGACTCGTATTTTGAACTAGGCTAGCTATGTTTTCCATAACTTGTAATGTATGCATTTCAAAACATGTTCTATGATTTGTTTAATACAATCCTGAAATTACAAATCTATCCTCTTATCTATTGAACCCAAGTCTCCCACATTCCGGGTATAAAGGCGCCTTAGCCAACTAGACTATTAGTAGGTGGCCCAAACGTTTCTCGCTCGACGTTTGTGATGGAGCAACGCCATTTTATAAAATTGTTAATTATTCATTTAGGTTGAAAAAAATGTGGGGGTGGAGGGTTTTGTGATTATTAACATAGAAACAAAACATAACCATGAATTTCTTTGAAAATTCGTAGGTTTACTGAAAACACGATGCTGATTATAATTTTAAATTTTAGAAGTTCGAAAAGTGACGCCATCTTGACAAAACTCGGAACCTCAACATTATTTACATATGTAAACTGCAGTAAAATTGCAAAAATTTAATTATGAATTTAATTACAATTTCTAATGTTTGTTTTAGCAAAAACTTTGGAAAATTAAAAATCGGTCAGTATTTTATTTATTTTTTATGTTGATATAATATATTATTATGACAACTCCGTTTTGAATATTTTCACTATAAAATCCTTATCATTGTGCTAACCAGTTATGTTTCCCATCCCATATTTTCCAAACACATTCGATCTCGGTCTGGATAAGCTTGTAGGCTAATTGGTATGAATTAAGAGCTACGCCCACTAAGACTTACCGGAGAGTCTTACATCCTAATCCATGACATGGTCTTCAGATGGCAGTGGCATAATTACAACAACAACAACAACAAGTAAGAAACAAGTAAAAAAACAAAGAACAAAGTACAACTTCTACCGGGAAAAACCAAAACATCCAGTGTAGAAGGCTGTGGTTTTATTGGTGTGAAACCATATTTAAAATCCATTGTCTAACCATGTATCTACAAAGATTTAAATCCATGGTCTAACCATAGATTTTAATAGCACGCTCGTTCTCGTATTCAAATATTGCACTTTTAACTTTCTTCTAGCTCCATGGCCAAACATGGATTTTAAATAGCAATCCCATTATCAAACGAACATGAGCACCATTTTGTCCTCTGTAAATTAGTTGTTATAACTGATTGGGAAAGCTGCTTCCAATGGGAAGTTTGTAACAATGGGCAACCTGCAATACGCGGGTAAATATCAATTAATATAATGTATGTACCACTAGAACAATGAAACAATGACTTGAATCCGCCTGCGGTGACTAATACGATTGGGGCACTGGTCCAAAGTGTGTATCACTTGAAGGATGTTGGTTCGAATCCCACATAACTAAAGCATTGGTTTTTAATTTTTATAATTATGAAATTGTTCACCCTCATATATCACAATCCATCGTCTTGAATAGCAATATTGCAATAGTAAAATAAATAAACCAAAAAAATTATTGAAACTGGTGGACAAGTCACAGGTTAACGTGAAAACTAACAAACTATAAAACATTGCAAATTTGTTCAATAGAAAAGTCGTAGCTACATGGAAACCACCCAACACTTAAAGTTTGTGGGTCTGAAGTGTGATTACTGATTAGTTAGATATTTTTAATTGTCACAACTTTTTTAATCCAATAAATTTGTAATGTATTAACTTGTTAAATTCCTAGACAACCTGTGGCTTCCGCTAGTTCAAGTAATTGTTTGATTGTTGTAGTATGGTGCTAGAAGCCTATTGAATGTATTGCAATCAACCGATTATTTCCGTTCGTATTCTGGGCCTAGGGCTGAATAGGTGGGTATCACGCATATCTTAACGAGGGTTATTATTATAGATGTCTTATGATGACTTGTACCCTTTCAACAACAAATGGACCATTTTGTAGAATATAAAACGTAATAGAAAAACGTGATGGTTTTGACAGTGATGGTCACTTTTCCACAGCCAGGTACGATTAAAATTAGTTATTTAATAAGTTTAGCCTGTAGAAACCAAAAAAACATAGAAAATCACAATTAATTTCCTTTAATTTGAGAAAGGGTGTAGGCTTAGGCCCGCATGCATAGCAACTGTGTGTGCGTCAACTGTGTTGACCCCCTCATTGTTTGATCACCCATATGTTTTTTTTTGTAAAACTTATTCTGCAAGTCAGTTACGGTATATCAATTTCTTTCTAAATGTGGCAATGAAATATGTGACAATTGAATTCATGAATATCTGCACAGTTTTTTTTTTAGTTATCTCAGAACTAACTTTGACTGACATATCTAGGGCGACGGTCGTTCGCCCTCAGTCAAGCGCACGCGACTGCTTAGGCTACGACGAACTCGCGGCCTTGTATACACCTAGCTACCCGAGTGGGGGGGTTTTCAGCTATCTATACATACATGCCGCATGTGGTCCATGACCCATCAATAAGAAAATCACCCCGATCCGATAACCCGTTCTGTGTTAAAAAAGTGCCTCAACATCGTTGAAATCCTTCCGGCTGGCTGGCTGTCTGGCTGGGTGGTTAATTCTGGCGGAGAGGAATAAGAGCCTACAGAGAAAACGGTACATCTTAGAACTATGAAACTTACCACATTTAGATGTACCTCAGGCGCAGTGCCTTTTGCTTTCAAAACCAAAATCAGGTAACAGGGACCAGAGAAAATAAATAAACTTTTTAGAGTTCTCGTAATGAACCAAATACAATGGCCAAGCAATTTTTTCTGATTTTGAGTTTAATTTTTTTTTTTTTACCACAAAAATGGTTGCTTTGGCGCTCGTCAACAGGCGAAATGATCTTACTTCTTTTCAATGCAAAACTAGGGAGGAAGAATGAAAAGCTTGGCTCAAATTCTATATCTCACAACATTCACAGCCGAAGACTTTTGAAGGAGAGCTTACGATTCAAATGATTTTGAGCATACGTTACAAAGGCCGACTCGATAGACTTCAATAACAATTGATAAGGGCACGTGTTCCTTTTGCAATAAAGAAGGAACACAAATTGAGCACAGGGAGTGCAGTACATTGTACATTGGCTGTTCAATGTTCATGTCTCTGATGATGGAACACTGAAATGCAATCATAATGCAATTGTCTTGATAAACAAAATGTCCAGTATCACAAAAGTTATGCTGGGCACACAATGTAATCTATGTACATATTTAAGAAACACATTCTTATTACATTCGAAAACCAGTTCTTTCTTCAAGACAAATAAACCGAATCACTAGTCGTCTGCCAAAACGTTTTATTTAGCAAACTTTATATTGGACATGTTTTAAGTTTAATTTTAATTACTCTTCCATCGGCATTCAACATTTATCACTCATTACTTGAATATTGGTTCAAGATCTATTAGAGATTAGACAATTTATTTTCTCATCTAGAAAAACGCTGCAATGAATATATAACACTCGAGTCTAAGTCTGTGGAACTTAAAAACAAAACGCATTGTTCCAGATTAGGTACAAAATGATTTTCTTTGACGAAACCATGTGGGACAGTAACAATACTCAAAATACATCTATTGAAAAAATCCAGAGAGTTACAATTAACATTTGAGCCCCTCACCAAAAGTAGGTTTACAAATTAATGTGGAACTACATTGGTAAAACAATACAATGTTAAGTCAAAAACAAAATGGTCGAAACAAGTTCCTTGCTTGCTCGAATATTGCTGCTTGCAAGTTCTCAGGCAGAATAGTATACTAAGGAAGCAAATTGGTACATACAAGCTTTCTGTTGTACCATGAGCACTAGGTTGTCGGCAGATGGCAAAATGCATAATTGCTTAAAGTGTATTGTAACAAAAACATAGGTAGAAGCAATGCAATATAGACAGTTCACGACGTCGGTGCATCGTATGTGCTAGCGACATCAATGCGCAACCAGGATTCCTCCTCCCCCCCCCCCCCCCCCCGAAGATTACGGTTTGAAATTGGAAAGTAATCACTATGTGCCTGTAACAAATCTAGTAACAGTAAAATCTGCCTTGGCGCATTCTCAAAGCCTCGTTTACTCCAGCACATCCAGCTGTCTTAAATAGATAACTCAACAGGTGTCTTTCAATCAAATGTTTGTGGAACGAACAATCATCTGTTTTTTTTTCCTGTTTTATTTTAAGGAAACTAAAAATGTCTTGTTTTTTTAGAAAATATTTTTATCAGCATTATGAATTTCCCACTATATGATAACAAATCTAAGAACTAAGAAGTGGTCATTTTTTCAAGATAGCGGCACAAATTTTACTATTTGTATTTTTTTTCAAACTCAACAATTATGTGTTTTTAGTAAAATATCAAAGTTTAATTCATTTCCAAGAAAAAGTCAAATTATGATTAATATAGTCACAACCCCCTCAACCCCTACCCTCTGCAATAGGTAGGAAAGTGACACCCAAAAAAATTATCAATCTAAAATCGTATTTTACTGCCTATTTGGAATACGAGCGTTGCTCCATCACAAAATTCGACTGGGAACCTCAAATCGTACATTTGGGCCATATATATCTTAACACCTATAGTAGGCTAGATGCGCAGTCTCCAATACCTCCGCACAGGCGCGAGTGTACCAAATTGAAGCGTCAATCCCACCCATTCAAGATGGCGGTTTGGCGTTTTAATTTATGGTTTTTTAATGCAATAAAGTACTTTACTGGATTGTTTGATATGGTTTTAGCTTGTGCAGCATGGTATTGAACAACCAGAAACAATGCAAAGTTATTGCATACGGGAATTTAGTAATCATTTGGTGTTAAAGTCTGATATGCTCACCTGCCAAACTGGCGGCCATCTTTAAAAATATTTTTTCGATTAATCGCTCCCATCTAATTAACATGCAAACTCACCCATTCAAGATGGCTTCCAATTGTCCCGGAAGTGGACCTCTGACTGCTAGTCTAGCCAATTATATGGGATGTCTATGATTTGGGCCACCCACTACTAAGGAAACTCCTGTTGTTAGATTAGTGAGTGACCCATGTGTTGACTACTTGGTAACATTTGCATTTGAGTTCATAGTATAGGTATGCATTCTAGTAGGTATAAGGGGGCTTCAACTGAAAGACCATAATGCGCCACTCGAGCCTGTGATAGGCTAGGGAGGAAAGACTCATGCTGCATCCAGCCTTAGGTAGGTAGGGGTAGGAAAGGGGATGTTACTGGGTACTCAACACATGGCGCTCACTTGTCTAACAATGACTTTGGCGTTTTCCTAGTAGAAGGAAACCACACTTGTTCCCCACGCAGCCCGTGTGTTCATCTACCTTCACGCGGCCATGTTGACATACGACCATGCTGCTTTCTGGTTAGGCTTTAACCACTAATAAATCAAGTCTCCACATTTTGTTGCATCTAGCTTACTCAAACTGTCTTGTTTTCTAATCATTTTGATGTTTGACTGTCATTTTTGTACTTGCAGACATGGCACTGTACGGGCTCTGTCCAGAGTGGGATCCCCTTGTTCTGATAGTTTGTAGTCATTGTAAAATGGTTGTTAAACGTCAAGGACTGATCGGTCATATGGGTGAGAAAATCTTTTATTTTTAATTTGTATCTGATCTACTACTTTAATTCGCAGTTTGTTTATATTATTGTGTTATTCTAGATGTACGCCATAACATAAACGTAAGGAAAACCATCCAGCCCAAATCACCAGTAAAAGTAATATTAGATAAAGGAGTACTAATTGGAAACAAAAGTGGAGCCGGCAACAAATCTGGTGCAGGAAATGTTAAGCTGAAGATTAAGCCAGTTTCATTGAGCGGAAAAATCATAGCACCATTGACAATGAGTGTAAGTTTGCCTCTAGCTGCAGCAGCTGGCATTGGGCATAGCACTGACAAGGAAAGACTAAAAGAGAAAATGAAAGACAAAGTCATTCTTGCGCCACCGCTACTATTACCGCCTAGCAAAAATATGACAAATAGTAAATCTTCTTCTAGTAAAAGACTGCATTGCCTAGTCACTCTTCTTCGTCATCTAACAGTAAAAGTTCGACTACTAGTAAATCTTCCTCAATTAAGAATGCTACATCTAAATCTTTGCCAAGCAGCAAAAGTTCGTCTAGTAAAAGTTCGTCTTCTAGTAAAAACCCATCGGCTAGTAAAAACCCATCGGCTAGTAAAAGTCCTTCGGCAAGTAAAAGCCCATCGGCGAGTAAGAGTCCCTCCGCTAGTAAAAGTCCCTTGGCTAGTAAAAGTCCCTTGGCTAGTAAGAGTCCATCAAGCTCCAAAAGTTCTAGTTCAACACATACTAAAAACTCTTCGTCAAATAAATCTTTACCGACGAGTAAAAGTTTGGTATCAAGTAAATCTGGGTCGACTAGTAAAAGTTCGTCGAGTAGTTCTAGTAAGAATTCGGCCATCACGAAAACTTCGTCGTCATCCAAGAATTCTGTGGGCGTTTTTACATCATCGTCGGTAAGTGGAAAGACAACGGTGGTCAGCAAGCGTCCCGAAAGCTCACCCAAATTGGTCTCCATTGCACCACCAACCGTCTGTACTGCTGTGTCGACCATTCCGAAGAAAAAATCTAGAAGCGATCGAAAGTCGTTGCCTGTTAAAGACCGTAAATATGATCCCAATATACATTGTGGGGTAAAACACACGGAAACGGAGAAACCTTGCACGCGGTCTCTGACGTGCAAGTCACACACGATCTCTATGCGGCGTGCAGTACCAGGCAGGAAAAAGGATTTCGATAAGTTATTGTCTGACCACAGGGCATTGAAAGAAGCATCATCATCGAAGAGCAAAGCCAGTTCCAGTATTTCGGCCAGAGTAACTGGCCACAGTTCTACATTCCGTCATACGGTAAGTTTTGGTTTCTCACTGGAATTAGTTTCCTCGAAAAAGTACAAAATGCCAATATCATGTGGTGGTGATTGTAGCCTAATGTTAATCTTAATAATCTTTTATTCTAGCCGTCTCCTCAAGCTATGGACTGTACTTCTCAATCACGAGTACCCTTCACACATACTTTAACTGTTTCAATTCCTGCTTCCCACTCTGGTCCAATATTCGTCCCACATCTATTAGAAAACCAAGCTAGCTCACTTACACTTCCTTTCAATACTTTGACTCTAGGTGTTCCTATAAAACCTGATCCAGCTACTGTTAAACCTGAATTAGCTACTACTAAACCTGAACCTGTCACTAACCAACCTTTTCCTCAGCTCTTGGGAACACAAGGTGTGCTTGTAACAATGTCGACCGAGTCACTGAGGAGATGCGTAACTCGCCATTTGCCTCCGGAAACTGCAATGAGTCATCCCTCTATGGAAATCCCACATTATGTAGACGATTTAGGAATATTGTGCTCTCATCCAAAGCCAATTGGGGTGAGTATTAAAACTACCATACCTATGTTATGAAATTGAAATGTGATATGGGAAATAAACACAAAAAGTCATGTTTTTTGAGAAAATATTTTTATCAGCATTATGAATTTCCCACAATTTGATAACATGTCTAAGAACTAAGAAGTGATTATTTTTCCAAGATGGCGGCACAAATTTTACTTTTTGTATTTTTTTTCAAACTTGGCAATGTGTTTTTAGTAAAATAACAAAGTTTCATTCATTTCCAAGAAAAAATCCAATAGTCACAACCCCCTCCACCCCTACCCTCTGCAAGGGGTAGAAAAGTGACACCCCAAAAAATTATCAATCTAAAATCTTATTTTTTACTATTTGGAATATGTGCGTTGCTCCATTATAAAATTCGAGCGGGAACCTTAAATCGTACATTTGGGCCACCAACTACTAGGGAAACTCCAGTTGTTAGACGAGTGAGTGAGCCATGTGTTGAGGACTCGCCGACTTGGTAACATTTGCATTTGAGTTCATAGTATAGGTATTAGGGATGACGAAACCCGACTTTTTTACGACCCGGGTACCCGTCCACATTACCCACGGGTTACCCGGGTAGTAACACAAAAAAATTGTGTGGGGTGTCTAATGACCTGCGAAGAAACGCGCTCATCTATTATCGTAATATCTCAGACGTAATGCTGTTCTATTAACAATGACGTGCCGATGAAGTAGTATTTCATAATCATGAAAGAGGAATAGCGGCAGGCCATTAAGATAACACTCATGGTTCCTTGCATCTGGTTTACATCTTGTCAGTCTAGTCAAGGTCACGATGCGTTGGCACGGAGCTAGGGGGGGGGGAGGCTGGAGCGGTTATGCTGGCGCTCAGATAATTTTAACTAGATAAGGAAAGGCCAGTCTCTGCAGGATCTCTATTCCCATGCACTTAAATTTCAGTTATCACCATCCAATGGGTGATAGCTTTTGACTTCAAGCAGATTGAAAACATTAGAGATGTTATGGATATTATTTACGCGGTATAATGTATGGAAGATCGCACGAGTGGTAAGGCAGGAGGGGGGGGGGGGGCATACTCAGTACACTGCCACAAGTCGGCGGCATGAACAAAGGACATTATAATTCGAAAGGAAAACGCCGCCTAGCACAAAAGATATGAGCAACCCTCGACAAATCCACAAGAAGTACTCTCGCAAGGCATAATATCCACTCACAACAAGGTGGCGCGGGTAAACCGGAGTCTGGGGGTGAAGCTCCAGCCGCCAGAGGCAAATCTGCGGAAGGCGGAAAATTTTTGGGGTCCTGTGTTATATATTTGGTGGCCTAAAACGCGATTTGAGGCGACATCTAATCTAAAAAAAACGATTAAAAGAAAGCTAATACTGCATTATTAACTCCTTACGTCACGTAATAGGAGTTCGATCCTCGGTCAATGTGAAGTAGGCCTAGGCTAGGCCTAGGACCGCGGCACAATGCGAGTAGGCCTAGGCCTACCACCTGCTGGATTTACGTCTATGTTTTCATGAGGATGGGCAAGGTCACTGATTTTATAATTAAAATAAACACTACTTTCGTTTATTATGATTCATAAAACTAAATCCAAGATCGCGGAAGGCCTAGGCCCTATTGTGATTTCAACCTAGCAGCTGACGTTTGCAAGTCTGCGAGATGCTCGACAAGTTTCACGATTTCATTATTACCAGGAGGATGTTGCACGGGATTTAGGGTTGTCGGTGGATTCTCATATTTCTCTCCAATAACGTCAGATGAAGTTAAAAACATAATTAAGAATGGTTTCGTCGTTCGCGTCGATTTTACGCCTAGTTTAGGCGTCTCGTCTCTTTGTTACATGCGTTGTTGGGTAGCCTGGAACTTGACCTTGACTTTTTGATACTTCGTTTTTGGCAAGTAGTTGGTAACAGGCCATGCTGCGCATCAGGTTATGCGCGGTAGTTGTATTGCAGGCGCGGCGATTCAAATGCTAGATCGTAAGAAAAGCGCGGTCGCACGATAAGCTATCTGCGAGTGTCAATTTGCCAACTCGCAAGCACCAAATTTTCACTCGCAAAGTGCGAGCTTGCGAGTGGGATTGTCGAGGGTTGGATATGAGAAAGCGCATGTTTACATTAGCCTTCCGCCTACAATGTGACACCTCATTTCAGGAACTGAGTTTTACGGGTTAACGGGTAGTGGAAACACGTACCCGTCGTCTTCCGTAATAGGTATGCATTCTTGTAGTAGGTATAAGGGGGCTTCAACTGTAAGACCATAATGCACCACTCGAGCCTGTGATAGGCTAGAAAGACCCATGCTGCATCCAGCTTTAGGTAGGTAAGGGTAGGAAAGGGTATGTTACTGGGTACTCAACACATGGTTTGCTCATTCGTCTAACAATGACTGGCATTTGTTGAAATTGCTACACTATCGAACTGAGCATATGCAGATTGTTTTTGCCCCTCTCACTTATTTCTCTCACTCAACCTCTGGTTTAGTTCTCAAATAGATACTGCGACCGGAGAAGCACCTAAAAACGACATTCCTTTATTCAATGTAATGAATCAAGGAACTCAAATTAGGAAATAGCAGATAAATTTAAAAGGTCCTTTTTCCGCGTTTTTTTCCCCGTCCGTTTTTGGTGTTTTTAAGGTACCATTTGCCTGCCTATTTGTCACTTTCAAGGCCCTAAACATCCAATGATACATGAGCTTATTTACATATGCTTATAACCAACATCTTATAGTTATAGGCAAGCAAGTAGTCGATGAAATTTGAGGGGTAGTGGCAAGATGTTAGTGACCAACATTCGATGAACTTGATATTGAAATAATGTGATTCAAGAATGTAGGAAATACGAGTTTACCGAAAGTTACCAACATGAAAGTGCCCAAATGATGTCAAGAGAGAAATATTACGTTCCTTTAAATATTACCCCTATGCTGCATTTAACCTCCTCAGACCCAGATTTTTTTTATTTTTTTTTGTCAAATGACATTTTCTGTTTGAAAAAATTAATTAAAAAATTAAAATAAAATACTGAGCAAAAATCCCTTGACCCAATTAGCCAAAACACTGTGTCCCATAGGCGACATTGGGTCTCAAATATATGAAACAATTAGGCCATTTGACAATAATATAGTTTGTTAGTTAATACCCTAAAATTTCAATGAATTTTTGCTTCTTTCTTTTTGTAGGTCTATTCTCTTTTATTGCTGTTATTGATAATCACACAGTTTTTTTCTTTTATTTATAATAACAATTAAAAAATTCAATATTTAAAAAAAAGATAACAAAATTATTTTGTTAATGGTTGTTTCAAGCATAGATTTTAAAAGTTGGTGCTAAGCCTAATTCAATTGAGCTTTAAAGTTATGAAAACATAAGCTTGGCATGAGAAACATGTTAATTAAAATTCAATTTTAGTTTTGATATTAATTTTATTGATAAAAAGTGTAAAAAACATGAAATATGTTTTAAATTTAAATTTACTTCATACATGACTTTGTGCTATAGTGTAATCACCGTTCTTACTCAGAAAAAACAAATGAAAAATAACTGTATGAAATTTTTGAGTTTTATAAGTATTCCAACAGTTGAGACCCAATGTTGCCTTCGGGGGAAATAGGAATATTTGCATTGTTGGCATTGTTGTATTCTCAACAGAGTAAAAAACCCGATTGCATCTTGTTAACACAATGTTCTTGTACATAGAAATATTGTTTGTATCATTCAATTTGACAGCAACTAATATTAATTTACAGCATAATTACCATTCCACAGCCATCTTGAATGCAATTTCATAAAAATAGGCCTAATCAGGTGAAGATAACAGCTTCAGTTTTTGTTTTTTTGTAAGTTGGACAACTTTTAACTATAGGTTACCGTATGTTGGCAACAAAATTAACTAATGTAGTGCCTGGCTCGCATCTCTAGATCAACCATTTAATTATCATCTAATGCCCTATTTAGTGTCCCTCGTAGGGGACGCTGGGTCTGAGGAGGATAAAAATATTGAATTTGACCAAAATTATGTGCAATGTGTTCTGGTAACTACATAGGAAAAGGTTTCTTATTGTACCTCCGCTAATGAATATTTTGATGACAATTTCAAATTTATTTTTATTGTTATTGGACATTTCCCTTCTTTAGCATGCAAGAGTTTTCTTTGGCCACAAATATATACAAATGTTTGGAAGGGTGTTGTTCTAAAAAAAAAATGTGTGTAGTATGTACCAACTACCAACCCTCATTTGTTTATTAAAGGCCACAGGGCGGAGGCTATGGGATGAGTCATCCCGCTTTCTTGTTGCAGTGGGAAGTTGAATTGAATGGCAAATCGAATTGTGATACAAGCACATTCTTTGGCACAGTTGTTCTATGAAACATTTACGTACAGCGATTTGACCCGTAGTCCTGTTCCATTTATACCAGTGGATTCAATATGATAGCAATTTGGAAATTGACCGTCATAAGTAGGGCCTAGGCCTACAGAATTTGCGCATTTTAACGCACAAATAAGTAGGAAATTATTTTCAACTAATTTTTAGTTGCTGAATGTAAATAATACATTGATAAACTTTTTGAAGCCAATTTGAAAGGAAATTTTCAAAATCTGACGTAATTTTGGACATGGTTAGTTACATAGTTAGTTAGTTAGTTAGTTAGTTAGTTATACTGGGGTTTTAGGGCACACAACAGTAAAGTTATCAGTGCCCATTTGAAGTTTTATGTCTTTTTTGCATGTAGTGGCTCCAAAGACGACACACACTTATCTGAACTCAGAAAATTTTACACTGAATCGGTTTCGAGATGCCCAGTTCATTAATTTCAAACCTAGTTCAGTGTGCAAACATGCGGCTACTAGGAATTTAAATGGAGAAAAAAAGATTATAGTGATGCATATTTTATATTATTTTAATTTTAAATATATGAAACCATTACTCTTTTAAATTTTAATATAAAATTATAAGAGGAAATGGTAAATATCCTATTTTAATATGCAGCGCTTTATTGGTCCTCTTTGTATCAATCCAGGTCATATGAAGAAGACCCCACCTTGCCTGGAACTGACTAAGAACTAGCATATGAACATTTAATATAAGCCAGAAAGCAGATTAAAGAACTCGGTATTTACCTACTTTTTATTCGACATCCGATCGAAATGTAGATTACACCACTGGCCACTGCGCTACGTCACAACATGGCTGCACTGGAGCGTATGTGGCTCTAACGTGTGCCAGTCGCTCCGGTTATGAAAATTTGATGAATAGTACTTCTAAATCTGTTCATTATATCTATCTTTTACACACATGCATTAAAGGGGTATTTAACCGCTAAACTCAAAAAATATATTTCATTCAGGCTAACTAGTAATGAATTTAGCAATCAACAGAAAAATTATTGGGGCCACCATGACCTCCCAAAAAATTGTCAAACATGACATTTTTCGAGCTAGGTCCCATCGGCAAAAATCTCCCATAAGAAATAACATGGGGACGATCTTCATGCCCCGTGACCTTGGAGGATTTTGATCCAAAAAAATATTGGCCATTATTGACGTACTCGACAGCCTTTTCTGTAAATTCTCTATATTTTGTTTTGGAATTTGGGCAAGTAGTTCGGTCAAAATATGCTGATTACCAAGATGGGGTGTGATTTTGGAATGCATATTTTTGCGTGTTTGAGGGTATATTTGGGCACAGTTTCAAGACACGATGTTATAAAGGGGCATTTTAGATTGGTACTATGCTCTAGTATCTATGTGGACCAAAAAAGAAGCAGGTTAAAGCCGATTCAGGAAATTTTCCAAAACACCAATTTTCACCAATTTCTGGATCAAAAATATTAAAAAATTCGTGTTTAATCACAGTTGCAAGATATAATTTTTTAAACGGTCATTTAAGTGTAGTATTGTGCTATAGATCATGTGGTAATTAATAATTTTTTTGGGGTTTTTAGCCCCTTTAAATAAGATAGCTAATTTCATCAACAATTTGCATTTTATACTCTTATACAACCACAGACTTCTTCTTCCATGGACTAAAGATGCAGGCATGCCTTTTAAGTTTACAGTTTAGTACAAATTATCATAGTGGATGATATCACTTTTTTCTTCAATCCTGTTTATGCCTAATGATTAGTAACCCTTTCTATTTATTGGCAATAACAGCTCTGGTACCAAAATTCAGTTCTGTATTCCATTTTTGGCAAGTTCATTCAAAACGAGTTGGCCTGCCATTGTATTTACATCTGACACATGGCCGTTATTAGCCCTAAAATCTTTAACACATATGCCATTTTCTCCCCAACATATGGTTTGAGCGGGCTCCTTAATTTGTTTCCTTGCCTCTTGGATTTTACCATTATTTCCAACTTCTAGTTTGGGGTTTAAATGAGACTAAAACAATGATTCTCTTGTGTTATGGTGTTTTAGATTTGCTCGTTCGGTTTGAATAAGACGGGCAGTGGTACGGCTATGACTCGGCGGGCGGCCGACGGATGCCGTACAGGTTTCCAGGAGATGCTCGCTCAGGGAGTCATCCGCGTTGTTCATCCGCCTAGTGACCTGTACTGTGGTGTTCTCGCCAACAACCGCGCCACAAGTACCATTAAAACCGTGCTTACAAACATAAACAAGAACGACGCCACAGACAGCAAATTAACCATGTCTCCCGCCGATACAGACGAAACTCCGTCAGCTCCTGTAAAGCCCGTGCAACTTCCTAATCCTGGTGCATGGAAACCAGTCCAACAGCAAGCTGCCACAGATATTAGTACAGCTTTCACTTTGGCAACATTAAAGCCCGCTCTTCCTAAACCTACACCACAAGTACCTGTGGCTGCTCTGACACCTGAAGTCGTACCTGCTCTACCTATACCCACAACCACCCCTCTGCTAGTACCTAACGTTACACCTACACCTACGCCTGCAGCTACTATGCCAGTAATAGTGCCGGTGCCTGTACCCATACCTGTACCGGTGCCTGTACCCATGCCAATTGCAGGTGTTTCTGCTAAAGTTTCTGCTAAAGCTTCTGCTAAAGCTTCTGCTAAAGCTTCTGGGAAAAGCAATGGGCAATTTCGACTCCCTGCTATTTTAAATAGGGGTTCAAAGAAGAGAGCTGCAGATGGTTCCAGGCCGGTGGGTGGCAAGAAAGCAAAGCGTAAAGCTGTTCCTCATGTCGGTGTAGATCCAATGGAGATCATTGGGACCCTCTTAGCCAGGAAGCAACAACGAACTCGAAACAACCAAAATCTAACCGTACCAATAATCAGTCCGTATGCACTTGAAATACAAAAAAAAGCTCAAGCTTTACAAAATGCAAAGAAGGAAGAATCTCTGAAATGCGGCATCCCGTCTTTAGCTGAGTTAACTTCTAATGCTACAAACCAAAAAGGTAAGAGTAAATTTGTGTACAGTAATAATTATTATAAATAAGCCTAGTCTCTGGAATGGGAATGTTGTAGGTTAAGTCACTACTGACATCAGCACGGCGATTCCCCAAGGTCCGCGTTACCGGTAAATATCACTTTGGCGTTTATTAACGATAACATTGCGAGTTTGTGATTCACTAACAAATTTTATTGTCAGCTGACGTTAAATGTGACATCACATTTTACGCGATCGCCTTTAACCCTACATGTTAAAAAAGGTGGAGGATATTTTTTCTATTTTCACCTCCACTTCAAATTTTTGAAGCATTGAATAATTGTATTTTGTAGTGATAGCTATCTAAATAATCAATGTTGGGCTTAATATGTATATATTTTAGTGTGATAAAGTAACCTCTATACTGCATTTATTAAACATATAGTAATAACATAGGTAACCTCAATTCTATCAAGACAAGAGTCGATAAATATTCGAGTCGATATATATTGACTTTATCGACTCTTGTCAATTATTCCTCTTCATTTTAGCGTTTTCATTGGCCGAGTGATCGCGATCACACAGCCTTCTCGAGAACATGGCCAAACTAATATATGACAGGCGCCGGTCTGCTACACCGGTCGAGATGGTTAACCGCTAACGCACCTTATAGTTTTATTTTAGGGAATCGCGCATTAACTTAACATGTGGTAAATTTTAAGGTGGTGGCGTTAAATTTTTATTTAACGCGAATTATGGAGAATCGCCGTGCAGGTTCCCAAGCACTCCTTCCCAACTAGTAAGTCGTCGTACAGTGCAACCGACATAATTTTCCTCTACAAACTTGTCCATATCTTAACCCTCTTAGCCATGAAGCAACAACAACCTCGAAACGTCCAACCAAACCAACCTCTAACCATACCAATAATCAATCCGTATGCACTTAAATTACAAAAACAAGCTCAAGCTTTACAAAATGCAACGAAGGAAGAATCCATGGAATGCGGCATCCCGTCTTTAGCTGAGTTAACTTCTAATGCTACATACCAAAAAGGTAAGAGTAAACTTGTGTACAGTAATAATCATTATAAATAAGCCTAGTCTCTGGAATGGGAATGTTGTAGGTTAAGTCACTACTCACATCAGCACGGCGATTCCCCAAGGTCCGCGTTAACGGTAAATACTAGGAAAACGCTTAAGTCCCGCCGCGTTGCTGGATGAGCGTAATTGGTGCATTGAGCTGCCATGTGTTATGCGGATTTTTTGTTGTTCTGTGAAAAAATCATCACTAAGTTGAAGATTTTTTTTAAAATTAATTTAAATTAAATAAAAAATAAACTTTATTTTTTTATTTTTTTTATTAATCGTAATTTTAAAAAAGAAAAAAATCGTAAAATTGCGATTTTCATAAGAAATAATTATTCGATTGCGCTCAAATTTCACACGAATATATTTGGATGAGCGTAGCGAGCGAAGCGAAGATTCCATTTCACTACACTGGAGAAAAAAATCCGGAATGTTTTTTTTTTTTCTTTCTTTTTTTTTTTTTTTATTTTTGTGCGATTCCGGCTAAACTGACACTCCGATTACAATGAAATTTTATGGAGGTCTTCGAAATCTCTGAACTTAGAACTGCCACGTTTTTGAGCGCAATCGGGAAATTTTTTCTTATAAAAAACGCAATTTTACGATTTTTTTCGATTTTTTTTTAAATTTCTTCGACTTATAACACCTACACGCTTTATCCGATTGTAATGATTTTTTCACAGAACCTTAATTTTATGAATTAAGATATTCGTGTGAAATTTGAGCGTAATCGATAAATTATTTTCTCATGAAAATCGAAATTTTACGGGTTTTTTCTTTTTTAAAACAATTCTTTGACTTATAACACCTACATGCTTTATCATATTGTAATGATTTTTTCACAGAACCTTAATTTCATCAATTTAAATACTCGTGTTAAATTTGAGCGCAATCGAATAATTATTTCTTATGAAAATTGCAATTTTACGATTTTTTTATTTTTTTTAAATTACGATTTACTAAAAAAATTAAGTAAATTTTTTATTTTATTTAATTTAATTTAAAAAAATCTTCGACTAAGCAATAATTTTTTCACAGAACAACAGAAAATCCGCGTTACACATGGCAGCTCAATGCACCAATTACGCTCATCCAACAACGCGGCGGGACTTAAGCGTTTTCCTAGTTATATAAATTCATAAAATTAAGGTTCTGTGAAAAAATCATTCCAATCGGATAAAGCATGTAGGTGTTATAAGTCAAGAATTGTTTTAAAAAGAAAAAACCCGTAAAATTTTGATTTTCATGAAAAATAATTTTTCGATTGCGCTCAAATTTCACACAAATATCTTAATTCATAAAATTAGAGTTCTGTGAAAAAATCATTAAAATCAGATAAAGCATATAAGTCGAAGAAATTTGTAAAAAATCAAAAAAAATTGTAAAATTGCCATTTTCATGAGAAATAATTTTTCGATTGTGCTCAAAAACGTGGCAGTTCTAAGTTCAGAGATTTTGAAGGTCTCCAGAAAATTTCATCGCAATTGGAGTATCGGTTTAGCCGGAATCGTGTTAACAAACACACAAAAATACAAAAGAAAAAAACATTCCGGATTTTTTTCTCTAGTGTAGTGAAATGGAATCTTCGCTACGCTCATCCAATCACTTTGGCGTTAATTAACGATAACATTGCGAGTTTGGGATTTTTGTGTGGCTCGTTAGTCTTGTGGTTAGCGTATCTGCTTTCAATGCAGAAGGTCCAGGGTTCGATTCCCGTCAAAGTCAGAAGTTTTTTATCTTCTGATTTGGACTGAAGTCCATCAGTTCGTGTCTTAGGAGTTTGTAAGCAGTGACTTTGGAGCCGTCCTAGCAGCGAAGCACATAATAAATTCAGAGTTGTTCTGAATCGGCCTTGTTGATTCTGGCGTGGATCCGCGGGTGTTCGCACTGTCCATACCACTGATTGCTATATTTCCTATTACAAATATCGATCTTTGGTTGGTTATCGCTCACTCGTCGATTGCGTCGGGGCCTACAGGGTTGGCTTGGTCGCTTTGATTTACTGTCCCCCACTGAAAATCAGTTATATAACTGAGTGGGTAGACTCTAAATACAATTTATTTATTTATTTATTTACTAACAAATTTTATTGTCAGCTGACGTTAAATGTGACATCACATTTAACGCGATCGCCTTTAGCCCTGTGCTAAAAAAGGTGGAGGATATTTTTTCTATTTTCACCTCCACTTCAAATTTTTGAAGCATTGAATAATTGTATTTTGTAGTGATAGCTATCTAAATAATCAATGTTGGGGTTAATATGTATATATTTTAGTGTGATAAAGTAACCTCTATACTGCAGTTATTAAACATTCAAATATAGTAATAACATTGGTAACCTCAATTCCATCAAGACAAGAGTCGATAAATATTCGAGTCGATATATTTTGACTTTATTGTCTCTTGTCAATTATTCCTCTTCATTTTAGCGTTTTCATTGGCCGAGTGATCGCGATCACACAGCCTTCTCGAGAACATGGCCAAACTAATATATAACAGGCGCCGGTCTGCTACACCGGTCGAGATGGTTAACGGCTAACGCACCTTATAATTTTATTTTAGGGAATCGCGCATTAACTTTACATGTGGTAAATTTTAACGTGGTGGCGTTAAATTTAAATTTAACGCGGATTATAGAGAATCGCCGTGCAGGTTCCCAAGCACTCCTTCCTAACTAGCAAGTCGTCGTACAGTGCAACCGACATAATTTTCCTCTACAAACTTGTCCATATCTTAACCCTCTTAGCCATGAAGCAACAACAACCTCGAAATGTCCAACCATGCCAACCTCTAACCATACCAATAATCAGTCCGTATGCACTTGAAATACAAAAACAAGCTCAAGCTTTACAAAATGCAAAGAAGGAAGAATCCCTGAAATGTGGCATCCCGTCTATAGCCGAGATATATAATGCTACAAACCAAAAAGGTAAGAGTTTGTTTGTTCGTTTGTTTACTAGCCTTCTTTGGTACACTTGTGCGTCCACCCACCATTGTGGTGGACAAGTATTTGAAGTTGTCAAAAAATGTATTAATTCCTATTACATATTACTTATTAACAATTAATACAGTATCAATAAATGTCAACCGTACATAACTACTACAGATTATAAATAGTTAAAAATATACAGGGGTGCATATTTACAAATTTACAAATATGTATATAGAATCACTAGGCCTATAGCTTTTAACTGTTAACACTTTACAGATTACAAACAGTTGATACAAGCCACTGAAGCCAGAGACTCAGGCCAATGTTCAGTCCCCCCAGCTGCAGAACTCTGACAAAGAGTAGAATTATACATCCAGCAACCATGCCTTAAAAAATCAGAAAAGGGTTGGATAGTTCTTAAAATTATGTGACGTCAGGAGTGGAAATTTTCCGCTCGCCCGGGCGAGTAAAAATTTCATATTGGCCCCTAAATCATCAAGAAGTAAAATACACTTTTCAGTCAAATATCCAATTTATTTTTTATTTTATTTTAAAACAATCACCTTGCAGCATATTATATTGGTGAGTGTTTTTCATTTATCAATGCAACATTAACTTGCTACTTCTACAAGTTATTATTGATACAAATTTGCTTTAAATCATGTTTAGGCAACCTCCGGCGGCTGTGACTTCGCTCCTGACCCCGGCTGTAGAGCGATACTGCTGACCCCTACTTTTTCCTCTGGCCCCTAACTTTTTAGTGGTTTTGTCCACCCCTGTGACAGATGGTTATACACTTTTATACCTGCTTGAATAAGATCATTTATACTTATTTTAAGTTTATGCAGGTGCAGGTCCCTCCTCTGTCTTATGTTGTGTTCATAAGAATCTTCAATTTCTTGGGAGTATTGAGGATTGTCACTCACAAAGTTTGCAATTTCAAGAATATAGAGGCATCCTACTGTCAGTATTCCCTGTGACCTGAACGCGTTTCTACATGATGCTCTATGACGCAGGTGGACAATAATTCTCTTCTGAAGTCGAAAAATTGATGTTACACAAGTTGCATTACCCCAAAACAATACTGTATTGGATTATCGATTGGTAGAATGCAAAATACACCATTTTGGCCACATGCGGGTTACAACTCAGCACAAAGCAAGAAGTGCTCAACCTGCCACACATCTTCAAATCTTCAGCCTATTTTATTTAGTAGTCCACCACCAGTCCAAGGAATGCTGCATGCTCCACTGGTGTGAGACTTTCTCCCTCATATTGAAAAGACTCCTGGGAAAGATCTCCCTTAGTTTGAAAAGAAAAAATCTGAGTTTTAGCACAATTAAGTTTTAGTTTTTGGCTTCAAACCATTCAGATAGTGCTTGGAGAATTTCTAGAAATTTATTTTCCAGGCCTATACTGCTTACAGCTCTAATTATCACACTCGTGTTGTCCGCAAAGAGAATCACAAGCCCATAAGGGACATTACCTGGTAGATCGTTAACTTAAATAATAAAAAGCACCGGTCCAAGAATCGACCCCTGTGGTACCCCATGTCTGACTATTCTCCAAGGCAAGAGAACTGCCGAGACGCCTGTGCCTATTGAAACCCTCTGCTTCCTATTCAATAGGTAAGATTTAATCCAGGAAAGGCCCAACCCTCGCAACCTTATATGTTTGAGTTTACTAATTAATAAGCTGTGGTCAATCGTGTTGAAGGCTTTGGAGAAGTCGCACATGATTGAGCCTACTGCCTCCCTCTCTTCCAGAGCTAGTTGAGTAGAGTAGAGTAGAGTAGAGTATTTATTGCTGTTTGATTGGTTCATTGTACATATATAAGCATCGTCAAAAATTATACTAAAACTAGGGTAGGCCTAGTGTCTAAAATATGATGACATACTACACTAATCAATTAAACACAAATACATATATATATATATGTATATATATATATATATGTAGATAGATATTATTGGTGTAAAAATATATAGATCACCATAGGCCTACATTGTAACATTACTACTAGTTGCAAGGTGCAGGTATCATAATTAAAATTAAAATTAAATTAAAATAAAATAAGGTAAAATAAAATAAAATTGGCCTACGTTAATTACAATAGTAAATGAGTGAGTAGGCCTAATTAACAGTAAGCCTATAGGCATTGCCAAGTGTGTTTACTCACTAAGGAATTCTTTTATAGTATACTAGGAAAACGCTTAAGTCCCGCCGCGTTGATGGATGAGCGTAATTTTTTTTAAACGAAAAAAGCGTAAAATTGTGATTTTTTTAATAGATCATTTTTCGATTACGCTCAAATTTCACACGAATATATTAACTCATAAAATTAAAGTTATGTGAAAAAATCATTACAATCGGATGAAGCATGTAGGTTTTATTCGTCAAAGAAATGTTAAAAATTGAAAAAAATCGTAAAATTGCGATTATCATGAGAAATGATTTTTCGATTGCGCTCAAATTTCACACGAATATATTAATTCATAAAATTAAAGTTCTGTGAAAAAATCATATCAATGGGATAAAGCATGTAGGTGTTATAAGACGAAGAATGTTTTAAAAATTTAAAAAATCGTAAAATTGCGATTTTCATTAGAAATAATTTTTTGATCGATTTTTCCCCCGTGCAGTTCTTCGTTCAGAAATTTCATAGACCTCCATAAAATTTCATCGCAATTGGAGTATTGGTTTAGCCGGAATCGTGTTCACAAACACATAAAAATACAAAAGAAAAAAAAGAAAAAGAAAAAAAACATTCCGGATTTATTTCTCCAGTGTAGTGAAATGGAATCTTCGCTTCGCTCGCTACGCTCATCCAAAAAACTTTTAGCAGTAAGGAACAGTTTCAGATGATGTTTAAAAGAGTATATTGTGGGGCATGATTTGATTAGGTTTGGGAGCTTATTGTATAGGGTAGAGGCTAAATATTCCGGGCCTTGCGAGAAAAGAGATAAATTGTTGGGCAGGACGGTGGATGTGGAGGCTGGCTCTAGTGTTATGGGAGTGCACAGAGCATTAATAGGAAAGAGGTGACTGTTGGAACAAACAAATATTGCAGCTGACTGAATAAGGATGCAAGCTAGTGTGAGAACTCCGAGCTTTCTAAAGAGATCTCTACACGAATGTCGTCTTGAGACTCTGGCTATAATTCTAATGGCTCTCTTTTGGAGTATGAAAATCCTGCTTGCTTGAGGGGATGCTCCCCAGAATAGCAGGCCATATGATAGATGGGAGTTGATGTGTGCAAAATAGACTAGTAAAAGTACATGGGGGTGAACAATTTGTTTCGACTTTCTGATAACGTAACATCCGGATAGGATTTTGTTGGTGTGTGTTGTTGGGGTGTGTGTTGTTAAACAGCATGTGTTAATAATTGGAAGATAGCCGATTTAATAGAGTGCCCTTCCCTTGTGTACGGTAATATACATTATAAATTAGCCTAGTCTCTGGAATGGGAATGTTTTAGGTTAAGTCACTACTAACATCAGGTTCCTAGGCACTCGCATGACAAGGAGTACAGTGCAACCGACGTATTTTCCTCTACAAACTTCTCCATAACTTCATCGACATGGACCTACTTCAAGATATAAACTACCATATCCCAAGATTTACAAGAAATTATATTTCCTTCAAAATTCCATGTGCTCGTATTGATGTTTTTAAATTTTCCCCCGTCAACCGAATTCAAGACACCTATAACAAATTATTAGCCATTAACCCCTTAGCCTACCATTAAAAAATCCTTGTTTTGCCATAAAATACTATTTAAAATCGAAAAAAAAAATGTTTTTCCCCTTTACATAAAAATTTATGGGATCTTATCCCACATTGTAATTTCTAAAAAACGAGGCCCAAGTTCAATATTTTATTTCCCAAAATGGTAATTTTGTCACATTTCATCTGACATTGACATAAACCTCCAAAACCGTCACCCACCCCACCCCCCTCCTAAATTCACTCTTTTAGGAACTCCCCCCCCCCCCCCCCCCCCACACACACACATTTTCATTCTAAAAAACAAAATAAACGAAAATGAAAAATCATTTCTCCCACTGGTAATTTTGACAGATCCTTTCCAACCTTGACAACACCAACCCCTTACAGATTACACCCCCTTGCAGCCCCCCCCCCCAAAAAAAAAGTCTACCTTTTAGGTCATTTGTTTGGATTTTATCTGAATTGACATTTAGCCACCTACGATCCCCTACCCACACCTTTCCCCCACCCCCTCCCTCCCCCAATTTTTTGGTTGAAATTCTCAAAAAATAAAAATACCTATTTTCCTTGGCCTTTTAGGTAATTTGATCGGTTCTCATACAATCTTGACATTTTTAATATCCCAAAAAACACAATAGGCCTATATTCAAAATTTGATTTCCCTCCAAAGTCATTGTTTCACATGCCATCCAATTTTGACATAGCAACACCCCCTGAAGCTCGTCTGTCAGACGTGGTACTATGGCGTGGCACAGGCGGGGCGCCCGTCTGGCAGATGTGGTAGTATGGCAAGTGGTTAGTACAGAAATTGACATCAACCACACAAAACTTCAATTATTTAAAGCAGCTGTTTATGCCAGTTTACGAACATGACTCATTTATCACTTTTGTCACCAGTTTTGTATTTTATAACCTCAGTTTTTTCTCCTTTTTTTCTTCATTCATCTTGGGCTTTCAGCCGTTTTTGATATTTATATATATTTGTTATTCAAGTTGTTCTTGTTGTATTTGATTTAAATTTAAATTTTATATACCTGCTTGTTCATGTATTTAATGATTTGTATAATGTATTTGTATTGTTTTGAATGGACGAGTAGTCTTAACTCCGCCCCCTGACGTCACGACTCAAACATGTGATCAAAGATGGCCATACTGTGGGACGATTTTAACTGACAGCCTTACTGTACCACACTAAAGACTGGATTGCTGGATTGAAATGGTTCAATATTGTGTTGTTTCACGATGTTCGTCAAGAGCTAAAATAGGAGGGGTGTCTTTACACTCGTTTCCGTAGGATATCAAGTTAAGAAATAAGACGTGGGAAGTTAAAATCAGATAGATAAGAAATGTTTTACGAAAACATGTGATATTATGCTTGTAGGCCTATAATGTTCTTTGCATTTCGTGGATTCCGATTACAAGCAAATTTCTCATGGCAAACTAAAGTGTTTGCGAGATGGAGCCCTGCCCATGTGTTTACCAATTTTTTTATTTCCCGGACTGGCCAACTATCTTCATTCTAAACTTAATGCTTATAGTAGGCAGGCTTTAATGATTAGACCTGTTTGACGCGGCCCTATATAGGCCTAATTCTGCACAAGAGAGAGGCCTAAGCATTAGACGGACTACTTTTGTTTAGGTGTGGGGCCTAGACCTAGCTAGAATAGAATGTTGCTTTATTTCCATTAATTATTGCATACATAAAGTTAGTTTTATGTTTATGTAACACAGTTGACCCCTAAGATAATAAAAGTAGGCCTACATCTAGTAGTTAGGGTAGGCCTATATGGAAAGGAAAATAACACCTAGGCCTAGCCTCTGCTTATTGGTAGGTTAAAACTAACAGTATAGCCTTGATTTTGCTTTCAAGGTAGGCCTTGGTCTAAAGCTTCCAAGGTTAAAGGCCTAAGCTGTGTATAAACTATCTTAGCAAAGAGGTGTGTCTAGTCCTAGCCGTGTAGGCCTAGGATTAGAACCTAGGCCTCCGCCTACCCTTAGAGTTAAACCCAGGCCTACTTTTTACGATATGATCTTGTGAACTGAGGAATAATAAATTATGTTGGCCTAAACCTGAGACTAAACTTTAAAAAATGCTTTCTAGAGTAAAGGCATTAGGTTTATAATCATTCTAAGCCCAAAGGTATAGGGACTATGATGACCACCGTTTTCCGAAGTCCACACATCCTCTAGGACATAACATAGGATAATACAACAGCCTTCCCTAAAAAGCAGCTGGCTTCCTTCTTGACCTACATAGTCTTTGGCTAAGCCCATTCTAAAAAATAACATATTTTTCAAGGATGTTTTCCACCCGTACGGGCTTAAAAACACGTTGAAGTCCATTGCGCCAACCACACTTAGGTTGCAGCTTGTCCCACAGTTCGCGGCGCTACCTGTTGGATTTTTCGGAACTAACTAAGCCCCGCCTTTGACTAGTTGTCCATTGTATTTTGAATTGTTTAGTTTTACCTAACACTTGTGAGTTAGTAACTGCTAGAGAGTTCAATAATTATACATACGTATTAAGTTTCTAGTTTGCTTTTGGTAAATTGAACAACTTGAACAACTAGCACATCTAGCAAGATTATGAGATTGAAAATGATGTAGCCACGGAAATTCACATTCAAACTGTTTGATAGTTTACATGGCCACTATGTTTTCATTCGTACAGATTTTCAGTGCTTTTGTTTATGAGTCAATTAGTGAGTTGTGAACTTGGGGAGATTTTTGGGTTGAACTGTTGGGTGGTTTTCGCTACCACGGCGTTTTCATTCTTATAAATTTATGATGTTTTAGTTTATTGGTGGTGTTCAATTTTACGAATGGTCACAAATTGATAGGTTTCGGGATTAGGTCAATGCAATGTTAATAAAGCATGCAGGTGGCAGTTGTACCGCTTTTTCTCTCCATCTTGCCAAACGGCTGATGGTCACTAGTGCTCCTACATAAGCCTGTTTCCTAGTACTATATTTAAATTGTATAATCATTGACAGGTTGAAAATAAAATATATAAAAATTAGGGTCTAAATGGAAACCCAGCACAGCACCTGCAATCAAAGAGAAATTAATATAAAGTTACCCTGATCCCTGAAACATTTTGTCCTTGTGGGACTCTTCAGGCGGATGCAAGGAGGACCATTAATGTCTTCATTCACTTTTCTCAGAGATATGTGTAAGAGACGAAAAGGGTGGATAGGGCATATCATAAGGTAGCAAAATTCCGATCCGGTTCCAGACCTTCTCAGCCGGGTATTGCCGTCGGACTGGTTTGTTACCTAGGAGATATTTTTTTAAATTTCTGGATTGATTTCCATATAATCAATTACACCTACGGGAGTGTTTTCCGATCAATGAAATTGACGATTAAACCCGCACTTACCTGCGTTAGGCAATGACAAAATAAAATAATGTTTAGTTGGTCAGTTCAAAGGCAGCAGACTCATTACAGTGATGTTCCAATCTATTCATTTTTATATGCACCAACAATTAAACATTAAAAACAAGTTATTAAGTTAACCGTCTTGGTCATATAATCATCATAGACGATTCTCTCTTAACACTCCGCAAACTCAAGTGTTCTTCTTCTTGACTTGATTAAGAAAACCGAAACAATTAGCCTAATGGTCTGAAAAGTATTTTGTCGTATAAATAGGTATGTGCAAATTCTTACAGAACAAAGTTTTAATTCTTCGACACAAAGAATTCAACTGAAAACGCCCATCTCTTTTAATTTAACATCTGTTGTGTTTCTGTTCTATAGTGGTGCAGAATGTGAGAGTAACAAACACTCCAGGACCGGTCACTACTTCAGTACCTCCTCCGATGTCCTATGTCACTACTGGTCCAGGAACATTTCAACAAGTTGGTGCTGCTCAGGTAAATATTAACCTTTTCAATGCGCAGTTTTGAATGGAGCACCTAACACCCCAGTGTGGGGTATTTTGAGCAAAAAGTCATTTTCTCTCACTTGTATTTGATAATAATATTTCAACTAACCACAATGTTTCCTCATACAATGGCAATGTCCTCTACTTTTCTATTAGAAATTTCAACCTTCACTCAAAACACTAAGATTGCTAAATAAGTCCAAATATAGATCATAAAGCTCTTCTTTACTACTTATTTTGCCTAATAACTATGTAAATCATCATCCTGACCCTTTCCAGATGCCATTATTATCTCCACTTGTTGTTCCGTCAACTTGCACTACTGAAATTGATAAACAGCCATCTGTGGTCAAACTTAGCAAACAAGAACGTTGAACAGCTCGCTCATAGAGTGCAGGACAGTTTAATAAAATAATCGACTTTTTACAATCGATTTTAGCCTATCCATTAGTAGCAACAAGCGCGCCCGTTTTAAAATAACAGCTCGAGTATACTCGACGGCCGCACTGGGGAAACAAGATGGCGGCATGGAGTATACTCGGGTCGCACAGAAAGGTTAATCATATTATTTATAAATATAGATGAAATGATGAATGATAAACATTGTAACTTTGTTAAATGAATTATGACTCAACTTTACCTTGTTCTAGTAAATTAATGACATGATTTAATAACAACAATGTTGAATGGATTTATTTAAAAACAAAAATTAGAAAATCAATTTGAGAAAATCACTATTGCCAACAGGTCTAGTTATGCCATTGACTTGGGCCCATACAATTGGGAGAATAATAATAGAGTGTATGCTAATGGTTTCTTTTGTGTTGGCCTACCAACAGACAACTTAAAATATATATATATTTTTGTAATAAGGTCCCGAATGAGTAGCTTGAAGAGAGTTGAATGTTTTCTGAAAAGTAGCATAGTGTGCGTTACTACTTAACAGTAGTCGAACGTTGGTTGAACCAAAGCGCGAACTTGGATCAATGTATTACACAATTCAAACTAACTACACATGAAGTATTTTTTTATTTTTCTGCACGTATAGGGCCCAGTGCTAAAAATCAAAATACTGTACTATATACCTTCAAAACAAGAAGCACCAAGTTGTATATGAAACTCGCATTTGGTTTAAAATGTTTGCAAAAGTTAACAAAGAAGTCCAGTATCGCTCCTTTTACTCCTATACCTCAAATTCCATTATAACATATGTATTAACACTTTTCCTGCCTTACAGAGTGGGACTAATCAACTGATTTGTGCCAACCAAGGCATGGGCATACATTCGTGTGTTAAATACTAATTGATTTACATGTTACTGCTTTACACGAGATTTCTCGTTTTAAAATTCACGCTCAAAATCGCCATACACGTGTTGACTCGTTTAAGCGCCAAGCACTTTGAACATAGCGCGCAATCTCTCGGTGCTATGTGGCACTAATACAACCTTGGTGCTTAAATGAGTAAACTCGTGTGTGGCGATTTTGAGTGCAAATTTTTAAGTCAAGATGTTAAATAAGGAAATATGGGATGGTTGCCTTGTATGTATCTTTCTTTTCTAGATCCACCTACTCCTTAATATCTTGCATTTTAAGATTTTTATGTTTGCCAGTACTAAGATATTAAAAGATTAAGAAATATCACAAGTCCTGTCGTCAACTCGTCATGTGTAAACTAGGCTACAGTTAAAAATCAACCATCCAACGTATTTTTGCAAAAATGTTTCATAAAAGTTTTATATTGTTAGAGTGTGTATCGGCCAAAAACAGTTTTTGTATCGTCAAAGGAATACAATTGATATTCTTAAACCAAAACTCCTGTTAGATACATTTTGAAAATGTGATTTCTAAAGAATGCAGTTAATACGTCTAAAAAGTTAGTAGAATGAAAGAGGGACTTAATAAAAGGGCATATTATTTTTTTGAAACTTTTTTGACGAGACAGAACCTTCTGAATGAACAATTGAGGGGCCGTGAGCATAAACCGTGTAACTGACAAATAATCAATCTAAGCTACGAGCTGTCGCGTGCGGCCGGTAAAGCTAGAAGCCACGCGTAGACTACTGCAAGCTATTACATATTCGTTCACTGTGGCGCTATCTGTGTGCAGATTGGTAAACTAGGAAGTGTATTATGACCAAATAGAACGGCGCGACCACGGCTAGCCGCGCGAGCATAAACCGTATAACGTGCGTTACACGGTTTATGCTCGCGGCCCCTCAATTATATTCAAATCGCCCAAATCAATCCAGCTAGTTCAAAAGTGCAGTGGTTTTTTGTTTAATTGTTTCTTTCTACACTCTTATATCTACTATCTACAACCTAAATAAAAGGGAAACTGCTTGTCTGTAATTTCTGGCATTGCACGATTTCTTTCGTTGAATGGTACAACATTTTAAATTTTACCAGCAGACTTAGCTAGATTGCTTCGGGCAATTTGAATATAATTGTTAATTCTGAGGTTTTGTCCCCCCAAAAAAATTTCAAAAAAATAATCTTCTCTTTTATTAGGTCCCTCTTTCATTTTACTTACTTTTCAGACGTCTTTACTGCATTCCTTGGAAATCATATTCAGGACTAGGGATTCCCCTTAAACTTATGCCTCAACATACCATCCTAAGTTCTTTGTTCATTCAAGGATTATTTCTCTAAAACCATTTTCGAGCCACTTAGATAAATAGTCATTGCAACATTTTCTTGGTAGGGGAGTATTTTACTCCTTAAAAGCTCTGGTCATCGTCGGGGACCTCTCCCCTCGACAGCCTAGGCTAGAGTGGCGCACTATGAACTAATCATCTAACGATTGACCAAAGAATAACCAATTAAACTTTGTTTTTAAACAAATAGTTGTACCCACACCCCTAGTGTTGGTGTGAAAAGCACATGCGAAATAACATGAGTCTACGTTGTGCACACAGGTTATAACTCAGGTGCAACTAGCGACCTCGAAATTCAGCAACCCTCCTCTGCCAGCCCTGAAAGTGCAACAAGAAGCCTCGGATCGACCAGCTGCTCCTGAACACCCATAGCATACAACTTAAAACTAAAAGTCAGGTGGACTTACTCGCTCGCTCATTGTCTCGTTTATTAAGTCAAACACCTAGATTAGTGACGTGATAGTGAACTCTTTATGGTGATACATGCTCATTGCTCTATTAAGAAACTGATATTTTAACTGACTTCTATAGCCTCTCGAATCCTCTCGAAAATTGTTATCAATTGATATGCTAAGTGCTGTGACCATCAAATTCTGTAGTCTTCCTATACAGACCAACCCTCTGTTAACTTTAAATAACTCAACTTTTCTTTAAATATTATGGACATAAACTATTCTGTTAAGGAAATTATTGCAATCAAATCTGTTCCATGCTTAACTTGCACATGGTCAAAGTTGAATATAATAATTGCTGACAATAGGCTACCCGAGTTACAAGTTTGTGCCCAAAGTATGCTATCATGTCACTTTTGTAGGTATCTGTAGTGTATGAATGAATGTTTACTTCGGGTAATAATTTTGAATTGCCTGGCAGTTAAATAGAGCTGGTTATAATGCCTGGTAAGCTTTTTTCTAGGGCTGTGCGTAGAGAAAAATTTCATTCGAGTCGAGGTCTTTAAAATGTTCTATTTCGAGTTAAAATTGAGTTTATTTCAGAATGAAGAAAGTTTTTTCTCCAATCAATATTAGGCCTAGACTCTAAAACAAGTTGTATTGTTCTATTAGACCTAGGTAGGGCCTGGGTGCCTAGTAGATTAGGTTCTAGGCAAAACTATTTAACTAGGCCTAGATGGCTAGGCATAAATATATAAGCCAAACTTTATCCAGCTCTTTGGTAATCAAAAGCAAGTAGGTGCTACAGGCTCTTCTGGATTGTCTGGTTCATCCACCATTTCTATTTTGTAATAGGCCTAGTCCATTACAATACTTTTGCCTTATTTCTAGAGTCTCTAAACTGGGGTAGAGTGACTTGTAGTCTCAACAATATCTCGGACTCAATAGCGGTAATACATGATTGACCTGGTTGATCTCAGTAAAACCGACACCCAAACTAGATCGAATGGACAATGAATCTTGCAATGTCCTGTCGGCCATCATCACGAGTTTCACGCCACAAGGTGTTTTATCTTTTGTGTATCACGGGCTTCTTGCATGTGCTGCTATCGAATGTAGGTATAAGTCTTTTGACATTTTTTTTTTTGCAATTGGAAGTGCTGTTTACCTATTTAAAAATTCAAGTTTAAAATAAATTAAACTAAATTTGTTCGAACGCGCCGTGAACTTGACTCGAATCCAATAATTAAAGTACTGTACTCGCATAGCCCTACTTTTTAGGCTTGGTTTGTATTGAGCTCATGGGGTTGCAATTACAAATGCAATCTCTTACCAGCAGTATAGCTTCAACTGACTGTTATAACATGGGTTTATTAATGTTTAGAGTTTGGTAGATAATGAATACGGTTGTTTTCTGGAGAGTGTGGAGACTACATCAAATAATTACAAATTCTATTGAAAACCAGGTTTATTTAAACAAAACAAACAACATAGACAACATAGATATAGATGTTTTTAGGCCGCCACACTATAGCTATGCAACCTGAAGCATACACAGGCTTAGTGTTTTAACTTTTAAGCTCCTGCCACCTATCGGAATCTGCTCTTGATGTTGTGAAAAGTGATCATAATTTTTTTTTTTTTTATTTGTCTAAATAAATACGTACTATTTTTGAGAGGTCAAGAAATAAAATAATTCTTAATAGTCTTATAATCAATTAATTCCTATAATTTATGTATTTGTCGAAATAGTAAATACGTACTATTTTTGAGAGGACATTAAATAAATTTTTTCGTAATTTCATTTATTTATTTGTCTAAATACGTACTGTTTTCGAGAGGACAAGAAATAAAATTAAAATGTATTCGTATATAAATGATGGAGCCTACATAAATAACCCTCATGCCCTTTTACTTGTGTTAAATTTTTGCCCAAACTATGAACTTAAGATTTATTACCCAATGAAAAACGTTTTGAAAGTAATCTCACTTTTTATTTCCAAGTCAATATTGAACATGTAATCTGTCAAAAACTTGTTTTTGTAGTTTCTTCTTAAGTAGGGTTACCATTTAAATACTACCTACATATAAGGTACTTGAATGTAGTACAATGAAACAAGCAGATGTGCCAAAAGCCCCAGCCGGCAGAGGTGGATTTTTTCACTTTGGATTATTTAGGGAAGGGCTATAAACCCATTTCAGAGTAATTGTTGTTCATTATTATTGTTTATTGTTGTCTCTTCATCATCATTATCTGTTTCCACGTCCAACTCTGCGTTGGGTCGGCATTGAAGACAGGCCTCTCCATCTTCTTCTGTCCTGCCACCACTCCTCTCCTTCCACCACATTCCAGTCTCCTCCTCATTGTTCTACATCCTTTCTCACACTATTCTGCCATTGTTGTCGTGGTCTGCCCCTTGGTCTCCTACCTGGAATTTCCAATTTCATCATCCCTCTCGGTAATCTCGCTCCTTCCATCCTTTTGACATGTCCGAACCACTTTAATCTTCTCTCTCCAATTCGCTCCATTAAATTCCTCACGCCTACTTGATCTCGGATAGCCTCATTCCGTATTCGGTCCCATCTAGTCTTACCTACAGTGCTTCTCAAAAACTTCATATCTACAACCTGCACAAGGCTCTCATCCACTGTTGTCATATTCCAAGTCTCTGCTGCATATGTCAGTATTGGAACAAAGTAGGTCTGGTAGATAGTAACCTTACACTTCTTTGGTACTTTTCTGTTCCATATGAGATCTCGGATAGATTGGAATAACCCAACAGCTTGCTGCGTCCTTCTTCCTATCTCTGGTTGAATCCTTTTATCGCATGCTACTATACTCCCCACGTACTTAAAATTCTCCACTTGCTTTCAAGTCCGTCCTCCTAGTAGAATCCTGACATTCTTCGCTTTATCTCGTGTCATCAGCATCGTTTCACTCTTGCAACTTCCAAACAACAGACCATATACTCCTGCCACCACACTCCACACATCAACTTGAGATTGCACCTCCTCTTCTTCCTCTCCCCATACCAAAAGATCGTCTGTAAATACATTCTTCTCCGATTCTCTCTACAACTTTCCTAGTGATTTCATCCATGACAATAATGAACAATAGTGGTGACAGTACACTTCCTTGTTTTAACCCACTCCTAATGTCAAACCACTCTGTAATTCCACCTCTTGTCTCTTACTTAATTTAATTATGTAGTTAAATTGCTGTTTTCAGATGCATTTTATACAATTTCTACGTTTTTTTTTTAATCTGGGACAGTCTACTATTTTTACCAAATTACTGTAGGACATATTTTCAAGTTTAAAACAGGACATGTCCGGGAAAACTTATGGTAATGGTAACCCTATTCTTAAGTCAAACCGTATGCTTTTAATCTGGTTGCTACATACTTATATACAACGAGAGGTTGGAGTTTGTGGTGTTAGCTATGACTAGCATTTTGATTCTAGAAATTGGTGATAACATGTCTATTTTCTGAAAATAAGTTATTTAGCAGTGAAATTTAATAAAACTGATGATCAAGTAGGGCCTACGTGATAGGTAAATATTACAAAATAAAATTGTTCTCAAATTAGTTAAAATTGAGTTAGGTCCAACTATTAAACAATGTTCTTCAAAAATTATATATATAGTAATATGTGTGTAGACATTTTAGGTCTAAAACATAAACAATTGTACATCAATTAGCTAGCTAATTAACAGCTAGCTAGCAACAAATGGTCGAATTCTAGGCAGACTGTCAATACAGACCCATAATATTGATTATTATAATATTTTTGTGTTGTACATACTTAAAAAACATAACTAATTATTTTTAGATTTTAGGTAGGTAGTAGGCCTACATTTTTAATCTTAATTGTGTTAATCATGCATAACCCACAAAATGGAGAAAGCTCACAATAAAAGTGCATGTATTATTGCATCCTCTCACCATTACACTGTCATCTTCACTTTATTATTCGTGAACATGTAGTTCAAGCTGCAGTAAACAAATCAGAATTTCCAGGTAATAAATCTAGTTATTTCCACCTTGGTTTCAAGAATTCAGCTTCAAACATATTCCAACAGGATTAATGGCCAACCTAAATAAAACTGGTTTTTAATATGTAATTTAAATATTTACAACTTAGATCTTCATACATATATCATTTGATATAGTCTCTCACTGTATTCTAAATCAATTTACTGTAAAACGTTATCAGACTTTAGGGTGACACTCGATTTGAACCTCAGGAATTATGATGTTACTTTTGATATTTATATGGGCATGGTTGTTACGTGATACCTAAACTTTGTACTAATGCGTAGTTCTTTGAAAATCAATGTGAAAACAATTATGTACTATCAATTTTTTTACTTTCTTGGCTAAACGGTATTTTAATGTAATATGTACACAACTCTTGCCGTTGTCAATCTGATAGAAAATACTGTTAAAATTGTAATTATTATGTATACATTGATACTAAAGTGATTTGTTATGTTCATTTGGTTTAAGAGAAGTGAACAAGATGTATTTATTTTTTGTTGGATAATGAACTCGGCTGTAACACCAGCAATTAATTTAAATTATTATACTCTGGTAGGGTTTCAGTTATGTAGATGATACTAGCATTTTCATCATACTTCATCTCTCAACAACTATACTTCCCTCGATAACTTTTTATTGAAGTTTCCAAATTGTTAATTGCATCCTATTTTGTTTAAAATGTTACGCTTAAAACGAACGGTGAAAAGTATTATGTAAATACTGTAAAAAAATTCAGAACCCATTTCCAAATTGTTTTGTTTTGTTTTGCTGAGTAAATTTTATTTTGAGAAGTGTAGATTTTGGATGACTGTATTCTTTACTTGGTTGTAACAAATTGTAGAGGTTGAATTGTTTTGTTGGATTTCCATGTCATCATTATGGTTACAAAGTAGTTTGTTCTAGTATTTACAAAACCAATAATTGCTGATGGATTATATATATTTTAATCAGTTCTCGGTTATCTCACATGTTCATAAAACTCTCTTACCAGCACAAATTTGTTCTTATATAGTAGTTAAAAATAGTCTTTAAAAGTGAACTTTACACATTTAAATTCAAACCAAGTTTATGCAGTGCATCTAAGGTACCTAAATTGGTAACTGTCTTACCAAGGTTCCTAATTAGTATGTTACATGGTCGCATTACCTCAAAATTAGGAATTTTGTACTAGATGTGCATCTCTGAATGCAGAGAAAATTTAATTCTGAAAACTGATCTCAGTCTTCCATTTCTCGTCCATTGCATGTCTTGACACAAGAGGGGTTTGCTAATCAATACATTGCTCTACTGAGTTTCAGTTACACATGTTTTTGTTTATAATAAGTAGGGATGTCAAACAATTTAATTATTATAATCGATAATCAAATTCACTTTCACCTCCATAATCGATTATTAATCGATTTTAATCGTTTTGTACAATGTCGGTAGAGTAGCAAGTTTCTTTCGAACTTCGGTCTGGTTTCAGTTAGTTTGAATCGCCCGCGCAAGCCACGAGTTCGCACGGAGTGTGTGGCAGACTACGGCATATGGGTCGACATATGGTCGGCAGATTGCAATGGTTTTATCAACTTTTTTTTCGGCCTCGGGATCGTCGCCCACAACATTGAAGCCAAAATGTTTCCACAATGCACTACGGCATGAAGGAGGAGTAAAAAGTTTTCTCTTACGAGTGCTCATCATATAATAAATTAATTTAATTAAATAATAAATACTATATTATGAATATGAATAAAACTTTAAAACAACACTAAAACACACGTCAATCAAATGAAAACGAGACGCCACGCCTCAACTCCACAAATAGAATGCTGCAGCTGTGCTGTCAGAAATGATGGATCTTTTCTTCTTCTTCTTAGCGCAATAGCGATGCTACGCTAGCGCTCGCGCTCGAGTAGGCGGCAGATCTTGAGAACTAAATTTAAAAAAGCGCGAAAATTTAAAATCGATTAATCGTAATCGTTGACACCCCTAATAATAAGTATAAGTACACTAGAATTTCTAATTAGTAATTACTTTGAACTGTAGATTCAGTGCAATGTGTCGGGTGGCGCTCTTCATGTACTGACTTAATTTACCACGCCCATAGAATTTGCTTATTACAAACTAAATCTACAGCTATAATTAATGCAACACTGGCACAAAGTGCAGAAAAAGATTATAAGTACTCGCAATGCAATAAGATATTGAGGTTATATGTAGGGCAAATAATATAAAACTAAGGGACATTTATTAAATGCTTTGTATTGGTGCAATTTTAAATATGAATGTTAAAAAAATTCCAGTAATACAATAACAAACTTAGCCAAGATTCTAGCTCTGGCTTGTACTAAATAAATATGATTAGGAATCAAATCCCTATTTTCTCATGATACATAGTTGCCAATCTTTTCCTGTTAAATATAATGACCAATTATTTCATAACTACTAACATAAGTTACTTCAATCATAACTACTGTGAAAGAACATGAACATCATATGTGTTGTGACTTGTAGTACACTTCACAGTAGACGGGAACAAGTGTCGTAGATAATGGGATGTAAAAATTTTAAGGTTGGGCTTTCCCTTGCATTACAATTAAATGCAGTATTAGCATGCTACCAATAACCATTTTATTTTATATTGAAGCAGTAGCTTTCATCATGTACACAAAACTACTGTCTACCCTGTGTTACAATGCAAGTTGTCTGTCATCTTCCATATTGGTACGTAGTTGGTTGTTTGCTACCTTGTTGCAACCAAGATACTCCTAACTGGCTGTAAAGTTATAATTTGAGAGATGAAGTATGTAAGTTGGTCAAGTATGAGGCATTGTAGTACCTACCTTGGCCTATTTTGATGCGCTATTTGTATATACTCGAAAATGTGTAAATATAATTCACCACGCAAGTATTTCTACGCATTATGGCTGTATAAAATGTTTTGTGCTTAGGCCTCGAATGGTTGTAGATAATATTGTCAATGTGAAACCAAACGGTAGATAGGTTTCCAGTCTGTTGGTGCCTCAGTGGATGATTGGAGGAACCTGCTGTGATATTTATATTAAATGAAACTGTGAAAGTGATATTATTCAATGCCTCATTCATTATTCCAATGGTCAGAGAACATAACCTCTGAAAATCACAAGTTATCCCTTGTTTCGATGTTATGTGTGCATACCTAACCTAACACACACTCTTTTCAGCTCTCAACTATTATTAGAAGGCTTAAGACTGTTAACTAAGTTCAAGAAAACCAGGCTTTGACGCAGAACACAGAAATAAAAGTCAGGATCACTTGGAAGCTCTATCATTTGTCCTATTGGGTTGTGGTTTGCACCAAAAATTGTGTAATAGTTGGTATCAAGGCACATTTTCCAAATACTGCTCACTTTTCTTATTAACTGACCGTAAATATGACACCAAACAGTTAATTTGTAGTAATTTCCAAACTTTGTGTGAGACAATTATTTGAAATTTCAAAATCGGCTTTGATAGAGACACTCGCTCATCCTTTATGAACACCTCACCGAAAAATGCAGTTGTTTTGGTGAAAATTTATAACGTCTAAAATGTGGTCGTTCTGCTATGTGAAATTTACTGGATTGATAAGACCTTATGTAAATGGCATTTAATATATGTAAAAGTTTGCCTGAGGCTTAGCAACCTTACGCAATTGTATCCATATATTAATAATGGTATATTATGTATAAAACTTGTCAACGAATAATACTACTATATAAACTCTGACTAATCAACATGCTTGTTGGTCTTGTGCTGATTATCTAACCGAACTTCCTAAAGCTCTTGGTTCCCATGGTTCCAGACCTTGCTCACTGCCTTGCATTTAAAATCAAGCCAATGATCCACTTTGAGCCTAATAATGTTAATTTTTCTGAACTTCAACCCATAACTTTTTGACGCCTCCAAAATGCAGAAGTAAAATTATTCAAGCGGCCAGCGAAGCTGATTTTATAGACCGTTTTTTTAAATGGGCATTTAACATTGTAAAAATAGTTTGCCTGAGCTTAGCAAACAGTCTTAAGCAGTTTGTTCCATATAGGTGTACTTAAGTTGGTCATATTGTGTAGAAACTTGTGCAAAACAGTACAAATGATAAAACTCTAGACTGAAATACAATGCAATGGGCTCAATTGTTGCTGTTATCTAGCCCAGCTGTGCATAAAGCTACTTTGTTACTAAGGATCCAGAACCAATTAATATACCTGCTTTAAAATCATAGCCAATATCACTTTAGATGCCAATATTGAATTTTTTGAACTTCATACATAACTTGGATGGCTGGAATTAATGCATGTACAGTAAAATTGTTCGAGCCCCAGCCGGGGCAGATTTTTACAACTATTTCTATCAATCAATCAATATGTCCTTAAAAGCCTTATACTTCAAAAACATTTTATAAATTATTATTTATTCATATTTTATTAACTTGGTGGTAATCATAATACATTTTGATGTTCCACAAATCTGTGTTAGAAGCTTGTCTGTGCATTGTATACATCATGCAAAAAATTACAGACCAAAAGTTATTGCTAGATGCGGACTGGGGAATGCAATGCAATTTTTACAAAGATATAAAAAAAGAAAGTAAAATTACAAATATATAGTTTTACACCAATTCAATTTTGAATAACAAACAAAACAAAAGAACATAACCTGTACAAGAAGAGAACTACTAAACTGTCAATACTGTAATTATAATAAGTATGTTGATCTATCTCGGCCTACCTACCCTACTTCAGGTAATTTGTTGGTACCCTATAGTATCTCAAAAACTTTAATCACTCTCCTGCTGAATTGAATTGAACAAAAGAAACTCTTTAATTCCAATCTTCACTTAGATAAATCAATTCAAGTGGTAGATTAAAACCTTGTGGCACACTGACCTGGGGGAACTGGAATCGTTAGATAGGATGGGATGGGACAAATGTCCCCCCCCCCCCCCACCGCCACTTTTAACACTTTTTTTTAACACCCCCCATCAAAAGAACTATCTGTTTCACATTTGTCATGTGCATCCACCTCAACATTTTGTATAAATTCTTTCGATCATGCTACTTCAAGCTGTCTCAATCTCTTATTGTCAGTAAAGCTTTTATAGTTATTCCATGGAACTACCTAACTATCTAGATATAATAACCAACTTGCTCAGTGGTTGTTCAAATATAATATTTGAGATTGCTTGTTTGGTAGACCAATGAATTCATTGTGATCGCGATAGTAATTATAGTATAAGTGCGATTTGTAGATAGGTATGTACTTAGTTTACCTACGATTTTTGTGATATGAAAACGCCTAAAATTCGGAATTCCTAACAGGAATTTTTTAATATTAAAATGATTTGGTCCAATATCTCTTCTAGTAGGTATACAAAATTAAAATTTTTGTATTCTTGACCGTATTCGAAATACACGTTATTTTTGTCAGGAATGCTAGTATTTTTAACCATTCAGATCCACATAGAAAAGGCATTCCATGGCAATTACTACGTCCCGAATTTTTAATCTTCATTAATCTTTATAATTTGTCTAAGACGCGTTTTTACCCCTTGCCAACTCGATTTTCCAAAAAATCTTGTCTTTTACGAGTGGGCCTCCGGTGGCTGGGGCTACGGGTCAGACCCCCTTGCGGGTTAACTACACCTCTTTCTGTTTTTGCCCCCCCCCCCCCCCCCGGCTACAAATAAGGTTCCTATGTGCCTGATTGTAATTAAATTTAGGGATTAATTTTTGAGTGTATACTTAATATTTACATTTTACATGAAGCAAATTGCTTTAAATAACTTATTTGGCAAACAATGATCTTTTTATATAACTGGGTAGGATTGTTTTTTAGTGTGAAGGCATTTTCTCAGACCAACAGAACATAAGTAAGAGATGATTGACTCAACAAAGGAAATGTAAACAATATGTAGTAATAAGCTGTATGGGACAATATTTTTCAAATGATACAATTGAGCTGCGCACGGTCGAATCCTTTTGCATAACTAATAAACTGCTGTCCCAAGAAAAGCACTTATCAACCAAGTTCTCGTAGCTGTACACTGACTCATTCATTTGATCACGATTCACAACCGCATTGAATGCAAAATAATAATAATAATAATAATAATGCCAAATCAATATGAACTGTAGTTAGTCTAAGATGTGTTTTATCATTTTTAAATTTTTCCATAGAATAAGTAAATCGAATTATGCACCCTTTGACCCTTTAAATTCATAAATTTACTCATTGCGAACAAAAGTGTATCGTGTGACCACTTGTTTTGTCCCAAATGATTCCAATAATACGAATTTGGTTGAAAATATATTTTTGCGTCAAATAGGGCACATTTTCAACATGACCTGCGACTCATTTTCTAAAAATAATGCGTCGAAAACACGGACGTCATCATTATAGTGAGTCAATTTGTGAATTACTGTCGAATGGTGCATAAACTGGTCAAATTTACATGTATTGTCAGTTGTCACGATAATTTTTTTCTTAAGTTTTAGACTTCTATTTACAATAATTCTTAATTTTGTAATTAATCTTGAAATAATATATTTGGAATTTTGAATTTTATAATTTTTGCCAAATGCCTTTATTTCATCCCCTTAACCAGGTGACGCTGACCAACGACATCATCGATGAGCGAACAATGACCAACTAGAGGCCGGCATATTTAAGTAGGAAACACCGATCAATCAAGCTGGACACGATTCCACCCGCGGACAGCACAAGAATCAACAAGGCTGATTCAGAACAACCTTAGAATTTATTATGTGCCTCGTTGCTAGGACGGCTCCAAAGTCAACGTTTGCTTATTCCTAAGCCAAAAACAGATGACTTAAGTCTAAATCAGAAATGAAAAAAACTTCTGATTTAAGGGGTAATCGAAGCCTGGATCTTCTGCATTAGAAGCAGAGATGCTAACCACAAGGCCAATGAACCATTCTGCCAATTTTTCTAAATTTTTAAATTTTACTCACTCCTGACAGCCTTGGGGATCAAGGTAAAGCTGTCAAACTTTTTTGGAAGGGTGATGAACGAAATGAATGAAATATTAAAAAATAGACAATTTTTATTTATCTAAGTTTCAATTTGTATCTTTATTTTGTTTATCTCCAACATTCTACAAATTGTTAAATTTTATTTCACTTTGGGCCGCCCTGTGGCCCAAAGTTAAGGTCATATGTTTTGAAAATGATATTTATTTGAAAGATTGGACTATTAATTCCTTTTCACAATTTGCACTGTTCTTAATGGTTATTTATTATCAAAATTTGGTCTTTTTCACACTTTCGACAGCCCTGTTGCCCAAAGTTATGATGGTTGAAAGAGAGGAAAATTTTCAATATACTAGCTCACTAAAGGGACAATCTTATCTCATGCAATGTGCACTTTTTTAAAAACTTATGTATTGTTGTATTGTAACTTTTTCCCACTTTAGACAGTCCTGGACCCCAAAGGTACTGTCCTTTTTTTCAAAGTGGTGTTTTTGTGAAAGCGGACAATTTCCAATATTTTACTATCCCTTTCACACCGTTTTCTGCTTATTCTGAAACATTTTATTTTCCTACCGCTCAAACATAACGTCAATTTTTTAGGGTGGTGTAATAAAAGAGCTGGAAATTTCCGATTTTTTCACCAAAGGGAAAATTGGTATCACATTTTTTCACGAATCTGCCACTATTTCGAGCCAACACCTCTCACTTATGAGGTTATTGATGATTTAAATTTTCCAACACAATTGCTGCCAATCTCGATACCAGTGTTTGGGTGATCATATATTTCCGTAATGTCTCGCAATTCTCGCACGACCTTTTAAATCTTTCCTGTTATCTAGTTATTTACTGAAAATAAGTTGTTTCCATCTTCGGAAGCAGTTTTAATGGCGATCACGATTCGAATATCGTTGTTTTTCTGGAGAGCTATCATGTGTTATTTCCTAGCCGGTCCGGTGGTCACAGTGCGAAGGCGACGATCATGGATCTATTTTTCTACGTGGGCGGAGGATGCAATACTGTAAACTTGAAGCCGCTGCCGGTGATCAGTAAACACGCGGCGGCCATGTTGTAAGTCTCTCGATTGCTAACGTTCAGCGTTCAGACGGCATGCAGTGATTTACTCTACCTGCAATCCAGACAAATCAAACCACTACGCGGCTGCTATGTTGTAAGTCATGTTGTCTAAGTCTAAGTTCAGAGATTTCGAAGGTCCCCTCCAATTTTCATCAAGATCGCATCGGCATGCCGTTTGCCCGGTAGAGCGCAAACAGACAGAAAAAAAGAAAAAAAAACACCCGAGCTAAATTTTTTTGGTGGCAGTGAAACCAGTGAAACTGAAGTCTTCTCTTAGCTCATCCAATAATGTCGACAATGACAATGACGTCACGAAACACTTATCATTGGACAAAAATAATCAACCATAAAAGCTCATCCATCAACGCTTCTGGAAAAAGATGCATGCAATGACTCTACGAGCAAATTCGACTTCTCAGAGCAGTGCGGGAACCACGCCAAATTATAGGACACCCAAGATGGCGGATGATTGGCTTCACTTCTAAACATTATGCTAGACTGGCAGTGATCTATCTGTAGTACTAGGAAAACGCTTAAGTCCCGCCGCGTTGTTGGATGAGCGTAATTGGTGCATTGAGCTGCCATGTGTTATGCGAATTTTCTGTTGTTCTGTGGCAAAATCATTACTAAGTTGAAATTTTTTTAAATTAAATTAAATTAAATTAAAAATTAACCTAATTTTTTTTTTTTTTTTAATTAATCGTAATTGTTAAAAAAATCGTAAAATTGCGATTTTTATAAGAATTAATTTCTCGATTGCGCTCAAATTTTACACTAATATATGCATTCATAAAATAAAGGTTCTGCGAAAAAATCATTACAATCGGATAAAGCATGTAGGTGTTATAAGTCGAAGAAATTTTTTAAAAATCGAAAAAAATCGTAAAATTGCGATTTTCATGAGAAAATTTTTTCCGATTGCGCTCAAAAACGTGGCAGTTCTAAGTTCAGAGATTTCGAAGGCCTCCATAAAATTTCATCGCAATCGGAGTATCGGTTTAGCCGGAATCGTGTGGACAAACAGACAAAAATACAAAAAAAAAAAAAAAAAAAAACATTTCGGATTTTTTTCTCCAGTGTAGTGAAATGGAATCTTCGCTTCGCTCATCCAATCACTGGTAGGCCTAGCCATGCCAAAGATTAGTCATGGCCATGCGTAGCCTAGCTAACCTTTATTAATCTAACATAAGAGAGTGGCCATCGGTGCATACGGCGGCCATGTTTTTGCCAATGTCACTTTTTTAGTTTCGTCAACTGCCGTAAAAGTAAACAAATTTGACTTGAAAAAGACGTAACAATGTTTGTCTTTTGTAGGCCACATTTGGTTTTCAATTCAAGTCTGTTTCAAGCCAAACTTGTGTACTTTTACGCACCGGCGTAACTAGGCATCGGTAACCCGGGTAAATACCCGGGTAAAAATTCCCTAAGTACATTCTTCCATGCCTACAACGATTACAATATTTCACCAGGACCAACCGCAAAAATGTCGCAAAAAAAATCAACCGAGGACTTTTTTGTTTGTTCTAGCGAAGGGTTGATGTCTGGAGGTAAGGATCGCACGTGGTGTGCAAGTGTCATGGGACGGAAAAAGGGGGGGGGGGGATTTGTCAATTGGTCAGTGCATGCCATTCATCTCAAACAAGCTCGATTCCTGGAAATACAGACGTTCACTTGGCAATATGGGGTTGACAACTGTTATTTTGCTTATTTTCGCTTCGTTTCAGTCTTGTCTTGACCTTACAAGGGTTGACAGTGTCGGAAGCCTAGCTGACATTATGTAGAAGTTCGACAGTGAGTGTGTTTCATATCGAATTATTTCGTTTCAACGTTTGTGAATTAAGTGACTGTTTTGTAAATACTACGTATGTGGGCTCATGGCTACGTATTGAAATAGGTACTACAGTTTGTGGATGTTCAATTTTAATTGTGTTGTTAGCGCAGTTTTTTTTCCCATTAGTAAGGTTACGTGCAATCATGAGTGCTACAAACTAAACAATATAGTGATTAAAACAAGTAGGTCCTAACGACTTTTTTGCGCTTTTCGGTTTGCATTTCAGAGAGCAGATTAAACGAAAGTCAGAACATGCATTTTAATTCATTATCACTTACTATACATTTTTCTCATCAACAACATTTTTCGAGTGTTCAAGCATGGCTTATCTTGTACCTAATATGTATATTAATTTGTAAGTACTTTAAATTATTTTTAACTATTTTCATTCAAAGTATACGTTTAGTTTGTTTTGATAATAACAATAAATTAAAGTTAAATAACTTATCCTAAATGAAATATTAATCTTCGCCTACTAAAGTTGTTAAGAATTAAAAATTATTTTTCAAGGTTTGATTTTAACGATTTGTTAATAATTTGGAAAGTAAAAGGACTGCCTATTTGTTTGCCCCAGAACCCCGTACTGACATCGAAGATTTGGGTCTCCACATAGGGTTGCCATACTTACCGCCGGCGGGACAGTCCCGATATTCAAACTAAAGTACCACGTCCCGCCACTGCTCCAACGTGTCCCGCTTGGTAAAACATATTCCGATGTCTAGTTTACAATATCAGATACCTGCAATCCAGATTCCAAATCGTGCTTATAGTTTATTAACATTTAAGTACCAACAGCTTCCTTACTTAGCCCCAAAACTCAAAACCCAATACTTATCATTCTCGTCAAAGTTCCATTTTTGTTTATGTTTTCTGTTTTTTGCACTACATAAACGAAATTATTTCACTTTTGCATTCAGTCCGGTAATTTATCTGAAACGCTCAGAAATCACTCTAAAAACCCCAATTTTCAAAAAATCGCCTGCGGCGCTGTAGTTGGGGGGCTCGCCCCCCAAGCCCCCCTGCTACTTTTCTTCAAGACCCTTCCTCCGCATCTTACCCGGGTAATATTAGTACCCTGGTTACGCCCCTGCTTTTACGGCAGTTGACGAAACTAAAAAAGTGACATTCGCAAAAACATGGCTGCCGTATGCCCGTATGGCCACTCTCAGCTAAGTTCGATGCTCTCAGCCTTGTGTGCGCGGCAGCGATGAGCGAAGCCTGGCGGATATCTAGTGGACCTCGGGTTTGTTGTGAAATGACGTAGACTTGGGTTTGATCACAGCAGTGACGGCAGTTCAATGGAGTACGTTTTTGTTGTAGCGTAGGGTAGGCTAGGCAGTTAGTTAACTGACGTGGCACTGTGATATTTTATTAAATTATTGTTGAAGTACGGACGGATTTGGATTCTCTCTTGTACAGTTGGCACAGAGCATTAACAAGCGTTCTAGTTGTAGACTTAGCTGTTGCGTATTTCCATTGTTATCATGGGTCTCACAATTTCCAGTGTCTTGACCCGACTCTTCGGGAAGAAACAAATGCGAATTTTGATGGGTAAGATTACGTTTTTAAGCCGGTCAAAGGCCTATCCAGGTGTATTTAGACCCATTAGCTAATATATGATGGAACCAAGTATCAAGCATATTTTCTTTCAATATATTTGGGTCCTCGCTAATTGTGTACCTGGGCCTAGGCCTAGCTAGCCTAGGCCTAGGCCACACTGGGTCTAGGGCCTAGGCCTAGCCTAGTAGGGCCTAGGCCTAGGCTAGGGAAAGGGATTGGATACACAAATGCTAGCCTAGGCCTAGGGCTTGCCTGTAGGGCCTAGGCCCTAGGCCTGCCACAAATCACTTGTTGATATTCAGGCGGATGCCTAGCCTAGGCCTTTTTTTATTTTTATCTTTGACCAAGGTAGACCTAGCCCCTATGATTAGGGCCTAGGCCCTAGGCCTAGCTAGGCTAGCATGGAATCTAGCCAGAGCCTGCTTTAGCAATTGCCTAGGCCCTACCTAGGCCTAGGCCCTAGCCCTAGCCTAAGCTACAACTTTCCAAGATCACATATCTCTTTAAGAATGTAGGGCTAGGCCTGGGCTAGGCGGCACTTCTATACCTGGGGGGTCCAACTTTTCAACAACGATTTTTTGCAACGTTTTCAAAAAAATACTCTACCTACTTTAATGGGGGCTGTTATGGAGAAAGTAGGAACGTATAAGTACTTAGGGGTGATGTTGGCAGAGGATTTGGGTTGGGGGGATCAGGTGCAAGAAGTTGTTAAGAAGGGAGATAGGGCTCTGGGTGTTGTTATGAGAAATCTAAGAGGGGCCAGCCGGGAGGTTAAAGATCGGGCATATAAGGTAGTGGTTAGACCTGTCCTGGAGTATGGGCGGGCGGCATGGGATCCGTATAAGTTGGGGGAGGTTTTGGAAGTAGAGAAAGTCCAACGTAGGGCGGCAAGAAGGGTTACGGGAAAGGTTAGGCGGTGGCGATGGGAAGAGGATGATAAGGGGAATGTAGAAAGAGTATATGACAGTGTCACTGCAATGTTAGGAGAGTTGGGGTGGGAGTCATTAGAGGGAAGAAGAAGGGAGGTTAGGTTTGTGCAATATGTACAGGGCGGCTAGGGGAAGTAGGGGGTGGGGGCACATCCGCAATGGGCTACAAGAGGGGCTTTACAGGGGAAGGGGGGATCATTCATGGAAGTTCCAGCGTCAAGTAGTAAGAACGAATCTGGGTCGGTATGGTTTTCATGGAAAGGACTGTTAGGGAATGGAATGACTTGCCGGGGGATATTGTAGGTAGTGGGTCTTTAAGGGAATTTAGATCATTTTTAGGAGGGGACAGTAATTAGGTCTGGGGGTGTGAGTGGTTGCCACCGGGCGGAAGGGCCCATTTGCAACCGTTAAGAAATGTTATGTTATGTTATGTAAACCTTTAACGTTGCTATTTTAAATATGAAGTACCTACTTTAAACGCCAAAAGACTTTCGTTTAAAATAGCGACGTTAAATGTTTTGAAGTTTTTTTTGTTCATTTAACAGTAAAAAATCGTTGTTGAAAAGTTGGACCCCCCCAAGTATAGAAGTGCCGGCTAGGCCTACATAATTCTTGAGAACTTCTTCGGTTCATGGGCCCCAAAAAACAACTCGTTTTTTCATGCTTTTAGTAGCCTAGGCCTATTGCGTAGGCCTAGGCCCAAAACTATTTTAGCCTAGGCCTACCTACAAAACCTTTACTGTATCGTTGCTCTTTTTCGGCGAAACTGCTTTTCGGTTGAAAGTTCTTCATATTTAAAATAAAAACGTTACCTAAAGGTTTTGTAGGATTGTAATTTTTTTAACGTCAAAAACAAGTTGTTTTTTGGGACCCATGAACCGAAGAAGTTGCAATTCTTGGCGGCCTAGGCTAGCGCTAGGCCTAGGCCCTGGCTAGGTGGCCCAATTATTAAAGCCTCATTCAGAAGTAGGCCTAGGTTCTAAGGCGTAGGCGCCAAGGCTTAGTAGTCCTAGTAAGAATTGGTTCTTATGCAATTTGCTAGACCTAGGCCTAGGCCTAGACTAGGCCTAGCATATAACAAGATAAAAAAAGCCAAGGGCCTAGGCTTAGGCTACGACGAGTTGAGAACGTACCAATTGAAACATTTAGTCTACTCGGAACTTCTTCGGTTATGGGGTCCAAAATAAAATAGTCATGTTTTTGCTGTTTTACCCCTATTAACAAAAAACTACAATAGGCCTAGGCCCTACCTTTAACGTTTTCTATTTTTGGCAAAACTCCTTTTCGGTTGAAAGTCCTGTATGTTTAAAATAGAAATGGGTAATACTGTAGTAGAGTGGACGTGGGTATGGTTAATACTCCACCTACAAAACCTTTAACGCCGCTATTTTAAATATAAAGGACTTTCAACGGAAAAGTACTTTCGCTTAAAATAGCGACGTTAAAGGTTTAGAAGGTAGGCCTACTTTAGATTTAAAACAGCGACGTTAAAGGTTTTGTAGGTGGAGTATTAGCCGCTATAATACCCACGTCCGCTCTACTACAGTATTACCTAGAAATGTTAAAGGTTTTGTATTTTAGTGATAAACATGGCGATTTTATTTTGGACACCCTCCCCCCCTAACTGAAGAAGTTAAGAAGTGCCGTCTACTCAGCATTAGGATTCAAGTATTCAAGTCAATTATGGCCAGTAGGCCTACCTACGTTTGGTGTGGTGGTGGGTTAAAATTTTCCGGTAGGCTAGGCCCTATCATAGTTCTGCAACAGCAGTGTTCACCAATTATTGATCTCTGGTTACCAAAACCAGCCAGAATTGAGATTTAGGCTAGGCCTATTAGGGCCTTCCTACAAATTGTGTTTTGCACCATAAAATTTTTATGTACCGGTACCTATGAATCTGGTCAGGCTATGCCTAAATAAGCTAGAACTTCGCGCCTGAAGATTTTAACAATTAGGCCTACGTATGATTGAGTGACTTACATTTTCCATGAGTTGCTAGAATTAGTGCGACCACTGAGGCCTATCGAACGTCAGGAATCAGGATACTAATTTGAGACTAGAGATTCTTTTGAATGTTGATTTGAGAAAGTTTTCTACAAATTGTCTTTCATTCCACAGAAAACTCAAGTTCCCCATTTGCAGTGAAAGCTAGTTGTTGTTGTTGTAGGCCTAGGCCTATTAGATTCTTCTATGTATTGTCCAATTTGGTCGGTGGTAGGTTTCTTTTCTTATTACTTCTTATCCTCTTATATTTGTCATTCCCCTTTCATCCTCTCTTCTCATCTCTTCCCATTTTCTTTCTTTTATTATTTAATGCTCATCCTCATCTTCCTCGCTAGCAGGTTCACCGTTTGGCAGTTGCTTCAGCCTATTTTTGAATGATTTAACTGTTTTTTCCCCTACTATCCTTTCGGTCAGCCCATTCCATTCCACCACTGTCCTTGCTATGAAGGAGAACTTCCCTACATCCATTTTTCAAGATCCCCTCTCATACTTCCATGTGTTAAAATCAATCATTTAGCCTATCACCCCTAGCATCCTAGCATTATATGATTATATGTAAGTAGCCTAGCTTTCTTCAAGCATTTATTTAATTCCGTCCAACCTTCATTATTCCTGGAGACCCTATACATTTTCCCCAGTCTGTCATTTCTCCTTCTGTCTTCTAGCTTTTCCCATCCCAGATCATTGACCATTCCTGTAGGCCTACTGTAACGCTTTTGTATGTTCTTTCCATCCTACCGTTAACGAGCTTATCACTCCAAGTTTTCCTTTTGCTTAGCACCCTCCTAGCCGCCCCTTTTTGTACAGCCTCTAATCCCGTTATTTCCCCTTTCCTGTATGGATCCCATATTGCCCCTGCATATTCCAGCATTGGTCTTACAAGCGTTTTATACGCTTTCCCCTTTAAGTCCCTACTAGCCCCTTTTAGGGTTCTCATCACAAAGTTGAGAACCCTAAATCCTCTTTTAGTTACATCTTTCACATAATCTTCCCAATTTAAGGCCTACAATGTAAAGTAGGCCTACCGGTAACAAATTCAATCTCGATGGGTTATGGGAAACGGTTGGGACATTGTGGCATGCAATGGCCTACAATAATATTGTAGTCTAATTTAGCGAGGGAAAAACTTCACACAAGGGCAGCGCTCTCTAACCACCATTTGTAGCAAAGAGAAAGTTTACTCCCAATCCCATTGGCACAACTTAGGGCTTAGGCCTACATTTTATTAATATTCTAGTCAAGTTACGATTCAGAAACTACAAAATCCAACCCGACTAGCGTACCGGTATATTTAATTAGGCTACATAGGCCTACTTCTGAATTGTTGGTGCAATAGGCGGGGCCTATAGGCCCTAGCCTAGATACAGTCCACCAATGGATTGTGTTTAAATTTATGAATTGTAGACTATTAAAATATTATCCTGAATAACCAATCATGAAGGCCTACAACCACTGGCCAAAATCAAACTCGGTGTAAATTAAAATAATTTAATAAGTAGCCCTATGCCCTGCCTAGTTTTGGATAAGCTAATTTTTAGTGAAAGCCTATAATCTGCTCATAGGCATAGGCTCCATCATACAATTGTTTCATTCCGGTTTGGGTGTAGGCCCTACTTATAGTTTGTACCTACCGTTGAGTGGTAGTTTATTCAGTTCAGAAGTTTAATATTGTTGTATAATAGCCTATAGTCATTGTAGGTGTTGGTAGGTCTCTCTTCAACGAGGACATAAAGTCTGTCATAGGCCTATACTTGACAATGGCACACACCTTGTCCTTGAAGATGTGACTATCAACTCAAGAGCGTTAATTTACCTACCCTAACTATACCGAATCAAAACAATTAACTCAAATTGCAGTGTCCAAATACAAAGAAAATTTAAAAATCTCTTGTCCTAAGAAATGCTTGTGTAGCCCCCCCCCCCTCTCTCTCCCCCCCCCCCACACGGTCAAGCATTCTATCAAGCTATATGCTGTCATGCAAGTCAAGCGTTTTGCCTGATCGTGTGAGGTCGACTTGACTTCTGCTTTTTGTCTACATAGGCTAGAGGCCCTATGCATTTTTTGTCATATGCCTACTCATGGTGCTATGTCTAACTGCTTATATTTTTAATTCTAGTGGGTTTGGATGCGGCAGGCAAGACAACAATTTTGTACAAATTGAAGCTTGGTGAAATTGTCACCACCATTCCAACGATTGGCTTCAATGTTGAAACTGTGGAATACAAAAATATTTGTTTCACTGTGTGGGATGTTGGTGGCCAGGACAAGATCAGGCCTTTGTGGCGCCATTACTTCCAGAACACGCAAGGATTGATTTTCGTAGTGGATTCCAATGATCGGGAACGAATTGCTGAAGCTGAGAAAGAACTTCAAAATATGGTAGGCTAAGTACCTATCAAATTTACTAAATATTAGTAGGGCCTATTCCCATAAAATATGAAAAGTTTCATGTAGGCCCTAGCCCTAGGCCTTAGATAGTAGGCCTACATATATTTGGGGTGAAAATAAAAGTCAATTCTTGTTTTTATTATGCTCTAAAGCGGTGAATTGACGGTGAAAATAATTCAACATTTAGTTGGAAGCTATAGAGTCTAGGCCTATATCTCTCTTCTCCCCTGAAAATTTTGAATGAAAAGTTATATTTAAAAGTAGGTACATTTTGTTAGGTAGGCCTATATTTAATTTGACTTTGCAGCGACCCTCCGGGATTCTTTCCGATGTCCGGGTGGGCCAGCCCTGCCATAGTATGTTATTTAATTTTAAAGCCAGAGATTTCATGCTATGTATCTGAATCTGAAGGCATGCACAAAAAGGAACAATAATTTTTTTTTGAATATCAACCACATCATATCGACCTTGGCTATTGTCTTTGTTTGTTTTGATATACTTTTGTTAATATGATTTTTTGCTGAGGACAGAAATAGTTTCAGTCATTTCCAAAACGTTGTCATTTAATATAATAAAAAAGAGTTATTTCCACTTAAATGTTTTAAATATTATAATGAACTCTACTAACTTTAAAACTAATATCACTGATGACTTGAAAGGACATTAAGAATTCAAAATTAGGCTTATAGGCCTTAGTAAAAATTACAAATTATCTTAGGCCTATAAGAAATTATTTACCAGCATGGTGTAGGCCTAGTAGTCAACTTCTTATGAAAAATATTATAGGCCTAGCCAAGGAAATATCTTACCTACTAAATTGTAGCTTTCAGCATACACCATCTACACTATAGTAGGTAGGGCTCAATTTTAGGCCGCACACAAAAGTAGGTAACATCCCAGTTTTTAGATGTCTAAAAATTAAAAAAATCTGGTCAGGTTTGGAATGTAGGGTAGGTTGCATTATTTATTACCTATAATAATACGTAGGCCTAGGCATTAGAGACAAATATCCTGAAATTCTAACATTAAAAATTCTAACAAATGAAAAATAAAAGAATAACAATGTAAATAGGCCTACCTACTAAGTAGACCCTCAGCATCAACATAATATCAACCTTGTAACGAAGAAGTCCAAGGATGCTGCAAAAATTTTACGCAGTTGGCAAGTCTTGTTCAGTGGTAGGCCTATGTGGCCTAATTTTATCATAATTTGGGATTCCATCAGTAAAACTAAATTTGTATTGTATGCAGGTCCTATAGGCCTATGCCTACTGAAGGGCAATTTTCTACATGTAATGACCTAACCCTTTAGTCGACCCTTTTTTTACCTTTAGTTACCTAATAATGGTACTCTTTAAGTCATAAGCCTACATTTGGTATGCAGAGCAGGCCTACGCATATTATTTTACAGCTTTTTATGAGTAGGTTAGCTGCCTGTTTTTTTTTAATGCAAACATTCTAGTTTATGTGCATTCAGCATTTTATAGTAGTCTGGCTTACTAAGAAAACAATAACATGCCAGTAAAGCATATAAAAATATTTAGTGTAGGCCTAAGTATTAATCAAAGTTGTTTGCTATTACCTAATGTAACATGCTATGTCAGCTTGATTTTAAGTACGGTACTAGACCTAGGTACTTAGGCTACATAGCATAGGCCTAGGTTTAATTTGGTCTTGGCTCCAGTTCACTTTCAGGTTAGCTTGGCGTATCAGGTAGCCTATTCATTTAGACGCAGTTTTATTTTAATAATAAATAATAATGTTCAATGTTCTTTGTTATAGCCACAGAATAATAGGCCTACATGGTAACATAGTATACAGTATTAAATTAGACTGCATTTTATAGCATAGGGATACAAAACCATGCATAAGGGTGGGCAAAATTACTCATACTAAATTCCATGCTACATACAATAGGCCTACATAATACTACGAAGCCTAATATTGGAAAATAAATAGTTGGGTGAACAAAGCGAAGACTTCAATTTCACCGACCCCCCAAAAAAAATAGCTCTGGTATTTTTTTTGTCTGTTTGTTCGCTCTCTACCGGACAAACGGCATATGCGATCTTGATGAAAATTGGAGTGGACCTTCGAAATCTCTGAACTTCGACCTGCCACGTTTTTGGGTACAATCGAAGAAATATTTCTTATGAATATCGTACATTTACGATTTTTTTCGGTTTTTAATGCAATATTTTTGTGATATTTGGGCCGATTCTGACCATATGGGTGGAGCTACAACGTTCATATTTCACATGGACGTTAAGGTAATGGTGATGTATTGCCTTTTGAAAGAAAAAGTTGAATCCATAGAAATAAAGGTTTTTAATATGAGTTTTTTGAGGTATATAATAACATTTACCGGTAACAAGTAACAATAGAAACTTGATGACAACAATCACCTACAATGCGTTCAAGAAGCAAATCTTCGGGCCTCCAGATATTTTCCATTCTAATTACCATAACAATTAGTAAGTTAGGTACTTTATAAAAATTAGCCTAATTTAACAAAAATGATTTTGCAATGGAACTTGAAGAAGTAAAGAGATCCTACGCATACTTAAAACTAAAAAGAAGCTCATCCATCAACGCGACTAAAAAAAGTGTTTGCTAAGAGGCCTTGTAATTATAATTATAATAATATAAAATTACACATTTTAATGCTTTACAGTCATAGGCCTACAATGTTTTTCGGTACCGGTACTTGTTCATTATAGGGACCCCCCCAAAAAGGAAAGTAGGCTAGTGGGGTTGAGGGGGAGCATGAAGTGCGTTGCCGTGGTCAGCTAGGCTCCCCCACAGTGCTTCGCGACCTCCCCCCCCCTCCAACCCCACTAACCTACTTTCCTTTTGGGAGGTGGGGGGTGGGAGGGAGGGTCCCTACAATGAACAAGTACCTGTTTTTCTTAAATGCTTTATACTGGTAAAAATTACAAATGCTAAGTACATACAACAAAGTATTTAGGTGTTCATTAATCTATAGCTTAGCTAGGTATGCCTACCTTGCATAAGAAAGCCTAAAACCTATTTAAAAATTTAGAAATTTTTGTGTGAATTCAGAAGTTGATATTTTGTTCTATTTGCTATTATCTTTAAGATAATCATTTAAAGAATAATTTAATATGCTTTATCCAGTAAGAATTGTTTTACTTTATGTTTAAAATTATCAAAAGATGTAGGCCTAATGTATGTAATGTGATGTAAAGATGCAACAGATAATGATGATTTCTTTAGGTAGTTTATTAAGTAATTTAATTTTCATAAAAAGTAGTTAGAATTAAGTTAGGCTAGTTACTACTGTGTTGTTGTACATGAAGGCTTATATTGTCGTGTTTGGTATGAGTGAGTTTCATGATTTTTGTCTAGCAAATGAAAGTTTTGTTTAATAATAATAATAACAAAATAATAAGTCTTTATTTAGCGTCAGTGCGCTATTGGTACAAACACATTACATATTATAATTTTACACACTACAAGTAGGTACCTACATTATGGTATAAGTACATTTTCAATCATACCCTAAATCTTGAGTAATACTCAGAATCTAAAATTATATATTTATTAAACAAAATAGTCAAACTTCTCTCCCCCACTTTATCAAATACTCGGTTACTTTATTTCTAAATTCCTTTGTACTAGTTGCCATTCTAATGTTATATGGCAACTCATTAAAACTTCTAACACCCTTGTAAAACAATGACTTACACAGTAGTTGTTTACTACATGTACCTAAGTATAAACAGCTGTTCATTGCTTTTCTGGTCTCATAATTGTGAATCTCATCAATTCTAACCATTCTATTAAGCATATACTCCGGTAACAATCCTTTTTCTAATTTATAAAGATAAGTCATACCACACAACTCTATTTCTTGTTCAATATTCAACCATTCCAAACAATTTAGCATATTTTTTATGGACACATATCTACTGCATTTGAGAATTACCCTCATGCCTCTATTTTGGAGGATCTGCAGTCTCCTTATATCAGTAACATACGCTTGATAAAGTACCGATAAACAGTAAGTAAAATGAGGTTTAATGATAGTATTATATATCAATAAACCGGTATAAAATGACACATGGCAACTAATTCTGCTTAAAAACCCTATCTTCTTCCTCACCTTTCGTTCAACATACAATACATGTTCCTTGAAGTTAAGTTTAGAATCAATCATTACACCTAAATATTTATACATATCAACAAATTCCAACACACTTGAGTCCATCATTATTCTCTCATTATTACCAATCTTATAATTTCTGAGATTTCCCATACCTAGCAACATACATTTAGATTTGTTCACATTTTTTTCAGTAGGCCCTACATTAATTTTTAACCAGTCTCCAACATTTTTTTAATTCAGCGTTTATTGTATCAAGAATTTCCTTAAGACTTATACCTATAAAGAAAATCACTGTATCATCTGCGTATAAATTAATTGAACACTTGTTAACGCTGCAAACAATGTTATTAATATATACAAGGAAAAGAAATGGCCCCAAGGGGCCAAGACCGACCCTTGTGGTACCCCTACATCAATATTTATTAGGGGTGTGCGAATCCAAGTTTTTGCTTTCGAATCCGAATCTCGAATCCTGAGCAAGAATATCCTCGAATCCGAATCCGAATCCAAAGATTATTATTTTCCTAAAGCTGTTGTGCGTGGCATTACCGGCAACTTCCACGTTTCTGTTGTACCTGAAAGAGACACGTGCCCTCTGTTCTGCACAATGAGGCCACTATCTGCATATTCCACATGTGCACTATTGAATAAATTAAAATGCATTATTTTATTTTAGTTGAAAAGTTAAGATTTATTTATAAAAAACACATAGTAGGTGCATATATTTGGGATTTTTTCTGTAAGAACACTAGTGCTGCTGACAAAGACACTTCCATGTGCAATCACATGCAAGAAAGTATTTAAAACTCCAAGTGGTAAGTTTATTTTGTATAACTCATATTTTTGTTTATAACTTTGTTTATTTTGTATTTAGTGATCATCCTAGGCTAGGCCTAGGCCTACCCTATCTTTCCAAATTACAATAAATGTGCACTTGCTAGGCCTAGGCCTAGGCCTAACACTTCTAAACATTATCTATTCCTAGTCCTATTTCGATTTGTAGGCATATTTTATTAGATTATAGCCCCAACATAAAGCCTAGGCCTATGTGTATTTCTTGCCCACACACTAATGGTGAAAGACAGATCACACAAACAGTAGGCCTAGACATCCTTCCAAATCATAATGCGGACTAGGCCTAGGCCTAGCGCCTAGGCCTAAACTACTGAGCTTGGGATAAGCCTCTAGTATGCCTACCTAGGCCTAGCCTAGGCCTAGGCCTAGCAAGTGCACATTTATTGTAATTTGGAAAGATAGGGTAGGCCTAGGCCTAGCCTAGGATGATCACTAAATACAAAATAAACAAAGTTATAAACAAAAATATGAGTTATACAAAATAAACTTACCACTTGGAGTTTTAAATACTTTCTTGCATGTGTTGCACATGGAAGTGTGTCAGCAGCACTAGTGTTCTTAAAAAATCCCAAATTGCACTCTTAGCCCTTTTTTTGGACGTCGCTTCAACCGGCTGCGGATCATCCGCATCTTCCTCGTCATTATTATTCATAACTTTTTAGTTTTTTTGACTTATAAAAAAAAGTATAGGTGTAAAAAGTAAAAACGTTTTCCGTGTGCGTGATATGAAACAGCTGGAGCTTCAGTGACGCAATGACGGCCAGATGCACACCGGTATATCGATCGATCGCAAATCGCAGTAGTGGCCATATAATTATATCGACCGATCGCAAATCTCAGTGGCAGTCAAATATATCGATCGATCGATCACAAATCGCGAAGGCGCAGATTTGGCGCCGGATTCGAAATCGGCCGAATACTTCGAAATTTAGGATTTTGGATTCGACTGACGAATCGAATTCGAATCTTCAAAAGATTCGATCCGGATTCGATAATTTCGAAGCTTCGCACACCCCTAATATTTATACTTGAAGAGAAATTATAACATTGACGGGATGTTTCGTCGCGTCATGGTGGTGAATAATTAACATTATTCCTTACTTCCCGACGTAGCGTCATCACTGTGGATGACATTTTCAAGGGACTGCTGTTCTTTTGTTTGTTTGCCTCTGTTGCAATCGTTCACTTCTTCTTGGAACTGCCAGTATGGCGGTGGACGGCTTTATTTGTTGTTGTTACTATCAGAAATGTCATTGTTATATTTTGTTCTTTGCTTTCTACCTGTTAGGTAGTCCTCAATCCACTTCAGAACAGTTCCTTCAACTCCATACATATATTTTAGTTTATTAAGTAATCTCTTTCTATTTATAGTTTCAAACGCTCTTTTGAAGTCAAGGAATACTGCCAGGATTGTTTTCCCCTCATTCATAGCACTAGTCCATTCAGACAACAAAACAATTTGAACTGATTTAAGAATGCTGACCTATGCATGCACAAGGAAGTAGAGTAGAATTTGCAAGAGATTTGAACTATTCTGTTTGGTTAATAGGGCCTAAACTCTTGTAGAAAGGTACCCAGAACTTTCAAGCTTCTCTTTGACATTAGATTTAAACTGTAGGCCCTACATTTACAGGGCATATTTAGAATTCAGTTGTTGTAATTAGACTAGGGCGCTTTCGAGTTGGTTTCAGTTAAGAATACCATCGCCGAGGGATTGTAGCACTATTGTCTTCCGGCTGCCTTCGCACTGTGGCCAGTGATTAGGAAATAACATCGCATCGCATGACAGTTCTTGAAAACTATCGGTATTCAGCATTAAAACTGCTTCCGAAAATGGAAACCTCTTATTTTAAGTACCTAGGCCTAAAGACTTAGATGAACTGTAAGATTAAAATAGTCTTGTAAGATTTGTGACACATTACGGAAATAAATGATCACCAAACACTACCGTCGACGTTGGCAGCAATTGTGCGGGAAAATTTAAATTCAACCAATAATAAAATAAATAGGGGCCTACCATGGAGGTACCATACTGTCAGTACCTAGAGTCCCTACTCCCATCCGCCGAGCATGGGCCGCCATCGGCAATTTGAACGAGCAAAGATGTCTTCTTGAGTGTGGCCCGCATGGCAGCGCGGAATTCAAACTGGCGGTTATAGTTTTTACGTACTGAACAGTATATTTATCGCCTTGGATACTGATCTTATTAATGTTAAATCATATATGTTTTTAATAAAAGATTGTAATGTGTTGTTTATTGTCATTACGGGCACTGTAGCAAAGATTACACTATGTGACAAAAACTTCCCTCCCCCCAAGATCATAAAATATAGATAGTAAATTCGAAATACTATAAGAATAAAAAACTCGCTTAAGAATTAAAATAATAACTTTACATATTAACAACTATGTCAGATATAAATAATAAAAAAAAATGTATTTAGAGTCTACCCACTCAGTTATATAACTGATTTTCAGTGGGGGACAGTAAATCAAAGCGACCAAGCCAACCCTGCTGAAACCATTACAAATTAATTAATTTTAAATTTTTTTAAATTTAATTAATTAATTAATTTAAAAAAAAAATCATGTAAATCAATCTAGAAATTACAAAATCCATCCCAGCGGGGTATCGAACCCCGGTTTCCCGATTGCCGGTCGTGTGCTTTACACCTAAGCTACCGGGACGGTTTTAACTTCTTAACACCTAAACTTAGATTGTTGGTGCATTGTAGATGATTTACATAAAATCAATTACACCTTGACCTACGGGAGTGTTTCCCGATTAATGAAATTGAGAAATAAAAAACCAAATTAATTTTGCAAATGATTTTCGAGATGAACATAATACAAATCTCCACAATGGTATAGTGTGGCTCGTTGGTCGTGTGGTTAGCGTCTCTACTTCCAATGCAGGCGGTCCAGGGTTCGATTCCCGTTATAGGAAGAAGTTTTTAAACTTCTGATTAGGACTTAAGTTCATCAGTTCTTGGCTTTGGAATTTGTGAACGGTGATTTTGGAGCCGTCCTAGTAACGAGGCACATAGTAGTAAATTCAAAGTTGTTCTGAATCGGCCTTGTAGATTCTGGCGTTGATCCGCGGGTGTTTGCACTGTCCATACATTTATCGCGTAAAAATTGCCGACAGGCCTAGCCCTATGGGGGGGGGGGGGGGGGGTTATTGTCGCATAGTGTAATCTTTGCTACAGTGCCTATAATGAGTAGGTAATGACTATAAACAACCCATTACAATGTTTCATTCATTCATAAATTATATGATTCAACATTAAAAAGATCAGTATCCAAGCCGATAAATATACTTTTCAGTACGTAAAAACTACAACAGTTTGAATTCCGCGCTGCCATGCCACACTCAGAAGACATCTTGGCTCGTTCAAATTGCCTTGAATCCCGAACGTGGTGGTGACTCTAGGTACTAATGGTATCTCTATGGGGCCTACCAACAATAGAACAAAAAACTACTTTTCAAACTGACCTATTAGCAATTCCTTTTGATTTATTTTTACTCCCTGATGGTAGAAAATTATTTACATCACATAGAACAATAGTTTTTTATTATGAAATATCCTAATACGGTTGCCAAATTAGTAATTTTGGGGTTCGTGTTAGTTTTCAATGTTGGCATGCTTACAATTAATTATTCTATTTTCTCTCCTGGTGGTAAGCGAAACTGAAAAGCACTCTTACAGCGAAGATTATTTGCGCGACCAGGTAGTAACTCATGCAACAACTGTAAATCAACAATATTGGTGTGTGCAATACTATTTAGTAAGTCCCTTGCGACAGGCAAAATGCAACAAGCAATGGTCCCCTTGAAAAATAACTCCCCCAATTGCCGTGAAACGGAGGGCATGAGTTTATTTGCGTTTCATATCAGTGCGTTTAAGTTCGCCCCTCATAATATATATATATAATGTTTGCTGCACTCCAAGTCCTATACATGTACTCAAGGTGGTTAGACAGAGGAACTCTAGACTTTTTGCATCTAGGTTTTAACATCAGACATTGCATCTCTTTTATATTGCTTTGTTTCTGAACTGACTAACAAATATGTATTACATTCATTGCTCATTTGTGCAATTGTGATGCTGTAGGCCTATTACATGATTGTCCTTGCTCCTTCGGCCAATACAAAACAGTGTTCTTATTCCGATTCTGGAACATTCAATTAAATTTCAAACGGGGCAACTCCCTTTAATTCTTGGAGTCTGTCTTCTTGTGAAACTGGGACGGTTCGGAACCCTAGTTGAAAGTTTGCCGTGGTTTGTCCACGTGAAATGAATGGAATAGGAAAGAATAGCAAACAGAAAGTTTGGAAGGCTAGCATGGAATAAGAGAAAAGTGGGCAGACCAAAAGCTAGATATAGATCAGATCATACAAACTGGGCTATAAATTAGAGAAGATATAGGTACGTCACACATGTCATGGGAGGAGGTGGAAGTGTGAAGATAGGAAGATATAAGAAATGAGTTTATTTAGTAAGCAATTAGGTCATTACCGTAGGGCTTACCGGTAGATATGAAGAGGTGGCATCGGAATTGGCATCTGTGAATGCAAAGATAGTCTTGAGAAACTGCCAACCTTAATGTTACTTTATTTGAAAATGCAGACTGGTGAAAAACATTTATTTTTACCATAAATGTTTCATGTGCCATTTACCATCAACCATTTGTAATTAAATCAAGGGGTCTAGTTGTAGTACCTAGTATCCCTGCCCTTCATTTACTTCTGGTTGAGGGTGTACTTGTCTTACTAAGGTTTACCTTCCATTCAGAACAAAATACATTCAATCTCTTCATTTGCCTAGTTCATAACAAGCACAAAACACCAATATTTGGTAGTTAATAATTATAAGGGCCATTAGTGGTATTTTCTATGCAAACATTCAAGTAGTAGGCCTGCAGCCTGTATCATTCTAAGTTATTAACTTATTTTGATGTTTGAAAATTGAGAAGGCTTTCAGCTAGTTTAAGATGTGAACTAGTCCTATAATCGAGTATGTTAATCATTAGCTTCATTGAGGCCAAGACAATAGTGATTGTTCTCAAATTGAATCAATTAGAAATAATAAGCCACTTTTTTAAATAATGAATTTAGAGAGTTGATTCACAATATTTGACTTGAGATACCTGACTATGACACCGATGGCAGTGTCGATAATGGATGTTAGGCCAACCTGCCTGGCGGTGATTGAACAAAAGTCAGCAAGTTTTGTTATTGTGCTAACTACTACTACTACTACTACTACTACTACTACTACTACTACTACTACTACTACTACTACTACTACTACTACTACTACTACTACTACTACTACTACCAGGGCCGTGTTTAGGTAGTGAGCCGCCCCTAGGCAATTAAATTCCCCCCCCCCCCCACAAACTTACTACAAGTAACAATAAAGTTTAGGTAACGATTTTCACTTTTAATTTTTTTAATAGACCTTTAAATGGACAAGTTGCATATTTTCTGCAACAAAGTTGTCTGTCTCACGAGCTGCAGCAGCTAGCACCACAGTAAATAACGCAAGATTCTTACTTTACGAATCCCTAGCAAAACTAGTACGAAATCGAGATGAAAATACCAATGTTATAGCTGTGTAACTGACATCGCCGATGGCGAAATTTTCACAAATTTTCAACTTTTAAAAGCTCCAAAACACGGTTTAAAATCTAAAATTACATAATAATAGTACTGCAGAGGAAATTCTTACTATTTTCATGCAAAAAGTATTTTTAGTTTGGAATTTTCAGTTGTTTTGTGAAAAATTGTCAAAAGTACATAGTCCTAAGTACCTCTGGCAAAATGCTGCCCCCCCCCCCCAAACTTTGCCGCCCTAGGCAGCTGCCTAGGTTGCCTAGACCTAAATATGGCACTGACTACTACTACTACTACTACTACTACTACTACTACTACTACTACTACTACTACTACTACTACTACTACACTACTACTACTACTACTACACTACCACCACCACTACCACCACCACCACCACCACCACTACCACCACTACCACCACCACTACCACTACCACCACACCACCACCACCACTACCGATAGCCTAGGTAGGGAACTATTCCCTATTCAAGGCAATAACAAGTTCACAATTTAATACTCTACTAAAATGAAAATATAAGATGGCTTGTATTATGTAGGATTCAAGGTGATAATAAATAGGCCTACCTAATTTTACTAGGTTAAAGTACAAGAAAACCTATTTAGGGGGCCTTAAAAAGGCACTTTGTTAGTTTAAATATTGTAAAGAAATCAAACAAAATAACTGTGATCACTACAACGGGAAAAAGCTTAAACTGTGTAAAAATCCTTAGGCGAAGTAATTGTTTGGTATGGGAAGAAAAGCTAAAGGATTTTCTACTACAAGTCTTGGAAAGATAAAACTTGTCAAATTAATATATCACCCGTAACTAACGGAATGGCCGATTCTTGCAACTATCTGGTATCTCATTATAATATCAAATGTTTCTAGAGCTACCAATATTCCGACAAGGATTCAAAAATATAAATCTGAGTTTCCAGCTTAACATTTCTAGGCCTACCTATTTGTCCCAATAGGCTAGTGCTTGGACTGAAGTTGGGGCATGGACGGACCATGGCTCTACTTCTAGTCTTGATTTATAGATATTGTATAAGTCTAGGGCTAGGCTAAGCATAGATCACAAATGTAAGACATTTTAACAGGCCTTGGGCCAATATATGTCTAAAGAAATGAAATGGGCATATGCCTGCATTTACTTAAATTAATCTAGCTTGGATATTTTCACAAAGTTCAAATACTAAACTGCATAGCAAGTGTATAACAGTTGCTTCAAGGAATGATTGAACTGCTAAAATATATGAAATGATATGGTGGGTTTATGAGAATAGGTCCCATTACATAATTTTCTATGGTCTGCAATTCTTTAAAACAACAATGTGTACAAGCTGATCCCCTCTTTTAAAAGCCACACACTTGGGGAACCTTCATAATTTAAATTACTTAAAAACTACACTTGTTCTAAATTTATTGAGATATTTTATACATTTTCTGCAAGTGTGTTCCCATAATTATATAGATGCATCGGATATATGTTTTTATTGGGTTGGTTTCATCAATTCGTTGTCTTTATCTCTGCATGCACGAAGAACTAATTTGAGCTCCACCCACCAACGTGTCAATTGGAACAAATTTGAACATTCCTCTAAAAGCTCTTTATGCTGCCATAAGCTTATCTCGTTGAATTTAGGATTAGCTATTGCTATTATTAAAAATGTCATATAAAAACATCTCTTCTGCCTTTTACATTTCTCTAAAATTTGTCCGTTTCTTGAGACTTTCTGTAGTTTCTAGAATTGTATACTCGGATGTTTTTTTTTTTTATAAATTCACTGATTCAGACTATTAATAGTAATGTTTAAATGAACTTGAAACATCCTACTTTTGAAGAGTAATTAGTAGGCCCACATATAGTTACTTATTTTTTGGAAGTGGCCCAATGCTGCCGAGAGTTGATATTTTCATTTTCCCTCACCAGACAAACCTTTAATTTAATTTAATGATTGCTAGTAGCACCTACTTTGCCTAAATTGACGCAAACAAATTTTCGATTGTATGATTTATAAATTTTATAATTATAATAATTAAATATATATATAATTACGTGCGGCCGGAGTGTCCTGGGGAGCCAGGATTGACACACTGGTTCTCACCTACAAGACCTATGTGCGTCCGGTCCTTGAGTACGGAGCAGAAGTTTTTGTCACCTCGGCACAGAATAACCTTGGTATACTCGGCGAAATCCAGAATCAGGCCCTTTGACTCGCCAGCGGTGCAGTAAAGACAACACCAGTGGTGGCAATGGAAGCCTATTGTAAAGTAGAGCCCCTAATACAGAGACTAGAGCAGAAAGCCATCATACTGCATGAAAAACTGGCGAGAATTGACACATCGTGGCTAGCCTTTCCAACAGCGAGCGCAGCAGGACACACAAATTTTGCCCAAAAGACAACACTCCTAAAAATGGAGCACTGTCCAGACCTGTTACACCATCCTCGACAAAAGCTTGCCAGCCTAGATGTCAATAGCCTTCCACACTCAACCATCAAAATTGACTTCAATCTTCAAGTGGAAGGTATGGGCAAAAAGGAGGAAAAAAGCCAGCCCGAGCTGAAAGTGCTTACTGAAGCGCATCTGAAGAAGCACTACCCAATATCCGAATGGGTACATGTCTTTACGGACGGCTCCCGAGACAGCCGTGGAGGAATACTGGCTTTGGCTTCCACTGCATCTTCTTTGAAGAGGCGCACCCGGTGGCACCAGGCTCGAGCATTTTTTATGCATAAATAAATGCCATCTCCAGAGCAGCAGAGAAAATCGCAGAAACACCAACTTTTCCACTCAATAAGACAAAATTTGTCATTATCTCTGACAGCAAGGCTGCCATCAAGAAGATCTGTCGGATGGAAAAATGTGAAGAAGCCTCCCTGTCCCTTAAAAAGAGTTTAATAAAAAATGTGATGCATGGAAAAGTGCTTAAAATTCAATGGGTACCCAGCCACTGCAACATCCTGGGCAACGAGAAGGCCGACGCGCTAGCCAAGTTGGGCTCGAAGAAGTCTGCCCCTGACACGGCGAGTATCTCCTACAACTCTGCCAAAAACCTTGCCAAGGAGGGCCTCAAGACATCCTATGGAAGACTTCAAGATGCCAAGATGCATCACAAACCATGGCAGTACGAGGTCCTCAAAGGGCCTGACAAATCCTGGACAAGAAAGGTGGCAAGAGCGCATTTCTGGCTAGCTACAGGACATGACGTCCTGCAGCACCACCCGAGTCGTTTTCAAATCACAAAGGAACCAGCAACTTGCAAACTATATACATCGGGTTTTCAGGACAGAGCGCACCTCCTCAGTTGCGCCGCACTTAAATCTGACATTGACGCCCTGCCAAATAACCTGAGCGGGCCAGAGAAAGAAGCACATATTTACTGGATAACCAGGAAGAAAAATGATTGAAAAATCAAGCTTTTGGCATAGGAAAAAATAAAATAAAATAATAATAGCCTAATGTTGGGTTATATATTTTTAATTGAAAGCCTCAATGTAGTCTGTAAAAATATATTGGCATTGTTCTCAAAATAGCTGTATATGTTTATTATGGTAAATGGGGTACATAGGCCTAAACATTAAGAGCTAATCGACATTGATTATTTTTCAGCTCCAAGAGGATGAACTTCGAGATGCAGTGTTGCTGCTATTTGCCAACAAGCAAGATCTGCCTAATGCAATGAGTGCAGCTGAACTGACTGACAAACTAGGCCTTAACCAGTTGCGCAATCGCCATGTAAGTTAGCTAGCACCACTAGACTAGACCTTTCAAGTCCTTAGCTCAGTTATTTATTATTTATTTATGCCCTATATGTGGACTGGGAAAATTTGTGAAAAAGCTTTCCCGCCCACGGATTCCCTTAATTTAATAGCACTTAGTAAATCTGTGGGTTTAAAGTACAAAGAATTAATCCCTTACAGGTATATTATCAGATAGCCTTGTTGGGTACATATGTAAACCTATAATTATTTGAAGAATTTAGAAACAAAAATGAAAGAAATCGGTCCCAATTTACTCGACTGGTGAGTAATTTTGTTAGTTGGTGACGTCACGCGGCGTGACGTAGATGGTGGTCTACCGCGCCTGGCTCCGAGAGAAGACTGCGCGCGAGCGCTTCAATGGGCGCGCAGTCCAGATCAGGTAGTTGAGTTGAATAGTCAAGTGTGATCACATTGCTTGCAACTTTCTACTTTTTGTTGTTTGGCGTAATTTTGACTAACGTTACCATTTCAATAAGATCACGTTGGTTTCTAGCCACTATACGTAGTCATTATTTTCTTCTTTACAGGCACATCTCATTTTCCTCTAAATTTTACAGAAGGAACTGCACATTTCTTCAATTCACGTTTTGATCTTACATTTCTTACTTTATTTTCAGACTGTTTGCTATTTCATAATCGTATTCAACGAAATGTTCGAAACATACATGGGTATGTTTGCTAGGAACAAATTTGTCGCGTTTAATTTTTGTTAGCCAGGATTTGTATCTCACAGAAGATTTGTTCCTGTTTGGTAAACGGTGAAAAGATATATCGTTCGTACTTGTAAATCTTTTACTGCATCCGTATCGTATACACATTGCATATTTGTCGATTGCATCGGCGCCTGCAGGGTTGGCTTGGTCACTTCGGTTTACTGTGTCCCACTGAAAATCAGTTGTGTGACTGAGTGGGTAGACTCTAAATACGTATTTATTTATATATTTATGCCATGTTTATTTTCTTGTGCGATACTGACACTATAACCTATTAACAACAATATTTACACGTGATTTTCACACACACTCCTGCTTAGGAAAAAATATCAATCACCGCATCCTTATATAGTTTGTAGCTTGCAGTCACTCGCATTATCCAATATCCATACTATCATACTACAATGATGAATGGAACCACTAATAAATAATTTATTTAACAAATTACACTGAAAAATAAAAGCAGTAAGCAAAACTATAGATTTTAGTGACAAAGATGGAAAAACACTCCATGCAGCCACTGGCAACCCGTAGCTGCAGGTACTGCATGTGAGAGCAGCGAGCCTCTCCTCCCGCTCGATCCGTTGACCACCACGAATGTCGCATGCCCCCGGGCTCGCGTCAAAACAAAAAGTTCTTTGTAGAGGGAGCGGGCACCACCCATGGATGCCAAACATGACGGAATTCTAATTTTGTATGGGTCTTCTTGAAGATAGTAGTTACTTTGTTTTATGTGACAATATGCTTTCAAGGGAAAACAAAACTCCACTGAAAATACTGGCAAAATTACCCTTTGTCAGTTTTTTAACTTATTTAAGTAGGCCTATTATATATATAGGCCTATATTTTTTTTCACGCCTCCATTGAATTGAAAATATTGTTTTAAAGGCGCGCAGGATTGTGGTTTCGTGTTGCCAGTTTCTGTACATAGACCTACATTTATTTATTTATTTAGGGTTAGTGTCTATAACTTGATAAATAAATTAATAATGATAACATTCATTACTTTTATGAAACCTACGGAGTAGGGCAGTTCTTACATAGTACCTACCTGGAAGTGGTGTAGATGGCCTACCTATCACCATAATCAAGTGTGGATACCAATAGAAAGGTTCTACTTTATTACCTAGTTCATTCTTGCAACATTTGGTTATGATATTACTCGTAGGGCCTACCAACCGCTCAGCTGCAATTATCAACACCTGAGCGCGCACATTTTACTTGCCTCTTAAAGGGCTATTACCCCCAAAAATTAATTTTGCCACGGAATCTCTCTGTTCACTTGGAATAAATTTCCAAAGTTAAAATTCCCGAATTGTTTAATGAAAATCGATGAATTAACCCATTGATCCATCAGTATATTTTGCTTATTTTGCCCATACAGAAGCAAAAATCGTATTACGGGGGCTGCCCCTCCCCCCCCCCCCCCGCACTCTGCCTGCAGCCTACTGGTCAAAATCGCATGTGTGCCTGGATTGACACAAAAATGTGTGCCTAATAGGGGTGTGCGAGTAGCACATTTTGAATTCGAGTCGAGTAGAGTATTCCTTTAAATACTCGAGTATCGAGTCGAGTCGAGTATTCATTTCAATTTTTTTTTTTTTTTTAATTTAGTAGGCCCACTTGGAGCACAACGATTTTTCTGTTGTAGACAATTAAAAAATACATTATTGTACTTATAATAGGCTATTGAGGCCTTCCTGCCCTTTGTGCTGGTCAATTTCAATAAAATTATAATTATACTGTATGTTACCTATAGTTCCTAGTCCCATTACAATACTGCTGCGATGTTTTAATTTTTAAAAAATCCTCCAAATTTGCACTCGCATTATAATATTCGCGGTCTAGGCATCTCCAATGCTCTTTCAGCACATTTGAATATTCCGCGCCCTTGAATGGAACGAGTTCCAGCAGTCGATAAAGAAGTAGATAAAGAAGAACCTTCTTTATCGACTGTAGTTCTAACGTTGGCCGACGGAGCGCGCCACGCGCTGCAATCTCTCGGCGAGTTTGACCTTCAGGCTTCAAGCTTCTTCAAAGCAAAGATGGAAGATTGAAGGAAGAACATAAAACATGTCAAAACTAAACTACGCCAACTACGATTTTAAAATACGTAAAAAGTGCATTAATGGAATATTCACGGGCATTTTTTCTTCTCATTAGTTGATCTGAAATATTAGTGACAAAGACACAACAAAACCAATAAAGGATGTTTTGTTTTCGACGCCGTGTAGCTAGACCTATTCCCGGTTCCCGCATCCAAGTCTCCTTTGTTGTTTATCGTAATAATTTTGAAAGCACGCAGTCTCTAGGTCCAAGGCCTACTTTTTGCCGTCACAGTACACACGTGGTAGGCCTAGGTTGTTATAAGCCTAGGCCCAGGCCTGGCCTAGCCCTACTCTGATGATGGTTCTTCTCAGTTTTCATAGGATTTCATGTGTTCAAAACTCGACTCGAAAACTTCGAGCCTAAAACCAAACTCGACTCGATGTCGAGTATAAAAACAAACTCGAAAAAACTCGACATTTCGAGTACTCGCACACCCCTAGTGTCTAAGCCTATTGTTTTTAGTTCATATGCTCTGTTTTGACAGTTTTATATTCCCGCCAGCCCGAGACCTAACCCTAAGTTTGTGTCGTCGTCTCATTTCATCTTGGCTAGAAGCACTCCAATCTTCATCCTCATCATTATCAATGCTTGATTGAATCATTTGCAAGTGCCCCAGACCCCAGCTTCCCGCGCAATCTCGTTGCGGATTCGGGGTACCCGGTTCCCGCAACTTTTGGAACAGAATCCAGATTTTGTTACCCTGTGACATCCCTAGTTCATATCTAACTGTTGTTGCTGCTGCATATATCAAATGTAGAATTGATAATCACACCGCCTTCAAAATTTCCAATAGAAATTAATTAGCGCTTGCAAATTCAAATTTATGATAATAAGCTTGGAATAAAATGAACAAGTTATCCGTGAATTTTCTTAACTAGGGCCTATCCTTTCATCCTTGAAACATCCTAAAAATCGGTAAAAACGGATCAAATCCGTAAAAACGGCAACCCTGCTATACGTCATTTTTACATAGTAAACAACAGCTGAGAAGCCTTTTTCTGTCATGGTGCATGCCTTGACAATTTACAGGCCTTCATCTTATTATTAGTCGTCTGTGAAATGGCCGTGTTCCAGAATTTTTCGGGGAAAAAATACCCCCTCGGTAAAAGAGTCAGCCTCCATATACCGCTGCTATCTGTATGAAATTTACTGATCTATTTTGGTTCAGTCAATGAATGTCGTTTTTCGGGTCAGACTTGCATTTCCGGAACGGTTCCAAATTGCTGACACGGGGTAATTGAGGAATATGTGTACTGGATCTCATAGATTGATTCTTTATCAACGTTCACATGAAATATAACAATGTTGCTAGCAGTTTACCCGGGAAAAAAAAGACTTAACGGAAACCTGAGCGCTTAAACTTGTCTAAGTGCTAGCCAGCACTAGCAGCGACTTCTCTTAAGGAAAGTAAAAAACTCCAAGTTTTCTTTACCATGTGGCCAAATAGTAAACAGATCATCCAATCAGAGCAACAGGGACAGTTTTAGAGGGGCGAGTGACAACGCCTATTCATCTAAAGCTTTGCCTAAATAACGCTACTGCTGGCCAGAACGGAGACCGCCATTGGTGCACCCACGATTTGTTCATGGCGTTGTTCCTTCGTGGAGAAATAAGTGTTCGTCAAACAATGTTTTATTAAATCTATCAATATCATGTATTCTGGAACTTTAAGCTGGTGTATGATATCAATTCAATTGGAGAAATGTTGGTGAAGAGAGATTGATTTGATATTGCTTAACGTCTCATATTTATGCAATTTGGCTAATCGAGACGAAGGGAGGGACGTAAGGGGTAACAGGGGGGGGGACAGGCATGTGCTGGTCAGAACCAGCCACAAGCGAATTGGGAGGGCAGGGGTTCTTTCAGGTTGTGGTCGTCTTCGTCTGTGTCATCATCTGTCCGTGTTGTCATTGTCGTCGCCATCGGGGATGTAGCCAAAGGGAAGGGGAAAGTTCCCTGACGACGACCCAGAGCTCGCCATTAGTTTTAGGGAGTGAAACTCCCCTACTCACGGGCCAAACCACAAGAAGGTTGCGAGTTGGACTTTGATGGCCTCAACTTCAAAACTCGCTTAAATATTCCTCGTGTTGATTTTGCTTGTGCGGAAGAGTTCTAGAAAATGGTACATATTCTTAAAATAATCTGCGCATACTCGACCTATGGTTGCAGGTTTATTGGTCTCTGATAACTTGGCACTCATCAAGGTCAAGCGAGAGCATACACGCCAACATTGACAATTTACACACACAACTAACATTACCATATTTGGTCATGTTACTCATGTTAAATTGTGATATTTTATCACATAAATTAACATTTTATAATTTATGAAGTAGTTTATCCCACAGTGATAGTATTTTAACAAAATCACAATTTAAAAAAGTGTTTTTTTGCCGTATTAGTAATCATGTTCTAAAAGTTCCGGCTCTTATTATACCAACCTCGCCAGACGTTACGTCAATGTTTAGGAGTATCAAACGTCGTAATTTTATTTGCATGCTTTGTAAATACTCAATTCTTTGTTTGATAATATTGGGCAATGCTTGGTTTTAAAATAGTCATGTTCTTTTTCGAAAAGAGTTTTAGAGACCGTTATTTTATTTACTTTTTGCCGATCTGGTAGCCATGGTGTGTGGCGACAGTGCTGCGATCCCTCGGCGAGTGCTACCTTACTAAAACTACCTATACCATATAGACCCAAATAGGCCTATAGTAGGCCTACGGGGTTTTAATTTAAAAAAAATATCCTCCAAATTCGCACTCGTATTATATATGCGGACTATATATGCGGACTAGACGTTTCCAATGCTATTTCAGCACGTTTGAGAGAACATAAATAAACATTCTATAAAAAGAGCTTATTGACCCGGAACATAAATATAATAAATAAACACATTCCAGTGTAGGGAAGGGTGCAGGTCAGCTTTCCTTAAAAATGTTTTACATAGTTGCACTGACAAATAGATGTGCTTCGCCATAGGTGCATTTTTTTGGATCTGCATTACGTTTGACGTTTTGAGTGCTCGATTGAGTGATGTTTGCCACCCACCGCGAGCAGGTGTCCAATGTTGAACTTCTCGGCAAGCAGTCGTGGTCATTTTTATCAAACAAATAACTACCCAAGAAAGATTCAAATCCTTAAAATGGATTGAGGTTTCCCCGATAGGGGCTCAAACCCAGAACCTCCGGCTTAATCTGCAATAGCTCGAACCAATGGAGCTACCAGGGCCATAAGGCAAACCTTTACTAAATTGCTCGGTGTCGTGATTATTGAGTTCCATGGTATAAAATCCAACAGAAAACTGCCATGCTATGTCAACTCGAAGGTAACATGGTCTCGGCCAATTACTTCTCATCTCCTATCTGTATGATTGTATGATGACCATTGACCTTAAATGACATACGATTATCGGTTATGGTGGATGGATAATCGTTCTGTTCAGCAATAGATCTGAAGCATACAATGTAGTGATGACATCGGGTCCAAAATGTTCAAACTGGTTTCTCTCGTCGGAACCGGTTTTTAAAGATCCATTTTTGTTCAATGTATCAGCCTTACGTGCGTGTTTTTTTTGGAAGCTACTGTATGGCCGGGAGTGAGCTGACTTCAGCGCCCACGCTTTGTTACGTATGACTGCCGACAATCAAGTGTCATGTAGCAGCCTCGTGCGTCAAGACCAGTCGAGTGCTTGATAATCAGTTGGTGAGGAAGGTAAGATAAACAGTTGCGTCATCACGGGCTCCGTGGAAATAGACTGCACAAGCAACGGTGCGTAGATTACCATTTGTGCAGGAAAACATGGCTGTGAAGTTCACCGTTGTACAGTAGAACTTGAAAAAATGGAACTTGTTTGAAAAGCCGGAACCGGATCGCTATAGAACCGGTTTGGAACCGGTTTCCGGGTACCCGATGTCATCACTAATACAATGCAAGTTGTCTACAGTGCAGGGGTGATGCATAGCGCTCCGTATCTAGCGCCATACGCGTGTTGAAGGTTTTGCAGTGGACACATTGAACAATAAAGACTGAGGATCGAATTGTTTACTGAACAACGCCATGTCCTCTATCGTTTGTTGTTTTGTCTTGACTGGAAATGTTTGTTAACATTCTGCTGAATGAGAGGTTTATTTTGAAATTTTGAGCGTGTAAGCTTTTCGATAATTGATCTGAGAAGACTGAATCGATTATTGATCATTTTCAGAAATAAAGTAAGATCTCTCTTATCCGATCTCCTCTTATCCGATGTTCCGTGTTTAACCGAGCCGCCAAAAAAAAAAAAATTAAAGTTTTAAATACGTAAATAAAACATAAAAATAATTACAGACGCCGCGCCGCACTTTTTTAAATGTACTCGCATACATTTTGTAGCATGCCTTACAGTGATTCAAAGAAGATAGACGGCGATATATCTCGACTTCGAGCAGTGTGCTTATCACTGGCATATAGAGTTCAGTGTCAGTGTGCGTCCGGGCATCGCGGTAACGCGTGCCACCACTGAGCAATAGAGGTCAGATGTGCGTGCGCGCAACTGCGCGTGCGATAGATCCACCATCTCACAAGCGTTCAAAGAGTCGTTGTGAACTAGATGCAATCATGTTTCAAACCGATCACGAATTCGTATCACGACGCATGATGTTTCTGGGCTTATCTGTTTCTTTCGCGACTTATCTCTCGTGAGCTTCAGCGCGGCATAGATGAAGGTTTTCTACATGAGAAAGAGGCTAGCCTAGGCTCTGTTTGCATTGAGCGCCTAGGCCTATGCGTCGAGTTTAGGCTAGGCCAGGCTAGAACATACTTTTATACGACATGTAGGCCAATTGGTACGTGTGTTCGTGAGCTGAATTACAAGCTTTAATCATTTAGTATACCCTGTATGATGTATCGTGTGTTTTTGTTCCTTTATCCATTACATGTGTCATATATCATTTACCCTCAGCTATGCTACGAGAGCATATAAAATTGACCCGCGCCATCCCAGTTTTCCAAATTTCGAGGTGCCCGGTTCACAACTGGAATAAAAAGATCTTCTGTAATCCTATCAATCAATTTACCGGTTATCAAACAGCAACTCTAGTATAAATGCCTGCTATCCTTATTTTTATAGTTCCTACCTTAGTCACTGATACTTAAGCAACTATATAATTATTTAATGTCTAATGTTCCAGTGGTACATTCAAGCTACTTGCGCTACCCAAGGGCACGGACTCTATGAGGGGCTAGATTGGCTCTCGAACGAACTAGCAAAAAAATGAGTTTGTACGTGATGTGTGTTCAGTGAATAAAGGAAGAATTGTGTATCATGACCATTGATTAAAAGTGAGCATAGAAATGAACTATAACCAGATCTAAAAAACAAAACAGAAGTAAGTACATTTGTATAGCCTATTAAAAGAAAAGATCTAGTTATCATACTAGGCTATGAATACCATTGAACTTATTGCTATTTTGGACAAAACACCATGGATTATATGCTGAGCGTTTGTGGCTCTACTTTATATGCCTAATGGAAAATGATGTGATTTAGGATATGTATGGGAGACAACATTATGCACATGTTCATATACTTTGTTGAAACATATTTCACTTTATTACTTAACAAACACATAGCAAATAGAAATAGGTGCATACTGATTTGATTGTGCATGGCACAGTAGGGCCTACATATGAAATGTTGGAGAAAATAGTATCCTGCTGTTCATGCTAAATTGGGTGCTGGACTCCATCTACGTGTATAAACTGTAAACACATATTTGCTTTATGGCCCAGTAGATGGAGTCTATTTACCAGAAATCTTGCATTGCAATTTAGATCAAGTATTATGTAAATTGAAAACTCATTACTTTTAACTTATAAAATTCTCCTCGTTGTTTAAACTAGTTTATTAACATTCTATGCAGTAGAGCCCTACTTTAATATTTGCCATGGGGTCCCAACAAACTTGTTTGGAAAAAACTGTCTTCTTGTATACGTACCATTATTGTAAAATACATTGTGAAAGTAGTCTCAATGTTGTGAATTATTTCTGAAATAATCTGTATATCGTGTGGAATGCTGTTAGTATGGGATGAAAGGAGTGATTTGTAATGAGGCCAGCAATTTATGCTCTAAGTTGAATTTTATCTCTCTTAATCCACTTGCATCCTATTGCTGAGTGTCTGTTAACATGAGGAATCCCAGTGGGTTCTGTTCAAAAAATGCCAATTTAGAATTTTTTTTGAATATAGTCTAGAGAATAGGTAATACTCTGAAATTCAACAGAATAACTATTTGTCTGGTGTGTCTTTAACACAGTTTTCTGTAACATAGTACCCTATCAGGTTTTTTTTAAATAGTAGCTGATATATTTTGGCCACAAAAACTGGAAACAAATTAACATCCTTGATAAACATAGTTGCCTAGCACCAGGGTACACCTCGTTACCAGTAAATGTGTGATGCATGATATTGTAAAGTGAGTTCAGAAACTAGGCAATCTGGATTGAGGGTGATATACTAATACATAGCTGCTTCCATGGCCGGCTCGTCAATGATTTCTGTGGAGGTGCACCTTTAGAATACCGATTTCATTTTAATAGTTTTAAATGTAAATGTGCTCTTTATTATCTTAGCTATTTTCGATACATTGCAGATTGCAATACATGCGACTCAGTAGACCACGCGATACTCGAATTACCGATAAAACAGCAAGGTAGGCCTCTATACCTTTCTTACACCAATATCCATCAGCCCACAAACAGAATGAAACATGAAATAAGTAAATAATTCTTTTTTAGTTTTACGAATAAATAAGATTGTTATCTAACATACCCAAATAATTCCACTTCCTCTCCTCCAACACGTGCCTCGATCATAACTTTCATTGTTTAAAAAAATTTAATTTACTTATTACCGATGCCAATCAATGTCAATTTTAATTATTTACAAAGCACCAACCATAGTAATATAACACTGCTCGCACACTATGTAGGCCTACAAGAAAACTGCATATTTTATAGAAAAACTTTCAACAACTCTCACACAGACAACTTTCCCTGGCTACTGACCGGAGTCCAGGCTGAGGGGGAAGCAATAAACCATGGCATGGTACATAGCTAAGTTATTATTGTCACGTATAACATTTTATAAAAGTACCATACTAAAATTTGCTCAGTCTATAATTTGTAAGGTAATTAAAAAGCAATTGTGAAAACATGGTTTTGAGAGGTGTGTGGACTCGTGGAGATTTCTGTAGCTGTGGTGGGTCGGTCAGCCAGTTAGTATTTTAAGCTTTTATATCACTAGTGGAAGCGCCCCTCGTCTTTCCTGGGGACATGGGAAATGCCGTAATGATAAATCAAAATCCTGTGATTTAAGGAAGCTATTTCCCTGGCTGTATGGGGTCACTGTATCATCATTCATCCTCCATGCTGAATCACATCCTTGATGGCCCACGGCTCTGTGCCTACTGGCAGGCAGGGAATATTATGGCTGGGTTCTACTGTAATTATCATTTCTGTTGACTGCAAAGATTGTTAAGGGGGTTTCATATTTCTAAGCCCTGTTTGGACGCAAAATTTGTGATTTGGTTCGTCAAGTTATCAAGTTTTTAGTATTTTTCTTCAAGTCCTAAAAATAAATGTGAATAAGCCTACTTATGTATGTACGTATGTTTATTATTTTTTGATTTATACTTAGCAGTCATAACTCATAAATAGTACAAACATAAACAAGCACAGCAAATGTGTTAGGGGACAGGACCTTTGAGAGTACTATTGTTTTAGTGATTGACTGACTAACATTGGTCTTCAGGCAATGGCTTTTTTTAGACTTCTTTTGCTGGGCAGATTTGGTGCATAACTAAAAAGTAAAAACTAATCCACACTGATATGTTTCAATTATGGATATTGATGCCATGTAGCCTACTACTAGAGTTAAAGACTTGCCTTGTGATGCAATACTTGAATTAATTCCCCATTTTTATAAAAAATCTTCTCATGCCAATCTTTTTATCAATTGATGTGTAATGTAGATGTGGCTCAGTGCAGATTATACTAGATTGAGGAATGATTGTAAATTGCTACATTTATGGGTCGTGTCCATTTGTACACATATCTAAAAGCTCTTCTTTCGTTGCCATCATTCGTAACTTTCAATTTCAAAATTAATTTCCATGTTACTATTCTAAGGTTATTTGATTTCATTAGTTTAATGTTTTGTTGTACTAAATGGGTTTTTTTATGGGCAAATTGGCAATTTTGAAAATGATTGTAATGTACATCATGTATATATTCAAAGTTTTCATTAAAGTGCATTGAAAATTTCACATTCTATTTTAGTTGTTTACATTGTTTTATCATCTCTGTTTCATAGTTGTGCATGTAAAAATGAATTGTCACACTACTCTGGTAATATTAGCCTCTATTTGAGGAAACTAGGGCGCACTATGGGGCTCTACTAGTGCAACACTGAGGACCTGGAGGAAGCGGTATGGGTACGCTTACCTGTATAACCCAAAGGGAAATGCATGGTTAATCAAGCTCGGTCTCTGAAAATACGAAGAAATATGATGAAAATATTTCACTTAAATTGGGTCATCACAATGCTCTGTAGTGTGAAGGTTGCCAGTTACAGTGACTTCTTTTGATAATTGCTTGTTTTAACTTTGTTTATATTTTATATTTTTTTAAACTTAAAAACGGGCAGGGAGACCTGCTCACACTAATAGTGTCTGTTGCACTCTGCTTTAGTGCCTTGCACTGATTTAAAGCAAACACCCTGTTATTAAATTACGTACTAGAATTTCTTAAATTTAAGTGAATCGAAGCTGTCAACATAATTATAAAATATGAGAACTCAACTTATAAACTAGGCCTACATTTTAATGCAAATAGTCATTCAACACAATTAATACATGGTACATACATGGTTTAGTTCCAAAATATTGTATTTTCCCCTCATTGGAATACTAGGTGAAACTCGGAAAAAATATGCGATTTTGAACACTTTGAGAGACTTTATTACCCATTGGTTTGTAATGCAACGTGTGTTTGGAATGAAAACTGTGCGTTGCCATGGGGCGACCATGATGGATGACCATCACACTAGGTGTGTTTTTTAATAGTAACTGGTCGCACTAAGCGATGACGACCGATTTTTATTAACCCGAGAGTAGTCGCGTGTGGTCTTTTAGACCGACTTTTTTTTTCAACGGTTGGTATTTGTACAGCGCGCATGCATGGCTTGTCTAGTTCCGCCTACCTTCCCAAAATAGATTTCTGAAGCCAGTGGCAATACGCAATTCAGTGATCTGCAAAACTTCAACTAAGATAAGAGGTCCTGTTCGGTTGCTTGGTCTTTTCGACCGCTGCGCGACTACTAAGGGAGGCAAAAATATGCAAACTCAATCACTATTATGAGACATGTATTTTGTTATTGTAGGTTAATTATTCTTCAACATACATTGTTGGCATAATATTACTGATTTGGTTTACTAATAATTTGAACTACAGGGTGTTTCAAAACATATTTTTATATCTTTTTGTAGGTTTGCAACATTCTGTGTTTGATTGATTATTTATTGATTATTGATTGATAGTTGATAAGATGGTCATTGGACCATCGCTTGCCGACAGCAAACAAGGATGTGCCGACGCTTACATCAGGCAGGACGTCGTATGTTTCAATACTTGCCGACTACCGAAGCTGACTGACGAAAACTACTCCCTCCACCAACATGCCACAATTGGCAACACAATATTTTTAGATCACCCTTAAAAAACGCTCTACTCCAAAAGCACATACTACTTATGCTCCCAATTTGAATCAACCCCGCAACCTGAAAGTTACATTTTGCATCAAAGCCTTCTATGTTCAATGTGCTTTATTATAGCCATAGAATAATACATGGTAACTTAAATTAAATGAGACTGTTTTGTAGCATAGGTAGGTATACAAAACCATGCTTTTTGGGTAAAATTACACATACTAAATTCTATATGCTACATACAAATACAATACATAATACTAAGCCTAATATTGGAAAAAATAACAATTATTATTATAATAATATAAAAAATTACCCATTTTAAATACTATACAGTCATACAATGTTTTTCTTAAATGCTTTATACTGGTAAAAATTGCAAATACTAAGTACATTCAACAAAGTATTTAGGTGTTTATTAATGTAATAGCTAGGTTACCTCTGCATAAAAAGACTTAAACCTATTTATAAATTGGGAAATTTTTATGATTGAACATTCAGAAGTTGATATTCGTTTAAAGAATAATAATCTTTATCTAATAGAATTTTTTACTTTATGATTATCTATAGATGTAATTATTTTTATTTCTTTATGTAGTTTATTAAATAATTTAATTTTACTCGAGTTAAAATTAAGTTGGGCTAGTATACTCCTGTGTTGTTGTACATGAAGGTCATTATATTGTCGTGTTTGGTATGAGTGAGTTTCATGATTTTTGTCTAGCAAATTAAAGTTTTGTTTAACGATTTGATCTGATTTAAGAATGTATATATTATAATATATGGATTGCTATGATATGATGTGGATGATAATGGATTGGATGTTAGTGCCCAAAACAAAACTCTGTTGTACACATACAATAGGGAAGTCTCACGAATATTTTTTATTATTCTAGTATATTCAGGGCCAGTTTCTGATTACATAAATATAACATTTTCGTTATTTCAAAAATATTTTCAATCACTAAAGTGAGATTAAAGTTTTAGCGTAATAATGGCGGGAAAAACAGGGCAATACGTCATAACCCTACAACCAATCACCGTGTGGTCATTGAATAAACAGCATTTTTGATGATTATCTTACTTCTAGAAGCACTTTTAGAATAAAATTTGTTTGTAGTATGATTAAGAAATACTAATAAACAATAATTTGTTTAACAAGATATAACATTTGCACATTGTGTATACATTTTTAACGATTAATGGTTTTACGAAAACATTTATAAAGTAAATGTCAACAATGGACTTTTGTTTTAACACGAGCTGGTGAACGGCCGAGAGGTGAATTTAGCTCCGTGATCTAGAAGACTGTGGCCAATTTCATTCATTACCAACAATGTCTTTAGGGTTATGACGTCACACGTCTTTTCACGATAAAAGCGCGGGAAAGAGTAAACGTAAAACTTTGTACCTCTGTGGAATATACAGTTTTTACTTTAGAGTGTTATAAACTACCGCGATGGTGTTATTAAGTGAATATCTACTGATTCTGTACACCAGTGCTAATATCTAAAACTGGTGAGACTTCCCTATTGCCTCAAGGACACAGAATAAAAATAACATTCATTGATTTACAACATTTAAAAAATAGGTTTAACATTTAAATACAAGTACAAGAAATAACTAAAAAATAATATAATGACAAAATTACATGTTTAAGACCATAAAGGTGATTCCGAAGAATAGAAATGGAACCTTTTAATGCCACCATGCCACCATGTATGAGTTTTTTGCCTAATTTAAAATGATTGCAAAAATCTATCAACAAACAATCCGATGGCATGTATTGGGTTTGCATGGTATTTGTCTGCATAGTATGGTATTGTTGATTGGTAGATATCCTGTTTTTCAGTGTTGACTTGCTCAGCTTGATCTCCACTGCGTTCAAAGCGTATTGTCGGGTCAAGTACAAAAACCTTCCCTTGTAGTTGAATTAACTGCTATTGTAATCAGGCTTAATATGGGTAAAATAAGAGGATTCTGGATTAATGGATTCTTTAAGGTGGCTTCAAAACTAAAGCATAAAAATTCTAACAAGTGATTTATTATCCAAGATAACTTTTTGGTAGCGTTATATTGAGCTGATTGTTCAACAATTTTAAATTTACAAACTTATTATTACATTACTTTCATTACTTTTTTAAAATGTCATAAACACAATGTTTCTTTTAAAATTTTAATCTGAAAAAAATCTCAAATGAAAAGACAGTGAGTATTTTACTTCCAGGATTAGAAAAGACTGTGCTTTGTTTTTAATTAAAATTATTATTTAAATGACTTTCCCATGTACTTACTGAAATTTGCAGATAATCCAAATTTGGTTCACAGTTTCACTGTTCACTAACTGCCCAAGACTCTCTCGAAAACATCCGCGTCGAAGCTTTTATTGCTTACACAAATATCACAACAAAGTAATCAAAAAGTCATGACAATTTGGGGAAACTTCTAGATTTTGAGAATAATGTGTTGTTCTGCCTCTCCATCAAGTAATTTAATCCTTTTGAGAGATTCAAATAGGGAAATTTAATAATGTTAGGAAAATCGAATCAGCATCTTTATCTGATATTTAGAAATGCAAAATAATATCAAAATAAATTTAAACAATTTTAAAATGTGACGTTACTCCAATCTCTTATGGTTGGATGAACTATAATATTTCATTACTGGGTATTTGAGCAATCTTCTAATCACTCAACTAATGACTCGGTCATTATGTTGACAATAACAACTTAGGAAATTGATTTCACAAGATTATTTCCCAAAGCTTTTATAAGCTTGGTGACCAAATAACATGCTAAATTTATTGTTAAAATATAACTTTAAAATTTATACTCCTTATACCATAAATCAAAATTATTTCATTGGATATTCTCCTTATACCTAGATCATACATTGTATATATATTTACTGCCATATAATATACCGTAAATCTAGCTTTATTACACTATGATGTAGATCCGCCGAATACTTCCAAGTGCAGACGGCTTGTTTCACTCCTTCAGCTACTTCCCAGCCCAGTTTCCGAAATAGATTAGTGATTCATTAGAGACCGTACATGGTTATGACGTCTGTTTCTAAGTAACTCTCCATGTTTGCAGAAGCCAAGAACGTGAGGAAGGGTTTCTATCTCGCTATCGCAACAATGAACCGTCCATGCTTCTGCCATGGAGAACTCGAACTGGAGCCACATTACATGTCATTTTTAGGGTGTCTCGCTATTCGGAACTTGAAAGTCCAGTTTTCTTTGCTACCCATTTGTTCACTGGGGTATATTCTTGGTATAACAAAACTCCTTTACCTTTTTGAGGAAGATCACACCATTTATTATATTATTTTAAAGTTTAACCAGAGACTCTCGAATTTTCTTGGCTACTGATCCAGCATTCTTCCTTCCAGCGTTACCACCCCGTTTTACAGCTGAGTCCTGGATATCGATCCCTATAGTTTTTCACAACATATCCTCTTTTCATTGATTAAGTAGGTATCTGGTTCTTAACACGTAAGGGTTGTTTGCTTTTTCAAGGGTGTTGCAAATATTCATTTTCTGTAGATATGCTTACCATGTAGCCCGAAATATATTAAGACCTTTGTACTTCCAGGATGAATACAGCATTGCATCTGGGGAATCAAATGGTAGTGAGATGATTTCTTTGATTGCACTTTTAATAAGTTTGTCCAAGTCATCTAGAAACTGTAAATGTAGGCTAGTATAAGTAAGTATAAGGTAAAAATCTTAAAATTTTTAAATAAAGTTAACCTTAAAGTGATATTCACCCGCTTAATTCAAAAAAATATTTCATTCAGGCTAACTAGTTATGAATTTAGAAATAACAAAGTAATTATTGGGTCGACCATAACCCGAAAAAAATTTGTCAAACTTGGAATTTTTACTGTATGTGTACTATATGTACTTGGTACTGGTACTGGCAAAAATCTCCCATAAGAAATAATAATATGGGGACTTTCTTTAAGCCCTTTGACCATGGAGGATTTTGATCCCAAAAATATTGGCAATTTTTGACGTACTCTACAACCTTTTCTGTAAATCCTCTATATTTTGTTTTGTTATTTGGGCAAGTGGTAAAATATGCTGGTTACCAAGAAGGGGTGTGATTTTGGAATGCATATTTTTGCGTGTTTGACTGTATATTTGTGGGCAGTTTCAAGACACAATGTTATAATAAAGGGCCATTTTAGATTGGTACGATGCTCTAGTATCTTATGTGGAACAAAAAAGAAGCAGGATAAAGCCGATTTAAGAAATTTCCCAAAACGGCAATTTTTGCAAATTTCTGGATTTAAAAAATTGAAAAATTGGTGTAAAATCACAGTTAGAAGATACAATTTTTTAAACTGTCATTTAAGTGTAGTATTATGCTACAGATTATGAGGTTAAAAGTAATTTTTGGGGGTAATAGCGCCCCTTTAAGCCTAAATCAATAATTCTTTCTAAAGATAATAATTTCAAGAATGTAATAAAATGTAATTGATAATATATGATGTATTTATTTTTATTTAGACTGTAATCATAATCCACATAGAATGTTTTTGATTTGTTAAGTATTTGTAGCCATACACAAAGTAATTAATCTAAAGCAACAGTATGTAGTAGCATTACCAGGTACCGTCTAGGAAGGATCATTTGCTAGGTGATGAGTAGAGCTCAGATGTTCCCGACATCTCCTTTTCTATTGGTAAGTACATGCCGTAAAAAAATGCGCCGCAGTCACACGTTAACACCGACGCTGAGCACATTTCCTTCACAACTATTAGTTGGTACTACGTAAGAGCATGAATTATCCCTGGGCATGTTTTCTAAGGGAAACATTTCATAAAGCATCTTAAGTTTCTTGATATCTAATCTTGAATAATTATTTGACTATCACAAGCTACCCTCTGACAGAAATACTATATAAATTGCATACATTCACTTAAAAAAATTACCTTAACTAAAAATTTACCCCCCCAATTATTCGTCCCTGAAGGTAACATTTTCATTTTCCGTGTAGGCCTACACGAGATTTTACCCTTAAGCCGGGCCTGGATACAGTTCATATTTACCAGGCTAGGTCCCATAGAAAGAAGAAGAGTACCCACCAAGAGCAGCTGAAGCCCTGTGTGTGTGTATTCATATGTAGGCCTAATTAGATGGCAATGCGGCTTCGAGACCTTTTCAGTAGACATAAATAATAATTGTGTAAGCAGTTTTTAAATATTGCTAGGTTGCTTCGTGAACGCTTTTTCCAGTCGCGTTGATGGATGAGCTTTTTTGGTTGACTATTTCTGCCCAATGATTACGGTTTCATGTCATCATTGTTAGCTTGTTTCATTCGTCGCAAAAAGGTGCGGATTGGCTAGATCATATTGACCAATCGTTGCCCTAAAAGTACGAATTTTATGAGAAATATTTCTTTGGTTGTACCCAAAATCATAACATGTCTTAGTTCAGTGATTTTGAATATTCCCATAAAGTTTCATCAAGATCGGAGTAGCCATTTGCCAGAGAGCAGGCCAAATATCACCAAAATTAAGCATTAAGCATTAAAAATCAAACAAATCGTAAAAGTACGATATTCATGAGAAATATTTCTTCGATTGTACCCAAAAACTTGGCAGATCTAAGTTCAGAGATTTCGAAGGTCCCCTCCAATTTTCATCAAGATTGCATAGTATGCTGTTTGCCCGGTAGAGAGCGAACAAACAGAAAATAATAAAATAAAAAAAACACTCGAGCTATTTTTATCAGTTTAGTCAAATTGAAGTCTCGCTATGCTCATCCAAAAAAGAACAAGTAGACACATCCCTTAATCTAGTAAATAATAGTAAAATAAATATAAAATATATAATATAAAAGTCAAAAAGAAGCCTTAGATACATGTCCTAACCATAGATCTATAGTAGAGTTACAGATACATTGTCTCAAAATACACATTGTATCTTCTGCAAAAGAATAGTTGATTATGACAATGGAAATTATATATGAAGTCAAAGATAGATATCATGTCATGATTTTTGGATAAAAATAAAATGAAAAGTTATAGATGTATGTAAAGTAGGCCTACCCTTACCCCTTATCGGTCATTTGTCGGGCTGGTTCTGGCAAGGGTATTTTGCACACAACTACACCCCGATGATTTTTTTTTCAAGATTTTATTTTGATGACATTTTTTTATATATTGCACACTCATTTAAGTGTTTCAATGTACTTTCTATAGTAAACATTTCCACCGCTTTCTAAAAAAAAGAAAAAAAAACATGACCCAAAAGGGATTTTGAATAATAGAAAAGTAGGAATAACAACAACTACCAGTAGGCCTACTTACATTACCTTTACTAGACCACAGTCCCCACACCCATGCTTTTATTTCTATGAAATTAATATCTCCTTTTGATTTATAGATTATTAGAGGTACTACCCCAAAAATTTATTTTTCACCACATAATCTAGAGCATAATAAGTTAATAACACTAAAATGAATTTGCAAAAATTGGCAATTTGGGAAATTTCTTAAATCGGCTTTAACCTGCTTTTTGTTCCACATAAATACTAGAGCATTATGGTATGTTAATCTAAAATGGCCATTTATAACATCGTGTCTTGACACTGCACCGAACAGAAAAATATGCGTTCCAAAATCACACCCTTTCTTGGTAATCAGCATATTTTGACCAAACCTTTTGGTTTACCAAACCACTTGCCCAAATTGCGAAAACAAAATAAAGCGAATTCACAGAAATGTTTGTCAATTTTTTCTGGATCAAAATCCTCCAAGATCGTCCCCATGCTATTTCTTATGGGAGTTGGGACCTCTAAAATTACCAAGTTTGACAATTTGTTTTCATGCCATGGAGGACCCAATAATTTTTCTGTTACTCTGTAAATTCAATAGCTAGTTAGTCTGAATGAAATATATTTTTTGAGTTTTGCGGGTGATCGGGGCGAATGAATGCATCTCTTTTAAAAATTGAAATTGCGTATTATTTTGAAAATTTTAATGAAGTACCGTACTCGATAGTCGAATGACTATCGAGCTATATTTGTTCGAAAGTCGAAACGCAGCGGAGCACAGTTTGTACAATAAACCTGCAATAGTGGGCGTGGTCCTTGTTATTGACAATGGTTAGCCACTTGCCTAGTACTAAAAAATCGAATGGGCCCTACAAACAGTTACATAAAATAAATTACGGAATGTTTGTTTTGTGACTAACGGTCAGAGTAAATTATAAAAACTCCAGATTGTTAGCAAATAAGTTTGCGTTAGATTTAAGGTTTATTCGTATTCACCGGTCCTTTATTTAAATAAGGCCCGCCCTGTGTACTAACCGTTGTCTGAACTGTGTACATCCGTCATTCCATCACCGAGCAGAAGCAGAGGTTGGGCCGAGTCGTTGCTGGTGTTTTGACTTTTGATCGTCGAATTAGTTGACGAAAAGGAAAGCTATCATGGACCCACAGGTAAAATTAACCCATTTTTATGAAACTACGTTTATATAACAATGTTCTTGTGAAATAATTATGAGCTAGCTATCGAATTGGGCTCATCATTAGACAAGGAAGCTGTTAGGCCTAACCTGTTGGCTTGGGCTAGGCCTAGGCCTAGACCTGGCCAGGTAAACCCAAAGTCCAGGTCTAGTTTGAGCCTATGACCACCTTAAGTGGTGAGTTATGTATATCATTGAGCAGGTCTAGGCCAAGCTGGTGTAAGCAAGGTGGTCAATGTTTTTGTAGCCTTGATATTTACAGGTTAATTGCCTAGGCCCTAGCCTAGGCCCTAGGCCTATTGATTAATAGGGCTACTAGGCCTTAGCCTAGGCCTAGGCCTAGCCCCTAGGCCTGGGGGGACTGAGGTGAGGTCAAGGTGTGTCATAAGTGCAATATCCCTGATATACCGTAGTATTCCTAGGCCTAGGCTTGGGCCTAAGGTAATTATATAGTAGGCCTATACGGTTGGCCGAGAAAAATGACTAATTAATTTCCAGTTGGCGCACTATAAACTTTTTGTTATTAGTATTGTTATTCGTCGTTTTAACTACGGTAGTTCTGTCACTGTGTATGTTTGTGCGCGAGACCGCCATGCTGGTTTGCGTAAGGGAAGCGCTATCTACACCGCTACGTCACAACCGCTGCGTACGCAGCGGCCTGTACACATGGAGTTTACCCGCTATCAATGTCAGTGTCAGTGATAACGTGCTTCGCCATGGTGTGCGACGGTTGTGAGGTCACCCTGTGTGATTTTGTTGTAATGTGTAGGGATATTGAGAAGTTAATTGGGTTTTTGCGTGCGTAAACACGGGGTATTGTTGGACAAGTTGAAATGCCCCAAGTGCAACGCCGATTGCAATCTGAATAGTGCATTTATTGGTTTTGTGCAAAAAGTGTGGTAATTAAGGAAAACAAGAAAGTGAAGCGTGTGAAATGTAACTTTAAGCAAAAATTATTTAAAAATACGTGGTTCGGTAACTCTAATTTAGGACTGGCAAATATTTGTTTAATGACGATGTTTTGGCTAATTTTAAAACCACCAAGGCAAGAGTTGATTCAAAATGAATTGAAATGTAGTGCAAAAACCGTTGTTGATTGGTGTAGTTATTGTAGAGAAGTGTGCGTCGAGTGGTGCGTGAGGCATAATGAACCATTGGGTGGTCCGGGAAAAATAGTAGAAATAGATGAAGCGAAAATGGGCAAACGAAAATATAATCGAGGGCGAATCATTGAAGGCCAATGGGTATTTGGCGGGTTCGAGAGAGAATCCAAAAAATTATTTATAGTTCCCGTTGGCGAAAGAGATAAAACCACATTATTGCGCGTAATAAAGGAGTGGATTTTGCCTAAAACGACAATTATATCTGATGGTTGGAAGTCATATCATAGCCTGAAAAATGAGGATTTTGAACATTTAAGCGTCAACCACTCTGAAAATTTTGTTGATCCAAAGACAGGTGCGCACACCCAAAACATTGAAAGGTCATGGAGGGAGGTGCGCGCCAACATACCACGGTATGGGCGTAGGGAGGATCATTTCGTGGGGTATTTGGGTGAATTTTTATGGAAGCGTACCTATCCACAACATACCGAACGCATTTGTGCATTCTTTAAAGAATTAGGCATTTTATATAACCCGGCGAGTGTAGTCGTTGACGAAGAACAAGTTGGCGATGATGATGAAGAAGCGGAACCACCCACCACCAATTTCAAAACATAGCGGTCGAGTTCAAGGTAAGAAGTGTATGACGTCACGGCGGCATATGAGCTCCATTGCGTCACTACTGTCATTGCCAGCATGGTGGACAACATTGACATTGCGGCTACTCTACCTACGTAGATAATTACATGAATAACATCATTTATGGTTGAAAGTTTGTGTTGCGCCAACTGAAAATTAATTATAGAACTTTGATAATACCTCTAAAAACTAGGTGACAAAATTTTAAGTCATTTTTCTCGGCCAACCGTATACTATATAATTACCGGGCCTAATATCATGATGGCCCCTATTAGGCCTGTACTGGCCTAGGGCCTAGGCCCTAGCCTGTTTTAGCCCGCCTTGGTCGTAGGCCTACCTAATTTAAAAGTGGTGCAAAGTTCTATGAGATAGGACTAGGCCTAGGGCTAGGTTAGACTTACCGTAGGCCTACATCTTAGTTCGGAACTTCTTTGGTTAATGGGCCCCAAAATACAACTTCTTTTTTCATGCTTTTTAGTATTGCGTAAAACTATTCACTCACTAGGCCTATTAGTATAGCGCCTAGCCTACATAGGCCTACAAAACCTTTAACATTGCTATTTTTGGTGAAACTCCTTTTCGATTGAAAGTCCTTTATACTATTAAAATAGAAACGTTTAAGGGTTTTGTAGTTTTTTTCACGTCAAAAATAAGTTGTTTTTTGGGGCCCATGAACCGAAGAAGTTCCCTTAGTTCTTAGGTTTATTTTATTTTGCAAAACATGCAAATTTAATTTTCTACATATATGTAGCACACATGTGTGTGTAGCCTAGAATATGTAATAATTTGCAATATTCTACATTAAACATAGCCTACGCCCTACTCTATACCTAGTATGCCAATGCATGTAATTGTAAATTTTATAGAATTGCCCAATAAACTAGCTTAGGTAGGTACCAGGTCTTCCCAACTAGAATTTTTGAAGATCCATGAACTCGAGATTGTCATTGTTTGGCGGGCCAGAGTACAAAATTGGTAAAAGTAAAGCGTTACTCCGCAATGATTTTAGTCGTAGATTTATTGAAAAAAACACTAGAACGACCGTAACAAAACAATTATAAATTTTATTTTTAAACAGGCGCACACAAGTGTTTAATAAATAAAACACAAAACAACAGGCACAAACAATTCAGGTAACAAACAACACAATCACTTCCACACGCTGCGATCTTCGTACTCAAATCCAGCCTAAACACTTGCTATCAACTACTATAAATTCCAAAATGAAATTTCATACACACCGGGACTCTGCCCCTGGACCCCAACTCAAATCCAACAACAAAACCACAAACACACGAACACTCACCTCATTCCGATGAATTGCCTACACAGGAAAACCTGTTAATCCCCCAAAAGTACAAGGGCTTTAGTTGCCAGCACTGCAATACGTGATTCCCCCCACCCTGCCGTCGCTCCAGCCGACATACACCACACTCACTCACAACGTAAACATCAACATAGGCCTATGCAATCAACACAAACCTTTCAAATGACCAAAAAACATAGGTAGCCCCTACCCAAATCAACGTGCGCCGTTTTAAATCACTCCTCAAGCCATGTAAGTAACATAAACAATCACCACAATTGATCACCATACAATTCTGTTCTTGCTGAGTAAACCCTTCACAATTACCATAAAATTTGAAGTGGTGGCAATACGAGGACATTGTACTGTGGGAAACGAGTATGCCTATGTCTGTTAGGCTTAGACACGACCGCACGACCAGTGGCATAGGGAGGGACTGCACGTAAATGGCGATTTAGCGGTCGTAACAAATCACATAAATATATCCACAAAATCATAGACATAATGTGTATATATCGTATTAAAAAATAACTTCAGTTAGCTACTGTGCATTGGTATTTGGTGTAGTGATCTAAGTTTAAAATATTTTGATTGAAAAAAAGTGAAATGTTGGTCCCAAGTCACCCCCACCCATGGGGTGACACCTGAGACCTGACACTAAAAAAAAAACTTAGCCTACCAGACTAGAATTTTTTTATTTTTTCTCCTAAATATTCTCATGACCCTACTAACTCTTTCAAAGAACTTTTCTTTAATATGCCTACAAATTGTAGCTTCCACATGTAAAAGTACTTCAAAACAGTCCAGTCACCCTGTTTCACATAATTTAATTTTTTAAATTGAGATCGGTCCATATTTAAACGAGTTTTGAGTAAAATTATGGGTAGGCCTACCTAGTTAAAATGCGTGATGTCACTACTCACCACCCTTGACAAAGTTGGATGCCTACAGAGCTTCGCTACCCACCCACTCTAGGATAAATGCGGTCACTTCGCCGCGTGCCCATTTATCTCCATCATCGCTGTCCACGGTGGCACATACGATTGGGGCTTATGTCCGAAGAGTATGACACCACGGGACTTTGGTTCGAGTCCTGCCTCAGGCATGGATATTTGTAATAATTGCGCTTCACCCCTCATCTACACCACCCATCTCCTTGAATGGGAATATTGCAATTATAGTGTCAAAACTGGCTGAAATGAACGGTCAGTTGAAAAATGTTTGTTTAAATCTCAATGCTATAGGCCTACATCCTCAACTTACAGTAGTAGGCTACCATACTACTATTGCACTTTTTATAATTCACTTTTTGGTTGTATATTTTTCACAATATTATTTTTCAACTATTAGTGATTTTGTAATCACTAGTAGGCCTAACAATCAATTTTCAAAACATAGGTATACAGATTTTTTTCTGGGTTCCAAGTATATTTACTGGTACGGTTAATTTTCGATAACGTAGCTACTTTTTTTATATCGCTTTGCGACTTCTCCCTGTTTGGGTTACTGGAAAGATGTCCTATTGTACTGAAAAATTTGTTCACATCCATACGCTTGCAGACATTTTAACACAGACGAGCCACACCACATATTAATGTAGTTAATAAAGAATTACTATTTTGGTAATGTTTAACGTCTCTATGTATGACTTGCATATAACTAGGGCTTATACCAAGTAAAACCTAAAAGAAGCAACCACTATCAATGTTTGTGGTCTGGCTCGTTCAGCAGGCATCTACCAACATCACATTCACATGTCCCCAGGCATGCGACAAAACAAACCATTGTACAGCCAGGGTCATATGTAAATCAAGAGGTCTGGAAGATACCTCTTTTGCCGACATCCCCTGGTCAACTCTCTGTGCACGTGATTTGTATCACATTGTGAACTGCATTATCGATATGAACCCCCTACTATTTGATGTTATTAATATTATTTAGGAGGCTTTGAAAGACTCTTGGTCAACAAAATAGTCAATATAGAAGGCAGTTTGAAGAATAATACAATTTTATCAAAACAAAAGCATAAAACAAACTTTGGTGGTTTGCAACTAAGACTTGACAGCTAAGATAGAATTATTCAAAATTAATTAGAAACTAACGCATAGGTAAGAACTAAGACATAGTTTTAATGCTATGCCTAGGCCTAGAGGCATCGATATATAATTCTCTCTTTACGTTCCATATTATATTTCTTTTAGGCTTGATAGTTGCTCTGGTGAATAGTGAATTTTCCTTTGACATTAGCAGCCATGTTTCTTATTTACGTCGATCGTTGCAGTTCACAGGGTGATCTAAATCATGGCACAGAGAGCTGACCACGCGATATCGGTAAAAGAGGTATCTTCCAGACCTCTTGATTTATATATGACCCTGGCTGTACCTAGTAGGTTGTAGGCCTCCTCCACGGTTGTCATAATGCTACTTATCTTATTTTTTGTACATCTAGACCCTAGGCCTAGGCCCCTACTTGTATTAAAATTTAGAAATACTTCATGTCATGTGACAATTTAGGGCCTACCTTACCTTTAATATTTTTAGGTATCTAGTATTTATAAAGAAAATCAAGTTGGCTACCATACAAATTACACTTCCTTGATAGCATTACGGAATTTACTTGGCCTAGGCTACTCATGCCAAGATTAATGATATAATTAAAAATATTTTATTGTGTGGCCTAAGTTTGGGGGGTCTAGGCCTATGGTAACCTAATAGATATTTCAAATATAAGCCTGTTTCTCACCGCCGTAACTAGGGGTTGGTAAACCGGGTAAATACCCGAGTAAAAAATCTGGAGTAGACCATTTTGAATTGCTAATGTCCAGTCAAGCATCATTCACATCTAGTTCTAAGGCGTAAGGCCCAAGGTACAAGTCGCATGGTGTAAGTCGTAAGAAATGCGAGGCGTTTACAACAACATAACAGCAATCATGTCAATTTTCATTGCGCATGAGTATTTAAAAGTTCACCGCCTTTGAAAAATGTATAGGCCTACTCGATGGTTCGTCATAAGTCATGACAAAATATCGTTATGGCGGTATTTTATGTTTACAAAATAACAGGCGTTGCTGATGTGTGTCTAGTGGTACCCGCCAGCATGAAGAGAATTGAAAGCAGTTTGAAATGGCTGCATAGATATGTCATATTAATCTTGTCTGCCAGTAAGTAGCTACCTTAGATTTGACGCATTTTCGAATGATCCATAGTCCATACTACGTGAAGTCCAGTAGAAGGAGTGGGGAGTTTCCTTGTTCGTGATTGGCTTGCCATAAGAAACCTGTTGTAAGAATTGGATTTTGGCAATTCGTTACGACATAAACCTTACGCCTTGCGACTTGTGACATGTTGTGAATGTTCTAATTGAAACACATAGGCCTACTCAGCAATACAAAATATTACGCCTTAGACCTTGCGCCTTTCGCCTTAGAACTAGTTGTGAATGATGCTTCAACAACAAATGTTACAAAAAACATGCCTAAAACTCGTTGAAATAGACCTACTCCAATCACTCTAAAAATCGGAAAATGTTCAGGGGCTATGTGTCCCGGATAGTGATGGGAATTTTCATGAAAATTATTTTCGTTGAAAATTTTAATTTTCAAAGCATTGAAATTTTTAAATTTTTTTTTTTTACAATTTCCTCTTTTATTAGATACACGTTGATTTTAGGGCCTATATCACAAAATTAGATAGGTATATACAAAATTACAAACACATTTTACAGACCTAATAAAATAGTTCCTTTCCTCCTAGTTCCTCCTAGTACATTTTAGGCCTACCCAGGGATACAAAGTTGCCAGGTATTATAGATATAAAACTTGGGCTACTGGTGATAATTGTTTTATTAAATATCATTGTACATAACAATATAATATGTACTCAGCAAACACAATAAAAAAAACAATAAAACAAACAAACAAATAAAAGCGGTATTGAAAATTTTCATGAAAATTTTCAAGACTAGTTGAAAATTTTCAACGTTCCATCACTAGCCCCGGACCCCCATTGACACCCAATCATACCCGGGTAATTTGTATAGGCTAGGTACCCTAGTTACAGCCCTGCTGTTTCTTATCAAGCTGTGTACATGACCAATTACTTAACACTCAATTTCAAGTTGTGAAGAAAATAAAGAATTTCTTTAGCTTTCTTAATATAGGCCTAGGCCTATAAACAACTTTGAAACAATTCGTAAATAAATATTGTACATAATGTACCTACATAACATTCTATATGATTATAATCTACATATTTTACAATATTTTCTATGCATATTATATAGAACTGAAAGACAGCCATTTTTTAGAAGGATGTATCTAGTGGCAACCATTTGCAGTGTTGGTCAAGTTCTCTCAAAAAGGGAAGTTTAAAGTTAAGTTTAAAGGGAACTTATAGAAGTTATAGTTCCTAACATAAAAAGGAACTCCTGGGTTCCTGAAATGTAAAAAAATCGTGTATAAAATAATAATAAACGTTCCATTAGCGCAAAAATTAAGGACTACTATAAATAAATAAATAATAAATCCGTATTTAGAGTCTACCCACTCAGTCACATAACTGATTTTCATTGGGGGACAGTAAACCAAAGCGACCAAGCCAACCCTGTAGGCCCCGACGCAATCGACGAGTGAGCGATATCCAACAAAAGATCGATATTTTAGGAAATATAGCAGTGTACCCTAAATGATTTTGGTTGTGAGTTTTCACCCACCTTGATGCAAGACAAAGTCAGGATCATCAATGAAGGTTTCTAGGTTATACTTCCTAAAAATGATAGCCAAGTTGCTCTTTGATGAACTAATTTTTATTTCCATAAGCTAGGCCTAATTAATTAGTTTTCAATTGCAAAAGCAAGGAAGGTTTTGACACTTCAAATCTGAGTGAAATTAACTTTTTTTAAAGTTCCACGATGTTTTTAAATAAGGTAGTGTAAAGTTCTTTTAAGTAAAAAAGAAACGCATTTCTTCTAAAGTTACCAGTAAAGGCACGCATTCTTTTTTTAAAGTTCCAACTTACAACACAGCATTTGTAGGCCACAAACTTATTGAATGTGGACTGAAATATATCTCTATTATATCTAATAATAAAATCTAATAATATCTCTTCTCTTCCTAAATGGTTCCATGCAGGCGCGGTTCTACGATGCAGCCCCTGAATTGTCTGATAATTTTTTCTGAATTTCTGTTTTGAGATAGATCATGATTTTGATGTACAAAATGTTCTTATGCCTCCGTAATTAACTAATTTCATCAGATCATCCTTGTATTAAGCCTAGGCTACATGAGTTCCCGATAATACAAGCTAAAATAATACAATTTTTATAACTTACATGTTGAAAAAATGTTGCTTTGAGCCCCATTTTTGTTGTTTTTGTGATTGCAAGTGCAAATTTAAAAAAAAATCATTGAATACTATGAGTATTGTGGCATAAATATGCCTTTGAAATATCCAGAATTTTTGTAGAAAAAATACACCTTCTAAAAAGCACAAATTAAAAAATGTCCTGCAGGGCAATTCTGAGGTGATCCCAAGGACGTTCCACATTTATAGTTGGTCCGCCCCCTTTTTGGATGCTAGAACTGCTCCTGGTTCCAAATTCCTTGAAAATTGCTTGCCAGTGTAGGCCTATACATGTGGTAGACATAAAGCCTACATCATTTATGGTCTCTTTTATCTGTCACCTAGCTATCAGGAAATGTTAACTTTGAGAATGATATCCAGGTAGGTATTTTTAATAAAAAAAAAATATTTAGCATGATTAAATTGCAATTATTTACAGATGTGGGGCCTAGCCTACCTACATTCCTAACTAAACTATTGTTACATTATAAATCATTGTATCGTCGCTTAAATGTGACAATACCGCTTAAAAGATGTAAAAAATTGCGATTTGGTTCATATGAATGCAATGATGTCATTGGCGTTTCCTTATAGGCCTATGGACTTCTTCAAGTAACAACCAATAGAAATGCCGCGCGCATACCTACAATTTTAATAACAAAATCAGTACTGTGTATTTGATAGGACAATAGAAGATGTTGAAAATACTGCGAATCTATACCGTAGGCCTAAAGTGTGGATGTAACATACTTAAATAGCCTATGTAGGGCGTAGGCCTACAGTTTTACTTTGACAACTTAGGCCTACCCTACTAGTATAAATGTACTGGTAGCATTAATATATTGCTGTCAGCTTGTCACACGGTATTTCTTAAGAATTCAAGCTACAATAGTGTTGATAATTTGCTATAGTAGGCCTACACATTTTATAAATAATTACAAGGATAATTTGAAGTTCATTTCATTAAATTTTGTGTACCAATGCAGAAGATACCAAGTTTGTTTTCTTTCCTGAACTTTTTTAGAAATGTTACTTACACAGTACAATGTCACATAAGCGACAATATTGAAGCTTATAGTTTGTCTTTACTCCATAAGGATCCTAGCTTTCACATTCCACCATAATCTTGTCATCTTCTATGTAGGCCTATGGCTTTTTTAAACAGCTGTTGCATGAATGATTTTACAATTTGTGTTAGGGCCAACAAGTAGGTCTAGGCGGAGGCCCATTTGAGAGACCTTCCCTTGCTTTATTCACAACCGTTTTCTAGATATTCCACCCTTATTGCTTCAGAGGTCGTAACTTACCTAGGTATTTTACTAAAACTTAATGGAATTATTTTATAGTAGCAGTAGGTACCTAATAATACTAGGGATGTCAATGTCATAGGGTGCCTACTCAGGTTACCCTAAAACAGATTATACCCAAATCCATTTTAAGGATTCCTATCTTTTCGGTGTAATTTTTGTTTGATATAATTACCATGACAATACTCTCATTTGATATTATAGGTAATCGATGTTCTGCTATTCAGATGATAATCAATGCCAAAAAATATATATCTGATGGTAGGCCTACTAGAGACAGAAATTAAAAAAGTGCCCAAAAACCATCATAACAGTGTCATAGTCACCTACTATGAAACCAAGGTTAAACACATACACGCATAATATATATATATATATATATGGATTGTTGTAGGTTTTCGCGGCCTGGGGTAAAACCGCGTCGAAAATAAGATGAACCAGGGCAGAACCTGGGCGTCCACCGACGTTTCGTCTGTACTACGTCAGACATTTCCAAGGTTGACTGTGACTCTACGGAGGTTGGAGTCACAGTGGTTGGCAAGCACGCAGCGCCCGCCTTATATAGCCTTGGCTGAAGGTGCGGAGCGGCGAGGTTATATAGAAAATAGGTGCGGGGCAGCGAGGTCATATCGTGAAAAGGTGCGGGGCGGCGATGTCATATCGAAAAAAAAATATACGGATGGTGGCAATTGAGAAACAAAATAGCACAGCTTACTGTAGTGAAACCTTTTTAGTCCGGCTTCTTGTCATAGGGCCTGATTGGTTGTCTTTTGAAATGTTATTCGTGCTTAGAATTATGGAATCTGAAATTTGCACCACCTCTGAGGGATTTGGCTGAATAGGTCTACGGACTACATTTCGAGGCATGAGTGCAGGTTTCCAAGCAAGAGGGAGGCTCTGGCTATCATCTCTTTTGTTCATGTTATTCGGCCGTTTCTCAATTTCCACAGATTCACGGATAATACGTGGCTTGAGCTGTTGTACACTGTACCTGGCAAATAGTTTTTGTTTTGTCAAAATCTATCACATGCGAGTAAGCTTTAGCATGTTGAGCCAGGGCTGATTTCTTGTCACCTGCTTTCACAGCATTAGAGTGTTCATTTATCCTCACTGCTATGCGTCTGCCTGTTTGGCCTATGTACGTTTGATCGCAGTCGCCACAGGGAACCTCATAAACCCCTCTTTCTTCCAGATGAACAGAGTCCTTTGCACTTCTCAAAAAGGAGCTGATTTTTCTGTCAGTGGAGAAAATGGTTTCGATGTTCTTACGATTGAGGATTCTACCTATGACGTCTGTGGTACCCTTCACATATGGAAGAAAAGCTTTTGACCGTGGTTTCTCCTTGTCCTCAGTATCATCCTCAGATTTCTTCAGTTCACGTTTAAACGCTCTGGTTATGTCTGTATATTTTTTTTTCCCGATATGACATCGCCGCCCCGCACCTTTTCACGATATGACCTCGCCGCCCCGCACCTATTTTCTTTATAACCTCGCCGCTCCGCACCTTCAGCCGAGGCTATATAAGGCGGGCGCTGCGTGCTTGCCAACCACTGTGACTCCAACCTCCGTAGAGTCACAGTCAACCTTGAAAATGTCTGACGTAGTACAGACGAAACGTCGGTGGACGCCCTGGTTCTGCCCTGGTTCATCTTATTTTCGACGCGGTTTTACCCAAGATCCTTGTTTTTATCATATATATATATATAATTTCTTGTTTCCGCGGACATATGTGAACATTGTTTTTCAATGGGTCTTTTTGACGTGAATAATGCTTTAAAAAGGAGGCAATAACTTACCCTTCCCTTCCTGACGTTTCGGGAAAGTCACATCTCCCATCCTCAGAGGCCCTCACTCAACGATGTGTTGCCTGGAGCACCTCACTCGCAAACTGACTAGTCTCGCTGCTGTGTGCGAAAAAATAGGCAAGCTGCTTACAAAATATAGAATAAAAACAACTATGACTAGTATGCTGTTATGATGGTACTATAGACTAAAATTAAAAAAGTGACCCGAGACTTTGGCTGTCCGGGCCACTGTTGCCCTACAGGTGACTAGGAGACAGGTAGGCCTAATCACATACTGTGGGGCAGATGCTCTTTCCGTCATTCTCGCATTTATTTTTAACCCATCCGCACCAGCGCCCCAAAACGCTAGCGCGCCCACGGAAACCGCGCACTTTTGCCCTCTGTACATCAAAGTTGCAGCATAGTACAGTAAGAACAACGTAATCAACATCATCACTGTCACTATCACTTATTATTACCGTAGCATTATTGCTAGGCCTAGGCCTGTTCACAATTAACAATACACAAATTTTTAGGGAATTTGTAGGGCTACGAGTACGACCCTCGCGATCGTGATCACGCCCATTCCTAACCTCAGTGTTACTCCCACGCACATCAAATCACATTTCTTCTTTGCTGTCACTTTCACTTACTATATCTGCACCGGTTCTACGCATACGATTAAAATCACAACCTTCACCATCACCTATCACTGAAATCTGATCCAAGAACATCCAAAAATTGACTGTTTAGGATTGTTTTTGCCGAGAACGACGCTTTGGTTGATCCGAATCTGTCATTATTGACAGTCAGGCGCGTAAGTTTCACGTCGATAACAAAGTTGATTGTAGCTTCAAGTTTTTGTCGTAAGAGTACTAAAGAACACAACTAGATGTCACTACATGCTTGACACGAGAAATGCAACAAAAAGTACAACAATTGGCCGATAGGAGCTGATACTACTGCAGTTTGAATGGAAGCGCGCGTAAATGCGGACCAGTCCGCTTATGGCTTCCGTGGCCAGACTATGATTCGCGGACTAGTCCGCTTACGGGTGCAGATGGGTTAATGTTACATGTTCAAATGTTGTAGTACTACATAAATGCTAATATTAACAAATAAATAAAACCAAGGTTAAACATCATAGGTATCCCAACTCTAGGGTTATAGAGATAGTTAGTATTTCTCGAGTTCATTTCGTACGTAGTCTAATAGGCAGTGCAATCTGCTCTACACACGTAAGTAACAATGTGTAAACATACCAAGAAATAGAATTTGATCTGTTGTCTTCGTTGCTCAGTTGGTAAGAGCAGTGGCCCGGACAGCCAAGATCCCGGGTTTAATCACCGGTGGAGACACTTTTTTTAAATTTCTGTCCATATTATTGGTACCAACATATATATATATATCGAGTCGAGCACGTGCTCGTGAATGAAAAGGACGTGACTAGTGATCATGTCTCGTCTTGTGATCATGACTTTTTTTGGAATTATTGCGGTATATTATGGTAGGCTATACCCAAATCTATTTTAAGGATTCCAATCTTTTTTGTTTAATTTTTTGTTTGATAAAATTATCTTGACAAGACTCTCAGCCATTCATAACCGTCATTCCTCTATTTAGATGATTATATATTGTACTTGCCCTTGAATTACATACGAGACATTTTTCTGCATCCTAGTTAATCATTATGATCAACGTCCAACGGTGATTATATTTATTGATGAATATGAGCGAATGGGATACCATTTACTAGCACTCTGTCTGCTCCTTTCAAAAGTATTATTGGTAACAACAGTGAATTGTCCTATTTCAAGTTTGTGACTAAATGTAGCTTAAGTCGAGCTACCTTTGAAGAATGAGTGATGCCAACTAAATAAGTACAAATATTACTTTGACCTTTTATTTGAACGGCTTGCCATTCCTATATACATGTATTTGCACGTTCTGCACGGAACCTCATAAACAGCCTGGTTTTCCGGTGGGATGTGTAAGGACCTTGCAATGTGGGCGGAAAATGATCTTTGTGTTATTTTTCATAAGCAGTCTACCCACTTATTAGCCTACACCCTTTAGGTGGGGGAGGTGGGCCCAAGGTATAGCCATCTCATCTGCAACATCTTTATTAAAAGTGGCCAGCTTCATTTTGAGTGATTTAGAAATAATATTATTGGAATACCCGTATTAGACAGTAAAATGTGTTAAAGAATACTTATCTCGTCTGTTAAATGATCTTCGTCCGCTAATCTAAGTGAACGAGACATCAAAGAGTTTACTACTGAATTAAGTTGAGCAGGATGGAGGTGAGAAGCGGCGTTCAAGTATCAATTAGTATTTGTGGGTTTGCGATATATACAGTGTGACCGAGTGTACCATCATCTCTTATGCTGATGACTTCATCCAGGAAGGGTAAACACCCCTTCTCCTCTATCTATTTCCATGTGGTGAATCTTATGTCTTATATCTGGCATTGGTAGTTGATTAGACTAGCCTTTATTTCTCTATTCACGACACTTAGGCCTATGCATGTCGGGAAACAGATCTTCAAAGCCTAGTTTCTACAAATGATGAAGTCAATAACAAAGACAACCCTTCAGCAACAGCAGCATACAAATTACCAAATTTACCGTCTCGGCTGTAAACATGCCAGTAAATTTACTGGTAAATAACCCGAGTTTTAATTTTACACCGTCATAAAAATGTCACTAATTCAACGGTAAATTTACTGAGTTTTAATTTTACTCTAAATCCACATTACGGTACTAGTATGTAGGCCTACACTTTACTGGTGTGGCCAACCAAAATTATGTTTTATTGCACATATTTTGGGCACTCCACCACTATGGGCCTACGTTGAGAAATATTAATTATTTCAACCTACTCATTAAGGAGGAAAATGGCTTGAATCTCTAAACAATGCTAGTAAAGACGACAAGTATGATGCTGTTTAAACCAACTACTCTCCCATTTTGAAACAGCCTTCAAGCTTAAAAAACTTGTGGACAGACCAAGAATTCGTAAGAAACACTGGATAACTAAAGGCATAAAAGTGTCTAGCTCCAGACTAGCTGTCTAACTAAAATATTTAAGTTATTTAAGTGCTCAGATAAGATTATTGCATATGTAAATTTTGTTGACATAGGTGTCTACAAAGTACAAATAGGTAGTAATGCATCAAAAGCTAAATTGGTAGGTGGGTATATTCTTGAGGCAGACAATATTATCATTAGTATCATTCTTTATTTAGCAAATAAAGCTATTTAAATACAACACATTACAAGATACAAAAATATTAATTTACAATACCAAATTTACAAATTAACAATTTGATAAATTGACATATTTAACAAATTTCACCAAATTCACCAAAGTAACAAATTAACAAAATACCAAATTTGCAAATAATTAACAAAATGATAAATTTACAAATTTCACAAATTCCACAAAATACTAATTTACAAATTAACAAAATGATAAATTTACTAATTGAACAAATTTAACAAATTTAACAAATTCACCAAATTTACATAAATGTCAAATTTACAAAATGTACAAAATTACAAAACTTTCCAAATCTACAATCACAAAACAGGAAATTTTATTTTCACAAAAGTAAGGCAGCAATCTTTAAATTCGTGACATGTTTTGCATTCTTAATCTCTTGATCTAATTGATTGTGCAATCGAATTCCACTATAAAATATTGAATGCATTGATCGAGTATTTTTCCTTCTAGTTACTTGTAGGTGCATATAATTTCTTAGGTTAGGTTTGAATGTGTTTCCATTGTTATAATCTATTAGGTTACTTCAATAATTTGGTAAAATTCCGTGGTCTAACTTATAAATAAAAACTAAAACATTTAAAGGGGTATTTAACTGCTAAACTCAAAAAATATATTTCATTCAGGCAAACTAGTAATGAATTTAGCAATTAACAGAAAATTTATTGGGGCCACCACGACCTCCCAAAAAATTGTCAAACATGACATTTTTCGAGCTAGGTCCCATCGGCAAAATTCTCCCATAAGAAATAACATGGGGACGATCTTTATGCCCCGTGACCTTGGAGGATTTTGTTCCAAAAAAATATTGGCCATTATTGACGTACTCGACAGCCTTTTCTGTAAATTCTCTATATTTTGTTTTGGAATTTGGGCCAGTAGTTCGGTCAAAATATGCTGATTACCAAGATGGGGTGTGATTTTGGAATGCATATTTTTGCGTGTTTGAGGGTATATTTGGGCACAGTTTCAAGACACGATGTTATAAAGGGGCATTTTAGATTGGTACTATGCTCTAGTATCTATGTGGTCCAAAAAAGAAGCAGGTTAAGGCCGATTTAGGAAATTTTCCAAAACACCAATTTTCGCCAATTTCTGGATCAAAAAAATTAAAAAATTCGTGTTAAATCACAGTTACAAGATATAATTTTTTAAACGGTCATTTAAGTGTAGTATTGTGCTATAGATCACGTGGTAAAAATAATTTTTGGGGTTTTTAGCCCCTTTAATGCAATTCTTTGTTTTACAGATAACATATTGACTCTCTCTCTAAAACTGTTTTAGTTGGAGTAAACCAATTAGGCTACACTTTAGAACAATTCCAACCCTTTACTTTGCAATTTTTGTAATTTATCTAAACTCATATTATCAACTCCCCACAGCAGAGTACTGCAGTAATCTAAATCTGGCAATATAAGATAATTATAAACTATTAGTCTTGTATGATAAGACAAGAATTTGCTTGCCCTTGCCAGGAAGCCAATCTGTTTACTCATTTTATGGATAACAAAGTCTACATTATATATATAATAGGGGTAAAGCTATGTGGAATATAATGTCACACACAAATTATTAACAGAAAAGTGACCCAACCAGTAGGCCCAGTCAAAAGATAGATAACCTAGCATTAAATAACTTTTAAACTTATTACAAATGAAAAGGATATATAGCAGAGGCTTTCAACAGCTTTTTCATAAATATTCAATCTGAATTGTTGTATAAGAAAGAACCAATCAAAATTTCTAGCAGCGTTCTCATTACCCGATCTACAATTATTAGAACATAGGTTACCTAAAAACTTGTAACACTAATGTTGATAAGGACTACTTCAAAGTAGGAAATAAAAGTTGTGTTCCATAAAATAAGCCCAAAAGCAACCCAAGATATCAATGGACTCTCCATTGAATTCATTTAAAATAACATCTAGATTACCTACTTATGCCATTATTCATTATGGCATTAAATATAGCTGGCAAAAGTGATCCCCATTTTTAAAAAAGGTCAACATAACAATATAGATAATTATCGACCAATTAGTATCCTCTCAATATTTTCTGATATGCTCAAAATACTTAGCTACATGCTTCCTAAATTTTTTACAAAAGCATGACCTACTTTCAAAATGTCAACATGGTTTCTTACCAGGTAAATCGTGTGCCTCAGAATCTGCTGAGAAGACTAAAAAGGTTTATAAATCACTCGATGAAGGATAATATGATACCTTGGAGGTCTTTTTTGACGTCATCAATGCTCTTGACTATGTGTATCACAGTTTACTACCGAGTAGTGAGTAAATTGAACCATGATGGAAATTGAAGCTATTTTGGGGAATTGGTTTGCCTCCTTTTTTCAAGAATAATAGGAAATTTGCAAAGAAATGAAAGCTGCAGAAACAAGTTTAAAGAGCTACAAATATTAACTGTAGTAATACCTACATCTACAAAGCTGTGTGCTATATAAAAATGTATATGGTACCCATGTTTTTCAGAATTATTTTCAGCATCAACAAGACACAAATTGCTCCTACAATGCCCTACCAATCATACCAAGTGCTTTGAAAATCATATATTGCATGGAATACATATTTCCAGCAGTTAAGCCACAGTCGTTTAACCGGTTCTCACTCGAACACCGAAGTTAGGCGACCTTTGGGCTTGGTCAGGGGTAGAGTGGGTGAACGCTCAGCCCAGAGACACGTATGCCGCTGGCTAGAGCAGACGAGGGTTTGAGAGCTAGTGTAACAGCTTCTTTCTCCTTGACGTCTGCTCGGCAGTCCGGGTTAGTGGAGGAACCTATTGACTGTCAAGGTTACACCGTCCTTTCGGATGGGACGTAAAGCCGTTGGTCTCCTTGGTACTTTTTGAAAGGAGTAGGCTACGTGCCGGTACCGGGTTTTCCCCTTCTCCCTTCTTCATCATCATGCATCGTTGTTAATCATCAGTTGTTATACTGGTCACTGTAAAATGGCATAATATGCTGTATGTGGCCAATTCATGAATAAATAATAAGTTACCCCTTGAGTTACAAAATGTGATCAATGGTGACTTGGGCCTATTTAGAGAAAAAAGAAAACAAAACATTATCTACTGAATACCCCAATGTATCATCTACAGGAGTTTTTCTTCACTTAATGTGCTTCATGGTCATTGCATAAAATGCTCTATTTTGTTAAACCAAGGGCCTACTTTGTAATTGTAGCATTAGGCTGAAACCAATATTTTGTCTTGGTATAGTTGATCAAACACAAATGTTGTAATTACACATAATAGTGATTAAAAATAAACTAAACTAACATATCTTCATGACTATAGCCTAATCATTGTTAACTCCTTGGTATTTCTAGTTATCCTTAGCGCAAATAATCTTTGCTTTTCAAAGGGGTATTCACCCGCTAAACTCAAAAAATATATTTCATTCAGGCTAACTAGTTATGAATTTAGAAATTAACAGAAAAATTATTGGGTTCTCCATGACCGAAAAAAATTGTCAAACTTGGTATTTTTCGAGCTAGGTTCCATCGGCAAGAATCTTCCATAAGAAATAACATGGGGACGATCTTTATGCCCCGTGACCTTGGAGGATTTTGATCAAAATAATATTGTCCATTATTGACGTACTCTGCAGCCTTTTCCATAAATCCCCTATATCTTGTTTTGTAATTTGTTCAAGTAGTTCGGTGAAAATATGCTGATTACCAAGACGGGGTGTGATTTTGGAATGCATATTTTTGCATGTTTGAGTGTATATATGTACACAGTTTCAAGACAATGATGTTATAAAGGACCATTGTAGATCGGTACTGTATCTATGTGGAACAAAAAAGAAGCAGGTTAAAGCCAATTTAAGAAATTTACCAAAACAATTTTTTTTTTAAATTGAAAAATTTGTATTGAATCACAGTTACAAGATATAATTTTTTAAATAGTCATTTAAGTGTAGGTATTATGCTATAGATTATGTGGTTAAAAAAGCATTTTTTTTGGGGGTAACAAACCCTTTAAGAGGTGCCGTTAAATATGCATTTTAATGTCATTTAACCAATCATCATCATTGGCATATTGAATCAATTGTAAATATTTTTCCAGTGCTCTGTTTCTATTATGTCTAGCACCTATCAAAAGTATTATATAACACAATTAATTGATCATTAATTTCTAAGAAGCTGGCTGGTTCTTTTCAAGTAGATATGCATAAGCAGAGCATCTCCATGTAAAGATCAATGTACACTGATAATTAGTAGCATGTTGTCACATTGTGCTACCTAATTGTGGACAAGTATATGTTGGTGTTGAAAGCAAAATAACTGCATGGCATGCCTTTAAGGTAAAAATGTTAGTCTTCCACTGGATGTTAAAAGTTATTAAATTCAATAACTTATTTAAAAGAAAACATAGTGATTATTAATCTCATATGCATAATATACTCGCTCATTCAGTAAAGCAATATATTAATTGTTAATCAATACCTTGTCTTTCCACAGCCCATGCCTACTCACTATGAGACCGGAATGGTAATTATAGATAATGTATTTTAAGAATTTGTAGAAATTATGTAGGCCAAGGTAGTACTTTTAAAGTATTCAGATTAGCAGCTTATCGCTTCGGTTAAATTATCTCCTAGAAACCACGAATAATGTTGAAGAAATGTTTACATTGAAAATCAGATGAAATTTGAAAATTTCCCCCTCCAAAAACTACACATAGTAAATGCTAAGAAGGTTCTACTTGGCCCTTACTGTGAAATGGATTGTAAATAACTAGAAATTTACAATTATTGCCTCTTTTCATGTTTAAAGAAACATCACTATATATAATATGCCTTCTAGTAATCTACTTAATACTTAAGGAAACGTAGTTCAAATCTGTTTTTGTACTACAGAGCAAATATCTTTTGACATTCCTATAACCTAGATAGATGTTTTAGTTGTGCTTTGCATCCTTCGCTTCCGGTTAAATACATTCAGCGTATCTTACATGGTTTCAATTCTCTTTATACAAAGAAGTAGGTAACATAGAATTGGCTATATTTTGGACTACCGGTATAAGGAGATACCAGTGTCAGATTTTGTGTACTTTTTTCCCAGCCTCTTTACTCCTTCTTGGCATACCCAGCTTTCATCTACCAAACTCGCCTATCTACTAGAGACAAATCTAGATGCTATATTGCATGCCTTATTGGCCCTTTGTTCCTGTGACTTCTGAAATGGACTTTTATACATCAATTCAATACAATAGTGATTAGGTTACTAAATTATTTAAATAGTAGACGTAGTAGCTAGTAATAGTAAGTTTATTTAGCAAATGAACTATTTTCACAAGTACATTGACATTATAGAAACACCACCAGTATACTGGTACAGTGTATACTGTACACAATCATTTATCAACTACATCATGCTTCACTAAATAGTATGTAGGTATCTCATCCTACCATCTCTGTTTCAGGTAAGCTGTTGGTACTCTTTAATCACTCTTATTCATTAAATCATATTGAAGAGTCACTTCAATATTATTTAATAGTAAATTATTGCTCAACCAGTAGGTCTATATCTACATTGTCTAGGCATTTTGGCTGTTATGGAATATCTTTATTTGATAATACTTTAACTCATAACTGATAAAATAAGAATTAGAACAAAACAGAATTTTAAATATATTTTATAATAATATAGGACTTATTGTTGTGATATAGGCATGGCTTATGCAGTGATTTGTTTGTAGATATTGATTACTATTATTAATGGACTGACCATTGTTTGTATTACTGTGGGATGTTTGGGAGGGGGATGTTGTTAATAATATGTTTTCCCTTTCTTTTACTTGACACTCAAGCCACTGGGACCTGGTGTACAACAGTCCCAATATCAGGTACTCTCATCTGTAGAATTTGATTGATAATAGATGTTAATTATACTACTAAAGAGTTCAAAATCTAAGTTGTATAATATAACCTTTTCTGGCTAAATTTAATAATTAAATGTTCATCCTATTCAGTTATACAAACTGATTTACAATGATGGACAACTAAATAAAATTAACCCATTACATGTTCATGCCATACGTACGTCCTGTGCATGCCATGTAAGTATACGCGCCGCAAAACACTCTACTTCGTGTGATGTGAATGCCGTAAATAGATGCGTATTATCGCCAGAAGCATTCATTTATGTTAGCAAAAGATAGGTCCCATTCTAGTGATTTTCGTTTTGTTATGTTGGTGGTAAATTATAAATTAGCAGCCTGTTATTGCTTCATCTGTGCGTTGTGGTGTTGCGCAAGGCTCGTTTATCTGTCAACAACATCTCCGTTATCTTAGATTCAGATAGTTTGGAGGGAACCGAGGGATTTAAATCATTACAGTGATGATACAACAATTTATATTGAGATACTTGCAACAATAACACATGGTTATGATAGTTTCAAGTTCAACCAAGTGTAAATTTGGGTATTTTCCCTTAAAATTAATACACAGGGGAAGAACAATTTCTGTAAATCAATTCCACAGTTAATAGGTAAAGTACTTAAGAGATTATGTACACCTTGAAAATTATTTTTTTGATTTTATTATTTTTTTGATTCTTCATAGACGTATTGCAAATTTTGTTAAGTTTTTGTAGCTTTAAAAATTATTCAATTATCTCTTATAGAAATGAAAATACTTTCAGTATTCATCAATCAGTAATGATGTTCAACCACCTTTCTTTTTTAAGAATCTTTGTGAATATGCCCTTGATTTTACAAAAAAAAAATGCCAAACTTTGGCGCACAATTGCCAGAAACTGTCTTCTTTCAAACCGTTTCCCAGATAAATTCTATACCGTTCAACCGATTTGTACCAAATTTTGAACACAACTTCATATGCTAAATATGTACAAAAGGACTTACAATGGTGGATGTATGTGTAATAGATTAGAAAATTTTGATTAAAAACTTCACACAAAAATTAGATTTTGAAAGCCATTTTTCAAAAATTTGTCAAACTCAAACGGTGAAATTGAAAATTATAGTCCTATCACATTGTTAGTTTACTTGTTCTGAATAGTACACCAAAAAAATCAGCACTTGATACATATTTACATATTTTATGAAGGAAACACCAGTACATGTTTTGACAAAGAATTTGCATGTAATAAGGTTCCGACATACTTGTAGAGCACTGTTTAAAATGTTATTTGGCGTAAGTTATTCAATGAATTTAGTACCATACAAGTAACCACTGTAGAAGGTGTATATAGCCCCTTAAATACACACACAATAATTAAATGTAATTGTGTAAAGTTTGAGATAGGCTAATATTATAACAACAATTTTTATAAACTATTATAATTCATAAGACAACAATTTTTGAAAACATATACTTAAATTGTATGCTAAAAATGAAGTGAAATGAATTTAAAATCTAGTCAAATATAAATTGATCAAACCCTGGACTTGTTGATTGGAAATAGATATGTATAAAATTTATAAATATACATAAGCAATACACGGTTTAAACTGCAATGCACTCGCCCGCTGCGTAATATTTTGCCAGCATATGGTGCCTTCCTCGGAAGCGTTGTTACTGAGGTGCTTGTAGCGCACTGGTAGCACTCTTCCATTGTCGCGCGACCTCGTTGAGAGCTACCGGACCCTAAAGAGCGGGTGAAGAGTGAAAACGGAGGAATACTTCATTCAGGGGTTGAGTTCCTTGCAACAATAACAAAGTTATGGTGGTTTCAAGTTCAACCAAGCGCAAATAAAGGTATTTTCCCATTTAATTAGTACACAGGGGAAGAACAACTTCTTAAAATCAATTCCACAGTTAAAGAGATTAAGTACGTACTTAAATACACACAATAATTAAATGAAGGCCTAATTGTGCAAAGTTTAAGATAGGCTATTAATATAACAACAACAATGTATTGTAATAATTTATAAGACAACAATTTTTGAAAACATTGAAATTGTATGCTTAAAAATGAAGTGAAATGAATTAAAAATGTAGTCAAATATAAATTTATAAAAACCTACACTTGTTAACTCGAAATAGATGTAAAAATTTAAAAAAATACATAAGCAATACACGGCTAAAACTGCAATGCACTCACCCGCTGCGTAATATTTTGCCAGCATAAGGTGCCTTCCTCGGAAGCGTTGTTACTGAGGTGCTTGTAGCGCACTGGTAGCGCTCTTCCATTGTCGCGCGACCTCGTTGAGAACTACCGGACCCCAAAGAGCGGGTGAAGAGTGAAAACGGAAGAATCCTTCATTCAGGGGTTATGGTTTTTGACTGTCACCATCTGAATACCAATAATACTCTCTCATTAATATTACATTCTAAACCTGAAGATGCCCATACTCGTTTAATCAGCTATTTGGGCCCGATATCGCTAAGTTAATACCAATTTGTCACTTTGTCAGACCAAAACACAACAGTTGACGTTGAAAACACAACAAGACTTTCTGCTCTTGTTGAGGCGTTGGCACCAAGTAAAAGTGTCTGAAACTAGTACAGTAAATGCAAACTAAGAAGAATCGATTTACAATACTGGAAAGTCGAAACACCTAGGTATGCATGACACTATAACATGAAGAGGCATGTCTTTACTGGTTCCCTAGATCTAGCTCATGGCATAGGCCCTGTTATTTCTTCATTTTAAAACACCATTTTTGTACATTCCTAGTTATTATTTACAACTCACTTATAAAACTAAAGCATAATTTTCAATTTAAATGTAATACTGTAATTCTTCTAATAGCAAAACAGAGGTAGATCTCATACACACACCAAAAACTATAGTTGTCAGGTGTCACCTTTGAGACCTCACCTTTTATGAAATTAATACCCAGAATTTCCATTGCAAGACTTTAATCAGCGATGTGATGTAACTGCGAATTTTGGGGGCGGTCGCCCCGACCGCCCCCAAAATTTGGTCAGAGGGGGGCAAGGGGAAGGCCCAATTTTGTGGCAAGATTTTGTTAACTCACAATAAAAATGACATCTTCAGTTCTTCATTGTTTTATAAATAATCGACAAAACCAAGCCACGTTCAAATCTAGTAAAACACCATCATTTGCGATGTTGAACATAAAAACATTCCGGGGCTATGCGCCCCAGACCCGCACTAGCTGGAGGGCAACCCCGACTCCCCATTGTACCAGGATACATACCTTTCCCAAAGCAATTGTTTCATGGGTAATGTTCGACCCCCGAAAAACAAGGGCTAGTTACGCCACTGACTTAAATGGTGAACATTTTGGGAATAATACTGTCTTTCCATTTTTGTTGTGTAAAAAAGTTGAAAAAATCAGGACTGTAACGTTAACTTCCACGTATGTACATAAAAAAAAAAAAAAAATGATGAAATTATTCGTCAGCCCTGCCACCCATAAATAAATGTCTACCATTTCATCTTCTCACCCTCGACATCCCTCTATATCTCTAAGTGTAACGATCAAGCGTCTGCTTGTCTTGTCAGCCAGCTCTGGGACATTGCATGAGTCAATTAGTCCTTGGTCGGCACATCAGGCTCCTGTATCGTAATAGAACTACCTAATACCTACATCTCAAGGTATTCCTGTTATTTGCCACTCTGCAGGCATGGGGTTACGAATCAAAGGAGAGTTCTCCTTTAAATATCTTTAGTGTGTATAGGCTTAAAGTCCCAAATAAATGCTTTGTCCATTAAATATCTTACAACACATAGGCCTAATCTTGCAATAATTTGTTGTTTTCAGGCGATTAAAACGGCGATGCATATGAACATGGGAGTGTTCAAAGAACCGCGTGGAGTCATGAGGATCCTGCAATTTGTAAGTAGATGTGTGTGATGTTGCATAGTTAAGAGGGTATGCTGAGGCTAGAACGGGGGCGAATTCAAGCGCTCAGCTTTCTGGATTTTTTGGCAAAACGGTTTATGCCACCGATATCATATTTTACGTGAACGTTAATAAAGGAACAAACTGTGGGATGGGTTATGTACATTTCTAAAAATCTCAATGAATTTAGAGTTTCGATCGGTCAAAGTTCCACATTTTAGGAAATATCGTGTACTTTGCCCCTGTATTCTAAGAGTTTCGAATTTTTTAACAAAAATGTACGTAACCCATCCCATGGTTCAAATCAATCTGAACGTACGTGCTCAATTCCATAACTGTACGTTGAGTAGTTTGATGGGAAATTCCAGAATTGCAACACATGTTTTGCGTTTCAGTTTAATTTACTTTCCCGTCTGGTAACTCGCCCTAACGGCTGAGTCGCACTATGCTCGTGAAGGACTGTGGTTGGCTGGCTGTATTTCTCCCCTCTCGCCGCTCAGCAACAGTCGTCCACGGGTGGGGGAAACTTCAAGTTCTCCCTCTTGCGACAGGTTTGGAGCGATGTGTGGAGACAAAACAATCAGGCGAAAATACTAATCTCGATCTAGATCAGAGGTTTTCAAACTGTAACCCACGGACCCCTAGGGGTCCGCAAAATTTGCTACAAGTAAACTAATTTGCTAACAATAGACATCCAAAGCTACTGGATAAACATGAATGCTTCTTTCCCTGGCTGACCATTGGACACTTTAATAAAAGTATACCATTCGAACAACCTAAATCCCATACAGAAAGATCACTTTATCCTCACTTTTATAAATAGAAATACTTGACACTCGCATTTCAGCCACGAGTGTGAAGAGAATATTTGAAGAATAAGATTCGGTTGCATTAAAAATAAAGTGAGTAGACGAGATAGCGTTTTCGATTAGTGATACGATTATAAAGTTATCTATGTTGAAATGCATAATAAACCTGAACTGCAACTAGTGTTTTATCCCTGATGATAAAGGTTGCTGGTTTGGAGACAAGATATTTACATACAACACGGGCATTGTGTATTTGTTTCGTACCGGTACTCGTACATTGTGCATTGTTGATGAACAATGTTTTCGTCTGTAAATACATGATCTACCTTCAATATGCTATTATGCAATTTGTCTAACTTTTATTACAAGTGTGTGTTTGATCAACCGGAGGCCGTCTGCTGACGTAAGCGAAAAAGCCGCCTGTAGTAATTTTAAACTGGCCCCTAAGTGTTGTTGAGGATGGCTATACTGAATTATTGTCTTGAGTATAAAATTGTTATCCCAAGGAGGGTATTGTTGCTTGTTAGGAGGAACGCAAGGTCGAGAGGGTGAGTTCTCAGTTCGAATTCGAAATACAGCACATAGCTACTGAGACACCATAGTGACAAGTGAATCATAGTGGTCCAATTACTTTACGGAAAACATCCGCAAACCGTTAGTTCTCACGCAGACGTGCAGCTAGACGTATCTTTGGTTGTCATTCGGTATTTTGTGGTTGTTGTCTTTGTGTGCCACACATAGACTAGTTCCAAAAGTAATCTAAGACACTGCAGTATATACGCATACTTGCGAGCTTACGACAATAACATTGATTCACCATTTGATTATGTAAACTTATTATTATTCTTTTCTACCAATGTTGTTATTGGATGAGCGTAGCGAGCAAAGTGACGATTCCATTTTACTACACTGGAGAAAAAATACGGAACGTTTTTCTGTATTTTTGTCTGTTTGTTAACACGATTCCGGCTAAACCGATACTCCAATTGTGATGAAATTTTCTGGAGGCCTTCAAAATCTCTGAACTTAGAACTGCCACGTTTTTAAACGCAATCGAAAAATAATTGTTTCTCATGAAAATCGCAATTTTACGATTTTTTTTTATTTTATTTTTGGATGAGCGAAGCGAAGATTCCATTTCACTACACTGGAGAGAAAAATCCGGAATGTTTTTTTCTTTTCTTTTCTTTTTTTGTATTTTTTTCTGTTTGTTAACACGATTCCGGCTAAACCGATACTCCGATTGCGATGAAATTTTATGGAGGTCTTCGAAATCTCTGAACTTGCAATTGCCACTTTTTGAGCACAATCGAAAAATTATTTCTCATGAAAATCACAATTTTACAATTTTTTTCGATTTTTTAAATTTTTCTTCGACTTACAACACCTACATGCTTTGTCCGATTGTAATGATTTTTTCACAGAACCTTAATTTCATAAATTGATATATTCATGTGAAATTTGAGCGTTATCAAAAAACTATTTTTTACGAAAATCAAAATTTTTTTGATATTTTTTAATTTTTAAAACATTTTTCGGTTTATAACACCTACATGCTTTATCCGATTGTAATGATTTTTTTCACATAACCTTAATTTCATAAATTAATATATTCGTGTGAAATTTGAGCGTAATCGTAAAATTATTTCTCATGAAAATCTATTTTATGCCTTTTTTTTAAAAATTTCTTCGACTTATAACACCAACATGCTTTATCCGATTGTAATGATTTTTTCACAGAACCTTAATTTTATGAATTAAAATTATCGTGTGAAATTTGAGCGTAATCGAAAAATTATTTCTAATAAAAATCACAATTTTACGATTTTTTTCGATTTTTAAAAACTTTCTTCGACGTAAAACACCTACATGCTTTATCTGATTGTAATGATTTTTTCACAGGATCTTTATTTTATGAATCAATATATTCGTGTGAATTTTGAGAGTAATCGATAAATTATTTCTCATGAAAATCGCAGTTTTACGATATTTTTCTATTTTTAAAATTTCTTCGACATAACACCTAGGCCTACATGCTTTATCCGATTGTAATGATTTTTTTTCATAACCTTATTTTATGAATTGATATATTCGTGTGGAATTTGAGCAGAGTTTTGGTCAGGTAGTGGTCGCGAGCATAATTATTAACTGATCGTGAAGTGTGGCGTGGGAGGCAAGCATCGGTTGACAACTTGACCTTGAACAACCTCGAGATCACAGACAGATGAGCTACTTAAATTATTTCGTAATCGGTGTTGTTCTGTAAGTTGTTACTCCCTTCCCAAACATCATTAGCCGTGTCATTGTCACTAAAATTTGAATTGAAAATTTGATTTTGATAATTTGATTTTGATAATTTGATTACACCATTATTGATTATCGATCGATAATATCGATTATCGTGTGCATCCCTAACCACAATTGTGATTGATACTGTACAGTGACATATCCAGGGGGGAGGTTATTGGGTTCAACCCCCCCCCCCCATGCCCTAAAATAAAATTAATAAAAAACGAGTGTAATAGAGAGAGTTGAAGAAATATATACCTGGAGGGAGCAAACTAATAATGATATATATGTAATTGCATTTACTTTGTCATGACTTCCTGGTATCAAATTTCTTAGTGTACAATCAGACTACGCACAATATGAAATTTGATACCACTAAGATTCGCGTAACAATTTAGGTATATTAAAATTTTTCTTAAAGCTACTGTAAAAAACAAAAACGTGTTCAAATATGAGAGCGAAAAAATCGACTTCGGCGAGAAGGCCTCCGGACCACTTCCCTGTTTGGCATATCGCCCCCCCCCCCCCATTGTACATTCCTGGATACAGCCTCTGACTCTGTCTCAGTTCCCGTTGTTTAGTCTGTAAGTCTTATGAGTGCATAAGTTCTGAACCAATGTCTGTACTCCAAAACGAAAATCAGCAGGTGATTATTCAATATTCAAGATATTATCATGTATTATTGTCGAGTTTTAATTAAGTTGATTTGAATCTGAGAATCAGATGTTAGGTTGTTTTCTGGAAATGGCGTCACGATAGTCACGTAAGTCAACCATCCTCTGTTTACACTACTCGTATCATTTCCGGTTACGTGAGTAACTCCGAGGTTTTACTTGAGTCTTAAGCTGAACTAGTATGTTAGTTACTTGATTGCGTTTGCACGCTAAAATTACCAGCGTTATCGACCATCCCGCGCTAGAAAGCGAGTAATGTTATAAGGTCTAAGGCCCTTACAGCAGATGTGAAGGTTAAATTTAAGTAAGCACCTTGTATTGAAATTATGTGTCAGAGGTTGTTTCGTCTTGGACAGAAAAACGAAACGGGTAACTGGTATTGAAAAGTTAGAATTGAACCGGCGTACTTGTCATTTTTACGCATTACCTTAAAGTATTTTGTGTTTAGACTGTTGAAGATTTTATTTCTATTGTTTTGTTATTAAGTGTCCACACTTTGCTTGAATCTGAGCATTACATTACTTTGTTGGTTACAAAAATTAGCCATGCATGAACTAGCTAAGATAGGGAGAAGTTTAACCTTTTGAAAAGTATGCCCGTTTATAAACGTGCGCGCCCGAGCGGCCTGTTGGAGTATGCCCGTTAATAAATGTTTCAATGTTTTTGGGTTGCACATTAATTATAGGCATGGGTGCATCGAGCTGGAACTCGCCCATGCAGTAGTGCTACCTATTGACATCTTTAACTATTTGGTGAAACATTTGGACGAGATTTGATCTATTTTTAGCGTGTTTTTGTGAAAATGTGCGTTGCCGGTGCGTGTGACTGCATGCCTAGTGCATGCTAGTAAGCAGCAACATAATGTTTCGGTAGCTATAGTGAGGCGCAAGGATGTGAATGTAGACGAAATCTTGGAAATTATTATGATCATTGTGTGCAAATAAACATTACTTCACTGGAAAATATTGGTTAAGCTCATTACGAATTTTTCCCTTACAGTCTAAAATACGGGAAAAAACTCACTTTAGGGGTGGCAAACCTCAATTTTGAACTCACTTTTCCAAAAATTAATAAACTGTGTTTGAACTTTGCACACAACTATTTGTTTATGGGTATTGTATAAGGTATTACACAAGAATAACTTTTTCCTAAGATTTTAGTAAAGTATATTAGGGCTACAAAAAGTAAAGTACTAAATAAGTAATTAAGAAAAGTACAGTATTGACTAAATAGGGCCTCAAAATGGCTGTATGCAGGGCCCCACTACCAGGTATAGAACCACACTTGCTTCTTTCCATAATCCCACATTGCAGTTCTCTTATTGTCTGTAGGTCATTGGCACAAAAAATAAGACACTGAAATGTTTTTGCCACACATGATTTTTCTCATTGAGCATAAAGTAGGCAATTACTTCAAAGGTCTACTGTACTTATACTTTTCAGACATATATTTGTGTTATTTGCAGGTGTTTTCAATTTTCGCATTTGCAACCATTTCGGGATTTAGCAGCTACGTGGAATTCGAGTTGGCACAATATTGTGAACCGAAAACCTTGAAGATTGACTATGACTATCCATTCAAGTAAGTTTTCAAACCTAGTAAGTAGTTGATAAAATGTGAATAATACTAATACATTTCATAGCTCTTAATGGATTTGGGGCCAAACATCCGTAACCAGTTTCCTCAAAAATGAAAATGAATAAAATATTTGTTCACAAATCCACAAAAATACTAAAACAGGAAAGCTATATGTGCCTAGATTTCCAGAAACTCTGAAAACTTGAAACATGTTATTTAATTTTATTTATTAGTTTAGATCTCTTGCTTAAATGTTAAATGCATACTTATTTAATTCTTTATTTACATAGCTATAGCAGTATAGAAAATATACCAAAACGCCAAGTGTTTGTTGAGAGGAGTAGGCAGTTTTCCTTCATGGACCACCATGCCTTAATGTTTCAATAATAATAATAATAATAATAATAATAATAATAATAATAATAATAATAATAATAATAATAATAATAATTGTGTAATTGTGTGAATGACTGTAATTCATGCCCCCACTTCAGGAGTTGGGTATTTTTTGGACTTTGGATAATTGTGAAGAAATGTCCGAGGGCTGTTTAAGAGGACTCAATCTCTTGCATTCACCTTAACGACTGAGGAAAACCTCTGAAAAACCTTCAGTCAGGTTTGCCGGTCTCCACAGGATTTAACCGGGACGGCCCGAATCAGAGTCGTGCGTTTAATGCTCGAGCCAACACTGTCGGTAATGTTTTAATTAGTAAGCACACCCCCGCGTCTCCCCTTACGTTCCTCCCCTTGGAAAGAAGTACATATTGTTGTTAACTCTTTGGCATAATAAACAAATATCTTGAGAGGCACGAATAATCTTTGCTGTTAAAGCGCCCTAAAACTAATACTAATTAGAGGTCTGCACGGGCCTACTTCTAGAAGCCTGGCCCGGCCCGGGCCCGAAATTTCAGGCCCGGGCCCGGCCCGGGCCCGTATTTAACTAGCTTATCAAAGCCCAGCCCGGCCCGGGCCCGCCATAAGTGTAAGTAGGCTGTTACAGCCCGTTCAGAGGTTAAACTCAAAGCAACAGCATGTGGATTTTTTAGATTTTACCATGGGATATGAATGAACGTCACAGTGGGGATGAAAAGTACTTTACGAGAAACAAAACGTTTTGAAATTTTGGTCGAAGAACATTTCTATGATCGCAATCGCAAATACCGATTTCAAATTATATCATAAAGCCCGAAAAAGCCCCTCTCATTCAGTGAAAAGCAGGCCGGGCCCGGCCCGGCCCGGCTTAAAATGCACAACAAGGCCCGGCCTACCCGGCCCGCGGGCCGGGCCCGGGCCCGTGCAGACCTCTAATACTAATACTAATACTAATACTAAAACCTATCTTATCTGTTTACAGGCTAGATCAGATTGAGAAGACTGCAATATGCAATAATACTGCTACGTCCATCCGGTTGATAGGCGACTTCTCATCTGATGCTCAATTCTTTGTTGCCACTGGTGTTCTATCCTTTCTCTATTGCATTGGAATATCAGTTGTCTACCTGCTATTTGACAACTTGTACCAGTCCAATGGAACCTTTCCTTTGGCCGTAAGTATATGCAGATAATTTAATTATCTATTGACTTAAATCAAGGAATTTGACAGTCATTTTCACATTGCTCATTCTTTGGCAATTTAAAGTAAACCTTCATGTTCAGACTTTGCACATTTGTGGCAAAATAAAATACATAATAAAATTAGATAATGTCTGATTCCAACATGACTCTTGTACCCTAGTGTAATTTAAGGTAGATCACCAATTTAATTATGTGATGAAGCCTTAGGGGTGTGCAAATATTTGAAATTCTGAAGTATTCGCGCAAAATTCACTATTCGTATTCGATTCAAAACTCGAATAGTAAGTAGGCCTATTCGAATTTTTTTTTAACGTAAAATGAAACCCGGTAGTTTTGAGGGGTAAACGCCCGTGTAAGATCCCGACTAGGGCTCTCGTTCTCACAGATGATGAAGAAGGAGGATTTGGGCCCGAAACTGACATGTCCACTTCCAAGTCTATAGCGAAGTAAAGTGCGATTTGGGAATTTTACATTCCAAAACTGCGAAAAACGTACCCTAACCTAATTGTAAGTTTCCTTAATACAACGTAGGCCTACAAGCATCTACTCTACCCCCACCCCCCACCCCATTTTAAGCCTTGTCCTAGGCCTACCATACCTCTAGGCCCCTCCCTACCTATCTTGGGCCTAGGCTAGTCCTGTTCCTAGCTAGGGCCTTGCTTACTGGACCAAGCCCTAAGTCCATAGGATAGGCCTAGACAGGCTATTCTTAGCAGTAGCTAGGCCTACCTTTCTTAAGCCTGGCAGCCTTATGCACTGAATTAGAGCCTAGGCCACCTATGCCATAAATAAAACTTGAAAATTACAAAATATTGATTCTTATGTGTACAACATGTTAATCTGCACTGTTTTGCCAATTATTCGATATTCGACTTTTTTGTATTTACTCTTCGATATTCGTATTCAAAGTGAAAAATCACTATTGGCACACCCCTAATATATACGTATGTGATTTATTATAATTATTTAATAATTATTATAAAATATTTATTATTTAACCCTTTTGATGCCAGCCATATGGAAGGGATATGTGAAAAATGCCAGGTCAATATTAAGTAAAATGCGTGTTTCCATTCAAAGTTTTAAAGAAAGTTTATTTTAGAAAATAGAATGTTGAAATTTTGGAATTATACATAAAGCACAACAAGGAGCAATATTTTTTGGTGAAAAAAATTCTAATTTTTTTTTTAATTTCAAAAATATTATTTTTGGTAAATTTTGTATGGTACACCCAAAATATCCATACAATACAACAGTAGCAATTATTTTTGTATATTTTTTTCAATGTCACCATCTAGAAGATTGAATTTTTTCCAATAATTTATAATAATGAAATAATTTATCAATATTTGTAATTTAGATGGTACGTCCAAAATTATAAAGTCATGCATTTGCAAAAATGAAAATTATGCTGCAAAAAATTAAAAAAATATCAAAATTTTAGTTTTGAAAGTAATTACTGAAATTTGAGAGTTGTGTACGGAACACATCAAGGAACAACATTATTATACAAAATCCTCATTTGTTTCTTTGGCCCTATTGCAATTTGAAAAATCAAAATTTTCAAAAATCCATTTTTTTAATTTTTAATTTTTGTAGTATATTTTTGATAACAATGTGCATTAGTGTTATTCATCGAAGATTTCAAGTTTATATTGAAGAGTTAAAAATAAAAAATACAGGACTTGGCCTACCTGAATACCCGCAGAAATGTCAAAACAACAATTGTTGCCTAAATTCTTGCCACATTCAAATTACTGGTTGGTTACATGTTTAAGATTGTCGAGATAACTTTGGTATTACAGCCATATAATTTAGTGTTCATTGTTGTACAACACACTATTTATGAATATAATTTTGTGTTCATTGTTGATAACAAGCTATTTATGACAAGGTTGTTCAATTAGTTTTGGAAAAGGCCAAATGGCTAGTTTAGTTTAGATTGGAGAAGGGTTGACAGGTTGGAAAGCATAGAGAAACATAAAGCCCAGCCTGAAGGGCTGGGGGCGACAAAACTTTTCACCTGCTGATGACAACTGTAGCTAATTTAAAGTTGTTTACCTTAATCCACGACGCGTTTCGCGACGCACTTCGGCACCCAGAAGGACGAAACGCGTCGTGGATTAAGGTAACAACTTTAAATTAGCTACAGTTGTCATCAGCAGGTGAAAAGTTTTGTCGCCCCCAGCCCTTCAGGCTGGGCTTTATGTTCTCTATGCTTTCCCAACCTGTCAACCCTTCTCCAATCTAAACTATTTATGACAAGGGCTACACATGCAACAAGTATACCAATATACCAATGTTATGCATAAAATAGAATGAACTTGAAACATGCTCCTGTAGCTACAACATTTTCCACAAGCAGTATACATAAATAAATAAACACATACATAAACTAGCAATTAGCACCTGCATATTGCATGCATTTGATTGAGAGCAGCAGGCAGCAATTCACAAGCAATGCAATGCATACAGAGTATCACAGTTTTCTAGTCTAGGTCTACATGATGGTCCTCAAATCTCAATACTTGGCACAACATTTCAAGCATTCCCTGCACACAGTTCTGGACCGCTTTCTTTGGAAAAATTTTAACAAAAATAGGAAAAAAAATTAGTGACTTCTAGATGATATTTTCTATAACAATATGCATCAGTGTTATTCATAATAGATTTCAAGTTTATATTGAACAACTAATAATAAAAACTACAGGCCTTGGCCTACCTAAATACCTACACAAATGTAAAAGCAACAAACATTGCCCAAACTTTTTTGCCACATTCAATATTACTGGTTACTAATAGACATTGCATTGCAACAAACAATTTTTGAATAGGGCTACACATGCAACAAGTATACCGGTACCAATTGGCAATACGATACCAATGTTATGCATGAAATAAAAATAAAAATTGAAACATGCTCCTGTAGCTACAACATTTTCCACAAACGGTACACATAAATAAATATACACAATACACATGCATAAACTAGCATTAGCACCTGCACTTGCATTTGATTGAGAGCAGCAAGTAGCAATTCGCAAACAAGCACAAATTTGAAAATAATAGTGGAGAATGCACACAAAGTATCACAGTTTTCTAGCCTAGGCCTACATGACACATTTATGGTCCTCAAAACTCAATACATATTGTAGGCCCTACACCTGGCACAACATTTACAACTTAGCATTTCTTGCACACAATTCTGGACCGCTTTCTTTGAAAAAATATTTAGCAACTTCTAGATGATATTTTCTATTACAATATGCATCAATGTTATTCATCAAAGATTTCAAGTTTATATTGAACAGCAAATAAAAAAACTACAGGCCTACCAGCATAGGCCTACCCGCAAAGTTAAAAAAAAAAACGCTGCCTACACTATTTTGCCTCATTCAATATTATGCTTCTGGTACATGCTTACGATGCATAGCTCATTATTATGTAATTCAAAAAGTGGCAATAAATACAATACAATACAATACATTGTCAAGTAAGCCTTGGTATAGGGCGGGGTAACAATAATATAATTTAGTGTTCATTGGTGTAGGCTACAACAAACTATTTTAGAACAAGGGCAACAATTAGATATTTTATGCCTAAAATAAAGAAAACTTGAAACATACTTCTGCATCTAGGCCTATAAAGTTTTCACAATTAGTAGGCCTACCGGCACCCATAAATTAACACAAACAATAACAGAGTCTACATAAAATTGGTAGCAGAGCATCTACATATTTGATTGAAAGCAACAAGCAGCAGCTTTGTAAGCAAGCAATAATTTGAAAATAATAGTGGAGAATACACACAAAGTCCAACAGTTTTCTAGCCTACATGACACATTTATGGTTCTCAATACACATACCATGCACCCCTTGTGGCATTTCCTACACACAGTTCTGGACCGCTTCCTTTTTCGCTCGCTACTACAAACAACACATTTTTTTCTTTTTTACCGGGAAGCGAATCCAGAGCAACCTCACGGCTTCTTTTTTGTGGCATATCTCTACCACCCACATAAGGCCTACCCATTGCTGTGGCTGGTGCGTGTTGCTTAGAAGATATCCAGTCATTGCCAATTGAATCAATTACAGAAATAGTGAACAGCAGCCGAGAAAGAGGGGTTTTAGGTGGCAATGTATTTTCTATATAAATAATACAAGCGTTTAGTATCATTCTTGAAAAAATGTTGAAAGAAACTTTTTTCTAATACTTTATTGTGCGCCTCTCGTCAAAATAAAAATATGTCATCATATCAGATGAGTCAATCCCACCCATGAAATCATTATAAGATTGAATTATTTCCGGCTTTTTTGTTATTCTGACTTGCCCGCGTCTGGTTTTTGTACGTTCAATGTCACGATTGGAGGATGATGTGGATAAAAGTAAAACAGCATTTTTTTTAGACTTTTTTCCCTATATCCACCAGCTAGGACAGGCCCTTGACGGTAGAATTTTTTTTCACCCACAGCAAATTTTGACCGAAGAGCAAGTGGCAAAAATTTTCTATTTCCGCGGATCGTACCGGTGAGAAGCGTTTGGCAGTTCTAAAGTTGTTTGGCAAGTGGCACCATTGTAAAACAATTGTCCATAAAAATATGAAAACCTTTCCGCAGACAGTTACTTATTCTCATTAGCTTCATAACCACAGTGTACCCTAACCCATTCTTTTTAATCTCATCCTTATCGTCAATGCTCTTTGCCCCCCTGTAGACGTAGAATGCCAGGCAGTAGTTGACAACAGAATCGATAACATCCAAAATTTGATTGCCCCAACAATGATGGTGTTTGTTGGGCAAATATTGCATCAGCTGGGTTTGGTTTTTAGTTCCCAAACTAGGTGCCTAACACCAAATAGTATTTTCATGAACCGGATAATCGTTTAAGAAACCGGATAAAAACCGGTATTTGCTCCGCAAGATTTTGTGTGTATATCCTCCCCCCCCCCCCCCCCCCCCGGCACTGCACTAAACAGCTCTCAAGACCGAGCGCTCATCAATTATCGTAATGTCCCAAGACGTAATGCTGTTCCCATAAACAATGACGTGTTTGATGAAGTAGTATTTCATATCACGAAGAGAACAGCTGCAGGCCATTAAGATAACACTCCACGATTCCTTGCATCCGCTTTTTATCTTGTCACAGTCTAGTCAAGGTCACGGATGCGTTGGCGCGGGCGGGAGAGGGGGGTGGGGCTGGAGTCGGAATGCTGGAGAGTAAACAAGATAAGGAAAGGCCAGCCTCAACAGTATCTCTATTCCCATGTGATTAATTTCAGTTATTACCACTGGTGACAGCTTTGACATCTAGCAGATTGAAAACATAAGAATTGTTATGGTTGGTTATAAGATCGCGAGTGGTTAGACAGAAGGGTTGGGGGGGTGAGGGGCATACTCAACACACTGCCACAAGCCGGCGGCATGAACAAAGGACATTATAATTCAAAAGAAAATCGCCGCCAAGCACAAAGGAAATTAGAAAGTGCATGTTTACATTAACCTTCAGCGGGAAAGCCCGGCAAATAGAAAAAAACTTTATTTTTGAATTTTCGAAAAACCGGTTTACGAAATGAAAACCGGTTTCCTACGTAACCGGTTTCAAACCGGTTTCCGATTATTCGATGTAGGCCCTAGTTCCAACTAAACTTTCATCTATGCTAAGTTGTTCATGGGGTGTATAATGATGGCAAAAGACACGGTTGGCATGATCAAGAAGGGGAGTAAACTTAGCAGTGGGGTCATAACCATCTTCACCTGGTCCCGGTAAATTAGAGTTGTCAACCAAGTGAAAAAATTTGAGAAGAATTTGAAAGCGGTTTCTAGAAAACATATTGCCAAACCAATTGCACGTTTGAGAAGAAGAAGTGAACCAGTAAGATTGCGAAGGATGCCCATATTGAAAATCACAGCTAGAAATGCTTTGACTTCATTCAGGGTCACATCTTTCCATTGCTTAGCTCTAGCATGGGCAGATAGATTTATATGATGTTCGGCAAGAAACTGACGGGCATACCTGTTGGTCTCCCTGACGATCAGCTGTAAAAGAGTGGCTGTAAAAAACATGTGAAAATAGGCAATGGGGGGAGAATCCGGCGGGGGGCATGTTTTGGACCTGTCAGTTCCAGGAATTGGAACTGGTGTAGGGGCGGAACTTCTAGGCCTAAAATCTCGTCCCAATCATCATCATAATCATTGCTCTGGCCACCACCACTTCTATCATCACTACTAGGCCTATCATTATTCGAGTTATTGCTGTCACTCCAACTGCCGTCACTGTCAGTCACGGGAATAGGCCTAGGAGGCGAACGGTTACGCCTTCCCCGACGCGCGAGAGGAACATCATCGTCACTTGAAGATGACGCGCTGATTTCATTATCTGCACCGTGAGAAATGGGTGCAAAAAAATCATCTCTGTCCGTCAACAATTCACTTTCGCTATACTCACTAAGATCTCCGTCTAAAAGATTGCAAATGTCAATATTTTGGAGCTCTGGCAGAACACGGGACGCCATGTTGGTCCAAGTAATAATAACGTTAGTTCGTTCTTCGTCCGTGCACTCGCTGCACGCATATCGCGCACGAAGAAGTTCGACTTTCGATAGTAGTCTAGCAATATATACCGCCAAATTCGAAATTAAATAACCTTTGCAACGATGTTTATCACGCCCGCGCGAAGTGTCATTTGGGAGAGCTATGACCAGCGAAAGTGGGCCGAGCCGATATATCGGCTTTTGGCATCCAAAGGGTTAATTATTCATTATTCATAGTAATAATTTTAGTCAAATTTTTAATTCATTAAATTTAAATTTGTTGTTCAGGATATTTGGTGAAACCTTAAACAACAGTTGTCGATCTATGGTGACAACTTTGTAAATAGAAAAACTTGTATGCAGTGCAAATGTTAGCCCTGGGGGTCATTTTAGTAAGTTGTCAATGCTGTGCAATAACTTAAGCATGATTTATTTATTCCATTTACAGAGTTGTCACTCACTATTGATATAAAATTCTGTCGTTTTGAGTTAGCAAATAGGTCCCCAGCCATAAATATTTCATGGTAATTTATTAGTTACTAATATTTGCAATTGAAAACGGACGTAGCCTAGTGAGTGTATGATAGTAGTACGTTTAAAATAAGTGAATGGGGTTCTAAAAAGTGTAATTTCGAGACAACACATTTCAATTATGTGTATGTTGAATATGGACCATGTGCTAGCTTCCATTGGCAAACACCCAAAGTGGAGCATGTACATGTAAGTTTAGAAATATAACTGCAAAAGTGAATGCTCAATACTTCTTACAAGACTGGGTTATATTTGTATGTATGCTTTCCTCTACATGTAAGCGTTAACTTGAGCTTGTTACTTACACACATTCCGCAGATAGAACATAATATAAGAGTTGGAGTAAGAAGATATACTATGTGAATGGAAAGTGATTCAGAAATCAATACATTTGTTTTTACTTTCTAGGACTTTATCATGACTGTTACACTTGGAGTGTTCTGGCTCTCTGGCAGTGCAGCTTGGGCTAATGGTCTGAATGGACTGAAGAATGGTACACGGGCAGTGTTTGGCTCTACTCGTTGCAAACAAGGTATCTGTGTCTCCTCATCTGTGGGGAGCTTCTCGGGACTTAACATTTCAGTGGTAAGTATCTTGATATTAAACTATGTACTTCTTCAATATTTGCTAAGTGTCAGTGTTAAGTATAATAATGGAATGGAAGTAATGCATTACTGTAACAACTTTCTCAATAAGCCGATTGTAACACCTTTATAATGGTCTTGACAGTCACGGGTAGGCCTAAAGTATTTTTGTTAGTTTTGAAGTGTTTTTTTTTTTAAATGTAACAAATGGTTGTGTAACAAACTTAAGGCTGTGTGTTCACCAAAAACCATAATCCAAAATATATATAAAACAGTAGTTATAGAGTATGATCATTAATCACTGTCTTTTGAAAAGATCAATGAGTCATTCCATATGAAATCAACCAAAATATGATTATTTTTTTTTCTGACCATTTCCGATTTTCCTGAAATTTGGTACACAAGCAGATACTATTTCAAATAAAAACTGTGATTTTTTAAAGATTTTTGTGATAAGTCGTTTCTGATATATGGGGTCACCAATATTTGACCCCGGGTGACCTCGTTTGTGTATCGCGCCACGATTTTCTCAATAAATTCTTCCCTAATTATGCTACAGACCTCAATGAGAGCTCATTTTAAAGCCCTTGAAAAGTTGTATCCAGAAAATATCATACACATACACTTTAATGGTAACATCTGGAGTTGTATGTTCTTACATCTGTTGAAGGTCAATCAAAGGTCAATAGCTAAAATATTCCATCTTGGATTGTGTTGAAATTTTATATTATTTAAGTAAATACATGTGTGAACAATTCCTGAAAATTTCAGCCTGTTATATTAAGGAGTTATTTAGCTATAAAATATTCTTTCTATGATATGTAAGTAATAGCCACATTGTGGTGGGGTGGCTAAATTGTTTGTCACAATATTGTTTGGTTATGCCTCTAATGTAAGTCTTGATTAATGAGTTGCTTATGAGTCAGGTGTTAATTTCAATTTCCCAATTCATATATTTCTTCAAAATTCTTCAAAAGATTACGTGTCAATTAAGGAAGGCAAATACCGTGTTCAACATCAAAAGAGACTTGTCTTAACTAATTTAAAAGAAACATACAGAGCATTTAAAGAAAAGCATCCAAACTTAAAGTACAGGTAGGGTTTTCTAAATTTGCAGAGCTGCGACCAAAACACTGTGTTCTTCCAGGTGCTTCAGAAACGTACTCGGTTTGCGTGTGCACTATCCATCAAAATGTTAAATTGATGATAATTGGTTCAAAATTAGCAACACTATCTCAAGATTCCCAGTTTCAAACATACCATCATATTCTGTCAGGCATGATGTGTCAATCCCCTCAGCAGACTGATTGCCAATGCCAATGCCAATATTGCCCAGGGACAAAAGTTGAGGGATGATTTAGAAAAGTTGTTTGATGAAAACATAATTGATGAAGTGTCTTACAAACAATGGCAGACAACCGATCGCTGCAATCTCGATACGGTTAAAAAAACAACAAGAGACTTCATCGATTCATTCCTTGATAAACTTGAACTTTTACGAAATCACGATTTTATTGCCAAACAGCAGGCTGCTTTTCTTCAGCAAATAAAATCTACACTATAGCCTGGTGAAGTAATTGTATCAGGTGACTTTGCAGAAAATTATAGCTTTGTTGTTCAAGATGCGGCACAGGCTTCCACTGGACTAATAGCCAGGCCACGCTTCACCCATTTGTATATTATTATCTCTCTCTTCTTCTTCTCTTATGCCCACATCGACATATTTATGTCATCATGTGTCTTGACAACCAGTAAAGATAGGACTCCTGTTCCCTCCTGTCCATACCCCCTGGCATTTCCCCATAGTGTCCTTTCAATGTAGCGCATCTAAATAGATGTTGTCTGTCCTGTATTCCTTCACCACAGAGCTTACACATGCTGCTCTCCATCACACCTATTCTGTGTAAGTGCTTTGCTAGCAAGTCATGGCCGGTATCTAGTCTAAACTGTGCTGTTGTAGTTCTTCTTTTATAATGGTTTGTCCTCTCATTTCCTCCTTTCCTTGTTTTAACTAGCTCACTCCACATTTTATTCTTGCCTTTCTCCTTCCATGCTTTCTTTACCTCCGAGTTGCTGGCTGATTTCAGATGGGATTTAGCTGATCTGTATGAAATGTTGTTTATGAATTGCTTGGTTTTACTTCCCATTTTAGCAAGGAAATCAGCCTTCTCGTTTCCGTTTATGCCGCAGTGTGCCGGTATCCATTGTAGCATAACTGTGTTACCTGCATTCATCAACCTCAGGATTCTTATCTTGCAGTTTCTTATTTCTGCTTCTGTTTCTTCTCTACTCACTATAGCCTGGATAGATGCTCTTGAGTCTGTTAGTATCACCACCTTCCTTTCTCTAAAGTATTCAATCTTCTCCAACGCTTTGCTTATTGCTCTCATCTCCCCATCAAAGTTACTACCATTTGATCCTGCTGGGAATGATTCCTCAAACTCTCTACTGTATTCCTGCACCTGCATTCCCTTCTCCTGGTGTTGCTGATCCATCCGTGTATATATGCAGCCACTCCTTCTCTGGGTATTCTTTGTGAATAAATCTTAGTGCCAGACTTCTCATATGCTCCTCTTGATAGTTCTTCTTTTTCTCTTGAATTCCTTCAATGTTTAGTTGATGGTTTATTTCCAATGATGACATATGAATGTTTGGTTTTTCCTATTTCTTGTCTGTTTTCAGTTATCACTTCCCCCATTAATTTTCCCACTACATTCCTAGCTTCAGTTATGAATGTTTTTTGTGTTTTAAGGCCTTCTTGGGATCTCTGTCCCAATAATCTACATCTAAGCGAACCATTTTTTCGTACAGGCTTCCAGCTGCTACATTTCTCCTTGCTTCCAGTGGTGGGACTTCAGCTACTGTTTCCATTGCGGTGATAGGTGTGGTTTTCACTCCTCCTGTTATGATCCTCAGGGCTTTATTTTGGATAATGTTGAGCTTGTCCAAGTGTTTTTGAAGTGTTAATCAACATGGCATTTCCATATTCCAACACTGGACGTATGTATGTTTTGTATGTCGTAGATAGCGTATTGACATTGGCTCCCCACGTTACCCCTGATACTCTTTTCAGTAAGCCTAGTCTTTTATTACTTAATTGGCACATTCTGTCGATATGGCTAGACATCGTCATTTTCTTATCCATCATTACACCAAGATAGATTGGGTCTTCTTCGTATTTTAAGCTTACTCCTGTGTGTTATTATGTGCATCAGTCAAAACTGGAGTATACTAGTTATGTATTTATATCAGATTCACTTGTTCACGACACTGTTGCAGTTTACACCTTTCAAAAACTGCTTATTTCTCTTCTCCAGCAAAAAATCGGAACATTTAACCAAAGTATTTTATTTCTCTGATTGAGCAGCATCTCAGTATAAAAACAAGAAAAATTTTGCTAATCTGTGTCATCACGAACTTGATTTTGGTATTCAAGCTGAATGGCATTTCTTTGCCACATCACACGGCCAGGGGCCGTGTGATTGGAGTTGGTGGGTCGGTAAAGAGGCTAGCAGCTAGAGCAAGTCTCCAACGACCGAGTGAGGACCAAATAATAACTGCTCAGGACTTATTTCTATGGGCAAGAGACAATCTTAAAAGCAGGTTATGTTGATAGAAGTATGCCAATCGGCTGGGATATATAGTGTTAGGATAGGATCCAACAGCTTACCTTTGAAGTGTGATGGAAGCTGCCGAATTTTTAGAAGTTTTAAAGTTACAAAGATATATACAAAACACATAAAAACGAGACGTTTCGACACGAGGTCTTGATCACTCAGGAGAAAGATGGCCACTGACTATACTAATCAAAATGGCGGCTAAAGACTAAAAACTAAAAACTGAAGGCCACTGACTGAACTAGTCAAAATGGCTGCTAAAAACTAAAAAACTATGTACAGTATATTTACAAGGTGCTGTTGGGGGAGGAAAAGTGACAGATGTAGGTGAAGGTGAAGGGTGGGAGAGAGCTGGTCCTATCGAATGTTGATGTTAGGAGGCAGCCTGGATTTTGTGATCCACTGGTGTGCTAACTCCCATCTTCTCAGTTCACCTGGGTTGCAGCTGGCTGGGAGTGACTTGACCACTTTGGTTGTGTAGCACACGTTGAAAGCCAAGTTGTGGGATGCTGCATGTCGAGCCACTGGTTTGTCCATGGTGCGGTTTTTTGTGTCCTGTCTGTGACCATTCATGCGCGATCTTAACGAGTTTCTGGTTAGGCCTATGTATTCGGCAGGACAACGTTTGCATTTAAGTTGGTACACCACATTGGTGGTTTTGCAAGTGTTGTGCTGTCGAATGGGGTAGGTCCTGCCAGTGGCCTGGGCACTGAAGGTCGTTGAGGGTTGATGAATGTGGCATGTCAGACATCCATTTCCCCCTTTACAAGGAAAGGAGCCGGCTGGTTCCTTCTCGGAAGCTTCCTTTTTCCGGCAGTCTCTCTTGACAATAAGGTCCGAGATGTTTGGGGGGCGTCTAAAGGCAACTCTGGGTAAGGTTTTAACAAGATTTTGCGTCTTGGTGGAGGATGTTAGTATATGAAGGCCACTCTTCATAATGCCGTTTAGTGCCTGTAGTCCGGGGTGCCACTGAGTGACCAGAGGTATGACGTCATTGGGAGTGGAGGTGATCTGCCTGACGGGCTTGTTGATGCGTTCTTGGACGTTAGCCTTACTGTAGCCTCGAGCCACAAACGCATTGGTAATGCGCTCGCAATACTTGGCAAGGTCTTTTGGGTCAGAGCAGATACGGCGACCTCTCACAGCCAAGGAGTAGGGTAGGGCTCGTTTAGTATAGGCCGGGTGACAACTGTCGTGGTGGAGGTAGAGTTGTTTGTTAGTGGGTTTGAAATGGACATCTGTCCTCAACAACCCTGATTCTAGATGGATGTCCACATCTAGGAATGCCACAAACGAAGCGGAAGATTCCCAGGTGAAGCTTAACACGCTGGCATTGTTGAGATCAGTGAGAAAGATGTCCAGAAGAGCTTGGCCATGTGGCCATATCAAGAAGAAGTCGTCGATGAATCGGAAGAAGCACAATGGTAGATGATCACGTTTGGCTAGAAACTCTTTTCTAGCTTGCCGACAAACAGGTTGGCGTAAGATGGAGCCATTCTTGTGCCCATGGCTGTGCCTTTGATTTGTAGGTAATGGTCATCTTTAAACCGAAAGTTGTTGAAGCGGAGGACCATGTGTGCTAGTTCGGTGAGAAAGGGAGTGTCAGGTTTTGTGCCCGGTGGTCGAGATTTGAGAAAATGTTCCAGCGCGGATAATCCTTGTGTTGTTGGGATGTTGGTGTAAAGAGAGGTGACATCATGTCACCTCTCTTTACACCAACATCCCAACAACACAAGGATTATCCGCGCTGGAACATTTTCTCAAATCTCGACCACCGGGCACAAAACCTGACACTCCCTTTCTCACCGAACTAGCACACATGGTCCTCCGCTTCAACAACTTTCGGTTTAAAGATGACCATTACCTACAAATCAAAGGCACAGCCATGGGCACAAGAATGGCTCCATCTTACGCCAACCTGTTTGTCGGCAAGCTAGAAAAAGAGTTTCTAGCCAAACGTGATCATCTACCATTGTGCTTCTTCCGATTCATCGACGACTTCTTCTTGATATGGCCACATGGCCAAGCTCTTCTGGACATCTTTCTCACTGATCTCAACAATGCCAGCGTGTTAAGCTTCACCTGGGAATCTTCCGCTTCGTTTGTGGCATTCCTAGATGTGGACATCCATCTAGAATCAGGGTTGTTGAGGACAGATGTCCATTTCAAACCCACTAACAAACAACTCTACCTCCACCACGACAGTTGTCACCCGGCCTATACTAAACGAGCCCTACCCTACTCCTTGGCTGTGAGAGGTCGCCGTATCTGCTCTGACCCAAAAGACCTTGCCAAGTATTGCGAGCGCATTACCAATGCGTTTGTGGCTCGAGGCTACAGTAAGGCTAACGTCCAAGAACGCATCAACAAGCCCGTCAGGCAGATCACCTCCACTCCCAATGACGTCATACCTCTGGTCACTCAGTGGCACCCCGGACTACAGGCACTAAACGGCATTATGAAGAGTGGCCTTCATATACTAACATCCTCCACCAAGACGCAAAATCTTGTTAAAACCTTACCCAGAGTTGCCTTTAGACGCCCCCCAAACATCTCGGACCTTATTGTCAAGAGAGACTGCCGGAAAAGGAAGCTTCCGAGAAGGAACCAGCCGGCTCCTTTCCTTGTAAAGGGGGAAATGGATGTCTGACATGCCACATTCATCAACCTCAACGACCTTCAGTGCCCAGGCCACTGGCAGGACCTACCCCATTCGACAGCACAACACTTGCAAAACCACCAATGTGGTGTACCAACTTAAATGCAAACGTTGTCCTGCCGAATACATAGGCCTAACCAGAAACTCGTTAAGATCGCGCATGAATGGTCACAGACAGGACACAAAAAACCGCACCATGGACAAACCAGTGGCTCGACATGCAGCATCCCACAACTTGGCTTTCAACGTGTGCTACACAACCAAAGTGGTCAAGTCACTCCCAGCCAGCTGCAACCCAGGTGAACTGAGAAGATGGGAGTTAGCACACCAGTGGATCACAAAATCCAGGCTGCCTCCTAACATCAACATTCGATAGGACCAGCTCTCTCCCACCCTTCACCTTCACCTACATCTGTCACTTTTCCTCCCCCAACAGCACCTTGTAAATATACTGTACATAGTTTTTTAGTTTTTAGCAGCCATTTTGGACTAGTTCAGTCAGTGGCCTTCAGTTTTTAGTTTTTAGTCTTTAGCCGCCATTTTGATTAGTATAGTCAGTGGCCATCTTTCTCCTGAGTGATCAAGACCTCGTGTCGAAACGTCTCGTTTTTATGTGTTTTGTATATATCTTTGTAACTTTAAAACTTCTAAAAATTCGGCAGCTTCCATCACACTTCAAAGGTAAGCTGTTGGATCCTATCCTAACACTATAAATCTTAAAAGCAGTGTTTTCAAGTTTGTGCCAACTGAAGATATTGAGGTCAATAGGCAAATATTAAATAATCGTTTCAACTTACTCCAACCTATTACCGGGACTCGCAGTTTCCATGCATTTATCCCAACTTCAACACATACTTTGATGGTGAAACAGTTTTCCACTTCAGATTCAAGCAAAGAGGTGGTAGTAACACCTTATAAGAAGGTATCTTTCGAAGAGGTGAATGATTTTGTAACGGTATAGTACGCAGGTCAGTGGTGGCTTGGATTTGTATTGAAGAAAATGAAGACTTTGAATGAACTACAAATCAGATTCCTGTCTCCACATGGACCATCACCTTCCTTCACATATCCAGAACGGGGTGACGAATTAGTTGTGTCTCTTGAAGATGTTCTTTCAACTGCTTCCGTTGAACTAGGTGGAAGTGGAGCAAGAACGTACAAGTTGAAAAAGGAAGACGGCAATAGAGCGACAAGACTTCTTGAGGCAAGATTGAAGAAGTAAGGTAAATTATTACTTCAATTGTACCAACCAATATTGATAACATTTTGTCTTTTCAGAACAAACCAAGGGGGTTTAAAACACAGGACAAAATGTGCTGTAAAATGTGAATAGTGACACCACAATGTGGCTATTACTTACATATCATAGAAAGAATAATTTATAACTAAAGAACTCCTTAATTTAACCGGCTGAAATTTTCAGGAATTGTTTACACATGTATTTACTTAAATAATATAAAATTTCAACACAATCCAAGATGGAGTATTTTAGCTATTGACCTTTGACCTTCAACAGATGTAAGAACATACAACTCCAGATGTTACCATTAAAATGTATGTGTATGATATTTTCTGGATACAACTTTTCAAGAGCTTTTAAAATGAGCTCTCATTGAGGTCTGTAGCATAATTAGGGAAGAATTTATTGAGAAAATCGTGACGCGATACGCAAACGAGGTCACCCGGGGTCAAATATTGGTGACCCCATATATCAGAAACGACTTATCACAAAAATCTAAAAAAAAAATCACAGTTTCTATTTGAAATAGTATCTGCCTGTGTACCAAATTTCAAGAAAATCAGAGAAAGTCATAAAAAAAACTTGGTTGATTTGACATGGAATTACTTGAAATTTTTTTTTTTGATTTTTTTGGTTGATGCATTTTCCTTTATTACTACTTTTTTGAATGATAGTTTTTGCTAAGTTTGGCAAAAATTATACTATTTGGATGGCAGATATTTTTAATATATATATATATATATATATATATATATATATATATATATATATATATGTTTAATCTTGGCTTTATAGCAGGCGACTATGACATGACGCTGTTATGTTAGTACTTTTAGACAGAAATTAAAAAAGTGACTACACCGGGGTTTGAACCCGGGACCTTAGCTTACCGGGCTATGCTCTTACCAACTGAGCTATGCGGCCACCAATTTAAAACTGTCTAATTTTTGGTCTGTTTTGTACATTGTTAATAACGTGTGTAGAGCAGATTGCACTGCCTATTAGACTACACATGAAAATAACTTGGAGAAATACAAACCATCTCTGTAACCCTAGAGTTGGGAAATATGATGTTTAACTTGGCTTTATAGAGGCGACTATGACGCTGTTATGTTAGTACTTTTAGACAGAAATTAAAAAAGTGACTACACCGGGGTTTGAACCCGGGACCTTAGCTTACCGGGCTATGCTCTTACCAACTGAGCTATGCGGCCACCAATTTAAAACTGTCTAATTTTTTGTCTGTTTTGTACATTGTTAATAACGTGTGTAGAGCAGATTGCACTGCCTATTAGACTACAATATTAATAACTAGCATAGCCCGGTAAGCTAAGGTCCCGGGTTCAAACCCCGGTGTAGTCACTTTTTTAATTTCTGTCTAAAAGTACTAACATAACAGCGTCATAGTCGCCTACTATAAAGCCAAGGTTAAACATCATATTTCCCAACTCTAGGGTTACAGAGATGGTTTGTATTTCTCCAAGTTATTTTCATGTGTAGTCTAATAGGCAGTGCAATCTGCTCTACACACGTTATTAACAATGTACAAAACAGACCAAAAATTAGACAGTTTTAAATTGGTGGCCGCATAGCTCAGTTGGTAAGAGCATAGCCCGGTAAGCTAAGGTCCCGGGTTCAAACCCCGGTGTAGTCACTTTTTTAATTTCTGTCTAAAAGTACTAACATATACTATATATATATATATATATATATATTAATTTCAGATTTTCGCGGACATATGTAAACATATTGTTTTTTACTGGGGCTTTTTGCCGCGAATAATTTATTAAAGAAGAGGGCACTGACTTACCCCTCCTCTCCTGACGTTTCGGGAAAGTCGCATCTCCCATCCTCAGAGGCCTTCACTCCACGATGTGTTGCCTGGAGCTCCTCACTCGCGAACTGACTGTTCTCGTTGCTGTCACTCTCGCGTGTATGTCTACGTCATCGTGCTTATCTCGTAGTGAAACAAGTTTGGATCGACTACGCGTCATAGGTCCTCGTTCGGGTATAGTGACGTCTTCAACACAACAGCTGGAGCTGGGGTCTTGTGTTGGCGTCACGACGTTGGGGTTGTTAGAACGTAGCACACGGGCTTCTTGTTGATGTTGTAGGAGAACAGGTTTCCAGGAAGTAGGCAACCGTTGTCCGTCATCCCGTTTGTTGAGACTTCGAGAGGCTATTGAAATAGAAAAACAACCGGGAAGTCTCAACAAACGGAATGACGGACAACGGTTGCCTACTTCCTGGAAACCTGTTCTCCTACAACATCAACAAGAAGCCCGTGTGCTACGTTCTAACAACCCCAACGTCGTGACGCCAACACAAGACCCCAGCTCCAGCTGTTGTGTTGAAGACGTCACTATACCCGAACGAGGACCTATGACGCGTAGTCGATCCAAACTTGTTTCACTACGAGATAAGCACGATGACGTAGACATACACGCGAGAGTGACAGCAACGAGAACAGTCAGTTCGCGAGTGAGGAGCTCCAGGCAACACATCGTGGAGTGAAGGCCTCTGAGGATGGGAGATGCGACTTTCCCGAAACGTCAGGAGAGGAGGGGTAAGTCAGTGCCCTCTTCTTTAATAAATTATTCGCGGCAAAAAGCCCCAGTAAAAAACAATATGTTTATATATATATATATATATATATATATATATATATGTTTTACCTTGGCTTTATAGTAGGCGACTAAGACGCTGTTATGTTAGTACTTTAGATAGAACTCTTTCTTCTTTCTTCTTTCTTTCTTTCTCTTTCTTAGAACTTTAGAGTCACTTTTTTAATTTCTATCTAAAGTATTAACATATATATATATATGCAGACATTGTATTTTCGGGTAGTCCGTGTGGTTTTATTATCAGTTCCAACGTTTCGGGCAGTTCTCCCTGCCCATCTTCAAGGAAATTTAAAACATAAAACAATATCAAAACAAACAAAACCTTACTTCTTAACAAACACTGCAACTGGATACAAAGACAAAACCAAAAAGCTTAGAAAACATAGGTACTAATGACAACATATTATGAACATCCAGATATTTTAAAAACTGTGAAGACATCAACACACTCTATTACTTTTTAGACGACCTCAGCGTACGAGTAGATGGCTCAAGGGCTGAGGTCGTCTAAAAAGTAATAGTGTGTTGATGTCTTCACAGTTTTTAAAATATCTGGATGTTCATAATATGTTGTCATTAGTACCTATGTTTTCTAAGCTTTTTGGTTTTGTCTTTGTATCCAGTTGCAGTGTTTGTTAAGAAGTAAGGTTTTGTTTGTTTTGATATTGTTTTATGTTTTAAATTTCCTTGAAGATGGGCAGGGAGAACTGCCCGAAACGTTGGAACTGATAATAAAACCACACGGACTACCCGAAAATACAATGTCTGCATATTCAATCCGTGAAAGTCTGCGATATAACATATATATATATATATATATTATTTAGGGCTGTGCGAATATTCGACATTCGAATAATTTTTTTCCAATATAGTAACTATTTGAATTTCGAATAGTAACTACGTATTCGAAATTCGAACTATTTTGGCTTCATTGCGAGTCTCGCGGTAACTGTTAAAAAGCCCGCTAAAAGTGCAAGGAGTTTGAATTTTTGCCGCCAGAGTAGTAATTAAAGTAATTAAAGAAGGATTTTATCTGGTTAGGGCCCAACCGGACTATTGCCTATACAACCTAAATAATAAGTTAGCTAGACCTTCATTTGCAGGCTTTGTATTTGCAATGTGACCTAGCTCCCACATTGACAAACTTCTAGACCTAGGCTAGGCCCTAGCATGCATTAGGCCTATTGCTGTGCACGAGGCTAGCCAAATTCTAAATACCAAATACCAACTGGGCATCTGCATAATAAAACAACATAATAAAAATAAAAACTTGAAAATTTTCAATGAACGGTCCTTGAAATGTGCTCTTGTCGCAAGATAAGCTTTTCAGGATAATTCAGGGAAATGTGATCTTCAAGCACGGAGCATTGATTGATATCGACGTGAAAAATACTACTTTACATCAACACAAGTACAGCGCGGGCGACGGGGCGCAGCTACTGAGAGAAAACGGATAACTTGACATTCCATTCTCACCCAGCCAGCACGTGCATGCCCAAGTAGCACAGAAAATGTGTGCGCTTATGGGCCATCAGCGGCAAAGTGATGGCAAAGTTTTGCGTTGATGGGCCGCCTATGGCCCATAAGCACACTTCCGACAGTCGTCGCTGCAAAAGTTTTGCGTTGATGGGCCGCCTATGGGCCATAAGCACACAACCGACAGGCGGCGAACAGTAGGCGGCCCTCCTATGGCCCATAAGCACACAACCGACGGGAATCTAATGAGAGTATATAACACATTTGATGATGGATTAAAAGGAATAATTTAATTATCAATTTCGTCATGTTACGCTAATCATTCTCGCTCTTCTTCCTCGATTTAAGGAATATTGACGCTCTCACATTAAAGGTATATCATTTTAGCAGTGGAGATCAAGCTGAACAAGTCAACACTGAAAAACAGGACATATACCGACCAACAATACCATACTTTGCAGACAAATACCCATGCAAACCCAATACATGACAACGGATTGTTTGTTTGGTGCAAGGGGGACAATCCCAAAGTTTTTTGTTGATTTTTGCAACACTTTTAAGTTAGGCAAAACACTGATACAAAACGTATCGATGGTGGCATTGAAAGGTTCCATTTCCATTCTTAGGAATCACCTTTATGGCCTAAACATGAAATTTTTAAATTGTATTATTATGACTAATTTCTTGAATTTGTATTTAAATTTTAAACCTTTTTTAATTGTTATTAATCAATGAATGTTATTTTTATTCTGTGTCCTTGTGGCAATTGTATTTGTACAACAGAGTTTTGTTTTGTTAAAAAAACTAAAAGTTCTCTCTCTTAAACTTATTATTTGATAATATTAATATTATGATAATATATTATTATATATCATTCCGATACCGAATACTCCACGTAGGGTTTCCAAAATAATACTTTGATTATTGCATGCAATCGACATAATTTTTAAATTAATTTCAAACATGTTTATAAATACGGTCATTAATTTCATTGCAATATGCAGAATTAATCCGCTGTCGATAATGCTGTCATGTATCTGTAATATGCCTTTGCACTTGCCGTTTCGTAGTGCAAATTTCACATACTTGACGCAGATGGAAGAAAACGAAAAATCTCTTTAAATAGAAATATATTCATTACAAATAAATAATATGTCATATTGTATGTTTGTAAACTACAGCAAATAAATCGTGCTTAATTAATATTTAAAATTTTCCTAAAACTTAGTTTATCAATAATATGATTATAATATTATGACATTGCCAAAACTATTTGTTATATATCTTACGGTTGAGCAGTACGACCAGAATAGACGATTACAGTAAAAATTATGACACGTTTATCCCAGACATAATTATTCCTGCTTGTAATTTTTTGGTTGAAAGGCAGATTTTTTTCTATTTGTAACACATACTCTTGTCTACAAACTGACATACTTGGAAAATTGCACTTACGATTTTTTTCTTCCGCCGGTACGAATAGGTGGAAGAAATAAATTATAAGTGCAAGATATTAACGACAAAATTTTTCCAAGTAATAGAAACAAAAATCATCCTTCAAACCAAAATTTATGAGCAGGGATATGTCCGGGGTATAAGTAATTAATTTATCTGTAATCATCTCGGCCTATATAAGGCTTACTAGTTACTATTAAACCCAAAAATAAAAATAATAAGTTTTGAAAATGTCAGATGATCATTGATAAACTATAACTGTTTTTTGTTTTAGGCTTAACAAAAAAAATGGCCAATAGGGAATATGTGGTGTAGGCCTATATCAAAGTTGGGAGAGAGGCTTAAATTTAGCGATTACTTTACTGTCTGTCCGTCTGCCCGTGTGTGACTGGTAAAATTAATAATAAATACAAATCCAAACTGAGATCCTTATCACTTTCCGTCAATTTAATTCATACCATTTAGATATATGGGCTTGATTCTCTTTGGTCAATTTAAATATGAACAAGAGTAGGCCTTCGCTTAAAACAACTCAATTTGAATACATATATTATTGAATCTCTAGTTTGATGAACAACCTGAGATGGCATTTATTTAGTTTCCATGTAAACAAGGTACGAAATGTTGAACAAGACGTTCCACAATGCATACACGCTGGGTACATCTTCATAAGGCAGCTGGCGCGCTCCTCTAGCAGTGATCACGGTGGTGTAGCGGTCAGCGTTCCAGAGTCCGGCGCAGCAGGTTGGGGTTCGAGTACGGCGATGGGCGATAAAATTTATCTATGTCTCATAACTCTCTCTGTATTAACTTGGATTTGTTATCTTACACACAGTTTACAGAAATTGAAATGCTAGCAGGATTGAAAAGATATATAATTTTAAACTTTTGTCAGTTAATATTTTCGTTTGTGTACGTGACTTCCTCGCGTCGCTACAAGATGGTGCTAGTGTTCCCAAAACATTCTCACCGCCGGCCGTAAGCATCCCGCTGTGACAAAAGTGAAGCAACTGTCGGATTTGCTACAGCGGCCCGCCTGTGGACCATAAGCGGCGAACTGATGGCAAACTGTGTATCGCCGGCTATGGCCCATAAGCGGACCGTTGTCCCAAAAATGCAGCACAGTATTTTCGAAACTGATGGTTTTGCTACAGTGGGCCGCTTATGGCCCATAAGCGGCGATGCGCTTACGGCCCGCTTATGGGGTTGGCCAGGCGCCCATAACTTTGCCATAAGCAACGCAAATAAGCATCAGCTCAACTGATGGCGATGTTACAGCTCGCCATAAGATCGCCATCACTTTGTGCTACTTGGGTGGTCAGCTGTGAGCGTTTGACGAGTTGATTCCCGCGGCTGTCTCTTGCACTCATAGCTTACTCGCCATCACACTCTCGTCTTTTATGACGATGACGATGACAATTATTATATACCTAACTGTCTTCTGAAAGTGGTAATATCGAGGCAGTACTTATTATCCAGATACTTTGAGTAGGCATAATGACTGAAGTTTTTCAAAATATACTTTTTGTTTTTTTCCTAATTTCTGGGCATATTAGCCAACATCATTTTCCTCACTGCATCGTTTTTTTTTTTTTTTTTGTAAGCTTACCTGAAAAACGATCCATAGGGGTTTTACTGGTATATCATACTCTTAACAGTTGTGGTCAAAATAGGTGTGCGGCCATTAGTCGATGGCGGCAATATGGCCCATCTTTTATGTTTCTATTTATCTACGCATTCCCCAGCCACCATCACTTCTCGAAGGTGAGCTGTTGGATTGTATCCCACTCCCAATACTCTAGCCGATTGGCATTCTATCAACATGAGCGACCAAAATGAAGCACTTCTCAACTTTTGCAACAATTGTGCTAGCTATACAGTAGTAAAATAAAATTTACCTCGTCGTAGTAGTAGACTAGACTATACATTGGAAAGATCAAGTGAACTTTTCTGTTTTGCAAAACAATATCAATTAAAACATGAATACAGATTATGAGCAATTTACAATCAATTTGACATTGAACAAATTTCTTACCCAATGTGCATCAAGTGTCGGAACATAAAACTACAATGCCTAACCAAGCTACAACTTATCAGTGCTTTGGAATAATATTTTAAATAATTAAATTGCTAAGGCTCTAAACAGAAGAAGATAAAACAGTGCACCTGAAGAAAAAGCTGGAGTAGCTTTGCAATATTGTAATATTTAAATAAAAAATAACCTTGGCTTTGTTTAAAAAGAATTTTATTTGTATAATGGAATGGCGTTTCCTTGCAAACTAGCCTACTTAGGTTATCACTTATCATCATCTGGGGCCCTATGTTAGCAGCTGCAGTAATTGGTTGCATGGACAATATGTTGACGATTTGAGGGAAAATTCGGCACAATCCTTGGACTAAAATGAATCGAATCAACTTAATTCATGTTAGTAATTAAGATACCTATAATAGTATTAGAACTACCTACCTTAAATCTAGATTTTATCAAGTTTAAGACACAATACAATGATTTATGTTGATAAAATGCCAATCAGATGTAGGTAGTCTTGAGTTTTGGGGTAGGATCCAACAGCTTTCCTTTGAACATGAGTAACATGTTACTTTTATCAATCAGTTATGATGTTGATGACTTTTGATGCTTAACATCTCCATCAAATTCAGCCACTTCCATCACACCTCGAAGTTAGCTAACTTTGAGGTATGATGGATCTTCATTCTTATACCCATCATTCAAATGTCCAGCTGTTTGCAAAGTATGCACTGAATCTTACTATTTTGCTATAGATTGCACCAAGTTCACCCACCAGTGCATGTAATATGTCAATTAATTAATAACTGTGGTTATTTGTCTTAGATTCTCGGTTTCTTGAACTTCTTCCTATGGGCAACAGACTTGTGGTTTTTGTACAAAGAAACACCATGGTTCAAGTTGAAGCAAGGCTCGTCTGATCCAGATACTGCGGCGGCTTAAGTATGATACTATCACCTGGCACATTTATCAAATTCAGGGTACTTAACTTATGTATCATCACAAATACTTGATTTTTTAATTACTTTCTTCTCATTCTTTTATATTGATTAGGGCACTTTTTATTTCTACATTAAAAGTAAAATCGTTAAATTTTGCACGGTTAAAATACCTTTGGTTCAACATTGGATGCAAACGAACCGATTGAGTACTGCCCATTAATAAATAATTGATTGAACCTTTTTTTGGCCAATTTTAATGTATAATTGACTTGTAATTGACTAATGGGCATTGTTATGCATTCTTTTATTGTAAAAGTAAAGAGAAAATCAATTTATCGGAACTTTTTAGATTTTCCCCCTGACAAATGTGAAGTAAATACACCAAGGCTAATCAACTGACAGACACCACCCATACTGCCAAATGGTATGCAATAGTATAAGAAAGTAACCAAAAATTTATCAATCTGTGAATTTGTGGGAAGTAGATGGTTTCAAACTTTCAATCCTTGTTCTTCTAAAATCGTTGTTGTCTTGTGTCTGATGGATTGTTCCTTCTCTGCTTGGCCACCCATGTTGAAGAGAAGTCTGTAAACAAGGGTTGGGTCAGTAGAATATTACACATAATCTAAGCATATACATACTCTACTGTAGAGTATGTAATGTAGAATATTGCAAATTATTACATATTTTTCGTGTAGAATATTACATTTCGACTCGACTCAAATTCAAAATGTGCTACTCGCACACCCCTAATAGGCCTATAGCAACTTTTCATATCGTTGAAATGCAAGCTGTGAACATGACTAATTAGTTACTAACTCTTGAAAGTTGTGAAGAAGACTTTATTTTCGTTTTTACTTTCTTTCTTACATACATATATACGTAAAGAACTTTTAACAAATATAAGCATTTAAATAAATATTCTACATATTCCACAATATTTTTACGTTGGATGTCAAAAATTATAATCTACACGTAATACTAATAAGTAATGACCCAACCCTGCAAATTAGCACAAATGCACAAAAATGTGGATTCCTCGCAAACGTCATGCACATGTACCGCATTTACACGCATACCTACCCTTATAAGGCGCACTGTTGTTTTCCGGAGTCAGTTTATGAAAGTTTTTGTTTGCTCTTATGCCTATTATAAGGTTAGAATAAATGCATGAATAGTGTAAAATTATGTGTTAGCGGTTAAACCATCCAAACAGGAGTAATATGATGCGTAGTTAAATAATTTTTAATAGCTTGCCGCGATTTATTTCCCTTCACCTCCTGTTACCCAAGCGCGATTGGTTGTTGCAGTGGTCTGCAGGTGTCTTTCGGAAAGGTCTTCTGTCATCTTCTGTCATCTCACAATGTGCTTAGCATAGGCGGGCCTCAAAATGCCTTAATTTGGTTGATATACCCAACCAACCAAAATGCTTCAACTTGCACTTGCTCAGGCTATTGATTTCTTTTCATCAATGTTGGTATAGTCGTTATATGGTAAAAAATAAAAATACAATTCATTATAACACGCAACGATTACAAGTGAGCGCAAAAACTTCATACGCCTATGTTACAATCTGAGCTTCTTTTTATGGAAATCAATCCAGAAATTACAAAATCCATCCCAGCGAGGTATCGAACCCCGGTCTCCCGATTGCCGGTGGAGTACTTTACCCCTAAGCTACTGGGACGGTTAACTTCATAACATCTGGATTGTTGGTGCATTGTGCATTGTGTTTGCTGCCGCCTAGTAGCTGAAGGTAAGGCACTAGGCTGGCTGAGCCAGAGCAAGTGCCTACAATCTAGTGAGATAGGTGTGGGTACTGAGTGCATGCGCAAGACCACAACCATTGTTCGTTCTTCAGGGAATCAAATTTGGAAACAGGTGCGGCTTATATGTGTGTAAATACGGTACAACAATGAAAATAATTGTACATACCAAGTGCATCAACTCACAATTAAAAACAAATGGGTGTTAACACACTGACCCTTTATGTTACAGGTCTATAATGTGCCCTTCAATAAAATATGTTGAGTAGCCTTGTACTATGACCTCCCACTACCATTAACAAATTGCAATTGTGTTAATCTTTTTCCAATGCTTAACCTAAATCAATTTTTTTAGAAAAAGTTAATAAATGACAATGATAGATTCATCACTGATGGAGTTTATTTCAAATTGTTTGCCACACCTAGTTTTAGTGGACAGTGAATGAGAAGGAATTTGATGAAATGAACATCACAAAAGAGATAGGGTTGCGTTTATGATCATTGGCCCGAAATTCTGCTATAATCAAATTAAATTATAAACTCATTAGTCATTACGCACTTCTTATATAAATGATATTGAGTAAAATCTTTAACCTTTAGGCTGATTTTTTAAACTTATTCAAGGAATACTTATTTTGAGGGTTCTACTATCCTACTATATCATGTTTTTAGCCCCCAATACTCTGTAAAGCTGTTCTCCCTTCTAATTTCATAGATTGTTTGTAAGTGCTAATAAAGCCATACATTTGTTTTTAATGTAATCTCATCTTTGATTCTTTGCTATTAATTTTTTACTAAAAAATCCAATTATGCAAATTTATAAAAATCAATGTGTTATCTAATCTTGGCGTATTTGAATAGTATTGTCTTGTTGGAAATTGTTCCATTCCATGCATGATCTTGAAAAACATCTTTGACCTGTGGAGTTTGGTATTTTTGTTATTGGAAAATTGTTTGGGGTTCTGCTCTTTCATTTTAATTTTAATAACAAGTTGAGACAAGATGGAACAAGATGGAATAATGCTGAGCAGCGAGCCCTTTACATTAAGTTATCACAGTATGAATATTACCTACCTTTAAATAAATTGCTGTTAGGTATTCTTGATTGGGATGTTACGTGCTGAAAATAAATATTAAAATGCAGCAAACTTTTAGTGCCGAAACCAATTGCATATCTTATAATAGTGTGCTGGTTAGTTTCTTTTAAAATGCTCATTGCTCATTGTTTCTTCTATTTCATTATATTTCTCATAAAACCTATAGGAATGTAATTTTAAATGTCTAGTTTTAAGCTTTAGAACCAGAAAAGAAAATGCTACTTGTTCATGACATAGGCTTTATTATGATTATACCTAGTAGGAAATTCTAAAGTTGTATTTTCTCAACTGAGAGGAAATTAGTACTAGTGAAGGCCTAGATACTACAATTGTGCATACAATCTTATGGCTTAGTGTTGCCTGCCTGTGCAATTTATTGAGTTCTAAGAGTTGCATTCTACTTTTCAAATGTAGTTGAAATGTAAATAAACTAGCCTACTATTAATAAACTTTGTTTTCAAGTAACAATGCAAATTTATGGTTTGTAGAGAGGAAATTCAGTACAGTAAAAGTATAACATTTGTTTAGTCATGGCTCGTGTATTATACTAATGTAGGATGTTGGATCGATTGATCGCTATTAGTATCAATTATTGTTATACATACATGTACAATTATTAATAATTAGCTTAATAATTAGTTAATTATTAGCACCAAACTGTAATTTAATAATATCTCTAATATCTTATGTTGGTATTTTTGGTGTCAACTGTTTTGCATGACAAAATATGCAGCTACAGCAATTTTCACAACTATTGCACATTTTGAATGTGGGCATAGTTTATGTAGTTGTTAATGTCAAGACTGCATTTGCCACAACTTGAATGTATTGGCTATTACATTTGATAACTGTGTGGCATATTTTATTACTCTTTTTGTTAAAGGTGGGCTGAGGTTATGAGAACTGTTTTTGACATTTAATGGTGTTCCTTTGAAGTGTGGAAATTACTTGATTAGTATCGGAAGTTCTCAAACACGATCGCAAATGGCCCGTTAGTTCGAGAGCTGCATCAGCTTGAAGTTCGCTTGGCAAAGAGCCTAGTTTACCGCGCTACAGTCGCCCAACCTAATGCATGAATCACTCGCTTTCCAGTCTGCACTCTACAGATAAAGGCGTTCGTATACATCGTGGTTCGATAATATTGTTCATATGAAGTGAAACCTTCAACCCTACAGATATGAGCCCCAAAAGTCACATCGGGTAGACAAGCCTGATCAACCGCATGTGGTTAATCGCGATTTAGTGGGACGAGCAGGCAAAAGAAATTGGTGCGATTGTGGCGAGTATCGTGCAATAGAAAATGACGCCGAAAGCATTGTTGTATGGAAATTAACATTATAAACATGTTTTGAGGAAGTGCTGAATGCATCAAACACTATTGTGGTATTCATAGCAGTGTATTAAATAAAAATGTTCTAACTTCCTGGCGGCGTCATGTCACGATCGCTCTCGAAGGTAGCTCTGAACAAGCATTGGAGGATCTTTGGAGAGAAAACAAATTGAGTGTGGCGATTAACTTGTGAAATAATAATAATAATTAATAATAATAATAATACATTGATTTTGTCTGTGGAATGTAAAACATACCAGATACCCATGTCACACATAGTCGCATATAACATTTTATACCAGACAAACTATCCACCACTATGTATAAACGCCATGTGCCGAAGGTTATTATTTATAAATGCCAATAGTAATAATACCAAATGGAGGGATTTCTTTATGTAACAGTTTACGCGATACATAAGATTTATGTGTGCCTTGTGACTAACTTCACCTGTATGCCACCGTGCAATTCACTCGTGGCATTCCAGGCGTATCAACCCTGTGAGGACTTTCTGAACGCTGTAGACATGTAGTCACATGCTTTGACCCATCAATCAAGGTCTTGAGCGCATTATCTTGGTAATCCAGTTTTCACCATTGGCAATTATTGAACGATGTCTATAAATCGTTACAAATTTCATAAGTTCAGCCCACCTTTAATGTCATAAAAATTGCAACCAACTAAATGGTTTTACACTATTGTGTGTGTGTACCTGTACATATAATGTAACTAATACTGGACAGCAGAATGTTGAGGGTCTGGTAATCACATTGCTAAAGCTTCTCAATAATAATGATGCAGTTGTGTCACAAATGGTGACTATAAGGGCTGTGGGTTCGCAAATAAGTAACCTCCAAATACATGTACTAATACTGACTTCAAAAAATCAAATTGCATTCTACCATAGGTCAGGCATTCAACTATCTGTCTTGCATTGATCTTTGCTATATCACTCTGCAACCATGTGGTTCCGCTCTGCTCCGACCCAGTAAAAAATATGTTGTGCACTCTAGAAAGTATAGTTGGTTTCAACATATTTTATGTACAAAACTATGTATTCTTGGCCAACATTTCAACAAGACTGTTTTAAGTTAATAAATATTTAGTACAGACTTCTGGTTGTTACTTTCCTCGACTGACAACTTAGAAATAGACAATCGCAGAACCCACACTATGCCATGAGTATAAAGCAGACTACAAGTAAAAGAAACTAACTAAAAAGCAATAGGAATATTTTTTGAAGGGCCTTGAGATTGACCACTAAGATGATTTAAACCAGCATTAGTTGTAAATCTAGCTTGATCAATTTAATTTCAATTTCGTTTAAACTGTCTTAAGGCGCATTGTAGTTCTCCTATCATGGCATGGTAGGCCTACAGGTCAGACATGCTTTTATCAGTGTTGGTAAAGCTACTTTTATTAAAAACTAAAAAGTAGCATCAAATTAAAATGTATTAAAAAGTGCACTGTTAAGGCTCAATTCACTTAGAACGTGAAGTATGGCTTATGTAGTTTCTGTGTTATCGTTCACATCTTCTAAACAGTCGACAGTAAACAGTCGTGAAACTCCTAATAAAACTAATCTTCAAGATCATTTTAGAAATTGACCAATCACCATCAAAATAATCAAAACATGGCGGCTTCTATTTCCTATTTGTTAGTTTGGTATAAATCTGGTCAATTATAAGTATAATCAAACTTTTGGGTTAGGTTTTTGGTAAGTCGAATTTTAGGGGTAAAATAAGCCTAGGCACTTTGATTTAACGAGGGTCAATAAATCTATAATAAAACCGCCAAATTTCTGTTTTAGGTAGGCTCTGTTTTCCAGAATTCTTTTTCATTTGACTTGCAGCATATCGTCATCCTCTTAACATAAAAAAAATACTTTCGGTACAGACTTAAAATAAATTATCACACGGTTCATACCTATCAAAAAACTTTTGCCATCCATATGTGTGTTCTTTTGTTCTTCATTTACAGATGGATCAATTTCGATTAGCTGTTAACTGTACACACTGCCAATTAACCTTTTTTTAATTTACCTTACATCAAGATGGGCTGTTGAACAAAATGTAAAACAACATGAAATTTTTGTACAAAACATTCTAAGTTAGGTCAAGTTTAAGTGAATGAGCCTATACAGCTGCACAATCTTTTTGTTTCAACTAGGCCTACTCGTCAAGATATACTCTCATTCTTGTGCGTAGCTGATTGTATAGCTACTTCAATTTTTTTACCTATGACGACTATGTACAATCAGTACTCGTATATTATTTATGATATTTTGTACAGGACGGGTACATCAATAAATTTAATTTTGCTATAATTTAACTCTATAGTTAAGTAGTCAAAATGCAACATGGCTCAAATTTGTGCACTACATTTTTTCACTCACGTTTTTTTTTTACTGACTGAATCCCGAACTTCAAGTTCTTGGGACTCGTTTCAGTTGTGTTCTATACCGTTTTAAATATGACAAATACCAGGTTTACTCAGTAAAAATGTTGTGATGTAATTCTTTACAGAGCTATTTGTAAAGTTACAGTGCACAACAGGTATTGCTGTGCACTGGATACAATGTTACGAACCGGTTACATGAACGTATTCAATACGATCCCAACTTTTCTGGGAGTAAATCCAACCGATCCAAGTTCGGAGTGATTACATGGCGGATTGAGTGGTCGCATCATATTCAATAGCGTATTGAATCCTCCTTGTAAACATGGTTATTGTAGGTTTTAGTTTAATATCTCGTCTATAGGCTTCAAAGTGCTGTTTATCATACAAAATTTATACTTTAGGAAAATGTTAGACTTTATTTGTTGCAACTTTTGGAAAGTAAATGTTCAAGCATAGTTTTCACAAGATTGTACATGACTTTTTAATTGCATAAACAAATTTTAAAATATGTACTTTGAGGTATTCCCACCAGGGCACCAAACAAATTCAAATCAAAATCAAAGCAATAACCATGCCAAAGTATCTGAATCGATACATAAACCGTTCCCCCCCTACCCACAATAAGCCTCAAAATCACATAAATGTTGTAAAAGAAAATTAGTCTTGGTACCGTCATAGTATTCGGCTAGTTAATGCATACATGCGTTTCATTTATATTTACAATACTAGGAAGCATAACAATTTACACCTGCCCATACTCTTCATATCCGTTGTTGTTTATAGGATATGGGTGGCCAGATTGCTGATGTTCCTAAATAAGCCTAAGTGAAAGTACAATTATTATTTTTGTAATTTCAAAGTTTGTTATTCTCAATTTCTGCATTTTAATATCGTGGAACTGTGCCAAGTGGTTTGAACCAAACCTTAATTTTTTGGGGGTCGAACCAAAACCAAAAACATAATCGTCTTCAACTAAGAATTCTGACAGCCTACATGAAACAAAAATGTTTTATACAACGGTACTTAAGAATTTAATCATGTATTGGCTCACTTATGCCTTGATGATTTCACATGCCATAGCAAATATAATCAATTTATTATAGTTGTATTGTTATTAACTTTACTTGAAACAACAGATGTTTGTGTAATAAAGAGGTGTGAGAAAGTTTATAGGTTGGGAAAAGCAATGTCGCAGGCACATGTAGTGTTGTTTAATATGTTCACCTGCTGATGATGGTTGCAGCTATTGCAAGTTGAAACTCTTCAGATCGTTCAACATTAAGTATGTGTGAGGGTGTTTCCAGACTAACGTTACCTCTATTAATACAATTTTGGTACTATTTGGAATGAAGACAAGAATGTACAACATTTAATAAGAAACTTGACATTTTATGTGTGATTTGAACCCTTGTCTCTTTGGAGCCAGTCATAAATTTCAGATTTATGCCCCAAGCATATCAGCCAATGGGGACTTTACAAAACTCGATTGTCTATTAATAGATATATATTTTTTTAATTTTTTAATTTTAGTTTTTCTGGTTCCCACTTTTTAAGATTTGCTCCTACATACTCAGAAGTCTAGTTACAAATACAACACCATAAAAAATGCATGCCATGCCAGTGCAGTGTTTGTTGCATACACAATTATTTATAATTTCAATTTCTTTAATATGCTCCAATCATCAGATTAATCAGTCTTACTCTTATCCTAATTATTGAATTATTAGAACTTGTGTGGCTCGAGTCAGGTACTTTTGGTGAATATTTCTCTTCACCAATGCAAACCAAAACATGAATAGGGCCTAGTTTTAAAGTAGATCTTAGAAAACTTGCCTATTGAATTGCTAACATAGTATTGGGAGGCGCAACGGATATAAGATTGCAGCACTGTAGCCGAGTTTGGTTGACCAACTCGTGCCATGTGCGTTTTACGTTTGCTTTACATGTGCAGTGGCTCTTCAAAACTAAGAGGTATCATTTAAAAGTGGTCTGATGGCATGAAAACAGTACACACGTGTATGGTGAAGGTCTATTATATAATTATTAATATTAAATGTTATTTTACCATATTTTGTAGGTGGAACGCTAAATCAATCGGTTTAGTTTTTGGTGCGTGGAGGGTCCACTCGAGGTGCAGTGGTTCATAGTCGACGCCTTATTCCGTCATTCCTTGACATATCATGGCAATCATTTTTATTTTGTCATTATCAGAATAGAATACAGTTTCTAATAATTGAAATTACTATAAAAGTTTTATTATTACTTCCCTTAATTGCTTATTTATCATATAGAAATGTAATATATATTAAATAATTTGAACGAATAGACAACAGCGACATGAGAAATTAACTAGGGCTTCATATGTCAGATATAACTATTATATTAGTGTCAAGATCTTTTCTTAAATTGTTATAAAGATTTAAACACAAAGATGAAGATTCGCGTTCGGTGGTTTCTTCCGCGAAAGTTTGATTACTCCCTGATTTGCTATTCCTGATATTTGGCAAACCTCATGTTTGTTTGAGTGGGATCGTCTAATGAATCAGTTTTTTCTTTTTTTTTCCTACACCTTTTTTATATTTGATTCATTAATTAATTGCATTTAGTATCCTTTTTATTTGTTATCAAAATTGTTTTGTTTTAATGCATTTTTGTTGTAATGTTACTATTTCAAAATTCAAATATTTACTAAACTGTAGTTCATTGTTGTGTCTGCATCTATGTAATTAGATTTATTTAGTTGTCTTCCTTTGTAAATCAGTTTTATAACTGAATAGGATAGACGTTAAAAAATAAATAAGAATAAAAAAAATAGGGCATGTCAATCGGATAGGTCCAGTGGTTAATTTCAGGACGGATGCGGGCGGACTCGTCCGCCTACTCTTTTTTCGTAAGCGGACGCGTCCGCCCACTTCTTTTTTGGAAAGAGGTTTTCTGTTTTTTGCACTACACAACAATAGTATTTCGGTATGGCATTCAGTCCCGTATTTTTCCTGAAACGCTCAGAAATCACTCTTAAAAACCCCGATTTAAAAGTTTTCGCCTGTGGCGCTGTAGTTGGGGAGAGCCCCCCAAATCCCCCTGATGTTTTTGCCTGAAATTGCTTGTCCAGCAAACTTCACTTTGAAATATGGTACCCTACCTACAACCTCGCCCTCCCCGAGGAAGGAGATCGTCAAGCGTCCACCCACTTATTATTTTAGAAATTAACCACTTGATAGGTCACAGTGTGCCACCTTTGTTATTGTAAGTAAATAAATAGGATCTGAAGATTTTCTTATTGGGTTTTAAATTATGATGTACAATTTGAATAATTATAATTGAAATGAGAAATTAAATTATCAAAAAGTAGGGCATAGTTAAATTTATGAATCAATTTAAGCCAATATATTGAGTCGGAAAATCTTTGTCCATTTAGTAAACTATCTTTAATAGCACATGATTTCGTTGAAATTATAGAAGAGAATGAAATGTTGAGGTTGTTGTATTGTTTAAAATGCCTAAATAGTACACCTTTCAATAATAAATATTTTGGTCAATGCGTGTTTCATCCTATGGAACGAACGAAACACATACCAGTAACAAAGATGGCAAATTGTATATAACTATATAGGTCTACTTTTTATTTATTGGTAGCATGCCCAGCTAAAAATAACAATGCACTTGATTTGCCAATGAAAAAGTAGATCTTTCATGCATCCAACTTCTGTGATTATTCATGCACTTAGCTATCCAAATTATGAGTTGGTGCTTATTTAAGTTATTTATAACACAATTGCCCTATTTGCTAGTAAAGTTGTTGTATACAATTATTTGTTATTAATCAATATACTTTTATCATACACTGTATGCCACCATAAAGCATGCTACAAAAAATGTAATATGCAGTGTAGCCTATCGGCCCACAGGACAATTTAAAAAAATTAAAATTAAATCTTGGAAATACTGCACTATTTAAAAAAAATGACAATTGACATTTAACTATTGATATTCACATGAAACATAAAATTTAACTATACATCGTCAAAATAGCGAAACTATAAAGAATAAATGGCAAATTGTGGCATAAGCTGGGCGGCGGGGCAATGCTACAAATTCTGATAAACCAATTTCTAGTTCAAAACTAGTTCACATCAGACCACGTACTCTAGCCCGGCGCTTCCCAATAATTACATATTTATAGACCACTAAGAACTTTGTTCTACTATTGTATAAAACAAACGACTATTTATGTGTACTCTCAACGTGAATTAGACACCCATTTGTTGCTGCCACAATGAAATTTATAGTGCATGTCTGTGTTGTTCGGTTAGAAATTGTACAATTTGGATCAAACATTCCATATACGGCAAACTTGAACAAAGTATAGGGGCCTAGCTTGTACAATTTGATGAGTAATAATAAGGCCCTTGAATTGGTAGAAGAGTAGCTGATATTGACTGATTCTGCTTTGGAATGTCAATTGCATTTGGTAGTAGGTAATCATAAGACTTCCTTACCATACAAACAAAACATAATGTAGATACTTGATCTGATAATTTGTTATTGTTTATATATATATATATATATACTTGTATGTAGCTAAGAAAAACTGTGTGTGTACGCATGTCACTTGTTGGGCATGTCATTGTTCAATTACAATTAATGGTGTGTAGGTTCCTCTGCCAAATAATGTCTCTTCAAAGCAGCCAATCTTAAATCTATTTTGCTGTAATTTCTAAGATACCCAATTAATAAAATAGTGCAAATATGTTTTGTGAACTTTCAATATTACATAAAATTAAACCAAACAACTGTGTTTTTCTTTTAACTATATGCAAATCAATCTGATGACTTATCAGAAAGGAGTGTTAAACCTTGTACCCCACGTCCGTCTTTTACCTTGACATAATGTTCATTCACAATGCTGCATTATAACTGTAGTGTAAGCATGCAATATAGTATTCCTAAGCCTGTTTGAAGTAGATCTACTATACTCTATGAGAACTAGACTACAGCATTTGGGGGTTGTTCAAAAAAGGTTAATTCTCAATATTACAACAGATACTTCAAATGCTTGCATGTCCTTGGGATTTGCACATGAGTGAACAATGTAGAAGGCTAAATAAATATTGTCAGCGTAGCAAATGGAGTCAAAAGGTGCCCCACATGCACCTGCAACTGTACATTTGGAAGATGTCTACTCAAACCATAAAATAACAATATATTTGCAACTTCTCTCAATAGACCATCGGACAAGTTTTTGAGCCCTCCAAACGCTAGACTCTGGTTATAGTGGCATTCAGTTAAGTTGGCTGTCAATATATAACAACAAATTGTTGTAAACAATCCCACCATGCACCACAAATTATCATTTATTAATGCACACCTCAAATCATATGGAAAACAAAATTTTTACAAGGCTAGAAATCAAAACAGGTTACATTGTGGAGTGCTGCTTGTCTGTGAGTGGTTGTGGTTTTGTACCACCAGGCTATAAATTTGGAGTTAATAAATAACGATGACCACGTCGCATCACCATCGATAGTTGCAGCCACATTGTGAACGAAGACAGAATTACATTTCCTATCTCTCCTGGAGCTAGAACAACGGCAGGTCACCTAATTAGCGGTTTAAAATATTTGTAATGGATTTATATACCAATTTCTACATAATTTTCTTACAGCTCAAAAACGGGTAGTCGATTTTCGGGTAAAAAAGGTCCAGAATTGACATACTTTCTTGGTGGAGGTGCCAGTCCAGACTTAATATTACTTGCGTACTCGGATACAAGATTACATACACGACTGCTTGTTGGAGTAGACATTCCAGATTTGACACAACTCTATGAAATTAGGATTGGAATTCCATAGCATTAGCATTTTAATTTAACTATAACCTGACCCAATTGTCAATACCTCGACCCACACAGTCCTGCTAATTTGACTTCGATGTCATGTTTAGCACTCACATGATCAAGTCACTTTTTAGTTTTCATACATGGTCACTATAACTTGTCTATAAGTTAAACTAGTTATAAAGTTTTTTCAGAAGGTTTTTACTGTTTTGTTAAAGTGTGAGTTTTGGCGGGAGCAAATTAAAACATTTCCAGATAATGGGATGTCTAAACTAAACCTTGGGCCAGCGGTTTAGCCGCGGTCGCTCAGATGGTTCCCACTCAAACACCGAAGTTAAGCAACCTCGGGCATGGTCAGGGGGAGAGTGGGTGAACGCTCTGCCCTGAAACACACATATAGGTACTGCTTCTTAGAGTAGATGGAGGGTTCGAGAGCTAATGTAACGGCTTCGTTCTCCTCGACGTCTGCTCAGTAGTCCGGGTTAGTGGAGGAACTTATATGACTGTCAAGTGTCTAGATTTCACTGTCCTTTCGGATAGGATGTAAAGCCATTGGTCCCCTTGGTACTTTTCAAAAGGAGTAGGCTACGTGCCGGTACCGGGTTTCCCTCCTCCCTTCTATTCATCCTTCATCCTCGTCCATCACCACTCATCGTCTTGAATAGCCTTAGTGCATTAACATGAGACGTTCGTTAAGCAATACAAAAAAATCAAAATCAATAAATCCTTTTACTAATGGCTTTGGTTCAAAGACAGCCCATCAGAAAGTTAGATTTTGGTTTGAAGTCCAGCAAATCTCCAGTCCTCTGGTTAACTTGGAATGAAAAATTATAATACAAATTTGTGAATTGGAATAACACTATCCGACACACTTGAGTGGTCCGCAAAAATAAAATTAATGTAACAAAGTTGTTTCAGTTACGCCAATTGGAACACATTATTAGTCCCCGTACACCAAATCCAGATATTATACCCATGCATTTGGGGTCATCTTCTAATTTGCCATGTATTTTCACTTTCAGAGTATAAAAAAGAGCAATTAGATGTCTGGCAGGAGTCCCATTGTGATCCCATCAGTGGCGGCTCGTGACTGTTTACAGTGGGTGTCACTGTCATCCAAAAATAATTGAAGGGTATATGCCTTTTCCTGGATAAAGTACATGCTTTTAAACAATGGGGGTCTGGGGGAAGGCCCCCCAGCCAATGCGGGTCCGCGGCACACATCCTCATATTTTTTGTAAATCCTTAAAGTGTGATGCAAATATTTTAACATGTTTTAGACACGTTTTTTAACATTTTTGTAAGTGGTGACTGGCGATTGTAAAATTGTCGGATGACCGTTTGATTTCAATCTTTCAACGATGAAGTATCAAATGAATGAATTATAAATGAACAGCATTTGCAATGAAATTCATCTAAATTACATTAATTTATTCACAACCGCAAATAAATACAACACTAAGATAGCCCACTCGCTCGCCATCACAGCATTGCCACTGAACGCAATGAATGAGTGGGTGCAGCGAACATGTCGTGGGAACTGGCTGTGGCAATGGACTGCAGACAGTGCTGACCCAAGCAGCAGTAGTTCCCCTACAACCCCTCCTGGAAATACGATTCCACACATCCAGCTCGCTTACGCTCTATGGCGAGGACAGCAAAACCTGCAGACCCTCGTATCGCCGTCTACCGCGATCCTGACGAAGGGAGCGTGCAAAAATGTGTACATTCAGTTCTGATCGTACTCGGCAGAATATTTGTTGGGGGCCATATTTTTAGAAACACATGTCACAATAAATTTTCCTTTTTTTAATAAAACATGATTGGTGACGATATCATAATAATAATTCACATTGTAGATCAAATAGCCAGGTGGGCTGCAGCCCTACAGCTCCTCCTTACGAGCCACCACTGGAACCCATTGACGTTACTGGTTCAGATCAATGCAGATATTAACCTACTATCAGTACTCCTCTATGAGCAATGCTCTTCAAATTAAAATATATAATAAAAAAATGCAACAAATTCATGCATTTTAAACTTGTGTAGGCTAACACAATATATTATTAAATCACCATAAACTCTCTCTCTCTTTCTATTCTAAAAGCACATACCGGTACAACTTATGCTCCCATCTTCAACCGACTCCCACAACAACTTAAAAATCCTATTGCTGATTTCAATCAGTTTTAAATACATGCCCTGTACCTGAAAACCTAAACTATGTACGTACTATGTACTACTACTACTACTACTACTACTACTACTACTACTACTACTACTACTACTACTACTATGTACGTACGTAGGACCGCCTTTTTCCTCAATATTACCCTTAAATCAACCATTCTTTTTAAAGATTATAATTAGAGATACATGAAAATAGCATTTTGTGAATAGATGCTACAAAGCGCTATTTTTTCAATTAAAACTATGGTTTTCCAGTCCTATTTTATTTTATTTTACATAGTAGGCCTATCTATTATATTTTGTTCACATTTTTATTCGGATGATATTAATTCAGCCTTGGTGACATAATTTTAAAATAAAAATATGAAAAAACTTCATACACAAGATTTTGAAAGTGGCCAAAACATAGATGCTACAAAACGCTGTAATATGGCACATATATATTTTTAAGTGCATGTGCATGTACATGCAACTATATATACGTATCTATAATGTAAATAGTGTAATGTGAAAGATAAATGATGTAACATTGTACCGTATACTAATATATGCTCTTTATACTGCAATGTAAACTTAAGAATGCAAGTGATATTTTTTATTTGATTTGTATGTAATGTCCTAAAAATAAGCCTAACAATTTTTCATTATTTTAAGAGAGAATAGGACATGCGTTTTAGGCAAATTGCTGTTCGCTTGGCCGACTGACACCACAGGTGTCTGAAATTTTGAACATATGTCACGTATGTGGAAATATAGGGCGCTGCAGTAACACATTTCCAAATTTTGATTTAAAATAATTTATAAAAAATAAATTAGTTTTCACGAATTTTGATTTTGTTAAAATCTCTAAAATTGACTTTATTTGTGATTTTTTTCTGGCTGATTAAGACAAAATTTTGAAAATCTATGACCATAGGGCCGTCCATGTATGCTTCATTGACAACTTTGCAAAGTTTCATATACGTCGGATGCATCTTGGCCGAACGAATAGCTATTTGCTAACTGCCAAATATGTCCCATTCCCTCTTAAGTCCCTTACCCTTCCCTTCCCTCATTATACATGCATATGTTTTTATATGTCAATAAGAAAAGTTAGGGAGTCGGCTTATATTGGGCATATTTTATTTTTTATTAGATTGTTATTTATAATCCACTGAGTAGGCTATAGTTCCCTGCACCTTTAGTCGGAACCAAACCGGATGGAGTGGAGGGAGCAACATTTCAATGCGGGCGACTTGAAAACTGCCCACGGTATTGCAAGATCTACCCTTTCCACTGCAGGTGTCGCAGAAACTAGCGCATTGTGTGAGGAATAGTGATGATGAACTGAACGGAGAAGCGACAACAAAGCTTTTCGAGGAAAACGTATTTTCAAGATTGTATCCAAATTGGTTGGTCAGGTAGTGCCCCTCACCCCTCGCGACACTTGACCGCCCGCCGTAACCACGTGCAGCACACGAAAGTAGCCCTTAAGAACCCTTTTTTCAAACAACCGCGTGAACAAACCCCACCCACCTCATAACATCCCATCCGGTTTGGTTCCTTCTAAACCTGATTTCAAAGTATAGTCAATAGCAGGGACTCGAACCCGAACCCAAACCGTATAAACCGTTATTTTTCCTGAACCTGAACCCATATTGCTGAATCGTCAAAACCCAAACCCAAACCTGAACCGTAATAATTCTAGCTATTAGCAGTTTAAGTTCGAAGAAGGAATAAGCTCACAATTCCATGAAAATCATGGAAGTTCATAATTTCTTCAAATCCCACAAACAAACTAAAACTATTGAAAATGAAATATTCTCGAATTTTGGGTGTGATCAGATATGCACGTGCTATGTTTTGTCCGGTTAGCTACCTTTGTGTGACTTTCGGGGAGAGATTTGATAATGGAAGTGAACCTGAACCCAACCGTACCTTTATAAATACAAATCCTGAACCCGAACCCGACCCGAATTCTCAATTCGATAAAACCTGAACCCGAAACTGAACCGATATTTTTACTATTGCTGAACCTGAACCCGAACCCAAACCGAAATTAATTTTGGTTCGAATCCCTGGTCAATAATAGTCATATGGTTACACAAAGTAGGTAGGCCCTACTGGTAAGTACTAGGGATGTGCGAACCCACTATTTTTAATTCGAACTCGAACTTTCCCAGTTTAAAAAACGAACTTCGAACTTAACAAAAATTTCGAACTGTATCGAACTCGAACCCAACTTAAAGGTATATCAAACCGTCATAATAGGTAAAATAGTGTTAAGTCTGGACCGGCACCTCCACCATCCATTTTTTTTGTTTTTAAAATTGTACCTGTAAACTGAGAACCATTTTTTGACTTGTCAAATAATATGTGACCACACACCACTACAAAAAAGTAAAAAAAAAAAATTAAAAAAAAATCGAACTCAAAATTAAAAACGTTTTCGTTTTCGTTCGAATTTCGAACGTTTGCACATCCCTAGTAAGTACCTAATGAAAAGTGCTAGTAACAGAAGTATGTACTACGGTACCGGTAGGCCTACCTAAAGTAATATAGTAGCAAACAAGGTACAGGTAATATGATCATTTTCTAGGTAATTAATTTACATTTATGAAATTAATATTGCCTTTTGTGATTTATGTTTTGCAATAAATATAACTAGTATTCTGTATTCCCATAAACTGAACGGTATACACTCATTCCAAGTCCGTGTTACGAGCACATCCTATTGACACGGACTATTGGGCCCGCCTAACATAGGAACTCAATGGTAGGCCCTACTTGCATATGATTACTATGCCAATGTGATGTAATACTAAATACAGCAAAAAGAAACATCATTCTTTGTTTGATTTTGTTTCTCAAATTTTGGTTACTGCATTTAGCCATGTGCTTTTATTTTATTTGTTTATTCTATTTTAAACATTGATGATAGGCCTACTTGGGGACCCTGAAATTTTGTGAATGACTTTTTTTACTACATGATGCTAAATATGTCTTGTTTTATTAGTAAGGCTGTGTGTTTACTAAAAACCAAAATCCAAAATATGCATGAAACAGTATTTATAGAGTATGATCATTAATCACAGTCTTTTGAAAAGATCAAAATATATTTTTTTGATTTTTTTGTTCGATGCATTTTTCCTCTATTGCTACTTTTTTTAACGATTTTTGGTGCTGAGTTTTTCCAAAAGTATACCATTTGGATGGCTGATATTTTTTTTGTAGCTTACACTCATCTTTGACTATAGAATGTGTTATTTTGAAATGTGTATCTTTAATACCTTACATTTTACAGTGTATTATATTTTCCGGTACTTTTGTGGTATTTGTACCGTCAAAAGAAAAAAAAGAAAGATCTAAAGATAGGAAAGCTATACATTTCAAAATACCACATTCTATAGTCAAAGATGAGTGTAAGCTACAGTAAAAATATCAGCCATCCAAATGGTATACTTTTGGAAAAACTTGGCACCAAAAATCGTTCAAAAAAGTATTAATAGAGGAAAAATGCATTGACCAAAAAAATCCAAAAAATATTTTTTGATCTTTTCAAAAGGCTGTGATTAATGATCATACTCTATAACTATGGTTTATGTATATTTTGGATTTTGGTGAACACACAGCCTTAAGTAGCGAAATAAGGCAATAATCAGGTTTTTATGCTAAATTAAAGCAAAATCAGGAACTTTCCTTAATTATTCTGAAACTTTTAGTCCAAAATATGCAATTATTTTGACAATTGGGCATTAGAATCAACATTTCTGTTCTTATAGTTGGCCCCATGACAGTTGAAAATATTATTAACGAACACGCCTAGCTAATTCCAATTAAGTTAACTTTAAATGGCCTAGATATTTGTTCATGTGTAATACATGTTCATTTTGCTCAAGGGTGCTATTACAGTGCTACGAAATGATGCCTTTACCTTGAGTTTGTATACTGAAATTGAAGATTTTTTATAATTAAATGAGAACTTTTTATTTGCTATTTCTCAGGGTCCCTAATGATACTTGATATTTTCATTTTTTCTCCCATAATGATTCCACAATTCTTCGAATTCATGTGAATGACATAAAGAGATAAGGTGCCAACAGCTCAAACCTTAAATGGAGTATATGCGCCGCAGAGATAACATATAAACTAGGCCTACATAATCAAAATGTTTTTGGTCCACCATCCACGTGACCTTCCTCGGTGAGTGGAGAGAGTCTCTCTGTGCGCCTACTCCATTTAAGGTAAGCTTCTGGCACCCTATCTATCTCTTTATGTCATTCACATGATCCAGCCTTTTGGTATTCCTGTCAAAAACAAATTCTTCTAATTCAGATAATTATTCTGCATAGAATGCTACGGGTAGGTTAGTGTTTGTGGTTTGGGAAGAAGAAAGGTAGCCAAAGCTTACCTTAAATGAGATGGGCAGCTCGTGAAATGGCTGTTAACAAAATATTTCAGATCACAATGCGTACTTCGGCCAACGCGGCCTGGTCCGACCGTAGAGAAGAACCATGCTCAAATTTAGATAATTATCTTCAATAGAACTATTGAAACTTTCATTTCTTGGACAATACGGTGTAAGTCTTTCCCGTTTTTGGTTAGGCCTACAATTAACGAATGATTCGGACAAAACCTACAATGGGGTGAGGAGTGCATTATATTTAATCAACATGATTTCACTCAAGTCTGAACTTTGATTTGATATACTATTTTGAACCTGGGTAACTGCAGAAAACAGTCTGGTGTGATTGGACTGTCCTACTGTGCCAATTGGGATTGCCGTGGGCGACCAAGCAATGTTTTTAGCGACCAAAATATTTCGGAAGTCGCCTGTCGCCGAAATGGGCTACTTCACGAAAATCCAAACTTTCCAAAAAAATTTCAATCTACAGCGTGCTTTAAACACAAATAATGTTTATCAGAAATTATTCCATTGTTAAATAGTATTTTGTAATTTAAATATTACGTAAGTCATACAGAATACTCATTAACCGACTTGGCTTCGATTTTACAAGATTATCGTTTCAGCATGTGGGTACAGAATATATTTTACTTTTAACTATAGAGTTTTTAATCTTTAATTTAATCTATTGTGCCTAGTAAATATACCCATAATTATACTCCCTTAAATTCTCCAATATTTCCGTAGAGTCAAAAATACACCTTTTAAAAAACACGAAAAAAAAAAAACGCGGTGTTTTGTTTGGTTAAATGTCACATCAGGATACAAGACAATAGAGGTGGAATGTTGTGTGAGGCTGAGGCAGGAAGGCCAAGCAGATAGATCTTTAAACTGTATCGTTTTGTCGTTTGTTTACAGAAGCACAGTTGTTTTTTGACCGCACGTGCGCGTACGTGAAGTTGTGTCGAACTGTTGATGGTGTTGTTTATCATTTTAGTTGCTCCGATTTTACAAGATTATCGTTTCAGCACGTGGGTACAGAATATATTTTACTTTTAATTATAGAGTTTTTAATCTTTAATTTAATCTATTGTGCCTAGTAAATATACCCATAAATATACTCCCTTAAATTCTCCAATATTTCCGTAGTCAAAAGTACACCTTTTAAAAAACATGAAAAAAAAAACGCCCTGCGGGGCAATTCTGGGGCAATTGGGCGACATTTGGGCGACTTCAAAAGTTGCCGCGGCGACATCAGCGCTCATATATCTGGCAACCCTGCTGTCCTATTCCATAAAGTGGACATTGTTAGACACTGCAAAAATAGGCTATGCTCTCTGATTGAGGCGTAGGCCTACATATTATACATTGACCCCCCTGAAGTTACAAAAATGTTGGTGAAAATTGGAAGTCAATAAGGTGATCCATACAAAATGGGAAATTCACTGGATTCGATCATGTAGGCCGATCAAGATATTTTTGTACATTTACAATTATGCAAAAGTAAGAGCAAGCTTATCGAACACACTTTAACCACCAATCTGCCACAATATTTGGACAAATAACTATTAATGGTTGGTAGGTAAGTACAACTTCCGGGGCAGTAACCGTTTCATTAAGTAACAGCAAATGAATAGGTTAACTTACGAGGAACACCTTAATTTTGGATGAAAAATAATGCTTTTGGCACGCTCATGAGTAGCCTACTCCAGTAGGCCATATAGGCCTAACATGTAGGCCTAGCCAAAATCTAACATTTTAAATCTTGGGCGATGTGCCGTCTGGAACAAAGCAATTCCTCCATCCGAACAAATGCATTAAAATCCTAGATGTCCGGAGAAATTCCGGACAGTTGGAAACCCTATCCAGTTTCCTTGTATGACGGGCAGTTACTCTGGACCGGACAAGGTTTTAAACAATAATGTAGGCCTACCTAGTTTGAACAAGAGATTTAATTTATAAGTCATCTTTTTTTAGTACATTATTCAGTGTTTAAAAATAAATTGACAGTTATGATGGTAGAATAGTTAGGCCTACTATACATAGGTCTAAGCTAGTCAGGCTTATAACTTTTCACCATGGGAAAAAGGTAGAGAGGCAAAACAGATGTTCTGTGATCAACGCAGTACCAGTACACATATTACTTATGTAGGCCTACTATGATATTAATAGGTGGCCTCCCTATACTTAAATTCTAAGTTGGTAATTTGAAGCTAGAGTGAAGCAAATTTAGCATTCGCCCTTAAGATTAGACTCCAATTCATGTACTTGGTGTTTAATGATTTTCATGCCTTGCCTGATTTCTGTTGCTGTAGTTAATATGTTTTGAGCAGCCGCTGCAATCAGTTCATTTTCTCTCTCATTAACAGCACACACTTTTGCTCGAGATTGTGCCAGAATTATTTTATAGAAACTTTTCTCCATAGCTTGGATGCGGTTTCTTAGCAGCTTGATGTCATTTCGGAAACCCTCTGCTTCCAACATTCTACGCTTATCTAATGCATTGAATTTGTTCTTGAAGTGCGATACTTGGCCAACCAATTGTTTTGTCTGGTCTTTAAGTAAACGTTTACTATTCTCTGATTGAGCCCTTAACTTGGCGAGTTCCTGTTCTAAAAGATGAGATTGATTACGATACAAAGTTGCAAGACTATTTTGTTCCCGGAGTTGTTCCTTTAATGAGCCCATGTCACTTCTAATCTTGGTCTGCAATGATGTTCTTGACCCACTTCCAGAAATTGTGTAACCAAAATGACTGGGATAAGATTCTCCAAGCTCATCCTTGCAAATTTTCAACTTTTGTCTCAGTTGCTCATTTTGTTCCATGAACTTTGCCTCTTTACTTCGATAATCCTCTTGCATAGTTAAAAACTCAGATGTACAGATGCAAAGTTTGTCTTGAGCTAATTTCAGACGTGAAATCAGTGACGAGATATGTGATTGTAATCTGTCTCGCTCAACTTTATGCTCTTTCCGTGTCAGTTCTCGGTCCTTGAGTAAACATTGTACTTGGTCTCTAGCGTGACAATTCTGCTCTTCTAATTGTGTCATAATCATTTGTGTTTGTAAATTCATAGGCCTACTCTTTCCGTCGGGCTCCTCAAAAGTAGATGACGTTGAGGCACATTTGCAACAATCAGATGTTCCACTTGAAATCAAATTTAATCTATTCTTATACTTTTGAAGTCTGGCAGGTAACTTTTGAGGAACATATAATCCATTTTCAAAGGAAGAAAGAAAAATCTTAACTTCTCTTTCCGATACGCCACTTAGCGTTAATAACAAATCAATTTTTTTGCGGTCTTCTAGTTCTCGTTTTCTTAGTTTATCGTTTTCAGCAAAAAGTTTTAAACTTTGCTCCCGTTCTTGGTATAGACCTACTTGCAGATCGCTAAGAACTTGTTGTAGCGATGAGATATCTGAATTTCTCTGAATTACTTCTTGCTCGAGCTGGATACTCACATCACAAAGAGACATACATTCCTCCATTCTTTCTTGCATGTCAGAATTTTCCTTATTTAATTGTTGCATCTTCTGCTGGTAATAAGTCACCAGTTCTGAACTTGGCTTCAAATGATGCACTTGAGTCTCTGCTAATGTAAGAGTGGTCCTAGGCCTGTCTTTTGTGTGCGATTTAGGCCTAGGCCTTGTCATAGGTTTACTGCTAGGCCTAGTTACCGAGGACATAATTTATTAAGGGGTAGATCTATTCCGAAAGAGATTCTTCGCCCAACCTTCAACTTTCGTCGATCGGGGACAGCCTAGGCCTAACCTAAAATGTATGTATGTCTGGTCTGGCCCAGCCCTATCCCAAGGTAACTTACTGATGTCCAAATTATGCTTACCTCTGATAGCATATCATTGAGTGGAATAGTTATTACAATATCTGGTGTAGGACAATTGGATTTCATACACCGAAATATTAAGTAAGCAGTCAGTAGCTAGATGTCAAAATTATAAACAAAAGTACGCCCATTGAACAACCACGCGCAACGGACGGATTCCAAGTTCGAACGCTTCCACGGCCTTCTCAACACGTTTAACTACTCGATTCGCGCAGCCTTCTTTAAATTAAACAATGATTCGCGTAGCGCGCGTTCCAGTGTACGCAGGTTCGGGTTGTCCGTGAATTTAGTAGCAGTTGGCAGAAGTACTTAGAATCCACACTAGCATGAATAAAATATGTTTGTTTAATTTTATTTGTTTATTGGATTATATTGCCATAACGTTCCGCTCTATGAAATCTGATTCAAATAAACGCGGCCATGAAATTACTGCTTCAAACCCCCATGCCGTCACAAACGCATAAAAATGTAAATAAATCAATAATGTGGAGAATGCCTGCTGTTGTCGAATGTTTGGTGTCTGTTGAGGATTGAAAATGAAGTTTTTCGAAAAATTAGTAAATTTTCTTGGATTTAGAAAGAAAGAAGTTAATGTTCTAGTCGTAGGTTTGAACAATAGTGGAAAATCTACAGTTATAAATCACTTTAAAAGTGACGTAGAAAAGTCTACGGAAATTGTGCCAACAGTAGGCTTCAATGTTGAAAAGTTTAGAAGTAAGTATTACATATTAATTTGCAGCCCAACTTGCGAAACGTCTCGTCTCGTGGTATTAATTCCTTTGCGAGGCAGGTATATTGATGTCTATAAACTTTGCCATTTTAAAAGTGCTCAGGAAGCCAGTTAGCATAATATTGCAATGAAACGTTGCACTTGCATGATTGTCACATAAGGAAGCCTGTATAGCCGTGAAACAGCGGCGAGCGACGATTTTGGCTAGACACCCACAGTCCCGTGCACAGTGGCGGCGCTAGGAAAATCAATAGGGGGAAGGGGAAGCACAGGGGCAGTGTAATAAACTGAGGGGACAAGCAAGATGTATAACTAAAATTCACCGTCTCTCCCCCCCCCATCCCCTACAACTGGTCGAAAAAATATAAATAGGTCCACTATTTGTTACTTATACTCCCTTAAAATAATAATGTGTTTTTATTTCATGTCACAAAATATAGTTTCAGAATTAACGCACGATCCCCAAAACAAAATGCTAACAGGTATACTGGTTATTCTGCACTGTATTCGTCTCTTTTGCTAGACACTTCAAATTGATCCACTACTGGACTTAAGTCTTAATTTAGCTTGTACTGGTAGTTGTCTAGTTGTAGCCAGTGGCGTGCAGAGGTTCGATAGGGACCGGCGCGAGCGCGATCATACTAATGGGTACACCCACCCCCGTGTATGTACTTGCGCTGGCCACACGGGGTCTGGGGCGAAGCCCCAGCCGCCGGAGGCGGAAAATTTTTGGGTCCATTATTCCCTCAAGATAGCCTGTAGTGCGATCTGAGACATTTAGGACACTAAATTACTAATTGCAAATTTGCAATAATTTATAGGAAACTTTTCAAGGATTTGCTATATTTGCTATATTCTTTTATTTATTTCAAATTTTATATTAAATTAACCATTTACCATTTTCAATTTGTGGATATGTTTTTAACACACTGAGAAAATCATAATGTGGATATACAATTAACCTAGTATGGTCTGTTTGATCGTAAGGTAATTAGCACACCGAATCTAACATTAATCACAGGTTACAATACAATTATTAAGACAGCCCCTTTAAATTTTCTTCAACTAGGAAAAAGTGGATGTCTATTGAGCGAATTGTAAAATATTATTTATAGTACTTCCTATGCATATGGTTTTGACAACAACATGAGTGACAGTGTCTAGCTAGTGGTAGACTAGGGTACGTTTGTATACTTCTGAAGAAGCAGCAAACCTATCTACAGCTATGTTTATATCTATTTCACACGCCAAGGTCATTAGGTCTTCGAGTCTCTCCTCCAGGGGCGGATCCAGGACCTCTCAAAGTAGGGGGGGGGGCGACTCAGCTCGCACCACACGGGGGGTCTGGGGGGCGTAGCCCCCTGGCTTAGTCCCGCAGGGAATTTTTTTTAGGCCTTTTTTCAAAAACGAGTTTTAATGACTTTAGAGAGGGTATATTTCAATATATTTTTTTGCAGTTGCTCACTAAAATAGGCCCTCTGGAGGAAGGTAAAACCGAAAGAAGGCCCAAGCCCAACAACAAACTGAATTAAGTCCCTTTGTAATCGCTATCGCTCATGTGTTTCTATACCCTCACATTTTCAAAATCAGTGTTGAAATTAATGTTATTGGACTAGGAAAACGCTTAAGTCCCGCCGCGTTGTTGGATGAGCGTAATTGGTGCATTGTGCTGCCATGTGTTATATGCGGTTTTCTGTTGTTCTGTGAAAAAATCATTACTAAGTTGAAATTTTTTTTAAAATTAAATTAAATAAAAAATTTACTTAAATTTAATTTTTTTTTAATAAATCATAATTTAACAAAGGGAAAAAATCGTAATATTGAAATTTTCATAAGAAATAATTATTTGATTGCGCTCAAATTTAACACGAATATAATAATTCATGAAATTAAGGTTCTGTGAAAAAATCATTACACTAGGATGAAGCATGTTGGTGTTATAAGTCAAAGAACAGTTTTAAAAGAAAAAAAACCCGTAAAATTTGGATATTCATAAGAAATAACATTTCGATTGCGCTCAAATTTCATACGAATATCTTAATTCATAAAATTAAAATTCTGTGAAAAAATCATTAAAATTGGAAAAAGCATATAGGTGTTATAAGACGAAGAAATTTTTTAAAAATCGAAAAAAATCGTAAAATTGCGATTTTCATGAAAATAATTTTTCGATTGCGCTCAAAAACGTGGCAGTTCTAAGTTCAGAAATTTCGAAGGCCTCCATAAAATTTCATTGTAGTTGGAGTATCAATTTAGCCGGAATCGTGTTAACAAACACACAAAAATACAGAAAAAAAAGAAAGAAAGAAAGAAAAAAAACATTCCGGATTTTTTTCTCCAGTGTTGTGAAATGGAATCTTTGCTTCGCTCATCCAATGAGAGTAATTTCGCTCCCCCGAGAAAAATAGCCTAAGTGTTTTTTTTCTGTCTGCTCGCGCTCTACCGGTTAAATGGCTACTCTGATCGTGCTGAAATTTTCATGGGACCATCAAAGCCTATGAAGTTATAGATGTGTTACGATTTTGGGGAAAACCAAAGAAAATAATATCGTGTAACTGTGAGGAATTGACTAAAAGCAATAAACTTAAAAAAATCATAATCGAAAGAAAACATTGATATTTCTGGTGTCTGAACATATTCATTATAGAATAAAATTTAGGTTTTCAAGGATCAAGGGGGGGCGATCGCCCCTACCGCCCCCTGCATCCACCACTGCTCTCCTCTTCAACGGTCGTGCGAAGGCGGTTCGTGATCAATTTTAATTTAGAAAATGTTCGCTCTGCTGATGCCGAAGACGACATAACTACCAAGATATTGCTATACAACTATACACCATTACATCCAGCTTGCAAACCTAGTGAAGTGATAACTAATAACAATTTCTCTTGTATTACCTGTACATGTTATATTTTTTCTCCCACCCACACCTTCTCTAGAGGTGAGTGGGGGTGGGTCACCCAAAGCCAGGGGGTGGGTACACCCCCTGGCTTTGGCACCGGCGCGGCTCGCGCCGCGGAACCATTGTCTGCACGCCACTGGTTGTAACAACGGTTGAAGTGTATTTCCTGAGATTGCTCGTTCAGATAAATTAGAGAGACGAGTATTCCCCACACAACTTCATAGATACGATCTTGTTGGCGCAAACTATCGCACCATGCACGTTAGATGGACGGGCCACTTTGTAATTGGCTGATTTCCTTATTTCTCAATTATTTTTAACACAAGTGGGAAATGTACTACAGCTTCAAAAGTGTCCATATCGCAACGATAGCGTATGGACAATGGTTTCAACTTATCGAAATAAGTGATCACTCTTTGGATTCATGGCGCATACTCGACTGACTACAGTCATGGGGAGAAACGCGTTCCTTTTTCAGGAACTTTAATGGGAACGCGTTACACACCACAAATACCCGATATCGTAAACTATAGTTTAAAAATATCTCAGCTTATAGCTTAGAATCATGCAAAGAATGAACATTTGTTCTTGCTTACATATTATACAATACCGGTTATGAAACCCTCAAATATGGGATGATTTTATTACAAGAGGAGAAAAACGCGTTTTGCCATGTTGGCAGCAGAGTGGGGGAAACTCATGTTTATTTTTTTTAAATGTCTCCACCCCCTATCAGATTTCAAGCGGTCGAAGCGAACGGTTTCCTTGGGAAATTTTACGGCAAATCTTTTTTATCTATCACTTTAATAAATAAAAGTTAATTCTTTTAAAATGCACGTGAAAGGAAATGAGTTCCTCTTTTTTAAGGAACGGGAACTTTGATCAGTTCATTTTTAGCCAGAAGTAACTTTAGTTTTCAAAGTTTCATTTTAGGGGGAACGTGTGCCCAAGACTGCTAGCACGTCGTCACAATCACGATTGAGAACTGAATTAAGCATGTTCTCCATGAGGACTCATTTTCGCTAGTCTGCAGTTCGGGGGCGAAAGCTGCTGGCAAATCATTTGGAAAGCAGGGCGCGGTCGAGAATTGCAATTTTTTGCAAGTTCATTGGAGTTTTCCTCAGCAATTAATTTCAATTTCCCCATACTAGCACAGCCTGTCTGTACGTATGGATGTAGTATATATGTATAGAATATTCGCATCGTACGAAAAGCAGTACTTCTAAATTGTTGCCGATCCAAACAGGAATTGCCACAACTCTTTTTTTTTAAATAATGCTTTATTGACATATTGGTTAAAATATAGATACAAGCAGTTAATAAATAAATACAGGAATTCCTGAGTATAGTTAATTCACATACTCTTAACTTTCAAATAATACAGTAAAGAAAAATGTTATGTAGGTTGAGTTGGGCAGTGTGGTACATTGGGGAAAAAATAGAAACAAAAAAACCCACTTATTCTTGCCACAACTCTAATTCAGCTCACAGTAGGTACTATAGTGGAAGTAGAAGCCATTATGGGAAGTGTGCGAGTTGGACTATCTTGACCCCCGTAAAACAACGCATACACAGTTATGAATAGGCCTGTAATGGAATAGGAATAGCACTTATGAGCGTGACCACGGACATAAAAAAACACTTCCTCCCTGCACGCATCATGCCAGACCCAGAACTATGTTCTAGGAATCTAGGCATACCTTATCTTGCGTCGCGTTACAAAACCCCAATGTTCACATCCCAGGATGAGGTCAGAACATTTACACGTGGTTAGGCCCTACTGTACATCAGTATTAACTTTTAAGTTTCCTTAAGGTGGTTATTACATAATATTTTGACATTTTTGAAAGTGAAAACAAATACAGTTGTATAGTTTTTTACCGGTACACCGTACAACATCGGCACTTCCACGGCACACCTGTTGTGAATCTGATTTAAACCAACAAGCCTATCACCTAACCTTATTTTCATCCATGGTACATTCCACTCTACTGAACATGTTGAACATATGTTCGGCCTGTTCTAGAACACATGTCTGGAGATAGATGAACGCCGTGCACCCGAACACATATTTTTATTTAGAGCTGAAAGACAACTTTCATCAGTTTCAAACAGTTCCGGAGGGACAAATAAACAAACCGATTTCCAAGTAATCCAAGTTCAAATGTCTGGAGCGGAAACAGTTGACAAACCTGACTGAAAGCCGAATAAAACCTGTAATAATCACACCGGGTTTTGAATATGTTACATAATTCAAAAATCAAAATATTTTTATTACCTCCCAATGGATAGTGATAGCTATACACAAAAATAAATTTCCGGTAAATTTTGATATTTAGATTTCGAAATAAATAAATGATGGTTGTTTGCTGTGCGTATAGAGAATACCCCCCCCCCCCCATATGCCAAACAACGCAACACGTTTCCGTCCATCCGTTTGCGTGTCACAACGTAGCTGACGATAATAACCGTACAGGACACGTGATATTTTGTTGGCATTGTTCTTCAATAAGGATGCCACAGCAAGTTTTTGGTGACCCTGTTGCTCAGGGGGGTGTGGCTATTCTAACTCAAAAAGAGGATATTTTCGAACCCTACCACCACGGGATGAGTTATTATTTTTGTATTTTTCTTCAACCTCTTTATTAGACTAGCTCCGGTCCTCCCCCACACATGCTTGTTCTAATATTAAATTAAAAATAATAATTTTATTTTCAGATCAAAATGTTGGGTTTACTGCCTTCGATATGTCTGGCCAAGGACGCTACCGAGCTCTATGGGAACACTATTACAAAGACTGCCAAGGTGTTATCTTCGTCGTGGACAGCAGTGACCGGTTGCGACTAGTTGTAGTCCGTGAAGAATTGGATCTTCTACTTCAACATCCCGACATTTCTGGCAGAAAAATTCCAATTCTCTTTTATGCAAACAAGATGGATTGTCGCGAGGCACTTTCCAGCGTAAAGATAGCAGGAGGACTGGGCTTGGATAGAATATTAGACAAACCTTGGCATATATGCGCGAGTAATGCGCTGACTGGCGATGGCTTGCAAGAGGGAGTTGAATGGCTAACACAGCAGATAAGAGAGTTGCTTAGTAATAAGCACTGATAACATTAAAACAATGGCCAGGGAGGTTTGTTGAATCTGTCTAGGATTATGCAGTATAATTATAGTGATTATATAAACGTCGTCCGTCCAATTCCGAACATTTTATAATATTAGTTAATAACTACTAAACATGGCAAAGTTTAATCAAGCAAGAAACATATCATATACAAGTATGAAGTAGTAAGTATACTCATACTTGAATTGAATACATTCAACAGGAAGCATTCCGAAGCAACCCATGTGCGTCCTGATATCAATGTATTCAAGATGTCTTTCTCTTTTAGCGAAAGGCGAATTCACAAATAATAATCTAATATTGCAAACTCGGGTAGTTTTCGACGTTGGATTCAATCCAATGTTTGACCCACACAGGAAAGTATGTGACCAATTTTAGGGAGCAAAGCTCCCCGATATGACTGTCCGTCAGTCAGTCAGTATGTGCGTGTATCACGTCTCACGATTAAAACCGAACATTACCTCCGATGACGAGTTCTTTTGTTGACATTTGCTTTCAACAAGGATGATATACGAACCCCCTGTCCCTAAGTGATCAGGGAGTGGGGCTAGCTAAAGGGCCCCACAGTATGTGTCTACTCGGCACCTCCACCATTAGTGAAAGCCGGAACAAGCGTGGAACAATAACTGTAAGCTTCGCTCTATATTTTGGGTTCTATCATTCCCCATGTTTATTTTAACATATTATTATCAAACCCAATCGGGGTAATCTCATTTTCTGATTAGGTCTATCCGACGCAGTTATTGAGCAGAACAGGCGCGTAGAAACTCTTTTTCGAGTGGGGAGGGAATGATGAGCTTTATTTTCCTTCTGCATGCTTTACATAAATAGCCACACGTCCCCGACTGCAACTAGTTGTTCAGTTGTGTAATGAATGGCGTGACAGGGTGTTTGAACATATACTGATATGTGTGTGTGTAGGGGGGGGGGGGGGGCAATTTCCCACCTGGCTATTCCAGAGCACTCTTACCGAAATTTTGGAAGTCGAAGGAAAATGGCTGAAAAGTGGTTAAATGAAAGAGGAACTATGAATAAAGAAAGCGTATTTTTAATTTTTACATTGCACTATGGCCTTTTGGCCGTAATATGCAAATTTTGGGTCAATAAGAAAATGAAAGTTCTAGGTTCATGCAATACTTTTTTTATCGTTTAAACACACCTAATTGTCTCTGCTTCGAGTATAAGGGAAAATATTTTTCTGAAATAACGCAATTGATGTACTATTTCTTTCGTCCACCGGTTCAAAACTCTTATTTGTACCATGTGACAAAAATTTCACATTACGCACTTTGTCTCTGCTTCGAGTATAAGGGAAAATAATTTTATAAAAAAACGTTTGGTACGATTTCTTTCGTCTACAGGTTCAAAACTCTTTGTACCATGTGACAAAAAATTACACATCGAACATTTATTTCAGAAAATTATTTTCCCTTATACTCGAGCAGAGACAAAGGTGTGTTTAAACATTAAAAAAATCATAACTCAAATTCAGTATTGCACGGATTTGCACCTAGAACTTTCATTTTCTTATTGGCCTAAAATTTGCATATAATGGTCAGAAGGGAGCTATTGTCCCGTAAAAAACTTTTTTATTCAAGTTCCTCTTCAATTCAACCAACTTTAAGCCATTTCCTTTCGGTGAGAGAAATCGACACGGCGAAGCGTCCTAAACCGTTACCGGTACTTAGAGCTCTGTTAATGGAGATGAAAATGTCAGAGGTACGTACTAAACTTGTGATTCTTACTTTAACTTATGTTGAACTTTAACTTTATATATTTTGATGATTGTAACAAGTTAAATTAAATTTCGCTACAAGATGTCACAGTAACAGTTGTTGTGTTATTGTGATGTTTTTACATTGACGATTGGTCTGTTGGATGCTAATATGGCTGTTGGCCGGGTCATGTGATGTGATAATGTAAGTTTAAAACTGTGCTATAACGATCCGTCCCGTCTGGTTTTTGATCATGCACAACTTATTTGTAGCTATCTTAACTGAAAAATATAATCATGTATAGAAATTAATTATTTTGTATAATGTACAATAATATACTTAACAATATTAAACCAATTTAAAAAATGCAATTAGTATTTCTCATTTTCCCACGCATCAACAACAACCAGTGTGTGATATGAGAAAGATCTAAGGAGAATTGTCGGTGAATGTGTCATTGAAAGCCAGAGCCAGGCCAAGGTGAGCCGATTTTTGCATACGATGCTTGACGACACGCAAAATAAGCAATTATATTTTCTCAGTTTCATGAATCAGGAAACACTCACGTAGGTGGTATTAATTTCGATGAGATTATTATTTCGTGAACCAGTCAAAACTCGAACTGTGCTGAATTTCGTGTTCTACATCGTCTTCTTCGTGCATTAACTTACATAGAAATTTGATTAATTTCACAGATTTCAACGACATAGAAAATGTGTTGCATTGTTCCTTAAACAAGATATCTTTATTGGGTTATCAGCTCTATCTGTAAGAATGACATCAGCTGTTATCGTTCCTTTGCTTGTTCACCTTTGACAGTCGGAGTGCTTCCGGTTTCGGACAACTATTTGCTCTTACCATCCAACCCTTGAGGCAGAATTCTCTGATGAGGACTGATCGTAAATCTGAAGGTCAATGTTGTCTTATTGTCAATGTCAAAATAAAGTGAAGCTTTCCACCAAAGCATAATAATAATAATTTGGTGGCTTGACTTCTAAATGTTTTTTTATTGGTAATATATCAGCCATCAGAGACCTTTTACTTACAAAAAAGGTCGACGCATTTTGACTTTGGAATATGATAACACGATGTTACCTGACCTACAGTGTAGGCTCGAGCGCTAAGCGCGCGACTCTGATTTGGGAGGTCCCGGGTTCAAATCCCGTCAAGACCGGCAATCTTGACTGAAGGTTTTTCCCGAGGGATTCAGTCCTCTTAAACAGCCCTCGGACAAGAGACCAAACACTCCGCCATCTTGAATTTTATAAAATTCAAACAAATAGCTATATAAAAACAAAACCGTTTGACCGATTTTAAAATAATTTAGTGGTTCACATTCGAAATTTCAATTTCAATTTTTGTGTCTAGCACATTTTCAATTTTTTTAATGTTATTTTGCAATTTAAATCAATTTTCCGTGTCAATGTTTTTTGTTTTGGAATGTTTAGCCTATAACTTTTCAGGAATCATCTAAATTGAAAAAAAATCTACCTATGAAAGAGTTACATATTATTCTCTTAGTTTTCAATTTAACCTAATCAAATTGAATCTTCTTTATCTGCATTACTTTCCGAGATATGAATTTTTGAAGTCAACCCATCCTCTTTTGCAGCGCTTGTCAAGCCCGGCAGAGCAATGGACGAGTTGTCTTAACTCCGCCCCCTGACGTCACGACTCAAACATGTGATCAAAGATGGCCGTACTGTGGGACGATTTTAACTGACAGCCTTACTCCACACTAAAGACTGGATTGCTGGATTGAAATGGTTCAATATTGTGTTGTTTCACGATGTTCGTCAAGAGCTAAAATAGGAGGGGTGTCTTTACACTCGTTTCCGAAGGATATCAAGTTAAGAAATAAGACGTGGGAAGTTAAAATCAGAAATGCCTAGATAAGAAATGTTTTACGAAAACATGTGATCCCATGCTTAGTAGGCCTATAATGTTCTTTGCATTTCGTGGATTCCGATTACAAGAAAATTCATTCCTCATGGCAAACTTAAGTGTTTGCGAGATGGAGCCATGCCCATTTTTTTATTCCCGGATTCAATTTCAATTCAATTCAATTTATTCAATTCCACATTAATACATTATAACAGATACTAAAGATATATATATATATATTTCAGAGATTCTCCACCACATAAGGCAACTTGTGTGTGTATGGAGCATCCCTTTTACGTGGACTAAGGTTAATATACATTATACATGTGTATAGCAGTAAAATTGACAAAGATAATTAATATGCATCCATTCTTGATTTCATAGTCTACTAATTTAAGCAACTAATAATAATAGGCTAGGACGAAAATAAATTACATCATGTGTGTATGTATGCTTATTGCGATAGCAATGTATACTAGTGAAAAAACTTGCTAACTCTACTACAGAAGGTCAGTAAGTATAATGAATATAATCTAAACTAAACTAGGTACCTTAATCTAAACTAAACTAAACTAGAACCAAAAAGGAGGATACAATGCATCCATAATCACAGAGCTATAAACATTGCTACTAACAGAGGGTGTGTCTAGAGGGTCTTAAATTTATTATATCTTCAATATTCGTGTTCGAGCGTTCTTTTAGCCAAAGTGTTACTTGTCGGGAAAATTTTGTTTTGCTTACATTATCTCTCAGTTCTGCTGGTAAAAGGTTAAATATTTTGGGCCCCAAGTACATGAAATGCTTTTGGGGGATCCCTTTATTTACTCTTGGTACTTGTAGTTTATTATTCACTTTATCTCTAGTCGTAACTCTGTGGATTACCGAATTATATGATTTATAGTTTTTATGGATGTGGAATAAGGGAGTTTTTATGTACAATTTTCTTATCGTTAGTATGTTGGAATCGGTAAAAATGAGGTTAGACGGGTATAGGAAGTGTTTTTAACATTACTTTAAGGATACATTTTTGAACCACATTGAGAGGTTCCATGTGGGTGATGCTAGCTCCTCCCCAGCCTATTATTCCATACTGTATAATTGATTGGGTAAGTGCAAAGTAGACTGATCTCAGTGTGGATGGCGTCAGAATGTTCCTCAGTGTATAGTATTTATATATGGAGTTTCGCAAACCGTTTAGTGATGTAATTAATGTGCCTGTTCCATCTAAGATGTTGGTCAATAAGTACGCCGAGATACATATTGTCTTCGCGCTTGTTTAGTACGTGGCACCTACACGCACTTTGTTGTGTTGAACAGGTGGACTGGTGAATTTTCAGATTAAAGTGTTGTGGTTGGTCAGTGACGTTGGGTGAGAAGGTCATGTAAGTTGTTTTTTCTAAATTAAGAGTAAGTAAATTGGTTTCAAGATTGGTTTTTACGCGTCTCATTTCTAGTTCTGCTACGTTATGTACTTCAGTCCATGAGTCCTCCTGAAATATGATTACTGTATCGTCAGCAAAACTAACTATTATTGCTTTGAGGTTCATGTTACAAAGGCTATTAATATATACTAAGAATAACAATGGCCCCAGTGTCGTAACCTTGTGGGACACCATATTCAATTTTTCTCTCTTTACTGAGGTTCCCTTCAATTCGTACAAATTGTTTCTGTTTGCTAAGTAGCTTTTTATAAGTTCTAGGGGGGTGCCTCTTATTCCGTATTGCTCCAGTTTAGTGATCAGAAGTGAGTGAGAAACTGTATCAAACGCCTTTGCAAGATCTAGAAATACAACTAAAGACTTTTTGTTTTTATCCATTGCGTTGCCACCTCATTAGTAAGTTTGGTGATAGCGTCTTGTGTGCTAAGATTATTCTGGAAGCCAAACTGGTTAGGTGAAATAACTTTATGTTTCTCAAAGAATGAATACATTCTAGATTGTATGCATTTTTCTAAAATCTTCGATAGGTTACTGATAAGAGAAATAGGTCTGTAATTTGTAACTGCTGTTCTATCTCCTTTCTTATAAATTGGTATTATAACGGAATTTTTAAATGATTTAGGGAATACTCCTTCAGAAAAACTTGTATTGATAATATATTTAAGAGGTGCTATTATATATGGTTTGATTAGCTTGATTGTTGGACATTTTATCCCATCTATCCCAGGCGCTGAGTTATTTTTTAAGGCATCAATACAATTCCCTAGTTCAGCGTCATCAACAGGTGTCATGTAGATTGATTTGTGTACCGTTTTATCTTTATTTATGTTTATATAATCTGAATGGAGGTGGCCAGAGGTGGGAGGTGTTATTTTACTAGCCATATTTTTGCCAATGTCAGAGAAGAAGTCAACAAATACATCCGCTACATTTTTAGGATTCTCTTTACTAGTTATCATGCCACTATCTGTTGCAATCTGTTTGATTTGGAGGCTTGTTTGGGACTTATTCGTGGCCTCGTTTATAACCTTCCATACTTTTCTAACATTAGATGCTTCTTCAATTTGCTGCTTATAATAATCGTTTTTAGTGCGTTTTAAGAGAGAGTTTAATTGATTTCTATATTGTTTGTAGTTATTACGTAGCTCTTCGTTTTCCGGAAACTTGAGGGATAGTTTACTGAGTTTGTCTCTGGTCCTAATAGATTTCACAAGTCCGGCTGTGATCCAAGGTTTTAGCTTATAGTTCACATTCGAGATAATTTTGTCATTTGTGGCTAACTTGATATACTTTGTGAGAGTGTTAATAAAATTGTCCGTGGCCGTATCAACGTCTGTCTGGTCAGTTACTGATTTCCAATCCTCTGCTATTAATGAATCGATCAATTTATCATGATCTAGAGTTTTTTTAATGGATTGAGTTTTCCGCTTGGCTTGCCGAATTGCGTCTAGTTCGTCATGTGTAGTGTTCCAGCCAAGTATAATAGGGTAATGATCCGTGATAAATGTCTCTAAGATAGCAGTTATATGATTTTCATCACGTGATTTTATAAATATGTGGTCTATACATGAACTTGTTTTTGGGGTAATTCTGGTTGGTTTCGTTATGCCTGGGAGATATCCGAGTGCTAACATAACATTGAGATAATCAGTCGCTATTGGGGTTTTAATTAATTCTCCGTCAATATTAATGTTCGTATCTCCCATAACAACATTATAATTACTTCTTAGGCTGCTGGCTTCGTTTCCGATTTCTTCAACGAATAGTTTTGCATTCCCTGAAGGGGATCTGTAGACTGCTAATATTGAATATGTTTTAGATGATGGTGTTACAAGTTGCAGTAGGAGGTTGTTCGAAGATGTTATTCCATCAATGTGATTTGCATGATATGATTTGAATGTGTCTATTTTAATGAGTACGGTGATGCCGTCATATGTAGAAAGTTTGTGTGGTTGGTGGATTGTTTCATAACCATTTATTGTGTATTTATCTGTATTAGAGTCCTGCAGCAGCTGAGTTTCAGTTAATATTATTATGTCAAAAGTTGTTTTGGTATTCTGCAGTAGCACCAACAACTGGTCAAAGTTTTTGTTTATCCCTCTTATGTTAATGTGTATAATTTTGGGGTCAAGGTTGCTCTTAAACAGTTGATCTAAATCTAAGGTATTATTACATGCAATATTATTTGTCAAATTGCCTGTGATTGGTGGGTCGTATGCATTATACTTTAAGTCAATTTCGTGATTTTCCTCGTTATCCTCTATCAGTACATTTTGGTTCATCTAGCTAGATATAATAAGGCTATATAAGGCTATATAAGGCTATATGTTCTAAATCTATTAACAAATTAACGCTTCTGCGTATGTATTGCAACAAAAAAGATCTAATTTGATATAATTTTAATCTTATTCTAATAAATGAAGACTTTAGGCAATAGGCAATAGGCCTTGATTTGTGGGGTCGGAGTTTTAGGATTTTTTGTTTTTGTTTCGAGATAGTAAAGTCTGTTTGTACAAACTCTTTCTCGGAGATTTAGGGTTTCGTTTACCGCTCACGGTTGTAGAGTTAGTATGATGTCTCTATCTGCCATTTTTCTAACGTAATTTCTCGTCCGTTCGAGTCCAGAAATATTATGTTGCCGTCAGCCGTCCAGCAACGCTTCATGCCAAACTTGGTTCGTGCTTCCCGGAAGATGTCTTGTCGCTCCCTGGTGAGCGACTCAGTGAGCACGATACGACTGCCCTGTAGCTTTACCTTGGCGCGCCATACAGCATCTCGCGCCTGGTACGAGATAAATTTGATGATGATGGGCCTGTTTCTACGTGCTGTCCCGTTCTCGGACTTGTTTGGTGCACCGATCCGGTGTACGCGGTCTAAACAATGGTGTGCTAGCTGAATACCCATCATGTTGTTGACAATGTCAAGAGCAACAGCAAGCGTGTTTTCTCCCTGTTTCTCTTCAACGCCGTGCAGAAGAAGACAATTACGACGGCTGTATTGTTCGAGTTGTTCCGTGCGGTCATCACAATTTTTTATCTTCTCCTTCAGTTCACTCACCACTGTTTGAATGAGAGCTAACTCTTCCAAGCATTGTTTCTTGAATTCGCTGAAGGAGGAGGTTAGTCGAGTAAGGTCTCATCGTTTGTGGCGTCTGGAGTTGTGGCACGCGAAGCTTGAATAGTGGCAAGTTTCTCTTCGAACGCAGTCATACGTTCGTTCATATTACTCTGAACGTTTGTAATTTGCGCTCCTACGCTGTCTAGTGAGGTGTTGGGCTCTTGTCTTCGGGGGGTAGTTGGCATCTCTCGCTGCTTCGTGACCTTGTTCACAGCGGGGGCAGCTAACTGCTTTGGGACAGCTGTCGAGTGGCGTGAGTGGCGAGAGGCACGTACCAGTGGTGCAGCTTCGGCCTCTAGCGGAAAGCTATGAAAGCGTCTTACGAATGCGGCTAGTGTATGGGGGTGTTGGTGTTAGTGTGATGGCTCAGTCGGTGAAGAGATGGTTTGTAGATGGCTCAGTCGGTAAGAGATGTTTTACAGATGGTTCGGAGAGAGGTATGCTATTGTGAGCTAATAGACGTTTTTAGTTTCTGATTTTGTAGTCTAATATTATTGTATATTACTTAAGAGACTTACGGTTTTGTTGTGAGAATACTAGTGGGGTGTGATGATTTAAGTTTGGTGCAATAAATGTAAGAAAATACCACTGTAAGAGAAGTATGTATGAGCTCCGACCCACTTGCTGCTGACTACTGTTCGGCCATCTTGCTTGCAAACCAACTATCTTCATTCTAAACTTCATGCTTATAGTAGGCAGGCTAATGAGCAGACCTGTTTGACGCGGTTCTATAATTCTGGACAAGATAGAGGCCTAAGCACTAGACACTAGACAGGCTACTTTTGTTTAGGTGTAGGGCCTAGACCTAGCTAGAATAGAATAGAATGTTGCTTTATTTCCATTAAGTATTGCATACATATAGACGGAGAGCCAGTGACAGTTTCTATTGCCTCATAAGGTTCATATGTTTTGACCATTGAAATAGAAGCGGAAATTCAAGTCATTTTCAAAAATACCCGTCTTACGAGTCAAAGCGGGGGCGTTTACCCGTCAGACGCCCCCAAAGTGGGCCCCAAAATGGGTCAAATCTGCCCCTATTAAGTATACATAATTAAAACATACGAAACTTTATAAAATAAGTTAGCCCAAAAAAGAATATCACTCGTACAAGGGGCTGCGTTGGGCCGTTGACCCGTAGACGCCCCCAAAGTGGGCCCCCAAAAAAGTCAACTCTGCCCTCATAAGGTATACATGATTCAAACATACGTCATTTTATAGTGAAAATTACCAGAAAAACGAATATTACTCGTCAGACGGGCTGCGTTGGGCCGTTGACCCCACAGACGCCCCCAAAGTGGGCCCCCCCAAAAAAGTCAAATCTGCCCTCAACCCTCAATAGGTATACATGATTTAAACATACGTCATTTTATAGAGCCAGTTACCAGGAAAACGAATATCCCTCGTCAGACGGGCTGCTTGACCCGTCAAACGCCCCCGAAGTGGGCCCAAAAAAGGTCAAATCTGCCCTCATAAGGTATTCATGATTCAAACGTACGTTACTTTAAAGTTAAAGTTACCAGGAGGACTAATATTAGTCGTCAGACGATCTGCGTTGTGGCTTTGACCCGTCAGACGGCCCCGGAATTGGGCCCTAAAAATGATCATATCTGCCCTCATAAAGTAAACATGATTGAAAAATACGGCATTTTATAGAAAAATTTACCTCGGAAAAGAATATCACTTCTCAGACTGGCTGTGTTGGGCCCTTACCCGCTACTCCCCCCCCCCCAAAAAAAAAAAAGTTAAAAAAATGTTTTGTCTCGAATACTTACGCAATTATGTTGGATTTAATCGTATTCGTGGCGATAATGTAGTCATGATGTTTGTGCATATTTTTGGTCATTGAGCCCTGCATCTAGGCCTACCACTTTTTTTTATTTTTTTTTAGGAATATCTAGATCGATGAATAAATCAGGAAGACATGTTATACTTCGTCTTATGGTAATTATTTAAATAATAATGGTGTATGTATAGTTTGTTAGAGTGTAAACTGTAAAGAGTATTGTAATTTTATTTTTTTACCAATGAAGAGTTGTGTTTAATTTACTTCTTGTTACATGATACTATGACGGTTTCTGAATTTAAAATCACAGATTAGCTTAAACTTTTGCATATTGTATAACGATACAAGATAATCATTGACAATCATTTACTTTTATCAAATAAGTAATGAGATCATAGTCATCATAAGTTACGTAAGTAATTATCATCATATGATAATCTATTAAGCAAAAATCTTCAATATGTGTTGAATCATGCAAATAGTTTTTATAAGTTACAAACAATTGAGGGTTAGAATTAGAATATATAAATTGGGATGTCATAATTAACTCCAAACATCAAACCTTCCATACATTCGTTATCACAGTATGTTTTAACTTTTTATCATAGTAATCTTCAGAAGTAATCATCATCATCATCATATCATAAGTAAGAATTTGTAATGTGTTAAATCATGCAAATAGTGTTTATAAGTTACAAACAATTGAAGATTAGAATATATAAATCGGTTTGGTATAATTAACTTCAAATATCAAACTTTTTACCACATTCGTAATCACTGTACGCTTGTACGCTTTAACATTTTATTAGTAATCATCATCATCATATCATAACATATACGTAATAATCTTTTACATGCGTTGATTCATGCAAATACTTTTCATTAAAGACAATTGAGGACTAGAATAAATAAATTGTGAAAAAATTAAAACTGTAATCATATTCGTCATCACTGTATACGCTGCTTCCGAAACATCTATGCCAACATCATCCTCATCGAAATTCTCTACTTCTAAATCGCATTGCATAATCTCATCAAGTGACGAAGGGGACAGATCATAGAGGAACCATCTTGGTCTGTATATAACATCTCTATATATACATAATGGCATTTTTTATAAATTTCTGTCTATGGAACCAATTTAACAGCGTCATTGTCGCCTACAATAAAACCAAGGTTTAACATATTATAAGTATATGACGTTTTATATATATATATATATATATATAGATCAAGATCCCAAGATCCCAAGATCCTTGTTTTTATCATATATATATATATATATATATAACCGCGTCGAAAATAAGATGAACCAGGGCAGAACCTGGGCGTCCACCGACGTTTCGTCTGTACTACGTCAGACATTTTCAAGGTTGACTGTGACTCTACGGAGGTTGGAGTCACTGACGACAGACTACAGACGAAACGTCGGTGGACGCCCAGGTTCTGCCCTGGTTCATCTTATTTTCGACGCGGTTTTACCCAAGATCCCTGTTTTTATCCTATGACGGGCCGCGAAAACCTACAACAATCCATATATATATAATATTGGCCTATATAAATACCAAAAATGATGAAATAATGATGAGTAATATTCTTTTTCATGGTCACTTTTACTATAGAATGCCGATGTTAAATTATGTATACCGTAAAGGCTAAACCCAAATTATTTTACCACGTGATCTATAGCACCTCTAAGGATGTTTACACTCAATTTGATAGCACAATACTACACTTAAATGACCGTTTAAAATTATATCTTGTAACTTTGATTTACACGAATTTATTTTTTGATCCAGAAATTGCGAAAATTGGTGTTTTAGAAAATTTCCTAAATCGGCTTTAACCTGCTTCTTTTTTGGTCCACATAGATACTAGAGCATAGTACCAATCTAAAATGCCCCTTTATAACATCGTGTCTTGAAACTGTGCCCAAATATACCCTCAAACACGGAAAAATATGCATTCCAAAATTACACCCCATCTTGGTAATCAGCATATTTTGACCGAACTACTTGCCCAAATTACAAAACAAAATATAGAGAATTTACAGAAAAGGCTGTCGAGTACGTCAATATTGGCCAATATTTTTTTGGATCAAAATCCTCCAAGGTCACGGGGCATAAAGATCGTCCCCATGTTATTTCTTATGGGAGATTTTTGCCGATGGGACCTAGCTCGAAAAATGTCATGTTTGACAATTTTTTGGGAGGTCATGGTGGCCCCAATAATTTTTCTGTTGATTGCTAAATTCATTACTAGTTAGCCTGAATGAAATATATTTTTTGAGTTTAGCGGTTAAATACCCCTTTAAGACTTTTTGGATCATTTCAATTAAGGACGCGTCAACCGTTAGGTCATAATGCACCACTCTAACCTAGGGGGGTGGGGGGGGGAGGGGCCCATGCTGGTCAGAACCAGCCACAGGTAAGGGGAGGAAAGGGGGTTTCTCACGTCGCGGTCGTCATCGTCGTCGGGGAGGTCGTCAAGGGAAGGGGGCAAGGTTCCCGACGACACGATTGCCAGAGCTCGTCTCTAGATTCGGGGAGTAATATACTACCCATCTTACTAGCTGATGTTTGCGAGGTGGACTTTTTCTCTTGAATCGCCTTTTACGATTAGCAGAGCCATGCTCTGGGCCAATTCTACCCCGGGCCCAGACGGGGCTAAGCTGGAGAAAACCAGGCTTTGACGCAGAGCGCAGAGGTGAAGTCTGGACTCGATCACTGAGCTCCGGGTCCTCTCGGGTTGTGCTTGCACCAGGGTATCGGTACATTTCCAATTGCTCACTTTTCTTTTTAAATGACGTAATAGGACACCAAACTGTAATTTGTAGTACTTTTAAACCAATTTGTATAGAGAATATTATTTGAAATTCAAGTGTGTTGATAGCGACATACCTCATCCTTTGAACAGCCTCCAAAAATGCGATTTTTTGGGCTGAAAATAAGGTCAAAGCGTACGTCTGTATGTGAAATTAGCTGGTCAACGCAAACAACCCATTGACAGTGATATTCGATTTTGGTACTTGACTCTATAAACAGACGTATGTTTGAATCATGTATACCTATTGAGGGCAGATTTGACTTTTATGGGGGGCCCACTTTGGGGGCGTCTGACGGGTCAACAGCCCAACGCAGCCCCTTGTACGAGTGATATTCTTTTTTGGGCTAACTTCTTTTATAAAGTTTCGTATGTTTTAATCATGTATACTTAATAGGGGCAGATTTGACCTTTTTTGGGGTCCACTTTGGGGGCGTCTGACGGGTAAACGCCCCCGCTTTGACTCGTAAGACGGGCATTTTTGAAAATGACTTGAATTTCCGCTTCTACTCCAATGGTCAAAACATAATATGTACCTTATGAGGCAATAGAAACTGTCACTGGCTCTCGGTCTAATAGTTAGTTTTATGTTTACATAATACAGTTGACCCCTAAGATAATAAAAGTAGGCCTACATCTAGTAGTTAGGGTAGGCCTATATGGAAAGGAAAATAACACATAGGCCTAGCCTCTGCTTATTGGTAGGTTGAAACTATAACAGTATAGCCTTGATTTTGCTTTTGGTAGGCCTAGGTCTAAAGCTTCCAAGGTTAAAGGCCTAAACTGTGTATAAACTATAAAGAGGGATTTCCCACCATCAGAAATCTTCACTGAACGTTTTACCTAAGGTTTACTCAGTAAAAAGTGAATGTCAGATCAGTCACATTTGAATATCCTTTGGATAAATTTCCTTCCAAATATACTCGCACGACCATGTATAGGGCCTACGTAGTTAGACAACCGAAGACAGACAAGTTTGTCGGTTGTCCCTTGGCAGTTGGGACATTTTTATTCCTACGAAACGAAATATTAGATGTTTTACAAGTGACGTGTAGCGAACCTGCTTATTTAGTTACAATACAAAATAAAATGCAGATAAATATACTTTTTAAAAATTGCTTACGATTAGGCCCAAGTGTAGTAGAAAACAATTTTTATTATCTACTTTCGAATTTTATTTTCATTGTTTCCAAACAACTATAAACTTGGCAATTTAGTATGAAGTTCACTCCTAATGAATGAATCACAAATAGGCTCAATGGTGTCAATTAATGGTTAATTACCATTATTTTGGAGCGATGTCTGGCATAATAATAAGTGTTATTATGTCACATTTTGTTTGGAAATATGTGCACTTCATTTATTTCCATTCATACTCGGTAATTATTTATTCAAAAGCGTTTATTTGTGTATTTGTTTAGTACTTGGGTTCATATCCACTTGTAGGGCCCTACTGTCCATTTCAATTCGTAAATTCATACTTCATAAATTCATACATATTGAAAAGTATATTAATTTTATTTTACGTATTATTTATTGCTCAAAAGATTTAAAATAAAAATATGTAGGTCCTAGTCACCTTTGATTCATTTCAGTAAATTTTATTTGCAAAATAATTAGGGAAGTGCTAAGAATTCTTATTACGGCCTATAAATAGCCCCTGTTTGACGGGGCCTACGGTGTGCCAGCCTTGCCAGCGTGAGCGACCTCACAGGCGCGTCGGAAGTCTATTTTTCCAGGGGGGGCGAACTTTACCAGGAAAAGTACATGCTTCCATACATACAATATGGTTACATAATATGCAACTAATGTCCTTGAGTCAGTGGCGTATACTGAAAAATATTTCGGGGGGGGCTTGGACGAACAACGCAATGGAGGGGGTGCCCCCCACAATAGCGCCGCAGGCAATTTTTTTTTAAAATACGTAGTTTGAAGTGGTTTTTATGTGTTTTAGAAACAGTTAAGGGGCTTTGCTGAACGAAAAAAAGAAAAGATAATAGATGAATTAATTTTTTTGCGTAAACCTAGATGATTTTATAAGAATATAACATTTAAGACTGTATGCCAAGCTCAGGCCAACTTTTTTTACAATGTTAAATATACCCATTTAAAAAACGCTCGATCGTCAAATCCAGCAAATTTCAGATACAGAACGTACCGCTTTTTCACCTTTAATTTTCATCCTAAAAATCTGCATTTTTGGGAGGCTGTTCTCAAAGGATGAGCGCGTGTCTCTATCAAAGCCGATTTTGAAATTTCAAATAATTATTGTCTCTTACACAAAATTTGGAAATTACTACAAATTAACTGTTTGGTGTCATATTTACGGCCAGTTAATAAGAAAAGTGATCCGTATTTGGAAAATGTGCTTTGATACCAACTATTTCACATTCTTACTTAAAGGGGCTAAAAACCCCAAAAATTATTTTTTACCACGTGATCTATAGCACAATACGTACACTTAAATGACCGTTTAAAAAATTATATCTTGAAACTGTGATTTAACACGAATTTTTTAATTTTTTTGATCCAGAAATTGGCAAAAATTGCTGTTTGGGAAAATTTCCTAAATCGGCTTTAACCTGCTTCTTTTTTGGTCCACATAGATACTAGAGCATAGTATCAATCTAAAATGCCCCTTTACAACATCGTGTCTTGAAACTGTGCCCAAATATACCCTCAAACACGCAAAAATATGCATTCCAAAATCACACCCCATCTTGGTAATCAGCATATTTTGACCAAAGAACTTGCCCAAATTACAAAACAAAATTTAGAGAATTTACAGAAAAGGCTGTCGAGTACGTCAATAATGGCCAATAATTTTTTGGATCAAAATCCTCCAAGGTCACGGGGCATAAAGATCGTCCCCATGTTATTTCTTATGGGAGATTTTTGCCGATGGGACCTAGCTCGAAAAATGTCATGTTTGACAATTTTTTGGGAGGTCATGGTGGCCCCAATAATTTTTCTGTTAGTTGCTATATTCATTACTAGTTAGCCTGAATAAAATATATTTTTTGAATTTAGCGGTTAAATACCCCTTTAACATTTTGGTGCAAACCACAACCCGATAGGACAAATGATAGAGCTTTCAAGTGATCCTGAATTTACCTCTGCGTTCTGCGTCAAAGCCTGGTTTTCTCGAGCTTAGCCAACAGTCCGATACGCGGCGCCACTGCCTTGAATATTGGTAGCTTCAAGTGGTGAAAAGTACCTAACACTTTGCGACGATCACAAGTTTTGTTTACAAACTTTAGTAGTAGGGCTACAGATTTGGTGGTCTATCTCTATCTATCACACTGGCTAGCTTCTCATGAAGTAATAGCATATGATCAGGGTGCGAATTAACGACTTTGCAGAGAGGGGGATGGTTTAGAATAGTATTTTCCTTGGCAAACCGGGGTCTGGGGCGAAGCCCCAGCCGCCGGAGGCGATTTTTTGGGGATATTGCCCTTCGATGGCCTTAGAAGCGATCTGAGGAAAAATTTGGGGGTATTATTGCCCTCAAGATGATATTAGAAGCAATCTGAGGTATTATTTTGAAAGGAATATGTGTAAATTGACGCATTATTTATTAACATTACGAGATAAAGTCACTTGATATGTTTATGAGATGAGATGGGAATCCAGAGAGGGGGATTTAGCCATCCCCGGCAGGGATACCTTTCAGTAAAACAGAGCCAGGGATAAAATTACCAGAGGGGGGAAATCCCCCGCATCCCCCCCGTCAATTCGCACCCTGCATATGATCTTATTTGAGAACGATTCTCCCTTGTAACACGTTTTAGCGGTTTCCTCTTTCTCTCGATTTGTGCTTTTTGCGGGGGGGGGGGGGGGCTGTTTGTTCCAAGGGACATCCACAGTCTACGGATTCATCCGAACTCAAAAATAATATACAATATCTGACTGATATCTCTGGAGATACTTTCCATATTGACTAGAAAGTGCGAAGCTAGTTACACTTCAATGTTTGTAATTGTATTTGATACACCCACAATCTGAACGAAAAAAAGAAAAGATAAAGATGAATCAAAACGAAAAACGCACTTATTTTGGTTAATTTGTCATTTTTCTAGGGGGGGCGAGGAGATACTTTCGCCCCCCCCTCTGTAAGCTCAGGGGGGGCAAGCTACCCCCCTGCCCCCCCGGCTCCGACGCCGCTGCGACCTCATCGTAGCCGACATCTTTGTATTCGCGCGGTAGCGTTCCAGCCGAGGAAGCTCTATCTCTACAGGTCGCTACGTAGGTGTGCGGGTGCCGAAGTGGTGAAAATGTCGTATTTGGCCTCTGCAACAAAAAAACAAAAAATCCTTTTTGATGTTTTAGAAATAAAAAAAACCCTTCAAGACCTTTTCAACGTCGCTATTTTAAACGAAAGTCCTTTGCGGTCAAAAGTCTACCTACACGGAGAGCTGTAAAGATAGTGCTGTTCCTCCTGGGCCTCAGTTTTTACAAAATTACAAGGAGAAGTGTTCTAGTTTTGGAAAGAAGTATTAATTATCACATAAATTATAGTTAGTTCTCAGGTTAGGAGGGAAATTAAATTAGCAGCAAAACAACTTCAAAAAATTACAGTGATATATATGGACTATTTTCTTGACGCCCAGTTTACTGGTCGTTGTCTACCGGGCTACCCCTGTCTCAATGCCCCTGTCGTTCCCGCCTATCGCCATCTTTGATCGTCATATTTCTTCATTGGATAGGCGCCTACACAAAACGGTTTCTTGCCTGAACGAACTGAAGATTTGACATAGGACTACCGACATTGAATACACAAAGTTACCGGTAAGTTAACTTTGACGCTTTTTAGCCGTAGGCCTAGGCCTAGGCTAATAAAAGTGCTAGGCCTAGGCCTAGGCCCTAGGGCTAGGTAGGGCCTACCCTACCAAAGATTGACTAATCTTTGACCCTACCCTAGCTAGGCAAGGCTTTGTGTAGGCCCTAGGGCCTAGGCCTACACAAAGCTTTGCCTAGCTAGGGTAGGGTAGGCCTAGCCCTAGGCCTAGGCTAGGCCTAGGCTTTTTTTGAAATAAAAGTATTTTAATAAAAGTGCTAGGCCTAGGCCCTAGGGCCTACACAAAGCCTTGCCTAGCTAGGGTAGGGTAGGTAGGCCTAGCACTTTTTTTAGCCTAGGCTTAGGCCTAGGCCTAGGCCTAGGTAGGCTTTTCTCTTTTTTTTACACTAGGCCTATGGTCTACTAGGCTAGGGCCTAGGCCCGGTTTTTAGGTCTACTTCGTGGGCAAGGGCCTACTAGGCCTAGGCCCCACACAAAGTTAGTTCTAGGCCTAGCTAGCCTAGGCTAGGCCTATATTTTCATATACCTCCGTCTAGGTTAGGCTTCGGGCTTAGACCTAGGCTAGGCCTAGCTATGACCGCGTTTTTCTATTTCCCCAAATATGCTAGGCCCGCCTAGGCCCTAGGCTAGCTCGAAGTGTCTATACGTCCGACGGGGTCGGACGGGAAAGCAACTACAGGCTGTATGCTCGCCGAGCTTGTGGACGTAATTAAGTTCTCTGTGTACTTTCGTTAGGTTAGTCGAACTTTCCGCCTAATTGTAGTACGCCGCGCTAGTTCTAGGATATAATCGATAAAAGCGTACCCGAAATCCTTCAGTTATGCGCTCCTTGGCCGTCCGCCTTCGGACGTAGGCCTATAGCACAAACTCAGCTCTACGCCCGACATCCCGTCGGACGTAGGGTCACTCGGGGGAAGTGTGACACCTGTTGATATCTATGCCTCCAATCAATATTTTTTAATTTTGTTTTTTCAATTCTATTAAGTTCAGATATGAAGAATAGAAATTTGAAAAAATATGATTTAAAATTTGAAACCTAATGCAAAATATAGGCTAACCAATAGAACTTCAATAGTAAAAACAATTCAATATACAAATTGGTTCCACTATTATACAAATTAGAGTTAAATGAATCCATTTAACTTAAACATCATGAGATATACTACCACATTACATTAAAGTCGGTTCCAATAATAAATTAGGTGTTTTTTTTTTTTTTTACTTATTTATTATCCAAGGGTAAGCTAGGTGTCACACTTACCTCCGATTTTTTCCATGTCGGGGGAAGTGTGTTGTTGTGTTGGGGATAGTGTGACGAGCATGGTGGGTGGTTACTGACTGCAACTACCACACAAAGCAGCACATTGAAGGTAAGAATTTGTTGTCATATAATATACTAGGCCCTATATCAAATATAACATTTGCAATTAATTAATACATACAATGGCCTATAGCCTACCTAGGCATGGCGACCTAGTCAAGTAGCAAATTACAGATCCAATACATTTGAATTTTGAGGATATGAGTACATTTTAACTATGCCTAGACTTTACACAGCTAGAGATGGATAGTTAAACAATAAGTTTTGGTTGAACTTGACCTTTGACCTAGACCTACAGTTAGCTAGAGTTCATAAGCCTAGTAGGTATAAGGTCAGAGCTAAGCCAAGAGCCTAGATTTAGATCAAATGTCTACAGTTCAACTAGCAATGAGGCTGAGACCTAGCTTTATTAGTTGGCATAAGTTCATATGATCGTTACTTACTTTTATATGCCTAGGTTAGACTAGCTGTGAACATGCCTCGAAAATATGTTCAAGTAGGTAACTACGAGAGGCGCGGGCGAGCGTTGGTTACTGGAGGACATGGAGAAGGCATGTGATCATGTCAATAGGTCCTTGGAATTTGATGTCAGTTGGTAAAGCCACCTTAGCTAGCACCACCACTACCACGGCTTCACTAAACTTGACGTTACGTCCCATCAGTTCCAATACCAGTGCTTCCGTCGCACCTAACGTGACAAGCATGGCTACTTCGTTACCAACCATGGCGCAATGTCCTACTGCCTCAATAAGTGGAGTAAAAACCCTCCAAACAACACCAGAATCTACCTTGCCAAAGGAATCACCAGGCAACTGGCAAGTCATTTGAAGGAATCTTGCTCCAGACCGTTGCACAGGCAGGAAATGGGCCTAAAAAAGCGAAGCGAAGGATTGATATCGCGGAGGTAATTACCCAAGATGATTACCTTAAACGATTAAAAGAAAGGAAAGATCAGCCAGATGTTTACTTGAAGTGCAAAGTTGCAAATAGGCCTACCAAGTCTAAAGATAAACAAAGGCCTACAAAGAAAAAAAGAACTCTCACACCCAAGCCACTTCCGTCGGAATCTGAAGAAGAGAAAATTGTGCTGTCGGAAGATGTACCAGAGCAGATGGAAGAAGAGCTGATCAAAATTCCAAAGTGTGCAAATGTCAGTGAATATAAACAGGGAACATAGGCCCTATGTGCTCGTTAAGGTCGAAGGAAATGCAAAGAATGTAAAGCATTTTCTAAGTGCACGGTACTGTATTTCCTTTCATTTTTCTAATAAACACTACCCTAATTACTTTTGAGCTCAATATGTTTTTAATTTTGTGTAAAGCATTGCAGTACCACCTACATGAAAAATCATCCACACTTCCCCCTTCACTCATACCATGCCTTTAAGCCATTATAATGACCCATGTCACACTTCCCCCGACTTCTGTCACACTTCCCCCATTTCACTGGGGGAAGTGTGACTTGCACATACAAAGTTAAATTAATTGATAAAAATTAGACCTTGCATTTGTTAAAATACAAATTTTGGTTTTCCTCAAACAAAACAAGCTCAATAGATATATACTGGAAATTTTAGGTCTCTATCCCAAAAACTTGCTCATTGACAGACTAGCAAAGTACGAACATTACAAAAAGTGTCCACACTTCCCCCGAGTGACCCTATAGACGTGGACAGGCTAGCTAGGCCAACTAGGCATACCAAGTCAAAATATTGTGAATAGGCGTTAAAACCTGGCTCTATGAGAAAATCAAAACAATTTTTTTTTAAATTTCTGATCGGGCACACGGCAAATATCGCCTCTTCAAAATAATTCCAAACTTCAATTTGCCCAAGCACACCATGCCCAGCAACAGCAGGAGGGGCAGCTTTTCTCTTGTTGCCAAGGGTCCTGGTTCGAATCCAGGGTAAGTCATGGATTTCTTGTCTCCCGAGCACCAGAGTTGGGAGGGAAGCCCCCTTACTGTCTGTGCTTACTGTGTGCCCCAGTATGAATGGTGTGTGAAGTAACCTTGCTGATGATGACAACATGCTTGCAGAATTTACTTCTTGCGTGGCCCTACCACAGGTTTGGTTATGTGTTGTGAGTTTTGGTTGCATGTAGTTAGCTGATTTTTAGTGGCCACCATCCGCCTGAAGAGTCCCAGAAGGACGAAACGCGTCGTGGATTAAGGTAACAACTTTAAATTAGCTACAGTTGTCATCAGCAGGTGAAAAGTTTTGTCGCCCCCAGCCCTTCAGGCTGGGCTTTATGTTCTCTATGCTTTCCCAATCTGTCAACCCTTCTCCAATCTAAACTAATTCAACGTAGGTAGGTAGTTGTGGTATGTGACATTAATTTTTAACTGGTTTTCTAGAGGCTGACTGAGAGAAAAAGGATTTTTTTTCTAATTGTCTTTGCTGCGAATTTTTTCGTTTAGCGGTAGGGCCTAGTATTTTGTAGGCCTAGGGCTACTGATTTGATAAATAAATATAAAAATATACAATTTTACAAAATAAGTCATGTTTTACCTTATTTGGGCTATGTGATGCACAGCACAGCCCTCGACAATCCCACTCGCAAGCTTGCAATTTGCGAGTGAAAATTTGTTTCTTGCGAGTTGGCAAATTGGCACTCGCTGATAACTTATCGTGTGACTGCGTTTTTTTTTTACGATCTAGCATTTGAATCACCATGCCTGCAATACAACTACCGCGCATAACCGTGGCATAACCTGATGCGCTGCATGGCCTGTTACCAACCACTCGCCAAAAACGAACAATCAAAAACTAAAAGTCAAGGTCAAGTTCCAGGCTACCCAACAATGCACGTAACAAAGAGACGCCTAAACTTGCCTAAACTAGGCCTAAAATCGACGCGAACGACGAAACCATTAGCTTAATTAGGATGCTTTAACTTCATCTGACGTTATTGGAGAGAAATATGAGAATCCACCGACAACCCTAAATCCCGTGCAACATCCTCCTAATTGAGCGAGCGTCTCCACTTGACTGTTATGGCTCGAATGTCTGTTTTTTTTTCTGTTACTGCTTCGGTACAGGTCGCACCGTTTCTCTGATCGACCTGTAATCCTAGTAATAAGTTAGGCCTAACAATGAAATCGTGAAACTTGTCGAGCATCTCGCAGACTTGCAAACGTCAGCTGCTAGGTTGGATCTTGGATTTAGTTTTGTGAATCATAACAAACGAAAGTAGAGTTTATTTTACTTATAAAATCTGTGACCTTGCCCATCCTCATGAAAATATAGGTAGACGTAAATCCAGCAGGTGGTAGGCCTAGGCCAAATTTGAACTCGCATTGTGCCGCGGCGCGGTCCTAGCCTAGGCCTAGGCCTAGGCTACTTCACTTTGACCGAGGATCGAACTTCTATGTTGGTAGGCCTAATGCAATATTAGCTTTCTTTTCATTGTTTTTTTAAAGATTAGATGTCACCTCAAATCGCGTTTTAGGCCACCAAATATATCACAGAACCTCAAAAAATTTCCGACTTCGGCGGATGTGCCTCCGGCAGCTGGGGCTTTGCCCCAGACCCCGGTTCACCCGCACCACCTCGTTGCGAGTGTAGCCTACTTCTCATGGGTTTGTCGAGGGTTGGTGATGCACTAAACATGCCTTAGCCTATTTATTTTGTAACATTGTTGTGAAAGATGTTAGCCTATCTTAAAATGCATAGCCTAGAAATGCTCTGAAGAAATGACCTTGGTACAAAAAAGTGCCCCCAAACCCCCCTGATTTTGTCGCTTCATCCCCTTTGTACCTTCCCCACACCTAGGAAATTTCCGTATTTCACTATCAACACTAGGCAACCCTAACTCTCGTTCTCATTGTTATTATGTGTGTTTCAGTCAGTATTATTTATGTCAAAGAGGTTATAGTCAGAGAAATTATTTAGATACGTACAGAAGAAAGTTATCAAAATTTGTAAACATACCTCTAATGTTCATGTGTAGGATATTTAGTTGATTTTTTAAAATAGAGTAGTAAGTTCAGGATAGTTTGTAGTGTCATATGACTAGGGCTAGGATTCTTATATATGTATTTAAATATTTTTATAAAGTTCTCTAAACCTGTATGCCCATGATCAATTCTTCACGAATTGTTCGATTGTGATCTCAAATATATGGTTTTTTAATCAAATATTTTTGCATGTTATACTTGGTTAATAAATACATATTTCTCTTATCCTTGCCATAATCACATATTTTAACCCCTTAACTGTGGAATTTATTTTCAGAAGTTGTTCTTCCCCTGTGTATTATTTTAAGGTAAATTACCCTTATTTACACTTGAGTTGAAACTATCATTACTTTGCCATTTTTGTAAGTGTCTCAATTATTTTTTTTTTGTGTAGTCACTGTAATTAATTAAATCATTCTTTTAACCCTCCAAACTAAATCTTGATCTAAAATAACCGACATGTTCTGGATATAAACAACCCTTACGCAACGCCACTATGCACAGTTGAAGCAACAGGCTCCTATTTCTCTTAGGATAGCCGCGAAAAATCGATCACTCCCACCAACATAACAGAACAAAAATCACTAGAATGAAGACCTCTGCGCAAACGATAATACCGCATATATACGGCATGACAAAACCATGAAGTGGAAGTGTTGCGGCCGTATATTTACGGCATGCCAGTATGGACCCCTTTAGCATGGACGTAATATCGCATAAACAGTAAGGGGTTAAACAAAAATCCACTATTCTTTCCTTCAATAAATAAGATCGCACATTTACTAATATCGCTTTAGACTCCCTACTGTTGTATTTTCGAACGTTATTCGCTGACCAAATGACTCTTATTATTCGCTGAAATCTCTCTAGAACCGGCAAAGTTCCCTCGTGGTCGATACTTCGGTCGATTCCTGTGTTAAACTGATGCCAACTTTGATCCAAAAACTAATCACTCCGTTTCTAAATAAACCTTCGATGGATTTTTGCGATTTATAGCTCCACCGACACACGGCACTGTGTAGTATACGATTGCGATGTCGTGGACTCAAAAACTCGAGAAAAACACCAATTTTACAATTTTCTTCCCTACGCCCCAACGTATTTATCCCTTTTACCGCAAATACAGCAGCACCCCAATGTGTAGAAAACATAAAAATACATGAAATGCAATGCACCTTTACCAAACCTTAAGTGCCACGAAATTGTTAAAAGCTACGCCAAATACTTGGAATTACTGTAACTGTAACTAAATTGGAAGCACAAAAAGATATTTACCTCAAACACTGCGGTACTGCACCATAAAGTTTTACAGACTAAAGAACGTAGTGAACAGAGTTACTCTTAGAATGATATATTTCGCTCTAATCTATACAAGACTTGACTTGAGTTGGCTTTGGCGGATTAAGAAACTCTCACCTAGACACATTCAATAACATAATTCAGAAGCACATTATAAAAGTAATTAACAACAAATCTCCTAGATACCCCACAAACCAACTATCCCTTGACTGTAGTTTATTAGATATCAGGCAAATATATATTCAAAACCTTATTAACCTAACACATGAAATTAACATAAAACAACCTGCAAACAAACCCTACCCAGCAATATTAAGAATGAAGATGACAGAGAACACGTTTCGTCGCTGGGATTTTGATTGACAGGGGGTGTGAAATTAGGACAGTACTTTTGCTCCTACGTCAGCAAGTTTTGGGCCAATCTTTTGTTATTTCAAATATTTATTGACAATCAGTGAGCTATTCTGTCACTCTCAGCCTATTGTGAACACAATAGCTCAATTCCCTGACCTCGCGGGAGGCCTTTCCCGCCCATTTCCCAAACTTTTTTGTGATGAAATTTTATTCCGCAAATTTTTTTTTAAATTGCCAATTTAATACTTCTTTCAAATGTGTATTTGGGTTTTATGAAATGCATTTTTTCCCTAGTGTCTACGATCAAAACTGACTGAAATATATAAATATTATTATATATAACATTTTAAAAATATATTATAGAAGCATTATCCGTAACTCAAGTCAGTTTTTATCGTAGAATTTTGTCCAAAAAAAAATTAAATCTATTGTGATGAAAATAATTTATTCCGCGAAATATTTTTTTTATAATTGCCAATTTTAATAACGTCTTTCAAATGTGTAGCTTGAGTTATGAAATGCATTTTTTCCCTAGTGTCTACGATCAAAACTGACTGAAATATATAAATATTATTATATATAACATTTTAAAAATATATTAAGAAGCATTATCCGAAAACTCAGTCAGTTTTTATCGTAGAATTTTGTCCAAAAAAAATTCAAGATTCACGCTTACTATTTTAACAATGTTATTTGATATTTGCAATTAAACAAAAAAATCAATAAATAAATAGAACAATACAACAGGTAGAGAACCCCCAGCTCTGGTGAACTTCTCCCAAAGATTCCACCCATAAATAACAAAAACACACTGGACCCTGCTAAATAAAGAGGAGAGCCTTCACCCATTTCAAATCTATTGTCATGAAAAATTTATTCAGCGAAATATTTTTTTAAATGCAATATTAATAACGTGGTTCAATGTATAGCTTGAGTTATGAAATGCTTTTTTTTTCCCTAGTTCACGATCAAAACGACTGAATATAAAATTTTACTTTTTATTATTAAAATATTTTATAAGAAGCATTATCCGTACTCAGTCACTTTTTATCGTAGAATTTCGTCCAAAAAAATGAATTATGACCAACGCTTATATTTAACTAGGGTTGCCAACCTCCGGAATTTCCCCCGGCCCCAGTCCTGATTTTGATGCCTTGTCCAAAAAAGGGGATGCCTATTCCGGAGGCACTTGTTTTCCGGAATTTTGTGAAAAAGTCATATTTGAATACATTTTATTGAATTTTAAGTATTGCGGGGAATTATTGTTTTTTCCTCAAAAGTGGTACATCAGTTAGTTTGGTAATTTGGAAAAAAAGTTAGTTCTTTCATGTAGCCGCCTTTCCGTAGCCCTACCTAGCTAGTCGTGCTCGGGGACTCCCTGTCCCACTACCTTTAAAATTTTCGTGTATGGAGTTTTTTGAACTTTTGTTTCCAAAAAAAAGAAATTTCCCGAAGCTGCGAGAGTGAAAAAAAGATTCTTTCTAAAGTAAAACTGCAAAAAGTAAGCTGGCATTAACGTTCAAATAACAATGGCCTAGATGGAAACTAGTAAAGGTACTCCGGACCAGGTAATTATATAAACTCATTAATTTTAGTAAATAATTAGGGTTAAACAAATATTAATATCTATAATATACAATTGATAACATTAAACTGGATTTCATTTTTATGACTTTACCATTTTCACTTTCCGAAAGTTTTACGTAATAAATTAAACAAAATGCTAGAAAAAAATTGTAAGCTTTGTATCATAATTTATAATTAATGTATGAGTTGATCCCAGATTCCATCCAACGATAAAATCCAAGTCATTGAATCTTTAATTCGATCCGGCTTTTTTTGGAAGGTTAAAAGGGTCCAAAAAAATTTTCCCTCCGCGCTGGGTTTGCCCAGACCCTTGTATCCCCAAACTAAAATTGGACTTTGTCCGAATTCTATTGACCCAAGTTGTAACCAATTTTAACAACGTTTATTACAAAATTTGAAATTAACAAAAAATTCATAAATAAATGAACCATAATACGGAGAGAATACAGCAGGTAGAAACCCTCTCTGCTTCGAAGTGGATTTGTTTAGGGATCATGTGACAACCCTTACAGCTGCCTCATACCCTCTCTGCATTTACGTAGATGGGGGGAAATTAAAGGAAAGGGAAAATGCACACGAAAGTGTTCGAGTTTTTTAGTGTTGTTTTATCTCCATGCATCACCTCACGTCTCGATTAGCACCGTTCCAAAATATGAACACGCGCCCAATATTATCAAAGTCATCAAAAGAGTGAATGAGTTGGTAAATAGGTAGGCCTAGTTGCAAGGAAATTCATTACAATTAATTTCTTGTAATTTCTTATCTGTGACAATTCTTTATTGTAATTAATTATAAAAAAGAAAACATCAGGGGATTTAATTTCGTAATTCTCATCGGCTAGTGAACTTGGTTCAAGACTTCAGGACAAGGTTTGAGTCTTTCAAGTCCTGCATGATTGTTGAAAAGCAGGTATAATGTTTACAAATCAGCAAGCTAGCCAGCCACCCTTTCTTGTGGAATGAAGGTCTCTCCCCTCTTTTCTCTCTCGTGTCCTGCTTCTCCGCTCCGCCCCCCAGAAAGTACCAGAGAACTTGGAGAAAATTGCTGCGTAGTCCGCCCGGGTACAAATAGCCTTTTCTGAATGGGAAGGCACCGTCCAGTTGCTAAGCCAAATACCAGTTTACCAAACTCATCGAGAAGAAGTTTCCGACATTACATATCGTATATTTATTGTTTGTAATTTACATGAAAGCCTATCTATGTATTTTTAAATTTTTTTAAAACGAACAAGCATTATTTCGTCCATGGGCCCCCATTAGCCTAATTTAGTGATTAACGTTTATTTGATGAAAACTTTTGGATTCCGAGGTTGGCAATGAAAGGCAATACTTTACTAGTCGTTAGCAACTGTACCAATAAGAGATGAAAATAAATATGTTTTCCAAAATGAACAATTAAAAATATATTAATACTTACAGTAGTAAAATAATTACAGTTTAAATTATCTAAAACAAAATACCAAGTAGGCCTATTTATGTTTTCGTTAAGTCGTTGGTCCCCTTGGTACTTTTCGAAGGGTAGGCTCGTCGACCCCGGTACCGGGTTCCCTCCTCCTTCTGTTCATACTTCATCCTCATCTACACCACTCATCGTCTCGATAGCCAAAGGGGAAATAATAGAGACTTTTAAGCATATTCAATCAATCAACTAAAATTTCGAAGTGAAGACAAATTGTGGGTTTGGAAACAATTGAAAGCATTTTTCCCCAAACATTATAAAAAAAAATACGGTACATTGAAAAATTTATTTGAAATATAGGGTATTTTAAATAGGCAAAAGTTAAATTTGTTGATTTTGTGATTTTTTTGTTTTGAACCAAAAGATAAACTTTTAAAGTAAAATTTATTTAACACAAATTAACAATTTTTTTAAAAATTAAAAAGTAACGGAAACATGTTGTGTGCCGTAGCAAAATGCTACATTTGACTTGTTTATATCAATCTTACAGATTTTGTAATATTTATTTCGAAAATCACTGGCTCCAGGCTGAGTTTTGAGTATTTAACTACAAATTGAATAATTCAAATAATTACTTAATTGTGTCCAAAAATTTCAAAATGAAGATAAATTTGTCATGTTTGGTATCAAATGAAAGCATTTGTCACCAAAATTAAGAAAAATAGAGAAAGAAGAAAAAAAAAACATAAAATATATGTATATATAATATATTATATATATATATAATATATATATATAATATATATATATATAATATATATATATATATATATTTGATTCTTTGTTGACTTTTGTTGTTTTTTTTTCCCCGTTTTGCTCTGTGGCCTATTTATCAATAGTATTTAGTTTTCGTTTTTAATTTTTAAAGTTGTATTGGCCCTGAAATGATGAGTGAAATCTCATCGAACGTCGGCCCATGATAATAAAACGTGGCATTGAAACCGAAACCGTTTTACTTAATATATATATATATAATTTTTATATCGCAGACTTTCCGATTGAATATGCACACATTGTATTTTCGGTAATCCGTGGTTTTTTTTTATTTGGAAAAGGGAGAATTTACCGAAACGTTGGAATAAATATAAATAAAACCAAAACGGACTACCCGAAAATACAATGTGTGCATATATAAATATAAAATATATATATATATATTGCATGGATTGTGCAGGTTTTCGCGGCCCGTTGTATTACAAAAAACTAGGTTTTTTGGTTAAAACCGCTCGAAATGATGAATCGTGCGAAGACTGGCGTTCTACCGACTTTTGAGTCATATGTGAAAACTCTACACACATGTTTGGCCCTGCTCAAAGAGTGGAAGGTTTCGTGTTGGGAAACTTTTTGGGTTAGTTTCGATGTGGTTTTCGTTGTTAACGAACACCCAGTAAAGGGAAAGCTCTTGACACAAGAAAAGACCTATTCAATGCAAAGGCTATAAGTTGCGAGGCACTGCAGTCGTTCAACTACTTTCTTTTCAATGGCAATTTTCTAAGAAAGTTAAAGGGAGCTCCTATACTCTCCACTTCACCAGAATTGCCAACCTTTTCATGTGGATTTCGAAAGAAGGTTTAACTGCTGCACCCTACAAACTTCAGAATGGATACGATATTGGCGATATTTACGCCTATGGGCCGCATGGCTGATAAGGAATGGTTTCCCTCAGTATCTAAACGCTTCACCAAATATTCAGTCGCCAGGAGTAGAATAAATAACAGTTTTCCCGTTTTAGATGTTTTGGGTTTGATTAAGAATGGGGAGGTAGTTTGGGACACACTGTCTACAGGAAACCACTCACACTAATCGGTATCTTGATCGCATCCCACCACCAGCCCGCTCAGCTGTTTTCCAGGGTTACCTCTGTTTAGCCGTTCTAGAAACCTGACTGACGCACTAACTCTAAGAAGGATCGAATCTCCGGTGGCGCTAATCTCTGAAGGTTTATTCGGATAGAGATATCACAGAGCTATCAAACGGGACTCAACCAAACCCAAGATGCTACTAAGGAGAAAGAAAAACCACGATCTAGAGCATTCCCCCAATATTTAAGGGACAACCGATATCATAGGAAGAACCTCAATCGCCAAACATTGAGATATTTTCCCCACTGTAAATTGTGGGTCCTTGAGAAATGCAAAAAGACCCCAACCCAAATCTGGTGGAAAGGGGGGTTTACGAGGTGCCATGTGGTGACTGTGACCAAACATATATAGTCCAAACGGGTAGATCATCCGCTTAGGATCAAGAACATTCCAATGCTGTAAAAGCGGAGACAAGAATTCGCCGTTGGCGCAACATGCAAAAGCTCTCTCTAAATTATAGATTTCGATAACACTAGAACATTTGCCCTGCCCAAGCGACTCCAGACCCTATCATCGGGAATCTGTAGAGATTGAGAAACGGCCTCACAATCAAAACCCAGAGAGACGATACCCAAAAGTCTACCTCGTGCCTGGAAGCCATTCTGATGCCTCGTCAAGTAGCAAATAGACATATCTGACTAAAGAAGTGCAACATCAGACCCACGGATAAGAAGCGGGTTGAGGAACATCCAGTTTCTTTTCTATACAAATGCAGATGCTAAATCCAACGTTCACAAAAACCCCCAGTAGGCCAAATGACAAGAACCCGTTAGGGTAAAAAGGTTTCACTACCTAGATTAGGGACTTGATCATTTTTTTAAAGATTTGCCCGCCGGCCCGCACCTTTCAGGGATAAAGAGAGGGGAAACCTCGGGCGTCGTGCCAGCCGCTTGACTTTAACCTTCTTTGAATCACATTTTCACCCTGAGGATGTCTGACGTAGATCAGACGAAACGGCGGGGACGCCCAGTCTCCGCCTGGTTATCTTTCGACGGGGTTTATCCCAAGAACCTGTACTAGGGAACCCCAAGCGTTTTAAACGAGTGGTGAGTGAGCACAAGTGTGAGTACCCGGGAACCATCCCCTTCCTCCCCATACCAAAGGATCTAGCCCAGTATGAGGAATGATCCCGGGGGTAACTTCAACACATGGCTCACTCACCCGTTTAAAAACGACTTTGGCGTTTCCCTAGTTTTTTAAATTGAACATTTAAAATGTGAATCATGTTCAAACGATTTAGGTGAAACATTAACAAATTTCCAAGATAAACAAAATCACACTAATTTTTAATTCCCTTTAACACCCCTCAAAATAAATTGTGGGTTTTAAAAATAAAAAAAAAAGTTAGCTAACGGTTTATCGAACTCAACCTCCGTGTGGTAGGCAAAATTCTTACCAATAGCCATCCAAGCCACGTAATGTGGTCCCGATAGTGTACAAAAACAAATGCTATCGATATTTTAAAATCACATTTTTATATTGTAGGTTTTAAATCGCAATGGATCTAGTTGATTTGTTATCTGTTATCAATGATTTGTACCGGCTGTCTGTTTTAAAATTTCAGCCCAATTTGTTCAGCGGTTCGCTGATTTCTACGTACAGACAGACAGACAGATAGATAGACAGACAGAATCACAATGAGAACCGTTCGAGTTGAATGGAAACACTCGGTCGCTCCGCTCCCTCGTTTAATTATGTATGTTATAGTTAAATATGTTGATTTCGTGATTTTTTAGATTAAATATGTTGATTTCGTGATTTTTTAGATTTGAACCAGAAGATCAACTTTAAAGTAAAATTTCTTCTAACCAAAGATAACACAGTGTTCACAAAAGAACTGGCTCTGGTGCTTGCTGGTTGTTGATGCTTGTTGGTGACAAATGCTTTCATTTGATAACAAACATGACAAATTTTTCACTTTGAAATTTTGGGACACAATTTAAGTAATTAATTGAATTATTCCATTCATAGTTTATACTCAAAACTCAGCCTGGAGCCAGTGATTTTCAAAATTCTTATTACAAAATCTTTAAGATTGATATAAACAATTCAAATGTAGCATTTTGCTACGTCACACAACATGTTTCTGTTCCTTTTCAATTGAAGAAAATTTGTTAATTTGTATAAAATATATTGTAATTACTATTATTGAGAATTGAAAAATGATACATTAATTATAATTACCAGTTATTTTGTGAACACTGTGTTATCATTGGTTAGAATAAATTTTACCTTAAAGTTGATCTTTTGGTTCAAAAACAAAAAAATCACAAATCAACATATTTAACTATAGCATACATATTTCAATGTATATTTTTTTAATGTACCGTATTTTTTTTCTTAATGTTGGTAAAAAATGCTTTCAATTGATACCAAACACTACAAATTTGTCATTCACTTAAATACTTAACACTCAGCTTGGAGCCAGTTAGTTTCAAATTTCTCATTACAAATGCTTTAAGATTGCTAAATTTTTAAGTTTGTATCATATTTTGTACCATAGTTAGACATCTTTATGCCATAGGCCTATTGTATTTTGTGTTTAATATATTGTAATTACTATTATTGAAAATTGAAAAATGATATGTTAATAATAGTTACCAGCTCTTTTGTGAACACTGTGATATCATTGGCTAGAAGAAATTTTACTTTATCGTTGATATTTTAGTTCAAATACTTAAAAATCAGCAAAATCAACATATTTAACTATAACATATGTATATTTCAATATATTTTTTCAATGTATTTTTTTCTATAGGTGAAAAATGCTCTTGAATAATACCAAACATGACTAATTTATTGACACTTTGAAATTCGTGTCATATAATTAACTAATTATTTTTAATTAGGCCTAATTAATTGATAATTAGACTCCATCGTGGAGCCATCATTTTTTGAATTCCCTATAGTCAAATTAGTAAGTAGGCCTATGCAAATTTTCATGCAAGTATCACTATTTGCAATATTGTTGGCTTAGGAACCGCACTACTCGGTAAAAAAGTTTAAACTCGAGGTTATGAAACTGTAATTCATGACTGTGATCATGATTCATGAACTGTACATACTAAAACAGAACTTCATGACCATTTTTGTCTTTTTATATAATAATTTATAAGTTTTACTGTTCTGTTTTTCATGACCATTACATCTGTAAATGCCTGATCTCTTGCAAAATGTAGATACTGTGACAACAGGGTTCCTGTTTTGTTTTTTTAAATAAAAAATTGTGTTAATTTATTATTTCAAATTGGATTAATTTGATTTAAATCAATTTCTTTAGAATTTTTTAAATTCCTTGGTAGGCCTACTTGTTCATTATTGGGACCCCCTAAGTTGTTGTATGTGTGGTTAGGTTATGGTTGGATAATAATAATAACTAGGAAAACGCTAAAGTCACGTCGCGTTGTTGAGCGAGCACCGGTACGTGCAACACGACCCGAGTACGACATTCCCATAATGTTACATACCAATAAGTCTTTAAGGTTTTGACCAATTTAGCTGAAAATTTGTAAAATAGGAGAGAATGGATTAAATCCACCGCCATCTAGAGGACCTTGACATCATTTCTTTGGGAAAACTATTTTAACTCTTTGGTATAATAACAAATAATACACTGCTTCCTCGATAGTATTTTGATTACTTCTAGGTGGCAGTGCAAAGTGACCAGAATTCTCGTGCAACTTTACGTTGCCATGGTAACGTTACTTTTGTTAAAATGTAATTTCTATCTACACTACTTAAGGTCTTGACCGATTTAGCTGAAAATTTGTAAAATAGGAGAGAATGTTGTACTTATTGACCCTACAAAATTTCATAACGATCGGAACATTTTAATTTTTTAATTTTTTAATTTTTTTAATTTTATTTTTTATAACCAACGATCGGATTTTGTTCAAAACTATACAGCAACCCGCAAAGGTGGTATGTACATATATGCAAAATTTCAGGTCGATCGGAGAAACGGTGCGAAGGGGGTCCCGATAATGAACAAGTACCAATTCCTTTTGAATCGGTAAATGTCACACTTGCCTTGATTTCATTTTTTCTGTTTCACTAGGTAGTTGTTGTTACTAGATAATCAAAATAGGCAGAACGATTTTATTGATGTGGCAATGGCATAATGACAAATAAATTACTAATTAATAATTAGTAGGCTAAGTGAATTCAGTAGTGAAGTAGTGACCTGAAACTACCTCGGAATTTTTGTCATTTGTTTTCTGGTTTCTCCTCGTATTTTTTTCACCCATGCATGTAGGGCCTATTGTAGGTACTATGATATTTGTAAGTGTAACCATTTTATCAGACATTATCGTTTGACAATTTACATATTATCGATGTAATATAATAATAATAATAGTAAAAATATAATAATATATCGCCTTTTTGATTAAGTAAGGCCTACCGGTTTCTAATCTATTGTTTTTACTTTTTACCTTATCATTGTGCATTCCTAGTATTCTGCACGTTGTGAAAAGAAGTGAGATATGTATTTAATTAAGTTGATGGTTTCTGTTTCATGAAGTTGGTAGCCTTGGAGCGCAATGGAGCCCAGCTCATGTAAACGGGGTCACAGTTCCAGCTCTAACAGCGATGATCCTTCAAAGAAACATCATTGCCAAGACACAAGTGAGCTTTGAACCACCATATTAATATTAGTGATGTGGATTTACCGTTAATTAAGTTGTGTAATTTACCGTTAAATACGGTAGGCCATTGAAGCATAACTAGCTTTACTACGCTCACATTTGAAAATTATTGAAATTATTTAAAATATTTGCGCCAAAAATTGAACTACAAAATTCAGTACTAACAACAAAAACTGTCAAATTATATTATCTCGGTTTTTTAAATTATCTAAAAAACAGACTTAAATTGCCACGGCTCAGCTCCTGTCGGAGAACACTGAGAGGAGAAAAAGTACACTATAAAAATTCAGCAAAAGATAAACAAATACTAAAAAGATAGGAGTTACTGTATATTAGATAAATTTAAATAAATGGGTCAATAAATTGGAAGATGAAAAAGAACCAAGTTACCTACCGGTACTTGAAGAGTAGCCCAATGCACATTTAAGTTGCTATGGGATTATTAGCAATTAAGGAACAGATTGGATTTAAAATGGATAAAAACAACAGATTAATAAACCTTCGAAAGAAAGTATATTAAGGTTAAAAACACAAATAGCACACAAATTATGGTATGCCCTATTCTCCTAGCACTGATCAGTGATTTCTAATGATTAAGTACCCCCATGTTATTATTAGGCTCATTACAAATGCCTGAATGAATTATAATTAATACTCTACAAAATAACATGTGAATAGATACTCATCGGTTAGATGTTCAAGTTCGATTAGGGATCAGAACCCTCGCTGTATGGTTACAAGGTCTATGGTTCGACGTTCGCGTAATTGGTCTCCAGTCTTCACGTGTAGTTACTGGAAGCATAGCGTTCACCATGCGCAATAATTTCCGATGCTTGCCTTCCTCGCGATGCGCGTACGTAACACGTGCGCCCTCGATCCGCTGTCGTATCAGCCTAACTTCAGACGGTCAGTTCAAGGTCGCGTCGCAATGAGATGACGTGTCGGGTTTATTCACATCAATGTTCAAAGGATAACTCGGCTTGTGGTTGATATCCGATCTCCACAGTAAAGACACGGGTTCGCGGTAATATTGGGTCAACAGTTCTCAATTAAAAAGATATTCTCACTCTTGTCCAGGAGCGCGGAGGGATATCCTGGTGACAATAGTGTACCAATATGGCGTCGTTTGGTAAATTTTATGACATAGCTAAAAATGGCGGCTAACAAGGTCTCTATCTCATCCGCTTCACGGAAACCACTACTCTCAAAATGTTCAATTATCTCACAAATGAATTAATCTCGGTTCATCTCTACTTACAAGTGTGGCATAGTCGTAGACTCGCAACCTATGCTCCCTCAAAAGTGTACCGGAGTTCTACAAAAGTCCCGGACACTGCGCACAATGTGGCGTGTGCTGCAAATCCCGGCAAACGTTCCACAAAGATATGATCACTGTTCAATTTATTCAACTCGTAAATCAACTCAATCGCGTCGTTAGTCGCAAGATGGACCACTCCAATAAACACTGATTTGATTGATAGGTTCGTATCAATACCTGGTTTCAAACACCTCGTGGTGATCGTTCTCGCTACGTCGCACTACAACGTGGTCTCCAACACGGAATATTCCAACTTGCTAATCGGTCTAATTACCGCTTAATCCTTCGCGATCGCGTAAACTTTGATTATACCAATCACGAATCGCACTTGGATCTATCTAAATCTCGCTGATTTGATTGATATTGCGTAGTATTAACACTTTTACTAATAAAAATACTAGGGCCGCCTACCATGAGACGCCCAGTCGCTAGCCACCCCACGCCAGAAGAAGTCCTTCTTCCACCTTGTTCACACCGATTTCCGTTTCCCGTTCGCTCGCCCATAGTTACATAACCACGCCGCACGGAGCGCCAAACCATCAAGTTCCTCATTACATAAAATAAGTAATTGTCATAAAAAAGGTTCTGATAAGAAAGTTAGATGAATTTTATAAAAGGATAAATTAAAAACATAATTCTATTGTTTTTTATATGCATTCATGCTGTTCAAAAGATGTGATTTTAAAGATACTATAAACCAAAACATATGTCTGGTCTCAAGTCACACAAAATCGTGATGCTACTGTCGAGATTATAAATAGGCCTACTCCTAGTTATTACAATTAACAATTGATTAATATTAGACAAATTCCCTGATTGCAAACTCATTAGTTTGACGGAATTTGAAATATAAAACTACTCGGGTTTTCACAAAAATAATACAGAAAAGACAACCATAAAATTCGGGCGGGCACTGCACTTTAAATCAGGTATTAAAGCTCTGGTAAGTGTTACAGCAAGCAGAGGTGTTTTTCAATCACCAATTTAGCTAAATCAGTACTTAAATCACTGATTTAGTTAACCAGTGCGTGGTGGGTCTTTTGGCTTAAATCAGTGATTTATATTTTCAAAATGGCGATAGCTGAGAACCAACATTTATTTCAATGGATAAAACAAGTAAATGGGCTCCTATTACTTAATCATTTTGTTGTAATAGGCCTATAGTATTGAAAATTATTTTATTATAATATATTACATTATGGTAAAGTAATGTAATTAGGCCTATAAATATTTAAACATAAACATGTACATAACCTAACTTTCGTACACACTGCCATGAAGATGCCCAATGGTGGTGGGTTGCTTTTATAGGCCCTAGGTTATATTTGATGATGTCAAGAAATGCTCTCGCGAGAAATGTATTGCTCTGATTTTATAAACAAGTAGCACTGATCACTTGACCTTTGACTTACTGTAGGTCTTGTCTTCAGTGGAGACATCACGCGTACAAAAGGCATTTTTCCGCTCGAACCACCGGGTCAGTGGACAGATCGTCCGTAAGAAGTCCATCAATGTCACTCTGCGCCTTCTGACTGTTTCCGCTAAACCAGCACACTCACAGGCCGTAGCCAAGAGAACAATCTCCTCCACCCACGACGTCTTAACTACTCGCGTGTCGGCCTCCCACCTCTAGTTATGACCTCGGTAGCGTCTGCTGACGTCACGCCCCTTGCAGGCCCGTATTAACCATTAGGCTAACTAGGCTATTCCAGGCTATAGCCTATCGCTATTGTACGGCACCAGTAGGCCTATTCCGAACCTTGTTTGTCGCATTCTTCTGCAGTGATTCCGCGAAAAACACGTTGTTGAAAATAAGAAATGCAATATGAATGTTGATCATTAGGCCTAGACTAGGGCCTAGCCTAGCCTAAACGTTAAAAGAACTCCTTCTATCACAATGGAAACCGAAACTATGTGCTTTTGATGATAGATCACGATCGAGTTGATGTAAATGGAGTTAAAAATCATTGCGTCACGACGTCAAAAGGCTTTAAAAACGGGATAATTTGGGATCTCGATGACCCCCGATTAAACGGGAACATGTAGCGGAAAAGTAGCGCGCTATATTTCTTGAGTAGCGCGAATGTAGCGTCGCTACATCTGAAAAAATGTAGCGTTAGCGATAGCATGCTACTTTTAAAAAGTATGCCATCTTAGACTGCGATGCACGAGGACGGTCGGGGAATCGGGTTGGCCATGCCGGACATCTTGACGTTCGGGCTCTGGGTTAGCGACCGACCTTGCCACGGTATCTGGGTCACGCGCAGTGGCGGACCGGGTGACGATTCATCCCTCGAGTAGGCCGATGGGCCTGGCGAATGTTCTCGAAGTTCTCTTCTTCTCCGTTACGCGACCAGTTTTTGAATACGAGTGAGGTTAACCTTTTCTGTGCGGCCATCGAGTATATTCGATGCCGCCATCTTGTTTCCTCAGTGCGGCCGTCGAGTATACTCGAGCTGAGGTTGTTTCGTAACGCGCGCGCTTGTTGCTACTAATAGGTATAATCGATTGTAAAAAGGTCGATTTTTCAACTGTGCTGCACTCTATGTGCAAGCTGTTTCAACCCTCTTCTAGTTTGGTAGTTAGACCACAGATGGCTCTGTCAGTTATTTTAGTATTGCAAATTGACAGAACAACAATTGGGAAAATAATAATGGGCGTCTGGAAAAAGGTTAGGATTTATGAAATGACACAGTTTATTAGGCAAATTGGGTTGTAATGAAGAGGTTTATGATCTATATTCGGACTCGTTGAGCGATCATAGACTTTGAAGTAAAGGTTGAAATAATAGAGAATTAGAGGACGTTGCCAGTAGGCCTAGGTGACGAAAATCACCTCACACTTACGTAGGTCTATGCTAGGGCAATTATCACATGTAAATAAGAGTCGTGACAGTATAAAAGCAAAACAATCTAAACAAGGTGTAAAAAGTGTAATGAAATCTACTTCATTTCAAGGATGAGGAAACATTTTGATAAGTTAAATATTACTATCAAATACAAGTGAGAGAAATTGACTTTTTGCTCAAAATAACCCAGCACTGGGGTGTTGGGTGCTCCGTTCAAAACCCAGCATTGAAAAGGTTAAATTAGGTGAGGTTACTTGCGCGACTCGATTAGTGACGAATCGACGATGAAACTTATGCTTTGTGGGACCACGTGGTTGGCCATGTTACAACGATATCACTGTGCGCAAAAGTGCCGGTAAAGACGGTATAGATACACTTTAGTTGCATTTGCATGCCACTCCCGTATGGTGTAGATATAGATTTACCATATTGAATAGAATGCACATTTTTGGATTCTCTCGGGCCACACTGGAGATCCTACAATTGAAAGCAAAAACATGGACCTTCGCCCCACTAACATCACCTTGAAAAAGCCACTTAAAGCTCTGGAATATATCCAGTATATTATTAATTTGCATAGTATTACTTATGCAAATTAATGCAAAAATTTAAAACTCACATAATTCCAACATTAGTTGTTATGCAAATTACCATTAAAACATGAATTTATGAAGGCAGAGGGCTGACCTGCCACACTATTATGTATTCATACGACGAAAACTTGAAATTGTTCCCTTTTCTTCGACCAGTGTGTCTTGACACATGGTGGCATAAAGGCGTAAGTGACAAAGATATACTATTTTCAGTTTCAACAAACTTATTGACATTCATATGCAAATTATTAAGTATTTGTACGAGACAAAAGTAAACGTCATCCCCGAGCTTTGTTGCTGGCGTGTTGATAAATGGTGGCAAAGGGGCATAACTGACATCATAATTCTATATTTAATAAAAAAAGGGCTTTTGGCATTCAACTAAGTTTAATGTAACATATGAATACCAAACAATGGACACTCAATTGAAAATTCATGCATGCTGACTGCCTTGCTATGGCCAGCTTGTATGTAAAGAACCATTACAAAATCGTTGTAGGTAGCAGACTGGACATTACCAAACCTATAAAATAATATTCCCCAGCATTCTCAAGCGGCTTGCATAGACATAGTTTGGCGAAGATCTGGTGTGTTTTGAGCTGGAAAGTTTTTACTTTTCCCAAGCTTTAATGAAAATCTCAACGCAGTTAAAGTAATAAAACGGATTTTGTAAGGGATTCGAGCAGGAGCTGTGGACAACCTATCTTGGGCTTGACTATAGTATCACATCACGATAGAGCATGAGCAATGGATAAAACATATTTCAATACCGATTTGATTTTTTAACTGTCCGAGTGAGAAACGAACGCTTACATCGCGGACTGAATTGCATGTGCTGGGATGTTCACAGCTCCCGGCTGGCTTTGAACGCTACAAACTATGATACATCCCCATGTTTGCCATCAAGCCTACAGGGGATGGATGGATAGATCTATTAAATGTGCTGGTGGACTGGCAGCATATCAAATCTAGAGCTCACAGTACGCAATAGCAATTGAAGCGCTACTGCTCAATGAAGTCAGCGGAATGTACCTCAGCAAAATTTATTATAACAAAACCGTAGAAAAACATAAGAAGCAGCTTCTATCATAAAACTTCTGCAGATATTTCATTTACTAATTTACTTTTGGTAACTGTAGCTTAGTAATTCCTACCAGCTTGGTACGAGACGGTCTCCTGTGTCCGTCAAACACAACTGAACACACTGAGCCGCATTTATTCACAATCACAACATGAAACATGTATTTAGTAGACTTCCTAGTATGGAAACAGGACGAGGTGGCCGCATCACTACACTACATCCAAAGTTTGACCACTATACAGGACAATATGTGTCGGCATGGTAGTTTAATGTATTACATGGGAGATTGAGCCCAACTCTGTGATAATGTGATTTTGTCGTAGTTTAAGAAAAGAAGACTTCGTCGAACAGTGAAGGTCGTCCTTGTGCCAAAAGCGTCCTTCTGATTGTGTTGTTGTTGCGGGTAAACTTCAGTGCATGAGTGATGCGCAGTTATGCTTATTGTCAATGAAGAAAGGGACATGCACTCAATCTTTACGCTTCACTGAAGCTTCACTGGTTTCATAGTATTACTTTTTAAGTACGGCCAGCATAACTGAACACCAAATTAATGTCAGTTTAGTGCCAAGTTTAGGATTTATCTTGAGCATGACAACATACAAGTCTTCAATATGTTTTTTTTTTGTTTCCAATTATTGTTCAGTATAGTCAACTGAGCCTGTGTGCAAATTTTCAGCTTGTACCTAATTATGTCCGGGTGAAAACCTATCTCTCCTGGGCTATAAGGTGAAACTTTTGTAAACAGATGATCTTCGCAGTTGCTCTTCGGATAGGTTGTCCCCCACTATAGGTCGAGGTCTAGTTTCACGGTAGTCACTGACTGGTTGCTTTCCATTATGATAGTTTTCCCGCAACTAGGGTTACCATAAGTGTCTCAGCAAAAAAGAGGACATTTCGCTCACAGATATTCGCGGACAACAAGGGGTCTGGGGCGGAGCCCCAGCCGCCGGAGGCGAATTTTTTTTTTAGACATTTTTACCGTCAAGATAGTGTTTAGAGCGATCTGAACAAGGGTCAAGGAAAGACAGTGGTGCCGATGCCAATGCCTTTTAAATTGAGGGGTTATTTTTTAAATGAACACTACATTTTATGACAAAAGGCCTAGGCCTACAACACTTCCTTACGTACGCCGTACGTACGAACGAAACGTACGGAAATGGTAACAAAATCACGAGATAGTACACTGCTTGCTGCACACTGCACAGCCTGGCGTGTTGTGTGACACGCTCGGACACGATCGGCTAAGTGAGGGGGCAGAAGGGTGCGCATGCGCCTCTGCATGGAATTGGGTGAAATAACCGGACATTTGCATTATTTTGAAAAAACCGCCCGGACGCCCGGACAGACATCAAAAAAGAGGACATGTCCGGCTTTAACCGGACGTATGGTAACCCTACCCGCAACTACTCCTCTGAATAGAATATTTTAGGTGTAAACAATGTATAACTCTCAAAAATGATTTTGACCACATGCAGTTTGCAGCACCTTGGTTAAATAGTGGATACCATAAGCTCCAGTACAATCAAATCAAATCGTGAAGAAAGCATGAAAATTTGTGAATTTACTAATATGATCACAAGGAATCCAGAAATCGATGGCCCCAAGTTGAGATCCTGTAACTTTCTTATTAATTAGTAAATTAACCAAAAAATATAGTATTTAGCAAAGAGACTACATAGGCCCTAGTCGACATTGGTATCAAATAAAAGTATTTTTTACAAGCAATAAATATCCATTTTTTAAATAAATAAATTAATTATCTAATTAATTACATTTTAATTAATTTTTACAACTTTTGACTTATGTATGGTTATGTATACCTTGAACTAAACCGATTGTCATTAAATATTTCCACTCTACTAACACGATGCCAATGAATCCAAATTTTGATGGCACCAAACAAAATTCCTACAACTTACAGATTAATTGATTAATGAAATTAATAATTATTTAAACCTCAATTTATTATCGGAATTTCACAAACCACAATCAACTGGTGTATCAAATTAAAACAGTACAAGCACAAAGAAAAAAATGACCCCAAACCTGAGTTCTTGTAACTTTCCCATTAATCAAGTTTATTCAATTAATGACAATCAATCACTTCAATCTAAATTTTATGTGCAATATAAACACAACACAGTCGACTTGGATATCAAATGAAAGCTTATTTTAAGAGTAAATTATTGGATGAGTGAAGTAAAGACTTCAATTTCACTGACCCCCAAATAAATTACCTTCTTTTTTTTGTTTGTTTTTTTGTCTGTTTCTTCGCTCACTACCGGGCAAACTGCATATACGATCTTGATGAAAATTGTAGGGGACCTTCAAAATCTCTGAATTTAGACCTGCCACGTTTTTGGATACCTACAGTCGAAGAAATAATTCTCATGAATATCGTACTTTTAGTTTTTTTTTTTTTTTTTACGATTTTTAGTGCGATATTTTCTTGACATTTGGGCCGATTCTGACCAAATGGGTGGGGCTACAAGGTTCATATTTTACATGGACATTAAGGTTATGGTGATGTAATACCTTTTGAAAGAAAAAGTTGGAAAACCTAGCTCCTACTCCCACATACTTCTAGGCCTAGGTCAATGCCTCTATTCTAGGCTAGGCCCTAGCAGCCTATTGTTGTGCAAGATGCAAGCCAAGTCCTAAATACCAAATTTCAACCGCATAATAAAAAGCCATAATAAAAATAAAAACTTGAAAAGTCCCAACACTAGGTGAGCATTAATTTCGACCCCTGTGCCTACATATAGGACGCTGTGAAAAATCTAAAAACTTCAGTTTTTTCCTCAGATAATTATTTAAAAAATACACTTGACACATTTTTACAATTAAAGTGAACTGATTTTCTTTAGATATCTACATATTTAGAACCGGGAGGAAATTAGCTTTAATTTGATTGTAACCCTTATAGGTGTGTGAATAAAAATTTAAAAAATGCTCACCTTTTCATAGAATGGCTGACTACATAAATAAATTTATCTTCTTTTCTTATCCACTGGAATTGATTTTTAGACCTGTTTTTTCCTTGATTTCACAGATCCTGGTCCAGGCTGTTCTAAACATTTCAAAAACGAGAGCGATGACCACTACAGGAGCGAAGATCTCAGTCAAATCGGAGAATCCCAATCTGAACCTCAAAATATTGTCTCACGTGCGGGAACGATTAGCGACATTTATCTTGCTAATTTTATGTGCCATACGTCTTTCAAGATAAATTTAAATTCAAAAATAAACTTCATTTGTGGTAGCAAAGAAAGTGGGAAAAGTGCTATCCTCACTGCGTTGGTAGTGGGGCTAGGTGGTTCTGCTTGCACCACAAACTATGGTTCATCTCTCTCACAGTTTATAAAAAATGGTACAGACAGTGCTACTATCGAGATAACACTGAATAATTCTGGACGTAATGCTTACAAGGAAGAAATATTTGGGGACAAGATTATAGTGATTCGAAAGTTGGCAGAAAGTGGGTCTTCCTTCACAATAAAGGCATCCAATGGTGAGGTCATATATACCAAGCGGGAGGACCTCGATCAGATTATTAGCTATATGAATATTCAAGTGGATAACCCTATTTCTGTACTGAACCAGGACATGGCTCGTTCGTTCCTTGACGCAAGTGAAAAGTACCAACTGTTCATGAGAGCAACAGAACTACAATCCCAGTGGGATATAACTTTCAAAATGATTGAAAGTCAAGATAGGGCCAGAGCAATGTTGAGAGAAAAAAAAGCTGCTCTTAAAGTTACCAAGAAGGAAATCGATTCATTGGAATTGAGGTGGAACGCGGTGAAGGTAGTTTGCGACTATCGCAAAAAGATCATTGACTTACAAGCCAAGTTGAATTGGGCACTAGCCTATGTGGAAGAAACAAATCTTCAAACACTACAAAGAATAAAAACTGAACAAGAATCGCTTCTACCTGCTCTACAAATGGCAATTACGAATCAAGCTGCCAAGGAAAAACGACTGATGGAACAGTTGCTTGGTGTGGAGAAAAGCAATTATAATATCCGCGAGGAAATTGCTAGTGAAGAGCAATCTCATTTGGAGCTGAAGAACAAAGCAGCACGTTGCAAAGAGGCGTATTCTAGACAGATATCATTTCGTGAAGTTCTTTGTACTAAAGCTGAGCGCCTCAACACAAATGCAACGTTATTGCGTACAGAGATAGCAACAATGAAAAGTGAGTTTTGTAGTGCTGAAAAGTGCGAAGAACTTCGGCAGCAAATTGCCACCCAGGAAAACAAGTTTGAAGAATTGTCTGCAACTCAAAAGACAGTTGACCATCATCTTGCTCAGTTACGAGGTCGTGAGAACATCTGCAAAGAAACTTTGCAAGAAAAACGTGCCGAGCTTATTGAGTGCAGTGAGAAGGTTAATAAGCTGCAAGACCTGTTTACCTCTGTGACACCTCCAGTTTACGACAGATATATGTCTGTACTTGTAACTGGTGAGATGCGTAAAAATTCATTAGATGCAGAAGTGAATCGCATGAGTGCTGACTTAAGAGAGAATAATGCCGAGATGGTTAGGCAAAGGGAAAAAAAAACCACCATTCAACAATCTCTTCTGCAGCTAGAAGCAGAGATAAGAGCACTGAAAGATTCTGAAGAGCCAGAGAGTATCGGTATTGCCACACTTAGTGCGGAACTAGACGAGTGTGACAAGCAAATTTGTGCTTGCAAGGAGGAAGACGAGAATGTGAAATCTGAATGCGATTTTCTGAAATCAGAGTGGGAAGCAGCCAAGGAAGAATGCACAGCGTTACGAGAAAGTGCTCACAACCTTGAATTCCAGGGCCTTTCCTTGTTGGAGGAGCTAGCGAGGGTACAAGATGAGGTCAGGGAGCTTAAAACTGAGAGGAGCTACAATGCTCAAAAGTTGGTTGATTTGCAAGAGAAGCTAAAGACAATCAACGAACGAGTTGCTCAACAACAACAGACAACAGAGAAAATGGTATGTATTGCGACGGAAATCCACCCTGATAGAATTACCACTCGGAAAAGTCCTGTAGAACTGGACGGAGAAATAAAAGCACTCGAAAAGGTTATTGAATCTGTGGAAAGAGAAACGGGGGATTTTCTTTCGGTGAGCACCAAACTACTTGAAAAGAAAGAACGATACACAAAAGTTTCCTGCTCGATAAAACAAGATGCCAGTGAACTCATGTTAAAAGACGGCACATTAAAGGACCGAAAAAGAACATACTTCCAAATTCAAAGCTATGTTACCCTTGGTGTTGCCTCAATGTTTCATGATATTCTTTACAACATTGGATTCACCGGTAATGTAAACATTGATCATGTAAAACAGGAGATAGTGGTTGAAGTTCAACCCAGTCACCGTAACGCTTCTGGCGATACGAAGACTCTATCTGAAGGTGAGTGGTCATACTCGACGGTTGTGTTTATAATGTCTTTGTGGGAAATGGCACACCCGCCTTTCTATTTCCTCGATGAGTTTGATGTTTTCATGGATAAGGTTAACCCTAGACGTACCTTGGACATGCTGACCAATCATGCCAAAACCATGCCAAACTGTCAATTTGTGTTTCTAACCCCTCAGGATTTGTCGTCCGTTACTGCGGGACCTGATGTGTCCATTCACCTCATGGCACATCCTAGAGAAGAAACTAGGCTATAAAGACGGTCCAACTTAATTTTTTAATTATTTTTATTAGGGATGCACTGCACACAATAATCAATATTATTGTTCGATAAACAATGTTTAATATCATTTCGATAATGGGCCTTCATTAATTATCCAACCGCATTTCAAGGCATGTGCCAATATTTAGTAGCTGCTGACTTTGCTTACAAGGAATTCAATAGGCACAGTGCTAAAAGCAGATAGATTTCTCAACAGTCCACTAACTACGCGCAATCACTTGCTGAATATTGGCACGGGCTATATTTTCTGGAAAGTGTCCAATGCGTTGTTTCATAAATGTCTAGCGCTTACAAGTATTCCCATTCCACTAGAATTGTATTCATGTTTTGTGTGAATGATAATACTTTATTGATTAGTATTTGACTTTTGCTATTGCAAGGGCTCAAAAGATTTATCTCTCGAAAAAAATTGTAAATGACTTTTTGAGGCGTCCAATTTTGATTAAGCCTATATGATGGAAAAATGAGCATAATTTTAACTGACATTATTCATTACGTTTACCACACAGCTTAAATTCGGTTTAGTCAAAACGATTCTTACTGAAATGGTTTGAACAATAATGTATATAAGTGTATATATTCACAATAGGGAATATTCCACTTCCGCCAAATACTGTACGAATAGATTTTTTAGAAGAAGTATTTCGTCCCGATTACAAATATGTACTTTGTTTTTCCGTGAAATAATAATCCAGTGATTTATAGCCGTTTTAAAAGCAGCAGTTTTTTAAAGCGGCAAAAACGACTGTGACGTCTGAACTGTGTTGATCCAACGCCGTCTGGATAAACATACATCCAGACCAAAGATGTTGGAATAGTATTATAGTAGGATCGAGATATACATCAAGACGGCGGTGTTTTAGACAAAGCAGCGCCTAGCGTTGCCTACAGTAATGTAAACAGATACAACAACACAACAACAACACAACACAACACAAACACACAAACACATTTTACATTCAACGCCTAGCCAGAAAACGAGAAAAGTTGACATTGCAATCAAAAAACAAAACTGAAACAGTCCTAGGTCTAGGCCTAGGCGTAGAAAATTATTTATAATACAACAGTCTAGGCCAATCGTTCCTGTAGGATATAGGCCTTGGTATGTGAATACTTAAACTACTCACTTGACAAGCCCTTGGCTTAGCTTGCCAACCCTAACCTGCACTTCCGTGTTCTGACACACATCCCGCACAAAAACCTTACTTTGATCACTAATTAAAGCCTAGTGTAGATAAAGAATAGTATGATAGTCCTAGGCTGTGCAAAAATTCAGACAGAATGCTCGTAATTCTTTCTCACAATGAACTCGCGAAATCTCCTGTCACGTACGAAAAAAGAAGAAGAAAAATTTGTGAAAATGTACATCGTTTAAGTGGCTGTGGAGTTGTGTTTGTTGTTGAGCGGATGGGCGAGCACCGCCGTCTGTATGTAAATATGTACAAATATACGTACATTTAGTTTCTAATTGGCCTTGACTCAACACAGTTATGACGTAGTACCGTCCAAAGATGGCGCACGCTCATTTTTGGCGCGCAAACTGGGGGTCCAATTTACTTCTTGTTTAAATTACACAAATTACATTTTTTTTTTAATAAAAAAAGTGCAGTGACTATTAAGACATATATAAGAATTAAAATAAACTATAAAATAGTAAGTGGAATATTCCCTATTGGGTCGACCAAAACCGTTCAATATTTTCTCATACGCCAGCCATTTTGAAAGCCATTTTCTAGGTTTACTGACATTTCTATTGTGTTTATCTTAAGAATACTATGAATATGTCCATACAAAATGTTCTAAAAGTAGTTGATAACAGTGTATGAGTATGTTTTTAGTCTGAAGTCAGATCGGAAATCGAATTAAAATCAATCAATCGCGTTTTCATATCCATTGAAACGGTTTGACGCATAGAGATCAAGCACTGATCTATTGAATTGAGTTATCCAAATCACATTCCAAAGTGTATTATTGTAACTAAAGTGTTTCTGGCCAAAACCAACGGGCCTATCAACATCTTTGAACTGTTTCAACCTGTATTGATTTCACTAAACCGTTTCTCAGCTATGTGATGAACGTAGTCATTGTTGAATGCAGTCACATTTTTTATCATCGATAATACCGTATTGTGCCGAATATAGTCCGACCCTGAATATAAGCCGACCCCCAAACTTTTCTTGTTGAAATATTAAAAAATATATGCAAAAGCATATGCAAATATTACCTGGCAAGGGACTTTGAGACTTAAAATAATGAAAAAAGGGTAGGCTTATATTCAGGACAATACGGTACAATATATATTTTATCGTAGTGCATCCCTAAATATTATGTTGTTAAAATAAGGTGATCCTTTATAGGCTGACTGATATACGGCAGACCTAAAGAAATAATATACACTGTAGTAGTTCAACTTTGGTCAATGTGTAACAACTTAAATATGTACTCATTTAAAAACAGGTATACCATACCATGCTATAGTTGACTTGTCATACTAACATTTTTTTAAGCATATTTTTGGCCAGTATTACAACCAACAAATAAAAAAGTTATTTGTAAAAACTAACTAATAGGATAGCTAATATTGTTATTTCGGTACCTAATTAAAATCGACTAATACCACTACGTACTGTTTGGAACAGAAAAGACTTATTCGTTGAACTTTTATTCGGAGGCTAAATGACAAATAGTGTACACCTACTGGCTACTATAAATTTAAAAAATATATTTGTATTAATTAATTTGTCTTTGTGCTTGAAATTGTTAGTTATTTTAATGCATACATTTGATTATCATAGGGCCAATACATGTCATTTTTAGCTTTTGTCAAACAATGCACATAATTATTACTATATGTAGCACATATTGAATTTAATGCTCAATAAACCATCTATCTATCTTTTCAACAAATAAGTGCTTAAAGAAAGAATATGGTTGCTAAAGCCTTGGAAATTTTCAATTCAGCAGACAAATTAATTCATCAATTATTTTGACTGCATTTATGTAAGCCTAATCAATTGGTTCAAGGGGGCAAGGGCCAACCCAACTATTGGGTCACTTATTATGGGTTTTAGTTTTATTAAGTTGTCCTTGTAAACCAGTTTTTATAAATGAACAGGACAGACATAAATAAACAAGCCTCAAAATTAATTGGAAAGACCGCACATGATACCTTAGGAAAAGGCATAGCTTATAAATCGCTCACAACATGTCATAATCTTGCCTCGTTCTAGCGCCTCCAGATATTGACAGCATGGCCTAGGCGTTACGCCTAGTCTAAATTTTAACACATTTCCAACCATTGATAATTCTAAGTGTAAGCTTTAGTTGTAACCTTTCACATTGTTTTGCATTAGTTTTCTATTCATTTCAATTATAATCAAAATTGTTGGTTAAGGCCACTGCTAAACACTAGCTAAGCACACTGATTCAATCTAGTGGCGTATGCTCGGAGTGCACTCGCAGTTTACACTGAAACGTCATGCAATCACCTAGTGCGGTCTACCAGTCGAATATGCTGGTCCATACCAGTGCAAAGATGGCTGAAGAAAATAGTGTGAGAGGTCCGGCGATAATGTTTTGAGGTCCGTAGCAACAAACAAATTGCTTGGAATATCCAATCCCAAATGACATAAATAATGTTTTCTAATACCAAAAGAATATTTGTAGATAAAAAACAACAAACTGTTATTAAAATATATGTTGGGAAAATTACTAATGAGTGACTCATTAGTAGGCCTAATGACCCACTTCGAAGTAGAGGCTAACCACTTCAGAGGAGAGTTCTTTTATGCCAGCCACTCCAGTAGTAACTACTTTATTTCACGGTCAAGGAAGGATAGCTGAGTGGGTGCGCGAGCTCTTAGACATCTCTAGTTCAAAAAACTTATAAAATTTTTCTCCTGTTGATTTAGCCCAAGCAATTCATGAATGGAAACCGAGGTCTAGGCCTAGAATTAGACCAGCCTGCAGTGCTTGTTACACAACAATAATCGCGTCCTCATCCGAATAATCCCCCGCATTGGAATTACTCGGATTTCCAGAATCTAGACTCGCCTTCACTGTCTGATACTTCTACTACAGTATTAGATAAGTATCAAATTCACCCTCACCTTTCAATATCACTTAAATCATTCTCACTACAAACTATCAATAATATGCCGTCAATATCAAAACATCAATAAACACGCTTAGGCCTACTAGATGTTGGCAGCATTGTGTAACACACCACTCTCGAAACTCCGCCCTTAAAAGGTGGCGTGAAAACCAATGAAAAAATCTGTTCATTAGTGGTGCTACTGTGAGCCACTGAGTAAACCAACACATAGAATAGCATTTCAAAGCCAGCAGGAATATTCAAACTCGAACGTAGCTCGTCACGGCCACTGTTGGAGCGTTTCAAAATGCGCATGACAAAACATTACGTCCAGAGCGCTGCGGGGACAAACCTCTCGTGACGAGATAACTCGTCATAGCCACTGAACTGGTTAAGATAGTTTGATAATATTGGACCAACTTTTTTTACAATGTTAAATGTCTGTTTAAAAATTCGCTTGATCGGCAAATCCACCTAATTTCACATACAGTCTGGACTTCTTTTCGACCTCTAGTTTTTACCCCAAAAATACGAATTTGAAAAAGGGATGAGTGCATGTTGCTATCGGAGCACATTTTTAAATTCAAATATTTTTCCCGTACACAAGCTTGCGAAATTATTGCAAATTACCTGTATGGTCGCATATTTATTATTATTATTATTATTATTATTATTATTATTATTATTATTATTTACCCTACGGAATTAATAACAGAAGTGAGCAATTTTTTGAAAATGTGCGTTAGAGCTTCCAATCGAAAATTAAGATGCACAACTCCATAGAAAGTTAGAAAAGGGCCATGAGGCTTCAGTCACAAAGTGTCTAACTTACTATGTCTAAAGCATCATTCACAACAGTTCTAAGGCGCAAGGTCTAAAGGCGTAAGTCGTAAGAAATGCTAGGCGTTTACAACAACCATGCCATTTTTCATTGCTCCTGCGTATTGCGCATGCGCGTACAACCAGCTGTGGAATGAAATAAACAGGAGTGGGGAGTTTCCTTGTTCGTGTTTGGATTTTGGTCAATTTGTTACGACATAAACCTTACGCCTTGCGACTCGGGACGTGTTGTGAACGTTCTGATTGAAACACATACTCGGCAATACAAAATATTACGCCTTACGCCTTAGAACTAGTTGTGAATGATGCTTTAGTTATACCTCTTCAAACCACCAAATAATAAAATACAATAAATAGGTATAATAGTTCATACGTTTATTTGTGAACCGATGCCTTAACTAGATATTTGCGGTGTGACGTGTGGGCCTACGCCTGCCTACCTAAGTTATATCACAGATAATATATTACACATCTGTCTTGGGCCTTTTATTTTTATTTATTTATTATTTATTTAACGTCTATCCTATTCAGTTATAAAAACTGATTTACAAAGGAGGACAACTAAATAAATCTAATTACATAGATGCAGAAACAACAATAAATTACATTTTTGTAAATATTTAAAATAGTAGCATTACAACAACAATGCATTTAACGCAAGAATTTTGGTAACAAATTGAATGATATTATATGCATTTAATGAATGAATCAAATATAAAAAAGGGTGGAGAATGAAAGAAAAGAAAAGAAAAGAAAAGAAAAAAAAAAGGAAAAAAGAAAAAAAAACATTAAAAAAGAAAAACGAAAAGAAAAAAACTGATTTATTAGACGATCCCACTCAAACGAATATGAGGTTTGCCAAAAATCAGGAACAGCAAATCAGGGAGTATAATCAAACTTTCGCGGAAGAAACCACCGAACGCGAAATCTTTATTCTTGGGTTCAATCTTCATTTTTGTGTTCAAATCTTGACTCATATATATAATTATATCAGATATATAATTATTTAAAAAATTTCATGTCAAACTGATCACAGCAATGATACAGGACACCTAAATCAAGTTGCAAGCTCCATCAGTGGGCGGCAACCAGACAATCTAGGCAGAAAAATATAGTTGAAAATACATTGTTTATATCATAATCAAAGCAATAATGAACAAACAAAGAGAAAAGCAAAATCAATTATAAGAGCTTATGAAGGTAAATTAACATTACATAAACACACAGACAATAACCTACAAATAAATAGTAAAAATCAATTTTTTGCTCTTTGATTCATTATCATTGCTTCAATTTTACTTTTAAATTGTACAATTCCTAGATCAGTAAACTGGCTTCTAATATCATAAGAAATTGAATTCCAATAGGATACGCCTCTGTACATAAATGACTTTCTAAATGCTTCAGAATTTAATCTAGGAACTTCCAATGAGTTTATTAAAGTAGAATTTCTATCACGATCAACAATTTTAAAAATATTGGGTAGAATACCTAAAAACATACCTTTCAATACTTTGTATGTATTTACCAGCACGCTATACTTCATCCCCTCCTCAATCGTGAAACAATCAGACTGCAAATCTTGGCTCAAGGGAAATGAATCAAACAGATGGTCAATTCTCTTCTGGAGTACAACATACTTAGTAGAAGGTCTTACTGCCCAAACCACTAAGCAATAATCAATAACAGAGTGAATATAAGAATCTACAAGTAACCTCAACATTCTCTCGGTTACAAACCTCTTCATTCTACTACTACTACTACTACTACTACTACTACTACTATTCTACTTATAATTCCAATTGCTGATGATACTTTATTACACACATATTCATAATGTTTCTTAAAATTTAAATTACAATCTAAGAAAACTCCAAGATATTTAAATTCATACACTCTAGAAATTAACTTACCATTACAATTTAACGTCAAATGAATATCATTCATGCTTCTATCATTAGCCTTATGAAAAATCATAAAATTTGTTTTGCTATAATTAATATCAAGTTCCTGAGTTTTAAACCAATCATCCATCCTCTTTAGAACTTCTTGAAGACGTCTTACGATCTCTTCGACATCCACACCTTCTAAATAAAAGACCAAGTCATCAGCATATAAGATATAATTGATGCCTCCCATTATAGTAGATATATCATCTATATAAAGAATAAATAACAGGGGTCCTAATATTGATCCTTGGGGTACTCCACAAAATATATTGAATACTTTTGAACTATATTTTGCAAGATTTATAAACATTTTTCTATTTAAAAAATAATCCGCCTTGTGTATGAGAGGCTAGGGCCTAATAGGCTATTTCCTTTACAACGACTATACAAAATATAGACAATGTTTTAAACTTGTGGCCTCAAAAAATACATGATGAAAATTGTTTGTAATAGCTGTTTGCTGGAATTATTCTCGTTTTCTCCTATTGTAGGAATTTAAACATATTTAGGCCTATGTTGTAGGCTTACCTTCATTGTTGTGACTAATCAGGATTTTACAAAATGTATGACACTAAAAGGTAAAAATTTTCCTGAGCTGTAATATAGTAAGTATTAGTAATGACAAATAAAGGTTTTCTAAATAAAATTAAAAACGTACATTAACTTCCATTATTAAATTGCTTGCATAGGCCTACTAGCATACATTCTAATGTTAATGTTTTCAAACAATAGACCATTTTCAAAATTAAATGCGCAAGCGTTTGCAAAGGATTATGGGTCTTCGTGAATGCCAGAGGTCTGTCAGATTTGGCAATGGACACACATAACCGAATACGTAGGCTCTAGCTTTTTATTCATCTATATATAAATCATAACATTATCCTTGCTAGGGCTATGGCATAGACCCCAGTCGAGAAGTTCTTGTGTTTGTTTTTATTAGCTTCTAGTGGATCTACTGTCAGAGACGATGGAAAACATATCAAAATCCCAGGCTTCGTGTATGAACTGAAGAAGGAACTTCTTGGACATTGGGACAACAAAATCGTAGTTTTGGGTACTTTAAATGTAGGCCAATCCATTTGAAACCCAAAAATATGGTCTAGTAGCCTAGTCTTTGCATATAAAGTATTATTTGTCCAATAATTTGTCATACACGAAGCCTCGGAGGGACCAAACAAGGCGATGCTCAAGAAAAGAATGTCTGTTGTCCGCTTATTAGCCTATCCATAGGCCTAGGTGAAAATTTATCAGCGCTATTTTCAGTAATTATTGTAGATTAGTGTGCAAGTAAATCCAGACATACGCCTGCAATTCCTTAGGCCTAGGTCGTGGTCTTTGTCGCATTACTGTCAGTATAAATTGCGGGTCTAGCCTACTGTCATCCGTGCGAACAAGCTAGGCCTAATATGTAGGGTTTAAGTACAACCCTGAAGATCAAGTGCCGTGCATCTTTGGGCGTGTCACTGGCTAGATTACTTAAAAAGAGGCATATTTGAAATATCCAGGTGTTATAAACAACAATCAATTTATACATTGGTATGCTCTACAATCATACTGCAGTTCATAAGAGAGGGTCGACAAAATAATGATAAAACTCTTGTCACCGAGTTGGCGTGAAATCACGGAAATCATAACAAACAATTTTATAGGACTTCCTACACGGTTATAATTGTTGTTTTACGATTTTGTTTAAGGATATTATAAATATTTTAATAAACACCACTTTGACAGTATCAGGTTATTATTTTATTCTAGAAACATCTTACAATAGTACCAACCAATAAAATGGAAATAATACCAACCACCAACATATGAATAACAGTTAAGTTGTTGTTGTTGCCAGACCTATGTGGGAGTGACCATTTCCCCATACTTGTCAACATTACCCATCAGGGAGAACCAAAACAAAGGGCTCCACATTGGGACTTAAAACGTGCAGACTGGGGCATGTATGAAAAGCTTGCTGTGTTTAGCGATGAAGTATTTGCTAATATCCAGGATCAGGTTAACCATGTCACAGAGTCTATGATCTCAGCCGCCAAATCCACAATTCCTCAAACATCGATTCACCCAAGAAGAGTTCCAGTTCCCTGGTGGAACGATGAGTGTGAGGAGGCAATTAAAAGCCGGAGAAAGGCGCTAAAGAGATTTAGTAAATTTCCAACCCAAGAAAATTTAGAAATATTTAGACAACTGAGAGCAAAAGCAAGATTCGTTATAAAGGCATCACGTAAAAGATCATGGGAAAAATACGTATCTTCTATAACTCACCGTACTCCAGCAGCAAAAGTCTGGAGTAAGATTAAAAAGATTTCAGGCAGGAACACCTTCAGTAGCCCCTCTGGACTACTAATAAATTCTCGATTAATTACCACACAGCATGATATTGCAGACGCACTTGGTGAATATTACGCCAGCGTATCTAGCTCGGACAATTACACCAAACAATTCCGTTGCTTGAAGTTACAAGCAGAAAGAATCGATTTACAATTCACCTCATTGGGTACAGAAACATATAACCTTCCATTTTCAGATTGGGAATTTATGTCTTCACTAAAACAACTAAAAAATTCTGCACCTGGCCCAGATTACATCCACAATGAGATGATAAAGCACCTGCCGTCATGTTCCCTCAAATATATTCTCAATATGTTTAATAGCATCTGGTTAAAGGAAACTTTCCCTGAATCGTGGAGAGAAGCAATCACAATCCCTATCCTTAAATCCGGCAAAAGCAAAGAACAACCATCAAATTATCGCCCAATATCTCTAACAAGCTGCTTATGCAAATTGTTGGAAAGAATGATAAACAAACGACTGATGTGGTTATTGGAAAGTCAGAATCTACTGACTCCAGAACAATCGGGTTTCCGGCGCGGGGTCGTTCAGTAATGGACCATCTAGTCAGATTGGAGGGATATATAAGTGATGCTTTTTTAAATAAACAACATAATAATAATAATAATAATAATAATAATAATAATAATAATAATAATAATAATAATATTTGTTTATTAGCGACATTTACGCTATCTTACATCCAATACAAAATACATACTTTATCTCAAATTATTCACATCCAAATTTATATTCATTATCTTTAATTAACTTAACAATTCCTTTCTTAAATTTATCAATAGACTTCACTCTTTTTAGTATAGCTGGCAGTGCATTATACTCTCGCACTCTAGTATAAAATAAAGACTTCAGCATAATTTGCTTTGAACATCCTCCTAAATAATACTTATTATCTAAATTTCTTGTTACATGTTCATGTCTCCCTGCCATAGGTACTAATTTTTCTACAAGGTATTCAGGAAGTAGTCCATTTTGCATCCTATAAATATAGCACATTCCACTCATTCCTATTAAATCTCTTATATTTATCCATCCAAGTATATTTAACATATTTTTTACCGGTACTCTTTTTCCACATTTTAATATTATTCTCATACCCTTATTTTGTAGCACCTGTAATTTACTAATATCAGTTATAAATGCTTGATAGAGCACAGTTACACGAAATGTGGTTTCACTATTGTGTTGTATATCATCAGTCTTGTGTATAAGGACAAATTTTCACTAACCCTGCATAAAAATCCAATTTTTTTACGTATTTTACTTACAACATATTCAACATGGTTTTTGAAATTAAGCTTATTATCTAAAATTATTCCTAAATATTTGAATATCTCCACAAATTCTACTATCTCACCATTAAGTATAATTTGTCTTTCTTCTGCAGGCCAACCACTGTAACCTTTTAGTTTGCCAGCACCCACAAACATTCCCTTAGACTTTTTACAGTTAAGTTTCAAGCAATTTTCTTCTAACCAATACATAATTACCCTCAATTCATCATTCATCGTATCATACATAGTCTTTAAGTCAGTGCCAAAGAAAAATATTACTGTATCATCAGCATACACGTTAAGTGAACATTTTTTTACACATCGCACAATATCATTTATATATACCAAAATGCGGTTGCCATCTTTTTCGATTTGGAAAAGGCCTATGACACCACATGGAGATACGGAATTTTAAAAACTTACATGCCTGGGGAATAAAAGGTCATATGCCAATTTTTATAGCAAATTTTTTAACCAACAGAACTTATAAGGTTAGAATAGGCAACATTTTATCGAGGACTTTTACACAAGAAAACGGTGTACCACAGGGCTCTGTGTTAAGTGTCATTTTATTTGCAATAGCTATTAATAGCATCACTTCCTTTGTTAAGAAGCCAGTAGTGTCTTTGCTTTTTGTAGACGATTTTACAATTTTATTCAAGGCATCATACATGAGTTCCATAGAAAGACAACTTCAATTAAATATCAGACACCTTGAAACATGGTCCAAGGAAACGGGTTTTAAATTTTCAGTATCCAAAACCGCATGTATTCATTTTAGACGTAATAGGGGAATTCACTTGCCACCAAATCTTAAAATGCTTGGACAAGACCTTATCTTTACCCACATTGCTCGTGTTTTGGGCATGGTTTTCGATGAAAAGCTAACATGGAAGCCCCATCTTCAACAATTATAAAATCAAAATGCAATAGATCCTTGAATATTCTCCGTGCTCTCAGCAATACTTCATGGGGTGCAGACCGAACTATCATGCTGCAATTATACAGAGCACTTATCCGCTCAAAATTGGACTTTTCTAGCTTTATTTACAACTCTGCTAGGCCTTCATACATCAAGACGTTGGATACAGTACACCACACTGGTATTCGATTGTCAACAGGCGCATTCCGAACCAGCCCTGTTAATAGCCTATACAGCGAAGCAGGAGAACCATCATTACTCACTAGAAGGAATTACTTGATGCTTAATTATGTGGCGTCGTTAAAAGGTAACCCCAAAAATCCATCCTACAATGCAGTTTTAGATCCCCCTTTTAAAAATCGTTATTTCTTACGTCCGAAAGCAATTAGACCAGTAGGCATTCGTTCGCTTGATTTGTTGGAGAAATTAACCTGCGCGTTCACATTAATTTAAACGTTGGTATCCAGTATGCGAATCGAATTTGCGTTTAAAAATCTGTACACTTGGAATAAATTCCCGAAGTTGACCAAAATGGAGTAAATTACGGTGATTTCACTAATTTTTAATTCAAAATCAATTAATCAATCTAGAAATACGCGTACTGGATATCATTAATTTATTCTTTATTAACGTTATTGTGAAATTTTATAACAGTGTTATAAACCGTTTACCCGAAAGAAAGAAAAAACAGGAAGCAAACAGCCTAAACTCGTGTCCGCGGAAGCCTCAGTGACTCCTCTAAAATCACAATATTCGCAGGGTTTGACATGCGGGTGTGGGGAATTAGGGAGTGACCGGAAACAAATTTTCACAATAATATTAATAATTTTAGCCAAAATTAAGAGATTTTTATTTTGTTTACATATTTAGAACGATTTTCCATATACTATAGGTAGCACAAAACTACTGGGAACTCGTTAGTATATCGGTGCGAAATATTAAGATTTTTTGAACGGCAATTGGGAACTCTGGAAAAAGGACTCGCCTGTCGGGCTAGTGAAATGAGATTTTTACTAGCCCGACCAAAGTTTCACTAGCCTCGGGCGAGCGCCAATTTCGGCCCCTGTGTACAACAGAGTTTTGTTTTGCTTAAAAAATAAAAGTTCTATACACAAGGAAGGCACCAACAACATTAATTTTGACATTACAATTGAATTTGAAATGTGTCCCATGATGATGAACTGATAATTTGTTACTTTCTATAGATGATGTCCAGCAAAATGTCCGGTTTTATAATAAAACAATTAGGTGCATAACTTTTTATTGGAAATTAAAGGCAGTCCTGCCAAAAATACTCAACTGTTGACCCGCAATTGTTTGGGCAGCCTCTGATGCAGTTCTTTTCCAGCCTGCACCCTGACTGGTGTTGAGTATATGAAGTAGAACAAAAAAGTGTGCGGTCAATGCTAATTTTCTTGCTATGTCTAACGCTAACTTATTCTAATAAGTTTAGTAAGTATAATATTAATTATAATTGTATAAAGTTTTTCTTTTACGTTCTTATAAGCCTGGATGATTGAAGGAGTCAACTGTGCAGTAGAGGAATGGAGTCGAGTTGAAGTGTTAGTTTGTTGGTAAATACATAAATATTGTTTAAGCATACTGTATCTCTTTCACATGTGGTAGTCGTACACAGACTACTATCGTGATTTATATACAGAGATTTGATAACATTAGGGATGTACAGATAACCGATATGTTCAATAACATTTTGATAGTGAAAATATATCAAATTGGATGAGAGGCCAATGAAGAGATGGAAGGAGGCCAAAGCAGAAAACTTGCCGGCGTGAGGAGAGAGCTGGGAGGATGTGGAAGCGAATGATGAAAATATACGAGGATAGAAAGAAGTGAAAAACCTTCGTTACAAAACCAAAGCTGACCCTACGAAAAGCAGGAAACGGGGATGGTGTTTTCTGAAAAATAATGTCCACAACGCGTCATATCATATTTTTCGCACTTTGCAGACTGCATTTAATTTATGTTTTGAGTGACATGGGTTTGGTGAAACACAATCCTCCTTTGTACTGGGACCTTGAGTGATAATCTGAGATCCTCACTTGTACCGATACGATACGTCAAGGAAGTCAAAACTTTCTTCACTACTCACTTTACCCATGTACCATTTCTCCTATAATCTTTTACAATATTAGTGTTTCCCACTACAAACACAGCCAGTCTACCTTGTTTGTTTTCACCCTGCTTTTCCGGCATACCCTCGACCTTTTCCCGCAGATCTGGTTTCACCAACGTCAACCTAGAATGAAGGCTACGGCCTAGCAAGGGTGACCACATTTAAAAAACGACAAACCGGGACTCCTTAACATTATTATTATTACCATGGACTTGCGTGGCTATCCCGGAGGCGATTTTTTGGGGGTATTTTTCTGTCCTCCAGAAAGCTTTTAGAGCGATCTGAGCAAAGGAACGCACGAAATACTTATTGTAATAATTGACAAGGAAACGTATTATCTAAACGTATTTTTAGACTAATGGAACTGAAATGGTTGTTTTTGATACAAAAGTATTTTTCTCAATGATTGATGATTGGATTGTCCACCATTGCTGGATAACCATCTTTTTGAAATCCTTGCTTTTGACCTCTTCAAAATTCAATATCCGACAAGGCGACGACTCGAATGTCGTTTTTTACGTCTGGCCCGCCTCCTTTCTCCTCATCGAATATCTTCGTCTCCAGCTGACGAGCAAGTTCTTGCGAGAGAGGACTCTCCATATAGTTGACAATTGCTGTGTATTATTCATTGTGATCGCACTTGTCAACACATTTCATGTTCTTTCCAAACCTCGTGATTAACATCTGAGGGTAGTTTGGATCTGTCAACGTCTTGTTTGTTTCTCACATGGTCTATCATGGACAGACTTTCCTCAAGGGTGTAACCTCTGTAGGGTAAAACGTACACTCGGTGATGCAATTGAGTAGAATCAATTTGGAATTTGATACCAAAATTATTGTCTTAATATGTAATAAGATTTATTTAGTTTTACTCCTTTGTAAATCAGTTTTTAACGAAATAGGATAGAAGTTAAATAAATAAATAAATACATAAATAAATAATGATTTTTTCTTAGTTATAATAATATTGTATATTTTTTTAAATTGTATACTATAGGCCTACTATATACTACACCTACTAACTTTTCAAATGAATATTTCACTTTTTTACATTGATTACTAGTATAAATAGTCATTCAGAAATCAGACTAGCATCACGTAATTGCTTTGCTAATCGTAGCTCTGCTAATGGATTAAGGTAAACTTAGTAAATACACAGTCTCTTTATAGGCCTACCCCCCTACCTTAATTTAAAATAAATAATTATAATTGTTCAAAAAGGTGTACACTAACTTGTTTATAAAATGGTAAATCGTTTTTAATATTGTTATTAATACATTTTTATTTGCTATATTGAAAATAGAATCGGGATAGTTATTATGTACTGATAGAAAACCAATCGGGACGCTGGACACAACACTACACCCACAATCGGGCGTCTGGCAACCCTAAAATAAGGTGGAAAGGGAAAAAGCAGACCCCGGGTATCAAAAAAAAAAAAAATCACCTTCAGAAGGTAGATGCACCAGTACCGGCGCTACACTTCAAACATTGCCAGACGCCCGACTGCTCAGCCTCCCTCTTTACACTTTCCGTACACATATTCTCAATATGCAGTTGTCTTTCCGTCTTATCAGACTCAATAGGGACTCCTGAAGGGCTCTTGATTTGGGTCAATCGGGGTAAGTGTATGGCCCCTTTTTTTTAGTTTACTTTGAAAGTCAGTTGTCAAGAGTAATATTATAGGTGCTAGCAATTTGAAACAAAAAGTGGTGTATTTGTGGTCCTGTTTACCTTAAATATGGTAGGTGTACCAAGTCTGTAACATTCATTGTTGAAGGCCTACATATTATGGATAGTAATTTAATGCACGTGGCCACACTTTACCATTGAAATAACGCAAGTGTGGCCGCTTCATGGGAAACTGTGGCAACCTACACTTTGGCAATGAAATATTAGGTTTATGAGCAAGGGGAAAGTGTGGCATGGTTGTTGGATGAGCGTAATTTTTAAGGGGTTGTTTCACTGAAAATGTATGAAAACCAGCAATTTTGCATTATTATTGTTTTAATTGATTTTTAAGTTTACTTTTTTATTTATTGACTACATAAATTTATTTTATGCTGATATAATGCTAAAAGCATTAAATGAATTTTTTTCTTGAGCGCTGCATGCAATTTTGCATGGGAAAATGGCTTACTGGTACTGATATTAGGCCTAATCTAGGGCTGTATATAGAGTGTTATTCATAACAATTTTAGTCAACTTTAAAGAATCCTAGATTAACAGGTTATAAAGACCCAGTGAATTCATGGTAATCAAATAAACTGAACCTTTAGGCTATGTTATACTCAAATTTACCAAAAAACAACATAAATAAACTTGAAATGCTATTATCTCAAAACTTTTATGCTAGCACATTTGCTAACATTTTTTCCTACTTCTTCTACAGTTTTTAAGATAAAAGGATAATTTATTTTTTAATGTGCTCACAAGTCTTATTCTGACAAATTCACCAGACACTTTTTGATGAGATCAATAGTTTTTTAATTAAAATATGGGAAATATAGATTTGTTACAAAAAACATACATTTTCCAACAATGCAAAGGAAAAAATCATATTTATTAAACAAAACAAAAATTATAAAATCCGTCTGGTAAATGTTTAGATGATTGTTTTTAATCTAAAACACCTTTCACTTAAAAAAAATGAAAATTGTAAAAGCCTTAGCATTATTGCAGCATCATAGCAAAATTGTCAAATTGCAATTATTATGAGAAATAATTGTTTGATTGCGCTCAAATTTCACACAAATAAATTAATTCATAAAATTAAGGTTCTGTGAAAAAATCATTACAGTCGGATCAAGCATGTAGGTGTTAAAAGACAAAGAATGTTTAAAAAAATCGAAAAAATCGTAAAACTGTGATTTTCATAAGATTTTTTTTTCGATTCCGCTGACATTTCACACAAATATATAAATTCATAAAATTAAGGTTCTGTGAAAAAATCATTTCAATCGGATAAAGCATGTAGGTGTTATAATAAGTCGAAGAATTTTTTTTAAAATAAAAAAAAATCGTAAAATTGCGATTTTTATGAGAAATAATTTTTTGATCGATTTTTCGAACCGTACAGTTCTAAGTTCAGAGATTTCGAAGGCCTCCACAAAATTTTATCGCAATTGGAGTGTCGGTTTAGTCGGAATCGTGTTAACAAACAGACAAAAATACAAAAACTAGAAAGAAAGAATAAAAAACACTCCGGATTTTTTTCTCCAGTGTAGTGAAATGGAATCTTTGCTACGCTCATCCAATCATCTCTTAAAGCTTGCATTTTTCTTTAGATTTTTCAATATATTATTTCTTCGAAAACCGGCGTATACAAAAAAAGTGGCAAATCAGACACTGAGTTCGGGAGAGAGGAGGTAGGAAATATGATTAACTTTCATGCTTCCTTGTAGACTGAGGAAGTGGTTTTTGGGAACGATTGAAAGTTTCTGCATACTCTCATCTGTCCAGCCATACTTAGATTTACTTACAGATATACTTACCTATGCGTTTTAGTTTAGTATAGTCTAGTCCCATAGCTTCATTACCCTATTATTAGATGTTTTTTATGTATCATACTTATTACTGTAGGCCTATAATATATTACATTTTATTATCTTATGTATATTATGTAATACCCAGAGATTCAATGTGTATGGTACTCTCCAGTCTACATATACAAAAGTAAAGGCCTATAAACATAATAAGTGTAAACTTTATCATTATGGTGCAAGTTCCTACTACATATTTGCTAAAAATACATATTTTATATTATATTTTATATTTTATAATGTAGTCTAGCTGCCTATAATGGATATGTATCATGTACATACCCCGTCATCTTGCTACCAAAATATTCCATTTTAGAGATGTAACATGTATTTATTTGAGAATAAAAGCACATCTGAATCTAAAAAAAAAATCTGATAACATCAGTTTCCTTACTGAGTTAGGCCTACATATTTTCCAAAACATCTAAAAACACCTTGTTTGAGTACCTACATATCTTATCCGTTCTCCCCTCTGCGTTGGCACAGGTTGTCGAAGAATACTCAATACCTACCGGTAACTCACAAAAGATATATCGTTATCTTGGACACAGAAAGTCTTTTTTGCTGTGTCTAGGCATTTAAAAGACATGACACTCAACTCTACTCTTCATTTGCCTTACCATCATTGTCATCTTTTTCTGGTGCATGGTCTTTGAACCATGCACACATATTTGTATTTACATTCTATTTTCCTTTTGGGTTCATTAGGAAAGGACACAAGAACAAAAGTAGGCTGCTAACTTTTATAGCATTTAAGATGCCCTTCATTTTTAAGGGTGCTTCTTGAGTACCCTACTGTTGTTTCATTGTCTTCATCTTCTGAAGCAGAAAGTGGGTCTGGATCATCACCTTCGATGTCAGAAACTGAAACTATCTTTAATTTTTTTCAGAATCAGTTTTACCAACATTATTGCACTTTCTGATTAGTCCACCAAGCTATTTTCCAGTGACCACCCTTCCCCCGAGTTTCAATTTTCAAAGGGTAAGAGTGATCCCCCTTCCAATTTATTATAAGCAATTTAAAATTAACATACAACTGTAGGCCCTATAGACCTCTGCCCTCACATATAAACTTCATATTTTTATTTTTTATATCATCAGAAAACAATTTGTTATGCCAAGTAGATGAATTAGGATTTCTAATTGAAAAACAGAATTTTAGAAGGAACTTAAATGTGTGGCAATTCTAAAACAAGTTACAAAATAAAGCTACATTTACCCCGATTGACCCTACCTTGGTGGGGGTTAAATATTTTGCAGAGAATGTATATTGACAATTGGGTTACCATACTAACAAAATGTAAATACAGCTTGCATACTGTACTGAATACTCTTTTGTTAGGAGTGTGAAACATTTAGTTAAATAGACTGCAGATGCTGGCATATCCCATAATGGTGTTTGTAAGCACTCAATGTGCTTCACAATAATATGCAGGTCTATGTCCTCTCCACATCTCCTAAACCCCCGCCTAGATCCGGAGTAGAATTTAGCTCGGGACCCTCCCCCCACTCCCGCCCCTCGAGAGGATCAACGTCTACTTCAACTATTTGTTGTTCTATCTTGGCTGGTTTGTTTGGGGAGTCAGAAGGATTCGTGACGGCTATCCAAGATCAAGTCGTCCGAACTCGCGGCTACGAGCGTCACATCATGGGATTGAACGTAAGTGATCGGTGTACGCTGTGCAGAGCAAGCACAGAGTCAGTCCAGCACATTTCTGGTGGATGTACGACACAATGATGTAGCTAAGGTAGTCTATCCGGCGCTTCCCAAGAGGTTCGGGTTGGTGGATTCAGAAGTGCCTTACTACAAGTGCAAGCCTGAGCTGGTGCTTCGGAACCGAGCTGCAAAACTGTTGTGGGACACCCCACTCATCACGGACCAAGCAGTAGAGCTAATAAGCCAGATTTAATATAGATTGATTACAAAGTTCGGGTGGCAACTATTATTGACATTGCTGTTCCATTGGATGATAACCTTCTCCCCACCATTGTGGAGCTTTAGCAGTAGAACTATATAAGACATCTACCAGCTACGCAGCATGGATATAGTTCCTGTTGCTGATGCAAAAATCGGGCCTATAAGGACCATTCAATAAATTGATTTGCATCCTTGTATAATAAATTAACTGAAGCAACTGCATCATTGGTGGATGATATGGATTGTGATTCATAAATAGGTGATTGTGTGTATATTCTTTTGGGGTGCCACCTCACATGTCACAAAAGTATTTGTTTTACAAAAAAAGGCTATGTCATGAGGTATATGTTGCACCTGGAAATGAGGGACTCATGTCGACCACATTTTACGGGATTTAACATTCTTGCAGTGTGCCTGTACACCTGGGGACATAATTAAATCAAGGAGTCTGGAAGATACCTACAGTTATCGACCTCCCTCGTGAATATTCGGTTCGATCTGGTGTCGCTATATTCACAGCGCTATCACCCGCTGACGTCATCTAACCAGTCGTGAGAAAACATGGTGGCCTTATTTTACGAAGCATATTTTGGCCTATTAAGTTAAACACTGGGCCCAGGGTGTAGTTAATATTAGAACAAGGTTTGTATTTTAAATAAATGGATTCACCAAACACTGCATAACCTTAGCACAGACTTATTTCTAGTGTAGAAATCAATTTAGGACAATTTTTGAAGTGACATAAATAAGGCAAGCCTTGCCTTGTCGCTGGGCTAGCTTTGAGTATTTAGTGCTAGCTAGTGTGACTTTTAAAGGTGCCTTTTAAAACAAAACTGAGATTTGTGAAGCGAGTGTCGGTAAAAGAGTACCCTTGATTTAATTATGTCCCCGGGTGTACTTGCTGGAAGTAATCATGTTTGTACATGGTTTCCCAACATATTGTATTAAAATGATGGGCTTCGCAGATTCAACACAAGAGGTAGTCTCAACCTGCATCAGGTGACCATAGACTTAAGTTGCTAGATAGTAATCCAGTCCATAAAAGAGTTATTTAATAAACTGCCAGATGGCATAAAACAAGCAATGTACACTTGTAACAGAGAAGCATTTAAGGCGGTTAAGCTCAAAGTTATATCATTTTTGTTGCAACATGGATTTTATACTGTAACATATTTTAATTACGTAAAAAAAGTATAATATTATGTAATACTAGGAAAACGCTAAAGTCTTTGGGCGAATGAGCGAGTCATGTGTTGAGTACCCAGGTACAAGGAGCAAATAATTTGCGAACGAAGCAGCAAATAAATCGCGAACCTTAACCCTTTCAGACCCTTGCTACACAAACATGTAGGTAGGGTTTTTGAATTTTAATTAATAGGGTTTTTTAATTTGACCCAATTTTTTTTTGAGGAATTTAAAAAACAAAATTGAACATTTTCCCATGTCAATAGGACAAAAAGTGAATTTAGAAAATTGAAAATACAAATTTGTAAAAAAAAAAGCTAAAAAATGGGAAAAAATTGTTTTTTCCGGAAATTTTGTAAATCTATAGCATTCCTATTATTTGAGATACAAAAAAATGCAAACAAATTCAGAAAAAAATTAGTTTTAGGAATGTTTTTCAAATTCGAATTTCTACTTACATTGAAGCTATTATTCAAAAGACAAAATTTCCAAAAATTTCTTACAAAAACAATTAATTTTTTTGGAAAATCAACAACTATCTTAGATTTTTTTAGAAATTTTATTTTTTGCTCAAAGTTACTTAATTTAGAAAAAAATACCTTGGGTCTGAAAGGGTTAAAAAGAGGCCACTTACCGCGTTACTCACATGAGACTTGTCTGCCACTGATGCGTTAACTATATTGCTACGCGACGCGGGCTCCACTTAACATCACATCGCCAACGCCCAAGTATTTAAGCTATCAAGATTCCAAAATATGTTTTAGAAAGGTCCATTCATGAACCCCCTTTCATCTCAAGATGTTCCGCATCCATCTCAAATCCAAATCAATTTAGTAAAGCTGTGCAAAACATGATTTTTGTCAGTAATTCATTTTTTGTAAGCTGGCAGGGCAAGATATAATTCTGAAAATTTTCTCGGTTGTTAACATTCATACTGGTAACATTGTTGAGAAAGGGTATTTTTTTCCAAAGCGAAATTTAAGCTTAAATAAATAAAGTAGTAATGTTTGTATTTTGTTTTTCTACATTGGATTCCTGCAAATTTTGCTGTTCATGTTAACAACACTCACGAGTAGTTTGGCCCCTGCGCATCAAACACACATACAAACATACATAAACACAACAAAGTGCCCTAAGCTTGCCATAGAGACTAATTCGCTCCGCTTACTCGTCCAATTATTCATTATTTTTAATGAGAAGTATCTATCCATATTATGTGGAACACTTTAAGTTTGGTTTGGATGTGCTGTATTTTGACTAGGAAACGCTCAGTTGGACGCGTTGATAAGCGAGCACGTGCTATAGCTAGACCCACAATGCACATTTTTTTAAATTTTAAAATTTGCGACGTTCGCTGTCCACAGGGCCATGTTTCCGATATTATTTATTATTGCCAAGGTATTTGGGTAAACCCGTATGTAAATCTTTACTTTGTGGATAAAATCCACCGCCATCTAGAGGACCTTGACTCATTGGGAAAAATAACAGAGTCGATAAAGAAGTTTCCCCTTTGGGGAGGTCCCCTTACTCCCAAGTCAAAACGGAATCTAACGCTCTGCGCGCTGAGGGCGGCTTAAATGTGAAACTAATAAAAGCACTGCACGCTAAATACGGTCAGTAGATTATCGATGTGCAGTGACGCTGAAATCAACAAATAACAGACGAAACGTCAAACTCCAATTTTATTTTAATCATATTAGCCCTGGGCCCTAGTCTTTTAAAACGATTTACTTTTGATTTATTATTGTACTATAAAGTGTTGCGCAGGCGTCATTGACATTTTCGTGCAAAATAATTTGAGATATGTCTTGTTCAAGCCTAACGGACGTAAGTGTAGCCTAGGCCCAAGGCCACAATACAGTTTTCAGACGTAAGTACGCCCTTGGCATTCAAATCGAAATCTTGAACAATACATATTGTCGGCCTAGGTCCTAAGATAAGCTGAGGTCTACTCCATCAGAAATATCCTCATCAATAAAGATAGTTTGCTTTACTCCAAAACATTCGCCAACATTCGATCGTATTTAATATTTTGACGTTTCCGCCATTTGTCGTCATCGACTGTTAACTACTAGTAGAAAAGTGACGTAGTTTTATTGAAATAGTTCCATCAATCGTCACACAGATGTCGCGCGGAACGTTAGATTCCAAACGCCAAAAACCGACTTTTTATTTAACCCAGGGCGGTATAGGGAGTTGGAGGACCTCCCCAACGGGGAAACTTCTTTATCGACTCTGGTGACAAATAATAGACTGCTTCCTCGAAAGTATTTTGATTACTTCTAGGTGGCAGTGCATTAGAAACTTCGCGCGTCTTTTTGTTGCCATGGCAACGTTACTTTTGTTATAATGTAATTTCCATCTACACTACTTATCGGATCAAAATAAAATTAACATATTCGTGACCGGACGGACATTCTAAATGATTTGGCTATCTCAGATTTTGTCGCCGGTTAGTTTGAAAAAAAAACTTTCGATGAACTTTAATGTAACTTTTTAACTTTTTGAACGATTTTGCCACAAAACTAATGGCATTCAATCGAGAACAAAGCTTGCGGATGGTCAAAATTTCAACTCGATCCGAGCCTCCGTTCGAACGTTATGGCGAGACATACAAACAAAAAAACAAACAAACAAACAAACAAAAAAAAAAAACGAGTGACAAATTTTTCCGGCAGAGTCAAATGGAAACGCTCGCTTCGCTCGCTTAATGATTAATACCTATTAATTTTGTCTATCACTCCTGATGGGCACTATATTGTATAGTGTATACCTAGTAATGATTTAGTAATAGAGAAAGACAACTTTCAATACTCACATGTCATAATGACATGATTGATTATGAGTTTAATACGTAAGGCTTATGAATAATGTAACATCCTCTAATGATTATTATTTACTACAATTCAGAAATAAAAAAAGTCCGCCCCAACCGGGAATCGAACCACGGATCTCCCGCATTCCAGATAGGCGTCTTAACCACTAGACGGGAGTGTTTCCCGATTAACCAAATCGAGAAATAAACCCTCGCTCATACCTGCATAAGGTAATGACATTATAATTAATGTTTGGTGGTCAGTTCAAAGGAAACAGTTTTTCGTTGCAGTATTGTTCCATCCATTCAGATGTATAATGCAACCACACATGACTAATCTTTGATGCGACTACAATTGAGAGGTTAAAATGTACCCGTCCTGATGGTCTAGTGGTTAAGATGCCTGTCTGGAATGCGGGAGATCCGTGGTTCGATGCCCAGTTGGGGCGGACTTTTTTAATTTCTGAATTGTAGTAAATAATAACAATTACACCTACGGAGTGTTTCCCGATTAACCAAATCGAGAAATAAACCCTCGCTCATACCTGCGTAAAGGTAATGACATTATAATTAATGTTTGGTGGTCAGTTCAAAGGCAGCAGATATTTGTTGCAGTACTGTTCCATCCATTCAGATGAATAATGCAACTACAATTCAGAGATTAAAATGTACCCGTCCTGATGGTCTAGTGGTTAAGACGCCTGTCTGGAATGCGGGAGATCCGTGGTTCGATGCCCGGTTGGGGCGGACTTTTTTAATTTCTGAATTGTAGTAAATAATAACAATTACACCTACGGAGTGTTTCCCGATTAACCAAATCGAGAAATAAACCCTCGCTCATACCTGCGTAAAGGTAATGACATTATAATTAATGTTTGGTGGTCAGTTCAAAGGAAACAGTTTTTCGTTGCAGTACTGTTCCATCCATTCAGATGTAAAATGCAACTACAATTAAGAGGTTAAAATGACCCGTCCTGATGGTCTAGTGGTTAAGATGCCTGTCTGGAATGCGGGAGATCCGTGGTTCGATTCCCGGTTGGGGCGGACTTTTTTAATTTCTGAATTGTAGTAAATAATAACAATTACACCTACGGGAGTGTTTCCCGATTAACCAAATCGAGAAATCCTCAAATGATATTGTAAGAATGGAAAACCAAAATAAATTAACACAATTTATACATTACGTACTTTTATACAATTTATTTGCCTCTAGCAACAGTATATCCACCCACAAATGTCAGGTAACTAAATCTATACAGTTATAAATACACATTCATCACAATTTAAAGCAATACAAAATATCCTACTTATCATTAAATACAGGAACAATACGTTTCATCGACTCCTCCAGTTTCATCGACAATAATATTTGATATGCTCGTGACCACCGTTTCATTTACAGCTCTGCGAGTAGTAGCTGCTCTGAAAACATTTGCACAGATCGCGATGTCGTCTTAGGTTAGGTTAGCAAAAACAAGATCAGTGTGCCAGGCTAATGTTTTTAGAGCAGCTACTACTCACAGAGCTGTCGATGAACGGCGGAGCCCTGTTTCTCACTATTGTCGATGTGGATGAAATGGAGGAGTCGATGGAACAAAGTGTCGACGAAATGAAGGCGACCCAAAACAAAGTATTATAAAATACAAAAAGATACAATAAATACAATGAGTAAAACTTGAATTAAAAAGTGTAAATACTTAATATACAAATCATTATTTAAAATCCAAGATTGATACCTAAAAGCAAAATAATAAACAACAAAACTAGCAAAAAACTATCAAAACATTAAGGATAAAAAAAAAACTAGTGAAATGGTACTAAGAGTGATTAGTATTAAAAGTCGTATTGATAAACTGCCATAACAGCTGATTTAAACAAGTGAAGTTTCATGTGATTGATGTAAATTTTTGTATCAATGACTGACTGTGTGACACGTGACAGTATCTTTACAACAATGTTTATATAAACGTAAAAACGTTCCTTTTATAAATATTGAGGTGAATTCACCATGTTCTCAATTTAGCTCTGATCGAAGACTGCATATATTTTATTTTTGGTAACAGTTTTCAAGGTTATAACAGACAAATAAAGATTCGTGTTCGGTGCTTTCTTCCACAAAAGTTTGATTACTCCCTGATTTTTGGCAAACCTCATATTTATTTGAGTGGGATCTTCTAATAAATCAGTTTATCTTTTAGTGTTTAATTTTGTAAGTTTTTTCTTACTTCTTTCTTTTTTCTCTTTTTCCTCATTTAAATTTGGTTCATTTTAATTAATTTCTTTTCATATTTTTTAAATACAATTTGTATTTGAACATGTTATCAAAAATTTATTTATACTTAATTCTATTAAGTTGTTCTCCTTTGTTCATCAGTTAAAAAAACTGAATAGGATATACTTTGAATGAATACATAAGAGAAAGACTTCAGTAGTATGGTCACTTAAAAAGTATGAAGCAAGGTAGAATCCCAATAAGAGAATTTGAACCTATATGAGGGGGGGGAGGGGGGGTATACAAAGAGTTGGCCGTCCACAAGAACTAGATAGAAAGGGGGGGGGGGGGGACCAAAACATGTTGTGTAAACGAAAGAGGGAAATCTCAATGAAAAGGATTAAAGGGGCTATTAACTCAAAAAAATATTTTTTATCACATGATCTATAGCATAATACTATACTAAAATGACAGTTTAAAAAATTATATCTTGTAACTGTGATTTAACACAAATTTTTCAATTTTTTTGATCCAGAAATTTGCGAAAATTGGTGTTTTGGGAAATTCTTAAATCGGCTTTAACCTGCTTCTTTTTTGGTCCACATAGATACTAGAGCATAGTACCAATCTGAAATGCCCATTTTTTACATCGTGTCTTGAAACTGTGCCCAAAAAAACCCTCAAACACACAAAAATATGCATTCCAAAATCACATCCCATCTTGGTAATCAGCATATTTTGACCTAATTACTTGCCCAAATTACAAAACAAAATGTAGAGAATTTACAGAAAAGGCTGTAGAATACGTCAATGATGGCCAATATTTTTTTGGATCAAAATGCTCCAAGGTCACGGGGCATAAAGATCGTCCCCATGTTATTTCTTATTGGAGATTTTTGCCGATGGTACCTAGCTCGAAAAATGTCATGTTTGACAAGAAGAAATGCCCGTCACAGAAGTCAGCGAAGAAGAGGGTTGGTAAATAATCGGTTCACTGATTCATCGCGCGCTCATGTTGGAACCAGGTGTATGTATGTAATGTATAAAAGTCTCAGCTCACTGGTCCATGCTGTTGCACAGTGAACTCCGAATCTGCTGTTTTCTTCGGAGGTTGACGGGAACGCCGAATGCAATGTGGACAGCAACTACAGAATACGTCAGTCGCAGCACTTCTGCATCATCCAATGGTACGTGCTCGACCTCTTCTGTTTCCGCTAAAAATAAATTATTCTATTATTCCAACACACAATTATTACATCAACAAGAGTTTCAATATAAAATACGTTATAAACCACAAAATTTCGGTACACCCCCTCAAAAAAATTCTAGAATATTATTGTATTTGCATATTTAGTATGTAAAGTTGCATTTCAATTGCCACAATCCATAAGTAAAGAGGTAGGCCTATAAAAGTTCCCCAGATAACAATTATATTCAGTGAATTTTTTTCTTAAACTCCAACTAAATCCTACAAACAATTCTCAAATGCTACTCCTAGAAATACTTTAATCATGGTAACCAGGTACTAATAAGAATGTGTTTTAAATAGAACACTTTGGGATCAAATAGTTAATGTGCCACTAGATCAAACTGCATGTCACTCACTTCCTTCAAATTCCATAACATTAATTATTAATTATTACAGTACGTTCACCTTCCCAATGGGGTTGCCGGGCTTGTATCTGAATATGTCAGTTCTAGAGTTAATTAACTTCACATCAGGAATGCAGGAGATGGAATAAGATGTACAATGCACGTTCACCTTCCCAATAGGGTTGCCGGGCTTAGGGATTTAAAAGGTACCAATTTTTTTGGAAATTTTGGAAAAAAACACGGTTTTTCCCGTTTTTTTCCGGGCACGTCGGAAAAATTGGAAAAATTGGGAAATATTGGTTTTATGGTGCATAATAATAAATTGATATGAATGTAGTAATGATTATTTTCATCAATAAGGTAGCCCAATTACATATCTCTCCGTTTTTAATACATTATTTTAACAGAAAAATTTAAGGAAAATACCTTAGTAGTTCTTGTTAGGTTAGGTTAAAATTATGATTGTGATTCTCATTTCAAAGATTGTTCCGTGTCCATATTGTTGGAAGAGCGAAGCGAAGACTTCAATATTTTCACTGACCCCCAAAAAATTAGCTCGTTAATTAATTAGCTTTTTAGTTGTTTTTTGTTTTTTTGTCTGTTCGCACTCTACCGGGTAAACGGCATATGCGATCTTGATGAAAATTGGAGGGGACCTTCGAAATCTCTAAACTTAGACCTGCCACGTTTTTGGGTACAATCGAAGAAATATTTCTCGTGAATATCGTATTTTTACGTTTTTTCCCGATTTTTAGTGCGATATTTTCGTGACATTTGGGCCGATTCTGACCAAACGGGTGGGGCTACAACGTTCATATTCCACATGGACATTTAAGGTAATGGTGATGTATTGCTTTTTGAAAGAAAAAGTTGAAAAAGTAAGCCAGAATCCATAGAATAAAGGTTTTAATAATATGAGTTTTTTGAGGTTTATAATAACAATTAACAAGTAACAATAGAAACTTGATAACAACCACCTACAATGCATTCAAAAAGCACTTGCAAAGGAAAAGTGGTCCTACGCAAACTAAAAACTTATAAAATAGCTCATCCTTCAATACGACTAAAGAAAGCGTTCGCGAAGCGGCCTAGTGAAGTAACTATGGCATGCCGTGGGAGGGACTAAAGCTAAACATAGTATAAACAGGGATCAAAATTAACGCTTGCCCGAGGCTAGTGAAACTTTACTCGGGCTAGTAAAATCTAATCAGTACTTTTTCCAGAGTTTCCAATTGCCATTCAAAAAATCTTAATATTTCACAACAATAACTTAACGAGTTTCCAGTAGTAGTGCGCTACCTAGTATGGAAAATTGTTCTTAATATGTAAACAAAATAAAAATAGCTTAATTTAGGCTAACGGTAATCTTATTAATATTATGGTGTAAATTCGTTCCCAGTCAATCCCCTTTTACTTAAAACATTCACGTACCCTATGATTGTTTTATATCAATATAACCTAGGCCTACTTGATTGTGGGCTTGTAAAATATGCTCTTGGGCTAGAGGACTTTTGTTGCCATTAGCCTAAAGTGCTAGTTGCAAAAAAAAGTTAATTTTGGCCCCTGGCTATGAATAGTAATCTAATAATTGCAAGTGATTTTGGAAAATGCTATGTAGTATTGCTGTCTTACCCTTATAGTAGGCTATCATTTATAAACATCAATAGTAGGTAACCAGATGTAAATAAACGTACAATAAATCATTATTTATAATTTAGGCCTAGGTACCATAAAGATGCCAATAATCATAAATTGAATAGTAAACTTTATGAAAAGTGAAGAAATTTCAATTTTTCCCAATTTTTCCTCGACTTCAATTTTTCCGGAAAATTTCAAACCCTAGCCGGGCTTGTATCTGAATATGTCAGTTCTAGAGTTAATTAACTTCACATCAGGAATGCAGGAGATGGAATAAGATGTACAATGCACGTTCACCTTCCCTATAGGGTTGCCGGGCTTGTATCTGAATGTATCTTTAAATTCCATAATATTGTTAAGTATAAACACAATTACATGTAGGTATTAATTTATAATTTAATGATTTAATCTTGACTAGGTGAGGCCTACCTACATAGTACGTTTTATTCTTTCAAGTTTAACAAATGGGGCCAACCTAAAGTAGGTACCTCAAAATATTAAAGGCTGTTAAAAGGGTTGCATGCGGGTCTTAATAGAATCATGATTATCAATTTAGTACAATATAACATATAGACTACATTTGTAAATTAAGTACAATATAGCCTATTTTGTAACAAGCAAGCAAAAGAAATCATCATGATTTTAAAATAATAACTAACGTTATAATATATAACGAGGAAATTGGAACATTTTGTATTTGGTAGGGATGGACGAACATTCGAAATTCCGAACTCGAACCAAACTTCAAAAAATGTTCGGTTTGAGTTCGAAATTTGATGTTCGAGTACGTGATTTATCAAAATTATGCATTTGCTCCGAACTTTTAAGCTTGCCGCCGTGGCAACGCGAGAAAATGCTCCAATGGTAAGGCAGATATTATTCATTCTACTATCGATTTCCTGCAATATTTTCGATATTTAAAATTGAAGTAGCTCTCTACCAATTGCGTGGCTTCTAATCTTCGACTAATCGATTTGCCGCAATAATTCAATACATCACGAATATATCCACCAGTGAGAAAGCTGCTAATATAGGACGCCAAGACGGGATGCTGTGACATTTACGATGTGTTACAGAGCAACAAGTATTATTTGGAATCACTGAACAATGATTAAAGACCGATTAACCACGTTTATATGCAATTATCAAATAAATTTCTCGCAGGCAAGTTTTAATCACATCAGCGTTAGCTTACACACCTAAATACGATGTCGATAAGCTACATAAGCTCAAAATAGTTAGTAATTTTACGTTTGTTATTCAAAGTTAGATAACATATGCCCATGCTATAAACCTAATCCAATTTAATAGTTGTGGTATTTAGACGAGAACAGGCCGCGATTTCAAAACAATCTCTGTTAGGTTTGGTTTATGAACTAGGCCTAGGCCTACATAGTGAATATTTTAGGCTTAGGAGCTAAGGTTAGGCTAGCTGCTAGCCTAGGCCAAGTAAGGATAAAGCCTAGGTTAGCCTAGAATATAGAAGATAATAGAAGTTTTAACATGATTTATTAAGCTATCTTATATAAACCAAGACTTTAGAATTTGGTAGCCTAGGCTAGGCCATAGGGCTAGGGTATGCCTAAATTTAGGATACTGTGCCAAAAGGGCAGACCTGGGTAGTAACGTAACGGAAGTAACGCGTTACTGTAACGAAATTACTTTTTTCAGTAACGAGCCAGTAATTTAATTACAATTTTCTCAATGTAACGGAAGAGTAATTTCACTACTTTTATCATTGTAATTTGGCATTAGTAACGTGTTACTTTTGCCGCGCGGCCCGCGCCTTTGTGTATCAAATATCAGTCACTGGACCAGTGCGCCTGCTGCCTTTCTACGTATCGCCCGCGTTGAAAAAATGTGCATGTGCATGCAGCATTTCCGACATTTCGTAGGTCTGATCGAGAGATTTTCGAGTCCAGAGTTTTTATTTCAGAACTTAGCCATGTTTACTTTTGGTACTTCCGCCTATGACGAGCGCCGTTGACGACGTAATTATCTACTTGACATCAAACATTCAAGTCCCGTGTCAAATAAATCGATAGTCGAATTGTTACACTTGTAGTGTAGTTACCAACATTTCGCCGATAGATGTCACCCGCATTATCAATAATTTTTCTATACATCTATACGTCGATATCTACAATATCTCTGTGATAGGCCTCCGCTGTTTTTAAAAATATGGGCGTGGATAACACCCTGTCTGAGACCAGCCATCGGCAGACAAAGCACTTGCGTCCATTCTCGTCCGCACGTCAGATACATTTTTAAATTAAAAAGTAATTTTTGAAAGTAATTTCACTACTTTTTTTCATAAAAAGTAACGTAATTTCATTACTTTCTTGGAAAAGTAACGAAAAAGTAATTTAGTTACATTTTGGCTGAAGTAATGAGTAATGTAATTTCATTACTTTTCAAAAGTAACTTACCCAGGTCTGCAAAAGGGCTAATCAATCCTGTTGATGAAGGTCGATGAAATAGTTCTCCATAATAGGTATTAGCCTAGACATTGAAGTATGCCCAATTGAAATTCCTAACTCCCTGTTTTTGGTTTTAAGCAGATTTTTTAAAGTTCACTTCGAAACTAAAAAAACAAGATTCGTCCATCCCTAGTATTTGGTATCATTCATCCAAGAAGCATCCAAAGCAGAGCATCGAACCGGTTTGAACCGAAAACGGATTCTATAAAGTGTCTGTGTACGTACACACGTAAGTTGTAATTTCGGTTTTGATTTTTCAGTTCAGGGCCGTTTTGGATCACAAAGTATGAAAATCGTTACATTGCCAAAATATTGCAAATGAAAGGGATAAATGCAAATTAAAGAAAAATATATTTTCCCTTTAACAAGTTTAGCCCATATCTTCTTTCCTAAGTCCATGATGCCAGTGTATTCGGCACTATTAGAAAGGAGATTGTAATTTTGCACCTGCCTACTATCTTCATCTTTATTAGGACATACGCCAACTATTTGGTTGGATTTACATTGATGTATATGTGAGAAACGTCGGGCAAAGGCAAACTGTTGATGACAATGGGAAATTGTATAGAAATGTGCATTTCACTGTATTCATTCTTGTGTATGGCGCACAAAACCGTTCCAGAGAAAGAAATTAGCTTCCCGGGTAGTGGATATCAAGAACCTTGCAAATACAGAAGTTGACACTTGACTGACACTAATCCAATAGTTGTCAGGTTGCCATTGCCAATGGACTGAGACTGTAGAGCACATGCATGGACATTCTTGAACGTCAAACAAACTTTAGTGACAAAAAGTCAATGCACCGTGAAATATTTTTTAGTCATCTTCTTTCATCTTCAGTGTCAAGAAAGCTGATAGGGGAAAAGGGGAAGCTGATGCGGAAGAAAGAAAACGTATTTCACCAGTATTTTAAACTTTGGCACCTTCCTAATGAAAAATCTATCATCATGATATTTTAGACAGAAATTAAAAAAGTAATTCACGAGGCATTGAACCTGGTAGGCCTACCTCGGCTCAGCCAGAATTTTGAATAAAATACCGGTAATTACTCACCCTTATGTTTGTTGTTAAGTGTTAACACCTCATTTCTAGAACCATGTACGAATTCCGCTCACGTCTTCCGCACAAGAAAATGGCTACCTGCCCTTGGCCACAACCTCTATTACTAGGTCTCAGATAATTATTTGTTTAAAATCGTCAAAAATGTACAGTAAGACCTCGTTCATCCGAGCTCCGATTAACCGAGACTCCGTGTTATCCGAGCTGGTTTCAGACGCGCTTTTCTTTTTTTAATTAGGCTGAAATGAAAACTACAATGACGTAAGAATTGCACACTGCACAGCACGTGAGTTGAAAGGGGGGTTAAGGGGATGGGGGGCAGGGGTCAAGGGTAGGGTGCCAGAGAAGATTTAGCCAGTGCTCATATTGGTCTTTGTGAGTGCTTGCCCCTGCCACGACCTTGCTCGAAGACGGCGGACGAGAGAGAGGGAGGGAGGGAGGGAGGGAGGGGAGGGGGGGAGAGAGAGAGAGAGAGAGAGAGAGAGAAAATATGGCCTTGAAGACGACATGATAGAGGCTGGCTATGATTATGAAGAAATGGACATTGCATCGGGTGACAATGATGGTGACGATAAAAAAGAAATAGCCAACACGGAAGCATTTCTGAACGTGTTACGTCGGCTACCGGGCTGTGATGCGCTCGACGACAGAGAAGTGGATGAGTGGGAGAATGAAACTTGCAATGTGATATCCAGTCAAGAGCTGACAAGACGCGGAGGTAACCGTCACTCCCCATCCCTTCCTCCTCCCACGCCACAAACGACGTATCAATAGATACGTCAATTGGCTTCGGGCCAAGACTCTCGCTACGTTGTTTTGTTTAGGTTATGAGATAAGATAACTACACCACAAGTGCAATCTCATTCAATCCATCAGCAAAGCAGTTGGCTGCCGATGTCACACTAAGATGCTGTTTATGTATGTTCTTTTAATGGTACAGTATTTCACGAGTTTTACACTTAAAATATCACTTTCATATACATCTGCTAGGGCCCTGCTGGGAGGAGTTAAACAAGAAAGTCCGAATCATCAGAGTTTTTCGTTAACCAAGCATAGCTAGGTCCCATCCACCTCGGATAATCGAGGTCTTACTGTATTTTATATTTGCTTAAAAACACCAAAAATGTGCTTAAAAATACAATTTTTTTTACTGATTTGAAGACTTTTTTTGTACACTTAACCTTTTCAGGAGTGGGTTTTTTGGATGAGCGTAGTGAGCGAAGCGAAGATTCCATTCTACTACACTGGAGAAAAAAATCCGGAATGTTTTTTTATTTTTTTATTTTTCTTTTTTTTTGTATTTTTGTCTGTTTGTCCACATGATTCCGGCTAAACCGATACTCCGATTGCGATGAAATTTTAAGGAGACCTTCGAAATCTCTGAACTTAGAACTGCCACGTTTTTGAGCGCAATCGGAAAACTTTTTCTCATGAAAATTGCAATTTTACGATTTTTTTTTATTTTTAAAAAATTTCTTCGACTTATATAACACCTACATGCTTTATCCGATTTTAATGATTTTTGCACAGAACCTTTATTTTATGAATTAAGATATTCTTGTGAAATTTGAGCGCAATTGAAAAAATATTTATCATAAAAATCGATATTTTACGGTTTTTTTCTTTTTTTAAACAATTCTTTGACTTATAACACCTACATGCTTTATCCGATTGTAATGATTTTTTCGCAGAACCTTAATTTTATGAATTAATATATTCGTGTTAAATTTGAGCGCAATCGAGAAATTATTTCTTATAAAAATCGCAATTTTACGATTTTTTTTAACAATTACGATTAATTAAAACAAATTAAAAAAATTAAGTTGATTTTTTATTTAATTAATTTAATTTTAAAAACATTTTAACTTAATAATGATTTTTTCCACAGAACAACAGAAAATTCGCATAACACATGGCAGCTCAATGCACCAATTACGCTCATCCAACAACGCGGCGGGACTTAAGCGTTTTCCTAGTTTAAAACATTTTTTTGCAGATTATTTAACTTGGCCTATAAAACTAGGAATGTACATTTAAGTTCTGAAGATGACTTCATTAATGGAAAGTTCAAAATTCAAGTAAAAAAAAAAAAAAAATGTAAAAAAAGTTTTTTTTTTAAATTTTAAAATTTAAAAAAAGCAAAAAAGCAAAGTGCGCGGACGTAATATTACGGCCGTACTCTAGAAAAGGTTAAGGCATATAATATCATAATTTGTTACAATGTTGACACATCTATATGGTGAAATACGGTGAAAAGGCGCCTTGTCTGTTCAGTCACGTTCTCTAGGTTTAGCAACTGTTGTGTAGGTAACTTTTTGAGAGAGGCATATTTCAAATGCTTTGACATAGCTATGTGTTGCGAAACTTATATCTGGTATCTGCATTAATGCTTTTTCCCCTAGAATTTCTAGAAAATAGTTTGTATAGTAAATTTGTAGTTCTTGATTTTATAAAGTAAAGAATAGTTGATTTTTTGTTTAAAATATGTACTTTTATATTTTTATATTTTATTATCCTTGCAAATATGTGGTTACATGGTGGCAAGTTCCTAAAATTAACATTTTAAAATTGTACAAAAATATAACATTCACATTCATTTTTCTTCATATCTTATAGGTATTACATCTAAGACACCATCATCAAAGCAACATCAAACATCAATGAAATCAAATCTACATCAGATCCAAATCAATATCCTCCAAACACCTTCTAAACATTTTTACAGAGGATTCCTCAACAGCTGCTGCTGGCAATTGATTCCATTCTACAATTGTTCTATTTAAAAAAGACCACTTCCCAACATCCTTCTTTTTTAGTTTACATTTCAATTTCAGGTCATGGTCTTTCCTCCCTTTGTATAATCCTTTTTCAATTTTATTGCTTATCTCATTCCATCCCTGTATTCCATTCATAGCACGAAACAGGTTGCACAGCCTGTTTCTCCCTCTCCGTAATTTTAAAGAATCCCATCCTAAACCTTCTATCATTTCATTTACACTGTCATACGTTCTTATCCTCCTTCCCTTGGAATCAGTTACCCATCTCCACCTTTTGACCTTCCCAGTTACTCTCCTTGCTGCTAATCTCTGTACTTTGTTTAGGGCTTTGATATGACCGTCCTTATAAGGGTCCCATATAGCACTTGCATATTCCAATATTGGTCTTATAAGAGATTTATATGCTTTATCCTTAATTTTTGTGTGAACCCCTTGTAGCTGCCTCATTACAAAATTTAGAGCTTGTATTGACTTTTTACTTACATATTCCACATGATGCCCCCAATCCAAATTGTTATCTATGAACACTCGACAACATCTAGTGTTTTACCACACAGCTTATAGTTTATTTCCGCTTTTTTCTTTGCTCTATTAAATGAAATAACCTTACATTTACTCACATTTAAACCCAATTTATTTATATCTACCCATTTTTCAATTACTGTTAAATCTTCTTTAATTATAAGAACATCTTCATCTTCCTTTATTTCCCTATATAACACCCCATCATCCGCAAAAAGTCGAATTTTGGATTTTATTCCTACTTGTATGTCATCTATAAATATAATAAACAAATTTGGTCCTAGCACACTGCCTTGAGGTACTCCTGAAGTGACATTAATCTCTTCAGAAATTACATTTCCCACTCTGACTCTTTGAGTTCTATTTCTCAGAAATTCCCCAACCCAGTTCACAATTTTATTATTTCTTATTTTGTTTCCAAATTTCTCCATTAAAAGCTTATGAGTTACTTTATCAAATGCTTTTTGAAAATCTATAAATATTGCATCAATCCTACCATTCATTCATTTTGGCAAGAATTAGAGAAATGTGTGTTCATCAACCAAAATACTTTTTTGTCCCGAATATAGCACGATCTCGAATATAACACGACCTCCAATTTTTCGGAATCATTTCAAGAAAAAAGAAAGAATCGAAGAAAATTAAAATGTACAACTAACACTTTTTTATGTACAATGCAATGAATGAATAGCCTAAAATTTCACTCTTACAACAAAACATTTTGAACAATGTTAGAGCCTAAGCAGATGTTTTTTAACAGTGTAGGGCTAAGCACAATAGTAGAAAGAGGTATGATTTTATTTCCCGTGCATCTTTCGTGAAAGAGTTTCGCGGTAAGCAGTATTCTATTAGGTAGTAGGATACAAGTTTTTTGCACTTTCCTTGCAGGTCATGCTATGCTGCAGAGGGCGTCGGGGGCGTCGCGACACACTTACACGTTTTTTAAGAGGGATGATTTTTTATTTTGTGTGCCTTTCGTGATAAAGTGTTGCAAAAAACTGTATTCTATTAAGTAATAGCATACAAGTTTTTTGCACCTATTTTGCAGGTCCTGGTATGCTTAAGAGGGTGTCGGGGGCGTCGCGACGCCCTGCAACGTTTTTTAAGAGGGATGATTTTTTATCTCGTGTGCCTTTGCGGTAAACTGTATTCTGTTAAGTAATAGCATACAGCTTTTTTCACTTGACATCGAATCGAATGACATCGAATCCAAAAATTGGAAGCGATCATTGTGACCTAAGAATCGATTCACAAAAAAAACTTTTTAATTATACGCGCAGTTTTTTTGGTGGTCATCTTCCATGGAATCCGCGATATCCCTGCGGCCTTTTCCCGCAGATCTTGTGATGACGTCACCCGCCCGCCGCTAGTCGAGTGGGGCTCCAGGGTGAGGCGTTGCATAGCAGTCGATGCGTGGGAGTTGTATTGCGGGTGGCATATGTTCAGGCGTTATTTCAAATGTAACAGTGCGAAAATAAAGCGAATGCTGTTTTTGAGTTTATATCGCACTATATTCGGGATGATACAGTAACAAAATATGTGAAAATATATTTGATTAAAAAAACATTGAGATCACAATTGAACAATTCGTGAAGAATTGATCATGAGCATAGGTTTAGAGAAAGCAGTCATCATCAGCTGCTAGTGGTTCTAACAGTGCCAGAAATGTTAAGTTACTGTTAAGTTACTGCTAAGTTGTTAAACATAAAGATTGTTGATCAGATGGTAGTGTTACAGAACCAACTACGCACAACAAGAAAAAAGTGTTAAAAACAACTAAAATAAGACATAATGACTAGATAAAATTTATCCTTTGTATAAAATTGGGTCGCCAAATTATTTCAAGGTATGAAGTGGGTTGCAGAAGCAAAAAGGTTGAGAACCACTGCTCAACCAACTGAGATATGAAGGCAACTAATTAAATTCTATTTGTTGGTTACTTATTGTTAATGAATTTACTTAAACAGGTTTATTATGTGTTTGATAGGGATGCCAAAAGGCTGGATCATGTGAATGACATAAAGAGATAGGGTGCCAACAGCTTACCTTAAATGGAGTAGGCGCGCCGCGAAAGATAACATAGGCGCGCCTTCTCCATTCAAGGTAAGCTGTTGGCACCCTATCTCTTTACGCCGCGAAAGATAACATAGGCGCGCCTACTCCATTCAAGGTAAGCTGTTGGCACCCTATCTCTTTATGTCATTCACACAAACAGGTTTATTGATTAAAGGGGCTAAAAACCCCCAAAATTATTTTTTATCACGTTATCTATAGCACAATACTACACTAAAATGACCATTAAAACAATTATATCTTGTAACTGTGATTTAATACGAATTTTTTAATTTTTTTGATCCAGAAATTTGCGAAAATTGGTGTTTTGGGAAATTTCTTAAATCGGCTTTAACCTGCTTCTTTTTTGGTCCACATAGATACTAGAGCATAGTACTAATCTAAAATGCCCCTTTATAACATCCGTGTCTTGAAACTGTGCCCAAATATACCCTCAAACACGCAAAAATATTAGGGGTGTGCGAATATTCGAAATTTTCGAAGTATTCGAGAATAATTTACTATTCGTATTCGATTCGAAACTCGAATAGTAACTATTCGAATTCCCGAAGTATTCGATTTGAAATTCCCGCTAGTATGCAGGAAACTACATTACTACAACTCCGCGCAACGTGTTTCAGCGGTCGTACCAACCAAACCAAGCTGTATCAACTTCGACAAACAACAGCATCTGATGTCACCGTTGTCACGACGTCGTTGAACGTAAGAAATTACTCCGAAAACTTGATGCAAACCTCAACTTTCTTGCGAAAAAGTTCTAAACATGGTCTTTTCTCGGGTAAATGCTCATGTAAAAACCCGCATAGGGCTCTCGTGCTTACAGATTACGAAGAAGCGGGCCTTGAGCCCGAAACGGACATAGGCCTAGCCTAGCCCTAGGCCCTACCCGCTTCAAAGTCTAGGCGTAGGCCCTAGCATGGCCCTACCCTACGGCAAAAAAGTGCGATTTGGTACTTTTTCAACCCAAAAGGGAACAAAGCCGAATGTATGCATTGCAAAAAAAATTAGAAACCCCCACAGGTCAGAACAACGAACATTGTTTTTAATTCCCTGTGCTTTGCACAATGCTAGGCCTAGGGCCTAGGCCCCGAGCCTACCTAGGCCTAGGCCCCTAGCCTACCTAGGCCTAGGCCCTAGGCCCTAGACTAGCCTACCTAGGCCAACCTGCCTAGGCCTAGTGCTAGGGGCTAGGCCTAGCCATTGAATTTCGCCAAGGCTAGCCTAGGGTACAGCCTAGACCTAGGACCAAAGATCCTATTATTAATTAATAATATTAATATTAATAGCCATAATAAATAAAACTTAAAAACAACTAAATGTTTATTTTTATGTGTGCGCACTGTTTTGACAACTATTCGGTATTCGACTTTTTTACTGTGTACTATTCGATATTCGTATTCGAACTCAAAAATCACTATTCGCACACCCCAAAAAAATATGAATTCCAAAATCACACCCCATCTTGGTAATCAGCATATTTTGACGGAACTACTTGCCCAAATTACAAAACAAAATATAGAGAATTTGCAGAAAAGGCTGAAGAGTACGTCAATAATGGCCAATATTTTTTTGGATCGAAATCCTCCAAGGTCACGGGGCATAAAGATCGTCCCCATGTTATTTCTTATGGGAGATTTTTGCCGATGGGATCTAGCTCGAAAAATGTCATGTTTGACAATTTTTTGGGAGGTCATGGTGACCCCAATAATTTTTCTGTTAATTGCTAAATTCATTACTAGTTGTCCTGAATGAAATATATTTTTTTAGTTTAGCGGTTAAATACCCCTTTAACAAGCAACAACTTGATTATAAAATAAGTAATACACATTTCTGTTCCACAATGAAGCAAGAAATCTATGAATGTAAGTTATGTGGGAGCTTAATTCCGCAGCTGCTATCACTTTCACGGATACCAACTAACTGACTAAACAATGAAAACAATTATAAGGTTATTAATTTGTTAGAACGATGTGCTGTAGATGGATGGGTACCATCAGGATATAAATCAGGGGGGGGGGGGAACAAACTTCTACACAATGAGAATTATCCCGTGCTTGGACGGTTTGCGTAGCAGCCGCCGGAGTCAAATTCGCAAAGCGAAATCTGTTTTTGATACCACGGAACTGAAATGGAGACATTTGAAGTGTATTTTTCGTCAATGATTGATGTTTTGTGAAATGTGGATATGTTGGATTCTACGGCAATGAAACTACAAAACATAAATACATTTTAGGTACGTAAACACATGGGTTAGCTATATTTGAACAAGTGGGTAAATTATGATTGCAATAATAATGGATATTATAAATATTTGGGATGCACATCGATACTTTTTTCTTATAGATTATCAAAATGGTAATGCCATTATCGAATCAATATCATCGATATCACCAATAAAGCCTGTTCTGACCTTTAAGTGGAACTGCAAATGTAAGTCAAAACAAAACAATCACGTTCCATTTACTGCCTTGCTGTCTTCGATGTCATGTGTTTGGCTTCCGTTATCGACTGATAGGTCATTTCCAAACATAAATCTTGAGTGTGACACCATCAGCCAGCCAGTACATAGCAAAACGTGAGATAATCTCCATCTTTAGAGTTTAGTTCGTGCGACTATTGACAAACTATTTGATATTTCGATAATCGATAATTAATTTTAATTATCGATTATCGAAATTATATCCATTATTGATTATCGATTGATAATATCGATTATCGTGTGCATCCCTAAAAATATCACAAAATAACGTTTTAAAGATATTAGGGATGTTGCGGGTAGTGGATTTTGAACTCGGGTCGGGCTTGGGTTGGGTAATTGAAAGTACGCTCGGGCTCAGGTAGTGCAAAATTTAGCCAACAGTAGGCTATGGTCGTATATTTTATAAGAGTACGGTTAAGAAAAAAAAAAAAATACACTGTTGCAGGTAGGCACTCCGGGCTGTGTTGACACGAAGTACTTCCAAATCGGCTTGAGTAGTAGTTGGTTCAGGACCATCTAGATCAGGTTCTGAATCCATCACTAGATAATAATTGGATCTATAATTCTGGTTAACTTTATATTTTTTAATACACATGCAAACAGAAGTACAAGGCTAAGTCTAGCAGACAAGAGAGCGATATTTTAGGCCTAGGCCTCTAGCGGCTGGAATAAACATGTAGGCGAGTACTTTAAGTGTACAACCCCCCTCTGTCTCATTTAACTAGAGTTGACGGTGCAGGGGCAGGTTTACGCGCCGGAAGAGCCAAGGACACAGCATCATAGCATAGCCGCGCCCATGTCGTAGCGATTGGTTCGCTCCGACGTCAGCTGTTTGTTTGGCATCTTCGTTTGGAGCGGTAGGTTCAAAAGGAGCAGATTGGCATGTTTCTTTATTACTTCGACCCGACCCGACTTTTTCGGGTAGAAATTGACGGCCCGACCCGAGGTCGGGTAATTTTACCTACCCAAAAATTACCCGTTTTTTGGGTTCCCGCACATCCCTAGATAATATATATATTCAAACTCCTGTTCTCTCGGCCGACTGACACCACAGTTGTTTACAATTTTGGGTAGTTGTCAAGGAAGTGGAAACATAAGGCGATACAGTAACACTTTTCAAGAAATTAATTTGAAATAATTTTTAAAAAATAGCTCGATTTTCAGGTTTTTGAATTTTCTTAAAAAGTCTAAAATTGACCATATTTGTGGATTGATCCTGGCTGATAAACATAAAATATTGAAAATCTACCACTGTAGCTTTATGCTTTATTGATAACTATGTAAAGTTGTAGATAAGTCGGATTCTTACCGGCCGAGCGAATAGCTATGTGCCAACTGCCAAATGTGTCCTATCTCCTTTTTAGTGTTTCAGGAGGAGGGGACAATGCACGAGGTAGTCACTCACCGCGCCACTGGTTTTAGCAGAACCTGTGAGAATTCTAGGTGTTTACTTTTACTGATATAAACTGACAAATAGGAAAAAATCGTCATGGGCCTACTTTTCAAGAGAGAGATTCTTCGGTAAGGCTCTGCCTGTATAGTCAGGTCGGCGATTGTTTTCTTTTAACACTCATAATTTTAACACCTTTCATAGTAACGTTAGTAGAAGTGATTGACTACTAGTGCCACAAGCATTATCTGCCAAATACTAATAACTAAAATAAGATAAAGGTAAGATAATCAGCATAAGGTATTGTACGTTGCATACAATACCAAAATTTAGAGAGTGAAATCTAAAGCAATTGCCGAGAAGGATTAGGGCTAGGCCCGACTAAGATGTTGAAAACATTAGCGGCATGCCACCAATGTGAACACTGCCATTCAAGGCGTAATTGACAAGTGCTCGCAGTATGCGTATCTCTGGCCAGACGTGTGCGCAGTCTAACGGAAACTAAAAAATTGTGATCGAACCGTCAGTCAAAAAAGTATAAAAATGAATAAAGCCCCCAAGGTTGCTGCCCGTAATGTTATTTTAAAATGAATCAATGCAAGCAAGTACCTGGTAAGCAAGAACAACCAATTTCACCACCTCCCATGATTCCCACAAAGTGTTTTGTGGAGAAGTGTCTTCGGAAAGCTCTAGCCTCCACACTGCATTCCTTACTGATTTCCAGATGACGTCCTTCCAAATCTTCGGGTTTGACACAACGACTCTCACAAGAGAAGAGAAACGCCACATTGTGACGTCCGTCGATCACTTGGTCACGAAACTGGGGGCAACACACAACACAAGTATGTTTCAAAGTTCACGGTGAATGGAACAGCATTTATTTAATTTATTTTTATAGTTAGATGATACTATAGTGAAATAGGTAGTTGCAATTGACAAATTCTAGGAGAGTATGGATAAGTGGAATAAAGTATCAGAGGAGTTTAACATAATATAATAGATTAATAGAGTATGCCACTATATTTAAAAATTCCTGTTTCCAGCAAAAGTTGTGTCAGTTGGTGACAATAGCCACGTGTGATAGAAAAAATACTAAAAATAATTAACGCATATTTTATTTATATATATGTATGTGTAAAACTCTAGTAACAACATGGTCTTTGAAATGTCGATAGATAATATCATGAACACCACCGCGACAGAACAGCTCGATCAATAAATATGTATATATACGGTATATGTTGAACCTTGGCTTTATAGTAGGCAACTATGACTCCGTTATGATGGTATTATAGACAGAAATTTAAAACGTGCCTCCACCGGGCATTGAACCCGGGACCTTGGCTGTCCGGGCAATCGCTCTTACTAACTGAGCTATGAAGACAACAGATAAATTTTGTCTATTTCTTGGTTTGTTAACACATTGTTAATAACGTGTGTAGAGCAGATTGCACTGCCTATTAGACTACATATGAGATGAAGTATGAACTCTGTTGTCTAAATTATATTGTCTTTATAGCTCAGTTAGTAAGAGCAGTGGTCCGGACAGCCAAGGACACGCATTCAATCCCCGGAGGAGGCACTTTTTACATTTCTTTTTATAGTACCACTGCCTACTATAAAACCAAGGTTAATTCTAACTTAGGCCTAACTGAAATAATCACACACAACTTCAAATACTCGCATGTCTATATGACATGCATATGAGTGAACACTGTAGAAGGCTTACTTAAATAAATAAATAAATAAATAAATAAATAAATAAATAAAAAATGTTTAAAACAAATATTTAATTTTCAACATTTCAAAATTGGTTCATAAAACCATTAAAAACAAAGCATCACAACTAGAGATGGGCAAATTCCGGCAATTCTCTAAGAATTGTTAGGAATCAGAATTGCTCAAAATGACCGCAAAAATTGAGAGTCAGAATCACTCGGTAATTGTAATCTTAATCAATCAAAATCAAATTTTAAAAAGGTGATGAGGAGATTCAGTAATTTTTCCATTTAATTGCTTGTTTACTGCTTGTTACAACAGTGTTATTGAATAGACAGTGATGACAATGACAAAACACAACCACAATATAAGGAAAGAAAAAATAAGTTTAAATAAAATAAAAAAGCTCATCCATCAATGGGACTGGGAAAAGTGTTTGCAAAGCAGCCTAGTAGCCCAGTCTTAGAATCCAATTCTGGCAAATAAGATGCCCAAGAACTGCCCAACCAGCCACTGAGACTGCGCAAGACATAAATGGTCCAAGTAACTTTCCCATAGTTGAAGATTCAAGTGCTGACAAATACAAAAAAATACACGAAAAAGATGCACCTAAACAACAAACAAACAGTAGACTGTAACTGTAAACAGTAGAGTAGCCTACGTTCCAAATGTCCTGTCTGCAACTGGCAAATTACCAAATAATGGCCCTAAGATTAAATACCTAACTTTAGTGTTGATAAAGAGGTGTATCATGGAATGAAGTGGAGGCAGCAAGACTGTGAAAACCACGAGAGATGGGTGGAGCTATTATACAGACCTCCAGTATAGTGGAAGAGGTGAACAAGGAAGAAGTTAAGGATGTGGTTGTGTCAGGTCTGGCTCGCTAGCGTGCAACCAAGATGTTAGCCCGAGAAATTGAGAGGAGAGCTGCCCCTCCCAAACCTGATTTAATGTTGGATACAGACAGGAAGGATCAAGACATATATAGTAGTTAGATAATCAAGATTAACTAACTCCAAATACCATATACATACTTGCTACTTACTTTACACTAAAATACTAACCTTGCTCATTTCTTGATCAATCTTAATTCCACAGCGAACCGAATCGTGGAAGACTAATGATGATGCCACTACATTATCTCCATAGATAGCTATTCCAACTATGGTCTCATCATGTTCATTAAGCTGTACGCTTGGTACAATTGCTCCACCAATAGCAATCCCATCTCGTTGTCTGAAAACATTTATTAACATAATTAATATAAGGGTTGTGCTTGTGAAAGGTTTGGTTTGTAAAATAAAATAAAGCCCAACAATTTCGAACCTTGCACAATTTTTTAAAAGGGAATTCACGTATAACAACTCCCGGATTAGGCCTATGTAGCAGTAGTATTATCATGGTTCTATTAATAGGACAGCCCAACAATACCAATAATTAAATACAATATCGATATTAAAATCTTTATTTGGTTGATGTTTGTAATATTTATATCGCTGCTGCTAGATGCTACTCCTATCTCCTCCGTCCCTGCCAGTCCACGCAACAGGTTTTGACTTTTGATTGATAACCAGTCACTTACTTTTGTTTCCCACAGGAGCATTCTAGCATTGGTTTCCACCCCCAAGAGCTCTGTTTTGTTTTTGTTGTTCAGATATGATTAACATGTCATCTCGGGTGTTAAACCATTTGTGCTACGCCAGCGTATACGTGGGCTGAGGCGAGCTCTTTGCTGTGCTACGCCCGCGTATACGCGGTTTACTTTTCGCACAGTTGGTTTAAATTGTATGAGTCAATAAACTGTAAATACCGATGTATAGTAAATTGATATCACAGACAACATCTATCTGCAAAGTGTTGAAACCACAAGGTAATAATTTGACTATCTATATATTTGCCTGGTTCGTGATTGTTTGAGGTAATGTAGCTGATAACATCGTCAATGGAACTCGCTTCAAGTAAATATAACCGTATCTTCACGCTGAATAAGCAATATTTCGACCGATGATATTGCGGAACTTACTTTGACAGCAGAATCAGATGATGGAAGTACAGTTTGACTGTGACTAGTTCAAATTATTATGAAGGTGTTGATGAAGTGACTAAGTACAACTCTAGGCCTATTGTAGCACATACTGCCGTCATGCGGCGCATACAGTCTGTCTTAACCTATGGTTATAGGCCTACTTAAGCCTACTAAGGTGAACAAAATAAGAAGAGTAGTACTTGAATCTAACGAAGACTAGAACGCTAGCAATCTATGCTCAAATTTGATCTTTTGAATCTAAATGTAAGGATTATGTGAATTCTAATGCAAAACAATATTTTTGAAAAATAACTCCGCACAGTGTGTGAGAAAGAGTCAGAAACCAAGCACTTAAAACTAAAAGGTTAATTTTGAAGTAAATGGGACATTGTATTGCAGGGCTGCCACTGACATTTTTTTCAAATCCTTTTGGAGGACACTAAAAATCCGCAAATATCCGTGAAAAGTCTAAAAACGTTAATTTCATTGATCAAAATATGAAAATGGCTAAATGTGATGTTTATATTGTTACCATCATAACCTAAAAGTTGCCAAGGGCCTAGGCCTATGCACAGACGAGAATAAATGAGCCAGAAACGCCCGTTTTAATTAAGATTGCATAAAAATGTAAAATGTTACTTATTCACAGAAAATCTGTTTTAAATCTGTCCTGGTTAAAAAAGGCCCTAACTTAGGCCTCTAGGCCCTAGGAATGTTGCATCACAATTTTGACCAAGGCCCATGTGTTGTGTTTATTAATAACATTGCAGTCTTGCAGAACTTGTTAACAACATTTTAATCATTACTAATTCTATTTTCCACGTTTAAGATCACATAATCCAAACTTTATAAACAAAAACGAAAGAAAACAATTTTGTAGGCTCCAATCTCCATTGTTTGTTCTTGGCTGTTCAATTTATCTTGCATCCTCCCAAAAGCAACTGTTCTGGCTGTTACTACACAGAAGCAGTTCCTACAATGTCTGGGATACGGCTCCGCCCTTGCTCCGCCCCCTATCGAAAGTTGAATCGATTATCGCCCCGCCTTCAATGTTTACAATCGAAATTAGCCCGCGCAGATTCAAATATACGAAAATAAGCATAGAAAACGTAATTAACTAAATATCCGTAAATAAGACTAAAAATCCGTTTGTCCGTTTTGCACCCCAAATATCCCCCCCCCCAAAAAAGGATAAAATCCGTTAAAACGGCAGCCCTGTATGTATTGTATGATAATCTTGCCATCTCAAACAAGAGAAAAGCTTTTTGCTGGACTAGGGTGTCATTAATTAATTCTAATAAGATATGTTTAAAAAGAGAAAGGGTAGAAAGTAAAACAAACAGAACAACAAGTTGGGGGGCTTGCCTCCATAGACTCTAGTACTTGGAGGGACAAAATAGCAATGTCTGACCCTGGATTTGAACCAAGGTCCTAAAAAGAAGAGAAAAGTCTACAAAGTAGCTTACACTTGAACAATAGAGATCAGACTTTGTGGTGCATACCTTGCCTGAAGTTTTACAGCCAGTCGTGCAGCAGATAGTGTAGTCTTTGTACAAAAGAAGAGTAGACATTTTAGTGGCATATTTGGTTCCACTTTTAGTAAGGCATCAGGAATTCCTTTACCTTCCTGCAAAAGAGAAATAATTTTTTGTTAAAAGTCATCTTCACCCAGCACACACTTTTCATCCTTGTCCTTACAGCAGGCTTATACTGAAAGTTTCAAATCTCACAATACACATAGTGTTTTGGTTTTACAATAAATTATATTGGTCACTTTTAAAAATTTAAATCCATTATCACATATGCGGCAGAAATCTGGACTATGGGTGATAGAGAAGAAAGCCAAATACAGGCGGCGGAGATGAGATAGGCAAGACAAGAAGAGATAAAATTAGACATCAGAGAGATGCTTGGGGTGGAGAAGTTAGGTGACAGGATAGGAAGGACACGGCCGAGATGGTTTGGGCATATGAAACGAATGACGGAAGAGATTGATTGATTGATTGATTCAAGTTTTATTTTTGCTGGCAAGATTAAGGCCATGGGGCCTTTTCTTACATCTAACCAGCTTTATAAACATACAAATAAGTACAATATGTCAATTTTTCACAAAATACATTCTACACAATAGATATTGAACCCCTATGGTAGGCTAGATTAGCAGTCGGTGGTCCACTTCCGTGACAATTAGAAGCCATCTTGAAATTCCAGTTTACATGTTAATCAAATGGGAGCGATTTGTAGCACAAATAGTTCTCAAGATTGCCGCCAGGTTGACAGGTAAGCATTCCAGCCTTTAAAACTAAATGATTACTAAATTCCCTTATGCAATGAATTCGTATTGTTTCTGTTTGTTCAATACCATGCTGCACAAGCTAAAAACCATATCAAACAATCCCGTAAAATACTTTATTGCATTAATAAAGCATCAATTAAAACGCCAAATCGCCATCTTGAAATGGGCCGATTGACTCTTCAATTTGTTACGCTCGCGCCTGTGCGGAGGTATATGAGACTGCTATAATCTAGCCTACTATAGGGGTTAAATATCAATGTTCTACACAAACTTAAACTATACATCTATGAGTCAAGGATTTCACTTCTCTAGCGGGGTTACATGATCAATATAATAGTTATGATATACATTTATGATAGTTTATGATAAGAAAAAAGAATGACACCTTCAAACACTATTTGAACCCAGTTTATACACTAGACTTATTTTACTTAGCACTTAATGCTCCTCAATCTTACAAATGTCTAAAAAAAAATATACATATATAAAATAATAATAAACAATAATAAGACCATTTTAATGATTAAAAATATTACCGTCTTACATTGTTAAACTATATTCCTTACTATTTCTATACTATTACTTCACGAGTAAAAACCATTTGAGAAAATAATAGTCTTACGTTTTTACACTATTATACTATTTCTTCACTTACAAAAATAATTTCACAGACATGAGAAACTATCAAATTTTAATGGTTCATACAATCCTGGAATATAGGCTTGATAGTAATTTTCACATATCATGTAAAGGTAACAAAAACATAAAATTAACAATAAAGTTGTTTAAAATACATTAATATAAAGCAATGAAAATGACAATCATTCTAGATATAATTGTTGAGCAGCCTGGCGGAAAGACCCTAGATTTGTCAAGTCTCTGAAGACACTAGGGGTACGGTTCCATTCCCGCGCAGCGGACACTGTAAACGAATTATCATAGATAGCAGTTCTGTGGATGGGAAGGACAAGTTGATTTGATGAATGGCCACGGGTGTCTCTACTATGATGTGTGGATAAAAAGTTGAAATGCGAAAAAAGATAAGCAGGTGATGACGAGTGAAGAATTCTATGTAATAAGCAAAGAGAATGAAGAGTGCGCCGGTCTTTTAGACGAGGCCAAGAGATCTCTGAAAATGAAGGAGATACATGGTCTGCGAATTTTAAATTGCAAATATACCTCACGCATGCATTGTGTGCTCTCTGCAGCTTCTTCATTAGGTCAGGGCCTGCGTCATTATATACCACGTCGCAGTAGTCAAAATGTGGAACTACGAGCGCTTCTACGAGGGTCTTTTTTAGTTTTAGTGGAAAAATGTATTTAAATATGTTGAGTGAGTGTAGGGCGCCAAACACCTTTTGACAAACTACTTGTATATGAGATGACCAAGACATGTGCTCATCTATTATCATTCCCAGATTTTTTACTGTACTAGTGAGTGGTATAGAGATATCATTTTGTTTTATGTGGGAAAGAGAGGATGCCCAGGAGAAAGTACGGTATGGGAAAAGGATTGAAGGAAGAAGAATACGGGGGAGACCAAGGAAGAGATGGAAGGAGACCATAGCAAGAGACCTACATAATAGAGGAGAGAGCTGGGAGCATGTAGCAGAGACACGATTGTGGGAGGATAGAAAAAAGTGGAAGAATTTGGTTGCGAAACCCAATCTGACCCTGCCAGAAGCAGGAAGCGGCGATGGATAATGATGATGACGATCATCATCATCATCATCATTTGATATAACAGTACCTATAGTAACTCAAATTATTTTTCTTCTATTCCTCACATCTTTTTGTGTTTCTTCTTCTTCTTCTTTAGAGCATGCAGAATTGGAACTTATGCTATTCTCTGCCTAGTTTTCAAGTAAAGGTTTGCCATATATATATATCCTATTTTGTATTTTCCATATTTTTCTTCCCCATATGAATACATTTAGCTAAATGGTCTGCATCCTGGTCTTGCTCTTTGCAGAGTATGCATGTTCTTGTATCAACTACTCCTTTTTTGTAAAGGTGGATTTGGATAATCATGGCCAGTGTTTATCCAGAAATTTGCCACGTATGCACTTCTTTCTTCCTTGTCATATTTCCACGTGTTCTTTGTCAAAGGCTCCACTCTCTTCCCCTGCACAATAACTTCACACTGATTTTGTAGGGATGAGGGCTGTAAAAGGTATATAGAGCGCACCATGCAGGGACAGACATCGAGTACCCAACTAGCGGTGGACAAGTTATTGTCGTTCAGTGAAAAGAAATTACTCAATTGGTGTTTCATTGTGAGTTCAGCGTGAATTTTCCGCAACTCCACATATAAAATCGGGATTGGCTATGCCATAAATAAGGATATTCTTCATGGAAATCTGGAAAGTTAGTTCACTTTTATGGGTTTGTTATGACCCCCCAAATTAAATGGTGCTTTAAAGTATGGTGTCCAGATTTACAAACCAAAAGAGCAGGACGAATTTCCGATGGCCTTTTCGCCGAAGGTGTAAAAAATTTCACCATACTACAATTATTTTGTCATGTTTCAACTGAAAAATGGCAACTCGAAGGATTGCCGTTTTATTTATGAATGATATATACATTAGGGTGGGCCGAAAAACAACATTTTTTTTTTTTTAAAGTCGTAATACCGCGGAAAAGTTGCGAATTGTGGAGACTAAAAAATTAAAAAAATAAAAATAAAAATCGGTTCATATCTTCCGGTCGCGCATGTGCTCAAAAGTTTTCCAAAATTTGGAAAAATTCACATTTTTACGATAATTTTTAACATTTTTAAATTAGCCTCTTCCCGAATGTAAAAGCTCGAATTTTTCAAAATTTAAATTTTCTTCTATGTTAAAAATATTAAAAATTATCGTAAAAATGTGAATTTTTCAAAATTTTGGAAAAGTTTAGAGCACATGCGCGACCGGAAGATATAAACCGATTTTTTAAATTTTTTTTTTAATTTTTTAGTCTCCACAATTCGCAACTTTTCCGCGGTATTACGACTTAAAAAAAAAAAAATGTTGTTTTTCGGCCCACCCTAATATACATCAGTGTTCTAGAAGGTTGGAATATGTTGCGGGGGGGGGGGGGGGGAGAGGAGGGGCAACAACGCAACAACGCAGATGTGGAACGTGCTAGCAATGCTTCTTTATGTTTTTGTCTCTTTGCATGTTTTTCTATGTTGTGTCATCCACCGTGGTCTATAGAAAATGTTGCTTTGCAGATCGTACAGAACACTTTGTCATTATCAGTCTCGTGTTAAACAAGGTAAGGAAAGTCCTTCCTAACATCGTCATTGAAAACACACTTACGTTTAGGCGGCAGCATTTTACACACACACAGGACACTGTCGATACGAGACGAAAGCGAACACTGACCATAGACACTGATTACACACGTCTTGATTTGTGTGTGAGGGAGAAACAAGCAAGCTGACACCTGTTGGCGGCGGCGGGTAGTAGCCACTACAGTGCTACAATTATGGAGAGCGCCAGCGAGCTCTCGCTATCAGCGGGAGGGTTGGGATCAGTGGTTGGGATGCAAGAGGTAGTAAGCGTGAAGTTTGAATAATTAACAAAAAGCGGGATACAGTGCATCCCGCCGGGTAGTGTGGCGGGACACGGGATACACAGCTGAAAATCGGGACCCCCCTACTTTAAAGTCAATGTAATGTACGTTACTAGAGTGGACAGTTGCATGCTAAATCATTCCATTACATCTTGCTGTAAATTTGCTATTTGATATATTGCACTTTTGTTATTGCAAAACCAGCTTAATGTGGTGTGAGTACATTATTTGCTCTTAGATAGGATAGGAACTTTATCTTTACTTTATCCTTTACTTTAACTTTATATCTCAGACATTAAACAGGGGTGTAATTCTTCCTGTTGTGTGGTTTCAAGTAGTAAAACATACATAAGGAAAGATATAACCCCACAAAGCTTTCTATACAAATACAATAGCAATAGTACATTGCTAAACTACCTGCAAGCTTCAACTGACAAGAATCATAAACTAGTAAATTACCTCACGAAGAGTGTTGCACGCATGTTGAGTGAGACGAAATGTTACTACTTTAACATCTGGAATAGCTGGTACGAGGAAAGCATATTGCACTGGAAACCAATTCTCAACCAATATGTAACCTGTAAAACAAATAAATAGAAACATGTGAAAAGTGTGCTTATTCTTGTTTACCTGGTGGCACAAAAGTTGAAATTGTTAGGATTGCTGTTCGATACTACTATTAATAATCGATATGAAATTGCACTTTGATTAATAATGTTTGTACAATCGATAGGAAAAAACTAACTATCGATTAATCAAATAACAAAAATACGTGAAATCCTTATAGTTAAATCCTAGCTCTGTTACATATAGTACCGAAAATTATTGCAACTCAATTCATGAGCATCCATTTGATTAGTACATTGATGAAAAAATTCACAACTGCCAATATGGGATGTGTAAATGCTTATCCCAAGACAATAAAATAACACATTTAATATATTATAATAATGCAATGCATCATCCGCTCACTAAATGTACCAGTGCTACTACAACAAAACTTAAATCTTTAAGTATGATTTGTATTTCACTTGAAAGGGAGATGCCAACCATTAGAAATTGATTAAAAAATTTGTGTGGAAAATCGATCGATTACTAACTAGGGAAACGCCAAAGTCGTTGTTAAACGAGTGAGTTAGCCAAGTGTTTTGACTTCTCAAACCGGACCGTCTGGTCACCCTTACAGGAACTCACTCTGCTTAGTGCTTGCCACAATAATTATTTAAATTGAACATTCAAAATATTAGCGTGAAACATTAACAAATTCCCAAGATAAAACAAAATCACCCAATTTTTATTTCCCAGTTAACACCCCTCAAAAGGGTGTAAAAATATTAAAAAGTTAGAACTGGGACGGGTATCGAACCCCATTCATCCGTGGGGTAGGCTATATGGTTACCACTAGGCCATGCAGGCCACGTCAACCTCGTCCCGCTAACTGCTACGAAACAAATGCCATTGATATTATTAAAAATCACATTTTTATTTATTGTAGGCTTAAATTGCAATGGATCAAGCTGATTTTGTTAACAGTTCTTAGTAAACTCGTTCCGGATGTCTGTTAAAAATTTCAGCGCAATCTGTTCAGCGGTTCGGCTGATTTTCGACGTACAGACAGACAGAATCACAGAATGAGAGCCGTTTAAGTTGAATGGAGACACTCAGTCACTCCGCTCCCTCGTTTAATAAGCCAAGCAACAAAGTTTTTTTTCTGCAAAAATTCCGGGCAAGCTGAATTTTTGCACAGACCTTCCAGAAAGCTTCCTTAACAAAGGAAAAAAGTCCCCAAAAATCGTACTGGAGTATTGGCCTCCATCTTGGTGGAAAATGTCTGCACAAAAGTGGTTGTTTTTTAATGTCTTCAAAATGACGGAAGATAGACGAAAAGTGTCAGCGGCAAAAATGTTCCCCTTATAATTTCCTACAAAAATAGTGTCTACCATATTTTGGGTAGAGACAACAGTTATGTCTCAAAATCATGGTTTATATGTTGCTTATTGGATGGAGTACCAGCCGATTTCCTCATTTTTGTGCCCAGTATCAAACAATGCCCGATAAATCTGTGAGAAATCGATTTAAACACAAAAGGACTTTTGTACGGTGTTCGTGAAAGCTATTTAAAAAAAATCTGGTCTGCGAAATCGAATTTTGCATTTACCCGGAATTTTGTTTTTTTCATTGTTGGTATGTATTTCCAAAAAATGCCATATTTGACTGTTCATTATTAAGCATGAAATTACATTTGAGAAAAAAAATTCTATGCACATTGAAATGACTTCAATAACGATCCGATTACAACCAAAGTTTTAATCCAATATGGCTGCTAATTCTTATTATATTCACAATATGAATACTGTTTTAGTGCTGTTTTTACACTCTTTTTGTCACATTATTCACTTTGATGTTGTGGATATTAAAAGTAAGCAGCCATATTGGATTAAAACTTTGGCTCTAATCGGATCGTTATTTAAGTCATTTCAATGTGCGTAGAAAGAATTTTTCCTCAAATGCAATGTAGTGCTTAATAATGGACAGTCAAATATGGCATTTTTTGGAAATACCAACAATGGAAAAACCAAAATTCGATTTCGCAGACCAGATTTAAAAAAATACTAATGGAAGCTTTCACGAACACCGTACAAACGTCCTTTTGTGTTTAAACCGATTTCAACGGATTTATCGGGCATTGTTTGATACTGGGTGCGAAAATGAGGAAAATCAGCCGGTAGTACTCCAATAAGCAACATATTATAAACCATGATTTTGTGATGCAACAGTTGTCTTTGGTAGACAATATTTTTCCTGTTGAAACTTTTCGTCTATCTTCCGCCATTTTGAAGATATGAAAACAACCACTTTTGTGCAGACATTTTCCAAGATGGCGGCCAACACTCCAGCCCGATTTTGGAGGACTTTTTTCCCTTTATTAAGGACACTTTTTGGAAGGTCTGTGCAAAAATTCAGCTTGCCCAGAATATTTGTTCTAAATCGTCTCAAATGGTCCTTCGTTGCTTGGCCTATAATTCAGTTACCAAAAGTAAATGATAAGAAAGAGCCATGCTAAATTCGTAACATGAAATCACCCCTAATGTGTTTTCTGTAAAAGTGGCAAATGCTGGCATAGGTACATTATGGATCACAAAAATATGAAATTTAAATAGCAAAATTAACACCAAAAAAAACGATCAAGCAGCGCTCATTGCTTTCATGCAACAGTTTGGCACGTTGTGGGTGAAGAAGTCGCACGTCCAGTCTACTACAACAAACGACCTACAAGTCGGGACCATGTACCCCCTGGACTGGTGGCAGGAGGCCCAGAGCAAGGACGACTCACGAACGCCACTGGCTATCAAATGGTGCTTCGAAAAGCTCAGACTGACGCCCATAGAGGCAAACGAGATGCGGCCGCTGCAGGCCAGGCAGGCAAACCCCCCTCACCGAGTCGCACCCTGCGCCCAGCAGCCGCCCCAAAATTCTTTACTGGAATGCTGGAGGCATATCCAAGACAAAATTTGACGAGTTTCCTTTTATCAATCGACAAAGAAAAGACTGACTGTATTTCAGAGGCAGGACAACATGCCCAGACAGGACACAAAGGCCTTAAAGACCTGCAGGCATTCGGCTACACGCTCCACGTTCTGGAAGTGAAACGCCCCAAAAAGGAAATTGCCTGCGGCCTGATCATTGGCGTAAAAAGCAGCCTTGTGTCCAATTTCAAGGTGATCCACACGATGGGGGAGCAGACAGACCTGATCGAGATTGCATGCATCAGTTTTGGATGGAAGGCAGGAAGACCACAACCTACATGATCTACAATCCGCCCAATAATATACCTGAGGCGCTCGAGACCCTGCTCATTACCCATAACACAATCATCCTTGGGGACTTCAATGCGCCAAACAAAGATTGGAACTACGCCAGTACAACTAAAGTCGGACAACTGGTCGAGGAGTTCACGGCCGCCAACTCGCTCTTGTTGCTTGACCCTGAGGATGACCCGTGGACCAACCTGACCACTAATGGAACAAAGTCGCGTCCGGACCTGGCCTTTCTGCATCAGAATCTTGTAGACCAGTACGCACAGGAAAATCTTGACTGCCCCTCCGGACTCGGTCACAAGATTCTTAAGCTATCCCCAATCAACCAGACGCACCAGAGACCACCGCCCCTCTTCAAATGGAACTTCAAAAGGGTAATTGGGACAACTTCGAGAACGACCTGGAACTGCTATCAGAGCAAACCCAAATAACTGGCAACACAAACAAGGACTCAAAACTACTGGTTAAAAATCATCTAGAGGCAGCTAAGAAAAACATCCCAAGAGGCGTGGTGAAAGACTTCAAGGTCTTTTGGAATGATGACCTGGAGGCACTGCGACAAACAAGAAACGCATGCCGAAAAGTCGCCGAAACACAACAATCAGACGAAACAAGAGAAAAACTCAACGAGGCACAAAAGCAGCTCACAGCAGCGATTGAGAAGGCCAAGCACAAAGAATACACAGAATACCTACAGAGCCTTGACTACAGAGAGGATGCGATTAAAGCTCACCACTTCTTCTCGCAACTCTGTGGAAAGTGGTCACAGACGGACGACCGGAATGCTCCACTCCTGCTGAACAACAAAGAAGCGACCTCAATCAAGCAAAAGGCTGAGTTTTTCTGCCGACATTTTCACTCTATCAGCACCCCTGCTGGAAAAAAGAAGTTTCTGGTAGAGAAGCCCAATACAAAGAGTTGGCGACCCCTACAATAGACTTTTCAGCGACGAGGAGTTGCATCTAGCAATCCATATGCTGGACAAGAAGAAGGCTCCTGGAGAGGACGGGATACACGCCGAGCTTCTTAAGCACTCTGGTCCATTCTTTAGGGAACAGTTTCTTTACCTTGTAAACAAATCTTGGGTAGACCAAGTGCCTCAGAGCTAGAAGATGGGAGTTATCACACCCATCCTGAAAAAGGACAAGGACGCGAATCAAACGAGCAGTTATCGCCCAATCGCCCTCACGAGTGCACTTGCAAAAACAGCAGAGCGTATGGTAAACCACCGACTGGAAACTTACCTGGAAGAAAACAACATCATCAGCATAGATCAGGCTGGCTACAGGAAAAACAGATCGACAGTGGACCAGGTGGCATACATCGCTCAACATGCCAAGGAAGGCTTCACCAGACAAGAGACCACAGTGGCTGTGTCCATTGATTTGTCTGCAGCTTTCGACGTCACTGATCGAACCCACGCCATAAAAGAGATGCAGAAGAGCAAAATACCAAACAACCTCATCAAGTGGCTGCATGACTTCATCAATCACAGAAGAATAAAAGTCGCCTACAAGGGTGTGAAAAGCGGTACAAGATACATCTCTGCCGGTGTGGCACAAGGCACCATCACCGCCCCAACTATATTCAAAATTGCAGTCAACGGAAGAATTAAGCTGGTCAAGAGCCTGCCAGGAATCTATATCAAGGTTACGCTGACGACTTCTTTGTCTATGTCACAGGCAAGAACCTCGGCGGCCTGCAGATAATGCTCTCCACCGCATTAAGTATGTTGGTTGGCTGGCTTGCATCCCGTCGCTTCATGGTGAACCCTAACAAATCGTGTTACACGGTCTTCACTTTTAAACACGAAGACCCCACCCTCGAGCTATACATCGGGGGACAGCAGCTCAAAAAAGAGGAGCACGTCACCTACCTCGGAGCCATCCTCGACAAGAAGCTCACCGGCAAGGCCCATTTCGAGAAAACTGCTGAGAAGGCTAAAAAGAGGCTGCGTCTGATGCAACGTGCGGCCGGAGTGTCCTGGGGAGCCAGGATTGACACACTGGTTCTCACCTACAAGACCTATGTGCGTCCGGTCCTTGAGTACGGAGTAGAAGTTTTTGTCACCTCGGCGCAGCATAACCTTGATATACTCGGCAAAATCCAGAATCAGGCCCTTCGACTAGCCAGCGGTGCAGTAAAGACAACACCGGTGGCGGCAATGGAAGCCTACTGTAAAGTAGAGCCCCTAATACAGAGACTAGAGCAGAAAGCCATCATACTGCATGAAAAACTGGCGAGAATTGACACATCTTGGCTAGCCTTTCCAACGGCGAGCGCAGCAGGACACACAAATTTTGCCCAAAAGACAACACTCCTAAAAACGGAGCACTGTCCGGACCTGCTACACCATCCTCGACAAAAGCTTGCCAGCCTAGATGTCAATAGCCTTCCAAACTCAACTATCAAAATTGACTTCAATCTTCAAGTGGAAGGTATGGGCAAGAAGGAGGAAAAAAGCCAGTCCGAGCTGAAAGTGCTTATCGAAGCGCATCTGAAGAAGCACTACCCAATATCCGAATGGGTGCATGTCTTTACGGACGGCTCCCGAAACAGCTCGGGGAGGAATACTGGCTTTGGCTTCCATTGCATCTTCTTTGAAGAGGCGCACCCGATGGCACCAGACTCGAGCATTTTTGATGCAGAAATAAATGCCATCTCCAGAGCAGCAGAGAAAATCGCAGAAACACCAACCTTTCCACTCAAAAAGACAAAATTTGTCATTATCTCTGACAGCAAGGCCGCCATCAAGAAGATCTGTCAGATGGAAAAATGTGAAGAAGCCTCCCTGTCTCTTAAAAAGAGTTTAATAAAAAATGTGATGCATGGAAAAGTGCTTAAAATTCAATGGGTGCCCAGCCACTGCAACATCCTGGGCAACGAGAAGGCTGACGCGCTAGCCAAGTTGGGCTCAAAGAAGTCTGCCCCTGACACGGCGAGTATCTCCTACAACTCTGCCAAAAACCTTGCCAAGGAGGGCCTTAAGACATCCTATGGAAGACTTCAAGAGGCCAAGATGTATCACAAACCATGCGGGACGAGGTCCTCAAAGGGCCAGACAAATCCTGGACAAGAAAGGTGGCAACAGCGCAGTTCCGGCTGGCCACAGGACATGACGTCCTGCAGCACCACCTGAGTCGATTTCAAATCACAAAGGAACCAGCAACTTGCAAACTATGTACATCGGGTTTTCAGGACAGAGCGCACCTCTTCAGCTGCGCCGCACTTAAATCTGACATTGACGCCCTGCCAAATAACCTGAGCGGGCCAGAGAAGGAAGCACATATTTACTGGATAGCCAGGAAGAAAAATGATTGAAAAATCAAGCTTTCGGCATAGAAAAAAAAAAATGATATATTGATATCGTATCGAAATTGGTACATTTAGGCATTAAAAAGATTTTCAAGGATTTGGGTGTTTCATTTAAGGATTTCTAAGGATTTTTGATGTGCTCAAACAGGATTTTTATTTTTTCTTGGTGGCTACCCTGCCTTAAATTAATGTTTATATAATTTTTAGACAAATATCTATATATTGCACATACTTTTACCGATATTGGGAACTTATGCAAATTCTCTATTACTACTATTATAGTTGCAAAAATATGAAATAGTGACTATTGTGAGAGTGAATGGGCATGCGGAACCTTCAAAACACAGATTATACTCTGAAGAAGTTGGACATTACCAGCAGTTGAGTTTGGGACGCTGTGGTACAAGTTTTGGATGCCAAAACTTAAAAAAGTATAACAAAACATGCACCTGAATTCAAAGGCGATGGATTTTAAGTTCATAATCAAAAATTATAATGTGTAACTTGTGCAAGTTGGCACTAGAAGAAAAGAGAAACTCACTTGGCTTAAACACATAGCAAGTGCAGGGTACAAAAGCACCAAAGTAAAAACTAAAAACCCAAGCTATTATTTTACTTGATCAACATTTCTATGAGCTATAGATTGCAATACAAATAGCTTCTGAGAACAAAATTTCATAAACAATGCAATCATTTTTACAGGGCTCTAGTAATCAATGAAGAAGGCACTCTCTGGCTATCATGCTTACTAGAAAAGGTTTAATTTGAAAACCATTGAACATATCAATATGAAATTCTCAGCACCTTTTGAAATTGATGTATCTTTGCTCCTGTGCCATTAGGAATGATTTTCCTTTTCGACAAAACGGCTCCAGCTTTATTATCGTTTTCGAAGGATAATAATACAGGAACAAAGATACATTGCACATCTACTTCTTAACAAAATTTGGTATTATTCCATACAAAACCTTGTATGTAAGACAAATTCTAGCTGGGCCTCGAGCACTCATTTATATTTTATACCGTATCATTTGGATTGCCCGCTCGCTGTCGAGACCTAGCAGTATCTTGTCTCTTCGCTATGGTGTAGTGCTCGGACTAGGTAGGCCGGGGAAGCTGAGCTCACTGCTAGTGGCTTGGAGGGGAGAGAGATGTAGGCCTAGTAATCATACTAGAGGTGGTCGCGTGATCAATTTTTCACTCGCGTCTCGTCACGTCACGTAAACTCATTTTCTGATCATGCACAGTCACGCACGAATAACAATTTTTATTTAACTCACGCACGATCAGGTAATATTTTTCAAGTAGCTATACTCGCTCACGCACAACAGATAGCGTTTTAAAGCACTCCCGCGCAATCATGATTACTCAATTGTTGGTATTTTGAGAAGCACCCTTCTAATCCGATCGCCACCAACCTGGTCATGTTCGCATTGTCAGAATATGGCAGACATCCTGTCGTCACTCGCTCCTCTCGAGAGTAGTGGTGAACAAATAAATAACTAGAGATGAATACAAGTGATTGACAGACAGTAAATTCAAGAGATTGTTGGGTTATTACTCTCTCGTCCACGTATTCATGGCTGAATTTTAGGGCAGGGTGCGACTCAAGGCGAGCTAAGAGGAGGGTGGCCTGGCCTCGCGGATTTGAAGGGCTCGTTCCGCGCTAGAGCATTTAGTGTCACGCGTGTCACGATACACGGTGACTGTTATATTATCACGCAAAGTCACGGTACCTATTCAAAGCATTCACGTTCATGCACAATCACGAGGAAAGTCGTGAGTCACGTCACGCGACCACCTCTAAATCATACCACAGTATGAGTACATAACCATACATGGCAGTGTGGAAGGTTGACAAACCTGTCTGGGTCAAGGTGTTCCGGTGAGGCCGGAGGCAGATGTGGCTGGTGACATAGGCCGCCTGCATAAATCCCTCGATATCGTAACAATATCTGGTGCGTTATTTAACATTCTGTTTGTAATCTGGGAAGTTACTACAATTGGCAACGTGGTGGATTCCCAACTAAAGAAGTCAGTTGTTTCAATAAATTTCAAATTCGGATGATTAACAAAGAAGCATGGCATCAAAAGTGGGCATTATTGAGCCATTCGACGACCAAGCAGGTGACTTTCAAGTGTATTCAGAAAAAGCATTTTTCAAAGCCAACAAAGTTCACATACATTTACTAGTGGAAACATTTATCTAACTGATCAGCTCAAAATGTTACGTAGTATTAAAAATCCTTTATCTCCAGACCTTCTGGCACCCTAAACGCATCATCGCAGGACACTGCAAAACATCTTTCTCAATCCATAAAACTAGAAGAGTACTATGATTCACCTGATCCTCGACCCGATCGCACTCCTCAATGTTCATACATCACATACTAACAACTAACATGGATGATCTCAATTTTAGCACAAATAGGCCAACAGATATTCTGACTTCAAAATACACTGTAATGTTACGTACCTACGTACGGACCAATCAACCATTAATTCCGATAATCAATCAACTAATTGCTATCAATTGCTCTTTCATCAATTTCAAAGTATTGTCATACAGTCTAATTAATTACTTAATTTAATTAATAATAAAGTCAGTCAATAAGCACCAACAAAACAACCTATATTAATTGTAATTTTATTATAATTTATATCATCATTTATATTTTCATAATTATAATTTTATTTTATTCATTTTATTCATCTGTCAGTCAGACCAGCATATAAGAACGTAGACTACGTCCCCCAGTCACCCAGACAAGTCGTCTCAAAGCCTGGCAACTAGGGTGGTAATATAAACAAACTTAAGTACCCCAGACGAACAGATGGTCGCCCACGACCTAGAGCGTGAGAATAAACCGATAAGCCAATCTTGAACTAAAATCCAGCACAGAGTCGCCACCTAGCGACGACCAAACACAATTACCAGCACTCAGCTAAAAGAAGACGACTGGACACCCAGCGCCATCTATCGACGCGAGCAGAACCAAAAACGGTAAAATACGCCGGTAATGCAGTTTCAAAACTTCACATCGACGTTTTGAACACGTTTTGAAAAGGTGAACGCAATTTGAGCGAAAGTTCTTAGACGAACCCCATGTTAAAGATAGGAAAATACTCAGCCCATAAAAATTTAATGTGCGCAGTCCCTATACAGCGCATATGGAAACTGGTAACTGCGCGTTTCTGAGGTGACGGTTAGACAACACTTGGATCACAAAATCAACAAAGCAGCGTCACAGATGCCCACCCAGTCGAACTACATCTTTCAAAACAACAACACGACAATTCGAGGCGAGGGCGGAATTCGTTGGGCGAGATGGCTACAGGCGTCATAACAACGTAGGCCTAGCCTAGGTCCTACTACCACTGCTGCTGATATCCCAATTCTTCTTCACTTTAGACACATTTAATAAACTACGATTTAAAAACCCCAGACAATGGAGTGAAGGTTGGAAATACAATGGATCAACAGTAAGTAGGCCTAAAGCTGGCCATAACATCAAGACTTCGCACCAGGTAATAACACCATACGAATTTTACCCACCCTACACCACAACATCAACGAAATGCGTGTGACGTTCGAACTAGGCCTATCCTAGCCCCTTTTGCAATCAAAACTCAACGAACTTTCAACTTAAACAAATTTTTAATTACCTAATGTTTTCAACTTACTGAACTGTACTCACAATGCAACCAAACGAACTTTCACTTTCAACAAACTTTGCTGACTGACAGTTAATCCTAATCTCAATATTTTGTTTTTTTGTAACTTTTTGTAACTTGTAACTTTCCTGTTAATTATATATGACAACATGTAACTTTCATATTAATTATATATGACCATATTTTATTTCATTTTCACATTGAGTAACCCTCAAAATGTGCCACCCTCTCACTCTATCTACATATTGATTCTCTAATAGTTACTAAGCTAGTAGGCCTACCACTAGAATCTAGGCCCTAGGCCTACTCTAAGCCTGAGCCTAGACCGACAGGTGCTGCTGCTGAGCTGAGCTATGCTGTGTGGCCACCCCAGACTCACAGGTAACGTCATTATGTAAATTTAACTTGTCAGTTTTTCTTTTTATTATTGTGCTTTTATTTTTCACCTTCAAAATTATTCTTCCAATCACTTCTTTCAACATCCGAGTTGTTAGAACACAGAAAAAAAGTAGGACTGTCCAGGTTTGCTAAAAGAACCATCTGTGCGAGCCTGCGAGGTGAATGCAGCAAGCTCAATGCAGCCTGACGGTGGCTTAACAGTGACGTCACTATAGTCAGCCTACGCGCTACGCACGACTGTACATTACTTTTTAAGTAGACCTACTATACGATTTAGAAACCTATTTTTTATATTTTTATCAGGGTTGCCGTCGATAATCAAAATCAGTAATATGATATGATATGATTATCAATTTAAATAGTGACATCCATGTTTTCGCGGTTTGCCTTGCTTAAAAATGCCGCGCTGTCGTATCAACGTGCCAATTGGTTGCCGGAGTAGCCAATAGCTGCTCAAGTACACGCCCACCGCCGCCAGTGCGTATGCGCTCGCAGCGCGAGACGAAAACATCGCCCGGTCCGATTGCGATGTATTCAGTACGCCTCGAAGTGTTGTGTAGCGAACTTCTCTAGCATCAGCCTGCCCAATTATTTTGAATCCGTGACGTTTCTTCCGTCCCAAAGAGGATCTTTGCTATTTGTGACGCTGCCTAACAAGACGAGTCAAATGTTGCAGTTTTTTTATTCAAAGAACGACAACGAGAGGGTCGGGAGGAGATAAGGCTGAGCTGGAATGTCGAGGAGATCTCATTATCTCTCTCGCTCACTAGACGCGACCTTCGCCGGTGCGTACTGTCGGAACATGTAAAAAGTGACACCCTATGCAAGTCAAGACGTTTGGTTAAAATAAAGGCTGTGTAATTGAAATTTAGCCCTCAATTTTATTTTTAAACATTCTAATCCTTGATGAACTTTTGTATTAGTATTACAATTTTGCGTTTTTCCTGCTTCCTAGGCTCAATTTGGAATTTGATATGATAATCGATTTGGGTCTATGATATCGATATATTTCGATATGATTATCGATTCCATGCCTCCGATAATCGATCATGATTTTCACATCGAACGGCAACCCTAATTTTTATGAATCAAGGCAACCTCTATTTTCTCATCCACTAACTTAAGATTTCTACCTTCTCAGCTCCCCAGCATGGATGTTTGGAGAGTACCACTTAATACTTTATGCTGTTTATACTAAATTGAGACTAGGTACCGTAGTCTATTTGTAACAATGGCGCCTTCCTTGAAGACATCTATGCTTTTAATGTGCATCTGTAGAAAGTTGCTTAAATCCAAAGTAAAACAATTGTTTGTTTTCTGTAATACTGTGTTTAAAGGGGCTATTAGCTCAAAACAATATTTTTTACCACATCTATAGGGCTAGCATAATACTACACTAAAATGGCCGTTTAAAAAATTAAATCTTGTAACTGTGATTAAACACAAATTTTTTAATTTTTTTAATCCAAAAAATTTGCGAAAATTGGTGTTTTAGGAAATTTCTTAAATCGGCTTAAACCTGCTTCTTTTTTGTTCCACATAGATACTAGAGCATCATACCAATCTTAAATGCCCCTTTATAACATCGTGTTTTGAAACTATGCACAAATATACTCTCAAACAGGCAAAAATATGCATTCCAAAATCATACCCCATCTTGGTATCAGCATATTTTGACCAAACCACTTGCCCAAATTACAAAATAAAATATAGAGAATTTACAGAAAATGCTGTAGAGTACGTCAATAATGACCAATATTTTTTTTTGATCAAAATCCTCCAAGGTCACGGAGCAAAAAGATCGTCCCCATGTCATTTCTTATGGGAGGTCTTTGCTTATGGGAACTAGCTCGAAAATAACCAAGTTTGACAATTTTTGGGGAGGTTATGGTGACCCCAATAATTTTTCTGTTAATTGCTAAATTCATTACTAGTTGGCCTGAATGAAATATATATTTTTGAGTTTAGCGGGTGAATACCCCTTAACCCTTTCTCGTCTGACGGGACTTACAAGTCCCACAGTTTTATTTTGGTATAGCATTAACATGGATAGGATCATAGCTCTAAGCCTGATGGGACGTTTGAGTCCCACTTCTCCCGAGCACATAGAGCTATCGCACGCTCACATAGGATAATATTTACGCCTTGTACATAATTTTTAAACTCTGTTTGCTTAAAAAATTTAAAATAGTGGATTTTTGAAAATAATATATAAAAATCTGAAAAAATTATAAATTGCATTTTTTTCCGATTTTCAATTTTTTTTATTATAAAGATGCTTGTTCTTGAACTAAAATCTTTTAAAAAATTTAAAAAAAGTTGGAAATTGCGGTACATATTCAAAATCCAAAATTTTCCAAAAAAATCTAAAATACTCAAAAAAAGAAAAAAGTTTCAAACAAAATCTTTGTTTGGGCATGTTTGTTTGATGAATAAGTAAAAAAAACAATCATTTTTTAAATTTTTCTAGGTTTGGGCAAGAAAGGGTTAAGGTAATTTCTACTCGTCTTCGACCACTTACCTTGATAAACGGTTGACTGAACAATGTCGGAGGCCACAACAGATATATGATCACATGATATCTTCTTCGTGAACTTTTGAATCTGGTGAGTCACTGTAAGGAAAGATAACCAATAAGGTAATAATAATGTTCAAAAAACAATCCGAACACCGCTACATGATGAGTTGAGGCCAAAATACATCGACAAGAGCTTAAGGCTATTCGACCGCGTTTTTCTATTTTCCAAAATATGCTACGAAGTCAAAATATAGTGAATAGCTTTGAAACCTGGCTATTTTAGAAAATCAAAAATATTTTTTTCAAATTTTTCTGATCCGGTACACGGCCAATATAGCCATCTCAAAATAATTTCAAACTTCAATTCGCCAAGGCACATCATTCAACGTAGGGTGTTGTGCTTTTGTGACATTAATTTTCAACTGTTTTCCAATGGACTGACTGAGAGAAAAATTTTTTTTTTAAACAATTGTCTTTCCTGCGAATTTTTTCGTTTGGCAGTATTTTTTACCGATTTGTACCGCCAAACAAAAAAATTCGCAGGAAAGACAATTGTTAAAAAAAATCTTTTTTCTCTCAGTCAGTCCATTGAAAAACAGTTGAAAATTAATGTCACAAAAACACAACACCCTACGTTGAATGGTGTGTCTTGGCGAATTGAAGTTTGAAATTATTTTGAGATGGCTATATTGGCCGTGTACCGGATCAGAAAAATTTGAAAAAAATATTTTTTATTTTCTAAAATAGCCAGGTTTCAAAGCCATTAACTATGTTTTGACTTGGTAGCATATTTTGGAAAATAGAAAAACGCGGTCGAATAGCCTTAAGGTGAAGTAATCGGCCTGATTTAAGTTTTCTTAAGGCTATTCGACCGTGGTTTTCTATTTTCCAAAACATGCTACCAAGTCAAAATATAGTGAATAGCTATGAAACCTGGTTCTTTTAAAAAATCAAAACTATTTTTTTTTCAAATTTTTATGATCCAGTACACGGCCAATATTGCCACCTCAAAATAATTTCAAAATTCAATTCGCCAAGGCACACCATTCAACGTAATGTGTTGTGTTTTTGTGACATTAATTTTCAACTGATTTTCTGTACCTAAGCTGACTGAGAGATAGAGATTATTTTTAACAATTGTCTTTCCTGCGAATTTTTTCGTTTGGCGGTCAAATCGGTACAAAATACTGCAACAAGGTTATTGAAAGTAATATAACAGCTGAAAAGATGGTAATACCAGTGACCAGTAGAAAGTATATTGTCTCACCTTGGTATAATTAAACTGATATCAAATGGAGCCAAAGATGACTCATCATTTCCAAACACAAAGAACATGAATACCACATTAACAACAACACATTTCTGTTTTCTTGACGGTTGTTGAATACGTGGGAAATAGTAATACCGGTGACACAAATTGTTAGGACATACTTTTGACAACAATATCTTCTAATGTTACATTATTTTAACAACTTGAGGACTATTTATTAAATAGGTCTACTAAATATGTATCAAATTCACTCAGACATTACCATATTGTATTCATAATCACACACTTATTACAAAATTAATATGGAAAAGTGTAAGTTGGGACAAAATGGCTGCCATGTTAAATGGAACGATTTTTCTTTTCTTTTAGTAAATAAAGCCAAATTGTTCCTTTTAAATACATCTAGATCTATTCTATTTAGCTAATTATATGATACCCCCCCCCCAAAAAAAACGACCTAAAATTTACATAAACTTACAAAATAATAGGGTGGGACATAAATGTGTCAGATTTGAGAAAATGACCCATTAACGTGTAAACGTAAAAAAAAAAATATTTTTTTAATAAATTTTATTTTATCATTTTAGGAACAAACACGAACACATGCCAGGTGCCGGGACCTAGGCTGTTTAAGGCCGGTCATCAGTACAAAATTACGATTATGCCTACCTAAAAAAATGATATCCACAATATGACTGATTGCTTTCAAAAGGTATAGCTGTAATCTTTCAAATGACCCCCCTTCTGAGAGTTGGAAGTTTTTCTTCTCATTGTTACATGTATTTATTGTAACTTAATTCTATTTTTAGCTCAATTTTTCTTAGTATATGTTTAACTCTGTTCCCTATCTGCTGATGCATAGAATATTCTCTATTGTGTTAGGCCCTATGTTAGTTTTTTTTTCTTTCTATTTTTTAGGATTTTAAGTGTGTATCTTCAACATATTATATTGCACTTGTGGGATCTCAATCCTGTTGCAAATAAAGATCTAATAGTAATAATAATAATAATAATAATAATAATAATAATATATAAATAAATATATATATATATTTTTAAATGGGGCTTAAAAACGTTTAGGCCTAGGGCCTACACGTTTAAACGCGTTTAGAAGAGCAGTTTAAACGTTTAGGGAAGAACGGATTTGGGCAACCCTAGCAAGTAAATATGTTTTCCTAAAATGTAACAATTAAAAATAAATAAATACTCACACTAGTAAAATAAACTACAGTTGAAAATTATCTGATATAAAAATACCAAGTAGGACCTATTTTATAAGTTGTAGCTGAATAATAATATTATACTCTTCAGTCCGCTTGTACACTCACTGGATGTACTTTAATACAGTTGGTATGTTAACGCTGTTTGTCACATAAAAAAATAAATAAAAAAATCCAATCAATCAATCAAATCAAATCAAATAAAAAATCAATCATTTCTAGGGTAGGTTTAACACATGGGGGTTATAGATTATTATATGACCAACTGTAGGTAGCTTAGCTCTTTTATAAGTAGTAAATATTACCTTGTTTTCGAAGCCCGAAAGACGTCGTTGAGAAGGTTAAACAAATTGCTGGTTGGCACCGAAGTTGGGTTACAGAGCGTTTCCAGGCAGCCAAATCTTTGAGGTTGTGGAACACATACCAGATAGGGCATCCCCTTCGGGAGTATTTTTCTACATTGGCTACCTCCTTCCAGTTCCTAAAAAAGGAGGCAATAAAATGCTGTCAACAACATGCACCACACACTTAAATCACTGAAAAATATATTTATAACAGTGTCATAGTCACCTACTATAAAACCAAGGTTAAATGTGGGCCTTAGGCCTATTCACACAAATATATACAATGTTGATTTTTGTTGCTTCAAGTCTCTAGGCCTATTATTACAAGAAACCCATGCCTTGTGCCAGATTCGAACCCACTCTTCGTAGAGCCATACATTTCGGACCAGACCCCTGATCGTATATGCCAGCGCGGATGGCATATATATATAGTATATATATACAACACTACCAGTACCTACCACACAATACTACATTCTTGGGTTAAACTGCATTGAAATGATGAACCAATGCAGAAACTGGGTAGCCACCAACATTTCGTCTGAACTAAAAGAGTGGTTATGCGCAGGCCAGCCACTGTGACTTCAACCTAAGTTGTGAAGTTAGTCACCCAACCAGAAGATGCATTGGTTGCACTTCTAAATTGGTCATCAATTTGACACGGTTTAACCCAAGAACCTAGTACTGTACCTATAACGGACCGCGAAAACCAACAGTATACATTATGCATAGTATCTGCATATATATAGATTTATAGCTAATGATTTTTCTGATTCTTGTATCTACTAGCTAAACTGACGAAACCCAAATGAATGTAAATTTATAATGGTGAATAAACAACTACAACTATAACTACAACAACTATAATGCTAACTTATTTTAGCCCTTAACAATTTGTTTTGTGGTTTATGCCACTACTTGAGTTTAATGAATACTTGGTTTCAGAACTAGGCTACACTGGAGTTTCTTTTTCAATAGATTAAATTAAATTAAATAAAAAATAAAAATATAAACAATAAAAAACATAGGTCCTAGGCCTACCACTACCACCTTAAAAGAAAATAACAATAGCAGGTTAACAAAAATAAATAGAAAGCAGCTTTAGAAAAATTATAGCTTTAAGTTTATGAACCACCCAGCCCCGATTGCTTATTACTCTACCTCCTTGTCTCCATTCTTGTACATAATAATAATAATATGTTATAATGTTATAGGACTAGGTTCATATCTGTGGAGCACGTTCTAGAGCGTTATTGACGAAGGATTATGCGCCCAATTACCTTCCTAAAAAGAGCTTCTCAGCAGACGCATGAACACAGGTCCTACTACTGTCACCAAACGGGACAAAAACATTGATCAGTTTATCAACGAAAGGCACAAACAATGCATCACCTGACACGGCCTACTCAAGGGTTGAAATGAAATGTTCCTAGAGTCTTTAGTAGGAAAACCCCAAATTCTTGACGACAGCCGAAGCTAGGGTTGCCAACTCAAGCCACAGGAAAAACCGGCCTTCCATGTATTCGTGGGAAAGGGACCAAGCACGGGGGGTTTGGGGGGCTCCGCCACCCAACTATAGCGCCGCAGACGAAAATTTTGAAATTCAGCTTTTTAGATTGCATTTGGTGCGTTTTAGAATAAAGTGGTGGGCTGGATGATACACCAAAACAATGCAGTTTTTGTGCAGTCAAAACTGGAAAACCACCAAAAATAAAAAAATCACTGAGATAATAGGCCTAGATTATAATATTACATCCGCTGATATGCCGAGTATTCATAATTCGAGTAGGCAATGGGCATATTTTTATTCATAAGTAATTTAGGCCTAAGGATAATAAATTCCAAATAAACCACGAATATTTTTTTGTCTTAATTTAATTTGTCATATCACGATTCTCAAAGTAGTAAATTAATATTACGTAAACAGCATTAACAGATTTAAAGGAATTATGATCAATTAACAAGTTTACTTCTTAATCGTGAATGAGTATTTAGCAGTTGATCTTGCTGCTTGAAGGAGAGTCTTGTTGGACTTTATTTTTTCGCGGAGAGTCAATTTCATCGTCGGATTCGTGCACAAACTTCCCGTATGAACGGCATTGACAGTGGACTGCAGTGCAGTGTGGCAGTCTTTGGCCAGCCTACTGCCTTGTTCGCTGTCTGGTGACGGGGTTGGCGGGTTAGGTCAAGGGGAAGTGGAGAAGAGCAATGTTTACTGATTAAGTGGGATTTGGAATTTGGGAAATGATGATTAGAATGGTTTTTAAATATTTATTTTAGTTTTTAGTGTATATTTATTAATATTTTTAGTATAATGGGTTATTTACATAAAAAAAAACGGCAACACTATTGCCGGTCGAAGGGACTGACCGGCAACCGGCCAAGTGGGGCAAAAACCAGCGTGCCGGAGCTTTATTGAAACAAAAACAAAACACTGAACATTTTCAACATTTCATCACTAAGTTAAAACATGAAAGGTTGATGCACAATTGCCCGGGAACGAGAACGGGAAGACACTAACGTTAAAGGCTTCCATGCACAACAGCCCGTGAAGCAAGCCGAAGGGAACAAATCAAATAATAAGTGTGTTAATTAGGCTATATTTGGTTATTTGTTATTCAGCAAATATATATTTAATTTATTTTGCATATTACTCGCGTAGGCTATATACGCGTTTCCAAGCAAAGATAGATGGCAGCACTAAAACGCAATATGTCGGACCGATCGGTGATAGAGGCGAGCTGCTTACGGCGGGCGCTGTATATTCAGTTGGCTTCAACTTGATTTTTGTTACATTTCTAATCATTTGCGAAAACATTGTTGATTAGGTATGTCATATCGTCCGCGTATTTTATTAGTTACATTCGTAAGTTTAGGGGATCGGCTTTATTAAAAACGGGAATTTAATGGCATTTTAAATTACAACAAATAATTGAGATTATTTGATGATATTAACTCCAAAATAACAAACCTTACTGTTAAACTATTAAATACAGGAACAAGTATATAAACTAATGTTGAATGATGAAGATCGATGATATTTTGCCAAGAAAATGTTGCCCAATACTAATAATTTCAATAATTTATTGATATCCAAAAATCAAAAGAGCTTCTAGCAAATTATAGCCCTACACTCGTTTTACAATGTAAACGCAATGGAGTAGGCCTATATGTATTTATCTACTATACACTTAGGACTACCGGTTTTTTAAATATACATTTTATTAAAAGTAGCCTATTGAATAGCTGATGGCCGTTTTTTATTATTGGTTTGTATGTCAAGAATGGCATGACGCGTCATTCTGCAGACAGATTTAAAATCTTGTAAGTCATATCATTATACTTACTCTATAGTTATAATATAAATCGTATTTATTATGATATTATGTAAAATATTATGTATTAAATGAACAATGACGGTAAATGGTATATGTAGGCCTACATTAATTATATAAGGTAGAAAAGGAGTTGGGACTTGTGCATAAGCCCTAATACAATTAATATTATTTTTGTTATTGTTTTGTTATTGTTATTATGAGTATGACTTTATTTCTATTAAATTATCATAATAAAACTAAAGAAGTATATCTCAATTAAAAGTGCCATAAGAAGCGAGCGATACTGTATGTGTGTGTTTACTATGAGTTGTGAACATTCTTGACGGTTTGAATTTGATTTAGTATTTATCGTACCCTGTTAGCCTATATTTGGTATATAGCCTATAAATACCAATGATTTATTATGATATTATAATTAGAAAATTGTAATATGGATACAAATGCCATCCTCGGTGTCTCATGGGTGCATGGGGCGCAGGTCTGAATATAGTAATATTATTCTGGTAAACATGGTCTCGAATCCCGCATATTGGAGAGCGATTTTATCATTTTGGTGTACCCCCATGCTTTTGTTAATCATCAATTAACAACATTTTGGGAAAGCAACGACAATGTACCTGTGATTGTATATATTTATAAGTGACAAACACGGAATGACCTGCGTTATTCAAGTAAGCACATAGCGCGCTCCTCCGACTATCACTGATCGGACAGTTGCATTTTTCGCCACCAGGTAGCAACCCCTTTGCTTGGAAACGCGTATAAATCATCAATCAGCTGATAAAATAGTGACAAGTCCTGGGCATCTTGATTATTTATTGTTTATCCTTGTTTTTACATTTTTTTACAACAAGAAACGGCGTCGACGCTAGCAAATATTTTGCTAAAGACCGGTGCACACAACTTCCTAAGGTTTAACGTTTAGGCCCTATGGCTTAACGAAGTTGAAACATGCCCAATGCGTTATCGCGTTCACATGATTTCCTAAGGTTTAAAAAGTTTAGGGTCTAAGGTTTAAGAAGATGAAAATATTTCAACTTCTTAGCTCTTAAACACTAAAAACTAAACCCAGCCAATGAGAAGCGAGCTCTCATAAATCCGGCCAATGGTGGCGCGCATACTAGTAACGTTATAGAAAATCATTTCTTAAGACCATAAACCATAAACTTTAAAACTGAAACCTTTGGAAAGTTTGTGCACCGGCCTTGAAACACTTGAAATCTTTGTAGAAATCTCGTGACGCGAAGAGCCTTGCTAAAGCACGTGAAACTAACACAGGTAGTTGGTTCTCCCACAAGTGCACGCAACTTCCTAAGGTTTAAGGTTTAGGCCTATGGTTGAACAAAGTTGAAACATGCCCAATGCGTTATCGCGTTCACATGATTTCCTAAGGTTTAAAAAGTTTAGGATCTAAGGTTTAAGAAGATGAAAATATTTCAACTTCTTAGCTCTTAAACACTAAAAACTAAACCCAGCCAATGAGAAGCGAGCTCTCATAAATCCGGCCAATGGTGGCGCGCATACTAGTAACGTTATAGAAAAATCATTTCTTAAGACCATAAACCATAAACTTTAAAACTGAAACCTTTGGAAAGTTTGTGCACCGGCCTTGAAACACTTGAAATCTTTGTAGAAATCTCGTGACGCGAAGAGCCTTGCTAAAGCACGTGAAACTAACACAGGTAGTTGGTTCTCCCACAAGTGCTTCTTGCACAAGGAAGGGAAATGACTTACTGGGCAGTCTTTGAGGGCGAGCGGCAGGTCGTTCCATGGGTTAACAACCCGGAAAGAAAAAGCACGTCGGCCGAGCACTCCTTTGGCCGGAGGGGGTTGGAGGCGGGGGAGGCTATTATCGTCGCCTCTCAACACGCAGCCCTAGATGATGCATGCGCACACATCAAAATCAGTGACGCCGCTGAGGCATCATCTAAAAAACACCAGGTCGGTGTACTGCAGGTGCATGTTCATTGGCAGAACCTGCTTCTGGTCACAGGGTGGGGGGGAGGTTACGGCCATGTATGAAATGCAATGCCCTTCTCTGCACCTTCTCAAGCTTGTAGTGTTCTCAATGGTGGTTGGGTCCCAGGCGGGGAGGCCGAAAGTTTGGTGGGCTTAACTAGCGACAGGTAGGCCATCCTCTTGACGCACAGTGTGCACCCGTGCAGGTTGCGGGCCACAAAACCCAGCACCTGCGCCGCCTTGGCCCGCACGATATCGGTGTGAACATTCCATCGAAGGTCGCTTGTGATGTTAATGCCGAGGAGGCGCTGCTTGTCGACGTACTCGAGTGAGACACCATTGATGGTGTATCGATGGCGTCCGAATAGTTCCGGAAATGTACGAAACGGGAACGTTACGGGAAGTTAAAACTTGGCGAAGTTTCCGTTGTCATCCACGGGATACGGAAACTGGAAGCTTTATTGGGCATCGTGTCATAAGTTAACATGAGATTAAACTTTCTTCACGTTCTTGTTCTCGTTCTCGGACAATTGTACATCGACCTTAACACTAAAATTTGAAATCTAACAAAACATAACAATTCCTGACGGTTACAAATGGGCCCTTCCGCCCGGTGGCAACCACTCACTCCCACCAGACCAAATTACTTCCCTCCCCTAAACAGGATCTGAATTCCCTCTAGGACCCACTAGCTACAACATCCCCAGACATGTCATTCCACTCCCTAACAGTCTTTTCCAAGAAACCATACCGACCCAGATCTGTTCTTACTACTTTCCGCTGGAACTTCCATGAATAATCCCCCCTACCCCTGTAAAGCCCCTTCTGCAGCCTATTGTGGATTTACCCCCACCCCCTATTTCCCCTGTACATATATCACAACCTAACCTCCCTTCTTCTTCCCTCTAATGACTCCCACCCCAACTCCCTTAACATTGCAGTGACACTGTCATATACCCTCTCTATATTCCCCTTATCATCCTCCTCCAACCGCCACCGCCTAACCTTTCCCGTAACCCTTCTTGCTGCCCTACGGTGAAAATTCTTTACCTCCAAAACCTCCTCCAGCCTATACGGATCCCATGCCGCCGCCCCATACTCCAGGACAGGTATAACCACCACCTTATACGACCGATCTTTTACTCCTCGGCTGGCCCCTCTTAGACTTCTCATAACGAATCCCAGAGGCCTATTCCCCTTCCTAACAACTTCTTGCACCTGATCCCTCCAACCCAAATCCTCTGCCAACATCACCCCCAAGTACTTATAAGTTCCTACTTTCTCCATAACAGCCCCCGTTAAAGTGTATGTCCTACCTACCTTAATTAATCTTCGCGAGAAACCAACCACCTTACATTTACGTATGTTCAAACTGATCTTCTTTGCTGTGACTCATTCCTCTGTTACCCCCAGATCTGCCTGCAACAGCCTAACATCTTCAATCCCCCTTATTGCTCCATACAAAACACAATTGTCTGCAAATAATCTTATCCTTGATGTTTGTTATTCCCAGCCCTATGTCATTTATAAACATAATAAACAATAAAGGTCCTAACACTGAGCCTTGTGGTACCCCCAATGTAACCTCTACTATGTGACAAAGTCTGAGACCTACCCCTCAAGAAATCACCAACCCACCTTGACCCCTTATTCCCCACCACATTGTTTACCTTCTCCATTAGCAAGTCGTGCGAGACCTTATCAAAAGCCTTTTCAAAATCAAGAAAAACAGCATCTACTCTGTCCAAAATATCCCTGATATTCTGCACTAATCCTACCAGTTGAGTGATACTAGAAAAACCTGCCCTGAAACCATGTTGAGCGTGAACCACGCCTCCCCTTCCAATGAGTTCCTAACATAGTCTGCAACTACTCTCTCCGTAATTTTGCTCCCTACTGAAGTCAAACTGACTGGCATATAATTTCCTATCGTACGACACATCTATCGCCAACAATCAGGGATCTTGCCCTCACTTAAAGACTTCCTACATACATACCCCAAATATCTTACCACGGCATCACCCCCAATTTTTTAAAATCTGCATCCCAAGCCGTCCTGCCCCGGAGCCTTTCCTACAACCATTTTGCCCAACACCCTCTATATATCCCTATCCAAAATTGTGAGTTGGGTGTCACTCCTTTTTTTCAATACGAAATCATAAAAAAAATGGCTTGGCCATTGAATTGGGTTCATGGCAAAGCAATTTTTTTATGATTTCGAGTTTAAAAATTTTACTTTTTTTACCACAAAAATCGTTGGCTTGGCGCTCGTCAACAGGCGAAATGATCTTACTTCTTTTCAAAGCAAAACTAGGGAGAAAGAATGAAAAGCTTGGCTCAACTTCTATATCTCACAGCATTCACAGCCAAAGACTTTTGAAGGAGAGCTTGGGTGCCGTTTTTTTTTTTTTTTTAACAAATTTTTGTAGCCTATTTGTGAGTAGATTATACCCTTGACGGCTAACCTCCCCATCATAAGTGTCCTCATTCAACCATGTTTCCATGCACACAATCACATCAGGCTCACACACACACACCTCAATCAGACCCCACAGCTTTTTAACTAGTTCCCCTCCCCTAACTCTTACTAATTAAGAGTCATAACCTTAACCCCTTGCTACTTTTCCCACTTACTCCCCCGCCCCCCCCCCTGGTCACTTAAGATTCTCCGCAATCCTGACAAAAAGTCTACCAAGTTCCCTACCTCCCCCCCCCCCCCCCCCAATTAAGTGCAATCTGTCCCTTGCCAAGAATCTTCTACCTACCCATGATCTGCTATTTACAAACAACGCACCCTGCTCATCACACACATCAGCCACACACTCATTCACCTCATCTCCGTCCTAATCCCTCTCCCATACTCCCTATCTAGAATCCCAGCTACAACCACCCTTGCCTGCCTATACTTTCCCTGCACCACTGTCACTAACTCCTTCACCCTCCCTACCACAATCCCTTGCATTCACACCCACACCAAGAGAAGATCATTTCTACCCACATTCAGCATCTGCAGCAGCGCCTAGGCCTAGGGCCTAGCTAGTCTACACTTACAAGCACCTACACTCTCCTAGAACTAACTAAAAACACCCCTAACAATATCACTAGGGCCTAAAAGAATATCTAGAACTAAACATGCCTAGTCTAGGCCTAGGCCTATCATAACCTAAAACACGTAAATGAAAAACTCAACCGAAAACCACGTGCGTAGGCTGCCTTCTAGACTAGGCCTTTACTAACACCTACAACTTCCCTAGAAGTTAGGTAATAAAAAAAAACACTTCTATAGCCTAACAATACCGTAACACATGAACTTAATCCCAAGCTGCTTAAGAAACAACCCACAAAACACCCAAAAACACTCAAAAAACCTCAAAAATAATTTCATTGTCAGAAGTGCTAGCTCTGAACCGCACGTCACACGGTCGCTCGGCTCGATTGCTGCCTGTATGCCTATGTGCTTAAATTGTTAGGTAATCTTTGTTGATATGATATTCAACATGCCTGTATGAATTTGAATGATTTGCTACATTGTTAATGACAGGTCCAGTAAATCAGCTATGGCCGGATTAGCCTAAGTCTAGTTTTTGTAGGCCTGCTGGCATAACCTAAAAATCTGTGACAACATCTAAAACTTGTCTAGGCCTACCACTTCAAGTGTGTAGACATACCTAAGGCTAAGAGTAAAATAAATGGATAAGAATTAATAATACACTACACTAAATGTGAGTCATAATTCCTACCTAACCAGAATGCTAGACCAAGGCCTAGCCCTAGAGTGGAATGGGCTGACCAAAGGGATAGGGCCTAGAAGCTGCTAGTGAGCAAAAATAGGCCTAAAATGAAGAATTAAAGTCTCTGGACCCTTATTCTGTTTCTTTTCGACAACTCTTCAAAGTCACTTTTGTGAAAGCGTTTCACTTCACCAAAATTCGAAAAGTGACAAGAAAGCGATTCTGTTTGCAAAATGAGATCTATGATAACCGGAAGTTCTAGTTTTTGAAAAGTGAGATCTCTTGGCCAATGAGGAGACAGTTAGGTATGTAGGCCTACTAACAATGCAGTCAGCAGCACCACCATGTAGGCCCTAAAGACAAAAAGTCGGATGTTTTTAAGCAAACAATTAGGGGAGGCTATGGAAAAAGTTAGGAAATATGTAAAATTTGTATGATGTATTGCATTGTGTAATTGTCCTCATACCTCACAGAGTCACACCCACTATTATATCATTATCAAAGTGGAATTGGGATGCTTACAAGCCAACAGTGGGCCTACAACTGGTTTGACATATTGTGTTGTTGTCAGCCTAGTAGGCCTATATTTCACGGACCAATCTGAGCCCGCCCCGAGTTCTCATCTACCAATCACATCTTAATAGGCCTACTTCTCACCGCGATTTTTATAAGCTTTTGAATTAGCAACAGAATTGCAGTTGTCACTTCTCACTCGAAATTCAACAGTTTCGAATAGTGAGAGAAACAGAATAAGGGTCCTGGGGCCTAGGCCTAGGAATGGGGGGCCCAACCTAAATGGAGGAGGAAAACGAGCAAAAGGGGGAGAGACGGGGGAAATGGAGATAAGAGAGCAGTCAAGGAGGCTCCCCTAAGGGCAACTTGTCGCACCATAGGGATGGTAGGGTCGGAACATGTTCGGTTGGGGGGGTCCAACTATTTTTAGTGGAAGTTTGTAGGGGGGTTAGAAGGGTGGTTTAGGCCTACATTTCACACCAAATTTAAACCACCCTCCTAGTCCGACCCAAACCAGGTCCAGTATAACCGGTGCCTACTCCTTTGGTTGGGGGGTCCAAATGCTTTTTGCGATGTTTTGCGTGAAGCGCGTCTGTGATAAATGAAATTTAATACTAAGTAGGCCCTACATATTTCGCCGCCGCCCCCCCCCCCCCCCAACCTACGATTCCCTCACAAGACAACCGTAAAAAATTTTGCCCCCCCCCAAACCCCGCAATTGAGAACAAGTTTTCCATACACTTAGGCCCCTAGGTCTTGAAGGCTGAAGGTTAACCTAGGCCCAGGGGTCGGGTAACCTGCCGCTCCCGGAGCCCCCCCCAGGGCATGCGCCGCTCCTAGTGGGGGTCTAAGCTTTGGCTCTATAGCTAGTTTTATTAAGAAAATTCAATAATTAAATCCAAAGTCAATTAGGCCTAGGCCTAGGGCCTACCGTCAAGTCAAATTGCAGCTTTCAACATGAGGGACGCAAAGAAACACGAAATACCCTTGACGAAAATCGCTCGTATCGTATTAACAGTGATTGAACTGACTAATTCAGTGTTATTGATTGTAGAATGCAGTGGTTTTCCAATTGTATAATATGTGAAGTTTACTTCCAATAATAAATTAACATTGAGTGACACTTTTTGAAGAGTTTTAGAAAACTTTTCCCATGAAATATCCAAAAATACTGTGCTGAACTGCAGAAGCCACGAATAGTGCAGGTTCGACCTGTTTGTGCGTTTATCGTGTTTTAAAGTACAAATTGCTCTATTATCTGTGCTAGGGCCTAGGTCCAAGCCTAGCCCTGTCAAAACTAACCTGCAAACTCGTGCGGCGTTAGACAGCTCCGTCAAGGACAGGTAGTGAAATATTCCACGCAAAATTCCATATTCTTGTGGAAGCGATGGTCTCTCACTCAAAGCAATTTTATCGTCCTTGCGGTTTTGGTTTTTACTGCTTTAATAGACGAATCTGGAGGAAATCTGCGCTTTCTAGACCTACCACTCACAGAACCCGCCATTGTAGCCTTGTAGGGCCTAGTTGCCGAAAGGAGTATGTTTACATGCGTCACTGCTAGACGGTTGGCAAAGTTGGCAATATGTTGGCACCAATGATATTTTACACCTATACACCACCTACCAAGCGTAGCAAATTGAAGCGTCGATATGCCACATTCAAGATGGCGATTTGGCAGTAACTTATTTTTCTGGATTGTTAGATAATATGGTTTTAGCTTGTGCAGCATGGGAATGCACAAACAGAATCAATAAGACGTTATTGGATAACGGAATTTAGAAATCATTTGGTGTTAATGGCTAATATGCTCACCTGCTGTCAACGTGCTGTCAACCTGACGGCCATCACAGAAGTGGATTAAGGACTGGGGATCTAGCCTAATGTTAATTTGATAGCAAGATGCTCACCGCCTTTTAAGCTACTAAATTATCTTGTAAGCGGTGGGATCATTGGGTTGTATGGGTGGTATCTTGTGTTTGTTATTTTTGTAGCAAAGTTTCTAGCGTCAGAATTTAGATAACGATAAATCGGCAAATTACTGTTATAAATGCCTCCTAAATTTAAGTTTCAAGAAGGTAAGATGAAACTAAATTTGTTTAAAGGTCGGTGCACAAACTTCCTAAGGTTTATGGTTTAATGGTTTAAACGAAGTTAAACATGCCCAATGCGTTAATCGCGTTCCATTCTTTCCCAATGTTTAAGGTTTTAGGGTCTAAGTTTAACAAAGATTGAAAATATTTCAACTTCTTAGCTCTTAAAACACTAAACACTAAACCTCGAGCCTATGAGAAGCGTGACTCTCCAAATCCGGCCAATTGTAGGCGCGCGTACTAGAAACGTTATAGAAACACATTTCTTAGACCATAAACCATAAACCTTAAACCTAAAACCTTCGGAAAGTATGTGTCACCGAGCTTAAGCAACGAGAAATAGGTAGGCGTAGGCCCTAGTCCGGGCCCTCGGTCGTCAATGGGCCTAGGCCTAGGGGCTGTTGTTAGGCCTATTTTCTTCTCCTGCAGGTGACTGTGTAGGGCTAGGCCTAGGCCTAGCCCTAGGCCCTAGTCGGTGACATGCTTTTTTGTTCCATTCCTCTAGTTTTTCAACTTCTTCCAGGTTTCTCTCTTGCTTCAAAATCCTGATCATTGCTACTAAACTCCTGCTCCTTCCGCGCATCCCGAATACCAAGCCACCCTTGGTTTTCTCCCTCTCAGCCCCCTGCCTGGTGCACCATCCATTAGGCCTAAGGGCTAGGCTAGGCAGTGATTTCAATTTCTCAACAAAACCTTTTAATTCCTTTTCGGTAAAAATGCCGTATAGCGCCTCACGCAAAATACACGTGGAAAGGGTGGTACTTTTTCGGTTGGTATGGACAGTTTTTTTAGGTCCCCCACCACCCCATCTGCCAAACCATTCCACTCGACTATTGTTCTGTCTGGCCAAATAAGAATACTTTCCCACGTCAGTTCCCCTTGTTCCCCTCTCGTACTTCCACCCATGATCTCTTCTTGAAATGTAGCTAATTAGGCCCTAGCCCGCCTTGAACCGAACTATGAAGTTCATGCCATCCTTCTTGCACTCTCGATAAGGGTCAGCTATGGCGCAGTTCCTCGACACACTTTCGGCCTTAGCAAATAATTGTTGTTCTATGTTTTTCACTGTATTTCAGCCATTGTATCTCCGAAATAGTTGGGGAATGTCTCAAAACGTTCCGGCGAATCGAGGCTGTTCATGGTAGGTGTACAAAACGTATCCTATGTTTATTACTTCTGGTCGAATCCACCAAACAGTCCGAAGGCCTGCATCGAATCAATTCTCGACCTGAGGCTTTTATTTCGTAAACCTACTTCTCGACAGCCCCACGTAACCAATCTCGACCATGCGTGGCAAAATCCCGAATGTTAGCACTTCGCCGAATATTATCAAAATCATAAATCGCCCAGAGTTTAAGTAGCATTTATAAAAACGGTATAAAGATTTCCCATCAAAATACATATTTTCGGTGCCGTAAACCATCAACTTTGACAAAATAGACCGATTCGCCGGACCACGTAAACGCCACGGCCCTAACCTAGGTCGAGAACCCATTTTTCCCTGCGGCCACGAGGGAAATCTCTGCGTACGTTCCGCCATGACAGTTGTCACCGTCAACTTGCCGGTGCTGAATTCAAATTTGAGGGTGTAATTATAAGCTAAATACTAAATAAAGGCAATAAACGGTAAATACAATGTTTTAATAGCAACATAAATGCAACACATTATGTCCTGAAGCCCAAATTAAACATGAAGAAAACCCTTGTTTGAAAATGTGCGACCGCCGACGCAAACCTTGTTAGCGCGATCTATTTTAGCCCACATTCTTGAGTCTAACCCATAACGTCCTATTAAAAATTCGAGGAACTCTACTATTTGACGGAATTGCAATTTTTTTGTTTTTTTACTTTATTTTTCTTTCCTTTGCCAAATCAACTGATATTTCAAAGTAGATTAAAAATAAATGCGCGAAACGCAATTAAAAATAATTTTCCAGCTTCTGTTTTATAAACAAAATGTAAGTTGTATAAGTAGCGCGGGTTGCGAAAACGCGGCCTAGGCCTAAATACCGTGCTGAGATAGTTATCACTGCAAGTTACCTTACAAGAAACACAAAAAAAAATCCAAAATAGAATCATCACGTTTTTACTGTTATAATAAAAAAAACTTCAAACCTTTAACGTCGCCTATTTTAAAACAGAAAAAGAAAATCCTTTTTGTGGTGAAAGTCATCCCTTTAATATTTTAAAATAACGACGTAAAGGTTTTGTAGGTTGAGTATTTTTAGGCCGAAAATGGTTGGTACGCCGAGTAAGTAAATCAAGCGAAGAGTACATACCAAACATGGCGATCCAATGACAGTGAATGAGCGAGTGTTGGTGTTGAAATATGTGTTTATTCTATTTAATGTGGTAGGCCTATATTTTCAAGTGAATTAGTATAGAATAAATCGTTTAATAAAAATGAGTCTTCTTCATTTTGTTTCTATTTTGAAGTGTTTTTTTTTATTCTTTTTTCTTTGGTAACAAAACTGTGTTGAAAAGTTTGGACAGTGTTGTGGGGTAGGGCTCAGGTGGTAGGGATTGCGTGTGTTATTCTCAATAAAACTAAAAGTGATTAAGATAAGTCCAAAACATACTTTCCCGCTCAGCCAAAAACCAAGTAAACACATAATCAATATTCAATTAGAAAAAGGAAAAATCATAAATTTAATGTAAAATAACCTTCCCGTCCAAATTAAGATTATACCAAAATTCACGATATTCGATACATTTTAATCGTTACGCGTCGATTTTGGTACAGTCTTCATGAAAACATTGATCCCGATCTAATAAAACCAATCCCAGAGCTGTCACAAGGGATCAACACAACATGGTTTTATTTTGATAAATTGTTGGCGTGCGCGTAAGGGTGGTCGGGCACTGGTGATGGTCCGAGAACTGCATACCTTACCCTAACCCTGTACATTTTCCCCAGTCTGTCCTGCCTTGTCCCGTGTAACCTACCTCACCATCCCTCCTACACTCGTAACACCTCTCCGTATTCCCGTTTCCATCCACCACCTCCCTCCACGTCCTTCTTACGGTAGGCCTACTTCTGTCGTTGGTATGGACCAACTCTGTTACAAGGGGAAAAGCATTGGTTAGGGGGTGGGCGTGGGGGGCAAAGCGTATGTTTTAATAATATAATAATAATAATGATAATTGATAATATTGTAAAACAAACGTGCTTTGCACGACCCCCCCACCTGCGTACCTAAGCTTTTCCCCTAAAATTGCAATCCTAAAGGAGGACCTGACATGGTGATGGTAATTTTAACGCTGTGGCTATTTAACCCGTAGCTACGGAAAAATTATGTTATCCAATTAAACCGTAGACTGTACTACGGTAACAAAAAAATTCTTCCAGACCTTTAACGTTGCTATTTTAACGAAATCCTTTTTTCGAGTTGTTGTCCGTCCGTTTTGCTGTTTTATTAACAACAAAAAAACCTTCCCAGACCTTTATCGTTTTTCTATTTTAAACAAAAGTCCTTTTGCTTAGGCTGCCTACCTACACGTCGAGGTGTAGAGATAAGGCTTTTTCCTAAATAGGCCTAGGCGAAGCACTTTTTTAAACGCTTTTATCATCTAGAATTGTGTTTGCGACGGGCCGAATGTAGTGAACATCATTTGCAAAAAAACTGGACCCAATAGAATGGTAAAAAAAAAAACGACCAAACAAAAATTTGAACCGCCGACCTTTCGCATAGAATTCGGGACGCGCTACCACTCTGCCACAAATGCACTGTGAATATTTTGAGCTATGGCCTGTTAGGTGGTACCGTACTGCTACAGACGATTTGTTATTGTTAATTTGTCCCGTAGCCTACGGTTACAATAGGCCCTTCAAAATTTTTAATATAGTATTCTCAGATACTATTTAACGACAATATGTGCAGCATTAGAGCTTCAGTCAGCAAATGGTAGGCCTACCTGCGTTTGTGCGCACGCCTTTTCGTCTACTAGCATGTGACCGACATACGTCCTGAGCCAATGAGGCGGCAATTAATACCACAGGGGGGGGCAGTACGTTCTTCATAATATCTTTCGCGCAATGAATGGCAGAATAACCCAAAGGCGTATAGGTTTTTTTTTTTTTTTTTTTTTCGTACAAGTAGAATATCGTGCACGATCTGCGCAAACAGCTTGGAATTAACCTTATGTCCTCTTAGCGGCTTGGCAATTTATTTACTGAAAAATACACGCGTTTTAACTTTGTTTCCTCGCTTCTCACCTGCCATTCGTGGCAATGTGGTTCGGGCCTCACGGGAATCTTCGGCACTCGCTACCGGCTGTTTCCGAAAATTGTTCACGGCGCCGAGCAAGTAGCGACTGCATTAAACTACCCTGTTTCTCTGTTGACAATTTTACTTGGCGATGATTACTGTTGTGCACAAAATTCTCATAAAATTCAATAAGGGCCTATTGCCCTTTTCATGTACTATTGGCAAAATATAAGCCATGGACCAGGGTTTGCTTGCTAGTTTCGAGGAGATTTTCATAAAAATGCTATGAAGCTTTCACATTTTACTAGGCCTACTAGCCCCTATGGGTAGCCCTGCGCTTATTATGGACCATCCCGGTGCGGGCGAGGAAGAAGCCTGCCAGACCGCACCCTAAACACGTTGAGCGCAAGGCGGTCGTTGCGGGAGGCAAAATTAAAACACATGTGTTGTAATTAAATTATATTGGCGAAAGCCCCTAAACACATAATTTAATTATGGTTTGCGGCATACTTTAAAACGAATATTTCAGCTCTATGCATGCAAAAATTGATGATGCTGGCACTTATTGCTTATCAGATGTAAGAATGAAAGTTTGCTGCCACGCGATATTACACTGCCACTTCTATCGGGGTTGAGTGGTTAGGCCAGTGTGACGTCACACACTAGTAGACGAAAAGGAGACCAAATACCTCGAAAACGAGTGACTTAGAGAAATGCTTGTTTGGCGGGGGGGGGGGGTAATCGTACTTATTTCAGATGTAGATCCAGCTTTGCTTACCCGTGCCGGTCCCTCCTTTAAAAAGTTGGTCCATACCACGACAGAAGTGCCTTTCTTTACTTGCAACACTCTTTTGGCTGCCCTCCTCTGACCGCTTTGAGTCCTGCCTTTCTCCTGCTTTATAGGGAATCCCATAAAGCAGCCCCGTACCTGGCCTAGCTAGCTAGCCCTTCAGGTTGCAAAAAGGCCCCTCTGCCTGGTGGCCTGGTGGTGAATTAACCTCGCCCACCCCCTCCCCGAACGTGGGATCTGAACTTCCTTGAAGACCTAAAGCCTGGACTAGCCTATCCACAATATCTCTAGGCAAGTCATTCCACTCTAATTATCCTTTCCAAGAAACCAATTGCTGCCAAATTTGTTCTTAGGCCTAAGGCTGCAAGCCTACCCCATTCTGCTGGAACTTTGATTCCCCTCTGCTCTTTATTGCGCAACAGCCCTCCTGCAGCTATTGCAATGTCCCCCAAGAACTTCAACTCCTATTTCACTTATGCCTACCCATTCTCCTTCCCTCCAATAATATAACTCCCCCAGCTTTCCCAACATGGCAGTAACCACTATTGTAAACCTTCCCGTAGCCCGTTTTTTTTTTTTTTTTCCCCCCCCCCCCTCCCCAAATTTTCCTCACAAACTTCACCGCTTATTCTTCCGTTGACCCCCATTTGCTGGGTATGTTGCTCTTTATCCATATCCTTCAACTTCCCCTATTCTGATACAGATCCTAAGCTTCTAACACCCATACTCAAGAACAGGTCCTAAGCACTGCATGTGTAGGAGCCTACATTCCGATCGCTCCTAAAATGTCTAAAACAAAGACATAGCTCTATTCTTCCTCCCTAACTAACTTTCTTGCACCTATTAGGCCTACCCTATATAAAATCGTCGTAAGAAAGATAGGGAGAAAGAGGGGGAAAAAAGTTAAAGGCAGGAAAAATGGGGAAGGAAAAGGGGGGAGAGAAAGAAAAATGAAAGACCCCCAACCCCCCCCCCCCCTACTCCTACTACGGTAGGGCTTAGTGCTCTAGAAGTAAGAACCTTCTAGATGTGATGTTTCTGTTAGTATGCTATAAGATAATATTGGTGTTATGATTGCAAAGATATCAGCTACAAAGTAGGGTAGTCTATGTACCAAACATAACCATGTTAGTCTTAGGCTACTCATGTTCGTGTTATTTACTGATAATGTGAAAAATATAAGTACCAGAACTCTATTTAAAAATCAAGTAAAAAGTTTTTTTAGTTGGATTCACTGCTTCTATTCTGATCACTGAATTTCTGGCATGACATATTAGTACCTAGGCCTACATTTACTTCTGAATAGCCTACACTGCAATGAAATAATACATGATTAGTAGTATACTATACCCTAGTAATATATGTGTAGCCTAGTAATAATTCTAATTTACCTGGGGTTTAATATACTTGACCTCTGTACGGTATGTTTTTTATCTCATGTTCTTTGTTTTATCTTATGTTTTTTAATTATATCATATTGTACACTCTTTGTGTACTGATTTGTATTTTTTATGTACTAGATTTTAACCCCTGGACAACTTCGCATACTTTGGCCTGTTCCGGTGAAGTGCACATGAGTGTTTTTCAAATTAAGGCTTGTAAATAAAAAATAAAATAATCATCGTTACAAATTTTCCTGAAACTAGAGTTTATTATTATTTTGTGGTTGTCAAAATTGAAATATCTTCTGGGTTGTTCTCAAGAGTACAGAAATTTAAATGTAGGCCTAGTCCTATCTGTAGGCCTGATCTTAAATATCGTTCGTGCCTCCCATTTTTCGCGTTTTTCAGAAGGATAGGCCTGACGCTTGTATTTGTACCTCCAACACCAAAAAGTTTGTAGCCTACAAACTTGGCACACATTTCGTGGTCTCGTGGCTGTTGAATGCTCTTGATAAGAACTCGTTCTACAATCATCGTAAAACTATTAAGCCTAGACACAAAAGTTTCGGGAAATTTAAATAAAGAACGCACAAATTCTTGCATCCAAGGATGGGATTTCCTAATGCTTCGAATTTCCGGTCTGACAACATGGCTAGCCAGACCACGGCGGCGGCTGGCTGGCCGCCATCACAGAGGCATACCACACGGCATACCACCCTTTTATCGTGACTTTTTTGATGGGATCGGGTCACGTTGGAAGAAAAGTAGGTTAGGGGGAGTGGGGGGGGGGGGAGCGCGAAGCACGTATGTTTTTACACTATTATCATTACCGTTATTATTGGACGCAAGCCTACACGCTTCGCCGTCCTACCCCCGCCCCCACGCCCCCTAACTACTTTTCCACAGTTGGCCTGTCCCATCCAAAAACCCTTTTATCTTCCCCCTGATGTTGAGGAAAAACCACTCTTAGTAGGGCGATTCCTATTTGTAGCAGTTAGGCATGCCCTCTCCTAGGTAAACTTAGGCCTAAATAACTTCATTCAAATCCAACGATGTATTCAAAATATGAAAATTTGCTACCACATACACTTTTGTAATTTCCAATCCAGCTGTAGTTTCTCCAGCAATACTTACTCTCCTCTTGACCATGTCAATGGTTAAATGACTCAATGAATATCAGTCATCATCCAATCAATATATGTGTATACCAGAACCTATGTTATTATACTTATAGGGTGCTATAGCAAAGATTATTCATGGTTTCACCTAGGCACATTTATATAGGCCTAGCCTAGCTTAATGCATGGTGTTAATTTGGCTTATGAACATATTTTGTATTGTATCTTCTCTCACCCTATGCCTGCTAAGTTGCGATGGTAATATCTAATACGGTTGTCCAACCGTCCGAATTTCTCCAGACTAGTCACGCTACCATACGTTTATCTCATTAAAATGCGTTTTCTTTTTTTCTTTATCGGAGGCAGCCCAACGATTGCGGCAACATCTTTAATACGTGTTGTGCACACCTCAAATCACACACATGACGTATCTCCTCCACTTGCTTTACAAAGTTGTCTGCAAACTCATTTGCAATGCTCTCATCGGTGTGTTTCTTACCTAAATATTTGTTAACAACTGTATCAACTGAGTCTTTGATTTTGCGGCCCGAGATTACATTTATGGTTTGCCACAAATCCTTCGGTCCACTGCAATTATTTATCGATTGCCGGTAATATATAATAATATAATAATAATAATAATAAATAATAATAATAATAATAATAATAATAATAATAATGATAATTGATAATATTGTAAAACAAACGTGCTTTGCACGACCCCCCCACCTGCGTACCTAAGCTTTTCCCCTAAAATTGCAATCCTAAAGGAGGACTGACATGGTGATGGTAAATTTTAACGCTCTGGCTATTTAACCGTAGCTACGGAAAAATTATGTTATACAATTTAACCGTAGACTGTACTACGGTAACAAAAAAATCTTCCAAGACCTTTAACGTTGCTATTTTAAACGAAAGTCCTTTTTCGGTTGTTGTCGTCCTTTTTTGCTGTTTTATTAACAACAAAAAAACCTTCCAAGACCTTTATCGTTTCTATTTTAAACAAATGTCCTTTTTAGGCTGCCTACCTACACGTCGAGGTGTAGAGATAAGGCTTTTCCTTAAATAGGCCTAGGCGAAGCACTTTTTAAACGCTTTTATCATCTAGAATTGTGTTTGCGACGGGGCCAAATGTAGTGAAATCATTTGCAGAAAAAACATGGACCCAAATAGAATGGTAAAAAAAAAAACGACCAAACAAAAATTTGAACCGCCGACCTTTCGCATAGAATTCGGACGCGCTACCACTCTGCCACAATGCACTGTGATATTTGAAGCTATTGGCCTAGTTAGGTGGTACCGTACTGCTACGGACGATTTGTTATTGTTAATTTGTCCGTAGCCTACGGTTAAATAGCCACTTCAAAATTTTAATATAGTATTCTAGATACTATTTAACGACAATATGTGCCAGCATTAGAGCTGTCAGTCAGCATGGTAGGCCTACCTGCCGTTTGTGCGCACGCCTTTTCGTCTACTAGCATGTGACGACATACTGGCCTAGCCACTAGAAGATGATTGAAGCGGCAATATAATACCACACGGCAGTAAACGTTCTTCATAATATCTTTCGCGCAATGAATGGCAGAATAACCAAAATGCGTATACGTACAGTAGAATATTCGTGCACGATCATGCCGCAAACAGATTGGAATTACCCTTATGTCTCTTAGCGGCTTGGCAATTATTTAATGAAAAATAACACGCGTTTTAACTTTTGTTTCCTCGCTTCCACCTGCCATTCGTGCAATGTGGTTCGGGCCTCACCGGGAATCTTCGGCACTCGCTACCGGCTGTTTCCGAAATTGTTCACGGCGCGAGCAAGTAGCGACTGCATAATAAACTACCCTGTTTCTCTGTTGCACAATTTTACTCGCGATGTTACTGTTGTGCACAAAATTCTCATCAAATTCAATAGGGCCTATTGCCATTTTCATGTATTGGCAAAATATAGCACCATGGACCATGGTTTGCTTGCTGGTTTCGATTCTCATAAAAATGCTATGAACTTTCACATTTTACTACTAGCCCCTGAGGGTAGCCCTGCGCTTATTATGGACCATCCGGTGGCGAGCGAGGAAGAAGCCTGCCAGACTCGCCCTAAACACGTTGAGCGCAAGGCGGTCGGTGCGGGAGGCAAATTTAAAACACAATGTGTTTGTATTAAATTATATTGGCAAGCCCCTAAACAACATAATTTAATTATGTGTGGGGCATACTTTAAAGCGAATATTCTGCTCTATGTATGCAAAAACTGATTATGCTGGCGCTTATTGCTTATCAGATGGAAGAATGAACGTTTGCTGCCATGCGATATTACACTGCCACTTCTATCGGGGCTGAGTGGCTAGGCCAGTGTGACGTCACACACTAGTAGACGAAAAAGGGAGACCAAATACCTCGAAAACGAGTTGACTTAGAGAAATGCTTTTTTCGGTAATCGTACTTATTTCAGATGTAAATCAACTTTGCTTACCCATGCCGGTCCTCCTTTAAAAAGTTGGTCCATACCAACGACAGAAGTGCCCTTCTTACTTGCAACACTCTTTTGGCTGCCCTCCTCTAGACCGCTTTGAGTCCTGCCATTTCTCCTACTTTATAGGGATCCCATACAACAGCCCCGTACACTGGCCTAGCTAGCTAGCCCTTCAGGTTGCAAAAAGGCCCATCTGCCTGGTGCCTGGTGGTGAATTAACCTCGCCCACCCCCTCCCCGAACGTGATCTGAACTTCCTTGAAGACCTACAAGCTAGGACCTAGCCTATCCCACAATATCTCTAGGCAAGTCATTCCACTCTAATTATCCTTTCCAAGAAACCAAATGCGTGCCCAAATTTGTTCTTAGGCCTAAGGCTAGCAAGGCCTACCCCATTCTGCTGGAACTTTGATCCCCTCTGCTCTTATTGCGCAACAGCCCCTCCTGCAGCTTATTGCAATGTCCCCCAAGAACTTCGACCCATATTTCACTTAGGCCTACCCATTCTCCTTCCCTCCAATAATATAACTCCCCAGCTTCCCCAACATGGCAGTAACACTGTTGTAAACCTTCCCTGTAGGCCCTTCTCATTTTCCTCCCAACTTCACCGCTTAATTCTTCCGTTGACCCCCATTGCTGGGTATGTTGCTCTTTCTCCATATCTGCAACTTCCCCTATTCTGATACAGATCCTAAGCTTCTACACCCATACTCAAGAACAGGTCTAAGCACTGCACTGTGTAGGAGCCTACATGCCCGATCGCTCTAAAATGTCTTAACACAAAGACATAGCTCTATTCTCCTCCCTAACAACTTCTTGCACCTATTAGGCCTACCCTAACCCCAACCCCCCCCCCCCCCCTACTCCCTACTACGGTAGGGCTTAGTGCTCTAAGAAGTAAGAACCTTCTAGATTGATGTTTCTGTTAGTATAAGCTATAAGAATAATATTGTGTATGATTGCAAAGAGTATCAGCCTACAAAGTAGGGTAGTCTAGGTACACATACCATGTTATCTTAGGCTACTATGTTCCTGTTAAGTTACCTGATAACTTGAAAAATATAAGTACCAGAACTCTATTTAAAAATCAAGTAAAAAGTTTTTTATTAGATCACTGCTTCTATTCTGTCACTGAATTTCAGGCATGACATATTAGTAGGCCTACATTTACTTCTAATAGGCCTACACTGCATTGAAATATAATGATTAGTAGTAGTATATATACCCTAGTAATATAATGTGTAGGCCTAGCCTAGTAATAATTCATAGATACCGGGACTTGACTTCTGTACTTATGTTTTATCTCATGTTCTTATGTTTTATCTTATGTTTTAATTTATCATATTGTACACATCTTTGTGTACTGATTTGTAGTTTTTATGTACTAGATTTTAACCCTGACAACTTCGCATACTTGCATGTTCCTGTGACGTGCACATGAGTGTTCAAATGAAGGCTTATAAATAAATAAATAAAAAAATAAAAAAATCATCTTAACAATTTTCCTGAAACTAGAGTTTATTATTATTTTGTGGTTTGTCAAAATTGAAATATCTTCTGGGTTGTTCTCAAGAGTTACAGAAATTAAATGTAGGCCTAGCCCTATCTGTAGGCCTATCTTAAATATCTTGCGTGCCTCCAATTTTCGCGTTTTTCAGAAGGGTAGGCCTACGCTTGTATTTGTACCTCCAAACACAAAAAGTTGTAGGCCTACAACTTGGCACAAATTTCGTGTCTCGTGGCTGTTGAATGCTCTTGATAAGAACTCGTGTCTACAATCATCGGTAAAACTATAGCCTAGACACAAAAGTTTCACAAATTAAAGAACGCACAAAATTCTTGCATCCAAGGATGGGATTTCCTAATGCTTCGAATTTCGGTCTGACAACAATGCTAGCCAGACCACGGCGGCGGCTGGCTGGCCGACATCACAGAGGCATACCAACGGCATACCACCCTTTATCGGTACTTTTTTAGATGGGACGGGTCAACGTTGGAAAAGTAGGTTAGGGGGAGTGGGGGGGGGGAGCGCAAAGCACGTATGTTTTACAATATAATCATTACCGGTATTATTGAAACGTAAGCCTACACGCTTCGCGTCCTCCCCCGCCCCCCACTCCCCCTAACCTACTTTTCCACAGTTGGCCTGTCCCATCCAAAAACCCTTTTATCTTCCCCCTGATGTGAGGAAAACACTCTTAAGTAGGCGATTCCTATTTGTAGCAGTTAGGCAGTGCCCTCTCCTAGGTAAACTTAGGCCTAATAAACTTCATATCAAATCCAACGATGTATTCAAAATATGAAAATTGGCTACCACATACACTTTTGTAATTTCAATCCAGCTGTAGTTTCTCCAGCAATACTTAATCTCCTCTTGACCATGTCAATGGTTAAATGACTCAATGAATATCATCATCATCCAATAACAATATTATGTGTATACCAGACCTATGTTATTATTACTTATAGGGTGCTATAGCAAAGATTATTCATGGTTCACCTACGCACATTTAGTATAGGCCTAGCCTAGCTTAAGTGCATAGTGTTAATTTGCTTATGAACATATTTTGTATTGTATCTCTCTCACCCTATGCTGCTAAGTGCTGATGGTAAATCTAACTACGGTTGCCAACCGTCCGGAATTTCTCCAGACTAGTCACTACATATTGATGAAATTTCTTCTGGCTTTGCTTTTTTCCCAATAAGTTGGAAGTGTAGATGTGAGCTTTGTAGGAGTCTTTTCTATAGTCCAGATTTAACAGAAAATTTATAAATTTCTGCTCTTTTTCCTCGTTGATGGCTTTGGTGAGGGCGTTTTGAGCTTCAAGAAGCTATTCTTTGCTGGTTGGGGTCTTTTGCTGTTCTGCATCTTGTCTACATTTGTTGCGCTTTATCCTCAGATTTTTAAGTCTTCTGCTCCAAAAGGGTTTGTAGTTTTTGCGGGATCCTCTGGGAATGTGTTTGCGTGCAGCGTCCTAAAAAGAAAAAGTGAGTTTTGAGTTTTCCGTGAAGAGTAGGCCTAGTTTCAAGAGAAATCTTTTAAATCACAGATTTTCAAAGACACAGGCGACCACCCTGACCAATCAAAAGTGCACTGTGTTTCATACTTCCATTTAAAAGAAAATCCAAAGTTCTCGGGTTGAGTGAAATGGATGATTGTTGTAAAAAAAAGTTGCGTCTCCCCCCCCCCCCCCTCCCCCATCTTATGAGGCTTCGTCCAGAATTCCATTCCTGGTAAAGGCCTTAAAATGTAATTGTTTTCTTCAAGGTTCTACAGTTGGTTACATATTGACCTAGATAGTTCCAAGAACATTGCAATGTTAAATGCTCCAACTTACCACTCTGCAGATGCTAAAAATGGCTTAAGTGCCAGTAGAATAGATTATAGATTATAACCTAGATACTATATTTCACCCTCTCTCTTCGGATAAGATTATATCTGTGCCATGTACTGGATCAATGTGAAATAAAGATTAGGTATTATTAAATAAATAAATTATAACATTTTATATTGAATTAACTTTGGCCCTATTGTATGTATTATTTACCTATTCTACTCTTTCACAGGAGAAAAAGTCCTCTGCTTCCATGGACCACTTATTTATGAAGCCAAATGCCTTGACTCCGAAGTTAAGGACAAGACAATTAGATATTATATCCACTATGCTGGATGGAACAAGAGGTCAGTCCATACTATCTAAACACGTACCCTACCACAAACTGAATTTTATATGGGTTCAACGTTCACTACCTGGCAAATTCATTGGTTCCCTCAAAGTTTTTTTGACAAAATTAGACCCAGGATTTTAATAATTACAATTTCAATTTTTGTTTGCCTTGTTGGTATTCAATAAACATGTTTTTAAAATTGCTGCTCTTGCTATGCCAACCTTGCCAGATGTGCTGCTAATATTTAGGAGCAAAATATTTATTTCTATATCGTCGGTGAAGTGGCAATGGCAAGTGACTTTTTTGACCAAATTCACTTTGTTGTTGTTTCGACATTGTGAATTCATTTGGTGCCGTTTAAATTCGTATTCGTTTGAAATGGGCCAATAGTAAGGCTTAAAAGAGCTTAGGGCCCTAGGCCAATATTAAAACCTCGTATGAAAAAGAGGCTTGAGAAGGCTGTGGAAATACCGCGTACCGGTATCTTCCACTGGCATCTTCCATCCCAGTCATTCTATCCAGTCATGACCCAGCTGTCTAAGTGCTAGGCTAGAGATAACAACAAGCGATCTCAAATCTTGTACCAGTAGATCGTTAGGTATACCAATTACAATTGGTGTTAATGTGATTTGTGGATGTGTATATTGTGAAATGATTAAATGTCTAGGCTTCACTCAGTTACTGAGTAGTGTTTCGTACAAAAACAAAATACAAACGGGCCCAATTCTTCTTTTTTTCTTACCAACATTTCCTATTGCATTTCTTATTTGTACCGAATTCGGAATTAACCATAAATAAAATAGTAGGCCTAGATACTGTATTTTACTGTGGTATAGCAGCTTTTCAACAAAGACAATCACTGGTTAGGCCTACTTACAAATAAATATTGGTGGCGGGCTTGGATATTAAGCCTAGGCCTACTGTCCTCTTATGCCTACGCCACTTCTGTTTTGATTTAGTAATTGGATTGATAGGTACAGGCTTGTTTGTGCCCCTAGTTGTTATTAACAAACAACAATAGATTAGTTATTTGCCCTAGACTAGATAGAAAATGCTGTACGGTTGACGTTTAATCAATGGATTGACTTTCATAAAATGAGAAGTAACAGCTGGGAATTCCGATGTTTTGGGATCGTTTTCATGCAATTTCCTTACAGAGCCAGCATTGCAAACAAGGCCTAGAAGTTTACAAGAATCCCAATAGATAGCATGACCAGGCTAGTCACGGAATAGTGGATGTGTATGCATATCACTCCAGCAAGCAGCAAAGTTTCCTTGAAGGAAGCCTAGCAAGCCTAGGCCGCCCATCAGTTGACTGTTTAACATGTAACTTATGGCCGTAAAACCGCGGAAGTACGCGGAAAACGGCAGGCGTAAACCGCGTATGTAGGCCTATTTAATTATTGTGCATTGTTACTTTGGAGATAAAGTAGTAAACTTAATCACAATCCCATCAACAATGCATGTTAAGAAGAAGAATAGAATTAGAAGTTCTTCTGTTGGCAGTATAGGCTGAATTGTTACGCTTTTTGCGTCTCCTCAACAATGCCTCAAACATCACTTACGCAGTATTGCCATTTCACCGACGATATGACTTTCTATTACTTGTAGATCTATCACCTTTTGTTTACCTTCTTCTTATCCTCTTCTTTTCATATGTCCCCAATCGGCCTACTCGGCCATCATGTGTTGCCGTGTTATCCAATAGACAGGATTCTCTTTGTACATGCGTCATGCCATCTGGCATTGCGTCAAGTTCAGACTTGGTCCTTTCACAACTGAAAAGATGTCGTTGATTCTGTTCTTCCTTGCTGCACAAGCTGCATATAGGCTTGAATCTGCCATTTCTACTTTGTGTAAATGTTGACCCAACAGGTCATGCCCTGTGTCAAGCCTGAACTGGGCAGATGAGACCTTTCTGTTCTTATATCTGGGTGGTTTTGTCTTTCTTGAATTCTTGATACTATAGGCCTACTTTGCCATGGCTTGTCCTTTTTTCCCTTATAATAATGTACAAATTTACCAAAGCTTGTCATTAAAAAAAAAAATGAATCGGTGATTGAACTGCAGTTGAAGGTCATTAGCATTTCCCCCTCTATTCTTTTATACACATTCCTGTTAATATTGTTACATAAAAGTTATGTACTCGGATGTTTTTTTACACTTGTAATTTTGATATATAGGCCCTAAGCCTAATAATAAACAAATAGGCCTGTATCGGACCATAGGCCTATTTGTTTATTGTTAATCACTAGTCACCATATAATAGTTATTTGTTAGTTTGTAGGTAGGTAGGGCTATAATAAATTAATAATGTAATTTTTATTTTTACTTTATTTATGTTACCTACCTAATAATTATATTAGGCCTATATTGTGTACCTATATAAAATGTTACTTGTGCTGAAAGCCTATTACTAGACTCTTATATAGCCTAAATAAATAAATATATTGGACAAAACTTGTTTAAAAATAGTCCTCTTCTTCAAAAATTGTTTTAGAGTCCGTTGTTTTATTTATTTTTGCCAATTTAGTAGCCGTGGTGCGAGTGCGACAGTGCTATTGCTAGCACAAAGGCCATTCACTGCACTATCTCTCTCTTTATTCTCCAGAGTTTATTTTAAGTTATCACCAGGGGTGATAAAAACTCTAGTTTAAAGATTTGTACCGGTACCTAGTTGGTTTTGATATTTGACTATAGGCCTAGAGAAGCAGATTGAAAACATTAGTAACATTATGTGGTAACAATACAATGTTAATAGATTGTGCAAGGGGTAAGGCAGGGGCCTAACTCCTCTGGGTTATCGGTTAATGGAAACCCGTGGGCCTACCTGACTTTTTCAGGTGGGTAACAGGTATATCTATTGTCTTTCCTAAATATTATCTAGGCTTGTGCTTATTAACTAAATTAAATTAACTTTTGCTCCGTTCTTTGGTAGAAAAATATCTTTTAATTGTGCAATATTTCAGAAGGTGTCACCTTCCTTCGACTGGCATATAGACATTATTTAAACAATAATTAAATTGACATTAGATTTAAATTTTAAATTGATTTCGACTCCATATTCAGTTACCGGTATGGTACATATTTGAACGGAGAGAATGCTACATTTCTAGGGCGGTGAACCCACCACAATGTTAACATGCGAGCATAGGTTTGCGAGACTCTATAGGTGCTCCACGCTAAGAAAGCAGTTGCGCGCGCTTTTAACGGGCGAATTGTAGCCATTCAGCAGGCCCCAATTTAAAATAATGATCTCTGATTGGCCCGTCGAAATCGCGCGCATCTGCTTTCTTAGCGTGGAGCGCCTATAGGAACACAGTGAACTTTTCCAGAGTCTCTAATCTTCACAAAACATACGTAAACATGTTGGCCTGCAATAGTGGTACGTACTCCTACCTGGTAGGATAATAGTAGACCTAGGCCTAAACGTTTACAAAGCCTGTTTAAATGTGTAGTACCGTACCAGTAGGGCCTACTACATTAACCTACATGAAAACATAATGATGTGACAGTGATTTTTATCTAACACACAGTAGAGTAGGCTAGATGGGCCTAAACGTTGTAGAACCTAATGCTAACATTTATTTTCAGTTGGGATGAGTGGGTTCCGGAGACTCGCATATTAAAATTCAATGATCTGAATGTCCAGAAACAAAAAGAAGTCCAGAAAGCTCACAAAGCAAACCCACAGTAAGTATTTCTGATGAATACTTACCTATTATTCTATTCACTGCTAGCCATAGCAACAATGACATAATAAGTAGGCCTAGTATTAAAAATAGTTGCAATATAAATTTGTCCATCTCTATCAAGTCCCTTGCTATAGAAATTGATCAATGCCTCAAGTGGAACACTCAAATAGATGTTGTATGTGGAAAAGTTAAATCTATTAGCTACTGGGACATGTCTTTCGTCAAATACACCATCTCTGTGACCAAAAGGCAATCCTCTCAACATACTATGGTTATGTGTACCGATACTCTATACTGAAATATGTGAATGACATAAAGAGCTAGGGTGCCAACAGCTTACCTTAAATGGAGTAGGCAATAGAGTGTTATTTCAGCAAACAAGTATAGTCAGAGCCATAATGGGTGTAGGGCCAAGAACGTCCTACAAACCAATCTTTAAGAGGCCGCACATTTTAACAGTTTGTTCCAGGTATCTACATCCATACCGGTATCATGCAAGTGAAACGAAATGCAATTTTTTTTTACCCTTAACAGTGAAGTGCACTCTCATCTAACTAGGAGCGCTTCTAACCTACACATAAACAGCTGCAACACTAGTATGGCACAGAGAAGCCCACATAATAATAGCTTAAAGATGCTCAATGCTCTCCCTAATGAAATAAATAAAATAAATAAAAATAAAATTTGATCAGTAATTTACTTGCCTTGATTTACCTGACTGACATCAGTGACATATCAAATCACTAATACTTTATGTAACCGGTACCCTACCTATTTAAGACAGATATTTTGACAGTGCTTCCACCGGGTATTGAACCTGGGACCTCTACTCTCCGAGCACTATGCTTTCTGTCTAAAATACCATCATAACAGCTTCATAGTTGCCTACTATGAAAAAAAAGTTTAACATAGCTATACTACGCCTCCATATCTAAATTTTCAATATAAATTACAAGTTTACTGGGTATTTCATTGCAAAATGAAGATTCAAGCAAAATAAGGCTTTAAAATGGGTAATAATTGTTAAACTAATTCCGTTTGCAGGAAGAACAAAAAGCTGGCTGTCGGCCCTGCCGGCAAGCCCCTTCGCAAGCCGGACGGCACACCAGGCGAGTCCGACAGCCGAGCCTCGACCCCGTCGGCTGAGAAACCAGGGCCGCCCAAGCGTTTGACTCCCTCGTCGTCTCAGGACTCCTCGTCGGACGTTCCACGCAAGAAACGAGGCCGTCTGGACCCGATCGTGGAGACGGTAAGCTTACATTCCTGGGATGTAGTTGGACCTCATCTCTGCAGGGTAGGGCCTACTTCTTAAATAAACCAAGAGCATAATATATATCACTAAAATTATGTTTTATTAACCTGATCCAGAGTACGCCCGGATATATACGTTTGGAGCGCGCATAGCTTTCACGAGTACGCCCGGATATATACGTTTTGAATCACGCGCTCACAGTGTCTGTCTGCATTTACGCGTTCTCGTACAGAAACGCCTCTAGCTGCGATCTGTTGGGAGATTTGTGAAGCATGTTGATCTGACTGTCGAAAAACGATAAGTGCTGCCACCTATCGAGTTTTTATCGTATTTATATCGTCTTGATCCAAGTGTACCACCTGTTGTTTATGTTTACTTTTTCAATGGCGTCTTACAGTCGTAATGCGTTGAGTTCCGATTTAGTCAATGAAATTATTACAGAGCTGGATTCAGATGACGACTTAGATAACACGGATTGTAGTTTAGTAGTGAGTGATAGTGATAGTGACTGCGATTTTGGCTTACGCCTTGGTGCGCATAGAAGTGGAAGTGAATCTGAACATTCCGAGGGAAGTTCGCGTGGGCGTAGGCCTAGTGATTCAGATGCACGAGAAAATGAGCCCCCTCGTAAACGTCGCAAACGAAGGCCTACACAAGTAAGTGATAGTGATATAGGTGATAGTGACGAAGGATCACTTCACGATGACTCTGATGACTCTGAAAATGTAGTTCCTATCCCGCGTGGGCGTAGGCCTAGACGTCAAGTTGACAATGACAGGCAGAACATTCAATGGAATAAAGCAGGGCCGTCGAACTGCACAGTGTTTGTATTTGATGTGAACAATGCTGGACTGACTGATCAATTTCTTTGTAATGATGAGTCCAACGAACTTGATTTTTTTATGTCGATTTACCTAGGCCTAATTGAGTAAAAAGAAAAAAAATCAAAAAAATCTGATTATTCTGCAATTTTATTATTCCCCCCCCCCCCCACACTCATTTGGGGGAGGGGGGGGGTACATTTTCATATATATATATCATAGTAGCAACACAGATAACACTCCCACACAAATTGGTTGTGATATGATTTATTTTGCATTTTTTCATTTTTTGTCCATTTTCACCCCAAAAAACCCACTCTGAGGGTGCACAGTGGCACTTAGAAACTCACTCTTGAAGAGGTTAAACGAGGGAGCGGAGCGACCGAGTGTCTCCATTCAACTCGAACGGTTCTCATTCTGTGATTCTGTCTATCTGTCTGTCTGTCTGTACGTCGAAAATCAGCCGAACCGCTGAACAGATTGGGCTGAAATTTTAAACAGACATCCGGTACGAAATTATTGAGAACTGCTAACAAAATCAACTAGATCCATTGCGATTTAATCCTACAATAAATAAAAATGTGATTTTAAAAATATCGATAGCATTTGTTTAGTAGCAGCTATCGGGACCACATCTACGTGGCTTGCATGGCCTATTGGTAAGCATTTAGCCTACCACACGGAGGGTTGAGGTTCGATACCCGTTAGCTCGAACTTTTTTTATATTTTTACACCCACATATTATTTTTGAGGGGTGTTAAATGAGAAATAAAACTTAGGTGATTTTGTTTTATCTTGGAAATTTGTTAATGTTTCACGCTAATACGTTTTGAACACGATTCGCATTTCAAATGTTCAATTTAAATATCTAGGGAAACGCCAAAGTCGTTGTTAAACGAGTGAGTGAGCCATGTGTTGAGTACCCGGTATCATTCCTCATACTGGGCTAGATCCTTAGGTATAGGGGAGGAAAGGGGATGTTCCCGGGTACTCAACACTTGGCTCACTCACTCACTCGTTTAACAACGACTTTGGCGTTTCCCTAGTTTACATTATGATGATGATTGTTGTGTTTGCAAAATGATTTATGTTCTTCGACTTGACATGAGATTTTCTCATTTGTACTAAGAGATATGCACCGTGCACTAAGTATATGTACCCTGCCCCTGCATTTGGTAGGTATATCAAGGGCTATAATTATATATTAATTTATGGTCATACGCCGTGTACTTGCGTATATCCCCCATAACACCACTAGGCGCCCTTATCCTTTCCACTTTTAATAAGGAGAAGAAAACAATGTTTAAACTTAAAAGTCACCAAAAATGCCTTTTGTCTAGCTTTATTTTCTGCTAACCGATTGACTACGTCGTGTACGACTTTTCTGTGCCGTTGAGCTTCCTCGTGTACAACTCGTAGAACAATCAAACCTTGCAAACTTTCTTGGCCCCCATCATGCTAGTAGGCCTACTAAGATAGTTATCTATAATTTTGAATTTCGAAAACGAATTCTCGATCCTTATCAGTGTTGTTTTTTATTTGCACATGGCAAACACTTTAAATCAAACATCGACGGTCATATTTGGGGCCTCTGCAGGGCCCCCGGGAAGCCCGGGGTTGTAATTACGCCACTGGGGAAACACTCCCGGAGGTCTAGGCCCTAATTGATTTTATGGGAATCAATCCAGATATCATCAACCCCGCTGAGATCGATTTTTTAAATTTCTGGATTGATTTTCATAAAATCAGCTGTTTATGTTTCATTTTATTGCATAATTCACTTGTTACTGGTAGCTATTGTTTTTATATTTTGTTCAATTGTTTAATTGTTGTTAATCATTCATTTGAATTACCTATCGTCATCCAACATATTTTTCTCAATACAAAAATATACGCTTTGGCTGAAATAAATTGATTGAACTATGCAGAAAAAGGTAGGCCCTAATATAAAATAATATACCTAGGCCCTATTGTTTTATTTTCTCATTCACAAGACTTGATGGATGGATTGTAATTTAATTTTGTGATCCTAAATCCATCATCCAATTTGAATGTTCATCATCATCATCATCCATCGCCGTTTCCTGCTTCTGGCAGGGTCAGCTTAGGTTTTGCGACCAAATTCTTCCACTTCTTTCTATCCTCCCACAATCGAGTCTCTGCTACATGCTCCCAGCTCTCTCCTCTAGTATGTAGGTCTCTTGCTATGGTCTCCTTCCATCTCTTCCTTGGTCTCCCCCGTTTTCTTCTTCCTTCAATCCTTTTCTCATACCGTACTTTCTCCTGGGCATCCTCTCTTCCGTCATTCGTTTCATATGCCCAAACCATCTCAGCCGTGTCCTTCCCATCCTGTCACCTAACTTCTCCACCCCAAGCATCTCTCTGATGTTCGTATTTCTAATTCTAGGCCTATTTCTTCTTGTCTTGCCCACTGTGCTCCTCAGGAATCGCCGCCTGTATTTGAGTGTCTTCTCTGTCACCCATAGTCCAGGTTTTTGCCGCATATGTGAGGATCGGTATGTAGTAGGTCGTGTATAGTGTCATCTTGCACTGTACGGGTATTTCCCTATCCCACACCAAGCCTTTTACGCACTGGTAGAAGTTACCGGTCTTTTGAATTCTGTTGGTAATTTCCTTTTTTATCTTCCTGCTTGCCATTATTTCACTTCCTAGGTAGTCAAAACTCTCCACCACCTCCAGGGTTTCTTCTCCAATATTGATCTCTGCATGATACATAGTTCCTTACATCTCCTTCTCCTGGCATAGTCACAACCTTGCTCTTGATCACGCTTATCTTCAAGTCTGTACCCACCGTTCAACTCTAACTTTCCTTCATCCACTTCACTTCGCTCAACCCCAAGATGTCAATCTGTCTTTCCACCATAACATCGACCACCTCATTCTCCTTCCCCGAGAGGGTGATGAGGTTGTTGGTGCCTTTTCTAATTACTAGGGATGACATCGGGTACTCGGGTACCCGACTCCTACCCGACTCCTAGTCAGGTAAAAAAATTTTTTTTTTTTTTTTAAATGATAGATTGAATGAGATTGCACTTGTTGTCTCGTTAGTCGTTATCTTCTCTCAAAACGTAAACATAACAAATCAGCGAGAGTCTTGGCCGGGCCAAGAGACAAGCAAGCTAGTGATACGTAGCGGGTGGAGGGGGGGGGGAATGGCCGGACAGCGTTGTGCAACCCCACTGAAAATCAGTTATATAACTGAGTGGGTAGACTTATACAATTTATTTATTTATTTAACTAGAGTAGTGGGCTAAAAATAACTGTTGCATAAAAAAATTTAAAAAAAAAAATTGTTTTTTTTTAATTGCGAATTGGGGAGTCTACTCCTACCCGGTTCTCAAGGCTCCGGAGTCGACTCCAATATTTACTACCCGATGTCATCACTACTAATTACATACATTTTTTTCTTCACTCTTACCTTCCAGTAGTACACTTCTCACTGCCCCCCTGTTTGCCTGGGGGCAGCGCGTCGCTTGCTGTGGGGGACACCCTAGCCGCTTTCCATTACAATTTGGTCATTTTCCCATGATTGTTGTTTGGCAGGTTGTTTAAGAGATACTGGTCAGCCAACACCCCTAACGTATCCCTCAACAGTAGCCTACCCTCTCTGGGGCTAAGGGTGCAGCCGTTGACCGTTTTATTGGTTCTTCCGCCTCACCCTTTATCCTCCCCCTGCTGCGAGGACGACACTCTAGGTAGGCCAGTCCTATGTGCAGTACTAAAGCATTGCCCTATCCTAGGTTTCCCATGTGGGGTTTTTTGTTCGAGGTGTTGCTCCTCTAGATCCGCTGTGAGTTTGAATTTGAATGTTGTGATTGTAAAATAATTTAGGCAAAGCCTATTGGGTGGGCTTCCCATGAGGGTACTTTGAAAGTGGCTATTAATATATTGAAACAATGATGATTATTTTTATTTATAAAACAACCATTGCCACGTGAGTCCCATGGCCATGACTGTTGGGGTTTTTGACTCGGTCCTACGTAGGTCTATGCTGAATTAGCATTAGAATAGCTGGATCCAGCATATATACGCATTGATAGGGCCTACATTCTGTTTAGACAAAGGTTAGGCGGTTAGGCTAGTTCTCACGAAGAAGGAATGTTATAGTAAATGGCTAATGAGAAAGCCAACAATTAATTCCTTATTGGGTGGTCGTAAGGATTATTGACATATGATTGGTCAGTCATAGGCTGTCAGATTTTTTTAAAAGCTTTTATAATGCTTATGGCCTACAACTATTTCAACTAGCCTATGCTTTTCCAAGGGTTCAGTTCAGTTTTATTTGCGTCCGTGTAGGTTACATTGTAACATTGGGTTTGTCAATACATTTGGTTACAGTGCTAGCTGTAACTGTGCTTTTATGTATATTTACAAAATAATTATTGAACATTGATGCCACTGCGTGTGGCTTGTCTACTTTTACCTACATTCGCAGTCCCAGGCTTATTTTCATAGTGGATATGATTGTCTACTAAGGACGCTACGGACAGTGATATATTATTTATGGTTTCGCTGGGCCTTATTACTATATGTCTCATTCTTTACTATGTTCCAGACGGCCTTGCTTTTATTTTCGGATTTATGTATCCAGTTTGCATTCGTGAAGGCTAGTTCATTTTTATATAGTTTATTTTGGACTTAATAGTCTTCTAGTTTTAGAGGGTTTCCTGATATTTTAGCTTGTCTATGAAGAGTTTGCAATTTTATCCCCTGTTCTCTTATCTTAGGTGTTACCTACCCATCTTTTATGTTTGCTTTTTATCTTTGTCATTTTTAGCGAAAAGGCCTCTTCGAACATACACTTAAAGGTTTTCAGAAAACAATTGTACTGTTCCTCAATATTGGTCAAGGAATATAGTTCATGCCATGTTTCTTGTTGTAGCATTCCATTGAAATATTGTCTGGCATTTTTGGTGAAGTGCCGCTTTTTAACTGTTTTTTGTATGTGTGTCTGCTTTGTGAACGCTTGTTTTCCTAACGTCATGAGCTGGCATTTATGGTCTGAGATTGACAAATCTATATTGTTTGTTTTATAAAGGCTAAAGTTTATATTTGTTAAGATATTATCAATTAGTGTTTCAGTCATTTCTGTGATTCGTGTGTGAGTATCAATTGTTGTATGGAAATTAAATGACTGTAGTAGTGTATAAAAATAAACTACATTTCTGTTGTCCTGTTGTAAGTTAATGTTAAAATCTCTGCATATTACAGCCCCAAAAGATCGGTTCATATCTTCCGGTCGCGCATGTGCGCTTAAGTTTTCCAACGTTTGGAAAAATTGTATTTTTTTTTTTTTAGTTGTAATACCGCGGAAAAGTTGTGAATTGGGAAGACTAAAAAGGGTAAAAAAAAAATTAAAAATTGGTTTATATCTTCCGGTCGTGCATGTGCTTTTAAAATTTTGCAAAATTTTGCAAAATTTACATTTTTACAATAATTTTTAATATTTTTAAAACAGAAGAAAATTGAAAATTTGAAGAATTCGAGATATTACATTCGGGAAAAGGCTAATTTTAAAATGTTAAAAATTATCGTAAAAATGTGAATTTTTCAAAATTTTGGAAAAGTTTAGAGCACATGCGCGACCGGAAGAAAAAAACGATTTTTTAATTTTTTTACCCTTTTTAGTCTTCCCAATTCGCAACTTTTCCGCAGTATTACGACTTTTAAAAAAAATCCAATTTTTTTTAAATTTTGGAAAACTTTAGAGCACATGCGCGACCGAAAGATATTAACCGATTTTTTAAATTAAAAAAAAAAATGTCTTCCCAATTCGCAACTTTTCCACTGTATTTCAACTTGAAAAAAAAAATCGGAAATTCGGCCCACCCTAATGTTTAGGCATGTTTCGGAGAAGACTGCTTCTATTAGTGGCTTGATATCTTGCCAGGTCAGTTTGTCTAGGCCACAGCCAATCTTTGGTATGGCCAGATCACTTATATGTAGAATTATACATTTCTGCTTTAGTTCAAGCAATGATCTGGTGAAAGCCCCATGAGTGGGTTTATGGTGAGATTCCTCTTTTGTGACTTGGTAGAAAATGTGGCGTTTGCCATTTGATAGGGCCGCGACTTCACCCACCCCTTTTTGTTGCTGTTTTAAAGCTTCATCGTTGTCAGCAATTGATTTAAGTTGCTTGGCCAAGCCCTTACTCATTTTCATATCAGCTGCAACGCAGTGAGCTATGGTTGCATGTAGTGGAGTTTTCAAGAGGTCCCCCATAACCTCTACTAGATTTGTCCTAGGCCTAGGCCTAGGAAGTCGTTTTGGGGACAATGATGTAGGAGGCTGTGCTAGCTTTGTTTTTAGACTATCAACTGTATTTACATTATTATGAGTAGCCTGTTTTTGATTATGATGGTGGTGGTTAGGAAGGTTTACTGCCAAATTCACATTGCTGGACTCGGGCGATTTAAGGTTATGTAGCACTCGAATGCAACTCACTTGATGTTGTACTTCTTCAAACAAAGTTGTTAACTGTTACAGGTTTGTTGACATCCTACATACCTCATTGGACAGTTTGTTAATTTTATTAGACAATTCAACAATCTCGTCGTACAACAGCGGACCGTTAGGCCTAGGCCTAGTGCACGTTACCACGCCCGAATTTTTACATGCGTTTTTATTGATGCTGGTATAGTTAGGCCTAATCCCGTTTCTACTACTCGAAATCACTTCACTATACGTTCGCTGGTTTTCTTTATCAGTTATGAACGCGAAATGGTGTTTATTTAAAGAACTGTTATAAAAATACGTAGACTGGTTTACCCAGCGATCCTCAACGTCCGCCATCTTCACACACATACAACATCAACTACTATCAGACTAAGGCCACGCAGGCCAAAACGTGTCGACAATTTGTTTGTATAATATGTGACAACTCATATCAAGCAGCCACCTACAATTTTCGGGTAGGCTAAGCTGTTGATACAAGACTCCTTTTTTCCTTTCCCTATTCATTCACTTGACTAGCCTAGGCCTACAGGTTAAAACACGTAAGTCCTATCCTCTTGTATCAACAGTAACGTTATGTGTTGTGTTCCAGGAGGAACAGTTCCTGACAAAAGTCGAAGTGAAAGTTAAGATCCCAGATGAGCTAAAACCCTGGCTGGTGGATGACTGGGACCTCATATCCAGACAACGCAAGGTAAACTTACCTTCCAGATAATTTCTCTCATTACAAATAGGAAAAGGCCAATCGGCTAGTTTAGTATAGATTGGAGAAGGGTTGACAGGTTGGGAAAGCATAGAGAACATAAAACCCAGCCTGAAGGGCTGGGGGCGACAAAACTTTTCACCTGCTGATGACAACTGCAGCTAATTTAAAGTTGTTTGTTACCTTAATCCACGACGCGTTTCGTCCTTCTGGGACTCATCAGGCGGATGGTGGCCACTAAAAATCAGCTAGCTACATGCAAACAAAACTCACAACACATAACCAAACCTGTGGTAGGGCCACGCAAGAAGTAAATTCTGCATGCATGTTGTCATCATCAGCAAAGTTACTTCACACACCATTCATACTGGGGCACACAGTCAGCACAAACAGTAAGAGGGCTTCCCTCCCAACTTTGGTGCTCGGGAGACAAGAAATCCATGACTTACCCTGGATTCGAACCAGGACCCTTGGCAACAAGAGAAAAGCTGCCCCTCCTGCTGTTGCTGGGCAAGGGTGCCTCTTCATTCATTCTAAGAGAAAGGGTTAGAGATAGGAAGGATGGAAAGTCACAACACAGCACAACCAGTGAGGGGGCTTCCCTCCTAGACTCTGGTGCTTGGGCGACAAAAGAACCATGTCTTACCCTGGATTTGAACCAAGACCCGTGGCAGCAAGCGAGGCTGCCCTACTAATTGTGTCTGGGATTCGAAAACGAAAGGAAACAATACTACAAATTGCAAGCTCTTGGCTATAGCACAGGCACATGTGCTGTACTAGCTCTTGGCTGCAGGCGAAGAGGTTGAAGGAAAAGACGAGTAGGGTCTAGCAGGTTCATCACCTGCTAGGCACCCCCAGCAGGACAAGGAGTCACTTGTAAGGTGCATGTGCCTGTGCTATAGCCAAGAGCTTGCAATTTGTAGTATTGTTTCCTTTCGTTTTCGAATCCCAGTCACAATTAGTAGGGCAGCCTCTCTCGTTGCCACGGGTCTTGGTTCAAATCCAGGGTAAGACATGGTTATTTTGTCGCCCAAGCACCAGAGTCTAGGAGGGAAGCCCCCTCACTGGTTGTGCTGTGTTGTGACTTTCCATCCTTCCTATCTCTAACCCTTTCTCTTAGAATGAATGAAGAGGCACCCTTGCCCAGCAACAGCAGGAGGGGCAGCTTTTCTCTTGTTGCCAAGGGTCCTGGTTCGAATCCAGGGTAAGTCATGAATTTCTTGTCTCCCGAGCACCAAAGTTGGGAGGGAAGCCCTCTTACTGTTTGTGCTGACTGTGTGCCCCAGTATGAATGGTGTGTGAAGTAACTTTGCTGATGATGACAACATGCATGCAGAATTTACTTCTTGCATGGCCCTACCACAGGTTTGGTTATGTGTTGTGAGTTTTGTTTGCATGTAGCTAGCTGATTTTTAGTGGCCACCATCCGCCTGATGAGTCCCAGAAGGACGAAACGCGTCGTGGATTAAGGTAACAAACAACTTTAAATTAGCTGCAGTTGTCATCAGCAGGTGAAAAGTTTTGTCGCCCCCAGCCCTTCAGGCTGGGTTTTATGTTCTCTATGCTTTCCCAACCTGTCAACCCTTCCAGATAATTTCTTTGCTTCTCTTGGGTGGAATCATTTGATGATACCTATTTGTTTTTCTTTTGCAATTTTCCAAAGTTGAGAGATCTTATTGCTTACCTAGGTCAATGTTAATAGATTAGTGAATTCCTAGCCTAGGCCTATTAGCCTAAGCCTATGTAGGCCTACTGTGCCTCGTTTCTATAACTTAGAGCTACTGAATTGGATTCGTAGGTAATCGCACGAATCAAACTCGAAAGCGATGCGTCACAAGTCTATTTACCATGATATACACACAGTGACTCATCAGTCATCACTCATCAGTCATCACTTACGAGCTCGATTTGTGCGATTATCTACGAATCCAATCCAGTAGAAGTTATAGAATCGGGGCCCTGTCAAATCAAATCATGTCATGTCAAATTTCTATTTAAAATCAAATAGAAAGTAGCCTAGCCATACCACATTGGGCCTATTCGATTAAAAATTTGTTACCCAATATTGATTGATGATCATTTTTACTTTTTAGTGTTCTTTCCTATGTTTATCATATATCCAAAACATAGGCCTATAGGCCATTATTTGTTTTGACCTCTTGCAAATTCAAAATGTAGGCCTACCTATCTGAAATACCGGCAGGCCCTAATCGATGTATCAGTATTTTCACGCTCATCTCTATCCCTTGATTACTCTTTACCTTGATAATTCCATACTAGTTTTTAAATGTTTATTGGTCGGTATCAAATGGTTATCAAAACAAGTATAGTTCAGTACTAATAATCACCACTAAGCAGAACAGATTCAACTTGTGTTCATACGCTCCTGACGCACGTATCTCTTGCAGCTTGTAAACTTGCCGGCCAAGATGACGGTGGACCAGATCCTCGAGAATTACATCAAGCACAAAACCTCGAGTAAAAGCAACACTCCCAACAAGTAATGTATTTCTTCCATATTACTCGATGACATTCACCGATTGTCGTTAGATTTGAGCAGTTGTTCAAAGAAAGATCTTGTATTGTTTTAGGGAGAGTGCCGTACTCGAAGTGACCAACGGAATCCGAGAATACTTCAACGTCATGCTGGGCACACAGCTTCTCTACAAGTTTGAGCGACCCCAATACGCTGAGGTAAAATATAATTACTATAAAGTTGTTCCAAACTAGCCTTGTTGATGCTTGTGTAATCCCCGGGAGATTGTGGCCACCCAGTGGACCGCATTTCAAATATTGATCGTTAGATAGTCATTATTCGCTCATCGACGGCAGTGGCGCCGACAGCATTGGTACGGAGCCGATTGAGGGCCTAATCCTTCATTGATTTCAAGGACAAAATAATAATCAATATAATGTAAGTAGGCCTAGGCCTATTGTTTTATTATATATTATTTTATTATTTTTCCACATTTTGATAGTATTTTGTCCTTGAATTCAATGAATCTTGAAGGAAACATTGAACCGTCTAATTCGGGCTTAAGTTGTTAACCTAGGATCAACTTTGAATGCAGAATGCCAACTTACATAGTTGTGCGTTGTTCAAACCGTGTCATAATTGCCAGTTGTGATACCTTCTAGTTGTGTATGGTGTCCTAACATGTGGGTCTGTTTCCTTGCAGCTGCTGCAAACACACCCTGGCAAGTCCATGAGCAAGCTGTACGGGGCCATTCATCTACTGCGGTTGTTCGGTGAGTATCCTGATCCTGATTCCCTCGAGACCAGACATCCCGACTTAACAGTTTTGCCTAGATTGACCTCTGTCCTAAAATATTTCAATTTTAATTTACTATCAGTTCATTCTTACAACTATAATATCACTCATAAATAGAATAACTCTGCGAGTATTGAACATTGCCAGGGGATTAAAACCCAGTATGCTAATGTGTAAAGAAAGAGGGAAATCATGGGAAAAGATTAACAAAGATCGACTGGGAGGACAGAAAGAAATGGAGAGAGCTTGTTGAAATGCCCGTCATAGAAGACGAGGATGTGCTGAGCCTGGCTAGCAAGCACTAATATCAGTCTGTAGCCTAAAAAATTGGTGATAAGTCATCCACCAGACCTTTAATCTTGTTGGACCCGGGTGTTTGATTGATATTACCATTTATTACCTATTATGCTAATCTAATGTATAAAATATATTGTTATAAGTTGCTTATGAATATAATACATTGACACATAGTATAATTTATATATATAAATATAGTAGTATAAAATGGCCCATAAGCCAAAAACAGTATTGTAATTGTAAAAAATAAAAGACAAATTCTGAATGGAATCTGGTGCAATGTTGCAATTCTTTTTGGATGAGCAAAGCAAAGACTTCAATTTCACTGACCCACCAAAAAAACTAGCTCTTTTTTTTCTTTTTCTGTTTTGTTCTGGAGCAAACGGCATATATGCGATCTTATTGAAAATTGGAGGGGACCTTTGAAATTTTTAAAATTAGACCTGCCGCGTTTTTGGGTACAATCGGAGAAATATTTCTCATGAATATCATACTTTTGCGATTTTTAATACGGTATTTTCAGGATATTTAGCTCGTGACCGGGCAAACGGCTACTCCGATCTTGATGAAACTAAGGAAACGTTTGAAATAACTGGATTTAGATGTTTTATGATTTTGGTGACAATCGAAGAAATATTTCTCATAGAAATTGTGCTTTTACGATTTTTCCCCGATTTTTAATACAATATTTTCATTATTTTTTTGGCCGATTCTGACCAAATGAGTGGGGCTACAACGTTCATATTTTACGTGGACATTAAGGTAATGGTGATGTATGTAGTACCGTATTTACGCGCATATAGGCCGCAGGTATATTTAAAATTTTGAAGTTCAAAAACAGGGGTGCGGCCATTACGCGAGGGCGGCCTATATGACTATACAAAGTCGAAAAAAAAAAAATATATAATATGTAATTGTATCAATATTACGTACACATATGCGAGCAAGAGTAAAAAAAACTTATTTTAACGGTAAGTAATTAATTGAATAAGTCTTGTTCAACGTGTGAATACGTCCGCAGAAGTGAAGATGTCCGCCCGCCGCCCGTAAAATTCTCCGTTTCGCGGCAATGTATGCCTCGTAGGCCGGTCACGCATCCACCCGACGCCCGGCGCAAGGTCGCAGGTTCCTGATGGAAGATCGTAGGCTATCCGAGCTGGTTTCAGGCGCGCTTCTCTTGTTTTTATTGGACCGAAATGTTATGTTCTTTACATCTGAATGTCATCCTACAATGACGTAAGAATTGCACAGCGCGGTCGTCTTTGTGAGTGCTCGCCGCCGCCGCGACCTTGCTCGAAGACGGCGGACGAGAGAGAGAAAAAGATTAAATATGGCTGTGTTAGTGTCTGACGTTGTGTGAGCCGTGCGACCGTGCACACGGAAAGTAAACACTCTAGAATAACATTGCATTCAAATAAAATGGTTTATTTATTTACATGCTCGTTTGCATGTTCATTGCCTATTTTGCAATGAGTTGTTTCATTCCTAAAGGATTTGCTAGCTAAAATAACAAGTGCGGCCAATACAACATGCAAAGTACTTTTTAAAATTTGCATGGTCAAAACTGGGGTGCGGCCATTACGTGAGGGCGGCCTTTATGCGCGTAACTACGGTACCTTTTGTAACAAAAAGTTGAAAAAGTTAGCCAGAATTCATAGAAATAAAGGTATTAATATAAGCCAGGGTTACCGCTGACTTCTTTTTCAAATCCTGTAAGAGGACGTGAAATATCCGTGAAAAGAACAAAAAACATTAATTTCGTTGATGCAAGGTTAAAATGGCGATATTTCCATTTTTACCATCGTAAACCTACAAAATAGCCTACCTTGCAGACTTGAATATGTGGACCAAAAACGCCTGTGACTGCGTCACATGTGACTAAAATGCATACAATTGTGTATCTTCTACAGAAAAATTAATTTTTTAAACATAAAATCATCATTTCTGCTCTAGGCCGTAGTTAAAAGAGGCCTAGGCTATGAAGGCAAGGCCTGATGAATGATACACTAAGATTTTGACCTAGGCCCTAGGCCTAGGCCTAGGTATGTGCATAGATAACATTGTAGAACTTCCTATTAACTTTTTAGTTTTTAATCATATAAATTTCAATTTTCTTAAGGTTCAATCACGTTCACAGGTAACAATATCATTAATCCAAACTTGAACAACAAATACAAAGCGAAATAAATTCACAACCACCATTTTCCCTTCTTTGTCACTTATTGCTACTCTCTCAGTATCTACAATGACTGGGACACATCTTCGATTGGCCGGTTGCCTCGGCCAATGGAAGTTCAATCAGTTCATATCCAGCAATTTCCAGCTGTTGTAGATACTGCACTGTGCACATACCTCACCGCCTTCAATATTTTCAATGCAAATTAGCCCGCGCAGATTCAAATTTACGAAAATAAGCTTGGAAAATAAGATTAACAAAATATCCGTGAATTGACCATAATATCTGTTGATCCGTTTTGCACCCTTAAAATCTGTTAAAACCGATAAAATCCGTAAAAACGGAAACCCTGATATAAGCCTTTTACAGGTGTAATTAACAAGTAACTATAGAAACGTGACAACAATCCCTTACAATGCGTACTAAAAGCATGTATTTGGGCTTCGATACCTTTTACATTGTTAATTGGTAGGGGTGGGCGAACCTAGGTTTTTGACTTTCGAGCCGAACTCGAACTTTTGAACCAAAAATTTTCGAACTTCGAACTCGAGCCAAACTTTTGAAAATCCATTATTATTCTGTAACGAATAGACATTTATAAATTTAAAAAAAAAAGTTATAAAAAATTTTAATTTGAATATAAAAGCTCAATTTTTTTTTTTTAAAGTTATTAAAAATTTTAATTTAAATATAAAAGCTCAAAATAAAGGCTCCATTTCGTCATAAAAAATTCAATTAATTCAAACTATTTTTTCAAATTTTGCTATTTTCAAATTTCCCGCCGTTAAGATTCAATAATGTTGGTACTTCGTAGATCAAGAAGCAAACTTTCTAGGTTGTGTTTGTTATGTTGCCGACCCTGCACGACGAGTGTGAATTGTGACGATCGAGCCAATCACAGATGCGCACCGCCTTCTAACAGATAGCTTCGTCGTGACGTCATGGCGTGACAAAACGAGAACTTTTCAAGGCGCTGGAACTTGGAAAATCAGCTGTTAGAAAAATCCAGTATGGCGATCTCTGCTTTGTTGTTTTATAACGCGAACGATGTATTCAATCAGTTTTTGGCGTGTTTTTGGCGAATTTCAAGACGAAGTTCGTTTAAAGTTCGAAGTTTTGATAAAAACCGAACTCGAGCTTAAAAAGGCTCGGGCTCGAGTTTTCGAACGTTCGCCCACCCCTATTAATTGGTATTACCATAGCAATTAATACTTAATAAAAATTATCCTAATTTAACAAAACTAATTTTGTAATCGAATTTGAAAAAGTAATGAGATACCACAAAACTACATAAAAACGTAGTAATCATTGGACAGAAATATTTTTCAAAAATCTCATACATCAACGCGACTGGAACTATTTAGGCCTATCATTATCATTATCATTAATCATTATCCATTGCTTTCGGTTTTTCCTGCTCCTGGCAGGGTCAGCTTGGGTTTAGCAACCAATGTTATATTTTATTTTTGTTCATTGGAAAAAATCTAAATTTGCTACAAAATTTAACTAGGTAACGGATTGTCTTAAGTTATTTGTCGGTTCTTACAGTGCGACTGGGGAGTATGCTGGCGTACACACCTCTGGACGAGAAGAGCGTCCAACTTCTCCTCACTCATATCCAAGACTTTCTAAGGTAGGTATCTCCCGTAGCTAGACTTCAGACAACTCTATTCTATTACTAGTAGTACAGAGTACTACACACTTAGTAAGATATCATAGCTGTAGCTAGATTGCATCAGGCAAAGAATGAACTGCCAAACTCAGGGCTGACCAACAAACTGGCACCACTTCTTGGAGGTGACGGGTCTGATTCAAAATTTGAGTACAAACTACTAACTAGGTATTCAATTCAAATAAATAAATTTAAATTTAAACTTTTCGTACATTTAAGAAATGTTACTGTTAATTTATTACAATACTATGCAACACTATGACATTTTACTAGTCTATTAATTAATATATATTTTCACTATCTTATGGTAATTTAGTTTTAGTTTATCCCTTCCTACTAAATCTCAATTCATCATCAATCATCATCATCATTATCCATTGCCGCTTCCTACTTCTGGCAGGGTCAGCTTGGGTTTCGCAACCAAATTTTTCCACTTCTTTCTATCCTCCTACAATCGTGTCTCTGCTACATGCTCCCAGCTCTCTCTTCTAGTATGTAGGTCTCTTGCTATGGTCTCCTTCCATCTCTTCCTTGGTCTTTTCTTATATAATTAAATCTTAATTATATCATCTTATATCATCAACTGTTTTTTTTAAGACCCCTTACTTGCAAGTAGGGTACTTATACTCACTGGGGGTCAATGCCATAATAATAATAATAATAATAATAATAATAATAATAATAATAATAATATATGTATTGTACTTGTGTATTTTCTCAATATTATATTCAAATAGTACCAGTTAGAAAACTATTTTTACAAATATTATTCAAACTCAAATATTTTCTCACCAATATGTATAGTTACCATTATTGGCATGGTATTATTATCACAATATTTTCTATTTCAGCGTGATTAGGCCTAGTGTTGCTAGTTTTTTTTATTGTTTGACATCCTTAGTTTATTTGATTAGGGATGGATTGGGTCTGTTGCTGATGTGTGTGGGAGGCCTGGGTCTATGGTATGAGATACCTAATGAATGATGGTCCAAGTCAATGTGTAAAGAAATAAAATCCAAAATTAAGATGTTTCAATTTTTAAATCGTAAATGTAAAATTCCAAACACTAGAGGCCAGATGCACAACTGTCACTACAAACCGCCGCTACTAAGATTCCACTAAGTGACACAGCCCCATGTTATCCATAAGCAAGTAAAAATGTGCAAAAAGTAGGTGGCAGTGTGCGTTGAGTGACTGTTGTGCATCTGGCCCTAGGTCATAGATATCTTAACACCTATAGTAGGCTAGATACGCAGTCTCCAATACATCCGCACAGGCGCGAGTGTACCAAATTGAAGCGTCAATCTCACCCATTCAAGATGGCGGTTTGGCGTTTTAATTTATGCTTTTTTAATGCAATAAAGTATTTAACTGGATTGTTTGATATGGTTTTAGCTTGTGCAGCATGGTATTGAACAAACAGAAACAATGCAAAATTATTGCATACGGGAATTTAGTAATCATTTGGTGTTAAAGTCTGATATGCTCACCTGCCAAACTGGCGGCCATCTTTAAAAATATTTTTTTGATTAATCGCTCCCATCTAATTAACATGCAAACTCACCCATTCAAGATGGCTTCCAATTGTCCCGGAAGTGGACCGCTGACTGCTAGTCTAGCCAATTATATGGGATGTCTATGCCCTAGGTTAGGTTGTAAACATAAACTTTCAAAACTATTTTTAAATAATGTCCTTATTGCTGTAAGCAGAATATATTCTAAAAATACAAGTGCCTACAATTGGTGACGGATTCTAAGACAATTCTTTTCTCCACATACACTACAAATATATTACGTTTTACAACTACTGGTGATGACATCGGGTCCAAAAAGTTCAAACCGGTTTCTCCAGGACGTTTTTTAAAGGGCAATTTTTGTTCAATGTATCAGCCTTACGTGCATGTTTTTTGGAAGCGACTGTATGGCCGAGAGTGAGCTAGCTTTGGCGCCCACGCTTTGTTATGCACAACTGCCGACAGTCAAGTGTCATGTAGCCGCCTCGTGCGTCAAGGCCGTTCGAGTGCTTAATAATCAGCTGGGGAGGAAGGATAGATAGCCGGGCTACATCATCACGGGTTCCGTGGAAATAAACTGCACAAGAAACGGCGCGTAGAATTACCAGTTGTGCGGGAATACGGCGGGAATAACGTAACCTGAACGTGACTTGAAAAAATGGAACTGGTTTGAAAAGTCGGAAACGGGTCGCTATAGAACCGGTTTCCGGGTACCTGATGTCATCATTAATATCTAGTATCTACTAGTGTTTAATGTGCCGTAATCATTTTCTTCCCAGGTATTTACACAAGAACACGCCTAGTCTCTTCAACTTACAAGACTACGGCATTGCCCCACCCGAATACCATCGTCGGGCAATCTAGATCGATGAGATCTAACTCGTAAGTATTGGAGTGCAAGCCGCACATCCAACATCTGTGGAAAGAGGAATATCGATCGGCCTATTCCTAAGTCCTGACTGGTATGAGCATCGTGGTGGGTATCGAATCCCAAGCAAAGCAATGTAACTAATACCCATGCACAAAATCTTGAATAAATGCTCTACTATACTGCACAAAATGTTGTTATTCTTTGTTATTAACACATTGCTTGCCAAAAACGTCTGACGTTTTTAGCGAGCATAGTAGCACTATTGCCAAGGACGTCGATTGACGTTTTTAGCTCGTCGTCATAGAATCGGTCTGTATTATCGACTGCGATTAGTGCAAAGTCTTGTAAGTTCCCAATATGACCAACAGATAGCAGCACTATGTATTTTGAGGGCATTTTCGGACGGGTTGACTATTTTTCTACGAGAAACACGTGTGTGGATGTGGAATTTCGTTTCTGTGTTTTTGTTATTCACAATGGCTCCCGCGCGTGAAAAACGTCTGTCAAACGATGACATTTTATGTGAAATATACATGGATCAGGACTCAGAAAGTGAATTTAATTTGTGTAGTGATAAGTCAGACAACTCTGATATTAGTGGCAATGAATGTAGTGAGTTTGAAGATGGTGATAATGACGGAATTGATTAGGTAGCAAGTGGAGATGGTTTTCGACGAAATCTACTAGGCCTACAACAAGGGGGTTCGTGCTCAATGGATATGTTTTTGCCGAAAGCTGTTGAAGAGAGGGCTATTCATAATAATCAAAAAGCAGGTCCTAGTAGGCCTAGGCCTAAAACAGCTATACTTGTGCCTGTAAGCCAAGAACCTCCTAGGCCTAAACCTACGATAGGCCTACTGGTTCAAAGAGCGTAAAACATCCCCGATAGAGCCAAAATGCCTAGCACAGGGGGATTTGCCCAGGTTTAAAGTGTATTGCATTGAATGTGGAAGTCCTAAAGGTTATGCAAAAAAAATTTTTAGGTTATGTTGAATAGAAAGGAAGGAAATGCGATTTTAGTCCGCCGATGTAAAAAAAGGCTATAACTCCCGGAAATGGCTGGCAAGGCGCGCGCGGCGCCGACTGGGGTGGCGCGGCAGGCAATGTGTTAAGAATAAGATTTATTTTCTTGGCCGATTTTGAATCCAGACAAAATAATTGTAAGTTTTACATAAAACTATAACAATGTTGAGTATGGTGGTGGTGTAACAAATACTTGTAAATTTGAATATTACAGTAAATTATTTTCAAGATTGGGGAAGGGTTGACAGGTTGGGAAAGCAAAGAGAACATAAATCCCAGCCTGAAGGGCTGGGGGCGACAAAACTTTTCACCTGCTGATGACAACTGCAGCTAATTTAAAGTTGTTACCTAAATCCACGACGCGTTTCGTCCTTCTGGGATAAATTATTTTCAAATTATTCAAACCAAACTAAAGCTGAGACAAAGGTACACATAGTGGTCTTAAATCCTGTTTCTGAGATAACGGTTTCATTACTCATCATTGGTTCATAAGTACGTAACAAGGCTACTAACAGGCGCGGTTCTAGCCGGGGAGGCCGAACTATAGTCTCGCCAGGGGGGGGGGGGGTCTGGGGGGGAACGCCCCCAGAATTGCCCCGCAGGTTGTTTTTTTATTTTCGTGTTTTTTAGAAGGTGTATTTTTGACTGTACGGAAATTCTGGGGATTTCAATAAGGGGGTATTTATGAGTATATTTACTGGGCACAATATATAAATTCAGAGTTTGAATTTTAATTTTGATCTTGCAAACAAGAAATATGTGTCTCAAAGCTAAGAAATTCTAGCTTGCAAATTGGTTTAGAAAATCAAAATGTTTATTTTTTGTCGAACGGTATTAGCAACACTGTCAATAGATGAATAGAATTTACAAGGTGAACTGTAAACGCCGATTTATTGATGAAAACTTATCGATAACTAAGTTTGGATTTTCCATGAGCTACCTGCTAAGCTCGTACTCGCAGGAGATTACAAGCACGCCGGCTACGTCACCACCGACAAGAAATTCACGCCAGCACCTCCAGGTCTGGATATAGTTTGAGACTTTTGGCAGTCAAACGTGTAACACATTGATGATATGATAAAATATAATTTTGAAGTTGACAGATAAACAATGAGACGTTCAACGCTTTCCATAGGGCCTATTAGACGTATTTTCAAGAATTAACATGAATTTGGAAATAATTATCAGAGAAATCAAGGGCGGCCCGGGCCTAATCGGGCCGCCCCGTAAAACCGCGCCTGGCTACTTATTAGTTACTACAGATAATTTGGTGGATCCCTACAGGCTGGTTTTGTGTATGATTGGGAAAGATTGATTGGAGTCAAAGCTTGCCTTTAAAATGTTTGGCAGCTGTGTGAAAAGTTTAACGGCCTTGTTTTCTCAATGTAGTAGACGAACATGACTGTTTGAGCTGAAATGTGTTTTGTCATGTGTGTATCTGTATATATTGTGTTATTTTGTATTTTCAACTCTTAACACGGCTGCCAAACATTTTAAAAGTAAGCAGTTGGCTCCTTTTCAATCATCCCTATCATACAGAACATACCTATATACATAGGGCCTGTAATACAGGGCCTTCATTCAAGAGAATTCTCTTAGAATGAATGAAGGGGCACCCTGGCCCAGTAACAGCAGGAGGGGCAGCTTTTCTCTTGTTGCCAAGGGTCCTGGTTTGAATAAAGGGTAAGTCATGGATTTTTTTTTCTCTCCCGAACACCAGAGTTGGGAGGGAAGCCTCCTTACTGGTTGTGCTGACAGTGTGTCTCGGTATGAATGGTGTGTGAAGTAGCCTTGCTGATGACAACATGCATGCAGAATTTACTTCTTGCGTGGCCCTACCACAGGTTTGGTCATGTGTTGTGAGTTTTGTTTGTATGTAGTTAGCTGATTTTTAGTGGCCACCATCCGCCTGACGAGTCCCAGAAGGACGAAACGCGTCGTGGATTAAGGTAACAAACAACTTTTAAGTTAGCTGCAGTTGTCATCAGGAGGTGAAATGGTTTCTTGCCCTCAGCCCTTCAGGCTGGACTTTATGTTCTCTATGCTTTCCCAACCTGTCAACCCTTCTCCAATCTAAACAATTCAACTCAAACGGCGCTTATTCTGTGTGTGTGTGTGTGTGTGTACATCTAAAATTAGCCGAATGGCCAAACAGATTGAGCTGAAATTTTAAACAGACATCCAGTACAAGTTTTCTGAGAGCTTCTAACAAAATCAGCAATATCCGTTGCAATTTAAACCTACAACTACAAGAAATAATCAATTGAAAAAAGGCTTTAACTGTGTAGGATTCAATTTAACGACAATGGTTTTGTTCATGGAGATTTTTTATTATTATTTGACAGGCTGTGAAATGCATGCATTAACCAAGGTGTATCGAATCTTGCACGCTCAAGGTTCCCCCAAATTCCGCTGTGAGATTGAGTAAACCTTGCAATCTTTACACGTATTTCGTACTGGCCATGTTTTCCATAGTATTGTATGCATTTCAAAACATGTTCTATAATTTTTTTAATACAATCTAGAAATTAAAAATTTCCCCAACCGGGTTTCTCCCACATTCCGGGTATAAGGGCGCCTTAGCCAACTAGACTAGGAAAACGCCAGTCATTGTTAGATGAGTGAGCGAGTCATGTATTGAGTACCCGGGAACATTTGCATTAAAGCTGATTGATATATAGCTATAAATTATAGGGTTTTGAGTTTTAATTGGTATATTCATCACCATCACTTTTCACAATAACCTCTTTGTGAAAGTCCCCTCCTGCAAGCCACCTGGTCTCTTAAGGGCTAATACTAAAAATTGTAAAATCTATTTGAATTTCTTAAATAAGACATTAACTGAACTGGTAAGGGCGCATCAACTGTAAGGCCATAATGCACCACTCTAGCCTATGAATATGATAGGTTAGGGAGGAAAGACCCATGCTGACTTGATCCAACCTTAGGTAAGGTGATGAAAAAGAATGTTACCGTGTACTCAAAACATGGCTCTCTCACTCGTCTAACAACGACTTTGGTGATTTCCTAGTAGTAATAATGCTAGTAATAATAATAACTAGGAAACGCTCAGTTGGACGCGTTGATAAGCGAGCAAGTACTACAGCTAGACCCAAATTGCATTTTTTTTTAATTTTAAAATTTGCGACGTTCACTGTCCACGGGGCCATGTTTCCAATATTATTTATTGTTGGCAAGGTAGGCCTATTTGGGTAAACCTTTACTTTGCGGATAAAATCCACCGCCATCTAGAGGACCTTGACATCATTTCTTTGGGAAAACTATTTGGTAACAAATAATACACTGCTTCCTCGATAGTATTTTGATTACTTCTAGGTGGCAGTGCATAGTGCGAACCTCGTGCGACTTTTCGTTGCCATGGTAACGTTACTTTTGTTATAATGTAATTTCCATCTACACTACTTATCGGATCAAAATAAAATTAACATATTCGTGACCGGTCGGACATTCTAAATGATTTGGCCACCTCAGATTTTGTTGCCGTTTAGTTTGAAAAAAAACTTTCGATTAACTTTAATGTAACTTTAACTTTTTGAACGATTTTGCCACAAAACTAATGGCATTCAATCGGGAACGAAGCTTGCGGATGGTCAAAATTTCAACTCGATCCGAGCCTCCGTTCGAACGTTATGGCGAGACATACAAACAAACAAAAAAAAAAAAAAAACAGTGACTATTTTTTCCAGCAGAGTCAAATGGAAACGCTCGCTTCGCTCGCTTAGAAAAAATATAATAATAATAAATAATAATAATGATGATAATACCAAGGTTACCATCTACCAGACCTACTTTGTTCCAATACTGACATATGCAGCAGAGACTTGGAATATGACAACAGTGGATGAGAGCCTTGTGCAGGCTGTAGATATGAAGTTTTTGAGAAGCATTGTAGGTAAGACTAGATGGGACGGAATGAGGATATCCGAGATCAAGTAGGCGTGAGGAATTGGAGAGAGAAGATTAAAGTGGTTCGGACATGTCAAGAGGATGGGAAGATTGAGATTACCGAGAAGGATGATGGAATTGGAAATTCCAGGTAGGAGACCAATGGGCAGACCACGACAACAATGGCAGAATAGTGTGAGAAAAGATGTAGAACAGCGTGGAGGAGACTGGAATGTGGTGGAAGAAGAGGAGTGGTGGCAGGACAGAAGAAGATGGAGAGGCCTGTCTTCAATGCCGACCCAACGCAGAGTTGGACGTGGCAACAGATAATAATGATGATAATAATATTTGACTATCCTATAGCATACCCTGAGGGCCAGAACGAGGCTGTCGCTATACTCTTTTCTTTCTCAGGCCGTAACCTGGCTTTGGTGACGTCACGCTAGTGGGCCGACTCTGCAGCACGCCAGCAGCTGCCGCGTGTTGTTAGGTAGGCGTGCGCTCAAAGCCTTCCACAATTATTGAGACTAGGATATTTGGTGGATGTATACAGTAAGTTAATGTTCACAGCAAACAAACTTTCTCTTTGGTAATTATAATGTAATATGAATCATTATTCATGTTACTTAATATACTTTTTTACATATACATCTATATATAATTAATAAAGTTTGATAATTTCCAAGAAACTAGATAGGCTACTTGTTCCTGTGAACCTCACCGATTTGTGCACCTTAAGTGCAGCAATTGTCTTTTCGTCAAATAGCCTCCAAATTACTTGGATATAAGACTTTTCTTGAAAGCATAGGTTGCCTTCTTCGTAAATTGTTCCGAGATGGGACACACTAGAGATTATGCAGTCACTCTCATGTGAGATATTGACCATCACATTTGAATCACAAAAGGGTGCAGTATTTGGGATTACCAATGTTTGCTCACTATCTCTTGATTAATCCAATTATCTCCAATATTTTTCATTAGATGAACAAAGTCAAACAAGAGGAATATAATATCTTCGTCATTTATGTCGGGTTTTTTGAAGGAAGGTTCGAGTTTTTCTCTACACATTTTTTCAAACAGTTATCTATTAACTTGGTTATTATCCGATATAAGACTGAAAACAGCATAGCCAGCTCTTGTGACTGGGATAACATAATAGTAATAAGTTTTGTATTTTATTAAATCAACATAATATACACACGCATTTAAACACGATTAAAATATAATATCAAAATTCTTATCCACAGCATTAGGCCTAATACATTTTATTTGATACCCATTTTGACAGTAGTATTCATGCCTTTCAAAGAACTGAGTATTATCAAATAAATGCTTATTAGACACACGCAAGGTAAACAATATAGATAAGTTTTTTCAATGTATTAAAGCTCTCTGCATTTCTATTTTCTATCCAAAAACTAGCCAAAAATACTCGCATATAATTACTATAATAATAATTGCTTTATTACTAATGTATTTTGATACAAATTAATTAGTTCTGCCCTGTATTTGCAATACCTGAAAAAAAAAACTATTTTAATCAAATGTAGGCATTATCTTTTCATATACCAAAAGTGTTTGGCAAAACTAATTGTTGCAAATTACTTTACTAAAGAATAACTATACTTTTGTAATCGTTGGTTAATTGTAGTAATTAGGGGGGTCGCAGAGCGGTAAACTTTCATTCAGCATGTAAAGATATGCCTAACAAACAATATCCGAGGAAGAAACAAATATGTACCAATTATTCCCGGGTCAAATAGCCGGGGTATGTGCGACGTGTCTCGCTACCGAGAATCGCAGTCGGCCCACTAGCGTGACGTCACACCACAACTCGCAGCGCAGTCTCCGGACTGTACGTTAGCGACGGCCTCGGCCAGAACCTCCACCATGCACAATTTAAACCAAATTTGAACAAAGAAATCCACTTTCCTTTGGTTTTAGCTTAGGTAAATATGGGTTAAAGTTATCATCATAATAATAATACTAATAATAATAATCATCATCACCAATAAATTCTTATCTATATTTTATTTTATTTTTTGATACATAGACCATGTAACATAGTCCAAATATTGATATAGTATCTAAATATTGACATTTTTGACCAGCAATAATTTTTGCATTTTACGTGGACTTTCCGTGCATCTGAGAATGAATACATTGCCATTTTTACCAAGTTTCAGAACTTTGTAAAAGGAGTTAAGTTCCTATTTTTAGATGAATGGGTAACATAGTTCCATATTTAGACAAGTTACATATTTTGAGGATTTTGCCCAAGAATGTCGACTAGCTCTCAAGACAGTCTCATGATTTCTTAGCTTAGAGTTAAGATATCACCTTGGCAAGATTACTAATTGATAGTTTAACCTGGCATAGTATAACATTATTTTTTTTAAAATTTTGCTGTGTCTATCTTGCTCAACATTCAAACAGATACATTATCCTTGATTTTGGTAGATTAAAAACTGCTTGCACAGCCCAAGCATCCGCCACTACTGTTGAATTATTTTAATTACCGATTTTTGTTGGTATATAGCATCACAAAATATGTATCTCACAAGAAGCATAGCACAGATACATATTATATCTTTGGTTATAGCTGTTGCACATGTATTATTTAAATAACATGCTAGCACCTACTATGTACTTTCAATGTATTTTAATTTTTAACAGTAACATAATGTGCACACATATTGTAGGCCATTCAACAGAAATATGTAGCTATGCAATATCAAATTAATTAGGGCCTACAGTATAACAACAAACAAAATAAATGGCAATGCAAATGCTAGGTTAATTGTCATTTGCTACCAATAATCTTAATACTGTTGCAATTTGTAAATAGTACTACAGTACTACTTTTAAAACCATGCTTAAAATCTAAATTACGGTACACTTGTTATTGATATGATATTAAAATTTGCAGCAAGCCTTCAACAAGAAATAGTACAAAAGTACAACATTTTGTTCAACTGTACACAATACATAAAACTACAGATATATGCAATAAAACGATAACAGATTAGTGTATACGCATACACACATCTATATCTCAATATTACGTATTATTAAGGTAGGTAGCTGAGAACATCCCGTAACATAACTTACTTTTATGGCAAGTCATGTAAATATTAAGTGGTACTCGTAAGAAATATACCCTGGTCATTAAATTACCATTTATACCTCAATGAATGCAAATGCACATAATGCATACTATTCATGAAATCAAGTTTAGAAAACCCGCAAGAAACTGGGATTCTATAAAAGAGCTTTGGCCCGAACAATATAAAAGCAACTTAAAACTTATGACAGCCACTACTTACTTAAAAACAATTCGGTGAAACTCCTACCTCATCATCGGTATCAACTGATAGGTAGAAGTTCACCGAAATTCGTTTAAGTAAGTAGTGCCCGTCATAGTTTAATTACTTTAAGATAGGTATTTATTAAGCCTACATATAATATGTCTACCTATTCCACTTTACCACAAAAAAAACAATGTTCTAAGAAGTGGATAATATACTTCTCAAAAATTTTGTGCCTACAAGTATGACACATTCTATGATGGCAACACCCAATCTATTTCTTGATGGAGATAATCACCAGCTAATCAACTGGTTAGTGGTTCTTTACTCCAAAAGCACATTGTATTAACTATTAATATTTCATCTTGATCAGTTAACATTAAAAGTTAGAACACATCAAATAACAGTTTGGCATTTTTGTATGGCTCTTACAAAGTGTACCACTTTATGTACAGTACTAAGTTTATACAGTAAATAGTGCTCTACATAGAACCGACTGGGAGCCAATAGGACGTCACAAATAATACAAATAGTAGTAATAATAGTTAGGGATACAGGGATTAAGCAATTAGCAATATAAAGTCCCAAAATTACTTCTAAAGTGTTTTTGTTTGCAAATGTTGGCCTTGAGCATCGCTTAGTTTGGTTTATTTATCACAAACAGGTGTCCCGAGTTAGGTGTGATTGAATAATGAATACAACACACAATATTATATAATAAAAACATTAACAATTGATGGAGAACACTAATGCCATTTCAAAACGCACCAAAAAGGGCAATAACTTACTTTTGGATGAAAACAAGAAATAAAATGCTTTCTCTTGTTATATCTCGTTATGTATTCTTGTTAATACAATAATAGAATCGCCCTATCAACAGCCATTTATTATGCAAAACATGGTTCAAAATTAGACAAACTTGACTATTTCTGTTGAAAATACTCATTAGTCATAAACAATTAAAATTATGTTGTTACTGAAAGTTTCAATCAGATAGTTTCAAAGAAATGTAAAAGATTTGAATTTTAGATATATTATGTTGAACTCTCCAGTCTCTTCCATGTCCAGCTAGTCCCTACACTAGTACTATATGCAAGAAATCCAAGATGGTGCTGAGTTTGGCCTAGTTGCCAGCTTATCACCTCATGACATACAATTCAGGTAACGTTGTTTAATCATATTACAAAGTCAAAATGTGTTGACCTTTTTTGTTAGCAAAAGACCATTGTCAATTATATTATAATATAAAAAGCTAATGATTTTTAAATGTTTAGAAAAATTATGAGATGTAAAAGGGCTCCTAAATTGATGCAAATAATCATTCATAATGGCTTACATTAATATATTTATCAATGTGCACCAATAACAAATTTTGTCCATTTTTCAACGTGTCGGGGGGGAAAAAACGGAATGAACAATTTTTTTCTCAAAATTTCCGGGAAAAATTCTACTTTTTAAATTCTACTCATTACACATTTTTACTTGAATAAGATCTCCACAAAACATATTCTCAGCAGATGACTCCCAAAAAACATTGGTGACGGTACGATGACAGAGTATGAAATTACTATGGGCATATGTAGATTATTAAATGGTGTTATGAATCTCATCTCATTTGTGAAGGATTGTCTGTCTTTTGTCTTGGTACCGGAATTTGTCTTGCCGGAGCATTGTGAGAACATAAGTTTATCTCATTACATTTCATTAGGAATTTAATTATTGAGGTAGTAGCATGAAAGTACCCTGTAGTGAACACACATTGAATGGCAAACTTGTCACCTAGAAGCATAATTTTCTTTACCGTATCAAAATTAAGAAAATTTATGATTCTGCACAGAAGGCAGTACTCAAAGCAAACTAATACTCTGAACACAATTGAATGTATTTTGTTGTGGGGGGGGGGGGGGGCAATCTCCTACATTTATGTCTAACATGAATGATTTAGGTGAGTAGTATATGAAATAAGTTAAGAGTTAAGATAGATTGTTTATGCTAGAGCAGTAATTCTTAAACTTTATGCTTCCACGACCCACTTTATACCGCAAAATAATTTGGAGATCCAATTATTTAAGAAAATGAGGGAAATAATACAAAAATAGGTTAGACAAATCATTTGTTTCAGGACATTATATTTACCTACTTTTAAAGTCAGTGAAACAATAAAATAATTTTATATAGGCCTAAAATGTATTGTTGTCATCTTAATTAAAATAAAACTTGTGACTGCTCCAACATAAGTAAAAAATAGGCTCTATTTTTAAACAGGTAGGCCTATTCTCAGTGGAGCAAAAATATTCAGACTGTTTCGTGGCTTAGTCCTGATGGAGGTCGTCACAGAAAATGATGTGCCTCACAAATAGCTGACAAAGGGAACGAAAACCGTGTTTTAATTGCAGTTAAATTTAATTTTTAGAAAATTTGATTCATTGACGAGTGTCTCCTCCCCCCCCCTACAAAAATAGAGTGACAATTGCTTATTGTTTGTTACTGTATACCCAAACTGAATGTAATGCAAATAATATATTTTTTATAAGCAGTTATAATTATATTATATTTATTTGTCTCTAACAACACTAAGATCTGAACACTTAATACTTAGATCTTGCTTTGTGCATTTGGTTCATTTAAACTATCGTCCGATCTAAAGTCTTCACAAAATCACGTTCTTGCGATGTAAAGCCAAACAATTTCAGCATCGCCACACACTATTTTAATCACTACTACCCGACATTTTGACTTCAATCTACGAATTACACATGTTTTGGGATGACACATAATATGATGCAAATCGCGAATAGGGACCTTCGGATGACTTATATTAAAATACAGGTTTTGATGTCGATATGAAGGTATTAAATTTGCAAAACTTTTACGTCAATTTTTTAAAATTTATCTTTAAAAATTGGCAAAGATACAGTACTTTTATGTTGAATTGAAATAAAAATATATAAATATATTATTCAGACTTAAAAAAACTGTTTTTAATGTTAGAAGTTTATAGTATCAAAGTAGGCCTAGGCCTAATTTTTTTTAAATTCAAATTATAAACTCCTATATAAATACTAGGGATGTCAAACGATTAAATTATTATAATCGATAATCGAATTCACTTTCACCTCCATAATCGATTTTAATCGTTTTGTACAATGTCGGTATAGTAGCCAGTTTCTTTCAAACTTCGGTCTGGTTTCGGTTAGTTTGAATCGCCCGCGCAAGGCATGAGCTCGCATCGGCGCCGTGGCGGGGACTTGAGCACTCACAACAATCTCGAAGAAGACAGTCGGGAGCATAATCAAGAGGAAGTGGCGGGGTAGATAAAGCATACGAGATGAAATTGGCATCAATGCTGTGATCAAATTCAATTGTTTGATGCCATGTTGTCGAAAACTCTTGGCCTAGGCCGAAACACAACACCAGAGCAATCACTTTTGTCACACTCAAGACGCCATGTTACGTAAAGGTGCAATACTGCTCGGCGTTTCAGGCGCGTTGAGTGCATTTACTGTGTTTATTGACTGCCGCGCCAACTACGCCGCGTGGACCGCTTAAACAGAATGCAGCTTTAACTCCGCCCACTCCTTTCCGACCTTGCACGGCCAGCGCATGCGCACATGATGACAAGGCAAGGCTGGTACGAACGATGTATTTTGCGACGTCGCTTCAATCAAATGTGGATCGGGAACAATCTCGCGTGCTAGAAATTGATGGAAACGTATCTCACGGGCGAGCAAGACATTAAATCGGCGGTTATCACGGCGTATTTGGCGGGAAAACGTAACGTACGGGAACGTTTCTCGCGGGTAATAGGCGGCGGATCTTGAAAACTAAATTTAAAAAACCGCAAAAATTTAAAATCGATTATTTTTTTAAAAATCGATTAATCATTTTCAATTAATAATCGATTAATCGAATCGATTCAATCGTAATCGTTGACACCCCTAATAAATACATAGTAAAAATAACAATTATAATATTTATAAAAATTATGACTTTGCAAATTATTTGAAAACTATTCTTTTTTATGGCTTTTAGATTTTGCCTAAGGGTCCCTTTTTATGATTCACATCACACATATGAGTTTTTTAGCTTCAGAGGTTGAGGTTCAGGTAGGTAGATATTTCCTTGTGCGGAATACTTACATTATGATAGACATAGATAGATGCAGTAGTTGAGAGGAACACCACGTGTGAACATCAAAGTACACTATTCACTTTCTCCCTTCCTTTCCAACTTCTTTGACCAAAATTTAACTTGCAATTTTCAAAATCTTTACGTCGACGAGACCCACCGTTAAAAAACACTGTGCTAGAACATGTTTTATGGATATGTATTACATTAGCTACCTACAAGAAAGTAAGTTCACCTGGCGGACGTTATGGGAGACGGAATCTCGGCTCTAGCTGCCATTTCAAGCACTATGATCCACCTGGAAAGAAAGGAATAATGCACGTGATTGAAATGAGAAAGTGTAATGATTAATAACAAATTCATGTCACGAAACACAATAAGGTATTTTAGAATATCCGTTAGGCTTACAAAAGCATGGACTTTACTATGAAATCACTGTGTACTATACATCATGATATGAAATATGAAGCTACCATATCATAAAGCTGTAAGTTGAATTAGACACTGTGCTGTTGGGTTGTTTAGTAAATGTCTTACCTGTCAACATCCTCCTTAGAAGTAGCATGGAAATAGTATGTTTTCTTTGAATGGAACATTTTAAAGATCTTTTCTTTATCATGAAGCGTTTCCCCTTTGAGGTTTGATGCCTGGAACACATGAAAAATACTAATGCAGTAAACAATTTTCCATTTCCTGTTCACCCTAATTTCTCGTCATATAGTTGATTTTTGTTATTGTTCTAAAAACTATACATAGTAGAGTACGAACAGATGTATAGAGCTATCAAAACATAGTATAATATACCAGATACTTGACCCAAGGTTCTAGGTCCCACGTGATTTATTTATTATTGGCAAGAGGTAGGTAACAAGCCACAAGTGTCAAGTTGCTAAGGCTTAAAACTTTAAAATACACATCGAGTACAACTAAAAAAAAATATTAAAACAATAATACAAATCACTAAATACAGGAACAGGTATTATGAAAACACAAGATACTATAGTAGTTAAAAAAGAAAAAAAGAACGCTATAAGACTAAAAGAAAACATTGAAAAAATGGTACGAGTGATAAGTTTTGAGATACCATAATTACTCGATTGCAGGTCGCGCACCAATGTAGGTTGCACCCAACTTTCAAGTGTCTTAAATCAAAAAGCTGGTTTACATGCAAATGTAGGCCTAATGTTGTATGTATTTCGAGTCAAACATTGTGGGTATGAGTCTTTCCACAAGTGTGACCACGAAATGTGATGAAATAAACTACCGGTACCAGTGTCACATGATTGTAAGGGAATAAAGCAATAAGAGGCTTAAGAGAGGGAAGGATATTGACAAAAGACTGTTGATTTCAAATCTGTACTAAAATATTTTTAAAAATGAGAATAATAATTGTGTTGTTTTAAGTTAACACTGTTGGGTGAGCTCGAGCAAACCAGGCTTTGATGCAGAATGCAGAGGTACAGTCTGGATCACTTGGAAACTCTTATTGCATGTCATATCAGGTTGTGGTTTGCAGGCTTTGATGCAGAATGCAGAGATATAGTCTGGATCACTTGGAAACTCTTATTGTTTGTCATATTGGGTTGTGGTTTGCACCTAAATGTAAAGTAAGAATATGAGAATTGCACCCCCAGAGCACATTTTCCAAATAGTGCTTACTTTTTACAGTAATGGACAGTAAATATACCACCAAACGGGTAATTTGTAGTAATTTCCCGAGCTTGTGCAGGAAACATTTATTTATATATTATATTATTAATTGGTGATGGAAAAGGTATCCAGAATGTGTTTGAAATTAGCTGAATTTGCCGATCAAGCAAATTTTTTTATTGGATATTTAATTTACTGGATAAGATGTGTCCAGCCAAGAATTTCTTAAACACTTGAGGTAAGATAGCATTTAATGGGTCCACAAAACCCCAATTTGTTTTACAAGGTCCCACTATTGACTGCTGTGTTGCTGAGGGGAAGGCGCGGGCTTCCGATGGTGGCTGCATGCAGACGATACACCATAGAATGACAACTAAAAAAATATCCCGTGCTCGGGGTGATCTTTTAAAGAGGTTGGGGCAAACAAATCGTGTTTGTTAAGACCATGTACGTTAAGATCATGTTATACGAGGCCATCCAAGCAACTGCAAGCGGATGCCGTTCATGGGATGGAAGGATATAGAACGAAAACTTACAAAATGTCCTATGGTCGAGTTAAACATTTTCGACGAGGTAAGCAGGGGTAAACAAACTGTGTTTGTTAAGCCCATGCTAAGACCATGTACGTTAAGACCATGTTGGACGAGGCCATCCAAGCAACTGCAAGCGGATGCCGTTCATGGGAGGGAAAGATATAGAACGAAAACTTACAAAATGTCCTACGGTCGAGACAAACATTTTCGACGAGGTAAGCAGGGGTAAACAAATCGTGCTATTTTATATGAAGTTTATGTTTGTGGTCAATATTATCTATCAAAATTAAAAAATTAACAAAATGTATGTGATTGTAAGTTGAACCCCAGTATGCCTTTCAATTTTCTATGCCATGTGCACCTACAATTGAGTTACTACGGTACCGGTAGTCATAATAAATGTTTTAAATGTGAAGTTTCATAATATGATTGATTTTTTGTTTGTTTGATTGATGACAATTTTTGTGCCAATGGCTAATAGTAATACGTAATAATTAGTTAAAGGTGTCTTGAATTTGATAAAAACATCAATATGAGCATGTGAAATTTTGAAGGTAATGTGATTTATTGTGAATCTTGCAGTGATGTGAAATCAGGTCGAAGTCGATGATGTTATGGATAAGTTTGTAGAGGAAAATTACGTTGGTTGCATAACGACTAGGGCTGCCCGACGATAAAAAAAATCATATCGATATTGAAAGGCGATATATCGATATCGTGATTCGATATCGAACTTTTCAAGTCGAACATCGATATCGTTTTTTTTAATTTTATAATTATTTTTTTTAAGTTCTTTGGGCGTGGCCAACCGCCGGCAATGCAGAAATGACAACAGTCATGTTATTGTTAAAGGGACAGATGATGGCCGGGAGAGGATAATGGATATGAAGAACAATCACAACAATACTTGTGGCGGCCCTGCAAAGAGATAGAACTAGAAGTGAACTGATTTCTATGTCTCTCTCTCTCCCTGACTCTGTCTGAACACTACTGTAGTGTAACAACTTGAGCTGCCTTGAATGAATGAGATTGCTTTGTGGTCTTGTTATCTTATCTCATAACATAAACAAAACAAAGCAGCAAGAGTCTTGGCCCGAAGCCAAACTGACTATAGCATAATTTGTAGTTGGTGGCGTGGGGGGAAGGGGACAGCGCTGCAGAACTATAACTCACTGCCACATCAAGCATTTTTTAATTCAAAAAAAAATTTAAAAAAATAAAAAAAAGGGGGGTGGAGGAAACAAAAATGATATACATTTCCATATCAATATCGATTTTTTTTCTTCATATCGATATCGTATCGAATTATCGATATTGTTGGGCAGCCCGCAGCCCTAATAACGACTACTTGCAAAGCATATTGTGGACAGTGAAAATGTATATGTTTTCATTGTTTTAGGTAACAAAGAAGATATAAATTTGTATTGGATGCATTCAGCTACAAACACTAAATTTGGGTAGTCAAGGTGGTGGCCCAGTGGGGTCGAATAATGGATTCATACAGTTTTCTAGTAGTTCTGGTTGAAGTTAGTACTAGCACAATTTTGTTTTATAAAGCCAAGAATCCTTAGTGCCTATTTAGAAACAACACTAAGGTGATCGTTAAAAGAAAGATCAGAGGATATCTGAATTTTGAACACCTAGGTCTCTGATGGAATCATCACAAATCACAACACAACACAAAAGTCGGCACAAAGTTCTAATATTGAAGTGCTGTACAAACAAATCTTTATCATTATGTTCTGACATTCCCATGCCAAGAGAACTATCTCTAGTGGGTACGTACACACCCTGTTCGTGTCACTATCGAGTAGTTCCGTTCTCTAAACCACTCATCACATGATTCCTGAGTTGAGCAATTCATGACGATTCCCTACTCAATGCAAATAATATAATTCCAACGCTCGGCAATAATTACAACGATTGAGTCAATTAATATTAATTGGTGATAAAAATAATATAATAAACTGTACATATGCACACAATAACCAACAATAGTTGCATGTTTTCAGAAGAAAAAAAAAGTCCAAACGTATCATCAAATTTCTCGTGCTAATGTGGACCACCACACCAAATACTGAGTAACTCTCTCAACTCCCGACGGGTGAACAAGGCTGTTCAAGCCGAAAAGTTTTGTCGTAATGTTATTTATTTGTGTATATATTTACATTTAAAACACTAACTCTTTATTTTATTATATTGATCATTATAATTAATTATATAAACCTGAGGACGGAAATAGTTTCAGTCATTTCCGAAACGTAGTTATTAATATAATAAAATAAAGAGTTATGTCCACTAAAGTGTTTTAAATATTATAATGAACTCTACTAACTTTAAAACTAATAGTATATATTTATGTGACCTTCAACTCTACATAGCCGCCGAACTCTTTCTAGGTAAGCTGTTGGCTCCTAGCCTCCTATCAATCTTTCCCCACCCAACACTAGCTGGAATAATATAGTAAGGCACTTTGCCATAGCACCGCTATTCACGTCGTGTCTTGTAGTTGTGTGAAGGTGTGTGAATAATGATTTGACATTTCCCCAACATGTAGCCTGATCAAAGATTTCATACTATTTCTGAATGGAAAAAAATGGCATAGACTTTTTTAGACATTTAAATTTGAGCATGCCTATAAAGCATTGCCACTTTTATTATCAATAATGAACTATTTCGATTATCGATAATATTTATTTTATCGTAGTGCATCCCCAATAAACACTCAATGATAAAGCCAAATATGTCAAGATACCTTGGCCACTGTAAACCCTGGTACAGGAGTGGCAGTCATTGCATGTTCATCAGTGTGGCTCATGAAGGAATAAAGAACAAAATCTGGATGTAAAGAAAACCATCGCTGTACCCAGGACTTCCCTCGAATTTTCAATTGTAGATATCCACAGTGCACAGATGTTGCATTAGCCTTCACCTAGAAATAACATAACATATGAAGTGGCAACTTGGTTTGTTCGTCTAATTCCTTCAACTCTTGGATCTTCACTTACTTCTAGAACTCCTTTATCTCTCATAAATGCCAGGTGAATGGGGTCTTTCCCTAATTCACCCGGTATCTGCATCCGGACTTTTATCGGGACTTGGTAAAATTGATCGACGAGAGAGGATTACATGACAGTTCTTGCAAATGCGGCAGGCTTTGTTGTCTTCGAATGGTAGAGGAAATTTGTGATTTGAACATTTACTGCAGAACACCTACAAAGAGAAACAAATACATGTAACTTATTCTTAGGATAATAATGTTCAGTGATGTGCATTAACAACCTTTCAATTTCATGAGCACAGTTCAAAGAGTATGTGGTAACAAGTTTGTGGGTCGATGATTAATGGTCAGCACCAGTCAAGACACTTGCTATCATTTCATCCTCGTCTTTAAAGCCGACATTTGCTTCGGAATCAAGATTTCAAAACTTTGATTTTTATACCGGGTACAGAACTATTTGGTTTTAGATTTGAACTGTAGGCCTATACGGCTTACTTGAGTGGCCCAGCACAACCATGAGGCATTGTGGTTTCATTTGCAAATGAAGTCACAGCTGAAACCTGGCCATTGTATCGTGTTCAGGTCACTTTCCCGGAATTAGACTTGCCGACATTCTAGAATCTAGTTCTTACTTAGCCTAGAGCAGTGGTTTCCAAAGTACGGTCGCTACTCGCTACCCAACACCGAGTCGCAAAAACCAAATGGAGATATTGGCGAGTTTAATAACGCAATACAATCTTGTCTAGCAATTGTGAATTATTACTGTACTATCACACTTTTCATTGCTCCTTTTTTGCCACTTCTGCCCATCGTTTCCAGTTTTAAAAACATAAATTGAGTAATACATCTGCCCGGTAATAATCCTGAATCAGTATAAGTCAATGATATTTAACATCTATATTCTATAGTAGTAGGCTAGACCCCCAGTCATTGGTCCACTGGCATGTCAATTAAAAGTCATCTTGAATAGGTCAATTTGTATAGCCTAGTAAAGTAGGTTGTAGCAATTTGTAGAGCAAATATTTTTCAAGCGTGCTGTCAGGTTGACAGGTGGGCATATTAGCCATTATTAACACCAAATGATTACTAAATTGAGTAAATTCTCTTTATGCAATAACTTCTTATTGTTTCTGTTTGTGTTTATTTATTTATTTATTTAAGTAAGCCTTCTACAGTGTTCACTCATATGCATGTCATATAGACATGCGAGTATTTGAAGTTGTCAATGAGGAAGATCTGTACAATTGTTAAGTATTATTTACATGGTATTTACAATATTTCAAAAGTTTCATTCGATAAAATAGTACAATTGGTACAAATAAAACAGTTTACAATGTATTATGGACAATGCAGATGCAAATTTACAAAAGTTCAATTCGATAAAAGAGTGCAATTGGTCAATTAAAATAGTTTCAATGTAGATACAATGTATGTCATTAGATTAAAATTAAAATATTTGGGTTCACACAACATATGTACTGATACTATAGTAAGCTTAAGCTAGTCCTATACAAAACAAGTCTCAAAATATTCACTTACTGTATAAAAGCTGTGTTCCAAAAGGAATGACTTAATCCTAGCCTTAAACTCCTTCCTAGAGCTTGTAACACCAACATTCCTTAACTCTTCAGGCAATTTGTTATATACTTTAATTCCCATGTTCACGGGATCATTATCCAGCAGCTTCAATCTATGGCTAGTCTGGTACAATTTTTCCTTCCCTCTCGTGTTTATATTATGGACATTTGCATTCAATTGAAATAAGTTAGGAAATTTATTTACAAACATGATAACCTCAAGCAGATACAGGCAAGCTACAGTTAATATATTTGCATTTTTAAAAGCCTGTCTGCATGATTCTCTAGAGCCTAAATGGAGCATATACCGCAATGCTCTCTTCTGAAGGCAAAAAATCTTACTTACACTCGTTGAGTTCCCCCAAAACAATATCCCATAGTTTATCAGAGACTGAGTGTTGGCATGAAAAACTATTTTCCTTGTATCCAAATTACATTGGGTGGACAAGGCTTTCATTGTAAAACAAGAAGAGCTTAGTCTCTTGCCCAGGTCTTCAATATGAGATGACCACTATAGTTTAAAATACAGTTTAAGGCCTAGGAATTTGGCTACCTCCACTATATCAATTGATAAGTTGTTATGCTCTACTGTTAAATGTGGATGTTGACCCTTAACTTGGTAGGTAATTATTTGGGTTTTTGAACAGTTTAGCTTCAATTTGTTAGCCTTGAACCATGCTTCTAATTCTCTAAGAATAACTCCCAATTTGTAAATTAACTCTTCTATGCTCTGTGCCGTAATTATCACGGTAGTATCATCTGCGAAAAGAATTGCTTTGCATAGACGCGCTAGATAAGATGGTAGGGTAAATCGTTGATGTAAAGGCTAAATAAAACTGGACCAATATTAGAACCCTGCGGAACCCCACTAATAACCTGTTTCCAACCTGATGAACACTCAACACCATTGCTGTTAATGTCTACGCGTTGCTTTCGGTCAGTAAGATAGGATCTGACCCATGAACCTACTGTACCCCTTAGTCCGTAATGTTTTAATTTATCAATAAGGATTGAATGGTGGAGTGTATCGAATGCTTTAGACAGATCGCACATAATAGATCCAACCACTAGTTTCTTATCTAAGGCGTTATTGATCTCATGTATTAGTTGGAATGCTGCCGTCATGGTAGAGTGTCCCTCCCTGAACCCATGTTGATTCTCGCATAGTATATTATTGTCATTGAGGAACACATGGAGTCTGCTAAGAAATAGTTTTTCAAACAGCTTTGACAATGTCGGCAGCAATGCAACTGGCCTATAATTTGAAATCTCAGTCTTCTCCCCCTTTTTAAATAAAGGCTTAACCACTGAGTATTTAAGCCGTTCCGGAAAAATTCCCTCTGTGAAGGAGCAATTACATTATGCGCCAATGGTTCCGCAAGAAAATGGCTACTATATTTTAAAATAACATTAGAGCACCATCCCACCCTGCTGAATGTTTTGATTTTAAGTTATTTACTATATCTATTACTTCAGCAGGACTAGTCAGACTCAATACAAAGTCTGGGATGTTATTATCAGTAACCTTTTGTAGATTGTTCATACAATCTTCATTGGTATTGGTTTTCTGATCTATTAGATCACCTGCAATTGAAGTGTAGTACTGATTGAACTGTTCTGCAATCACATGTTTATCAGTTATTCCTTCATTTCCTAATTTGATTTTACTAATACTAGAACTGTTACCTTTCCCTTGTTTTCCTGTCAGATAATTAACCAAATTCCATGTTGTTTTAACCCTGTTGTCTGAGTTTTCTATTAATGCTGAATTAAAATTGTGTTTTGCCTTTTTTATAAGTTTAGATAGATCCTTCTTGAATGTGTTGAAGAAACTTTTAAACTCATCACTGGTATCTGTTTTGCTTTGTACATATAAATCTCTTTTCAAACGACATGCATTTTTAATTTCATCCGTAATCCATCCTTTAAAAATGTGTGTATGGTCTTTTGGGCGACATGATTTTTTGGGGAAATGTGTTTCAAAGAGTGAGAGATATATGTTCAGGAAGAGATTAAATTTTTTATCAACCTGATCTGTTGGAATGTTGTAAATGTTTGACCAATGTATTCCCATACTGTACAAGCTAAAACCATATCAAACAATCCAGAAAAATACTTAATCACATATAAAACATAATGTCAATTGTCAAGCATAAATTGAAACGCCAAATCGCCACCTCGAATAGGTCAGATTGGCGTTTCAATTTGCTACGCTAGCACCTGTACGAACGTATTGGAGACTGGCGATTTTTTTTAGCCTACTACTAAAGATGTTAAATATCATTAGTATAAGTGCCCCGCCTGAGCCTGCGGTAGAATTTGGCCTAGGGTATTCCTCTGCAAATCGTACAAGGCGAGAGAAGAGGCAAAACCCATCTAACAAACATCAGCTAGTAAACTTGTAGTGGATTATTTTATTCTCCTAAATTAGAGGCGAGCTCTGGCAGTAGTCGTCGGGTATCCTTTCCTCTTCCCTCGACGACCTCTCCGACAACGATGACTACAACGTCAGAACCCTAGAATCTCCCTGCTCATGAATGGTTTTGTTCAGCACTTTTGTGTCCTCACCCTCTCAAAAAAAAAAAAAAAAAAAAATTGGCCCCGAGTGATGTGTGCGCTTACATCCACATATCTAGCTCATAGATTTATAATTGGTAATTACTACTTAGTAATTCTAATTACTTAGTGCAGCCGACATTGTGAAAACAAACACGATGAAATTACTTTTCAAACCATCCAGCGTCACGCCTCGTATCACAATAATATTGTAATAATAGAGATGTAAGGCAACAAAAAATAAGTTAAATTGTTTATATACTAATGTGTTTCGACTGTGTTGTTATGTTAGTATTGCATTAACATGGCATAAACTGCTGTACCGGTATTGCAAGATTTGTTAAAGAACATTACAACCCTGGGATTTCCTGGGAATGTAACAACCTAATTATTTTCATTGAATTAGGAATAAAACTAGAAGTTGCTACCTTGTAGCAGCAAGTCAGGGCTAAAAATTTGTTTTAAATCGCATATGCCCAACCGGGCATGCTAGATATAATTTGACGTGCCCAGACTATCTACATGACACAAATAATTTATACTAGGAAAACGCTAAAGTCCCGTCGCGTTGTTGAGCGAGCACCGGTACGTGCAACACGACCCGAGTACGACATTCCCATAATGTTACATACCAATAAGTCTTTAAGGTCTTGACCAATTTAGCTGAAAATTTGTAAAATTTGAGAGAATGGATAAAATCCACCGCAATCTAGAGGACCTTGACATCATTTCTTTGGGAAAACTATTTTAACTCTTGATTACTTTTAGGTGGCAGTGCATAGTGACCAGAATTCTCGTGCGACTTTTCGTTGCCATGGTAACGTTACTTTTGTTAAAATGTAATTTCTATCTACACTACTTATCGGATCAAAATAAAATTAACATATTCGTGACCGGACGGACATTCTAAATGATTTGGCTACCTCAGATTTTGTCGCCGTTTAGTTTTTTTTTAAAACTTTGGATTAACTTTAATGTAACTTTATAACTTTTTGAACGATTTTGCCACAAAACTCATGGCATTCAATCGGGAACGAAGCTTGCGGATGGTCAAAATTTCAACTCGATCCGAGCCTCCGTTCGACCGCTATCATGAGCCAAAAAAGCTGCGCGACTTTCTGTTGCCATGGTAACGGTACTTTGTTATAATGTAATTTCCATCTACACTACTTATCGGATCAAAATAAAATTAACATATTCGTGACCGGACGGACATTCTAAATGATTTGGCTACCTCAGATTTTGTCGCCGTTTAGTTTGAAAAAAAAACTTTCGATTAACTTTAATGTAACTTTTTAACTTTATGAACGATTTTGCCACAAAACTATACAGCAACCCGCATAGGTGGTATGTACATGTGTGCAAAATTTCAGGTCGATCAGAGAAACGGTGCAACCTGTACCGAAGCAGTAACAGAAAAAAAAAAAAAAAAAAATCAGACATTCAAGCCATAAGAGTCAAGTGGAGACGCTCGCTACGCTCGCTCAATTAATTACTGATTAGCTGGTCTATGTATAAAATACTGATATTTTATTTGACTTTCAGAATAAGCAATTAGGCAGTTCAATTAGCTTCGGCGGAATAGATCTCGCAAGAAAACAATTGTGTCTACCAGTAATAATTGGCTCATGTTTACCTAAATGGACAATATTCTTACATGCGGGCATATAAAAAATAATTTGCCTGCTCAGGCACTATTTTGACATGCCCATATGTCCCATGCATGGTATTTTTTAGCCCTGAGTAAGTAATGACTAGGGTCTAGGGTTGACATCAGATACCAGAGAACTTGAAAAATTAAAAACGGGATCTCAGTCATGGTTGTATTGTGTAATTAATTGTTGATGGGTCAAGGAAGTATGGGTGTATTTATCTTAGTCATATAGAGAAAAGTTTGAACACTGGCCTAGAATAGCAATCACAGTAGGTCAAAAATAAAAAGTACATGGTATAAATTCTATAATATTCACTACTATAGGCCTACATGAACTAAATTTAGTGAAGAGTGGGTAGCGAACATATATTTATTTACCAGGCCACATGCTCGACAATGATGTTTCCTCTTCATTACACCGAAAGTTGATCGACACTCCATACACTTTGTTATGCCATCAGCTTTTATGAGACTGGGCGACCTTTTCCCCAAGTCATCGCCATCTGCACCAATCTTAAGGGAAGATTTCCTGTCGTACAGTTCTTGAATAGCATTGGCAAAAGCATCTCGCCAAGCACATTTCTCCTCCACAGTTCTACAAAGTAAAAACATATATTTATATCATCAAAAAGTGAATATAGCTTGTACGTTTGAGCTAAAATAATGAATCATCAATATTTAATATTTAATAAGAATCATCTAAATAGTAAAAACGAATTGTACTAACTTAACTAACTGAACTAAACTTAACATACAAAATAAAGTTATATGTTTATTAATAAGATAATATGCAGCTTGATAGTATCTCAAATATAAAGTAGAATGGCCTATCGCCATCGGTGTGTTTAAGGTAACATAATACAAGAGATAGATCTACCAACACCAAAAAAGCCTTGGCCAAAATGGACAAGCCTTAAATACAGTTGATGAGCATATTTAAACAGGTACAACACAAGTGATTACAAAACAAAAGTGGAAGGTGCAGGGCAGCGAGGTCATATCGCTCCCGCGGCCATAAGCCAAAGCTTATTGGGGAGATGTATTCCTCACGGCCGCCGGCAAGAACTGAGCCATACGGCGTCCGTGTCTACGAAACGCACTTAAAACACAGAATGGACTTGGCCTCATGGTTCAGGCCACAGTGGTGTTGGTACATCTACAGTCTACACTGACACATAATATTTAATTGACTTACTGAGTATAGAGTTCAACATTTTTGTTACTGTCTCGTATGTAGAAGGTGTTGGTTGTTTCCAAATTATCCCCTTCACACCACTGCATGTTATCAACTTGGATCTTGGCTCTCAAACGAAATGCAGGCCCCGAGATTACTCGGTTAGGAAGCAACCGTGGTGAACACAGGAACAGAATATCGCTGAACTAAACAAGTTACACATTGACATGGTTACTCTTGACAGGAACTTATTACAGTACAATATCTTACTACCTACTTTAAAATTATGTTAGGCCTACTTATTTTGTTAGGGTGGTAACTGTTCTTAAAGATGCCCTCAAAGTATTTCTTAATTAAAAATAAATATATTTTTAGTAAGATTCTCACAAATAATAACAATGATTATGGAATTTGTTATGAACTCATTAGAAAATAACATTTTGGTGTTATAGGGAGAATGCAATTGAAAAATGTTTTGCCATAGCACGACAAAGTCAAAATTAGGGTTGCTGTTTGATATGAATTTGAATATCGATAATCGCGCATGTGAAATCGATTATTGATCGATAAATATTGATATTTTTTACGTCAATCGATAATCGAATAAATATTAGGCCTATACTTGCTCGCATACTGACGCGGACCGTGGACCTTTTGCGAGTGCATCCTTTTGTTCCTTCTATTTGCTCAAAACAGGGTTTTTCCACGCATGCAACGTCTTTCACGAGCTCCCCTTCCCCCCCCCCCTATGCGTCTGGCCGGCACGCCGAGCGCACGCTACATGGCGTAGACAGATGCTACCCGGCTTGTGTGTTGTCTTTGTGAAGGTCGTGCTTCTTGGAAATCTTGGTTCTGTGAAGTTTCATTTCAGCTTTTGTTGTGATTGTCGTTCATTCATTTACGAGATATTATCAGTTTAACTATTCAATGCTCCGATATTTATTACGCGACGAGATGAATAATGTTGGACATTAGTTTGGAAGACAACGTAATATTGGTGTGAGAGAAATGATAAGATAATATTATCATAACAGTACGGAATGAAGTAAAGCGATACCGAGTTGGCGCGGAGTGGGGAGGAATGCATCTCGATAAAATACTTGTTGACCCTGAGCGATGTACTACAATATCGGCTGTGACGCGCCGAGGTTGAGCAATCGGCGCGGGAGTGCAGCCACCAGGCAACACACGCACGTTATGCAAGCTGCCTGCACTCACACTGCAGCAGGGCAGGCGCTTTGTACTTCACGCCTTATGTATGTTGTAGATCTCGCAGTGGACGAATTTTTCACGGAATAAAGCGATTAATGTTTTGACTGGTAATATTTTATGAAGTTCTGCAGAGCGAGCGGTTGATTACAAGATTTCGGACGGGCGAGCTATTCGAGATTCAAGAAGACTGAATTGATTATCAATCGTTTCGGGAAATAATCGTATCGATTGATATATCGATTAATAATCGAAAAATAACAAAAAAAATAAAATAAAAAAAAATAAAATAGCATTTTCAAGTGTCATTTTATAGCGTTTTGTAGCATCTATTTTTTTTGCCACCTTAAAAAACTTGTGTTTGGAAATTTTTCATATTATTATTTTGAAATTATGTCATCAAGGTTGAATCAATATCAATGCATAAAAATATGTATCAACAAACTATCCCTACAATGAAAAATAAAATAAAATGGGACTGGAAAACCTTAGTTTTAAGTGAAAAAATAGCGCTTTGTAGCATCTATTCACAAAACGCTATTTTCACGTACCTCTATCGATTATCAAATGGCAACCCTAGTCAAAATACAACATTCCCTCCTAATGGAACCCTGCCTTGTTCCACTACTAAGTTGTGTTTTTCGTTCACCCAATTTAAATTTTTGTTGCTAAAAATTGCTTTGCACGCAAAGCTTTTCGCTGGTCGCACAACGGTAGTACCGGCCCTAACTACTCCGAATTATCAACATAGTAGGCTGTGACTGAATGACTCACTCCACATAGTTCTTTCGGCACGGCCGTGTGGGTTATTTACTTTGGGCTTGTACTAAGGTGGCGCTACGAGTGTGAGAAAGTGGCAGTGCAAAACCCAATTGGTCAAAAAGTGAGTTTAATTCTCAATTAAACCAATTATCATTTTAATTGTTTGTTTTTTTTTGCAAATTTGCACTGATGGTAGGGCTAAATTTTTTCGACATGGGACTCAACCTAAAAAGATTTTCTTGAAAATACTATAGGCTTCAAGTGCATATTAAATGCACTACCACTTCTAAAATGTTACTCTGATAAGTATTTTAGCCTTATTTTTGTGTTATTTGAGTCGGATATGATAGCGATATCAAACGTTGATTAGTACTCAAATATATGAGATTTTTGTAAATTAAGACGTTGTTTAGGAACATGGACACCATCTTGAATTCTTAGGAAAATTTCAAGTGGGCCCAACTACAACTGTGTAAACTGCAAAGCACGTTCAAAAAGTGCAATACACTCGCTTGTCATTGTGCTGTGTGCACCACTACCACTAAATTATATGGTAACAATGATAAAGGCCTAAATTACAAAAAAGAAAACATAAAACGGATACAACAAAATATGAGATCGTAAGAAACAAATCATCAAGATTTTAAAAAAACTAGTGAAATCCAGGTAATGGGGTTAGAAAATGCTAGCAACTCACCAAATAGAGGTACCTCTCTTGATGGTCCCCGCTTCGGGCAGATATCTTGATAATCTTTCCCTCCTTCAACAGTTCTCGAGTTGGACTTACCAAGTCCACAACACCACTAATATTTTCCTGGAGGTCCAACAGCTGCTTGAACTTATCAATTTTTTTCATCATGTCATTAGCATGGTTGGCAGCTGTGGACACAAGGTGAAGGGCTTCTGTTGGAAAGAAAAGAACATATTGTGTAGATTAAAATTAATTAGTACAATGTTATCTAAGAGACTGCGAATTGTTTAACAGATTTTAACAAATTTAAATTGCTTACGCATTCATAATCTTAAAGTAGAAGTTAGGAATAACATTAAGGATTGGTCTCATTAATTGGAACTGACTCAAAGGCACAATCATCAATAATAATATAGACTAGGCCTACTACCGTATTTACTCGAATGTAAGTCGCACGCGAATGTAAGTCGCACCCCAGTTTTGAGATGTCTAAAATCGAAAAGCTGGTTTGCATGCGAATGTAGGTCGCACTATTATAATATGCAGGTAGACATGCCCTGAAATTCTTTACATTGTAAAATAAAAAAGGACAAGGTAAGTAACCCCTCAACATCAACATCCCATCAGCCTTGGGTCCAAAGAAGTTCTAGGATGCTGCCAAAATATTATGCAGTTGGTAAGTCTTGTTCAGTGGTAGGACTACAGTAAAACCTTTGCTAATTCAAACTCAGATACTTCGAAAAATGTTGTATTTCGAACAAAAACATCGGTCCCGACGATCAGTGTAGGCCTATTAGATTCTGTTTATTCTAAATTCTCTTTATTTCGTAATTCGAAAGAATATCTAGGCCTTTACAGTCAATTTACGTGTGAAATAGTGTGGTTACTTCGAAGAACCTTTCCGCAAACCGCCCGACGTTTGAATTCGGAAAATGTGTTTTGAACGGTCTGTAGTACGAGCGAATACAACTTGTCGGCCGGCCCGCCCAGTCACGTGGTGCCCGCGCATCTCCTTTGTCGGACGCTGCAGCCGGCCGGCAAGTTGTTTTCGCTCGTACTACAGACCGTTCAAAACACATTTTCCGAATTCCTACGTCTTCAGTTACGAGAGTATTTGCGTCGAGTGGTAATTGTTCTGTGATTAGCTGACCCCGCACGTCTTGGTGTACATGAAGTTTTCGTTTGGGAACATCATTATCTATTGAAAACCGCTGATTTTTTTTTTCAAAAAGTTTGCATGCGATTGTAAGTCGCACCCCACTTTTAGACCTTTCAATTTTCAATTCTTTGTGCGACCTACAATCGAGTAAATACGGTATAATCACTGCATCTGCATATGCATATGCACATTCGTGTCTTCACCATCCCAATTCTCCTGACAGCCTGTGGCAGGTTATGTCCAGCGTAGGGCAGTTCGACCCAAATCAGACAACACACTTATTGGCACATAATGACCAAACTGTTGATACGCTCTTACACCAAATAAACTAACAAATATGTTACATTGTCAACTATCTCTTTGAGCACAATACTAGCAATTGCAATTAATTACTAAGTCCATTTAAGTATAGATGGGTATATAGTATATTAAACTTCACAATAGGTTTGAAGCTTGTGAGTTACATTTAAATTTTATTTATTTAGTGAGTTAATGTACCTGTCTTATTCAGTTACAAAAACTAAACTATTACTATTACTATTACTATTACTTTTCGTTCTCTAATCTCTACCATGTTCGGCATCTTCACAACTTTGCGTTTTTGTTTTGAGCTTTGATAGTGTTTCCCTTGGAATATATTCCAAGAAGAGTAACTTGGATATTCACTAATTTAAGAAGTCACCATAATATGCAGTCATTCAGCTTGATTAGCTCATTAGTATGATGGAATCCTGCAACTGAAATATGTGCGAGTGGTGTGGCAACTGCCATTAAGGGGTGGGATAAATCGGTTAATTAACTAGTCGATATGAACCGCGGTTAACCGAAATCCCTAATGGAAAGCGGGGGGGGGGGGGGGGGGGGGGGCATTTTTATATTTTTTACCAGTACAGTTGAGAACGCTGTGCTTTATCAGTTGGCCCGCTGCCAACCGCGGCAGTCCCATTCCACTTCTTACGTAATGATGCAGCTGAGGGAGCCACCCATGCTCTTTAACAGGCAACATGACCTTCATAAAAAATACTACCATTGACGTGGCCCAGTTTATTTCTCCATGAACAGCACGGCGCAAAATGATTGTGTTAAACTCACGACTGGATTAAATAAAGATCTTGGCTGGGACAGAAGCACGTAATCTCGTCTTGACAATGATTAAAATTTGGCTACAGTACCGAACCATAGAAAACCACAGCAGTAATCTGTAGCTGGAATAACGTCTTGGTGATAAATGTGAATCAGAGGTCGTAGCTATATCCACTGGCACTGTCACATGACCTTGATAATAATACAACTTCGCAGTGACACCACTCATACTCGCCCGATACTCGTGACATCCCATATCGTCGCCCCCCCCCCCCCCCCCCCCAAGCTGGCGAGTAGCTAGACAGAACGGTCTTCCTTATCTTTGTGTTCTTACGAAATAAAACTTAATTTGTCATCAGTAGGCCTGCCATTGACGTCATCAATAACATACTCTGCAACCAGGTAATAGCTGCACTACACTACATTCGAAAAACATTGTATTTTCACTTTGTGTTGTTTACACGGGCCATTGTTATGCTCACGGTTAACAGGCGCAGACAAATCACAAACCGGTTTTTCAGCCACGGGCGGTTAATCGGTTAACCGGTTAAGGATCCCACCCCTACTGCCAACTACATCTTATCATCATCATCATCCATCGCCATTCCCTGCTTCTGGCAGGGTCAGCTTGGGTTTTGCGACCAAATTCTTCCACTTCTTTCTATCCTCCCACAATCCAGTCTCTGCTACATGCTCCCAGCTCTCTCCTCTAGTATGTAGATCTCTTGCTATGGTCTCCTTCCATCTCTTCCGTGGTCTCCCCCGTCTTCTTCTTCCTTCGATCCTTTTCTCATACATTCTCCTGGGCATCCTCTCTTCCGTCATTCGTTTCATATGCCCAAACCATCTCAGACGTGTCCTTCCCATCCTGTCACCTATCTTCTCCACCCCAACTTTATCTTATATTCTATTATTATAATGTTTCTTTCAACTCAAATAATCCGGACAAGCGTAAATATTAGTATAGCTTCGACACCTTTTCAATACCATCTACAGTTATGTAAATTATTCGGCATGACAAAGTTAAAAGTTAAACAATATTAAGAAAGTATTATGAAGATTAATCTTTCTCGCTCAGTAGACTACTGGTTCAAGCAGTTTCATTTTTTTTTTTTTTTACAAATACTACTATATTTATTCAGCTAATAGTATATTATGCTAATAGTTTTAGCGTAAGGCCCAAAATCGTGCGGGTATGTGACTAACGTGACCAGTGTCTGACAACCCTTAGTAACATTTAGGGTTGCCAACCGTCGGGAATATCTCCGGATAACCTGGAGTTTAATGCATTTTTCAGGATGGAGGAATTGCCTCAACTTGATAAACTTGTGTAAAGTTAGGTAGGTAGTGTTTTAGTTTTCTGACAAGCAGAAGTGCACTTGCCTACTTGGCAAGAAGGCCTACAGTACTTTATCATTTTTATTTGAGTCCTGTGTGTGTATTTATTTATTTATAATTGAACCGATAGGGGAGAGAAAACAGCTTCCAAAAGGATATATTTTCTCAAAAACGAGAAACGAAAAGAACTTAAATGTGACGGAAAACTATGACGTTAAGATATAATGAGCTGTGTGTGTGTGTGTGTGTGAGAGCATTTGTGGAATTTAAATACATACTTTCAGTATCTTCCCTGTCAGGCGAGTCATCTGATAGTTTCTTTAGGTAGTCTTTGAGTAGCATCTCGTAACGAGGTATCCTTTGGATGGGGCTCAGCATGTGATGGGGTAAAGTCAAACCCCCACATTCCTCCATTTTCTACAAATTCAAAGTATGAGAGTAATCCTTCAGTATCAAACCAAGCTAATCAATATCCTTCAGTTGTAGTATGTTATATGTATGCTAATTCTTACATGTATTTCGTTCATTATATCAGCAAATCTTCTATTCTTAACTGCAAAAGCACTGATCAGATTCATTGCATTGTTGAAGTTCTTAACATATTCCGTGTACATCTTGAGAAATGGTGCAAAGTTCTTCATTATATCACCTAGAATACAAACATAAGCTTAGAAATTTTATAAAAATATTTTTTTTATATAAAAAGAACATAAGCAAATAACATTTTTTGACTACAAAAACTTAAAAAATAATTTCTAGAACAACTACACCAGCATTAGAAAGTGAACAAAAAATGTCAGGAAGATAATAAGAACCTTGGGAGCCGAGCTCGTGAAAGAGGTCGCAAGTGCGGAAAAAAATTGTTTTGAGCAAATAGAAGGAACAAAGGAATGCGCTCGTAAAAGGTCCACGGTCTGCCCCAGTATACTAGAAAGTATAAGCCTGATTTTGATTCGATTATCGATTATAGTCTACGAAATATGGTGAGAGCTGGCGGAAAATCTTTGATTTTAAATCCTCTTGTATTGCTAAGAGTTTCACAAGTTGTTCACTTGTCAGGTAGCTACAGGAATACGCAAAGTGCATGAAGAAACATTTTACTTTAACCCTATTCTAGGAGATGGAGTTATTATCTTTTTGGCCATCCTGAATAATATAACTCAATACATTAAGAATATGTTTTTTTTAAAAGTTATTTACTCCCTCTCTTTCTTTCGTATCTTTCTCTATCACGCAAAGGGTTGGATCACTTTATGTTTGGAACACGTTGAGGTAGATTTGTGTGGTTAATTGAATTTCGAGCTCTGATCCGGCAGACAGTGAAGAAAGGGCCAGCAAGTTTGTTTTGACCATTGACGCCATTCTTGCTTTTAGAAGAAGGATGCACAAACTTGACTCTAGTTGACATATTCCTCATTTGTGTCCCATTCCGTCAGCCTCGGTCCCAATAGAGGGACCGCTGTCGCGGGGGGGGGGGGGGGGCAAGACCCTAGGGGCCCAAAGATAATCAGCAATCAAGAAAAACATACATTTAAAAAATAAATAATAATCAACAAAAGTTAATAATGTTCTTCCAAATAAATATGAAAATTACAAATACAACATTTGATAATTTGATGACTTAATTTATTATAAACTAGACAAACATGTTCTTTGAATGTGTAGATTGAAAGTAGAGACGATTGGTGGAAATCAATTTTCAAAAAATTTAAATCGAATAAGTTTATTCTTATCTGTGATGATTCATTGTGTTGCAAAATGCAAAAAATGCAGAAGTCGTGGCGCGATGAAGAAAAAATTAGGTCAGATTTGTGGCGGAAATGTATACAGCACACATTAAAAGTTGAACAATCGTATGCAAATTGGGACTCGTACACATTGTCGTAAATCTGCAAGATGACACCGACAGCAATGAGACTTCTAGTACTATGAGTATGACACTCCCGTTATTAAAATTAACCCATCTTTTAATAAACACCGATACTCTGGAAAATCGCAACATACGAATTATTTATAATTGCAATTTGTGGTATTTTGGGTCCCGAGTACCTTGCCTCCACCCTTTACAACAAGCTCCCAGAAAACATAAAAACCTCCCCCACCCTGCCCTCCTTCAAACACAAGTTAAAAATATATCTCACAGCAAACAGCTTCTACTCGGTTAGTGACTACCTCTCCATGTAAATAATATAGAATTATAAATAATGAACAATTAAATAATAATAAATAAAAACAGATATTCTAGCTAAATTCAGCAATGATATATCACCTGTTAAGTCCTGTTTCAAAGTAAACTAAAATTGTAACATATGGTTACGATTTTTTAGTTATATATGCCTCCATATCATTGTCTCTTACTTTCATCTGTACCATTATCTTGCACCAATTGTAAATCACCTCATCGAACAATTCTCTTCTCCAGTTATACTTTCATAAAATAATATATTATATCAATCTCATTATTATTATTAATAGCAACTTGCTTATTTTCAAATTCCACTTTTCCTTATTAGTATTTATATTTTCCATCATTATCATGTGAATCATATTTATGGACGTGTTGCTTATTTATTAGATTATTATATTAGATTAGATTATTCATTCCCTCTCTCTCAAGAGGGGTTATATCTGTTACCATGTATCGGTCGAATGAATAAATTGAAATTGAAATTGAAATTAATAATAATTACCAATCATGCCAACATTATTTTGAGAAAGTCTTAACAGGTGTGTTAGGGTATGGGATGAAAGATGAAAGAAATGCGCGTTAGAAAAACAATTATATGCACTCAAACACTGCAAATTGGGCCGTTTATACCGAATTTCAGTTTAAGATGTTTTTAGTCTCCCGGTAGCGAGGACGATCCGATCACTGTCCACTCAAGTCTTTTAATACCTGACAACTTGTAGTAGTCAACCCCCTGATGAGCGCCAAAAGCCGCCAGCTCTCACGATATTTCGTGGACTATATCATCGAAGTAAAAAATAAAAAAAATATTGATATTTATTTATCGATTGGTAATCAATTGCACATGAACGATTATCGATATCCAAATTCATATTGAATGGCAACCCTACTTTTTAATATGATTGTAATATAATTTACAATGTTTATTAAAGCTTACAAGAAGGAAACCACAAATCTGATAATAATACCTGACATTGATACTTTCTGTGTTTACTGCTATAAAACAAAAGTACATTAGACTGTAAAAAATTACTTATTATGTGAAATGTGTTAAGACTAATGATTAATGAAACACCATGAAGTTAAAATATTTAGAAAAACTTTCTAGTAAATTAAGTATTACAGTTGTTCCGAAGCAACTAAGCCAATGCTGACGTTACCGGCGGATGGATTGCAACCAATTAGCGACCCTTAATTTAAAATACTGATTGCTTAATGGCCCACCGAGGTCGTGGAACAACTATAGGCCTACACTGCATATTGCTGAATTAAAAATAGTTATTTAAAAAAAACATACATAATAATAATATATATATATATGGATTGTTGTAGGTTTTCGCGGCCCGTCATAGGATAAAAAAAAAGGATCTTGGGTAAAACCGCGTCGAAAATAAGATGAACCAGGGCAGAACGTGGGGTGGACGCCCAGGTTCTGCCCTGGTTCATCTTGTTTTCGACGCGGTTTTACCCAAGATCCTTGTTTTTATCATATATATATATATTATATATACCATATACCATGTACCATGTCAAGCATAGCTAATTAGGCCCTTTGACCGAGGATGGTGATCGCCAAATGAGTGTTTAAGTGGGGGCGTAGTGTTACTCTTAGGCCTAAGTTAACTAGCACGGACCAGGATCGTGGGGTATATATATATGTTTAACCTTGGTTTTATAATAGGCAACTATGACGCTGATATGTTAGTACTTTAAACAGAAATGACAAAAGTGACTAGATCGGGGATCGAACCCGGGACCTTGGCTGTCCGGGCCATGCTCTTACCAACTGAGCTATGCAGCCACCAATTTAATTCTGTCTTAATTCTTGGTCTGTTTATACATTGTTAATATATATATATATATATATATATATATATATGGATTGTTGTAGGTTTTCGCGGCCCGTCATAGGATAAAAACAAGGATCTTGGGTAAAACCGCGTCGAAAATAAGATGAACCAGGGCAGAACCTGGGCGTCCACCGACGTTTCGTCTGTACTACGTCAGACATTTTCAAGGTTGACTGTGACTCTACGGAGGTTGGAGTCACAGTGGTTGGCAAGCACGCAGCGCCCGCCTTATATAGCCTCGGCTGAAGGTGCGGGGCGGCGAGGTTATATAGAAAATAGGTGCGGGGCGGCGATGTCATATCGAAAAAATATATACGGATGGTGGCAATTGAGAAACAAAATAGCACAGCTTACTGTAGTGAAACCTTTTTAGTCCGGCTTCTTGTCATAGGGCCTGATTGGTTGTCTTTTGAAATGTTATTTGTGCTTAGAATTATTGAATCTGAAATTTGCACCACCTCTGAGGGATTTGGCTGAATAGGTCTACGGACTACATTTCGAGGCATGAGTGCAGGTTTCCAAGCAAGAGGGAGGCTCTGGCTATCATCTCTTTTGTTCATGTTATTCGGCCGTTTCTCAATTTCTACAGATTCACGGATAATACGTGGCTTGAGCTGTTGTACAGGACAAATAGTTTTTGTTTTGTCAAAATCTATCACATGCGAGTAAGCTTTAGCATGTTGAGCCAGGGCTGATTTGTTGTCACCTGCTTTCACAGCATTAGAGTGTTCATTTATCCTCACTGCTATGCGTCTGCCTGTTTGGCCTATGTACGTTTGATCGCAGTCGCCACAGGGAACCTCATAAACCCCTCTTTCTTCCAGATGAACAGAGTCCTTAGCACTTCTCAAAAAGGAGCTGATTTTTCTGTCAGTGGAGAAAATGGTTTCGATGTTCTTACGATTCAGGATTCTACCTATGACGTCTGTGGTACCCTTGACATATGGAAGAAAAGCTTTAGACCGTGGTTTCTCCTTGTCCTCAGTATCATCCTCAGATTTCTTCAGTTCACGTTTAAACGCTCTGGTTATGTCTCGGTCCAAGTAACCATTGAGTGAGAGAGCTTCACGGAGCTTGTCAAATTCCTCTCTTGAGTGAGATTTGTCAGTAAGGTTCCTGGACCGGGTGACTAGAGTGTTAACCACTGAAAATAACTGTGAAGGACGGTGGTGGGAAGCAGCATTCAGATACCGGTTGGTGTGGGTGGGTTTTCTATAGACTGTGTGTCCCAAACTGCCATCAACATTCTTTATTGTCAAGACATCGAGAAAAGCAAGTGAGTCGTTGGATTCTACTTCCATGGTGAACTGAATGTTTGAATGGATACCATTAAGATAGTCAAGAAAATCATTCAACTTGTCCACACCATGGGGCCAAATGGCATAGATGTCGTCCACATATCGTATCCAAGAAGATGGTTTGTTAGGAGCTGCAGCTAGGGCCTTATTCTCAAAATCTATCATGAATAAGTTGGCAATAGCTGGTGATAGCGGCGAGCCCATTGGAGCTCCCTCCACTTGCTTATAAAACTTGTTTTCATAAATAAAGTATGTAGAAGACATGCAATGCCTTGCTAACTTCATGATGTCCTTCGGTATGCCATAGCTTTCTTCAATAGTAACAAGGGCCTCCTTCACAGGTATGTTGGTAAATAGGGAAACCACATCAAAACTAACCAATATGTCCCCAGGACGAACCTTCCATTCTTTGATCAGCTGGATCAGGTGAGAGGAGTTTTTCACATAGGACGCAGCATCCTCCGAGTAAGGTTGGAACCTCTTAGCGACATATCTGGCCAGAGCTTGTGTGGGTGACCCTACTGCGACCGGGTCGCAGTGGGACATAGGGGTTAGTTTTGATGTGGTTTCCCTATTTACCAACATACCTGTGAAGGAGGCCCTTGTTACTATTGAAGAAAGCTATGGCATACCGAAGGACATCATGAAGTTAGCAAGGCATTGCATGTCTTCTACATACTTTATTTATGAAAACAAGTTTTATAAGCAAGTGGAGGGAGCTCCAATGGGCTCGCCGCTATCACCAGCTATTGCCAACTTATTCATGATAGATTTTGAGAATAAGGCCCTAGCTGCAGCTCCTAACAAACCATCTTCTTGGATACGATATGTGGACGACATCTATGCCATTTGGCCCCATGGTGTGGACAAGTTGAATGATTTTCTTGACTATCTTAATGGTATCCATTCAAACATTCAGTTCACCATGGAAGTAGAATCCAACGACTCACTTGCTTTTCTCGATGTCTTGACAATAAAGAATGTTGATGGCAGTTTGGGACACACAGTCTATAGAAAACACACAAACCACACAACGGTATCTGAATGCTGCTTCCCACCACCGTCCTTCACAGTTATTTTCAGTGGTTAACACTCTAGTCACCCGGTCCAGGAACCTTACTGACAAATCTCACTCAAGAGAGGAATTTGACAAGCTCCGTGAAGCTCTCTCACTCAATGGTTACTTGGACCGAGACATAACCAGAGCGTTTAAACGTGAACTGAAGAAATCTGAGGATGATACTGAGGACAAGGAGAAACCACGGTCTAAAGCTTTTCTTCCATATGTCAAGGGTACCACAGACGTCATAGGTAGAATCCTGAATCGTAAGAACATCGAAACCATTTTCTCCACTGACAGAAAAATCAGCTCCTTTTGAGAAGTGCTAAGGACTCTGTTCATCTGGAAGAAAGAGGGGTTTATGAGGTTCCCTGTGGCGACTGCGATCAAACGTACATAGGCCAAACAGGCAGACGCATAGCAGTGAGGATAAATGAACACTCTAATGCTGTGAAAGCAGGTGACAACAAATCAGCCCTGGCTCAACATGCTAAAGCTTACTCGCATGTGATAGATTTTGACAAAACAAAAAACTATTTGTCCTGTACAACAGCTCAAGCCACGTATTATCCGTGAATCTGTAGAAATTGAGAAAACGGCCCGAATAACATGAACAAAAGAGATGATAGCCAGAGCCTCCCTCTTGCTTGGAAACCTGCACTCATGCCTCGAAATGTAGTCCGTAGACCTATTCAGCCAAATCCCTCAGAGGTGGTGCAAATTTCAGATTCAATAATTCTAAGCACAAATAACATTTCAAAAGACAACCAATCAGGCCCTATGACAAGAAGCCGGACTAAAAAGGTTTCACTACAGTAAGCTGTGCTATTTTGTTTCTCAATTGCCACCATCCGTATATATTTTTTCGATATGACATCGCCGCCCCGCACCTATTTTCTATATAACCTCGCCGCCCCGCACCTTCAGCCGAGGCTATATAAGGCGGGCGCTGCGTGCTTGCCAACCACTGTGACTCCAACCTCCGTAGAGTCACAGTCAACCTTGAAAATGTCTGACGTAGTACAGACGAAACGTCGGTGGACGCCCAGGTTCTGCCCTGGTTCATCTTATTTTCGACGCGGTTTTACCCAAGATCCTTGTTTTTATCAATATATATATATATATATATATAATAATCTGACTCCTGTTTCCAACTTAAGTTAGGTCAGGGGGTGGCTATAGCCACCAATTTTCTAGGGCCTTTTATGAGTTGTTAACACCGGCTTGCCAGGCCTGTCATGTCCTCTTCAGGTTCACTCGCACTTCTTCCCACCAGTTCACGCCATCCACTTCTGTCTTCCCACAGTTTCCTTGCTTCGACTTTTTCCCACTTCTCACCTTTTTCCTGTATATCATTTCTTATTTGATCTTTCCACTTCTCTCTTGGTCTACCGACTCGTCTTTTAACTTTGTCCCCACTTTCAAATTCTGTCCTTGGAATTCTTTCTTCTCCCATTCTTCTGACATGTCCATACCATCTCAACCTTTCTCGTCCAATTTTGAATAATAGCTTCTCAATTGTTAATTGTTGTTAATAACGTGTATAATTAAGTAGGCCTAATTAAGTATTCCTCCAGTTAATTTTGTATGTAGTCTAAAAGGCAGTCTAATCTGCTCTACACACGGTATTAACAATGTTATGTATAAACAGACCAAGAATTTGACAGTATACATATACAGTAAAACCTCTATTATCCGAGGTGGATGAGACCGGGTGCAGCTCGAATTATCGAAAAACTTGGATGATTGCAATTTTTTGTTTATTTTATAGCCTGATATGGTAAAATGATATACATACCATTAAAAGAACATAAATAAACAGCCTCTTAGTGATGACATCAGCTGACCCAGGGGGCATTTGATAATGCAATCCGTTCTCTCCGATCGCTCCGCTGAGCCTCAAGCGCGTTTGATAATGGCTTCCGAGCGCGCTCCGTCGTGTTTGATATTGCCGGAGCGATGCGCTCGGAGAGCTCTCCAATCGCAAGGTGAAATTCGAGCGAGCGACGGAGTCCTCTCCGTTCAAGACACGAAATTCAAATTTTCAAATTAGCTTCACCATCTCAGCAGCCTATACCGTGGTGACCGATGTGCGGATACACATCCGAAATCTTAGATGGGGTAGTTAAACATGGTTAAACACATCGACGTCGTACATAAGTAAATAGCATGTTAATTTCGAGTTTAAATTTTTCAATATGTTTAATAAGCTTGAGTGCAAATTATCATTTTTATTGTCACGGCTGTGTACAATAAAGAGGATAGCTTATATAACTTGTCGTAGGCCTATCCGTACATCCTTTTCATCTTCCATGTTCTGGCAAGGTTATGTTTATTTGAAAAAAGCGCGTTGCTACTTCAAATCACGTTTGATAATGCCAGCTTTCAGAGCGCTGTCTGTTCTCTCCAGTCACGTGACCGCACGCACTCTGTCTCTCTGTCGGCTTTTATTATCAAATGCGCCCGTAATCTGTGGCTTGGGAGGAGGAGGGGGGATGACGTTTATCTCCGCGTCTGTCATTGACTGGATGTCCAGATGCAATGTTTATTTCTTCATAATCATAGCCAGCCTCTATCATGTCGTCTTCAAGGCCATATTTTGTCTCTTACTCTCTCTCGTCCGCCGTCTTTGAGCAAGGTCGCGGCGGCGGCGACAAGCACTCACGGAGACACTGGCTCAACACTCTACGGCACCCTACCCTCGACCTCTTCCCCCAACCCCCCTTACAATACACGCACTGCGCTGTGCAATTCTTATGTGACACGTCATTGTAGTAAACAGCATACTGCATGACATTCGATGTAAAGAACATAACATTTCGGCCTAATTAAAAAAAGAAAAGGGCGCCTGAAACCAGCTCGGATAACACGGCATCTCGGTTAATCGGAGCTCGGATGAACGAGGTCTTACTGTATGTTAGTACTTTAGATAGAAATTTAAAAAGTGCCTACACCGGGGACCTTGGTCCCGGGTTCGTTCCCCGGTGAAGGCACTTTTTTAATTTCTGTCTACAGTACTAACATAGGTAACAGCGTCATAGTCGCCTATTATAAAACCAAGGTTAAACAATATGTATATTCAAGAGGCCATTTCGTTAGTAGCCGCACCACGGTCTTAATGACCGGGCATTTAAATGGGTCAATGATTTTTGGTGAATTTTTCCAGTATTTTGAATTGTGTTCCACACGTTCACTTCACAGAGATATTTTAGGAAGGTAGATGAAACTAGAGCACTTGCGCATGAGTAGTAAAAAGATGCCAGCTGTTGAAAAAAAAATATGTAAAAATGACCGTGTGCGACTATTACAGGTTAAAGCACTATGTTACCTACTAATTTGATGTAAAGAAAACTTTAGTCAAATTTTGCCATTCAAACTGAAGTTTTTAGGGCCCCTTGCAATTTGAGTTATACGAGGTTTACTGTAGAATGATTACTGATGACAACACTTATGATTGATGTAGGGCTAAGAACGGGTACCCGCCCATATTATATTGCACTTGTAGGACTACGGTCCTGTTGACAATAAAGATCAAATTATTTTAAAAAATATATATATTATTTTTACCCTGGAAATGAAATGAGCCTATCAGGTACTCGTGCGACCATGCTTTTCATTTCAAATTCCGTTCAATTACCGCCGCCGCTAGTCAGTCTTTCACTCGTCAGCGCGCACTCCCGCGCAGCGGTGGCAGTAAGTGATTCGTCATTAATAACTAATAAGCGCTCGAATTTCGTCTGTGTCGAGCTTCAGTGAGTGACGTCACCAACTCTGACGAGAGCCAAATATTACGCCTTACGCAAGTATGGGGAAGGCCCTCGCTGTGCGCGCATCACTATTCATTGTAATCATGCACTCCGGCAATATCAGTTCCTTATGGAAGTTCGGTTTCAACAGCTGGACATATCATTTCTAAGAAACGAGCATTTCTGGCGCCCGTGATCGGGCAACATGTTTACGTTCATGAGAACGTGTGTGTTAAAAGTGACGGCTTGTCAAAATAAAGTATACACTCATGTTACGACAAAAACTTTTTTTCCCTTTCTTCGCTCAAGGCTATATTAAAAAATGGTACCCGACCGTAAGAGCGACGGGTATCCGGGGCGGGGAGGCATTTTTACTAATTTGCAAAGCCCTAGTTATAAGTAAGCAGTTTAATTTTTATTTTGGACATTTCCTGAGGCCATTAAGCTTCGCATTGATAGGCCTACACAACTCTGGATGGCTGTTTTAAGCAAGACTATATAGCCCTACACTCTTCTATCGTAATACTTGTAGTTTATCACATTCATAACCTATTGTTTATTGATAAGTCCAAAAAATTAACAAAATAGCAAATATTTTATGTCCCAAAATCCAACATTAACAAAATGTTTACTTTTATTTTTGCCATTCAAAGTTTTTGTGTAACCTTGAATAATCCTAAACAATAGGTGTCAAAATATAAGACTTCAGTTACTTTTCCTTGAAATCTACAGGTGCACAAAATTGTTTCCCAAAAAAACCTACTGGTATGACAGTATTTTAAGACTGTTCTATGAGCATGTGCAAACTTTTATCACAATACAATTTTTAAATTTAAATGTCCTGGAGTTAAAAATCGCATAATTGCCAAATCCTCGCAAAATTTCATACTTTCCAGATAATTTATTAGATTGTCATTGAATTCACCCACCTTTCTTTTACAAATACACATAAATGTCACCTCCGTGAAGCTTGGGTAATTACTACAGAAGGTCAGTTACTAGATAATCAAATCAATGTTATGGTAATTAAATTAAATGCACCACATGACCTACTGGTACAAACCACAATCCAATAGGACAATGGTTGAGCATCAAAGTGATACTGAAATTTAACCCATGTATTTCAAATCCAAACCTAATTGCCTCAAGCACGTGCGACAGTCTCGAGTGAAAAAAACCAACATAAGCCAGTGTAGTGCTCTAGAGGTAACGATTGTTTCCATCTAGACAGCACACGAGTACCCACCGATTCTCGGCTTATGTTCCCATTCTGCCATTCGAGCCTTCAATTGTGGCAACAGGAAGTCGTGGTGGAATTTGAAGATAGATTTAATATTGGAGAACATCTGCGGTATCATCTCTTGAGGAAACATAGAATGAGCCCTGTTTTCTTGATCTACACGGAAGTGGAAAATCTAAACAAATCACAAACAGCATTAGGCCTAAGCATTGTGGAAAAGTTACACTTGATCTGCCATGTTACATTTTATTTCTTTAAAGGAATTAATGGTCAATGACTTGAGTAGTCATACTGTAATAGTGCAATTAACCAACAAAATATTTCAGGCATACCATTTAAGCTGGGACAGTCCTGATTGATAGATAGATAGATAGATAGATAGATAGATAGATAGATAGATAGATAGATAGATAGATAGATAGATAGATAGATAGATAGATAGATAGATAGATAGATAGATAGATAGATAGATAGATAGATAGTTTTATTTCCATCACATATTTAGTAGAAGTACAGTTCTAGTTGTTTGCATTTGTACAAGTAGGTAGCCCTATTATGTTTTATCTTGACTCTTGGTTTAGAAGGGTATGCAGAAAAGTGTGCTTAACCTATGCGATATACTATAATGATAAAATACAAATAAATAATACTAGGAAGCTTCGCAAACGCTTTTTTTAGTCGCGTTGATGGATCAGCTTTTTTAAAGTTTTTAGTTTGCGTGGGATATCTTTACTTGTGCAAGTGCTTTGCTTTGCTGCCTAGGCATTGCAGGTGATTGTTGTCAAGTTTCTATTGTTACTTGTCATTGTTATTATTTACCGTAAAAAACTTATATTAAAAGCTTTATTTCTATGGATTCTGGCTAACTTTTTCAACTTTTTCTTTCAAAAGGTACTATATCACCATAACCTTAATGTCCATGTATAATATGAACGTTGTAGCCCCACCCGTTTGGTCAGAGTTGGCCCAAATGACACGAAAATATCAACCAAAAAATAGAATAAAAATCGTAAAAGTACGATATTCATGAGAAATATTTCTTCGATTGTACCCAAAAATAATACACCTCTAAGTTCAGAGATTTCGAAGGTCACCTCCAATTTTCATCAAGATTGGATATGCCGTTTGCCCGGTAAAGAGCGAACAGAGAGAGAAAAAGAGAAAAAAAAACACCCAAGCTAAATTTTTTGGGGGTCAGTGAAATTGAAGTCTTTGCTTTGCTCATCCAATAATACAAAATTAAGTTAATAATTAGGCCTACCAGTAATATAGTACTAGGCCTACACTACAATACAATTATGTAAAAGTTATACAATTAACAGTACAATTAGGAGTGATAAGGTTGCAAAGGTACCTTAAGTAATTATAATAAATGAATCGGTTATTTGAGAAACCGAATAAGTCATGTAACCATTGTTGTGAGTAAAACGCAAAAAACGTGCATTTAATACCCTAAAGTAAAAAAATGCAGGTTTTTTGATGTAGTAATTTAGATGTGGCATAGTTACATTGATTTTTGTTGATATTGATATTTATGAGCACGTTATTTCATAATTACGAGGGTGTAATTAGCGTGGACTTATTTGGTTTCTCAATTAAATGGGGCGGGTATATGTAAAATTAGTAAAAATAAGGTAGTATCATAAGTTTTTATGATTGTTTATTATAGGCCTAGTAAACATAAAACTACATTTTTTTAAACTTTGTTTAATTAACATTTCTCGTCAATGAGAGCCAATGACTCATTTTATTGAAAGTGACTTGTTCCGTTTCTCAAATCAATACCATTTTTTCTTCAGAACGTATGGACTGACTTATTTGGTTTCTCAACTCGGAGAGAAAATTGACACCCTGTAATATACACAGGCATAGTCTAAAAATATTTTGTTTCTCTACTAATCGATAGGTCTTGAAATTCTGAAGAAAATGGCTATCTTAACTCATTTACGCAATTTTGGGTGACTTATTCGGTTTCTCAAATAACCAATTCAAATATTATAAAAACGCTATCGCGTTGATGGATGAGCATTTTTGGTTGAATATTTCTAGCCTTTTATTACGGTTTTATGTGTCCTTTGTGTAGGGTACCTACATTTGTTTTGTTCAAGCGTTAACCATGTCTGTTTTCATTTCAACAATGCGAGGCAACAGACTGCAGGCCTGCAACTGCGAGTGAGAGAGAGACCGAGAACTGACTCTCAACTATCACGAACCACCCAGAGACACATGCAGGGACACAGTTCTTCAGATTCCACCTAGTCGTGTTGATGTTTACAATTAATTACTCTTGCATGTATATTAAATAGGCTACAGTCAGTATATGATCAGATTTCGATAAATCATGACCCTACTTGCAAGCATTAAAAAATCTGGCTCTAATAGCAAATTAATCACATACAATCTCACGCACAACACACGAGCGCACGTGCACCGACACATTTTACTATTTGTTTATTTGGATGGGATTATAGTTTTATTACAGCGTTAATTGATTGTGTAGTCTGTATGTTTATTGTATTGCACTTGTTTGTGGGGCTTGCCCTGTTGTCAATCAAGAATTAATAGGGTTGCACAATGTCAATTGACCGGTCAATTGACTTAAAAGATAACATGTGTAGGCCTATATTGCATTTAAAACTTAAAATTATTTGAATTTTTATATTTGAATTTGAATTGTTATGTAAACGATAACATTTCTTTCTTTCTTTTTCAATTAAAAATGTTTTAACTAGGTAATATTTTATTTTAATTATTATTTATTATGTAGTTATATGATGAATTATAATAGACAAATAGAATATAATAGCTTCTGGGTAAGCTGAAGCTGAATCGGAGAAAGGGACTGATGACAGCATCGACGATGATGATGACGATGATGATATGCCACTTAATATGTATTTAACAAGCTTTTAAATAAAAAAAGCTTTTGTCACCACAACATTTAAAAAATAATTAGGGCCCTATACTAATTATTTAATAAAATAAAATTTATGATTTTTTTACATTTGACCGTCAATTGACCAAATTTGAATTTGACCGGTCAAATCCCATCCCTAAGAATTAATAATAATACTTTTCCGCAGGGAGATTTAAGAGGCAAGACTCTTCTATGAAACAAGATATAGCTACCTAGTATGTTTTATAACAACCAACATTTTCCACGTTATTCGACTAAAAGACTCGTGGAAATAGAACCAAAGATCAGAAAAAATACAGTTACAAAAATTATGGGTAGGACTACAATATACAGTTAGCTGGATAATGTCCCAAACTCAATAGAACAGGGCATTCAATTTTTTGTTTTATTAAATACTACCTATGCAAAGTTTGGGACAGATAATAGGCAGTTCTTTCAACAATATAGCCCATGACTTTAGGCCTAGGCCTATATTAGTTATAAAATTAATAATTTATGTGAAAACTGTCGTAGAAAGGAAACCCACATATAGGCCTACCTGGTCTATGAGATGGAGCACCTTGACATAGCTTTCTTCAGTAGTAAGAAGCTCGTTGGCAAGTCGGTACGCTCGTTCCTTTCGAGGGTCAACAGTGGGAGCTGCTTGGATTGCTAGTACTTCAACAGTACCTATTGAGCTTGTGTCATCTTCACTTGGAGCAATACTCAGCATTCGAACAGATTCCAAATCCTCCTCATCGCTATCCGACTCGGAGTCGGCATATGGCTGCAAAGCCATCTCCGAGCTGCTACAGAATAATTACAGAACTTAGTAGGTAGCTACCTACCAGCATACCCTACAACATGACTTGACTCACAGCTTCCAATTATTATAGGCCTATCTAGCATAAAATTAGTTAATTAAAGCCTACTGCAGAAATATTTTTTCACCTAGCTTTAAAAGAAGATCAGGCCTACTGCGAAGTTGGAGATGAAACTTACCTGCGAATGTATGAAGTTGAACATGAATGATAGGACATAGTACTCCTAGACATTTGAATTTTAGTGTGTCCATTCCAAAATTCACCATGAACACTATCTCCCTTCATAAATTCCATAGCATTGTAAGGCTGGAACTTGGGGAATCCTCCAAAACTGGCAAATCGTGGAAACTCGTTCCGGCTGTGAACGAATCCAGATGGAAATTGTGATACTGGTGACTTATGCAAGCTGGGAAGTGGTTGGATACCAGCTCGCTCGTCGTTGATCCATCCGGCGTCTGCTGAAGTACTACGAACAAACTCGAGGCAGTTTGGTTTATCGAAGCCAGACGTTGGTCCATGAGCCATTGGCATCATGTGATTGCTAAACTGTTCATCTCTTTGCTTGAGAATCTGGGAAATGTTTGTCGCACCCGATTTAAACATTTTCTCATGGGCTTCCCTGAAGAACTGGGTTGTAATGTGGTTGGAACTGTCAGTAACAAACCTGTCATTATTTGTCACAAACTGGCCAATTAAATCTCTTCTACTCAGTTGAGTCTCCTGAGTAATATGGCGTAGATTTTTGTGCTCCATGTTTGATACCTAACCGCAGTCTAAGTTAAGAGCCTAAAACAAAAACAAAACAACTCATCAATAAAAACTTATTTTCCCACCTAAGAGCAGTGTTAAGTTCAATTAATTGTTAAATAACATTTACCTGTTCTATTAAAGTTTCTTTTAAAATAATATAGGCCTAACTCATTGCATTGTATCTAGGGCTACCTAATAGGTAGAGGTAGTGAAAAATGGTGATAACGAAATACGCAATATTTTTTAAATGTCCGTTTTATTGCCTAGAATGTAATATTGTCGACAAATTACATCATTTAGACATGGTATAAACACATTTTGAAAACACGAATTTTGCTAAATCTCTTGTAGGCCTATAGCGCGAAATAACAAACAAAATTGTATAAAACTGGTTAAAACGCGAATTAACTCGCGAAATTCCACCTTTTAGTGTGCAAAATGAGGGGGAATGGTGGAGGTGCCGGTCTAGACTGAACAGATGACAACACAACATCGTTCCATGAAGCGGGCTCCGAGAAAAAAGACCACCAAAATAACTGCGTGTAAAAAGACTGCGGAAACAGTCCACCAAAATAACACGTACAAATAGGCTATTTGTTTTTTCTTGGGAATCTATTCTAAATCCACCTTAGGTCACAATGATCGATTTAGGCCTAAGCATTTTGGAATCGATGTCATCAATGTAGGAGGCTGCATTTTTTTAATTTTAATTTTTTTAGTAGGCCTAGGCCTAACGTTCTTGACAATTTTTGTGAAATTGTGAAAAACACTAATTTTTTTTTAACAAAATTTTTGTTTTTATATCGCCATATTCATTACCTCTACTAATAGGGATGACGTCGGGAATTAAAATATTAATTTGGACCCAGGATTTGGGTAATACAAATATGTAAAAGTTTGGATGGCGCCATTAGTAGGCCTATAGCATAATTTATCAACACTACAACAATCAAACAAATGGAATTGAAATGAAGGACAAACGAAGCAACCGGCTGTATAGAGATATGGCATCCAAGAAACTAAAACATTTAGGTAGGCCTAGTCATTTAGGCTATAGGGCTAGGCCTATAGGCCTATAGGAAAATGTTGAGTCCATGGAAACTAGGCTACACTATAGGCCCTAGTTCAATTTGTGAGTCACAAATTTGAACAGTTCAACACATTAGTAACCAGAGCCAAGCGACTGTCTGAACGATTCGATAAATCGACGTTAAATTTAAGAATCAATTTTTAGTCTGAATCGATTATTTTTCCCCGAATCGAGACATAGGGCCTACGATTTTTACCCCTTTTTAATCAGAATCTGTTAAAATGAAGAGAATAAACTTCTGAATGCAGTAGATAGGCCTAGATAAGCATGTGTTTGGTTTGTTGACTTTGAGAGATTAGAAATGGAAAGAAGGAAAAACAGTATTTTCCCTCAGTTAATAAAATCTTACCTTTTCGCTCAACTCATTAATTTGACAACTTGTCTTTATAAATCAATTGTTTGATGTTTTTTTTTGTAAAAAAAAACAATGAATCAAATCGAATAATAAAACAGTGAATCGATATTTTATACAAACGTGTCCATCTCTACTGATGAGTAGGACGACTGATGCAAGTGGTGATGTCATTTTTTAAGGTAGTAGTTAAAGACAATTTCCATAAAAAACACAGCTGATGAAGACCATTGGGGCTCGCATGGCTGGTGTATCAACAAAAACAAAAGGTGACTTTTCTGTCAAGTGCCATTTCTTAGGCCTATTGACTATTGAGACATGAATACCACAGATAGGTCCTACCCCTTTACCGGCATCGTACAGTGGAATAAGTTCCACGTTTTTTTTCTTGGATCGATCAGCTTTGAGCGTAATTAATTGTATGCCTAAGCGGAAAATTTTGGTGTCTTTTTCACTAAAATTATGAATATCATCAAATGGTTCCATCAGACAAGTCACAAAAGATATGAATATGAATTGGTTGATGGAGAGCGATGGAATCAGTCTCATAAACGATAACATTGTGATATAGAACCAAGACATCGGAGTGATGGCTTTTTTAACACATTTTTAGTGTGATAGATTCAATCACACAGTTAATTTTGATGGCTTTTCGAACACAGGTTGTGTTTGGGTTGGGAGAACAGATACCACCTTATGGGAGTGGATGTTGAGGTGTGGTGACTTGGGTGAGTCAGACTCAGTGGGTGAGTCAGGGGTTTAGTCAGAAGAGGGGAGTTGAGAACTTGAGTTAACTAGGCATTTTGCATACTCTCAGAATCTTAGGTGGTGGTTGTAGACTTGTAGGTGCTATTTATGTGTTTAGGGTCTAGGGCCGGAGCCCTGGTGGGGCATTCACAATACTAAGTGACATTTCAGCCTACATTTCCATGCGGTTGGTAGGCCTACGTGTGCACAGTAGGCCCTATGAGTTGGGCGTGATATTTTAAAGTGGCATCACCATCATCGTGTGTTCAAGTTGTGTGTGCTGTGACTTCTTTTTGTGGATATGATTAGGCCTATTTCCCTTTTTTTGGTTTAATGCTTGTGGGCACTAGGTGTAGGCCTAGGCCCTAGGCTAGGCCTAGGCAATTGATGTTTTGTTTTAGTGTTTAGGGAATTATTGGGGTGAAAGTACGAAATAAAGAGTTATGTTGTCCGCTGAGTGATTCTGAAGTTGTAGCTAGCCTACCTGGGTTGTGATTTGAGTTTGCATGAAAAAGTTACGAAAATTGGAGCCCCCAACCAGGTTTAGTAGGACCTAGGCCAGCCTATAAATATGCCTTTAGCCTAGGCCTAAGGCAGACGCTAATAGGACCTAGGTCCTGCACATAGTGGTCCTAGGCTCCTAGGGCCTAAACTTACTGAGGCCATAGGCTAGGGCCTACTAGGCTAGGCCTAGGCACCCTAGCCTAAGCGTTATCATAGGCCCTACACAAATGCATAGGCTACGCTAGGTCTACCCACCTGTCGGGACATGAGAGTTCTTTCAGATATGGATTAGTCGATCCAAAATTAATGTGCAGCTATGCGTAGCTAGGCCTTCTGCTGTCATTCGACGAACAACACCAAGGAAGATTAAACTCATTAAAGTCTAGGCCTATACACTTGTATAAGTTGGCGCCATGACAGTAGTGACGTCAGAGATTACTATTACACCACCGCCGTCTGGAAAGTCAAGACGGCGGTGATGTCAGCCGCAACGTTCGAAGAAGTAATTTGAATCCAAACAAACTTTGTCCCGGTTATTTCTCTTTGAGTTGGCTCCTGCTCTTATGCTGCTGCACCCATAGGGCATACAGCTCACAGCTTGAACATACACGAATCTGACAAGCCTTTGTATTAACATTGTAGGCCTATAATTCCCTATGATTTGATTCAATGGCGTAGTGTTAGTGGGGGGAGGGGGGGGGGGGCAAAACTAACGTGAGTTATCCCTGAAATTCTGTAGTAAATATGCACATATAGGCCTACTTACACAATTCGACAGTCACCTTGGTAAACCAAATTTGTTTGCCTGTGTGCTTCGTCATTACATAAAAAAATTAGGTTGAAATAATATACTGAAATAGGACACTTCACGTTCATTTTTTTAGATTTTAGGTCGCAGATAGTTGCTGTAAAACATCGTTTACAGAGTCCAAGTGCAGCATAGAATATATTAAATATCTATGGAGTGCAGTTAAAACGACGAAATAACTGTAGTGTGGTGAAAAAAAAACTGCCCCACACAACTTTCAAAACGTTCCTACATTTGATTATTGATTTGATTACAAAAATACTAAAAGTTATTTAGCTGCGTGTAGAAGCTGTAAACGTATTGTTCTAAAATATGAAAACATAAACTAGGCCTACATTTTAATGGAAATAAAGCATTAAGGCTTTTTAGGATATTTTTTTACATGAAAAAATAAATTTAAAAAAATAGAAGTGCTTTTTATTTTATTTTTACATAAAATGTGAAACTTGAGTGTATACTATATAACATATACCAGAGTTACCAGCCCAGAATTCTCTCGTGTGCAACACGAAGTGCCCCATGCCAATGAAGATCAAGGATGCATTTTATTTTATGCAAAGCTCATCTTGACAGTACCTACCTCGTATATATATATATATATATATATATATATATATATATATATATATATATATATACCTACCTCGTATATATATATATCAACAATTGTCAATTCAGTATCTTAAAACAACAACAACCACACATAGTACGAAATACAATACAATGCGAATGCAGCAATATTTTCAATTTAGTACCTGAAAATAAATGCTAGTATTTTTCTTTTTACTTTGCTCTGAACAAATGACCATTTTTTTCAATGAACCTCCGAAATCTCTTTAGGGTAAATGTTGCCCACGAAAAACGCACATTTACGTTTTTTTAGTTAAGTTTTTCGTTTTCTTTGTTCTCTAGCAGTCAATTGGTTGGTGTCATTATTAGAAAATCTCACTTTGTACTTTGTAGTGCAAATAATGAAATATTTACTAGGAAGCTTCGCAAACGCTTTTTCAGACGCTTTGTTGGATGAGCGTAATTTTTCAAAAACGAAAAAAGCGTAAAATTGTGATTTTCACGAGAAATAATTTTTCGATTACGCTCAAATTTCACACGAATATATTAGTTCATAAATTTAATGTTATGTGAAAAAACCATTTCAATCGAATAAAGCATGTAGGTGTTATAAGTCGAAGAAATTTTAATAATCGAAAAAACTCGTAAAATTGCGATTATTATGAGAAATAATTTTTCGATTGCGCTCAAATTTCACACGAATATATTTAATTCATAAAATTAAGGTTCTGTGAAAAAATTCATTACAATCGGATAAAGCATGTAGGTGTTATAAGTAGAGGCATGAAAATTTAGCGTTTTAGGTTATTGATGCTAAATCAGTGAGTATAAATTCTTAAAAACGCTACAAAATGCTTAATTTACTGAAAATAAGGTTTACCTATACCAATTAAGAATTGGTTTAGCATTGTATTCTAACATTTAAAGTGACTACGTTGAATTGAAATGTTCCCATAAAGCATAATTTGAATTCATTCCTTATTAAAAATACAAGAAACTCCCCACATTTGGGGTTTTGGTTGAAAGAAGAAAATTAATGCTACAAAATGCTAAATTTGGAAAAATTAATGCTAAATATTCAGAATATAAATGCTATTTTTTCATAGCTCTAATTATAAGTCGAAGAAAGTTTTTAAAAATCGAAAAAAATCGTAAAATTGCGATTTTCATGAGAAATAATTTTTCGATTACGCTCAAAAACGTGGCAGTTCTAAGTTCAGAGATTTCGAAGGCCTCCAGAAAATTTCATCGCAATTGGAGTATCGGTTTAGACGGAATCGTGCTAACAGACACACAAAAATACAAAAAAAAGAAAAGAAAGAAAGAAAAAAAAAAAATCCGGATTTGTTTCTCCAGTGTAGTGAAATGGAATCTTTGTTACGCTCGCTACGTTCATCCAATAATAAAAAACCATACTCCAGTAAAGAAATGTTTTTTTTCTTATGCTGCTCCCCCAAATGGAAATGCTTAACATTCGTTTTGTCCAGACACTTGTGTTGGTTGCTCTGAATGCTACTACTACTTTGTACTACTTTCAAAACAGAGGCGGACTGGGGAAAATATCCAGGCTGGGCAAACTCTAGGGCATACCAGGCACGGGGGTTTGGGTGGCTCCGGCCCCCCCCCCCCCCCCCCCCCAAGAAGAGCGCTGCAGGCGTTTTTTTAAATTAGGTTTTTAGAGGGCGTTTGGCGCGTTTTAAAAAAAAAACATAGCAGGCTGAATGCAATACCGAAATACTGTAGTAGTAGTAGAAAAACATCAACAAGAAGATTTGAACACTGTCTGACGACTGATGAGAATGAGATCAAGTTACACCTAAATCCGCCGAGTCTACAATTTATATTATTAGTATGCCGACCGCGTCCAGCAATATGCTCCTGCCCGACAAGTTACTGCGACGTCTCATCTTGCCGCATGTCTGTGATTTTTGAACAATAGCGTGACTTACGTCAAACGCCACAATTACAAGGTATTATTTAAATTGGGTACTTTTATGACACATTTTTTCAAAATTATTACTAATTTAAACCTTGTAATAGTGGGAGTATTTGCACCAACAATTTTTTTTTTTACAAACGATAGTGTTTGTCTTCTCAAAGGACTGTAATAGTCTATGGTCATTCTCAAATACTATTTTATACCAAATTTGGAATATGTATTTCGTTACGTTACGTTACGTTACGTTATGTACGGTACGTGTACGTTGTTCCGTGCCTGTAACGGTTCAAGGGGGACAATCCCAAAGTTTTTTGTTGATTTTTGCAATACTTTTTATTTAGGCAAAACACTGATACAAGCGTATCGATGGTGGCATAAAAGGTTCCATTTCTATTCTTAGGAATCACCTTTATGGTCTAAACATGTTATTTTAAATTGTATTATTATTACTCATTTCTTGTATTTCTATTAAATTCTAAACTTCTTTTTTAATTGTTATTAATCAATGAATGTTAATTTTAGTCTGTGTCCTTGTGGCAATTGTATCTATACAACAGAGTTTTGTTTTGCTTAAAAAATAAAAGTTCTCTCTCTCTCTCTCTCTCTCTCTCTGTGGTCATCACAAAGAAAGTTATACTCGGTTTTAAAGAAATTTAAATTTCAAACTTGCATATGTCTTGATGATACACAATTACAAGGTATTATTTAAATTAGGTACTTTTCTGACACATTTTTTCAAAAGGGAGTATATGCACCAACATTTTTTTTTTTTAAACGATAGTTTGTCTTCTCAAAGGACTATAATAGTCTATGGTCATTGGTCATTCTCAAATACTATTTTATACCAAATTTGGAATACTTATTTCCGTGCCTCCACTGTAACGATATAAAGCAAAGCTTATTGTGAAATTTTCCAGACAAAAATAATACATCAATATCTTCTCAAACACATCGTGTTATACATAATTGGTAAAGAAATAATATAAAATTGTCAACAAGAACTTATACATTGTTTCTGTGGGAGGGACTGCAGCTGCAGCAGATTGCTAGTAGATAATGTTTTCTTAAAAATTACACTCTTTTGTGTTACTTCATCTATAATATCCTCGCAATCGATGTCACTAAAAACATCCTTCTCACATGCCATAGTAAAAATAAATGCTCCTGCAACATACTATTTCGCAACCAGTTTTTGACGTACTTCAAAATCGAAAAAAATTGCGTTCTCATGCAACTTGGGTGGTAGATAAGGTGAGAAGGAATTTGTAAGCTAAATAATAAATATACATTCGAATACGGTACACGGTGGGCAGTGCTGCCAGCACGGCAACTTACCGGCGGCGCCAGGAAGTTTACGCATGGTCCGGCCGGACCAGGCCAAAAGAGGCAGGCCATGTTGCCCGTCAGGCCTGACCGCCCCTGTTTCAAAATATAATTATATACCAACAATGGCAAAACGAAGTTGATAAACAATTAAAGAAATTGAGGACTCCTAAGTTTGACCAAATTAAATGACACCAACCAAAGTGTGCTCATCCATTAAAAACTATAAAAAGCGTTACCCTATCGAACGAAGCATGCACTAGGTATAAACGATTGCCAGTGGCGATGACGGCCCCTCCACCCTTTCATACCCTGACCCACACGAAAATCATTTTCCTTCTTTTACTTCTTCGTCATGGGTCTAAAAAAATACTTGTCCTGGATTTTTGGTTATAAATATGGTCACCTTAACTTTTATGGTATAGTACTTAAGGACAGTCTCAATCACAACCATAGGATTTTATTTCTGTATGTTGATCCCGGGTTTCAAAAATTTAAATAGGAAGTTCAGAGTCAATGGTTGCAATAAAAAAGTTCAGTGTAGTCTAAGTTCCTTTAAAAAATGGACCTAGTTCCAGACAAGTTCCTCATAAGAAAAAGGAACTCTTTCCAATTCCAGGTTCCTCTTAAAATAAACGCGAACTTGGGCTTTCCTAAGTCACTTTCCAAATGATACTTTCCTCATTTTGTAAGTTTTCTATGATTTGGCTCATTTATCCCTTAAAATGATTCAGCCATACAGTCAAGTAAATTTATAAAAAGAATTTATGATAATAAGTCACAGTTCCTGGAAAATTGGAACTATGGCTTTCCTAGCTTAGTTCCTTAAAAAAGAAACTAAGTTCCTTGGAGCTGGAGCTGTTTAGTTCCGTTCCTAACCCACGCTGAAAAAGTTAAGCCTCCCCCTCCGCTGTAGGACATTAGACGTATGTCCGGAATTCCATTTCTGATGAGTTGGTAACCCTAATTGCATGGATAGTAATGAATTCCATTCATGATTCACCAACCATATAAATTATATTGCTAAAAAAATCAGTAAGAAAATAGGTGTATTGTATAGAATAAGCCCATATGTATCACCATGGGTTAAAAACTTAATACCATATATTATAAAACTATTATTCGTCCATACTTCGATTATTGTAGCTCACTATTATGGGACATACGCATATCTAACATAAGCCTGCTACAAAAACTTCAAAATAGAGGTATGAGAATAATACCGGTAATAGAATGTAACCGATATACAAGGATAAAAGATATGCTACAAACATTACAATGGACTTCTGTACAGCAAAGAACAGCCTTGAATACCTGACTTTTTATATTTTAAATTACAAAGCGATTGGTACCTAGCTACTTAAATAGAATATGTCAAGTAAAGGATATGCACCAATACAAAACAAGGAGTTCAAATAAACTGTATCTAGAGTGTATGATCAAAAGTAGCACTCAAAAATCACTTTTCTATAGTGGAGTAAGACTATACAAAACAAGCTCAATGAAAACATAAGCAATTTAGAAAAGAATGTGTAAATTTTGTCAAATTGGAGTTTACGGTATAGGTAAAGTGTAATACAGGGATATTTTATAAGTTTAATTTAAAATAATGGACTAGATATAATATTATGTATCGTTATCATGCTTTGTACATTATTTCAATACTGTATTATACAATTTCTAATGAAAATATATAACAATAGCATTTTTCTAAATAAAGATTTACTACTACTACTACTACTACTACATTCAAAATCCAAAAGGATGGAAAAGACGAAGAGAACACATAGAATTGAACTTGTGGGACTTTTCAGGTTCCTTTCACACTGGAAAGTTGAAGAGTAAAAAGTCTCCCAACATGTTGAACACTGATCCACAAGAGAGAATTGGAGAAAAAAGTGACATCTGCTGCCATTGAATACAATGCCACACTCACGATTTTGTCTTTCCAGTGTAAAGGCTTCAAAAAGTTACTATTTCTCCTCACTTTTTGAAAGACTGCTTTTGGAAGCAATGGTTGCGGCGAGATTTCTTGCGTGCAGCACGACGCAAGAGAGGCGTTCCCATGAGTGCGGTGGTTATAACACTCTGCCATTGGGATTTTGAATGAGTTTTATAAGTTTCTCGCCGAGGCCGAGACAATACACTTTAATATAATTATAATTATTATTTATTTTCATCATGTTAAGACGGAATACATAGATACATAAAAAGTGATACAATATATCAGTCAGAACATGATGATGGTAGTGAGCGTCAGAGCAAGCCCCATATACACATGTGATGTGCCCCACTACCATTCTCTTATCAGCTAGTTCTTAATCCTAGGTTCTTAAATTTATGTGTGTGTATGTGTTTATGTTTATATGAGTGACGAGCAATTGTACAGCTGATGATAAAAGGGGTGAGCATGTTGATAACTTATACATATTTTACAGTTCTATGAGTAGGTTGAGATTGAGAGTGAATGTACGAGCTTTGCTTGGGAGTGTGCGTGTTTGTGTCTGTGTGCGTGAGTAAGTGAGAGTGCGTGTGTTTGTGTCAATGTGCCAAGCTCTCAGAATAAAGACTGCCTAAGCTGCTTTTGGAATGATTTCATAGAGTTAGTGTTTTTTGTTTCGTAATTTAACTTATTGTATAAGTTTACACTCCTACAATAGAAGCCGCCTTGGTAAAGTGAAGTTCGGGCAAATGGTGGACAAAGCGTGACTCCTCTGCCATATCTTGCCGAGCGATAATTTAGTTTAATAATATGTGATTATTAATAAAAGATTATAAGCAAAGTTGAAACAGCATTTAATTAAAATATGATATTTCCAGAGCAATAATTTGGTAAAAGCAAGCAAAATTGTTATTGATTTCAATCATGAATGTCACACAACAGATCGTTTTAACTGTCTTGATCTGTTGTTTATTCATACTAAATGTGTAGGTACATGTGTAATTTAAGAGTATGTGTAATTTACGAAAAAACTTATTTTATTGTTCGTAACGTGGTTCTTAATTAAGTGGAATAATACAAAAGTATAACTTTCATATGGTATGTAATATTGGTAATATTGTCGATTTGGGTTCATGCTAAATATTTCATATGGTGGCCTTTGTATGTTTCACCTTATTTCATCATTGGTAATATGGTTGGGGCAATTAATGCTATTGCATGAACAAGAAAGATACTTTACTTCCTGTACAATTAGGCACACACACCATTGATATACAATATTTTAGAATTTGGGGCCATGTCAAACACTTCATATTATTTATCTCTGTGAAATATTCACAAGCATTCTAATTATGACATTTTTCTGTGTAATTTCTGCCATATCCATAGCCTGTTTAATGTATAAAATTATCCACATCAAAAAGGCCTGCTGCAGAAAAACTTAAAACTTTGGATACTTTTTGTCAGTGCGAAATGGCAGGTAGTGACGTAGTGCGGCAGCCTCCCGATTGGTTTCCGTAGACCTTTCCGCAGGCATGGGAACTAATGCTTTCTTCTTCCTCAGCTATTCTTACATTTTTGCCACCCATGGAATGTTTTCCAATACATCATCCAACCATGAAGGCCTTCACACATATATTAAAATATTGTATATTTTACAGTTTTTGCCACATACCGAGTTCGTTGACCCTCAATGTTTCGAAACTAGCAGCAATAGAGTTCATGTATCAAGAGAAGAGATTTTAAAAACTGAAAAGGTAATCAATAGCAAAACCAAATGTACCAACAATGCCAGAATTAAAATATTTAGAATTTTTTTAGAAAAATTGTTTTGAGTCTCAAGTTCATGAACCACCCAGCTTTCGGCGACATGTTGCCGTTATCCCTGGCACTGATTCTCTATCCCCAGCGTCTTGGCTCCGTGTCTGCATGCGGCGTTACTTCCTGCGTCCGCTGATGGTACAACTAGAGACGTATTTTCTAGACGACGAAAACCTTTACACATATACACTGTCATCAGAGGTTGGTCCCCTCATGCAGCTGTGGAGTCGGGACCACTAGACACCACCCAGTTTGAACAGGAACCGTGGGAGTAAGACACTTTAAAGCTTTTGATCGGAAACCGGGAGACCTGGGTTTGATACCCGGCTGGGATGGATTTGGTTATTTCTAGGTTGATTCTCATAAATAAATTCAAATTGTTGTATATTTAGTTATTTTAAAATTTGTTTTGGCCTCACATGTCTTAAGAGCCGTTACTGCGGGTTGCACACTTTGCATGCAATTAGCCGACAAAGTTAAAATTTAAAAGGGTTGGATTTAAAGGAAGACACAATGTTTTAGTTAAGGTGCCTGGTTTAGCAGCAGCTGATCATCCCCTTCAAACTGCACCAATTAAAATGCAATGTGTGGGTGGACCATGCAAGCATTAATGAGGGAGGCGCTTCGTGTTCAGAGTGTTTGAACCGCCATGGTGGATGGAGGAACTGCAATTGTGTGTTGTCCACCTTACCTATTAAGGAAGAAATAATAAACTTCTTTATGTTAAGTACATACTTTTATTTTGTATTTAATCATTCAAATCGGTTAATCAGTACCCATTTCTGTTCTAACTGACAAAGAACATATTAATATTGGATAACGGTACATTTTAACATCGTGCACAAAGTTTACACCTGTATTTTAAGACTGCAGGCCCAAAAATACGTTTTCAAGAATATTATAAAAAAGTAGTTTTAGAGTAAGAACATCATAAATAGTCTTTTGAGTAGATCAAAACTATTTTTAAACATTTTTTTCGTCCATGCATACTACCAATATTGCGGCATTTTTAACCCCAGAAGTACCAGCCTTAAATTTAATGTAGTGCCAAACTTATAAATAGAAAGTGCAGCCTCAACTTCATAAGTCATTAGCAGCCAAAGTTCTGATCCAAAATCAATATATTATACTACGCCAAGCCATTTGGGATAACTTGTAAATTCATATGAAACTAACAACAAAAAATGATAAATTTTCAAACATATACATATATATATATATATATATATATATATATATGTGTAGGCTATATTATGAATGTCCCTTTATATTTTGTCTTTTGGTTTCCAAATTCACTTCAGATTAAAATAAAAAGTCATGTTAAGCATAAATCTGGTTACAACAAAATATGAAATGAAGTGTAATAAAGGTGTGCTGAAAATTCAAAGATCGGATCAATAATAAAAAAGTTACGAGCTATGATCTAGGACCATGTAGACATCAGTTTGTTCTAACAATAAAGATTTTTAACAATAGTATTCAATAATTAAAGTTTTACGCCTTCTAACTAATGCTTTATGTGCACTGCTGCATCTGGTACTTAATATGATAGGTAGCGCCGGTTGTATCTTATCACGCAAAATAAGCGAAAGGTCGAAAAAATCGACTTAAGACTTAAGACTTAAGACTTAAGCATTGTTGTGGATCATTTGAGCAAAAAGCGTACGAATTGGATTGCTGATATTTTTACCATAGCTTACACTTACCCGTGACATTTGATATTTTTAAATGTGTATCTTTTATACTTTGTGTGCCTCAATTTTTTTTGCGTTTTCCGGTACGCTGAGAGTATTTTGTACCGGCAAACACAAATTTTATTTGTATTTATTTATTTAACACCTATTCTATTCAGGAATAAAAACTAATTTACAAAGGACAACTAAATAAAACTAATCACAAATAATGAACTGGAGTTAAACAAGTTTGAAAAGTAACACTATGATGTGTATAGTAAGACAATTTTGATAAAATATTTAAACAGGACAATATTTAAGTGAAATTAATGAAAATGTACGAAATATTAAAAAAGAGAAGAAAGAAGCAAAAAGAAAAAAAGAAGAAAAAAATGATCCAACGAAAATAAACGAATATGAGATTTGCTAAAAATCAGGAACAGCATATCAGGAAACAACCAAACTTCTGCGGAAGAAACCACCGTAAACGAATATTCATTCTTCTGTTCAATCTTGATAACCATTAAGGCATTTACTATAAAAAGTTTTGATTCCAATACTGTATGTAATTAGGTCAGATATATAATTATTGATGATTGTACAAGTTAAAAAAAAGTAAAAAATAGTACAGCACTAGATATTGAAGATACACATTTCAAAATGTCATATGTCTGTCCTGTAGTCACAAGTATAAGTGTAAAAAAATCAGCCATCCAATCTAATACCTTTTGCTAAAATGATCCACAATGCCTTTAAAAAAATTGCTATTGGAAGTATGCACAGACAAAAAAATTGTGAAAAAATAGTTTTGGTCTTCTCAAAAGACTATTTTTATAACGTTCTTACTCCAAAACTACTGTTCATGATCGCCCAGTAAGCCATATGTGTGGGCAAATGAAAAGAAGAAGAAGACTGCTGTTCTATAGCCTTGTTATTTTTGAACACATATTTTGGTGCTTGCACCACAAGGAGCATTAGATAAAATTACAGCAAATTTTGTAAGAGCCCTTGAATTATAGAACATTTGTATGTATTTTTGCCAAAATAGATTAATTTTATGGTTATACAAAAATGTCAAGAATGTTATTTCTCAAAAAGGCTCACATTATTTTAATCTTTCCGAAACAAACATAGGATTTAAATACTTTCACACAAAACATATTAAATTATCATCCTGATAACAGTTACATATGATATTAACAATATCAATTAAACATAACACAAAAATATTCTTGATTCCAATCTTCACGAGCCAGATTTTAGGCATAAAAATTAGTAATAGCCTCAAAATTTTGAAGTGAAATGAAAAAAAGAACACAAGACTGCAAATAAGTTTAAGTCCCATTCACAACATTGCTTTTACTTCTACGAATTTCTTCGAGATTCATTAGTTCACCATTGATAGGCATGTGTGAAACAAACAAAACTTAAAACCAAGTCAATGCGTAACATTTCAGGGACAAATAACCCAATTCCCTTTCTGATCCAGATATGGAATTTTGCAAAGAACCAAGATAAAAATAATACAACAAAACTTGTGGCATGTACAAGCTTTAAATGAGCAGGAAAATCAACACATACACACACATACTCACGCACACACACAGAACATACACACACAACAGAAAACATACATACAATAATCAATTTGCCACAAGAAGTCAAGTTACAACTAGATTGTAATAAAAATACTGGAATAAAAAATAAGATAGTGTGATTTAAATTGTCCGGCAATAGAGTATACCGATCAATATATTTCACAGCTAATTAGCAGACAGGGCACATCTCACATCTCTTGGCACATCAGTATCTGAAATCTTCATATCTGCAGAGAGCGGAGTGCTGCGTGCTATTTAGCGTCATCATCACCAATCATCATCTGACTCAGCCTCAGCTGCCTCAGCCGCCTCCAAGTCGGAATAGAATGCGTTCAGTTCGGCAAGTTCGTCTTCGTTCCAGTCGTCAAGATCGCTTAATTCCATAGCAGATAACAGGTTGAACAGCCGCTGTGGGAATTAAGAGCAAAACAGGGAACACCTGATGTGATCAGCTCACCAAGAACTTACATTAAATACGAGGAAAACGAGGCTTTGGCTCGACTGGCAAAACAGAGATGTATATAGAAATAAATGCAGGCATATGATTAAAAAGAAGAAAAACAAACAGTCGGAGATTGTACGTCTAAATTTATTCATTTACAAGTTCTTAACATTATCGTTTACGTTGTCGAATCAGTCAACATTACCTTAACAAACTTAATTGTTTGTTTAGATTTTGCCCAAAAATATAAAACTACGTTGGACCTTGAAACTTCCCATGCAACTGAGAATGTGACGTAAAATGTCAAGGTTGCCGTTCCTGTCATTTATGTGTCGCTGGTTGTGCACTTGAACCACACAGTCATTAAAATACCTTGACTAGAAACACACCGTGCTTTCAATAATGTTGCCACATACAAATCTTAAATATCCCAAACAAACCTAAGCAAAAACACGCATCACATGGTGTCACAAGTAGTGATGGCAACGTAACAATTGATCATGCAGTGTATGCGAGTAGTAAGTTGTGACATATGCCATATGTTAAGGCACCGCATTGTACGGTTGCCTTCCTGTCATGTGTCATGTATGTTGCTGGTTGTGCACTTGAACCATACAATAATTATAGACCAAGAAACGAAGATGCCAAATAGGCTTGACCCGGAAAGGATGGTAGTTATTTCAAAAGTTTGTTATTATGAAACGTAAACCCACATAATATGCCAGAGAAACTTTACCGCTCTCCGACCTCCTATTTCGACCAATTTTCATCACAATTTTTTATGCATTTTTTTAGAAAATTAATTAATGTTTTCAACATCCTAAATTAATAACTTATAATTATGGCAGCACTTTTAATCAAATGCTTCAGTGTGTAGGTAATAACATGGATTATTGTCTTGACGGTTGTATGTTTTATAGTACGGTAACATAAGAGTGGAAATTTTATCACATTTGAAAAAAACATAAGCATGATAAATCTGCATAATTAAATAATCCATCAAATACATTATGAAAAGTTCCAAGCAATTTGAACAACATCAACATAGGTATCAAATGGAAGCTACAGATCTGTATTTTTTAATATAAATATATTATTCAGAATTTTAAATTTACTTTAGTTAAAATATTACAATAATCGGTGGTTGGGTGGAAGTCGCACCCCAAACATTGTCTAAGCGACTTCAAACACCCCACCTGCATTATCTACCAGTCTTAGGGAACACGTTTATTTTTCAGGAACTTGAGTGGGAACGTATTCCTTTTCTTACATCAGGAACTTGTAACTTGAAAAATTACTATTTCGTGAGAACATGGAATGAATTTAACGTTCCTTTATAAGTTCCTTTCGCCGTCGTAATCCCGTCAAATTCCAGTACCTGATATATCGTAAACTAAAAGTATAAAAAGTATCTTGGGACTTCCATTGTTTCGAAAATGGCTCCACTCCCTTGTCAGATTCGCAGTGGTGGAAGTAAACGGGTTATTTGGGAAAATTTGTGGCAGTTTTTTCTATTTATCACTTTACTAAATAGTAAATACAAGTAATGATAAATTAACTCCTACCACTTTTATTATTATTTAAATCAGTTATTTTGAAAGGAATGTCACAGTTCCTTTTCTTGAAAAGTATTGGGAACTTGGATAAGTTCATTTTTAAGCAGAAGTAACTTTACTTTTTAAATTCCGTTTTGAGGGGAACTTGCCCAAGACTGTTATCTACACTGTGCATAAGATATTAATAGTTTAGTATTGATGTTGTTTCATATATAGAAATAGTTGATTAACCTGATCAAATATCCTAGAATAAATTAAACTATTATCACAAAAGTAATAAAAATGAAAAACCATTTCATATAATAATTTCTTTTACAAAACCTATTTTGTTAGAAACACATAGGCCTAATATTGCCTTCACAGATTAAGTTAACAACAACAATAACAACTACAGTTTTCACATTTGGAATCCTGGACTGTAAAATAAATAAATTAAATTTTATTAATTATGTATATGTTCTACCAATTTATGTACTTCCATTGTCGTCTTAATAATAGTGAATAATAATTGACGTCAAGCTTGAAAATGGAGTCCAAACAAAAGGTTAAAGAACATAAAACAAGGTATTCAAATCTACTGTATGTTATTCATTTACAAGTTGTTGACGTGGGAGTACCATCTGAAAAGTTCAACATAGGATTGTGTTCTAAATGCATTTCACAACACCCTACATTTGTATAGTATCGTATAGTATGGTATTATTGATGACTTCTTACTGAAGATGACACTGACTTGCTAGTATTTTATGTTACCACTTCACATAAAAAAATAATCCTGCCGATGACCTCAACTTCAAATCAGACTTTAAATCTGGTGTCACTAAACAGAAAATATGGGATATGTGTTAGCCAATAACAAAGTTAGGTGATAAAGTTTGTTAGTTCTTTCATACATGCAACAACTGGATGTGACACTTTATCAAGAATGTTAGGAAGAAATTTGCACTATTATTATTATTGTTTATTCTTGTTTGTTAAATTTACAACAAGAAACGGCGTCGACGCTAGCAAATATCTTGCTAAAACACTCAAAATCTGTGGAAATCTCGTGCCGCGAAGAGCCTCGATGAAGCACGTGAAACTAACTAATTTATCACATGCAGTTGGTTCTCCCATAAGTGCTCCCTGCACAGGGAAGGGAAATGTCTCACTGAGCAGTCTTTGAGGGCGGGCGGCAGGTCGTTCCATTGGTTAACAACCCGGAAAGAAAAAGCACGTCGGCCGAGCACTCCTTTGGCCGGAGGGGGTTGGAGGCGGGGGTGCCTACTATCGTCGCCTCTCAACACGCGGCCTTGGATGATGCCCGCGCACACGTCAAAATCAGTGGCACCACTGAGGCATCTTTTAAAAAACACCAGGTCTGTGTACTGCAGGTGCATGGTCATTGGCATAACCTGCTTCTGGTCACAGGGTGGGGGGAGGTTACGGTCATGTATGAAATGCAGCGCCCTTCTCTGCACCCTCTCAAGCTTTGTAGTGTTCTCGATGGTGGTTGGGTGCCAGGCGGGGAGGCCAAAAGTCATGGAGGGCTTGACTAGTGACAGGTAGGCCATCCTCTTGACGCGAGGCGTGCAGCCGTGCAGGTTGCGGGCCGTGAAACCCAGCACCTGCAACGCCTTGGCCCGCACGATGTCGGTGTGCACGTTCCATCGGAGGTCGCTTGTGATGTGAACGCCGAGGAGGCGCTGCTTGTCGACGTACTCGAGTGGGACACCATCGATGGTGTACATGAAGTAAAGTGGGGTGCGAGCGCGCGTGATGTTCATCATCTTGCACTTGAGGACGTTGAGCGACATGCCATTTTTGTCGCACCAGATCTGAATGTCGTCTAGGTCTGCTTGGAGGGCGTCTGCATCCTCTTGGGTGACCACGATACAGTACAGGGTGATGTCATCAGCGTACTGGAGCATTTGGATCCTTGCCGAGGTAGGGAGGTCGGCTACGAAGACATTAAATAGCAGGGGGCCGAGCACACTGCCCTGGACGACGCCCGAGGGCACGTCCCGGAATTCTGAGCGCTCGCCGTTGAACTGGACGAACTGTGTGCGGCTGACCAGGAAACTCTCGAACCACCTAACACCTAAGCAAATTGCCCTTAGTGCCATAATGCTCGAGCTTGGATAGTGGACGCACGTGCGGCACTTTATCAAAAGCTTTAGACCAATCGAGAAAGACACAGTGAATGTGAGCTCCGCTACGCTCGTCCAGTGCCGCCGTCCATGCGTCAATGGCGCCGGCGAGGAGAGTGGTGCAAGATAGGTGCTGACGAAAGCCGTGCTGAGCAGTAGGGATGACGTTTGGGCTCTCAAGGAACTCGCTCGTCCGGTCTCGCACAAAAAGTTCCATCGTCTTACCGACCAGTGAGGTGATGCTGATTGGCCTGTAGTTCTTAATGTCTCTCTTGTCGCCGTCTTTGTAGATCGGTGCCACGGACGCCGTTTTCCATTCTGTTGGAATACCCTGTTCAAGCGCCATGTTGAAAAGGTGGGCAAGTGAGTCGCTGAGAGCGTTAGCGGAGTTTTTAAGTAGAATTGCAGGCACGCTGTCCGGGCCCGTTGCTGTATTTGCCTTAGTCCCCCGGAGAAGCTGTTTTATGTCAGCGGGCAAGCAAGTCAGCTCGCTCATGGTGGGCTGTTCTGAAAGCTGAGTGGCGGGCGCATTTCCCTGGTGGACGGGGAAAATGTTATCCGCCCGCGAGAAATTGCTCTGGAACGCCTCACTAAAACAGGCTGCCACCTCTTTGGGGTCTGACATGGTTCTTCCCCCTACCTTGAAACTCGCGGCATCGTTCGGAATAGTTGCCTTGGAATTAATGTAGCGCCAGAATAACTTTCTGCTGTCTGCACCTCGCCCAAGTCTCCACATCCAGTTGTCCTTGGCCGTCCGAAGAGCCACCTGTGTTGATCTTCTGGCAGCAAGAATTGATGAAAACTTATTCAAATGTCTTCAACAATAGCATTTCTAGTTTCTAATATAAATGAGATTGTTGGATGCGGTAAGAAAGCAAAAGTATTTTTATATTGTGGCAACTGGCAAGACACACTTGAAATATAGTTAAATAATGAATTTTTATTAGTTTTAACATTTAAATTAATTATGGTAAATAGGGCTGTCGGCTAGCGGTGAAGTTTCGTTTGTATATAACGATAAACATAACAAATAACATTTTGTAAAAACAAATTTGGTACCAATTTGTTCCATATCAAATTGTTCGTTTCCTGGTCTATTAATATACATCGACTAGAAGCACATCATGCCTTTAATAATGTAGATTCATACAACTTTTTTGGCATCTCGAGCAGCAGTGCCTCACTTCCTCCAGGCCTTCCTCCAGGAATTTGTGATACCTGCTTCAATAATAGAAGATAATTAGATCTATAGAGGTATCCTTGGCGGCCAGGGAACGAGCTGACCTGTTTGCTGCAGATCTCGACACGCGATCAGTCGTCGATATCATTTGCACATTACTATTTGCTGATGAGTTCCTTCTTGAGTGTCTGAGCTGCTCAAGGGAACACATCGATGAAAATGAAGAGACTTTTCTGAAAGGTCGTGGAGGGGGGAGAGAAGTGACTGCCTCCTTTAAGTTATTTGCGGCAAAAAGCCCCATGCCGAAAAAGTAATTGATAAATATTTTGATGTCCTAAACTTTACGGAAATAATCACACGTTATACAAGATACAAAAACAATTTCAAAAGACTTGGGTTTACAACAAACACACACATTATAATATGAGGCACTCAGAACTCCAATTGGCTTTAAGTCAATTTAGAAAAAATGTGTTAAGTCCAAAAATCGGTTGAAATAGAAATTATCTTTCAGTGAAACTATTTCCCAAGTCCATAGTTGCAATTTGAATGAACAAAAAAAAAATGGTTGCACTGAAAGATGACTTTTATTTCAGCCGATTTTTTGACTTAACGCTGATTTGATTTTAAAATGGTCTCTCACAAGACTAATGGAGTTCTGAGTGCCTCATATATGTTGTCATATTTAAATTATTCTTTATCGGTACACCATGTAAAATATTATTTATTTCCGACAAAACGATTGGATTTCACCAATCTTTGTCAAATACAATAAAACTACAAAATAAATATATAATCTTTTACGTGGTCTACCGAAAAAGAATAATTTAACAACTGAAAGATGACAACACATACAAATAATGGCGTAAACCAAAGAACTTCAATATAGGGCTATAAATATAGTTGATGAAGGCTTAAATAGTTGTTATTAATGTTCATTATTTATTTTTGGATAATCACATTCAATATTTAAACCTATTGGACAACGTTTCGGTTTCTTGCTTATTTTATAGCACTTTTTCCAGACCCGACATTATCAAAACAAAAGGAAAAAACATAAGAAAACCAAAACAATGAATTAGTAAACTGAGTAACTAAAAGGGGGTTAACCAATGCACAAAAACCTACTATTGCCTCGACCTTACGTCGGACATCTTGCAGTCGGACAAACGGACTAGCTACATTAGTTTGTAAGGGTGTATCTGAAATGTAATTTCGCCTGCTTGCCTGCTAACAACTTGCCTGCTCCATGCTAGCCTGCTTACACCTCACATACTAGCAGGTTTGGTCATCGGCGACTTGAAGGCGACTAAATCGCCTGCAAAAACCATCTCGTAAAAGTGAGGTTATGAAGTAAAAATATGTTTTCAAATCAAAATTAGCTTCCCCACCATTTAATTGCTGCTAATAATAATTAAATATCGTATTGCAAACTATATACAACCAAGAAATTGTACTGAATCTCCATCTGTTTGAATACAATCAGTTCTACAAATTATTTCTGTAGCCCCCGCCATCTTGTAAGCAGGCGAAGTAGGCTTGCAAGCATGCACTTTCGGCAACTACGCTCGGGTGCTACATTAGCAGACTAAACACGCCTACTAGCGACATTTGGACACCAACTACGTGACGTCACTTCCGACTAACGAGTCGACTCGGCAAGCAGACTCGCGCAAAAAGTCGATTACAGACGAACCCTTAAGTCTAGTAGAGCTCTACTTTGCTCCTAGTTGTAGGGCCGTTCACCAAAAGTTTGTGATGTACTATCCGTACCAGACAGTAGTGAAGGTCAAGTAATATGGCAATACTTAAAAGAGGTTTCCAACCAGCTGGCAGTCGCTTCCAGTCGATCTCGTTATTCAATATATTTAAATAAATAAATAATCATACGCGGTTATCCAAAAATAAAAAACTAACCTCCATATATAATGATGTTTAACCTTGGTTTTATAGTAGGATGGTATTATGATGGTATTTTTAGACAGAAATAGGCCCTGCCATGATGGAAGACGGTTGCTGTTGCCCTTCTTGTTGAGATTGTGTGGTCTCTCGATCTTAATGCCTTCCCCGATAATGTGAGGGTTTATATAATGCACTGAAACTAGGGGCCTTACTTCACCGAAGCTTATTGCATGCCCTCGTTTGGCAACATGCAAGTGCCGACGTCTTCTCCTTGTTTTTAACAACATTTATATGTTCCTGGAGCCTGGCAGATATAGTGCATCCATGGGCATCGAAAAGAGGGGTGCACTTGCACCTCCCTAGGGGAAGGAGGCATGTCTCTACTAGACGAGCTCGACGCATGATGACATAATAATGTAGATGCGGGCACAGGAAAACAACACCACTAGAGGCGATCGCATGATGTACTCAAAGACGTTCCTCGTGATTGTGCGTAAACGTGCATGCTGTGAATAAGTAACCTTAACCTTCTGAATAGGAGTTTTGATATTTTACTGTTTCATTGTGCTTGTGCATTATAGAGTTCATTCTCTTTCTCACCCAAAAAGTTGTTTTGAAGGATTTGAAATATTGTCGGCAATGAGCAGTGATTTACTTTTTCGGCAGTGATTTTCATGGGCATTCAACCAGCTCATGAGTCAGCTATTAATTTGTATCCCAGGCAGAGCCACCTACCCGCTTATAATATTCCTCGTAGCCGTGCGTATGAGCTCTTTTTTACCACCTCCTATCTCTGCAACAACGCTTTATCTAATTCTATTGAAATAACTACTTGTCCTTCACTGCTCATCTTCCTACCCATGCCTAACTTATTTTATGTTTTTTTTTAAAATCCAATACCAGAAACTTGTACATTGTTCTCCGCAGAGCGACCAAGGGTGAAAGTGCAAGATCGTTTCCTATCGGGGGCATACTTTGGCGATCTTGCTTCACCCCCTTTTGCCAACAGCACGTGGTGTTCCCAAGTGGTCACGCACTCAAGTACCGACCACGCCCAATGATGCTTAACTTCGGTGATCTAACGGGAACCGGTGTATTCAACATGGCAAGGCCGTTTGGTATGACATGCACTGTATTGTGTGTAAGTTGTTTGTGTGTAAGTTGTTTGTGTGTTTTGCATTTAAATGGCATAAACTACTGTATTGCAAGATTTTGTTAAATAAATCAATAAATAAATAAAAAAATAATCACATTACTATTTTTAAATTTTGCAATCATTGTCTAATTGGTTAACATTTAGTTGAGTTTTATCTCTGAACACTTGCATGTAAGGCTATTGTATAATAATAACCGATACTTTAAAATCAAAGGAAGACGACTGCAATCTTAGCTAAATAAAGAAGTCTTGAATATAACAGGAAAATATATTTTGTAATTTTTTTAGGGCGAGACGTAACACCCCTGTCAGGGCCATTATATGCAAATTTTGGGACAATAGTGTACACACTTAGCTAGGTGTTAAGACTTAATTTAGAGCGACAATTGTTTTAATATTGTTTCTACGCATCATTGCCTTCCACCTCCTTAAAAGGAAAAAGGATTTTCTGAAACAACCTTCAATGTACAATTTTTTGTCAGACGGTACAAATAAGAGTTTTGTACAAGAAGATGAAAATAATTGTACATCGAATGATATTTCAGAAAATCGTTTTCCTTATAAGGAGGAGGAAGGCAATGATACGAAGAAATATATATTTTTTATTTACTACAATTCAGAAATAAAAAAAAAAAGTCTGCTCCAACCGGGAATCGGACTTTTTTAATTTCTGAATTGTAGTAAATAAAAACAATTACACCCACGGGAGTGTTTCCCGATCAACCAAATCGAGAAATAAGAAATATATTAAAAAAATCGTTGCTCGAAATAAAGTGTAGTAAGCTCAGTGTTTACACTTTTGTCCCAAAACTTGCATATAATGACTGACAGGGAAGTTACGTTTCGCCCGAAAAAATTACAAAATGTATTTTTCTGTTACAATCAAGACCCTCTTTCATTTAGCTAAGGTTTTAGTCATCTTCCTTTCACTTTTAACATATCCCGTTAGAGGGCGATGCCACAGCTAATATATTGCACTTGTGTGGCGATACAATAGCTTTAATACCAAGAGTGAGGCATATATGAAATGCCCTCCAATCTAGTAGCAGCAACCAAAACTTTTAAAAACTAATGAATCGATAAACGAATGTGCGGTTCACACACACACACACACACACACACACACACACACACACACACACACACACACACACACACACACACACACACACACTCACACACATATATATAATGCACTCACACACCCCTAAACAGTGCAGCTTGGGACTCTTCTGTTCTGGTCTGGCATTGACATTAATGGTTACCTTTTTGACTTCAACAACAAAAACAATTCATTTTATTGCAAGTGCAGCATTGTCAATGATTTTTACTAGCGCATATATTTGTTGACTTTAAGTGATTTAATTTGCTAGCGTCAACACAGTTTCTTGTTGTTGAATGTAACAACAAAGATAAACAATAATTAAAATGAATTAGTGAACTTAATCTCACAAAGGAAATGAAATCGTCAGCGTCGAGCATTATAGAACATTTTGGACATATACGCGAGGGACTTATAGGTGAAAGGGAGGAGAAAGCGCCATATTTTCCGAGTGACAGTCTACGTTATTGTAGGCCTTGTGTTTACGTCCATCTTTGCCGAGCTAGGGTCTAGAACTTAGACCCAACCTTGCCCAGGTTCCAGGATGAGCCAAGTTACAGTTAGCCTGCAACCTACGTCTATTTCAACCTAACTTTAGTCTCATTTTGTCTAAACGTAGCTTCCGAATAGTTAAGTATTAAAATAATAATTAATTCTTTTTTCATTAAGGCCTAAATCACCAAAGCTCTGACACAAATAACATTCAAACAGTTGTCATAGCCATATTTCTTAATTAAAACCCATAATTTTAACCTGTAATCATGTATACATTTTGTAACCAGCTTTTGTGATTATCACTCCCAAATTTGCAACTTTTTAACTAGCCTACCATAGAAATAACTTGTGTTCTTGACTGTTGCCAAGTCAACCAGGACACATTTAGGCTTAGTTGACCATATAAGTGCTAAATTTCAGTGGTTAGTAGGTTTTATGACAGCTTGAAAGGTTAGGTGGACACCAAATTCTTGAACTACCGATGATGACTGCAGTTAATTTCAAGCACAACCGGTTGCGATAGCTAGTAGTACTAACGGGCATGAAGCAAGTGACTGAAAGAATGTGCTGCAAGGAAAAAAGTAGAGAAATCACAGAATCGGGAGGATATGATAAGAGTTGAGAAAAAGTGGTGCAAAACTTAAAAAAAAGACTTAAAGAGAGTAAAAGAAATGCTTGGGGGATTTTTGTATAAACGATCAATTATAAAAACGATGGAAAGAAGGCCAATGAATTCTTCTCCAAGATGAACAACCAAGAAAAGAAAGAAGCCAAAAATGAGCCTATAAATAAGGGAAATAAATAAAAGAGGACAAAGAGAAAGCTGAAGCCTTTGTAAATTTCAATGCAATCAGGCTAAGCCAAAGAGGAATAAAACATACAAGGAAGAAGTTTAAGGGAGATAAGAAAGACCCATACAATGCTCCCTTTATTATGAGTGAACTTGAAGAGGCTCCGAGGAAGTTGCAAACAAAATCACCTTCCAGAGCTTCTTAAATATTTGGGAATAATGGGCAGAGAGATCTTGTTACACCTTTTCAATGCAGTATGGGAAACAAACATACAAACATACCTGACATAAGGAGGAAGGCAGAAGTCATACCTCTTCATAAGAAGAGAAAGGATGGAAGAAATCTAAACATAGACCCATCTCTCAAACATCAATGATGGCAAAATTAATGGAACAAATTGTAAACCACATGTTATTAACATATTTAGAAGCAAACAATATAATTACTGAAGATCAAGCAGGATTCAGGAGAAACAGGTCAATTCTGGACCAAGTAGCATACCTACAGCAGGTAGTAAAAGAAGGATTAGGTAAATAAGAAGCTATCCTTACTAAAAGTATACATTGACTTCAAATCAGCATTTGATTCAGTAGATAGAAAAGTTCTTATCAATAAAATGAATGATATACAGACACCAGATAATATAAACAAGTGGTCAAGAAATTTCTTAAGACAAAGATACAAAGATTAAAGTTAAGAAAAATAAAGACAGGTGTACTACAGTCGTCAAACAAGTCGCACCTTCTTCCTTGTGTTCATCAATGATCTAGCCAAATACATCAGAGATAGAAGTAAGGTTGAGGTGAAGATGTTTGCAGATGATGTAGTGTTATGGTACAGTGAAGAGACATGGGAGAAATGGAGTCAGAAATGAATAATTGCATTAGAAGCGCTAGAATGTTGGACTGAAGAAAACGGAATGGAAGTAAATGAGGCAAAATCATTGTATGATTTTATACAACAGGAAGAATTACACCCCAGTTTAAGGTAAATTACAAGGGGGCATTATTAAAGAAAGAGTGAAAATGGATTTTCAAATGACATGATGATCAAATGATTTTCAAAGGATGTCTGATCACATAGAAAAATATCTAATATTGGGAACAAAAGACTACGTTTAATGAAGAGAGAAGCTGGAGTAACATAAGGAGCAATTGAGGACACCTTAGCAACAACAAACAAGACCAGTACTAGAGTATGGTAATGGCCTGATGATAAATGCTGCTTAGTCATCCGTAGATAAGTTAAAAAAGGCACAGAACAAGGCACTAAGGCTTATAATAACTGAGAGAGTTAAAACAACACCAATAGTGGCGATGGAAACAATAAGTAAAGTACCACATCTGGAAGCAAGGCGGGAATTAGCTGCAGGATGCTTGTATGAGAAGCTTATAAGAATGGATAAACCGTACTGGAATAGAGAGCCATATGTGAAGTTAAAAACTTAAAGAACATTTATCACCGAATCAAAAAACATACCAAGAAGACTGGTAGGAGAAGAAATACTGGTACTGTAAAATAGACGAGACACTACAAAACCCAATATGCTTCTCGGCTCTCAACATTCCTTACAGATTGCACTGAGGGAATTGAGGGGAAAAACAAAAATGATATCTCCAGAAACATGGATTAAAATATACATTTTCATATCCGTATTTCTTGGATTGCTAGAGGTCCCTGTAAGTGGTTTTATTTTGTAGTGAATTTCGTTTTCAAAGTTGGAGATTTTGGTGTGTATGGTTTAAATCTGTATTTTAGATAAACCAATTAATATGCATGTAATTATTCGTTCAAGACTTACGTCATATTCTAGCCACGAGTTTGAATGTAGTACTTATATTCAGGGATTGGAAGCTTTATTCATAACAGTTCCGGTTCAGGTTCCACTTCAAAATTTTATAACGGTTCCGGTTCCTAACGTATAAAAGTTTGTGAAAACCGGTTCTGGTTCTACAAGATAATTTTATTCAATATCGTGGGAAGTTGTAAATGTACAAATTTAGATTTTTGGAGATTTAAGGTTAAAAAAAAGTCATCTAATAATAAAAATCCAATAATATTTATTAAGGCTATTGTACCGCCTCTGGCCGATAATTTGAAAGTCGAAGAAACATGTCTGAAAAGTTTGCTGAATGAAAGAAGGCCTTTAAAATAACAGAAAAAAAATTGTGAATTTTTTGGGGCGGGACATAACCTCACTTTTGGAAATTATATTTTGATTTTTGGACAGAAGTGTGATATACAAGACTAGTTCAAAATTAAATTTTGAGAATTGGTTTTCTGGACATCGTTTCTAAACACCTTTAGCTACAACTTGACTATAGCTAAAATAGTTTTCTGAAAATGACAGTTGGTGTACGAATTTTTTTGTCAAACGGTACAAATACGAGTTTTGTACAGTTTGACAAAAAAATTCGTACACCAACTGTTATTTTCAGAAAACTATTTTAGCTATAGTCAAGTTGTAGCTTAAGGTGTTTAGAAACTATGTCCAGAAAACCGATTCTCAAAATTTAATTTTGAACTAGTCTTGTATATCACACTTTTGTCCAAAATCTAAATAAAATTTCCAAAATTGAGGTTATGTCCCGCCCAAAAAAAAATCACAATTTTTATTTCTGTTATTTTAAAGGCCTTCTTTCATTCAGCAAACTTTTCAGACATGTTTCTTAAACTTTCAAATTATCGGCCAGAGGCGGTACAATAGCCTTAATAATATAATAAACAATATAATTGGTAAGATATGAAATGAATAAATGTTCACTTCTACAGTAAGTTGTATCAAGTGGTAGGAAAAGTGTTTTCTGCCATGGACTTTTTGCACAAGGAGGACAAAGGTTATTCATCTCCTAGTAGACTAAAAATGTGCTGCACAGGTCTATGCGGCCCGGGCCATATTAGACAGAATGTGAATCCAGTGGGTGAGAAAACAAAAACAAAATACACAAAGAAACTGAATAGACAGACATCATTTTCAAAAACTAGCAATCGTATTTTAAGTGTGTTTTTGTTCTAAATATCAGTTGAAAAGTTGAAATTGTAGTTTTGTTGAAAGCAAATATTTTGGAACCTTAAAGAACCTTATATAATTCAACGGTTTGGTTCAGGTTAAGGTTCCGGTTCTACAATATGAAACGGTTCTGGTTCCAATCCCTGCTTATTTTTATACTGGTATTAGTTACTAAGACTAAATTAATATATTTTTCTGAACTTTAATTTACAACAGCTTTAGTTGATAGACCAATACTTCATTCAATATTGAAAAAAACATAGTAATTTAACAATAATTACCATTTTATGTGATTCTTGTCGTTAAAAACACGATTTCGGGAATTTAAGTGTTATTGTGTAATTTACACTTGCAGTGATTCAATTTTGTCTTTTTCTGGTTTAGATTTGATCAATTCGTGCTCATTTTGTTTAATTAAATGATTTGTATATAGTACTTCTGTTTTATCGTCAATTGCGAATTCCACAGATCTACTGATTGTAAGCCTATACCTTTTTACTTTTGGACACATTTCGCAGTTCAAAAATCACTTTGGCTTGGAATTGATGTCAAACTTATGGCTATTTACATGCTGCACTTCTTTTGGCAGAAGAATTTTCAATTAAGGGTCGGCTTACATTCTCGGTGCCAGCTTGCAATCGACTAAATACGTATAGAACGAATATCCAGAAAACAAGTGGTTGCACGTTTACATGGACGGATCGGCAACACTCGGACAGGGCAATGCCGGGGTAAAAATATATAACAGGGAGTTCGAGGACTTAGTTTCTGCTGGAATGTACGAGATACAGTATGAGATGAGATATTAGTAGGTGTATTGCAATGGTCCATTAATATTTTTAGAAACCACTTGTATAGTTATTAGTTAGTAGGTTATATTTGAAAAGTTTTGTGTAATGTTAATTTTATTTCAAATTTATTCATTAATTGAGTGTTATTTTGTGTCATGATGCAAAAGTTATGGCTGCAGATACCAATAAAGGTTATTATTAATATAATAGATATAGCCCTGGATAAAATGTAAAAGTTTCAAAATGGAGCAGCATACGAGATTAAAATGTGTAAACTCAAGATTCAGAAGTTAATGCAAATGGGTTCTCGACCACAGTAGTATCATTGGGAATGAAAATGCAGACTTTCTACCAAAGATGGGAAACAAGAAAGAACAAACTGTGAAATATGTGTCTTATAGAGTTATAGTGCAATAAAATCACATCTCATATCAGTTCACAACAGCAAAGTAAAGTAAAGATGAAAGAGGGGTCGAGGAATAAATGCTGGGAAGCCAACGTAAACAACAAGGGAATTGGAACATAATGAAGGAAGGTAACAACAGCAATGTTGCAATTGGAGACGGGGCATGACCTGCTGGCAAAACCATCTCCACACAGATTTGATATTTTTTAATCGAATGTATGTAGATTATGTAACGACGGAGTACAGGACAGACGGCAACTGCTTTCATGTGGTAGATTAAAGGAAGCAATTGACGAAGGGGAGGCATGTCTACTGGGCGGCTATATGCATGATGACATGATAACATAAATGCGGGGACAGGAAAACAACATGTGCGGGATGACAAATGCATGCAGCGAAGATTAGTCAATCCTTCATTTGCATGGCGAGTCTTAGCCACATGGAACACCTCATTAGTTAAGGTCACTTTAAAACAGCTCCAGTTATAATCGGAACCTGAAAATGTTTTCCAGCCCACCTAGCCCTTCAGGCTACATTCTTTCCCAACCAAAATAACATAGCCATTTCACCTGCTCTATCATACTGAATTATTTGTACATATAAATATGTATGGAAGACATCATAAAGAACAGCAAGTCATTGGTATGTATTTGATAAAATCAATATGCTGGAGTCTAAAAATACAGAATTTTTAACTGACTTAGGTACACAGTGGGACTGAGGTGTAATACTTTTTCCAGCCCCCTCAAAGAAATGCACTGCTTTTTAAGTTTCTAAACACAAATTCAAAACACTAAGAAAATATCATTTTTGAGAATTTTGGCAATTGCCAAAAATGCAAAGCTATAAGTGGAAAATCACAAACTGCTTATAGTTATATAGTCCTACTTCTGGGGATGTGAACTCTAGAATAATGTTAATATTCTATATGACAAAGTACATATTTGAGTCAATGTGTTGTTTGTTTTTAATCTTGCTACATACAAATTATTACCAACATAAGCTTTGTTGATCTAAGTAAGTAGGTTGTGTAACTAATAAAAAAACAATGGAAATAGACCCAGATGCTTGATTTACAAAAAGGTCATAAACAAACACATCACTAATGCTATTGTACTGTCTCAATGGTTTTTAGGTGGAAAATGATGAAGAGATATAATTGTGCCAAATCATTAAAAATAAGATGCTTTGAATGGCAGTTGAGAAGTAAATAACAGCATTTTTCACTTAGTCATTTATCAACACAGTTGTCTTTGTTCTCATGCCAGCAATCATAAAGATATTGCTGACAATCACATTCAATTTTTAATCCACATTTGGAATAATGCAAAAACGGGGGAGAGATGTAAGCGTTAAGTTGCAAAAAGGTAACAACATTATAAAGAAGTTCATGAGAAACATGTTGGAAATTCAAGTGAATTTTAGGGACAATATGGAAAATCATGCATCATAAATTGAGAATATTAATCATCAAATTTAATATATTTGTGAATCATACCCATTGCTTTATAATATTCTCATGTTACATAAATTCAATCAACAATAAAAGCTTGATTCTGTGACACTTTTATGGGAGGGAGGATGCTCTGAATCATGAACAAAATATACGAGTGTGCAAGAAAGTCTGCCACTTAAAAGACATTTGAAAACATAAAATAATAAAAATAATAAACTTTCGAATCAAAAGACTGATTTCAATTTGACAGTAAAAACACTTAATTTGTATGTCTTAAGAGGAAGCCGGCGTGATTTGATGGTCGGCATGTTCCTTGTCCTGCAGCCATAAATCATTACATCTTAAAACAACTTGGCATACTTGATAATGAAGGACATCTGTACGCCCCTATCATATCAGATTTTGAATATTTATCATTGATCAATCAGAAAATGAAAAGTTATTTGGGTGTTTTTAACCATTTTGACAGATTCTAAATTCTAGAAAATTGAATTTATTTTTTGTTTATTTTCTATAATCAATGAATGAAAAATGCTATGCTATGCTTGGAGTGCTATGATAGATGCATTCATAATAAATTTTTACACAATTATATAAATTCACAAATCTTCTTCTTTTCATATGCCCGCATTTTTGGCTTACTGGGCCATCATGCATTTTCTGGTTTTCCAGTAGAGACAGGCTTCTTTTTCCTCATAGTTCACGCTGTTTGTCTATTTCCATGATGTTTGACATTTCCAGTAGTTATCTTTTGCCATGCTTTCCCTTTCCCTTTATCAATCCACTCCTTTTTGCACTCTCCTCTTGGTTGCTGAGCTAAGATGAGCCTTTACCGATGAATGTGACAGATTCTTGACTACTTGGGGCATTTTGCTGCTCCTCTTTGCCAGATAATCTGCTTTCTCATTACTATACACTTCACATTGTGCTGGAATCCATTGCAGCACTACCTCTCTGGCATCATTATATAGCCTTAGCAGCAGTACCTTGCATTCTTTCACCTCATAATCCACCCTCTCTTTACTAGCAATGGCCTCAGTTGCCGCCTTTGAGTCTGACATTATCACTATTTTCTTAACTTGATGTTTGCTTATCTTCTTCAATGACAACTTTATGGCCTTTAATTCGCCATCGTAATTGTTTGCATTTTTTCTGCTTCCCAGGAGTGTTTAAACCTTTTACAATACACACCAGCCCCTGCCATGCCCTCCCCAGGTGAGGCAGACCCATCAGTGTATACATGCAACCATTATTCTTCTAAATATTGCTTACGAATGTATTCAGTTGTACATCTTCTTAACTCCTGTTTGTTGTATTCACTTTCTTCCTCTCCAACCCATCCACTGTCAATACATGATGTACATCCAGCATGGCCACTCTGATGTTAGGCTTTGGTAGTTCCATTCTAGTACTTATGATTTTAGTTCCTATTAGATCTTTTTTAATCTCTTCTTGAGTTTTCAGCTTCTCATATGGTACCCTCTTCCACGTCTTCTCATCCAGCCTAAGCAACTTTTCATGTAGACTGCCAGCTGCCATACATCTTCTAAGTTCCAAAGGCTGTATATTGGTTAGTGCCTCCATTGCCGCGATCGGTGTTGATTTCACTGCTCCTGTTGCAATCCTCAGTGCCTGGTTCTGCACTCTGTCAAGAGTCTCTTGTGCATTCTTAGGTGCTGTAGAGAGTAATGCACCTCCGTATTCAAGTACAGGTGTAATATATGTTTTGAACGTAGTGGCAAGTACCTCTGTACGGTCACCCCGGCGACCTTTTTCATTAATTTAAGTCTGCTTTTTGCCCCTTAACATATTTTCCCTATATGTTTAGCACTTGTCATCTTCTGGTCCATTGTCATACTAAGGTAGCACGGATTCTCTTTCTTGTTGATGATCCCACTTCCATACTCTAACTTGAACTCGGGCACCGTTCTTCCAAGGGTGTGATAGTCGTACACAGTCTTCGTCAAATTAACTTCTATCCCATTCATTTTTGTCCATTCTTCTAGTGCCTTTAAAGATATGTTCATTTCCGATTCCATGTCCTCTTTGTTATTACCTGTAGTGTATACATAGTACCACATCATCTGCATACATTTTTAGCTTAACCTCACTTCTGTCTTGTATACACTTTGCTAAATCATCAATATATATGATAAAGAAGGTTGGACTTAAAACAGCAACTTGTGGTATTCCTGTCTTAGTCTGTCTATAGCAGGGGACGGTAACCTTTTTGGTCTTAGGAGCCAAAATTATAGAAAATTTGAGATTGATTACTAGTAGGAGCCATAGAAGGATCATAGAAAAAAAACTGCAAGGAACATTAACCCCTTAACTGTTCTAATATTTCACCTTCCCGAACCCAAATATGCCTATTTATTATACATATATTCTGGAAACTTGTAGCCTAGTGGTCATTCACGGTTAATTCACTACTTAATTGTCCGATATGTGTGAAATTTTCAGTGTTTGTACATTGTGCCCTAGCCTATAAGCTTACAAAGCCATTAGCCTAGGTTTTAGGCCTAGGCCTGTCAGTTACGACCCTACGTGTGTCAAATTAGACTAATTCCGAGTCACTGTCCCTTTGATCACTTATTTATTATTATTTATTTCAACAAATCAAGCTACAAAGTACACTTAACATGTTTCATCCATATCACTACACCCACTATCACTAGAAACACTTTCACCATAAAAAAACAACATCAACTAACTCACTGTCAGCACCACCATCTTCTGAAAACACTAAAATCTGATTCTGATCATTACATGTGAGCAATGTTTAGACGCCATGTTTACAGATAAAAACAGCTGACTTCAAAACAAAAACGTGCACCTTGCAAATACCTCATTTCAATGCCAATGCACTGCTGAAATAGAGAACATCTTTACCGACAGTTTCCGATTTTGTTGCGAGATAGCAGCACTTTACAGAACTGGAATACCGCAAAATTTGACTTTCAAATCCTCAAAATAGTTTACGGCTGCTTACGGCTCCGCACGGACGTAATATTACGGCAAAAACAGATGACATGCGGGCACCTAGCGCGCAATATTACAGCAAAAACAGTTAAGGGGTTATGTTATATTTTTATAAGATACAAATGCTGGTTCTATCAATGTGATTTTTGTGTTTGAAGCTGATGAAAGGCTTATGTCATTTAAACGATTTATTTATTTATTTATTCTTAATATAATTCATACTAGAAAATATTTGTTTGCACAAATAGGTAGAACCAAATATCGCAAGGAGACCGAATCCTATTTTTCTCATATTTTTATAGTTGATTGGTAGTTTATTGAAATTTCGAAAAATGATTTCTTCGGGCCGCGGCAATGTATTCACGGCTTCCCGTTCCGAGTCTTCGAGTTTGAACAGACATTTTCTCGAACTTTCCTTCCAAATAGTTCGCTCAGATACCTCCGCGATTTCCATTTGCAATTCAGCAAGTTCAACACCGAAAAAGGCGTCAATTTTTAGTTACAGTCAATTTGCAATGGCTTTTTTTTAAATTCCAGAGTTGTTTGATAGGAACGAAAATCGCGGAATCGAATAGATAACGAATCGGCAATATCATTGAGTGAGGCAACAATAGCATTCACATTCATCTCAATGTTATCCTCATCATCTTCTTGGGACGATTTCAAGTTTTTAAAATGGTGAAAGTTTCTGCTCTTGACATCCTGAATAAAAATCACCACTTTTTTTTTCAAATTCAAGCAAGGTCTCAAGGAGATAGTGGGCTGTGTTGCCTTTACCCTGAAGTTGGACATTAAGACACTCACCTTTAAGATATTTCACGGCAAAACTGGTATGACTTTTCAAAATATGCCGCTCAATATTACTTTTCTTATTGTTAGTAAACTTCACATCACATATTAAACATTGTGGTACATCACTACAATCAATCACAGCAAATTTGTCAGTCCAATCACAGTTAAACGAACGATTTTCATCCGATATCTTGTATTTCTTAGCGTCGCTCATGTTTACAGCTGCAGGTGCACACACGGACTAGTGGACGGTTGACGAGTGACATATGAATTATGATTGAAGCAATTAAATCTCGCCCGCTGGCAATGCGCCAGCCGCCAGTGCTCGCCGAGGGATGCTCAGCTGTTGCGCGCAATATTAAAAACATTAGGCGCTATTTGACTTTGGATTTTACTAGTTCCTTAACAAAACTGCGAAGCCGCGCTAGATCCGATCAGGAGCCGCAGGTTGCCGACCCCTGGTCTATAGCAAGACCACTTGTTGTTATACCTTACTCTGATAAATCGTTGGCTAAGAAACATTCTTGTCCATCTAACTATGTTATCTGGTACTTCAAGATTGTTCATTTTTTTTATGAGTTTATTGCGATCCACCAAGTAGAATGCCGATGTAAAGTCAATGCAAGTCACCAAAGTGAGCATCTTCATGCTAAAACCTTCCTTTACATCTTGCTGTAAGTAAGCTATTTGATCTATAGTGATATTGTGAAAGACCGCTTGATGTGGTGACAGTACATTATTTGCTTCTAGATAGGATTGTAGCCGGAAGTTCACCATATGTTCCATTAGCTTGGCCACCATGCTTTTATAAATAAATAGATGCGACTAAAATTGACTGAGAAATTTCAAAGAGCGTAAAATGAGCATGCCGGCCTCCTCTTAACAATAACAATGTTGTAAACATAAGGAGAAAGCTGGAGCTAGGGTGCACATAATTTGTTACATAATCCCAAATATGACAATATGACTAACTAAACTGACAAATTGAGTATCTATGCAATTAGCAGACCAGGGTAGGGTATCGGAACACATAAGGAGGCCAAAGCCCAAGGTAAACTAGAGTTTTTTAAACTGGAAATTTAACTTTCGTATCAGCAGACCCGAACGCGGCGAATGGTGAGTGCGGACATTGCTCGGCGTGCTATTCGAAGACGATATCGTAATCCGACCAATCCGAGTCCTCCGAGCCATCGGACAAGATAGCCACCAGATCTTCGAGATCTTCGATGTTACTAAACAGCCAGCGGTTATCACGCTCGTCCAAGAAGTCCCACAGAATGATTTGCTAGAAAAGGGGGTAATTTTCATACATACACACGCAAACGCAGTATTATAAAATTAACTTGTATTAATACAAAGAAAGATGTTTGTAGAGTTGTCTAAACCAGGGTTAGAAGATTAAGGCAGAGGCAAGCAGCAGTCAATAAAGACTAGGTGCAGAACTTAGCATTCCCACAGGTTAAAACTTAAAATAATAAAAGAAGAGCAAAACTAACACCAAAAGTCACAGTTAAGAACAAATGTATTTCAATCGTGTTCAATTACAAAACAATTGCCACTTTTGGGCTTTCTGCACAACAATGGCCAACTACGACTTTTATAATTTAATAAATATAACAAACCGACACAAATGTCAGCTTAGCTGGAATATATGAAGCTATAAAAAGCACTGTATTGCACCAATCACCACACACATTTTCAAAAGCTTAAGCTCTTACATTGGACAGTTGGTTCTATGGAAGTTACTAGGAGAGTGAGCACAAACACCAACACTAGTGACTATGACCGGCCAACTAATCCCCTGGTAGTAAGTTTGCCAAGTTAGGGGTTAAACCAGCGTGCTATTCAAGTAGGTACTAATAAAGTGATAAAGAAATACTTCACCCTGGAATGAATGTCACCTAGGACTTTCATAGAATTTGAAGGACTAGCCCAGGGCTGCCGTTTTTACGGATATTTGGGGTGCAAAATGGATCAACGAATATTATGGTCAATTCATGAATATTTTGTTAATCTTATTTCCCAAACTTATTTTCGAAAATTTGAATCTGCGCAGTCAAATTTGCATTGAATATAGAAGGCAGTGTGATGATTGATTCTACTTTCGGTATGTGCAATGTGCAATAACAACAAAGATTGGGTATGAACTCCCATTGGTCGAGGCGACCGGCCAATCAAAGACGTATCCCAGGGGTAGGCAACAGGCGGCTCGCGGGCCACGGCCCGCTTGACTAATTTATGTGGCCCCCTACTAATTTATGTATAATCACAAAAACTATTATTGATTTCCCCAGCATTCAATGCTCATTTTTTTTGTAATAATTTGAGATAGTTATGCCAGCCTTATATAATTATAATAACAATAAATAATTTGTTGTCATGGTATCTACGTTCTGCAAGAGCTACCAAGCATTTTCAGATGTACAGATTGGACAACTGTTATGCATACCTTGAGGAGGCATACCAAGAGAGGATGTGACATATTTCAAGCAAGCTATAACACCCGACCTGGCTATAGAAATGACAAATGACAAATTATAATTTTGTTTAAAAAAAAAAAAGCTATTATTTCAGCCAAATACTATAAAGTCATCGCTTCTTCATATAAACATTGATGCAAATTTACTGCATGATTTTGTTCTAAAATATACATTAAAACCTGATCTTGACCTATTTTAGCAAAAACAACGTGATTATTGAATGTATTTTGCAATTATAGGCCCAAGTAAAAAGTCATATTTAGCATAGTCAAACGGAAAAAATCGCCCACGAAATTCCAGGGTCCCTACCGCAGCTGTGGCCCCTCATCTGTCAAGCAGCACCGGTAAATGGTCCCATGCACAATCTAGTTGCCGACCCCTGACGTATCCCAACCATTGTAGTTACTGAGAGTGTAGTCTCAAGAAAAAAAAAAGAGAAAATCAAAATGGAGGTTGAGAATTTATTTTGCTTCGTATTTGTTTTATCAAGTTTGGATAAATTATATTGTTACCATTGTGAACGCGATTGAACAAAAGTTATTTGGAAGTTCTACAATGTTATTTATGTACATAAAGGGTAACCATTGGTCAAAATCTTAGGGCATTATTCATCAGGCTATGCCTAGGCCTATGCTGGCCTCTTGTAACTAGGACAGAAATGATGATTCCATGTTTAAAACAAATTTTTCTGTAAAATATAAATGCATTTTTGATCCATTCAAGTTTGTAAGATAGGTTTTGATAGTAAAAATTGAAATATTGCAATTTTAGCCTTGCATCAAACAAATTAATGATTTTGTACTTTTCACGGATATTTGCGGATAATTCACGTTCTCTTGAAGGATTTGAAAAAAAGTGGTGGCAACCCTGGACTGCCAATGTGCACATAACAATAACCTCCAGAAATATTTAAGTGGTTTGGAGTATTTTTGTATTATGATAGCTTCCTTGTTTTATTGTGCATGCCGCATGGGACAATATGTTTTAAAAGTACCTAGTAACTTTTGAAGTACACATTTGTGCAATGTACCACCAATATTTTTTCTTTAAGCAGAAGCTTGTTAACACCATAGAAGAAAGTAGATTTACACATAAATAATTGCATGGCAATTTAGGAATAACCACACATTTTAATTTTGACATTTACCACACACATTTACCAAAGATTAAAATATTGTTGAGATTGTTATGATGCCAAACAAAGTAAAGGGCACTAATCAATTAGTAGATAATTATGATGCATGACTATAAAACTAGGGTATAGCAGGAAGATCATTATGGGAGCCTAATAACCGAAAGAAGAACCAATATAAATAACACACGAGGAAATAACCTACTTACTAGCGATGGAGCTATATTTTTATCTTGAAAGTTTAAAAGTGTCCAATCAAAATATTTCATTCACAAGGTAATTGTTGAGAGTGTAACTTTGTTTACATACTTTGACAATCACCACTATAAAGTTAGATACTTCTTGTGAAGGATATGACAGTGAAGCACAATCTTATTGGTGACTCGAATGCCGGTCAAATGTTGGTGATGTCAAATGTTGGTCAAATGCAAATTTGCACATGAAAAGGTGTGTGGTGCCCAAACTTTCAGCATTAATACTAAAAATTAACAAACACATTTATTCAACCCGAAACTTATCTCGAAAGCCTCTTCAGTGCTTTTTGGTTAAAACCAGTTTAGTTGAGCTTGAGCATAATCCCTTTTCCAATGTACACCACAGATTTTCTGTGATACATTTGATGGACCAAGCAATGCTTCCTTTTCATGTACAATCCAAAGGCTAGCTGTTATCACTGAGTTGAAAACTACCATCAGAATACGACAATCAATTAACAATATGAATTTGCTCATGGTCCAATATCTTAACATCTGAACTACATTAATTTTAAAGACACATTTACAATAAAGCCAAGTGCACATAAAGACCTGAATTTCATCATGCATACCATTACATTGAAATAGCAATATTGGTTTGGGAACCATTGCAGTTAACACATGGGCCAGGTACAAGTGTTTAAATGACAAAACTAGAGAGATGACCCCCCACCCCCACATACACACACATATACAAACTTTATTTCCTAGTTGAGCACATTGATGTGAACAGCCTATTAGTATTACATAACTTAATTTGTTTTTGAGAAACAAGTTTAGCAAAGTGTTTCAATATTGGGTTAATTACAGTCAACCAACAATACTAAGTTAAGCCAGCTATGAAAATTATTGTACTACAAAATACAAATGTTAAGTAGTGAAATAACATTGACTATATTATTATATAAAAATGTTGTCTCCAACGGATAACTCATTTAGTCGTTATACTCAATGCTACAAGATCGATATATAGAAACACAGATGGATAGAAGATAGATATCCCACTAAAATACGAATCCAAAAGATTGATGATATTGGCAGCAGACAAAGAGTTACAAATACTTTGATGTTACCGCTTACAGGTAGTAAGAACATGAAGACTTTGAATTGAAAGAAGACAACTATTTACTTTTACATGAATGTGCAACCTGATGCCAAGTAAAAATGATTAATGGGTGCATGAATTGTGAGTGACAATTAAAGACTCCATATTCTTATGCACAGTATAATATATTGTGATATGAGATCGACCAAATGAATTGTGTGATATATACTAGGTATGGAATTTCAACAACAAGAAAAGAGGTATGGAAGACCACCTGCTCCCAGTAAAAATATTTAAAATCCTCAAGCCATAACATTTCAAACTATCCTTAAGGTGGAATTTGAACACAAATTAAGTACTGAAAAATTGTTGAACTGAATTTAATAAAATATTTTCTGTAGAATAGACAAAACAGAAATAAGAATTATATTTGTACTTACACCTAAAGCCTCTATAAGAGCATGTATTACTTAAATTTTCAAGCACTTTGGCTATGACTCACAATAATTGACAGGAATATTAGTGAGTTGATATCGCTAATTTTTAGAAGAGAAAAAGATTAAAAGCTTGTTCTAGGTATCGAGTGGGGCAATTCTTTAACAACAGTCAAACTTACTTGAATATATTCTGTTACCATGTATCGATTGAATGAATAAATTGAATCTGAATTGAATCTGAAAGAACCCAGTGTGCTGTTACCATCAAAAGATTTACATTTGTAATGTGGCAACATTTAACTGAGAAGGTTTCAATTTGGCACATCTAGATCTGATAAGTTAATATTAACCCTTTCCACTCCAAAGTCGAATACAGGTCGGCATTGTAATATTCCCATTCCTATCCTATGTCGACATCTACTCGCAAAAATAGGCCTATTATTTAGTACCAATCGATAAAGATACGTAAAATAAACATTTAAATTTGTAATATTTAGCATTTGCTTCCAAATTTAGCAATTTGTAGCATTTTTTTTCTTTACGGTTCAAAACCCTACATGTGTGGGGCGGGGTTCATGCACTTTTAATGGGGAACAATGAATTATAGGAACATTTCAATTCAATATGCCCAATAAAACATTAGAATACAATGCTAAAGTAGTTCTTTATAGCAGGGGTGGACAAATCCACCAAAAAGTTAGGGGCCAGGGAAAATAAGTAGGTGCCAGTAGTATCGCGGGTCTGGGGCGAAGCGATTTTTTTTTAGTATTGCGTAACGTTTGATTGCCTAAAACACGATTTAAAGCGAATTTGTATCAATAATAAGTAATAACTTGTGGAAGTAGCTAGTTAATCTTGCATTGATAAATGAAAAACACTCACCAATAACATGCTGCAAGGTGTTTGTTAAATTTTTTTATTTTTATTTTTTACTTTTTGATGATCTAGGTGCCAGCATGAAATTTTTACTCGCCCGGGCGACCGGAAATTGTCCACCACTGCTCTATAGGTAAAAAAAATCCTTAGCATTTGCATAAAAAACCTAAAATGCTTAAGGCTGTTTTAGCCTGTTATTCTATTTTCTAAAATATGGAACTATGTAAAAATAGTGAATAAAATTGAAATCTGGCACTATTAGAACAGCAAAACAATTTTTTTCACATTTTTCTGTTGGGGCACACGGCAAATATTGTATCTTCAATATAATTTCAAACTACAATAATTATATCTAGCACATCGTTGAACCTTACATGGTTGTGTTTCTGCGAGATTAATGCTTGACTGTTTTTCTTCAGTTTAATAAAGAGATAACACTGGATGTTACACTTTGGTATGTATGTACTACAATTTTTTAGATAACCAGTACTTTTTGAAAATTTGTACCGGCAAACGGAAAAGTTTGCAGGGGACACGGTTTTGAATTTGTTTACCTTTTCTCTTCTATTAAGCGAAGAAAAACCGTTGAGCATTAATCTCATGGAAACACAACCATCAACGTTGAATGCTGTGCTAGATGAAATTGCAGTTTGAAACTATTTTGAAGATGCAATATATGCCGTGAGCACAATAATTTTTTAAAAATTGTTAGGTTTTTCTAATAGCAACAGGTTTCAATGCCATTTACTCACTATATTTTTACAGAGTTGCATATTTTAGAAAATGGAAAAACAAGGTATATCTATCAATCAATCATATTTCTTGGTTGTTATGAATTCTCTTTTTTGGGTACCGGTATTTGTTTATATCATTTTTTTTTAATGTGGGGGAAAAATGTGTGCCATGTAAAAAATTACAAAATAAATATTTGCTACCAAAGACAAAACTCGGGTAAAAAAATCAGCCAAAACTTTGAATTTGTGTTTATATATATAAATATATGTATTATTTTTTTGTGGGGGGGGACTTCTGGGTTTGTACCCAAGTAAAACAATAACACTGTAAAAAAAAAAAAAGAAAACAGGTAAAAAATCAGCCAAATACCTAACAAGTTAACATATTTGTGTTTTAATAGCACGAGTCTGGATTAGGCAGGAAGTGACAGCACAACGTTTTGATACAGTACATATTCTGTCTGAAGTTTGGAGAACTATGCGCAACATTTGGACAAACATTTATACGTCACACACTCATACTCTTGCGAGCATTTACCATGTAATTATTTACATTTTCACACTGTGTCTTCAGCAAGATCAACATAAACTATTGAAACCAATTATTTGAGAATAACTGTATAATAATTATGGAATAAAACTGGTTTACAATGCAATTTTCCAAGATGCTGATATAAACAAACAAAGGTATCCGTCATGTGTCATTGTTTGTCCCAAATCTGCAGAAAGTTCAACCAATATCCGACAGGTAACCCCAACACAGAAATCTTAAATCAAAATCCAGGCTAATGCTTTTGTTACCCAAGTTTATCAAAAGTAATGAAGGCTATGATAAAGAGGACCTGTAGATCTAGGCAAGTTTAAAAAAATTGGAGTGTCAAGGGTTAATCTTAATAGGTAAATGTGATATATCTTTCAATTTACTTACAAAATAAAGTTAAACTTAGCTGAGTGATGCAATTTAACAGAATCATTCGTGAGACAAGTAGTACTCAAACTCAATCTAAGCTAATGCAGTTGAATCATTGTATCCCTTTTATTACAGAGATATAACCTCAAATTGTAAAATAACCTTAGGAAGCAAAATATGGCTATACCACCTAGGGGAAACTTGTGGCTAAGATCAGGTGATAGAAATTTAAGTTTTTATAACAAAGTGGCAACCGTTCCAGAGTGCATAGGTTTAGTACAGATATGCTATGATTGTAAATAGGAACTGTAAAAATTCACAACAATGAGAAATAAAATAAAATAAATAAAATAAAACTAAATTAAGCCAAAAAATGAGTAATAATGTAACATGTTATTGGGCCGAGTACTATGCACAATAAAAACATTACTAGTTAGATAAAATATCTCAATTTCATTAATTGCAAATTTTCAAGAATGTTTAATGATATAAGAAGAGTAAGTATAGTTTAGTTAGAATGGCTACTAACAGTTAATCACACAACCATAATACAGTAAGCTTATTTTTCAACATTTAATTGAGAATGTTAAGACAGTTGGAAGAGCTCGGCCAAAAGTTTTTAAATGTTAAATGTCCATTTAAGAATCGCTTCTTCGACCACTTTTTGACCGTCAATATTCACCCCCACCATTTGAAACTTAGGGAGGTTATTTATGATGTGCATGCCACAATTAGAGAATATTTCAAACAATTGTCTTGAAGTCCCTCTACAAATTCTCCAAATAACTACAAAACAAACTCTTTGGTGGCCTATTTACAGCCAGGTACTAAAAATAATTAAGTAACATTTAGAAAATGTGCTCTGATCGTGCCAACACACATTCTATCTTGACATGATGGTGCAAACATCTGCAAATGGTAGAGCTTCAAAGTGATCCAGACTTATCCTTGCGTTTCTCATTAAAGCCTGGTTTGCCAGAGCTCATCCAACAGTCTATTGTAAATTTGGTGAAAATTAAGATATCAGACGATTTATATTCAATCAGCACATTATAGCAACATTTTGTTTTACACAGGGAAAATCGTCAATGCTACAAGTTGGATGCAAGAACTTGGTTAGTACAGCCATTTCGAAGACTAGAAAGTAAAATTTGTGATCATTATGCGACACAAATATTTTGTGCTTGGAAAGTTTGTCAATTCAGACAAGTCATATTGAAACCGTTTGATGTAACCACACATCATTAATAAAACGTTTCTTTTTATCACACTGATCTTTTTCCAATGGAAAATGCACCACAAGTAGGCACAAAAGTGTTTCTAAAATATCTTTAAATTGAGTGTTATGACCCAGTGAAATATTATTACTAGGGGAACAATCTTTTAAAGTGATATACAACACTTAAGAGGAGTAATCAGTATTTAAACTGTTGCATAACAACACTTAACAAGTAGTATATAGCTTATACATTCAAACATGACAGATCACAAACATATCTAGGATTTGTGTAATTATGACTTAGGAGAGCTGATAAAATACAGGGAAAGTGGACCTAAGTCTTGTTAGCTAGTAAGACCCTAAAATCGAAGTATTAATTTGTTTACTCGCTAGAATAAAAAATGATCCAACTAAATCAATAAAGAGATGAAAGAGTTGGTAGGTATTGAGGATGAGATGTAGAAAAAGGCTCAACTTAAGAGCTGAATTAGTATATAGATAAAGACTAAGACCACATTGTCAGGTGAAAGTAACACACTAAATGGAAGTAATGCCCTTGTCGACACATTAAGAAGATACATGATTTAAAGACACTGGCATTTCACATCAATTGATGGTACTACAATCATCAGAACTTGATGCTTTAACTTAAATGCTATTCTACTTAATTATTAGAGTGGAGGGTAAGATGACTAGATGCCACCAATATCACAACATCAAAAATTATTAATTCACAGTTAGATTTCTGATTGACAACAAATTGCTTCAATGACTCATTTATAATCTATATTTACATAAACTAGACACAGAATTTTACTGTCAAAAAGAACTTATGTTATCACAGATAAATGGTTTCTAAGGCTTCACTATAAAATGCAATATGTACTGTTTCACATTACAAAACTAGAGCAAACACATTTGAGTGGAAATAAAAGCAGTTGAATTCCGATATGGCCAAATCTTCAATGTAATTTGTTGGTCCCTAATATATACATATATATATATCCTTGAGTTCTATTTTTATCTTGCAATCAGCATTTGGTATATTATTAGTCTATCTGATAAGTCTTCATAGAACAATATAGATAACTACACGTGGAGTAGGCCTAGCATGTAGTCAAACTAAAATAATACTACACACTTTTGTCATAACAATTTTGCAATGATATAAGAGATTGCAGCGGATATAATTTCATTACTATATGGGAGACAATATTGCCTAATTAAATTCAGAAAGTTATATTTTTTATTTTAAGTGGTTAAAAATGAAGTTGTGTAGGCCTAGTTGTTTTTTTACAATGAATGGTGTAGTGATAATTGTAAATAATTAAGAAACCAAGAAAGGGGCAATACTCAACATGCCACAATAATGGATATTAAGGTGGAGGGGTAGATTCAATATTAAAACCTTACTGAATTACAGTTTGTAAGTTACACCTCAAGAACAACAGTGCACGTCTCCAGGTACTTGTGTTCTTGAGAGATGAACTGAAGGTTTCAATATTAGGACTTAGCATATCTGAGCCCCTATTCTATAACTTCAACTGGATCACATTTATACGGCAATCTCACGAGACGAACTTGAAAGCGGTGAGTCTCTTAATGTATATTATGGTGAACAGACTTCATTCGTCTAGTGTGATTACTGTATGGAATTCAGCTGCAGTTTTAGAATAGGGACCCTGTTAGCTTGAGGATGTAGGCCTACTATACATTCTAACTAACAAACACACTTGATGTAATTTGTTTCATGCACCAAAAACTATTAAATGCTAAAAGCTTTCATACATGGCAGCTAAAATTTGTCCGGGGCTAAGTTGAAAGGCACCGCAAGGCAAGTTTTGACAGAATTTATCATGGGTTACCCAAATTGTGATTAAAATTTTCTGACTGGGTCCTGTTTGAGAATTTAATCCGTGTGCGGCAACGGATGGCTGTACTCAATGACTATGTATAAGTTAACAAAAGCTAGTCGGAAATTAAAATGTACCAATGAGAACGTTGATTTTTGTTTTTAACTTTATTGAATCACTTTATGGTTTTTGGAATCACTTTATGGTTTTAGGTATTCAAAACGAGCTTCAAAATCTGCTTAAAAAGATACCTCTTAGCAGTATGAAGTTTAAGAACATTACATTTTAAACTAAGTTTAAAAAAATAGATGAGTCTAAGGCTCAATTGGTTACTATTTTAGTTGAAACAAATTTGAAAAGGGTTTTGTAACAATCTTGACAAATTATTATCAAATTTATGGTAATACTATGAAATATGATACAAATTGCTATTACAAGCAATTTATTTTTGGCATGGTTGAAATTCTACTTTTTCTTCCACTCTAGTTCAACCACTTCCAGGTAGACAAGACAGGGCTTGAATCTAATCTAAGCCTGTTGGTCGGGGAGTACATCCTTAATGAAATGCCGTGAACTCAAGATTGACAGATATTATTGCTCTCAACTAAGCCACGGACGAACTGTAGCGGTAAAGCTTTTTGATAAATCACTGGACAAGACATATCTACAAAGTGTGCAATTTCATAGTGCATCATTAATTTCAAATATTAAATCTTATTTGCAAAAAGTACTACGTGTAGGCCCACAAAATTTTCTCTATAATATGCTTACTTATTGTATTAACTTCCACATATTTGATATGGGATAAGCATGGCTTTCTCAGCCCTGGTTACATGATGGCATAGCCTACCAGGATCAATGAGAACTTATGTTTATGACAATCACTAGTTCAGTACAAAGATATTTTCTTTCTTTTTAGTAGTGTGCAAGAAGTTGAAAACAGGAAATACACAACAATAAAACCATTTGGTATCATTAAACAGAAGGAAATTTAAAAACAAAGTTATAAACCTATTCGATTAACCATTCTGGCTAGAAAAAGCAAGCGGAGTTAATCTCTTGTAGTTGTACGGTAAATAGTTTCAGCAAAACGTAAAGAATATCAAGGTTAAGAATTCGGTACACATAAATGCAGGTTCTCTACTCTATAGATGAAATGCCCACACCATACCAAGATTGCATTAGTAATTCCAATAGTAGATTTTAGATAATGCTTGTCTGTGCAAGAGAATTATATAATTTCAACGAGTTTATAATTGGAGTTAAAATTTTTATAGTCCTAAAATAATATAGGGAACTGTTAATTACATGAAACAATAGATATGAGAAACAGAGTTCTGACAATATATAAATGTAAATATTGTTATTGGTTTGTCTATCAGTACCACTAGCATATGTCACATTGGTGTGAAATGATATTAACTGTATCAATGTGCGTTTAAATTTACGACAAGAAAAAGTTCATCTCCATACAAACATAATCAATAACGGCAAATAAAATGTCAGGCAAGTCAGCAATGGTATGTTCTTCTTCTTTTCAAATGCCAACACTTGGCTGAATGACATCATGCCTTATCTAATAAACCAATGGAAATATAACCTTCCTTTTCCTCTTTTCCCATGTTGGTAGGCGTTGCACAAACCTTTACATGTACAGTAGGATCTTGTAGTTAGGATCTAGTCCTGGTTTCAATCATGGTATGACATATATTTCTATACTTTTATAAAGTGCCAAATTTTTCACAACACTTGAGTTGGATACGTCTGGCTGGTCATTGTGATCGGGTAGTTGTACAGCTCATTCATTTATTATTGGCAATTTCAATTTACAATCGCAATCTCAGTGCAAAATATGCTCAATAGTGTTTTTAAGATTGGCACATTGGTATTTAACTATTTATCATTAAATTATAATATCAAGCAAAATTTTCAAATCAGCAAAATAATGTGAAGGGAGAGATGTGATGCATGTCCAAGGTACCTCTTTTCTTTCAGGTATCTTTCCAAGGTACCTCTAGAGTATACTCATAGACATTGCCACAAAATCACCAGCAAAAAGCCTAATCTGCAAATCCTCCATCCTTGCCTTATTCTGGATGTCATCCATCACTTTTATGAATAGTAGTGGTGAAGCACACGTCTCTGTCTTAGCCCTAGTGTTATTTGGGATCACCATGAAAACTATGTTTTTAATATCTAGTTTACATATGCGGATGATATAAAACGATCTTCTTACACGCCCAAAACTAATCAAATTCATTTTTATGTAAATCTATTACACCTACGGGAGTGTTTCCCTATTAATGAAATTGAGAAATAATCAAATTGCATAGTATTTACTCGATTATAGGCCTCTATTTCAACCACTCAAATTGGAAAGAGTAGGATAGAAAAACTATTGACAATAATTGGCTTCACATATGGCTGCACCTCACTTTTAGAACTTGATAATTGTAAACATAGGGCCTACCCAGAGCCTATACTTGCATCAATACAGTATTAAGATGCTTTTATTTGATAATGTTCATTCACTTTAACAACAACATTAAATTAATGCAAAATATTGAAGTCTAATATAGGATATATTGAATTTCATGTCGGGACATTGCCATATTGGTCAGCCATTTCCCAAGTAGATTCCCCAGCAATTGGCATAATTAATATTAGCTATTTCCTTGATTGAGAAGGTTTGTATGAAATGAACATGGCAATACATTAAGTAAGAGCTTGTGGGGATGTGACTAAAAATCAAACGAGATACCAGCAACCCATAAAATGAATATAAATCTGATTTGCAATAAAAGTTGAATGAAGCCCTAGTCTTATAAAAATTGAACAGTGGTCGTCTATTCAAAATTAAATTTATTTATCGCGTATGTATTTCAATTTATTTACATTTTGGCTTGCAATTAAATTATAAATAATTAATAAAATGTAAATAAATAACTGGATTCAAAATCTTGCACAACTAAACTTGATAAATATAAACAGATTAAGATGATGTGGAGATTTGTATAAAGATGTCATTAGACACTCTTGCCAGGGATGCGCAGAGATGAAACCATACTTGGTTGAGGACAACCGGTGGGGAAGAAGTCTCCAGCTAAAGGAACATTATTATACTAACTATAGCCTATCAAAGATGGTTGACAGCAAAATTACCAATACATAATTCAATCCACTTTCATTTTAGACATAATAAATAGGTAGACACCAGGCTTAGGTATTAAATAGGGTTGCCGTTCGATATGAATTTGAATATCGATAATCGCGCAATGTGCAATCGATTATCGATCGATAAATATCAATATTTTTTACGTCGATTGATAATGAAACAAAATTTAGGCCTATACTTTCTTGCATACCGAGGACTTTTTGGGAGTGCATCCTTTTGTTCCTTCTATTTGGTCAAAACAGGGTTTACCCACGCTAGCGACGTCTTTTACAAGCGCGTGCCTCCCCCCCCCCTCCACTGACACGTGGCCGGCCGGTCTGATGAGAGCGTGCTATGTAGCGTAAACAGACACTACCCGGCTCGTGTGTCGTCTTTGTGAAGGTCGTACTTCTCGGAAGTCTTAGTTCTGTAAAGTTTCATTTCAGCTTTTGTTGTGATTGTCGTTCGTTCATTCATTCATTTACGGGATATAATCAGTAACTATTCAATGCTCCGATATTTATTATGTTACGAGATGAATAATATTCAACACTACTTTTGGAAGACGTAATATTGGTCTGAGGGAACTGATAAGCTAATAAGGTAGCACTACGGAATGAAGTAAAGCGATACCGAGTTGGCTTGGGGTGGAGAGAAATGCATCTCGATGGATGCTTGTATTGACCTTGAGTGACGAACATCGGTTGTGGCGTGGCGAGGTTGAGCAATCGGCACGGCGAGTGAATCCACCCAGCAACACACGCACGTCATGCAAGTTGCCTACACAGATGGTGTGATGCGTTGCGTTTCAGATCATGCCATACGCATGTTGTAGATCTCGCAGTGGAAAACATTTTCACGGAATAAAGCGATTAATGTCTTGACTGGAAACATTTTATAAAGTTCAGCTATTCTAGCTATTCGATTATCGATAATCGATTCAGGAAGACTGAATCTATTAACTATCGTTTCGGGACATAATCATATCGATGGATATGTCAATTATCAAACGGCAACCCTAGTACTATTAAGTCATTGATTGTTAGGTTTTAATGTAAAATATACAAATGACAATACACACTTTACCCAAGGGTAACAACAGCCTCACTAGTCAACTGGTCAAAATCAAAACTTTGTTAAAACAGCCATGACAACATTGCAAGGGGTATTACAAAACAACATGTTAAAGAGTGATATTGCAATTTTTTTGAGAAAAAAACTAAACATTAAATAATTAATTACTCATAGAGCTAAAACTTAGTCTTATTTAGGAAAATGTAAATCCATGTATAGAAGAAAAAGAAAACAAATAGAAATAAAAAAACTATTGAGATGTTTAATGAATCAAGAAAAAATAAAGATATAAATAAATTACCAGCTAGTTAACAGGCCTCGCTGAGGCTAGCTGGGAAAGGAGTTTAAGCGCACAACAATATGTTCCTTCAAGGTAAAAGGTAGGTCTAAATATCATATCATATTGCAGGTGATTGTTAATAAAGAAACAATCTATGGGATGCAGTACCACAATTATAAGTTAATTTATCCATTTTGAGTACAAAATTGGTAAACTTCTGTAATTTACTCGATTTTTGTGAACTTTGGATAATCCTATCTAGGTCTACCTAGATTTTTAGAAAGTAAATTTTCTTACTGGATCTAACCGATTAAATGAACTTGAATGCACAGGTTAATTTTTTTGTTCCTAATTTTAACTGTTCAATGGTAATTTCACAAAATAATAATCATAGCTAGATATGTCCCATTATTTTACATTCTGGTCTGATATCTAGCCCCGATTGCTTAGACCTATTCTTTGCTACAAGTGTGGATATCTATAAAACATTTCTTAATTTATGTTCATGAGAAATATGATGACATCAGTAACCGTTTAGCTGCAATCCTCAGAAACATGAACACGTGCACTTATACCGACCTCAGCGAGCCCTTAAACAGCATTTATGCGACAGCGATATGATAAGCAAGTCAATAAGTTACTGATGGGCATTCATCATGTGCATCCCTAGTTGTAGTGCTCCACCAACAATAAGATCACTAAGAGAATTTATAAAATTAATGGATTGAAAATAAACTAGTAGTACCAATATCCTCTTCATCAATGTTCACAAAAATAACAGTCATGTCAACAGTGGAAATAGTCTGTCAGCATTATCAAGCAAGCAAATTGAAAGGCTATCAAGCATGTAGCATAAGAAAGAACTACATGCAGGTATAATGGAAGTCGGCTGTTATGGTAAAACTAAATGGCTCTGATGCCTTTGCCCTCTAAACGTCTTGAGCCACAGCTCGGAGGTGCGGAGACATGAGAAGATTCTTGGAAGAACAACGAAAATAGCACTCTGAGCATGCAAAGGCTTGTGTCTCACTCTCACCCCTGTCAAATCATATACTAAGTGCAATGGACTGCCGTTGCAATGGTATATGGCGCGACCGTGTTTCGAGCTATTCCTATCAATTCACGGGAGAATTCAAACGTTCGCGGGACAAGAAGACTACCGTTGCAATTAATTGTGACATTCTATACCAGTTTATTACACAATAAATCATTATACAAGTCCATTTAATACAGATATCGGACGCTTCGCCACTGATTATGATCAACACTAAATTTCCTTTTGTCCACAGACCACTGATATAAATAATATTGTAGGCCTACAAGAAATCTATATATACTACCTAGCTCAAATAAATCATAGAGAATTCCATTGTTCCAATCAAGAATAAACTGAAAACAAATGTAATGCCATGCAATGAGCAACATAATTAAAAAAACAAACACCAAAATTAACTCTCACAAATTTGATATTTTGATTTTTGGGGTTGCAGTGCGATTGTATCCGCCATGGATTTTTTCCTGGGTTGTACCAGTAATTTTTTAAGCCAAATCTAATAGAAGTCCAAACCAGAAATGGCAAATTGGAATGAACTGAAATTTTTGTCACATGTTCCACTTTCTCTTAAGATAGTGCCCATGGTACACTTATTTGGCTATCATCCTTGTTTTTTTTTTTTTGTGGGAATGTTTCAGTTTACTGTTGACATTTTGAGTAGAACTCGCTCATGTTTAGCCCAACCAAAATACCTTAAATGATAGGAGATGCCAAACGGCTAGTTAATGTAAAATGGGGGTGTGGAGAGGGAATCCAACAGCTTACCTGGTCGGTGACTGCAGGAATCTCGTAGATAAGAAAGAGAAAAATAAACAAAGAGCCCATACAGTTGACATTTTGTCATGTGTTATGAATTACTTATTTGTCCCCGTCTCTTTCTTATCTACGAGATCCCTGCAGTCACCCACCAGGTAAGATGTTGGGTTCCCTCTCCACACCCCCATTGTACACAAAATACCTTTAATGTTAGTTTACCTATATTGTTGTATATTGTGTAGGCTATATTGAGAACTATCAGCTTCAATTCAAATATTCACATACAGTAAGACCTCGTTCATCCGAGCTCCGATTAACCGAGATGCCGTGTTATCAGAGCTGATTTCAGGCGCCCGTTCCTTTAATTAATGAGGCCGAAATGTTATGTTCTTTACATCGAATGTCATGCAGTAGGGCCTATGCTGTTCACTACAATGACGTGTCACGTAACAATTGCACAGCGCGTGAATTGTAAGGGGGTTGGGCCCCAACCCCTAGCCTACCCTCGACCCCTGCCCCCAATGGTTGGGGGCAGGGGTCGAGGGTAGGGTGCCGTAGTGTTGAGCCAGTGTCTTTGTGAGTGCTTGCCGCCGCCGCCGCAACCTTGCTCAAAGACGGCGGACGAGAGAGAAGAGAGGGAGGGAGAGAGAGTAAGAGACAAAATATGGCCTTGAAGACCATGATAGAGGCTGGCTATGATTATGAAGAAATAAACATTGCATCGGTACATCCAGTCAATGACAGACGCGGAGATAACATCACCCCCCTCCTCCTCCTCCCAAGCCACAGATTACGCATCGCCTCACTTTAGTCAGTCAATTGGCTTCGGGCCAAGACTCTCGCCGAATTGTTTTGTTTACATTATGAGGTAAGATAATGAGACCACACATTCATTCTATCAACCTAGCAGTCGTTTATGTTATGAGATAAGATAAAGAGACAACACATTCATTCTATCAGCAAAGCAGTGGGCAGCCGATGTAATCACTAAGAGGCTGTTTATTTATGTTCTTTTAATGGTATGTATATCATTTTCCCATATCAGGCTATGCTACGAGAGCAAATAAACAAAAAATCGCGATCATCCGAGTTTTTCGATAGTTCGAGCTGCACCCGGTCTCATCCACCTCGGATAATAGAGGTTTTACTGTACGTATAATGATACGTATTACCAAAATTTACTGAGTTTAATGTCGGCAACTGCGACAAGGTAGATCCCTCCCAAAGTAGCCCCGCGATGTCTGAGGTCAAGTAGACATGCCGGAAATAAGTCAGCACGACGAGTGCACAAGATTTAAGCAGTAGGCCTAAGATTTTGTACACAATACATCTTTGATTATACTAGGAAAACAACAAAGATGTTGTTAGACGAGTGAGTGAGCCATGTATCGAGTACTCGGAAACATTCCCTTTCCTCCCCCTACCTAAGGCTGGATCAAGTCAGCATGGGTTTTTCCTCCCTAGCCTAGGCTAGAGTGGTGTATTATGGCCTTACAGTTGATGCCCCCTTATACCAACTAAACTCAAAACCCTATTATTTATATCTATAATTATTATCAAACTTAAATGCAAAATGTTCCCGGCTACTCGACACATGACTCGCTCACTCGTCTAACAACTTTGGCGTTTTCCTAGTCTAGTTGTCTAAGGCGCCATTATACTCGAAATGTGGAAGACCTAGGTTCAAATCCCCGGTCGGGAAAGATTTTTTAATTTCTGGATTGTATTTAAAAAATTATAAAACAAGTTTTGAAATGCATACAATACTGTGGAAAACAGCCAGTACTAAATAATACGAGTACATATTGCAAGGTTTACTCAATCTCCCAGTGGAATTTAGGGGAAACTTGAGCATGCAAGATTCGATACACCTTGGTCACTGCATACAATCACAGCCTGACAAAAATTATTCAACAAAAATGACTTCTTCAAGAACAAAAGCATTGTTGTTAAAATGAAACCTACACATTTCAAGACTATTTTTCAATTTATTATTTCTTGTAGGTTTAAATTGCAACGGATTTTGATCATTTTGTTAGAAGTTCTTAGTTACCTACCTGGTCACGGATGTCTGTTTAAAATTTCAGCTAAATCTATTTGGCCGTTTGGCCGTATGGGACCGAACAGACACATTAGTCACGACGAAGACCCGATCAAGTGGCGTTATATCCTCAATCGCTACACTCACTCGTCGCTTAATTATGTGCGTGTGATCATGACACTGACATAAGCATACATTAAATTTTTTTCTGTCAATATCTTGCATGGTACAAATGTTTTCTTCCCCCGGTACAAAGATAGTATGCCTATTTGTATCGGAGGAAGAAAAGGTTTGTATGGTACAAGATATTGAGGAGAAAACATTTCAAAGTATTCAGTTTGTAGACAAGAATATGTGTTACAAATAGAAACAAAAATCAGCCTTCCAACCAAAAAATTATGAGCAGGAGTATGTACAGGGTATACGTCATTGAATTCACTATTGTCGATAGGTATTAGGCGTACTAGGCCTATTCAACCCCAAAATAATAAATAGTTTTGGCAGCAATGTCAGATGATCATAACTGATAATTGATAAACTATGTCCGTAGTTTAGGTAAATATTTAAGAAAATTAAAATTAGGCCGATAGATTCACCTTAAAATGAAGCGCAAATAACACACAACTTTCCTTGCAGACACCGCAAAAATTGTAGCAAACTACTGCTAAATAATGCTCAGTAAATAAAGTAGTACACTACCGGTTGCGCTACAGATAAAAAGTAGCATGCTACAAACTACTACCTAAGACTGCCGGTAGTCACATAAGAGGGTTGACGGGTGGCAAATTGCTAGCTCAGGACATTGCTGAAATGCATGGCAACTCAAGGTAGCGGGCAAACCTATTTTCTTATTGCCAATTGATGTAACTTATGGATAGGTATACGTTTTGTGCATGGTCACCCTCATGCAATACCCATGTTACCCGAGTAGTACATTTTCTTATTGTCATGAAGGGACAGCATTACAACTTGCTGATGCATTTCTTGCAAGTAACAGACTAAAAAGAGAAAAAGTCAAGAATCCATATGCCTCATCGTCACCGAACAAATGTGAAAGCAATTGAGGCCACGAATGGGTAAAAAATTACGTATGTAAGGAAGCAAATCACACTTAAATGACTTAATCAAAGGAACATAATGGGTAATGAATGGTGGGTAATGGGTACACATTACCAACCAGGTAACAACCTTATAAGTGGGTATCAATCGTAAACCACTTCTATCGATTTCGTAACACAGCATAAGAATAAAAATAGCTATCTTGAATAAGACAGCCTTAAAATTAGAATATGTATCGTTAAGAAACAATTCTTAAAATTGCAATTTATATAGGCTGTTAGGGCCTACTACATTCCCGGATTTGGAATTCCTCGGATGTTTGACATGTTTTAATTTACAAACTAGGTAAATTAAAAATAAAATTAGTTAAAAGCGTAATCTGACAAAAAAAAAGAGTTAAACATTTGCCAATAAAACATAAATTAAATCGCAACATTGATGTAGGCTATGTAGGCTTATATTGAAAATTAGGAACAAGCATATAACTATTAGCATATAACACACACACACACACGCGCGCAAGCAAGCAAGTGCAGTGCATTGGATAACATGGAAATGCTAGGTCAAAGTTAGACAATGCTTGCAAAACTGACCATGCAGGGTAGTTGTAATGACACGAATGTAGGAATAAAAACAAGTTTACAATTTTAAAACAATTATAGGTCACACCTACATCAAGGATTAATCAGAAAATTGTGACCAATCGATAAAATCGGTGGCAACTCTACGTTGTACATATTGTTAAGGGTAATATTGAGATTCATCAGGAGTAAAAAATTGTAAAAAACATCCATACTACGTATTACAAAAAGTACAATATTCAGATTAATTAGGCCTATGACTTAACTTTTCTACAATTAGGGCAGTATTATATGAGAAACACTTCTATACCATAAATCAAAACCACTCAACCAATCACATTACAAATTGACAACATGAAAGAGGCACGGGCAACTATCCACGTTAATCAGCTGGTATGCGCATACATGGTTGCTTAATTAACAAGGCAGATTATCACATCGACACTGGCCATGTATCTTACACAAAGCAGACTATGCGGTTTGTGTTGATGCTACTATCAAGGCTGTGGGGATAAATTGTAGTATTCTTTAGTGCCAGGCTTAGAAGTACATCAAGCCACAGTTACACACAAATCAGACAAACCAAGGGCCCAGCTATTGATTTGTATTTTATGTGAGCGGTTTGAGTTATAGTCATGTATACAAGTGTTTATACATAAACTGCACTAATAACCTGGCTGGAATACTTGCCATGGTACCTGGATGTTTGAAAATACATCAGTAACTGGTATTTAATATATAGTTTACATCAGTATAGGTGTGGCCTAAATGGCTGGGATAAATGAGCTAGAAACATAAATAAACATGATTCAGTGGGGGAAAGGACAACCGCAGAACATGTTTATTATGTTCCCAGTTCAACTGTATACTCTAAGAGGTACCTACACCGAGTGATAGAGACCACAAGTCGGTTACAACATATCATCAATGCGTCTTCTCATCCGTTTCTGTCTCTGTGACTTTTGCAGAACTTTTTAAGGTAAGCTGTCATCCTTCTGTACCTTTCCTCCCACTGGCACATGTATATTTGTGTTCCTAGTTCAATTATCAAAGTCATTTAGGCCTCGCCTATACCTACACAAACTATGTAACTTTTTTGTGGGTTTTCACCGATATGTGACAGTTGTTTTTCGGGTTTACCTGTTTAGGCCTACTTCTTATATTACATATATTAGCAAAGTACACGGATAAACCTGGAAAATAACTGTCAAATAGATATATGTTCTTCGATTAGAAAGAAGTTAGCAGGTTTGAAAATAATAGATTGAAGAATAGAATACTTTGGTATTTACATATTGGATAGGAGAAAAGTTCACAGTTGGGAAAAATTACAACAATAAAAGAAATGCACAAAACACAGCTGAAAGGAATGGCAAAACACATTAATTCTACCTGCTGCTGATGACTGCAGCCAATTGGAAGTTATCTGCTGCAGTCATCATCAGTGGGTGAAAATATTATGTCTTCCTTCACCAGCCCTTAAGGCTGTGATTTGAGCTTTGTGTTTGTTTATGTTTCCTAATTTTTCCCAACCCAAGAAATATTTTCCAACCCCATAAACATATCCATTTTGCCTTCTATCACACTCAATCATATATATTCTATAGTCTGGATATGGTTAAGATAAGAACTAGAAACCAAGAAGTGAGTACATGGTCATACTCATCTTGTATAGTTTCTTGACTATTAATAGAGTCGCCGATTAAAAGGGACAAGGTGAATATCAGGGCCATCAATTATTATTGGAACAACAACCGACATTGCACAGATGTGATACATATCCATCTCGGGGATCATCACACTAACCTGTAGAACACCGAAATCGGAATCGGAATTACGGCGACGCTGGCGTACGGGCGGGCCCACGTCGGCAATTGTTCCATCCGGATAGGCGTGGCGGTAAAAGCACTTATTGCCGAACGGGCACTTGCCACGTCCTACGTTGAAGTATTTGCAATCCTTCATGCTAAAAAAAAAAAGTTGATTACAGTAATCATTGTATCAAGAAACTATGAGCAATGAAACGAGCGATTGAACATTAATAAATAATATAAATACATTCGAATTAGTCTACCCACTCGGTCACATAACCGACATCATGCCAGTCGTAATGTTTTGAGTAGGCCATTATTTTGTGGAACCTTCCAAGCGTTTTTGGTGGTCACAAATAGAAATGGGCAAATTTAAGAGGGGGCGCTGTCCGCGCTGAGCTTGGCCCAACTCAAATGCACACGCTCAGGTGTTGATGATTGCAGCTGCACGGTTGGATATATCATTACCAAATTTTGCATGAATGTTAAGAGGGAATAGGACACATTTGGCAATTGGCACAAAGCTATTCACTCGGCCAGGATGAAGCCGACGTTTATCAAACAAACATAGTTGTCAATAAAGCATACATGGACAGCACTACGGTCGTAGATTTTCAATTTTTTGTTGATCTGCCAGGATCAATCCACGAATGTGGTCAATTTGAGACTTTTTAACAAAATCCAAAAACATCAAAAATCAATTTTAAAAAAAAATAATTTGGAAATAATTTCTTGAAAAGTGTTACTGTAGAGCCCTGTTTCAGCTTCCTTCACAACTACTAGGGTTGTGCAAACCCACTATTTTTACTTCAAACTCAAACTTTCATAGTTTTGAAAATCGAACTTCACAAAAATTTCAAACACAACCGAACTTAAAGGGATATCATTAGGGATGTGCGAACGTTCAAAATTTGAACTAGAACTCTAACCTTTTTTAAGTTTGAGTTCGGTTCAAGTTCGAAAAAAAGTTTGAAGTTCAATTTATTTCATTTTTTTACTAATTTGTAGTGGTGTGCGGTTACATATAATTTGACAAGTCAAAAAATGGTTCTCAGTTTACAAGTACAAATTTAAAAACAAAAAAATGGATGGTGGAGGTGCCAGTCCAGAAGTTAGTACATACTTTCTTGGTGGAGGTGCCGGTCCAGACTTATCACTATTTTATATTATAACGGTTTGATATATCTTTAAGTTGGGTTCGAGTTCGATACAGTTCAAAATTTTTGTAACGTTCATTTTTTATAACTGGGAAAGTTCCGAGTTCGAAGTAAAAATAGTGGGTTCGTACGTCCTTAGATATCATACAGTTATAATACGTAAAACAGTGATAAGTTTGGACCGGCACCTCCACCAAGAAAGTATGTAACTTCTGGACTGGCTCCTCCACCATCCAATGTTTTTATTTTTAAATTTGTACCTGTAAACTGAGAACCATTTTTGACATGTCAAATAATAAGTGCCCACACACTACTGCAAAGTAGTTAAAAATAAAAATAAATTCCCGAACTTTAACATTTTTCGAACTCGAACTTAACAAGTGTTCGACTTTTGAACATTCGCACATCCCTAATAATTGGATCTAGTTAGAGATACGGAAAAATCGCGAGAACGATATGTGCGATGGACTTTCAAAAGGATTTTTTCCCGTTTTCTTCACGTTTCATGACATCACGATCCAGAAAATTGCATTTTTATTTTTGCAAATAAATTCAACACGAGGTCTATTTTGCGATAAACGCGAATTCCTGCGATTATACAAGTTTCTGGCATTTCAATGGCAAATTGTCGTTTTGTACGTACAAACACGTCGAAAAACTCCGTACGACGGACCATCCACACGCAGTGCTCAACCACGACTGACTGACGTTGACCCGTGAACCGGCCGAAGACGCCATGAAAATTAGGCCTATGTGAAGTGGCCTAGGCCCGAGGGGCCGAGCATCACAACCAACATTGGCCGCCTAGGCCTATAACAACTTAGGCCTAGGGCCTAACACGACGTGTGTACTGTGGCGGAAAATGTAGGCATTGTCCCTAGGCCTATTCTGCATGCAACAAAAGGGATTTGGATGCAGGAACCGTGAATAGGCTACATGGCGTCGAAAACAAACATCTGTCATTAGTTTTGTTGCGTCTATTCTATATCACTGATATTTCCGATCAACTAGTCCACCGTGAAGAAAGAATGAGAAGAAATTTGAGGAAAGGAAATGTCTTCGGATAAAAACATTGCACTATATTCGGTACAATACGAAGCCTAAGATGACAAGTTTTATGTCTGTGAAACAAATATTTTGACGTGTGGAATCTGCAACATTCGTCTTGAATGGAAGAAAACAGATACCCTCACAAGCATATTTTAACACAGGGACACACAGGGAAAAAAAGAAAAGGCTAGGCTGTGAAAAGGTTGTGAGACGTCAGGCAACCATTCAAGGATGCATTGAGATTTAATTTTAATTTTTAGGATAATTTGACTGTTTTTAATCAATTTTCCCCACATACCATATACCACCATTTACCATTTCATCATTATACATTTACCATATGTACGGAAGGTGAATGTAGGACAAAGTTAGGATGGAGGTTTGCCCACTGAACGGGGTCTGTGGCAAAGCCCCAGCCGCCGGAGGCGAATTTATTGGACCTTACATTGTTTGAGGAAGGGCTTAAAACACATTTCAGCACAATTCATTCACTAATCACTTATCACTGTTGCACCATACTACCCTCACTATAGTCACTGTGGTCAGCTTTTTCTCTGCTCTTTAAGCACTCTTCCATACCATACAAAATCTGAGAAATAACTAAAAACAAGTAGTCAGGTGTTTCTTGTGCGATCTATTGTTGTGCTATCGCATTCATCCACTTTGACGATTCCTTTCCCAGCCCAGTGTACTATACACACTAAAAACATCGTACTGCGAGGCATGACATTCACGTGCAGCACTGAAGGGTCAATGTTTGTGAGATGTCTAAGACTAAGAGGCTACGTTCGCTGCTACTTGCGCAGGCTGTAATAAGAAATCTAAACTACCCGAATTGAAACAAAACAATTCCTTGGAGTATACTTAAAGCTAGAGTGGCGGGCGTCAACATGCACAAAACAATATTTTCTTTGAAATACTGCGAGGACCGCGGCCCGCAAAAAATCAACTCTTCCATAATTTAATTAGTAAATTTACGTTTTTTGAAGATTATTCAATGATTTAAAAATTTTTCCGGATACCGGACATTTCACTACTTTTGCGAAATTCCTGGAGGACATATTTTTAAGTCAAAAAAAGAGGACATGTCCGGGATTTCCCGGACGTCTGGTAACTCTACCCGCATATTAACTTTAAAATAATGTTTGCTATAGCTGCTATTAAACTCAATTTTTGAATTTATTTTTGCTACAAACAAATAATTGCTATATTTCTGTAACTCTAGATATAGGTAGGGTGTGCGGGATCCCGACATTTCGGGATCGGGATCGGGAAATTGGTTTCCCGATCCCGATCCCGAGTTGTTTTTTTTCCCGAAACTCGTCGGGATTGAGTCAAAAGTCGGGAAATCGAAATTCCCGCCTATTCAGTAAGCAGTTTGCACGGTGCCCGCTAGATCGCAGCAACTACCGCGGTGCCCGCTAGATCGCAGCACCTTCCGCAATGTTTAGCGTGCCTACTTGATGCATTAGTAGAGGTAATGAGAAATGGTGATATAAAAACCCAAATTTCGTTTTAAAAAACCCAAATTTCGCGTTTTTCGCGATTTCAAAAAAATTGTCAAAACGTTAAGTAGGCCTACTAAAAAATAAAAAAATCACTAAAAAAAATTGTACGCACTGTTATTTTGGTATACTATTTTTGCGGAAGCCGTGATACGCGCCGTTATTTTGGAGGTATATTTCCGTGAAGCCCGTGACGTCACGGTACCCCGCCTACCGCGCGCGTAATATTCGGTCTGGACCGGCACCTCCACCAAAACTGGACCGGCACCTCCACATCACTTTACATTTAGCACACTAAAAGGTCCAATTTCGCGATTTAATTCGCGTTTTGACCAGTTTGATGTAATTTCGTTCGTTATTTCGCACTATACACGAAATTTCGCGAAATTCGCGTTTTCAAAATGTGTTTTTTCCATCACTAAATGATGTAATTCGTCGACAATATTACATTTTAGGCAATAAAAAGGACATTTAAAAAAATTCGCGAATTTCGTTATCACCATTTTTCACTACCTCTATGCATTAGTAATAGTATCTTATCTAGTGTGCAGTGCCTCCTAAGTCGAAATAATATTCGATTTTCGACCTGAAACAGCTGGGAAATAGGCCTCCACCAAATTAATCACAATGACTTGACTTACAAATTGACTTTAGGCAAGGGCCTAGGTCCATACTTGTGTTTATATTTGTCTAAGCCTAGGGCCTAGGCCTACCCAAAATTAATTATTTGTTAGAAAGAAAGGCCTGTGGTTAAGATAAGCCCATGGATGCTAGCCTAGGCAGGCCCTAGACCAAATGCATTTGGTAAGTTGAAAATTGTTAGTTTGTAGCCTAGGCCCTAGGCCTAGGTATAACTTACAACTAGCTAATTTGTAATTTGGTCTCTCTTCCCAGTTGGTCTTAGGCCTAGGCCTAACCTTCATGGCTAATCTAAAGCACAGGCCATTCTTTCTAACCTAATTATTACTAGGACCCTAGGCCAATTCATTTTGGGTAAGGCCTAGGCCCTGCAAGTAGCTAGGCCTAGGCCCTTCAAGTAGCTAGGCCTAGGCCTAAGCCTAAAGTCAAATTGTGAGTCAATGTGAGAAATTTGGTGATCCTTTGCAATTTTTGTACTTGATAAAGTGATATAAAGATGCTGCATTTAATTTATTTGTTGGAAAATTTCCCGATCCCGTCCCGATTCCCGGATTTTGTAATGTAAAATTCCCGATCCCGTCCCGAGTCTGAAAAATCCTTTCCCGCACATCCCTAGATATAGGCCTAGTCAAAAAATGGTTTTCGATTTATAGGTACAAAAATAATGGATGGTGAAGGGGCCCCAGAAGTTACATACAGTAAAACTGGGTGTGCAAATCCAATTTTTAATCTCGAATCCCAAGCAAAAAATTAACAAATCCAAATCTAAAATTGCCAAATTGGTTTACCTCACAAAACAAGCCACTGCCACATAAAGAAATTCCATCATTTCATGGTCCCGTGCTGTTTTACATTGTTTTTACCACGTTTTCAAGACTCCGCGACATCTTTAGCCAACCAACAACACTTCATCCATCCAGCCTTTTCTGAACGCAAAGTATTTAAGTCACGCGGTAGGCCAATCATATCTTTTGGCATTGTTCTATGCTTCTACCGTATTGTCCATAATATAGTACGGCATTGAATTTAATACGGGTAGTGTTTTTGAAAAGAGAAAATGATAAATAATAAAAAATAATGAAACTGATAAAATAAAAATTAATTGTTTTAAAATGCGTTATAACTTGATTTATACCAGAGTTTGGCGAGTATTTTTCCTATTTATTGATGATAAGTCCTAGACCCTAGAAAAAGTGAGGGCTTAGGCCTAGGCCGAACATAACATCGCGTAGCCTGGCCTAGGCCTACAACCTAGGCCTAGGTCCTACGCATGTACTGCGACGGCAAAAAGTAGGCCTTGTCTGCATGCTAATGGTGAATTTGATTCAGTCCGAAACTTTATAGTTTTTTAACTGGTTCTTGTCCCCTTTTTTTAATTCGTAAAATCGATATTATCGATAATATTGATTCAATAATGACATTACCATTTTGATAATCGATAATGAAACAAGTATCGATATGCATCCCTAATTTTACCTAATAGGTATAACAGAACTGTTTGGTACCCCTTCTAGTTCATTTCAGGTTTGGTTTAGATCAAAAGTTTTCAAAGTTTGATGGACAACCATTCTTAAAGTTTTGAGTATGGTCAGAAACTGAAAATCAAGGTTCGCACAACCGTAGTGTCCATTGTTAAGTTTATATTATATATTGTGTGCTGTATTTAATTTTAATCACATGTAAGTAATTAGGGGAACCTGGAAACTGAACTAAACTACTAAATTTCTTTATGTGGATATTGGCCACAGGTAGCCTATATTTAAAAATACCAAGTTGAAAAACCAGGATGCAGCTATTATGCACCATCATTTGCCAATACCGTAGTATATGTATAATAAGTATAGATAGGTAGTGGTCAAAATAGAGGTACAGTGGAACCTCGCTCCAACAATTTTTAAGGGACTGAGTAAAAAAATCTTGCAGGCGGGAAATCGTTCCAACGAGGATCACACAAAAAATTAGAATTTTACAGTACGCGGAATATTTTATTGGTGTAGCCCGGTAAGTACGTCTCTGCGCAGGTCCCAAGTTCCGTGTGATGACGCAAGACGCGACGCGTCAGTCCGACCTACACGGAAAGCTGTAGAGATAGCACTTTCCCGCTCCTTGTCTCACTATACGCCTTCTGCGCAGTGCGCCTGCGCCGCGTCAGTCTGGTAGACAGAGCAATCAAGACAGGCTTGCTCTTCTCTCGACTCCACGCCTGCTGTGCAGAGCGCCTGCGCCTTGGAGTAGCAAGCCAGCTTGCTCGTGAGGCAAGGCCGGCCCGCCCGGCTTGGTTGATGCACTCGGGTGGGAGTCAAGCGCGTAATATTTTATGTAAATGTTCCGTTTTCTTTCTGTTTTTTCGAGAGTCGTTGCAGCGGAGTAAAAACTAGTGCAATTTTGATCAGGGGACTTACAAATTCATCGTTCGAGGCGGGAAATCGTTATTTTTGGCGCTTTTAAAAGACGTTAAGGCGGTAAAATTTAACATTGGTTTAAATGGGAAAAAGAAAGGACTTAGTGAAATCGTCGTTGGGGACGGGAAATCGTTGCAGCCATGATCGTTGGACCGAAGTTCCACTGTATCTGTATCTTGTAAATACAGTTTGTACATGAGCATGGAAAGGCTAATTTACTAACTGGGTACTGGTATACAAGTAACATTACATGGATGTTATGTAATGTCTGGGAAGGAAGTGTAGTTGCCCTGACATACCTCAGAGCTTCCTTATAGTCTTTGATCAAAGTCTCCTTCTCTTCTTTAGAGTGAACCCAGTACATACTTGGGCAAACAAAGTCAGATGTCGTGCGGCATTCTGGGCAAGCACTGTCAACAAAACAATATATCAGTATTTCAGTTAACATAAGGCTGTTATTTACACAAATATAATAGATTGTATCGGATCAACGATTTATAGACTACTTGATGAGAGTATTTTGTAATTTGCAAAGTCTTTGATAGCGTTGACCATAGCCTTATTCTGCTGCAGCTGCATTGCTAGGGGATCCAGGGAGATATTTATGAACTTCTCTTCAACTAGTATGTCTGGTCGATTGCAAAGCGTTGCTATTGATGAAAGGATATTTTATTTACATCTGGAGTGATCGAGGGATTAATTCTGGGACCATTAATGTATAAATTATTTGTTAATGATATTCCAGTATCAGTATGTTTTAAAACTAGCAAATCTTTAACGTAAGCTGATGACCTCAAAGTGTACCAACACATCAACAATGCGTAGCTTGATGCATTTTGTAAATGCCGCAAGTCATAGAAGCTTAACCTCATTATCGCCAAGTGTAACTTCAGTACGTTTACTACAGCCAACGGCCTTGACATGTTGAATACACCAATTCCCGATAGATCACCGAAGTTAAGAAACATCGGACGTGGTTGGTACTTGAGTGGGTGACCACATGGGAACAAAGGGGGTGAAGCAAGATCGCCAACGTGTGCCCCCGATAGGAAACCATCTTGCACTTTCACCCTTAGCCGCTCTGCGGAGAACAATGTACAATGTACAAGTTTCTCGTATAAGATTAAAATAAAAAAAGTACTAAACAGAAAGGTAATATTGATTTCATTTACCAGCTGATTACTCTCAACTCATGAAGATGAACACCATCCGTGATGACATCTTAAGAAGCAGACAGGACATTTTTACTTATTTGCCTATTAATCGGATCAATGTACTTAATAGCAATTCGGTCACCTTACATCCAGATCTTGACATAAACCATGCAGCCTAAATGTTCAATGTTTAAAAAGTTTTCTTCCAATGTTATTGGCATTGTATAACTTTAATTTATGCACCTTGGTAGACCAACAGAATTTAGATTTTTGTTGTTGATAGAATGTACTTTGGAATCTAGGGCCTAGTATGTAATTAATTGAATTCAAATGCCTTCACTACATTTCAGGAGCATGTTCTGTTGTTGGTGGCCTTAATAATAATAAAAATTGTTTCCACACTCATTAAAAACTAACCACATTAATGATGATGATGATTTTTGTTGTTAAACGTCTCAATTAATGCAATAAGGCAGGGCTGCCATTTTAACGGATATTTAGGGTGCAAAACGGATCAATAGCCTTAATTACGGATTTTTCGTTAATTGCGTTTTCTATAGTACTTATTATCGTATATTTGAATCTGCGCGGGCTAATTTCAATTGAAAACATTGAAGGCGGGGCAATAATCGATTAGACTTTCGATAGGGGGCGGAGCTAGCCGTGTCCCAGACATTGTAGGAACTGCTACTGAGGATTGAACAGCCAAGAACAGTGGCTTTTTAACCCCTAGCCTTACCCTACGGTCGAATCGACGACTTGCAATCGATATATGCTGCCTTACCTAGCGGTCGAATCGACGGCCTAGTGCAGCGCTCTGCGTTATCGACTGGAGGAGGGAATTAGTTCGCCTAGGCGCCAACAGAATGCATGCAATGCCTTCTACTTGTTTCAAGCTATCCACAGGTGGTTATCGATCGCGTCTAGCCCAGTTTTTGTTGCTTTTCTGACGAGTTGAATGGTATGTTTACAGTGAAAATGGCTGCGCGTAGGCGTTTGACAGAGTGCAACGTTGAGGACATTTTGCTAAACAGTGACTCGGACGATTTTTGTTGGGACTGGAGTGATTATAATAATTCAAGTGACGATGACAATTATTCTGTGCCTAGTGCCGTGAGTGATAGTGACCCTGAAAATGCAGAACAAGTGAGTGACAGTGATGAAAACGTGTCGGGAGCGAGTGATGATGATAATGTGGCGGGCAGGAGCGGTGACCGTCGTGTTAGGGGTAGGCCTAGGGGTAGGCCTAATGCCCCACGGAAAAGGGCAAAAGTCGACAACTGGAAATGGGAGTCAAAATGTCCAGCAACAGGTAGGCCTACCAAAATACCTTTTACAGGCAATCCAGGTGTTAGTGACGAATTTGATGACTTGGAAATTACGCCTCGTACCATTGTAGAGAGATTTTTATCTGACGACTTCTTTCAACAACTGTGCACAGAAACAAATCGATACGCCAACAGTAAAATAAACATTGGTGTTGATCCTGATACGCCTAAATCTTTGGATTCGTGTTGGTTTGACAGTACAGTTGACGAATTGAAAGGTTTCTTTGCACTCTGTATTTTACAGTCACAAGTAAAAAAGGATACGTTGCAATCGTATTGGTCTACTAGGAAATCTGTAGATACGCCTTTCTTCCAGACAGTTATGTCTTATAAGAGATTCCTACTTCTTTGTCGGTATTTGCATTGTGTAAACAATGACGAGATAGACAAGGACGATCGTTTGGGAAAAAATTCGCTACCCCCGTTGATAAACTGAATCAATCATTTTCCCAAATGTATACTCCTGAAGAAAAGATCGCAATAGATGAAAGCTTAGTAAAGTGTCGCGCACGGCTTTCTTTTGTCCAATTCAACCCTTCTAAAAGAGCGCGTTTTGGTATAAAGTATTATAAACTATGTGAATCAAACAGTGGATATTGTCACCAATTTCGAATTTACACTGAAAAAAAAGTAGGGGACGATGATCTACCATCTTGTGAAGCGATAGTCATGGAGTTGATGGCCCCTATTCTGAATCTTGGTTACTCATTGTACATTGACAATTGGTACACATCACCTTCATTGTGTAACCGGTTGATAGACGAAAACACAAATGTTATTGGCACAGTGAGAAGAAATCGGAAACAGATGCCAAAAGATTTACTAAAAATGAAACTAAAGAAAGGAGAGGCTGTAGAAAGGCACAGTCACAAGATGATGGCTGTCATGTGGCAAGACAAAAAGCCTGTCACTATCTTGTCTACCATGCATGACAACATTGCAATGACAGATACAGGCAAGGTAAACAGAAAAACAAAAGAAGCTATCCATAAACCGAAAGTTGTTTATCGACTACAACAAGGGGATGGGGGGAGTTGATCGAATGGATCAACAACTTGCTTCATTCCCTCTGATGAGAAGATATCTAAAGGCATATAAAAAGATATTGTTTCTATCTTATTGACATGTCCGTCTACAACTCTTACGTCATCTACAGAAACTTACAGGAGAAAAATTGAAGTACAATCAGTTTCGACTCTTGGTGGCTGAAGAGATCCTAGGGGGAATCACACTTCCAGATTATGCAAGAAGAGGCCGTCCATCTAACGAGACACCAATGAGACTTCAATCAGCACGATGGGCCTCACTTTCCTCGGCAGATACACACAAATCCAGGCAAACCAAACCCTTCAAGACAGTGTCGCGTTTGTTCAGCAAGTAAAAAGAAGAGCTCAAGCCGGTGGGAGTGCGAGAAGTGCGAGGTGGCGCTACACATGCCCGAATGCTTCAAAATTTACCACACCAAAACAAACTTTTAGGTAAAAAACATTTCAATTCACTCAATGCATAGACCATACATTTACCTGATTATTTGTGAACATTGTAACATATATTTCATAAGAATCGGATAATTACTTTAGGAGATACGAATTTTTTTGTAAAGTCCTGTGCTATTCTCATCCCTTAGCAAAAATAAATGGATTTTTAGGGAAAGTTGGGGCCTTTTATAATGGTAAGCGGATGGGTTAAGGGGATGCATGTTAAATTGAACAGCCAATAACAAACAATGGAGAGTGGAGCCTACAAAATTGTTTTCTTTTGTTTTTGTTTATAAAGTTTGGATTTTGTGATCTTTAAAGTGAAACATAGAATTAGTATATGATTAAAATGTTATTAACAAGCTCTGCAATGTTATTATTACACATGTAGAGGTCCGTGAAAATGGTTTTATTTAATAAAACCAAAATAATGCCGCTAAATGTTAATTGGATGAGCGTAGCGAGCGAAGCAAAGATTCTATTCTACTACACTGGAGAAAAAAATCCGGAATGTTTTTTTTTGTCTGTCTGTTAACATGATTCTGGCTAAACCGATACTCCAATTGTGATGAAATTTTCTGGAGGCCTTCGAAATCTCTGAACTTAGAACTGCCACGTTTTAGAGCGCAATCGATAAATTATTTCTCATTAAAATCGCAATTTTACAATTTTTTTCGATTTAAAAAAATATCTTCCGACTTATAACACCTAGGCCTTCATGCTTTATCCGATTGTAATGATTGTTTCACAGAACCTTAATTTTATGAATTAATATATTCGTGTGAAATTTGAGCGCAATCAAAAAATTATTTCTCATGATAATTGCAATTTTATGATTTATTTTTATTTTAAAAATTTCTTCGACTTACAACACCTACATGCTTTATCCCATTGTAATAAGTTTTCACAGAACCTTAATTTTATGAATTAAATATTTCGTGTGAAATTTGAGCATAATTGAATTATTGTATATTTCTTATGAAAATCGGATTTTTACGCTTTTTTTCGTTTTTAAACAATTACGCTCATCCAACAACGTGCCCGAAAAAGTGTTTGCAAAGCTTCCTAGTAAAACTATATAACACCGCCAAATAGTTAGGCCTATAACACTAAACTAACCGTTATTCTGCAAAATAAAACCATATTGTACTATTTACTTTCACAAAATCAACATTATCTACACTATTTACAAACTTTTAATCTTAACTTGCTGACAACTTGAGTGTTTCTTACTTAAATTCATGCTGAAACGAAAACAGTGAACATAAAATATTGATTTTTTAAATGAAAAACTGCAGAAACGATCCATAGGTGTTACCTGTGCGCTAAAAACGATGGTGATTTGTGTGCATATTGGAATTCCATCTGCATATTAAACAATATTATTTATTTTATCAACTTTTATCATGCGAGAAATGCAAAAATAAAATAAAAACATAACACCACTTTTTACATAGCCTATTTAAAAACAAAATTTGGGAAAAAATAAAACCATTTACATGGACTTCTACACATACTAGGTCAACATAGTGATGCAACATTCTAGGGCCTAGGCCTAGACCTAAGCATCTTTTAACCAGGTCAGAGAATAGGATTTTAATGCTTAAAACTGATTTACTGTAAAAAAAATAACATTTTAAATTTTTAAGCAATCTATATATGCTTAATTAAAGCAACCACAGTCCTTTCTGATATTAGTATTACAGTGGAACTTTGAATTTACGAATTTAACTAGAGGCAAAAAAAATACATAAAGTCAAGGAATTCGTAAATTCAAAAAACCTTCAAAATTGCCGCCTACTGTACCAAAAAGTGACAACATCAACTTGAGTGCTTCAAACTACTCCTAGGTAGCGCCTATGCTGGATTATGAGCATGGAAGGCTGCAGGAAGTGAGTTTGTTTGCTTATAGGTGGCATCGGATGGTAAGACATCGTTAACTCGGCGCTCGCTTCGTGTTGTGCAATCGCAAGCAGGAGTAACATCAAGCACCGATTACGAAATTGTTTATGTGACACATCTGCGTAGTGTAATTGATATCGGATCGTAGGCAGCTCAAGGTCAATTGCCTCGTCGCTATCTCAGTGCCTCCCACCCACCCCCATGCCGAACTTACGAAGTCAGTTCATTCATTAGTGCTCGCGCCCGCCCGCTATGTATTTGATCTCCGAATGCTGTCAGTGTCACGTAATAAATATTGGACACTTAAATAACGCCGCTGAATCTTTAAAACACGCTGAAATCGAACTTCACAGAGACAAGACTTCCGCGAAGAACGACCTTCACCTTCACAAAGACGAGTGTAGTGTAGCCAGCATTGTTTACGCGACATCACGGTGGCCGGCCTCGCGCGGGAAGGGGAGGGGTAATTATGCTGTGTATTATTCTGTTCCGTGAAATAAATCGCACGAGCGGAAAAAAGCATAGAGAGCAGCTGGAAATTCCATAAAATCTTCAAAACGTAAAAATAAACTACAAACAACATTTTAATAACTTATCTCAATTCAATGTGCACACGCCAAGTTTATTATGAAGTAAATAAAATGCAGTAAAACCCCTATGGATTGTTCCCGCATCGTCCGTTTTCTGGCCATGATCGCTATATTTGAAAAGTTTTTGCAAAAGTCCCATTTACACAATGTTAAAAATTCCCGCATCCACGGTTCTATTTCCTTCCAGCAAGCGTGATCTTTTGTGAAGCTGTGTGTCAGGTTCACTTCCCCACCCCACCCCGCAGCTGCCGCCTACGAGACCGGTTACCCCTCCCCTCGCACTCGCGCTGCCGAGACTCTCACTCTCCTCTCTCGGCCGGCCAGCCAGCCAGCTCAGACACAGTAACACTTCACATTCTCTCTCAGCAGTGCCGTGTTATCCTTACGCGATAATAATTGCAGGATCATTGTTTTTAATCAATGAATGATGCTGTCAATACAACACTTGTTAAACTGAGGCTGGCTACTCAAGACTTCTGTCGATTTCGTCACATACAAAAAATGATCACATGTCATAGAATCATGTGCTTGATTCCTCAATCAATTGATTCATATGCTCACTCATTCAAGCTCGTCGGGAAAAGAGGCCGGTAGTGGAGTGGGTAGGCCAGGTCAAGTATCGGGTTGCGTTTGTCGGCAGTGCTGAAATACTACGATCGTATGGGTGGGAGGGGGAGGGGTAGGGAAGGGGGGGGGGGCGAACGGTGATCCACTCGACCTTCTCACATTGCCAGACTGCTAGGGGTGGGCGAACCTAGGTTTTTGACTTTCGAGCCGAACTCGAACTTTTGAACCAAAAAATTTCGAACTTCGAACTCGAGCCGAACTTTTGAAAATCCATTATTATTCTGTAACGAATAGACAGAAATAAAATTTAAAAAAAAAGCTACAAAAAATCTTTAATTTAAATATAAAAGCTCAAAATAAAGGCTCCATTTTGTCATAAAAAATTCAATTATTTCAAACTATTTTTTCAAATTTTGCGTATTTTCAAATTTCCCGCCGTTAAGTTTCAATAATGTTGGTACTTCGTAGATCAAGAAGCAAAATTTCTAGTTTGTGATTGTTATGTTGCCGACCCTGCACGACGAGTGTGAATTGCGACGATCGAGCCAATCACAGATGCGCACCGCCTTCTAACAGATAGCTTCGTCGTGACGTCATGGCGTGACAAAACGAGAACTTTTCAAGGCGCTGGAACTTGGAAAATCAGCTGTTAGAAATATCCAGTATGGCGATCGCTGCTTTGTTGTTTTATTACGCGAACGATGTATTCAATCAGTTTTTGGCGTGTTTTTGGCGTAATTTCAAGACGAAGTTCGTTTAAAGTTCGAAGTTTTGATAAAAACCGAACTCGAGCCTAAAAAGTCGAGCCCGAGCCGAGCCGAACTTCAAAAAAAGCTCGGCTCGGGCTCGAGTTTTCGAACGTTCGCCCACCCCTACAGACTGCAGCTAATGAGGGGGGAGGAAAGGGACTGCATTATTACCCATGCGGTCGGCGGCATGTGTTGAGCTGTCAAAGCGGGCGGCACTTGGACCAGTAAATAACAACCTCCCTCGTTCCCCACAGCGTTCGGCAGCATAGATACGTAAATTCAAGGCCATATATTATGACTCGGGACTTGAAATACGATACGTAAAGTCACGTAATACGTAGGTACAAGGTACGTTAGTTCAAGGAAAATTTAACATTGTCCTTATGGGAAAATTTTTGGGACCAACAAAAAACTTTACACAATCAAGGAATTCGGTGATTCAAGGTACGTAAATTTAAAGTTCCACTGTAGTAGTTTTAGGGCGCTTTCACAGCTAAGATTATTCGCGCCTCCAAGATAAAACAATTTCTATATGTATAAGTTAACACCGTGTACACATCTTTCCAAGGGGTGGAACGTAAGGGGAGACGCGGGGGGACCTAATTTATTCTCGTCTGTGCATAGGCCTAGGCTTTTGGCAACTTTTAGGTCATGGTCACAAAATATAAACATCACATTTAGCCATTTTCATAGTTTAATCAATGAAATTACCTAGCATTTATAGACTTTTCAAGTATATTTGCGGATATTAAACATCCTCCAAAGGATTTGAAAAAAAGGTGTCAGTGGCAGCCCTGCACTAAGGCCATTGAAGACGATGAGTGAAGGAGGACGATTACAAAAAAATGGCTTTTGCAGTGTCACCCCCACCCCCATGAGGCCAGTGGGCGACGTGCGACTGGAGGGGATGAAGGCGAGGACCACAGTGTGTGACCGGGACGCGAGCGCAAAGGAGGTTCCTGAGCGTAGGTCTTGGGTCTCGTGGCTACCCTTAGTGTGCTTGTTTACAGTTATTATTCTTGCAGCTATTAAACCGGAGGACTATTCCCGTGTTGCAGTGTCAAGTTATTAATAAGTGTTATTATATATTATTCAGTGTATTAAACCGGAGAACTGTTCCCGTGTTACCACGCTAGTTCTTATAAACAGTAGATGTATTTTAAGTGTATTTAACGGAGGACTATTCCCGTGTTCTGGCGTCAAGTTATTATAATAAGAGCTATAACCTAGATATTAATTACATAATTATATGAGTATTTGTGTGTTTTAATTGTTCAACTGTAGTTTTAGTCTTGTCACTCCCTAGACGGCGACAGCAGGATTCAAGCCAACATCCTCTTAGAGCCATACGCTTCGGACCAGCGCCCGAATCGTATGTGCCACAGAGGACGGCTAGAAGTGCAAGACAAGCGTATGACTATAATTTGCTGGAGATTCTTTAGACTTAAAAGAAAAGAAGAGAACAAATAATAAGAAATTATTATTATTTGGTATTACCAGGCTAAGTATTATCGATCTTCATCATTCAACACTATTTTTCTTTATTATTTGGTCAACAGTGTGGTTTGTTTTGTCAGAGCTATGTAATATCTTACATAGAAGTATTTGTTGGAATTCCCAATGTCAGCACATTCTGGTTTTTAATAAAGCCAACCCCTTACAACGACAAATGTAATACAAAATAATGCAAATGAATACGATATTAGGCTATATATCTCAACAATGTTCTTCCAAATGATCAGAAATGGGACCAAAATCAAGTTAAACCCAACTCAATGTACAGCGCCTGCCATAAGCAGACTGCCTCTATCCCGGTTCAAGTTAACATAATGGATTTTAGTACTGCCATCTATATTTGCTTGGAAAGGGGTATATTTTTTAGAGAACCAGGAAATACCCACCGTATGATTTTATTTTCAAACTGTTTTGCCTGTCGCCATTTCCTAATGCATGTAAGGCAAAAACAGTGGTTGCAATTTGGAAGTATACCAAAGCGCTGCTCACGAGAACTTTTCTCCATTATGACTTCGAAGCAGATACCGCAAGATTTATCTTTAGAGCGATCTATTGCCTTCGATACCTCCATTTTTCGCTCAGTCTGCAATACACAATCCTATAACCAAAAGAAATATTAGTAACAAGTGTTGGGTTTACGTGCTAAAAAAGCCGTTAGTAAATTTTGTTGTAACTTTGTACACAAATTTTGTTCTTTGTTCACTTTGTAACAAGAACTTTTCCAAAATTATTTTATTAATCATTATTTGACAAAGAGAGGAATAAACATGATACCAGTAGTAACCTATTTTAGTGATTCACCTAATTAGACCCTACCCCTTTACAAGACACTCAGTCACCAAATTATTTTTCTAAAATAATAGCCTAGGCCTACACGGAAAACATGTAATCGACAATGCTTTTTCAACATGCATGCATACACAGTTACCATTATCATTACATTTGTGTAGTAGATGTTAAAGAAGTAATAGTTAGGATGTACTAATATATACTACTAGAAAACGCTTAGTTGGACGCGTTGATAAGCGAGCACGTGCTATAGCTAGACCCACATTGCACATATTTTTAAAAAATTTTAAATTTGCGACGTTCGCTGTCCACGGGGCCATGTTTCCAATATTATTTATTATTGCCAAGGTATTTGGGTAAACCCGTGGGTAAACCTTTACTTTGTGGATAAAATCCACTGCCATCTAGAGGACCTTGACATCGTTTCCTTGGGAAAACTATTTTAACTCTTTGGTAACAAATAATACACTGCTTCCTCGATAGTATTTTGATTACTTCTAGGTGACAGTGCATAGTGACCAGAAACCTCGTGCGACTTTTCGTTGCCATGGTAACGTTACTTTTGTTAAAATGTAATTTCTGGCTACACTACTTGTCAGATCAAAATAAAATTACATATTCGTGACCGGACGGACATTCTAAATGATTTGGCCACCTCAGATTTTGTCGCCGTTTAGTTTGAAAAAAAAACTTTCGATTAACTTTAATGTAACTTTGTAACTTTTTGAACAATTTTGCCACAAAACTAATGGCATTCAATCCAGATCGAAGCTTGCGGATGGTCCAAATTTCAACTCGATTCAAACCTCCGTTCGAACGTTATGGCGAGACATACAAAAAAAAAACAGACTATTTTTTTCGGCAGAGTCAAATGGAAATGCTCGCTTAACTAAACTATATACTACTACTAGGAAACGCTCAGTTGGACGCGTTGATAAGCGAGCACGTGCTATAGCTAGACCCACATTGCACATTTTTTAAAATTTTAAAATTTACGACGTTCGCGTTTCCAGTATTATTTATTATTGCCAAGGTATTTGGGTAAACCCGTGTTTAAATCTTTACTTTAAAATCCACCGCCATCTAGAGGACCTTGACTCCTTGGGAAAACTTTTTAAACTCTTTGTTGACAATTAATAGACTGCTTCCTCGAAAGTATTTTGATTACTTCTAGGTGGCAGTGCATTAGAAACTTCGCGCGTCTTTTCGTTGCCATGGCAACGTTACTTTTGTTATAATGTAATTTCCATCTACACTACTTATCGGATCAAAATAAAATTAACATATTCGTGACCGGACGGACATTCTAAATGATTTGGCTATCTCAGATTTTGTCGCCGTCGAGTTTGAAAAAAAACTTTCGATTAACTTTAATGTAACTTTTTAACTTTTTGAACGATTTTGCCACAAAACTAATGGCATTCAATCGAGAACAAAGCTTGCGGATGGTGAAAATTTCAACTCGATCCGAGCCTCCGTTCGACCGCTATCACGAGCCAAAAAAGCTGCACGACTTTCCGTTGCCATGGTAACCGTACTTTGTTATAATGTAATTTCCATCTACACTACTTATCGGATCAAAATAAAATTAACATATTCGTGACCGGACGGACATTCTAAATGATTTGGCCATCTCAGATTTTGTCGCCGTGAAGTTTGAAAAAAAAACTTTCGATTAACTTTAATGCAACTTTTTAACTTTTTGAACGATTTTGCCACAAAACTAATGGCATTCAATCGAGAACAAAGCTTGCGGATGGTGAAAATTTCAACTCGATCCGAGCCTCCGTTCGAACGTTATCGCGAGACATACAAAAAAAAAAAAAACAAACAAAACAAAACAAACAAACAAACAAATAAATAAATAAAAAAAAACAGTGACTATTTTTTCCGGCAGAGTCAAATGGAAACGTTCTCGCTTAACTACTACTACTATAGGCTATACGAACAATTCGAATTTCGAATAGAATATTCTACAGTAACTATCCAAAATTCAAATATTTGAACATCCCTAATATTTATCAAAACTTGCATAGGTGTTTCCAATGCATTTAATTACATGTATTGTTGCAGAAGTGATTACACTATGGTGTCTGTGAGTGGTAGTGAGAATCAAAACAATAAAATAATAATTGATTACATCACTGTTTTGTAGGGGTGGGCGAACCCAGGATTTTTAGATTCGAACCCAACTCGTACTTGAGTTTAAAAAAAATTCGAACTTCGAACTCGAACCGAACTTTAGTACGGTACCTCAGTAAAATAGTAGGCCTACTTTCCACAATAGATATTTATAGTGTTAAAAAGTATATGAAATTATTGGGGATGTGCGGGTACCCGAAAAACGGGTAATTTTCGGGTAGGTAAAATTACCCGACCTCGGGTCGGGCCGTCAATTCCTACCCGAAAAAGTCGGGTCGGGTAGAAGTAATAAAGAAACACGCCAATCTGCTCCTTTTAAACCTCCCGCTCACACGCCAAACGAACAGCTGACGTCGGAGCGGACCAATCGCTACGACGTGGGCGCGGCTATGCTATGATGCTGTGTCCTTGGCTCTTCCGGCGCTGTTCCCGCTGGAGTAATATAATAGGCCCTACTGACCGTCATTACTCGTCTTCTGGTTATTCAACGCTAATTACGGCATAAAGCAAGTTGAATATTACGTACGTGGGCGAATGGTAAAAGAGAAACAACGCTAATAAACATCGTCTAATGCCTAAGCGGCAGGCCTAAAACAAAGTTGCAATTCATCTAGAAGTCCGATCTAGTGCGCATCGTTGCGCGCAGCAGAGCGTTGGGCGGAGTCAGACCGAAAGGCTGGTGCAAACGCGCGATTTCGTCAGATGCATGGCTGGTACAAACGCATGATTTCGTCGGCCGGAAGAGAAAAATACGCGATCGCATCGGTTTTTCTTGGGGTTTTCGTATCGGAAATATTAGAAAACGATTGTTACGATATTATTTCCGAGAATAACGAACGATTGATGCAGGAAAACGATAATAGCGGGGTTTCACTATACTAGGCCTAGGCCTACTCAAGCAAAAGTTCATAAGACGCCGATTTGGAAGTACTTTGTGTCAACACAGCCCAGAGTGGCTACCTGCAACCAATGCAAAACTGTTTTGTAGGATTTTTTTTTTTTTTTAATGAATTCACAAATAAAAAAAAAATTCACTAGCCGAGCCCGACCCGAGGGTACTTCAATTACCCGAGCCCGAGGGTACTTTCAATTACCCGACCCGAGCCCGACCCGAGTTCAAAAACCACTACCCGCACATCCCTAGAAATTATTAATCATGAAATGTTTCAACATAAAAAGTGGTAAGGTTTGTTTATTTGTCCGTCCCAGTTAAAAAAAACGAACTTCGAACTTTACAAAAATTTTGAACTGTATCAAACTTGAACCCAACTTAAAGTACCTATATCAATCCGTCATAATAGGTAAAATAGTGATAAGTCTGGACCGGCACCTCCACCATCCATTTTTTTGTTTTTAAATTTGTACCTGTGAACTGAGAACCATTTTTTGACTTGTCAAATAACATGTGACCGCACACCACTACAAATTAGTAAGAAAAGAAAAAAGAAAAAAACATTAATTTTTTGAACTTCGAATTTTTTTTTTCGAACTCGAACCGAATGAAGTTCGAGTTCAAGTTTGAATTTCGAACGTTTGCCCATCCCTACTGTTTTGAAATGGTAGGTAAGTGAAAAAATATAAAAGCATAAAACACCACCATCCACACTTTTAAAACCAAATTTAGGGGAAAATAAAACCATTTAAAAACACCCCTACTAATCGTCAACAAATTGTAAAAGTCATCATCATTAATAGGCCTACCAATTCAACTCTTTAAAATGATAAGTTTAATAGGCCTATATTTTTTTAAATTTTTGGATAGGCCTATATCTATTTTCTTTCTTCATTCTTTCTCTAAAAAAAGCCATATTGCAATTGAGTCAATATCGTAATTGCAATTGCATAATTACATTGAAGTAGACTACCCAAACTGCATTACGCATTAAACCAGGAAAAAAAATGTTCAAAACGTACGTAGTTAAAATGTCAAATTTGCCTTGAAACATGCACTAAAAATTACCGTAACTAACAATATTGGTCTTTGCACACAAAACGTTTTGCAGGTCGCGCCACCGTAGTACTGGCCCTAATTGCTACGAATCATCAACATAGGAGGCCGTGACTCAATGACACACTCCGCGAAGTTCTTTGGCATGGCAGTGTGGATCATCTAGACTGGGCTTGTACTAGTACAGTGGTGCTACAAGTGTGAGAAAGTGACAGTGCAAAGCCCAATTGAAGAAGGACCATGAATTAGTTTGAAGTTACACAGTATTATACTATAATTGGAAAAATAATTAAAAATCAAATAATTATCTTACAGAATGGTGTTTGCTTCGCTGCTGAATGTCAGTGGGATGCAGAGAGCAATGGCCACATATGTCACACAGCTCTCCGTGTATATACATGCAGTTGTTCCCATATTTGCACTCCAGGTTTTTCTCCATAAGAGGACAAAGGGGAATATCATATACCCCCTCGTCAGGCATGTGGCTTGTGGTAGCTTCCCCGTTCACAATTTGAGCATATGACTTTTGGCCTCCTAGAATTATTAACAAAATATACATTTAATGTTATAGGCTATTACACATTATAAAAATCTAATCAACATATTAAAATAAGAATCCTAAAGCTCTGTGACATACCAGTCGAGTGATTATTGGACGGTATAAATTCAGGTGCGTTCGCCCAATCATTTTGACGTCGTTCCAGCATCCTACTGGACGAGCCGTCATCTTGGATCTGTGGTTGAGAGTGAGAGCTGAACGAACCTGGTTGAGAGTGAGAGCTGAACGAACCTGGTTGAAAGTGAGAGCTGAACGTACCAGGTTGACATCTGCAAAAATAATTAATTTGTTCTTGACGTCCAACATCAAATAGCCTATGTACTCAATTTAAGTTTATCCATATTTACAAACATAAATGCTGGGCAAAGAAGCAAACTGTGCAGTCTTTTCTTTCAAGGGCGTATACGCCGTATACGTACTGCTCGCACTAGAAAATGTTCGTATACACACTGGTTTTGCTTGCGATACGAGTGATACGCAATGATACGGTCGTAACTATGGTTATAAAAAGATCTAATCGGTATACTATTAGTCTATTATTCACGTAGGTGAACTATCTGTTATCTATGTCAGTCTTTCCCTCATTACCTTTCTTCGCTCCAACAGACTTAACGATTTTTACTCTTTTTTGTAGCCTATGCCCTCTCAGAGATAATGCATCTGACTGACCAAAGATTAGTCTGACTGACATTGAAAGTTACACAACTGTCAAGGAATGACTGAAAAGTAACAAATCCTTTTTCCAAAACCACATATTTGGGCTCAAGGCACCAAATTGGCTTTATTTATACCTCCCCCTACTTTCAGGGGAATTGGGAAGCGATGCGTTTTCTGCAGACTGTTAGTTTCTTAGTGGTTTTCATCAAGTGCATGTGTGTGTTTTACTTTTAGGCCTGTTATGATTCGTTTCATAAAATAATAAGACGTGTTTTGCAAAACAAAATATTATTGCATTTAGATGATCGCTTGGACTGTTGCGTCCCGTAATTGGTTTTAGCCGCTATTACGCGTTTTGATAGCCCAAGATCTTAAATCGATAAACGGGACGTGGAAGTGAAGTGAAACCATCAAATTATCAGTAGGCCTATCTGGAGACGAATCCCATATCTAACAAGTCGGTAAATGAGGTAAGTGGCATACTGAACAATATGTCCCCTCTTTCTATACAGTATCTATCAGCTATAATCTTCAGTGTGTAAATCGCAAAGTCCTAGAAGAGTGCCAATCTGAGTAGGTAGTATTTTTTTAGTTTTTAGATCGCAGATATTTGCTGTGAAACATCGTTTACAGAGTCAGAGTGCAGGAAGTTTAGTTTTAAGTTTTTGAGCTATTAGTTAATTTTTTTTCAAAACTGCCTCTATTATTGTGCCTAACATTCTTTTATTCGCATGATGGTTTAGTTGGGCAATCAAAATTAAATTTTACGGCTTAAATCAACTACCGGTAAGTGTACATCCATCATAAACAAATCGCAATAATCCCTTGAGTTGCCATTTTTCAGTTAAAACATGACAAATTAACTGTAAAACGTCGACAAAACATTTTGCCTTTGGCAAAAAAGCCTCCGGCGGCTGGGGCTTAGCCCCAGACCCCAGCTGCCCGCCCCTGAGAGGAAGCCTATATGATGGTAAATTTGGCACTACACCACTGGGTTACAATGCTACTTAGTTGTCTAAATAGTTGCCCATCAACAATGAAAGTGATGTTATAAGCAGGTGACATCGGAGCTGCAAGTAGCTGGCCACGAGTTGGGTGATAAATATATGATGTTATAAGCAGGTAACATCGGAGCTGCAAGTAGCTGGCCACGAGTTGGATGATAAATATACATCTTGCCTTTTTAAACGAGCTTTTTTGTCAAATCATTGTTTGGATGAATTAAGATCGATCAAAGAAACCAGATGCTGAGTTGGCATCAACCTGATGATGGGTGAGAAATTTCACCCAAACGTTTCTTTGTAAGAGGCGGGCGGCTCTGGTTAAAAGTTTTTAATTGGGAAAACCAACTAATACATGTGCCGTGTTAGTTTTACATGCTTCAGTAAGGCTCTTCAAGGCACAAGATTTCTTCATAGATTTCAAGTGTTTTAGCAAAATATTTGGTAGCGCCGACGCCGTTTTTTGTTGTTTTTTAATGTAATAACAAGGATAAACAATAAATAAAATAAAAATACGTATTAATATTGTTCCCAACCAATAAGCTCTTTTTATAGAATAGGCCTACATCCATAGTTATCGTAGCGGCACTTTAGAAATAGCAAAATACGTACTACGCAGAATAATAGCAAACTGTGGTATAAGCTGGGCAGTATTCTACGTATTCTGCATCGTATTCTGATCAACCAAACTTGAGTTCAACAAGTTCAAACCAGATCGCGTACTCAAGGGCTGCGCTTCCCAATACTAACATATATTTTTTTCCCAAAACATTAGTGATAAATGATTGATTCTTTGCATTTACTACCATAGGCCTACCTGGATTTCTAAGTTAACCTAGGTTGGCATTTCAATTACCTTAAAAATGATGATGGTAGTAGGTATGCCAACCCATCAGTAAGTTACAATTGCCTTCAGTTCACATACTATAACATTGAGTGTTATTGCATCCAATTTATTTATTTTATTTAATAACAAGTCCATCAACATCAGAGCAAGTCCCACAAGTGTGGTTTTGGCATTGGAAATCAATTAATTAAATACTAGATGTTCCAAAGTGAATGAAGATGAACCTAACCTAGGGGATAGTGGGATGAAACCACACAATGGGGAAGGCCAGTGCTGGTCAGATCCAGGAACGGGCAGCTTGAGACTGCAGACTCTTCCGGCACAGAAACCGGAAACCCATATTGCAAGTCAAGGACATTGGTAAAGGAGGAGAGGGGAGGAAAGGCCTGAGTTTGATACTGGTTTTGGGAAGTAAACTACCTACTCCCCTACTTACAGGTCAAGCCAAGGGAAGGTTGTGAGTCGGGCTTTGATGACCCGTAGGCCTACATGCTCCGGTCTAAAATGTTTGCAGATAGAACTACAGTAATACTAATATTTATCATATTGTGCGGCAATGTTAATGCATTAATGCATACAATACACGTAGTGGCAAGAACCAAACTCTAAATACGGAGATTATCTCACATTGTGCCATGCACTGGCTGGGCTGATGGGGTCACAATCGAGATTTATGTTTGGAAATGAGCTAAAAGTCGAAAACGGAAGACAGCGAGGCAGCAAATGGAATGTGATTGTATTGTTTTGACTTACGCTTGCCACACTTTAGGTTCCACTTATAGGTCGAAACAGGCTTTGTTGGTGATATCGATATTATCGATAATATTGAATTGATAATGACATAACCATTTTTGATAATGAAAAAGTATTGATGTACATCTCTATAAATTAGGGTGTCCAGATTTTCAAACCAAAAAAGCGGGACAAACTTCTGGCGGCTGTAGCTGGGGTCTGGGGCGAAGGCCCAGCCGCCGGAGGCCTTTTCGCCGAAGGCGAAAAAAATTTTCACCATACTACAATTATTTTGTCATGTTTTAACTGAAAAATGGCAACTCGGGGGATTACCTTAGTGGATAATAACTATAGAAAATGTTGCTTTGCAGATCGTACAAAACACTTTGTCATTATCAGTCTCGTGTCTAACAAGATAAGGAAAGTCCTTCTTAACATCGTCATTGAAAACACACGTTTAGGCGGCGGCATTTTACACACTCACGCGTACGAGACGAAAAAACTATCTCGTAAAAGTGAGGCTATGAAGTAAAAATATGTTTTCAAATCAAAATTAGCTTCCCCACCATTTAATTGCTGCTAATAATAATTAAATATCGAATTGCGAACTATATATTCTATCTGTTTGAATACAATCAGTTCTACAAATAAGCAGGCGAAGTAGGCTTGCAAGCACTCTAAATTTTTTTGATATTTTTTCCTCACGACAGCATTTACAACGATCTGAGCAAGCAAGGACCCAAGGAAGGTTTGTTTTGGGTGAATTATCAAATTAAATATTTATTGTGATACTCGCAGTTATGTTTTATCATGTTGCTTGGCTGCAAAACGACAAAAACTTCGTTGGGGCTCGGGACAATTCGTGTAACTGATGCCGTCAACCAACCACACCCCCCCTCTACACTCCGCCTGCTGATGACGCATTCATTCGTGCAAAGTCAAGGCCAGCAGAAAAGTGTATACAGAATACGCGTAGTCCGTAAATTTACAGCAGACGAGCCACGAGCTACTCGTGAAATCGGTATATTTACAAAAACGGGACAAAACAGCGTCCCGTGAACAGTTGTCGGGACACCGGGACAGGTCCCTAAAAAACGGGACTGTCCCGTTTTTAACGGGACGAATGGACACCCTACTATAAATGGTGTCTAGGCATGTTTATCTCCCTTTACAGTCAAGTTCCCTCTAGCTGATACGCAAAACTAAAATACCAATATTCTGGCCAGACTTAATTATGTTATTAATGTTATCACAGCCATTTGAGCTTCTAATATTATTTCATGACCATGTAGAGCCTACTCGAAATAATAAACACGTAGGCCTACTTTGACAGCGCACCAAAGCAAATCTAGGCCAAAAATCTCGTGTGAACGCCTGACAAGATAGAGGCATTTAAATGTGCAAAACGAAGGGCGATGAGGTTCATTCAATTTTTCAAACACCTAGTGATATCTGCTAACAAACAAACAAAGACATTAATCGGTGGTGTAATCGGCTAGATAAAATAATGTCCCAAATATATGCTTCATTCAAGAACCTGACAACATTCACTGTCGAGACCCAAAAGTCAAGTTTAGATAATGCTTTTCAGATAGTTGTGTATGAGTACATGGTTGAAATGGATGGAAATCTGTTTGGTAACTATATTTTATTGCTTCCTAAATTACAATTTTGGTGAATTAAATATCCAATCATAATATTTCTTAGTATTTTCTTTTTGTAGACCAACGTGATTCATCATGTATTTTCCTATATAGACCTACAGGTGGACGTATCTATCCCCGTTTCTCTAGTTTCTCACTAAAGCGCTAGAGTGCCATTTAGTGTTCCTTGATTTCTCGTATAATATTAACTCTTATGGAGATAATATAGATCGAGTGTTGCCCTTCAAAAAGCAATTTGAAAAATCCCTTTACGGCGAAAGTGCAGCCGAAGCCCGAATATTTCCGAAGGACAGTGCCTCGTTTGTGCTGACTGCAAAAGCAGTTCACAAAGCCTACAACGAAGAGTTCATCTTTGTTAACGAATATATTGCACAAAATGTGGCAAATATATTCGTATATTGTAATATGTAGGCCAAGGTCCTATACGAATTCACTACTACACCCTCAAAAACGCAGGCAGGTTGGCACGCCACTTTTTAAGCTGGAAATCAAGACTTGAGGAAACTGTTCTGTAATACATAAAGTTTCTTAAAATAAAACTACACTTACAGTGGGTCTTCAGAAGCTCGCCAGTTGTTTGGCACTGATGGCCTGGAGAATCCAGTTGGTTGGTCTGCATGCACAAACCGGCAACGAGATCCAAATGTGCAATTCCCACGAATGTAGAATCGGCACACTGGAAGCTCCAAGGCAGGCATATTGGGAACTGTGGGGGCCGCGGGGGCCACGGGGGCCTCTGGCGGGTGCCAGGCTGGACCGGTTCGCCAGCCTCGTGGATCACTAAAACAAAGATTACACAAACATATTGCAAATATTGTTGATGCTAATTGTTGGGTTGTCGCTGATTAAATATTAATCGATTACTTATTGGTCAACATTGGAGAAAGTCTGACATCGCAATGTGATGTGAAAAGCGTTGCGTCTGATTTGCAAATGAATGCTAAATATCAAATGCAAGTCTTATTATTCATGGATCTCTGGAAATATTTTCCGGAAATTTACTAAAATAATGTGTTTTTCCCAGAAATTATGAATCAATATCATAGTTAGTATAACCCTCTTACTTAAGGCTTATTTTTAAGGTCTAATTATGCAAATATAAATTAATTACAATAGGGCCTACTCAATCAAAAATAAATAATGAATGAAAGTTACATTTTAAGTCAAGACAGTTTTATGGTGACTGGCTTAGAAAAAATATATAAATAAATTAAATTGTACCGTAGGCCTACCTAGAGTCTCCCCACTAAGTCAGAGAGTTGATTTTCATTGGGGGACATTAAATTTAAAGCCGACCAAGCCAACCCTATCCGACCAAGCCAACCCTATAGTCTAGACGTCAACACCACCAACGAACAATTACCAACTAGAGACAGATATTTAAGTTGGAAACACCCATCAATCAAGATGTACACAATTCCACCCGCAGACAGCACTGCAAAAAATATTTTTCAAATTTTTTTGCTATTATTACCAACAAATTAATTGAATTTTGAATTTTAACATTTTAATATTTTTGAAGAAATATAAAAAATATCACAACCAGCTAAAAATTGCTTAAGAAGGCACTTCCTTATAAAACTTACTCTCATAAAAAGATCCGACTGATGAAAGATTAAAGATGGTGTGTAAGACACAAGATTCTTTATTAAGTTTAGATCTATGCTTGTATGTCAATAAAAGTTGGTTTACATAAAATTATTTACTAAAAATATACCAAAAATGATTAGGTAAAATTGATTGAATGTTATAAATACAAAGGTTAGCTTTTAAATTAAAAATTGACAAGACATAAATAAGGTTTCAATCAGAGCATCGAATGAAAATTATTTTTATTTCGGTTCGGATCGAGCCCTCTAAAAATAACGGTAGGCCAAGTTTGAACCGATTTAATTCGGTTCGACACTGATTATGTTTTAGTACATTTTATAAGTTAAAATATCAATACCTAATACGTACATGTTTTAAAAAGTTGAAACCTTTATAGGGGCGACAACCTGCCATAATGTGGTTTTTAAACGGTATATTATTAACAGATAAAGATACATGCACATGCTGCACGTTCTCCACCTTCTACGTCAGGGGTAGGCAACAAGGGGGCCCGCCGGCCGTTTCACTACTAATTTATGTCTAAGCACAAAAATTACTATTGATTTCTCCAGCATTCAATGCATAATTTTTAATAATAATTTGAGTTATTTATGCCAGCCTTATATAATAATATAATAATAATAATAATAATAATAATAATAAATGGCTTATTGTCATGGTATCTACGTTCTGCCAAGTTTACAAAGCATTTTCAGATGTACAGATTGGACGACTATTATGCATACCTCGAGGAGGCATACTAAGAGAGGAGATTACATATTTCACGCCAGCTATAACACCCGACTCGGCTATAGAAATGGCAAATAAAAAGTTATAATTTTGATCAGGGGTGGACAAATCCACCAAAAAGTTAGCCAGTAGTATCGCGGTGTAGCCGAGGTCTGGGGGCGAAGCCCCAGCTGACGGAGGCAAATTCTCCGAGGCGTAATTTTTTTTAATTTTGCGTAACGTTTGATTGCCTAAAACGCGATTTAAAGCGAATTTATATCAATAATAAGTAATAACTTGTGGAAGTAGCTAGTTAATGTTGCATTGATTAAACGAGGGAGCGGAGCGACCGAGTGTCTCCATTCAACTCAAACGGCTCTCATTCTGTGATTCTGTCTGTCTGTACGTCGAAAATCAGCCGAACCGCTGAACAGATTGCGCTGAAATTTTAAACAGACATCCGGTACAAGTTTACTAAGAACTGTTAACAAAATCAGCTTGATCCATTGCGATTAAAGCCTACAATAAATAAAAATGTGATTTTTAATAATATCAATGGCATTTGTTTCGTAGCAGTTAGCGGGACGAGGATGACGTGGCCTGCATGGCCTAGTGGTAACCATTTAGCCTTCCGCACGGATGGATGGGGTTTGATACCCGTCAGTTCTAACTTTTTTATATTTTTACACCCACATATTATTTTTGAGGGGTGTTAAATGGGAAATAAAAATTAGATGATTTTGTTTTATCTTGGAAATTTGTTAATGTTTCACGCTAATACGTTTTGAATACGATTCGCATTTTGAATGTTCAATTTAAATAATTATTGTGGCAAGCAGAGTGAGTTCCTGTAAGGTGACCAGACGGTCCGGTTTTAGAAGTCAAAACACTTGGCTAACTCACTCGTTTAACAACGACTTTGGCGTTTCCCTAGTAAATGAAAAACACAATATAATGCTGCAAGGTGTTTGTAAAAAAAAAAAAAAGATTTGTTACTTTTTGATGATCTAGGGGCCATCATGAAATTTTTACTCGCCCGGGCGAGCGGTAATTGTCCACCCCTGATTTTGATATAAAAAAGCTTTTATTTCAGGTGTATAAACCAAATATTATGAAGGCATTGTTTTGTCATAAAAACAACATTGCAAGAAATAAGGTCCCTTTCATTTGCAATTTTGATGATTTGGCCACTTGACATTGTGATAGTAAACTGCCCTGAACCGAAAATAACTGAAAATAAAAAATAATTTTTTTTTTGAAAATTTGGACCTTCTGAAATACAGGCTGGCACCAGATTTCCCTGCATGCATTACTATTGCCTTCAATGTTCATATGGTTTGAAACTGTCCTAAAAAAATACACAAATACTAACTCATATTATTCTATAAAGATTGTCGTTGGCCCTAGTGTCGTTGGTCCATGAAGTTTGAAACAGTCAATACCCGCCAAGATGGACAGCCCCATACAGGTAATGGGGATTAAATTTACATTTGTATTGTGCACAAAACTATCGGCTTCAGGGGCGGCTCGTGTATAGGTGCACAGGTGCACGTGCACCCCCAAATATTTGCGCACACTAAATTCCAAATTTAAGGTTCGAAGCCAATCTCGTAATATTCCCAATAAATCGTTGGATTGTTTGTATGGATATTTTGGCTGGCCCAGAGCAAGGCATATTCGGCAAAAGTCATTCTGCAGTAAGTACTGCCGCTGGGGGATGACACTCTGAGTGTGCACACATTTTTACGTGGTTTTAACACGGAAAGGCCGGCAGAACAAGCCTCAGGTTGTCTTTTGTTATACAACGTCTGGTATAGCTGGGTTTTGTGCACGTGCACAAGGGTCAAAACCGTTACTTCCATTCAAACGCCTTGGTATTGTGCTCGCGCCATTCATTCACCCCCACACTCCGGCCAGTAGCCAGTGAAAGTTGTTCGCGACAGGGTTGGTAAAGTGAGATCAACAAAAGTTTTCAAGTGAGCGAAAAGTGTTAAAATTATTATCGTGCCGTGAAGTGAAAATTACTATAATATGACTTCGTAATTTAGCGATCTAAAAATAAACAGTTTTTTATAAAACGATACGATGTGATGTTTGAGGCGCGTGTCGGAGGAGATGGAGAGACATTATTCGGGTATGTAATATTTTAATCAAGCATATAATAATAATTTTTTGGATGGTTTTCTATAATTAACAATTACATATAGGGGAGTTTTTCCCGACCAATAAATTCGAAAAATATACTCTAAAAGTCGTTTTCCGGGTACTTCAGACCATTAATGTCTGAAAAAATTTTCACCTCAGGCGGCTGGGGCTGCGCCCCAGGCCCCTTTGTTTCCCGCAGAATGACTTCGAAATTATGTGCACCCCCACAATAATGACTCACGAGCCGCCCCTGATCGGCTTCCTTTCATTCAGATGATCGACAGGGTGTACCTTACGTTGACACCTTGTGTAGGTTATGTACTACAACGTAACTTATGCAAGAGTTCCCGAGCACAATTTTTTTAGTGTATTAGCATTACAGATGTTAGTAACTTTGCACAGCGGTCAACCGGTCATGGAAGCAGAAACAGAGAAAATTATCTACGAGACAGTAACAAAACATTACACATCATAGATTATTCTTTCTTCATATGCAGTGAGATCATGTAACTGTAAATTATATGTTGACTAATACTTTCGTGGCTGGACATTATGTTAACTTATTTTTAGAAATAATAGTGTTTTTCGGTTTACGCCACTCCTTGAGTTTAATTGCTACTCAACGTTTCATAACTCAGATCAGAGTTCCTTTTTCAAGAGATTAAATTACAAACTGAAATTAAAAACAATAACAAAACCAAACACACCAACAAAAAGAAAATAACAAAAGCAGGCCAACAAAAATAAATAGAAAGAATTTAGAAAGATAATACATTTAAGTGCTTAAGTTTATGAACCATCCTGTTTGCTTGTTTTTCTGGCACCTAGTCCTTGTCTCCATTCGACGACCCGTTGATGCTTGACCCGAGGCAGGACGAGGCAGGATAGGTATATATATATATATTTATTAAATACAATTTTGATTGAGAGCGCGAGCATTGGCGATCGACTTGTTCGGAGCAATCATGTAACTTGTTAGGCCCTAATGATTGAAATGGTCATCCGCATAATGATCCGCCTTGGACCTAGGTGATAATGCTTCAAATGATGTGGAAAATAGCTGTAGAAAGCCCTGCAAAGGAATCTTTCATCACACTTTACCATGCAAATATCCATAAATAATGTAATTAATTTGTTGTTATTAACCTTTTGAAAAGTATGCCCGTATATGTACGTGCGCGCACGAGCGCCCTGCCAGAGTATTCCCGTATATGTACGTTTTGATGTTTTTATTATTATTAACTTTTATTAAACTCCAGAGAGTACAACACCAACTATGGCGTAACATAGACAACATTACATCATTACAAATTACACAAGTAGTTACAGTCAGTTAAACATTTCAGCTATGACAATAACAGGATAAATGATTAATAAAATTACAAGTTTACAAAGTACATAATATTTATATTTTTGGGTTGCACAGTAATTCAAGGAATGGGTGCATCGAGCTGGAGCTCGGCCATGCAGTAGTGCTACCTATTGACAACATCTTGGAACTAATTTGGTGAAATATTTGGACGAGATTTGATCTATTTTTAGCCTGTTTTTGTGAATACGTGCGTTGCCGGTGCTTGTGACGGCAGGCCTAGTGCGTGCTAGTAGGCAGCAACAAGTGTTATCCGTAGCTATGGCAAGGCGCGTGGATATGAATGTAGACGAAATCTCGGAAATTATTATGAATATTGTGTGCAAATAAACATTTACTACACAAGAAAATATTGGTAATTAATCTCATTAACAATTTTTCCCTTAGATTCTAAAATATGGGGAAAAACTCACTTTAGGGGTGGCAAACCCCAATTTTGAACTCACTTTTCAAAAGGTTAATTAATTCAGTTATTAAGCGACCACAACATTTAGTTGGACCTTCAATCATTTATTTTTATTTATTGTTTAACACATGAATGCATTATAGGTTACTAGAAAAGGGCATAGCCCTATTCACAATTAGTGTCTAGCATAGAGTGTTCATAATTCAAAAATGAAAAACCGGGACATCTCAAGAATTGACCATTATGGACTTGCGTGGGCTATAAGGCCAGGGGGTGTAGGCGAATTTTTTTTTGTTCAGAGCGACCTGAGCACAGAAGGCACAAAATACTCATTGCAATATTGCCAAGGAAACGTATTACCAAGTAACGTATTTTTAGACGATAAAACCGAAATGGTTGTTTTTCTTTTAAATAGGTAGGCCTTCTTCCAAAGTGACGCGTCGTATTACTATGTACATATTTAGTATTACAAAATAAAACAAGATAGTATTTGGAAATCAAAAAATGGCAAAAAAAATTAAGTAAAACCGTCCTATGAGGGAAAACCGGGACAATTACCCGTCCCGGGTGGTGTCTCCCGGGACACCGGGACAGATACCAGAAAACCAGGACTGTCCTGGGAAAACCGGGACGTCTGGTCACCCTAGTCTAGCAAGCTACTAAACATAATAACAATACAATACAATTAAATCCATTAAAAATACATTAGGCTACCCGTATCGGCCTACATAGGCCTAATATTATAAATCATTACACATATTAGATGTTACAAGTAATCGCTTCAATTTGATCACGAAGTAGTAGATGATTTAATGGCTTTTGATTGCCGCTTAGACCCTACGCCTCTAACTAGAGCAAGATTTCTGGAACTACGTTCAATATGCTATTGACTTCAGTCTAAAGCCATGTTTAGATGTGTTCAAGCGCTTGAACAGGAACATAACGGACAGATTTGAAAGGAATTTACATGGTTCAATGATTTAAAAGAAAGTCGGTTAGCGAAGTGTTGTCTAGAATAAATTTATTTTGTAGGCTATAGAAAACGTCAATAAAACTGGAACTCACTTTGCAGCAATAACTTAAGTTCTTACAAAATATGGAAACCTCGACACCACAATGTTCAAAACGTATTACCGTGAAGTAATTGAAAAAATTTCAAGATAAAACATCATCAACTCATTTTTATATACAACCGAACACCCCTCAACAATAATATATGGGTTTGAAAATGTAAATTTGGACCTAGCAGGGACTAACCCCAGCCCTCTATGCGATCGGCTAACTTCTTACCACTAGGCCATTCCGGCCAAGTAGCATTTGCCACGCTCTACCTACAAACATCAGGGACACCAATATCTATAGGTATAATATTTTTAGGAGTAGAAATTCATGAATCATTTCACAAAATGCTATGGGAATACTGACAAATAACAAAATGCACAATATGTTTTAACTCACAATATGCTATTGCTTGATTGTAACTTCTGTAGACAACTCAATAATTATGGTATGAACGAGAGTATGATTGTGTAAAATGTGTATGTAGCCTAGTCTATGCACTATAGGTAATAATGTAAATTTAATATCATCAAATATTTGATTGTAAATTGTTATTAACAAATTATAAATCTGTAAAGTGTATTTATATTATAAAGGTTGGATGGAAGAAAAGGCCTAGCTGGCCTTAATCCCACCTGGACAATAAAGACGTTTATCTATCTATCTACTTAATCGCAATGAACTGAAGTAATTAAACACATAATATTATATGTTTTGATCGTCAATATGGATACATGCTACAATAAAATAATTGATAAAAGTCTTATGAAAGCATTGTTATTTTTCGGGCATTTACTTCTTGCAACGGGGCTCGCCATGGACGACTGAGTGTTGCACTGTGAAATAAGTGACGTGTTTAACGATGCTAGTGAATGATGGAGACCTCTAGCCATTGAAGGCTCGTGTTGCCCATATAGCTTTCGATCGCTCCGGCTAATGATCAAGAGCACTGTTAATCAATATCTCGGTAAAGTTACATGATTGCAGTGCTGACCTTGCTTGATAACTATGCAAAGCTGCATATCAGTAAGATCATAATCGGATGAATCGTGGTTGCAGGAATAGGTAGGTAGACTACCAACTAGTGACTTTTCGATTGGTGAATAAAAGATCAATGATTGATTTTTTGATTAATTGACACAAACAATTGATTAGTAGGCTTGTTCATTGTTTTACCTGTACAGGCCTACTTCACCCATTCAGGTACGTAGGGCCTACCCATTCATATGATCCAAGAATGTAAAATATATATATATAATATTGAATATATTGATGGATATATTTTGAATTGTACTAGGTATTACATTTGGTGACAGATCTGGGAATTGAATGATAAATGATTTTGCCTATTCTACAATTATCAACTCTACAAAGATAGACAATTCATCAAATGGAAATTCTGATTACCAAAATTAGCATTGAACAGCAAGCCTAGGAATATGTTTGGGCATGTATTTAGCTACTATACCAAATGTACATCAGTGGTGTGGCGAACTACTTGTAGTGATCGGTGCCTACAATATTTGACTATACCCACCCTTCTACTTGCGTGGGCAACAAGGGGGTCCCCCCAGTTTAGCCCGCAGGTCATTTTTTAGATTTTGGTGATCCTAGAATGGATTTGGTGCATTTTACCAGCAATTTATCTGATTTATTAGATGTTGTTAGCCCCATTTTTAATTTTTTATGTAATGAAATTTAAAATGTAATGGCTGAAAGTATTGTTTTCTTTGTTGAACACATAATGCCAACAGTTTGTCATTCTTTTTCGTCTTCCCCAGTTTAGCCCCGCAGGGAAATTTTAAATTTTGGTGAGATCCTACAATGGATTTGTAGAGGTAAGTGGGTGGGGACCACCCACTTACCCCTTTTGGTATCGGTGCCTGGACTCCGAATTTGTATGTTCGCCATGCCACTGATGTACAGTTGTCTGTTAACAGATTTCCTTAGGCCTAAAGCTGAACACAAATACTTGGTCAAAAATCAAAATCATAAAATGATAATAAATAAATCCCACGCTTTTCTTTCAGCAAAAGAATATTCGTACCATATTTTGCAACAAACAACTGCAAAAATTTGTTTTTAACTTGAGATTTATCAGTAACTGATATTTATAAGCCTTAAAGGGGTATTCACCTGCACGCATAACTCAAAAAATATATTTCATTCAGGCTAACTAGTTATGAATTTACAAAGTAGGGGCCTAACTGAAAAAAATATTGGGTCCACACTGACCCGAAAAAAATTGAATAACTTGGTAATTTTGAAGCTAGGTCCCATCAGCAATCATCTCCCATAAGAAATAACATTGCGACTATCTTGCGCAGTTGATGTACATGCTCTCTAACAGTGGCAAATACCAGACCCTGAGAAAATTTATCTGGCAATTACCTACTAAAAATGGATAGTTCATAATGCATTTGTAAAGCCAGCACAAAGGCTGTCAGTTAATGAAATGCATGCACTTAATTTTAATATGTCTCAAGACCAGGGCTAGGCCTACAGCCTAAGATATATTTACCCTAATATTGAACTGTATAACGAGACAAGACGCCTGACTTCAAAATCTTTTCAGACACCATACCAAGTTTTCTTTGCATGCATCTCTAGTTCACTGAGGTAATTAAAACTAGGTAGGCCTATAAAACAAGACAAAGCATCTAGTGGCAAAATTGGTAATGCTAGCTAGGTAGGCTATCTCTATTAGTTCAGTCAAAACAATTGTTGTGAATTATTTAAGTCATCAATACTAGCCTACATGCTAAATTTTTAAATTAAATTTCACAATACATGTAAAAAAAACTACCTTAACTACAGTTCTTGGCCATATCAAATTAGGGCAGCAGTTGGAGAATAATTTGATGGGCTTGAATCCTATATTGATCGATTAGATTACTTACCAACCAGTCAAGAAGTGGCCATCAAACATCATGCACTAGGCCTATATTGCCTAGGGCCTACAGAGGATCTAACTAACCAACCTGAAAATTTGTAATTTAGGCCTACTTGCCCAAGATTGGTGTATTTAGTATCATATTATGTTGGCCTACATGAATGAATGAATTTGTACTTAACGTCATATATTAATGCGAACTTGCACTAAACAAGACCATGGATGGGCTATGAGGGGTGGTATGTGATTGATGATGAACCTAACCTAGGGGATAGTGGGATGAAACCACACAATGGGGAAGGCCAGTGCTGGACAGATCCAGGAACGGGCAACTTGAGACTGCAGACTCTCCGGCACAGAAACCGGAAACCCAAATTGCAAGTCAAGGACATTGATAAAGGAGGAGAGGGGAGGAATGGCCCGAGTTTGATACTGGTTTTGGGTAGTAAACTACATACCAACTCCCCTACTTACAGGTCAAGCCAAGGGAAGGTTGCGAGTCAGGCTTTGATGACCCGTAGGCCTACATGCTCCGGTTTCTAATGTTTGCAGATATAGAACTTGATTATCATATTGTGCGGCAATGTTAATGCAGAGACGTAAGCTATGATATTGACACTTGGTTGCAAAGAATTCGCCTCAAACAATCAAAGAGGGGTACAAGCTTAGGAAGTATACATTGTCAATAATAGGCTACATTGTTTTAATTTGACAATAAACTGTTTAAATTAGGATTAATAAAATTGTTTAAATTGAATTAACATTGGTTACTAAAATTTGCATGTGACACTAATTTTTAACCCAATCAAAATAATAAATAATCATCATGGTGCAGTGGTGCTGCATCTGAACACTAGGAAGGAGCAACAGAAGACAAATTTGAACTTGTGTGCACTTGGTAATAGTAATGTAGCCCTATATTATTAATATGTCAATGTCGAATAACATCGACTCATTGTATTGTATTGTTTTGTAAGACCTTTAAGCATGGTTTGTCCAAAAACGTAAATCAGTATTGATGATAAACATGTCAAAAGTTAGAATGTTCACCAAAACCAAAACACAAGATGTCACTGTTTCATACTAATTGACAAAAACTATCAAAATAAATACCATAGGCCTACAGAAAATAAATCCAGAATTGCGATTAACTTTAGAAAGTATTAATAAGCGAGTTTGAAACCAGGTTTTGAACATAAAAATCGTTGACTCGTGTGACATCCATGGTGGCTTGGGAAAATAAAAAAGGCCTCTGTTACCAACTGCATACAGGGTAAACTTCTTCTAGCCATGTGTACCAGTGACCAGATATAGTGTTAAAATGTCAAGCAGTGATATAGTTTGGGTAAAGCATTCTAAAACCGCATTGTATCCTCTCTGAATAACAAACCAAAACTAGAAGATCACACAAAATTGTCAACACTAATGTACTCCAAGGATGAGTACAATTGTCAATGAGTACACTGTTAAGTGTTAAGAATCACGAGAAGAATATAATGGCATGAAGAATTTTTTAAATGACCACTTTATCACAATGGCCTAGTTGGAAATTTGCCGGTAATTTATCTGACCCGTAAATGCATCGACTTGCATCACTATTCAAGTGGTGCAACATTTTGATTGGTGTCTCTAATTCTTGATTTGTGGGTAGTTTTGTAATAGTAGCCTTTCTACTGACTCTCATTTAATTTCAACCCATACAAATTGTGCTATCAATGAACTCCCACCAGGCTTTTACTACTAGGAGCATCGACAAAGTTTAGGCCTACTTTCGTGAGAAAGGGAGCAACCAGGGGGGGGGGGGGGCGTTGAAAATTGTGAAAATCTAGTTGTTCAAGTGCATTTGGCACATTGCAGAAAAAACATAGTGGGCTCAATGCATTACAAAAATACCTTCATTTTTAAAGCGTAGGCACCAAAAACCCGACCAAGAAAGAATTAGAACACTGACGAGGCTGGTGAACCTGCATAATGTTATATATTTACTGACGTAATCGACAACATGCATAATTATATCTGTTCGCAGCTTGTGTCCAAAACTAGTAAGCGCCTGCCCAACTTAAAAAGTTACTGCTCACTCTAAGTCTTGTGTAATCATGTCGTTCAATTCAACAATATTTTCAAGAATGACCTTGAGTGTGTTATCTCTGATTAGTGATTACATAAAACGCTGAGTGAATCAAGAACCAAACACCAGCCAACCAATAACTGAACTTCACCAACAGCAAGCTGCTGCATCCTTCAGTTTCATGCTGCATAACACAGAGGAAGAAAACAATTGATAACTTTGTAAATTATGCACTCTGTTAAGTCTGTTGGACATTGCAAAAACACACTTGAGCGGCAATCACAGAAGTGAGACTTTGAACAATTTTAAGTGGTCTTCATTTCACTAACTGTTGGGTATAATTATTATTAATTGTGTGTAATGCTGTATTACTGGGAGGTACCGGTAATTTACGATATCATGGTATCGAATGTTGTAAGTTACTATTTACTGAACTGTGGCACATAGGCACTAGGCATGGTTGAGTCATTACGCGGAGAATATGATTTTTTGACATACACATAAAAATAATAGTGTAGAATACGCAGATTAGGTATGTAGAATAGGCCTATGCAGAATATTTATTTATTGTTAAAAATTATTTATATATATGAAAAAAAAAAAAGAAAGAAAGAAAGAAAGAAGAAAAAAATCAAGTTCGTAGGCCTACTTCAGAGTGGTAGGATAGGCTAAGCATGCTTAACATCTTAATTAGGCCTACTTATTATATTTAATACTATTTTAATTTTGCTAATTCAGTCTATAAGTCAGGGGAATAAGCGGCATATTATATTGAGATTAGGCACAAAATGATACAGGCAACAAACTTTACGGTGTGTAGGTATGAGTATAACCATCAATTTTTGGAGCGGCTACAAATTATGGTCCCCATAGACTCATAGTGTCCTCCAGTGAAATCTGAATTTTGACTTTTCAATATTTTTTACGAAGTTTCCGGGCAATTTATGACTTAAGAATATTAATATACATGAGTCTAGGGGTGTGCGAATATTCAAAATTTTCGAAGTATTACCGAATAATTTGCTATTCGTATTCGATTCGAAACTCGAATAGTAGCAAGTATTCGAATTTTCAAAAACCTTTTTTTTTTTTAAATTTTATGAAACGTAAGCGTTTTGAGGGGCAAACGCCCATGTTAGATCCCGACAAAGGCTCTCGTTCTCACAGATGATGAAGAAGAAGCAGGCCTTGAGCCCGAAACTGACATGTCCACTTCCAAGTCTACGGCAAAGAAAAGTGCTATTTGGGAATTGTACATTCCACAAACGCGATATAGACCTACCCTTACCTAATTTGTAAGTTCCCTTAATACAACGTAGGCCTTTAAATATCCACTCCCCCCCCCCCCCCCCCCACCCACTTTTAAGCCTTGTCCTAGGCAGGCCCTAGCTAGGTCCTTGCTTACTGGACCAAGCCCTAAGTCCATATGGTAGGCCTAGGCCAACCGTTCTTAGACCTAGCAATAGCTAGCAATAGCAATAGCAAAAGGCCTAGGGTTTTAAAATTTCCCAAACATTTTTTTGTTCAGGAAAAAAACCCGTTTTTTTTCAGTTTTTTTCCGAAAAAAACTGGGCATTTTGGGAAAAATTCAATTTTACCTCAAATGTGTAATATTAATGATAACCCTTGAGAAAAATGTGGAAAAACTTAATGTGGGACTCTTAATGGAAGTAACCGGAAGAATTTCGTTCGATAGTTTAATGAGAAATAATTTAAAGAGGCTCTTGCAACAAACGGTCATTGTTGATGATCTTAACGTTGAAAAAACTGTCCGACGTAACGTTCTCGACGATACTTTCTGGACACAGCTCAAAACCTGCAAGGCAATTTTAGAACCAATAACAATTGGCATCACAAAGTCGGAAGCAGATTATGCCATGCTATCCGATGTTCCCAAACTGCTTATGGATATTAAAAAGGACGTGACAGAGAATCTAGCTATATCTCCTCTAAGCAAACAGGAGGAAGAAAAAGTTAAAAGATATCTTGCATTGAGAAAGGCCTTCATTATAAAGCCAATCCATTGTGCGGCAAACCTGATTGATCCACGTTACAAAGGCGGCGGATTAGAAGACGAAGAAATCCCCGATGCATTCGATTACATTGTGAAACTTTCGAACCATCTGGGGCTAGATGATGGGAAAATCCTAGGCAACTTGGCTGAAAACAGGACATCAACCAGATTTTGGGCAAGAGATGCCATTTGGAACACAGCAAAGAACACTACGCCACTTATTTGGTGGCAAGGACTTTGTACGACCCAGCCACTCTCCCCAGTCGCTTCTAGACTTTTGAGCATTCCGCCTTCGTCAGCTGCGTCAGAGAGGAATTGGTCTATATTTGGGGCCATTCACACAAAGTCCCGAAACAGATTGACAGCTGCGAGAGTCCAAAAATTGGTTGCCATAAAAAGCCACTTGATTTCTAAAGAGATGCAAGAAGGCAAGAGTCGTAAACAAGTAGGTGGTTATGAAGATGCTACGGTAGTCGATGATCTCGTACTTGAAGATTCGGATGCCAATGAAGAAGTGGGTCAAGCCTCGGATTCCGAATCTGACTACAACATAGATGCTAGCAGTACCACTGAGGATGCCATTGAAGACCAGGAATTAGTTGACTGAAAGATGAAGATTGGAGATGATTGATTCAGAGTAGAGAGAGATTAATTAATTAATTAATTAATTAATTAAGAGATTAATATACTGTATAGCATTTTTAATTTCCATTTTATAGTGCTATCTCTGTAGCTTATATTATTTCAAAAACTTGTGTAGGTCAGAGGTCTAACTTCTAAGAATTACTTTCTTATTTTAAAATTGTCATACTAGGCCTATTTTAATTGACATACACTCTATTGCAAATTGCAACTGTTATAAACAAAGAAAGAATATGGTTTATTATACCTTGTTAAAGAAAATAAGAACATACATTAACGGATATCAGATCACACACAATTCTGTGTTTAACGGTTATGCTCGTTTTGGTTTTCGGTTCCTAATGATTGTAATAACGATCATTCAATAATAATAATAATAATAATAATAATAAAAATAATAATAATAATAATAATAATAATAAACCTTAATTTACAAGTTGAAACCATTGAACCTTGTAGCATCTAGTATACGCAAAAAACGTTATTTACACCATCTCTAATACTCTATTATTGAGGAATTATTATATTATTATTTGTATCCTTGGTTTCTTGCATTGTTGTTCTTGTTGTTCAACTCTTGACCATTAAAACTTTAAATTGGATATTAGTAGCACTTAATATTCAATTTTCCTAAAAAAAACTACTTTTCTAGAGCCTTCGGAAAGAAACCCGAAAACCCAGGGTTTTTTTCCCCAAAAAAACCCGTTTTTTAGATAAGTTTTGAATTTGAATGTTTTGTTGTTATTATTATAGACATATGTATTGCTTGACATGTTTTTGTTTTTCTTGTGCAAAGTTGGCCTTTTTGTGGGCTGGCGTTTGTTCAGTGGCAGCATACTTTTACTAAATAATGAAAGGTTGTGGTCATTAGGCAAGTAGGCCTATGTTATATTCTTTTGCTTGGTGAAGTGGTTACAAATTTCTGAGTTAAGACTTAAAGATTAGGCGGTGCCCAGGAAAATAATGATTCCGGGGATTTTTTTAATAAAGCAGGCTGTTTCAAAGATGAATCTGGATGGTACAGTTAAGATGTTCAGGCTAGTGAATTAAGGTTTACATTCTGAGTGACGTTGATTGAAATTGCACCCATTGTATGGATAGCTCTGTATTGAATAATAAATATTCTATTTAAGTGGGTAATGGTGCCCCAGAACATAATTCCATACACTAGGTGGGGGAATACAAATTTGCATAGGCCTAATAAGTATGACGCATGAGGGTTTGCAAGACCACTTTCCGACACAGCGCTCCTAGCATAAATACACCTAGATTTGTTTATTTTGTTGGCCACATTGTTTAGGGGCCTATATGGGCCGACTAATCCACCGTGTAATTGATATGTAGGCCTAGAACTAGGACTTTTACGTTGTTACTTTGCACTACACTTTTGTCATGTTGGCCTACCTAGCTACGTTGTTATATTTTGTTGACCTTGTATTTGATCTAGGCCTATATTCAATGATGTTATTGTATGCTACTTTATTGTTATTGCTGTATTCTTCAGGTGACACAATCTTTAATGATTGTCTTTGTTATACGTAGGCCTACGTGTAGTCCTATGTAGGTATTACATTTACTGTATATCCTGAAAATAAATTGAAATTGAAAGAAGGTCCATGTACAGTAGGTGTTGGTCCAGGCTCTAGCCCTATGTTCATCCAGCATTCAGCAGTGCTAGGTATTTTGTCAGCACTTGAACATAAACACAAATGACATCTAATTACCTAGCCCAGCGTTTCCCAAACTGTGGGTCGCGAGCTAGTACGCGAATTTTTTTGAAAATTCGAAAATGTTTTCATCATTTGAAACAATAAAATCATGAAAAATATAAAAATAGTAGGCTATTTCTGGCTATGTAGGCAGGCCTATGGCAAAGTGTTGTGATTCGAATGCGTTATTTAACTATATTAAGTCAAATGCGTCGTGGTTGCACTTCAATATTATACTCAATGCAACCCCTTTACAAGAAGGCAGTGTAAGTATCAAAAACTATGTCATAGGCCTACGACTTAAAGAACGTTTTGAACATTTCCGTGACAATCGTGAACTTCATCATCTCATTTTCCGTACACAACTGGTTGGACCTGTCTGAACACGACTCGAAGTGAGAAACCGAGTTAAAAACAAATTTCAAACTCAAAAAACGACATTGTTCTCGATGTCTGTTCAACAAACGTGTCCATCTATAGAGGACTCAAATCACCTAGAGAATGCGCTAGTGTCGAGGGGGCGTAGCACCGTCATGGCCGCCTAAGGAGGATACCTTGTAACAACCATATATGTCTACATAAGACGGGGCATAGTTGTCTAGGTGCAAGTCCCCCCAAAATAAAAATCCGAAATTTTAGGTCTCTACATTAAATACCTTTTGAGTTACAGCCGGTCAAATATTGCCCGAAAACTCAAATTTGGGTTTGCATGCTTTAGCGATAAATGCAGTAGCTCTGAAACTATTTGTCCTAGAAAGCTCTTCCATAAGTCATTTGAAAGCTGTTGCAAAAATCTATCCATATTAGCTACTTTAAACATTGTTTTGAGCAATTCATATTTTGTATGCTATTTGCTATACAGCTTATGTTTTGACCTTGAATATTTCCAAAAAGGTAGGCCTCCTATGAGAAAAAAAAGCTTGATCTTTGATGAAAGTTTTATGTAGTGGTATGTGCCAAATTTCAAGATGGGGGTGCAATGGGTTAGATTCTGTAGCTAAATGAATACTGGAAAATTTGTTTAAAATGCATTTAAAAAGTCTTTACACAATTTTGCATGAATGTAAATAAAGTACAGTACATCTATATTGATATCCGCACTTGATTGAAATAAATAAGCCTTAATGATCCATTGCAAGACATAAGTCCAAAACGTGAAAAAACGGGAAATTCAAAACATGGATTTCAATTCTGAAAATTCCCTCCAAACTGTTAATCTTGCGATAAAACCAAATTAGCCAGTGTGTTCACATTGATTTAAATGTTGATATCCACTATTCAAATTTGTGTAAAAAAATCTGTACACTTGGAATAAATTCCCGAAGTTGACCAAAATGGAATAAATTACAGTGATTTCACTAATTTTTTATTCAAAATCAAATCATTAATTTAGAGATACACATACTGGATAGGCCTTATCATCCATTTATTCTTTATATTACGTAGTGTGAAATTTTATAATTTAAACTTGTGAGGATATCGGTGCAAAATATTAAGATTTTTTGAACTGCAATTGGGAACTCTGGGAAAAGGACTCGCCTGTCGGGCTAGTGAAATGAGATTTTTACTAGCCCGACCAAAGTTTCACTAGCCTCGGGCGAGTGGGCGAGCTTTAATTTCGACCCCTGCTTCTATAGTAAAAGTACTTTGCGATTACATTACAGCTGTAGTGCAAGCGGATGTCAACCTCACACCGTTAGATCTGCATAACGACATGACAATTTTGCAGACAATCTTATAAGTGATGATATGAAAGAAGAAATGTGGAAACTTAAGATACTGCATGCGAGACATCACACAGAATTGCATCGTGATTATGTAGATATACTGATGCATCTAATAAATGGTTACAAGTAGGCGATTTATTTGGAGAAATATTTTTCATGGACAAACAGGATCAAGTAATTGCCACACAAAATTACAAGAAGCACATCATTAAAAACAAGACAATTCTAGACGTTAAATGTAGAACGTGTCATTTGACCAATGAGACCATAGATCATGTAATATTGGGATGTAAACTTCTAGCCCAGTCAGATTATTTGCACAGACATAATCAAGTTGCCAACATAATTTGCCAACATCTGGCCCAAAAGTGTATGTTACTGGAGAACATCGTACCGGTAGGCCTACCATACTACAAGTACCAACCTGAAAAGGTATTAGAAAATTGTAATTGGAAACTAGGGCCTATATTTTGATCAGGCTATTATTACAGATAAGACGATACAACATAATACGCCTGATATCGTTTTTACGGATAAATTAAAAAGTCAAACACTTATTATTGACGTAGCAATTCCACCAAGCCAAAATATTGAAACAACGTGGGACAGAAAAGTTAGCCACTACTTTGTCTTGGGACAAGAAATAAAGAAAACGTGGAAACAAGATCAAGTCACTACAATACCAAATTATTGTGTCAGCCACGGCAGTTATACCACACAACCTACACAATAGTTTACACCAACTGGACATCAACAAGAATCTATTCATCAAAATGCAGAAATCGGTTATAATTTGCACATGCCATATAGTCGAAAATTTCTCAATGGCAATGTTTTATAAAACAATTTTATGTTGTATATTTTATAAGGATTAAGATAAGTTTTTAATTTGAATGTTATGTTGGATAGGCCTACTGTAAAGATTTTAGATAAGTTTTGAATTTGAATGTTTTGTTGTTATTATTATAGACATATGTATTGCTTGACATGTTTTTGTTTTTCTTGTGCAAAGTTGGCCTTTTTGTGGGCTGGCGTTTGTTCAGTGGCAGCATACTTTTACTAAATAATGAAAGGTTGTGGTCATTAGGCAAGTAGGCCTATGTTATATTCTTTTGCTTGGTGAAGTGGTTACAAATTTCTGAGTTAAGACTTAAAGATTAGGCGGTGCCCAGGAAAATAATGATTCCGGGGATTTTTTTAATAAAGCAGGCTGTTTCAAAGATGAATCTGGATGGCACAGTTAAGATGTTCAGGCTAGTGAATTAAGGTTTACATTCTGAGTGACGTTGATTGAAATTGCACCCATTGTATGGATAGCTCTTTATTGAATAATAAATATTCTATTTAAGTGGGTAATGGTGCCCCAGAACATAATTCCATACACTAGGTGGGAGAATACAAATTTGCATAGGCCTAATAAGTATGACGCATGAGGGTTTGCAAGACCACTTTCCGACACAGCGCTCCTAGCATAAATACACCTAGATTTGTTTATTTTGTTGGCCACATTGTTTAGGGGCCTATATGGGCCGACTAATCCACTGTGTAATTGATATGTAGGCCTAGAACTAGGACTTTTACGTTGTTACTTTGCACTACACTTTTGCCATGTTGGCCTACCTTGCTACGTTGTTATATTTTGTTGACCTTGTATTTGATCTAGGCCTATATTCAATGATGTTATTGTATGCTACTTTATTGTTATTGCTGTATTCTTCAGGTGACACAATCTTTAATGATTGTCTTTGTTATACGTAGGCCTACGTGTAGTCCTATGTATTACATTTACTGTATATCCTGAAAATAAATTGAAATTGAAAGAAGGTCCATGTACACTAGGTGTTGGTCCAGGCTCTAGCCCTATGTTCATCCAGCATTCAGCAGTGCTAGGTATTTTGTCAGCACTTGAACATAAACACAAATGGCATCTAATTACCTAGCCCAGCGTTTCCCAAACTGTGGGTCGCGAGCTAGTACGCGAATTTTTTTGAAAATTCGAAAATGTTTTCATCATTTGAAACAATGAAATCATGAAAAATATAAAAATAGTAGGCTATTTCTGGCTATGTAGGCAGGCCTATGGCAAAGTGTTGTGATACGAATGCGTTATTTAACTATATTAAGTCAAATGCGTCGTGGTTGCACTTCAATCATTATACTCAATGCAGCCCCTTTACAAGAAGGCAGTGTAAGTATCAAAAACTATGTCATAGGCCTACGACTTAAAGAACGTTTTGAACATTTCCGTGACAATCGTGAACTTCATCTCATTTTCCGTACGCAACTGGTTGGACCTGTCTGAACACGGCTCGAAGTGAGAAACCGAGTTAAAAACAAATTTCAAACGCAAAAAACGACATTGTTCTCGATGTCTGTTCAACAAACGTGTCCATCTATAGAGGACTCAAATCACCTAGAGAATGCGCTAGTGTCAAGGGGGCGTAGCACCATCATGGCCGCCTAAGGAGGATACCTTTGTAAACAACCATATATGATCCTACACATGTTTTAAGCCAACACAGTGTAAATAAATAAGGTTTTGGGGGACAAATATGTCATAGAACCACTCAGTGAAGAAGAGGTATCGTGTGACTCAATATGAATTCAAAATCTAGTATTTGCAATATAGATTTATAAGAATTTATAATTAAAATACGTACAGATATATTCTATAGGGCGAGGCGCAGATGACCATATACACATTTATATGAACCGTTTATGTTTGTGACCGTTGTATATTGTACCAGAGTACAACTGTAAAAGATACTTGTAAATTATATCAATATAATGACAAATTTATTAATATCAAAGCAAAATATTTATTTATATTCTATAATCTATTAAAGGCCAAATATGGAATTGAATTCAACACTATAGAGCGCTCCATCTTCTCATGTCCACTCTGGCGGCGAACGCTGGAAACGCGCTAGTGAGGATAGAATCTACACATGCTATCCTCGCGCGTAAGAAATTAACTAATTGAGATAAGTATTGTAATGTTCTATCGCGCACACAACAAACAGCACCTACATGGAATCTAGTCTTCAACATCATATTTTAACAGAAACATAATTCATTCCGTGAAAAAATGCATTGGAGACACTGAAAACGTAATCAAACGCCGACTGGTTAACCAACTATACCTATACTGTTATTTTGTTAGTTACACATTTCGTACGTTGAATATTATCTGTCCACAATCCACCTACCCACTTGCCATTAGAGTGTATATTTGCTGAAGCCACTTATTGGAAGATAAGTGACTGAACACATGCACTGATTCGTTATTTCGTGTAAGGAATCTACAAGAAATTACGGAAACAAAACACATTCCCTCTCACTTAGGTAATTCAGTGAGATCTTAATAAAGAGTGGTCTTCATATTAATATATTAAATTCATACCTAGTTGATAAGACTAATTCATTTTTGGCTTAAAACAATCAGTAGCCCTAGATTATATCACAATAAATGGGCTTAGTCCAGATTTACAAAACCCAACCTTGGCCGGGGATCGAACCCATGCCTCCCAAAAGACCACCGAGACCGCGGTAGTGTATTTGTTGCTGATATATTGGTGCATTTTGATATTATAATATAGTGAATATCAAATTCTTATTAAATCACCACTCCCAGTTATATAGTCCGCGCCCGGCCAGAGCGAGACCATGGGTTCAATTCTTGTTTTTGTTTATAGTATTTATATTGGTATTTTCGTAATCACAATAAAACAATCAAATCCCCTCAAAAGTGGGTGAATAACGTTTAAATTTAAGTATTGCATTTTAATACCTGGGCTACCATGATTCCGAGAAAATTAAGCAAAAGACCATGTTGACTTGTTATTCCCAATGTTCTTTTATATTGGTGTTTTGTCCAGTAATTTTTTATTTTCCATTCTAATAATTTAGGAACGCATCATGTTTATTGTTTACTGCTTTATTGTCTTCACTCTTCACAAAGCTTGAGTGGCTTTATTGTTGTTGCTTGAATTGAAACACTGTTTGCCACTCTAATATTGCATTACATTCCATATTAGGCCTATTATAGATTATAGAACATAACTAAATATTTTGCTTTGATATTAATAAATTTAGTCATTAAATTGATATTATTTCAAAGTATGTTGGACTCTGTAACGTTGTACTCTGGAATAATACTACGGCCACAAAAATAAGCAGTTTATATCAATGTTTACGTTCACAGGTGCCCGACAGACTATATCCGTAGGTATTTTAACTATAAATGCTGATATAAATCTATATAAATACTAGAAATACTTTTAAATAAATAAATACTAGATTTTGAATTCATAACAAGCCACATAATACCTATTCTATTCCCTCAAAACCTTATATATTTACACTGTGCTTGTGTAGGATCATATGGGTGTTTACAAAGGTATCCTTACTCGGCGGCCATGACGGTGCTACGCCCCCGCGACACTAGCGCATTCTCTAGGTGATTTGAGTCCTCTATAGAGTAGAGCACACAGTGTCTCAACTCTATTAAAATTCAGCAACAACAATAAAGCCACTCAAGCTTTGTGAAGACAATAAAGCAGTAAACATTGTGCTTTCCTAAATAATTATTAGAAAGCAAAATATTCAATACGGGACAAAACAACAATGTAAAAGAACATTGGGGTACCAAGACAACATGGGCGCGTGCTTTATTTTCTCGGAATCATGGTAGCCTGAGTATAAAATCATGCATCTACTCTTGAAGGGATTTGATACTTATTAGGCCCTATAATAAAATTGCTATTATGAAAATCAAGATATAAATAGAAACAAAACAGGTATTGAACCCAGGTCTCCCGCTGGCCGGGCGCGGACTAGATTAATGGGAGTGGTGATAATTAAATCTTAAGAATTTGATGAGCATAATATCAAAATGCACCAATAATTCTCAGCAGCAAATACACTACTGCAGTCTCGGTGGTCTTTTGAGAGACATGGGTTCGATCCCTGGCCAAGGTTGGGTTTTGTAAATCAGGACTTAGCCCTTTTTTATTGTGATATAAAAGGACCACCGATTGTTTGAGGCCAAAATGAATTAGGCTTAATAACTAGGTATGAATTTGATATATTAATATGAATAATATCTCAAAGAAAATTACCTAAGTGATAGAAAAGGTGTTTTGTTTGCGTAATTGCTTATGGATTCCCAACACAAAATAACGAAACAGTACATGTGTTACCGATAGTGTTGATCGGGCGCTAAGCGCTCGACTCTGAATCGGGAGGTTACGGGATCGAATCCCGTTGAGTCCGGTAATCCTGAATGAAGTTTTTTTCCGAGGTTTTCCTCAGTCGTTAATGCGAATGCAAGGGATGGAGTCCTAGTCTTAAACAGATCTTGGACATCCCTTCACAATTGTCCTATCTGCAGCATACCTAGTTCACCTGAAGAGGGGCATATTGCACCCTATAACAGGTTTAATTCTCATGATTAAAAAAATTAGCATGTGTTGAGTCACTTATCTTCCAACAAGTAGCATCAGCAAAGATACCCTCAGTGACGTAACTAGGCGCCCGCAGGGCCCGCAACTTCGGGCGGGCCCAGGCCGTTTAGGGGGCCCATTAAAAAAGAAAACTCGGTAAAATAACAGTATTTCACCCTTTCTTGGTTTATTTGGATCAAGGACGCGTCAACCGTTAGGTCATAATGCACCACTCTAGCCTAGCGGATATGGGGAGGAGGGGCCCATGCTGGTCAGAACCAGCCACGGTTAAGGGGAGGAAAGGGGGGGTTCTCACGTCGCGGTCGTAATAGTCTTTGTCATTGTTCGTGTTGTCTTTGTCATCGTCGTCGAGGGGTCGTCAAGGGAAGGGCAAGGTCCCCGACGACGATTGCCAGAGCTTTCCAGAGCTCGCCTCTATTTTCGGGGAGTAGCCTAAAATACTACCCTTCATACTAGCTGATGTTTGCGAGGTGGACTTTTTCTCTTGAATCGCCTTTTACAATTAGCAGAGCCATGCTCTGAGCCAATTCTACCCCGGGCCCAGACATTTCACCCTGTTTGGAAATATAGTATTTGTTTTCGTTGCTAAAATGACCGTTTTGTGAATCTAGCGGTTTGAAGATGAAATCTAGCGGATATTTAGGAACTTTTAGCGTCCACAACACAACATCTCACAAAAACTACATTATTTTGGTATTGCATTCAGCCCACAACTTTGTTCTAAAACGCACCAAACGCACTCTAAAAACCTGATTTTCAAAATTTTCGTCTGCGGCGCTATTGTTGGGGGGCAAGCCCCCCAAACCCCCGTGCTTGGTCCCTATATAATACCCCCGAGATATTATATATCCCGCCCGGGATGAAAAGCTGAATTCAACACTGAGTCTATGCATGTATGTATCTGTTAGGGGGGCCCCCATGGAAATTTTGCGGGCAGGCCCATGAAACGAAGTCTCGCCACTGGATACCCTACACACTAATGGAAAGTGGGTAAGTGGATTGCGGACAGATAATATTCAGAGTAGGAAATATGTAACATAAATAAATAACGGTAGGTAATTGGTTAACTCAGTCGCCGTTTGATGACGTTTTCAGTGGCTCAAATACACTTTTTCATGGAATGAATTATGTTTCTGATAAATATGATATTGAAGGCTATATTCCATTTAGGTGCTGCTTGTTGTGTGCACGATAGAGCATCACAATACTGATCTCAATTAGTTAATTTCTTACGCGCGAGGATAGCATGTGTAGATTCTATCCTCTTTCGCGCGTTTCCAGCGTTCGCCGCCAGAGTGGACATGGCGAGATGGAGCGCTCTATTTCTACGGCTGGAAAGCTGCACATCTTCGTACAATGATAGTGATTAGTGAAGTTGAATTTTTAACTTGCACCCCACGGAAGAAATAAAAACTAAATTGCGAAAAAAGAGCTCCAAATTGTCAAACTCCATGCGCCTGAAAATCGCCCACATTGACTTTAGTGTAAATGCCGTCATCAACAGAACCCAAAAACTAAAGCACCGTCTCCACATTCCTCAATATGATAAATAGATGAGTTAGGCCTATGTAAGAAAATTATATTAAATGTGAATAATACATTTAAGTTAACAGCAATAAAAAATCATTTTCTCGATTTGGTTAGTCGGGAAACACTCCTGTAGGTGTAATTGTTATTATTTACTACAATTCAGAAATTAAAAAAGTCCGCCCCAACCGGGATTTGAACCACGGGTCTCCCACATTCCAATGAATGATGAATGTGAAATGAAGGAATGTGGGAGACCCGTGGTTCGAATCCCGGTTGGGACGGACTTTTTTAATTTCTGAATTGTAGTAAATAATAAAAAATCATTACCTATTTTACTTGCCCCTCCTACCTACCAATAAATTTTTGCTAGGTGGGTCGCGAACATTTGGCGTTCTAAAAAATGGGTCGTGGTCCTTAAAAGTTTGGGAAGCACTGACCTAGCTATTATGATGTTGAATTTAATTTGTCTCGAAAGGTAGTTTTTGAGTTTAGGCCCTAACCTACTAGAAAGAAGCAATGTCCGTACGTACGCATTGAAACAGCTGGCCAACAGCCCATCATCTCGCAGTTTGGGCCTAGGCCTACCACTTTCATCAGTGACCGTATGAATTTATTTACACTAGGCCTAGGCCTACTCTTATGGTAGGCCTACAGCCAATCAAATCTTTGACCATATGAATAATTTTGCACTATAACTTATTAATTTATAATTACTGTTGACCGGAAGACTATCCACAACGTTATCAAAATGCATTTTCTTCATTTTTAGCACTGCTGGGTCGCTGTCCGTAGCCATTGACCGAGTTAAGCATCGTTTACAATTGGTTCCAAGGCGTAAGATGCATGTCTTAAGGCATAATATTTTGTATTGCCAAGCATAGGCCTATGTTTCAATTGGTGTGTTCTTAACTCGGCCTAAGTCGTAAGGCATAGGCCTACCTAAGCCCAAGTCATAACGAATTGCCCAAAATCTCATTTTTACGACGAGACAAACCAGATCAGAACATTGAGCTGTGTGTGTATGAGAGTGAGAAATACTAAAAGAGAGCGTCTAATACTAAGGCTGTTGTAAATAACTCACTTTTTTTACCACTTAGACCTAACCTTGCTCCTTAAAGCTTGCACCTTACGGCTTACGCCTTAGAACTAATTGCGAACGATACTTTACATACCGTAGTGCCTTGGGTAAAAGTGAAGGGTTATTCAGCGATGTTTTTTTATCCTTTTTTGTTAAAAAACACCAGAAGAACCATAACAGAGCAATTTTAAATAATTTTTAAACAGGCGCGTACACAAGTGTTAGTGTTACATAATAAAACACAAAACAACAAGTACTAACAACACGGCCGAACAAACAACCACTAGATCACTTCCACACGCAGCCATCTTCGAACTCAAATCCAGCCTAAAACCAGAGCTATCAACTACTATGAATTCCAAAATGAAATTCGATGAACAACTGACTGGGGGGCGTTGCCCCCCCCAACCCACAGGAAAGGCTTTAGTTGCCAGAACTACAATAGGCCTACATCATTCCCCCACCCCGCCGTCGCTCCAGCCGACATAGGCCTACAACACACTCACTCACAAGGTAAACATCAATATGTCAATTAACACAAACCTTTCAAATGACCTAAAAACATACCCAAATGAGCGTGCACCAAATTAAGACACTCCACAAACCATGTAAATAACACCGCTCAATCATTTAAATTACCTTCCAAAGTAATTTCGGTCCGCTGAGTGATTCTTCACAATTACCGTGCCTTGATAGGCCTAGGCCTACCGGAACTTCTTCGGTTGGGGGGGTCCAAAATAAAATCATCATGATTATACTGTTTTATAGCCTACACAAAAAAACTAGACTAGCCTACAAAACTTTGTACGTTTCTATTTTTGGAGACAGTCCTTTTCGGTTAAAAGTCCTTTAAATATTCAAAATAGAAACGTTAGGCCTAAAAGGTTTTGGAGTTTTGTGATGTGTATTTTGGAGTATTTTAGTGAAAAACATGATGATTTTATTTTGGATAACCCCAACCAAAGAAGTTCCCTGGGCCTACAGCCTAGGCCTACCGGTAGGTCTAGAAGAAGGCCTAGCTAGCCATATAGGCCTAGGCCCCTTAGGCCTACCAGTACTTCTGTCGTTGGTGTGGGCCAGTTTTTTAACACTGTTTTTCTTCAGTAAAAACAATGAAAAACAACCTAAAATGAGTAGCCTAATATTTTATAAATAGTCATTTATATTATTAAAAAATACACTTACATGTTTCATTACATTATGTTTTATTAATAATTGTAAGCTATAAGTAGCGAGGAGTGACGCGGCCTAGGCTTACGAGGCGTAAACAGGGCATTTGTCATCGTAAAATGCAACATGGCGGACAGTACCAACCTTTTTCACTAAAATACTTCACTTACAAAACCTTTAACGTTGCTATTTTAAATATGAAGGAATTTCAATGGAAAAGTACTTTCACTTGAAATAGCGACGTTAAAGGTTTTGGGTTTGAAGTTTTTTTTTGTTACTATAACAGCAAAAACGTGATGATTCTATTTTGTTATTTTTTATAAGCCTATGTTCTTGTCAGGGTACCCTTCCAGTACGTCTGCACGGCAGGCCTAAATGATGGCGGCCCGAAAACAGTGAAATATGCGAGTGATTAGTAAGAGTAATTAACCTAATAATTGTATATTTTCAGAGTGATTAGTGTTAATAAATCGTTAATAATGAGTTATTCTTTATTTATTTCTCACTTGGAAGTTGTTTTTCATTGTTTTTATTGAAGAAAAACAGTGTTAAAAAACTGGCCCACACCAACGACAGAAGTGCCGGCTTACCTACCTAGGATCCTCTAGCTTAGGCCCTAGGCCCCCTAGGCCTACTTCTTCGGTTGGCATGGGCCAACTTTTTAACAAGGGAAAAAGTAGGTTAGGAGGAGGTGGTGGTCCGCGCCCCCCCCCCCCAACCTACTTTTCCCCTAACATCGCAGTGTTAAAAAGTTTGCTGTGGCTATTTAACCATAGCTACGGAAAAATTACGTTATACAATTTAACCGTTGACTACTACGGTAAATTTAAGCATGCTATTTTAACCGTAGCTACGGGAACGGCGGTAGAGTTTAGCCGTAGACTTTAGGCCTAGGCCTACGGAAGATTTACGACCACTAAACCGAAGCTACGGACAAGTTTCGTACCTTTAATAATTATTCTATGGTGTTTTATGACTATAGATGAAATTGTTGCACGCCATAGGCGGCCAGCCTAGACGTAAACATTAGGGCTTTGTGTATCCAATCCCTAGGGTGTTATTGCGGTACTTTTTCGGTTGGTATGGACGGTTTTTTAACACTGTTTTTTTTCAATAAAAACACTGAAAAACAACTACCGGTAAGTAGTTTTGTAACAAAAAGGATTTCGGGTGCGCTCTTATCGATTATATCCTAGAACTAGCGCGGCGCAGGGTAACCAGCTGAAAGTTCGGCTAACCCTAACGCAAGTAGTTATGTAAAACCGGTCCATACCAACCGAAAAAGTTCCGTTATTGCTTCCGTCCTACATAGGCCTTACACATGTACAGTAGTGCGAATCTATTTGTAGGATTCATTACTTTCGAGACTGTGGCCTGGGTTTTCAGGCATAATTTATGATATCGAATTCTCTAATAGGCCTTTGCTCTAGCCAAAATGTGTTTTAGAATTGACTTGACCCAAAGAATCTGCATCAAAACGATCGCATGTAGGCCTAAACATGACTAGGCCTAGAATAGTCTAAATCGCGTAGGCCTAGGCCTGAAGAAGATGCGGAGGGGGAGGGGCTTACGGGATTTATGTTGCCGTCTTTCTATGCAGTCATGAAGGAAATTGAAGCAAATAAAATACAATCTGCATCAAAGTGATCGCATGTAGGCCTAAACATGGCGTTACGGCACCAAAAAGTCTAGAACTCTAGGCCTAGGCCTGAAGAAGATGGGGAGGGGGAGGGGCTTACAGGATTCATAATGCCGTCTTTCTACGCAGTCATGAAGGAAATTGAAACAAATAAAATACAAAAAAAACTTTAACGTTCTATTTTAAATAGGCCTATATAGGACTTTCGAAAAACCTTGTGTTGCATCAAATGATAATTTTGCATCAATAAACACGTGATTGCAGTCAGGTTGTCAAAACAGGAATGGCGCCGGCGGCCTCCGCGCCGATCCCGCGGACGATTCGGATACCTTCGATTATTTCCGCTGATCGTTTTGCTACGGACGATTTGTTATTGTTAATTTGTCCGTAGCCTACGGTTAAATAGCCACTTCGTAAAAAGTTTGGGCCCATGCCAACCGAAGAAGTGCCAACCTACCTACCTAGGGTCTAGCCTAGGCATAGGGCTAGGGCCTAGCCTAGGCATAGGGCTAGGGCCTAGGGGCCTAGGCCTATGAAGGAGAACAGGGTTAGGCCTAGCTAGGCCTATGAATAAGAATGCCTGAAGCAAGGGAAAAATGTTTAAATCGACGGAATGCTCTTGCCAAAGCTGGGAGAGGGTAGGCCTAGGCCTAGGGGCTAGGATAATTTTTTACGCTGAGGCTATTCGACCGTAGCTACGGGAAAATTACGTTTCTCAATTCGTCCGTAGCATGAACGAACATCGGCGGAAATCACCGAAGGTACTCGAACTGTGGGTACGGAAAAATTAGGCCTGCTAATTTAACCGTAGGAACGGGAAGTAAATTACGTTAATTCAATAATAACCACTCTGAAAATATACGAATTATGTTATAATTAATAAAGATTGAACACAAACACTACCATTTCACTGTTGCCGGCGCGCCATGTTTATTATGACATTTACTTAGTAGGCCTACCAACCTTTTCAATAAAAATACTCTACTTACCAAACCTTTAACGTTGCTATTTTAAATCTTAACTCGTTTTTTAATAAAATACTCTACTTACCAAACCTTTAACGTTGCTATTTTAAATCTAAACTCGTTTTTAACGGAAAGGATTTCGGGTGCGCTCTTATCGATTGTATCCTAGAACTAGCGTGGCGCAGCACTTTTTAAACGCTTTTATCATCTAGAATTGTGTTTGCGACGGGGACGAATGTAGTGAAATCATTTGTAGAAAAAACATGGACCCAAATAGAATGGTAAAAAAAAAAACGACCAAACGAAAATTTGAACCGCCGGACCTATCGCATAGAATTCGGACGCGCTACACTCTGCCACAATGCACTGTGATATTTGAAGCTATTGGCCTAGTTACGTGGTATCCCGCGGACGATTCGGATACCTTCGATTATTTCCGCTGATCTTCGTTCATGCTACGGACGAATTGAGAATCGTAATTTTCCCGTAGCTACGGTTAAATAGCCACTTCCAATTTTGTATCCATAAGGGTAGGCCTAGGCCTACGTGATTGCTCTCGAAGAGAGGTTGCCCACCAATTTACATTGGGCATAGGCTAGGCCTAGCCTAGGCCCTAGGCCTAGCCTAGCCCTACCATGACAATAAAGTGGGACTAGGCCTAGGCTAGGGCCTAGGCTACCTAGGCCAGGGTCTAGGTAAGCCTAGCCTAGGCCTAGGCCTTAAGCCGTAATGTGCTCAATTCAACAAAGATTTGTTGGTTTGAAGAAGACTGCTTCATAAGGATTGAAATGCGCTATCATCTCAAAACATTACGTTAGGACTAGCCCTGGTAGGTACGGCAAAGGTAAGGCCTAGCCTAGGTCCAGGACCTTACCCCTAGGCGCCTAGCTAGGCAAATGACAACCCAGATTAAAATGCACATTTACAAAACACGGAAAAATTATCAGCAGCGAAAATTAGAAATTATATACGTAGTGTGTTTATATCCTATAAAATTATATATATATCATCAAATAAAAGAATTTTAAAGCTACAAAAACATTTTCTTACCGGCAACGTTCCACAGCTCGAGAGAATCCTGCCGCCGCCATTTTCACTATTAGTTGTGTGTGTGTGAACGTGAAGTTTGTGCTTGGAGATGTCACGCAAGAACCAATGATCTCTATTTACAGAAATGGATCGCGTATTACGAGTTTAAGACGACGTCACACCAACTGTCATGGCCGATTTATCAACGATAAAGATTCCTTAAAGATTCGAAAATGAAAATCAATCAATGTGTATTCTTCTATTTTAATATAAACATTTTAGCAAGGAATCCAAGGATACAATGTTTTGTTTTAACATTTAAATACTGGGACCCCGAGAGTTTCAGATGACGTCACACACTGTCATGTCCCTGCTTTCTTTCCCTATGGTCATATCTATAATACTACTATGCATCATTGGTCATGGCCTACTGGTGGGCAAAAATTAAATTGGCGCCATCTCGCCATCTAATCACACACGGCACATTTGGCAGTTGAAACCAATTTGAATAGTAATGTATTCTAATATCTGTTATTAACGTTTACCAAGGAAACAATTAAATAATGAAGCTCTATTTTTTCAAACACAATTTAAAAGCTGGGACCCTGTAAAAGCAGGTCTTTGTCCATAAGGGCATTGATTAGAGAAGGCTATTAGCCTTCTTTAATCAACGATAAGGGCTATTCCAGCTGGCCACTTTCAACGCTTTATTTGTGTTTGTATTGTTTTATTAGTCACTGGATTACCTGGATATTAGAATAACAAGACATAGAATAAAATTATAAACATATGCATGCAGGGCAATATGCAATAGGGCACAAAATGAAATTGCAATTTGTTTCTGTAATAACAATACTTTTATTCGGGACAATATTAATAATTTTTGGGCAAATTTTGGACTTATTCTAGCCCATTAATTAATCCACTGTTTTCAATGCTTATAGCAAGAGAGATGATTTTTTCTGACTTTTAATGTTCCTATCGGTTACATTTTTGTGGTTTCAAAATTCAATGATTGGCTTTTTGAAATTTCTCTCCGTTTTGTTATTTTTCACCCCCATGCGATAAAACAATTTTTTTTGGAAACTTAGAACAACAATTTTTTTTAGCAAAATTCAAATTGGGTTATTTTGTTATTTTTGGCACCCCTTCAAAGCTTCTTTAAAAAAGACTTTATGACTCGTCATAGTAATTCAATGGCCTTCAATGGGTTAAAACTTAAAAGATTGAATTGAATGGCATAATGGGTTTCAAATTGTACAAGCTAAGCACGAGCGAAATGTTTTGCAAACACTGAGTCAAATATAAGGTTTCCGACTCCTTTTTAAAATATGTACATTCCAAAGTTACATTATTGTTTAGTACTTGAGTAATAGGGACACTGTATGCGCTTAATTGTATTTATCGGTGTATTTTTATCGCTATTATTGAGAGGAGTAGGCCTACACATGTGCATTAGTTTGGTTTTTGTACAATTTATTACCAACTAAATTTTAATCGTCATGACCAACATTGCAAATTACGAAAGTCCTCTGCCATATTATACTTCTGCCAGTGGAGTATCCAGGAATTCATAAATGAGGGGGGGAGGGGAGTTCAATAAATTAATTCATAGATGTAGGCTATACCGAGGGCTAAATGCCCCCCACTTTCACCTTCAAAGTACACTTCAAAGTACACCTTCAAAGTAATTTTGGTGAAAATCGGGAGTTTTAAAACATCACAATGCCCAACTTTTTATCTACTAAAAGTCTAAAATCCTGCATTTAATCCAAACGTTTTCTATTTCAAGGTAATTTTAGCGAAGATCTGCGTTTTAAGCATCACAAATGACCAACTTTTATATCTACTGAAATCTTCTTTTGGTCAGATGGCAATTATTTGCCTCTAGTATTGCTTCATTGAAACGTTAAAGTGCACTTTAACACTTTTTTTTTTTTGCCAAAATGGGGGTTGCACCCATGGGCGCCGGCAGGAATTTTGGCAGGGGGGGGGGCAAAAATTATAATTTGTATTTTGTTGGAAAAGCACAGGGGGGTTAGAAGCGGAGCCCCCCAACAATAGCGCCGCAGACGAATTTTTTGAAAATCAGGTTTTTAGAATGCGTTTGGTGGGTTTTAGAAAAAAAAGTAGTGGGCTGAATACGATACCAAAATTATGTAATTTTTGTGCAGTCGATACTCGGATCTAGAAAACCACCGAGCCTAGATCGCTTGAAGCGAGCCAGCCGAGCGTGATAAACACTTCACTGCAACTTGGTGGGGAGGTTATGAGTGTAGTTATAGTTTAGCATCAGGCTGTGACGAGTTCGGCTTGAAATTGGACTGAAGTAGGCGGGCTTAGTTTTGTTGATATACGCCTCGGACTAGATGAAACAGGTCCAGTTATAAGCCGGACTAGAACCCTTGGTAAACGTAGTGAGTGAATATACAGTTTTGTCACCCTTGTCAGTTGTCTGTATGATAGAACTAAAATATGTCCCCAATTGTCAGAGAAAAATAAAACTAGGAACACTCCGCTCCCGATCAGATCATTAAATATATTAATATTAATTTTCAATGGATGAATTTTGGTTTCACAAATACATTTTATATGTAATAACGAATATCGCCTGTTAAAATTTATTTTTTCCTGAAATCCAGGGGGGCAAGTGCCCCCCCCGGGTCCCAGCGCCCATGGTTGTACCTCTTATCTCCCCCTCCCTTCTTGGATACACAACACTGGCCTTCTGCTATAGCTAATTCCTTATGTATTGGTAGAATCATCAGCATAACTCAATGCTACATCTTGGCCATCCCATTCACATGCAATAAATATAACTGATACCCTAAAATGATGATACAAATTTTCTTCAGTTTGTTGGATTTTACCTATTTTTACCATGAAATAGCGATGAAGCAGGCGTGGATTGATGTTCGGGCCTCGGCGAGTTCCTTGTTCTGCAGCCATAAATCATTACATCTGAATACAACTTGGCACACTTGATATCACTGAACTTAGACATGTTTTGATTTTGGGTACTACAATCTAAGAAAAAATTCTCATAAAAATGTACTTTTAGGGCAACGATTAATCAACATGACCTCGCTGCTCCGCACCTTTTCTCTGCTGGCACAATGATGCGCGTGTTTGTTCTCGGGCTCGCAAGATCACAGTTGGTTCCCTCGCATTGTTGATGGCAGACATGGTTCGTTCACTCTTGCCAAGAAGGCTCACAACTTTTTTTTATTATTCTACTGTATTCAGGGCCAGTTTCTGATTACATAAATATCAAATTTTTGTTATTTATAAAATATTTTCAGTCATAAAAGTGAGCTTAAAGTTTTACACGTAATAATGGCGGGAAAAACAGGGCAATACGTCATAACCCTACAACCAATCACCGTGTGGTCATTGAAAAAAAATCATTTTTGCTGATTATCTTACTTATAGAAAAAAGCCTTTTTGGAATGAAATTTGTTCCCAGTATGATTAAAAATGCTAATAAACAATAATTTGTACATCAATATATATAACATTTGCAAATTTGTGTATACATTTAAAACAATAATGGTTTTATGATAACATTAATAAAGAAAATGTCAACAATGAACTGTTGTTTTAACACGAGCTGGTGAACGGCCGAGAGGTGAATTTAGCTCCGTGATCTAGAAGACCGTGGTCAATTTCATTCATAAACATCGCTGTTTTAGGGTTATGACGTCACACGTCTTTTCACAATAAAATCGCGGGAAAGAGTAAACGTAAAACCTTGTAGGCCTCTGTGGAATAGTCAGTTTTCACTTTAGAGTGTTATAAACTACGACGAATCGACGATGGTGTTTTTAAGGAAATATCTACTGATTCTGTACACCAGCGCTAATATCTAGGGAAGGCTCCTTCCCTATTGACGACAATGACAATAATGACGACACGAAACAGTAATCATTGGATAATAATCACCGAAAAAGTTCATCCATCAATGCGACCGGAAAAGCGGCTGAGTGCATAGCAACATAGCGAACCTAGCAGTCAAGTCTTAACTTGGTGACCCACAGCTGCAGTGTAACGCTCTTGAAAGTTCAAAAATTATTTGCTCCTTCATGTAGGTACCCCGGTACTCAACACATGACTCGAACACTCGTCCAACGACTTTGGCGTTTTCCTAGAAAACTCTTCTCAGATATGTTTTTTTTCTTTTGTTAGCTCTCTTTGAGTGACCAAACAGGGTCATTAAAAAAAAAAATCATGCACGAGAATTGGCATCACCTTTCTGAGTATGCACCAAAAAAGTTATATTGATTGATAGAAAAATGTAGGCGTAGTTTGAACTACTATAAAAACAAGGATCTTGGGTAAAATCGCGTCGAAAATAAGATGAACCAGGGCAGAACCTGAGCGTCCACCGACGTTTCATCTGTACTACGTCAGACATTTTCAAGGTTGACGGTGACTCTACGGAGGTTGGAGTCACAGTGGTACGCACAGAAGGTACGGGGCGGCGAGGTTATATAGAACTTCAGCCGAGGCTATATAAGGCGGGCGCTGCGTGCTTGCCAACCACTGTGACTCCAACCTCCGTAGAGTCACAGTCAACCTTGAAAATGTCTGACGTAGTACAGACGAAACGTCGGTGGACGCCCAGGTTCTGCCCTGGTTCATCTTATTTTCGACGCGGTTTTACCCAAGATCCTTGTTTTTATCCTATGACGGGCCGCGAAAACCTACAACAATCCATATAGTATATATATATATATATATATAATACTATATAGGCCCTACCTTTAAACAAAACCAGTCAAATCAAAACTCTAGTATCTAAAGGTATGGTCGACAGAAAAATATGCTACTCCGTCAACCGCCATTATCTGCTTTTAAAATCAGGAAATACAATGTCAATAGTCTATCTGGGACAAGCCGAAAACATGTGTCGTGCTACTGTACAGGTAGGCCTACTGGTATATTGAGAAATTAATTACTAAATTGATACACGATTATACAATTATTGATTGTGAATTAGGGATCTTATCATGGTGGCAAGGGAGAAGGATATATTTTGATCTAAGAGTGGTCATTTGTTTTTGTCGAAAGAAAAAATGAAGGAAGTTTTGTAAGCCAATTCTGTATATACCATTGGTCAGAGGAGTAGGGTGTTACAGCAAGTTATCCACCTGGAGAACGGGATGATTGATCTTGTAGGTAAAAGCTTAACATGTTATGGAAGTTTGGTATTCCGACGAAAATATTTTGTAACTGGTTGAAGATTAACCGTCATCATCCCTACACCAGAAACAAATGAATTTGGTGCATTAAAACCCAATTGTTGTTCATTTGGGAGTAGAAATAAACAACAAAGTATATCCATTCCATAGCATGTGGTTTCAGATGTGATTTTTTCATCACTCTCCAAGTTTGTCAAAAACAATACACTTCCTAAAACTTATATTTACATAATATAATCCATTTATAGTTGTAAATGGGATGAATCGATGTAAGCAAATTAAATGCTTGTTTCAATTATATTGGTGATAAGTGATAACATGAATATGATGACATGAATAATGTCAATTGTGGACAAATGAAAAGAAGAATTTGAGGTACATGAAAACAGCGTTTTGTGTATACTTAGATGTTACAAAGCGCTATTTTTTAACTAAAACTAAAGTTTTCCAGTCCTATTTTATTTTATTTAACATAGTATTTATAATTTTTTTATAAACAATTTAATTCAGTTGATATTAATTCAAACTTTATGACATAATTTCAAAATTAAAAATAATAGAAAACTTCATAAACAAGTTTTTTAAGATGTCCAAAAAATAGATGCTACAAAACACTATGAAATAAAAAGTCACTAGAAAATGCTATGTACACGTACCTAGTGATAATGATCGTGACTTGTATATTAAGTTGCACAGTACCTGCAACAAAAACTGGCACTTTCTATTCTAATTGCCTCCGTTTTTCAATTCTTTCTTCCGTTGATGCTTCAGTCTCAAAATTTTCAATCAAGTTCAAAATAATTTAGAAAACTAATTTCCTATAAGACCTAGTCTTACTCATGAATGAATGCTTAATAAGTGCTTAATAAGTGAATGCTTGATTTGATAATGCATAAAATATACATATAAAATAAATGATAACATACAAATACCAATAAGCCAAAAAGTCTTCCCAAATTACTGACACCTCTTGTTTAACATGGTAAAAATTAAATAAATAAAAAACGTAAACACTCAATTTGAGAGCATGTTAATTTGTAACAGTATAACAAGTGTACAAAAAAAATGCATTAAATATAAAATGTAACATGTTAACTGTACAATGAGGCCGAGTTCTAACACCAGGATGTGCCATTCCTGAAAAATACTGCACGAACCAAGGTGACTGGTCAAAACAATGTTGCATCAAAATTAAAACAAATGGAAGCACTATCAGCTAAACCCAAGGCAATTTTTGTAAACAAGCAATTTAGTTGTTATACTTTGTGCTCTCCTGCCATCTAAATAAACCAGGATTCATTTAAGAGTCGGGGCACTGAGCTTGGCCCAACTCAAATGCACACATTCAGGTGTTGAAGATATCTCCTGAACGGTCGGTAATATCATTACTAAATTTTGCATGAATGTTAAAAAGTACTTTTTTATGATATATCCGCACTTGGTTGCAAAAAATAAGCCTTTAAGATCCATTGCATTGACATAAGTCCAAAATGGAAAAAAATAGGAAATCCAAAACATGGATTTCAATTCTGGAAATTCCCACCAAACAGTTTATCTTACGATAAAACCAAATCAAGCTGCGCTTTCACATCAATTGAAACGTTAAAATCCAGTATGCAAATTTGCGTTAAAAAATCTGTAAACTTGGAATAAATTCCCAAAGTTGACCAAAATGGAATAAATTACGGTGATTTCACTAAATTTTTAATTCAAAATCAATGAATGAATTATGGAATATGCATACTGGATATCATAGATGTATTCTTTATTAACGTTAGTGTGAAATTTGATAACAGTGTTATAAACCGTTAACCCGAAAAACAGAATTCTGAGCGCCTAAACTCCTCTACGTGCCAGTCTCAGCGACTCTTCTTAATTGTATCACTTGTACTCAACTAAAGTGTTTTAAAATCCTGTACCTATGGTGCAGCAACGTCTGCTTGTTTCGATGTTAATAATTAAACTAAACATGTATGCATTATCAAATATACATACTGGTAATAAAATATCATTAATAAATAACATGTAGTACTTAGTACAAATTACAAATATTCTATATACAATATATAATAGTCTACTATAAAGTTGTTAGGACATTTTGTATAAGTTAAAATTCGATTTAAACAGGTGGCTCCATTTATAAACTTGATATTCTATAATTATATTATAATAAAATAAATAAATAAAAAAGACAAAATGAAACGGAAGTAAATTGTCCTATCTTTTAACTTTACATAGCCTAATCGTACACTGAGCAGATCTACACATTAAACTGCAGTGGAATACTTTTTTCCATCACGAATAGCTTGATTAGGTGAGATGAACTGGGGGTACCATTCCTGAAACCAATTCAAACTTGTTGAAAAGAGATATATTAAAGGTATATATATATATATATATATATGAGTTTTAAGACTTTCGTGGTTGGTATATGATGTCATTTTAAAATTTTACGGTAAAACCACGTACCTTGTTAAAATTGGAGTCCTAGTTGGACGTTGTCGGGTGAATGCAACGTTTCGCCAATGTTGCAATTGGCCTCTTCAGGCGAGCGTCGAGCTGTTACCAGGCCGAGCACTGTCACTGCACTGACTTGTTGATGTCTTGGTGCCTCGTTGCGTCCGCGCAGGCTCTGACGTGTCAATAAACCCAGGCGGTCTCGTATCAGAAGGTGCGGGGCGGCGAGGTTCTTTGGCGTTGGTCAGCTTTTCCCTGGTTCGGCTTCTAGTGGTAGGCCCGTTTTGTAGTCTGTCTTGAGTAGGAGCATCATTAACAGCTATTGTAGTTTGGTCACAAGTGGGAGGGGTGTGAGTGACCCCTGCTGACCTGAGTTGTCTGGTACTCGTAGGCACAATAGCTGCATTCCTTTTTTGCCTCGTGTTAGTCAGTGGCGCTATTGTCTGTACCACCATTGGAGAATTGACTGAAGATTCACTAGGTTTAATATTATTACTTAATATTATTTTTTTAATATTATAACTCAGGTCAGCAGGGGTCACTCACACCCCTCCCACTTGTGACCAAACTACAATAGCTGTTAATGATGTTCCTACTCAAGACAGACTACAAAACGGGCCTACCACTAGAAGCCGAACCAGGGAAAAGCTGACCAACGCCAAAGAACCTCGCCGCCCCGCACCTTCTGATACGAGACCGCCTGGGTTTATTGACACGTCAGAGCCTGCGCGGACGCAACGAGGCACCAAGACATCAACAAGTCAGTGCAGTGACAGTGCTCGGCCTGGTAACAGCTCGACGCTCGCCTGAAGAGGCCAATTGCAACATTGGCGAAACGTTGCATTCACCCGACAACGTCCAACTAGGACTCCAATTTTAACAAGCTACATGGTTTTACCGTAAAATTTTAAAATGACATACATATATATATACACACAAATGTTTATTTAAACTTGGTTTTATAGTAGGTGACTTTGATGATGACAGTCAAGGCACTTTTTTAATTTCTGCCTATAATACCATCACATATACAAATAATAATACACGTAAAAATAACCACAAAAACCTTAGAACTTTCATGTAATAAATGGAAGGTATACATATATATTGATTAATAGCAATTGTTGTAAAAGTTTGCCCCAACTTGTAATCATACTTCCATATAATATCAGGAAGTTCTGATATATATATATATGTTATATCGCAGACTTTCACGGATTGAATATGCAGACATTGTATTTTCGGGTAGTCCGTGTGGTTTTATTATTAGTTCCAACGTTTCGGGCAGTTCTCCCTGCCCATCTTCAAGGAAATTTAAAACATAAAACAATATCAAAACAAACAAAACCTTACTTCTTAACAAACACTGCAACTGGATACAAAGACAAAACCAAAAAGCTTAGAAAACATAGGTACTAATGACAACATATTATGAACATCCAGATATTGAGCCATCTACTCGTACGCTGAGGTCATCTAAAAAGTAATAGAGTGTGTTGATGTCTTCACAGTTTTTAAAATATCTGGATGTTCATAATATGTTGTCATTAGTACCTATGTTTTCTAAGCTTTTTGGTTTTGTCTTTGTATCCAGTTGCAGTGTTTGTTAAGAAGTAAGGTTTTGTTTGTTTTGATATTGTTTTATGTTTTAAATTTCCTTGAAGATGGGCAGGGAGAACTGCCCGAAACGTTGGAAAAAATAATAAAACCACACAGACTACCCAAAAATACAATGTGTTCATATATATATATTTATGTAATCGGTTTTTCGGTTTCAATGCCACGTATATTTTCATTGGGCCGACGTTTCGATGAAATTTCACCCATCATCTTCAGGGCCAATACAACTTTAAATATAAAAAACGAAAACTACATTACATTGATAAATACAATAATGTAGTTTTCGTTTTTTATATTTAAAGTTGTATTGGCCCTGAGAATGATGGGTGAAATCTCATCGAAACGTCGGGCCCAATGAAAATATACGTGGCATTGAAACCGAAAAACCGATTACATTAATACATATCGGCCACAAAAACCTTCAAAAACAAATATATATATATATATATATGTGATAAAAACAAGGATCTTGGGTAAAACCGCGTCGAAAATAAGATGAACCAGGGCAGAACCTGGGCGTCCACCGACGTTTCGTCTGTTCTACGTCAGACATTTTCAAGGTTGACTGTGACTCTACGGAGGTTGGAGTCACAGTGGTTGGCAAGCACGCAGCGCCCGCCTTATATAGCCTCGGCTGAAGGTTATATAGAAAATAGGTGCGGAACGGCGAGGTCATATCGTGAAAAGGTGCGGGGCGGCGAAGTCATATCGAAAAAATATACGGATTGTGGCAATTGAGAAACAAAATAGCACAGCTTACTGTAGTGAAACCTTTTTAGTCCGGCTTCTTGTCAAAGGGCCAAATTGCAGATTCCATAATTCTAAGCACGAATAACATTTCAAAAGACAACCAATCAGGCCCTTTGACAAGAAGCCGGACTAAAAAGGTTTCACTACAGTAAGCTGTGCTATTTTGTTTCTCAATTGCCACAATCCGTATATTTTTTCGATATGACTTCGCCGCCCCACACCTTTTCACGATATGACCTCGCCGTTCCGCACCTATTTTCTATATAACCTCGCCGCCTCGCACCTTCAGCCGAGGCTATATAAGGCGGGGGCTGCGTGCTTGCCAACCACTGTGACTCCAACCTCTGTAGAGTCATAGTCAACCTTGAAAATGTCTGACGTAGAACAGACGAAACGTCGGTGGACGCCCAGGTTCTGCCCTGGTTCATCTTATTTTCGACGCGGTTTTACCCAAGATCCTTGTTTTTATCCTATGACGAGCCGCGAAAACCTACAACAATCCATATACACACATATATATATATATATATATATGAATACATGGTTTTTAAGTATAAGCCTACTTTAAGGCAGGACATAGTTATCTATTCATAGCAATTGTCATAAAAGTTTGAGGAAAAAGCCAGAGGTTCTGGATTCGAATTCAAGTCGGGGCAAACTTTTACGACAACTGGCATTTGAACAATGACAATTGCTATGAATCAATAACTATGACCATAAATCAGGCTTATGATTAAAAACCATGTATTCATAATATATTGTACCATATTAGAGACATAAATTAACCTCTACCGGGGATTGACCCTGGGACCTCTGCTGTCCGGGCAGATGCTCTTGCCAACTGTGCTATGAAGACAACAGTAAATATTGACTACTTATTGGTTTATCTCCTACTATAAAACCAAGGCTAAACATATATGTATACTACTATATATTTTATAACAAGTAACTTAGAATATTTTAGCTAACACATATATTTTAGTGTGGTGGGTCATGTGGGCTTGGGACATTTATGTCATATTAGTAGTACCAAAAATTGGTCAAGATGACAGGTGTAGCCTAATATTAGAGATGGCAGTATAATTTAACAAATAATTAACAAATCTTGCAATATAGACCTATAGTGGTTCCAACAAAAGAATACAGATACAGTAGGTTGAAATTGTTTTCCCAACATAACAATTTTGTTAACTCTATTCACGCTAGCTCAGCGTGGATCTAGCACACGGAGGCACTCTGTGATCTAGCACAGATAATTTTTGCTTGCGTTGGTAAAATATATTTTTCTTTCATACACAGGGGCGACATTCCTTTCTCTGCACATTCTTACTACCCCCACTACTACAAAGCATCTGCATTCTTTCGTTGGAGCTAGTATAGCAGTATTATGCCATGTTAACGCAACTTACAATCACAACACACTGAACGATTATTTTCTGTTAACACAAATTTGACAGATAAATCGCAATGATATAAAATCGCCAAGATTATAATTCTAAAAAACAGCATAATCACACACATAATCACAACTTCATTCGCTTGAGTCACAAAACGAAGTTTTTATTGATTTGGATTTATCAGTTTGTCTTAGGAGTTTGTAAGTGACTTTAGGCCTCAAAGACAAATTGAGCTGATGCTTAACTTTGCATGCATACACTATTGCTAAGATTAAAAATGCTTTGTGTTTGCTCATGTCAAGACTGAATTTGTCATGAAATGTTATATAATGAGTGTAATCTAATAAATTTTTATTATTATAACTTCTTCGCTTGTCCCCTTAGCGAGATGTGATGAATATCATAATGTAGCTTGTAAAGCAAAAAGCTAAATAACTTTCATAGTCATAGAATGATATCTCAATTTAGTCTAGGAGAAGAAGAGAAGAGACTGCCCATTTCATGTTGCCATGTGTTGTTCATGGTAAAACTGTACTTTGTGCATTTGAAATGATTATAATAATAATAATAATAATAATAATAATAATAATAATAATAATAATAATAATAATTATTATTATTACTAGGAAGCTTCGTAAACGCTTTTTCAGGCGCGTTGTTGGATGAGCACACAGTGTTTAAACACAAAAAAAGCGTAAAATTGCGATTTTCATAAGAATTAATTATTCAATTACACTCAAATTTTACACAAATATATTAATTCATAAAATTAAGGTTCTGTGAAAAAATTATTACAGTCGGATAAAGCATGTAGGTGTAATAAGTTGAAGAAATTTAAAAAATAAAATAAAAAATCGTAAAATTGCAATTATCATAAGAAATAATTTTTCGATTCCGCTCAAATTTCACACGGACATATCAATTCATAAAATTAAGGTTCTGTAAAAAAATCATTATAATCGGATAAAGCATGTAGGTGTTATAAGCTGAAGAAAGTTAAAAAATCGTAAAACTATGATTTTCATGAGAAATAATTTTTTGATTACTCTCAAATTTCACAAGAATATATTAATTCATAAAATAAAGGTTCTTCGTAAAAATCATTACAATCGAATAAAGCATGTAGGTGTTAACAGTCGAAGAAATTTTTTTTAAATAAAAAAAAATCTTAAAATTGCAATTTTTATGAGAAATAATTTTTCGATGGCGTTCAAAAACGTGGCAGTTCTAAGTTCAGAGATTTCGAAGGCCTCCAGAAAATTTCATCTCAATTGGAGTATCGGTTTAGCCGGAATCGTGTTAACAAACACACAAAAATACAAAAAAAAGAAAGGAAAAAAAAAACATTCCGGATTTTTTTCTCCAGTGTAGTGAAATGGAATCTTCGCTTCGCTCGCTACGCTAATCCAATTATTATTATTATTATTATTATTATTATTATTATTATTATTGTTATTATTATTATTAATAATAAAAGGTTTTTAAGCATATGCCCACTTTGAGAACATTATTATTGATTGATAGCATTTGTCGTAAAAGTTTGCCCCGACTGGGGATCGAACCCAGAATCTCTGGCTTAACGCGCCGCGCCATAGCTCTACCAATTGAGCTACCGAGACACAAGACAAACCTTCACTAAATTGCTATTTGTTGTGATCGATGACAACAATGATAATGATAATTATTATCATTAGTTGTAAGGGGTTATTATAAAATTAATGATAATACAAGTGTGATAATTATGAATATTTGAGAACAATGCCAAAAAACTATTAATCCCTAAATTTTGATTGCCAATTGCACTCTTCTTTCAACCATATTAAGTATAACCAGGGCATCAAACAGAACAGACAGAAACTGCAAATATAGTTACATTAAATAGACTGAAATAGAAGTACAATATTATTTTAGCCTATATTATGGCATTTTGGTTATTTTCGGTTCACATAACTGTCATCATCAAGCTCGAAATTTGAAATATTACAAATAATATATTATTAATATAATCTATAACAATGCGACGATGTTGTTATCGAGAGGTCAAACTTGCTATTCCGAGAGATATACTACATATATTCGACTTGTTGATAAAAACCAAAGTACTTGAATAGAAGAAATGCCAACCCAAACAGACATTTCAACGATGACTTTTCAAAATGGCGAAACTACATCATTGGATGAGCGAAGCGTAGACTTCAATTTCACTGACCACCCAAAAAATTTAGCTCGGGTGGTTTTTTTCTCTTTCTGTCTGTTTGTTCGCGCTCTACCGGGCAAACGGCATATGCAAACTTGATGAAAATTGGAGGGGACCTTCGAAATCTCTGAACTTAGACCTGCCACAGTTTTGGGGATAACTGAAGAAATATTTCTCATGAATATTGTACTTTTACTATTTTTTTAATATATTTTTTAATGCAGTATTTTCGTGATATTTGGGCCGATTCTGACCAAACGGATGGGGCTACAACGTTCATATTTCACATGAACATTAAGATAATGGTGATGTATTGCCTTTTGAAAGAAAAAGTTGAAAAAGTTAGCCAGAATCCATAGAAATAAAGGTTTTAATATGAGTTTTTTGAGGTGTTTAATGATTAACAAGTAGGCCTAACGATAGAAACTTGACAACAATCACCTACAATACGTTCAAAAAGCATATCTTCAGATATTTTATATTCTATTAATTGGTATTACGATAGCAATTAATACTACTTTGTAACAAATATCCTAATTTAACAAAAATGATTTTCCAATGGGACTTGAAAAAGTAAAGAGATCCCACGCATACTAAAAACTTACAAAAAAGCTCATCCATCAACGCGATTAAAAAAAGCGTTCGCGAAGCGGCCTAATATTTATTATTACTCACGTACAATCACAAGAAAATTATATTATTGATGTTTATTCTTGATCATCTTTATAATGAAAACTATCAAAGAAACATCAACGCTTGGTTTCAGCAATATAATAATGATTTTTAAGGGATGGTATAACGAGATGGTAAGATATTGTGCAACAAGTGGAGCCACTTGACATCTAGGCCACGCGTATTTTTGCGGCGTTTAAAGATTGCAGGAAACTCATAATAAAAATAATTTTGATGCATTATCTTCAGGCGCAAACGATTATAGTGACATCAAAGCCAAGTTTGTGCCATGTTGCTTTGTGACGTCCAGTAGTAGTCCTAGCTAAAAAATTATCAAGTTTGGCAATTTTTTTTCGGATTATGGTGAACCCAATATTTTTTCTGTTACTCTGTAACTTCATAACTAGCTAGCCTGAATGTAATACATTTTTTGAGTTAAGTGGGTGAATGCCTCTCCAAAAATACAAAATTATATTTTCGTTCTCACATTCGCGGCCTCTACACAAGAACCAGTATTAAAAAGACTTGAAAAGGGTACCTGGCACCTCCACCAAGCACTTCAAAACAAAATTTGGAGAAAGAAATTAACTTGTTCAAAAGGTAAATTAGGCTAATTAAAAAATATAAATAAAATAAAAATAAAATGAAAGTCCTGCTTTTGGTTATTCAAGTTTCTTGTTCTTATGTTTTTAATTAAAACCTGAATATCAATACAGAAAATATTCTCACATTCGATATTGTATTGCCCCAGTTGAAAGACTAATAAAATGTACCGTAAATAGTAAGGGGTGTGCAAGATTTTGAAGTCAAACTGAGTCTAGCATTAAAAAACTATATTTTCAACCTGAGCCAAGCTTTTTTGAAATGTCCTAAAATGGTACTTGTCGTCTCCCACCTTTATATCGATAACATTTGCACTCACTTCTTGTAGGCTCAAAAACCATTGCAAATATTAGAGTCTATGCTGCTGCATTCTTGTAAGTACCAAACAAGTGATAAAGCTTATTCACTGATTGAAGAACCCGGTGGCTTTTGAAAGGATTTTGGTTTCAATGGAAGTGATTAACAAGCAATCGTGTAAGTGTTACATCTTCTTTTGTGCAATCCTTGCTAGACATCTCTAATTTGCCCCGCGCGGTTGCCACTTGCTTGCTGACTTAACCACCCTATCTTTCCTGCCCTTGATAAGGTTAAACAATAAATAAATAATATTATTTTTAACCTTGGCAACCCTGTATGCAATGGTCACAAAAGCGTCAAGCAGGTCCAGCCCTTCGCCTCATTTGTGGCTAATAGATGACCAATTCCCATCCAGTTCTTCAATCAGTGAATGAGCTTTACCAAATAGGCCTTGGCCTAGGGTTCAATAATGGTGTTTGGGCAGAAAGGTGCTAAAACTGAACTTAGAATGTGAACTTATTAATTTTGGTTTCCTAAATCCAAAAGTCTATACTGTATTTTGCCCAGACATCTGATGGCTTTAACCTACCCCCACCCCCAAGAAAATATCAAAAGTTTGACATTTACATTCATTTTTTCATACGGTAGGCATTATTTATTGTTTGAATTGTATAAATGTTTGAATTGCGAGATGTCTGTAAGGCGGTGACAAGTTAATGAAAATAACTAGCACGACAATGAATTTGGAAGATGATGCAATCTAGATGTTAAGCAATTCGAGGGCGAAGCATTATATTTACGATATGTGATGTAGGCCTAGTTAATAATATTTGCGCAAGTACAATTATAATTAAGATCAACACATTAGACACTTTTACTTTTTGCCTATTAATAGGTAACTGGCTTGGCAAAAATACATGGCTAGAATACCATGACTGAACGATTTTTTTTTTTTTTTTTTTTTATCGTGGGAAACCTGTTATAGGGTGCAATTAGCCCCTCTTCAGGTGAACTAGGTATGTGCGGATAGGAAATTGTGAAGGGATGTCCGAGGGCTGTTTAAGAGGACTTTAAGAGGATCCTTGCATTCGCCTTAACGACTGAGGAAAACCTCGGAAAAAAACCTTCAGTCAGGATTGCCGGTCTCGACGGGATTCGAACCCGGGACCTCCCGAATCAAAGTCGAGCGCTTAGCGCCCAAGCCAACACTGTCGGTGACTGAACGATTGCTGTCTACAGCTCAGATGGCCGAGGTTCGATCCGCATAAGATCTATCTTTTCAAACTTTTGAACCTAGGCATTATATTATTGTCGGGGGTGTAAGTACTAGGAATATAAAGAGGTGAGTAATTTTGTTTTATCATATTATTTTGTAAATTATTTCATGCCAATATAACTAAAATAAATAAATTCCTATTTAGAGTACCCACTCAGTCACATAATAGATTTTTAGCGGAGGACATTAAATTTAAAGCCGACCAGGCCCTGTAGGCTCCAAGCATCAATGACAAGAGAACAATGACCAACTAGAGACCGGCATATTTAAGTTAGAAACACCTATCTTATCAATCAAGCTGGACATGATTCCAACCGAGTCCAGTCGAGTCTCACCCCCCTGGTAGGAACTATAATCATCAGCAAGAGAATGGAACTACCAAAACTTAACATCAGAGTGGCCATGTTGGACATACAGTATATACCGGTATTGACAGTGGATGGGTTGGAGATAAAGAAAAGAGGAGTTAAGAAGACGTACAACTGACTACACATGTAAGAAATATCCGGAGGATGAATGGTTGCTTCACCTGGAGAAGGTATGGCAGGTGCTGTCATTTATTGTACCTAAATTTTTTCACTCTGGGGCAGTGGGGGAAAAATGCAATCAATTGCAACTGCAAGTTGAAGGCCGTAAGGTTAGCATTGGAGAAAGCAAGCGAGCATCAAGATGAGAAAATAGTGATCATGTCGGACTCGAAGGCAGCAATTCAGGCCATTGCTAGTAAGGAGAGGGTGGACTATGAGGTGAGAGAATGCAAGGTACTGCTGCTAAGGCTATATCTTGAAGCAAGAGAGGCATTGCTGCAGAGGATTCCAGCACAATGTGAAGTGTATTGTACGTAATGAGAAAGCAATTTATCTGGCAAAGAGGAGCAGTAAAATGCCCCAAATAGTAAAAAATCTGTCACACTCATCAGTAAAGGCACATCTTAGCACAACAACCAAGAAGAGAGTGCCTAAGGAGTGGATCAGTAAAGGGAAAGACAAAGTATGGCAAACGATAACTACTGGAAATGTCAAGCATCATGGAAAGACAAAAAGCTACATTGCACAGTTCCAAACAGCAGATGATCTGCTTGAAGAGCACCTACATTGAATAGGAATCACCAATAGCAGTATTTTTGCAGTCTCTGTGGGAGGGAAGAACAGATCTGATGAATCCGAGTCTCAAAGACTAAATGGATGCCCTTAGACCTGGCATCAACTATGAGGAAAAGGAGGCCTGTCTCTAGGACCTACTGGAAAATCAGAAAATGCATGATGGCCCAGTAAGCAAAAAATGTGGAAATATGACAAGGAAGACGACAATACAAGGCTGCAATGTAGTTGCAAATTAAATTTTTATTGCAACCAAAACAAGATTTTTCATTAAAATTTCACGTTTACTAGGTAGACCTAATCTTTTTGAATAAATCACAATTTATTCACTTTTGAACAGGTACAAGGCTACTTCGATTCAAATTAGATTCACGGGGAACCGTCATTATTTGTAATCTTACACCTCCTCGATTTTAAGTAAAATCAAAGTAAAAAGTGCAATTTGGGGTAATAGCCCCTTTAGCACAAATTTGACACATAAGTCGCAATGGTATAAAATCAAATCGCCAAGATTATAATTATAAAAAAAGCATTATCATCATTAATTAAGATTCCTTTTAGACAATTGTATAAAACAAAACAAGATTACTACCAAAGAAGCCGTAGACCTACTTATACATGTGGTTTTTAAGAGGAGCCACCGAGGCAAGTTACTAGTTACTACTAATTACTTTTACTGTGTAAACGGTAAATAATATATTTATATTTTGTGTGAATGTTGATAAAGGAATAATCTACGAGATCCAGTATTCACAGTTCTTAATTAATTCATCATTTTTGCCTAAAAAAACAAAAAAAAAACAAGAAATGTACATAACTTGTTTTTTTGTAAACTTTTGAAATTTATTAAAAGTATGTACGCACTTAAATATTTTTAAAGCAAATTTTATTATCCGATCTCAATGTTTCAATCAACTTGGACGTGTATGTTAATTTTGTTTAGTGGGAATTTCACGAATAGGCACTTTCTATTATTTTGATTTTCTGGACATGTCTCAATGATTGTTTAATGCTATTTCTTAGCAGCCGAGTGTAGATAGCAATAGAACGGTTCTTTATTAACGTTCTTGTGAAATCTTAGTGACCGCTTACCTGCATTCTTCTAAAACCTGAGAACATGTACTTTTCCTACTCTAGCCTCAGCGACTTCTCTTTAAGCAGTGGCGGCTCTAGTGAGGCAAAATTCAAAGAAGCAACATTTTAACAAGGTCCGGGGGGGAGGGCGAGGACAAAAATAAAATAATACCCATTAATAGTTTACAAACATTAATATCGCATTTCTTGCGTGAACCGGACTTTTTTCCTTTCTAGGCCCCAATCCCCCGTTTGCCAAGGCCAATGAGAGCGTCAGTATCTGTGTCCGTTGCACAGAATATATTCACACTTTGACTTGGCTCTTCCACTTTGGAAACCCGACCGACTGCTTACTGCTTGCTGCCTGCTGAACGGAGACTCAGAACTACATCTCGGGCCACGAGACGAGACATCGCGTATTCAGAGCGACTGCGGCTATCCACCAGCTCCCGTCGGTTCACGAGGGTTTTGCAGTGCAGCTCAAGCACTTGTGCTCACCAATACCAATTCATAACCAAATCTATCACGGCACGGTATAAACATTTAGGAATGCCTATTAAGCAGGGTTGGGTCAGTAGAATATTACGTGTAGAAAATGCGTAATCTACGCGTATATTTTACTGTAGAGTATGTAATGTAGAATATTAGAATATTAAAATATTCTGCATATTCTACATGTAGATTTTTTTCTTTTACAGCTAATAAATGATCTGACGAAGGTTAAATATTTTTTTATTAACATAGTAATTTACACTTGTAGGCCAACTTAGTTGAATTTCACAATAGCCTATGATATGCCAGAAGCATGGCTTCATATTTAAAAACCAAACTTAATTAATAGAATAGTTAGTAGGTTATAGTCATTAGTTAGGGACTACTATATGGAATAATGGAATTACAGAAATTTCTCAATTTAGGCAAAGTGATTTTACCAGCTTTTCTAAGGCCTAATACTAGAAGTCATCAGATTGTACATTTTTTAGTATTAGTGTGTGATACACATGAAGCAACTTTTTAGACCTTTCAAATGTAAGCCTGTTCCTTAACGGGCTGTGAACATATGACCAATACTAAACACTCTTTCAAGTTGGGCAGAAGATGCAGGGTAACACTTTTTCTGCAAGGTTGCTTAAATCTGGATGCTTGCGTTTAGTAAGATCCCAAAAGGTTGCTGGATTTTTAATGGCCTTATTATTATTCGGGCCTATTATACAAATTAAATGATTTATTTACAAGAAATCATCCTCATCATCCTAGCAAAGGTGTGAAGGATGTCTGCTCCAAACTTAATTTTTGTTTTTAACTTTTTTCTTGCATAGGCCTATAAACAACGATTACCAAATAAATTAATATTCTACATATTCTACACTATTTTCTACGCGTAAGTAGAATAATAATATTCTACGTGTAATGAATGACCCAACCCTGCTATTAAGTCATGATAAAAAGTGTAAAATCATAAAACGAATTTTGTCGTAGGACTACTTAGTAATAGTAATGATATAAAACAGTAATAATGAAGTCAAAAAAGCCAGATTGTTTGGCGAGGCTTCCCCTCAGTTGCCTCACTGTGCCAGCTGCCACTGCTCTAAGGGTTCAGTCATGTGACTGATTGGGTCGACTCTAATACAAATTTATTTATGTATTTTATTTTTATCCTGGTAGTACGATTCCGTTGCGAAGTGAAACTAAACAATACAACTGTTGGTTAGTATGATTATGAATAAGAGATAAAAATGTTTTGTAAATTTTTGCAGAAATGGACAAATACCTACTCAAAATGTATTTGAAATGCAAAATACATATTACTTCAATATACAGTACAGTAAGATCTCTCTTATCCGAGTTGGATGAGACCGGGGGCACCTCGGATTTGCGAAAAACTCGGATGGCGCGTTTCATTTGTTTATTTGCTCTCGTAGCATAGCCTGATGTGGTAAAATGATATATGACACATGTAATGGATAAAGGAACATAAAATACACACGATACACTTCGTGGAGGGTATACTAAATGATTTAATAGCTTGTAAATCAAGCTCACAAACACACGTAAACAATTAGGCCTACATGTCGTAATAAAAACGTAAGTCTAGGCCTAAACTCGACGCAGTAGGCCTAGGCTAGGCCTACAATGCAAACATAGGCCTAGGCTAGGCCTAGCTCTCTTTCTCATGTGGGAAAACCTCTCACTACTATATCCCGCGCTGAAGCTCTCGTCGCAAGATAAGCCTGGGAAAGAAAGAACATAAGCCCAGGAATAACAATCCTATGCGTCGTGATAACGAATTTCGTGAATCGGTTGAAAGATGATTGCATTGCGAATTCTTCTTCTTCACCCAACCATCTTTGTCAGTCAGCTGTGAGTGTGAGTTGGTTGGATCGTACGCGCATCTCGTACTGCGCACACGGCAGTGTCCAAGATTTATTGCCGCATCTTTCTCTCTTGCACTCACTCGTGGCATGGGCGCGACTCGCCGAGACGGACGGAAGCACGTGGTAGCTTACAACGCGCTCTGTCGTCAACTCCAGTTACTCTTTAGACAGCGGGCACGCTCCGCGGGAAAGACCGCAACCACGTAGCGCGTAATTTAAACTGGTGAATTATCTTAAAATCGTCTCCGGGTAATTTCTGGAACCGGGTACCCGATGTCATCCCTACTCGTAAGGCATGCCTACAAATGTATGCGAGTACATTTAAAAAAGTGCGGCGCGGCGTCTGTAATTATTTTTATGTTTTATTTACGTATTTAAAACTTTAATTTTTTTTTTAATTTTTTTTTTTTTTTTTTTTTGGGCGGCTCGGTTAACACGGAACATCGGATAAGAGGAGATCGGATAAGAGGGATCTTACTGTATTTGAAAATGAAATATAAAATACTACTAGATACATTCAGTTCACTGTATTTAAAATACAAAATACAAATTACTCTTTCAATATACTTTTCAATATACAAGAAAATTACTTACGCCCATTTTAGTTAACTTGACATAATTGTTGACTTGATACAAATTTTAAAAACGTTTGCAAATATTTTAGGCTTTAATTACAGTACTGTAATAAGAAATATATAGGGCCTAGTAGTATAGATTGAAGAAGGGTTGACAGGTTGGGAAAAAGTAGAGAACATAAAGCCCACCCTGAAGGGCTGGGGGTGACAAAACACTTTTCAGTTTTCACATGCTGGTAATGATTGCACATCTAATTTAGAGTTGTTTGTTACCTTAATAAACACCATGATTTGTCAAGTCTGGTTAGGCCTAGATGCCTAGAGGCTAATAATCTAATGTTGGTTAATGGTATTGTCGATAATACAAATTTTATTGAGGTAAATTATTGGCATTTAGTGGTTAATTTAATTAATGGTAAACGGTTTGGTGAATTATGAGAATATGTATTATAGTAGGGATGACATCGGGTCGTAAAATTCGGAACCGGTTCCAGCACTCAAATTACCCGGATCCTGTTACGTCACGATGTGTGGAAAGTAGGGGTCTGCGGGTAGTACTTTTTAAGTTCGGGGCGGGTTCGGGTAGTCATAAAAATTTCGGGTTTCGGGTCGGGTTTGGGTAAAGAAAATAACTGCAATTTCAATAGGGCAATGCCAATCTGGTTTGCCCGGATTCTCCGCCAGGTTTGCATGATCGGGGTTTGGTCACAGGACTCTTTACAATGTGATTCAAAGCCCATGACCTCACCCTGACTTAAACTTACAAAAAAAATATTAAATTCATTTTAGGGACTCTGAAAAATAGCAAATAAAAGTCTTCATTTCGTTATAAAAAATCTTTGATTTCAGTATAAAAACTCAAAATAAAGAATCCGTTTCGCCTAAATAATTCAATTATTTCAAACTATTTTTTCAAATTTCGCGTATTTTCAAATTTCCCGCCGTTTTTGCGGCCGTTAAGTTTCAAATGTTGGTACTTCGTAGATCAAGAAACAAAGTTTCTATAGTTTGTATTTGTTATGTTGCCGACCCTGTGAGGTGCGACGTCACCAGCAGCTCAACATCTGTTTTAGTAGCATATTTTCTCACGAGAACACATAGTAGCCTACATACTTGGAAAATGGAGAAAAAACTGCCCATTTCGACCAAATTTCGTGAAAAACAATAGAACTGGCTGTATTTCGCCTTAAAAAAGTAAAAACAGTTTTATTTTGCTCCATTTCGCGAAGTTTTTTGAAGATTTAAGGGTCCAAAGTGGTTAGCAATTTGGGTCTAGACCTACCAAAAAAAAAAACGATTTACATTTATAAAAGCCCGAATTTTGGGTATGCTTCAAAACCCGAAATTTTGGGTACCCGCAGACCCCTAGTGGAAAGTGGAAACGCTGATTCCTGCTACAAGTTGGTTTGAAGGTCATACCGACTGATTAGGTTTCCGTTTCTGGAAACTTTTGCAATAATCGTACACAAATAAAGAATCGCGTTGATAACCAAGCAATGATCTTCATTCTTCATTACACCAAAGATTAGTTTACCAATTACACTGTACAGGCAGTGTAACTCGTACGTAGGCCTAGGCCTACGCGCAGAAAATAGGGGGAATCACGCATCGCATGTGGGAAAATCTCTCACTACTATCGCCCGCGCTGAAGCTCTCATCGCAAAATAAGCCTGGGAAAGAAAGAAAATGAGCCCAAGAATAACAATCCAATGCGTCGTGATTATGAATTTCCTAAAGCCGTTGAAACATGATCGCATCGCAAATTCTTCTACACCTACCATCTTTATTCCACACATACTAGCTGGTCAGTTGTCTGTCAGCAGCTGTGAGTTGGTTGGACCGTACGCGCACCTAGTTTGTGCAGGCGATGCAATGGCACTGCTTGAGACATATCGCCACAGCTATCTCTCTTGCACTCACTCGTAGGCATGGGCACGACTCGCTGGGTGGACGGACGGGCGGAGAGACAGACGAACGGAAGAACGTGTCAGCTTACAACGCGCTCTGTTGTTCCAGTTACTCTTTAGGCAGCTGGCAGGCTCCGCGGAAAGACCGCATCGACGTAGTGCATAATATAAACTGGTAAATTAAATTAAAAACGGCCGCGAAAATACCCGTATCTTAAAATCGGCTCCGGGTAGTTTCTAGAACGGGGTACCCAATGTCATCCCTCTAGTATTATGGTATTGTATATTTGAAATCCAAAATACAGACACGTCCGTTACGTGCATTTGTAACACTATAAAAGTTTTATAAATACGTTTCAAAATATACATGTTTCGATACTGCCCATGCCCGTGTACTTCTATATAGGTAGTAGTAGGTACAGTGTGTCTACTAAATTGTGGTAGCAAGCGTTTAAAAAAACATGTTTGTCTGTGCATAACGGCTAAACAAAATGGAATTAAAAAGCACAGTAAAATATGGACTATTACATCATGAAACTACATAGTAGTACTTTTACACATTTTCTACTTTGGAGACCGAACATTCTATACAATCAACAATTGTGTGCATAAAACCAAAGCTATATTTCACTTTTGCTTGCTAGAATAAGTGAGTGAGGAAAGACTAGCATTCCGAAAACAGAGATTGAGCGGTAGATAGCGACAGATTGTATTTCCAGCTTGCCATCTCTACTAAAGGTAATCTGTTGGAACCTTATCTCTTTGTCACTCACATCATCAAGGTTCTCAATTGTTCAAGGTACTCTTTTCGACATCCTTTTTGCTATAAAAACGGGAATAGATATAAGTTTCAATTTCAGTGGTATTCTTACCTTTGATTTTGTGTCATTGGATTCCTTAATTTGGTTAAGTTCTTGAAGCTTACACTTTGCATCATTGTGAAGTGGAAAACTATTTCTTATCAATTGTTTCGGTTCTCTTTTTGCTGGAATGATTTCGTTTTCTGATACCAGACTTTTTCTACTTCTTCTCCAACGTTTTCGCAATGTAATTGGTTTATTTAAGTTACTAGCTGTGAAGCTACTACTGGAGTATTTAATAGGAAGGGAGTTTTTCAGCATTATGCTTTGAAAATAATTGAACTGGGAAGAACAAGAATCGTCGGTTTTTGAAGTCGTTTCATCAGCGAAGACGATGTCTGCCATTTTAGGAGGTGGAGTGATATTCAATGAACTGACACCAGAGTCCACTTCATCATCACTTGAACACAAGTCTATCACAGGAATGTCAACTTTTGTCAGACGAACTATTGGTTGCGCTCCTTGATGGGAGGCTAACAATGAATTGGAAGTTGATAGAAATTTCTTTTCATGTCTTTTCGTTAGCCTAACAATATCTTCTTCGGATAGTTTTGTCAATGACACTTCTAACTTTGGACATATCTTCAACAGCCGAACGGATCTTTCACTCAAACCTAAATAAAAATAAAAGAGAAATTATTATTAAATGGATGTACTACATACATTCCACATACTTGGTCAAAACCAAATTATTAAATCATTGTCATAATTTATTTATTCAAATCAAGGTACAAAGATATAGTGAACATTAAATTGTTGGAGATCCAAGAGGGTTTGACCCCAGTGGTAGGGCCTACTAAGGAGCTAAATTATTTTTTGGAAAACTAGATCATTAGGCTACCCTAAAAGAATATAATTACCACTAGAAGCAAGCGTGATTTCGACCTAGTAAGACGTATGTACCGAGACTTGCTAGCGTAAAGCAGTACATATATTGTTCAACAAACACCGCTTTTAGAGCAAAGATAAATCCGCTTGCAATGCTTCAATAACCTCAAACTGTGTAATAAGTCTAAATAATGTTCTATCATCAGCACCATACTGGTAAACTTGAGATGGCACATATTTAAATACTATAGATAGAGATGTGCAAAAATGGTTTTTAAAGTTTGAAAATTCCCGCCTTAAAAATAAAAATTCGCGATTTGTCGCGATTTACCAAAAAACACAATTTTCTCATGCACAACAAAAAAAAAAAAAAAAAAATCAGGATAATTTGATTGATTTTAATGATTTAAAAGAAAAACAAGCTCATGAGAGTGAAGTTCAGAATCAGTTTTAATTTTAAGCTCAATTTCAGCCTTCAGTTTTCAAAGTTTCTGACAGTTTTTACCAGAATTAATTTCGTCTACCCGGCACCTCCACCAAATTTACGAAATTATGCATTTTTTATGTAATATCTTTTGATATGGATATGAAGTATTTTGAGCTTACTCTCGTTCAAACGATTATTACGATCTCACAATCCCGTTCGTTGTATGACCCGGCACCTCCACCATATGTACCAGCCAGTATAAATTTAATTTCGACTTCGACCCGGCACCTCCACCAAATCTTTGAATTTTTTTTATTTTTTTAAATTTTGTGATCTAATTCGCATTAAAGGACATAATTGCTAATTTCGCCACTAGTTCGCGGTATCAACTAAAATTTTGCGAAAATTCGCAAATTGGAAATTGATACCATTCAATCACAATTCATGAGATTCATGTGCAAACTGAATTTGAAGGGATTATGGCAACTTTAAAAAAATTCGCGAATTTTGTTGTCACCATTTTTGCACATCTTTAACTATAGATCCAAAAGAAAGCACTTGGTAAATAGAAGAGGCCCATTTTTTTACAAACCCCTTTGGCACTCCAGATGTAACATAAACTTTCTCCAATCGAAAACCATTAAAATTTAAAACCACAGATGGTTTTCTATCTGAAAGGAAAGAGCTGATCAGTATAGGCCTACCGGTTTTTCAGCAAGTTGTACACTGGTTTGGCGGCGTAAATTGACCAATACATCGAATTACCGAACAGGCTTACTAGGCTTTAGGCTTAGAATTTTGTTTCACTTTGAGCCTAAAGACTAAGCCCTAGGGCCTAGGCCTAATTAACGTATTTCACCACACAGTGATAGGCCTAGGTCCTAAATTAATTAGGCCTCCTGGACTAGGTTTATGCAGTGTTCATTTAGCTAAGCCTAAGCCCTGGCCTAATGAACGGACTTTTATGAACTGTCAAACCACGTGAACTGGTATTACTATCTACTAATCAACAAAATAAATGGATTCTCAATATCGTATCTCGCTCGAAAATCAAGCAGACCAAATACTCGATCAATCTCTTTCAACCAAAAAAATCCCCGTTCCCATCAATTTTAGAACTACAAGTCTATTGCATATAACTAGCAATGCATGAACTAAACAATCACCTAAATCTAAATGGATATTGTTCCCGTTTCCAACGGGCACAAACTAGTACAAGGAAAATTTAGAGATGGGCCAATTCTGATACCGATTCCGGTGATTCCCTCACAAGAGTTAGAAATCAAAATCCCTCAAAATGACCCCAAAAACTGGGAATTGGAATCGTTCAGTACCTAACTGTTATCCTAATCCCGGTAAGACCTGGTATTGGTTGCGCAATATAATGTCTTTGCACTTTGTTAACATTCTAAAACAAAATACAGTACAGTAGAGCCTCGTTAAATGACTTCATTCGGTTTCCGGATAATTCGGGCCGAGCCGTAATTAAATGACTCATTTTTTTGATTTCATGCACGGTTATTCCTGCAGTCTATTTCCGCGGAACGTGTGTCGAAGTCGTTATTTTCACGGCCAATTTCCGCAGAGACACGCAAGAACACAGCAATATCTCCCTGTGGACCAGTTCTTATCGACGAGTCAGCAGTTCTGCATCACACTTTACTTGTCAGCAGGCCTGGAACTGTTATGGAGATAGCGTCGTGTATGTTAGTCCTATCTAATTCTATTCTTTTCAGTGTGCCTTATCTTTCATTTATGCTCAAGAACAATGAATGACATTCAAAAATATTTTGGAATCGCTTCTATTAGGCCTATACATATCTGGCAATAAAACCATTTTATCTGCTTATCCGGATTTTGTGTTAATCCGGACAAAGCCCGAACACAATGAGCTTAAATTATCGGGGCTCTACTGTATTGATTGAGTGTTACATAACTAGGCCCTGATTCCTTGCATTGTGTAGGCTATAATAAGACCTATTAAATAAGGCAAATACCAACAACATAAAATAAACAATGTTTGTAATAAGTCTAGATCCAGGACTGAATTAATTGTAAATTCAATTCTTACATCATTAACTAACCTCCTCAGACTAATCAATGTGTTCATTTACAGAGTATGCCCAAGAATTGGTATCATTCATGAATCGGTTTCGCACACAATAATTGTAGAATCGGAATCGGTCAAATCTGAAATTGACCCATCCCTAGGAAAATTGCTTGTCTACACGAAAACCAGAAAATGCATGGTCTAACAAGCCATAAATGGAAAGAATAGTGATCCAGTGGTAAAGTCTATTTGGTTTAACGGTACCGTACTCAAGAAGATCGAGGATTCCTCGGATGTGTTAAGTGATTCTTTGTGTGACTAATACCTACACGAATATATTGTACTACAAGGAATTTTGGGAAATAAATAACTCCACGTGGAGTTGTTAAACCTCGTTGACCAGCCACAATCAGAGTTTCGAAGATTCAGCCAACCGGGAGGCTAGAAGAATTTGGAACTACAAAATATGGAAACAAAATTCCAGATATAATTGGCTGCAAAATACAAGGGAAGATTGAATGAAAACCACAACACATTGTGACCAACAAAGGAGACATCAGTTGTAAATGAATGAATATTATCTTTTGATGAGTAGCGATAAACCGATAAAAGGTAGGCCTACTAGCATGATCAGTGCTGGCTACTAGGGATGACATCGGGTACTCGGGTACCCGACTCCTGTTGGAGTCAACTCCATTTTCAAGGAGTCGGGTAAATAATTTTTTTTTTTTTTTTTTTTTTTTAAAATGATAAATTGAATGAGATTGCACTTGTTGTCTCGTTAGTCGTTATCTCATCTCAAAACGTAAACATAACAAATCAGCGAGAGTTTTGGCCGGGCCAAGAGACAAGCAAGCTAGTGATACGTAGCGGGTGGAGGATGGGGGGGGGGAATGGTCGGACAGCGTTGTGCAACTTCACTGAAAATCAGTTATATAACTGAGTGGGTAGACTCATACAATTTATTTATTATTTATTTAACTAGAGTAGTGGGCTAAAAATAACTTTTGCATAAAAAAAATCATTTTTTTTTTTTTTAACTACGGATCGGGGAGTCGATTCCTACCCGGTTCCCAAGGCTCCGGAGTCGACTCCAATATTTACTACCCGATGTCATCCCTACTGGCTACCGTCTAGAATCAACCTAGGCCTATAAGACCAGTCTCTCCTTACAAACAAATGAACCCATACATTTGTACTTACCAACTACCAGTGCCTCATATTTCATCCGACGCTGGTGCTTATTAAATGAGTAAGAGTGTGTCCAGTCTGGATGAGATTTTTTGTGGATATTTCTATAAAGGTGAGACCAAGAGATTCGTCGGTTCTGTTTCGTAGGTATGCAATATCTTTCCACACGGTCTATATGTCCCTGAGGTACAATATATGTAGACCTAGGCATCTTCTTTTGGAGAGCTATTCCCAGTGGGGATGAGAAGGGAATAGTACAGCATCGAATGAAGCTCATGTTTCCTTGGCATCTCCGTTTGAATGGCTTTGGCCGTAGAGGGCTAGGTGAGGACAGCGGGTCTTCTCCATCCACATATCCCTTAAGATTGAAGTAATGGAAAAACTTGAACTGAAAAAGATTCAAGGGAACTTGTTACACTATATTAAATTGACATTGTGCAAAGAAGTAAAACTAATCCAACCAAATACAAAAATTTGTAAAAAAAACGGCAGCTAAGCTCTCCTTCAAAAGTCTTCGGCTGTGAATGCTGTGAGATATAGAAGTTGAGCCAAGCTTTTTATTCTTTCTCCCTAGTTTCGCTTTTAAAATAAGTAAGATCATTTCGCCTGTTGACGAGCGCTAAGCTAACGATTTTTGTGGTAAAAAAGTAAAATTTTTAAACTCGAAATCATAAAAAAAATTATCGGCCATGAACCAAATTCAATGGCCAAGCCATTTTTTTATGATTTCGAGTTTAAAAATTTTACTTTTTTACCACAAAAATCGTTGGCTTGGCGCTCGTCAACCGGCGAAATGATCTTACTTATTTTAAAAGCGAAACTAGGGAGAAAGAATAAAAAGCTTGGCTCAACTTCTATATCTCACAGCATTCACAGCCGAAGACTTTTGAAGGAGAGCTTGGCTGCCGTTTTTTTTTTACAAATTTTGTATTTGGTTGAATATTACATCTTTTTGTTGTTCGTTCGCTATCAAGGTGTGAATGATTAAATTTGTTGAGTTCAAAGTTGTTTTTTTACATTTTTGGGCCCACGGTCCCCCCAAAGATACCCCTTAAATAAATAAATAAATAAATAAATTTTTATTTACAGACTACCCACTCAGTTATATAACAGATTTTCAGTGGGGGACTTGAAATCAAAGCGACCAAGCCAACCCTGCAGGCCCAGACGCAATCGACGAGTGAGCGATAACCAACCAAAGATCGATATTTTTAATAGGAAATATATCAATCAGTGGTATGGACAGTGCGAACACCCGCGGATCAACGCCAGAATCAACAAGGCCGATTCAGAACAACTCTGAAATTTATTATGTGCTTCGTTGCTAGGACGGCTCCAAAGTCACCGTTTACAAACTCCTAAGACAAGAACTGATAGACTTAAGTCCAAATCAGAAGTTAAAAAACTTCTGACTTTAGCGGGAATCGAACCCTGGCCCTTCTGCATTGGAAGCATATACGCTAACAACAAGACCAACGCACTAGCATAAGCACTAGATATTTATAATGGTTAAGAGCATGTTTAATTTCAAGCTTGTATACAAATTACTACGCCTGAGTAATTACGCGTTTTGATTTTGCTAGGACGGCTCCAAAGTCACCGTTTACAAACTCCTAAGACAAGAACTGATAGACTTAAGTCCAAATCAGAAGTTAAAAAATTTCTGACTTTAGCGGGAATCGAACCCTGGCCCTTCTGCATTGGAAGCAGATACGCTAACAACAAGACCAACGCACTAGCATAAGCACTTGATATTTATAATGGTTAAGAGCATGTTTAATTTCAAGCTTGTACAAATTACTATGCCTGAGTAATTACGCGTTTTGATTTTGATTTTGATTTTCCCCGGTCCCAATTGCCCGGTTTTTGTTATATGAGGTACATCTGAGTGTGGCCCAAGTTTCAAAGTTCTAAGATGAACCGTTTTCGTACCCGTTAACCAATTAAGACGGAATTACCTACTTTTGATAATTTTGGGTTTTTTCCGGTACCCGTTAACCAATTTTGCTTTCCATATTCAAAAGTGATAAAGAATGAGAGATATCAAAATGTATTCCACGTTTGAAACATCTCAGTTGTAGCGTTTTCTTTGAATGATTCATTTCTTAAAGTTCAGATATGTTTTTTGTCATTTTTGGGCCCATGGTCATCCCAAATTTAGCCCCTTGTGTTTTGGACGCAATATATTTATAATGGTTAATAGCATGTTAAATTTCAAGTTTGTACAAATTACCACGCCTTGGTAATTACGCGTTTTGATTATCATCCAAATTTTGATTTTCTCCGGTCCCCGTTACCCGATTTTGGTTTTGAAAGCAAAAGGCACTGCGTCTGAAATACACCTAAGTGTGGTCCAAGTTTCATAGTTCTAAGATTTACCGTTTTCTCTGTAGGCTAAAGAAATCTCCGCGGAGAACTCCTAGCCAGCCAGCCAGCCACCCACCCACCCAACCACCAGCCAGCCTTAAGGAATTTGACGATGTTGAGAGCCTTTTTTAACACAGAACGAGTTGTCGGATCGGCTGGATTTTTTTTTTGGTATGTCATGGACCACATACCAGGTCATATACCGAGTTTCAAGATTGTAACTCTTTCGGGGCGGCGTGTGCAGATAGCTGAAAACCCCCCAACTCTGGTAGCTGTATATAGGGCCGGAGTTCGGTGTCGCCTAAGCATCGCATCGCTTGTCTGCCGGGCGACGACCGTCACCCTAGATAAGCATTAAGCAGTCACTGATTCTGAAGTTGTATCAATTGATCTGAAGTTTTATCAATTAAGACTGTAATTAAGTATGATTGGAGAAGGGTTGACAGGTTGAGAAAGCATAGAGAACATAAAACCCAGCCTGAAGGGCTGGGGGCGACAAAACTTTTCACCTGCTGATGACAACTGCAGCTAATTTAAAGTTGTTTGTTACCTTAATCCACGACGCGTTTCGTCCTTCTGGGACTCATCAGGCGGATGGTGGCCACTAAAAATCAGCTAACTACATGCAAACAAAACTCACAACACATAACCAAACCTGTGGTAGGGCCATGCAAGAAGTAAATTCTGCAAGCATGTTGTCATCATCAGCAAGGTTACTTCACACACCATTCATACTGGGGCACACAGTCAGCACAGACAGTAAGGGGGCTTCCCCCCAACTCTGGTGCTCGGGAGACAAGAAATCCATGACTTACCCTGGATTCGAACCAGGACCCTTGGCAACAAGAGAAAAGCTGCCCCTCCTGCTGTTGCTGGGCAAGGGTGCCTCTTCATTCATTCTAGAGAAAAGGTTAGAGATAGGAAGGGTGGAAAGTCACAACACAGCACAACCAGTGAGGGGGCTTCCCTCCTAGACTCTGGTGCTTGGGCGACAAAAGAACCATGTCTTACCCTGGATTTGAACCAAGACCCGTGGCAATGAGAGAGGCTGCCCTACTAATTGTGACTGGGATTCGAAAACGAAAGGAAACAATACTACAAATTGCAAGCTCTTGGCTATAGCACAGGTACATGTGCTATACTAGCTCTTGGCTGCAGGTGAAGAGGTTGAAGGAAAAGAAGAGTAGGGTCTAACAGGTTCATCACCTGCTACGCCCCCCCAGCAGGACAAGGAGTCACACTTGTAATGAACAAGGAAACACGGACCCACCAGAGGGTGTAAAGTAGGCTCGCCCATCTCGACCCCATAGGTGAAGAAAGATAGAAAGTGATAGAGGTGTCAAAAGACTGGTATGTTACAAATAGGAAAAGAGGTGTGTGAAGTAACCTTGCTGATGATGACAACATGCTTGCAGAATTTACTTCTTGCATGGCCCTACCACAGGTTTGGTTATGTGTTGTGAGTTTTGTTTGCATGTAGTTAGCTGATTTTTAGTGGCCACCATCCGCCTGATGAGTCCCAGAAGGACGAAACGCGTCGTGGATTAAGGTAACAAACAACTTTAAATTAGCTGCAGTTGTCATCAGCAGGTGAAAAGTTTTGTCGCCCCCAGCCCTTCAGGCTGGGTTTTATGTTCTCTATGCTTTCTCAACCTGTCAACCCTTCTCCAATCATACTAAACTAGCCGATTGGCCTTTTCCTATTTGTAACAAGACTGTAATTAAGATTAACATAGATAGTAAAAGTGGAAACTAGTTGGAGAAAAAAATATAATGAAGCAAGAACTATCATGTGCAAGCAAATTGTGATTTGTTCGTCAAAACTTTTTGTTTCCAACTATAAGCCTCGAAAGTGGGAGCTCATCTTATGACTTACATACCGGTAACCAGAGTTTTGTGTTGCACACAGTGGTTTTGAATCTATCATCAGAAGACTGAAACACAGTGATGGTTGTGCCCCAATAGAATTCATTATCAAAGATGCTACAAATACCGTATTGTGCCAAATATAAGCCGACCCCATAACTTGTAACATTACCTTTTTTTGGCCTATATTAAATAATTAATTAATTATCAAATAACAATTTATTAATAAAAACGTATATAAAACTATTAGGCCCTATCTCTTTTATGTTCAGTCAATGTCACTCAATATTACAACAACAACAATTGACAATTGTGAATCTTCATAAATTAACTATTCAGGAACATTCAAAATAACAATTCGAACCATCGCGCATCTTTACACTCGTTCAGTGCCTGCAATCGACCGGCCGAATGGATTTAAGCTTCAAACATTAAATTTACAGCAATCGTACTCATGCTGCGATCTAGCGGAGAACTGGTAGCAATATTGTAACAAACTTCAATCGCGACCAACAGATCGTACAACAGCTGTAATAGCCAGCGTGCAGCCTTCATCGGTGGCAAATATTGTAAACAAAACGAGTCCATCTATCTAAATGTCTTAGTTCAACACAACCTACGGCGACGCGTAATTTTAATTAAAAAAGTAAAGCAGCTATACCCATTTCGGACATCTTTGTGGGACAATACACACAAATTAGGGGCAAATTGCGCAATTCTACGGTACCCCTCACAATCAAATTGTCCATTGACGTCAATGAAGCTCTAATTGAGCGAGCGTCTCCACTTGACTCTTATGGCTCGAATGTCTGTTTTTTTTTTTTTTTTTCTGTTACTGCTTCGATACAGGTCGCACCGTTTTTCTGATCGACCTGAAATTTTTCACACATGTACATACCACCTAGGCGGGTTGCTGTATAGTTTTTGAACAAAATCCGATCGTTGGTTATAAAAAATAAAATAAAAAAATAAAAATGTTCCGATCGTTATGAAATTTTGCAGGGTCAATAAGTACACCATTCTCTCCTATTTTTCAAATTTTCAGCTAAATCGGTCAAGACGTTAAAGACTTATTGGTAATCATAATTCGAAAAATGATGCTAAAAAATGAAGGAGGCAGTGAAGATACAAAGATACACTTTAGAAGGCATGACGTGAATTAGTACAATGCAAAGATGTTGGAATAGTATACAGTGTACAATGTCAATATCCAGTTAGGCCTACACTGTGTGGTGGGCCTTATGGGAATGTCGTACTCGGGTCATGTTGCACGTACCGGTGCTCGCTCAACAACGCGTCCAACTGAGCGTTTTCCTAGTAATAGACATTCGGTCACCACTCTGACGTAACCTCAAGACGCTTATGGAAATTTTAGGCCTGACACTCTGCAACCAAGCATTATAGAGCAAGGACGTGGAACCTTAGCCGACCGAAGAGACAGAGGACACGAAGGCAGGGGGACAGAATTCGGCCAAAACTCTCTACAACACATTTTTTAACAAACTCTCTACAAAGGCGAATACCTGGACTTCCCTCCCGGGCTACTGCTTACCTGGTCTTCGCAACTGAACTTCATACTTGGAATTCACACCTGGACTAGGCCTACTTCGAATAACATTCTACGAAGCACACGTAAGCCTAGGCACTGGCTGGTACGTAAAAACAACTTTTATGCAACTAACTTTTAACTGCCACAGCAAGGCACTGAACACTAAACATTCTGAAACTGAACGTTATTAAAACGTAAACCAACAGGCTATCATGCCATTCTTTTAGGCCTCAAAGAAGGACCTGGTATTTCATAGAATTTCATTGTGGTTTTTAATGGCCAGTCATTAATGTGACAATTTCTAACAATTTCTAAAGAAACTTTAGTAGAACAGGTAAATGATATTTAACAATTAATTGAACTTAACATACTTAACAACATAAAAATAAAAAACTTATTTTCCCACCTAAGAACAGTGTTAAGTTCAATTAATTGTTAAATATAATTTCTAACAACTTGAAACTAGTAATTTGTAACTTGACCAGTCACTAATGTCACGTATAACTTATTTTGTTTATTTTTGCACAATATAATTGTCATTTAATTTGCACAATTCTCTCATTTGTAAGTTAGCAACCATTGATTCACTCATTCCTTGTACAATCAAACTTATAAACAGCTAGGTATCGTGCTCCAACGACTGACAGCTGGGGCAAAACTGTTAAGTCTTTACTTGTGTAGTCCTGTTATTTTATTGTTATTACAAACTTTTCTTGTTGAAATATAATAAAACATATGCATATGCATAGGCCTAAGCTGGTAAGGGACTTTGAGACTTAAAATAATGAAAAAAGGGTAGGTTTATATTCAGGACAATACAAAAAGGGCAGGCCTAGCCTAGGCTTATATTCAGGACAAAACAATACAGTATTAATTTCTCTGAAGCCCGCAAAATATAATTTACAATTTCGTGGAAAATGGACTTTGGTACCGAGATTAAAAATTAAAATGTAGAAATTGCAGATTTCAAGGAATTTTGTTGAAATAGTGCAATTTCCCGATTGGGGTTTGAAATAAAGGCTAAATTTATTCACGTACATTTATCAAAGAAAAATTACGTTGATATTGCAATTTTTGACCAAGGAAGTGCTTTTATTAGTGATAATTTGTCCCGAAGTTACCGAAGTCTTCCCCGCCGCCGCTGCAACGCACGCCAGCCATGTCGACAGTCCAAAATCGAGTCCTTCGCCTGATCACGGGAGCAGTGAAAACCACCCCAATTATCGCCATGGAGTGGTTCAGCCAAATTGAGCCTCTACAGCTAAGAAGAGAGCAGCGCGCTATCCAACTGCACGAAAAACTGGCGCGCCTAAACCCCGACAAATGGCTCAACTACCCAACCTCAAAAGTCAAGGCGCATACTAACTTTGCTGAAACAGTCCACCAACTGAAGAGTAAAAAAAGTTCTATCCTCCTGGAAGCACCACGTGCACCACTTGACGTACCACTCCCAGAGCTTCTGCCGGACAAGTCCAATCAGCTTGCCCCGGGAATAAAAATTGACGGCATCGAGAAGAAAAATGACCATGACCACAAAGAACTGAAAAAGCTTGCCGAGGAGCACCTGAAGAAGCACTTTCCTCTTCAAGAGTGGGTGCATATCTTCACGGACGGCTCCTACGAATCGGTTACAAACAGAACAGGCTACGGCATCCACTGAATCTTCTTCGAAGAAGCCACTCCAATTGGAGCCGGTGAAACTTACTTCGACGCTGAGGTCGCAGCCATCGCCAGGGCGGCCGAAAAAATCGCCGAGACCCCCGCCTTCCCCCTCAACAAGACAAAATTTGTCATCCTAAGCGACAGTGTCTCGGCCATCCAATTTATCACCCAAGCAGCGAACCTCCATCCGAAATTGCTGCTTTTCAAAAACTCCCTTGCCAGCCTCCGTCAGCAAAACAAACTATTAGAGGTTCAATGGATCCCTAGCCACTGCAAGATCATGGGGAATGAAAAGGCAGACTTCTTGGAAAAAGTGCCACAAAAGCACCGCAACCCAACCTCCTTCAAAAATGTCAAAACTAAGATCAAATCGACCACAAAAAAGATCTTTATGAACACCACAGAAGAGATTTCACGACTGAGAACTGATGGACCGAGATCAAGAAAGGGCCAGACAAGGATTGGTCAAGAAAGACGGCCACCGCCCATTTCCGGCTTGCAACCGGTCACGATGTCTTGCAACACCACCTGCACCGCTTTAACATTACCAACGAACCGGCCACCTGTAAACTTTGTAATTTAGAAGACCAAGACAGAGCACATCTCTTTAGATGCGCCGCCCTAAAGAGTGACATTGACTCCCTGCCCGATGAACTGAACAGGATAGAAAAGGAGGCAGTCTTATATTGGATAGTTAGACAGAAGAATGGCTAAGAGGCAAACTTTGCACAAAATAGAAAATAAAAATTATTTGAATTTGCAATGATTAGTCGTTAAAAGGTCCGCTTTACGGTAATTTGTTTGTATCTGCTGCAATAGGCCTACATCTCCTGGGATATCAGTCAATTTGTACGGAGGAAATAAATTACTGCAATGAAGAATCTTTTTATAGTTGATACTACTTTTTTATTTTCATATTTGTGAGGAATTTATGGAAGAAAATCAAAACATCGAATAATTAAAATTTAAAAATCTACAAGCTAAATTTGGGAAAAAATAAACTATTTCTATGTGTGTTATACGCCGATTCATTCCAAATTTTGTGATTTGTACCAATTAAATCAACGGAAAATGCCAAAACCAAGTCCAAAACATTGAATTCCAAGTTTCGATAAAAGTACCGGTAGGCCTACATGTAGACTGCAAAAGCGTTACCAACTGTAATATTTAGGCAGCATTCTAAGACTTCTTCAGATACAAGGTGGATGTGAGTTGATGGTTATAGTCCAGTTTAGAATCGAATTTCCGTTTGCATATTGTTGAGACAGATTTTTTATGATTGATTGTTGTAGAGGGTCACTAGTAGATGAGAAATCACGAGTATATATTTTTTCTATGTTGGGTTCTTGGAGCCAAATTTGGATTTTGTGATTTTTATACTTTTGGCGATAACTTCTCGGAAATGGGTCTAAACGAAAAATTTCAAATTGCATTTTTCTTTGCGAATTCAATTGAAATCAGATAACATTAGTTAAATTTGTGTTCTTGTTGAAATGTACAGTCAGTACCAAAAATTCAGATACCATGTGTTTATTTTTACAAAGTACGACCTGTACCGTCTTAGGAAAATTTTTGCGAATTAATCATTTGCGATCGTTATGTTTTAAATTGAAAAACGAATTAATTAAGTGGTTTTCGGTTTTTGTATCTTTTAAACTATGGTAAATAACGAAGGTTCAGGAATGGTTTTGATTTTGATCTCTGCGATTTTATGCTGTTAAATCGAGTTTGCAATGTTGTTTTAGAAGGTTGATATTGTTCAAGAAGGCAGTGGGACTTTAGTAGATTAGAGTTATGGTTGAATCGTGGTTGAATTAAAAACATATTTTGCACATTTTTACGTGAATACTCAACTAAACACCTAGTACGACTTAAATATTCTACTCCTAGGCTTGTGAGATGTGAGTTTGTGTGGCAGATATGGGTAGCATTATAATAATGAACATCATTTCGTATTATTCTGATGAATTAATGCAAACACTTTGAGCAGCTGTATATACAAATATTATTTCTTAGTTGCGTCTCGATTTCCCTTAACAGTTGCGTTGGTGGATGAGCGTTTTCGGCCAAAATAGCCATAATAGCCTATGTAATTGTCATTGATACCGAATGTAGAATGATGTTTTGAAACATGTATTAAGTAGATACCATTAAATGTGTCTCTATGGTTAGTCAATTCTTATCAACAATGAAAGTACCATGTACAAGAGTTAAAATTTCCAACTAGTGTTAAAAAAGAAGCTATTGTTTAATTTAGTTAGCAACAAAATTGCATGGTGCACTAAAAACATATTTTTTAAACAAGGGGTATTCACCCGCTAAACTTAAAAAAAATGTAATTTAGGGTAACTAGTTATGAATCTACAAAGTGACAGAAAAACTATTGTGTCCATTTTTACCAGAAAAATTTCCAAACCAGGAAATTTTCGAGCTAGGTCCCATCGACAAAAAAACTCCAATAAGAAATAACATGAGAACGATCTTTATGCCCCGTGACCTTGGAGGATTTTGGTCCAAAAAATATAGGATATCATTGACTTACTCGACAACCTTTTTTGTTAAAAACCCTCTACGTTTTGTTATGTAATTTGAGCAAGTGATTTAGTGTTTTAATCAAAATATGCTGATTACCAAGAAATAGTGTTTTTTGGGGGTGTTTGAGTTTATATTTGTGCACATTTTCAAAACAAAATTTTCCAAATGCCAATTTTAGATTGGTACTATGCAGACAATGCTATATTATCTATGTAAAACAAAAAATAAGCATGTTGAAGCCGATTTAAGAAATTCACCAAAATGCAAAATTTCACAAATTTCAGAATTAAAAAAAAGTAAAATCACAGTTACAAGATATAATTTTTTAAACGGTCATGTGAGTGAAGTATTATGTTCTAGATTATATGGTGAATTTTTTTTTGAATTTTGAATTTAGTATTTATTGACAACGAGACTCAGGTCCCACAAGTGCAATATAATATATATGCAATATAATATACATAGTAATACAATAACTAAAATTAAGCTTAAACTAGACTAAAACTAGACTTGTACCAGGCCTCGCATAGCTTATGTGAGTGTGTTTCTGTGAGTGTGAATGATTGTGTGTGTGAGTTGATGTATCTGTGTTAACTTAGGTGATTACTTAGGTGTTTTGGATAGTGCAAGGTTTATCATTGTTTTGTAGTTGTGGATGGGGGTGTTGTGGATGTCAATATGTGTATCACTACTGATTGTGTTTTGAACAGGTTTTGAATGCGGTTTAGTTAGTTAGTTATTAGGGTTTAAGGGCACACAACACTAGTGCCCGTCAAAAAATGCGGTTTATACATGAATGTTTATAAATGTCTATACGACTTCTGGAAGCCTAAAAAGTAAGTTTGTTTCTAGTGCATTTAGTGGGAACTTGGTAATTAATAAGTTCTAGGAGGTTTGTATCTGTTAAGTTATTTACGATTTTTGGATGAGCGTAGCGAGCTAAGCGAGTGGAGCGAAGACTTCAATTTCACTGACCCCCCAAAAAATTTAGCTCAAGTGTTTTTTGTTTTTTTTTTGTTTTGTTTGTTTTTCCGTCTGTTTGTTCGCTCTCTACCGGGCAAACGGCATATGCGATCTTGATAAAAATTTGACAGGACCTTCGAAATCTCTGAACTTAGACTTGCCACGTTTTTGGGTACAATCGAAGAAATATTTCTTATGAATATCGTACTTTTACGATTTTTTTCGATTTGTATTGCGATATTTTCGTGCCATTTGGGCCAATTCTGACCAAACGGGTGGGGCTACAACGTTCATATTTCACATGGACATTAAGGTAATGGTGATGTATTGCTTTCTGAAAGAAAAAGTTGAAAAAGTTAGCCAAAATCGAGAGAAATAAAGCTTTTAATATACGTTTTTTGACTTTTTGTGCGATATTTTCGTGCCATTTGGGCCAATTCTGACCAAACGTTTGGGGCTACAACGTTCATATTATACATGGACATTAAGGTTATGGTTATGTATTACCTTTTGAAAAAAAAAAGTGGAAAAATTTAGCCAGAATCCATAGAAATAAAGCTTTTAATAAAAGGGTTTTTACGGTAAATAATACCAATTGACAAGAAACAAAAGAAACTTGACAACATTCACCTTCAATGCGTAGGCAGCAAAACAAAGCACTTGCAAAAGTAAAGATATCCCACGCAAACTAAAACCTTTAAAAAGCTCATCCATCAACGCGGCGGGACTTTAGCGTTTTCCTAGTGTACAGAAACACTGTAAAGTGTAAGGTAAATAGACCCTTTAAAGTGACGTTTTCGTGAAAATCACTTTAATTTTAGTAAGAAAGTGTGTGGGTTTACCGTTGCATATTTTATTTTCCGAAAATGTCTGTAAGTTTTGAATAAGATTTAGAAAGCGATGACAGTTCTGTAAAACTACAAAAAAAATAGAGTGCGATTTTTATGTGACATACTTGTACAAATTTCATTCAAGAACATAGAAGGTTGACATTCGGATACTTTTAAAAAGAGTCGCGGAGACTGGCGCGGTGACGAGTTAGGCGCTCAGCTTTCTGTTTTTTTTTTTCTTTTCAGGTAAAAGGTTTATAACACTTTATCAAATTTCCCACTTACGTTAATAAAGAATAAATCTATGCTATCCAGTACCGGTACGCATATTTCTATTAAATTAATTGATTTTGAATTAAAAATTAGAATTGAATTAGAATTAGAATTGACTTACCATAGAGACACATTTAATGGTATCTACTTAATACATGTTTCAAAACATCATTCTACATTCGGTATCAATGCCATTAACATAGGCTATTTTGGCCGAAAACGCTCATCCACCAACACAACTGTTAAGGGAAATCGCGACGCAACTAAGTAATAATATGTGTCTAAACAGCTGCTCAAAGTGTTTGCATTAATTCATCAGAATAATACGAAATGATGTTCATTATTATAATGCTACCCATATCTGCCACACAAACTCACATCTCACAAGCCTAGGAGTAGAATATTTAAGTCGTACTAGGTGTTTAGTTGAGTATTCACGTAAAAATGTGCAAAATATGTTTTTAATTCAACCACGATTCAACCATAACTCTAATCTACTAAAGTCCCACTGCCTTCTTGAACAATATCAACCTTCTAAAACAACATTGTAAACTCGATTTAACAGCATAAAATCGCAGAGATCAAAATCAAAACCATTCCTGAACCTCCGTTATTTACCATAGTTTAAAAAGATACAAAAACCGAAAACCACTTAATTAATTCGTTTTTCAATTTAAAACATTACGATTGCAAATGATTAATTCGCAAAAATTTTCCTAAGACGGTACAGGTCGTACTTTGTAAAAATAAACACATGGTATCTGAAATTTTGGTACTGACTGTACATTTCAAAAAGAACACAAATTTAACTAATGTTATTGATTTCAATTGAATTCGCAAAGAAAAATGCAATTTGAAATTTTCGTTTAGACCCATTTCCGAGAAGTTATCGCCAAAAGTATAAAAATCACAAAAACCAAATTTGGCTCCCAAAAACCCCAAAATAGAAAAAATATATACTCGTGATTTCTCATCTACTAGTGACCCTCTACAACAATCAATCATAAAAAATCTGTCTCAACAATATGCAAACGGAAATTCGATTCTAAACTGGACTATTACTTACCTTGTTATTATTTGATTTGAAATTGATTTGAACTTTTTAAGCAGAATTTCAGGATTTTTATCTACCCATATGCACAAATTATACTAGTGCAACCTACATTTGCATGTAAACCAGCCCTTCAGTGGCGTATCCAGGAATTCATAAAGGGGGGGGGGGGTTCAATAAATTTTTTCATAGATGTGCCGAAGGCTAAGTGGGGGTCCGGGGGGCTTTCCTCCCTGACAAATTTTCTTCTCCAAGGTCATTGGTTTAAAGCATCACCAACTTTTTATCTACTAAAATCCTGTTTTTAATCCAAAAGTTTTCTATTTCAAGGTAATTTTGGTGAAAATCTGTGCGTTTTAAAGCATCAAAATAACCAACTTCGTATCTACTAAAATCCTCTTTTAGTCAGATAGTATTTTGTAGTTATTTTATTTTCTCCTTTACATTTTTTTTCAAAAAGGGGGGGGAGGGGGAGTTGTCCCCCTCTCCCCCCCCCCTTGGATACGTCACTGCAGCCCTTGGATTCCTGCAGCCCTTTGATTAAGACATCTGAAAACTGGTGCGCGACCTACAATCAAGTTAATACAGCATTTCTATTTAATAACTTGGAAGATATAATACATCTTTGGAATGTTGAACCTAATATTTGGGATATAAGTTAAATTATGCTCTGGCAAGCAGGAGGCCTCTTGGTGGCTATTGTGTTCTTCTTGGGGTGATTTCTCAGAAGTCCACAGATAAGGGATGGAATTGGGTTTGGCCCAAAAGCAAAACATTTATTTTTTGCAGGACATAACATTACAATCAGCCACTAAAATTACTGTAAACAACTCAAGTGAAAAATTAAATTTTGTGCAATTAATTATTCAAGTATTATGAAATAACTTTGTCTACAAACTTTTGTTACAAGATAATGAATAAGTTACATACCTGATCATCACCCAGGCCAAACAGATCATCAGGAGTAGTAGAACGCAAACTCTGTGTTGGATGGTCCTGTTGCTCTTGACGACAAAGCCGTTCATGTTCCTACAATGACAATCGAACAATCATATTGAGCAAATGGCATAATTGAACAATGATATTTTGTTCTTAAATGTTCTGCTACCAAAGTCCATGTTACAAAGAAGTAGGACAACTATGTTTACTCAGGGCTGCCCGCATATTTAGGGTGCCCCAAAACATTACCTTTCATGTAATGTACCACGAAAGCCTTAAATCCTTTATAAAATGGTCTACACCCAAGAATATTTTCTAAAATAATAATAATAACAATAAAAATAATAATCTTGAACTCAGTTCCAACTATGTTGGGTTGAGTGGTGGTTTTCCATCATTATCTAGGGCATGAAACTGTACGTACTAAGCTTGCCAGACTCTGTGTTTCTTCCTCATCATCTTTCTCCTTCACCAATTTACTACACTCTCTTCTGTCCTCCCATTTATACAAATATTAGTTTTCTACAAGGCTTTTTGCCACAAATAACTTATTAATGAAGTAGGCATGCGCTTACCCTTCCCATCCTGACGTTTCAGGAAAGTCTTATTTCTCATCTGCAGGAGGACCAGAGAATAGCCTCTAGGCACCAACAGTAAATAATGTATGAGCAGTGTTCTCCCCAGAAAAAAATGTTCACTGGGTATTTCATAAACATTGCCGGGTACTCGCGGGTAGGGTTAAAAATAGTGGGGGTCCGGGGGCTTGCCCCCGGAAAAAATTTGAGATCCTAGATTCGATTTGGTGAGTTTTAGAGGTTTTCGAAGCCCTTTTAAAGTAGCTTACTTTTGTTGGTTTAGTGGTATGAAGTAGGCCTATAAACATTTCAAATTTGATTGAAATTTTCTCCTTTGTAATGTAGGCTATGTGAAAACTGAAGTCCTATTGCTAATACAATAGGCCCGTATAAAGGTGATGATGTTATTCTTTCTAAGTGGTTATTATCTAAGATTTGTAGGCTAGGTTTACAATTACTACAACTTGAAACATTGTTATATTTGATGACTTCATTTTTATTACTTTAAAATTTGTCCTAGCAATCAATAAACTTGGAAAATTGCTAAAATTGTTCACTTGTGTGTGCTCCTTGTGTGCAGTTAGTGTTCAAGATCATAGCGATGATTGCCATTTTGCCAACTTATGAGTTTCGTTCAAATGCATTCCTTGTCGGGTTCTATAGCGATCAGCGAGATTAGCCTCCACGATGTTGTGTACAATCTGTGCTGCAGTTTAGGGATGGGACGTTTAAACGTTTAGTGGACGGTTAGTTTATTAAATTCGCAAATCGTTTAGCAAAAAATAAAAATCAAAAAAAAAAAAAATCAAAAATTTTTTTTTCAAATTTTTTTTTTTTTTTTTTCAAAATTTTTATTGCCGGGCGGCAGGGAATTATCGCCGGGCGGGCCGCCCGGCGGTCCGGGCCTGGGGAGAACACTGATGAGGTACCCTTGACTTAACCCCCCATAGGCGTACGCAATTGGATGAAATTAAATACTAATCCTAGGGCGTGGGGTGCTCAAGAAAACAATTATCCGAATTGTCGAGAGTGGGCATCGGAGGATTTATGGAATCGGCATCCGAATCAGCCTCGGCAAAAATTGGAATCGGAATAACATAGGCCTCAGATTTGAAGTATGGTAATGGTTATAGAAGTATAACCATTATATAACTGGGTCTTGGCAATGGAAACCAAAGTTTACTTTAACTTTAACATAATTTCTTAACTTACGCTGACTTCATTCAGAGTCTCGAACTCGGCGTCGCAGCTGTCACACAAGTAGATGTCAATGAATGGGGGTGATTGTACCATTGGATTTGGTCCTCCAGATCCCCTACCTCCCCGGGGAAGGAGATACCTCCTTGGGCTACAGTCTAACTTTCGGTCATAGATCTGAAAGAAGCAGTCTCAATTTATGTTATGTAAAAGAACGAATCCCTCATGAAGGAAGACAAAACCTACATAAATTGGGGGCGGATTGTGTGCGTGATATGTCTTGGTTCTCATATGGTTTGAATTGTCCCACCTACTTTTGATATTTTCAGTGCATACAGGCAGTGGTAATGGTTGTCATGTAGCCTTCATGGTATTTAGTTGGATTTGATTTAATAAACTTCATTCCGCAATCATCGGCAGGTAATGTTCATATTATTTAAAAACAAATATATCAGCAAAGTGACTTCCAATTAGTCTTAGAAAAGTCCAACATTTGATGTTTTGCAAAGTTCCAGTGTCCAACAGCAGGCAACAGAAAGCTCTAATGCCAGTACCAACTTAGTTGATTGCACACTAACGCATTTGAGATGTTTACAAACTTTTGAAGCACTAGTCTTAACGCCAATTTACATAAGCAATCACAATGTAAGATCTTGTAAACACTTGCATTGTCTTTAAAATAAGTAAATCATTAAAGATTACCATAAGAACAAAAAACAGTGCTGAACAACGATTATGAACAAAATCTGCACTTTTATATTTCATTTTCATACATAACACAAACATAAGACCAAAAGTAAAAACAAATAATGAAGCAGGTAGTTCTACTTTACTCGCCAAGAACAAAAATGTCTCTGGATGGCGAGGCCATCTATTTTGATTTGAACTAAGCCTCTCATACTAACTTTTGATTGCTACCTTCACACAACAAACCAAACTCATAAACAAGGTAATTGCTTGGAACCTGTTATCAGCCAATCTAAATCGAAGGATAATTTACAATGATAACGAACAGTGTAAAATCTAATTAATGCCAGGAAATTATTAAGTTCTAAGTAGACACTAGTTGAATTATTTAAGTACAGTAAGATCTCTCTTATCCGAGTTGGATGAGACCGGGGGCACCTCGGATTTGCGAAAAACTCGGATGGCGCGGATCAATTGTTTATTTGCTCTCGTAGCATAGCCTGATGTGGTAAAATGATATATGACACAGGTAATGGATAAAGGAACATAAAATACACACGATACACTTCATACAGGGTATACTAAATGATTTAATAGCTTGTAATTCAAGCTCACGAACACACGTACACAATTAGGCCTACATGTCGTAATAAAAACGTATGTCTAGGCCTAGGCCTAGGCCTAAACTCGACGCAGTAGGCCTAGGCCTACAATGCAAACATAGGCCTAGGCCTAGCTCTTTCTCATGTGGGAAAACCTCTCACTACTATGCCCGCGCTGAAGCTCACGACGCAAGATAAGTCTGGGAAAGAAATAAGATAAGCCCAGGAATAACAATTCAATGCGTCGTGATTACGAATTTCGTGAATCGGTTGAAACATGATTGCATCTAGTTCCACAACGACCATCTTTGAACAGCTGTGTGTGAGATGGCTGGATCGTATGCGCACGCGCAGGCGCGCGACGCACACTGACCTCTATATGCTCAGTGGGTGGCACTGACGCTTACCGGCGATGCGCCCGACGCACACTGACCACTGAACTCTATACGCTCAGTACACTGATGCACACTGCTCGAAAGTCGAGATATATCGCCGATCTATCTTCTTTGCACTCACTCGTAAGGCATGCCTACAAATGTATGCGAGTACATTTAAAAAAGTGCGGCGCGGCGTCTGTAATTATTTTTATGTTTTATTTACGTATTTAAAACTTATTTATTTTTTTTTTTTTTTTGGCGGCTCGGTTAACACGGAACATCGGATAAGAGGAGATCGGATAAGAGAGATCTTACTGTACCTACATTACACATATTTGTCATGAATGCCTTAGCTCTGCTAGTTAGTTTAAGTATTTCTCTCAATTATGATGCCAATCTCTAATGAAAACATTGATCCAGTGATCAAGAAACTTTGTAAAGTACTTAGCTTTAGCTATACTGTATTATAGTCCGTCCGTTTACAGTTGACGAATTTGGAAATCCTCAAAGGGACAAAAGGCCAGATTTGTTCACACCTCTAGACAAGATCATCTTCCTCTGGTGATTGACATGTCCATTATAATGAATCGCAAACCCGTCGCCAGGCCACTTAGTTTGGTTCCCATTATTGCGCTTCATTGGTTTGCCAAAGAGGCGCACAATGAAACTTCAGCCGGGCAACATTGACGACGGTCAGCGAAGACTGAATTTTAAATTACAACCCTCGTAAATGGTTATAACAAGTGGCTTACATGTTCCCGCTGTGTCGGCGAAAAAGCCGAAATTCGTCAAATGTAAACGGACGAACTATACCTGATATTGAAGCAAGGTATAATTCCCATCTACATTTATTCACAAATCCTTTCATGTGTGAAGATTTACCCCTTACTTAACGGGTCCCAAGGTTGTGAAAGGTTTGTTGTCTTTAAGTTATATTGTCATTGTAGTCTTAATAAAATCTAGCCAGGTTTTGTTTTCGTTACGTAAATCTTCCGCTATGAATGTTATTGAAATTTAGGCCTAGGCCCACATCTTTTAACTTTTATATGTAGGTAACCAACTGATAAAACCCTAGGCTTACTTAGTGCGATATTATGTTGGCTTATTTTTATGTACATTTTTGTGCTTCAAATTTAAAAATATAGCCTATGTATTATGCCTATATTATTAGGGTAGGCATAATTTACATATTCTAGTCTGATAGGCTATATCAAATTAATACAGGTATAAGAAGATGGCTGGGATAGATAAGCCTACTTACCACATTTTGATTCCTAAATGTAACCAAAAGCTTTCCATTTTCCTTATTAAGTAATGAAGTTGTCCCATCACAGAGGTCGACAAACTTCAATATTTCAATTGGATACTGTGCCAAGTCATGGCAAAATGTCAGCATAAAGTCACATGCATGGTACGCATAGCATCGAGTCACAATAGATTTTAACATCCAAAGCCATTCCTAAAAAAGAATTAGAAAAAAGTTACATTACAAACTTAAACATACAATAAACAATAGTAGCAAATAAAATACTCAAACAGCACTTACGTCTCCCACATATTGATCGGGCTTAGTCAAGGGAATTGAAAAAGGAATGTCATTAGGCCACCATTTTGGAGTTGGCATTGTATCATGGCAGTAAAATTCCCGACTCACTGAACAGTTAAGCATGAGAACAACGAATTTCTCCAGTTGCTGTTCTGTAATCTTCTCCAGTGATGTTGGAAGGCCATCAGCAAACAGAAGAGGTAGATTGGACACAACTGTCCCTTCCTCTGTGACTCTGCCCAGCTTAGACATAGTTCTCTTGTTGGATATATCACGTTTTGTTCAATCCACTTGCATCTGGACATTTAAGTGTCAAGCTTCATATTTCTTTCTTTATTCTTCGATTCCCGCCGATGCATAATGTGAAATGTAGTTCAACGTAAAGCTTTAAAATGTCACAAGCCCATCAAACCATTCACATGGTAAAATAGTTATCCATATTGTCAGGATGAAAGTCAACTTCCTCTTTCACCTAAGAAATGATAAGAAATAAATTGTTAGCTAATTAGTGATTTCTGTCTCTCTAAGTAACAAAAGCTCACTTAGAATTGAAACTTTCTTAGACAGAGACATTGAGATGAAGGTGCAGGTGTTGTTGAAACCTTACTCGAAACCGTATTTTATTAGGTAGGCCTAAGATTAAAGACAATGTTGAGAAGAGAGGAATGGCATGGAACGAAGTGGAAGCAGAAAGACTGTGGGAAACAAACCTCTGGTAGTGGAGGAGGCGAGCGAGGAAGAAGCTGAGGACGTGGGTGTGTTGGGCCTGGCTAGCCGACAACGAAGATGTTAGCCCAAGAAACGGAGTAGTGTGATACTGCTCCCCCCAAACCGATTTAATGCTGGAAAAGGGGTCTTAAGAAGGGTACTTTATTTTGTTTGCATAAGTTTTTCTGAAAGGTGAGTATTTTTTATAATGAACTATGACATTCAAAAGATTAACTTTAAAAGTAAGTAGGCCTACCGCATAGGCTACATAGGCCTGCCAAACAAGGATTTTGTTTAGGGCTAAATAAAAAATGAACAAAGCTTGTATTTATAGCATCTACTTTCACCGACCCACCACAAAATTAGCTTGTTTTTTTTTTGTCTGTTCGCTCCCTACCGGGCAAACAACATATTATGCGATCTTGATGAAAATTGGAGGGGACCTTTGAAATCTCTGAACTTAGACCTGCCACGTTTTTGGGTACAATCAGAGAATTATTTCTCATGAATATCGTACTTTTACGATTTTTAGTGCAATATTTTTGTGACATTTGGGCCGATTCTGACCAAACGGGTGGGGCTACAACTTTCATATTTTACATGGACATTAAATTATGGTGATGTAGTACCTTTTGAAATAAAAAGTTGGAAAAGTTATCCAGAATCCATAGAAATAAAGGTTTAATATAAGTTTTTTGAGGTATATAATAACAATTAACAAGTAACAGTAGAAAGTTGACAACAATCACCTACAATGCGTTCAACTTCAAAAAGCACTTGCAAAAGTAAAGAGATCCCACGCAAACTAAAAACTTACAAAAAGCTCATCCATCAACGCGACTAAAAAAAGCGTTCGCGAAGCGGCCTAGTTATAAATTAATTGTACGTAATGTGTGATTTGGAAATATAGGCCTAGAGCTGTTTAACTGTTGCAAAATGTCCTAATTCAAGGGCTTCCCTCTGCATCGTATGTGGCTCGGCATTGCAATACACCATAATGTGTCGCCATACAGGCGAGTCGACTACTGGTACATTCATTTCATGAGAATAAATATACAGAGTTGATCAATCATCATGATTTAGTATGAAAGGTAGTGTTGTAAAATTTCATGAAATAATTTTTTGGGAAATATTTCAAGTAAAATTTGATTGAGTTTTAAATGTTCTAACTGCATGGAATGTTGTTATATTTCACAACAGTCTAGAGCGCTGCATACTTTAATTCAACAACTAGGAGGAGATTAGTTTAATAGAAAGACCAACATTCTTTCTTCAATTTGGCCTACTATACAATTAACATGACCCGGCCAATTGAGGATTGCAGGTATATTTTTATTATTTTTTTGACTGATGTACCATTACTGATTGAGTGATTGTGTAATTGAAATGGCTAGGCCTAAATGAGCAAACAAATAAATATATTTCTCAATTTGGATAGTCGGGAAACACTGCCGTAGGTGGTACCTTGTTAATATTTAATACAATTCAGAAATTAAAAAATCCATCCCGATTGGGGTAAATTCTTTAAATTAAAATCGGGGTAAAACCCCGATCGGGATGAATTTTTTTAATTTCTGAATTGTATTAAATATTAAATAAATACATAGTAGGCCCCTACATACACAGGCATTGACAATATAAAATTAATTAATTATATGAGGTTAGTTAGTGACCGAAGTTTGAAACATTTCAATCAAAATAATTCATTTGAAATATTTCAAATAATTTCAAACTAAGTTTTTATTTAAATATTTATATGAATGCACTTCAAATTAACATTACATGCTTCCGGTATGCTCCAGAGTTTCAAGTCTTCTCAATTCCGGACACACAAATGGTTGAATTTGTAATTATAAGCGTTAGAATTTTGAGTCCAAGACGTTAAGCTGTAAAAGTAGGTCAACCTTACATTAGCCTCCGTTTACATGTCAGTGTTCGATTAACTATGGCCACTGTGGTACAATTTACAACTTTTTTGATCATTGAAATATTTCATGAAATAGTTTCATTGACTGACTGAAAGTCCCCAACTGAAAACCTAGTCCTAGGCATTGTAAATGTGATGAGAGGTGACTGAGTAGGTCGACAGGGGACATACTCTAAACAGGCATATATTTACATGTACATTGAATGTACTAGGGAAACACCAAAGTCGTTGTTAAACGAGTGAGTGAGCCAAGTGTTGAGTACCCGGGAACATCCCCTTTCCTTCCATTTACCTAAGGCTGGATCTAGCCCAGTATGGGGAATGATACCGGGTACTATAAACATTGCTCCTCACTCACTCGTTTAACAACGACTTTGGCGTTTCCCTTGTTACATTGCAGGCTGTGGCCTTTTTTACATATGAAAAATCTAAACTAAAGATATCGATATTTAAAAAAATTACATTTTTATTTATTGTAGGTTTAATTAATCGCAAGAAACTTTCTGATTTTGAGAGTTCTCAGTAAACTCTTTCCCGGGATTTTTTTTAAAAATTTCAGCGCAATCTTTTTCAGCGTTGGGCCCGATTTTGCGAAAAGACCACAAAACCCACAGAATAAGCGTCGTTTGAGTTAAATGGGCACTCAGCGCTCCGCCCTTAAAATTTCATCACTTTCCATAAGCCAAATTTTGAGAAAAGGTTTACATGGAATAGAGAAAACATAAGTTCGAGATAATTGCAGTTGAAGTTTTAGGTTGTAAATATAGCCAATATGGGGAATAATTTTAAAAAAAATTTTTTTTCATTACAAAAATTTACAAAATTTTCAAACAATTAAAAATTTTCAAAAAAAATTTTTAAAATTGTTTTATATTTTGTTTGGTTAAAGGCTAAATAGTAGTTTAGCTAAAAATTGTTTGTAAATCCCTCCCCTTACCCTAAAATAAAATATTTTTCTTTCTGCGTTTTAGATACCCTAGCAAATCAGGCTATTAGCAAATAAAACTTTTATAACTAATAATGGTTCGTTTAAAAACAAATTACACTTACATCATCTTGAAACTTAAAGGGAACTCACGAATCATTAAATAAAAAAGTCAGTTTAGCCATATTGCAGTCCAGGTGAATTTCATGGTGCCGAATGTGCCCAAAAAAGGGTACAATTGTCCCCCAAAACCCCCAAAGAGAACATAGAGCTTTTGGGAAATAAACCATGTGATTTTGGGTAAAAATGTAAAAGGCCCCTACTCCAGAAACCCCTTAAGTGTTTAAAGATATAGTATTCAATGTCTAATCCCCGTATTTAAAGGGTTTTAGATTTTCAAAATAAGTCAAAAACATAGAAAAACACGGGGCCCAGAAGTAGAAATATTTACTTTAAGAGAAAATCTGGGAAACCCAATTATTTCCCAGAATTTTGGCAGAATTAGCCGAACCTTTTAAAAAAGAAGGCAGAGACCATAAAACCCCCAAAAGAAAAATATACCAATTTCCAATTTATACTTGGGGGTTTAAAATTTAACTGGCCTATATGCCTTTTGGGCCGAATGTGTGCCACTCTCCATATCACTAAGACAGGTAATGGAAAGTATAATTCAGGGGGAATAGGCTTAATTATGGCCCTAAATAAACAATTTAAATTTTTTTAATAACATATAAGTTAAAACCACCTTTAAAGGATTTCGACGTTTAGGACTCGAGTAGTTAAATGGGAATCGGTATCGGACTATAAAATAGTCTTTTAAAACTAAAAAGACCCTTTGCGCGTAGCGCCACCTTCTTTGCGCGTAGCGCCCCGGGCCCCACGCAATTTTTTGTGTAGGGGGGTTTTTTTTTCCTCGAAATTTCACTTGTACAAGAAAAAAATGCTTACGCGATTCGGACCCTTTATTTACGGGCCACAGTGGGGGGAGGAAAAATGGGCATTCAGGAAAATTTGGGGTTTTTTTGGGGCGGTTTATTTTTTGGGGGGCAGACGGTTCGATGGATCCGGGGGACCCCAGCGCGCTGAGCTTTTTGGGCTTTTGACTTTTTAAGTGTTGGGGCACTTTTGCATTCGGTGGCCATCTTTTGGATTTTGGCCATACCGGGAAAAAGGGGTTGCGAATAGTGAAATTTTGGTTGGGCCAGTTTTTTTTCACCCTTTGATCCCAATTTTGAAATTTTGACAAAGCCTAGGGGTTGACCCATCCGGGGGAAAACAAAGGTTTTTTTTTAATTTCCAAAATTTGGACCTTCCAGTCAATTTTCTGTTTTTTTTACCCTTGACGGCCGCCTTTTTGGGAATTTTTTGCCGATGAAGGAATTTTTTTAATTTTTTTTTGGTTTTCGTCCCCTGGGGGCATTCAGGGCCCCCTATCGAAACCCAAAATTTTTTGGGAAAATTCCCCCATTTTGCCCTATTGATTGTCCGCTCAAAGGTACGCTCGGCCAAATGCCGTATGAATACTTACATAGCCTCCAAGTTTCAAGTCTTCAATCGGACACACAATGTTGAATTGTAATTATAACTTAGAATTTTGAGTCCAAGACGTTAAGCTGTAAAAGTAGGTCAACCTTACATTAGCCTCCGTTTACATGTCATTGTTCGATTAACTATGGCCACTGTGGTACAATTTACAACTTTTTTGATCATTGAAATATTTCATGAAATAGTTTCATTGACTGACTGAAAGTCCCCAACTGAAAACCTAGTCCTAGGCATTGTAAATGTGATGAGAGGTGACTGAGTAGGTCGACAGGGGACATACTCTAAACAGGCATATATTTACATGTACATTGAATGTACTAGGGAAACACCAAAGTCGTTGTTAAACGAGTGAGTGAGCCAAGTGTTGAGTACCCGGGAACATCCCCTTTCCTTCCATTTACCTAAGGCTGGATCTAGCCCAGTATGGGGAATGATACCGGGTACTATAAACATTGCTCCTCACTCACTCGTTTAACAACGACTTTGGCGTTTCCCTTGTTACATTGCAGGCTGTGGCCTTTTTTACATATGAAAAATCTAAACTAATGCTATCGATATTTAAAAAATTTACATTTTTATTTATTGTAGGCTTAATTAATCGCAAGAAATCTTTCTGATTTTGCTAGCAGTTCTCAGTAAACTCATTCCGGATGTCTGTTAAAAATTTCAGCGCAATCTGTTCAGCGATTCGGCTGATTTTCGACGCACAGACACACAGAATCACAGAATAAGCGTCGTTTGACTTAAATGGAGACACTCAGTCGCTCCGACCTTAAAATTTCATCACTTTTCCATCAAGCCAATATTGAGAAAAGGTATACATGGAATAGAGAAAACATAAGTTCTGAGATAATTGCAGTTGAAGTTTTAGGTTGTAAATATAGCCAATATAGGAATAATTTTTAAAAAAATATTTTTCATTACATAATTTTACGAAAATTTTCAAACAATTCAAAATTTTCAACAAAATTTTTAAAATTGTTTATACTTTGTTTGGTTAAAGGCTAAATAGCTAGTTTAGCTAAAAATTGCTTGTAACATCCCTACCCTTACCTCTAAAATAAAATATGTTTCTTTCTGCGTATTAGATACCCTAGCACATCTAGGCTATTAGCAAATAAATACTTTTATAACTAAATAATGGTTCGATTTGAAAACAAATTACACTTACATCATCTTGAAACTTCAAGGAACTCACTGAATCATTCAAATGAAAAAGTCAGATTTAGCCATATTGTCACGTCCAAGTGAATTCATGGTGTCCGAATGTGCCCAAAAAAGGGTCCAATTGTGTCCAACCCCAAAGAGAACATAGAGCTATTGGTAATCAACCATGTGATTTTGGTACAAAATGTGAATAGGCCTACTCCAGAAACATCCTTAAATGCTTAAGATATAGTATTCAATGTTTAATACCGTACTTAAGAAGGTTAGATTTTCAAAAGTAAGTCAATAACATAGATAACACAGGGCCAGAGGTAGCAAATATTTACTTTAGAGAGATGAAATCTAGGAATCCAATTATTTCCCAGAATTTCTGGCAGAATTAGCTCTGAACCTTATACAGAAGGCAGAGACCAGTACAACCACCAACAGAAAAAATATACCAATTTCCATTCATACTTGGGGGTTAAATTCGAACTGTCCGTATATGCCTTGTGTCCGAATGTGTGCCACTCTCCCTATATCACTAATGACAGGTAATGGAGAAGTATAATTCATGGAGCAATAGGCTTAATTATGGCCCTAAATAATCATATAATTCTTTAATAACATATAAGTTAAAACCACCTTAAAGGATTTCGACGTTTAGGACTCGAGTAGTTATATTTTAGTATTATAGTTTTCCATGATCTAAAAAATGGCATGAAGTAATTATACAGTAGATAGACGTAGCAGTCAACACAGATGCCTCTTCGACCAGTATAGCCTAGCCTAGGTTGACCATATGATAAGTGCCTCATCTGTAAGTAATTTTTCAGTCACATTTGGACATGAAACGCCTGCATGCAGTCAATAGGCCTACTAGTGCCGAAGACCTTATCAATGGATACTCTCAAAGGTTTAGATAAACTGAAGACCAAGCACAAAATCAACCTTCAGGAGGGTACTAGACCTACAATTTGGGCAGCACGCAAAATCTCTTAAGAGGCCGGGGCGCTGAGCTTGGCCGAACTCAAATGCACACACTCAGATATAGACGATTGCAGCTGAAAGGTTGGAAATATCATTACTAATTTTTGAATGAATGTTAATAGAGTTCCTTTATAATGATATCCACACTTGGTTGCCAAGAATTAGACTAAAAATATCATTGTGATCGATAGATAAGTCCAAAATGTGAAAATATGGAAAATGAAAAACATGGATTTCAATTCAGGAAATTCACAGCAAACCATTTATCTTGCAATTAAACCAAATTAACCTGTGCATTCACATTGATTCAAAACATTGATATCCAGTATGAAAAGTTGCGTTAAAAAATGCGTCTTGGAATAAATTCTAGAGTTCGCCAAAATTGAGTGAATTACAGAGATTTCACGATTTTTTAAATTCAAAACGATGAATTAATTTAGAAATACGCTTACTGGATCTTATAGATTGATAGAGTTACGGAAATATAACAATAATTTTATGTATTTGTAGCAAAAATAAATTCAAAAACTGTGTTTTATAGGGCCTATATAGCAAAAATTATTTTAAAGTTAATGCGTATGTAAATTGATGAAAAACAGTAAAAAATGCACATAAAACTGGAATGATGCGATATTTTGGATGGAAAAGGCCCCGGCCTAGGCTATCGCTATCATTGGTTAGGCCTAGCCTACTTACTTTTGTAGGTAATCTCGCACCGCATATGCCACACATCAAAATACCTGTGTCGCTCACGTAAAACTGGTCATCCAAGCCGAACTTTTGAAAATCCATTATTATTCTGTAATGAATAGACATAATTTTTTTTAAGTTATAAAAAATCTTAAATTTAAATATAAAAGCTCAAAATAAAGGCTCCATTTCGTCATAAAAAATTCAATTATTTCAAACTATTTTTTTCAAATTTTGCGTATTTTCAAATTTCCCGCCGTTAAGTTTCAATTGTTGGTACTTCGTAGATCAAGAAGCAAAATTTCTAGTTTGTGTTTGTTATGTTGCCAACCCTGCACGGACGATCGAGCCAATCACAGATGCGCACCGCCTTCTAACAGATAGCTTCGTCGTGACGTCATGACGTGACAAAACGAGAACTTTTCAAGGCGCTGGAACTTGGAAAATCAGCTGTTAGAAATATCCAGTATGGCGATCGCTGCTTTGTTGTTTTATTACGCGAACGATGTATAAAATCAGTTTTTGGCGTAATTTCAAGACGAAGTTCGTTTAAAGTTCGAAGATTTGATAAAAACCGAACTCGAGCCTAAAAAGTCGAGCCCTTCAAAAAAAGCTCGGCTCGGGCTCGAGTTTTCGAACGTTCGCTCACCCCTAGGCCTAGACTAGTTCCACGCAACAACACGAAGAAGACGCCTTCAGAACACGTCGTGGTTATTTTTGGTTATTTTATCGTTGATTTTAACCACGCCTCCACTCACCGCCTGCTTGAATCTTGATGGCAAAGCGGTGCCTCCACTACATCAGTTTTCAGGCAGAATAACGAAGTTTCACGATCGGCTCCGAAGTTGTAATATGACGTCACTCGAAGGGAAGCGTCGCCCAGTAGCGGCATCTGTCGAGGTGTGGCAGAGTCAGTAGTCAGTCAGTCTTTCTCGCGCATTGTAGGGAGAATGACTGGCGGTTTACTGTTTTTCGACGTATTTTCACGTAAAAAACGGCAAATCGATGGCGGAACGCTTAAAACAATGATAAATCGCACGAATTCGCATTTATTTCATTGCATCGCAAAATAGACTCCGTATCGCATTTATTCGCAAAAATAAAAATGCTATTTTCTTGATCGTGATGTCATGAAACGTGAAGAAAACAAAAAAAAATGCTTTTGGAAGTCCATCGCACATATTGTTATTACGATTTTTCCGTATCTCTATAGATTGATCCTTTATTAACGTTGGTGTGAAATATGATGCTGATGGTGTAAACCGTTTAACCAAAAAAATGAAAGATGAGCGTTTAAAATCATCTCCGCGCCAGCCTCAGCAACTCCTCTTAAAGACAATGTTAACTTAATATTAACAATGTTAGCTTGACCGAATGGCTGACAGACATATTAGCAAAAGTTGACAAACTAACAGTGAGAGTTCATCCATTTGTGTTGGTGCCCAAACCTAATGGCAAACTTAGAATCTGTATGAATCCTAGACCTCTCAATGAATATATCCGCAGAGAACATTATCCTATTCCTACTGCTTGGGACAGCCCAATTTCGTTTAATTCCCTTAAAACGTTTAAACGTGTACAATTCTCCCAATGCCAAACTTTGCTAGTTGTTCCTAAATATTTCCCACTTTGAGTGATTGACCTTGATATAAAGTCATGTGATAAACAAAGAAGGCCACATTGACAGGAACACAGCAATTTTTAACACAGCAATTTTTCTTGGTGTGTTTTGATCTGGAGGGAGAAAAGGGAAATCACAGTTTATTTGCGAGTGTCTTGGCAAAGTGGGCGAATAATTTAGATCACAAATTACTAAACGTTGAAACGAGCAGGGGCGTTTACACGTTTAAATGTGTCAGCCCAACTACTGCTGAACGAGTATTTGCTGATTTGAAAAGAGACAGTTTTTACTGTCTTAGATGGTTAACTTCAGCATTTTGGCAGATACCCCTAGATGAGGTATTTTCAAAATTTGTACACCCAAGGGTAAATTCAGATTTAAGAGGTTCCCATTTGGCATAAGCAAAGCAGTGCTACTGAAATCCTACAGAAAGAAATACACAACATACAAGAGGGGATAGAAGGAACTCTTTCTTATGAAGATAACCTAGGCCTGGTGCATGGTAAGACCATTGAAGAAAACAATGAAAGACAAGGTCAAGTATTGCAGCAAGCTAAGGAGAGAAACTTCAAATGCTCCAAGATAAGCTTTAATTAGCAGTACCAAAAATCAAGCCTTTGGGACATTGTCACTCACAAAGGGGTTGGAGTGCATGAATCTAAGGTTCAAGCAACTTCCGCAATCCCAGTGCAACAGAATCTTGTAGAACTCCAAAGGTTTCTGGGAATTGTTAACTTCTTATCCAGATATGTGCCAAATCTTTCAGAATTTCACATCCCCTTTGACAGCTACTCCGGAAGGAAATTGAATTCATCTGGATTGAGATACAACAATCATCTTTCGAGAAACTAAAGGCCTTCGTTAGTAATGCACCTATTTTGTCTTTCTACAACAACAAAGCGCCACTCACGCTTTCGGTTGATGCAAGTTGCTATGGACTAGTTGTTCTGCTTCAAAATGGGTGAGTGGATACACTTGGTTTAAACATAGTCCTAGGGCAGGTATCGGCCACAGGCAAACCGTAGTCCGGATCACAAAGGGTAAAAAATTGAAGCCCGGTTATCTCTTACTTTGAGTTATATGCCAAGGCCTTCATTAAAAATTCATTCTTCTTCAACAAGGTAGGGGCATTGAAGTGCAAATTTGTTATTTGGGCCACATGGAGATGGAACAAGCATGCAACCTAGCCTATTGCGGTTTTGTCCCCTACATCGGTCTATCTACGAAAAATCATGCAACAATTGTAGGCCTTACAATACAATAACTTGAGTATCATTAAAGATATGTTTACATTGAAACTGCTTTGCATTACATTTTAATTCTGTAGAAGTGGAGTAAAAACATTGTGGCAGGATAGTAGAGGACAAAGAATACATGAATGGAGGGCCTGGGGCGCATAGCCCCGTGAAAATTAGTTGATTCTTAGAGAGTGTTTAGACTTTAGAGCATTAAACGAGTTTTAGGCACTCTAAAATATCAATTTAGTTGTCCAAAAAGGGCCCATTTTATACAAGTATTATTCTTAAAGCCATTAATTAGACCAAAGCTACGCTAAATTAAAAAAAAAAAGTAACAACCGTACATTGATTAGCTCTACTAAGTATTTTCATTGCCTCCATGCCTCCCCCTCCCTGGAAATTGGTGCCTTATGCGTGGGCACAGGTTGCACCCCCGTAAAATTGGCACTGGTGGAGTAGCAGTTTAAAAAACATGCAAAGTGGTGGGTCGTGAGAGAGTGGTCGCCAAGATATCATCAACATGTTGGAATCCATGATGTATAACCTAAGTCCTAGTATGTTGGCAGCCATGTATAGTATTTGTATTTTGTAGCCTAAATATATTTTATATGCTAAGGTTGGCGACACTCTTTTTGCAAGGCGTCACTTCATCAACTGCCCGCTTTTTCTTGTCATCATGTAACTGTTTTATACGTGCTTTTCAATAAATAATGTGCAATTAATCTTGTTATTACACCACTGATCCAACAATTACACCACTGATCCAACAGGTTATGGGGCCCAGGACTTAAAAATTGAGGTAAGAGAAACTAATAACTCTACTCAATGTCAGACAGTGATTGCAAGTAAGTGGTAGGCTAGGCCTATCGTGTTCCTGAAGCTACGTAAGCCTAGGCCTAGGCCTAAAGAAAATGTCGGACTCTGAGGACCCAGCTCCAACAGTGATCATGTCATCTACGTCTGCTCCTAATATTGAGAAGCTAGATGGGCAATCAAACTATGGAAGCTGGAAATTTGCTATGAGAATGAGTCTGATGTTAGAAGGGCTCTACGGTCATGTGGACGGAACGATAAGCTTAAACTCAACAAACAAGAGCAAAGATGAGAGGGCATTGGCCAAAATATGCCTCTCGATCAAACCCCAATGTTATGTGCACGTCCAAGCGGCAAAAACGCCAAGGATGCCTGGGACAGCTGAAAAATGCGTTTGAGGGATGCAGCATGGCCACCACATTTGAGCTAACTAGAAAAATCTTTAATACTCAACAAGGAAGTTTTTTCTAATGTGACAGATTACATAACAGACATCTTGTCTACAGCTCAAAGGTTGACCGATTTGGGGAAAAAAACGCTCGATGATGAGTGGGTCGCTTTTGCCATGTGCAACGGCGTATCCAAAGAATACGAGGAATTAGTTTCGTCGCTTCACCGGCACCTCAAGCAAGGCGAGAAGCTAACCTCAAATGAGGTTAAGGAGGCCCTACTCGGCGAGGCAGAGAGACGGCGCGTCCGGGGAGAACCTTCTAGTTCCGAGGCGGCGCTACTCTTGAAGAAGAAGACCTCAAAGAAAAAGAAAGAAAACAAACCGATCGTCTGCTACAACTGTGACGGGCCAGGCCACAAGAGTCCGGATTGTCCTCTTCCAAAACAAAACAAGAAGGGAACATCACAGCAAAAACTCATCATCCTACAACAAAGAATCGTCGGGGGCAACAAGAGTTCAACTAACAAGTACTCTAACAACAAAACCCTCCTGACGCGAGCCCTAGAAGTGACCACTACCGAGCCAAAGGCGATGACAACCCAGGTGTCCAAGTCTGGATCATCTGGATGGGCCATTGACTCAGGTGCAACAAGTCATATGGCTAGGGACAAAGATGAAATGTTTGAACTACAACCCACTGATGCTGCCATTGCTATGGCAAATGACAGTAAAATGAAATGTGTAGGTATAGGTAAGGTTGAATTAAATATGATGGGTGATGATGGTAAGTCTTTTAAAGTAGCTAACAATGTATTATGTACACCTGAACTCTCAACTAACCTTCTCTCTGTTAATAAGATGACAAACAATGGTTTTATACCTGTATTTGATAACATATCTTGTAAAGTTTATCATATGTCAGATTTTGAGGTTAAGGGTAGGGCCTACTGTAGAGTTTTCAGGTACCAAAAATGATGAAGGTTTGTACATGCTGGACTTGTGTAAACAGCCAGTGAGGGCTCTTGCTGCAGTCTCCATCTCCAAACATGAATTGTGGCACAAAAGGTTAGGCCATCTTAGTAGGAAAGGTATGAACCAACTTCGGAATGGGCTTGTCACAGGTTTGGAATTTGAGCAATGTGAAAAGAAGCAATGTGTTACCTGTCTAGAAGGAAAACAAACAATTGCTCCTTTTCGCAAAAAGGGTAAACGGGCTAAGGAAATCCTTGAGATAGTCCATTCTGATGTAATGGGTCCTATGGAAGAAACATCCTGGGGTGGGGCTAGATATTGCTTGATATTTGTGGATGATTTTTCACGGAAAACTTTTGGTTAGGCCCTACATGTTAAAAACTAAGGACCAAACTTTTTCTAAATTTAAAGAATTCAAAGTGATGGTGGAAAATCAGACAGGAAAAACTATCAAATGTTTAAGGTCAGATGGTGGCGGGGAATATATTTCAAATGAATTTGAAAAATTTCTTGTTGATTGTGGTATCAAAATCCAAAGAACAGTTAGATATACTCCTCAGCTAAATGGTGTTGCGGAAAGATGTAATCGGTCTAATGGAGAGCGCACTAGGTGCATGCTGTTTGAGGCAAAACTCTCTAAAAAATATTGGGCTGAGGCTATGAACACTGCTATCTATCTTAAAAACTTGTCACCCACCAAGGCAGTACAGGGGGCAACCCCTGAGGGGGCTTGGACGGGAGATCAGGTTGACGTGTCCCATCTAAAGATTTTTGGATGCAGAGCTCAGATGCATGTTCCCAAACAACTCCGAACAAGCTTGATAAGAAATCTAAGGAAATGATCTTTGTAGGTTATGACCCAAACACCAAGGCCTATAGGCTTATTAGCCCAGATAACCCATACAAAATTGTAACTGCTAGAGATGTTGAATTCTTTGAATCAACTGTTGACAGCAGCCTAGCACAACCTGAACCTATCACCGCGGATAAGCCAGAGGACAACATGGAGCTCCAAATACAGCATGCTCCAGTTGTAGTAGGCCATGGTGATAGTGAGGGATCCCAAAGTGAACTAGAGTTCAGTGAGGGAGACGTCAGCACCTCGTCAGTGAGTACTAGTGAAAGTGAGGGCTCAGGTGGTGAGAGGCTGCACGGTCAAGAATTCCAAGGGTTTGATAATCCTGACCAAAATCTCATAGGGGGACGTTACCCTGCTAGGGAACGCAAGGCCAATAGGGACCCTAATTATGAGTACTCTTTTCTGGTTGTAGGACCTAATGACCCTAAGAGCTTCAAAGAACTAAAGTCACGGGGTGATAAAAAGCTGTGGGACAAAGCTATGAAAGAGGAGTTAGATGCGCTTCACGAAAACAAAACTTGGGAGTTGGTAATTAGACCTCCAAATGTAAATGTTGTTAAGTGTAAATGGGTATTCAAACTAAAACAAGGTTCACAAGAGACTCCAAGGTATAAGGCCAGGCTTGTGGCAAAGGGCTTTACCCAAATGCCAGGGAAAGACTATGATCAAACTTACTCGCCTGTTGTTAAGTTATCGTCTCTTAGAATTTTATTTGGAGTTGCTGTTCAGCTTGACCTAGATATAGATCACATTGATATAACTACAGCATTTCTCAATGGAGATTTAAATGAAAATATTTATATGGAACAACCCGAGGGTTTTGTAAACAAGGGAGATGAACATCTTGTTTGTAAGCTGCATAGGGCCTTATATGGTTTGAAACAGTCAGCTAGGTCTTGGAACGATAAGATAAGTTGTTTCCTTGATAGTAATGGTTTCACTAAAAGTAAGCATGACCCTTGTGTATACACCAATAGGAATAATGGTAATTTCATTGCTATTGCACTGCATGTAGATGATTTTTATATTTTCTCTAACTCAAAGGATGCCACTTGTGAGTTTAAGAGTGCAATTTTAGCATCGTTCAAGGCAAAAGACCTTGGTCCTGTCAAGGAATGTCTTGGAATGAGAGTAACGAGAAATAGAAAAGAGGGTACTATTAAGTTAGATCAGGAAAACTATGCTAGGGATATTGTAACAAGATATAACTTAAATGAATGTAAACCTGTACATGTGCCTCTTGTTGTTGGCAATAAGCTAAATATTGCTGAAAAGTCTGATGTCAAAGATTCCCTGTATCAGCAATTAGTTGGTAGCCTGATGTATTTAGCTATAGGCACAAGGCCAGATATCAGCCACGCTGTAAGCTACCTCAGTCAATTTAATACATGTCATGATGAGGAACACTATAAGGCTGTAAAAAGAGTAGTAAGATACTTAAAGGGAACATTCAATGTTGGACTCAATTTTCATAAAGATAATGGAGTAATTACTGCTTATGCAGATGCAGACTATGCTAATTGTATCATAGACAGAAGATCCTATACTGGATATGTTTTTAAGTTTGCAGGAACTACTGTTAGCTGGAGATCTAGAAAGCAAAAAACAAAAACTCTAGCCGACAGCACAACATTTGCTGAATATGTTGCCATAAGCGAATGTGGTAAAGAATCTATTTACATAATAGGCTTATTGTCTGAGGTTTTCAAAGATTTCAAAACAATTGAAATTTTCAATGACAATCAGGGTGCAGTGAAACTATGCCAAAATGAAATCTTTCATGATAAAACAAAGCATATAGATACTAAGTATCACCAAATTCGCACTTGGGTTAAGTTAGGTATGGTAAAGGTGTCTCACCTACCCGGTCAGGAAATGTTGGCCGATGTTTTCACCAAGGCTCTGCCGAAGGACAAACATGAATTCTGTTTGAAGGGTTTAGGTATTATTTGATTTTTTGTGTATGTCTCATACTTTAATCAATGTATGGTCCATAATACCAGTACTTAGTTTAAGTGAGGGTGTTGGAATCCATGATGTATAACCTAAGTCCTAGTATGTTGGCAGCCATGTATAGTATTTGTATTTTGTAGCCTAAATATATTTTATATGCTAAGGTTGGCGACACTCTTTTTGCAAGGCGTCACTTCATCAACTGCCCGCTTTTTCTTGTCATCATGTAACTGTTTTATACGTGCTTTTCAATAAATAATGTGCAATTAATCTTGTTATTACACCACTGATCCAACAATTACACCACTGATCCAACACAACACTGGCATGTTGTTTTCATGAGTAGGGCCTACATGCAAAAGGAGGCGTGGGGTGGAAAGGGAGTAAAGCCAGGCCTCGTAAAAGCCATCGATGATGGATAAAAGAATCTAGGCCTATTGGTATTTTTGGTTATTTTACCAACGTAGGCTATTGGCATTCTGGTTGCTGTTATAGTACCTAAACAACAAATGGTAGGATGGCAAGAGGTCTTAACGAAAAGTGTTGGGAGGCCATCCTGACCCACTTTGAGCACTGCTCCAAGCAGATTGTAAACATTAGGCCTAGTGAAGTTGTTATGGTACCCAATTATAAACGGTAATGCTGGAAGATTGCGCGAGGGGTAAGGCAGGGGCTGCCAACACTCTGCCACAATTCGGTGGCATGAACAAAGGACTTTTCAAATCAAAGAAAAATACTGCCTAGCACAAAAGATATGAGAATTGGCATGTTTAGGTGGGCCTTTGGACTGAAATGTGACACCTCCATTCAAGAGCCAGGTTTTGTGGGTAAACGGGTTTAATAAAACCATGAACCTATAGGCCTACCCACTCTAGGCTAGTGTTCTTACAATGCCAGCAATAGGTTTGTTTGGTTTGACACTTATTAATACACTTTACACTTGTGTAGGGGTAAGACACTTGAGGTCTAAAAGTGTTTTCATATTATTAAGTGTAGGCTAGTGAAAAGTGTATGTTTGGTTTGACTAAGTGAGGCCTACAGCAAAAAGTGTAGCATTTCTACACGAGCTCTAGGAGGTCGTGTCGTGATGATACATAAAATAGAAAATAGAATTAGGTATCAGAACACAAACCCAAAAGTAACTAATTTGACTAGGCCTACCTTATTATGTGATATTATATTTCATTATCAAAAACTATTGTTCTGTAAAAGTAGTAAATCAAATTGAATGGCTAATAAGTCAGTTTGAAAAGTAGTGTTTTGTTTTTTTGTTAGTAGACCCTATTGATTATTTAAATTTTCATGCACAATTGCTACCAGTGTTTGGGTGATAATACATTTCCTCAATGTGATGTAATTCTTGCACGATCTTTTAATTTCCCAGTTCATATCTAGGCCTACATAAGTCTTAACTAAAAATAAGTTGTTTCCATTTTCAGAAACAGTTTAAATGCCGAAAATCATTGGTCCTAGAGAGCTGTTATGTGTCGTTATTTCCTACGTACAGTGCGAAGGCGACAGTGCTGCGATCCCTCGGCCGTGGTATTCTTATCTGACACCAACTATAGACCCATGATTTCGAGTTTCGAACCGAACTCGAACCTGTGAACAAAAAAAGTTCTTAACTTTGAACTTGAACAGAACTCATACAAATTCGTTTGAAAACTGAAACAAGTGGCCCTTGGCCCACAAATTGTGATGAATGGAGCATTATTACCAAGAAGTAAGACTGCCAGTTGTGTGTAAATTGTCCACGTTGGCGTGCGTGCTCTTGCTTGATTTTGACCGAGTGCTAGGTTATCTGATCCCGCCTATAAATGAGTGAGGATCTTGAATAGCAGTTTGTTTTTTGGGGGACGTAACATCGCCGTCAGTGGTGCACATTTTGGGACAAAAAGTGTAAGCATTGAGCTAGATGCTACACTTATTTTAGAGTGACGATATTTTTTTAATTGTTTCTACACACCATTGCCTTCCACCTCCTTCTTTAACCCATAGAATTTTAATGACAAGTGTCACCCGCCAAACTTCTCTTGGCCATGGATTTCTATGACAAGAGTCACCCGCATAATTGGTCAAATACAAATGTAGGCCTAGGCCTAAGCCTTACCAACACCTACGAATTAAAATGAAGTGTAAAATAACACGCTTATATTTGATACAAATTGAAAAAGGTCGAATTTTGTATTTTTTTCAAACACAATGAAGGTATGAATAAATAGGCATAAAAAGGCATAGGCTATCAGGTAAAATATATGAAGGCCTAACTAATATTCTACAAAAAAAATAAGTGTAGATAATACGCCAATTTGACACAAATTGAGAAAAGATATTGGATATTGCTTAACGTCTCATATTTATGCAACTTGGCTAATCGAGACGAAGGGAGGGACGAAAGGGATGACGCGGGGAGACAGCACAGGCCTTGTGCTGGTCAGAACCAGCCACAAGCGTATGGGGAGGGCAGGGGTTCCCCCACGTCGTGGTCGTCTCAGTCTGTGTCACTCATCATCCGTCCGTGTTCGAAGTCGGGGAGGTAGTCAAAGGGAAGGGGAAAGTTCCCCGACGACGACCCAGAGCTCGACATTAGTTTCAGGGAGAAAAACTCCACTAATCACGGGCCAAACCACGAGAAGGTTGCGAGTTTGTTTGGAAGACAGCACCCTGTTCAATTTCAAAGTACTGGTAGTGGTAAGTAAAAAAATAAGTGTAGATAATATGCCAATTTGACACAAATTGAGAAAAGAAAAGGTCTTCAATTACATTTTTTTCAAGTAGGCCTACAATGAAGGTGTGAATAAATATGCATAAAATGCATAAAAAAGGTAAAATATTTGTAACAAATATTTTACGTACACCTAATAAAAATAATTGTAAAATAATATGCCTATTCAAGACACAAATTGAAAAGGCCAAATTTTACACTTAAAAAAAAATACAACAAAGTATGAATAAATTTGTGGCCTATGCCTTTTATATGCAAAAGGCATAAAAAGGCATAGGCCTAAGCCTAAAAGGTCAAATAAAAATTGCAATATTCTACGGAATAACAAGAAATGTGTCAAATAATATTTGATAAAAGATTGAAAAAAGTTGATTATTATTTAAAAAAAAAAAAAAAAAAAACTTAAAATGGCACTTTTCTATGAAACAGGTAATTTCCCAAAATATTGCCCATTTCTCAAAAACATAAGTAGGGCCTAATTAACAATAATAGTTTCAAAACCCGAGTTTTTAAATTTTTAAATTCTTTTTATAGTTTTACGTTGTAGAAACTCATGACTCCTTGCGTGTTACTTGACAGAATATTTAGGCCTATTTTATTAACACTTATTGTCAATTAAACATTATTTCTACTTTATTCAGTCTTTAAGATTAGGCCTATCTACAATGTTCATTCAAGACTGACAACATTATACAAGCTTCATTATATTTCAAGGAATATTCCGATTAACTTCTAGTAAAGCAGGGCGCGCACCACATACGCTCCGGTCCGTTCCTTACAGTACAGCATTCTGCGTCAAATTGAAATGCACTGACTCATATGAGACACCGCGCACTTGCTCCGCTCCGCCCAGTACACGTGTAACTTCCCGTCTTTCGCTCGGTTCCGTTTATCCTCGATTGCTCAATCGAGAAACTTCGACGGACAGCCGGACGGGGTAGAAGAAAGAGAGCACCTCTTATAAAAATTGTCCTACTGGTTACTATGGGGTCGAGAAACCAAATGGAACTGGTGAACCGAGTGTAGCATCTGGTCGCACGGCCCTGGGCCCCTGTTCTGTAACTTTAACCGAATTGGATTCGTAGGTAATCGCCAACGAGGTAGGCCCTATAAGTATAGTAAACCATAGTGGCGGGGAGGCAGCTTTCAGCGCTGTCAAACTGTTACACGGCGAACTACGGGCAGCCATGACAGTAGATGGCAGCTGATCGTAGCATACACGTGAAACTCCTTGTTATGCGCAGCATCAATTATGAGAATTATGCCACGAATAAATTAAAATCAAGAGCAGCATCACATTGGAAGTAAGTTAGTTTGTTACTATCATAACAAACATGTTACTTAACAGTTGGAGCCCAGGGCTTGCCAAATTTTAATTATTTAAGCTAGGCCTAGATGTAGGGCCCTAGGCCCAGGAGGAGGTTAGGGCAAGCCTACATTATTTCTCATGCTGTGAGGGGCCTAGCCCTAGCATACAGAACCGAATAGTCCTACGCTTTGCCTAGGGCCTACTCATACTGTTTATTTTACAACTTTTCAAGGCTAAGTATATTCTAGAGCCCCTTCCCTAAATTGGGGGGGGGGGGGGGGGTAGTGGGAAGCTAAACTCTTCGAACGTCCGGGCATTATGTTTTTCACATCGATTTTCAATTTTAACACATCAAAGTTAGTAAGATCGCGTTCTAAATACGAGTGAATGAATGAAAGTGTAAATTTTTTAATTTGGAGGTAGTAATAAGGGGGGGGGGGGGGGGTTAGAGACATCGGACATCTGAGCAACATGGATTTTCGGTTTAAGCACACCAAAGTTACTAAGATCGAGTTCTAAGTACTACAAGTAAATGAATAAAAGTGTCAAACTTTTGAATTTTTTTTTGGTGGGGAGGGGGGTATAGGCCTAGAGGGGAGAGCTAGTTTGGGCAACATTGTTTTTTGGTTTTAGCCCACCAAAGTTAGTGAGATCACGTTCTAAGTTTGCATACTCAACAACAACAAGAAACGGCGTTATTATATTATTGTGTTGATGTTGTTATTTTGTTTCCTAGATCCTACTACCAGTCGCCCAAAGTTATAGTAGATACTGCGCCGCCAAAACCTTACTGAAACTCTCGTATTATCTTTTTTGTAGGCCTACATTGATTACAGTGTTCATTTGTTAGTTTTAGTTTATTTCTTGGTCATTCCTATAATATGTGAGTGTGAACCAACCATCTATTGCCATCTACTGTCATGGCTGCCGGATTTTAACTTATATCAAAGATGGCTGCCTCCCCGCCTCTCTATGGTTTACTATAGGCCTACTATACCTCGTTGGTAATTGCACAAATTGAACTCGAAAGCGATGCATCACAAGTATGTTTACCATGATCAGTCTTGGGGAGGAACACGTTCCCGGGAACGCGTTACTTTTTCAGGAACTTTTGTAGGAACGAGTTCCTTTCCTTTGATCAGGAACTTGTAACGTCAAAGTTACTATTTCGTGGGAACTTGGAACGAATTTAACGTTCCTTTATAAGTTCCTTTCGTCGTCGTAATCCCTTCGAATTCCAGTAGCTGATATCGTAAACTGCAGTATGAAAATATCAATGTGACCATCTTGTTTTTTCGAAAATGGCGCCACCCTCAACAGATGGCCTGGGACTCACTTAAATAAGTAAGAGTAATGATAAATAAACTCTTTTCACATTTATTATTGTTTATAAGAGTGATGGTATATGGAACGTGAAAGGAACTATAAGTTCCTTTAGAGGAACGAGGAACGTTTCAGTTCCTTTTTATTGAAAAGGAACGAGGAACGTCTCAGTTCCTTTTTAGGCAGAAGTAACTTAACTTTTTAAAGTTCCTTTTTTGGGGGAACGTGCCCAAGACTGACCATGATAAACACACAGTGACTCAGCTCGATTTGTGCGAATGATGAGTCACTGTGTGTTTATCATGGTAAACATACTTGTGACACATCGCTTTCGAGTTCAATTTGTGCGATTACCTACGAATCCAATTCGGTTAAAGTTACAGAATAGGGGCCCAGAGCGGAGCGTCTTGGGACGGTACCGAAGTGATTTCTCACAACACTCTGGTCACGGAACGGACGGGAGCGGTTGTGGTGCGCGCCCTGCTTAACACTCATGAGTCATCTCATGCATGATATGTAGTAGGCCTAACACTCATGAGTCATACATGACATGAAGTAACACTCATGATGCTGCGGTATTGTCAAAGTGGCATCATACTTTCAACACCCATCCTGTATTTCAAACACATCAATTTCTGGTGAAAATTAATAGAAGTAAGCCCTGCCTATTTTCTTGAGCTCGGTAACAAAATTAATTAATGAACAATAATAAATCAATAAAAATAATAGGTCTAAGGTAGTAAATAAGGTAATACCTGCGTTAGGTAAGAACATTATAAATCGAGTTAGGATGGTCAGTTCAAAGGCAGCAGAATCGTTGCAGTACTGTTCCAACAATCTATTCAGATCTACAATGCACCAACAATCCAGAAGTAATGAAGTTAACCGTCCCGGTAGCGGGTAGCTTAGGGGTAAAGCACTCGACCGGCAATCAGGAGACCGGGGTTCGTTACCCCGCTGGGATGGATTTTTTACTTTCTGGATTGATTTCTATAAAATCAATTACAACTACGGCAGGGAGTGTTTCCCGATTAATGAAATTGAGAAAGGTAGGGCAACTTGCACAATAATGCAAGCAAAAATTTTTTAAATTTTTATCGTGGGAAACCTGTTATAGGGTGCAATTAGCCCCTCTTCAGGTGAACTAGGTATGTGCGGATAGGAAGTTGTGAAGGGATGTCCGAGGGCTGTTTAAGAGGACTCAATCCCTTGCATTCGCCTTAACGACTGAGGAAGACCTCGGATAAACCTTCAGTCAGGATTGCCGGTCTCGACGGGATTCGAACCCGGGACCTCCCGAATCAGTCGAGCGCTTAGCGCCGTGGTGATGCGTCTTATCAGGCATCAGAACTGAGTTGATGAGTTGACCGGAAGATATGTGAGTGGGCGGAGCTTGACGCACAGCCAACTCGACTCGTAAATATGAAAATTCAAATTTGGGCGCGAAAATACAAAAAAAAATCGTAATTTTGATAGAAATACATGAAAATTCATAAAAATCGTACTAATTGCTCAATCAATCGGGAAATCGGGAATTCAGGTAAAAAATCGGGAAGGTTGGCAGGTAGGCCTATGAATTAGGCACCAAAATAAATTCGGATCTACGTGCACGATTTCATTGAAATATTTGTGGAAGCTGGATACATGAAAGATGGATTTATTTAATACGCAAATATGCAAAACAATAGCCTAAGTGTCAGTGGCGGATACGGGGGGGGGGGCGGTGGGGCGATCGCCCCCCCCATGATTCTTTAAAAATTTAAAAAAATGATTTTATTATTTTATTGTGCACGCACCAAATGCACTCTAAAAACCTGATTTTCAAATTTTCGCCATGCGGCGCTAATTATTTAAAACTCCCAATAATAATCAACTTTTCTTTATGTTGTCAGAATAATCAGTTTGCCTCTGAAATGTGTCTGCATCAATGTACTTCGATTTTATTAAGTTGTCCTCCTATGTGAATCGTTTTTAACTAAAAGTATAGACGTTTATAAATAAATAAATGATGATTGAAAATAAGATCAACGTTTATAATAATTTGCAATCTAGGACAATGTGTAAATTGTAAGCTCGACATGACGACAAACAAATTGTTACACAACTACATTGTTTCCGTATGCATTCGCCACCACTTTTTTCTAAAACGCACCAAATGCACTCTACAAACCTGATTTCAAAATTTCGCCTGCGACGCAATTAATGGGGCCCGCCCCCCATACCCCATGCGTCGCGCTGAGTCCCTTTCCACGATTATACATGCACACGCAACGCCCCCCCCCATGATTATGTTCTAGTCCGCCACTGTAAGGTAGCTACATGTAATTTAGTGGGCATTATCATAAATAGAATTTATTAGTGGCTTACACAAATTGATCTCGAAAGTGTTTCTTTCGTTCCAAAGGATGAAACACGAGTTGACCAAAATATTTAAACAATATAAGAATCTCAACATTTAGGCCTAATTTTTCTTCTGTAATTAAAATGAATCATGTGGTCTATTAAAGGGAATAGGCCTACACAACAACATATTGGCTTGAATTGTTTCACAAATCATATTTAAAACTACCTAGGCTATATGTCCTACTTCCTGTTTATTTCATTTCACATTTAAATATTAAATAATAGGCCTATTTTTACTGTCATCATTATCTTTAACATTTTATTTCATAATTTAAAACTCACTAAAACAATCTTCCAGCTCTAATGAAGGCCTATGTACTGGTACCAAATATTATAGAAGCACAGGCGGTGCACTGTGATCTATCCGATTGACACGCCCTTCAGTGTTCTCCCCAGAAAAAAATGTTTACTGGGTATTCCATAAACATTGCTGGATAGGGCCCAAAAAAATATGAGATCCTAGATTCGATTTGGTGAGTTTTAAGGTTTTTGAAGCCCTTTTAAAGAAACTTAATTTAGTTGGTTTTCTGGTATGAGATGAACATTTCAAATTTGATTGAAGTTATAATCTAAGCTATTCCTTTGTAATGTGGCTATTGAATTACGTAGCTCGAAGTGTTATACTAAATTGTAGGTTACAATACATACTTGCTACGTATCTATGGACTTGCTACTTGGGAAATGACTCAGATACCCCAAGATCGACCGATGGACAAAAGGGACAAAAGCGATCGAGATGAATAGAAAATTGAGAGGGTAGCTTGAATACAAAATTCACCTGTCATTGTTTTTTTTTCACTAGTATCCTAAAATATAATAATAGAGATCAATTGCTACTTTTACCTATAAAATCGAGCTCAATTTGGCAAATACGACAAAAATTGTATTTTAATTTTAATTTTGAAACTTAATGAGCTATTTTCCGTATAAAAATCCCATGAGTGTCTCCTTATGAATATAGGGTACAAGCTACGTGACGTCCAGGAGAGAACCATACAATCACAATAAACGCTGCACCCTTAGTATACCCAGTAATCGATGTGTAATAAAAATGGCAATACTAATAACAAAATAATAAGCCTACAATAAATAGTATTCAAATTTTACTTCACTGTTTTCACTGTAGTTCATTGTTGTGTCTGCATTTATGTAATTAGACTTATGTTGTCCTCTTTTGTAAATGGGTTTTTAACTGAATAAGATAGACGTTAAATAAGCTTAAATAAATATAATAACACGGGTTGAAGAGTGCATGCCAAAACTATTATTTAACGACAATACATTTCTGAGAAGCAAATAGTAATTATTTAATTTATATATTTTCTTCTTCTAATCCACACTTAACCTGCATTGGACTGAATGCATGTAGGCCTATGGTTGAACGTTGTAGAACACAAAAATATCGAATCTTGACACCAATTGGATTTACATTTTCTTGGAATTTGATATAAAAACGTGTTTGGTGGAACATAGGTTCTCCAACACCTTGCCCAAATCGTTCATCCAACATAAGGAAGCTATTATTATTATTATTATTATTATTATTATTACTATTATTATTATAATTATTATTTCACGAGACGCGTCGAGACTATAGCTCGATGGCAGACACCTGACCACACCGCCTCCCGCACTCACCCGTTATTCCACCATACTCTTCATCTGCTTTGATAATTTAACTCATTTTGTCGGAATAGCTAAATAAATGTTTTCTACACATTTTTACTTGGTAAGCGGGTTATCAACCCCTGGTTATGGCCATGTTTATCTATACTTTTCTTTCCCAAATTAAGTTATAAATCGATGCTAACGTATGGCAATATTTTGCCCCCTCACAAGGACAGAACTCTGCAAATCCGTTTTATTAATTGTAGGCCATTTTTATTACACATCAATTAACGGCCGTACTAAAGCCAAATTTAGGTTAAAAATTTAAATTTAAAAGGTAATTTGATCGTATTGACCAATTTGTGTACGATTTCATAGGTAAAAGTGGCAATTTATGTCTTATCATTATATTTTAGGAACTAGCGATAATAAACAATGACAAGTGAATTATGTTTTCAAGCCAACCTCTCAATTTTCTATTCATCTCGATCGCTTGCCCTCCCTTTTGTCCGCCCGGTCGAGGTCCGATGGTGGGGGTATACCCGAGTGCAGTTTCCCCAAGTAAGCAAGTCCATAGATAGCGTAAGGCAACTATACAACTTGAAACATTGTTGTATTTGATTTATGATGACTTCATTTTTATTACTTTAAAATTGGTCCTAGCAATCAATACAATTAGAAAATTGCTAAAATTGTTCACTTGTGTGTGCTCCTTGTGTGTAGTGAATGTTCACGATCATAGCGATGATTGCCATTTTGCTTGTTTCGTTCAAATGCATTCCTCCACGATTTCATTTGCAATCTGCGCTGCAGTTTAGGGATGGGACGCTTAAACGTTTCGTGAACGGTTAGAGTTTATTAAATTCGCAAAACGTTTACTAAAAAAAATTTTCAAAAAAATTTAAATTTTTTTAAATTTTTATTTTTATTTTTGCCGGGCGGCAGGGAATTATTGCCGGGCGGCCCGGCCAGCGGTCCGGGCCTGGGGAGAACACTGCGCCCTTCCTTCTCATGTCGTCTTGAATTCATTAAAATAATACCATTTATTTAAAGCAAGCATACCCGAGCTTTTGATTATAGTTATTTGTGTCGACTAAATTATAATTTTGAAAAGTGGATTCATCACTTCAAAGATCATTTCCCTTTAGAAGTTTAGCTGGTGCCATGAAATCTCTATCCCATAAATGAACAGTAAAGGGAAGTAATAGGCATCAAAGCTCTTTAGTAATTTCAGTAATTAGAAACTGCATTCTATTCTGGAAATTTACAAAATAAAACAATTGACATGAGGCCGAGGGATGACAACTCGAATAAGGCGGCGATTATGAACTACTGCACCTTGAGTGGCCCCACCGCGCACTAGGATATAAATGGATTTATTTATCGTTCCCCCTACAAAATATGGTAATTTAACCGGTAACTTAAAATAATTACTATACTAGTCCTTTACCATTCTCTTGTGTAGGTAGGCCTACTGTTTTCACGACACCTTACCAAACGGGTAAATATCTTACTAGTTTTGAAGTGTAAATCCAACATTCCAACATTCCAAAATTTTCAATATGCTTTTATTTGTTAGTTTGTTTTATTGTTTTTTTTATTGTGTTTGCTGAGTACATATTATATTGTTATGTACAATGATATTTAATAAAACAATTATCACCAGTAGCCCATGTTTTTGAGCGAGCGTCTCCACTTGACTCTTATGGCTCGAATGTCTTTTTTTTTGTTTGATTGTTTTTTCTGTTACTGCTTCGATACAGGTCGCACCGTTTCTCTGATCGACCTGAAATTTTTCACACATGTACATACCACCTAGGTGGGTTGCTGTATAGTTTTTGAACAAAATCCGAAGTTGGTTATAAAAATAAAAAATAAAATAAAAAAATAAAAATGTTCCGATCGTTATGAAATTTTGCAGGGTCAATAAGTGCAACGTTCTCTCCTATTTTACAAATTTTCAGCTAAATCGGTCAAGACCTTAAAGACTTATTGGTATGTAACATTATGGGAATGTCGTACTTGGGTCGTTGTTGCACGTACCGGTGCTCGCTCAACAACGCGACGGGACTATAGCGTTTTCCTAGTATACCTATCCCTGGCAACTTTGTATCCCTGAGTAGGCCTAAAATGTACTAGGAGGAACTAGGAGGAAAGGAACTATTTTATTAGGTCTGTAAAATGTGTTTGTAATTTTGTATATATCTACCTAATTTTGTGATATAGGCCCTAAAATCAACTTGTATCTAATAAAAGAGGAAATTGAAAAAAAAAAAAAAATGAAAATGAAAATGAAAATTTTCAATGCTTTGAAAATTTTCATGGAAATTTTCATGAAAATTTTCAACGAAAAAAATTTTCATGAAAATTCCCATCACTAATTAAAACGCACGTGGCTCGAGTTGATCTACTAAACTCGGTGACGGTGCTGCGATCTCTTTATCAGTTGCGCCTCCCAATGTTTAATAGATGCTGGGTAAACTCAGTAGGCCTATAAGTTTTACCACCTCTTTGAAAGACAGTTTCTACTAAGGGGTCATCCATGTCAAATCAACCAAGCCGAGCAGAAAATAAAACTTAACCATCTCCGATTTTGGTGAAACTTGGCAAATCTACTCAAGGTTACTAACATGTAGGCCTAGGGCTAGATTGATTGTGGGAAATTTTGTATTCCTGACGCGCTTAGTTTTGGAGTAACGCCCCGCTCAAAAACTCAAATTTGGCAATGCCGAGCGGCGTATCTAGCCTAAATTGGTTAACTTTTAAACTGTACCGTTGGACGTAAAAGTCTTTTTTTTAATTAAAGAGTTTTTTTATTGGCAATTTAATTTATATGTATTTGAATGCATTCCTGATTGTGAAACCATGTAAAATTCGAAATTGTTTTTAAACCTACCCTACAAGAAAACATATTTTTTGAAAAAAAAAAAAAAAAAACGTGTTTTTGTATAGATGTTTTTTACATGAACAAAACAAAAATTGGAATGGGATGGCATTGGGATCATGATATATCACAGGGTCAAGCACCAAATGTGTGTTACTGTTGTGTCAGTTTTTACCTTCCACTTGTAGTGAAATTCAAATTTGCCGCAATTAATTTCTTTGAAAAATGAAAACGGAAGGTAAAAACTGGCACATAACACACATTTGGTACTTGACCCTGTGATGTATCATGATCCCAGTGCCATCCCATCCCATTTTTTTTTGTAGGCTACATGTAAAAACATCTAGGCCTATACAAAAACACATTTTTAATTTTTCAAAAAGTACTTTTTCTCGTAGGGTAGGCCCTAGGTTTGAAGAAGTACCGAAAGTTCTTTAGTAGGCCAGGCCTATTTTTTTTTCTTGTGCAAAGTTGGCCTCTTTTGCCTTGCTATCCAATTTAGGACTGCCTCCTTTTCTAGGTGCTCTGTTCATTGGGCAGGGAGTCAATGTCACTCTTGAGGGCGGCGCATCTAAAGAGATGCGCTCCGTCTTGGTCTTCTAAATTACAATGTTTACAGGTGGCCGGTTAAATAAACGTTATAAAGGTTTTGTATTTTAGTGAAAAACCCCCCAACCGAAGAAGTTCCTTCGGTTCATTGTAAAGTATTTATTTATTTATTTATTTATCATTAGCCTAGCCTATAGGCCTAACCTACACGAAAAGTTCCTATTTTTGTAAAAAAGTTTACAGCTCTTTAAAATGGTGTGCGAGTTTGTGTCACAGGCCTATGGTGGGGGGTTGTTATTTTGACAGTAGGCCTATAATATCGTCATTATTTTTTGTACGCCTACTGTTTGTTTACCAATTAATTTTTGTATTCGGTTCATTGTAAAGTAGACCTATTTACACGAAAAGTAGGCCTAGGCCTACGTATTTTGTGATTTTTTAAAAGTTTATAGGCTTCTGCCTACGTCGATATCTTCTCCTCCATAATTACCGGCCTAAACTAAATAAACTTAATTTCGACAAGAAATTCATTTGTTTGCCCTAACTGCCGTGTAATATTTAAAACAAATTAAGAAAGGTAGGGCTAGGGAAGAGAAAGTGGGTGACGCAATGGTTATAATGAAAATAGGTAGGTTCCTACTCCTAGGCTTTCCCACACCCACATCATACCTAAAGAGTAAAGATTGAATTATCTATTGGTTTGGTTAAATCTAGGTTTGGCGGCCTAGGTTATGCGATTCGATAAAATCTCTCACAAAATCTCTGGGGCTAGGGCCTAGGCATAGACATAATTCGCATCTTCATCTTTCTAGATGTAGGCCTAGACAGAAGACGTAGGCAAGCTGTGCTCTGAGTGGCTTAACATACTGATTTTGGCATTAATGCTAGCCACTAAAATTAATACAACTTGTCTACAGACTGGCCTAGGCCTAGGCCAAGGGGGGCTTAGGGGGTGAGGCAGAGTAGGGCCTAGCCTACCTAGGCCTAGGCCTCTGTACAAAAATGATGACTAGTAGGCCTAGGCCTAGGCCTAAGCCTAGCCTATGTCTTAGGACCTAGGCTAGCCTAGGCCTACACGAACTAGGCTAGGACTAAGCTGAATAAAAATTAATCTTATAGGCCTACCCCTAGGCACTGCCCTGGCCCTAGGCTATAGTCGTTAAACAAGTCCCGCCAATAGTGTGCTGGTGTGCACAAAAAATGGTGCAACAACGGCGGATGACCTTTCCGCCTGGCGTTAGCTAGGCCTAGGCCTAGGCCTACCTAGGGCCTACAGTTAGACCAAGGTTGGTCTAAAGTGATCCGAAGCCCTCGGTGTAGGCCTAGGCTTAGGCTTGACTTTAGGCTTGACCCTAAGCCCTAATTACTGCTGCAGGGTAGAGACTAGGGGCTAGACCTACTCACCTGTTTTCAAAAATGAAGACGTTGCAATTGTTCTGCATAGCCTATTTTATTCTAGGCCTAGGCCCTACCTATTCAAAATCTTTCTTCATTGAAGTGAATAATTGTTCGTCATAGTAACAATAAGATATACAACAAAAAATTCAAACATAATAACATTGCATAAAATCCAATCCGTAATTAAATAGGCCTAGGCAAAGTAACTTACGTCGCAGACTGTTTAACCAAGGTTTAACCCCTACTATCTCAACACGCAAATGCGCAAAACTGAAATACAAGATGGCGCCTGTAGACTTCGGCAGACCTTAATAGTTACATGAAACGGCCCACAGAGTGCAGGGAGTGCACGAAAAGTGACAGGATCTTGGCGGCCCTAAAGGAGCTCCGCTGACGCGCGCATTACAGCAGCTGGTCAGGCAGCTGGTATAGACACTTGTGACGTCATTCCATCATGGCCACCCCATGGCAACGCATAGCAACGGCTTTTTTTGACTCCAAACACGATTTCGTTCCCATTAGAAACTCCTGGGTAGTGTTTTTGGCGAAGTCTCTCAAAGGTATCTTTGAACTTTAAGACTTCTAATATTTATCAATTATAGGTCTACTTATACAATATTATATAAAGGGTTATTATAATGTTTGTGTTATGATTTTTTTTGATTGGATATTGCTTAACGTCTCATATTTATGCAACTTAGCTAATCGAGACGAAGGGGGGCCGAAAAGGGGATGACGGGGGGGGAAAAAGGGGGGGTGAACAGGGCAGGCCAGGGCATGCACATGCATGCAGATCCTTTCCCTGCAGGGGCCCAAATTCACGCAGCACTCTCTTTCATCGCAGAATAATGTTTGACCAAAAACCCCATGTGACTCACTTAGCGTCTTAAAAAGCTTTAAACCTGAAAAAAGAGTTTAAAAAAAGATACTCCCCCATTTTTAACCGCATCAGGGAACCATCAAAGATCTGTCGTCAAATGGCCAGGGGGGTCACCCTTAAAATGGATCCACGGCCCTGCACAACTGGGTGGCAACCCCAAAAGGGAGAAAAAACTTGCAAAGGTAGCCTCCCCGGGAAAAACCCACAAATAATCAAACATCCTACACAATTTTTTTTCCCCCTAGTTTAAGGGGAAACTAAATTTACCATGAACATCTGCAACACTGGGTTAAAAATTTCACCCAAAATGCCCCCCCATCCTCCCAATACTCAATATTTTAAAAAATCTTACCAGAAAAAACCCTGTTCCACAACCTGCAGATACCCCGAAAGGGATATAACCTTTTTGTATCCCCTCCCCTTTAATGAGATCCCCCTATTATTCGTAAAGAGGTTTTTTGGGCCCTTGCAAATATTGGTCACCCCCTGGCCCGGAAACAAAGTGTATCCAAAAGCCGCATTTTTAATGCTGAAATGAGGATGAAACCCCCAAAACCCTATTCTTTTGAATTGTGACAACTACAAATACAGATGCTGAGCTTGTGGCAGGACTCGATCGCCTTAAATGCTCCAGGCCGCTTAACATCATATCCCTCCTGGTAGAAGTCAAGAAGGAAGGGATTCAAGTACTCCTCACCTATCTGAGAAAGAACAATAAACATGTCTAGAAACATAGAGTAGAGACACCATTCTACTCCTGTTGTGTAGAATAGTTTAGAATACTAAGTGTAAATATTGTACATAGACTTATACCTACACGTAATTCCTATAGAAATATTGAAAGTCCTTTGATTGGGATACAGTCCTGTATCTGCCTGATGGTAAACCTACAAAGTCTATCCAGAAGCGGTGAAATCCTATAATTTTATTCTGTATGTGTACCCTTCCAATTTTTCCTTATGTTTAGCGCTAGCATCAGAACACCTGAGATCATCATGTTTACCCAGAAGTGGTGAAAACCTATAATTTTATTCTGTATGTGCACCCTTAGCCTAAATACTTTTGGGTTCCTTTATGTTTAGCGCTAGCATCAGAACACCTGGGATCGCGGACCCAAATCCGTGGCTCTACTCCGACTACAGTAGTAATGCCTAACGATCCCTGGGCGAGAAGATGTACCACCTCAAATATCCTACCCTGAAGGATTTAGTAGTCAAGTAGCATTCGCTCACAGTAGAGTATTTCTACCTACCCTAGGCCCACCTAGACTTGCCGAATGAACTAGAATTCAAGACAGCAGCTGGTCAGGCAGCTGGTATAGACACTTGTGACGTCATTCCATCATGGTCGCCCCATGGCAACGCATAGCAACGGCTTTTTTGACTCCAAACACGATTTCGTTCCCATTAGAAACTCCTGGGTAGTGTTTTTGGCGAAGTCTCTCAAAGGTATCTTTGAACTTTAAGACTTCTAATATTTATCAATTATAGGTCTACTCATATAATATTATATAAAGGGTTATTATAATGTTTGTGTTATTATGATTTTTTTGATTGGATATTGCTTAACGTCTCATTTTTATGCAACTTGGCTAATCGAGACGAAGGGAGGGACGTAAGGGATGACGCGGGGGGACAAGGGGTGAACAGGCCAGTGCTGGTCAGAAGTCAGAACCAGCCACACAAGCGTATGGGGAGGGCAGAGGTTCCCCCACGTCGTGGTCGTCTCCGTCTGTGTCATCATCCGTCCGTGTTGTCATTGTCGTCGCCGTCGGGGAGGTAGTCAAAGGGAAGGGGAAAGTCCCCGACGATGTTCAAGCTATGAGCAAAGAGACTAATCTAATCAAGTCTATGAAATAATGCTGTATTTGGGTACAGCAGGCGCCAAAGTTTGTTTGGAGTCAATCCTTCGTTGCTAGGGCAACCAGTTGCGTGGCAGAGTTGGCATATTCACCATAGCTCGAAAACGTATGTTGACAATTATTGCAATATTAGGTAAGATATATATGGTTTCACCCAGACAAAAATAGTTCAAGATGAAACAAATTGTATAGTGTCAAAAAATATCACAAATAAGTTAAAATAACTTGGCCAAAGTCTGTCAAAATCTGCCTGAGGGAAAGACACAATTTTTAATGGACACTTTTACGGCTAAGTCTTGAAATATTGACTCTCTCTCCCTTAATAAATACAAAACAAATTGTTGCCATTGCGACGACCGGAAGTAGTAGTAAATTGCCCCCGAACCCCCATGCCCCCACTAACACCACTGTGGTGTTAGTGGGGACGAAACCTGACGAAACCAATATTTGTACAATGTATTAACAAGGAAAACGCCAAAGTCGTTGTTGGACGAGTGAGCGAGGACCACATTTACATTTGCAGCTGCAGCATAGCATGCATGCATGCAGTTCTGCATGAGTCATCAACTCGAGACATACATACATACATACATACATACATACATACATACATACATACATACATACATACATACATACATACATACATACATACATACATACAACATACATACATACATACATACATACATACATACAAACATACATACATACATACATACATACATACATACATACATACATACATACATACATACAAATGTAAAATAAAAAAAATAAAAAAAACGTAAAATTGCGATTTTCACGAAAAATTATTTTTTTATTGCGCTCAAATTTCACACGAATATATTAATTCGTGAAATTAAGGATTTGTGAAAAATCATTACAATCGCATAAAGCATGTAGGTGTTATAAGTCAAAGAATGTTTTAAAAAATCGAAAAAATCGTAAAATTGTGATTTTCATGAAAAATTATTTTTCGATTGCGCTCAAATTTCACACGAATATATAAATTAATAAAATTAAGGTTCCGTGAAAAAAACATTACAATCGGATAAAGGTGTTATTATAGTCGAAGAAAGGTTTTTTAAAAAATAAAAAATCGTAAAATTGTAATTTTCATGAGAAAACATTTTTTAATTGCGCTCGAATTTCACACGAATATATAAATTCATAAAATAAAGGTTCTGTAAAAAAATCATTACATTCGGATAAAGCATGTAGTTGTTGAACAATTAAACAATTAGAAATTGTTGCCTTGCAAATTGTTTAAACAATTTGAACAAAGTCGAACAATTTTTTAAAAAATCGAAAAAAAATCGTCAAATTGCGGTTTTCATGAGAAATAATTTTTCGATTGCGCTCAAAAACGTGGCAATTCTTGGTTTAGAGATTTCGAAGGCCCCCCAAAAAAATTTTATCGCAAAATTTGGGGTATCCCGGGTTTTGCCGGAATCGTGCTAACAGACACACAATAATACAAACAGAAAGAAGAAGAAAAAAAAACATTCCGGATTTGTTTCTCCAGTGTAGTGAAATGGAATCTTCGCTTCGCTCGCTACGCTCATCCAATTAGCGCAGAATGTGAAACAAGAGCGTAAATTTGATCACTGACTAATTTGAGTGTGCTGAATCCACAAATCGAAGGCAACCTAACTGAACTCGTTGTATTTTTAGTAGTAATTAATTAAATTAGGTAGATTATTAATCAAGCGAGGTATTAAATGAAAGCAAATAATTTATATTACATTTTGTGACAGGATAAAAGTAAAATTTAATGCATTTAACTGATTAAATTGTGCAATTAATCAAATCAGAATAAACGTAAATAAAAGAGCTAATAAGATACAATCAGCTAAATATCACTTGTTAGAGTTATATAACGGTTATACCAACAGGGTGTAACTTTTATAGCAACCATAATCAAATGACACAATCTAAAGATTTGGTACTAAGACATATCACGTGACATATGCTGCCTTTCATCATGTTAAATTTAAGTACCGGTTTCGTTCTTGACAGTTCACAAAAACACGCACGGATAAGCATTACAATGAAGAAAATACGGCTGTCTTTTAGAAAAGCGACATGCTCAAAGTAAATCTACAGTTTAGTGGACAATTTGAGGACAGCTGTGATCAAAATTATTATTAGGCCCCTACACTTACAATTTTAATAAATTTTAATTAATTGTGTAATTTTATACGGTGGTAATTTCATAGATTTACAATAACAAAATAATTGGATGAGCGAAGCGAAGACTTCAATTTCACCGACCCCCCAAAAAATTTAGCTCGGGTGTTTTTTTTTTTGTTTTTTTGTTTTTTTTTTGTTTGTATTTTTGTCTGTTTGTTCGCTCTCTACCGGGCAAACGGCATATGCGATCTTGATGAAAATTTGACAGGACCTTCGAAATCTCTGAACTTAGACTTGCTACGTTTTTGGGTACAATCGAAGAAATATTTCTCATGAATATCGTACTTTTACGATTTTTTTCGATTTTTAGTGCGATATTTTCGTGACATTTGGGCCGATTCTGACCAAACGGGTGGGGCTACAACGTTCATATTTCACATGGACATTAAGGTAATGGTGATGTATTGCTTTTTAAAAGAAAACGTTGAAAAAGTTAGCCAGAATCTATAGAAATAAAGCTTTTAATATAAGTTTTTTGATTTTTTGTGCGATATTTTCGTGCCATTTGGGCCAATTCTGACCAAACGGGTGGGGCTACAACGTTCATATTATACATGGACATTAAGGTTATGGTGATGTAGTACCTTTTTAAAGAAAAAGTTAAAAAGTTAGCCAGAATCCATAGAAATAAAGCTTTTAATATAAGTTTTTACGGTAAATAATACCGATTGACAAGAAACAAAAGAAACTTGACAACATTCACCTACAATGCGTAGGCAGCAAAACAAAGCACTTGAAAAAGTAAAGATATCCCACGCAAACTAAAAACTTTAAAAAGCTCATCCATCAACGCGGTGGGACTTTAGCGTTTTCCTAGTACAATTTAAGGCTATTCGACCGCGTTTTTCTTTCTTCCCAATATGCTACTAAGTCAAATAATATATTTAATGGTTTTGAAACCGTTTTTTTTTTTTAGAAAATCAAAACTATTTTTTCCTTCAAATTTTTCTGATCGGGCACTCGGCAAATATCGCATCTTCAAAATAATTTCAAACTTAAATTCGCTCAAGCACACCATTCAACGTATAGGTAGTTGTGTTTTTGTGACATTAATTTTCAACTGGTTTTCTAAAGGCTGATTGAGAGATTTTTTTAACATTGTATTTACTGCGAATTTTTTCGTTTGGCGGTACAAATCGGTACAAAATACTGCCAAACGAAAAAAATTCGCAGAAAAGACAATTACAAAAATAAATCTTTTTCTCTGAGTCAGCCTCCAGAAAACCAGTTGAAAATTAATGTCACAAAACCACAACTACTTACGTTGAATGGTGTGCTTGGGCGAATTAAAGTTTGAAATTATTTTGAAGAAGCGATATTTGCCGTGTGCCCGATCAGAAAAAAAAATAGTTTTGATTTTCTAATAGAGCCAGGTTTCAAAGCCATTCACTATATTTTGACTTGGTATCATATTTGGGAAAATAGAAAAACGCGGTCGAATAGTATACCATCTAGCTAGTACATTGCATGTTATTTTGTACTAGGGTCAGGATGTTTGTCAAGGCCGATGTAGACTACGATCAATCAATCACAAAGTACTTACCCGTAGACTCCCCGTAGACAAGAGCCCAACACATCACCTAGTGGTAGCGCCACGGGGGGGCCTGGGGGGGCGCACTTGCCGCCCCCCCCAAAAAAAAAATGGCTTGCACCCCTGTTTGCACTCCCGGTGTCAAATGCCATGCCGCATGCGTAATATTACTAAAAATGATAAATCATCAAATCACAAATTTATTTTTGGTAATTTCTTAGGATAACGTCCATATGTAGGTAAATCGTAATCCATTGAGTTGCCATTCTCAGTTAAAACATGATGAAATAACAGTCTGTGGTTTGGTCGAATTCTTTTTCGCCTTCGGCGAAAGAGCCTCCAGCGGCTAGGGCTTTGCCCCACCATTGTATTTTGGCTGGCGTCGCCACTGCCTCACTAGATAGCGTAGGAGCGCGACTTACAACGCTTAGAGTACCGAATATGAACGAACGTATGGCTGCGTTCGATAAGAAACTTGCCACCATCCACGCTTCGCGCACCACAACTCCAGACAGAAGCTACAGAATATTAACGAAGACCTTACTCGACTAGCCTCCTTCTTCAGCGAATTCAAGAATCACTGTTTGAAAGAGTGAGCACTCGTTAAAACAGTGCTGAGTGAACTGAAGGAGAGATGAATTGTAAGGACCGCACGGAACAACTTGAACAATACAGATGTCGTAATTAACTTATTGTTTTCTTCTCTATGGCGTCGCAGAGCAACGGGGAGAGAACACAACACGCTTGCTGTTGAGGTTGACACTGTTAACAATGGGTGTTCAGCTAGTACCATACACCATTGTTTACACCGTATACACCGTATCGGTGTACCACATAACAGGTCCGCGTCCGATACAGGACGTTGGAGCAGGCACGTCATCATCAAGATTATCTCGTACCAGGCGCGAGATGTTGTATCGTGCTCACTGATCGCTTCTACGGATCGCGACCTCACCAAAGATCTTCCACGTAGCTCGCAGCACGGAACAAGTTTCGTATGGAACGTTGCTGGACGGCTGATGGCAACGTAATAATTTTGGACGGAAAACGTACGTCAGAAGAATGGCAGAGACAACAACTATACAACCGTGAACGAAACCCTAAAACTCCGACCAAGTCAATCGAATATTGTTTTTTATCTCCTTTTTTATATAGATAGATAGTACCGAAAGATTGACATAACTTTTATTATTTATGGTTAGTAAAATCATTGTAAACTCAGGTTTTATTTTCAGAGGTTTAAATTGTATTTTAATTTTTTTTTACGTTTTCTATTTATGTTTGTTTAAAATTGAATTATTCATTGTGCAATCTAGTGTTGTAGGTCTATTACTAAAATATTACATGAAAAAAACAATTTTTTTAAAACAACGCACATATTTAAATGTACTAAAAAGTAAAAAATAAATTTTCGCCCAACAAATTTTTGCCTTACTCGGAAAATAAAAGCGTTGGGCGCTTTCGGTATTGACATAGATTACAGAATTTTGTTGTTCATGGAGGGAAAGCGCCCAACGCTTTTATTTTCCAAGTAAGGCAAAAATTTGTTGGTCGAAAATTTATTTTTTACTTTTTAGTACATTTAAATATGAGCGTTGTTTTAAAAAAATATTTTTTTCATGTAATATTATTTTATTCTTTTTAGTCTTAACGAATGTTGTAATCGAATATGTGCTCACTGGACGCGTCCGAATTTCTGCATCTCGTTGGCCCATCCTCACTAGCTGTGACTAATTTCCCATATGAAGCTTTGTTTGATTAATTAATTATGATGAATTAATTGATACACTATAGTGAATGTGATAAATTGATTCATGTATTGTCATCAAGAATATACGTCTGTGTGAAAAATTTCAGCTCGATCGGACATTTAGAAGTGGGTGAAATATCGATTATAAGATTCCGTCCAGACAGACAGACAGACAGACAGACAGACAGACAGACAGACAGACAGACAGACAGACAGACAGACAGACAGACAGACAGACAGACAGACAGACAGACAGACAGACAGACAGACAGACAGACAGACAGACAGACAGACAATCACATGAAGCTTATATAAGCGTTGTAACATAGGATAAAATTGCACGATGGTTTTATCGCATCCTATTTGCACTGACATAGAGCTCACACTTAAACAGTATAATTTTGATGTGTGGCCACTCCCATGGCCCACAAAGGTAGTACTGCCACCACCCACTAGCTGCCCATGGCCACTCCCATGGCCCACAAAGGTAGTACTGCCACCACCCACTAGCCCCTAAGCTTGGCATGATTTGCATTATAATCTAGGTTAGTGAAAAACCCTGGTATCTGATACTGGTATGTGGAGAGTGCGTCTAGGGCCCTAGGCGCATAAGGTATTGGGTCCTAATGTGAGGGTCCAATGGGGTTGGTATGGTATGGTATGGTTCTTTATTTGCAGTTGATTATTTCAGTTTACATAAATTGATCAAGCCCCCAATGATCCTTGCGGCTCGCTATGGGGGCGAGGATTGCGAGGATGAAATGGTACTTCAGATTTTACAACTCTTTTATTAATACTAGGAAACGCTCAGTTAGACGCGTTGATAAGCGAGCACGAAACATTACCCCCTAACTGTAATGGAGCATTTCTAACCCCATAAGTTGAAATAAAAGGTAAAAATCACATAGAACCCATAAAACTTGTTGATAAATGAAATCGTAAAGTTTGCAAATCATAATTTAAAGCAAACTTAGCCTAGACCCACATTGCACATTTTTTAAATCTTAAAATTTGCTACGTTCGCAGTCCACGGGGCCATGTTCCCAATATTATTTTTTATTGGCAAGGTATTTGGGTAAACCCGTGGGTAAACCTTTACTTTGTGGATAAAATCCACCGCCATCTAGAGGACCTTGACATTATTTCTTTGGGAAAACTATTTTAACTCTTTGGTAATAACAAATAATACACTGCTTCCTCGATAGTATTTTGATTACTTCTAGGTGGCAGTGCATAGTGATCAGAATTCTCGTGTGACTTTTCGTAATTTCCATCTACACTACTTATCGGATCAAAATAAAATTAACATATTCGTGACCGGGCGGACATTCTAAATGATTTGGCTACCTCAGATTTTGTCGCCGTTTAGTTTGAAAAAAAAACTTTCGATTAACTTTAATGTAACTTTTTAACTTTTTGAACGATTTTGCCACAAAACTAATGGCATTCAATCGAGAACGAAGCTTGCGGATGGTCCAAATTTCAACTCGATCCGAGCCTCCGTTCGACCGCTATCATGAGCCAAAAAAGCTGCGCGACTTTCCGTTGCCATGGTATAATGGTACTTTGTTATAATGTAATTTCCATCTACACCACTTATCGGATCAAAATAAAATTAACATATTCGTGACCGGACGGACATTCTAAATGATTTGGCCACCTCAGATTTTGTCGCCGTTTAGTTTGAAAAAAAAACTTTCGATTAACTTTAATGTAACTTTTTAACTTTTTGAACGATTTTGCCACAAAACTAATGGCATTCAATCGAGTACGAAGCTTGCGGATGGTCCAAATTTCAACTCGATCCGAGCCTCCGTTCGAACGTTATGGCGAGACATACAAACAAACAAACAAACAAACAAACAAACAAACAAACAAACAAACAAACAAACAAACAAACAAACAAACAAACAAAAACAAAAAAAACCAGTGACTAATTTTTCCGGCAGAGTCAAATGGAAACGCTCGCTACGCTCGCTTAATGACACAAATAATAACATATGCAAGATTATATCCTCTCTCAGGGAGGAATTGAGTCTTTGTTATATACTACATCGACTATAACTTTTAATTAAGCGAGCGAAGCGAGCGTTTCCATTTGACTCTGCCGGAAAAATATTAGTCACTGGTTTTGTTTTTTTGTTTGTTTTTTTGTTTGTTTGTTTGTATGTCTCGCCATAACGTTCGAACGGAGGCTCGGATCGAGTTGAAATTTTGACCATCCGCAAGCTTCGTTCTCGATTGAATGCCATTAGTTTTGTGGCAAAATCGTTCAAAAATTAAAAAAGTTACATTAAAGTTAATCGAAAGTTTTTTTTTCAAATTAAACGGCGACAAAATCTGAGGTGTCCAAATCATTTAGAATGTCCGTCCGGTCACGAATATGTTAATTTTATTTTGATCCGATAAGTAGTGTTAATGGAAATTACATTATAACAAAAGTAACGTTGCCATGGCAACGAAAAGACGCGCGAAGTTTCTAATGCACTGCCACCTAGAAGTAATCAAAATACTTTCGAGGAAGAGTGTATTATTTGTCACCAAAGAGTTTAAATAGTTTTCCCAAGGAGTCAAGGTCCTCTAGATGGCGGTGGATTTTATCCACAAAGTAAAGGTTTACACACGGGTTTACCCAAATACCTTGGCAATAATAAATAATATTGGAAACATGGACCTGTGGACAGCGAACGTCGCAAATTTTAAAATTAAAAAAAATGTGCAATGTGGGTCTAGCTATAGCACGTGCTCGCTTATCAACGCGTCCAACTGAGCGTTTCCTAGTAATAAAACATGTTACTTACTTGATTTGTTGGTGCGAAGGTACAGTTTTTATGTAGTTCACTGATTATAAATGTTAAATATACACTGATTTAGTCAACAATTCTCTGGGTTGCCACTTACAATAGATTCTAGACTATACGTATTTATAACATGTTTTTATATCCTATCATCTACTAGATATCCATATGACTAGCCCCTATACCATGGCAAAACCCTAGTGCAGTAATGTGAGAGTATCCAAAAGATAATTCGCTTCACCACTGGCGATACCAGAGGTTATAGTTTGAGCGAACATACCAAGTATGTACAACTATGAATTTATTACTTTATAATTGGTTATATTGATTGATATTACTTATTCATGATGTCCATATTATTATAGCCACGGCGATACCAATGGTACAATGATATCAGACAACGCTGAACTTGTTCATATCTAGTCAGAGAGCGAGGCTACTGATGCTGGGCAAGAACCAAGTTGTTCTGCCTGATTAAATTGTCTTCAAAAAGAAGGAAGACACTGTCCCCACTCTGCTCCTGACCCCCCACCCCTAGTTTGCCCTGCGTATCACTCAGCGGCGTCGGAGCAGGGGGGGCAGGGGGGTAGCTTGCCCCCCCTGAGCTTACATAGGGGGGGCGAAAGTATCTTCTCGCCCCCCCTAGAAAAATGACAAATTAACCTAAATAAGTGCGTTTTTCGTTTTGATTTATTTATTATCATTTCTTTTTTTCGTTCAGTAAAGCCCCTCAACTCCTTCTAAAACACATAAAAACCACTTCAAAAAAACGTATTTTTCAAAAAATTGCCTGCGGCGCTATTGTGGGTGTATCAAATACAATTACAAACATTGTAGAGTCCAACTCGCTACCTTCCCGTGGTTTGGCCTGTGAGTAGGGGAGTAGTGTATTCCCCAAAACTAAGGGCGAGCTCTGGCCGGTTGGGGTGCGTGTTGCAGAGAGAGCTCTCGCGCAACTTTGTATCACACCTTTCTTCATTCACACAGCCTTACTCATATTTATTTTCTTCTTTCACTTTTTTCTTCTCCATACTTGCAACTCCATACTCTCTGCAACGAGCACTCCTCCGTTCCCACCCAGTTAAACCCATCCTATCCAACATCCTCACTCCTTCCCATTAACCCCCCGCGTCTTCCCTTACGTTCCTCCCTTTGGAGGGAAGAAAACATGGTGGTAATCCACAATTATGGAAAAAGAAAATTTGGAAGATTCCAATACACTTGAAATGGGCACTGATAACTCTACTGTTGAGTGCCCTAAAACAACATTAACTAACTAACTAACTAGCTTTGCACTTTCTTGTAGTATATCAGAGATGTCAGGCAGATATTGTATTATTTTTTGGGTTTGGATGTATCCGTAGACGGTGGATGTCTCTTGGCACAAACAGCCCCCTCCCCCCTCCCCGCAAACAAGCACAAATCGAGAGAAAGAGGAAACCGCTAAAACGTGTTACAAGGGAGAATCGTTCTCAAATAAGATCATCTGCTACTACTTCATAAGAAGCTAGCCAGCGTGATAGATATAGAGATGGACCACCAAATCTGTTCTACTCAAGTTTGTAAACAAAACTAGTGATCGTCGCAAAAGTGTTTGGTACTTTTCACCACTAAAAGCTACCAATACTCAAGGCATTGGCGCCGCGTATCCGGGGTGGGGTGGGGACTTGAGCCCCCCCCCCCCCGAAATCCCAGCTTAAATGTTATATTATTATAAAATCATCTAGGTTTACGAAAAAAAAAATTCATCTATTATCTTTTTTTTTCGTTCAGCAAAGCCCGTTAACTGCTTCTAAAAAAACCGCTTCAAAAATACATATTTTTCAAAAAAATCCCTGCTACGTTTTTGTGGGGAGCACCCCCTCCATTGCGTTATTCGTCCAAGCCCCCCCCCCCCGAAATATATTTCAGTAAACGCCACTGACTCAAGGACATTAGTTGCATATTATGTAACCATGTGTAACTATGTAGGCTATGGAAGCATGTACTTTTCCTGGTAAAGTTCGCCCCCCCTGGAAAAATAGACTTCCGACGCGCCTGGATCACTTACACTCAGTCACACAACTGGGAGAGCAACAACTATCCCGTGACGATACTATATTGCTCGTGACTAGAAGGCAACCAAAGTCTCGTTTACCATTTACATACATTGTGATGTTGTGTGTCGAATACTCTAGAATATTATTAGATTGCAAATTTCACCACATTTCACATGTCTTTCACAATGTATGTAAATGGTGAACAAGACTTTGGTTGCCTTCTAGTCACGAGCAATATAATCATCATCACGGGATATTGTTCTTCCCAGTTGGGTCACGGGTGACTGAGTGTAAGTGATACGCAGGGCAAACTAGGGGTGGGGGGTCAGGAGCAGAGTGGGGACAGTGTCTTCCTTCTTTTTGAAGACAATTTTAATCAGGCAGAACAACTTGGGTCTTGCCTAGGATCAGTAGCCTCGCTCTCTGACTAGATGTGAACAAGTTCAGCGTTGTCTAATATCATTGTACTATATTGGTATCGCCGTGGCTATAATAATATGGACTTCATGAATAAGTAATATCAATCAGTATAACAAATTATAAAGTAATAAATAAGATGTTGTACATACTTGGTATGTCCGCTCAAACTATAACCTCTGGTATCGCCAGTGGTGAAGCGAATTATCTTCTGGATACTCTAATATTACTATACTAGGGTTTTGCCATAATATATTCATATGGGCATCTAGTAGATGAATAAAACATGTTTTAAATACGTATAGTCTAGAATCTGTTATAAGTGGCAACCCAGAGAATTGTTGGCTAAATCAGTGTATATTTAACATTTCAAGTTGACAAAAGAGAAGAATGAACCGTGATAACCAATTTTACACATATTAACTTCAAAAATGCACACCTCTAAACAATTTGCACAATTTTGTCAAATCACCCGAGTTGAACATGGCCAATCATCTGTGACATGACTACTGTCAGTTCTGTCAATCTTTTTTTTAATTTTATAAAGAAGTGGGTCGTATTAGTAAGATTCCAATTTAATTCAATTCCAGATTCTTTTGAACGGGGATATTTACAAAATGCCTTTTCAGAGAAATCTCATTTCACATAGTACATAACGTGGTCCATTACACTAATAAATCATGACAATCCTTCTGTTGTCTGACAGAGGGATGTTTCGATGATGGCATGCAATTATTAGTTCATAGGCATTTCATTCACACTTCAAGTGATCCTATGACAATGACTTAATACCCATTTTAATCAACATCATCAACATCATCAGTATTATCATAAGTAGGTAAGTGATTATTTTTTATATTATTATTTAAAAGTGATGCAAGTAATCCATCCACTGTTGTAAATAAAAATACGCATTAGTTCAAGTTGACAAAAGAGAAGAATGAACCGTGATAACCAATTTTACACATATTAACTTCAAAAATGTACACCTCTAAACAATTTGCAGAATTTTGTCAAATCACCCGAGTCGTTAGATTTGTTGATTGGTGTGTGTACGTAAATGTATGCAAGTTTAAAAATGTGTATTTTCTGGGGTGTTTTCATTTATCATTAGTCGTGTTGATGTTATTAATATAACATAATGGTTTTAGTAAATAAATGTATTAGGGATGTCATCGAAATCGCGTTTTAGGCCATCAAACATAATGTAGGGCCCAAAAAATTTTCACCTACAATGTAAAAGCCTCCGGCGGCTGGGGCTTCGCCCCAGACCCCAGCTATTCCACGCAAGTCGCGAGGGGGCCCAGGAAATGTTGCTACGCCACTGGCATGTTATCAAATAATGATCTGGGTGGGAAAAGATGAGGGTGTGGATGCCATGAACTGGGGTGGAACCTGCAGGGTATTCAGTTCTTCCCAGTTATGTCAAGAACGAACGCCGCTCCAGACAGTCTCTTGAAAGTAATACATTGCAACTGCTCCAATGCCTGCAAGACACTACGCTGCTCTTGTAGAAGATGTGGACTACCATGCACTGTGCCTGTGGAACGTTCCAGCAGGACAAATGTGACAACCCGCACAACAAGTTCATTCCTGAGGAGTCAGAGGAGGAGGATTAGTAATGATAACTATATTATATTTGAAATCAGACCATCAAAAGACTGATAAATCTGTTTAACTGGGTTATTCTATCACTTTCCATATATTATTTGTCAATAAATTATAAATAATAATAATTAATAAAAAATATAAAAAACCAGTATATGACCTCAAAAACACCTTTATAAGCAGAATATTAACTGAGACATAGGCATTTTAAGCTACTGGTGGCCATCTTGGGCGCCATCTTGAAAATTACCCCTTTCCCAAGGTCAGAATCGACAAGATTTTTAGTATGTTGTAAAGGATGTCAAAAAGTGTCATAATCCATCAAAAAACGTTTTGTATCAATTTTTTTGGGGTTCAACCGCATATTGACCCATCTACGATAACTTTGTACAATCCACAGTAATCACTAACTGTTGTGTATTGGAAACGTGTGTTCAAATGCCCGCCCAACCAATCGTATGTTTAGTAGGCAGTGCCAGCCATGTAGGTTTAGTAAGCAGTGCCCTGGCGGCAAGCTGGGGAACCAGGGGTCGTTTTGGCGGACAGTGCTGCCTGAGCCTGGCGTTATGTACACTCATATTTTGTGGACTGTCATAATGACAGCAGCACTCACTGTCCGCCAAAACGACCCCTGGTTCCCCAGCTTGCCGCCAGGGCACTGCTTACTAAACCTACATGGCTGGCACTGCCTAGTAAACATACGATTGGTTGGGCGGGCATTTGAACACACGTTTCCAATACACAACACTAACCAAACATTGATGCAGCGACTCAAGGAACTCGAAAATATTAATAGAAATATCAAGGTTCATAATGATTCACTAGGTCAAGCAAATAGTGAATACCAACATAAGTTCACGACGCCAGGGCCTGGGCGAGAAACAGGGGCGATAAGGAAGGTGTTTACTTCTACTGTAGTTACGCCTTCAGTTTTGTCAACACCTAACCAACCAACAGTACCTAAAGAGAAACGGTCATTGTATAAATCTTTCAGAAAATTTTTCCGCGGCGATCTGCAAGAGCACGCACTTTGTCGCTGAAAACTTTAGAAAACAGTGCACAGAAAAGAAGTAAGTGATAAGAATGGGATAGTTAGATGTAGAGGTCTGGCTTGATTAACAAATTTGTTTCTCAATACCTAGAACTAGTTTGAATTAAAAAAGGTGATTACAGCTGGATTAAAATTTTTGATATTTTAATTTTTTTTTTGGATTCTATCATATTGCAAATTTTGTAAAGGTAGGTAGCTTGCAATGAATGGCACGATTGTTTTGGTTGTATGTTAAGAAAAGTTCTAATTACGTAATTTTAAGGAGTCATGATTGTTAATGAATATACATTGTAGATAAACTTTTGAATTGATTCTGATATGTAAGTAAGTAAGATGAATGAATTGCCTAACGAATTGGAATCATAAAATGCAATTTCACTGCAATACAGTGCACTACGTTGATATGGACAGTCCAGTCCAAATATTAACTTTTGATTGATATACGTAATTCAATGCGTGATATTACAGCAGGGTTAAATTAATAATGTAAATATTGTTGAACTAAATTTTGTTAATTTGCAGAATTACACGAGTTCATGAGTTCGCAAAGACTTCACCGACACGGAGTCGGGGCCACGTGACCACGGAGATCCGATCGTGACCAGGGTTCATTTGGAGAACCCGAGGCGAGTACTGGGGGAAAGGAAGATACCCACAACTCTAGCTGTCCCAAAGCAGAGAACTTCCTACAAGATCGCTCGGCGCACCGCCATCGAGAGCGAGCCTACCAATCATCTCCTACTGACAAGAGAAGATACTAAACACGAGTACACTTAAATACAACGACGTGGTACTTACGAGCGTCGAGCGCGAGGACATGAGTTCAACTCCAAGGCGCTGGGGGGCTTGTTTGATGGCAACTGGTTTGCGATGTCGCCAAACCGGGCAGCTCATCAACACAATAATCGAACTCGTAGAGCAACACACAATACAAATAGTATTCTCGCTGACGCATCTCAAACGACGTCAGATAGTATTGGTTGCTATCTTGGTTCAATAGGACCAATGTTACTCACGTCTGAGTCTCACAGTCACATGAAACGATATCCGAACTACTGATAACAATTGCGCCGTGTAAATGTGTATTTTCAGTGTAAATTATAAATACTTCTCGTGATTAAATGGGAAATTTAAATTGTGATGATTTGGTGTCTTCTCTTTCGCGCGAAGCGAAAATATAATTCTTATAATTACGTTTCAATAGAAACTTCAACAAGAGTCCACCAATATAAGGTGTGACAGACATTGTTCATGTATCATATAAAAAAACTTCACGAGTCAACCTAATTATCAGGTGACAGACAATAATTATATTTAGTTTATGCTTCAAGAGTCATTCGAAATGAAAGATGACAAGATATTATTCCATTTAAAAAAAAGATACTTCAAGAGTCAACCAAATATAAAGTGTGACAGACATTGTTGATAATTAAAATTACTAATCAATATTTACATTTTTTTTACATCAAGAGTCAACCTCAATAAAGGGTGTGAGTCGTGTGACATACATTTCTCGCATTTTTAATATATTACAAGTGTCAACCTAGTAAGGGTGTGACGGACATTGTTATTATTTTATTGTTGTTATTTTGAAAATATTTTATGTACGTGCTAAGTAGTCTTATGATATACAAAGTATAGCAATGGTTTTCCGGAAACAAAAGTGAAGCCATGGTTCTACAGCATTTTTATACAATGCTGTATATATGGATATGATTTACGACGATATATCTTCTATTGTGGGTTATGAACATAATTTCAGATGAATTATAAACTGCAATTGTGCAAACTGACAAACTATGAAACCTGCAAACGGTGCAAAAGGACAAACTGACTGTGCAAACTGTGCTAACTGTGCAATGTGTGCAAACTGACAAACTGACAAACTGCGCAAACTGTACATCTAAATAGGCTAGTGCACATAGGAGGTATTCATTAGCATCCTCCTCTGTGCATTGACTATTTTGACGCAGCCGACCGGCATATTATTTTGACTTTAATTGTGATTCAATATTTTTGATTTTAAGTTTCATTCGTTTGCCATGATATATTATTCATAGTTGATTTTGATTTTCGGGTTGTAATGGAAATAAATATTGTCTATTTAGCATATGATGTTTTGGTTTTGGTGTTTTCTTGCAGGTGTGAAGGTACAGATATACTTGCGCGCTTTATTTTTTATTTCGTTAAGTTCTCATATTTGCAGAGACCAAACAATTTGATTTTCAGTAGAACTTCTACTGCTGGTTTTGGTTTCGGAATGAAAATGGTTCATAGGTTTCAGTTGTTTACTTTAGGAGAATTTTTAAAATTAAAATTAAAATTTTGTTTGTATTTTTATGATTAACCCACGGGGTTATTTTCCGTTTTTTTTATGGCTAGTTCCGTGGTTTGGTAATAGTTGAGAATATCAAAAGAAAAATATATATTTCTTCTCATACAATTCATGGGATCATACTCCAACTCGTACGAGCATATCTAAGCCTGGTTTTGTTTTGTTTTTGTACGGGCCATTGTTTCAATTTGTTTAGGTACTTGCCGATGTTAGTTGGAACGAGCACTTGTTTATTATCCGTGTCTTTTTCCTGGGTGTTTAGCTCTGCGAGGGTCAATGGAATTATTCCCACTACACTTAAACTATTTTCTCTCGACACAGGAGTGAGTTTAGAGACTCAATCGCCAGTTTACTTTGGTTTGGTTAACTAATCTTGCAGACGTTAGACGTCATTTGCAGATGCGGCCGCTTCAATTCTATAGCCACTTGGGCTTGAATTCGGAAGGGACGTTTCCACAGTGTTTACATTGGATCGTCCAGCCTGACCTATAGCCACGTATGGGCGTACAAGACTTTTTCTCGTAGGATTCACGTCCCGTGTGCGAGTAACCTCCTCGCGGCTTCTCTCTCAGGCGGGCGCGGGATTTTCAAAACCGGTGGTTTCGTTTCACTAGCATTACAGGTCTTCGACACTCAACTCTCGCTTTGCGTTGTTTTTTGTCATACCCTCGTTGGAAGGTATGTAAAAAAGTTCGTACGGGGGGGATGATGTTGTCAGTCAAATATGCTTGAATATTATTAGTTTCTAACTTTCATGTTATTTCACGTGTCTTTCACAATGTATGCACGTGATAAACAAGACTTTGGTAACATGGCTATAGTCACGAGCAATATAGTCATCGTCACGGGATAATAAGTGTTCCCTATTGAGTGACTGAGTGGAAGTGATACGCAGAAATACTAGGGGTGGGGGGTCAGGACAGTGTCTTCCTTCTGATCCGCAGTGCGATCATGTAAGCTTGTAGAAATCGATTTCTATAGAAAGCTCATGAGCTCTCTATCGTTATCTCAATTCTGTGACAACTATCCTAAAGTCCGACCACGTAACTCGTGACATCACTTCTCTATAGACAACGATAACTACAGTGACAAATATTTAGCGTGAGCAAAGGAGATCGCGTTACGAGTTGTCACCTATAGAAAGCTCAAATTACAAATGGCGGACTTGTTTCATATCAATACCGCCTCAGCTCTTTTATATTTAATAACAATAAAATGATGCACTTTAGATGTTATTTGTTACACGTAGATCACATAACAAGGTATGCAGAACAATAATAAACTATCTAGGTTCAATAACTTTATCAAATAATCTTCAAAGTGCTCAGTTTGTCGTAGGCGTATGTTAGGCCTAGGTAGCCTAGCCCATACTGTGCGTAAGGCTAGATTACAAGGACTCTAGTCCACCGTGTAGCCGGCATCCATACGGCCGTACGAAAATATGTAATTCATAAAAGACTATTTTGAATTTGCCTCCTCTTGGCACAGCTGCTATTTATACAGCCTTCCGAGTTTCCAGCCGTCAGCCGTGTACATGTTGGCCTGCATAACAACCTAACCTTCTTTACATTGGTGGGTGACAGTCCTGTCAAACACTGCGCTAGGGGCCTAGGGCCCAGGCGTAGTAAGTCCCTATTATTTTCTGTAGGGCCAATTACGACCAGTCATATCACAAGTGTTAGGCCTAGTCAATTTAAGCCCGGCAGGTAGGAGTAGTAGTATAGAATAGTACAGTAGAATAGATGCTTTGATGCTTAGCCTAGATCGCAGGGCTCCTCTAACCTTACTTTTCGCATTAGTATTCGGTTCTAGAGCTTGGTGTAGGCTATGTATGCTAGGGCCTACACAATGGCCTTTGACCCGCAGTTAATTTCATGTCATCCCTATGTAAGACCAGCTAGGTGCTGTTCTCATATTGCGATATATGCTTTGTGATGAATGCGATAGGATAGTGCATGTCATTTGTCAACCTGAGAAGGATTGACCTAGCATAGGCTAGCCTAGCTAACTCATCACTTGTCTAAGCTAGTCTACAGTGCCCCTAGTCTGTAGGCCCTTATCTTGCTCGGAGAACTTATCCCAAGCCTTGCCCTAAAGTTACATTAGTTCGACCAAACCCCAGGCCGTGAGCAAGGATCAAACTTCGGACCTGCACGCAAACCTTATGATCCACTACGGACAGCTATTCTCTGTTACCAGTAGGCCTACACATAAAAGAATCTCTAACTACTCAATCAACAAAACACTGAATCACGTAGGCCCTACATGTAATTCAAGACCAATATGACAGACCCAGGTTCGATACCCGGCTGAGATAAATGATTTAATTTTTCAATTTATTTCCAACTATTTTAAATCTGAATACTTGGTAACTTAACTTGTACCTTCCATATTTAATGCTAAACAAGGTACCGTAGGTGATTGGCAGAGAAACACTGAAGTGAATGGTGCTAAAGAATGCAGCTTTCAACTTTTCAAGCACTATGTAGTTGTAATGTTTAATCCTATGTGTAGTAACATTTCTTTAAAATATGTACCGACCTAGGCCTATGTACAGTAAGTATAGGCTTGACAGCTAGGCCTATCTACAGTAGACGGTACCTAGGTAGGCCTACTGTATTAGGTAGGCCCTACTTATATTTTTGCTTGGGTGTCTTTTTTAATATTATTGTATTAAAACAGAAACATTGTATTGATTTTAACAAAGACACTATTTGATTTTGTAGTATGCCTGCAAGAGGTCCATGCTTTTAAACTATAAAATATAAGCACAATTATTCTAGACCTCAAAATAGTAGCTTGTTATGTAGGCCTTCCACATTTATAATAAATCTGCATCATTGACATTTTGCTCCTACTTCCTCTACAACCATATTGATCTTCTTTTAGTATGGCAACCACATTAATCAATAGGATATTAAAATATGTATTTAAAAACACCTCTCCCCTAGATTTAAAAATGTAAATTCTGTCCTTCACAAGGAGTGAAGCCAAAATTATATAAAGATGTAATGTCTAACCAAATTTAATTGCATTTCAGTAAAACACTACACAAAATTGTCTGTGTAGGGCCTAAATGATAATAGAAGAGGCAATATATTTATACAGTCTGAGGCACTTGTGTAGATGTGTTCATGTGACACACACACATGCTAATTATTTTGAATTGTAGCCTAAACAAAAATGCCTTGTTTCTGTAGAACTAGTTTCAACATTTCCCTTATAAAATGTATAATAAGACAAGTTTTTTTATTTTACACTTTTATGCTTGCTACAGACCCAAATTGGAAAACAATTAGTGTAGTTTGTCTGAGAAAGTGCCATTACCCATACAAATGCTGAATCCTGATATTTGAAAACAGTTTGACACCACTGGTAGCTGCTTATTTGTTAACTTAGGCCTACACTTTCTGTGTTCACTTTATCCTTCCTAGTATACCTTCCCAAATGGTGGGCTAATAGAAACATGGCCAATCAACATATCTGCAAGGGAAGTCTTTTCTACAATGTTTGTAGGCTGTAAGGGATGGCAATTGTATTTTTGCCTTGGAAATCGAAGTATGAACTTTGCATACAAAACATAGGGTTGTGCAAGAAGACCTACTGTCTTTCTCCATCCAATTAAACATACCTAATAATAATAAAGTTTTTCTCTGGATGGTCAGGGATTGTATAAAACTTGAAAAATCAGTTGGCTTGTAAATTGTAACCAAGGCTACTATTATGCAATGAATTAATAAATAATACACAGACGTTTTTTTTTTTAAATTTATTATTTATAGTTATTATTATTATTATTATTATTATTATTATTATTAGTATTAGTATTATTATTATTATTATTATTATTATTATATTTTTATCATTTTATTACGTAGGCTACGATATGAATTTACGTCATGTTGGTAAGTATTTGAATTTACCGCTTTTTTCATTTTTTCACTGCCTTGTAATGATTTTTATTTGCGATTTAACGCTGTGAACATGGCTGTGAAGGTACGATAATTTATCGACGTACAATAATATGTACGTCGATAATTATTATCGTACGTCGATAAAGAAGTTTTCTAGTAGAAATCGCTTTCTATAGAGAACGTTAGCTATGTAGTTACGTGATCGCAAAAGTTATCTATTGTAGCTAGAGATAACGATAGAAATCGTTTTCTATCGTTATCTCTGGAGTTTTACGTGATCGCACTGCTGGACACTTTACGAACGACAGAACTACGTGGGTCTTGCCTTACTCTTGCTCCCTAGCCGTGACTACAATTATATTCAGCGATTTCCAATATCCCTATGTCCCGGTGGCAGCTATGACATGATGATATGGAATTCACGAATAGATTGATACTATGATAAAGAATCTTTGAGCACTCCAGTATTCTGAGACTCAAGGTGCCAGCTTTGGGCTAATTATATTGAGGTCTCGAACTTATTTAGAGCTCCAATATTCTTAGACTCAAGGTGCCAGCTTTGTGCTAATTATATTGAGGTCTCGAACTTATTTAGAGCTCCAATATTCTTAGACTCAAGGTGCCAGTTTTGGGCTAATTATATTGAGGTCTCGAACTTATTTAGAATATTATATATATATAACATAACTTCTTTCATTTATACTCAAACGACTAAGTAACAGTTACATAAATCTACGACCATTGTTGATGCCTAAACTCACGGTATGAGTATCATCATTTACCTTCAGAGCGCAATATTACATTATCTGTATCTTCGCATCAAAACCAAGTAAGAACCATGTTTCAATATATTAAAAGTAAGCCAGGTAAGGCTTTATATATTCACAAATATACAGGGTATTAGGTCATCATGTATGTACTATACTATGCATAATTTTATATTAATACATCGAGTTGTTTAAGTCTGAAGTATGTTTCACCCTAACCCCTTAATTGGCAGCTTCTCAATAAGTTCCAAGACCTTAACGCGGCTTGGACGCTCTCACGTACGTACCTTATTATTCCCCAATAAGGGTGGTGGCAGCATACCTTTATGTGCATATGCAGCCACATATCACTACATAACCAAAACGGTTTTTGAATCTGTTTGGCTTGTTTATCCGTAGCAAATCTCTTTATGAATTCATTGAGTCCTTACTTTTTATGTTCCGACAAATAAAACCCGAGATAATGTAATTGAAGCGACGGCATGTGTAAATGAATAATATATGCATCGAGTAATTTTGATCTTGATGCACAATAATTGATGAAAGAATTATGTATCGGGTATATCAATCGATTCGTTATGAAACGTACGTTTCCGTCGCAAAAAACAAGATGGCCGCCGAAAAAGATTTGTAACATATTTTTTAAGGTAATTGACAGATCAATTTCAAAAGTACCGTTGGAAAGGTAATCAAAGGAGCAAAAAATTATAAACTTGCAATTTTCACGAAACTTTAATATTCACTAAGGTTTTCTTGTTACCACACTCGATCGTTACAGTTATGGAACAAATATGGCGTATATAAATATGTATATATTTTTTTTATCTTTTGTTTTATAAGGCGACTATGACGCTGTTATGTTGGTACCGTAGACAGAAATTAAAAAATGTTCTTCCACCGGGGATTGAACCCGGGACCAGTTGGAAAGAGTATGACATTTACAGCCTAGGTCCTAGGCCCAGAGTTCATTCCCCGGTGGAGGTATTTTTACAATGCTTATATTAGCTTCATGTGTTTGTCTGTCTGTCTGTCTGGACGGAATTTTATAATCGATATTTCACCCACTTCCCAATGTCCGATCGAGCTGAAATTTTCACACATACGTATTCTTGATGACAATAGATGAATCAATTAACAGATTCACTAATTAATACAGATTCACTAATTAATCAATTAATTCATTGTAATTAATAATTTAAAGTTTTATATGGGAATCGATGTTTCACCCACTTCCCAATGTCCGATCGAGCTGAAAATTTTCACACATACGTAGGGCTATTCTTAATGACAACAAATGAATCAATTAACAGATTCACTAGTTAATCAATTTATTCATCGTAATTAATTAACCAAACAAAGTTCATATGGGAAATTAGTCACATCTAGTAAGGATGGGTCAACCAAATGCAATGTCCGATCGAGCTGAAATTTTTCACACATACGTATTCTTGATGACAAAAGATGAATCAATCAACAGATTCACTAATTAATCAATTAATTCATCATAATTAATTAACCAAACCAAGTTTATATGGGAAATTAGTCACAGCTATACCTTGTGTCGACCCAAGTAACACTCTGTCAATCATCTAAGTGAAAGGGAACTGGTGGTTTTGTGCACAATACAAATGTAAATAATCCCCATTACCTGTAATGGCCTGTCCATCTTGACCCGTATTGACAGTTTCAAACCACATGGACCTCTTTGGAATCTGTACCAGCCTGTATTTGAGAACGTCCCCTTTATATAAACTGAGTGTCCACTAATTTGCTCGAACATGAAGATTTAGAAGTGGTTGCGTTTTTACATTAGTTTCAACAAAGAAGGCGGGAGGCACTCAATACAACCTGCGTCTTTTCAGTTTGATGATTGACAGAGTGTTACTTGGGTCGACACAAGGTATAGTAAGAATGGGCCAACCAGATGCAGAAATTCGGACACGTCCAGGGAGCACATATTCGATTACAACATTCGTTAAGACTAAAAAGTATAAAATAATATTTCATGAAAAAAATAATTTTTTTAAAACAACGCTTAGGGTTAAATGTACTAAAAAGTAAAAAATAAATTTTCGCCCAACAAATTTCTGCCTAACTCGGAAATTAAAAGCGTTGGCCGCTTACGGTATTGACGTAGAATACAGAATTTTATTGTTCATGGAAGGAAAGCGCCCAACGCTTTTAATTTCCGAGTAAGGCAGAAATTTGTTGGGCGAAAATTTATTTTTTACTTTTTAGTACATTTAACCCTAAGCGTTGTTTTAAAAAAATTATTTTTTTCATGTAATATTTAAATTTCTTTCTCTACAACATTATTTTTTTTGGTTTTTGGAGATTTTCGTGGCCGATATGTATTAATGTATACTCGGTTCATCGATTTCAATGCCACGTATATTTTCGTTGGGCCAACGTTTCGATGGGATTTCACCCATCATCTTCAGGGCAATACAACTTAAAATATTAAAAATTAAAACTACAAAGCTATTGATAAATACAGAACAAAACTGGAAAGAAAAAACAACAAAAGTCAACAAATGATATCACTGCACACATGACGAATTTATACAATTCTAAGAAAGTCATTGCAAAGCTTGTCGTTGCAAAAAAACAAAAAAGTCACTACATATCCGTCTTAACGTTTTTCGTCATGGATCTTGTCACTCTGACAGTCGATGCATTTACTTGTAGATCATCTTCAGATATTAACTGGGGCGTTGATTGTTGGTCTGGTTTCACAGTTAGCCTATGTGATTGTACATGGATCCCTGAAATTGCAGGTTTCCATGTTACTGATAAACGTTGGCTACCTTGGTGTTTATTTAGACTATGAGCTCGTTTATTTATCTCTATGGCTTTTCGTAACATTCGAGAAAGAAACTCCTCAACGGTGGCAATGGGTTCCATGCCAGCAAAGTCGATAACATGGCCACTTTCCTTAGTATGTTGAACAAGGACTGATGTTCTGTCCATGTGCTCAACAGCTAGCCTGTGTTCCTGTTGACGTTGAAACATGATCCTTCCTGTTTGACCCACAGCACCCGTCACATGGAATTTCATACACTCCACTACCTTCAAGGTGTATGTGGTCCTTACTACTTCTTAAGTTCTTAACAACTCTCCTATCTTTCTGTCGGTGTTAAAGACAGTTTTGATGTTTTGTTTGGCAAGAATTTTTCCTATTCGGTCCGTTACTCCTTTAAAATACGGCAAATACGCAGTTGCAAGTGGTTCTTCTTTTTCTGTACCTACATCTCTATCCGAGTTAGTTTGCCGTCCGAGTGCCTTTTGAATGATTCCATTCGGAAAACCATTCTGCTTGAGTCCATCTCCTAGTATACGAAACTCTTCTTCAGCATGATCTGCATCAGCTATTTTGCGAGAATGTATAGCTTGTGTACGCTACTGATCGGATCTGGGCTGGATGATGATGTGAATAATTATAATTAGAAACACCTGGGACCTAGGCTGTCAATGTCATACTATTTCCAACTGGTCCCGGGTTCAATCCCCGGTGGAGGATTTTTTTTTAAATTTTCTGTCTATGGTACCAACATACCAGCGTCATAGTCGCCTACAACAAGATAACCTCAGTAAATATTAAAGTTTCGTGTAATGCAAGTTTATAATTTTTTGCTCCTTTAATTACCTTTCCAACGGGACCTTTGAAATTGATCTGTCAATTATCTTAAAAATATATGTAACATTGTTTTTTTTTTCGGCGGCCATCTTGTTTTTTGCGACGGGTCTCGGACAAAAATCGAAATTTTCCTCATCAAAATTGTTAAAGTACGTTTCATAATGAATCGATTGATACCAGAAACATAATTCTTTCATCAATTATTGTGCCTCGACGAAATGTGTTTAAAACATCATGATCAAAATACACAATGCATATATTATTCATTTACACATGCCGTCGCTTCAAATCATTATCTCGGGTTTCTATGTCGGAACATAAAAAGTAAAGACTCATTGAATTCATAAATAGATGTGCTATGGATAAACAAGCCATACGGATTCAAAAACCGTTTTAATCATATAAATATATGCGCCATAAGTTCCATAACGATGACGAGTGTGATAAATAATTTAAGTTTTTGTAACATAACTTCAGTAAATTTTAAAGTTTCGACAAAATGGTTAATATATATAGTTTATTCCTATTTTAATTACCTTTTCAACGGTACACGTGAATTAAAAATCAGATATATACTTTTAATAATATGCGAGTCAAAAGGTTCATTATCGGCGACCATCTTGTTTTTTGCCATGGGTAGGGCTCAATGAAAAAAACGAAATGTATCCCATCAAAATTGTTAAATCACGGTTCATAACGAATCGATTGATAACCCCAAACATAGTTGTTTCACCTGTTGTGCTCTGAAAAAATCGTTAAAAATACCAAAAACTCAAACCAAACATAACCTCAAAAATATCAAACTTTCGGGAAAATTGTTGGTATATCATTTGTAGCTCTTTTTATTACCTTTTCAACGGTACCAATTTACAATTGAAATCGGCGAAATACTTTTAAAGATTTTTAGTTAAAATGTTCAATGACGGCGGCCATCTTGTTTTTGCCCAGGGATGGTCTCAGTAAAAAAATCGGAATCGGAAATATCTAATTGTTTCACCAATTGTGTCTCGACAAAATGTATTTGAAACATAAAGATCACACAGTATCTACACATGGCATCGCTTCAATTACATAAACTTAGGCTATAATTGGATGAGCGAAGCGAAGACTTCAATTTGACTTTGTGTTTTTTTGTTTGTTTTTTACTTACGTTTCCCCAAGAAAAATAGCTCGGGTGTTTTGTTTTTGTTAGTTTTTTTGTCTGTTTGTTCGCTCTCTATCGGGCAAACGGCATATGCGATCTTGATGAAAATTGGAGGGGACCTTCGAAATCTCTGAACTTAGAGCTGTAGTGTTTTTGGGTACAATCGAAGAAATATTTCTCATAAATATCGTACTTTTACGATTTTTTTTCTTTTCGATTTTTAGTGCGATATTTTCGTGATATTTGGCAAACGGCTACTCCGATATTGATGAAACTTTATAGGAACGTTTAAAATCACTGAAATCATTTATGTTATGATTTTAGAGACATTTGAAAAAATATTTCTTATAGAAATCGTACTTTTACGATTTTTGCTCCGGTTTTTAATACGATATTTTCGTGATATTTGGGCCGATTTTGACCAAACGGGTGGGGCTACAACATTCATATTTTACATTGACATAAAGATTATGGCGATGTAGTGCCTCTTGAAAGAAAAAGTTAAAAAAGTTGGTCAAAATCATAGAAATAAAGGTTTTAATATAAGCCTTTACAGGTGTATAATGAACAAGTAATATCAATTGTTACTATAGAAAAAGTAAGGAAATTCCACATAAAAACGTTATCATTGGACAGAAATATTCCAAAAAAAGCTCATCATCAACGCGACTGAAAAAGCGTTCGCGAAGCGGCCTAGTTGTTAGAAAATTAAATGCATGGATTCATTAAAAACACACAGAAATAATCCACCAAAAATGCAAGTTATCGTTTTTACCTAGTAAATATCGTTACATGTAACGAGAAAGTGTAAAGTAAGTTAAAGTTTTTGTAACATAACCTCAAACATATGGGATTTTCGTGAAAATTTGTAAGAATATAATTTCAATTTCTGTCATTAACCTTTCGAATGGAACCTTTTAAATTGAAATCGGTCAAATACTTACGAAGTTACACTAGTTTTAAATCAATCAATCAATCAATCTTGTTTTAGATATGGCCGGTCGCAGCCAAAAAATCAAGACTCTCACAATCGAAATTGTTTATTTATGGCTCAATACGAATCGATTGATACCACATACATAACTCTTTCACCTTTTCGGCCACGGAATTACATAAATGCTCCCCTACTATTGTATGCCTTTTCTTTTAACTCCCTTTTTGCCCCTTTTAGATTTCGCATTACAAAATTCAGACTTTTTTTTATCCTTTGTTGCACTGCTTGTACCTGGTCATCCCAAAACAAGTTTCTGATTTAGAGTCGCTCCTAAGTATTTATATTACAAACTTCTTTAGGAACCTTTGTTTGTTAGATCTAATTTCCCTTTTACTCCTTCGGCGTGTAAATATGTCTTCACTTTATATTTGTTTTACATTTAGCTCCTTCATATTTTCTTCCGTCCAATACACATTTCTCAGATTTTTTATTTTGTTTATTTATGGGTCTCTATAAATAAATACAATTATAAATAATTATTATTATACTGTTTACATGTAAAATGCTTGATGCCCTTGCAATGAAATTAAACTTTTTATCTTATATTATGAACTAAAAACTATACAACTTATGAACTAGAATATACGAATAGATAATTAAATAATAAACATTCAAATACAGGAACTATACCGATATAAAATATTAATGACAAACTTAAGTCGCAAATGTTTACCAAGGAAATTGGACAAAATAATTTTAAAAAAATTGTAAGAGTTTTTCTAATACCTATGCAATAAAAGATGCAAAGATACATAATACCGTAACTACTAAAACTAAAAACTTCTAATTGTTACACTAAGTTAGCCTATTAATCTTAACTCACTATCTTTAAGGTGGTATTAAATTTTTTAAAATTTTTATCGTGGGAAACCTGTTATAGGGTGCAATTATCCCCTCTTCAGGTGAACTAGGTATGTGCGGATAGAAGTCTAATGCTGTATAGAGTTAAATTCGCCAAATCCTTCTTGAGACGTGTTTTGTTTTTAAGTGATTTACTATTTGATGGAAGGTCATTCCACATGACTGCTAGTATGTAATTTATTTATCGTTTTCCACTTTGGAATAGAAAAATATTTGTTGGTTTGTGACCGGAGACCAGCTCTATTTGTGGATAATGTATACAGTGCGGGATTTTGGTTGTCAGGCACGCAGTTTACAGGATAATATAGACTCTTTGCTGAGTTATAAATTTTAAACGCGATTGAATTGTAGGCACATCTGCAATACTTTTTAATTATCTTGTACAAAACAAAGCCATCTGAAAAAAGCCTGCCTTGACAACCAATATGATCTATTGTGTCATTTATAAATATGGTTAACATCAAGTGGCCAAGAACACTTCTTTGTGGCACTCCTGATGAGTGATGACACTCTATTTCTTTAGATATGACCTGCAACCATAACTTTTTGAACTCTCTCTGAAAGAAAGCCCTGTTCCCATTCCACTACTCTCTTACACTCAACTCACCATCATATCCAATTTCCCCACCAGTTTGATATTGTACCTTGTCCAAAGTTTTCTCAAAGTCGATAAAGATGGCAGGCACTTCATTGCCTTCATCAATACACTCTCCAATATCCTTAACTATTCCTGTTAGATATGTTCCTTTTCTTCTAAATCCATGTTGGCATTTATCATCCAATCCTGGTGATCTATTTAGCCCCTTATATAATTTAATCCTGGAAAGCACTTCCTAGCTTCAATGTAGTCAAGATAAGAGAGAATGTTGGCATTTAGAACGCTAGTTGGGAAATAATAGAACCCGGAGAAGAACCTATTACCATACATGGAGCGTGTTCACATCGCTGACTCAGCAGAGGTATGTTTTTACAAAATGACGTATGTAGCCAGCCATAAACATGTAGATTATGAACAGTGATTTTTAAGTGATGTTGAAATTAGAATGTTTGATCAATCGCCATTACGACAGGGCTTTAGAATACCGCGCCTCTATTTCAAATCGCAATATTGGAGCCAATTACCAATTGAAAGCCAATCGATGTTGTGGCTATTGTTTTGAGTTGTTGATGCCTATATGCATAAAGCGACCAGACACAGTTAGCTTTTGTTACTTATTATTTAAATAAATATTTTACTGTTGAATGATCATTCCCAAACCTGCATTGATTGAAATCAATACCCAATCATAAGATAATTATTGAATGGATCTTCAGCTCTCATCGCAAGGTTGATAAGAATAAACACAACTGTGAAGTGCAGTGTGTACGTAATGAGCCTAGCATGGAAACTAAGTAAGGTACAATAAACAACCCCAATCTGTGTTGTTGTGGTTAAAGAAAGTATAACATGCATGAGTACAAATAAGCAAGCGTGCATTGACGGTATACGAGTAAAAGACCTGAAAAATATTTTCACTGAGATAGGCCCAGTAATTGTGCGTTTAATTAACTTGTCACTAACCGAGGAGGTGGTGCCAACAAAACTGAAGACGTCCATTGTTAGACCAATTTATGAAAAAAAGGGAAGTCATCTTGAATACTGTGCCATTTTGTCAAGAACTGAAAAGATAGGGGGAAGATTTGTTGCTAATTGTTTAGTGAGATATATTTTGAACATATATTTTATATCATCTGTAAAAATCAATACGGTTTTCAAAAGGGGAAAAGTACTTTGGACTTGCTTGTAAAATTTGCTGATTAAGTCAGAGGGAGGGATAGTAGCGAAATGAGAATCATGCGAAATTACAGTTTTTTCATGATATCTCGAGAACGATGCAAAATATCTAAAAACTGATTGCAGACAGCCTTGTGGTTTTGTTAGAGCAATATAATGCAAGAAAAATTATTCAAATATAATAATCGGTGCGGTTTGTATGAGAAATGCATTTAATTAATTAAATATATCAAATAAAAAACTTAAGTACCATCACATTACAATATTTTTTCGTACAGGCTATAGTTCTCACAAAACCACAGGGCTGTCTGCAATTTGTTTTTAGATATTTTGCATCGATCTTGAGATATCACGAAAAAACTGTAATTTCGCGTGGTTTTAATTTCGCGACTATCCCATCCTCTTAACAAGATCAGTCACATTTTGTGTATGTTTATCGACTTTACTAAACCCTATGACACCCTGAATCACAAAACGTGACTGGATTTAAGAGTCCTCTTTTGGCATGGTTTGAGATTTATTTCTCTAAATGAAAACACTATTGTACGAGTTGGAGAGTGTGAGAGTGAAGCCAGAACATGCTCTATAGGTGAACTGCAAGGACATATTTTAGGGCCTGCTTTGAATTTTATTGGATGAGCGTAGCGAGCGTAGCGAAGATTCCATTTCACTACACTGGAGAAAAAAATCTGAAATGTTTTTTTTTCTTTTTGTATTTTTGTCTGTTTGTTAGCACGATTCCGGCTAAACCGATACTCCAATTGCGATGAAATTTTCTGGAGACCTTCGAAATCTTTGAACTTAGAACTGCCACGTTTTTGAGCGCAATCGAATTTTTTTTCTCATTAAAATCGCAATTTTACGATTTTTTTCGATTTTTAAAACGTTTCTTCTACTAATAACACCTACATGCTTTATCCGATTGTAATGATTTTTTTATAGGACCTTAATTTTATGAATATTCGGGTGAAATTTTAACGCAATCAAAATATTATTTATTATGAAAATCGCAATTTTACGATTTTTTATTTTAAAAAAAAACATTCTTCGACTTATAACACCTTTATGCTTTATCCGATTGTGATGATTTTTTCACAGAACCTTTATTTTATGAATTAATATATTGTTGTGAAATTTAAGCGCGATCAAAAAATAATTTTTTTTATGAAAATCACAATTTTACGCTTTTTTCGTTTAAAAAAAAAATTATTCGACTTATAACACCTACATGTTTATCTGACTGTAATGATATTTTCACAGAACCTAAATTTTATGAATTGATATATTTGTGTGATATTTGAGCGCTGTCGAAAAATAATTTCTCATAAAAATCGCAATTTTACACCTTTTTTCGTTTAAAAAATCATACGTTCATCGAAAAACACGCCTGAAAAAGCGTTTGCGAAGCTTCCTAGTATCTTACATGGACGTTAAGGTGATGGTGATGTATTTCTTTCTGGAAGAAAAAGTTGAAAAAATTATCCAGAATTCATAGAATAAAGGTTTTAATATGAGTTTTTTTAGGTTTATAATAATAATTAACAAGTAACAATATAAACTTGACAACAATCACCTACAATGCATTAAAAAAGCACTTGAAAAGGAAAAGTGGTCCTACGCAAAATAAAAACTTACAAAAAAAGTTCATCCATCAACGCGGCGGGACTTCCTTGTATGTTTATTGTATGGTATATCGTGTAAGGAAATGTTTTTCATATTTATTTTCTGATGACAGCATTGGTAGAAATTACCCCAAACATATAAAAGTTGCTGAATTATATTTACAGGGATAATTTATCAAAATGTTTAGATGGACACCTGATGACGGACAAATAATTAACTAAGTGAAAACAAAGATTGTGCATGTTTACTCTCCTCACACTGAGGACCATATAATGTTAATATAAATATTATAACTAAAAATTGTAAAAGTGTAAATAAAATATAATCGGTCTACAGTCATAAATATTTAGTGGTGGGGATAGAAAAACATTTCAGCTGGGATGTGAATATAGAAGGAGTGTGTAGAAAGCTTAGACCATGATGTATTCATCAGATTTATAAACTAAAACGTGGACTGCTACTTTACTCATAACATTACAGTAGCCGACAGGACATCACTTGCAAAATCGCTTGTATGGGACAATGCCTCATTTTAAATAATTATTAGTTTTAGGGAGCTTTAACATCAAATATTATTCGCGGTGAATATGTTTTCGTTGCAAAATAGAAATGGTTTGATTAATATCGTCTAAAAGAAAATGATGGAAAAGAAAAATGAAAATTGAAATGAAGAAAATGGTGCATGTGTCACAACTAATGATTTATATTCATTTTGTTATGTTCTACCTGTAAATGTACTCTTTACCCACACCTACAAATTATAAGTTAAGTTTTATTATGCTAATTCGTGTAAGGAAATTGTCAATCACAATGCAAACACTCGCGTCAGGGAGACAGAGTATTTGAAGTTACCTACCTACAATGCCCTACATATAATAAGTATGGAATACGTTCACTAAAATAAAGTGGGCCCTTTAATTTTAATAGAATTCCTAAATATTTACGAAATATAGATAAATTAAGTATGGTCAAGAATGAATAAAAAAATGTCTTTGTTTGATGATTCAGCTATTGCATGTTAGTGGGATGGGTAGTTTTTAATTTGTAATTTACAATGTATTATAATTATGTTTAAAAATATTCTCTATTATTTTGATTATTTCTGTTATTTTCGTAAAAATCTGAGCTATTTTTCATTCTAATTACTATACATTTTTTGACTATTTATTTATTTTTATTAATTTTCTATTTGACTATTTTTTACTATTATTTTTGTGTGGCTTATGGGCATCGAGTCAGTGATATTAAAGATTGTATAGTATCTATAACACAAAATAATGTTTTGCTGAATAAAACAATAAAAAATAACAGCAAAATTAATGAATAATAATAATAATATAATAATAATAATAATAATAATAATAATAATAATAATAATAATAATAATTAAAATAAGAAAAAACAAAATAAAAAAAAATTTTTGAAATAATAATTATTATTGTACTAATATGAAATGAGTATACAAATTACATGTACGAATACAATAATCACTTATCAGCAAAAGTGCAAAATGTGAATTTGTGATTTAAAAATATTTATAATAATAATAATCAATCAGAGCAGTCAATATTAGATTAATGAAGTGATTATAGTCAACCTGGGCGAATGGAGGATACAAACGTAGTATCATTCAAATACTAAAAAGTAAAAAAGTTTAAAATAAGTACGATATGATATTTTATGTAATGTATGAATGGATTAAGCGTAACAAAAGACTTCAAAACTCGGAGTGTTATGCGACCAAGGAGGGGGTAGGTGGGGGGGGGGGGGGGGTGCAACTACACCCTGCGTTACATGTGAGCGCGTTTCCGAATTTTGCTGTAGGTATTCTTGTTTGATATCAATTTCATTTATCATGTATTTTTGGCTATTGCGATGTACCGTTTGACATAAAAATTGATACTGGTCTACCTAAACCAGCAAAACTAAATGTCCACATTGCTATGTATCATTCAACATTAAAGTTTATAATGCAACAGGTCATCCGACCTTAAACTGTATACCGAATGACCGGCGCGATGACACATTCAACATAGGCCTAAAACATGTAATATGTAAATTTTACTTTAATTATTTTTTTAAATTTTACTTTAGTGCATGTTGTTTCACGCGATGTACCATTCAGTACAAGCGCCATTCAATATAATTTGGTTAATGTTGATTTGGTATAGTACCCACCGTACGGGCCCAGCGTATAAATACTCCATTTTATATCTTATCATCTACCAGTGCTTTGGTGGTGCTACCTACTAGGTTAAACTGCCTTTATGATGAATGGCGCTTTTTTACAACTTATATGCCGAATGACCCATAGAGACTTTATGTTGAATGACCCTTATACCGAATGGCGTTTGGCGTTTATACCCTGTGCCCCCGACCTATATTTTTTTAGTAATGATTAGGAATTTTGGACATTATGTATTTTAAATGTATTTTACTATTTTACATGTTAAACCTCATGTTTATTTCCTCTATTTTGAGCTTGAGAATTAACGGCTATTCCGTCATAAATATTTTAATTATGCTATGCTTTCTGGGACATTAAAAATAAAAAATATGTTTAACACTAAATATTTCTGCCAGTCCTAATAGTGTGTTGTTGTAACATAGTGTGAAACTTTAGATGTTCACTTGGTGTTTGGCACTATTTGCAGTCTTTAATAAAGTTTTTAACAAAATGGTATTCTAAATAATGGTACATTGACACGACCAGCCGGGTTCAGAAAGAAAAATCTGAGGTTTGGGAGATATGTGCCTTTATCGACTTTTTTTGCCCGAAGCGGCGGTAATTTCAATACTATAACATTGCACAAATATCAAAAAATTTATATTTGTAAACTAATATTGACAATCTATGTTCACAATTCTCATAACACGTCATCATGATCAGGTGTTGATATAGGTACATGGCTTATTTTCAAAATTATCTATTCTAAAAATAAACTGAAGTTATAGGACAATCGCCTTTATTTTTCATCTCAAGTGTGTTGACGGGCAATACAAGGATTGTTTGTTAAGTTTTTTCACTTGCCAGAAATAACAACAAAACTTTCTAAACTCAAATAAAAGATGGGTCTTTATTTACATAATTCATTTCGATAATACGTACACAAATTGTTTATCTTAGAGATACGTATGTATCACAGAGGTTTTTCTTCAGTTCACCACCAAATTGGACATTGACTACCATTGTATTCACTTTACATGAACTAACACTGATTTGTATAAAGATAATTTCTATTGGGTAACGCCATTTAAATATTTGGTTTAAGTTCACGAGCTGTAAAAATAGTAGTGACGCTCGTGCGCCTGTAGCAGTGAAACCATCAAACATAATATATTATTATGTATGTGTCCAAGGAAATGAACAATATCAACAAACTTGTACTGACATATTCCTTGCTACTCGGGAATCGGGATTATACATGTAAGTCAGAACTCAGGATTATCTGTTGAGCTGTGGTATGTTTGAGAGACTGATGTGTATCGTCTTTAGTTACAATCAAAGTTTAGTTTAACTTCTTCCGATGACATAGACAAACAAGACATTCGAAATTAAATAGGACTTGGGGTTTTTTTTTATTATCAATATCATTCATTTGGATAATTTAATATATGGACACAAATTGTTTATCTTAGAGATACGTATGTATCACAGAGGTTTTTTTCAGTTCACCACCAAATTGGACAAACACTACCATATTATATTCATCATGCACGAAATAACACTCATTTTGTATAAAGATAAATTCTATTAATTATATGACATTTAAATATTTAATTTGAGATCATTATATTATATTAGAGCTGATTACATTCTATAGTTTGAGTATGCAGCTCAGACTCCTGGGGTATTGTATGGAGGAACCTGACGGTAGGGGCTGGCGGCGGTGGCGGTGGCGGTGGCAAGGGTCTGCTAAAAGTCGATGTCTCTCTAAATGTATCTCCACAATCTTTGGAATTACCAGACCACATGACTGGACTAGAACATTGCTGTGTAAATCGCACTATATCACTTATAGGATGTTGACTGCATTCACATTCATTATCTCCTTGACTTGTCAAATAATTCCCTTCGGGGCTGTTAACATCTGGTCTGTATTTTCTCTTTTTAGTTTTATCCACCTGTGCATACAAAGCCAAGATCTCTGCCGGGACTGCGTCGTTGTATAATTCCGGCTCGGCCACCGTCTGCTGTTTAGCAGGAGATTGCAGGAAGTATTTCAGTGCCATCGGGATTGCTCTTAGTGGCGCCTTTCCCTTGACTTTCTTCGCAGTCCCAGCGATACCGTTGGGCTGAACGATCTCGTACGTCGAGTCTACGTTCAGTGGCTGCAACCCCTTGCAGGTGGCGGATCGTCTCGTATTCCGAGCCGGTACGTATGGCCACAGTTTCGTAGCCGATATCCTGCGAAACTGGCAAGTACGAATCGTCTTGATTCATGCCACCGTCTCTCTGCAGATGTACAAATGCACAGTCGGGCACATTCTCGGATAAAACTTTGGAATTGTTACTACTAATACTTGGTAAAGCTTGCAAGGTATCGTAATGGTTTCCCTCTGGTCGTCGAGTGAAATATGGCATCACGTTTGTTCCCTGGTCGCCCTTGGCTGCAGCTCCTGGCGCAGGACACTGGGGTTGCCCTTTGACGACAGTGGACACCACAGGAACCCCCACGTCGTCGTAAATCCCATCCTTTGCGCCTCCCATTATCACGTCATTAGTGGTGGATTTCGATGCTGCTTGATGGGCAGCTTTCTTCGATTGAAACCTTTTAGCTAAAAATATGCCCAGAACAGCGAGCAAGATTATAAGCAGGCTGCAAAATATACCAATGGAAATAATCCCAGAAGTGCCAACTGTGTCGCCGCTATCGTCGTCGCCATGCTCATCGTCTGTGTGCTGGCCGTACTCGTTGCCCGTCAGTTTGACGGGAAGGTTCCGCTTCCCACTGGGGACGCAGGTGATGTTAATCTTCTCCCAGCTCCCGGTGCTCAGGCATTTCGTCGACACCTGGGTAGTTCCTGGAACATTCAAAGACATTCGTTCACTTTCTGAAACCTGTTGGTGTTTGCCAAGTGGACAATGCATTTCACTGATACTAAACAAGCTGAATCTGAATACATAAACCATGAAACTTCAAAGCCAATTCGTTGAACACGAATAGAGCAGCGGCCTTCTAAATGACGAAAAACAGCACGTGATGGGAGGGTTATGAACGATGTGTGCAGTTTAAATAAGTTGCATGCTATAAATTAAAAACTTTATGTTATACAAAGATACAAAATTGTCAACTGCAACTTCTATTTAAGACATAACCGTACGAAGGATAAGTAGATTGGCATACCTTCCTTGGAAACTCAGTTTTACAAGACGTAAGTCAAACATATTTGTGTACACTGTACATTATTCTTACCTAATAAGTATGTTCATGGTCTTAATATTACCTGGGTTGGTTATAAGGAGGATGAGCGAGAGTTATATTTATAAACTGGGTATCCCTTCATTGGATACGCATGCAGTTAGCTTGCTCGCATGGTGATTACCACCAGTAACACAAACAATTAAAAACCCAAAACATATGTAAGAAATAATGGCCCATAAATAATTTGATGCTTTGGGTCTTCAACATTGTCTCTATATCTGCATGACAATCTATTGTGCTCTTTACTTTTGGTACTCCAATACCCATGGGCGCCGCCATGATTTTCTTAAGGGGGGGGGGGGGGTAACCGGCAAGATTGGGTTCTTACCTTTGTTTGAAGCCAAACAGGGCCGAAAATTTTATAAAGCAAGGGGCATTTGCTATGAGGTGGCGCGGGATTGCTGGGGTCAGGGGCGAGGCCCCAGCCGCCGATTTTTTTTTAGACTGTTTTAGTTTGGTGGCCTAAAACGAGTTTTAAGGTGGATTTGTATCCTAAACAACGGCAAAATTTTAAAGACAAAATATTACAATTTGCCCTTGAAAAAGGTCCTAAGCCGAGGATATTGTGTCAGCGGGGCAAAGCTTTAAAATCCCAAACAATCAAACACAAATTTTACAAGTATAAAATTAAATTTCTGGTTCGTAAAAAACGATAATTTTTGGAAATACTGAGTATTACTAGTCAAATTTTAATTATTCCAGTAATCCAGGGGGCAAGCGCCCACCCCCCTTACCCCGCTTCCCCTGCCGTCACCCGCGCCCATACCCATTCTTGTTGTATTTACATGTGTTGGAATGAGAATTAAATGTGTAAAGTCGACGGCCTAAATTGTGACTATGGTAGTAACATAACGTTCCGTCATAAGTGGATTATCTTACACATTTAACAAAATTAAATCGAGTTTTGGAATATTATAACTAGTTATTCGTTGATTCGTAGTTTATGGAAAATAATCGAGAAAATTTGCGTAATGAAGTTTGTTGCATTATTTTTTTTTCTAATAGCTTCCACTATTTAAGAGTGCATTTGCTTTAAATAAATTAAATAAATAAATAAAAGTAAATTTAATTAATTAATTTAAATACATTTTCGGAAGCTTAATATTTTAAGATGCAATTTTGGAGGCTAACTCATGGGCCTCCAGGAAAAGCCCAGACCACCGACCAATATAAGCGACTCGTTAGATACTTTGACCGAAGACTTCTACAATTATAAGAACGATGCTGAGATTTAGTCCTGTAGAATGCTTTGCTTTGCTTTGTGCTTTGATAGCCCTTGCAGGACATGCATTCGCAACTATTAATCACACAATATAACCGCATTCAAATAGTTCAAAATCGCATATCCTACAAAATATTATATTGGTCACACTCCCAATACTGCCCTTATAGATTCACCTTCGTCATCGTGCCATAACCAATCTGCCCTCTTGCCCTTCAAATCTTTAGAATCAAACAACCACCCTTTTCTACCCCACACAGTCAAGATATTCACAAGCGCTCCCCTAATTTATCCATTTAAAGTAGGGTCACCACATTTCAAAACTTATATTCCGGACAAGTAAGTTCGGAAAGGGGGTGGGGAAGGGGTGCGTATGCTCGCTTTCACTTGATGCAAGGACCTGTGACTTGTCTGCGCTTACACATTTTCTCATGAACTGAAATATTATTTTTTTCTAACAAACACGAAAAGCAGAAGCAATGATGATTAAACTCCAAGGTGACATGTTGCACTAAAAGAGATGAAGATTGTATTTGAAGACAACTTGGAATAATGACAATAAAACGACCTAGCATGAAAAATCGGGATATTAATGAGACGTCCCGGATAGTGTTTTTCGGGATACCGGGACAGGAGCCTGAAAACAATGACGGTCCTGGACAAACCGGGACGTTTGGTCACCCAAACTCAACGCACAAGAGCGCACCAAGAGGAGCCAAGGAGCAAGGAGGGCCATTAGAGAGGCGGGTCTAGAGGCCCGGCCTTATATACATAAGTTACCTCGGTAGGCAAATGGCCTACTCTTGGGTAGACCCTACCCGTACTCTTATTTTAATAAGCCTCAACCTTAGCTGCTCCATTCGGAGGAATTTCATCTTCAATGTAACAACTGAATGACAGTCAAGTCCCCTACATCACTTCAAATGTTTTTTAAAAATTAAATAGTAAAAAGCGTTGTTCCTTTTCGATTCGTATAAACTCAAAAGGTTTGTTAATAGTGGTAATGTATTAAGAGTAAATGTAAACTTATTGCCCGCACCAACATAACAAAGTTATAGTACTTAAGAAGAGGGTCACTCCAGCTGAACATTAACCTCATACCTATTTGGATCATTTTTTTCCGTACTACAAAATGTTTTGTATTATTTTGAATAATAATAATAATGAGATATCTACCACAGAAAATATCGGATTAAGAGGTTTGCACGAGAATGCCACGATGAAAACCGAAAACGTGCGTTCATACTTTTCGAACCACGTTTACATTTTTCCATAGAAGAAAATTATTTTTGTGTGCGCACTATGAAAATGATGCATATCTTCGTAAATAATTTCTCTTCAAAGATTTCGTCCCTTTTGGAGTGGTGCACGAAATATGCAAACATCAAGAAGAAATGAACATTGTAAATGAATTATGGCAATTCGCAGGACAACATCATATTCAGTAGTTACAATGGGAAAGTGGCTAGCCTATGCACAAGAAATAAGGATTAAGTTACCTAGAAGGGTGAAAACAGTACCAAAATATGTTGGTTTTCCTGCATGTTATTCGAGAAGTACTGAAGTACCGTACTGCATTCAAGAGAGTGAGCGTCCAAACAAAAGCTGTATGCAATAAGCAATGCCGATTTACTTTGGATTCGTGCAACGTGCTAGAAAGCTGTTGTATAACTAACCATCCAAAACTTCTCAGGGCGCTCAGTTAGGTCTATGCCGAATATATTTTGTAAATAAATCTATATTTTGTTAGGTTTTACTGGGGCAATACATTGTATTATAGTTTCTGACATGTTTTTAATTGTTGGCATACATCTTGCAATAGATGCGTACATTTTAACCAGTAGGCAATAATAAAACCAACCAAATGTAAACTGTTAATACAGTTCCAAGAACATCAAATCAGATAACAAATAATCATTTTGTATCACGATCTAAATTCACACTACAGCAATGAAGTAATCGCTAAAAAGCCCGTAGCATTTCCCCCTTCATTCTCCTAAAACCACCTAATTTTAAAATGTTTGCCTCTCCCCTAACAATCAGTGCTAGCTAGTTACGCACTTGATTGTACGAGTGTTTTATAATCGAAACATGTGATAGATTCAATTAAACACAAGCTGATTGCTTCATTTACCAGGTTGAAACGAGTAGCCTATCTTGCAAGAATACACAGCCATTGCGTTCCACAGCGTTGACTGATTCAGTAGTTCGACTTCTGAATGTGGATATGTTTGGGGGTACCCACATGTGATAGCTGCAATAAGAGAAATCTCAGTTTAGTCACTAGGCATTGCACTTTAAAAATATATTTTGGGTTTGGTTTTGGTAAAATTATTACAGTACGGTTGGACATGATAAAAATAAAAGTTTCGTGCGGGCAAAATCCTATATTTTCCCTTGTGTGTAATATAAAAATACAACATTCGTCGTCGTGTTAGTCTTAAACTTAGTCGTCGTCGTCGTCTTAGTCTTAATCGTCATCGTAGCCTTAATCGTCGTCTTAGTCATCGTCTTAGTCATTGTAGTAGTCGTCACAGTCGTCGACGTCGCCTTAGTCTTAATCGCCATTGTAGTCTTAATCGTCGTCTTAGTCATAGTAGTAGTCGTTTTAGTCTTAATCGTCATTGTAGTCATAATCGTCATCTTAGTCATAGTAGTAGTCGTCTTAGTCTCAGTCTTAGTCTTATTAGTTATATTAGTCTTGAATATATTTATTATTCATCTTTAATTGACTCAAACGAGCATTTGACAAGTCAATACAAACAATTACAGTAGAAAATGCACAGGCATTAACGGCAATCAATCACAAATTATCACATGTCACATATCCAAGAACTCTTTTACTGAATAAAGACCATTGCTTACGACTGTTGGCCGAGCTCGAGAAAACCAGATTTTAACGTAGAACTTAGAGATTATAAGTCTGGATCACATGGAAGATCTATCGTTTATCTTATTGGGTGGTGGTTTGAACCAAAATGTGAAGTAAGAATGTGAGACTTGTGCTATCAGAGCACATTTCCAATAATGGCTCACTATTGTTAGTACTGACCGTAAATATGCCACCAAATAGATAATTTGTGGTCACAAGCTTCATTAGGGGAAAAATATTTGAAATGTTAAAATTTGCTCAGATAGCAACATGTGTTCATCCCTTGTTAACATCGTACAAACAATTCAATTTTTTGGGGTGAAAAAAGGAGATCGAAAAGTGGTCCAGACTGTATGGGAAATTAGCTGGATTTGCCGATCAAGCTAATTTTTTAAATGGACACATTGCTAAAAACGTTGACCCGAGCTCGAACAAAAACTCTTGTGTTTACACTCAAAATCTTTTCCTGTAAACCTTAAATACTTGCAGGTAGGTAGTTTAGAATCAGCAAATACAGGGCCCTTAGTAACTAAATTTAAATTGTGAGTATGAGCTCTAAAATCTTTATTTCCTCTCGTGTTATGGCAATGCAGAGATTCGTTAGTTGTGAGATTAAACATTATTTTGGTTGTACACAATAGATAAAAGGGCATAATGAATATTAATCTTCGTCGTCTTGGTCGTTCTGCTGAACGATTAGTGATATCATTACACAATTTTGCATGAATGTTAATAAAGAACTATATTCTATTGATATCATCCTTGGTTGCAAAGAATAAGCCTTAACATGTAATTAGGAGAAAGCGTGAAATAAGTCCAGCAAAAAGAAAATGGAATCCAAAACATGGATTTCGAACAAAATTAACATTCACGCTCACATTGATTTAAACGTTGACATTTAGCATGAAAATTTGCGTAATTAAATCTAGACTGGCGGAATAAATTTCCGAAGTTAAAAAATGAGAAAATAACGAATATTTCACGATTTTAACATTCAAAATCGTTTCATTAATTATGGCATGCGAGTACTAGACCTCGTAGATTGTTTTTTGATCAAAGCTCCAGTGAAATATGAAAACGATGTTAGTAACCGTTTATCCGAAAAGAAGCTAAAGCTGGGTGCTTGACCTCGTCTTCGCGCTAGTGTAAGCGACTCCTCGTAGTGCGAACTAGAGCCTATATAAGCTAACACCACAGAGTGGCCATCAGTGCTTCCGGCCGCCATGTTTTCGCCTAATCATTTTTTTAGTTTCGTCAACTGCCGTAAAAATAAACAAATTTGGCTTGAAACAGACGTAAAAAAGTTGGTCTGTTGTAGGCCATATTTGTTTTTCAAGTCTGTTTCGAGCCACATTCGTTTACTTTACCACAGCTGACGAAACTAAAAAACTGTTTGGCAAAAACATGGCGGCTGGAAGTACTGTATGTAGGGCCACTCTCTGGTGTTAGCTTATCTGGGCTCTCTAGTGCGAACTAGATAGTATTCTGTATTTTTTTATTGTTGTAAGGATCTAAATTTTCGCCGAAAGATAACAAAATCTTTATTCTGTTGCCAAATTTAATAATTAAAAACTTTATGTATATTTGGTAATATTGGCGCTCATATTATGTCTCTTTCTGTGTTCATCATTAAAGAAGTATGTAATATAGTCACGTTTGCATTGCGGGACGGTTCCTGTCCAGAAGGCAGTTTCCGTGCACACCCGCGTGGCGTTGCCCCAGATGACGTAGCCCGCCTGGCACTTGTATGTGATCTGGGTGTCGTACGGGAACCGGCCCTTCAAGTTGCCCACGTCAGGGAAACCGAACGCCGTTTTACCAGGAGGCTCACACTGGATCTCTGAAACAATTTCATGATTATCATTAATACTAGGAAACGCTCAGTTGGACGCGTTGATAAGCGAGTACGTTCTATAGCTAGACCTACATTGCATTTTTTTTTAAATTTTAAAATTTGCGACTTTCGCTGTCCACGGGGCCATGTTTCCAATATTATTTATTATTGCCAAGGTATTTGGGTAAATCCGTGGGTAAACCTTTACTTTGTGGATAAAATTTCACCGCCATCTAGAGGACCTTGACATAATTTCCTTGGGAAAACTATTTTAACTCTTTGGTAACAAATAATACACTGCTTCCTCGATAATGTTTTGATTACTTCTAGGTTGCAGTGCATAGTAGTGGCCAGAAACATCTGCGACTTTTCGTTGCCATGGTAACGTTACTTTTGTTAAAATGTAATTTCCATCTACACTACTTATCGGATCAAAATAAAATTAACATATTTGTGACCGGACGGACATTCTAAATGATTTGGCCACCTCAGATTTTGTCGCCGTTTACTTTAAAAACAACCTTTCGATTAACTTTAATGTAACTTTGTAACTTTTTGAACGATTTTGCCACAAAAATAATGGCATTCAATCCAGATCGAAGCTTTTGGATGGTCCAAATTTCAACTCGATCCAAATCTCCGTTCGAACGTTATGGCGAGACATACATACAAACAAACAAACAAAAAAAAAACAGTGACTATTTTTTCCGGCAGAGTCAAATGGAAACGCTCGCTTAGGCACATAAGTCAAGATCATCATCCAATGGCTATTTAAATTTGTTCCTTAAGCACTATTCACAAATTGATAGTGTTTCGTGTATGTTTGGGGTTGCAAAATAGATGTATCAGATGGGTCCTCTTCAAAAAGAGACTAACTAAAAATAACTATTCCGAGATATAGTGAGTCGAAGTATTTTTTGTTTGTAACTAAGCAAGAAGGGAATCTCATCATTATCTCCCAAATCACTCATTACAACAGCAGCTTGAGTGAATGCCAAGAGTGAATCAGTCAAAACAACCTACTTGTTGATTATTTATTTTGTCAAAATGCTTAAACATACCCAGTACGGCCGTTTATAATCATGTCGCTGAGCATTAAGGCGGCAGTGACTGCGCGCGGTCGATCGTCAGCCATGTGCTGCGACCTAGCGGAGTGCGATGGAACAATTACGAACGACTCGTATGATACGGATGCAATAGAGAAAACATTTTTGAAACTTCAAAATAAGAAAGAAAAATAAAGAAAAAAATAAAATAAAAGTTAACTCGAGTTAGGCCCTTTTTGCAGAGGACCCATAATTGGTTTTGTACATTCTCAACTTGTCTTTAGTACTAAGACATAATACGAATTTACCAAATTCCAATTTCTTACGGTCATGTAAAATCTTTTGGTTTTCTCATACAATTAAAAGTTGTTAGATTAGTAAAATATTTAGGTTGTACGATCCATTGCAGAGTTTTGATTAGTTTCGGGTTTCCTTTACCTTATCACACAATGTTTTGCTGTCCATCTCACTTATGGTCATTATAACGTTGGCAATGCACGAGAAAAGATATTCTTACAAAGTTTATTATCTAAATCACAGTTTCTTACAACCCAAAATAAAATGTAGTTTTATTTTGTTATATCTCATTTCTAATTAAAACCTGATTTATTAATTTTTTATTATACTTTCTCTGAATTATTTTCAAGTTATTCATTTTCATTTACTTATTAAAATTCGTACATTATAAGCTAAATAAATAGTTATTTTTCATATAAGCCCAAAATCGATAAAGGCTTACTTAATGATCATAACTGCAATTAATCCACCTATACGAGAACGGAGTGTTTCCCGACTTACCAAATCGAGAAAGAGTTTAGTTACTATGAGTAGACTTATCCATCAATTCATTTACAAAGAGCTTACTGTAATAGCGCCTTTGTGACGCACATTATTATGTTAGCCTATACACTTTCAGGATGTCAATCAATATTACATTAATGGTATATTTTACTCTGTGTTGAAAAATAAAATCCATTTTATGAAGGTAAATTTGCTTCCACGATATGTTGATTCTGCAACTCATTATTTTCAAGTATCTAGGATTGGCGATTGATTTTGTTTGTACTCCCCACGACGACGTTTGCAATCGCCAGGGTAATGCAACGTGAGTCAATGTTGATACTCTCGATTACACGATACCTCCCTCCGCTCTCTAACCTTAAATGCAAATAAACCACGGCCCTAGGTAAGATCTGATGTGGTCTGTCTGAGCGTTTGACGGGACTGGAATTTAGAGCCATTTGATGCAGATCATAGTCATTGTCTTCGGAATGAGATGGCTCAATGGGCAAAGGGAACCAAAGCAGATGAAAAGGCGATTTGACGTGCGATAATAAAGGCAATGGAAAGGAAAAATGAGATAAAGCTGACTTTTTGAACTTTTGAATCAATACGCTGGCTTCTGGCGACGTTTTTATTTTCGATTGGTATTTCACCGCCTCCTAAAAATGGCTTCCCTCGCCGGAAACTCATTTAGTCTTTCGGCTTTAAAGAAAGCCCCATTGTGTACAGGAACACTTCGCTTTATAAATAATCGTTAAGAGCAGCTTAAATCGCGTTGAATCAGATCGAAAGTTTGACTATAAAATTACCATTTTCTGTGCTGGTGAATTGTCGTAGGTACATTTCGATTACTGTTCTTTAGAATGGAGGGATGTGTTATTTATTTGTTTTCTGTAGTACAAATCACGTTGTGGCGTGGATGTTTTCCGTTAAACACACCGCATCAGATGCAAATTACAATACAATATCTGCATCAGCGAACAATTTGTGAACTGACCTTAGGCCACACACACTCGCACTACATCGTGCTGGTTGATGTCAATGCCATTGTGACAATGATTGGTGTATTTTACGAGTGAACCTGAAAATCTTTCAATGAAAGCTGAAACTATCTTCAGATTCAGAAAACAATAGTATTAAAATAATATAAACTAAACACACTAAAATATAAACAGGGTCACTGACTTTAAAATTGCAATATTTCAGAGTCTCCAACTCCTTCCTCAAGGCCAGTCCGTGCCCGACTGACATGTTGAACCTATGCCACGACATCTCACGGTGATTTCGTTCTTTATTACCGACCGCTAAGTAGTCGGTAAATCGTAGCTAACTACGAATCCTAGCTGATGGCATCTGATTGTGAGTTAATGACCGAGGCTAATTTTATTCTTTTAAAGCAATGTTAACACATAAAATACTGTTTAGCTGAAACCTAAATAAGTGTCCTGTCAGCTCTACTTTTATATTCACGAAATAAAATCACCTTAGTGGCATTACCCACCCCGTCCGTCAGACGCACGGACTGTGCTTGAGGAAGGAGTTGGAGGCTCCGAAATACTGCAATTTTAAAGTAAGACACCCAGGTTATATTCAGTGTGGTTGGTTGTTACTATTTTAACGTTTATCGGCTAAGGAGGTGCGTGTGTATTAACAATAATTATGCCACATATGTAACCGCAACCCGTTCTATTTCAATGATCATTGGGCATGCACGTTACCGATAATGCTTAGAGGATAATGTGATTAGTTGATAACTCACAACCAACGCGATATTTGAAGGAACATAACTTAATTAACTTTTATAGTTTAAACATACTTTTAGTAACTATTTGTGGACGCTACATTCAATCAATGTCTAATAATGACTCTGTAAAATGATACTTCGATTTCTCAAGTTTCGAAGTCAGTTTATATTTCAATTTACACTCATATTTTGAATTTAAACAACTAATTCCGTCCACGTAAGTTGTTCCAGATCAGTGTTTGATGTATCAAGTCATGTTTCGTTTACAATTCTGAAGAAACTTTTTTTATTAAATCTTTTGATAACAAAATCCTTGCGAAAAATAATAGATTTTGAAATTTTTTCAGAAAATAATTATCTTTAAAACATTGTTTGGCCTGTGATTAGGGGAGTTCTTTTCCCTGAAACGAATGGCGAGCTCTGGGTCGTCGTCGGGAAACCCCTTCCTTTGACTACCTCCCCGACGGCGACGACAATGACAACACAGACGGATGATGACACAAGACGGAGACGACCACGACGTGGGGGAACCCCTGCCCTCCCCATACGCTTATGGCTGGTACTGACCAGCACAGGCCTGTCCACCCCTTGTCCCCTCGCGTCTCCCTTTATATCCCTCCCCTTGGAAAGAAGTTTACATAGTGGTAACTCACAGTCGTAGAAATTGTTTTATCTTGGAGGCGCGAATAATCTTAGCTGTTAAAGCGCCCTTAAACTACTAATACTAATAATAATTACTTTCGAAAGAATTCCTAATATGAAATACACTTTCATTTCCAATTTAGGGTACCTACTAGGGTACCTACTTGGGTACCGGTATGTGGATAGTTAGAAAGAAATCCTATCGTTCGCCTAGGACTGAAAACACCTTCAGTCCGGATTGCCGGTGACTGGAATCCGCAGTGTTCTTTCGAATAAGAGCGCTTCTTCTAAGCGATGATGTGGTGGCGGCTGTATCGGAAGACAATCGGTGTTGACTTGTGGAGATATGTTCTTTTGAGATAGAAGATATAGAAGAAAGAAGAAAGAAGCAAGAAGCTGTCTTCGTCGTCATCGATACTCAAGTGTTATTGAATTCTACACCACAACGCCACATGTATCGGCTACAGTGGTTTGTATTGACACGTCATTAGCGAAAATACGTTCATTTGTCAAAAGGATATTGACACAGAAGTAAGTGGGTGTATGTTGGGGGGGGGGGGCGGGTTGGCGGAGCGTGGGGGTAGATGCGTAAAGCTTCATGAATACAAGCTTTATTCATCGCATGCATCGCTATTCGCTAGGAACAATATCCTAATCCAATTTAGTGCGCAAAATGGGTATAAACGTATTGGTTAGTGTTAATGAATAATACGCAAGAGAATGCGTGTTTCAGAAGTGATTTTAAGGCTCAACACGTTCATTGGCCTGTTGTTAGCAATGGCCGGCCACTCTTGTTATAGGCTGTGGATCACTGAATTGGCGTTGGAAAAGTAATTCAGCTGACGCTTTTATCGAGGGATATGACATGGTAGTAGCATATGCTAAACGCTTGATTTGAAGCTTGTAGATTCGATTCCCATAATTCCAAGTCTATTGTTCATATTCTTATATTGTTATCCCCCCCCCTCATCTAAAACGGAGAGGAATTACAAGCGCATTTGGTAAAATGTCCTCTTGAGCGTGTTGCCAGCGTGGGATAGTCCACTTGCACTGTGTATTGAGCTGTGTCAAGGATTATATACCCGCCTCTGTGTTATTGCTTATAGGAAAGCCTCGGAGTTCTAGTGGTGGGCTCGAAGTAGCGACCTTCCGAATAAGTCTCGCGAGATTCACCATTAAAGCTATGTTATAATACATGAATTCAGGGTTTCATTTCATTTTCATTTATTTACTTTATTTAGCTTTAATGCTACTTAAAGTAAATAAATGAAAATGAAATGAAACCCTACTTAAAGACTAAAGTAAATTAATGAAAATGAAATGAAACCCTGAATTCATGTATGATAATATTGGGAACTTTGGGAATATTGGGAAATATTGGGAACCTAAAACGACGTAAGAAATTACTCTTTAGAACCTTACATTTATTATCATTCTGGATATGGTAGCATTGAATTCTACAACAAGAACCCTACATATACTAGGGATAACTTCGGTTAACCAAAAAACGGGTTTAGATTCCGTTAACGAAACCGAAACTTAAAAAAAAATATCACAAATGTTTGTAATGGGTATAGGCAAAACCATAATCAGTTCCAAGGTTAGAGCTTACTCGCGTACGAATGATATGATGGTTTTAACGGCACCATTTACCATCGGTTTTTATGAACCCGGCACCTCCACCAAAATCACGAAATTGATCATTTTTTGTTTTAAATTCGATATTTGATTTGAAGCCAAATAACTATTTGGAAATAACGTGTTTTTTTCCCCTGCCCTACTTTTTATATCAACTCAATTAAATCGACTTTTACCTCTCACTCATCTCCAACCAACCAAGGTCACCCGCTTTACCGATCGTAAATATGCCGATATAGAGAGACAACGAGCATCCTCGCCACCCCTAACCCACAACCATTAAAGTAATATAACAAATTGAAACAAAATTGATCAACAAAAAAACTGATAACAGGTTTAAAACCGGGTTTTGTTTCTGGAAATGTCATGCCTAATATATACTACAATGTAAAGCTTTGCAACCTGTGGTTCAAGATAATTATATTAACGATGAGGTATTAGGAATTATGAATTATAATTGATACATTGCCATAGTTTGTTGCTTCAAATGGCTATTTGTAATTTAATCTTTAATTAACAGTTTGTTGCTTCAAATGTGTAAATTATTTATAATAATTGCATACAAATTGTAATTTAAATCTTTTATTGACAGTGTTTGCTTCCCTAGTTCAAATCCCGTCGAGACCGGCAATCCTGACTGAAGTTTTTCCAAGGGTTTCTTTAGAGTTAATGCAAATGCAAGGGATTGAGTTCTCGTAAACAGCCCTCGGACATCCCTTCACAGACATGTTCCGATTTTGGATTCAACCAAAGAAGTGTTTCTCATAGAAATAGGGCAACGACAGGTCGATATGAAATCTTTGTTCTGCACCTTTCCGCGGCTGGTTCAACGAGTCGCGCTCTGACATGCAGGCTTGCAGTGAGTCGCAGCTTTCTTTGTTGACCGTAATACAAGGATAAATAGTCAACCAAAAAGCTCATCCATCAACGCGTCTGGAAAAAGCGTTCGTGAAGCGACGTAGTTAAAATAAATTTTGAATAATTCTGAAAAAATGTGACTGTAGAGCACTTCATTTTCGCATCGGTGACAACTTGTGTAAGATTTTAAACAACTGTGGTTTCAGTCAGCCAAGCGAACTTGATTTTGCCTATATCCTCTAACAAGAAATTAATTTCTTAGGCCATAAACCTAAAACCTTATGTAAGTATGTAGATTGGCCTTGAATGAGAGCGTCCTCGACTTCCAACTAGTGCCTGTCAGGACGGTGTCCCAGAGTGAAGAGGGCCTTATTAGCTCATTTGATTTCTCCATTCTCCGACCTACTCCTCATCTCCGTGCACCGCATGCCACTCGTCACCTAGTTACCTGAGACTCAGAGACGCGGGAGTGACACGTCTTACGTCGAGGACAATCAAGTGCACAAGCAAGTGGATTAGCGCGTATAATAGGGCCTCATCACGCGACATTGCAGGGACCGCTCGAGCACGGACGACGTGGTTCCTGCATACCCACCCACAGAAGGTGATACGCATTCTTTTTACATCTGCGGATCTAATAAGTCATTCTTTTACTTTCCGCTAGATGAATTAGCGCTTTTTTGTTGCTGGACTTGGATGTGTCACAACTTGATAATTTATATTTAGTCACACCAGACGGCTCTTGATGATGATTTTTGTTGCCGTATGCGTTAGATGTAAGAGGGTTTAGAACTCATTTGGCAGTTAGCAAATAGCTGTTCGCTCGACCAAGAAGCATCCTACGTATATAAAATTTCGCAAGTTGTCAATAAAACATACATGGACGCTTCTACAGTCATAGATTTTCAAAATTTTGTTTTGAACAGCCAGAAAAAATTAACGAATGTAGTAAATTTTGGACTTTTTAACAAAATCGAAATTTGAGAAAACCAATTTTTTAAGGCTATTGTACCGCCTCTGGCCGATAATTTGAAAGTCGAAGAAACATGTCTGAAAAGTTTTCTGAATGAAAGAAGGCCTTTAAAATAATAGAAAAAAAATGTGAATTTTTTTGGGCGGGACATAACCTCACTTTTGGAAATTATATTTAGATTTTTGGACAAAAGTGTGATATACAAGACTAGTTCAAAATTAAATTTTGAGAATCGGTTTTCTGGACATAGTTTCTAAACACCTTTAGCTACAACTTGACTATAGCTAAAATAGTTTTCTGAAAATAACAGTTGGTGTACGAATTTTTTTGTCAAACGGTACAAATACGAGTTTATTACCGTTTGACAAAAAAATTCGTACACCAACTGTTATTTTCAGAAAACTATTTTAGCTATAGTCAAGTTGTAGCTAAAGGTGTTTAGAAACTATGTCCAGAAAACCGATTCTCAAAATTTAATTTTGAACTAGTCTTGTACGTCACACTTTTGTCCAAAAATCTAAATATAATTTCCAAAGTGAGGTTATGTCCCGCCCAAAAAAATTCACAATTTTTTTTCTGTTATTTTAAAGGCCTTCTTTCATTCAGCAAACTTTTCAGACATGTTTCTTCGACTTTCAAATTATCGGCCACAGGCAGTACAATAGCCTTAAATAAATTATTTCAAAACAAATTTTAGAAATGTATCACTATAGAGTTCCACTTTCGTGAGATATGTTCAAAATTTCAGACACCTGACGGGAACCGGTTGACTTCATCAAAACTGACCAATTTGATGCCAGGATTGACAAGTATAGTTTTTAGATTTACCACCAGTTCTTTAGTTTTCATCGATGATTTGATTCTCCTCCCAAGAGGTTTCAAAATATCCAATAATAAAGATGATAAGTTGCTTAATGCTGAACCTCTAGAACTGACAATGTAAATGTGTGGTGGTTTATGGGGTAACATAAGATTTTACTTTTGGATCGATGTATTGTTCTTGTTGCTTGAATTTTCGAGAAATTAAAGATTCATGGGATTTAGTTGGACCTTTTCGAAAGTAGTTTACATATATGCCTCCCAAAATACATATTTTATTTTGCCTGAAAAGGCTTATTTTAATACTTTTTATCAATTAGGTCCTTTTTTGCATTTAATGTTACGTACTATTGTACTTTTTTGATATATTCTAGTACAAATGATACAGATCGCTCGAGTTTGAGCGCAATGTCGAGCAGTGTCAACTGCAAATATTTTTTGCCAGTCTCACTTTCTCCCTCTCCCTCAACCTCTGGTGTAGTTCTCAAATACTGCGACCGGGAATTCCTCCAAAAAACATAATCCTTTATTAAATTTAATAGGGAAATCGAATTTTGATAGGTACTTTTTACCGATTTTTACGTCCTTTTTTGTGTTTTATGGTACTATTTGCCTGCCTTTTTTTCACTATCAAAGGTCTTAAACATCCTAGCCCAAATCATAACATATTATTTTATTGAAAATAATGCCGGACTGTATTATTAACTCCAATAATAAAATAGTAACGACGAATGGGAGGTATTCGAAATTGATGGGACGTATAATGGTTTACGACATTTTAGGCCAGATTCGAACCCACGACCTAACGGACCAACGAGTGTTCGATGGATTTTATTTCTATTAACGACAGATGTTTGGTGTTTGATTTTTTTGGTTTCTTAACGTTACCATTATTGCAGTATAGCTATTTGAGACGATTAGTGGTGATAAATGAGGGTGAAGGGCAATAACACATTAAAACTTGCTTTATGCGGGAATCAAATCCGGCACCTCCTATAGTATCCTACGCGTTGAACCTTCACACCAATCGTATGAGCCACCGCGGACGACGACGGACATAAAACCGCAACTAATAAGGAATAAAACATATATAACCATAGTGTATAGAACCTCATAATATGACAGTTAGTCATCAGAAGATAAGATAATAGCCAGTTGTATAGAGATAGTTCGAATGAACAATATCGTCTTTTGCGACGGCATTTGCATGTGTATTTTGGTCTATATGGCTGGTTAACGAGAATGTAGGCCTACACGTACGACATTGCGAATTTAATTAATGAATTATTAACAACGCCTTGGTTGAGGTTGGCCGACCTATCCCAGGCGTTGAATTACTGCAGTTCCTCCAAGAACCTCCACCTTCCAGTTCCTAGCCCTTGATGGCTTGGCTCATCACTAGCATGCTACCTGCGCTCCTGACTGCATGAGAGTTTTGAAATCACGAGCAGGAGGCATAATAACAATATAATGCGTCGGCCATGGAAGTAAAGTGAATGCCACTCAGACAATCTCAGCGAGGGAACTGCAGGTAGCAACAGTTCAACTTTAAGTGCACAGAATTCGCGAGTGGTTAGTAGAAGTAGTCACTTAAACGACACCCAGGAGCGAAACCATCAAAGGGACGTGGATTTGACGCCAGACAACGTGTCGTGCACCCACCCCCGCCCCCTCCCCCTTCGCTTCGCAGCCCGCTGGATGCTACATAATTGGTACATTGAGTATTTTATTTTGTATTTAATATTTTGACATTTAAATATCGAGCGAAATGTGTTATACAAAATTTACAAAATATTGGTACCAATGAAGTAACTCACAGATATGTAGGCTTATTTATTGATTATGTGTATACAAAACCAATTACGAATAACTAACATTACGATGGGAAATAATACATAGGAAATACCTACATGACGTAAATCTACAACGTAAACAACACAGCCGTCATCTTCACTCGCTTTCATTTTGTTAAGTTATTTTTTAAATTTATTTTTGTCTATTTGTTGGTTGGTTAATTGATGTGGTTTATCAGTTAACGATTGAATTTTAAACAACTACTCTCACTGTATGGCTATGCAAATTGGTTCAATCACTTCTAGTCGAAACAGTTAATTACTCGGCACATTGTTGTTGTGCAGTTCACCGTTTTATTGGCAGTAGTAATTCAGCTTTGTTCTTGTACTATACTCGACTACGTGGTTGAACTATACAAAATGTCTATGTGAATTTATCCATATTATTATTGAAAATCGGCAGTATTATTCATTAACTGTTTATTCGTAGAGTTGTATGATATAGGGTAGGGCGTTATGTATAACATGTATAATGTATAACAATATGTATGTGTATAATGTACAACGGTCATTATACACTAAGTTTTGCGATTTACTTCTTGCACCCAATGATATTTAACATCTATAATAGGCTGATCCCCAGTCTCCAATATATCCGTACAGGTGCTAGCGTACCAAATTGAAGCGTCAATCTGACCTAATCAAGATGACGATTCGGCGTTTCAATTTATGCTTGAAATTATGTTTTAGATGCGATTAAGTATTTTTTTGGATCGTTTTGATTGGTTTTAGCTTGTGCAGCATGGGAATGCACAAACAGAAACAATAAGATGTTATTGCATAAGGGAATTTAGTAATCATTTGGTGTTAATGGCTAATATGCTCACCTGACAGCCATCTTGAAAAAAATATTTGGGCTACAAATCACTCCCACCTACTTTAACATACAAACTGACCTATTCAAGATGGCTTTTAATTGACTCGCCAGAAGACCAATGGCTGGGGATCTAGCCTACTATAGATGTTAAATATCATTGCTTGCACCACCTTGAATATACTAGCAGGGCTATTTTACAAAGTAGAGAGAAAACGTCAACACGTGTCAATCCACTCTCAAATATGTTCTCGAAAGAAGAAAATATGTGTGCCCGTCCCTAGAAGATAGGCGGATAAAATGTAGGTATTAAACCACGTGACAGTTGTGACGCTTTGTTTCAAGCTTGTGCATAAGAGGTTACGGCATCTTGATAGCACCCAAAGGCGCTCTCAGCTAGCTTCGGAGCGCAACCTTCTCCATTACACTTCCTATTATTGACCGAATTTTTAAAATTCCAAAGATATTGAATAAGTTATACAGGCAAAGTTAGGCGGCCCGGGGCGTTCGATTTTGCGACGTATAGGCGGAACTACTTATTTCTGCTTATTATTGTAGGACATCAGCCATAGGGTACAATACATACGACCCTCTTAGTTCTCTCGGTTACAATACAGACGGTACATAGTTCAATTACCTCCTTTGTGCAACGTAACTTCCAACATTGATGTTATCCTTTTCCAAATGTTTACGGTACACGCAGGGGCGTTGCCAGGATTTTGATTCGGGGGGGGGGGGGGAGATGAATTTTGTGGTTTATATTAAAAAATTTGAAGAAGTGTCCGCGTAGTACGTGGGTCCGTCCGTCAACATCTTCTTGGTACAATGGGGGGGGGGGGGTCTGGGGGGGGATGCCCCCCAGTTAGTGCAGGTCTGGGGCTCATAGCCCCAGATTTAATTTAAAATTTTAGCATTGCAAATAGTGACATTTTACTAGTTTTTAGACTGCTTTTGCTAATAAATTATAAAATTGTGAAGATGCATATACTGTCAGTTTACAAAATCTTGCCATATGTAGAGACTACAAATGTATTCCACATATCACATGGTGCTATTTAGTATTATTATAAACCTCCTTATGATTTCGGGGGGGGGGGGGGGATTAGACAACCTGATCCCCCCCATCGCTAGGCCCCTGGTTTGACTCATGATGGTTAACAGGCATTACCAGGTAAGGCTGCGCTTTTGAGACCTTTGATATTTAAAACTTCATTTTTATTATTTTATGATGTAAGAGTGTATACCAAGAATTGATCAAACAAATGTCACAGAATGTGTTATTATATAGGTTTTGTGTATACATTACCAACGATGACGCAAGTATACGTGCTGTCACTAGTCGAGTGAGTACATGCAATCTTGAACTGTACAGTGTATATTATCAACTAAGTGTATAATTAAAATTGTGTAATTTACTGGCACAAACAGACATAACTTCTTGAATCTGAGTATAGGCAGGCAATGAGACTTTATAAGCTGTATCCACGACCAATCCCAGAAATAAACACGTGTTTATTTATGTTATTATTAGCGTATTTATCTGGTCCAAGAAAGTAATGAAAATAATGAAAATAATGAAAATAATAATCAACTTTTGGTTTTATTAATTAAATTTTGTGTTAGTTTAAATTGTGTTTTGTACTATTTTATATATTTGTTTTGTTTCAGAATTTTAACACAGATTGCTATGACATGGCAGTACTGCTGAATATAATAATATGTTTAAATACACAATAGACGACGAAAACTGATACTTAACTTATAAGAATTTATGAATATCAAATTTTATTAAACTTACATCGCGATCCAAATCACTTAATAAATTTATAACGTCAACCTGTTTTAATGTCACAAAAATGTTCAAGATTTACTCAGCTATTACAATGGCACCAAGTGAGATTGAGAAAGCACACCATGAGTTTTTCTATTGCTTGTTACCATAATTGTGAGAGAAAACAGTTTTGACGAGAAAATAACTGTTTAAAAACAAATATCTCATTTAAAATAATGAAATGTAAACAACTGAAAGAAGCTTTTTGTAATGCACAGAGTATACATGGGCTACAAAATGTGTGCCAAGTTAATCAAAATGAAACAACGAATACAAACTGGAAACCACGTATAGGTGTCAAGGACAGAGTGGCTGGGGAATTGAAGGATCCATTATCATATAGGGTTTTATTAATGAAATTGTGCTCGCGTGTCAATAAAAATAATGTTATTTCAGTGAGTAATGTAGAAGTCAATATATTCCTGTTAGCTTAACCTCTGGAACGAAACGAAAACAAAACAACAATGAAAATCATTCAATGGAGACGGGTTTCTAAAAAGTGTGTATGGGAATATTTGCGCAATAAAGCAGTTGAAAACTTTTATGTAGTGGTTTCGATCGTTAACAATGTGATATGATATCACTAAATAAACAGCTCGTGAACCAGTAATCAAAAACTTAAAATGCTGTTCAAGCAGGTATTTATGTATTCTCAATATGCGTCAATGGCCGTGAATGGAATAATTGAAACCTAGTGCTATCAGACCAGGAGGGAAAATGTTTCTCTCACCCCACTTAACAACTCACATTTGACTTGACCACATGGTAGCATGAACCTTGTGGAACATTCCTAGAGAGGATGTCACTTCGAATTGTGGTATTAGTTTGGTTTTAGTAAATTTTGTTTTTGGATGTGCGATCATTAAAACGCTTAGTCGGCACTCTCTTAAATTTTAGGTAACTCAGGACTGGCCGATTTTCTTTTCTTTGCTACCAATTTGTAGGCCTTTGTTGAACAATCAATTTATCATATATTTAATACAATCCAGAAATTAAATATTAACAATTCCACCTACGGGAGTGTTTCCCGACTATCCAAATCGAGAAAAAAAAATCAATTTATCATTAAAGTATCATAACATTGTTTCAAATTGAGACAAGTCAAATGGAGTGTACATAATTTCACTAAAATGTGATTCAAACAGAAGTTTGGTATTGTTTTTTGCCAACAAGCGATATTTTTTCATACATTACTAGGGTTTATAAAATTCAGTCATGACCTACAGTATTTAAAAATGAGGATTTTGTAATGAATTTCTTCATAATCGCTGAAGAATGAGTATGTTGTGTTGAGCTCTATTTAACTATGATTTTGCAACAACTTTACATCTTCATTAAAGGGGTATTTAACCGCTAAACTCAAAAATATATTTCATTCAGGCTAACTAGTAATGAAATTAGCAATCAACAGAAAAATTATTGGGGCCACCATGACCTCCCAAAAAATTGTCAAACATGACATTTTTCAAGCTAGGTCCCATCGGCAAAAATCTCCCATAAGAAATAACATGGGGACGATCTTAATGCCCCGTGACCTTGGAGGATTTTGATCCAAAAAAATATTGGCCATTATTGACGTACTCGAAAGCCTTTTCTGTAAATTCTCTATATTTTGTTTTGTAATTTTGGCAAGTAGTTCGGTCAAAATATGCTGATTACCAAGATGGGGTGTGATTTTGGAATGCATATTTTTGCGTGTTTGAGGGTATATTTGGGCACAGTTTCAAGACACGATGTTATAAAGGGGCATTTTAGATTGGTACTATGCTCTAGTATCTATGTGGACCAAAAAAGAAGCAGGTTAAAGCCGATTTAGGAAATTTTCCAAAACATCAATTTTCGACAATTTCTGGATCAAAAAAATTAAAAAATTCGTGTTAAATCACAGTTACAAGATATAATTTTTTAAACGGTCATTTTAGTGTAGTATTGTGCTATAGATCACGTGGTAAAAAATAATTTTTGGGGTTTTTAGCCCCTTTAATCATTAATTGTTATATGAAAGTGCTGGTTCCCTACTTTTTTGCATCAAAAATCAACTTGAGCACTAGACGAGCAATTTTGAAAATAAAATAACTCTTGTAGATTGATTTAGTGTTTATTGAAGTGTATCAACGTAAAACTGTTTAATACCTGGTTTGCGACGTGGCTTCGGTGTTTTAACAAAATCTACTTTGTAAATATTTCCGCTGTTCTCACGTTTAGATTTATTTATTTATTTATGTTTCACTCAAATATAGCATTTCTGCCATTTTACATTGAGGTATAGACTAAAAAAAATAAAATTTAAAAGCATATTCAAACATAAAACATATCAAATCCAAAGATATAAATTCAAAATATCAAATAGATAGATTTAAATTTGAGTTTTTGACAACCTGTGAACAAAGTGAATTTCTGCTGCAAACTCTCTGTTGACAACATCATCAACCGAATTTTAAGACACCTACAACACCTTATTAGCCATTGATACAGAAATTGACATCAACAACATTGAGCTTAATTTATTTGAAGCAGCTGTTAGTTCCAGTTTGCCAATATGACTCATTAATCACTCATATCACCTTTTCACTAGTTTTGTGTTTTATATAACCTTAGTTTTTTCATTCATGTTTGGTTTCACTCGTTGTCTTACATTGACACTTTTGTTATTCAAGTTTTACTTACCGTATTTTAGTATGATTTAAATTTTATAATATTTTTTGTGTATTTAATAATTGGTATGCATTTGTATTTGTATTGTTTTAAGTTGTGATGAATGTGTATTTATAATTGTGTTCTTTTAGTAACCTGACACTTGTGGGTTGGTATAACTGTTGTTAGAGACAAATAAATAAAATAATTAATTGCATCAGTTGGCAAATTGATAAGTCTTCTATGCAGTCAAATTTTATACATTCTCAAGAAAATTATTACTACGCTTGGAACTATTTTCATCTCCGAACTTAAAAATACCCCCGTTGGTGAATTGAGGGACAATTAACAAAACAGCGTCAAAACCAATACAATTACAAGTTAACCATAATTTGACTTTAAGATTTATTCAAAAAAAAGTGTTCTAATTGCTTTTTTGATAGCGAAAATTTGAGCCTGAACTGCATGATGCATGCATGCACTTGGCACCTAAACTAATTGGTGGGTGAGTGTGTCCGTGGAGCCGACATCCGACAAGGCAGCCATCGATCCAAGAAGAGGGATTCGAGAAAGCTCCAAGATTTGCTCCAACTGACACTTATTGCACCATTTACAACAACATATCAATTGCACACCCTCGGCAATTTCATTGAAGTCCACGTGACACTTTGAGATCCAGGCAAACCCGGGCAAGGACAGATGGCCCACGGCTCACAATCTCAGACTCTCTTATCAGTTGGGACTAAGGTTTTATTCCCAAAAATACTAACACAATATGATCATAGTATATAATATTCAGTATAAATTTTCTTTACTGGCCTATAAACTACCAACATTAATCTTTATACCGCTTGTCAATTTTATATTTACATATAATGAATTTTGAATTTATCATAAGGAAATGCTTTAGTTTAAAATTTAATGATCATGAACTACATTTTGTTTGTTTATTGGCGAGGGATGCTGATCGATGGAAATATCCAGCTGACGTGTGTTCTAATACATTGTTGTTGTAATATTAGTATTTCAAATATTTACTTAACTGTTAGTTCATTGTTGCGTCTGTATCTATGTTAGTAGATTTATTTAGTTGTCCTTCTTTGTAAATCAGTTTTTAACTGAATAGGATAGACGTTAAATAAATAAATAAATAAAATAAAATATCACGTAAAGCAAAGAAGCCAGAATAATACTATAGATGTCAGTCCAGGATTTTTGTATCTTACACTAAAACATTCTGGATAATTTCGGTTTAAATCGTAGATTTGGTAAGGAATGACTTTATTTTTAATTGATGGTATTAAACTTTATGTATGCAAAAATGATTTTTTTGCACCAGCCTGCTTTAATTAAGTATTACGTTATTATTGATGTGTATCAATGACCAGTTCATAATATTCATACCTCAACCGGAAGGAGTTATTAAATGAAATCACGTTTCTGTTTTTGTTTTGTACCAGACTAGTATTTCGTAGTTGAGTGTGTTATCAAAAGCCAATCACCACTCCAATTATTGGCTTAGTTAGACTGTAAGAGCATATTATTATTATTTGTCGAAGAATATCTGTGCAAGAGAAGAGACGTCTAGAATTTCCCAACTAAAATAATTGAACTAGTGAGAGTTTTAGCATAATATCTCAACTCGGAACAGTATTTACAAAGAAAACAAATTAGAATGCCAGAGAGTGAAAGAGCACCATAATTCAAGTCTCTGGTTTCAAATCATCTAGCATATTGCAGGGTAAGGATTCTGATATTAACGATTTAACTACCATATAATTTTATCTTAAAATTATCAATACATTGATAACGTAAATGTGAGGTAACTGAATGTTCTCTACTCCGTTTGTATGGTATGTGTGATGATATATATTTTAAAAATAATTTTGCACATGAAAACAAAACCTCGAATAGCCTCATGTAGCCCATTATGTTAAACACACAAAGTAGGTATTGAATATCAATTAATCCGAGTAGTTTAAAAACAATGGTCTATTTTAATGGAGCTATAAAGGTTACCTCCCAAGCATTAGCATACCAAAGCAACAGAGGATGGGGGTGAAATGGTAAAGTTATGTTATACCCCATTAACTTGAACATCGTTCGCGAATCCACATGAGGATATGCAGGCGCACGGGACTCCACTTCAAGTGTGGCAGGGGTCGGAACAAGCTGGATTTCCTCTTTGAAAAATTATTGCAGTTATTAATGTATTAAGTAGGTAGGAAATAACTTTTCATAACTATAAGATTTGAATACTTAAGGTCCCACGTGGCTATATTTTGCGGCCAGAATAGCGAAGACGATGAAGTTATGGACCACACAATAATTAGGGGGGGGGGGGGGAGAGTGGCGGTCCAACCCACATAACTTCACTTCCTCTTCTCCATAGTTCAATAAAGAGGATGTGATGCAAGGTGGTCTACTTTTCGACAGCAGGAGTATTGACGTTGCGTTCCTTTATTGGATAGGAAGAAAGAGACACAAGTCCATCAATTCTTGAGTCAGGAATGTGTAAATGGTGACTTTGGAACCGTCCTAGCAACGAGGCACATAATAAATTGTAATGTTGTTCCGAATTAGCCTTGTTGATTCTGGCGCCGTCAGAGGGTGGAACCGTGTCCAGCTTGATTGATCGGTGTTTCCTACTTAAATATGTTGGTCGCTAGTTGGTCATTGTTCGCTCGTCGATGGTCTCGGCGCCTACATAGTTGGCTTCGTCTGTTTTAAATTTAATGTATCACACTGAAAATCAGTTATGTGACTAAGTGGGTAGACTCTTAATACGTTTTTTTTTGTATTTTTGGTACATTCTTTCATATAATATGTAAGTCAATCTAACTTGTGTACTAAAACGGTAAAACCCATTAGCCCTTTATAGGTTGTTGGTAGACATTATGTACCACCACATTTCAAAATCTACATTAAATCGGCCAGTTCTTCATACTTTTAGCCTGGGTAAAAAGCTGCTTTATTTTGTTCTAAATTGGTAGAATTTTTCCCCACTAAATTACAATGATTACACGGATTTTTGTAATGGTTCAAAAATCAAATCGTGTATAAAAACACAGAAAACCTCAAATTTCCGGGATGTCCCGAATATTTCGCTTGCCTGTAGTCGATTCAATTTGAACATGAAAAAAAAAAATGGGAAATTAAAAAAATTCCCAATTTTTAAAAATCAAATAAATTTGATTTTTTTCCAACTTTGATGTCAATTTGGAATTCAAAATCAACATTTTGTTCCTAAAACATCAAGGAAAAAAATATCAAAAATTCTTTAAAAAAGTCACAACATTTAAATTGCTGGTTGAGAAAGCAAAATTTTGGGTCGCTAAATACAGTCCTATAAAAGGGTTAGCTGCTTTAGCTTAAACCGGTTAGGTGTATGACAAACAAGTCACACATTGCATATTCACCCAGTGGCGCTCATGGCCGTTGCTTTATGAAGGATAAAAGTAGGGGCACGTATTGCCGATACGTGACCCCCCCCTCCCCCACCCCCCCCGAGGTGAAGTACCATCGCGCTCACGGTGTCAAGTTTGCAGCCGACAGCGACGCGAAAAGAGCTGCTATGGAATCAGCGAACCCCCATCCACTAACGCCTAGAGTACCTGGCATGGGAAGTACCCTCAAACCCACTTACCCGTTGGAAATGACTCAAATGATGTACTAAAAAGAACGTATTTTAAAAACCGTCAAATAACATATATAAAAGGGTGCCAATTTAATAATGCTCAGCAACACCAAAGGACGTCTGGTTTATCTCATTCGAATCAATAAAGTAAATTTTATCATATTTATTTATTTAACGTATTCTTTTCACTTTTAAAAACTGATTTACCATTTACTCATTTGCTATCATATGCAAATCAGGCATGTCCTTCTTTGTAAATCACTTTATAACTGATAGGATACGTTAAAGGGGCTATTAAGTCAAAAAATTATTTTTTACCACTTGATCTATAGCACAATACGACACTAAAATGACAGTTTAAAAATTTATATCTTGTAACTGTGATTTAACACGAATTTTTAAATTATTTTGATCCAGAAATTTGCAAAAATTGGTGTTTTGGGAAATTTCTTAAATCTGCTTTAACCTGCTTCTTTTTTGGTCCACATAGATACTAGAGCATAGTACCAATCTAAAATGCTCATTTTTTACATCGTGTCTTGAAACTGTGCCCAAATATACCCTCAAACACGCAAAAATATGCATTCCAAAATCACACCCCATCTTGGTAATCAGCATATTTTGACCGAACTACTTGCCCAAATTACAAAACAAAATATAGAGAATTTACAGAAAAGGCTGTAGAGTACGTCAATAATGGCCAATATTTTTTTGGATAAAATCCTCCAAGGTCACGGGGCATAAAGATCGTCCCCATGTTTATTTCTTATGGGAGATTTATGCCGATGGGACCTAGCTCAAAATATGTCATGTTTGACAATTTTTTGGGAGGTCATGGTGGCCCCAATAATTTTTCTGTTAATTGCTAAATTCATTACTAGTTAGCCTGAATGAAATATATTTTTTGAGTTTAGCGGTTAAATACCCCTTTAAATAAATAAATAAGTAAATTATTTAATTTACCTTTTCGTGACATTAAATATAGCTATGCGTAGAAATCGCAAGTAAAAATATTGTGAATTAGAACAATCAATGTTTATTTCGTAGAAAGTGGGATATATATTGTACCGACCCAATGGCGTTTTAGATTCTGAAAATCTACTCTATATTATTAAAAAGCGTAGATTTACTGAAACGTTTGATAATTTTCTTTACGGGGCACACATAAAATAATTCTACTCATGTATTAAACTATAAGTGAAAGTAGCACCATACATTACAGTTTTAATTCACTAACTCATGAATTAGTCATGCATCAAGACCAATACTAATACTGGTTGGCAAATTCAATAAATACAATTAAATGATTATACAACTTGCGATGTACTTGAATTTAAAAGTTATACAGTTACTGTACATTTTCCAAATTAATACTTGAAAAAAATCTGTTGCAATATTCAAAAGCAACAGTACCAGGCTTGTACACGATTAATTTATGCTGCACAATTTATAAAAATAAAAAAGCGTCAACTTTGTCCATAATCTACTACCTGGTGGGATTGAAGCAGACGTTGCTGCCGACGGGGAGGTTTACCACAGTTGTTAGTGTGATCGAGCGTACATCTGATCAACGTAACTACAAGACAAAGGCAGTTTTGATAGGAACGCTATTGATAATGTAATATTAATACCCCTAGCCCTAGATTGTATCCCCTGCCTTACATTCTCCTTTCTCTTGTACCTTTCGAAGTCAAATAAGCTTTAGGCCTACCAGAAACTCAACTTAACCCCTGTACGTAGGAAATGCACAAGAAAAATGTTGTAAGTTAGCTGTTACAATAATAAAACCTTGGGTATAGTGATGTTCACGTGCACTAGAGCCTGGGTATTAGATTTCCTTCCAAGGTGGCGCAGTTACTTCGAGAAATGGATTCGGGTGCGAACTGAGCCTATTTTTTTTCTTGGAGTAATTCATCTATTAATAATACACAAATACAATTTATTTGCTTAATTTACTTGTGTTCATTTAAGATTGTAGTTTATAAGAAAATATTTTCGATTGGACTGCAGCCTGACGTAAATAGCCATTGGCATCTGCTCGTCATCTTTTTTCTAACAATCACTCAGTGTAGCATTTTTTTAGTTCAAACACATCACATACATTTCCTGCTCATCTTCCTGTGCTTTTATTATTATATAAATTATGCCAATTATGCCAATTATGCCAACCAGACGTCACGTTCGGTTGTTATCGTTGAGACGTGACACACGCACAGAAGGGCGGCCGACTTTTTGTTTTCGTCGTCGATTTTATTGAAATATTCACCCAGCATCCAGAACCTATTACAAGATAAAAATTAAAATACCGATCTACAAAAAAAATCACTTAAGGTTTTTAACGGAAAAAAATATTACCCCCCGAAATACCCCAATACCAACGACTGATAAACATTTCAGATTTAACAATGTCCTTAAAAAAAGTGTTTGGTTTTATAATCACGGTAATAATAATAATAATATTAATAATAATAATAATAATAATAATAATAATAATAATAATAATAATAATAATAATAATAAATAATAATAATAATAATAATAATAATAATAATAATAATAATAATAATAATAATAATTTTTTTTTTTTTTTTTTTTTTTTTTTTTATTAAAATAATAATATTACATGCAATTTTGTATTATAATACTTTGACATCGTTGTCCACAAAGCCACATACGTGGCTTGTCTGTGGATTATGATTAGTTATATTATTATACATGGATCAGACAGACTTAGTTGAATATTACATTATATTATACAAAAAAAGTTCAAGGCTAAATTAAAACTTAAAAAATAATTATAAAACAACGAGAATACTACTTTACATATTGAAATTTGATATAACAGAATAGGCGTGAACATTCCAACACCACAGAAAGCGCAACTGTACAACAAAAAACAGTTTATGAATTAAATTATATTAAAATAAAATGAATTAAAAGTTAATCAGTATCCATGGAACAAAGTAAGTAAGTTTTAAGTTCTTTTTTGGCCTCACTAAACGATTGGAAATTTTCATGTCCTCTGGTAATTGATTAAATATATGCGGAAAGGAATACTCAAGAGTTCTCTGTCCGTACTTATTGACATATTTTGGAACATTGAAGTTAGTTTTTAGCACAAATCTTGTAGTATATTGATGGTCATTTCGTGAAATTTTGTAGGTGTCGCTAAAGTAATACTTAATTAAAAGGCGAAAACGATACAATGATGATACAGGCAATAAAAAGCAATATGTGTACAGGTCATGTGTATGGAAAACGTTTGAGTTATTGTTATCTGGGATAATGAGTTTTAACATTTTATTTTGCAGAACTTTAATAGATTTTAAGTGAATGTTACTCGCATTTCCCCATGATAATAAGCCATAAGAAATTATTGATTCAGCTAAGGAAATATACACAGTTCGCAAGGTAGTATAAGGTAATATGTGTTTTAATTTATATAATTGAAATGCGCAACTTCTAAGCTTTTTGCAAACTGAGTCAATGTGAGGCTTCCAACTTAAATATTTATCTATTATCAACCCTAGATAATAATAATAATAATAATAATAATAATAATAATAATAATAATAATAATAATAATAATAATAATAATAATAATAAAAATAATAATAATAATAATAATAATAATAATAATAATAATAATAATAATAATAATAATAATAATAATTTCGACAACTGCTATGAATCAATAACTATGTCCTTAAAGCGGGCTTATGCTTAAAAAACATATATTCATACTACCCAACTCATGGGAGATGAGATGTGATTGAATTTATCCATGCAATCTTTCAGATTTGACAGCTACATTGCCGTCTTCTGTTGGATTTATGTCATGTAAGTCAACAGTCACAACAAATAGCAGTTTCCTAAAGATTTGTTCTGTGGTCCCGGTAGCTTAATTGGTAGAGCTATGGCACGTTAAGCCGGAGGTTCTGGGTTCGAACCCCAGTCGGGGCAAACTTTTTCGACAACTGCTATGAATCAATAACTATGTCCTTAAAGCGGGCTTATGCTTAAAAACCATATATTCATACTACCCAACTCATGGGAGATGAGATGTGATTGAATTTATCCATGCAATCTTTCAGATTTGACAGCTACATTGCCGTCTTCTGTTGGATTTATGTCATGTAAGTCAACAGTCACAACAAATAGCAGTTTCCTAAAGGTTTGTTCTGTGGTCCCGGTAGCTTAATTGGTAGAGCTATGGCACGTTAAGCCGGAGGTTCTGGGTTCGAACCCCAGTCGGGGCAAACTTTTTCGACAACTGCTATGAATCAATAACTATGTCCTTAAAGCGGGCTTATGCTTAAAAACCATATATTCATACTACCCAACTCATTGGAGATGAGATGTGATTGAATTTATCCATGCAATCTTTCAGATTTGACAGCTTCATTGCCGTCTTCTGTTGGATTTATGTCATGTAAGTCAACAGTCACAACAAATAGCAGTTTCCTAAAGGTTTGTTCTGTGGTCCCGGTAGCTTAATTGGTAGAGCTATGGCACGTTAAGCCGGAGGTTTGGGTTCGAACCCAGTCGGGCAAACTTTTTCGACAACTGCTATGATCAATAATAATAATAATAATAATAATAATAATAATAATAATAATAATAATAATAATAATAATAATAATAATAATAATAATAATAATAATAATAATAATAATAATACCGTACACAGCAGAAAGAAAACATCATCTACAAACAATATTACAATTTATAAATGACTTATTTTAGTTATAGTTAAGACAAAGTAATAATGTATGTAATAGGTACACATGGAAGTACAACATGTTAGCTCCGGTTTTAACCGAGTTTGTATGAAATACATCCAATAAAATAATAATAATAATAATAATAATAATAATAATAATAAAAATAATAATAATAATAATAATAATAATAATAATAATAATAATAATAATAATAATAATAATAATAATAATAATAATAATAATAATAATAATAATAATAATAATATTTTTTGTGAGAAGCCTGCCCAGGGTGCAATTCATGCTCCTCGTCGTCTAACTAGGTATTTTGCATTTCGGATAATTGTGAAGGGATGCACGAGGGCTGTTTAAAATAACTCAATCCCTTGCATTTGCAGTGAGGATAACCTCAGAAAAAACTTTCAGACAGGATTGCCGGTCTCGACGGGATTTGAAACTGGGACCTCCCGAATCAGAGTCGCGCGTTTTGCGCTCGAGCCAACACTGTCGGTAATCTCGGCAAATAAAATGCTATGCATTACGGTGCTTCACTTATATGGGTGGATGAAAAGCATTAAAGTTTTATGCATATGGTTTGATGCAAAATGGCGTAATGCATATACCGTTACAATGGTGTGTTTGGTATTTAATTAAAATAAAAACAAATGAAAACAAATATGATACATAAAAATATAAATACAATATATGATAATAATGACATGATAATATATCACAACAAATATTTAATACTAAATATTTGAAAATAACATAGTGACAGCGGTGTGATATAAGGTTCATGAACCATTGCGTTAAACATGGAAAAGATAACGCGTTTCAGTTAATGCTTGGAAACACTGTAATAAATAAGTGTATAAACAATGCCGCATTCCTCGACTGAAAATGATATACTCTTACTACTTAATATTTCTTCGCTTACTGCATTGATTAAAGTAAACCATTTCCGAACTAACGCATTGGTTCCTAGGAAAAAAACCTTGCGATATATTAAGGAAAGATGCTTCAAAAACGCATTGAAAAATTCTATTTTTGTTTCCACTCCATATTTTTCTTTGTATATTTTTTTATGTGTATGTTTAGTATTATGATGGTAACCCAGTTATATATACACAAAATAAAGTATTAACTTAATGAATATGCTACAAAATTTCACAAAATGCACTCAGATCATATATTTTTTTAATATTTAAAATGAGGTTAAACATATATATATATATTTTTCAGGTACATGTGTAAAAAAATCTATTAAAGATACAAGTCTGCAAATTGGCACATGCATAGATGAATAGAATTTAAAAAAAAACGATGGATTTACTTTTTTTATTTTTTGTTCTTTTTCTGTTTTATTGTCAGGGATATGTTACGCAACAATGGAATTTCTATTGTTACAATAAAAAAAAATTATAAAAAATTTTTAAAACCAAAAACCAAAAAACTAATTCCATCATCCTTTGCTAAATATTATTGGGAATAATCCTACAAATTTTTTCGTTAAAATTTTTTAAAACTGTCCAACTTATAGGTACCTTAAGAATTGTTCATGCATTTCTCAATTTTAAGTATACGGTAACCAAAAAAAAAAAAATTTTTTTTTTTTTTTTACAAATCAACTCTTTGTTAACATGTATGCCAAGTTTTATAAGTAACAATTAATAATAACAGGCTGGGTTCATGATGCAATCAATGTCTGCACTATTGGAAGCATCTCCCCTTAATGTCAGGCTAGCGCGCGTTATCAGCCGCGAAAGCTGCACCGAAACTCCAGGAATAAGAAAAACGATGCTATGAAGTCAACGCTTCAGAGTTTGACCAGTAACAATTTTGTAGCCAAGGAATCGGGCCGAACAACCGTGATTTTTTTAATAATTTACCTATTTATTGTTTTAAAATGTAACTTAAGTGCGGTAAATCTTTTTTACCGAAATCTTTATCAATTTTTATTGCTTTGAGAATATTTATATAAAAATTTATCTATATTGTGTGTTTTTGTGAAGACTCTAGCCCCAAAACTGCCTTAAATAGATTTTATGGTTTGTTTAGTTTTTTCAAAAATTTTAGTTTGTCTTTTGATTTGACATTTTTTCTGGTGTACTTGAGTCTATTTTATACCAGAAATGTATCATAGTGTTGAGAACATATTATCATTATATATTTAGCCTGGTATCCGTACGCCAAACGCAACAAACATCCAGAATGAGTTCTTTATCTTCTACTACAACATAGAACGAGCAATTCAAGTGTTCCTGTGCAGCTTTGTGTAAGAGAATTTCTTAAAATAATTGATTAAGGATGATGTATAATGATTGCTTTTCAATAGCATATTATAACGCTGGTGGCATAGGTGAAAAATTAACTTTTTTGGAATAAGTGAGTTTTAAGATGAAGCCTGATAGCTTCATCTTGTCAAGTGATAAACGAGACATAACCATCTACCCAAAGGCTATTTTTAAAAATTATTTTTGGAGGTTGAAGAGCGTGACGTTATAATTTATTCATTTTAATGTATTTATTTATTTTAAAGTAGGCGAATTATTATGTTTATAGTCACTACAACACAATATTTATATGCATGGTTCCATACTCAGCAATTATAATCTTATCTAGCCATAAACCAGAATGCTTATCTTGACGTCGTATTTTTGAAGTGACGATATATTAATAACAAGATGTTTTATAATTTTTTTAAAGTTAATTCTCTACTTTAATTGATCCCTTAGTTGTGTGGTGATAATATATTAATAACAATATGATTTATTACTTTTCTTAGTTGTTTCCCTACTTCAATACATCCTTTAGTTTTGTAATGATAATATATTTATAACAATATATTTTATAATTTTTTAAAGTGTATTCTCTACTTCAATGTATACCTTAGTTGCGTAGTGATAACATATTAATAATATAATATATTAATATGTTTTATACATTTTCATAGTTAATTCTTTACTTCAATGTATCCCTTAGTTGTGTAGTGATAATATATTAATAACAAAATGTTTTATACTTTTTATTGGTCAATCCTCTATTTAAATTTGGCCCTTACTGGTGTCAAAATACATCTTCCTTCTTTTTATTTATTCCTAAAAGTGTGTTTCATTTTACGAACACAAATATGACGACTTTCACAACACCAAGACGAGTGCAATCGTGTAAGTCGTCAGGGAAGAATATCTTAGAGTAAAGTAATGAACAGCCTTTGTTTACTATTCATGTCTGGCATGCCCATGAAGAATATCAATCATCTGTTTCAAGTAACACAGCCAGCCGGTGGGACGTATCTTCAGGGCTGTCGATTCTTCATCCAAGCGTGTATCGGACATTACGGTACCTCAAGTTCTCGACAGCAATATATTATGCAGAGCGATATGCATGGTTGACGTTCTGACTTGGCAAATATTAGTTGGGCTCGTATGCCTTACGAAAAGCTATGCTATAGGCAAGATTGAAGTAGGCCAGCTAGAATTCACCTTGGTCTCCTTGCTTTTCTAGCGCGTTATGACATTTACAACAAATGTTGTTTAGGAGTAACACATAGTTTGCAGTATGCATGCGTGTAAATGCGTGTGTGTTAACGTTTGTGCGAGTGTTTGTGCATATGCGGATGCGAATGCGTTTTTGTTTGTAAGTTATCTGCTGCGAAAGATATAAAACATTCATTGTGTCAGCAACAAACGCAACACAATAATATCAATATATCAATATATATATATATATATATTTTTTTAAATATACTATTTTGTAAAAAAAAAAATGTATTACAATTGGTTTAACGGATTAGATAGTAATATGAGTATTGCGATGGTTCCTTCGTATTATTAGAAACCACTTGTATAGTTAGTAGGTTATAATTTGAGATGTTTTGTTAAATATTAATTTTTAATTTCAATGTATTATAATCAATTGAGTGTTATTCTGTGTCATAAGGCAACGGCGTCAACGGCAGAGATTAATAGCGGGTTATTATCATTATAACTTAATTATGTAAGTAATATTATTCTATTTAATTCAGCCAATACAGAATTTAGTAGTTACACATTTAAGACTTATGCGGTCAAAAATATATTGATGCACACATTTATATGCTATGAACAATTTGCCTCGTCGAAAACAATTTGATCTTTTCTGTGTATTTTACCTTATCTTTATATCTCTTATATTTATTTAATTTATTTTATTGTGTTTTTCTCGACACTTGGCGAGAAGGCCATTGTAGGGCACAATTCCCTCTTTAGCCTATATCTCTAATATTATTCGTTTGCGAGATGTACGTATATATTGAATTTCTAACTTCAAAGTTACGTTGGTAAGAGCTCTTATTTTAAACTGCCAACTACTCTGCTGATGTATTATAGTATAATTAATTAATAATATTAATAATATATATATGATAAAAACAAGGATCTTGGGTAAAACCGCGTCGAAAATAAGATGAACCAGGGCAGAACCTAGGCGTCCACCGACGTTTCGTCTGTACTACGTCAGACATTTTCAAGGTTGACTGTGACTCTACGGAGGTTGGAGTCACAGTGGTTGGCAAGCACGCAGCGCCCGCCTTATATAGCCTCGGCTGAAGGTGCGGGTCGGCGAGGTTATATAGAAAATAGGTGCGGGTCGGCGAGGTCATATCGTGAAAAGGTGCGGGGCAGCGATGTCATATCGAAAAAATATACGGATGGTGGCAATTGAGAAACAAAATAGCACAGCTTACTGTAGTGAAACCTTTTTAGTCCGGCTTCTTGTCATAGGGCCTGATTGGTTGTCTTTTGAAATGTTATTTGTGCTTAGAATTATGGAATCTGAAATTCGCACCACCTCTGAGGGATTCAGCTGAATAGGTCTACGGACTACATTTCGAGGCATGAGTGCTAAACATGCTAAAGCTTACTCGCATGTGATAGATTTTGACAAAACAAAAAATATTTGCCCTGTACAACAGCTCAAGCCACGTATTATCCGTGAATCTGTGGAAATTGAGAAACGGCCGAATATCATGAACAAAAGAGATGATAGCCAGAGCCTCCCTCTTGCTTGGAAACCTGCACTCATGCCTCGAAATGTAGTCCGTAGACCTATTCAGCTGAATCCCTCAGAGGTGGTGCAAATTTCAGATTCCATAATTCTAAGCACAAATAACATTTCAAAAGACAACCAATCAGGCCCTATGACAAGAAGCCGGACTAAAAAGGTTTCACTACAGTAAGCTGTGCTATTTTGTTTCTCAATTGCCACCATCCGTATATTTTTTCGATATGACATCGCCGCCCCGCACCTTTTCACGATATGACCTCGCCGCCCCGCACCTATTTTCTATATAACCTCGCCGACCCGCACCTTCAGCCGAGGCTATATAAGGCGGGCGCTGCGTGCTTGCCAACCACTGTGACTCCAACCTCCGTAGAGTCACAGTCAACCTTGAAAATGTCTGACGTAGTACAGACGAAACGTCGGTGGACGCCCAGGTTCTGCCCTGGTTCATCTTATTTTCGACGCGGTTTTACCCAAGATCCTTGTTTTTATCCTATGACGGGCCGCGAAAACCTACAACAATCCATATATATATATATATATATATATATTATGACATAATGAAATTCTTTCGAGTTTCCGAGTTAAATAAGTTTAATACCAACGTTTCGAACAGTTCTCCCTGCTCATTCTCAAGGTAACGACATACAAATTAAAAACATTGAGTAAACAAACAAGACAATAACAAATAATAAAAGACAAAACAAGTCACTGCAACTAAATGCTCAGCATTACATTTAGATCTTTGCGATGACCTTAACAGGCGTTGGTAGGTGAGTTCAGGTGCTTCTTCTTCTCCTATCCACTCTAGCTGAGGAACTACATTTTCGTGGCAACTGGGGTACTATCGGCACCACATGGCTATCACGTAGCGCCAGTTTCCAGGTGGGTGATAGTCTTTCGCATCATCTCGTAGTTTAAGATCTCATCAATGCTAGAAATGTGAAAGATGTGATTCCTCATGAAGCTCATGGAATATACGAAATTCCTTGCGGGTGTTGTGAGAAAACATATATCGGAAGGACGAACCGTAAAATCTTAGCACGTCTGGACGAGCATAGAACGGCAATAAAAAACAGGCAAACTACATCTGCTCTTTTCAGCACTATTTTGAGAAGGAGCACGGATAGATTTCGCGAACGCAAAGACTGTTGCCAGAGGGGACCATGAAGTATCTCGTATGTTAGAGAAGCGTCGAAATGGAGAAACGACCGCATAACTTAAACATACGAGATGATGCGAAAGACTATCACCCACTGGAAACTGGCGCTACGTGATAGCCATGTGGTGCGCGATAGTACCCCCAGTTGCCACGGAAAATGTAGTTCTCCAGCTAGAGTGGATAGGAGAAGAAAGAAGCCACCTGAAGCTCCACCTACAAACGCCTGTTAAGGTCATCGCAAAGATCTTAAATGTAATGCTGAGCAGTTGCAGTGACTTGTTTTGTCTTTTATATTATTTGTTTTTGTCTTGTTTGTTTACTCAATGTTTTCTAATTTGTATGTCGTTACCTTGAGAATGAGCAGGGAGAACTGTTCGAAACGTTGGTATTAAAACTTATTTAACTCGGAAACTCGAAAGAATTTCATTATGTCACATTATATCCGAGAAAATCTACGTAAAAACATATATATATATATATATATATATATATATATAAATAATATAAAATAAATTTAATAGTATAATAAAATTAAACATTTAATGTTTAATTTTCACTTTTAGTAACCTTTATTTGCATGATTAACCCAGTTTGGGATCAAAAGATCAATTGAACAAAAATGAAATTAATTAGGTGCAACGACATATTTGACATATTATTAATTGACAATTACACCTACGGGAGTGTTTCCCGACTTACCAAATCGAGAAATTAAACATATTGTTTAATTTAATCAGAGAACGATCAATAACAAATAAATTAATGAAACATGAAACTAACACTAATGCCAAAATTTACCATATTATAAAATAATGAAATATGTAATGTACTATATTCTTATATTGATGAGTGGAAATAAACTAAAACCCTCCCCTCTCTCGACCTCGTGATCCCCACGCCGAAATGAAACAAATCCTATAATCTTCCTCAGCTAAGGCATTTTGAGCAAGAAAACCAGAGTCCTCCAATGTCTACCTTGTATATATATCTTTATGCCTTGTCTTGAAGATAAGGCAGAGGTTTTACCTCCAAGTGCGGCCGGGATAGTCTCGAGTCTAAAACGGATTCGGTCTCTACCAAATAACACGATTGTCATCTAAAAACGAGAGGGTGGAATAACACTATTTGCATCGCGTTTTACCCCCGGTAGGATCGGAAGAAACCTTTCAACCTATCGGGGCCGAAAATAACAATAAAAACCTTTTTTTATATCCGTGTCGTTAATATAACTCCGAAATAAAATCGTTGATGTATGTTCCTGTGTTTGAAATGATTGTGATGGCTCGCAATTTATGTGACTGACAAGGAAGTTTTTTTTTGGTGAAGCGGGTAGAATGAAAATATACTTCGTCGATAAGTAGTAGAACATTGTTGTTAAATAAACTTTGGTTTCTATATTCTGTTGTTTGTAAAGTTCAGCTTATAACACAGTTGCAAATATGAGGATGGTTGAATGTAGAATAGAACATATAATGAAATAACTACAAAGTTTGATTCGGGATTACACAGGTATTACACGTATTTGCTAACTGGTATATTTAAAATCACCTTCATTCGACATTAAATGTATGGTAAAGTAAATTAAACACGCAATATAATATCAAATATTGTGGAAACAAAATACTAAAAACACAAATAACAAATATCAAGTAGATTACGGGACGACATAGTCATATGTGTATTGCGATATTTAATACCCATCTTTGGGAATCATTTACATATTTAGATAACTGATTTATTGTTTTACATTTATAATTATTTTAACTGTTTGTTATTCTATGCCCCAAGGCAACAGCTTGGGTGCAGAGACCGAGGTTTATTATTAAAACGAACGACGGTTGTATTAATTCATATATTAATAAACTATTTTGCGGTTTATGCCACTTTGAGTATTGTTGACTACCAAACGTTCGGTTTAATAAATCATTTTAATACCGGTTATATTGTTTTATGAAACTTCCTAGTATGTATACGTTGTTATAACATCATTCTTGAGTCCTGCTGCGTTGGCTTTGTTCACCGCACGTCTTTGTTACAAAGATAAGAAAATGTGAATAATTTTCGTTATTACGTTACAAAGAGCTCAGAGAATTCTGACATATTACATAACATTGGCGATACAAAAATTTTAAAACTTAAATGCATTACATGTTCTCCAGCGAAGTGCTTCAGAATTATCCAAATAAACATTATACTTGGACTGACTGAGCTTACTGCAACCATTTGATCGGTATATGGTTTGGCTCGGATCCACAAAGAGAAGTTCTCCCATTTTGCTTTGTCGGAGTTATCTAACTTTAAAATTTAACCTCTGCTATTTCTTAGGAATTAAATTTGAAACCCTTAAAATTTTTAAGAACAGCTTACTCCTGAAATTAAGTCCGTTTTTGGTTAAACTCCTGTTTATGGATCCTGGTTAAGGTGATTATTGAAACGCAAAGCTTTCTCTTCAGTAAATTATAAATCACATCACTGTATCAAATATTATGACTTAAAATACTTATGACTTTTACAGTTTTTCTCGGCTCTAGTGAACATGGAAAACTTCTAAGGAACAAAATTGCCACCAAAGTATCCGATCTGCCCTTGAAAATCAACTTAAACTTAAAGGTTTAGGGGTATATGAAGAAGTCGCATGTTTGGGAGTTAATGACAGTAGCCGTCGTGTGGATATAATTGCCATTAACCGAGAATCAAGCCTTGGTTATATCATTGAACCTATCATACGCATTTAAATTTTGAATGTGATGATAAGGTGGACCAAGAAAAAAATACGTATACGTATAATATAGGCAACTGTCTCATATTTTCTTACCAAATATGACAAAAGGAAATTGAGGTGATTGGGCACTTAATAGCAGCAAGAGGAACGATACCGGACTGTCTTGTTAAATTTTGCAACCGTTTTAAACTAAATGCAAACTTAATTTATGACTTAGTGCTTGTTGTTTTGAAGGGATCTATTTTAATTGATGTTATTCTGTGTCGTTAGGCAACCTTTATGACAAGGCCAAACCTGGGACTCAAAACTTTGCCATTTCCCTTGAAAATTGGAAATTTTTGAAAAAGAATTTTTTTAAAAAAAAGATTTTTAGATAAAAAAAAGATTTTTCCTCAATTTTTTAAGAAAAAATTGCTGATTTTCGATTCCAAATTGACATTAAGGCCGAAAAAATCGAAATTAGAGTTTATTTTCAAAGATATATATATATGCATATATATATTGAATCTAATACAGCAAAATATAAGGGACATCACGGAAATTTGTGTATTTTTGTGTTTTTATACACAATTTGATTTCTGAACCATCAATTCCAAACAAAACAAAGCAGCTTTTTACCCGGGCTAAAAGTATGAAAAACTGACAATTGTGCAGCTTTGAAAAGTGGTAGTAACTATGTGTACCACTATCCTATAAAGGGTTAAAAGGATTTACTATAGTTCCATCTGCGGTGCAATGATAATGTAATTTACCCCAAAATGGAACTATTGTTTTACAATTACAATTTACAATTACACCATACATTGGGAAACTACTAATCTATAGTGAATGAGATACGCAAACTATCATCGATCTCGGATTGTCTTGTTGTGATTTATACAAATACGTTGATCGAAATACTCCGCATAACTTTCCTTTGCCAATTAAATGCAAATCGGTTGGATCACTCGAAACGGTTCTAATTTATCTTATCCACCGCGTACTTCTCTGGAGCTGAAAGTGGAATGATCACTGTTTGTGTTTGTGGGTAAGAGCTCGAGCCAAGTCTGGGGGAAATTTTTACGACAATTGCTATCAATCAATAAATGTCCTTTAAGGGGAATCCCTAGACCTAAAGATGATTTTTAACAGTGCAGTGAAGTAGAATTCAAAAACGACTATAAAAGAGCAGATTATATTTGATTTTTTTTACGGGACATAACCTCAGAATCAACAATTATATTCCAATTGCCCGAATTAATCCAGCTAGTTCAAAATTTAATTTTGAGCAGAAATTTTTTGTATATTGTTTCTACTCTCTTTTATCTACAACCTAAATATAAGGATTAATGGTTTTATATAGTTTCTTGCATTGCACAATTTTTTCTCCTACCGCTACAATTTCAAATTTTGTACCGTTTAACGCAAGAAATCGTGTAACGTCAGAAACTACAATCAACCAGTTTCCCTTATGTTTAGGTTGTATAGATAAAGAAGCGTAGAAACAATATACAAAAAACCGCTGCTCAAAATTCAATTTTGAACTAGCTGGATTAATTCGGGCAATTTGAATATGTGTTGATTCTGAGGTTATGTCCCGTGAAAAAATTCTAATAAATAATCTGCTCTTTTATTAAGTCCTTTTTGTATTCTACTGACTTTTCAGACGTCTTCACTGCATTCTTTAGAAATCATATTTAGGTCTAATGATTCCCCTTAATCATATGTTGTATTGTATATTTTGGTGAACGGATATAGTTATGTTGAATATAATTAAAATGAAAAAAATCCCGCTTATTTGTGTGATTGACAACAATTGGCCCACAACGTTTCAACAAAATAACATATTATTTTGACATTTTCAAGTTGACAAGACAAATTAAAAACCTCGAAGATGAATGATGCACAACGATATTCTTCTACATAGAAACCAACCATGTCTTTCTTCTTTTAAAGTTCCGCCTTAACGTCGTACCATAGTTTTACCTACATACGGACATATATGTGATGTAAATAAAAATGTGCAAGGAATATTGACGAGTGATCGCGTGTTAAGCTCTGCAGTTTACAGGTCTATATTAGCTCAATTCGTTCCCAGGTTGCCAAGGTCAAGAGATAGAAGGATCCCTCCGCAGATCTAATAATCTAGATACCTTGGTAGCTTAACGTTGTTAGGATTTTGACAGGCAATTTTTTTTGTTTGTCATAGTTCAGAATTATTTAGGAAGTTTTTAATTTTTTTAGTAATTACAAACGTTATTTTGTCGAAACGCCGTGGGCCAACTGGCAATCAACTAAATACGCAGGATAATTCCCAATGCAAACCTAATATAATATAATATATATATATAAATAAAATAATTATATAATATTGCGTTTGATTTATTTTGTATCCTTTACTTTGATATTAATGTGATGTGTGTTTGGGTAAAGAACTAAAGCACATCGTTTCTCGTCATTTTTATACAATTTGCGCTAGCAAAAAATTATACGCTTCTTTCCAGAAAAAGAAGACAATTGGACATCTGCCTGTCCCGTTGTCTACTATGTCATGGCGTTTTGTACTTGATAAATGCGGCCACTTATTCTTCATCAAATTCCCTCTTAAATGTGCTAGGCAAAAATGGTCTCTTCATCTCGTACGAGAGAATATATACCCAAAAAGCAACCAAAAGCGCACATATTTAAATGTATGGTTTTTAGCAAAAAAATGTGAACGAAAGGAACTAGAGGAATATTTTTATGCCGCGGGGATGATTCAGTGGTTTTGTTACAATTTATGAAGTCAACAGTGTTATACAATGGTTCGAGGATGGCTAGGAAACAAATACGTAAGTTTCGTTTGCTCGCTCTACTATAAGGTAGCAAATGTTTTTAGAAACGGATTTTCCCAGATGTTATAGGCCTATTACTTATTTTAGATGTATATTTTGAAAACACTACATGATTGATTTTGTATGTTCAGAATTGACCCAGCATATTTTTTATATATTTTTTGTCCTCCTCCTTGTTACACATAACAGATTTACGATGAACAATAAATAGTACAAATTTCATTTATGAATAGGACAAAGCAAAGAGGAGGATTTAGCGTTAGATCACAAAACCCAATGTACCCTGTGTATCTTCGGTGTAAGCAACTTATGAGAGGTGGGGATACGAATTGAGATGTGCCTTCCTTTGTCATTTCTTAGGGACGTTTTTCAAACTTAAAGACAAAGACATTTATCATTGATCGGAAATATCTATTGAAATACGTTTGTGTTTTCTTCACTTTCGAGGGAGAAGATTGTCTTTAACACTGATTTATTTCAATCTGCGATTTCAAGGTAGAAATAAAAATAAATAACTCAGGCCTGAAATCATTTGGAATGAATGCCGCGCAATAACTGGATTGTTTTTATTATGTATTAGCTGATTAATTGAATGAAATCCTCCTTTCAACAAAGCTTAATAATGTTCAAATTATTGTAATGGAGTATATTATCTGTTTACAACTAATAATTATGTATAAGCTCTCAATCGCAGGTGGGCCATCAAATTCCAACTCGCAACCTCCTCGTGGTTTGGCCCGTGATTATGGGAGTTTTTCTCCCTGAAACTAATGGCGAGCTCTGGGTCGTCGTCGGGGAATTTCCCCTTCCCTTTGACTACCTCCCCGACGGCGACGACAATGACAACACGGACGGATGATGACACAGACGGAGACGACCACGACGTGGGGGAACCCTGCCCTCCCCATACGCTTGTGGCTGGTTCTGACCAGCACAGGCCTGTCCAGTGTCCACCCCTTGTCCCCCGCGTCATCCCTTACGTCCCTCCCTTCGTCTCGATTAGCCAAGTTGCATAAATATGAGACGTTAAGCAATATCCAATCAATCAATCAATCAATCGCAGGTAGACGATCTGAAACGTTAGCTCGTACACACACTACCTGAATCTTCTTGAATTCAGCCTTGAAACCCACTAGTTGGCTAAACTTTCACCCGAAGGTACAAAACACGTATTTGTACCGTCTGATAAAATAAACATACATCAAACGTTGTTTCAGAAAATCGTTTTACCTTATAGGGAGGTGGAAAAGCAATGGTGTGTAGAAACCAAATTTAAAAAAAACGTCACTCAAAATTATTTAGTTTAGCACCCTTTACACTATTGTCCCAGAATTTCCGTATAATGGCCGACTGGGACGTTACGTCCCGCCCCAAAAAATGTAAAACAATATTTTCCGGTTAAATTCAAGACCGTCTTTCATTTAGCTTACATATCAATCATCTTTCTTTGAGTTTTAAAATATCGGTTAGAGAGCAATACTTCGGAAGTTCCGGTAGTGCCCGAGGGATATTCCACCTCTCAAGAAAACTATAGTTGCTAAATGGATAATTTGCAGAATGTGTCACATGAGACTTAAAGGTTACCCCCAAACATTATTGTTTTACCACATAATCTATAGAATAACACAACACTAAAATGACCGTTTGCAAAATTATAACTATTTAACTGTGATTTTACACGACTTTTAAAGTTTTATTAACCCTGAAATTTGCAAAAATTGCCGTTTTTGAGGAATTCCATAAATCGGCTTTAACCTGCTTCTTTTTTGTTCCACACAGATACAAGAGCATTGTACCAATCTAAAATGGCCCTTTCTAACATAGTGTCTTGAAACTGTGCACACATATAGCCAACACTCAAAACACTAAAAAATACGCATTAAAAAATCACACCCCGTCTTGATGATTAGCCTGTTTTGACCGAACCACTTTCCCAAATTACAAAACAAAATATATCAGTTTTACAAAAAAGACTGTAGAGTACGTCAAGAATAGGCAAATTTTTTCCGGATCAAAATTCTCCAACGTCACGGGGCATAAATATAGTCCCCATGTTATTTCTTATGGGAGTTTTTTTTTCTCGAAAATTATCAGGTTCAATAACTTTTTTCGGGGATGTGGACTCAATAATTTTTCTGTTGTTTCTTAATTCAAAACTAGTTGTCCTGAATGAAATATATATATATATATTCTTTGAGTTTAGCGGGTGAATACCCTTTTAAACACTGAGACAATCAATCAATGTATTGTTTTAAACCGACATTGTTTATTTGAATGAATATGGATAATCTTTGTAGAATGATTGACGAAAACCTATTGTGTTAGTCATTTCTTTGTTCACAATCTGATAGCTTTTTAAACAAAACTGCATTCGAAAAAATTATTTTAAAGGTCGAATTGTTCGTCCAGGAAAAGTAGAAAAATATTTGAGTATGAAATCACTAATCTAGTTCTTAAATATGGATATCTCTACCTAAATACCAGACTAAAATAACGATAAACCAAACAAAAACGAACAGTTTATATAACATATCACGTTTTCTAATCGCTCCGTGGTTATTAAAGTGCAGAACTTATGCTAAACTCCCTAGATAAATCCATGTGTGTTTTAAACGCGAGCCCGAACAAAGAGCTCTTGCCATCCATAAGGGGGTGAAAAATAATATATGCTTACAGCTTAAATCGATGTTTTAAAAACGTTCAAAAGGTTCTCTCGAATCCGATCACATGGGAGATAAGCGTGTTAAGAGCCCAACAACGGAAATATTTTTAATATCCTCTGGTTAAAATACTAATTTAAACACAGATTAGAGAACCCGGGAATTCCTGGGGTTAAAAGCTGGCAATAACTGATTTTATTTTTTAAAAGAATAATTGTTTTATGAAGTTGACATTCTGAAAATGTGCACAACGTTGCGGCCACACGTTCAATTTGGTGGAATTTGCAATGTTAATTTTAAACAAACTCACTTTTTTTATATTTTTAAATAACGATGTAAGAAACGTCAAGAAGTTGCAAAACCCATTTAGTTTTATGGAGTGTTAAGAACAGTGGTCTTCTGGTTGAAAACCTCGGGGACCAGAAAATTAGGGAATTCATAGAATGACCAACTGCCATGTGCCAGAAATGTTCTATATGCAACACAAAGTGTGTATTTCATGTTAGTATAAAAATAACATTTTATTTACGTGTGGTTCGTTGGTCTTGTGGTTAGCGTCTCTGCTTCCAACTCAGAAGGCAAGGTCTAGGGTTCGAATCCCGCTAAAGGCAAAAGTTTTTTAACTTCTTTTGTTTGCTTGAGTCCATCAGTTCTTGGCTTAGAAATATGTAAACTGTGACTTTGGAGCCGTCCTAGCAACGAGGAACATTCAACATATAGTACATTCTAAGGTTGTTCCGAATCATCCTTGTTGATTCTGGCTATATCCGCGGGTGGAATCGTGTCCAGTTCGATTGCTCGGTATTAACTACCTTAAATATACCTGTCTCTAGTTGGTCATTGTTCGCTTGGCGATGGTGTTGGCGCTTATATGATTGGTTTGGTCGGCTTTAAATTTAATTTCTCCCACTGAAAATCAGTTCTGTGACTTGAGTGGGTAGACTCTAGATACCATTATTTATTTATTTATTTCATTAATTATCCTAACAGTTCTATTTATCTTTCAGCCAGATAGACAACTTCTTTTCACCAAGAATATTTTCACTAGTTGTGTAGGAGGTGTTTGGTTTTAGCAAGCTTTGGTGGAGATGCCGGCTCATATCTTACTGCAAATCAGATTAATAATGGGTTGAAAAAACAAAGAACATTCTCTATTATTTACTCAAGAATATTGAAAAAAATGTTTATTACACTGAGAAAACTGTAATGTTGTACTAACAGGTTATGAATTATCATAACAAACTCATAATGTCACCTATTGCTAGCAAAAGGATAGGTTATATCAATAACAAGCTATGTATAAGACAAACATTATGTCAAAGTTAGCCTAACCACATAACTTTGTTTATTTAAATTTAGTTGTGTCAATTTAAGCAGGTCCCATTGTTACGTTAACTCGAATATTCTTAACGGAAACATATCGATGTCATCTTAAACATAAGTTTTGTTGAATGCCAACCTAAACATATTTTGTGTACAAGCTAATTTAATAATGTTCAGTAAATCTGATCCCTGTGTTACGTTGACTTGAATATTCTTATCCGGAACACTTACCTGCCCTTGTAACAGGAGTTTGGTTGAAAAGCCCGCGAAAATCGTGGATGACGCTTGGTAGAGAGAATTTGTAGGTTAGAGGTTTCACCAGACTGTAAATGTGCCTTAAAAACACGTTCCTATCCTATGCAATGAATTTACAGTTTAACACGCACTATACGCACATTATAATACATTATAATACACCACAGTCTTGTGAATAGGTAGACGCACTATCGGACTTAATAAACTGGGTCCCAAGAATATAGTCCCAATGCCACTGACGTAAGATTGAAAGAAATAGAGACCCGCGTACCTACTGACTGGTGTTAAACTGTTATAACTAAGTTATATTCAATTTATACTTAGACCCAGACCAAAACACGTCCGCCTTGTAGTTGTACACTAGTTCCACAGTGTGGCTTCTTTGAGCTAGATTCGTCTATCACTTGGCTAGTCACTGCTAGCGCGTAGAATCTAGATAAAAATTAATGGCCCAGCACAACACACGCATTTCATTTCACGACTACAGCAGGCAGATCACCCGTGACCGTGCACGCCTTGCAAGTTACACACGCGAGATGACGAGTCATATCTTACAAGTGGCGACATTAGAGTCGCTGGCCACGCGTAATAGTATTATCACAACTTTACTTGTGTCATGACAACAGCAAGTATAATACGTATGGTTTCGTCGTCAAATCTGAAGTTAACTTAAATGAAAGGAAATCAACAAACTATTAATGTTCGGACGACAAAGCAAACTATTGATCTTTTGTTTAGAAAACTGTTGTAATTAGGGTCTGGTGTGTTCTAATTATTACAATGAATTACCTTATTCGTTGCAGTCTTTGGTTATTTATTGTATAGCTTGCCACATTAGGGCTACATGTTTATTATACAGAGTCACAGAGAACAGTAAAGATACAAATTATTATTGACAGCATCCAACGATCTAACTTAGACCGGAAAACATAACCACCCACTTTTACAGCCAACTGTATGTAGGAGTCATCCGGTTACGTGCGGTAATTAGCAAGGCGGTGGATATTTGAATTCAATTACCCGCTGTAACCTAGAAGTGAAATTGCTTATTCCAACACTCTTCCTCAATTTCTCAATATTGACTCCTGCAATCCAAGTTTAACTCTATGCCTGTTAAATACTTCTGGTGCTAAAGGTTTAGTCATGATGTCAGCCACCTGATTTGCTGACGGAATGTACATTACAGATATTACCTTTGCTTGATACAAATCTCTAATGAAATTATATTTTATATCTATATGTTTCATCCTTTTTTGGTCCCAACTTTCAAGTGCTCTAATACATGATTGATTATCTTCATAAATGGGTATAGGACCAACCAATGATATGTTAATTTCTGATAGAAGTTGCCTAAGCCACAGAACTTCAGTTATAGCTGTTGCTAAGGCAATGTATTCAGCCTCAGTTGTAGATAAAGCAACACATCTTTGTTTTCTTGCCCCCCACAGAACGACATTTCCAAACACTTCAATAACATATCCAGATATTGATTTTCTATCGAAGTTGTTTGCAAAGTCAGCATCAGCATAGCACACTATGGGTTCAATTGAGTTTTCATTTATACAAATCCCTAGATTCAAGGTTCCTTGAACATACCTTAGTATTCTTTTTAACCCTTTCCAGTGTTCTTCAGTTGCATTTTTCTGAAATTGACTATAGAAATTAACAGCAATACAAAGATCTGGCCTAGTTGCCATACATGCATACATCAAACTGCCTATCAATTCTCGATATGGTTTTTCACCAATCACACATCTTTTGGTAGTATCTACCTCATAAGGTGGATTTAGTATCAACGGAGTTTTAACTGGGGCACAGTTGTCCATTTTAAATTTACAGAGAACCTTTTTCAAGTATGCAGATTGACTTAGAAGTATTTGGCTATCCGTTCTTGTGATTTTGATTCCCAAGAAATATTTCAATTCACCCAAGTCCCTCATCCTAAATTCACTTGTAAACCTCTGCTTCATATTATCAATTAACATTCTATTATTTCCTGCAACCAGAAAATCATCCACATACAAGAGCAAGTAGATAATATCACCTCCACTGGCCAGTACATAGAGACATCTGTCAGTTTTACATTGCTTGAAGCCTTGTTCTTTTACAAATGTGTCAAATCGTTTATTCCATTCATTGGGAGCTTGCTTCAATCCATATAGAGTTCTGTTTAGCTTACAAACCAAATTTGGCCCTACATTCATACCCTCTGGAGGACACATGTAAATATCTTCCTTAAGAATACCATTCAAAAATGCATTCTTTACATCAAGTTGATCTACAAAGAGATTCTCTTTATTTATAACACAAAGAAGAGCTCTGAGTGTAGGTAAACGGGCAACAGGAGCATAGGTCACATCATAATCTATGCCCTTCTTTTGTGAACATCCTTTGATTACTAACCTAGCCTTGTTGCGTTCTACATTTCCATCTCCATCACATTTAACCGTGAACACCCATTTGTTTTTTATGGGTACTCTGTCATTGGGTCTAGGTACTAATGTCCATGTATTATTTTCTTTCAAGGAATTTAGTTCATCCTGTACTGCAGTAAGCCAAAGCTCCTTATCCTCTCTACACCCTATTTCCTGAAAAGATTGTGGTGTATTGTTACAGTAATCAATGGCACCTAAGGCTAGATATTCTGAATTCTCTGGACCTAAGCTAATATTTTGATATTCTGTGTCTATGATTGGATTGATTATTGTGGTCTTTGCTAACTTAGTTTCATCTATCTCATCTGCAAATTTTGCTACACATGCTACGACTGCATAGTCTTGAAGATATTTGGGCTTTAATTTTATTCTACATGACCTTCTAGGAGGAGACACATTCTCTTCCTCTTCAACTACTGTAATTTCCTCATTAATGTAATTCTCTTCCCTTTCAGCTCCATCACTAACCCCTTCAGAGTCTTCCAGAACTTCTGGCTGTTTTTTATGTTCTTTTACCTGTAGTCCTACTTGATTAACATCTGGGAAACTTTCCTCATTTTCAAACTGTGGATTTTCCTCTATACATTCTTCCTTTTCCTCTAGGAAACCTTCCTTTTCCTCTAGGAAACCTTCCTTTTCCTCTAGGAAACCTTCCTTTACAAGTTTATTGCATTCATCAAAAATTACATTTCTCCCACTGATTATTCTCTTTCTATCAATTAGCCACAGTCTGTAACCATTAGTACAATAACCTAACATAATGCACCTCGAACTTCGAGATTCAAATTTACCATGTAACTGTTCTTTGGGCACGCGGAGGTAGGCAGTGCAGCCGAACACTCTCAGATTTGAGAGGTTAGGTTTCTTCCCAAACCACTTTTCAGCTGGCACTTTATCCTCTGCAATACCTTTTGTTGGACATCTGTTAATAAGATAAACAGCTGTCACAACAGCCTCTAGCCAAAATGACTTACTTAATGAACTCTCAAGCAACATACACCTACTTTTCTCCAGAATAGTCCTATTCATTCTTTCTGCAACACCATTATTTTCAGGTGTTCCAGGGATTGTGAGTTCATACTGAATACCTTTCTCAGTAAAGAACTGCTTAACATCATTGTTAACAAACTCTGTGCCATTGTCACAGCGGAAAAATGATATCTTCAAATTGAAGCGACTAGTGACTCTAGCTTCATATAATTTTATGTATTCAAAAACCTCAGACTTTGCTTTTAATCCAAATACAACTGTAAAATGGGTCCAATCATCAATAAAGGTTAGGATATATATTGCACCATTATATGCAACAGGACTAATTGGTCCACATAAATCACTGTGTATTCTTTCAAGTGGCCTGGTGGTATGATTTCTTGTATTGTGAAAGGGTGCTTTACACTGCTTACCTTGAATGCATATTTCACATAGTTCAGACACCTCATCTTTCAATTCAGTTTTATGTAGGCCTATTCCATCAACCACATTACTCAGCTTCAACAAACTTTGTTGACTGATATGGCCCAACCTTTTGTGCCATAGATTATTGTACCTTACAGTTGCTGTTGCTCCATATTCGGGTTGAACCTCAACCTGGTTTTGGGTTTGGATAGACAGCTGATAAATTCGTCCTTTCCTCAGTCCTTCGGCCAAGACCTTCCAATCTTGCTCCATGATAGAGCATTTACCTTGGCTGAAGAGAATATGGAAGCCCTTAATTTCCAGCCTTATTCAGACACTCTGCTACTTGTCCTGAAGTACTAACATGCTTATCATTCACTGGAGACATGAAGCAATAGGCCACCATCTCTTTCTCTTCTCCTACTGTACACGACGCATTCACAGCCTCGTCCTCTGCGCTCGTAAACGATCCGGCCTTGAAGTCTCCGCTGCCTCCATGAGGACCCCGGCTACTCCAGCGCGCTTTTCCTCGCAAGCCACCGCCACGGCTCCTAGGATTGAAGTAGTGGGTTTTATAGCGACCACCACGGGCAGTGGTCCAACTTCCATACCCACGGCCTCCTCGATGTGCTCCTCGTCCGGCTCCGCTAGCTCGACCACGCCCCCGGCTCCGATATGCTCCACCACCTGGCCTCCAGCATTGTATCCTGCGATGCCCCCTTCGTCCACAATTGTTACAAGTATAGGAAAAATCACTATTGCTTGGAACTTGCCCAATAAATGCAGCACCCGGAGGATGAAATTTAAGCATTTGGCTTGTGGTCTTCTTTTTACTTGTCTCGTGCTCTTCGATGCGAACACGTATAAACTCCATAGTAATGTCTTTTGATACCATAGTTTGCAGCGCGGAGATGAGGGATTCATACTCCTCTGGCATCGAGAGTAAGAACCGGATTATCACACCCTCTTCGTCCATAGACTCGCCTGCTTGCCGTAGGCTCCGGGTCAGTTTGTCAAACCGGAGACAAAATTCGGGAAAAGTCTCCCGCCTTGGTTTGTAGGTTAGGGCGTGGAGATCTCGCGACAAATTCATCCGCGTTGTAGCAGTCTTTGACTCAAACCGATCTTGCAAGGCTCTCCACAGGTCGAACGCAGTTTCTTTGTCCTTCACAACCTCTAGGAGACCGTCTTGAATCCGTTGCACAACAAAACTCTTGCATTTTTTATCGGCCTTCACTAATTGTACTATCTTCGCTTTCTTTGCTTCGTCTTGTTCCTCTGTATCAGTATCAACCACTTCGGATTGAAATGGTTCCAATAGAGACGCTAACGTGTTTTTCACATGTGGCAAAAGGTCTTGTTCATCCAACTGTAGTTGAACTCTAAAGCTCCAGTCAGGAAAATTATTTCCGTCAAACAATGGTATTTTATATCGCTCTTCCTCCATGATAGCCTATCACAAATCGTCAGACACTAGGCCTAGGTCTAGGCCTATAGGCCTAGGTTTACACAAGGCGCGAGTAAAAAAAACCTCAAACAAGATTTAGGCTACTTTTTGTAGAACCACACATTATTATTATTATAGTGCAACTTCATATCATTCACCAACAAGAGAAAAAACACAATCGACTTCACTTACTATCTCAATAACTCTGCGCTTGCTAAGGTCAATTCCATCCGAGACCTGGGTGTACAAATTACTAGCGATCTATCGTACAAAGCACATCGAGGACAGGTCATACCCAAAGCTCTAACAGTGCTCGGATTTATGAGAAAGAACTGTGCTAGGGACTTCTCTGTTAACACTACAAGAAAACACTGTTCATGGCCTTAATAAGGCCACAAGTTGATTACGCCAGTGTGATTTGGAACCCCCACCATGTGACGAAAACCAAAAGTGTTGAGCGCGTCCAACAGAAGTTCATAAAATTCGTGTGTTTTAAAAATAATATTGTGTACCATAGAGCCGACTACACCACCCTGTGCAAAAGTCTGGATATTCCAACTTTGGAAAATCGCCGCAAGGCATCTGACGTCATATTTCTATACAAGTTATTGCACAATCAAATCGACTCGCAATTGTTGTGCCTAGTGAACCTGCATGTTCCCTCTAGGTTCACTCGCAATCAACTCACTTTCGCTATTCCTCGGAGCCGCATCGACTTGTTTAAATACTCATGTGTAAATAGAATACAGCTAACTTACAACTCTCTTTTAAGCCGCTACCCTGAACTGGACATAAACAATACTGAAATACGTACTCTAAAAGTATTCCTCAACGATGCATTTGCTTAGTACTGTATATAGAATTAGAATAATATTGCATAAAAGTAAAACCTACATAGTCTTGTAACCTTAATTAAAAACTATTCTGTAAGTTTTAAATATATACAATCTGTAATTTTCTTAAATTTACATCTATACACACATAGGCCTACATACATTTTTAGTTCGAAATGTATTTTCTAAATGTCATAAATTTTGCTATGACCTGTATCGTAACTTTATGCCTTCTGCACTATACAATAGTCACTTAATTTACTTTAATTTAGTCTAGCTTAAGTTAACTAGTAGAACAATACGTATTTTTAGAAGCTTTCTTATTATTATATTATATTGCACTTGTAGGACTACGGTCCCGTTGACAATAAAGATCAAATTATTATTATTATTATTATTATTCACACTGGTCCCATAACCTGTTGTAATTAGGGTCTGGTGTGTTCTAATTATTACAATGAATTACCTTATTCGTTGCAGTCTTTGGTTATTTATTGTATAGCTTGCCACATTAGGGCTACATGTACAGAGTCACAGAGAACAGTGAAGATACAATTATTCACAATTATTATTGACAGCATCCAACGATCTAACTTAGACCTGAAAACATAACCACCCACTTTTACAGCCAACTGTATGTAGGAGTCATCCGGTTACGTGCGGTAATTAGCAAGGCGGTGGATATTTGAATTCAATTACCCGCTGTAACCTAGAAGTGAAATTGCTTATTCCAACAAAAACGTTATTGACATTATGGTTAAGGCTATTGTACTACCTCTGGCCGATAATTTGAAAGTCAAAGAAACATGTCTGAAAAGTTTACTAAATGAAAGAAGGCCTTTAAAATAACAGAAAAAAAAATTGTGAATTTTTTTGGGCGGGACATAACCTCACTTTTGGAAATTATATTTAGATTTTTGGACAAAAGTGTGATGTACAAAACTAGTTCAAAATTGAATTTTGAGAATCGGTATTCTGGATATAGTTTCTAAACACCCCTAGCTAGAACTTGACTATAACTAAAATAGTTTTCTGAAAATAACAGTTGGTGTACGAATTTTTTTGTCAAACGGTACAAAACTCGTATTTGTACCGTTTGACAAAAAAAATCGTACATCAACTGTTATTTTCAGAAAACTATTTTAGCTACAGTCAAGTTATAGCTAAAGGTGTTGAGAAACTATGTCCAGAAAACCGATTCTCAAAATTGAATTTTGAACTAGTCTTGTATATCACATTTTTGTCCAAAAATCTAAATATAATTTCCAAAAGTGAGGTTATGTCCCGCCCAAAAAAATTCACAATTTTTTTTCTGTTATTTTACAGGGCCTTCTTTCATTCAGCAAACTTTTCAGACATGTTTCTTTGACTTTCAAATTATCGGCCAGAGGTAGTACATAGCCTTAACGTAATTGCGTAAAAAAAGCTTAACAAAAAGTTATTGGTTTTATCAACATTACAGTTCTCTCAGTGTATGTTAACTAATTGGTAGAAGTTTAATACTGGTATTATCTTCTCACAACGAAGCATGAGTTAGAATTTCCTTCACAATGCGAAACATGAGCTAGAATTACCTTCACACTGCGGAACATGAGCTAGAATTACCTTCACACTGCGGAACATGAGCTAGAATTACCTTCACACCGCGAAACATGAGCTAGAATTACCTTCACACTGCGAAACATGAGCTAGAATTACCTTCACACTGCGAAACATGAGCTAGAATTACCTTCACACTGCGAAACATGAGCTAGAATTACCTTCACACTGCGAAACATGAGCTAGAATTACTTTTACACCGCGAAACATGAGCTAGAATTACCTTCACACTGCGGAGCATGTGCAGTCCAGTGGCCGTCTCTTTCACACGTGCGGTTCGGCTCAGCAAGCAACCGATAGCCCACTTCGCACGTGTATAAGGCTGTCCCGTCAGGACTCAGAGAAACATTGCCTGCTAGTGGTATTTCGGGATCACCACACGCGATGTCGTCTGCAAAAACAAAAACAAAAACATAAATTACAAAATACACTAGAGAAGTAACAAACCCTTAGACCAACGACTGTTATTGGTACAGTTTCATATTTAAATAATAATTAACCAGATCCTTATTATTGGTAATGAAAGACACAATATTTTAAATCCTTCTCCATACACAAAAATAAGAATCAGCATACTTAAAACATCTTAAAACTCTGTTTTTCCTTCTTGTGATGTAAAAATTGTTACACATAATTAATTATTTGTTGAGGTCCCTCTACGCAGCGGCCAATCAAGAGAAAAATAATGAACAACACAATAAGCTACTTACAGCGCAAGGTCGGGCGGGACTCAAAAATAATTTTTGAAGAAGCTGTTTTGTTTGTTAGTCCGACTTCCATGTTACACCATTAGTCCCAATTGTGCACATTTATATAGAGGTCCAAATTTTTTTATGCCTGTACTTCACCCCCAAATAGTCATTTTTAGACCGTGACCCCATTCGTCTCGCCATTAATTTAGCTATGGCGGCCATCTTTTAAGATGGCGCCAAAGTGTAATAAGACTACCACATTTCGGAGGAATCTTGGCATGTGGCATCACTTTTTCCATTAAATCGACCATAGGATACTCAAATATGGCATCAGAATTAGAATTTTGTGAATTTCGAGGCCTTAAATTGCAAATTTTACACATTTTAAGGCAATTTTGTTACTAAATTTCACTGGTTTCTACGACAGCCGAGTTGACTGTACTAACATGTATAGAGATCAAATTTTTTGTATGTGTACAAGACACCCAAATAGTCATTTTGAAACCGGGAGCCCATTCGACTCTCAATCCATTTACCTATGGCAGCCATCTTTAAAGATGGCGTCTGTAGTGTAAATAAGACTACCACATTTTGACGGATTCTTGGCCTGTGGCACCATTTTTAGTATAATATCGACCATCACGAACTCAAATATGGCAGTAGAATTAGTGAAACTTAAATTTCGAGAATGAAAATTGCAAATTTTACACATTTTATGGCAATTTTGTTACAAAATATCATAAGTTTCTACGATAGCTGATTTGACTGTTACAACGTGTATAGAGTTCAAAATATTTTTATGCTTGTACTAGACACCCAAATAGTCATTTTAAGACTTGGAATTCATTCGTCTCCCAATCCATTTACCTATGGCGGCCATCTTTAAAGATGGAACAGTGATATTTTGTAACAAAATTGCCTTAAAATGTGTAAAATTTGAAAATTAAAGCCTGGAAATCCACGGAATATTAATTCTACTGCCATATTTGAGTTCTTCACGGTCGATTTTATGGGGAATGCAAAAATTCTGTCAAAATGGGGTAGTCTTATTACACTATAGACGCCATCTTTAAAGATGGACGCCATAAGTAAATAGATTGAAAGTCGATGGGCTCTCGGTCTAAAACTGACTATTGGGGTGTCTAGTACAGGCATAAAAAATATATGGTCTCTATACACGTTATTACAGTCAACTCGGCTGTCGTAGAAACCAGTGAAATTTCGTAACAAAATTGCATTAAAATGTGTAAAATGTGCCAATTACTGCATCAAAATTTACAAAATACTAATTCTGATGCCATATTTGAGTTCTCCATGGACGATTTAATGGAAAAAATGGTGCCACATGCCAAGATTCCTCCGAAATGTGGTAGTCTTATTACACTTTGGCGCCATCTTTAAAGATGGCCGCCATAGCTAAATAAATGGCGAGACGAATGGGGTCCCGGTCTAAAAATGACTTTTGGGGGGTGAAGTACACGCATAAAAAATTTGGACCTCTATATAAAAGTGCACAATTGATTCACACCCACGCCAGACTGTGTCACGACTATTGAATTCAAGCCGTAAAAAAACTTGTTTTGTGGAATTTGTTTATTTAGGTAACACAAATTTTATAAAATGTTTGTTTTATCGCGTAATGTAGGCCAACGCGAAACACAAATAAATGTGATACATAGATATATTGGATTAAATGTTAAATAATACCATGTAAGGACTAATTGTAGGTACCTTTTGTTTGTAGGAACTTAATCCCATCACAGAAATAAGAATATTTTGGGCAAATGAAATACGTTGAAGGAATTCAGCATAACTTTTATGGTGAAACTAAATTTTAACTTTGGTGGAGGTGTCGGGTTGAAGGATTTTTATTATTAATACATATTCATCTTATAAAATATTTCGAATATTAGGCCGACTCGCCTAAGTAGGACGTAGATAATATGTTGCACTGAACGTAATGTCAAGTATTTGCATGTGTACCTTGTATTTAATTCGCTCGTTCTAATTAATTAGCTATCAAACTAGGTCAAACTGTTTACAATTGTTACGAACGTTCATTTAAACACGTGTACCTTTATTTTTTATCTTTTCTTGTTACGTCCTTAAACGTCTCTGCCATTACCTTTTTAAAACTATACATAATATCATCAAATGAACCATACGAACATTGTTTTATTATTGATAAAATATCTTTATTCAAATCTGTAAATTTTATTATTTCTATTTTTATGTTTATAATTACAAATATAATGAAAATAATAAGTATTTTAAAGAGTCCATATCGTAGTAGTTGCAAATATATGTTCTTAAACCATGTGGCTACAGGGTATCTAATGATATTACATTGATTACACTTTTTATACTCTTCAGCATTATATCGTACTCAGAAATTAAACTTGGAATTTAAGTTTCAAGTGTAGGTGCCGAGATAAGAGTTCAATATTATGCAATGAATAAAAATCAACTGTTCGTCCCAGCAAAGTTTTGTGTATCTGTCAACTTTACTAAGTAAATATTAACTTATGAATCTTAAGTTCACTTAAGTAGGTCTAGTTCCCTAAAGTAGTCAATGTTATGCAAAGATATAGATCCCACCAAATTAATACAATGTGTGATGCAAATCAAAATGAGTTTAATGTTCTGGACATAATCTTGAATTTATGGTGTGAATCTATCAGAAATAGATTTCCTTTATTATTACATTCTTTACTGTAAGCTTTCTTTCATGAATATGATAATTTATAGAAGCGTTCTTAAAATGAACATTGCAATGATTTTGTAAATCATGTGGAATAGAAGCTCATTGCCGAAGACGAAAGAAAGTATAGGAAGCGATTTTGGAGACGATTCAAGAAAATTTTAACGTTATTGCGCTACCAGAACGACAAAGGAGATATTTAATAGATATTGAGAGCCCCATGGACTTCATAACCAACGACCAATTCAAGTTTCGCCATCGTTTCGAAAAGTCGTTGATTTGCTACGCAATGCATGTAACGGAAAGATTGCAATGGTCAAGTGGAAAGGCCCGTATAGCATTGATTCAGACAAAAAGGTTTGTTATAACAATTGGCAACCAAGCCAATTTATTTAGTGTGCAATGAAGTTTAGCACAATTGCCACTTTCAACCAATTGGCCGATACCTGCATCAGTGCGTCAGAAAGGAATTGTATATATCGTATTTGGAGGCCATGTTTTTGTCTGTAAGAACACAATGCTTTGCGCTTGCTCATTAGGATGTTCCGAACAAATTGCCTACCAAATAATATACTTTCACACTTTTTAATTGGCCAATTAACCGTCTTCCATCGCCAACTGACAAGACCTGCATGGGATCGCAAACCCTAGACGCCTACTTAGTTTTTATGAACGAATCAATAAACTGAAACTCACTTTATACATTGAGGAATATTAACTAAACAATAAAACATATTATTATATCTATTGCATACAAACATGTTCGTATAATGTTATATTAAAGGATGATTGAAACAAACCTATGTCTCAGTTACTAAATATAACCTTTTGTATTCTCTTATTCAATTAGCTTTATTTTGGTAGGCTTAGTGTTAAGGTTTACCAACAAATCGTACATGCTGTAAAGGAATTTATGTAACAAATCAAAATGTTAAAATAAAGTAGTAATAGTAGTAAAAATAAACACAGAATATAGATAGCCTCGATTACTTCCCCAGAAAAGAATTCAGGAATACAGTGCACAAACCCACTAGGAACAATTTGCAAAATCACTTCACAACGAACATTTTAAAAAGAGCATTATTATTTTCAATTCCCAGTTGTAAGCACACTATTTCGCAATATGAACTATAGTTGCACACAGTTAAGATTATGTACCATTATTTTTTAGTTCGACTAGGTCCAGTCTCAAATATAAACCTTTGATATATTATTACTGTGTGTCATAGAAATCCCCATGTCCTTCCAAGTGTAATGGTTGGCTAACTTAAGTTTACAAGTTTCATGTAGATCTAGTATTCGTCATTGTATTCATGTCTCCAGCCCTTGTATTAACAACTGCACGCTGTGCCGGTCACAGCTCTCTGGGCACTAAAATACTTCATTTACGACGCATTTCCCGAGTACAGACTACATCACGTAGACCCCGCGCCATTAACTAGGCTAATAGTTACTTAACAAATAGTTTACCAACTATTTGCAAGTTATTCGTGATCGGATCGTTAAGTGCTTTCTTAGTATTAAATATGCTTCAATTAGGAAGGTTTTTATCAACATTTTGTACATGCGAACATAAATTAGGTTGGAATATAATGTACTTGCATAATTCACGAGGGCGTCGCAAGTGTCCTGAATGGCAGCTCTCTGCTTGCAAGATAAAGTGGATTTTTTGTAATTACTCCGCTCTTTTCATCTATCATATTGTCAGCTAACGATCGTATTATCTTAACTTTCGCTACGACTTTGGATAAGTTATAGTATTAGGAAGCTGCTCGTAATTACCTACTTGTGAACAATTTCGAGTTAATAGTTGAAGTAATGTTTGAAGTAATTGGATATTTTAGGTTAGCACACATGAGTACCAGATAATCACCACTGAGCAAAATGTAACTAGTTGTATGATTAAACGATTGTTATATACCGACAGGGGTGGTTCAAGCGTAAAGCGCGCGACTCTGATTCGGGAGGTCCCGAGCTCGAATACCGTCGAGACCGGCAATCCTGACTGAAGATTTTCCATAGGTTTTTCTCAGTTGTTAATGCGAATGCAAGGGATTGAGTCCTCTTAAACAGCCCTCGGACGTCCCTTCACAAATTGTCCTAACTCTAATATACCTAGTTAGTCACATCGGTTAGCTCTGATGTGTGCCCTAAAGCGGGCATCCTTACGAAAAAAGTGTATTTTGTATTTTTTATTAAATGATATTGAATGTTATATGTAAGGGAGATTTAAGTCCACCAATGGAAATCGGAATTTTTGTTCAACGACATAAATATTTCCAATTTTTTTAATTACCAACACGAACTGGAAGAAATACCCGAAATAAGGAGCAAAGCTACAACAACATATTGTTGAAGAAATATACTTAAATTAAATGTTGTACAACATAGAACTCTCTTTGGCGGAGGAGCCGAGTTTAAAGAATCCCACCTCTGTGTGGCGCCAGCCCCACCTCTGGACCCCTGTGGTCACAACAATAAATATTCTGTGACATCCATGTAGAAGGGCAACATCAACAAAATAACAGCATTTCAATCTGTGGCCATGTTCGGTTATTTAGTCACAGACTTAAAAGTCATGAATATGAGGTAGCTTCGCTCTCAAAATGTGTATTTGACATCTTGTTAACTAATTTTAGATAAATTTCTTTGAGTACAGAGCATTATTTTGTTCTTAATTAATTACTTATGCAATAATATGTGCCTAAATCCATTAAACAGTTATTCCTTGAACATAGCAAGCACGTTTTCACTTAACCGGGAAGTGAGTTAGTCATTGTAGAGTAAAAACGGCATTTAATTTGATTAAAGTGGTATTAAATGATGTTGACTTTCTTACAAAGATGAAGGAACATTGTCATACATTTATTTTAAAACAATACAGGACACATGTGAAAAATACGGTAATTAAGAGAGTATAGGACATGCGTTTTAGGCAAATTGCTGTTCGCTTGGCCGACTGACACCACAGGTGTCTGAAATTTTGAATATATGTCACGTTTGTGGAAATATAGGGCGCTGCGGTAACACATTTCCAAATTTTGCTTTAAAATAATTTATAAAAAATAAATTAGTTTTCACGAATTTTGATTTTGCTAAAATCTCTAAAATTGACTTTATTCGTGATTTTTTCTGGCTGATTAAGGCAAAATTTCGAAAATCTATGACCACAGGGCCGTCCATGTATGCTTCATTGACAACTTTGCAAAGTTTCATATACGTCAGATGCATCTTAGCCGAGCGAATAGCTATTTGCTTACTGCCAAATGTGTCCCATTCCCTCTTAATGTCTGCCATGCTTTATGAAACAATTTGTGTTAATATTATAATTTAAAACATTCAAATTTGGACAAAATAAAATAATAAACATAATCAAAATAGCGCACATAAAAATGTCATATAATTAAATCTTCCTAAAGACGCCTTGAGTTTCACTAAATGTGCACGATCTATTGTTAAAAAAGAACACAAAATGATTAATTATCTAATGTATGACTAAATTAATAAACAAAAGACGACAAAAGGACAGGTCAACCGTAATGAATGTGCAATTATGTGACACAAACAGAATCTTACAACAAAGAGCCTGTGAACAAAAGAAGATGCTGGTAGCCATAGTAGCTACATAAAAGCTAAATAGTCAACGAGTGTTTAGTGCTATTCGGTCGTTCAGCAATGTCAGTTAAACAATATCTAAATCTACCCATATTAACCCACCTTGGAATAAGGCAGTGAAATCGGTTAACTTCAGGAGGAAGACTTCAAAATTCATAAATAGAACAGAATGTTAAGTGGAAGGAGTTAAACCCGCAACCCATATGATGACAGCACTGAACAACTGCTTTCTAAACAAGTTCAGTAAAGATTGTAAGTGGTAGGAGTCAAACCCACCACCCACCTGATGACAGCACTGAACAACTGCTTTCTAAACAAGTTCAGTAAAGATTGTAAGTGGTAGGAGTCAAACCCACCACCCGCCTGATGACAGCACTGAACAACTGCTTTCTAAACAAGTTCAGTAAAGATTGTAAGTGGTAGGAGTCAAACCCACCACCCGCCTGATGACAGCACTGAACAACTGCTTTTAAACAAGGTCAGTAAAGATTGTAAGTGGTAGGAGTCAAACCCACCACTTTCCCGATGATATCACTGACAACTGCTGTCGGTGACGGCTCACTAATTGAACTAGGGAACATAGGCTTGTGAATGCTCGAGCTGAAATCTAGCAATGCTATTTTTAAGCCGGGTCGTTACGTCTTAATTAATTAAATCCGTACGAGTTTTATTTTTATTTTTTTGCTGGAGTTCACCAAAGTGATTATTAAAGAGACTCTTTTATTTGTACCACCAGAGAAGCGAGGAACAAGGAAAATCTAAAAACGAGTTACTCTGAACGGAGCTGAACCGTTTCTCGTCTTAATTATTACCCCTTACATTACTACAGACGAGAAGAGGAAATCGTACGCCACTCTCTGGTCAGCCATTGCCTTATCTACTGTAGACTTGAGGCTACCTATAAACAAGATGGTTAGTGTATACTGTATAGCAATGGGAATAATCTTGTCACCTCATCTTATGATTATTCTTATTGTAAATATGTATGGGAGTTAAGTAAGGTTTAAATCAATACCGAGTCTTTTAAAGTCTTTGTATGCTTTTTGATGGTTACAATTCCGAAAAATAATTAAATCAGACATTACACTTTATTTTGTTCACGTTTGGTAATCATGCACATTCCAGGTTATACTGAAGTTTCAAAACTTGTCCCGGAAAGTGAAGTTTAAGCATCTTCAACACTAATTAATAAAGGTATAAATATTATCTTGATGAGATAAAGTATTCACAACTACTGTTACCTCACCTTTAAGCTACGGAATTTTAAAGTAAACAAGTTTTGTGAATGGAGGCAAGAGGTATACCCTAAGCTATTACATATTTTATTTACCTACAGGGAACTCTAAATCGTACCTAAAGTTTTTGCCACTTCTCTTTACCCAAGAATCTAGTAATTTAATTCTTCTTAGACCTAGATCTCTAGCTTAATCAGTCAACTCGATTTAGTGGGAAGTACGCGCGCCTTCTTCTTGAATTGTCTTCAGTCAACGCTTTGTTGTTAAGATGCTCGACTTACGGTCGCATTGTCCTGGCAAGGATTTCACTAAATCCCCTCGTACAACGCGGTTTCTGTGTTATCATAGTGATGCTAATAATCCTAACCAAACTAGATTCATTTCTGAGATATTTCAACTGGGTCTGTAGCTCTTCAGTTCATCTCACCACACGATGCCATACACAATCACCCCCACACAAGCTTATTGGATGAGCGAAGCGAAGACTTCAATTTCACTTTCGTTAACCCAAGGAAAATAGCTCGGGTGTTTTGTTTTTTTGTTTAATTTTTTTGTCTGTTTTTTCGCGCTCTACCGGGCAAACGACATATGCGATCTTGATGAAAATTGGAGGAGACCATTGGAATCTTTGAACTTAAACCTGACCGTTTTTGGGTATAATCGAATAAATATTTCTGATGAATATCGTGCTTTTACGATTTTATCGTTTTTTAATGCGATATTTGCGTGATATTTGGGCCGGTTCTGACCAAACAAGTGGGACTACAACGTTCATATTTTCCATGGACATTAGAGTAGTGGTGATGCCGTACCTTTTGAAAGAAAAAATTGAAACAATTATCTAGAATCCATAGAAATAAAGGTATTAATATAAGGCTTTTGAGGTGTAACAAATAACTAAGTATAGAAACTTGACAACAATCACCTACAATGCGTACAAAAAGCAAGTCTTCGGGGCGGGCCTCCAGATATTTTCCATTCTATTAATTGGTATTACCATAGCAATTGATTTTATTTTATAAAAATAACCCTAATTTAACAAAAATGATTCTGCAATGGGACCTGAAAAAATAAAGAGATCCCACGCATACTAAAAACTTACAAAAAGCTCATCCATAAACGCGACTCGCGAAGCTGCCTAGTATTATAATTAATATGACAAGCATGCGTGACTTCATAATATGTCATTTCATAATACAGACGGACGGACGGGACACGGTTAAATGTGCGGCCTTTATTGCGCACAGCTTGCGATGCCACGTTGCCAGACCTTCTCTACAGGAGAAATAGTCGAGATGCGGACACACCAGGCGGATTAAAGCAAGGCACGGGAGAAAACAAGTTCAGCCACATTTGTTTACTGTATTGTTTATTGCATAGGCGTTAACAGGCATAATTGTTGAAACATCCAAACACTGTGGTGGTTATCCTCTGCATTAAGATTGTGAATAGTACCTACATACAGTGAAGTTAGCTAAGTGCGTTAGTAAGAATGTGAAACTATTTATTAAGTTGGTACACTTTGAAGTACCCAATACCATAGATATTGAACACCTAGTAGGTAGAATTAGCAGTCTTCATACCTCCGCACAAGGAGCAATATGCAATTGAAGCGTCGAAAAACTTATTCAAGATCGCGAATTGGCGTTTAATTATGCTTTTTAATGCAATTAAGTATTTTACTGGATTGTTTGATACGGCTTTAGCTTGTGCAGAATGGGATGATAAAAGAACATAGAAGTTATTGCATAAGGAATTTAGTAATCATTGGGTGTTAAGTAGTATTGTCAGCTGTCAAATGACGGCCATCATTAAAAATTTTGAGCTACAAATCGCTCCCATTTAATTAACATGCAAACTGGGATTTCAAGATGGCTTCTAATTGTCACGGAAGTGGACCAATGACTGCTAATCTAGCCTACTATAGGTGTTTAATATCTATGCTCAGTACCCACCACCCGCATTTCATTGAAATTACGAATCGGTTGTCACACTTGATTTTTATTTTCTAGACGTGTATAAATGTAATATAATGTTTTTTAAGCAATTAAATTTCTAATGCAACTCATTATTTAGCATGTTAAGAATTATCTATTTGTCCCCAACGTCAATAACTTGGGTTTAAATTGCACTTTTATTACAAGATTGTGTCATAAGTGTTGGAATAAAAAAATTTTAAGAATCGAAATATTACCACAAATTTGAGATACAATAAAATATATTACACTGAAAAATACGAATAAACCGTTTTTAATGTAGAAAAACTATGCCGCAATTATCCGTAAGAAATATAAGTGTACTGATAAAGAATATTATGTAGCAAACCACATTTTATTTACGCTTTTTTCACGTACCGTATTTCGATTATCTTCATGTACAATAAAAAAGTTTTTGTAATTTTAGTCGATCGAATCGTGAGTTGTTTACAGTGATACCGGGTTCAACGTTTAACGGTCTGCTTGTACAGTCAGGGTCATATATAAATCAAGAGGTCTGAAAGATACCTCTTTCACCGACATCTCGTGGTCAACTCTTGGTGCCATTATTTATATTGCCCTGTGAACTACATTATCGATCGATGGAAGTTCCCTAGACTATTTGATGTTATTAATATTATTTAGGAGGCTTTGAAAGACTCTTGGTCAACAAAATAGTCAATATCTAGAAGGCAGTCTCCGCAGTCAGAAGAAAAATACAATTTTCTCAAAACAAAAGCATAAAACAAACTTTGGTGGTTTGCAAATAAGACTTGACAGCTAAGATAGAATTATTCGAAATTAACTAGAAACTAAGGCAAATATAAGAACTAAGGAATAGTCTTAATGCTATGCCTAGGCCAAGGTATCGATATATAATGCTCTCTTTACGTTCCATGTTATATTTCTTCTAGGCTTGATAGTTTCTCTGGTGAATAGAGAATTTTCCTTTGACATTCCAGCCATGTTTCTTATTTATGTCGACAATGCAGTTCACAAGGCGATATAAATAATGACACCAAGAGTTGACCACGAGATGTCGGTGAAAGAGGTATCTTTCAGACCTCTTGATTTATATATGACCCTGACTGTACACACTGCCGACCCGGGATGTGTATGGGACACAGTTCCGTATCATTTCACATAAAATAAACAAAGTTTTAATGTAATGCAATGTTGGCTTAATTACTTTTGTTCTTAAAATGAGGGTTTTGTCATTGTTAGCATTGTAGGGTCATTTCATTATCTGGACATTAGTGTAGTTATTTTGCCATTTATGATTGTCTGAATTTATTATGTCCGCAGTACTGGCATTCTAGCTCTTGGCTACATGGGTGAATGAAGTGATGGCTACAATATGGCCTCAACACAGAAACCGACATCGGAGTAAAAAAACAAAGATAGGTTTTTAGAGTACCAAAACTATTCAGATAACAAAGTCCATGTTCATAAACATATATCAGTTGATTCTACATACATTCTCTACGTATACATTTGCATTATATCAAATACTACGCATTAATTAAGTTAGGACGTATGTTTTAGGCGAATTCCGGTTTTCTCGACTGACTGACACCACAGATGTGGAAATGACATGATCTACAGTGATACTTTTCCTTGTTTTTAAAAGAAATACATTGTTTTTGTCGAATTTGGTTAGAAAGTCGAAAATTTACCACCTCCTTGATTTTTTGGATGAGCGTAGCGAGCGTAGCGAGCGAAGCGAAGATTCCATTTCACTACACTGGAGAAAAAAATCCGGAATGTTTTTTTTTTTTTTTTTTGTATTTTTGTCTGTTTGTTAACACGATTTCGGCTAAACCGATACTCTAATTGCGATGAAATTTTGTGGAGGTCTTCGAAATCTCTGAACTTAGAAATGTCACGTTTATCATGAAAATCGCAATTTTACGATTTTTTTCAATTTTTAAAAAATTTCTTCGACTTATAACACCAACATGCTTCGTCCGATTGTAATGATTTTTTCACAGAACCTTAATTTAATGAATTGATATATTCATGTGAAATTTGAGCGTTATCAAAAAACTATTTTTTACGAAAATCGCAATTTTACGACTTTTTCGATTTTAAATTTTTTTTGGCTTATAACACCTACATGTTTTTTCCTATTGTAATGATTTTTTCACAGAACCTTAATTTTATAAATTAATATATTCGTGTAAAATTTGTGCGCAATCGAATAATTATTTCTTATCAAAATTTCAATATTACGATTTTTTCCTTTTTAAAATTGCGATTAATTTAAAAAAAAAAAAATTTAAGTAAATTTTTTTTAAATTTAATTTAGTTTTAAAAAAATCTTCAATTTAGTAATAATTTTTCACAGAACAACAGAAAATCCGCATAACGCATGGCAGCTCAATGCACCAATTACGCTCATCCAACAACGCGGCGGGACTTAAGCGTTTTCCTAGTTTTACTTATTTGCAAAAAAAATATTGATAATCCACGCCTCAAGGGATGCCTTTGTATGCTTTCTTGACATGAAAACAGTGTAAAGTTTCTTACGCGTCGGGTGATTCCTGGCCGAACGAACCGCTATTTGCCAACTGTCAACATGACATTGTGTCTCTACACACGGTAGACCAAGGTTCCGTCCCCGGCCGGGGTTGGAAGTTGTAAATTATGGCTTCGACACCGAATCCTCCCTAGCCTCTTGGAGAAAGTTGCGCAAGTATTTGTTTCGTGTAATATAAACATTCTCCCGCGTCTTTATATTGACAAGCACGGACACGGGAGTATCCAAAATAGGAAGCGAAGCGATTTAATCAACAGATTGTCGAACAAGTACAAACAAAGTAAATCATTTAGATGCCGGGTCAATAGCATTGGCCCACTTGGAAGGTGATAGCCAAGCCCCTCTGGCCCCTCTGGCCCAGGATATCAAAAACATTCTGCATCAACCTTCTTGAAAAGCAATGACAACAAAAAATAAACGTGTCAATCGGAGGTCATGTTCGGTTTTTATCTTTAAACGTGACACACGCACAGACAGCAGAAAACATTTACAAACAACATATATGTATTAACATTTATAAATTATGTGTGAAATACCGGCTGTAACTGACAAAACAATAACCATAACAAACCAGAAAAAGGGTTGAATTGAATTAAATGGAATAACATATTATTGGCAAATCAAAATATTATTGGTCAGAATGTTTTTAGGGACCGTTTTGTAGAAGGAGAACCCCATTCCCTTGCCCCAGAACTTTTGAAAATTCAAGAACAACATTTGTTATAAAATATTGTTTGCGCCAGTTAGCCCACTCTTGCTTCACGCACTTGATAGTTTTCCCTACCCCCCCCCCCCCCCCCTAGCTTATTGTATCTCTGATGTAGGCCTGGTCTGGTTCGAACTCTCATAGCGTTGAGACCTTCGTACGGCTGCCTGTTCTAGGCAGCGTATTTTCGTGCATATTTCATAGTTGCCTCGAGTGCAATAATTTTTCTTCAAGGTCACGCTGTGACCTTCTCTTAGTGCATAATTCTACAGTGTTATTTAAGTTTCTTTTCGTGTGCATTACGTTTGGTTTTGCATCAACATTTACTACTTTCATCACTACGTATCTTTCATCTCATCCTAGGCTATCTTTACATGGACGTCGACTTTTACAGAAGTCGAGGGGTACCCAAATGTATTTGATATTTCCCTTGCATTATTTAGGCATAAACTACTAGGTACCTTTTCTCTTGACTACTATGTCTTGAAAAAATGTCTTGTGTACAGGTATTTGGATGAGCGAAGCGAAGACTTCAATTTCACTGACCCCTCAAAAAAATTTGCTCGGGTGTTTTTTTTTGGTTTGTTTTTTGCTCTCTACCGGTCAAACGGCAAATGCGATCTTGATGAAAATTGGAAGGGACCTTCGAACTCTCTGAACTTAGACCTGCTACGTTTTTGGATACAATCGAAGTAACATTCCTCATGAATATCGTACTTTTAAGATTTTTTTCGATTTTTAGTGCGATATTTTCGTGACATTTTAACCGATTCTGACCAAACGGGTAAGGCTACAACGTTCATATTTTACATGAACATTAAGGTAATTTTAAAAGAAAAAGTTGAAAAAGTTAGCCAGACTCCATAGAATAAAGGTTAAAATATGAGTTTTTTTAGGTTTATAATAACAATTAACAAGAAACAATAGAAGCTTGACAACAATCACCTACAATGCGTTCAAAAAGAACTTGCAAAAGTAAAGAGAAAAAAAAGCTCATCCATCAACGCGACTAAAAAAGTCGTTCGCGAAGCGGCCTAGTAATATTCAAAGAATTTATTCCTTCAATTTTTCGGTCAGAGCTATGTCAGTGCAAATGATGTGTATACATTGTTTATTAACATAGATGCCTACTTATTGGATGAGCGTAGCGACGAAGCGAAAACTTCAATTTCCTGACCCCCAAAAAATTAGCTCCAATGTTTTTTTTTTTTTTTTTTTTGCTGTATTTTTGTCGTTGTTAGCCCGGATTCCCGGGCAAACGGCATAAGCGATCTTGATGAAAAATTTGAGGGGACCTTCGTTTCTCTGGAACTTAGAGGTGTATTGTTTTTGGGTACAATCGAAGAAATAATTCTCATGAATATTCGGGGACTTTTACGATTTTTTTTCGATTTTTAGTGCGATTTTTCGCCAATTTGGGCCGATTCTGACCAAACGGGAGGGGCTTACAAAAAGTTCATATTTCACATGGACATAAGATTATGGTGATGTAGTACCTTATGAAAGAAAAAGTTGAAAAAGTTAGCTAGAAAACCATAGAAATAAAGGTTTTAATATTAGTTTTTCAATTTTTAGTTACGATATTTTCGACACATTTGGGCCCATTCTGAACCAACGGGTGGGGCTACAACGTTCAGATTTCACATGGACATTAGTTTATGGTGATTAGTACCTTTTGAAGAAAAAGTTGAAAAAGTTAGTCAGAATCCAAAGAAATTAGGTTTTACTATGAGGTTTTTTTTAGTTTTATAGTACCAATTAACAAGTTACAATACTTGACAACAATCACCTACAATTCATTTTTAAAAAGCATTGCAAAGGAAAGTGCAAACAAACGCAAAAAACGCAAAAAAAAAAACGCTCATCCATCAACGCGGCGGGACTTAGCGTTTTCCTAGTTGACTGGATAGGCTTGCACAAAAAGAACATAAGCTTTCATTCCTAAAGTGTTATTTTTGTTCCTTATTAAGCTATAGCATCCTCTGCAAAATAACACATTGTCACATATAGGGAACCATTCTGGGGATCTTGGTTTTCCGAATCCAGTACTGAGGGTCTGCTTGAAAGTTCCTGTCCTTGTAGTGCCCCTTATTGCCGAAGGCGAAACATTTGCATATTTGCAACTTCCATATGCATAAAAACAGCGTTAAAAATCGAAAATTGCATAATAGGTGGTGGTTATAATATTGTCTACCCAATCAAAATCCCCCCCTGTATCCGCCATTGTTTTAATTCAGTTTTAATCAGTTGCAAAACATCATCTACATATTTTGTCACGTTAAGTTCTTTGCCGCGTGAAACGTCTCTATGCAATACCTCACTGCATATATCACTGTTATAAAAATCTTTATCATGTGTTACATTTGTTTGTCAAATTGAAAGTTGCCCTGTATCTTGAAAGTGTTTATCAGAACAACATATTTTCATTCCAAATCAATGGAATGTTTGCTTTGTCCAGCTGTTACAGACTCGACACTTGATTTTGCGCCTTGAAGGTGTAATGAAGCTTTTTGCTCCCCTGCCCTGCTAACCCTTTACAACCCTGTGGCAAGGCTCCGATAAGTTTACGGACACGACCGTCAGATACGCAGCGTATCAGCTTATGTGAGCGAGAGCTCTTCATGTAATTCAGTAAAACAAATAACAATAGGCTTATATCATTTAGCAGGAGAATAATCAGTCTCATACCGCCTCAAAGTAATTATTTATTGAGATGGGTTTTAACGTTACTAGATTATCAGTATAATTGAGATATATTTTGCAAATGCAATGAGAAAAACATGGGTAAATTATAATTTTTAATTTACAGTATAATCTGACGAATTGAATCGATTTCATACATTTCCCCGCGCAAAATCTGAGAGGTAGTCCGCACCTCCAGTTTTTTTTTTTTTTGGGGGGGGGGGGGGGGGGGGGTGCTTTTTCTTCCGGGGCGTCACCTTCATCAACACCTCGGTCAAGCGGCAAGTTCGCCGTCGCCAGTCCGCTCTAGAAGAAGCAAGAGGTAAGCTAGTCTGTAACTTTGTTTTCCCCCCCCCCCCCTCGTATATATTGGCATTAACTCCCTGGTGCCAACGAATAATATAACAATTAAACGTCTTTCATATTACAATAAGGGTTATGAAGGCGCCACAGTCCTATAGTGAAATGAGTAAGTTTGTGTATTATTGCATTTTCGTAGTCTAAAAGATTAACTAAAAGGTGCTATTATAAGAGGCCGCATTAAAATTGTGAATACACCCGACGGAGCAACTTATAAACATTACCTAATACACAGGAAGCGTAAGTGAAACTTTAAGCTAAAGAGCACCCGTAAGTTTTAAGCCCGATTCACAATCAAAATTAATATAACAGCTCCGCAGGCAAGTTAACGCAAGTTAGTCGTGAGACGGTATGTTAACGAGCCCCAATAACAACCCCAACGCGCTTACTGCTGCAAGGAATTAAAAACTGATTGATTTCATATTGTAAATAGCAAGGGCACGCTCACTCTTTCTATCTTGTTATTGTGATACAGCGACGAGAGGGGGTTGATGCTGAGAGGGGGGAGAATCCGGAAGGCATTAATTACGTTAGGTAATGTCATGTTTGCCAATGTATATTCATTACAAATTATCAAGGGTATAGACCGGAAGGTAAAATATTTGTTTATTGACAATGCTTTGATTTTAACTTGCATTAATTGTTCTTCATTGCTTGCTTTTCAGTACAATTAGTTATTTACGCAATTGAATGACCTTAATAATGTTACATATGAGAGAATATGCACATTAGTAGGAATATTAACAGGCGGTGATGACACACTAAAATGCATATCGACAGTAGCGTAGCCAGGAATATATTTCGAAGGCAGCTGTTCTGAATCATAACGTGATATTTGCGGAGCAAGCTTCAATACCAGGGCAATGTGAATTGTGTGTGTGTGGGGGGGCATCTACAACATTGACGCTGTTGTTTTATGTGTACTTAATGGGAGGTCTGCAGGTTGTTTCATTGGCAGTTTCTTTACATTTGTGAAGGATGATGTAGAATGCATTACAGATAGTAATAGTGTACAGATTTGAATTTGAATTAACATTTACCATGAATGATGATACTAAATTTCCTTAGGCAAATACAAAATTAAGCACATCAAGGTGTGATCCATCACAAAAGTTTTGTATCTATTTCTATTTCGTATCAGATTGCAAGTTTCCTCCCTATCACCCAAGATATCAATGGTGTTTGCCAGTGCGCAATGCTCTTGGGATGCTAGCCGCGTATTCGGTGCGCAATCAACGCGTTCCAGAGTCCGTTGGCAGTCGCCGTAATACATATGCAATGCATTAAATACAATTAATAATATCACAAATACGTTTTATAATGAATTAATAATTTAATGAATGCCGTTTATTTTAAGTACCGGTCATGCTCTGTAGAATATTACTAAAGCTGACATTTCTCTCTCTGTGTGTGTATGGTGGGGGGGGGGGGGGGGTTAAGGCACCGGCACTACATCACTCTACGACAGTACGCTATGTCGGCTTAACGTCTCATAACTTAACAACAATTCTAATCGAATTGAAAAGAAATCACATGATAAGCAATAAATATGTTGAGCGAACATGTTTATTTGTTAATAGACGCAGAGAAATGAAAATTAAGCACATTATAATAATATTTAAGTAAAAGTGACACAGCAAATTAAAATGGATTTTATAACGACACTGTTTTTAATTAGATAAGCTATCCGTGGTGGCACATACGATTAGGGCGCTGGTCCGTAGCGTATAGCTCCAGGAGGACGTGGGTTCGAATCCCGCACAAGGCAAGGGTTTAACTTAATCGACTTTCATCGTCATCGTCTCGAATAACCTTAGTGCATCATCATCATATTTTAACAATACAAGATGAATGATTCGAAACTAGTCAAGCATGCTAAACACCCTTCCCAGGATAATAATATGACTTATCACAAGAGATTGACTTATGACGTCGTAATCTTTGATTTACTCACCAAAACGAACATTCACAGATTCATAAAACCATTGTTGTCCTAAAGAGCTGTGTTTTGCAACATATGTCATGGTTAGATTATGTCGACGTCGCTATCACACAGTATCTTCTTAATATTGATGTGGATATTAAGTAACAGACGTTAAATTTGACGTATAAGCGGAAATTTGTAGTAGGCCTAATTTGAAACGTGAAAATGTTTCTCAACGATGGATAATAGTTAGCGCGTCCGAAGTTGGCTAAGTGGAGTGGGAATCAATCCGGAATAAGTGCCAAGGTTTAACGTTAATGATGAATTCATTGCATTGTCATTAGCAATTTGATAGATCATATTTAACATTAAGTGAAGGCGGAATTGTAGATGCAAAATTATCCTTCTAGATATATATGAATACATGAAACTCTGAGCGTTGTTAAAAAAATCTGTATATATTTTACAAATGAACTTACGAATTCTAAACGAATATGTGCCTATGGACGTGTTCCGAATTTTGCATTGGTTAGCATCCTTATTAGCTGTGACTAATTCCCATATAACTTATTTGGTTAATTAATTAGATGAATATGAGTTAATTTTGAATCTGTTAATTGATTAATCTATTGTTCATCAAGAATACGGATGTGTGAAAAATTTCAGTCTCGTCGACATGGAAGGATGAAACAGTCGATTCGGAATAAAACTTTGATTATATTACATGAATAATTGATTCCATAGTAGATATGTGAATTGATTCATTATTGTCATCAAGAATACATTATGGTGAAAATTTCATAGCTAAGGCGGACATTGTTGCAAGGTTTTTGCCACCTTTTAGTGTGACAATTTACCTATGACTTTGTTTGTTTTAATTCGATGTTAATGATTATTTTATGAAATATCATCTTTTTCATCAAGGAATGCGTAGCGTAATTTCGCTCGATCGCATTGGAAGTGTGAAACATCGATTCCCTATATCTTTAATTTGTTTACGTTTTTATTGATTATTAGTAATCTGTTATTGTTTTTTGTCTAATAGTATTGTGAATTTTCGCTATCGGACTTGCATCTGGGGCCCATCCTTATACGCTGTGCTATTCCTATGAACTTGTTGAATTATTACGTGAATGAATGAATTCAATTAGTGATCTCTAATTGATATTGTCCAATGAATATATGTGTGCAAAAATTCGCTGTCGGGCATTGGAAAGTGTGAAATACATTAAAGATCCTCAAAAAGACAGAAAGAGACATATTTAATCAATGAGCTATATAAGCGTTGTACATAATAATAATAAATAATATAAGATAAAATAATATATATAAAATAATAGTAATAGATATAGAATAATATATAATTAATATTAATAATATAATACATAATAGTGTAAATAGAACAAATTGTTTAGTTCCAACTATCAAAACAAACAAAACATAGGTACACTGATGTGTAAACCTGCGAGTATGACAGAGATGACGTTGTATTAAAATACTTAAAACTTACAGCTATAATGCGACCTAAAGAGTTTCAATATTTTTCCATGAGTCAAGGTCCTCTAGATGGCGGTGGATTTAAAGTAAAGATTTAAACACGGTTATTTCTCTATGGGTTTACCCAAATATCTTGGCAATAATAAATAATACTGGAAACGCGAACGTCGTAAATTTTTTAAATTTAAAAAAATTTGCAATGTGGGTCTAGCTATAGCACGTGCTCGCTTATCAACGCGTCCAAACTGAGCGTTTCCTAGTTAGTCTTAACGAATGTTGTTATCGAATATGTGCTCACTGGACGTGTCCGAATTTCTGCATCTGGTTGGCCCATCCTTATTAGCTGACTTATTTCAAATACGAACTTTGTTTGGTTAATTATTTACGATGAATAAATTGATTAATTAGTGAATCTGTTAATTGATTCATCTATTGTCATCAATGAAAAATTTGAAAAATGAAAAAAAAAAAAAAAAAAAAAATTTCAGCTCGATCGGACATTGGAAAGTGGGTGAAACATCGATTCCCATATAAAACTTTGATTATTAATTACGATGAATTAATTGATTAATTAGTGAATCTGTTAATTGATTCATCTATTGTCATCAAGAATACGTATGTGTGAAAAATTTCAGCTCGATCGGACATTGTATCAGGTTGGCCCATCCTTACTAGCTGTGACTAATTTCACATATGAACTTTGTTTGGTTAATTAATTACGATGGATTAATGATTAATTAGTGAATTTATTCATCTATTTTCACCAAGAATTCGTATGTGTGAAAAATTTCAGCTCGATCGGACATTGGGAAGTGGGTGAAACATCGATTCCCATATAAATCTTTAATTATTTATTACGATGAATTAATTGATTAATTAGTGAATCTGTTAATTGATTCATCTATTGTCATCAAGAATACGTATGTGTGAAAAATTTCAGCTCAATCGGACATTGCATCTGGTTGGCCCATCCTTACTAGCTGTGACTAATTTCCCATATGATGAACAAGTAGGAACTTTGTTTGGTTAATTAATTACGATGAATTAATTAATTAATTAGTGAATCGTTGTTAATTGATCATCTATTTGTCATCGATCGTATGGTGTGAAATAATTTAGACGTCCGACGGCATGGGAATGGTAGGTGAAAAATAATATAATATAAAATAATATAAAGAATAATAATAATAATAATAATAATAATAATAATAATAATAATAAAATAGAAACAAAAGTTGTTTTATGTTCCCCAAGCTATCAATAAACAACAAACAAAACAATAGGTGTACTACTGTACTGTGTCCAAACCTAGGTTTAGTCATGACAGAGATAGACGTTTGTTATTTAAAACATATTCCTTGAAACATCTTCCAGCACTAGGTACAGATGACGACCTCTTCAACTCTTCTAGGTAACCAAGGCGCGGTTTCTGCGGATTACAAATACGGCAACTGCATAGGCTTGAAATGGAGTAAACATAATATAGAAGATACATCAATAACAGAGAGAGATTTCAACCAATAGCATTAAAGTTATTCAGAAAACCACGCGAAATCCCATCCCTCCCCCTCCCTTCGTCCCACCCACTTGGCTGTCGACATAAGTTTGAGATTATGTTTGCCACACATTAAAATCGCTCTAAAAGGCTTTTAACAAGCGTTAACTGATAATGTATGATAATCATAATCATTTCCACCAGTTCCGTGTTTTAAAATTTTGATTCGAGTGAGTTAAAATGTTGCTTTATTCAAATCAGCAAATACGAAAGTAATCTCGAGAAGGAATCGCGCTTCAAATGCCTGTGAAAAGTTTTCATACGAAACGGCTATTCAAAATCCCATTTCATCGTTGTCGTTTTAGGAATAATACGTTTACTCTTTCCTTACAAAACGTTTTGAACAATCCGCTTGCAGCTCACTTACGTAGCTCCCCTCCCCTCCCCCCCCCCCCCCCCCCGGCCACACCCAAGAAACTAACCGGACAAAGCATTTTTGCTGTATTTTGTACAGTGCATCCGCCTTCCAAGTTCCAAAGAATTTATACGGTGCTCCCGTTCTGGGTTTGAATGTGAAAAACCTCGTTGAGATAAATCTCTTCCTTCGTCTGTGTACTACTTCTCTCCAAATAAAATTTATTTTTTACAACAATCATTTCGTTTACGGAAAACATAACACATTAGTTTTTAATGACAAACATACATTATTTATAATCTTTTAAAATAATTTTTCTTTTGTTTTTTTTACACGCATCATTGAGTAAAAAGAGATTTTATAGCTTTTTAATTTGCAAATAGTTCAATATGGGACTAATAGTATTTTATGGCATTGAATACATTGAAATATAGACGAAATATTTTTGTAATCATTGGATGAGCGAAGCGAAGACTTCAATTTCACTGACCCCCCCCAAAAAAATTAGCTCCGGTGTTTTTTTGTCAGTTTGTTCGCGCTTTACCTTAACAACGCTTTACAACATATGCGATCTTGATGAAAATTTAAGGAGACCTTCAAAATCTCTGAACTTAGACTTGGCACGTTTTTCGGCACAATCGATCAAATAGGTATTTCTTATGATTATCGTACTGTTACGATTTTTTCGATTTTTTATGAGGTATTATCGTGATTTTTGCAAACGGCTTCTTGAATCTTGATGAAACTTAATGGGAACGTTTAAAAGCACAGAAATGAAATATGTTGTAATTTTAGAGACATTTGAAGAAATATTTTTTATAGAAATCGCACTTTTACGATTTTTTCCCGATTTTTAATTTTGTAATGGAACTAGAAAAAGTAATGAGATCCCACTTAAAAACGTAATCATTGGACAGAATATTATAAAAAAGCTCGTTCATCAACGCGACTGGAAAAAGCGTTCGCGAGGGGGGTGGTTAAATTGTCAGCAATAGGCCTACAAGGGCCATCAAATTCCAACTCGCAACCATCTCGTGGTTTGGCCCGTGATTAGGGGAGTTTTTCTCCCTGAAACTAATGGCGAGCTCTGGGTCGTCGTCGGGGAACTTTCCCCTTCCCTTTGACTACCTTCCCGACGGCGACGACAATGACAACACGGACGGATGATGACACAGACGGAGACGACCACGACGTGGGGGAACCCCTGCCCTCCCCATACGCTTGTGGCTAGTTCTGACCAGCTCAGGTCTGTCCACCCCTTGTCCCCCCGCGTTATCCCTTACGTCCCTGTCCCTTTCTTCGTCACGATTAGCCAAGTTGCATAAATATGAGACCTTAAGCAATATCCAATATCCAATAGGCCTACAACATCAATAATCGCCAGTGAAATAGAGACTTCTGTAACCGTGTGGTAGTTGTCACTTCACGGCGCTGTAACAAGTTGTGAAAAGAGCGATTCTGAAGGCCGAGTGAGAAGTTGAGTTGTCTCGAGCACAGTGATTCGGATAAACTTCAAAGCGACTGAGCCATCGTAGCACTTAAAGTTTTTCAACCAATCAGAATTAAGCCAAAGTTGAATAAAATAATATTAATGGCGGATTATGCCAGAAAAATAAAGCAATTGTGTCAATATAAATCAATCAACATATCATAATATATAATAATATATAATCAATATAAAATTATTGTGATACAAGTGGCCTTGTCCTCATGTTTCTAGGCGTAATCTCGTCAGCCTTATCAAACAGAATCATTTCTAGAACTAGTCAACCTTAACCTACAAAATGTTGGGCTAGGGCTAGGCGTAGGCCCATGGAGCTCTATATAGAGCTCAGTGCGTAGGCCTAGCCTTTCCTAGGCTGTCAGTGTCGTGCTAGGGCCTAGCTTTGGTATTTTGTTTTCATATGGAACACACTTCTTCCCAATTCTTAATTTTAGAGATTCATTTCTGATGGGCTACTACCTTTGGGTAGGCCTAGGGCCTACCCCAACTTTTTAATTCTGCGATGTGAGGGAAAAAGTAGTTTGGGGGGGAAGGGGGGGGGGGGCGAAGCGCGTATGTTTTACAATATGATCATTATTCATTATCATTATTAAAACATACGCGCTTCGCGCCCCCTCCCCCTAACCTACTTTTCCCATTGTTAAAAAGTTGGGGTATGCCAACCGAAGAAGTACCGTATCTTGTGACAGCTGTCGTATGCTAGGGCTCTAGAAACATACAATAGTAGGCCCTAGAGCCTATGTATGTATGTAAAGCCTTTGTAGCCTAGATGTAGGTTGGCCTAATTATTACGTCCTACAGTAGGCCTAAGGCTAAGGTTTAGAACTAATTATTTATTGATGTCCAAAGGCCCTAGCCTAAACCATAGACGAAACTTCACATAACCTCACTTGGAAAACAAAACAAATACACAACCTCACTTTTTTCATTGAAATCTATGGGGGAAAAAATAACGTAAACATTTAACAAAAGCAAAAAGTAACAACAGGATGGTTAAAACAGCATAGTATAATACATTTAATAGCTTTAGCTTTGTTTATTTAATATCCCTTGGCTTTAGCAAGCTTCGTGATAAGTTCTCACAAACAATTTTGTCAGTGACAACTTCTCACGTGAAATCAAATGACAACTCGCAAAATGGCGGAACAGAAAACAAAACTGCAGTTCTCATTTCATTTCACGTGACAAGTTGTCACAGTGCGTTATACAAAAAGGGTCCAGTATAGTAAGACCGACAGTGCATCTACCCCAAATTTAAGCTCCCCAGGCTGCAACCGCCAAGTCGAAATCGTTTTCAAATCCGGTACCAAACTAAAAAGACGCCGACAGCACTACAGCGACCTAGCGGCCGTTTAACACACTCACTGAACGCTCGGACGGTGGCGAACCCTAGCAGACATTACTTGAAGTAAACTTAACGCAGATAATTGCAATTAATAACATAATTATAAACAATGTGACCAAACTGTAAGTGACAATTAATGTTTTATGGCGTTATGCATCGAACACGTTAATTTCAAGAGGTAAAAAAATATTGCACTTGCATGGACCTGTAACTTATATGGCAGAGATTATCGTCTCTCTTTCAGCTGGGAGTCGTGGCGTACTCCTGTAATCCGGCTACCCGGAAGCTGGAAGAGAGGGATGACCCGAGGTCCTGTTTGGTGTGCGACGTCTCAGCTGATCACTGGGACGTCCGCACCTCCAGCCTCGATAGTTTGGCCTGGTATCTAGGGAAATTCGAGTTAAACTCGCTCCCGTATCAGCAAAAACGCCTTTGTCAGACCATCTTCTTTTGACTCTTTTCGACTTTTATTTTTTATTTGGATGAGCGAAGCGAAGCAATTCCACTGACCCCTCAAAAAATTTAGCTCCAATATTTTTTATTTATTTTTTTCTGTCTGTTCGCGCTCTACTGGGCAAACGGCATATGCGATCTTGATGAAAGTTGAAGGGGACCTTTGCAATCTCTGAACTTAGACTTGCCCCGTTTTTGGGTACAATCGAAGAAACATTCCTCATGAATATCGTACGTTTACGATTTTAAGTGCGATATTTTCGTGACATTTGGGCCGATTCTGACTAATCGGGTGGGGCTACAACGTTCATATTTTACGTGGACATTAAAGCAATGGTAATGTATTGTTTTCTGAAAGAAAAAGTTGAAAAAGTTAGCCAGAATCCATAGAATAAAGGTTTTAATATGAGTTTATTTTAGGTTTATAATAACAAGCAAGTAACAATATAAACTTGACAACAATCTCCTACAATGCATTCAAAAAGCACTTGCAAAGGAAAAGTGGTCCCACGCAAACTAAAAACTTACAAAAAAGCTCATCCATCAATGCGGCGGGACTTAAGCGTTTTCCTAGTGGATGAGCAAAGCGAAGACTTCAATTTCACTGACCCCCCAAAAAAATTAGCTCGGGTGTTTTTTTTTGTATTTTTGTCCGTTTGTTCGCTTTCTACCGGGCAAACGGCATAATATGCGATCTTGATGAAAATTTGAGGGGACCTTTGAAATCTCTGAACTTAGACTTGGCACGTTTTTGGGTAAAATCGATCAAATGTTTCTTAGATTATCGTACTTTTACGATTTTTTCCACGATTTTTAATGAAGTATTTTCCTTGTATTTGGCAAACGGCTACTCCGATCTTAATGAAACTTTATGGAAACGTTTAAAATCACTGATATTAACTATGTTACGATTGTAGAGACATTTGAAGAAATATTTCTTATAGAAATCGTACTTTTACGATTTTTTCCCCTATTTTTAATTTTATAACGAAACTTGAAAAAGTAATGAGAACCCATTAAAAACGTAATGATTGGACAGAAATATCAAAAAAGCTCATTCATCAACGTGACTGGAAAAAGCGTTCGCGAAGCGGCCTAGTTTACCTGCATTAGCCTAAAGTCAACGATGATTGGTCTGCTGAATATCATATGTGCCGGTGGCGGTAGGAACAGTAGTTGACCTTAGTTATGAGTTTAAAAGCTAACATGCCGATTCTCAAAAGAGCTATATCAACTATTGTCTACGTGAGTTTCCACATACACAATAATATTATATCAAATAGTTGTTCTAGGTGGCCAATAAAACAGTTCTAAAGCAAATGTAATAAAGTAATTGAAATTTGCCAAAAGTCTGCCGTAAATAACTGAATTAGAATATATTTTAAACACGATAGTGTCATTATGCACTAACATCTGAATTATGCACATATGTTTCGTCATTGACTTATGAAGTCTAGGGATTTCCTCTGATCCAGGATTCGGTTTTTCTCCAGCGTGTGTTTCTTCTACCTGCAATCTTGACATTTCTATCGTAATAGTTCTAGTCTAAGTCTGAAGGTAGTTGAAGATGAAGACATAATAAGCTGCTGCTTGACTCGACAGAAAGCAATCTGTGATAACACACTCACTGCACTAAATGGCTAGATTATCGCAACTCTCTACCTTCCAACTAAGCTTTATTTTATTAAAATAATATATTTCGTTCTTTGTCCCATCTTTCTAGATTGTTTGTGGCAACGCATTCCTATTCACAAAATCCCACCCTCTAAGGTTACGGCAATGTTATTGTTTCTCTTTGAAAGCAACGGTTATTGTCGGGAAATAAAGACTGTCTGTTGTTTCCTTCTAGTGCTGCGAAGCTCGTCGAAAACGAGCAGTACGAAATGTGTGCCATACACGACGGTATGTGGGGCAAAGGGAGGATTATGAGCATCAAAAGACGATGTAACAAGCATATATGCAGCCACCAGCCACATATATAGTACAGCTTCAATCGCGGAAATCGAGATGGCATTTGGGACTTTTCGTATTACTTTGTGGCTGCTTTTCTCACCACCAACATCATTTCAATCTGATAGTAAGGCGAGCAGACGAGAAGAAGCAATGTGTTCGAGGGTGAGAGTTATATTGAAGTTCACATAATATCTGCTTTAGAAAGCTTGGGAGATTCGTTGAGGAAATAGACAAAATATGAATATACCGTTAGTTGCGATTCCTAATATTTTCATATGACACTCTCTGTAAAGGCCCACATTTCAAACGATATGGTTTATTGACCTCTATTTATGGCCTTGAAAGTAATAACGTTTGCTACATTTATTGGTCTTTTAGCTATAAGCTAAAAGTGCTTCGTCCATTTAAGTACCCAAAATAAAGATTAACTTAATAGGGCCAACTGAATAATTTAAAGTATAAATTGATGTAACTTTTGTGCCACACATCATTAAATGTAATTTACCATTTTATCTTATGATTGTAATTAACAAGTACCAGAATAATAATTAATATGAGGTAACAATAGGGCTTGCAACACTTGGGATTTATGATAATTATGATATTTCGAACACCATAACATAAACTTAAATATTTTATAGGGTGGGTTTATAACCAGAGACTCTACTGCAATAAACCCATTCAATACTTCAAGATTGCTCCTAATTTTTTATACATTTTGTTTGTTTTTAATTTAAGACTTTCGCGTTCAGGAATAATAGATTGGAACATTTCGCCGAGTCCAATATATTTGATTGTTTTGACGTTTCAACCCAAACTTTGTGGGCTATCCCCAGAAAGAAAGTAATTAAACTACAACAAAATTACAAAAATATAATCCAGTAAAGGTACTATCGGTATAGAATAGTATTAGGTACAAGCAAATTCTTAATTAATGCGTTGGAGAAGATAATGTATAATAACATGCCTGGTGTATGCTTACCATAATACCAATTTACGAATACGTTATTGGGTTAACGTGTATGTCATTATTAGTAAAAATATTTTTTAACGCCCTTTATTTTATTAAAATGTTATTGTTACGGAAAACTGTATTTTTATTATTAAGTGTGTAGAGTAACAAATATACAACTCCAAATGAGGGATTGCATTAGATTGTAACGACTACGTCTGCCACATGCATAAGAATCAAGGAAGGACTCACCTCTGTAAGCAAACGCCTCAACTTCGCACAATCCAAAGTAGTCCTGGTCCCTTCTGTCGTCCCTGATGTAGACATAGCGCCCCCTGTGTCCTAGGCCCTCGTTGCAGGCGAAGAGGATGCGGGGGTGTTGGAAGCGTCCCTTGAATGTGGCGCAAGGCTTGTACAGGGCCTCACTCTTCGACAACAGCTGGATAACGAAGATCGTAAACTCCTGGTACGAATCTGAAATAGCCAATCAAATTCGATCACATCTTTATGCATAGGGTGCACGGCTCCGTTTGAAGGGAAATTTTACGACTCGCGAGCTTGACGATGCAAAAAGTAGCCTTATTTTGTAACCGGTATTTTTTTTTTATTGAACCTGTAGTTTATGCAGAAGGAAACGCGATCATTGAAAAACAGTCACCAACAGGACAAGGTAATTTCATAACTTTAATCAGTTCGTTTGGAGTGACGTTGGGTGTACGGGTAATTTCAGAGAACGAGCGAGTGATTTAATAACGAATTGAAAATTAAGTCATTCTTCGACACATATTATTTTATCAGAGGATTTATGCAGACAAAATTGTTCCATAAAGAATTTATTAATTATTCCCATAAATAAAATAGTCTTACGGGCTGTAAATTTCGTTATTTATGACCTCGTATAACGGTAGAATACGATTGGCTGGGCCATTAGGGCAACTGTTATTTGTTTAAGTATCGACTCCAGTCTTTACGTTTAATTGAACAAATTAAAACAATTTTTTAATTTCACTTGACGTCTATTGTTTGCGATATAATTTGGTTAACACGCTTGAGAAAACTCGCAGTAAATTGATGTCAGTAAATTGTAGAAATAAGATTAAAATAAACTAGTGGAACATGTATTTATTCTATAAATAAGTGTTTATTGGACATAACACGGCTCTTTATCAATATGTGTTTGTGATATTTCGATATTTATTCAAAAATCTTTTTCAAACTGAAGGTTGACAAAAGAAAATTAGCAAAAATCCATATAAACAAAATAACCATGAAACATCTGCCAACACATAATTTAGTTTTCTAAGTTAAATAACTACATTAATTTTCAAAATTACATCAATCAATAATAATAACTAATAGGATATAGTAGCTAGTAGGTATCATTAAATTATATATTAGAAACAATTTAATTTAATTCGCAATCGCATAAATCATTTCTACTTGATATCATAGTGAAGACCACCACTCACCAGACATAGTGTTTTGTGATCTCTCTTCTAAACTGTTACTGAATCATAAACCTAGTGATTAATAAACATATTATAGCCCTATCCGATGTCCTTCGAACATCTAGAAACGTTGCCCGGCGAAAATTTGACGAAAATAAAATAAAAACATGAAAAAAATAAAATATACAGTACTAGATGACAAAAAATTGGTGAAGATGAGAAAATTACAAGTTATTGACAACATCAAATATACATAACGTTGAATTGGATCTAGATGCACTAGGACAAAAAATATTCTATATAGGTGCACAATGTGCACTAGGAGTACTCATGATGTTAAAATTACATGCCTTCTTTAAACCTACTTTTATCTCTATTGCTTTGATGACATAAAGCAGAGGTGTTGTCCCAATTGATGAAATGGTGGTTTTCATAAACGTCCTCATAGTTTTAAGAGAATGTGTTTGTTTGGAAATCAAAATAGGTATAGTTTTGTATGCGATGTGTCAAACGACATTATTCAGATAAAATATGGCGCTGGATAAGAGTCCCCGGCTGAACTGAAGCAATAACGAACTAATGAGCAGTTTGTGTTAATTATTGCGACGTGACGTCAAACATATTGAAGTCAAACGAAGAGTTCACTCGCATCGGACCTGGCTACTTTCACATGAACATACTGCACAACCGAGTGCAATGCATTATTAATAAACTAGACAAGACGCAAGACCAAGTGATTTACCATCACTATAATTCATTTGTAACACCAACGTTACACAAATATTAAGCGTCATTATTTGTTGTGCACAATGTGCGGGATTACCTTTAGAAACATGCCACCTGTTATGTTTTTCGATATCAAACTACTTATTGTGAATCAGGATTAGCTAAAGATGAAAATTAATTATTTTACTCATCATTTAAATTATGCGTAGTTGGTTTAAAATGAAGATAGCAATATTATTATGAACGAAAAAAGATGTTATACCGGGTACAAAAGACACATTGCTTGGGATTACAATTTTCCATGAAGAGCCGTAAAAACGCCCTTATAGTTTAATGATGGATGAGGATTTAAATCACCCCACCTAATGGCCTACCGTGTCTCAGATCGGCTGGGAAGCCCTCTTTACATACTGCCTAGTTCGTCGTCGTTACGCGAGATCGAGACCTGGCTAAGTTAGTTTCCTTCCAGCCGACGATTATGCTCTCAGACATGTTCAAGTAACTTTTTAATAAGTTATCGCACAGCTGAAACTTGGGGCAACGCGATTTTGGAGACTCGTAACAACAATTTTAGAATGGATAGACCCTTCTACAAATGTAGGAATCTAACTTAAACTTTGTGCCATTCACTCAGCCAGGTCATTGTAAAGTTCGCCGAAGTATCAGTCGAGGTTCCACGGTTATAGTTCCCGTTTTTAGCTGAAGTGATCAAGTATTTACAGAGGTGTTTCAGTTACGGTAATTCCAGATAAAACCCTTAATTTTGTCTATTCCGTTTCCATTTGTTAATGAACTATTGCCCGCAATTTTTAACCAAATATCATTTAGTATAACCATAACAAACTTGATTATGTTTTGTTTCACAAAAATATAGGAGAAAAACACCCCCTTTTAAAATAAAACATTAAAAACTGCAATAGAAATCATGCATAAATACACATCCCTTCTTCAGCGTAGTGGTATAGTGAATTACGAAATCATTATTTTTTTTTTCAGAATAAAAGGAGAATCCCATCATCAATGACGAATTATTTTAAAGTTAATCCTCCAAGGTGATATTGTATAAAGTACGTTACGATGTTATATTAATACTGGAAGATTTGGTGGATGGGACCTACCTAGAAAAATTCAAATGTTGCATTTTCCACCGGGCCCAGATATTTTCTATATTATTTAACACTCAGTAAATTTATTACTAATTACCTTTTATCAAATAATTAATGTTGATATTTTGTGACTACCCCTTTGCATGCTGCCGCTGGAAGCCGGATTCCCCGCCGGAGCCGGACATAATGTCAAGTCGATGATTGATTCTTCTAGCCCCTCTATTGTTACTTGGTATATTTGTTGTTTTTGTTTTATACACCTTTTGATATTTTCAATATTTAATAGCCATCGTGAAACAAAAGAAACAATTAGGATGCAACAAGAGCGAAGTTATAAACAACTGATGCCATGTCAAAGAAGCTGGGTACTAGAAAGAAAGGGCATTATTGTATTGAGTAAAAGGAGAGCTATTATTGATGGGATAAACTACAAAGATTGAAATAAACACAATTTTCATTTGATGGCAGAAATGTCTGTGAAACACCTTTGACGATCAATTTTGATATTTTGAATTTATGGTATTAAATTATACGTTTATGAATTTTCGATTTTAAACCTGTAAAGACATATGACTACTTTTAATTTTATTTGTATGCTCCGTCAAGCAGAATAAAATGTCCTATAGGTCATAGGCTTTCTTAGTCAAACTTAGCTTCGACAAGTTGAAACAAACTTTTATCATCATCATTATTATTACATAGGTTAGCAATATTTTAAATAAACATTGTTACAACACCGCAGTCTGTGCCCACTATAGCTTTATGTTTTCCTCTTTTCCAAGTACTTGACCGTATTGCCACCTATTCTCTTAAGTAAAACAAAAGAAGTAGTAACTTGCAGGCAACGTTTTTCAAGCAAGTTCCTAACAACTCAAGATTGTATTATAACATTAGGGTCAAGAAAGTCCAGCTCGCAACCTAGGAGTCTCCTCTCCGAAGCTGATGTGACTGTGAGCTCTACTGACACCTGCCTGGGTAGGGTCGGGTATACATGTGAAACAAAGAATAAAAAGTTATGCCGTCTAAGAAATGATCACCAAACGACAATATTTAGCCGATTATGTATGACACGTTAAGGACATGCGTGTGAAGTTGCTATTTTTAAATTGTATTCAACCACGTGGTAAACATATACAGTTGTATATAGTTCCATGTATTTGATTGTTTATTATTTGATGCACTATTAGGTTATTTTTTTAATAGTTTCTAATTCATATTTCATAATATGAGATAAGTTTAATTTCAAACCAATAACATCACGCATTTTACGTGTAAACTGTATACTTATTATTTATTGTAATGCTTTATAGAAACCCAATAAATTAGAAAAAAAATATATAAAAATACAAAAAGGTATGACATATTTTGAACTATCGTTTTAGTGTAGTATCAACAGATCATGCTCTAGATTATGTGGTAAATGGGGAATTACGTGGTATGGGATAATAGCCCCTTTAATAAACACGAAATAGTATTTTTAGTAAAGGAGAATTGGTTTTATATTGCCTTGTTTTGTAAACTTACATCGAACTTTGTTACTGTTAATATTTTGTCTACCTCGGCTATTGTTGCTTGTTTTAATATGTTTTTGATTTTTTGATTTTGTTTGTATTAACCTGAGGACGGAAAAAGCTTTTAATTTTTGAAACGTTGATTAGTAAAAAATAAAGAGTTGCAAAGTTGTATCCAAAGTGTTTAAAATATAATTATATTGAAATACAAACTTTGTACCTAAAAGCGATTCCCAAGCAATTTATAAACTAGGTATTTAATGTATATCCTACTTACTATTAGTTAAATAAGTTGATTTGTTGATTAGGTTAGTCAATAAAACAACAATAATAAAATAATAATTAACTGTACGAACATAAAAAATGTGACGTCTACAATCTAGTTTACTACTTCCCATGAGGGCGTCATGTTTGGTTTTATCACCCTCACCTGTTATCCAGAGCAACATTACTAACGTTCAAAGTAGCAAGAGCAACGTATCATAGCTCTGTCGTCTACGTCTACTTAGTGATCTTGGTGACTATGCATGCACGGTCATGCCAATAACTTCTACCTTGTCAGACCTTGATTGCAAATTAATCACTTTTAATCCACATGTTTTAACCCGGAACTCACCGAGAGGTGCAATCCATAAATACGATATGAATCATGATTATAGAAACAATTCACCACATTTACTCAGGAAATCAACCAAAAAAGTGACGTCGTTTTTAATTTACATTTGATTGTAAACCGCATTTGCAATGGATTCATGAAAAATAACGCAGTTCGTTTATATTCAATACAATCTGGATTTCAAATGGTAATACTACTTACTATAAGCGATAAACCACATTTTACAATTTACATTACAATACATTTTACATTACACATTATTCATACAAAAAGCCTACGTCCACATTGTGATAATCTTTCAAAACTGAAACTCTTCTACCTCTACCAGAAATTCTGTATGCCGTCAATACCATGGTCATAATTCACCGTCAATATGCTCAAGATGTTCAATTTGTGGTAAATTAAATTTAAAAAATCGATGTTACTAGTTATAAGATAGTTCTTTATTGGACGTAACCCCTCTCCCCTCCCCCCCCCCACCGTTTTACAATAATCCTTGTATGACGATATAAATTTTATAAGCGTTGCTTATTCACGTAATCAACTCTATCATCGGCTTATTTATATAATTTTAAGTCTGAGACATAACGTTTATCAAACAACGGCCATTTATGCTTCAAACATTATTCTAAGTATTTTTGCTTTACGAGTGAAAACGTACGTATACGTTCGAACGTTTCAGATGATTGCAACTAAACGGTAACTTAATATATAAATTGTGTAGATCGAAACGTTAATGGAGAACCTTTTTATTGATATCCCCACTCCGTTTCGTAAGACTTTTTTTGTAAGACTTAAAATTGAGAGACAGAAGTCTTGACAGTTAGAAGGAGTAATATCCAATTCATGAGTCCAAATTCGTGAAATTTTTATTAAACCGCTTAACTTACGTTTTACAAAACTCATGTGAGTTGATTGAAACGTTGCGATCCCAAACGAATGTTTTCTTTTAAAATAACTACAGGCAGTTTCTATAAATTCCCAAGTTCGCAAAAATCGATTAAATTTAGAATATTTCACGAATTTTTCATTCTAAAACAATTAGATTAAAAAAGGAATGTGCGTACTGTATGCAATAGATCGTTCCTATATTAAATTTGACATGAAATTTAGCAGAATAAACCTAAAAGTAAAGCGCTTAAACTCGCCTGCGCGTTAACTACATTGCATCCTCTTCACATAACAGAAAACGTGTGTAGATTGAAGATCATATTTCTTGGAAATACAAAGATAAAATAATAATCTATAACACAACCGTCAATCTGCTCGTCTGTACGTGTATAACGTCTCACGGAAAGACAGAACATGACATCCGTTTGAAATGCGGTGTATTGTTAACAATGTCTTTCAACGAGGACCCTGAAGAAAGAAAAACGGGACCCGAGGGCCAGAAAGGCGGGGCTGGATTTACGAAAAGGGGATGATCTTCGTGTGTACAATCAATATAATATTCACCTAATTATTAAGATGCGTATTTTCTGACTTTATACCCACACACATTTTTTTCTTTAAACAATGCTCAAGAATAGTGTTGATTATATAATTGCATAACATTAATATCATAAATATAGTTGTGCGATAGGTATTCAATTAATAAATAGTGTGTATGATAATTATTATGTATATTCTATCGATGGTTGCTCCGTATTCATGTAGAAATTATGTTCGTTACAGCTATTTAGTTTATTTTTCGTTGCTCGTTGCCCGATTATTTATTGGCGGCTTAAACAATCCAATCTACTCGTTTGTAGTAAATAAGACGTTCAAAGAATAATTGTTATAATAAGGTAGCTTTTCAGTTTGTATTCAACACACATATTAAATAAAAGCGTACATTTTCCAATTGAAGTGAACTAAATAAAGGAAACAAAATCCATAATATATTTTGTTTGTCACGGGTCGTTCTTTGATCATATTCATTCAGCTATTGGGATGGATAATACTTTTTATAAAGTGCCGTGTGGTAGCCAGTGATAAATAACAAAGCGGAACGTGACAAAAATAATTGGACCAAAGTGGCTATCATTGTTTTAATCATCGCTTTATTCTGATTTCTATACTGACAAATTGGATGCCAAACATTTCTATGGAAGTGAAAACATGTACGCGTGCCAGGTTTTAGCTGTATATACCTCGGGTTTAGTTTTGTATTTTCTCTCAGTACTGGATCCTGACCAAAGATAATTAATATACTACACATTTAAGTAGTGTGCATATGATTTTAATACCTTGCAAATGGGTGTTAGATTTGACTAAATATCTGAGCAATTATATATCTACCCCGTGGAAATATGGAGATCGTTCTTGGTCTGTCATGCGTGTCTGCAACCTATAAACGCTAGGGGAACATTACCAATAATATTCGAATATATGTTATTGCTGCACATGGCAGTTGTCTTACACTCACAGAAGGAGTTAAGACAGCGCTCAAGATACGTTTTACATAAATGTTTCAGAATGTTGTTCGTGATCGAGTAAATTAAGGTTCTGGTAGGTGTATACTCTAAAAATAACAATAAATCATAATTTATATCTTTTGTGACATTTACGAAATATTTTAAACTAAACCTTCAATATCATTAGGTAATTGTAAATAACATTAGGTAAATTATTTGTTTTTGTTTATGTTTATATCTGAAAGTAATTATTACAAGTACGACGCATCTACAAATTTGTATTTTTCCAAACAGACGCGCCAGAACGCCAAATGTTTAAATAAATCGTCACGTGTGTAGTGTACGAAAAAAAGTTTTTACAAAATTAATATAAAACAATATTTTTTTAGTAAGATCATCATAAATAGTCTTTTGAGACAACCAAAACTATTTTTTACTATTTTTTCGACAATAAATTTTGTGTTTAAACAATTTTTGTGGATTCTTTTAGCTACAATTATACTAGTTGGTGGCTGATACTTCCACCATAGCTTACACTTACCCTAGACGTGTTATTTTAAAATGTATATCTTTAATATCTGGTTTATATTGATTAAATGCGTTTTCCGGTACAGTGTGAGTATTTGTACCAGCAAACACAAACAATCGTACAACGCAAGATATTATAAAGATACAAATTTCAAAATATTACAACTGTCCAAGTCAAGGGTAAATGTAAGCTACGGTGAAAATATCAACCATACAGCTCGTTTACTTTTTGCTAAAAAAATTCACAAAAATGGTTTAAAAAGTCGTAATATTGGGAGTATATGCAGTGACCAAAATTTAAAAAAATTGGATATTGCCTAACGTCTCATATGCAACTTGGCTAATCGAGACAAAAAAGAATAGTTTTTGGTAATTGCAAAGGACTAATAATGATGTTCTCACTCTAAAACTAACAATTGATAGTTATTTTGGAAAACATATTTTCGTGCCCGCCGTGCATATCCTTAAGCCGCGCATGCCGTGCATAACCCTAAGAAACCCGTCCGATGCATTAAATACGTCAAACAATTCCTTTTGTTTAAAAATTAAATCGTCCAAACGTTATTTTTCGTTATTACACATCGTTATAAAATAAAATTTGGATATTTAGTCTCGACATCTATGCGCCTCATTCGCCCTTATTACCCTTCCAGGGACAGCTCGCCCCTCTCCAGGTAAGTTACTAGGTATGTGATGTTTAATATCCAAGGGCCCTTTTTTGTAGAATTAAATCCTAGTATTCGCATTGTGACCCTGGATAAAACTTCAGTCAGGATTATCGAAGACGATTGTATACCGACTACCAACTGAATAGCTTAATACTTGCGTTGCCTTCTATCCAAGAATACTTACTTTAAGAGTTTCGAATCCAAAAAGTTTTGGGGATACTTAGCAACCAATTTGTCAGCCATCAGCTTGTAGGAGAACACAGTGTATAGCCAAATCTATCTTTGCATATATTTGTCCTCCGCAAGCCATTGACTCGCTTAGATTTCATATTATTCATACAATTAATGCAACAAATCCCATATTGGTCTTACAGTTAGCACGCATCTGAATACTGACTAAACCGCAAGGTACGAGGTTAAAACATATATGCAATGGTTCAATGAATCCTCTAGTCTACAAGCTCCATAGCAACGATTTAACATTGTTGTATTTAGAGAAAATACTACCATAGTACGAAACATAACTAAAGAAGATATATTCTTCAAGTCCACATTACGGTTATGTAGCCAAATTGATTTAATTATTAATACATGTTTTTATTTGGTATTTATGTATAATTAGAGAGAATTAGTTTGGTCTTATTACCATCATTTGAATAATTGCACACAGTATCGGTGGGTTGATGAACTACAGAGATATTTTTCAAGTCCACAATTATGCATCACGTTCATGTAGCAAAATTGATTTTATTATTAATACATGTTTTTATTTGGTCTTTATGAATAATTAGAGATAATTACTTCGGTGTTATTACCATCATTTGAGTTAGACACAGAACACAAACAGTATCGGTATACGTTCCTCCGAAATGTTATTAAACATATTAGGTGTATCAGATCTTGCTATATGTAGTAGGTGTAACAAGGGTAAAACCAAAATAAATTGTAATTACCTACCTCTGCTGTAAACAGTTGTGATTTACATTAAGAAGGTATAGGACATGTGTTTTAGGCAAATTGCTGTTCGCACGGCCGATTGACACCACAGGTGTTTGAAATTTTGAACATATGTCACGGATGTGGAAATATAGGGCTCAGCAGTAACACATTTCCAAATTTTGTTTCAAAATAATTTATAAAAAATAAATAAATTTTCACGAATTTTGATTTTGTTAAAAACTAAAAAATTGACTATATTCGCTATTTTTTTCTGGCTGATTAAGACATATTTTGAAAATCTACAATGACCACCGGGTCTCGGTGGTCTAGCCGGTTAAGGCGCCTATCTGAAAAGTGGGAGACCCGGGCTAAGAGCCCCGGTCGGGATGTATTTTGTTAATTTCTAAATTGTATTAAATATTAACAAATCCACCTACGGGAGTGTTTCCCGACGAACCAATTCGAGAAATACAGTAATGGTGTAAGTGCCGGGTAAAGAATTTTTAAATTATCTGGGGCGCTAGCCACTCTTCCTTACCATGGGTCAATAAAACATTATGTATCATCCTTGTTGACGGGCAATGCTAGTTAAACAACCGCTTGTGAATCGGACGTCGTGTTCGTTTGTTATCGTCAGACGTGACACACGCACAGACGGACTGACATACAGAAAACTGATGCTTATATGGGAGCTTTGCACCCTAATACTTGGTATTAAGTTAAGATAGTACATTGTATAGGTGAGGATAATAATATAGATTTAATCATCATGTTTTGTGACTGATTTTAATAAAATTTCGCTGTAGTTTTTATAAAGACACCATGAAGGATCCTGGAATCATAAAATGCTTGCACGCGTTGTTAGATTTGATATTATAACTGAAACATTAATAAGTAACGATGTAAATAGTTATTCGAGTATTTAAGCGTTTTACATATTAGCGTCCTATACCAATCTTTTAAATAAATATTGATGCGGACTTATTAAATGTAATATATGTGTGCATGTTGTATGTAGGGCCAATGTATCGTGAACCCATACACTAAGGCGAGTTGGGTTTTTGTAAAGTGCAAGCAAAATGAGGATTCGCGCTACCATATTGAACCATCCCGTATTTCATGAAGTATTGTCTCAAAAATTGCATTTATTTCATGTGTACCATTTTCCTCCAAATCGTTAACAATCCGACCATAATTTAACTCTTATCTGTATAAAGTTACCATTCGTTTTATGCCCGATGATTCTATAATGAGATATTTGTCACAACGATTTAACTCTTTGAAAGTTTCAGTTATTACCTTTACCGTTCATCTCTAAAAGCAAAGAAACGAGAAACTTTCATATTTTGACAACTATATTACGTATAAATATTCCAACTGAGACGACGAAGTGCACTGAAAAGATTCAATGGATAAAAATTTCTAGTCCCTACTTATTAACACTCATTCACGATTCAATGCATGCAAAACTTTTTCGTTTGCATAAAGTTAACAAAATATGAACTTCTTTATTAAAACGCGGCGTTTCGAAGGCACCTCACTGTATAAGCGGGGTGAATGATGAAGGCGATCAGCTGTCTTCGAAACGTTGTGCCACGCAACTTAAGTTTGTCTCCCATTTTACATTATAATTCGGAAATGGTTCCACAACCTCAAAATACATTATTAATTGAATGCTAGTTGCTACATTGTTATCACTTTCTGGAAGAATAAGGATAACATCATACCATAATAATTTCCATTCCGAAGTTTGTACCTATATTTCTTTAAGGGAAAAATTCAAAATTGTAAAATCAAAGTTTTAAAGTAAAATACCATGTTCATTTGTAGAGATATTATATGACAACATAAATATTATCATTTATGTGCCCAAAACTACCTAGCCAAGTCAAGTGTACACATGTGCACTGGCAGACGGCCGTACAAAGGGAGTTTTTTCTTTCAAACAAATCGACCATCTTCTCTTAAAGGGGCCCGTTTCATGTTTCCCTCTTCACAAATGTATTCCAATTCGTTTGAATATAAAAATAAACTATTGTAAATTATTGTACGATACACATTTACACGACTGTAACGTTTTATCAATAAAAACACCCACCCCCGAAAATTCTCCGAGCCGCTGAGATAACGCAGAACAAAAGAAGGCTACTCGAACTCGATACTGTATTTAACACGTATGGTAGTGTTGGTAAAAGTTCCACGTCGCCAGTAGCAAGGTCGTAGATGCTGACAAGAGAAACCACATTACATGGCGGATAAAAGTGAGCCACTATGTGATCGCGTTCGGTCCATGTCGAGGAGGATTTTCATATTCACTCACAAAGGTAAAATAATCCTGTATGTGTTGCCATAGTAAATCCCAGCTACAGGCAGCAACGCCATTTTTATATTTTTTACAATATTTTGAATAGTGGGGTTGCGAAGCCCCTCTGCCTCTACTCACTGAATGAGCCCCTTCACCGTTTGATCTGGCGCACCCTACACACAACACAGGATACTAGGAGAATTTGAAATTATATCCGGCGAACGTGAGTAAATTACAACCGAAATATCAGAGTTCGTTATTGAAGATATTTTAGTAAATCCTGTTAATGAGTTCGTATTAAATTTCAGATAGGAGCACAAGAAAATATTTCTTGGAACGATCTGAAAATTGAATTAAAGAGTGTGGTCGTGCCTCTTTCTCGTGATTTTGGGCGTTTTAGGGTTGGCGCGTACGAGTCGGAAGCTAGGGTAGGCGCGCAGAGGCTGCCGGGTAACAATGCGTGGTTATAAGCCTGACAGGGCAAAATAAGATCACATTAGCAAACATTAGAAAATATGTCCAGTTTAGAATCTTAATTCCGTTTGCATTTCGTTCAGACCATTTTGTATGCTTGATTATTGTTGATGGGTCATTATGAAATGAGAAATCGTTTTATTTTAAAATTGGGTTCTTATTGAATCCAAATTTGGATTTTGTTTTTTCATCCTTTTGGGCATTTGGCCATAACTTCTCCGGAATTTGTACAATACAAAATTCAAATTGCATTTCACTTCGTAAATTTAATTGGAACAAGATAACAACGGAAAAATTTTGTTTGTTGAAATTTACAGTCAGTGCCTACTAAACTTTTAAGAGATAGTTTATCTGAAGGGTGCGTCAACCGTCACTTTTTGTGAAGGGTGCTCGCTGTAGGGTGTTAACTAAATGTACTTGGGGTGACCATCTTCAGGTGACTTACATAGTTACTAAGGTTTATGGTAGTTTGGAAAGGAATGTCCGAGAGCTGTTTAGGATGACTCCCCTTTACAAAACCTTGGAATGAACTTTCAGTCAGGATCGTTGGTGGTAGGGTTCTAGCCGTGACCAGCGAAATCATACTACCTTGCCATACGCATGATCTATAACCGTTATAGGTCATAATGCGCCACTTTAGCCTACCCTAGGGGGTACGGGAAGGACAGACCCGTGCTGGACAGACCCAGCCAGAGGCAAGGGCAAGGGGATGGGGGGTATCATGAAAAATGACCCTGGAAGATCACTCAGTATAAACCAGGATAAAGATAACTCAGCCACTTTGCCACCTGGTATCCCACATGTTGGTGAACATATTTTATAAAAATAGTAAACACATCCCATTAAGCAATCATCTTCGTGTCAACTGCAACTTTCTTCCCAAATCTATGAAACGCAATACGCGTTTTATGTGATTGTTTACCACCGTCCGAGATTGTGTGGAGAGAATGAGAAGGAATAATTCCGCCGGTGCATAAAGTACAAGGTTGTAGTAAGACGATTGCTAGTTAATCAATATTTTATTCACGTATTAGAGAATAACTACTTACCATTTCGAGTACTACTAATAATTTTGCTAGTTGCTAGTTTATTCCTAAAAGATCAAGGGAGAAATGTAAATTCTAAAATTCTTTAAAAAAAATACGAATTCAAATGGTTAAGGTAGATAGCAAATTTTTTTGTCTCAGCATCTTGCCCTATCAAGGGCAATGTTTTCTTGTAGACTTCTTTGAAATTTTGTAATAAGTAACAATACAAATGAATAGTTTTTAAAAAACATAGAAAATAGCAATTTATCCATCAACACGACTGTAAAGAGCTATTGCGAAGCCTCATAGTAAAAATATGTAAATTTACAGCTGCTTATAAGCGTTTGCATTAATTCGACGATAATACAATAAGTAAGAAATTATGTGATGTGAAAATGAAGGCGCATCAAACAGCAATACGATTTTGGATGCACCGGCAATCAAGTGAACAAATAAGAAACATGAAGGTCATGCATATCCATTGTTGATCGCCATTTATCATCGGTTCACATGACCTCAGGACCGTCAAAAACCATGCTACCTTCTTTCTATGAATGCGCCTCTATTTGCCACATAGCTAGCATAAACTCACATCTCACAAGTCGAGGAGTGGAATATTAAAGAGGTATTTAAGAGGTACATAATGTGTCAAATAATTACTTTATTCAATTAAGATCTAACCATATACCTCTTTTCTACTAACGTCCCACCACCTTCTTGAACAATATCAAACATCCCAAACAACTTGTCTTGGCAAATAAATTCGATTTCAGACCATCGCCGTGATCAATTTCAATGTGATTCCTCAACCTAGGTTTTTTTCCATAGCTTTAGAGATTAAAAAAACTATACCCACTCAATCTATTCTCAATTAGATTCTAGGAATTACAGTTGCAAACAATTTATTCTCAAAACATTTCGTCTGACGGTACGGTACGGTAGTAAAATAAACACATCGCATCTGAATTTTTGACACTGACTGCGAAAAGAAATCAATTTGAAAGTGTTCGATTACACCAGATTTGGGTCAAAACACCCAATTTTGAACAAATATACTCTCGATTTCTCATCTCCTAATGGCCCTCTACTTTGGAAAAATCATTGTAAAAATGGTCTAAACAAAATGCAAACGGAAATGCGATTCTAATTTGTACTAAAAATGGTCCACTGTGTTCTTCAAAACGTAAATTGTGGTTTAAATGGTCATTGCTTCTCCTGTGCCAACCAACTACATGGCAGATAAAATAAGGGTATTTTAATTATTTTGAAGTATCTAAGACTTTATTTAAATGTTTGAAGATATCTTTTAAAGTTGAATTGAAAAAGAATGTATTTGATTCGAGTAATCTTGATAGAAAAGCATGTCAAATGCTATTTTCATCGCCTTAGGCGTTTCATCTAAGTGGGGTGTCATAACCATAAACTAAGATACGAGTCACCCTATACATTTTTACACAATTTGTTTCGGTTCTTTTTTACGATCATACCTTATCGAATTCTTGTTAAACAAGTGATGTGGTATATTTTTTATCGCAAATTCGAACGCTGAAAGTGGTTTAGAATTACATGAAAAGGGTATCAGATTATTAAGGATCAGGTAGGCCATGCAGGCAACTGTTTCTGAAAAGTTACTGAATTATTAACTTCTCTGCTCTAGTATACAAACCTCATTTTGATTAATTCTGTACGTGAATATTAAATGAGAGCCCTACAGTGAACTCACAAAGCAAGTTAATACTATGGGATTTTAAAATGTGTGTGTATATTCGTCTGGATATTCACAACCCAGGGTAATGGATAAGGTGGGGTTATACATGTTTTGGCGGGGGTCCTAAGGATCGTCTTTAATTCTACACTAGGCGATTGATTATTTGGTGAACCGTCTTGTACTACACAGAATAGCTAATGAGATGGAAAGTGAGGGAGTAGGGGGATAATTTATAAATGATGATGAAGAATGGAATTTCGCAACCTTATAGTGGATGTACGTCTAACAAATTACTGCTCTCGTTACAGCTGAAATTCGTCACCTAAAGAATCGAAACAGCATTGAAAGTTCACTTGGAGGATGTGATGTGAGCGATCACCACCCTCAACAGAACTAGACGCCTCTTGTTCTTAAGTAAATCTTTCGTCTTTTTCATGGCGTAAGAAATATATAAAAATAATTAAATTCAACCAACTTTCCAATACTATTCACAGATTTTCAGGCCCCCCCTCTTTTTTTAAAGTTACACAGTTTCGGTGTTGAATAGGTTCTTACATCGATTCCAACTGAATTGTTATCCAGTTCGAGTTCAGTGCTCGCCTGTATAGTTAATTTGAGCAATCTCCGTAGCATGCTAACGACAAACAAAACTCATACAAAATTAATTGATATATTTTTAAAGGCATTCATATGCATTAAAAATCGAATTTTTCGTTTCTATTGAACAGAAAATGTGTCGAAAGAAACCTGTAGAACGATTAAAAATTAATAAAACGTCTATACCCTGACGGATGAGGTTACTACCAAACCCCCGCATTATAGAAAACTAATATTTTGTTGACATATTGCTGGTGAATATTATGCCACTTCTTCTGTGGTTATTTATTTTTGACATTCAAATTTACATATCCGTGGCTACCGTTGAGAACATTTATGTTTTCTCTAAAACTATATGTTCAATAATACAATTTTTGTTTTTGTTTTGAAAATCAGTTTTAATAACCAAATAGAATGATGCTAAATAAATAAATAAATACATAAACACATAAATAAATAAACGTGTCCTGGTTAACAGCTGTTTTAAAGGCAACACAAACACGCATATTATCATTTGTTACTTACGTCCAGCATTTGCATTTGAAAGTTCAAAACATTTAGGTAACAACAAAAGTAATTTTATCTCGGAAAAAATATCGGTTCTCAGAAATCAGTATTATGTTTTGTTATCGCACCTGATACTGAAAACCAAGATAATTATTGAGGTGCTCATTGCTTCAATTAAGCATTATCTATTATTCGCAATTGTAACATTTTTGTTTTATCTCTGTTATGACGTGATATTTCCCAATATTGTCACTATCACAGTTTGCAAACAGCTCTGAGAGTGAAGCTGAAAACATAACTTGAGACTCGACAGATCGAGAATTGTTTTCGTGATGTACTTTTTATGTCCGCTTTTTATTATTTCATATACACCATAATCATAGTCTTGAATAAACTGTACTATGCTATTGACACACACGTCAGTAAGAGACATGGTTTAATATAACGTCATCTACGCCGTCTACCGCGGAATGCAGACAATATAGAAAAGACAATATTTAGTTTACATAGAATATTTGTACGGGTTCCGCAGTTTTATTTTGAATACCAACATTTCATAGAGACTGTAATATGGGTCGTATAATTTTATGAGCTATATCTACAAGGTCGATAAAACACTCACTTATTTGCTTTAAACAAATACTGTTTATTTAATAAACATTCCCAACTCAATCCATACTTCCAAACCAAACACCATCTCCTTTACTAACAATCAAAACATGAACCAGCCCTCTAACAAACCCTGACCCATTGATCATCAACCCCAGACCAAGGACCAAGGATCGAACCAGGGTTTCTCATCACAAAAACGATCTAACTTTAGGTTTGACCGAAGATATTGAAGAACAATCAAGTAGGCCTCCCTACTCATCCAGTTTGAGAATCCACAAGGCGAATGTGTCACCCCAGAGCCATATTACTCCCCTATCATGATCTTTATCCCATCACATCTTTTCACCCCGTTCCTTATAGGAATCAGTTCAATATATCCAGACAAGAATCCCTACGACTTCTTATCCTCGCCTTATTCGACACATTCTTCTTGCCTATGCCACGTGTCAACCGCCCTCTAACCCACGTTCAATCTCGTGCAACTTCTGAACATACGTTTTGCTCAGAATATTTCCTGAATCCCTAATATAATCTAATCGTGCTGTCCCGAATCTGTTCTTTGACAACCCTCTTACTTGATCTCATCTTAATGGCCGAGTATAGCACTAAATACCTCTTCAATGTGACATCATGTACAGAAACTCTGCGTTGCACATGTCGAAGCTAATACAGTAGTTAAGAGCAGAATCAGACTTCGAGAAGGATGTCAAGAAGTCAATCAAAGATCTTAACACAGTAACATGGCGTGACTTCTTATGTTTGTTTCGTTTTTTTATGGTGTTTTTTCATAGTTTGTTTTATTGGTTTTATGCCCTGTCTTCTTGAGAATGAAAGCCAAGTGTTCTGAAACGTCGAAGATGAAATAAGTGTTAAAACTTATGACGCGTGATTATTTCCGTCAAGTTATAGCTATCATAAAAAATGGATCAGGACAGCCAACATCAAAAATCAAATATATGTTACCCCCCCCCCCCCTCCTTGCCTGATGTGGACACATCTTTTCAAATATTGCTATTATCACACAATATAAATATGTTTAACCTTGTTTTAACAGTAGACGACTATGACGCAGTTATGATGGTACTTTAGACAGAAATTAAGAAAGTGCTTGGTAATCTAACAAAGTTTCAGGAGACTTCCACTCATGTTCATGTGCCCTAGCGATTTCTTCCCTGACTAGATTGTGTGTCAGTGTCTGACGATAGAGACGGACAGCTCCAAAAATTCCCACAAGTTGGTGTTAAAAATATAGACCTAGGTTAGTTGTTTAATGCAATCGTCTACTAACATATATCCGGGTCAAATAGATTCTGAAAATGAAATAAATGTTTATTTATGTTTTGTCTGAAGAGGGAATGGGACACATTTGGCTGTTAGCAAATAGCTATTCGCTCGGCCAAGATGCATCCGACGTATATGAAACTTTGCAAAGTTGTCAATAAAGCATACATAGACAGCCCTGTGGTCATTGATTTTCCAAATTTTGACTTAATCCAGTCAGAAAAAAAATCACGAATATGGTTAATTTTGGAGTTTTTAACAAAATCAAAATTCGTGAAAACTAATTTAATTTTTATAAATTATTTTAAAACAAAATTTAAAAATGTGTTAGTGCAGAGCCCTATGATTCCACATTTGTGACATATGTTCAAAATTTCAGACACCTGTGGTGTCAGTTGGCCGAGCGAACAGCAATTTGCCTAAAACGCATGTCCTATACTCTCTTAATCTTCCGTGATTTGCTTACAGAAAATATTACGAACAATGTTTAGAAAAAGCCATTATTTTTTAATAAAGCAACAAAAGCATTATATACATATATCAACAAAAAATCACACTACCTTGCAAAGGCATTTGACTGTGTTCTACATAATATAATAAGAATACTTTATAAACTGGAGGCAATCAAGTAAAAGGAAACTTGTAGCAATAGTTCCATTTGTTACCTTTAAGAGATATTCACCCGCTAAACTCAAAAAATATATTTCATTCAGCCTAACTAGTTATGAATTTAGAAATTAACAGAAAAATTATTAGGTCCACCAAATTGTCAAACTAGGTATTTTTCAAGCTAGGCCCAATCGGCAAAAATCACCCATAAGAAATAACATGAAACGATTTTTATGCCCCGTGACCGTGGATGATTTTGATTCCAAAAAATATTGGCCATTATTGACGTACTCGTCAGCCTTTTCTGTAAATCCACTAAATTTTCTTTTGTAATTTGGGCAAGTAGTTCGGTCAAAACATTACAAGAAGGGGTGTGATTTTGGAATACATATTTTTGCGTGTTTGTGAGTATATTTGTGCACAGTTTCAAGACACGATGATATGGCAATTTTAAATTGGTACGATGCTCTAGTATCTATGTGGAACAAAAAAGAAGCAAGTTTAAACCGATTTTAGAAATTTTCCCAAAACACCAATTTTCGCAAATTTCTGGATCAAAGAAATTTAAAATTTCGCATAAAATCACAGTTACAAGATATAATTTTTTAAACGGCCATTTTAGTGTAGTAATTTGCAAGAGATTATGTGGTAAAAAAATATCTTTTTGGGGTAATAGCCCCCCAAAACACTATCTTCAGGGGTGAAAAATCTGTAATGGTTAACGTGACATATGGTATCCCTCAAGGTTCGTCAATTGGCCCACTCCTATTTAATGAATTTAGGTTTGTCCTTACAAACTCTGTCAATTGCCTGACCTGGAACCGAAAACTGATGATACTGACCGTACTCTATGCCATCTTTGAGTTGGAAGATTGCACCATACTTCAATAAGATCTTGCTAATTTAGAGACACGGCAAGCTCTTAAAACAATAGTGATCCACCAAGCCCACATTTCTGCCAAGATCGCTAGCGAGTATTACTTGAACGGTAGGTATATGCTCAAAGCTCGTAACAATACTAGTCCTTGGTTTGACTAACAATGCCCTCAAAGCGAGCTTATTCTTAAAAACTATGTAATCATATATGTAGATTGGCACTTCTTTATAGTGACGTGGTGGTTTTAACGCGCCCTATTGATATGCTAATATATGTATCCGTTCTTTAGAGTTTAGCGGATAGCAATGGCGAAATCAATCGTAGAATCTCCAAACAAAATCAATTGAAACCGAAAAAGAAAGTGAGAATATCGATATTTGGTCCCATCTCTTGAGACTCAGTTTGTTTTTATCCAAACCGATCCATAATTGGTCAGCATTTTCACACATATTCTCAGTGCACTTTCAGTTCGTCTGAATCGCCACTTGTTATTGCCAGGGAGTTGCTAGTACAGTCTAGGCTTCACCGCGCAGATTGAGCCTGCTACTTGAAGTGGGTAATACTGCCGCGGGGCGACCGCGATATTGGTCACTGTACTTCACGCACCTATTTCGAAGGGTGGTGGATTTGTCCTAAATAATAAATGAGTGCGTTCAAAAGAAATCATTGAACCATGCTGCGTACTCTCTAGAGTGTAGCCTGTAGAACGTACTCGCAAGATACTTTGCTTGTATTGCATTATATTGAATGGCTGACCATCCAATCCGAGCTTCGTTGATCCACGGGAAACATTGAACCGATAGCCAACTGGCATCATACCGTGTTTGTTTGCACATTTTGTCAAATGTCAACAGATTTCGTTACGGGGGATATTTTGCGCGATGTTGCTGTCGAATTTGTTTTCAATGGGGCGATGATTGAGATTGTAATGAGCTGCGATCGATGTGATCACTAGCTAACCGGCGTTAATTCTCTGCGTGCAACGTTGTGTTACCGTATAAGTGATGAATTCAAAGCCCGCATGTAGATATTATTCAACTCTATGCTCTGCACCGTGCACAAGTCATCAAGGCTATACCACTGCCTTACTACTTAGTCGGCAGTTTCTACACCCACTTTATAATTTGAATCCGTTTGTACTCCTTTGGTATGGTATTAAAAATAGCGGTGCTCATGTAGTTAATTTTTTAAATCAATACCAAGAATTGAAATTCCGTTTTGCATGACATAACGCTCAACGTGGATTAATTAAAGTAAGCGCACGCACGGTTCACATAACTTATGTAACGCTTTTTCACCAATCAAGAACAAGGAAACAATAAATACAATTAAGCGGAACCTTTTGGTTTGAATCAAGTGCTGGAAAATGTAGCAATATATTACATGGTCATATTACGCGTTTCCGTATAAATAAAAACAGATTGTTGATTTTGGCGCCGTACACTGCCAAAAGTCAACCGTATGATTGCCATCACCCATCAGTCATCACATTATCAGTCATCAGTAGCTACTTTTTTAAAGTTTTTTTTGTTTTTGATGCTACAAAATGCTTATTTTAACGCGGCAAAATGCTAATTTTACTAAACCTATTGAGAACTAGTTTAGCAATGTATTCAAGATTTTTATGTGACTATATTGAATTGAAATGTTCCTGTAAGTCGTCATTAAACCATTAGAAGTGCAAGAAACTCCTCATTTAGGATTTTGGTGGAAAGGAAAAAATAGATGCTACAAAATGCATAATTTGACAAAATTAGTGCTACATATTCTAAATTTAAATGCTAAAAAAACGTATCTATAGTCATGTAATCGTGATCGGTCGTAAGTCGTGAGTCAACAATATTCATGCATCGTTCATGAACAGCGCAGTATCAGCTCATCTCAGTTCATTCCATACTATCCTGTCTCTACACCTCTCACACCTCTAGATCTTAACATATTCTCCTTTCAAACTCCCTTGAGGCTCGTTTCCATGTGAATTAACCACATAAACTTCACCATTAAACTGTCCATTAAGTTTCGTTGTAATGCCTTATACAAAGAACCAGACATAAGTATAATAGCTTTCATGCATTGCAGCTTGTTGGTTTTTAGTGAGTTTTTACTTCTCGTCAGGCGGCGAGTTTGCTTATTTCTTTGTAAACATTCCCAGCTACCGAAGATGAAAAAGTGTCACGTTGTCACTTGATTATAACTGCTCGCTTACGCTAAGGCAAACTCACAAAAGATTTACGCTTATAAGAAGTACTATGCTTGCTAGTATGTATATTGAAAGGAATACTCCTTGTTCTGTTATTTAATACCAATTAAATAACAATTAATGGAGCAATTTTCTTTACATCTAAATTGGCATTAGAAACATTTTTTTTGTTGAAGGCTCGCTCTAGGTTACACATCAGTTTACTCAGTGTGATCATCTTCAGGTGACTAATTACGTAATCAGGTTATTTAGGTAGTTGTGAAGGAATAACGAAGTTATTAAATAAAATCAGTCAAAGCACTAGCCTTTGACTGAGGAAAACCTGAGAACAAACTTTCAGTGAGTATTTCCGGTGGCTGGGTCGAACAGTCGACCTCTCAATAAGAGTTTCGTGGGTAAGCTATGCGCTACGTCTGGCGTCGAGGTGAGAAAAACTTAATGAGTTTTCAAAAAATGGAATCAATAATAATTATTAATTAGTACGTTCGTCGAATCTTTCTTCATTAAAGAAAATTAAAGAAATAATTTGGCAATCTGCATTTGATATGGATCAGTAGAGAAATGTTGATTAATTATTTGTGAGTGGGGATGTCACGAATAGGCCTATAGATGACGTTGATACTTTTTGTATATGCTCGTACGTCGGGTGAGTAAACAAATCTTCGCTTTAAAAAAAAATAGCGTCAGGGTTAATGCAGGGCTCACATCTATATTTTTCATGCTTTTATTATTTAGATATTATTGATGTAATGTTGAAATGATGTAAATAATTTATCATCCTATAAAAATTAACAAGTAACTGTGCAAATGGCAGCATCAATAGCTTTATGCTAAGCTGTGATCGGCTAAGAAAAAGTTTTTCGTTTACGTAATGGACGAAGTAAGAGCGGCTCTGTCGGCTTTGCGTATACTTTCACTCGGGACGCTTGCGCTTTACTCGTAATATACAGCGTTCAAATCGCTTATCATAATAATCGTTGCACCGAGGCTTGCCGAAACACTCAAAGGCTGAGTAGGAACTCAATGGATTTTTTCTTTGAAAAAAAATGTTCTTTTATTGGCTCGAGCAAACAACGTCAAAAATGAGAGAAAATGGCTCAATCTCGAGGAGTGCGCGTACACGATAGCCCATTAAAGTCAAGCGCTAATCAGCTAAGACGTTCGAGCTTAATAGAGGACTGAAAGTCTTTATCATTATATTTTCTCCAACGCCCCAGGAGTTTTTTCCCCAAAATAATCTCGTGGCTCAACTACATCAAACTTTTACCATCCCAGTGCATGTGTGTGCTTTTTATAGCTGTTTTAAGCGTGCCTAGCTTTTATAAGGTAGAACCAGAAGTCGCAATTAAGACCAAAGTGACGCCATTACAACTTTGTCTCATCCGGACAACTTTTCAGTTTCGTACATACGGTTAGTGCTATTTATGCAGTTTCTTAGAACAATCTTAATCCCGATTAGAGGTAGAGATTTAAAAATAAAGCTCCACATACATATTTAAATTGTTGTTTAAGTCATAGTGTGTCTACTTTCCAAGTACATAATTAATTGTTCTAGGCTTTGTTCAAACATTTAAGAATTGACATTATTTACGATTTGCGTTACTATTTTATGGATATTTTACACTTGTTATCAGCTTTTGTTTTGACAATGTTTATATGTAAACCAAATAAATATTTGCCAGCAAGTAAACATTAACATTCTGTATTATAAAAATAAGTATCAAATGCTGTATCAACAACTTGAAGAATAAGATTCGTTGTTATTTAGTCACGATCAATGAAGTTACAACCATTTTGTTTCGATCTTAACGATAACTGTTGTATGTTAGGCAAGGCTGGCCATAGAATCAAAACTTTAACAAAAATACAACATTCTTATTATAACATTACGGACGTGAGTCACAATGTCAACGTCAATGCTGAGAGTTGGGAGACGTACCTAAGAACATCGAATACATTTTCAAGCATGCACATGGATGGAGACATTAGGTTTCGATGGACGGCACTGATGGAATAGTTTATGAATGAATGGATCTTTAGATAGGTGGGTGGTTGATGATCGATAAATGGATAGCGATATAGATGGATTGTTCGTATGAAGATAAATGAGCCAACTGACGACTGACGTATGCCCATGACTAAGATAGCTCTATAATCATTCTGACCAAAAGTTTCAATATTAAGATCAAAGGGTGTCGTTAAATGCAAGAAATGTGTTCTTTCTCTACATTGGGAGTCAAGTGTCACATTCTCGCACGCACGAGTTGGTTTATGTTCCTTCCATTATTAGGTGTATGTGAAAAATCCAAGATAAAAACCGTTACGCTTTTAATTTTATATAACGATGTTATTTTTATCTCAGTCCGTTGAATAATGTATTAAAAATCATATGAGACATACAAATTTGTTTTTGCGTTAGAAAATCAATATCATGTTAACCTACTTTGCCTTCCACGATATAATAGAAGAATGTCTTGAGGAATGAGCATATTATTACAAAAGTCGACCAGTCCACATCAAAGAGGGAGATGTTAGTCGAAATGACAGTTTAATATTATCATCTCGCCACGGCCAACCGTTCTTCCAACCCAAGTATATTTATTAGTTGCGTAATCAAAATAACATTTCAAAAGTTACCCACCTTCTTTTGTCGTTGTTCATAATATATCAAAATAAACTATTTACATCATTTTTGGCTAGTTGACATTTCCATTTTCACTCGAAACTCAAGCATATTATTATTGTTATTATGATGACTATTAATTTTAATTATATTATATCAACACCAGTTGAATAAGGAATAGTTTCAAATAACAGTTCAGACAATAAGAAAAGTGTAGTAGCCTGACTGCTTGCATATGATTATGGGTGTGACATGTGGGTATGTGTAGAGTGAGTGCGAGTGAAGTGTGAGTATAAGTGTAGGTCGGTGTGAATGTGAGTGAAGTGTGAGTGTAAGGGTATGTGTGGTGTGAGTGCGAGTGAAGTGTGAGTGTAAGTGTAGGTGTCGGTGTGAATGTGAGTGAAGTGTGAGGTGTAAGGGATTTTGGTGTGAGTACCGAGTCGAGGCGAGTGAAGTAGGTTCGAGTTGAATGACATTGTGAAGTTGAGTGTAATAGGTATGTTTGGTTGTGCGTGCGAGTGAAGTGTGTGTAGGGCTCGTGAGAGTGGTGAAGTGTGATGCAATGGTATGTGTGGTGAGTGCGATGAAGTGTGAGTAAAGTGTAGGATGTCGGTGTGAAGTAGATGTGACATGTGAGTGTAAGTTGTTGTGGTTGGTACGAGTGAAGGCGAGTGATAATGTTAGTGTCGTGTTCAACATGTATACTATAAGTTTTAACGATATGAGTCAAGGTATGTGTGGTGTTTCGTAAGTTGTTAGTGTCGGTGTGACATGTGAAGTGTGGTATATCGCAGGTGTAAAGATTACTGTACAAAGAAGCTACCTTAACATACGAAATAATTGAAGTTGCACAACATTCACTTCCAATGTAAATAATGCCAATGTTTTCCTTTTTCCTAACCATAGAATTGTTAGTACTCTGAAGACTGTTCACTGTTCATGCATGAGTATTGAAGACAATTGTACACTTAGGAATTTTGAGAATTTCCCTATAACGTGTATTTTTGTTGGATACGCGGAAACCAAGATAACATGATTCTGTTGATATCAACCATATACTATTAATTATTTTAAACGAATAGATTGAGTCAGTTATTGTGCGCCTGTCTTCTTAATCTTATTATGTTGTTGACAGTGCATAGGACTATGGACTATAGACTACTTTTACCGACTGACTACCATTCACTATGCAGCATAGTGAATGGTAGTTGTTGGTGCACACCCTTCAGGTGTTCACTCTCTCGTCGGTCACTTGAACTTTATTTTTAGGAAACATTTCTCCACTCTTCGGCAGATGGCGCACGCCTGCTTGTTCTGGCCTCTAGCTGACCCAGTTTCCGGAGAGTGGAGGGTTTTCTTTGTGTCGGTCAACAGCCCCCGACAGACAAGTGGGACTCTCGAGGCTCAGGGTACGGCCACACGCCACGGGTTTCACGGCTCGCATACGGCCAAACTGTACACCACGTACATAATTCTAGTTTACCTAATTGTTAGTTGTTTCGTCTTTCGTGTTATTCATATACTTGTGTACTACTGTGCTACGTATCATTCAATAATATTTCAGTTCGTTAAACTTCACCAATCTAGTGATTTTACCTCCCTATGGATTTACTAATTAGTTCGTAATTTATTCCTGGTCCTCCGATTATTATAAGTTAAGTTTTAAGTTTTATTTTAAGTATTTTATTATTAGAAAGCCACTCGGGCCCAAACATTGGTCCCACCGGGCCGGATTGGTGAAGTAAGTTGTATATCTCGAACATTGAGTTGATATTATTTGCGCGTCGCGTTGTGAAAACATTCCTCGAGCAGGACAGCACGCCAAGCTTCGTCGGGCTCCGTCTGCGTGCAACCCGGCTTATTTGCTCACGGCTTCACGGGGGAAGCCAGCCGTGCTCAGAGCCGTGCGCGCAACAAGGGAACCTGTACCGCCGGTCGCGCTCGTTTCGTCACACGCGGGAGCTGAGCTGAGCGCCGCCCACCTGCAGCCGTCATCTCCCAGGTCTCCAGTTCGACCACCGCCGTTGACACTGCCGTTGAAAAACCAGGTCAGATTGTTCCTTGTTCTTTTCCCTTGTTTCCATTTGGGCATTTCTCTTGGCATAATGGGACCCCAGCACACAAAAAGTTATTACTCAAAAGGGGAGGTTAGTCAAGGCGACAATCACACGTATTGCAACCTTCGTTGAAAAAATTGACGCCAGCACTGATGACATCAATCTAATCAGGTCTAGATTAGAACAGGTTCTTAATTTTTGGGGAATCATACAATGAAGTGCAATATGATTTAGAATAAATATTGAAGATGATCACTCATCTGAATCGTGAAAACTTTGAAAATGCATACCATGCCGTGAAGGCCAAAATCACGACGTATTAAAAACCGCAACTATTCCAGGTCCTGTAGCCGGTCCTGGAAGCACAGGAGGTTGCAGTCATGCACCCAGTGACGGTATGCGTGTACAGTACCTACCATTAAATTGCCTACCTTCAGTGGCGACTACAGCAGTGGGTACATTTTAAGGATTTTTTTGATAGTCTAGTTATCAATAACCAAGCGTTATCAAGTGTACAGAAACTTCATTATCTTTTGTCTTCCTTGTCGGGCGGGGGCCCATTCAATGATCACATCGCTGCCAGTTTGCGATTCAAACTTTACAGTTGGCATGGGACATGTTGCGGGAAAGATACAAAACAATAGACTTTTTGCAACTCGCCATGTCAAGGAATTTTTGAATTTACCAATGGTTAGTCGAGAATCAGTTACTGACTTACGCGCTCTCCTTAACCAGCTGAAAGGCAACGTGAATGCCATGAAGCTTTGAAAATGGAAAACCGCCAGTTCACGAGTTACTGTTGTCTCAGCTAATGTTAGATAAGCTAGATTCGTTTTCCCGTAATCAAGGGAAATTAGCCCCCACTACGGCCGATATACCTAGTCTTGAATCACTCTGTTCATTTTTGGAACAGAGATGCCAAGCACTGGAGGTCATCAGCTCAGGTAATAAGAATAAGCCTAATAGCAGTGCTCCAGTCTACCCAGAAGGAACGAAGGAAGGAAGGGCAAGTTACGTTTCTACCACGGCACCCCCCATGGGGGTTTACTTGTAAAGGGACAAGTCACCGCATTTATAAATGTTCTAAGTTCATTAACCTTGATCTTAAACAACGCTGTGACTTTGTAAAGCAGCAGAATTTGTGCCGCAACTGTCTCCAAGACGGACACCGTAGTGACACATGCCAAGCCTCAAGTTGCAAAAGCTGTGCTAAGGCACATCATACGCTTCTGCATTTTGGAGGGCAGGTGGGAACGGGAACGACCGATCATCGACAATCCTTGTCGACTGATAATGGAACTGGCCCCACCGGCTACACCTCACAGCCGGGAACGAACAAATTATTGTTCCTTGAAGGTACAGCCACACGTGCAGATTCTTCTGTCCACATTCCTTGTACGGGTGCGTGAACAACCAGGGCCCAAAACTACACACATGTCGAGCGCCCCTGCTTGACTCCGGCATCAAAATCCCACTTTGTGCCCCGAGTCTTTGGCACAGCTTCTGCGCTTGAAAAAGCAACCACAATCAGTTTCCCATTCATGGTATTAATGTTCTACATCTAAAACTAAATATTGTGTAAACTCTTGAGGTCCAATCTACGGTTGGGGTTGTTTACAACGCACCATTAGTTGTTTCGGTATTGCCTCGAATAACGGGCAACACCCCAGCCACAAAAAATCAATCCTGATGCATGGGGTCTACCACGGATATCACCCTTCCCGGATCCAACTTTCGACCAACCTGGCAAGATTGACCTTCTCATCGGAGCTGAGATTTTCTTCGATCTACGGGCTTCCTCAGCAAAGATCGGGGACCTGGAAACTACCCTATGCTCCAAAACACTAAGTTAGGGTGGATTCTATCTGGCCGCATTCGGGCAAGCGCAGGTAGAAGAGTTCCACACCACGCCCAGCACCCGCACGTTTTTCCCTACGTAACGACGACTTGCTTCAACGCTTCTGGGAAGTTGAAGAAATGACCCACCCAGTTCGAACCAATGACGAAGGGCGGTGTGAGAACTCATTTCATTGAAAACACTACCAGAGACGCAACAGGTCGTTTTGTCGTCCTTTCTACTCTCAAGCAAGACCCCGGCGATGCTTGGTGCATCATACTGTACAATCCCGTACTAGATTAAACCAATCGAGGGGAGCGTCTTACTCGTGATACTCCCCTTGTTTACGCAGTACAGCTTATTCATGGTGAGTTATGAGGATCTCGGTCATATGAAGGCAGTCAGGCCCCTAGATAAACCTTCAGCACCTTGCTACTTTTTACCACATCACCCGGTCATCAAGGAATCAAGTACTACTACAAAGATGAGAGTAGTATTTGATGCTTCAGCCAAAACCAGCAACGGCACATCGCTAAATTGACATGCTCCTGGTTGGCCCTACAATCCAAAAAGACCTCATTTAGCATTGTTCTTAGGTTTCGGTTGCATCAGTTTGTTCCCTTTACGGCAGACATTTCAAAGATGTACCGGCAAATTCAGATGAACCCTGCTGACTATGATCTGCAACGTATCCTCTGGGGAAAAAACGCAGATGGTACCCCTCGAGAGTTTCAGCTCACGACACTCACTATGGTACCGCCTCAGCCCCGTTCATAGCAACCAGGTGTCTCCATCAACTGGCAGACGATGAACGAGACCGCTCCCCAAGGCGGCAGAAATCGTGAAGCGCGACATGTATATAGACGACGTCCTCTTGGAGGTGACAACCATCGACGAGGTGCTTGAACTTCAAGACCAAATGATAGATCTTCTCAACAATGGTGGATTTCCCCCTTTGGGAAATGGTGTGCGAATCCACCCGCTCTCTTGAAGCAATCCCAGAAGAGTGGCGCGAATCACAGCTTCCTCTGCAGTTTTTACAACGAAGATCACGTCAAAACGTTAGGTCTACTGGGCACCCAGGCTCGACCAATTACAGATTTTGAACAGCACAAGTCCCGTACCACAATTCCAATCAAGTGTCCCGTAGCAAACGGGCAGGTTCTCGCCACCATCGCATCGATCTTCGACCCATTGGGCCTATTTAGCCCAGTGGTTATCCTTGTTAAATCTTCTTACAAGCCTTATGGCAAGAAAAACTCTTGGTTGGGACGACCCCGCCCTTCCTTTAAAAGTTAAATGCAACAATGGGCATACTATCCAGGACTCTCTCCAATGCCCCAACCTAATCAGTATCGACAGATTGGTGTTAGCCCATGGTCTTCCGGCAGACTACAACTCCACGGTTTCTGCGAGCTTCTGAACAAGCGTACGGAGCCTGTGTCTATCTTCGTTTAACAAATGAGGTCCGGTCAAGTCACCACAAAGTTACTTTTGTTCAAAGTCGAAGGTAGCACCGCTCAAGAAACAATCCATTCCGCGGTTGGAGCATGGGGGCGCATTGCTGCTAACCCGACTCTTGACGAAGGTGATTGCATCTCTTCACATCAGTGTCAGCAACAGATACCTATGGGACTGACTCTACGGTTGTTCTCGCCTGGTTAACAGCAAGCCCCACGAGATGGAAGACGTTCGTTGCCAATCGTGTGGCGAAAATTTAAGAAGCTACGGACAAACGAATGCGTCATGTCAGATCCCAGGACAACCCTGCTGTCATATCTCTCGGGGAGTACATCCAAAGGAATACATGATCTAACAATTTGGTGGAATGGACCAAATGGTTACAACACTCTGATTCTTGGCCCAAATGAATTCGTGTCCGGAGCTCCCATTACAGCACAGCAAGAGTTGATTCAGACCCAAAACAACAGCAAAGCCCATGGCAAGGTTTCTGTTTGCTGTCACAATCAGTGCCAGTAGAGGTCGTTGAGAGATTCTCCAAACTGGCGATGTCAACGAGTAGTTGCATACTGCTCACGCTTTGTGAACAACTGCCCCTAAACCTCCACAATCCAGACAGCTGTCATCGCTATCCTGTAAGGAGTTACGGCAGGGCGCTTTGAAACATGTATACGAGCTGTACAGCAGGGATGTTACGCAACAAAAGCTCAAGTGTATTGCCCCTTCGGGCCCATTGCCTCCAAAAAGTACACTCAAAAATTTAACCCATTCCTTGACCAACACCAAATACTCCGCGTAGGCAGTCGCTTGCACCATGCCAACCTCTCCTACGACAACAAGTAATCCCATGATCTTGCCTCCTCGACATCACTTAACTAAACTGGGTTATAGTAGCAGAACATCAGCGCCTGCTGCACGCAAATCAGCAACTTCTAATCTCCTCCCTGCGACAACATACTGGATACCCAGCGTACGTCGTACGGTGAAGAGTGTCATCCACAAGTGCATTTCCGTTTTTAAGCCCCAAAGCCTGAAAACATCCAAACAAACAGATGGACATCTTACCAGTGCATAGGGTAACACCAGCACGTCCTTCCTTAATGCTGGAGTTGACTATGCTGGCCCTATCCAACTCAAATGTGGTACTCCAGGAGTAAGACCATGTGAAGGCTTACATCGCAGTGTTTGTGTGTTTTGCAACGAAGGCAATTCACTTAGAACTGTTAGTAGTTTAAGCACTAACGCATTCATCGCAGCCTTCCGAAGATTCCGTTAGCCGTCGAGGAATGAGCGCACACATCCTACAGCGACAACGGTACAAACTTTGTCGGAGCAGATCGTGAACTGAAGGAGCTTCAAACCCTACTGAGAAATCAAGAACATCAATCTCATGTCAGGAATCATGCAGGGGGCAGAAGTTGGCACCCTGGCACTTCATACCTCCAGGTTCTCCCCCACTTTGGAGGATTGTGGGAGGCAGCAGTGAAGTTCTCTTAAGTACCTTTGAGACGTATTGCTGGAAACCGTCTGTTTACTTTCGAGGAAATGTCCACAATGTTATGCCAAGTTGAAGCATGCCTCAACTCTCGCCCTTTGTCACCTATGACAGCTGACCCTTCTTCACAACTTTTTTTGTCTCTGGACACTTCCTTATCGGGGAACCGCCCTTTCATCCCTTCCCGACCCTGATCTGTCTGACATCAGGATCAAAAAGGCTGGATCGTTGGCAGCTCATCCAGAGAGCGACACAGCAGCTGTGGCCCACGATGTCGACAGATTACCTCCATGGACTCCATCAGCGATCCAAGTGGACGGGCTCCTCATCATGACCTGGGGCCAGGCACAGGGTACTGGTCAAAGAAGATAGCCCCCCTCTTCAATGGAGGACCGCCGTGGTCACGGAGGTCCACCCCGGTCCTGATGGACGAGGGGCGAGTGGCGACTGTTAGATCCGGCTCCGGCACCTATCGCCGACCCATCCACAAACTGTGCCCGTTTCCCGAGTAACAAATTTGCCAGAATTCGGGACCCATGTGTACTTTTGTGTTAGTGTTTATGTGTTTCTCCTTTAGAGTTATATTTTGAAAAGGTATGCCAGCCCTTTTCCCCCGGGAGAATGTTGGGTGCACACCCTTCAGGTGTCACTCTCTCGTCGGTCACTTGAACTTTGTTTAGGTACATTTCTCCACTCTTCGGCAGATGGCGCAAGCCTGCTTGTTTCTGGCCTCTAGCTGACCCAGATTCCGGAGAGTGGAGGGTGTCTTTGGTCGGTCAAAAAGCCCCCCACAGACAAGTGCGGACTCTCGAGGCTCAGGGTACGGCCACACGCACGGGTTTCACGGCTCGCTACGGCCAAACTGTACACCACGTAATAATTCTAGTTAAACCCAATTGTTAGTTTGTTTCGTCTTTCGTGTTATTCATATACTTGTGTACTACGTGCTACGTATCATTCAATAATATTTCAGTTCGTTAAACTTCACCAATCTAGTGATTTTACCTCCCTATGGATTTACTAATTAGTTCGTAATTTATTCCTGGTCCCCGATATTATAAGTTAAGTTTTAAGTTTTATTTTAAGTATTTATTATTAGAAAGCCACTCGGGCCCAAACAGTAGTCACGTCGGTGGTATACTGTATTGAATCTGGACACACATAAGTTTGATGCACACTCTCTACGTTTCTAGTGTTAGTCAGCTCGTCTTGTGGCTTGTGGCTCCAGATGGAGCTTGCATTTAGCCAACTCGCGGTCCAACCATAGCAAGGTAGAGACGAAGAACAGTCTCTTTCCTGAACTCACGAAACAAATAAGTTTGCAAGCCCTGGGGATATCTGTGTGTGATACAAAGATGTTTATTTATGAATGACTATATTTAATCCCCACTTAAAATTATACCACTCGATAGGCAACCATAGTATAAAAATGTAATGTCAAGACTCCCATGATTTCTCAAGAACTTTTAAATTTAAAATTTAAAATTTTACATATTTTTACTTTAATTTTTAACTTTGAACTTTTAGCAATTTAGCTTTTAAGCATTTGCTCTATGCTTTTTACTTTTTACTTTTCCCTTTTGTCCTTTTTCCTATTTTTCCTTTTTCTATTACGTTTTACTTTGTACTTTGTACTTTTCACTTTCACTTTGTACTTTGCACTTTTCACTTTGCACTTTGCACTTTGCACTTTTTACTTTTTACATACTGGACATTTTGATTAAATCAGCATAATTTTCCAGAAATAATGTGTAAGCGTAAGCTGTAACCTGAAATGAGACAATTCACGGTACTACTTCGACATCCCCTTGCTAGTTGGAACTGGCAAACCAAACCAAAATACTTGCAAACACATCAAAATTTCTTCTCGTAGCGCGGCGGCGAGAAAGTCAATAAGATATAGGCTAAATGATAGTCACTAGTTCCTACTGAAAACTAAAAAGTGAGAACACTGAACAACCATTTCTTTTGAAGAGCTGCCTAAGGCACCCATGAGTCATCGTTAATATTATCTAATGTATTTTGTTCGGCAACTCTTTTTTGCAGTAAACAAATATACAATCATATATATTTTGTCAGAAACTGAAAGTGTAGTGTGTACAAATGTTCCACAGGGGCCCGGAATGTCAAAGGCCGGGGTGCGATCGCATCCCAGCACCCCTTGCCAGTCCGCGCCTGAAGGTCACTTTAAATGGGTAAACTGAAAAAAAGGTTTCGCGGACTTGTTGTAGATGAACAACTTTCATTTATCCAGAATAAAATAGATACATTTCTGACACTCAGGCCCTGTGATTCTAAGCATATATACGTCGGATGCTTCTCGGCCGAACAAATAGCTATCTGACCCCGGAAGCTACCGCATGATATCCACATTTTCGGGTAGTTTTGGTCATTAGTGCTAACTTCATTGTGAGTTCGAACTTCGTCCAGTCATACACAATGCTGTTAAATAACATAAACTTGGCACATTTTTATTAGGGCTGGGCTTTAACCTATTAAAATTATCGATATCACACATGATTACGATATTGATATTAATGTATCGAATTTTAATTTTGTTCATAAAATCAAAATTATCCGATTTTTTTCTCTTTTTAAGCAAATGAGTTAGCGTACTATTAATATTGTGTGGCTCTAAATGGGTTGATAGGTATTGCCAAAGTGCATAACACGTTGTACGTTATCAGTATCACACATGAGTTAAATGTCTCGGTACCTCCCTCATTTGTCCAAGTCAGAACGAATTTACTAAATGCTACCCGGCACCTCCACCATTCTTAAGCACGTGAAATTTGAAGAAATCACATCTTTTCTTATGTATTTGCAGCATAAATGGATTACGAAATCTTATACCCAAAAATGTCTATCCTCGTTTTACTTTTTTAAATTTTGATTTTTTTTTGTAAGTTTTTGTATTTCGATATGAAGTTCAAATATCGATATTGATATCGTATCGAGATATCGATATATTTGCCCAGACCTAATGTTTACGTGTACAAAATAAATGAGTGATATTGAGAATTGAGATACAAGAAAATAGCATTTTGTGTTATTGATGCAAACATTAAGATTGATTATTGAAAGCGCCACACAGTAATGTTTGTATTTATATACTCTTAAATCCTACTGTTTGTATGATCATTTTGTTCAGTTGATTTTATTAAGACACAATTAACAAATAAAAGTGTAATCAAACTTCGTACACATGTTTTTGAAAGTGGGTACGAAAATAGATCGATCATAAATTAATGGTTGGTTTAAAAATAACGGGGTTAAATATTTAACATTCAACTGATATTTGCACGCATATCTGGTGACCATATACATACTGCGGTTGTTTGTCGGAATGATTAAAATTCAAAAGTATAATAATTATCAATTTTGGTAATAGATGAGAATTTGATTCACGGTTATACCCAACTTTGTCTACCTACTATGGTAAAGAATACGCCTTGACAAACTGGGTTGCATGTATAAATTAATGTTAACTGATTGATATAAAATAATTTCGCCTACAGATTGGATTGCATGTCTTTTAGTGGCTACATTTCGAGCACACACATTTAGTTATCTCTTTACGTCATTCCTTTTGTTGCAAACTGGCCTCGCGGTGCTCCGAGTATTTATCTTTTTGATTTATGTGTATCCAATTAATTTACAAAAAGTAATTTGCAACTTTTATTTCAGAGATTCGACTTTAAACCGAGTTCGAACAAAACTCTGAGATCATATCAATTTTCCGAATATCATTAAAATTAAAGTGCTTTTTCTAACTGACATTCCAATGTAATAATCTTGTTCTAGCATTTCAAAACGAATTGATTAAAATTTGCATTGAAATACAACCCGTGGTTATTTGTATGTAGGTCGTATATCAAGTGTGGCAGAAAAAGAGTTTGGCTGATGCTTTGTAATCTGTTTACAATCGAGGCCACAGTGGGTCGTGTTTTTCTTGGATGGTCTAGATCACAGCGAGTTGGAAAGAGGATTTAATTGTCAAAAGTCGTTTGACCACACCCCCCCCCCCCCCCCAGCCCTCCTGTTCGCCGAACAAGAACAAACTTCACTGATTTTTATCAAGCATGAAAGATGTTTGCTAAGACAAGTGATAACAATCAGCCTCTCTAAGCAAGTTAAGCAGCGTCGGCTTAGGCTAGGCGATGAGCGGGTGACCGTATGCTGTACATACACCCGCGTAAGCTCATCCAATACATTCATGACATTGATAAGGATGGGATATTTCCACTTGGTCTCTTACACGAGAAGCCTAACAACAATCTCTCATTTAATCAGCATTCATTGATAATTAAATAAAAAACAATATGAGACGTAAAGCCCCCTAAACATAAAAACAATTACTTGTATCTTTCGAATGTAGCCTGCGAAATACGTGCTAGGCGGAGAAAAGTAAGCCATTATGGCAGCTTCATACCCCGTCACTCGCGTTCTACGAAGTTAATACAGTCCGTGTGATGAAATATAGCTTTCTTTCGGACGGCCCGAGCCATACCGCTGCCAAGTTAGTGGAGAAGCAGGAGAGGAGACTTGCTACCGATATACCAGCTAGTAATGTAAGCTAGCTGAGTGGGGTGTCACCGACAGAGATAACAGCACAGTGCTAGCATACGGGTCGCGAAAGTTACAGATACGATTCACATTCCAAGTTCTCCCAAGTTTTAATTATTGATTAGAACAATTTTGGGATTGGATTCTAATTAAAGAGTGTTTGGAATTTCCTTTTCCTCTATCCAACGATCCCATAGCATAAAGACGCTTTAATAATTGATCTTAATTGCGTTAAATTCTTTACATTTTCAAGTTCATGATGATTAAGACGAAAATCATGTTTGCAGAATTTGATTAAGTACTTGATCAAGATTAGCCAATTTGATCTGTGCTATACCTTAACGTGAGCTGTATGCGAAGGAAAATCTTTTCGTCAAATAAATATTACAAAAAAAGCAGAAAACTTTTTCTTGATCCATTATTATTACTCGGAAGCTTCGCAAACGCTTTTTCAGGCGCGTTGTTGGATGAGCGTAATTGGTGCATTGAGCTGCCATGTGTTATGCAGATGTTCTGTTGTTCTGTGAAAAAATCATTACAATCGGATAAAGCAAGTAGGTGTTATAAGCCGAAGAAATTTAAAAAAAAAAACGAAAACAATCGTAAAATTTCGATTTTCATGAAAAATAATTTTTCGATTGCGCTCAAATTTCACACGAATATATTAAATCATAAAATAAGGTTATGTGAAAAAATCATTACAATCGGATGAAGCTGTAGGTGTTATATATAAGTCGAAGAAATTTAAAAAAACGAAAAAAACGTAAAATTGCGATTTTCATGAGAAATAATTTTTCGATTGCGCTAAAAAACGTGGCAGTTCTAAGTTCAGATATTTGAAGGCCTCTACAAAATTTCATCGCAATTCTAGTATCGGTTTAAGCCGGAATCGTGTTAACAAGCACACAAAAATACAAAGAAAAAAAGAATAAAATAAAAAAGAAAAACATTCCGGATTTTTTTCTCCAGTGTAAATCGAATGGAATCTTCGCTTCGCTCATCAATTATTGTGCAATTTCAATGACATTCGTTTGTGTATGATATAGAAATAAGAAGGGAGTTATTTTTGTGACTGAGGCGCATGACTATTAGGGAATTGTGTTGTTTGTACAAATACATACACATTATTCGCAACGGACGATAGCTCTGCTATTCACAGCGATTATTCTGAGCAAAGCAATTGTGAAAGCAAATATTTTTTAAATCTATCTATCTTTATTTAATGTCATCATACATTTAATTTTGTGGTTAATTAAGAACGTGATGTGCTTCATGATCTTAAGTTCTACAAAAACCCAAAAGGACTTACCTTCATTAGGACTTACCGTTATGTTAAATGCAAATGTAACATAGGCTAAATATATCATTTTCAAGTTGCATTATGAAAAAATGTTTCTTCAGTAAACATGAGAACACAATGCGTCTTCTTAGTAAAAACTTTTCCTGGGAAGCAGCTAATCAAAACTTCTCATTTCATTACAAAAAAATATGCCATTTCAGCAAATTAAATAGAAATAATGTCCTAATTTAGCTTTAAAAACATTTCAATGCGTTTTGCTGGAGAAATAAATATTTTGTCTAAAGCTTGAATTTGGCTGATATTGTTTTTAATATGCTTATTTTTGCCAAAAGCTCAGCAGTAAGCATTGACATATATTCTACATGTTTGTGTTTTAGATTGTTAGGCGCAATGTGAACATTAATTTTCATTGTATGAGTCCATCAACAAATTCGCCTTCATACGGTTGTTAAAATCTCGTAAATCAAAGCCAAGAGATTTTTTCAAAATCAAAATTTAATTATGAAGTGGAGGGTTTTAATAAAAATTGTTTAGTCTATACATTTTAAGCTTTAAAGTCGATAGTCACTCACATTGATTGCACATAAAAGCCTTGACACTGGTAGGTTCATTAGGGTACAAAAGTACTTTGACGCCAATAAGTTAGTTTTCAAGATTATCGACGTGACGACGAGTCATGCAGTAATGTAGTTTAAACCTCACAGCCGACAGTCACAATAAAAGTAGTTTTCTTTTATAGGCCTATCAATTTTGATTTGATTCTAAATACACAAAAATAATAATAAAATTAAGTACTACAATATATATATTTTTTTAAATACAAAATTTCGTATGAAATGTTATTTTTTGTGTCTAATACATCAAAAGAGCTCAATTTCGCGCAAACGGGTCGATTTCGTGCTTTATTGAATATATTTTCACATTAAACTGTTTAAAAATTAATATTATCCATACAAAGAAGCTAAATAAGTGTTTTAGAATTCTTTTATGTCATTCACGAAAATTAAGAGTCCCTCAATCTGAGGTATTTATCACGATTCAAATGTTACTACTTGAAGCTTAAATAGATAATTTAATTGATAACTGATTACTCTAGTTACACGTGTGACATTTACGATCTGACAAACTTAATTTATGCGCGGTAGAATTCACTTTGTACACCTCCGTTGCACATTAATAAAGTACAGTTTCTTACTTAATATTAATTACAGTAATTATAATGGTAATCGTTAATAATATTAAACACGAGCTTAAACTGTTGAAACTATTCTCAAGTGAGTGATCCAAGTTATGGATTTAGACGCATGCGCATATGTGATGCGACATCAGCGATGATAGGTGTCAACCGCTTTGAAGGATGTCACTGGGTGATGACAGGAGCCACTCCGATAATTTAATAAAGGACATAGCTAGTTCCCTGGATACGTGCACTAGACGTACCTACTTCCAGAACATGTCTTCGGTAACCCGCCGTTTAGACGTTTAGAGTCTGTCATGTTAACTGGTATCCTAATAATATCTTCTCTTGTAGACCAAGGTTATTTACGAGTTATTTTCCAAACACACTTTGGTGAAATGCTAAGTGCGGCCCGGTATTATTTTTTAATTAACACGCTTCCCAACCTCCCCTAAAAAAAATATTTGCAAAAAAAGTTACTTTTTACCTGTTGGCTTAGAATTTGTTTTAAAACCGATACGCGCTTCGTTTTTTATACGATTTTAAATCTTCATCTAGTTTTGAAATCGGCTCAGTGACGTCCTAAAAATAAAAAATATGAATTTACCATATTTTCCGTTTGGTGGGATGTGGAGGTAGTTAATTAATTATTGCAATCCAGGTTCGCACTTAGCATTGCCCAAAAGTTTGTTACGAAAAATATTCGTAAATATCTTTAGTCAACAAGATGAGATATTACGATACAAGTTAACATGGGAACCGAGCACTGACGAACTAAGTGTTTTCAGTTTTCACGTTAGAAAACGAAACTAAGATATTTGCCGACAAATCTTAAGTGTGTAGCACATGTCTATCATGGTTTAAACATGCTCATAAATCATGGATGAACATGATTGAAGGCTTCTACGTTCACTGGTTTCAACCGCAGTTTAAAATCGAAAACTAGCTTCGCAGGCTAAGGCTGTAAAAAAAACATTAATAATTACCTCAACTGGTATTTTTTTTATCATCATCGCTTTAATGTCGATCGTGGCAAATAGAGAAATATTCCTCTTCCACGGAAGAAAGATTTTGAAACTGGGGGAACTTGTCCGCAGCAGTTTATTTGGTATAATTTGGATCTGAAACGATCTGAAAAGGTATCTTTCTCACTCAAGATTGTTCGTCTTAGCCTCCGATACCGTCATCCGATCAGATGTACACAAAAATCACATATTTTTTAGAATGCTCCGCCGTAGATGACACAAAAACTATTTTTACTCCCGGGATACCCTCTTCAGGTGGCTCTTATAGGTTTACGATTGAAAAGGTTTTTTTGAGTCTTTTGAAGGTATGTACATCTTGTCAATATATCATCCCGGAAATCTCAGGTGCTTCTAGAATAAGGAAAAGGGTTTTAAAGAAACACTTTTCAGTCAGGGCTACCGGTGGCTGGTGTTTGACCCGAGACGTTCTACCTCTGTCGGTAAGATTGCGCTGGCACTAACTTGAGCCCCCCCCCCCCCCCCCCCCGGTAGTAGGTAGGTCTAACAAGCGGGACACGGCGCTAACTAACACGACTGGGAACCACTCACTGAAATCTGATCAGTTGATGTGTCCGCTAATCTGTATTCCAGCCAGCTTCCTCTGGTTACGACCGCGTGGGCCCTCGGGAGTTCGGTGTTCACTGCTAGTTCGATTAAAGATTAAATTTAAACGTGATCATTTATTAAATTTAAAAGGTCGTCAGTTCATATGGTTTTACATTATTAAACTGGCAGCCGCGCGTCAAAGAGGTAATTAATGATCAAATGTAGGCTAAAACCTCACTTGGGCTAAAGTGAACTTTGGCCGAACGGAATTATGTGTTTATAAATATAAGGACGTTTTGGAAAGTGCAAATAGTGACGATCTTCTTTACGTAATGGAGTGATATCGCTTCGAATACGATTGTTTCCGGTGAATACTGATGAAAACAGCAGTAGATGTTTAATTAAAAGATGACTTTTCAACGGATGGTTACCGGCATGTCGTTCAATTAGAAGAAATACTAAACAAAGTACTAAAATTTAATCGACCAAATTGTAATGAAATAATTGATTCTGATTACTCGAGTTAGTCAGGTGACACCCTCTACATTGTACATGTACAAGGTTAGATGACATTCTTTTATGGTAAAATTGATTCAAGTCAAACGATTTTTATCATTGATATCTGATGAAATGTGGTAAATCTCTAGTTAATTATCCATTATCTTGTCAAGTGGCGTAACTGGGCAAGTCTAACCAAAATAATGCTTAAGTGAATAATACCCTATTCACAAACAAAAATACAAAAATTAGCTAGTCATAATTATGACACTATGCTTCTAAGTTTTACGCTTTGGACAGGATTTGCTTTCAATGCCCAGTGGAATTTGTGGCCTATAAAGTTGTTTTCAATCTTTGGTCTAGGCAACGATTATAGAAATCGGTATATAAAGTTCTATTGGTCACCAGGGAACACATTGGACCTCGGCTTCATACTACGACACGACGCCACGACAAACCGGACGAAATACAATGTTGAAGTATTCTCAGACAGAGAATACTACGTTCAAAGAGCGATAGCCATCAGTGCGAGTACGATTTAGATAAGGCGAGAGATGCGTGGTATATACCTAATGCACACGAAGTAAAGTAGGGGAGGTACTTGATATTAACATCTATAGTAAGCTAGATTCCCAGTCTCAAATACGTCCGCACAGGCGCGAGCGTAGCAAATTGAAGCGTCAATCTGACCTATTCAAGATGGCGATTTGGCGTTTTAATTCATGCTTTACATTATATTTTAAATGCGATGAAGTATGTTTGTGGAATGCTTGAAATGGTTTTAGCTTGTGCAGCATGACAATGCACAAACAGAAACAATGAGAAGTTATTGTATAAGGAAATTTAGTAATCATTTGGTGTTAATGGCTAATATGCTCACCTGTCAATCTGACAGCCATCTTGAAAAATATTTGAGCTACAAATCCCTCCGACCTACTTTAACATATAAACTGAGATATTCAAGATGGCTTCTAATTGACACGCCAGTGGACCAAGACTGGGGATCTAGCCTACTGTAATGTTAAATATCATTGACTTTAAGTGCCGTGAAATCCTCTCGGAAGACAGTGATCTGGCTGGATTGAAATTGCATTATTTTCCCCCAAAAAATTTAACATGGCGATGAACTATCTTTTCCCACGTCTGTAATCTTTGGTAATAATAGCTAACCACTCTTACTAAAGACTCAGCCATAAAAATACTTCTAACTTCGAATTCGACCGTTTTGCAAGTACCGTGCCACACAGCAAGTTTTGCTGGTCATTGGAGATACGTGGCATGTAACGTGACATTAAGCATGGGACTTTACGTGGGGGGGAGTTACTGCTGAATAAATAAATAATAAGGCGTGATAGCGACCCCTCTTACTCGAGATTTGCATAGACTCAATATTCTGTGTGATGCGGGAATACGTGTCAAAGATCAGTAATCTACTAAACCTATCATGCCAATGAAATGTCCATAAATCAATTGAGGGCGAATGCCATTTCCCTTTCCTATAGAACAAGTCCGGAATAATGTGGAGGCTGTACAGAAAATAATAACAAAAATATGAATAGGTGAATATAGCGCTATATTGCATACATGTTTAATCGAACAATGGTGATAAATTGTGTACATCATAATAACGTTTCAAATATACATAACATGTTGGTAAAAAAAAAAAACAATTTCTCTCATTGTATCAATAGGCCGAAATTGTAAAGGTATTTTACTGCGTTGCAGCCTTGACATTTTTCACTTTGATGTGTCGTTTGCTACGTGAGATACATTTGTAAATATTTCTAAGGAAGAAAACAAGAACAAACTTAGGTAAAGAAAAAGGGGAATTACGTTGTGTGAGAAAATGTTGTGAGCACACTTTTAAAATTGTTCAATATTATGTGCAATGCTCTAAATTCGTTTATCCGTTGAGAGCTGTGGTAAACTACGACGTATAATAGAACATTAAAAATAACAAAAAACTAAATGTTTTGAGAGTTTTTACTAGGCCTATTCATAAAATCGCATTTAAATAAAACGGGGGAAGGTCCCAATTAAAATTAAACAAAATAACAAAATTAAATAGCAAAATCAAAGAATAGACATACACAAGAATAGCGCCAATATGATTTAAGTTATTCATTTGGAATGTAGCAATATAAATTTTAAGTATTAAGCTGTAGATATAATTAATGATTAAGTGAATGTTAGTATAAGTTTCAACCACTCAATAAGACAGACATTAAATATATAAAAATTATGCAGATCAAAGTTTTCCGTCTAGTTTGTGTGTGCTGTCTAAGGATATACGTTGTTTTAAATTTTAATATAAAAGAGTTTGTATCCACTAAATGATTTATATAACTGCCAATGAAACAATTGTTCTGGAAAAGTTATATCTCGCATAATGCGGGGCTGTGTGGATCTAGGGCGCACAGCCCCAGAAAATTTTGAATTTATACATTGCAAATGATGACATTTTACTAGATTGTAGCGTGCTTTCGTAGATAATTTGTAAAATTGTGAAGATCCACATATAGTTAATTACAAAATCTTGCCACTTCAAAATTCAACTATACTCTTGTGTAATATTGAGGGGGGCAAAGTTATAGTATTGCCCCCTCTGTCCCCCCGGCTCCGGCTCTACTGTGAGACATCTACGGGCAAGTCTCCTACGATGCACTATGGGTGCAGGTTCAGCCAAGTTATCCTCGACCTAATGTTACACTCTCGACCAAGACATGGCACGTCACTTCAGATACTCAGATCAAATTCAATCTACGTTCATGTACCGACAGTTTTGACAATAACAAGTGATACGTGGAAATAACGTTTTGTGCTTAAAGTAAAACATATCTCGGAGGCGTATGTTTTACTTGGTTTTACTCAACCGAAAGCAAGGTTTTCCATGCCTATTTGTATTGAAATTTAACATGGTAAATTCTTACTTTGTGTATCAACATATACCACACTGTTTAGTCTTTCTTTTAACATTTCGTTTATTATAACCGTTTGGAAAGCCTTCGCTTCAAACAGGCAGTGTATTTTATATTATTCCACATCATTTATGTTCTTGTTGACTTGTTGACATTTGTTCCTTCTCGTGTAGGCCTAAGACCTCTAGTAATTTTCTCTCAATAAACTAGGGAAACGCCAAAGTCGTTGTTAAACGAGTGAGTTAGCCAAGTGTTTTGACTTCTAAAACCGGACCGTCTGGTCACCTTACAGGAACTAACTCTGCTTGCCACAATAATTATTTAAATTGAACATACAAAATGCGAATCGTATATTCAAAATGTATTAGCGTGAAACATTAACAAATTTCAAGATAAAACAAAATCACCTAATTTTTATAACCCATTTAACACCCCTCAAAAATAATATGTGGGTGTAAAAATATAAAAAAGTTAAAACTGACGGGTATCGAACCCCATCCATCCGTGCGGTAGGCTAAATGCATAGACATCCTATATAATTGGCTAGACCAGCAGTCGGTGGTCCACTTCCGGTACAATTAGAAGCCATCTTAAAATGACAGTTTACATGTTAATCAAATGGGAGCGATTTGTGGCCAAATAGTTCTCAAGATTGCCGCCAGGTTGACAGGTAAGCATACTAGCCTTTAACACCAAATGATTACTAAATTCCCTTATGCAATCACTTCGTATTGTTTCTTTTGTTTAATACCATGCTGCACAAGCTAAAACCATATCAAACAATCCAGTAAAATACTTTATTGCATTAAAAAAGCATAAATTAAAACACCAAATCGCCATCTTGAAATGGGCCGGTTGAGTCTTCAATTTGCTACGCTCGCGCCTGTGCGGAGGTATAGGAGACTGCTAATCTAGCCTACTATAGGGGTTTAATATCAATGGCTAAATGATTACCACTAGGCCATGCAGGCCACGTCAATGTCGTCCCGCTAACTGCTACAAAACAAATGCCATAGATATTATTAAAAATCACATTTTTATTTATTGTAGGCTTCTATCGCAATGGATCAAGCTGATTTTGTTAACAGTTCTTAGTAAACTCGTACCGGATGTCTGTTTAAAATTTCAGAGCAATCTGTTCAGCGGTTCGGCTGATTTTCGACGTACAGACAGACAGAATCACAGAATGAGAGCCGTTTGAGTTGAATGGAGACACTCAGTCGCTCCGCTCCCTCGTTTAATAATTCTATTTACCAACTACAAAAGTGCTTTAGATTTTTTTCATAACCAGCAACAGCTGACTCTACGGTGCCTATTAGGATATAATCTTACAAGAGACGCGTTGGCCATTCGCGTACACACACACAAAAATGGGAAATCTAAAAAATGCTGACAATCCCAAAACGGGGATTAAAGGGAAGAGATCCAAAAGTGTAGCCAAACCCATCGTTTTGTTCAAAATAAATAATATTAATTAATATATAAATGTTTATATTATATAATAAAAGTCAGGAAATACATATATTAATACAGAACTAGAAAAATAAATACATTTCTACTTGAAAAACACAAAATCGTTAGAAAGTGTACGCCTAATTAATGTAGGAGACTTTATTTATACGCGAAGCTCAATTAAAAATGTTGAATTTACGTTTCTTTAAGAATTAAACTCGTTGTATGACAATATAACTTCGTACTAAGCCGCAACAAGAGGTACTCGTATTGTCCAAACATTGCTGACTAACTGGTACCAAGGCCCCCCAAATCATTGCGTTTTCTTAGTAACAGATTAATAGGGTTTCCTATAAAAAAAAAGCCTGACAGTGATTGAAAACTATGGTAATTACATTTGCATCACCACAGACGTTTTTGTGCCTACTTTGATTTAATTGCCAAGAAGGTTGAGGAAAGAAATGCGTCGAGAACTTCTGGTTGTCAAGAAAGAAAGTAGGAAATTAGCCCAACGGTTTTTAGGTTGTTTGCTACATCTAACTTGAAACTTGAGAGACAGTTGAACTGATGCAGTGGAGATCGACAACACTGACTATCGTCTTAGTTCATCCCTGTTGCAGACAATGTAATTGTACTCACTGTTAGTACTTTGAACTACCGTAAATCTGCAAACGTTGCACCAATGAGATTTTAGCCAGCGAAGTTTGCGCTACAATGTCAGACAAGATTTGCAAGACTCGTATGTGATACCGTGCTGTTTCGGTCGAGCTGATCGTCGCCACGAGGCCAGAAGTTTTGGGTCAGTCAGAGTTGAAAGCGCAGTTACATCAAATGAAATCATTGTTTAATCATGGAATAATGTCAACAATATTAAATGTTCTATAGCTTTTATAAATTAAGTAAGTTATTGGTTCGATCTATTGTCATATTTTTATCGATAATTCGTTATTGTTTATCAGTACACCGCTTCGTCCATGCGCGCACCATTCCGTTGCCAAAGCAAATAATGTTATGTTTATGTGGTTGTAGATAAATAAAAGCATGTAGATACTTAGGATTGACATTGATTGACATTTAAGTAAATATTAACCAGACTTACGTCTGTGTTCTATATTTAAAGAGAAGTTTGATGCAGTAACATAAGATTTACATATCATATATGTACCTATACTATAACTTTAATTAATTTGAGTTTTATTTAAACAATGAAAGTAGCATGATATGAAATGATAATTATAGCGCGATTATGACGATATTGATAACAACATCTGGGTTCTCTAAGTTGAGTTTCACTTTTGGTGTCAACATAACTGCAGCATATTCCCGGAATGTATTCATCCAAGAAACGGAAACAACTAGTTAAGAACATCTGCTTCCATTATCACCTAGCATTTTATTGTGTGAATAATTGATTTTAATTGAACTTGATTGATTTCCTTATATAAATCATTAACGATTGTAACTACAAGTTCATTTTTTTTAATGTTTCAACGGATATACTAATAATACTAATACTATTGGGTTAAACGGTTATGACAAATCGCAATCGTAGAAGTAGGTATGAGAATAAAAAAACTATTGCAGATGTCACTGTATTGATGTTTAATTAAAAATACATTGTTCTGATTTATTTTGAAATTATTTGAAATTTTAAATGGAAATGGCATATTATAACAATGGTCTTATTTGAAGGAGGTACTATAGAATATGGAAACGTAGTGGAGAAGGGTTTGGAAAGTATTGTAAATAATGTGTGGATAAAATAATCCATCGCCGTCTCACTTTTTGTTTTTGATAATATTGAAGAATTCTCGGATGGTTTCTGGTAAAAAGAATGTGTTGCCTTTCAGCAAACTCGGTTTGTTTTTAAGTTTGTCCCCAAGTCAGATATTCAAGCGGTAAACTTACTTCTAAATCCCGTGAACTGCTCAAACTCGTCTAAAGTAAATATGGGAAGAAAATCCAGTAGAAGCTAGCGTATTGGGTATGTGAATAGAATGAATTGCTCCAGATGTCATGAGTAACAATTTCTGCTTGTGCAATCTCCAACATTTCTCATAATGCCGTGATGACAGACTTTTGCTCTTTTTCCTTTTCCTTCTAGATTTATTCTTTATGCAAAAAAACTGAAAAATTGATTTTTGATAAACATGATACTTAATTATGTTTCAGTGGACTCAAATTTGAATAACTGAAATAAGCACGGTGGAGAAGATGTATTTGTAGCTGATGCCAGCGCAATTGTTTTAGCATATTAGCTAACCAGGAAATAGCGACATATTCATGTGAACCCAGGTGGCCTGATGCCTGAACCTGACCCCCCCCCCTTCCCCTCCAACAACCCATCCAGCAGCATTTCACATGGGAATTGAGTAAATCTAAATATATCGACGTTCATCCTTACTTTAATATCGAAACCTCGCCAAAAAGATCAATCAAGTCTTTTATTTTTAATAATCAATTCTACTAGACAAAAATTATAACGTGACACTCAGATTAAGCTCTGGTACAAATTGAATCTGTTTCATTTTCGAAGTAACCGACATTATTATTAGTAATAAAATCGATGATAAGGAACTTCTGTAGTAATAAAACTATGCGATCTTTGGTTGTTTTCATGTAGAGTACACATTTTCTTGTGTGTGTTCATTTTGTAACTAGAGAGAACAGCACTCTTTAAAAATGACAGTACTAATAATACAAATAGTAGTGCTAATTACAATAAAACAGGTGCTGATATGGATTCTACTTCACAACTAAGAGAACAAATTATAATAAAAGTTAATGTAACAGTTATAAAAATCATTTAACTAGGGAAACGCCAAAGTCGTTGTTAAACGAGTGAGTGAGCCATGTGTATAGTACCCGGTATCATTCCCCATACTGGGCTAGATCGTGCCTTAGGTATATGGGAGAAAAGGCGATGTTCCCAGGTACTCAACACTTGGCTCACACACTCGTTTAACATTGACTTTGGCGTTTTCCTAGTTTAAATTGAACATTCAAAATGCGAATCGTGTTCAAAACGTATTAGAGTGAAACATTAACAAATTTCCAAGATAAAACAAAATCACCTAATTTTTATTTCCCATTTCACATCCCTCAAAAATAATATGTAGGTGTAAAAATATAAAAAAGTTCAAAACTAACGGATATCGAACCCCAACCCTCCGTGCGGTAGGCTCTATGCTTACCACTTTGCCATGGCAGACACGTAGAGTTTGTCCCGCTAGCTGCTACTAAACAAATGGTATCGATATTTTAAAAAATCAGGGATTAAATCGCAATGGATCTAGCTGATTTTGTTAACAGTTCTCAGTAAACTCGTGCCGGATGTCTGTTTAAAATTTCAGCGCAATCTGTTCAGCGGTTCGGCTGATTTTCGACGTACAGACAGACAGAATCACAGAATGAGAGCCGTTTGAGTTGAATGGAGACACTCAGTCGCTCCGCTCCCTCGTTTAATTACTAGGAAAACGCCAAAGTCGTTGTTAAACGAGTGAGTGACCTATGTGTATAGTATCCGGTATCATTCCCCATACTGGGCTACATCGAGCCTTAGGTATATGGGAGAAAAGGCGATGTTCCCGGGTACTCAACACATGGCTCACTCACTCGTTTAGCAACGACTTTGGCGTTTCCCTAGTTATTTAAATTGAACATTTAAAATGCGAATCATGTTCAAAACGTATTAGCGTGAAACATTACCAAATTTCCAAGATAAAACAAAATCACCTAAGTTTTATTACCCATTTAACACCCCTCAAAAATAATATGTGGGTGTAAAAATATAAAAAAGTTCGAGCTAATGAGTATCGAACCCCAACCCTCCGTGCGGTAGTCTAAATACTTAACAATAGGCCATGCAAGCCACGTAGTTATCGTCGCACTAGCTGCTACAAAACAAATGCTATCGATATTTTAAAAATCACATTTTTATTTATTGTAGGATTAAATCGTAATGAATCTAGCTGATTTTGTTAGCAGTTCTCAGTAAACTCGTACCGGATGTCTGTTTAAAATTTCAGCCCAATCTGTTCAGCGGTTCGGCTGATTTTCGACGTACAGACAGACAGACAGAATCACAATGAGAGCCGTTCGAGTTGAATGGAGACACTCGGTCGCTCCGCTCCCTCGTTTAACTAGGGAAACGCCAAAGTCGTTGTTAAACGAGTGAGTGAGCGCCATGTGTATAGTACGCGGTATCATTCCCCATACTGGGCTAGATCCAGCCTTGGGTATATGGATGGGAGGAAATTGGATGTTCCTGGGTACTCAACACTTGGCTCGCTCACTCGTTTAACAACGACTTTGGCGTTTCCCTAGTTATTTAAATTGAACATTCAAAATGCGAATCGTGTTCGAAACGTATTAGCGTGAAACATTAAGAAATTTCCAAGATAAAACAAAATCATCTAATTTTTATTTCCTATTTAACACCCCTCAAATATAATATGTGGGTGTAAAAATAAAAAAAAGTTGTAACCAATGAGCCTCGAACCGCAATTCCCTCCGTGCGGTAGGCTAAATGCTTACCTCTAAGCCATGCCAGCGACATAGAATTAGTCCCGCTAGCTGCTACTAAACAAATGCTATCGATATTTTAAAAAATCATATTTTTATTCATTGTAGGCTTATATCGCAATGGATCGCTGATTTTGTTAACAGTTCTCAGTAAACTCGTACCGGATGTCGGTTTCAAATTTCAGCGCAATCTGTTCAGCGGTTCGGCTGATTTTCGACGTACAGACAGACAGACAGAATCACAGAATGAGGGCCGTTAAAGTTGAATGGAGACACTCAGTCGCTCCGCTCCCTCGTTTAACTAGGGAAACGCCAAAGTCGTTGTTAAACGAGTTAGCCAAGTGTTTTGACTTCTAAAACCGGACCGTCTGTTCACCTTACAGGAACTCACTCTGCTTGCCACAATAATTATTAAAATTGAACATTCAAAATGCGAAACTCAAAACGTATTAGCGTGAAACATTAAACAAATTTCCAAGATAAAACAAAATCACCTAATTTTTATTTCCCATTTAACACCCCTCAAAAATAATATGTGGGTGTAAAAATATAAAAAAGTTAGATCTGACGGGTATCGAACCCCATCCATCCGTGCGGTAGGCAACTAAATGGTTACCACTAGGCCATGCAAGCCACGTCACCTTCATCCCGCTAGCTGCTACGAAACAAATGCCATTGATATTGTTAAAAATCACATTTTTATTTATTGTAGGCTTAAATCGCAATGGATCAAGCTGATTTTGTTAACAGTTCTTAGTAAACTCGTACCGGATGACTGTTTTTAAAAATTTTAGCGCAATCTGTTCAGCGGTTCGGCTGATTTTCGACGTACAGATAGACAGACAGAATCACAGAATGAGAGCCGTTTAAGTTGAATGGAGACACTCAGTCGCTCCGCTCCCTCGTTTAAAAATTATTTCATAATTTTCATTGAAATAGATTTACCAGCTTGAATTAAGCACCACAGTAATTTAAAATTGAATCAGTTTAGTAAAGGTGAGTATGCGTCACCGAAAACCTATTAAGTATGGTGGACAAGTTAAGTTACAATAACTGTACTGTGTGTGTAATAAACTGTGTGTAACTGTGTTGTTTGTGCCGTTCAATCATTGTTAAAGATATCATCATGAGAACTGTTTTAACTTATTAGATGTGACATTTGCTAAAACTTTGGCATAAAAAAAGCATTTCCAACCCGCTCGTAACGTGTAAGTTTAAAAAGTTATTAAACTAGGCATGTTTCGCGCAAAATATTAAGCCCTTCATTACACCTAATATCCACTAATGAATTTTTACGGCAACCTTTTTATCCGACGCAGATTCTAAAATGTCATTACCCAAAACGGAAGGTATCCCAAAATGTATTCATGTCAAGTTTTTTAGATTAATAATAAAAAATGTCCAATTCAATTTACTATGCAAAATTATATTCCTAAGAGAAACTGAATTTACTTTAAAAAATCAACAATTTAAATTGACGTAATTGGAGTTGAAGTGCACTTACCTTTGTTAATGACGAGGGCGACGGAGCCTACTTGCTGGTCCGAGTGAAGGTCAACTTGCCACCAGCGCTGCTCCGTGGTTTTCGGCGTGAAGCTGCAAGTGTCGGGGTTCCCGTCGACCGCTAGCGACGCCCGGTAGTTCCACAGGGTGGCCGACAAGAGCGCGCTTCGCTCAAGGGCGAGGTTCAACTCTAGGGACAAACAAACACAGGCGACCGTTTAACGACCACACAGGGACACAGTTAAACGCAACACATAGTTGTTCACGTTGCCATTATTACGGTTACGCTATTAGCCACGAACACTCAATATCAAATTATCTGTCATTTAGTTTATACATCGATTGTTTTGGAAACAATGGGGTTGATGATGGTGAGTTGGAGAGGGGAGAATAAAATCAATGCTAGCAATAACAATCCCTTCAGTTGTTATCTTTAGTGTTTGAACGACTTGCGACCCGTTTGAATTGAAGCTAGGGTGGGCAAGATATCGTTTCTTCGTCGTGGCCGAATACACTTCTACCTATCTGCTACGGGCTGGCGAGATCTCTTTGTTTTAATTATTTTTAAGAGTGTCGTGTGAAAATGAGGGTAATAAATAAAGAAGGAAGTGGGTTGCTGAGATGTTTTGGAATAGTGGAAAAATGCTTTACATGGGGGTAGACAAAATGATGATATATTTGAGAAGTTGAGCGACGAAGTAAAAGAAAATGGAGAACTAGGGCAAAATAGATTTGAATGATTCTAAAAGGAACGGTCATTTTACGTTTGAATAACAGAAAGCATAAATGCAAAGATAAATGAGCGAGCGAGGAAATATCAAACGTAGAAATGTTATCTGAGATGTGACATCCTGTTACATAATGAAGTAATTAAGGTTTTGTTGTTGGCGTTGTTGTTTTTTTATTCTGATGACCTAACTAAAAACTAAACAAACAAAAAACGTTGAAAATACAATTTTGTAACATTAAAAATAAACTTTGAAAATATTTCTCGCAAGTTCGGTGACATAAAAAACTACTAACACCTGCTGCAAAAGACGTGTGCCCAACTTTAGATGATGTGCTATGTATGTTAATTAGGTATTCGGTTTGTAACGGCGAGTTCAAGGGGCACTCACTGGACACGTCAGCGAGTGACAAAAAACTTTGAGCAGTAGCGGAATATAAGTCCCAGATGTGAATGAGATTTCTAGACGCGAACACTGCCGCCTGGCTAGTGTTTGGTTGCATACTGTGAATCAACTTTTAAGTGAATAGTAAAAAAACAAATGGCATGTACAAAGTGTGTGGTTTGACACGACATTACTGGCACGCTGATTCTCAGCCAGAAATGTGCAGATGTTTTTGACTGAACGTTACAACCCTCAGCATGTCCAAGCCAGTATACATGCACATCTTTGGAATTTTTTCCTACACAATTTAGATGATTAATGGTTGGTGTGATACAAAAACTTAATCTGGGTTCTCTGTTGTGTTTGTTCGATGGTGGAGGTGCCGGGCAACTCAACGACACACTGTACAATACTTTTCAAGCCATCTCGTCGCAATACGGGTCTCCTGGAAGCAAAGTCATCGAGATCGTTTTCAACTCGTTTTGGGGGCCGAAAACGCGAGTTTTACCAGTTTGTTAGTCTTTAGTGCCGTTATAAAATGTTCGTTGTTGGCTGATACTCACAAGCCAAAATCTAGGGATTTCATCCACATTGTTCGTTTCCCGTATTTAAAATGGATGATATAATTTACCTTAATTATATCGAGCAGATTAAGGACGACTTAAATGTAGAACATGTGGAAGGTCTTTTTCATGAAAGATATGACCTTTTAAAATTGTCAATTAAAAAAATTGTCATACTTTTCAGGCTTAAGGGAACACTCCACTGAAACAGCCAAAATCCACAGTTTTTTACCTACAGACACATTTTTTGGTACGGGCAATGGAAACACCTTTAAAAATTGATGAAATTATTTTTTATTTTTTGGGGGCTTATATTTTGCCCCCCTTGATTTTTTTTCATTGTTTTTTAAGCTCTTCGGTAGAAAACACAAAACTTTTTTCCTTTTGGACCGATTGTTGTAAAATTTTGCATTTTCCTTGTTTTGACACAACCAAAGACAATTTTTGTGCATGGGTTTTGTTTATTTTAACTTTTCGTCTGAATTTATGCATTTTGAATACTGAATTTTATTTATTACCGTTATGATAGAAGTTCAATATTATATTTTAGCCAAAGTTATGAATATAATCTTAAAACGCATAAACAATTGTGTTTATTTATGTCCAAGTAATAAAACAAACCAAAACTAGCTCATTCGGACAAGTGGTACAGAAGGAGATAGTTTTTTAAGTTCTAAAAAGTGTGATAAAAATATAATCCGCCAAAATGGGTTTAAAGATTTTTTACATGAAATTACCATAATATTGTATAATTATAGTAATATTGCTCTCTCAGGTATGTAAGAACTATCTATTCCACAGGTTATAATAAGTAATCAAATAACCCCCCCCCATAACCCCCCCTAACCCCCCCCCCCCTCTAACTAACAAAATATATGTTTAGAAAATGGCAACAAAAAACCGCATTTCCGTGCGCGCAATAACTTAAAAAAAAACATTTTCAATTAAAAGGAGGCGTGTTAGCCTATTGTTGTTAGTATAATTAAAAAGTATAATACTTAAAGAGTAAATAAAAGTTATAAAAAAATAACAGGTCAAAGGGTAGTTTTGGCAGTATTTTCAGTGGAGTGTTCCCTTAATAAACAAGCTTAAGGTTCGGCTGAGGATATTAAAACGAAGGAAGGCTTATGCCCTTAATTAAATATCGTGTGAACTATTAATGCATATGTCAGGCCTAGCCTACCTTTAATTGCGTAGGGCCCTAGGGTATTTATTAAGAAGGCCTGCGGCTTACATAAATGCTAAGAATGTGCAGTATCTTTGATCAAGGAGCCTATCCATCCTAGGACTAACATAACCTCACCTAACACTTAACACTACGATCGCTGCAAATCCCAATACAGTACTCGGCTTATGGTTGGTCCGTGCTATTTACGGTACGGCCATCTTGAATAGATATAGTTCATATTCGCGAACATCATCCCACATGAATGACTGCAACACTCTTTCAACTCACATCGCATGACGTTTTCGACGGTACCGTTCAAGACTACTAATTCAATTTCAAACAGCGTTTTCAACTCATCTCCCGTGAATTCAAGTCTTGGTGTCTACATGGATGTGTGTATGTAGATAGCGGAGCTATGATTTGTGTGTGTATGATCTAAATTATTTACAAACCGGTTTCCTCGAATATTATATTTTTGAGAGCTAATTTTGGACCAAGTTTACTATAATTATTTCATATATTAAGTAATTTAGTCAAATATTAACCCTTTCAATAATCAGTTTTCATATAAAATATCGTATTTCGTTAGCCGTTGTGTTTTGGTGGAGGTGCCGGGTCATATAAAATATCGTATTTCGTTAGCCGTTGTGTTTTGGTGGAGGTGCCGGGTCATATAAAATATCGTATTTCGTTAGCCGTTGTGTTTTGGTGGAGGTGCCGGGTCATATAAAATATCGTATTTCGTTAGCCCCTGTATTTTGGTGGAGGTGCCGGGTTGAAGTTTAATACAAGACTATCACATGACATTGTAAATGTATAAAACTACCTGTGATAATGAGGTATTTTTATGTGGGAAGTAATTTCTGAGTGATTATCCCAACATTCCCTTATGACTTTTAAAAAAAAATTAGTCCTATCACCTAGTGAGAGATTTCGAGATTGGCAATCAAGTTCACACATTTACGCACCATAGTTCTCTGAAAAATGTTCTTCTGTTAATTATTTGCAAATCTTTTCAATTATTTTAACCTACCTTATAAACTTAAATAATAGTAATACATGATTGTTTGATAGTAGTGCGCCTAAAGTAGTGAAATGAGACCCCAACATGAAAATAATGTGTGGGATTTCGAATGTTAAGTCTATAGCAACCCTATTATGTTTCATGGTAAAAATTTCTTTTGAAAGGCTCCGAAAAATAGAGAAGGGAATAATAAAGTGTATTATTTCTTATCTGTGGCTTCATTCGTGGCAACATTTCTTTTAAATAGTATGGTAATGCATACAAAAAAATACGAGACATAAAGTTCTTCTGTTAATTTTTTTTACTTCATATGAAGAAAAATAAAGCTTCATAGAAAGAAGTCACCGTAGTATTTACTTAAGCAGAATGTACCGAACATTCTGAGTTTTGCATTCATTACTACGTCACGTCAAAGGCAAAGCGAGTGTAACTATATGAAGATTTGATTTTCATATGATTAAAAGCACCTTTGTCTAAACAGTTCTGGGATTGAATTCTATCCTAGGTGAAGAGTTATAAATTGTGGGAGGAAGTGCCACTCGTTATTTATAAACACACATAACAAATAGTAATAAATGTACGATAATTAAGAGAGTTTTATTTAGTTAGAACCTTCCATTAAACTTCGTCTGACAATATTTCTCTACGCACTATCCACAGATTATCCAAGTTATTTTACCTGTTTATTAACCATTCATAACATTTTATTTTTTACATCCTTAGTTCGATCGTTTCTTCTAAGACATTCGGTTGAAAATTATAAAGAGCAAGCACTGTTGATATATTTTGATTCAACTTATAACGTAATTACTTGTTATATTGACTGAAAAGTACGCTATTATAATGGATATTATTTATCTTCCAAGGTTGTTACAAATGATGTGTTGTTATTAATACCAGTAGTAAACATTTGTCGGCCTACAATCCAATAAATTTATGCGTCTTTATAAATTTATATGTCTTTCTAAGTAACTTCAGTGTAAGTATACATCACAATTATTCACAATTCACACCTACCCAATATAAAATATGAATAAGTTCATATGAATGTAATATACCTTGCTACTCTTTGTATCGTTAATTTATTCGTATTTCAATTAACACGTACAGATAGTTAGAATTATATTTAAGCATACTTCATTATTTTACACCATCATCTTTAAACAATGTTTACAATCACATTTTTTAATTTTTTTATATTATACGCTCTTTATCCAATATTCATTGGCAAGCTACCATCAATAAGTATTGAATTAACTGTAACAAAGTAAAGATAATCTATAGTTATTTTTTAAATTTTATTTCCAAGTAGTCTGAATTTCTTAGTTTTAGTACACACAAAACAATTAAGAGTAGGCCTAAGTTAATTAATTTGAGTCTAAGATCCATGAAAACATGGATCAATTTCCCTTAAGAATGAGTTTTCCGTAAGTTTTATCAAGTTACTTTTGGCAAAGTTTTTTACATGTTGGTTTTAAATTAATAAAGGAAATAGATGTTTTAATCACTTTGCAAGTTGAGCGAAAAGTTTCTAAGTAGGCCTAGTCTTCTCCAGGCGGACTGTCTGCTTCTTGTCAGCTACCGCAAGTCGCCCGCCTCAATCCACGCGTCTGTTCGCTGTCCCCCTTCCCCTTCTTATAACTCCTCTTATATTAGTACAATGAGTTTTGTGAAAAAGGCGGCATATAATCGGCCCGTAATCCATCAAATCACAGTTATTAAGCATATTTGGATCTTGTTTTGAGCCGTTGAGAACTTAATTCTTTTTTATTTGCAAACAATGTAAATTTTTGGGGATTTTTATGTGTACTGCTATTGCATACATGAATAAGTTAAATATTAGCAAAATGTGTTGTAAATATACATTCTTGAATGTTATTACATGCCATGCTCTGACAGAATTTCATTATTTCCCCCTGTCTGATACAGCCACATGCTATACCTCCAAGGCGCATAAAGCTTTTCGTCTTCCAATAATCTTTATTCTACACTTGAAACCGTGGCGATAACTGTAAACCCAAAAAGAAACGATAAAATCTGTAGGATTTGAAGTTACTATAAAGTCGATCTTTCACGAACTAGGCCAAAAGTTGACTACACGAATGGCGCCTTGCTACTTCCCGCGAGTTGTCACGTATATCTGCAACTAATAATCTGTCTTTAATCTTCAAGTACTCGGGTTCAATTGCAGGCAAAGCCGAGTGGTGGCGCTGTACGTATATACACACACACACAAATGTATTCGGTTGCCTGCTGTACAAACAGCTGGTTGAAGATGTTGTGTTGACCTCCTACTAATGGCACTTCACTTAAACTTGACTTGTAACATTATACTGTGTTCTCCTCTAACCCGCTCCTAGCCCAATGTGTAACCACTCCTTGGAGGCAATATTTAATTGAACACTTTTCACATTGTAATCTTCGAAGGTTTGTGAGCCTTGCAATTTCATTAATAAAGCAAATAGTTTATATTTGTTTTTAATATGATAGTTTTATAACGGTTCATTCATTAATTTACTTAATTTCTTTAGCTTTATTTAGCTATACTGCTACTCACAATTATTATTGTCACATGATAATTTAAAATTTGTTTTTTCACAGACACATACAATACTAACATTCATCTGTATTTTTAGTTATCCATTCTCAACATTTTAATTTAAAACTATGATTGTATGTATAATATCTTCACCCCTTAACATCTGCTGGCAATTTGTTGTTTTGTCTGATTCCGGCACAAAAAAACGATCTTTGATATTTTTAAAATTACATTTACTTACATATAGCTCATTTGTAGCAGTTTGTCTGGTCTCTCTTCCATGAATTTCCTCCACACTCTTTATTTTTCCTTGTAAATAACTTGACAAATGATTATTTTCAATTTTGTATATAAAAGTTAACGTATTATGTAATTTAATATTTTCTTGAACTGTTAACCATCGTAAATCTTGTATCATATCTGAAAACAAATTCACAGCTCAAGTTTACATAATCAGAGTGGTACGTTTCTGCACGCCATAATTTTATAAACCTATTAGTTTTTAAATGGTGAAATTTCAAGCCACTCTACCTGATAGTCCAGTTTATTATTCGGCGCATCATTGACCGCGATATGATACACACTATCGTGATCTCTGAAGTGTCCATATGAGGTCAGTCAAGACAGAGCTATTCATCACTGTTACACCGCCACCTGGTTCCCCTTCCTCGTGACAACTTGATGAATACGTTTAACCCTATACTATGATTCGGTGTCCAGTGTCAACTGTAGTCCGTCTGCCGCGCCGTGTCCTGTGATAGATGGTACTCAAGCTGCATCCCACGAGAGCGAACTGTGCGGCTTTGTCCGGCCCTACAGGTTAATGTAACGTGTGTGTTCGACTCAATAGACGAACAACGTACTCTCACAATGCTCCAAACATTACCTTCCTATACATATGCAAATCTGTAGCGAATAATGGTGATTGGTTTTGCCGAAAGGTAGGTCTACTTTGATTCAAGAACAAACGGCTAGTGTTTACTGTTTCCTCTCGTTGCAATTATGTAGAGTATGAACTATATACGTGGTTGCACTATAGCTATTCACTTACGGCGAACAAGTTGTCATTTAATTCCACGTTCGCTCCCCGCGGATGCAAATGCATTTTGATGCACAACCTCACTAGCGTCCAGTGACAAAACAATAAACTAAAAGCTTCCTGGCGGCGACCTGGGACATAGTTCACTTTGTAGCGTGACATTATATCACCCAGTCTGGGACGTACGAGTTCCCCCTAAAGTCGAAAAATTGCTCTAATCTGGTCCTCTGGAATGCACTGTGTCGGAGTCCTCTCAAATATATCGAAATTTAATTTCAAAAATAGCTTCAAGGTTTTGTAGAGCAGAAAAAAAAATACGGGGAACTTATTAAATGTTTCACAATCTTGCTATAAGCCCGAGACTTTGCTGCTTCAACAGAATGCCTGGCTCTGGTTATTTTTCATTTTAACAATTGACTTGGTAGAAAACTAAGGGTAGACGCTCAAGCATAGTTCATCGTTCGTCTTTCCTCCCTTTTTAATCGGCTCTCGTTTAAGCGATGTAGGGTTGCATTGACTTACTGTAAAGACTCCAAAGTGGTCTGTAAACTTTTCAAAGACGAATTTGCATGGAGTGTGCGTTCTCAGATAAGAGGCGCAACACAAACATGAAAGTAGCAACAATAATCAAGAATCGAATCTCATTGGGCAGGCTAACAATAATAACCTGATAATTCTGTGTGTATGCATGGACATTAGTTCCGCCATATTTATACTTTCTGTGAGTTGTTTAACTGAGCACTAAATTGTATGTATGCCGTCCGTGAAAGCTCATACGTTTGGTCTTTTGTACGTGGATTCGAACCTCTCGTAAGTCATATGGCATATAGAGTTTTGAAATGTACGTGGATTTGAATTACTCAAGTCATAATGTAGAGCCTATAGATTTTTAAATATTGTTTATTATTCTAATCTATCACCACTCATTCTTTAAAGTACCACATTCCAAACTTAGCCCACCCACTCTAAAAGTAGCACAATCCAAACTTAGCCCACCCACTCAAAAGTAGCACAATCCAAATTTAGCTCACCCACTCAAAAAGTAGCACAATCCAAACTTAGCTCACCCACTCAAAAAGTAGCACAATCCAAATTTATCTCACCCACTAAAAAAGTAGAACAATCCAAATTTATCTCACCCACTAAAAAAGTAACACAATCCAAACTTAGCCCATCCACAAAAAAAAAAGAATGTCAAACATTCTTATTGGAAATAATAGTAGTGTGATAAGAAAGAATGTTGGAGTCTCCAGTTCAAGATGGCGAAATAGCGTCTGAGATGGTATGAAGGTACGGAAACATGAGAAGAATGGAGGGAGACAGAATCTCAAGACAGGGATTTCAGTTGAAGAATGAGAGCAGAATAGTGGTAAGACACCAAGACAGGTGGCAAGAGCAGGTGCAATCAGGTGTGATAGAGAGAGGACAGCACAATGGTTCGGAGAGAGGAGAGAGAGAGAGAGAGAGAGAGAGAGAGAGAGAGAGAAACTGGAGATAGCTGGTGTCGCAACAAGAGAAGTCGCTCAGGTTGACGTAACTAAAATGCACGCGCTCAGGTGTTCAAGTTTGCAGTTGAACGGTTAGCAATATCATTACAAAATATGGATACGAGTTTATAAAGACCTTTTATATTGATATTCACACTTGGGTTTGCAAAGAATTAACCTTGAAAAATAATTGCGAGAATCAAGTCCAGAAAAATTTAAAACATGGATTTCAATTCGTGAAATTTCCATTAAACCTTTGTTCATTGGAGATAACTAGATTCCTGGTATGTTTGTGCGTGGTTGTGAAAGTGAAGTTTTCGTGTTGATTCTTGTGATGTAATGTAAGAAACTTAAGATGTTATTATTGTTCCGGGGGTTGTTATTATAACGTGTCTCTGCCGAGAGTGGATCACATTCGGAGTCGGTTATATTTGGCGGTATAGTAAGCAAGGGAGTTGTAAAGAAAAGTTAGCTCTAAGTTTGTCTTATATTAAATTTTCGACATATTGACTTTCCATATTTCTGAAAAAAGTTTTTCAATCGGGTACTGCAGAAACCCATGAGTCCACCATCATCATTCTGAAGGGCAGAAAGTCGTATATATTGGTGTAATATGGAATATCTCCTTGACATAGAACAGAGAGTATCGTTCCCTTTCCTCGATCATGATCAAAATAGGCATTTGAGGCTTAGAAATGAAATGATGAAATGATGCTGCCCATTTGCAAATAAATTACTCACATGTCAAAGTCCCCAAAACGAAAACTTACGAGAGTTCTTGCGGTAACTAATTCAATATAAGTTTTTTGTGTTCACGTTAAGAACGACCTTTTCGTGAAATTAGATCAAGGCCATAAAAGTTTCAACAACCCCATCTTTTACGTCCTATAAGACGATTTATCTTGTTCTTCTTGTCTAGCATTAACTGGTGCTGACCGTAACTTCTCTAGCTCGAAGATGTTTTTGGAACTATTCGCACCGCAACCACATTGAGTTCGGCCCGTTAAGACTAATCCGTCAGCGCGCTCTAATTGTAGTTGCCTTGCGCCACCAAATAACGAGCTGGAATCGACAAGTATCATGATTAAGTCAGTCTCAACATTCAATCCTCGGCGCCACCCACCACAGTTACCGTGGTCCGGGGTGTCGCGACACGGCACGTGGCACGACTCGGCAAAACAAAAGAACTATTTACATCTAACCACTAGGAAAACGATTAAGTCCCGCCGCGTTGATGGATGAGCTTTTTTGTAAGTTTTTAGTTTGCGTATGACCACTTTTCCTTTGCAAGGGCTTTTTGAATGCATTGTAGGTGATTGTTGTCAAGTTTCTATTGTTACTTGTTAATTGTTATTATAAACCTAAAAAAACTCATATTTAAACCTTTATTTTATGGATTCTGGTTAACTTATTCAACTTTTTCTTTCAGAGAGCAATACATCACCATTACCTTAATGTCCATGTAAAATATGAACGTTGTAGCCCCACCCGTTTGGTCAGAATCGGCCCAAGTGTCACGAAAATATCGCACTTAAAATCGAAAAATATCGTATAAGTACGTTATTCATGAGAAATATTTCTTCGGTTGTACTAAAAAATGTTGCAGGTCTAAGTTCAGAGATTTCGAAGGTCCCCTCCAATTTTCATCAAGATCGCATATGCCGTTTGCCCGGTAGAGCGCGAACAAACAGAAAGAAAAAAAAAAAAAAAAAAAACAAAACAAAAAAACATTGGAGCTAAATGTTTTGAGGGGTCAGTGAAATTGAAGTCTTCTCTTCGCTCATCCAAAAACCCAGCACAGACACCAATTTTTTTAAATTTAATTATTTTATCTAGTTTCAACGCTTGATTGTTATTTATTCTTTAAAATCCAAAACCTGCACCTCCACCATTTCCTTAAAATTACATTACTATTTCACCATCACACGGCAATACAAACATTGTCGAAATTTCATGTTGTTTTAATCCATCCTTACCGGCACTCAACCAATATCTTAAAATTATATTACCTTTTCTAATATGCGCGGCTATACAAAGCATTGCCTAATAATTTATTTTGAAATAATCCTAAACCCGGCATCTACACAGTTTTCTTAAAATTTCATTCATTTTTTCTACCATTAATGACATGGATTACAAAGCATTGTAGAATGTTATTTGTTCAATTTATCCAAAACGGCACCTTCACCATTCCCTTATAAATTAAATTATATCTTTCTACTATGGCATCGCAAATCAAAGCATTGCCTGATAATTAATTCTATGAACCTATCCAAAACCCGGCACTTCCAACACCTCTTAAAACTGTAAAACTGTTTAGCATCGAAGCATCCTGAAATTTAATTCTTAAACTTCCAACCGAAACTAGCCATTTCTTAAAGAATTAAATATTTCACGGACATAACTTCTTTATCTTAATCTTCCAACCATAAACCACTATGATAGCCACCTCAATATTCCTAAATTAATTCTTATCTATTAAACCGGCGCTTCAAAGCATTCTAATTAATTTTTCAAATATATCCAAACTACATCCACAATTTTTAAAATTCATTCTATTGTCACTCACATGCTTAAAACATTGTTCTTAAATTATTCAAGTTCATTATACATTATACCAGCACTTCAACCATTATCCTTAAAATTCAATTATTTTTCTACTTTACACGGCTATACAAAGCATTGCTGATATTTAATTTTTGAAATATATCCTAAACCCGGCACTTCAACAATTTTCTTAAAATTTCATTCATTTTTACCATACTACCTAATACACATACAAATCTTAATTTTATTTTACCAACGCACCAACTATCTATAAATATTATTTCATTTTAACTATCCTAACCCCAAGCATGCCTAATTAATTCTTTAAATTTCAAACTTTTTTTCCAACTTCGCTATAAATCATTCTTGAAATTAACTTTAAAGCTCCTAAAATGCATTAACCTTAAAAGATTTAATTTTCCATGCCGTAATTAAATATCTTACCTGAATGACATCATTTTAAAATTGCAATTTTCTTCTCACTATGAATCGACTAGTTCAACGTAGCAATTCCTGAAATGTAATTTAATTTCCAAACCCGCACTCCGCATTTCTTACAAAGTATAGTTTTCACTGATCGCTATTCAATTTCCTGAATTAATTCTTAAATCATCCGAACCGCACTCACCATTTTCTTAATAATTAGTTTTCACTGCTGTTTCAAATCATTCCTGAAATTAATTTTAATTTCCTAACCGACCTCCATTTCTTAAATGTTTAGTTTTTTCCACGTGACTCGCTATTCAATCATTCTGATTTGATTCTTAAAACATCCTAAACGGCAAAAACATTTTTAAAATGAATATTTTCCACCGTGATCGTATTCAATCATTCCTGAAATGTAATCTAAATTTGAAACCCGCACCTCCACATTTTTAAAATTCATTATTTTACTATCTACAATGACATGCTAATTTAACTGCCTGATATATTTCATTTTCAACTTTTACGCCAGCATTACCTATTCGCATTGTATAATGATCATTATTAATTTTAATGTCATAGTTATACAGATTAAAATTTCATGTTTAACGTCTGGAATTATAACATGCGTAATTTTTGGGCATTTCGCGTCAACGTTTTATTGACATTCGACTTTTAGTCCAACTGTAGGAGAATCCTGAAATGAGTGTGATGTATTGAAAATGAATTTCAATATACCGGTACTAATTTGAATGTTTATAATTCATTACTTTTTAAGCGTACTATAGCACATTCGCCTTATTGTGCGCATTGTTTGTTTAGCTATGATCTATTGTTTTTTGTATTTTTCTTAGTTTTATAAGTTGTTTTGTAAGGACAGCTCACAAAGTTTGGGCTCAAACCTACAAAGTAAATTTAAAAACATGGCACTGTAAAATGTCCCAAACATGTCATGTTAATGTAAAAACGTTATTATTACACCCAACTAAAATCCTTAATTAACTCTGCTAATGTAGAGTCTGCAATGCATGTGTGATTCTCTTTTAAATCCCTACGAAATTTCACACCTGCACGGATTGTAGGACGTGATGGTTTATTTTACAACTCTTAATAATATACATCATTAGTTTTTATTTCAATCTAATATGCACACTTTTCTTTGCTACGCACACATTTCAAAGATCGTCCGTAGTCTGTAATTTCGAACCAAGTTACAAGCCTAAGTAGTAGATAATTTTCAAATGCCATGCATTGCCTTTCTCATTAGAACAACACTTTTCCTATCGCGTGACAGTTTTTTTGAGCAATAAATCACCCCCACCGCCTGTAGCAAGCAACTTCCATGTCATTTCCGTGTTACTATGGACACTGCCTTAATCGATTTCTACCAAGATTGATGTATTAATACAGAAGTGTTTGCTTTTTCTCAAAGACACATACATACACTTGTGCACCGGGTGTTTTTACCGTCAAACAAGTTTCTGTTGCAATATTACATTCTATTGAGACTTAAGCCGTCAGTTACGAATCGAAGAGGTCCCATACCTTGATATTTGATTAAGTTAGCAGGATATCGAAACTTGGAGCTTGGATGAAGATCATTCGTGTGATTGAATTACTCTATTCGAAGTCTTACATCAAAATAAAATCGAACCTCTGTCTGTCTATTGTAGTGAAGGATTCAATTGATGCGCAAACAAAGGCGCAATGAGATGGTATCTAATGATATAGACACTTCGATAATAAAATGGTTGGAGTTAAGTCAAGTATTGATCAATGGCGCTGCAATTACCGTAAACTTTTTAAAACTTGTTACTCTATTCACACTCGCAGTGAAAGCTATCTAACAATTTGAACTTTGGAGCATTGTAAGTTTACCCGTTGTTAGATTTTGAATGCCAATTCCAAACTCCAAATTCGTAAGAAGTTATTCAAATTATGAATTATGAAAAGTCTCATTGTTGGCACAGCGAACGAGTGTTGGTCAGCTCCATTTCGTATTGGGATTAAAATACTTGATCGGTACCAATACTGAGATATATTCGAACGAATTTACTATAAACATGATTATTTTGAGATGAAAGACGTTGCTTTCAATAAACATTGGGAACAAATTAATAAAAAAGTCTTTTTGTACCGTTTTATTTACACTTAATCGAGATAACATTGATTATAGATGCATTTAAAGTATTATATTCAACCATTTTTAACGTTTTTGTATTTATGTTAGTCGAGTGAAATATATTATTTTGTCATTATAAAACAAGCACCAGTCAGGGGGTGCTCAAAGAAGGAAGCGAAAGTACTAAAACAACAGATTGTTGAACAAGCAGATATAAATAAAGGTTCATCATTGAAATCTCTTTGGTTTAGGAGCTGGTTTGCTAGAAGTGCATCTTTTGGATGGTGAAAGCCTTGCCCATCTGACCCCAAGGATCACTTAACACACTATCAACCATCCTTGTTTAATGGCAATATCGACGAAATGTTAGTTCGGTTTTTACCGAGAAACATGAAACACGCTCGGATGGACTATTGGACGGACGGAATAGTGCTCGGTGTATGTAGGGGAGGTTCGCTTACTAAAAGTAAAGAAGAGAGTGGATTAACACAGATTTCGACAAAGTTGGAGTGACCTTTTACCACCATGACAGAACAAAAGGAAAAACTGCTGTACATATGTTTTCCATAACAACAACATCCACCTCAACAAGTAATTAGTGGACTTTCATGGTCCAAGTTAATTAGTGCTCTGTCAAGCTCGTTAAGATTCTAAGAGCATTTGGACGTGCACCCTATAATGTATTTCCCCCATATATCTGCGAGGGTGCAGTAACCCTCGCTCGTCACTGTCCGCGCCAGAGCTAGGTAACATCAGGAAATGCACCCTTCACCGCGACACTAGAGAATCCAACTATCTCAATTTCCTCCCGCGTTGCCTCGTCCTTTGCGCGCGTCATTCACAAGTGACAACAAAAGGAAATCGACATCCAGAAACAAGAACGTCTGACTGCTAAATCGAACGAAAATATCTTTGGAATTGTCTTCCAGATAATGTAAGATTTCAGTTAAGTCGGGTATAAATCAACAGTTTACACAAAGCAGAGCGCGCTCTAAGCGCGTCATTAGGATAATTATTTCCTTGGGAACGTTGAGTCATTCGCGTCTTATACCCATGTAAAGCTTGAACTTTTGGAAGAAATACGACATTCACTACTTTCATTCAGATCATATACGAATGGAACAAGAAAAATCCAACAAAAATTATATCTTTATATTGGGTTTAGATATTGCACGGATAAATAATTATTTAAATTAAATTCGGGAAAAGAAATTCTTAATTCAGTTCAGCAAACAATTTATAACTTTATTGTACACAAAGCAAAGTAAAATATATTCACGTCTTCTACGCATTTTTGCTGCTTAATGATCAAAGAAATAAAGAAGAATTTTCTGTAGAATTATTTAAAGCAGCTATTCTTCAAAAGCTCGGTGTGAAAATTGTTAAACAACTTCATTATTGGACATGTTTGAATATTTAAACTTGAGGCGGCATTTCGACTGAAAAATACTACTGGCCGGTCCGCGCACACTTTGAAACTGTAGCCCAAGTCTAGATTGAGCTAATGTTATTATCACATAGTACGTTGAAACAGTTTTCTTAGTTTAAAGTAAGGGGCGGTTGTAGGACGAATATAACTCACAGATTTTAGAACGATGATAGAACTGGAAGCAGAATAACTGAGCTATGGTGGAGGTGCCGGGTCCCAAAGAAATCACGGTGTCCTCCATTTCAGTTTCAAGAAATATTACCAACATTGTTAATAGCACAGAGTTTCTTTAATAAAGCAATTCTTCGCGAAATGATGTACTTTGGGCAGTATAAATTCCTAACATTCCAATCCCCGCGAATCTAATAAAAGTGAATCGAACATACGTCTGCAAAGCCATCTCTTCCTTCTTTATAACGCAATTAAATGTGTTTCAAACGAAAGATGGCTTTAGTACGGTTTCAGACCTAGCGTTAGAGACGGTTTGATACTTAAATTTAACGGATATATCCGTCACACAATGTTGCTACAGTTCACATTCTTCATCAATAAGTGGAAGAGTTGGGTTTCGCATGAGCCGGGGCTCTCCTCTTTTCACGCTGTCTTGCACTCTTCATTTTGCCGAACCCTGTATTGAGCCCGGCTATACGTAGATGTTTTTCCCAGCACCACTTGAAATCTGTTTTATCCTGCACTGGCCGGCTTTTAGCGAATAACCATTAAGTCCACAAAGCAATGAACTGGATACTATAAAGCACAAAAATCGAACTTGCACATTGTTTCGTAATTCTCCAACAGTCATCGGAGCACAAAGTAATCCCCCCCATCTCTCCCCCCCCCCCCCACCGCCTCACCCCACAACACCTACCACAGACAACTAGCAGGAGACATCTACACTGACATCCGCAAGGAAAATTCCAGACGACTTTAGAAAGCATCCTTTGAATCTACTATGAAAGGAATTGAATGAAGATACACAATACCATTTTCTTCTTAAGCGACGTACGGCGTTATTTCTTTCATATCCTTTGACTTTTAGCTAAATTTACATACATTGATATGAAATGCTTTTAAGGCCGCCTTGATACGTGAAACACCACTTGGTGATGCCGCTCTTCTAGCTCTCAGAACGGGTTAGTATCACTGACACAGATACGCAGATCTTGCATGTTTAGGGTAGAAACAAACCAACCATAAACGAAAATTATAACTCATTTCTACGGTTACAAAATATGTTTAACAAGTTTTATGATTTAAACATATCTCGAAGTTTATTATTTAAGTTTTACCCGTTGAGTATAGAACCTCATACTATACAATAAAAAATTGTATGACATTTGATTACGAATATATTCCAAAAACGTTTAAATGTCAATATAGAATCTCTTTTATGACCCAAAATCCTCGTTTACTTTGCTGGATTATTATCAACACAAGTGAATGTTTTATATTTTGACAGCAATGTTATTTGAGACTGTTTGGTGAAGAGTGAATGATAATAGAGAAATGAGAACGTCACGCAGTATGCCCCAGCTCGGAGCAGTTCCGGCGGGGTTGTCGCGGCCATGGGAACCTAGCCAGCAAACTTACGAAAATTACACTGGATCAAGGCATATTATTTTCCTAACGTTCCGTAAGATGTGAGACGGAATAAAAGATCAGACTAGAATTTCGAAAAGAATTTCTTTGACCTAAAAAAAATCATTTTAAAATGGAAATGTCGTCCGTGTAGATGTTTCTTTGGACAAGCCACACTCGTGCTCTCCGAGATCGTTATCTTTGTTTGTCACATTTATTTGCATAGGCCCAGGCTTGCATTTAATTATAAAACTGAATTTACATTTTGACAAAGGCAGCTTTTGTCTCATCAAGCCTGTGCGGTTATTTAATGCAGGCCTGAAAGGCGCGCGATCAATCATGTCCATCCTCCGGCTTCGAGTCATCGCCTTGCTCCTCGTTAGTTACCGACACCCCGACACCGACGACGGCGTCTGTAAAACTTCCGCGTCCACTGCGACGGAGACAATATGGACCGATCTCGTCTATTAGGTGGGAATAGCAGCAAACTTCAACTCTCCAGTGGGCACTAAGGACTAACAAGCTACTCGTGGCCCACATATGTTCCCATCACCCACTGCGTGGCGGGTCGGGTGCACAATCTTCAACGAGGTACTTCCAACCAGATGTCTAAATTAAGGTGAATGGACAGTTTTATGTGGGGCCAAGATGGCGTTGCACAGCGAATTACTTTAGCAATCTTAACTTGTTTTTAAAGAGACTTCTTGCAGCTGTGTAAACCACATTACCTAATCAAATATATTTATACCTTAGCTGGAATAGAAGAACGAAGTTTTGTTTTTTTGTTCATCGGTTTACAATGAGAATTCCAAGCAAATAGTTACTCGCGATAAATAGCAATTTCTTTAACAGTTTGACTCGGGCCACAGGAATCTCGTTTAGGTAGACCTTTAGTTCCTACAGATGTAATAGGATACGGTCCTGCTAGGGTTCTACTTTATAAATACCTTAAAAGAAAATTTTCATGCTCAAATAATACTTATATACGTTTTATCAATTATATTACGGATGTTTAAATAATAATAGCAAAAACACTCTCATAACAAACATAAAAAACAAAAAAAAATTAATGCCATGAAGGTAACATCTTAGTAAATTAAATTAGTAATTTATTATTATTATAGGTAAAAAGGAATGTTACATAATTACATTCGGGTGTACGCCATTTCTACGACATCTCAGTTAAATACAACACTGACCAGTGGTGTGCGAGTACCTACAAGTTATGGTTGGGTCGGCTATTCATCCGGTTCACCGGTAAAGAAATGTAGGGCTACATATTTGTTGTGGGGTGGTGGAGGTGCCGGTCCAGGATTTTTATTCTATGTTGGTGGAGGTGCCGGTCCAAATAATAATTAATTTTAAGCTAATACAAAATGACAATACAGACAAGAGTAACTGAATTGGGAAACAATAATAAAGATTCTTTAAAGCTGTTGCAGTATGTTGATGGTTAAATGTATTTTGAACAAGTTTTCATAAATGCAATATTGTATCTTCCTTTGACCGATATTATTTGAAAGTCGAAGAAACGTGACAGAATGAACATGAAAGAGGGACCTGAATATAACAGTACTAGGAAGCTTCGCAAACGCTTTTTCAGGCGCGTTGTTGGATGAGCGTATGTTTTTTTAAACGAAAAAAGTAAAAATTGCGATTTTCATGAGAAATTATTTTTCGATTGCGCTCAAATTTTACATAAATTTACACATTCATAAACTTAAGGTTATGAAAATATAATTACAATCGGATAAAGCATGTAGATGTTATAAGTCGAAGAAAAATTTTTTAACGAAAAAAGCGTAAAATTGCGATTTTCATAAGAAATTATTTTTCGATTGTGCTCAAATTTAACACCAATATATAAATTCATAAAATTAAGGTTCTGTGAAAAAATCATTACAATCGGATAAAGCATGTAGGTATTATAAGTCGAAGAAATTTTTTAAAAATCGAAAAAAATCGTAAAATTGCGATTTTAATGAGAAATAATTTTTCGATTGCGCTCAAAAACGTGGGAGTTCTAAGTTCAAAGATTTCAAAGCTCTCTATAAAATGTCATCGCAATTAAGGTATCGGTTTAGCCGGAATCGTGTGGACAAACAAAAAAAAAAAAAAAATCAGGATTTTTTTCTCCAGTGTAGTGAAATGGAATCTTCGCTTCGCTCGCTACGCTCATCCAAAAATGTGTTTGTATATTTTTGTGGGCTGGACATTACGTTGCTGTCAGCCATTATCTCTAAATCTTTGGACAATACAATAGTGGACACACTGACCTAGGTGCTCAACTAAAATTCGAGGGACCATTTTTTATTATTACATTATTGTTTTAACACACTTCTACCAATCACCATAGTAAAGGTCGTTTGATGTACGATTTTTTCATAGCCAGCCGCCTGGTACAAAGCTCTTATTTGTGCTGCCTGACAAAAATATCGTGTGCACCAAACGTTATTTAGAAAATCATGTTTCCTTTACACAAGAGGGGAAGAGAAGGTTCTTGAAACCATGATTTAAAAAAGTTGTCCTAGAACTCAGTGTTGACACTATTATTATGGTCCCAATTTTTTTTTACTGTGTTCAATTCCCTTTTTCATTTAGCCAACATTTCAGCCATCTTCCTTTGACTTATAACATATCGGTTATAAAGGGTGATACAACAGCATCACACAAGTTTTTTAGAAGAAACAAATAAATCAACTGCATTTTAATGATTCTTGATTTTGTGAATGTGTCAGAAATAGTCAATTGTGTTACTGTTTTTAGACTTATCAAGAACAACTTTTGTAATTCAACTTCTATAATAAAGTAGTGGACAAATTTTGCTTGTCAACCTTCAATGTAAAATGTTATATCAATCTAATGCTCACTGGCTGAAAGAAAACTTCCAAAACAGTGCTAATAGGTATCAAGGATATGTGAAATCAAAGATGAATGTAAAAATGGTTAATGAAGCAGTGCATACGTGATTACCACACTAATTACAGTGTTTAATTATAATGTGAATACAATTATTTACTTTTCATTAATTTTAAAATGAATCGTTTCCTATCGGTAATGAGGTGCTAAGATGATAGCAATTACAGAACTATGTTACGTAAATGTTTTGCCTCGAGTAGATGAAATGCCGAGTGTTTAACTGCACGTGTGGAGGGAAGTCGACCACTCGATGCAAGACTTAATTGCAACGATAGAATAACAGCGTGGAAATATCCTCCCCAGTCCTGAATGAGGTCACAGAAACATTCAATACCTTGCATTAGTACCTCACTCAATCTCTAAGTGAAAAAAAGTTTCCTCCCCAAAGACACAATCCCATCCTTTTAATAGCCTCGGTGTAGCATGCAGAAAAGTAACATAACTGTAATGCATTCGACATAAGGCATTAGTACCTGCTATTACACTTCTATGATTCTCTTACCGCTGTCGTTGTACTGGTTATTTATATTGATTTTTAGGTTATGTTAAATCGAATATTTGGAAATTATTATCTTCTTGTATAATTTAAAAGTTCTACAAAGGAAATGTGTACTATCGATTTTTCGCTCTATTTTGACCGTATTGTTTTGATTGAAGTTACCAGCCGAGAGTGGAGGTTCGAGCGTAAAGCGCTCGACTCTGATTCGGGAGATCCCGAGTTCTAATCCCGTCGAGACCTGGCAATCCTGAGTGTAGGTTTTTCAGAGGTTTTTATCAGTCGTTAATGCGAATGCAAGGGATTGAGTTCTCTTGAAACAGCCCTAGGATATTTGTTTCCCTACTACCCTTAACCCTATAATAAGTCACCTCAAGAGGGCCACATGTCTTATACAGTGGGCACCTATTAAAAAAAACAATCTTAAAGCTCGAGACTCCGATTCCAAAGATCCCAGATTCGATGACCCTTCACTGACAATTCCGGGTAAAAGTTTTTCTTATATTTTCTTATATATTTATTTTTTGTGAGTAGAAATATAAATGACAAAAATGTATTAACATGTTAAAGATTTAATTATTTAAGTATGGCGTTTTGGTCGTGTGTTTATGTTTCTGGCTTAAGAATAAGGTGGAAAAATATAAACTTTGTGACAATGCACATAAATAATTTTTTATTGTTAATGGTAGTTTTAAAAAAAATGAGAAAATTTGTAAGAAACACGCTAATTGTGTAAAAACATTACTGATATATATCTATATATTTACATACATTTATTGAATCAAAGGTCCTTCAAAGTCCAACTCGCTACCTTCCCGTGGTTTGGCCTGTGAGTAGGGGTGTAGTGTATTTTCCAAAACTAAGGGCGAGCTCTGGCCGGTTGGGGTGCGTGTTGCAAAGAGAGCTCTCGCGCAACTTCTTATCATACCTTTCTTCATTCACACACCCTTACTCATATTTATTTTCTTCTTTCACTTTTTTCGTCTCCATACTTGCCGGCCCTCTTTGCAACGAGCACTCCTCCGTTCTCACCCAGTTTAACCCATCCTATCCAACATCCTCACTTCTTACCATTAACCCCCCTCGTCTTCCCTTATGTTCCTCCCATTGGAAAGAAGAAAACATGGTGGTAATCCACAATTATGGAAAAAGAAAATTTGGAAGATTCCAATACAATTGACATGGGCACTGATAACTCTACTGTTGAGTGCCCTAAAACAACATTAACGAACTAACTTAAACGAAAAGAATATGTAAATAATTATACCTGCGATGGGAGGGGAATGGAAAGGAGGGGCGTAGGCGGTGGCGGTAGGGGGGGAGGGGGGTCCATGGATCAAAACCGAGGAAGAATGCAACACGTAATTACACATAATGTTTTCAGAATGTTCAACTTAGTATCTTCAATTTTAATCACTCTTTTCGTCTGATTGTAGCGAATATTGTAACCCCATATTAAATATGTTAGACACAGTTATGACGTTGCATGCATCATGCATGTAACACATGCAAGTAATTATGACTAGCGTTAGAAACCTTGGAGATCGTATCCGCTAACTTCCGCATTTGCAACACCTTCACACTACACGTGTGATGATTGAGAATCGACCACTAGTGACGTCACTCTTGTTCCAACAGAGTCTTGTAACGAGCAACCATCAACTCGTAATGTCGTATAATGTAATGGTAGGAGTTGTTAACAGACAGATTTGCACTGAACCGCCGTTTTATTTTCCGCAATAACAGAACATCATAAACTTGGACGTACTCTAATCTACCGGTTCCAATAACTTCATTGGTGAAACGTAATTTGTACTCTTGTCTGAGTAAACTTAAAAGTAGCTCATCGTGCTAGCATAATATCATTACATTCGCATGTTAAAACTGCAAAAGTCCCTTGAATACGGGTAACTTTTAGATCATTCAAAAATTGATCCAAGTGTAAGTTTGGTGATATAGTAATTTAATTGTAGCGCGGCCGACGACTAACTTTTAACTTTTCTCAACTTCCTGTAAAAACAGAAGCGTTAAGCTACTTTTAAATTAAAAATTATAAACTTTCTTAAAATGAATGCTGTAACACAAAAAGCTTAGGTGTATCACTTTTAAAAAGGTTTCTGGGCAAAAGGATATCAAGATCACTGACATTCTTGTATTGCTGTCCTTGCTAAGTTAATATAACTACACTTCAGAAGTTCTCCCATAAATGTAATAAAATTTTCGCCAATTTCATGATAATTGAATTTGTTAGAAAAGAACGAAATGCGCCGGATTTCAATGCAAAATTATTCATTTCCTGGATTTTCATCCTACAACAAACAAATCGGAATAATAAAAATCACATCGGGATTAAAGCGAATTGTATTTGCACGCGGTAGTACGGTGTCGGGGTGTGTTATACAAACCGAAACCGAAGTAGGGCTGAGCACTCAAGAGTGAATCGTCATCAATCATGACACGCCACCGACCCGCGCCATTATTCTATTATACACAGGATGTTTCTTGCACCAAGAACTCTAACCAAGAATCTTGAAGTCACCCGAGACAAGGATTTACCAAGTTAATTGTTCCACGAAATGCGTAGCACCCTGCCCTTGAATTGCGTGAAACTATTAGGGGAGAAACGAGGAATATGCCGGCATCACAAAAAATTGATGTGCTTCAGAACAACATAACAATTTAGGAACGTTCTAAGTTGTTGACATAATTTTAGACTCTTGACTTTCGTCAACAATTTCATTAAGATTTGAGTTAAGTCTGGCATTTATTAATGTTTTTACTTAGCTATGTTCAATAAGAACTGCACTGATATGGTTATGAAGACGAGACGTAGACAGATTATAAAGGTTACGTAATATGGGAAAGAGTACACGCGAGTGAGGTTACAGGCGGCAAGCCAAGTGGTGTGAGAGTGGCGACTGAGACTAGGATCGCGTGTCGGACGGGATGGGACTACCACTAAATGGATACAGAAGTGAAGATGTTGTTAGCTCTAATTGTTTGCCTGAATTCTGCCAAGATGATGTTTCACAAATACTTCACTCTTGCTACAAGAGACTAAAACACTAGAGTGTGGGAGAATGGTTGAAGACGGTTGGAGGAGCTCGGGCCAAGTTTTTTTTTTACAATGATAAAGGCCCATTTAAAAATCGCTTCATTGCCTAAAGCAGCGAATTTTACGTACATTTCGACCATTTTAAAACTTAATTTTCAGTAAAGATTTGAAATTCTACGAGGTTACTAGACAATTGTCTATTTTACGCCATATTCTGCCAGTTATTAATAAAACCTATGAAGTATTATGAACACGTACTCTGTCTGAAAAAGACATGTGCATATCCTTAATTTCTACCTCCCAAAGTACCCAATTTCGGGGTGGACACCACGGGTTTAAAGGAGCTCCAAAATAAACCCTTGCATTCCGCATCAAAGCTGGTTTGCCAGTGCTCATCCAAAAATGGGACTCGTACCCTACGGCTCGAGTGTTTGTGCCTGTTAATCAACTCTTCGTGTCACAGTTTCTTACTCTTTGTGTCTCTGTTTCTTACTCTTTGTGTCTCTGTTTCTTACTCTTTGTGTCTCTGTTTCTTACTCTTTGTGTCTCTGTTTCTTACTCTTTGTGTCTCTGTTTCTTACTCTTTGTGTCTCTGTTTCTTACTCTTTGTGTCTCTGTTTCTTATTCTTTGTGTCTCTGTTTCTTACTCTTTGTGTCTCTGTTTCTTATTCTTCGAGTCTGTGATACCTAATCTTCACGGCTTAAGTCACAGACATCTTCGGAGTGATCGCACAGTAGTAGGTAGCAAACAACTCCCAGTTAAGTCGCAGGTTTTACGAACCTTCGGACTGTACCACTATATATTTATGTTTCCAAGCGCAATTTCAGGGAAATTATATTTAGTAATCTTATTAAGGCTAATTATACCGCTTGTTTCATAATTCGAGCTGCAACAGGTTACCCGATGTAATTTGTTGCGCATCCAGCATCCAGCACAGATTAGTCGGCTGTGTTTGCAATGCTGAAGAACTACTGATCGGATTCGTCGAGAGGAAAAAACAAAAACATTTAAACCATTTGAATTGCATGGGGCTTAGTGATTGATGTTCGGTTGTATACATCGAGGCTGTCGGTATCGAAACTTTTAACTTATTCACTAAAAACTGTTGTTCGCCCTATGTTATCTAGGCATAAAAAGTATAAGTTCGGCCCCAGTTAGATTCTGGCTTCGTTTCTACTAAACTACAGAATGCCATTTCCGGTCGATTTCGGTTTTATTTGAATCATGCTCTATATGAATTATTGACTTTCCAAAGAAAACTTTGTCTCTAGTTTTTATAAGAAATGAAAATACAAAATGAAATACTGAACTTGATACTGATTATGTCGAGAGCGTATATTGTTGATAAATTCTCTTTATTGTTTGATTTTTACATTCATGTTGATCGAAAGTTCAATCCCGGGACGTAATTTGTTATTTCGAAAAGAATTGCGAACATCGTAAAATTGGAAAGAGTGATCAAACGAGGCATCTCTACGGCATAACGTCATTAAAACAACATCGTTCTCTACAAACAATGCGCAATTTAATTACAATCAAATGAAAATAGCAGAGTTGGTCAATTTACAAAATTACGAATCAAACGAGCCAACCTCAAAACAAAACTTATTCGAAATCCTATTGTTTTATTCTTTTTGCCTGGACCAACTCTGCTATACACCCACCCGTCTAAATACGTTGGAAGGCCGAGAATTGACTAGACGACTACAACGCACATCGACCCACACTCGCCTTGTTGGACTGAGTGACTTGCTATGGCTAACATCTGTTACCTAGTGTTGATTTATGTTTGCACATAGTGTGATAGACACAATTACATGACATGTAAGTGACTAGCACACATCACCTGCTTAGTGTCACAGACTTGGTATGGATTAGATAGTAATATACATCCTTTCCATAGGCGTTTTTTAGAACCAAAATTCTTATGTAAGAAATTAGATTTATAGCTGAGGGGGAGGCTTGAATTCTGTAACCACACAAACAAAATTCTAGAGAAAAACACATATAAAGTAAACAAGGAATAAACGTAAAGCCTCTGTTAACTTGCATATGAATATCAAACTTCCAGCGTAATATTGATACCTGTATTAAACACAATGCATTTAGTGAACGAACCATATTAATAGTCATTCAATATTTTAAAACGCTGTAATATAACTATTTATAGCGGCATTCTATTTTAATTAGTGTAGTTTTGATGCATACCGGTGCAATTGGTGATGAGATAATTTAATAACACTCAATATAAAACGTTTTAATGCAAACAATAAAAGTAGGATCGTTTTAGATTCGAATGACTCATATATTTGCATGTACTATATAACTGTCTCACAATCATAGACATTTCAGCTAGAGTTAGTTAACACTATCAGGGAAGATTGAATACACCAACAAGTAGATTATTTAAAGCGTCGAGAAATAAAGGCGATGAAGTTGCTGAATGATGTGATCACGAGAGAAAAACATTATTTTAGAACATAGTTTTACAGGATTTTAAACACAAATTGTCGATTGTTTGCATACATTTCAACAATGATGGCTACATTATATTATAATCGTGCTACTCTACAAAAACAGATGTCTCACTTATGTCTGATTGGTGCTACTCTACTGACACAGTTGACTGACTTATGTCTGATTGGTGCTACTCTACTGACACAGTTGACTGACTTATGTCTGATTGGTGCTACTCTACTGACACAGTTGACTGACTGATGTCTGATTGGTGCTACTCTACTGACACAGTTGACTGACTTATGTCTGATTGGTGCTACTCTACTGACACAGTTGACTGACTTATGTCTGATTGGTGCTACCCCAAGTAGCACAAAGTGATGGCGATCTTATGGCGAGCTGTAACATCGCCATCAGTTGAGCTGATGGCCCATAAGCGGCGATGCGCTTACGGCCCGCTTATGGGGTTGGCCAGGCGCCCATAACTTTGCCATAAGCAACGCGCCGCTTATGGGCCATAAGCGGCCCACTGTAGCAAAACCATCAGTTTCGAAAATACTGTGCTGCATTTTTGTGACAACGGCCCGCTTATGGGCCATAGCCGGCGATACACAGTTTGCCATCAGTTCGCCGCTTATGGTCCACAGGCGGGCCGCTGTAGCAAATCCGACAGTTGCTTCACTTTTGTCACAGCGGGATGCTTACGGCCCGGCGGTGAGAATGTTTCGGGAACACTAGCACCATCTAGTAGAGACGCGAGGAAGTCACGCACACAAACGAAAATATTAACTGACAAAAGTTTAAAATTATATATCTTACAATCTGCTAGCATTTCAATTTCTGTGAACTGTGTGTAAGATAACAAATTCAAGTTAATACAGAGAGAGTTATTAGACATAGATAAATTTTATCGCCCATCGCCGTACTCGAACCCCAACCTGCTGCGCCGGACTCTGGAACGCTGACCGCTACACCACCGTGATCACTGCTAGAGGAGCGCGCCAGCTGCCTTATGGAGATGTACCCAGCGTGTATGCATTGTGGAACGTCTTGTTCAACATTTCGTACCTTGTTTACATGGAAACTAAATAAATGCCATCTCAGGTTGTTCATCAAACTAAAGATTCAATAATATATGTATTCAAATTGAGTTGTTTTAAGAGTAGGCCTACTCTTGTTCATATTTAAATTGACCAAAGAGAATCAAGCCCATATATCTAAATGGTATGAATTAAATTGACGGAAAGTGATTAGGAGCTCAGTTTGGATTTGTATTTATTATTAATTTTACCAGTCACACACGGGCAGACGGACAGACAGTAAAGTAATCGCTAAATTTAAGCCTCTCTCCCTACTTTGATATAGGCCTACACCAAATATTCCCTATTGGCCATTTTTTTTGTAAAGCCTAAAACAAAAAACAGATATAGTTTATCAATGATCATCTGATATTTTCAAAACTTACTATTTTTATTTTTGGGTTTAATAGTAACTAGTAAGCCTTATAGGCCTAGATGATTACAGATAAATTAATTACTTATACCCCGGACATATCCCTGCTCATAAATTTTGGTTTGAAGGATGATTTTTGTTTCTATTACTTGGAAAAATTTTGCACTTATATAATTTATTTCTTCCACCTATTCGTACCGGCGGAAAAAAATCGTAAGTGCAATTTTCCAAGTATGTCAGTTTGAAGACTAGAGTATGTGTTACAAATAGAAAAAATCTGCCTTTCAACCAAAAAATTACAAGCAGAATAATTATTATGTCTGGGATAAACGTGTCATAATTTTTACTGCAATCGTCTATAGGTACTGGTCGTACTGCTCAACCCAAAAATAAATAACAAATAGTTTTGGCAATGTCATAATATTATTATGATCATATTATTGATAAACTAAGATTTAGGAAAATTTTAAATATTAATTAAGCCGATTTATTTGCTGTAGTTCTACAAACATACAATATGACATATTATTTATTTGTAATGAATATATTTCTATTTAAAGAGATTTTTCGTTTTCTTCCATCTGCGTCAAGTATGTGAAATTTGGCACTACGAAACGGCAAGTGCAAAGGCATATTACAAATACATGACAGCATTATCGACAGCGGATTAATTCTGCATATTGCAATGAAATTAATGACCGTATTTATAAACATGTTTGAAATTAATTTAAAAATTATGTCGATTGCATGCAATAATCAAAGTATTATTTTGGAACCCTACGTGGAGTATTCGGTATCGGAATGATATATAATAATATATTATCATAATATTAATATTATCAAATAATAAGTTTAAATGATACTAAAATGATATACCTTGAATGTGAGAGCGTCAATATTCCTTAAATCGACGAAGAAGAGCGAGAATGATTAGCGTAACATGATGAAATTGACAATTAAATTATTCCTTTTAATCCATCATCAAATGTGTTATATACTCTCATTAGATTCCCGGTGGGCCATGGCGGGCCGCCTACTGTTCGCCGCCTGTCGGTTGTGTGCTTATGGGCCATAGGCGGCCCATCAACGCAAAACTTTGCCATCACTTTGCCGCTGATGGCCCATAAGCGCACACATTTTCTGTGTTACTTGGGACTCTACTGACACAGTTGACTGACTTATGTCTGATTGGTGCTACTCTACTGACTTGTCTGATATTAATATTTAGCTGCTGATTTTATGCGTACATTCATAAACGTTAATAACCTATCGTATTCTGTGGTAATTCATTAGTATGAAACAAAAGGGATCCAACTCTGATCGTTCTAGCGAAATCAAAGGTTTTACTCTTGTAAATCACTCCTTTGCTTACATCCATATTGGTTGTCTGTAACAACGGAAAAGGATACTCTTTTAACCTGTTGCCAAGAAAAGGTTAATTTTAGTCAAAGGGTTGTTTTATATCTACATCAATGCCACTGATTTGCTTTAGCTCTTAGAGAATGTATCCGATATTAAGCCAAAGATGATATTCAATAGGTTTTTAATTCAAAGCCGCATAAATGGCTTTGTCTTTGTACACGGGTAGGCTGGAAACACGCCTTCACGGAGAGAACTTTTCAAGCATGCACGATTAAACTTGGACTCGAACGTGGAGCAGTGAAATGAAGGTAATCGAAGTTTCTGCACTAAAGAGACGGCTCCCTTTTAATAACCGAAGGTATAATATTATAAAGCGACACTAAAGATTTGATTCGACGAAGAATCATGGATACAATATTACATAGTTAAAACAAGGTTATACACTACTAAGAACTCTACTAATTACTTATATAAAATTGTTTATAATTTTATAATTTTTCGTGGGAATGGTGCAATTTATGCCCCTCTTCAGGTTTCTTACTAGGTATGTTGCAGATAGGACAATTGTGAAGGGATGTCCGAGGCCTGTTTACGAGTACTCTTTCCCTTACATTCTAATTAACGACTGAGGAAAACCTCGGAAAAAACTTCAGACAGGATTGCCGGTCTCGACGGGATTTGAACCCGGGACTTCCCGAATCAGAATCGCGCGCTTAACGCTCGAGCCTACACTGTCGGAATTATGTTTGTTTTCCTGTACATACATCAATTTTCATCGCATTTACTTCAATCATCCCCACATAAGACACCCACCACAAAAGCTGAAAAATCACTTGTTTCACGATTACAATCTCAATTAAAGGGCATTTCGTATTTTAACATTTAATCCGATTTCAGAGGGAAGGAATAGTACACGCTGTAGTTTAGTTTACTATGGAAGTCAACCGCGCATTTGATGTATACGGCTATGATAGCTGACAAGAAACACGCACATGATATCAGATATTTGTAGGAAGTTTGTTATTGGCTAACATTAACCATCTCTTGCCATCTTGTTCTGTTGCCTGGTCACTGAGAGGACGTGGGTGGGAGACGTGTCTACACGTTCCGAATTTAAAATAAGCTCTAGCACTGAAACGCTCATTTCGGTTGGTGAGTGGTACTTCGTCAAACTAAATATTTTAATTGATTGGAAAACTCATGCGTTGTACAATCATGGATTACGAATTACATTGTTAAATTGTTATCAAGATTTGAACACAAGAATGAAAATTCGCGTTCGGTGGTTTCTTCCACGAAAGTTTGATTACTCCCTGATTTGCTGTTCCTGATTTTTGGCAAACCTCATATTCGTTTGAGTGGGATCGTCTAATAAATTAGTTTTTTCTTTTCTTTTCTTTTTTTCCCCACTCCTTTTTCATATTTGTTTCATTAATTAATTGTATTTAATATTCTTTTTGAATTTGTTACCAAATTTGTTGTGTTTTCATGCATTGTTGTTGTAATAATAATATTTCAAATATTTACTTAACTGTAGTTCATTGTTGTGTCTGCATCTATGTAATTACATTTAATTAGTTGTCCTCCTTTGTAAATAAGTTTTTAAACTGAATAGGATATGTAAAATAAATAAATAAATAATTATGATGAAAATGAATGCATACGCTCAGCTATGAACTCCTATATAACGCACTTGCTGTAGGCTATGAGAGTGGAGAGGTTTCTGCCAGATGAGTCGATCTAGATAAAAAATACCATCTATATAATGTAATATGATTGAAATAATTTTTTGCTGATACACGCGTACAATGTACATGTTTGTGCTCGCGCGTCTTGAAATTTCTTTATTGTGAATATGTATATTAAAATAAAATAAAACCTAGTTGTCGAATTTTACCACTCAGTGAGATGAAGTTGAACCAAGTTGTGATTCCTTGCACAAAATGACTACGGTAGAAGTGTGACATTTGTACAGAACTATTGCAATGTGTTTTAATGCATTGTTGTTGTAATATTACTATTTCAAATATTTACTTAACTGTAGTTCATTGTTGTGTCTGCATCTATGTAATTACATTTAATTAGTTGTCCTCCTTTGTAATTAAGTTCTTTAACTGAATAGGATATAATATGTTAAATAAATAATTAAATAAATAAATAAATATGATGAAAATAAATGCATACGCTCAGCTATAAACTCCTATATAACGCACTTGCTGTAGGCTATGAGAGTGGAGATGTTTCTGCCAGATGAGTCCTGAGATCTAGATAAAAAATACCATCTATATAATGTAATATGATTGGAAATTTTTTGCTGATACACGCGTACAATGTACATGTTTGTGCTCGCGCGTCTTGCAATGCATTATTGTGAATGTGTATATTAAAATAAAATAAAACCTAGTTGTCGAACTTTACCACTCAGTGGGATGAAGTTGAACCAAGTTATGATTTCTTGCACAAAATGACTACGGTAGAAGTGTGACATTTGTACAGAACTATTGCAATCTTTTGAAAAAGCAATATTTTCTAAAATACAAGTCGGAAAAGCAGATAATTGCATTTTAAAAATAAACATTCTAATGATTTGTGATTTGGTTATTTTCAAGTTCTTCTTTTAATTCCAAAACAAAATTATGAAATCTTTCACTTTATGTTGACAAATAAATAACTTTGTATAAAGTGGTTGAGTTGAGTATTTGTATTGCATAAAAGTACATTAATCTAATTTACAGATTAAAGTGAAGCTGGTAGAAAATAAAGCCTTTTTCAGGCGTTATGGAATTGTCTGTCGACATATGTTTTATATTAATGTTATAACAATAACACTAATTAAAAGGTAATACACGAAACAAAACCGAAAGAGCAACAATCGAGCCAATTCTAATAGACATAAGTACAATTGATTATTAAATAATACGAATAAAACCAATAACTTTATGAAGACATATCTTATCGCTATATTTAAAAGTGATCCATTATAATAAGGTCTAGCAACGAGAAGTGTTCTAAATAATCTTAAAAATACCTGAAATCAATTTCCTCAGTTCAATCGGGATGTTTTTATACTGCCACAGATCGTCTTGCTGTTTGACTCTTCCCCCTCCTACATGCATGATTGTGCCGTGTACATACTGCATATAGTTAGGGTGCACGGGCGGGAAATATAGTCACACTTTACTTCAAGAAGATTATTTCGCGCATTTCTTTCTACAAAGACTATTTTAAAGCGCACACAGATTTTCTCGTTACCAAACTCGCCGTCTTGCACAGTTTTAATAATTACAGGGGATAAATTATTCAAAAGTTGCGTTTAAGTCGGGAAACGTGAAACATTGCGAGGGAGTTATTATTCAATCGAACTTCTAAAGAAAACGTTTATTTTAAAACAAAAAACTCCCTCGCTTGATAATAATGTTTGACGGCTAAATGCATTATCGCCCCCTTTTTCCTGAGCGCCGGTAGTTTGTTATGTTATCAAGTAACGAGACTGAATGCTCGCGGTAATGAGTGGTGAGTGGTGAGTGGTGAGTGATGAGGGTTTAGGCAATATTAATATAGCTCTAGTGAAGTTCATAGGAGGGGTTGCGGCGGAGGATGGAGGACATGATGAAAACCTGTTAGGGTAGGAGGGGGGTGTCTCCAGAGGGATGGACTTGTATCAAGAGCCAAGGAGGGGAGGAAGGGGGAATCCAATGTTAGAATTTTTTACTGTGAACTCGAATTCACGACTTTTCGATTAATTTTAAAAATGAAAGTTTTCCATGAATGAAGAAGTAATGTCAGATCAAATGTTTGGCATGGCAATGCATACGTGGGTTTTGCTTATTTAATAAAGGTATGATGTTAAACTAGAAATCTGTTTGTATACAAATCCATGTTACTTACATTGAATGCGCTTCAAATGTAGAAAAATTTGTAAGGCGTACTAAATGTGGTAAAATTAGGCATGGTAAATGATAGATAGAAAGATTTATTAGCCTCTTTGAAATTCAACAAGTATATTTAATATAGATAGAATGGACTTTATAATCAGAAACGACATATGGACTTATGACAAGAGATATGGTATCCCTTGTTAAATGAATAAAACATAATTATTATCATTCAAAAATAAGATTTATTAATAATTATATATTCATTTGAACGTGATACTAATAAACACATCAAGCTGTAAACCCACGAAAATGGCTGGATTGTTATAAAAGCTTAAAATCTAGATTGCAATATCAACATTTTTTTAAAGTGTGTAACTGAGCAGTAATAATAATAATGATTGCGATTATTCTCCGTGCACGCATACCTTGCACGCACAATTCAACAGTCCGTTTTGAAAATGCCAAACTAAGTTATGAACTGTTCGTACAAGGGATTCTACTGGCGCCTTTGTCCTCCATTGCCTTCGTTATCAGTCAATTGTGGTTGATGGGCACTCATCAGTTGCAGCTCGACTACGGTCGAGGTAGGTTGTATGTGAGTGCACGCGGACACAACAGTGATTTGAAGTGTACACAGTGCGAAGTGCGTAAAGTTTTTCTTCTTCACGTAAATAGAGTCAAACCGTTCAAACATGGAAAACACGAGAAAAAATACCATCGGACTAAACTTTCGAGAAATATTCCCGTTACCGTCACCGTACTACATCCATAAGTGGATCAAGGACACCCTGAAGTTTACGTGCGACCAGGTTGAATCGATTCAACTAGATAATTCCAAAGGTACAGTCTATGTTAAACTAGTTAATGCCTTACTGGTGGAAAAATGTTCGCGTATAAGCCAAGAAGACCTCCAGTACGAAGACGAGAGCGGAGAATATAAAAACGTTTACCTTACAAACGAAGACGGTCTAAACACAATACGTGTGCACAACTATCCCGTCGATAAGCCCAACAGAGACATTGTAAACGCGATGGTGGACTATGGCAAAATTCTATCAGTAAGTGACGAAGTTTGGGGACGAAACATGCCCTACCCAGTCAAAAATGGTGTTAGGGGAATAACAATAAATTTAAAAAAACACGTTCCCTCGTATATACACGTGCAAGGCATAAAATGTCTAGTTACTTACAATGGTCAGCCAAAAACATGCATGATATGTAACGAAAGTGAACACATGCGACAGGACTGTCCCAAACGCAGGAAACAAAATATAATATCAACCCCTAACCCTAACGTCATCAAAACGACACCAAGACCGATAATCCAGCTACCGTTAGAACCGAAAACAAGTCCCGAAAAAATAAGGCATCAAAGTCTCACTCCCAATCCAAACGGAAACCCGAATCAAAAAGTAACTGAAACAGTTCCAAGACCAGATGCCATCACAAGTTCTGCCTTGGACTGCACAAATGGAACTAGAAGAAAATGACGACCACCAACACCAACCAACAAACACCCACGGATAACCCAATTATAGAAGACTCGCAAATTAAAATGAAAAACACCCACCCTGATGACAAAATGTCCGGGACCGAATCCCTGGACGACGACGACACCACTAAGCCAAGAGACCCCAAACGCCAATGCAGAACAGTCCGCACAAAAACCAGAAGCCAGACAGTTTATCCCTACCAGACCCCTGCAAAAGACCGCCAAAAGACTGCAGCAACCAAGCCCAACATGACAAACCTTAATGATTTGATCAAAGCGACGACGGAAAGTGTTCCTGATAACACCCTCCCGAGTCACAAACTCAAGAAGGTTAGAAAATGGTAATGCTTAGAAATGTTGCGACCATCAACGTAAATGGTCTAAAAAACAAAGTGTCTCAAACTCTTTTAAAAGAATACCTGCGGGATAACGCAATCGACATTCTCTTCATGCAAGAAGTTAATGAAGAAAATTTGGATTTCTTGTCACCTTTTGAATATTTTGTAAACATAGGACCCAATCAAAGAGGGATTTGCGATAGTGTACAGGCCGGAATAAACATATCCGAGTTTGAAGGTCACCCAAACGGCAGAATCATATCAGCAATGTACGACAACACGACACTGTTGATCAACATATATGCACCTTCAGGGTCACAAGGTCGTTTAGAACGAGAAAACCTCTTCAACACTGACATACTGTATCATTTACGACAGAGAGCCGAACACATAATAATTGGAGGGGATTTCAACTGTGTTATGAATCCCACCGACCAAACAGGTCGGTTTATCAAATGTGTTGCTTTACAAAACCTTATCGAAGGATACCAATTAAAGGACTCGTGGGACATTAAACATACGGGAAATAATAACTTCACATACGTGAGGGGAAACACAGCCTCTTGCCTCGATAGAATATATATATCACGATCTTTAAGTAAAACAGTTTACAACAATACACTCAAACCGGTAGCCTTTAGCGACCACCACTCGTTAATCTTGCAACTAGCTGTAACAAATATACCTCTTCACATTGGCCTAGGAACATGGAAAGTGAACCGGGCTCTCTTCGAAACAAACGAAGCTAAACACGATTTTCCGAAATTGTGGCAAAGTTTACAAAATAGAAAAAGAAACTATCCCAATTTAACAACATGGTGGACTAGGGCAGTTAAACCTGAGGCAAAACAATATTTTAAAACTCTAGCGATAACTAAAGCCCAAGACAGGAAAAACACAATGAGCTTTTACAATCAAGCCCTAAACGACCTATTTAAAGAACAGACACAAAATAAGACCCCGTCTAACATTTTAGCACAACAAATAAAAGAAATGAAGGTGGAATATGCAACCAAAGAGAAAAATTTATTCAAGGGTCGATGGTGAGAGCAAAAATCCCGTCGGTCATGGAAGAAGAGAGGTCAAGCTTATATTACATGGCCAAAGAACGAAAAAATGGCCAAAGGAGACTAATTACAAAATTAATTAGTACATCCACTGGGGAAGAACTTCAAACAAATAAAGAATTTCTCCGCGAAAGTGAAAAAATCTTCGAAGATGAAGTGCCAGAAATATCGGGGGTAAATGAACTCTTAACGCACATGAAAACCAAAATCGAACGCCTGGATGCGGTGACTTTGGAATCCGATGTCACAACACTAGAGTTAGAAAAGACGATATCGAGAACAAAAAACAACCGCTCTCCAGGACCAGATGGTCTAACCTATGAATTTTATAAACATTTCTGGGGCCTACTCAAAAATGATCTGGTAAACCTGTTCAACGAAATGCTAAATAATCCTAACATTGACGTATCCAAACTCTCAGAAGGGAATATTATTCTCATACCAAAATGCAACAAACCTAAGAACATAAAGGATTTTAGGCCCATCACACTTCTCAATACGGATTTTAAAATCTTCAACAAGGTTCTAGCAGGACTTTTTAAATTTGATTATGCCTGACATTATAGAAGAAGGTCAAACCGTCTGCTCAAACAAAAAAATAACAGATAATTTAGCAACGATTCGTAACACGATAATACATTTTGATAAAAAACCCAAACGAAGCAGCAGCTTTAATCAGCCTAGATTTTAATAAAGCCTTTGACAGAGTTTCCCACGAATATTTGTGGAAAGTGCTTGAACATATTGGTTTTCCCAATAAAGTCATACAAAGTATACGGAATGGTTATAAACGTAGCTCTTCTCAATCATAATTAACGGGTTCCTATCAAACAAGATAATGATAAAAAGATCGATACGACAAGGGTGTCCATTGTCAATGACAATGTTTGTACTGACGCCTAGAGCCTTCATACGACTTCTTCACGACACGATAACAGGAATCCCCTTTAACACTATGAAGCTTGTCGTCAGAGCCTACGCGGACGACCTAACGGTAGCAATATCGAATCCCGAAGATATTAAAACTATAAAGGAAAATACAACAAAGTATGAAAAATCGTCGGGAGCCCTGCTCAACAAAACAAAAATCCGCCTTCATCCCTCTGGGTAAATGGGAAATCAAATACACGGAAGTAATCACAGACAATACAAAGGTCACGTCTTTCAAAACACTGGGCATATCAAATTCAAAGCTACCAATATCCAAGCAACGATTGACGAAAATTGGGCATTACTTACTAACGTCACTCAAGTCAATTAAGAGAATACTATCAAAGAAATCTGAAATTTTGATACAAAGATATGGCTAATCAAGACATTTTGTTTTCAGTAAAATATGGTTTACAGCCCAAATCCTGCCAGCCTCGTAAGCTACAACACAAAAAATCGAACTCGCAATAGGGAATTTTTTATGGAGTGCTCATCTCTGTAGAGTTAGACGAGAACAGCTACGAAACGGTTGTAAGACAGGGGGTTTAGGCTTGACCTCCGTCGCATCGAAGTGTTTTTCACTACTAGGAAGGAACACTTTATTAAGCATCAAGGGTGTGGGGACAAGCTTAACTCCCACTTCCTGAAAACTGCTATCGAAATGAGGATGTCCCCGAGTGCCTTAAACCAGTGTGTAGAATACTTGAAAACTTGCCCCGAGAAATGCTAAACTCCGAGAAAATCACAACGAAACAACTGTACCAACAACAAAACCTTAACTTCAAACCACTTATTGAAACAAAATTTCCGCAAAGAGATTGGCGGAGGGTGTGGAGCAACCTGCACCAACCCTTTCTACCGACCTCCTGAAGGGAACTCTCTTCCTGGTTATCAACAATGCCATACCCACGGCTGCAAAGCTACAAAGACATAAAATAAGCCCGGACGCCAGTTGCAAACTGTGTGGTTTTGAAGACACGTTAATGCACAGAATTACCCGGTGTATAGGGGAAGAAACCTGGAGATGGACTTTTAACAAAATAAAAGAAATTCAACCAGATTTTAAAGCAACGAATGAAGAGATGATAAATATAGACTTTCAGATAAACGACAAAAAGAGGCTCAACGCAATTTTTTGGTTCATTGCTAGTATAATTTTCTTTAATCTAAACAGTTTTAAGTCAGTGAATCAAATATGAAAAAGCCAGACATAAATCAGAATCTTAAAGTGTTTTAAAGATGATATAAGGAAAATGCGGTTTAATTAATAAAAAAAGGAAATATTTTAGAACATTTTGACAAGCACCTTTTTGGCTATTAACTGTTTTTTTTTACAAGCTCACACTAAGGTAACGTGTGATAGGATATACCTCAAATTATTGTTGGTTTTGTTTATTTAAAGTTCTTATTTCAATGTGTTTTCTTCTTTTCCCTAAAACCTAATTTTAATTTCTGTGAATTTGATATGTGAACTTTTGATATGTATACATTGTAAATACAAAAGTTGTTGTAATAAAAAAAAAAAATCGCTCACCCCCCACCCTAACTGTTCCTACGCGCTTGACCATTATCTTGTGTGGGAATTAAGTTCGCGCTAGAGAACCACAATAACCACAGGCTAAACTGGGTGGGTGGCCTTTGTCAGTTAATCTATGCTTTCGTTAATTGACATTTTATATCTCCTTTGTCCTATTTACCACGGCACGGTTTCATCTTTGCACGAATTACATTCACCCTGAATATTAAACATCTCTTTTTATTTGTTGGGTAAGTTACTCTTTATTACTATCGTCTTACCATACTCAGAGCTAGTTATGGAATCACTTCAAGTAAAATAAATAAACAAAAGTTGTCTGAATACATAAAAACACAGTTCATTGTCTGTGTAAAGAGAGGAAATGTAATTCAAATTTAATTACGGAGGGTTAGTTCGCTGTGAGTGTACTAAGCTTCGACGGGTGAATTAAAACGGAGCAAGGGTAGAGATCGACTTCGACTTCGCAAACCTCACGTCAGACATGCAGCAATATTATTAAGCATCTGTTCCAATGGGAATGGTCCATGAAGGACTTGACTTAAACCAACTTAAGCTCTTAATCTGGGATTAGCCTTAAAAAACTTGTTACACAACCTAATTGCAAAGTTTGTGTTGGTTGCTGTCGCCATTGCAACAATAAGGAAAATAAGTGCTTCGCGGACTTACATTGCCAATAGTACACGAGTTGCAATTTGATTCTGAGGTTTTCGAGTTTTTAGAACCATTTCATGAATCGGAGTAAATAGCATTAGCAAAGTCCACGGCAAACTCGGCTATTACGCCCCTTATTCGCCATTCTCCACAGGTCGGCCAGATCGTTAGGTAGCATTGTGAAGTTAGGTGCTTCCTATTATATGAAAAAGAAAAGTTTCTGCTCCACACCGTAGAGAGGTACGTCATACTCTTGATTGTTCCTCACTGAGAGACAAAAAAACAAATTATAATATGACTTTTGCAATTAAGAAGTTGAAAGATTAATCAAGCAATTGTTTATACCAACAGTAGGCCTATTTATGAGTCAGCTTTTTACACCAGCGAATCAAAAACAATACACTAAAAGTAACCATAAGAAAAAGTAGCTCAAAGATGATCGATAATAGAACGTTATAGGTATACTTCAATGCATCACTGAAATAACATCTAAAATGTGATGTGTTCGATACAAATATCCACTCTTTACAGGATAATTTAACCCTTTATAGGTTACCGATAAATAAACTAACCACCACTTTTCAAAATCTACACAATTAAAACTGTCAGTTTTTTTCATACTTTTAACCCGGGTAACCATTTTGTCCTTATTTCTAGAGGGAAACTTGCCCAGGATCCCAATAGGGTATGCTCCTCAACTCCAGTATGCGACTTAATTGTAATTAACATAAAATATAATAAGAAATACTCACAAATATAAATTTATTTTAAAAACTAACGATTTTTGGCGTATTTATGAAGGTTTTAAATTGGCTAGTGGCGAAGCGGGGTTAAAACGCTCCGTACATTGCGTGACGTCACGACAAAGTAATAGTTGAATAGATCTCCGCGCGCGCGCTGCACCATACGCTCGACGGCTGGAATTGAATGTAGTCAAATCCATGTCAAGCAATTTAATATGTTCTAATAGTTTGTCTGAGGCATGAGCCTACACCTAATAATGATAATGTTTAATATTAAAATGTATACATAATATAACATGCATTGTCAACGAATAATACCTAACTTATCTGCAAATTTGTTTATTCAACATTGTACTTTGTTTGATCTCTTACCGACTCTAATCCAAGGAACCTTCTTTATCGACTCTGGTTTCCATGGTAACCAAGACCTTGGGCCCACTGCCTTTGCTAGGAATTGACTAGGAACCAACTAGGAACCAATGAATTTGACAGGCGGTGGAACCCCTACCGGTTGACTGACGAAACGATACTTCTATGTGACGTCACATGGATGTCAGTCAGCTATAGGCCTGTTTACGCGCGGAATTTAAACACGAATATTCACACCCTCATAAAACCAAGTAAAAAACATTTTTCGACGGACTTTTTTGGGAATCGTTTTTTTGGGTAACAACGTTACGAATATATTTAAAACCAAATTTAGGAGCATTCCCTATTGAATGCCTCTCTTCATTACGGGCTGGGTTCCTCTCCCATATTAACCCCGGGAAGTTATGATTTAGGGGATAATTTTCATGGATACCAAAAATAACAAAACGTCACAAAGCACAATCACTGCCTTCTAGATACTCCTTGCCAATATTAAATAAGGGATTATTTTTAGCTCTTGTTGTTGCCATCATGCGTTTCATAAATAAAACTATAGCTTCTTTGCCATAATACACAATGCACAACATTTTATATAAAGTCCACGTGCATCGATTATCTTCTAACATCTCAACTAATGGGGGAATAAGAGTGTTTTCTTTTCTTTTTCATCAGCCGTAAGAGCATTGCCGATAAGTAATCAAAACGTTGCCAATAGCTATTCTTTCATTAATAAAATAACAGCGCGTTCCTATGGTTGTGAAATCGACAACCTTAAACTGATCTATGGCTTTTAACAATATTCAGAGGAGGAGGTATGAAGGTATAGGATGTTTGGCTCGCTGGAGTATTGGGTACACAAATGAAATTGATTGAATGTGTAATTGGTTTAAACCAATTATAATAAATAAATTTGCGGAACATTCGTTTTATAGCTTCAACATGCGTAAAGCAAATGAGTTCACTTTCGATTTTTAAATACACGAGAGGAGATGAATTTTGCTTCCTAATTTTTATTATATGAAATTGGTTGAATGTGGAATTGGTTTAAACCGATAATCTCTCAATGTCAATTAATATCCTAAGGCAATCGTTTATTGACGTTTTGCTTCCCGTCAAATTCAAAATATTGCGTATTACGAGAGCCAATTATCAGCCATTTTATGGACAAAAAGAAGTCGGCTTACCGATGAAAGGTTCACAGGACTAGCGTTGTCAACCTGTCAAGTCGAGCTAAAACTCGAAATCGGTAGACCTAATTATTATATCGACGAGCTGTTTTGAATAGTACCATGAACTTTTATATGCTCTGTGCATTTCTCGTAGCAGCAAGAACATAGTCCGAGTTATTTTGAGTTGAACGCAAATAGTGAGTTGTTAGGTCAGGGATTGTAACGTGCTATGACATTATTTTGATCATCATATAACTAAACGTATTCTGTTTTGAAGACTAGATTACTAGAAAGTAGTGAAATTGAATAAATCGCTTATTAAGTGTACGCAAAATGTCATTCTCTTTAGTTTTTTTTAACAACGTTATTTACCAAATCAATAATAAATAAATCATTCATCATACATCATCATCATACATAATCATCATATTATTACTTTTATAGATTTATAGGCCTAGTCCTTGTAAAGTGTTAACTTATTGTACGTTTACTGAAATGTTTATGTAGAACTGTTTTGTTTCCTATTCAATTTCAGTCTACTCCAAATGGCAGCTTTGATGTAACAATAAATACATAAAGTAATAATAATATTAAAAAAATCTAAAGGACGAATACTTTTTGGGGTGCATCACGACCAGTTGATTTCAGTATACACAACACAAATGTGTGTGTTACGCAAGAGACGTTTGGTTGGATATGGACGGTATTATTAAAGAACCAGAAAGTGTGTTATGACAGTGCAATACTTTGAAAGCGGTTTGTGAACGAATTTTTTAAAGACTTATTTAATTATTACACTCCATGAAATTCTCAATGTATGAATAATAATAAATAACATCCACCCTGATTCATCCTAGTACCCACCCAAACTAATCACAAAGCAGCGTCAAAATTATGTGAAAGGTTGTGGCTGAAACAACGTTATATGGAAATCAATCCAGAAAAAAATCTCAGCCGGGTATAGAGCCCGGGTCTCCCGATTACCGGTTAATATTTAATCAATGTTAACGGGACGGGAAATTTTAAATTGTGAATTTCTTATGATGCACGTATTAGCTATTTAATTGTATTTGGATGTTGCCTTTGTTCAGGTTGAAAATAATAGAACACGGCAGTTTAATTGCATTGAATATGGTAAACAGAATTGTAATTTTACTATTGCGGGTAATAAAAGAAATGTAACGATTGGTTGTTGTTATTAAAGTCCGATCGTTAATCATTCATTGCAAGTAAAACATGGCAAAACGCCAAAGTGCGGTGTACTTCGTCTTCCAAGCCAGAATGCCATCCAAGATGAAGCTAACAGAGCAGGAATATTCCGAAGATAGGCTCGCAAGCGAGACCATTCAAACCACAACAAGAGAACACAGCTATCCTTTTTAGCGCTGGATGAAGATTAATACGTTACGTACGAAGAAGGGTAAGAGTTTCTAGAGACGTATTTAAGAAGAATTAGGGATAATGAAATGGAACATAGCTTAAAGTCATTCTCAATCGTGTTTGAAGTTTGACAGTTGGAACCACAGATGCGGACCCGCTCCACTAATACTGTCGAGCTTTTAGCTTACTTTGGAGTTGGACATCATAAATACCATGTGAATTTAGAGGAAGATAAATTGGAAACGATTTTGTTCTTTAATATTTGTTGGCTATCTATCATCGATTGTTCACTAAGTCTCTATCAATTTGGTTTATCGAGACGATGACGATGAAATCTATAACTAAGTTAAGATAATCAATCAATAAGGTTATATTCCTTCTGTTAAAGCCTTGGACCTGAGCACCTTAAGTGCTGTCATTGTGTACGATTTATGTACAGCCAGAAGAACAAATTATTTCACACATTTTATTAATTGTCCGTGGTTTTAAAGTCTCCAGCTTTTGACAAATCGATTATCGTCTTTATTTGGCGGGATTAAGGCCTGTGTGTAAGAAAAAAACCCGAACGTTTTGCGATTGATTTTAGGAAAATGAGACACTGAAGAATCATGGGGGTCTCCGTACGTTACGCAAAGTTCATAATATAGGTTTATTTTTATTTCAGAGTTATAAACTAAACTGATAACATTGCTACAGAAAACAAATTTACCAAGTATTTGCGACAAAAAAGAGTTCAACAGTTCTTTTCAGCTTCAACAATTGCACAGTTTTTGTTACAAATGCTAGGAAATGACAAAGAAATAGCTGGGAATCCATCTCTTTACTACCTTTTTTAGAAACTTAAATTGCGAATTATATTATTATTCTCGCAGGCAAAAACCCTTCTGCAAACTAATAAAACTCAGGGACCAAGGCTCAGTTATTGTTTTGTTTTTATTTTTTGTTTTTCGCTCAAATAAAATCACCTTGTTATAAGCACGCAATTAATTTCAGCCTATTGAAACTTAAAGTATCCGCTATGAAAAGGTTCAGGTACCCAACCTATTTATTAAAACCCAAGTGCCACTAATTAATAAGTATTTTTCTCCAGTGACGCATGCAAAGATGTTTTCTGTTTTTGTGTGTTTATAAATCAATCCGTACACATTCATATTTGTTAGACAAATTTTTAGAATGCAATTTTTTTCAAAACAACATTTAAACGCATAGCCATACATTTGGAATGTTCATTATTCTCTTATAATAAAATGTATAATACCTTCCAGTATTTTATTCCGGAAAGCAACAGCAACACATTCAGCCACGGTGTCCCTCTCCCTTCTTCTTCCCTTATCGATATCCCCTGGACCTCCATCTCCCTTTATTTCTCTCTCTTTCGATCAAGCCTAGTACAAATATTTGTATTATACCTCAATTTTGTGTAAATAGCATGCTACACTTTTTTCAGTCTTTTTCCCCAAAAAATACATATATTATTGGTGAAAAGCGTTCATATCTTTTCGGCCCATCCTGTACAAATGGAAAACATGATAATAAATTCGTTTTCGGAAAGAAAGGAAAAAATAAAATGTCACGTAAATCCCCAAGTTGTACAACATTTTGATACGTGTGTCATGACAGATGAAAAGATTAGTTTCTATAAACGTGCCTGATTATTGATTGTGGTAAAACGTAGATTTCGTCTTGAGTCGAGTAGGTATGTGGGTCCCGACTCTTGGCAGAGTTCCACAGTATGACGTCTTCCATCTTTTACCTTGACGCCGTTGTCATTGTGCGGCGGACGATGACTGCCCCGGTAATTATGAATAATCGGATAGCGTCTGTCTACCCGGCACGACCACATCCGCATTCGCATGCGGTATAAAAATGACCGTTCCCTACAACTCTCTATAGATAAGGAGGTGTTTTTTCTTTGTTAAGCGACTCCCACGCCAATGTACCGTCGTGATAACATCCATCTCCTTGACGTGGTGCGAGACTGACACGAGAACACACACACACAGAAGCGCTCACTCACTGGAGCTCATCTCGTTTGTCAGTACTCTGTATGGTTTGGTTAGAAGAAATATGAAGCAGTTCATTTCTTCTAAATGTGGCGCAACACACATGTATTCTAAACGAAATTGTTTTTGAACTTTTTAAAAAATTAAAACCTTTTTTTAAAAAAACCGCATTTTCTATTTGTAGAATAAATATTTCAGTTACTTATGTAAACGTTTCTTAATTAACGAACGTATGTTTTTAATCGATTGTTATATTAAATATTGCAAAAGTTCTTTGGTAATGAATGCAAACCGTAGTAACTAGTTATTGAATGCAGTGGAACTGCTGGCGATTTTAATTTTTAGAAATTTTAGAAATGTGTTACTATAGAGACTTACATTTCCACTTTTGTGAGATGTGTTGAGAATTTCAAACATCTCGGGTGTCAGTCAGCCAAGCGAACAGCAATTTGCCTAAAACGCATATCCTGCACCCAAAAACAAACATTTTTCTATATTTACTTGTGAACTTGAGCAAGAATGTTTTTCGTGACCCTAAGAATCTAGGGGCTGAGATAGATTATCCCAATTGAGGTATATATTTTTAACCCGGCACCTCCACCAAAGATATCTCAACGCTGGAAAAAACGTTCTATAACACCGGTAAGTTTCGCTCTCTATTTTGGGTAACCCCGTACCGGTGTTTGTTTTGAAAATTGTGATTAGTGTCTCAAAGTCTCAAATTTAAGATATTGTGTTAGGCATATCGAGATAAATTTATAATTGCATTTTATTAGCTTTAAAACAAATAACGTGAACATTATTTGCTCGTAGAGGCCACGTCGTCAAAAAAGTTCTCCCAGTATATTGTGCGTGAAAAATACTGAAGAAAACTCCCATGTCTAGACTTCTGGTTTGACGCTTCCGGTTTGCAAAATTTTACCCATTTTTTTTACTCTAGCAAATACCTCTAAGAGGTTGCGCAGTTGACCTCCTAGGCCGTGACCTTCAAGCATCACAAAACCAGGTATATAAAGTTGAAAACTAAAGTGCAAGCTCTCGTGGTACAAGCAAGTAAGAGATCTATAAACCCCGCTTGTCAATTTCATTTATGTCAAATATTTTACGGCTCATGTATCGCGAAAATATTGACCACGAGATTTTGACGGGTATCAGTTTTATGCGCCAAAGGTTCCCGTATGTCTGTCTGTGTATCCCCGTCGGTGCTGTCTGCTGTCTCGAGTCGTCAGCCGTGACCAAGTACCCGAGAACCATACACGAAGAGCACCAGGGGTCGCTACCGTTACTTACCCAGGGAAAACGCGTGTCCGTCGGGAAACCAACAGAGAATAGTGGGGGGGGGGGGTTAGAAGTCGAGTGCTATTTTTATCTCAGCATTCACCTTTTGGCAGTTTAAACAAAATGTGCATCCAATGGTCAGGCTCAGGCAGGTTCTATCCACTTTCTTGCGTGTTACGCATAGGCCATCTAGGTGGATTACGAACATTGCGTTTAGTAATACTCATAACATTTTAGATAGGTTATGCAAATGCATATAATTTATTGTGAACAAAGCTAGAAATATAGTTTTCGATAAATCTTTAAAAAAGTTAGACATACATAATGCTATAATGTGTAATTAAAAATTAATACAGAGTTTAAAGTTAAAATGAGAAGGTACTTTATAGAAATCTGTCTCCCAGTATATATTGTTTTTATTTTTAATAAGCTTCAGTTTTATGAAACTCGTAACCGGTGTGTAATAATGTTGTACACTATATTAAATTACTACTCTCATAAAAAGTAAACTTCCCAAACACATTAATAACGATTTAGTAAAATTGTGCATTGTTTTTTTTTTGTTGGCCTTGTTATATAGTTAAGAGAAGTGAAATCATGCACGTATGCGGTGAATAGACTGTAGAGTGTAGCTGTAGAGGGAGGGGTAGGGGTTATTCAAGGCAGCGGGAATCCCCTCAACCTACAGAATCGACAACATCGACTTTTATCTCAACAGCCCTGAAAACAACGCGGGAGAAAGAACATTTGAATATAAAAGGTATTTATGTTGGTTTGCTGTGGGTGCCATGCCCCGAACTCCTTAGTCTCACCGGCCCACGATTTGACCACTCAAAACAAATCGACTACTTGAGAGTCTACGCATGTCAATGACCGACTCCAGGCCCACACAATTGATATCTGTTGCGAGGCCTGTATTTGAATAACTAGTCTTCTTTTCTTCGAACAAATTTAAACTCGATGGTGTATTTCTAGTAGAGACAAACTTTCACACAAATGTTTGATTAGAGACTTAAAAAAATAATTGTAAGACACATTGAATTCGAAACATGTCATGAAATTTATTGAAATATCCACAATGGAATAATGAACACACCATTGTGCGTTTCGGCCTAAATTAAGCCCCGACTGAAAATCGCCATGTATACATTCACCGTACCGTATTTTGGTGGTTGATCCCTAGTTCATCCATAAACATAGAATCTCTTGGTAAGATCTTCGCCTTCGAAAGGCTTAATTCTCGATTCTATTTGGACCGAAAGTATATTGCACGAATCTAAACTGATATACCGATTGTACGGGAGTTCAATTTGAGAGCCAGATATGCCTATTTGACATTTTTTGGAGAACTTTTTCTGCAATTAGTTGTCATCTGATTGAAACGCAATCTTGCCCGGTTGTCAAGCAATGGTATGGCTACTTTTCTATGGTCAAAGGTTACTCAACATTATTGCGGATAAGCCACAAATAAATTCAAAAATTTACCAATTTTGATGATTTAACAAAAATCCAAAATCCTAATAATTAAATAAATTAATTTAGAATTGTTTGTGATTGTTTTTCTTCTATAAAAAGATGTATACATATGCTCATAACATATGTTCAAAGTTTGGTATCAATTCCTGGTTTCAGGAAATGATCCTGAAAAAACCACTCTAGGTTTTTCCAGTCAAAATACTAATGCTGAGCTTGGCTCATCAGTTCATCAAGCATCACCATACATATAAAGGTATTCACTTGATGGACATTCGCCCCAGGCAAGTTGACGGCAGCGAGAAATAAATAAAAACTTCATTGTTATGTTTTTATTTCAGGATTCTGTTTCAACATTATGCACCAGATTGGAAATTTAAAAATAAATATGTTATTTTCAAATGTGAGGTATTGCGATGTTTATAAATAAGAACGCATTATCTTTTTAATATTGAAAATAGATTTTCTCACGAGAAAAAATAAATTTGATAACACATTCACGGTAAATATTTTTAAAGGTTACTAGGAAACGCTCAGTTGGACGCGTTGATAAGCGAGCACGTGCTATAGCTAGACCCATATTGCACATTTTTTAAAATTTTAAAATTTACGACGTTCGCGTTTCCAGTATTATTTATTATTGCCAAGGTATTTGGGTAAACCCGTGTTTAAATCTTTACTTTAAAATCCACCGCCATCTAGAGGACCTTGACTCCTTGGGAAAACTTTTTAAACTCTTTGTTGACAATAAATAGACTGCTTCCTCCAAAGTATTTTGATTACTTCTAGGTGGCAGTGCATTAGAAACTTCGCGCGTCTTTTCGTTGCCATGGCAACGTTACTTTTGTTATAATGTAATTTCCATCTACACTACTTATCGGATCAAAATAAAATTAACATATTCGTGACCGGACGGACATTCTAAATGATTTGGCTATCTCAGATTTTGTCGCCGTTGAGTTTTAAAAAAAAACTTTCGATTAACTTTAATGTAACTTTTTTACTTTTTGAACGATTTTGCCACAAAACTAATGGCATTCAATCGAGAACAAAGCTTGCGGATGGTGAAAATTTCAACTCGATCCGAGCCTCCGTTCGACCGCTATCATGAGCCAAAAAAGCTGCACGACTTTCCGTTGCCATGGTAACCGTACTTTGTTATAATGTAATTTCCATCTTCACTACTTATCGGATCAAAATAAAATTAACATATTCGTGACCGGACGGACATTCTAAATGATTTGGCTATCTCAGATTTTGTCGCCGTGAAGTTTGAAAAAAAAACTTTCGATTAACTTTAATGTAACTTTTTAACTTTTTGAACGATTTTGCCACAAAACTAATGGCATTCAATCGAGAACAAAGCTTGCGGATGGTGAAAATTTCAACTCGATCCGAGCCTCCGTTCGAACGTTATGGCGAGACATACAAACAAACAAACAAAAAAAAACAAAAACAAAAAAAAAAAAACAAAACCAGTGACTAATTTTTCCGGCAGAGTCAAATGGAAACGCTCGCTTCGCTCGCTTAATGATTAACTCATTGGCTGTATGAAACGAAACATTAGTTTCAAACACAGTCAAGTGAATCAAAATGACATGGAATCTGCTCCCAAGAAAAAATATACATTTTGTGAACTGGAAAAGAAACACTATAACTTATTTTGGGCGCAAATACGCTGTAAATTTGTTTTGTGTTGCTTTTACTTTGAAACAAAAAATAAACCTATATCTTCAGCTACGTAATATATTACATTTAACGGAGCCCCCATGTTTCCCCATGTGTTTCCTATATCCCTGAAGCCTGATGATAATACTATTTTCCAATGGAGTCTTTTTTGTAAGAATGTAAACTCCAAAAATAGAAACCTGAGATGAATTTTAACAATAGACAATATAAAACTAGTTCAATGAAGGATAATCCAACTGTAACTTCACTACATTAATTTTACACTTTCTATGACTAAAACAGAAACGCGATTTCTGTACTATACAATTAAATATACAGCGAGATATTGGGAATATGTGATGAATTTGTTACTAGATGATTCATAGATACTTTAAGCATAAGAAACATGTATGAACGAACATATGTAAGCTTGGGTGTAGATTCCAACCCATCATGTAATTCTCCCCATGTACGGTTCTTCCACAGGACGTAACCTTCCAGCGTTGCCATGCTTTGAGTCCAAGAGGTTCCAACTCACTTAGATAATCTAATTTACAAAGTCTTTGGCCCTAACCACGACACCAGTAGGGTGACTAAATAAGGCAGTGTCAGACAAGGCCCAGGAGATCCCGAATACCAATCCATATAATTATCAGCGAGCTGGCAGAGGACACAATTAGTATAGGAATGCAAAACAAGTGACAGTTGCAGTGCAGCGTTTTGTTTGGTTCATCGGTCAGTATGAAACGAGCCCGGGGACTACCCCTCCCCCTCTACTCACTCCCCACTCGTCACGTCACCAAATGACTATAAAGAAGTCAAATAAAATGTTTTCGTACTAAGTCCCCAAACTTGCCTTTTGACTGATAACTATGTTTTTAAACTCCCTCATTCAGTCAGTATGAACATAGACATCCTATATAATTGGCTAGACCAGCAGTCGGTGGTCCACTTCCGGTACAATTAAAGCCATCTTAAATGACAGTTTACATGTTAATCAAATGGGAGCGATTTGTGGCCAAATAGTTCTCAAGATTTCGGCCAGGTTAGACAGTAGGATAACTAGCCTTTAACACCATGATTACTAAATTCCATTATGCAATCACCTGCGTATGGTTCTTTTGTTTACATACCAGCTGCACAAGCTAAACATATCAAACAATCCAGTAAAATACTCTTATTGCATTAAAAAGCATAAATTAAAACACCAAATCGCCCATCTGAATGGGCCGGTTGAGTCTTCAATTTGCTAACGCTGCGCCGTGCGGAGGTATAGGATGACTGCTAATCTAGTTTTAAGGGGTTTAATATCACATGGTATGAAACCAGCTCGGGAACTAGCCCCCCCCCTCTACTCACTCCCCTCTCGTCGCATCACCAAATGACTTAGGAGAAGTCGAGGGGAAATATTTACGGACTAAATCCCAAAGCTTGCCTTTTGACTGGTTACTTTGGTTCGAAACCCCCATATTAGGGTTGTCATTGGTCAGTATCGTGCAGGTGACTCATGAATTGAAGACCCGCTTGCACAAGATCAGCTACCTATCTGGATTTGAGTCATCAATTATGTTGTGCAAAGAACTGCCTTCATTTGTTTCGTTTATTGTGTTTCTTGGTTGGTTGTTTGTTTGTTGTTGTTGTTGTTGTTGTTGTTGTTTCTTTCTTTCCATTGTAATGTTTAAGTAATTCCTATATCTTCCTTTTCTTTCTCCATTTATGTTAATACCATGTTCTATTGGCTTTTTCTGTTGTCTCTCATTACATATTTTGCTGCAGTATTTATTTCACAAAATATGTTATTTATTATTTAAAACAATTAAAATTAATATAATTAGTTTTAATGTAATTCACTTCTTAAAATCATTCCTTATTTGTATATACAATCATATCGTTACTCTAAGATAATTGTTTGGTTGTTGTTTGCGGTATTACGTTGGATGCAATTCTATCATTTTATATTTAGTTATATCAATCATCCTCCCTTTTAAATCAGTTTTATAACATGGTTTGGATAGAAATAAAATAAAACCTACATTACAAATATTAACAAACAAGTGGAAACAACGTTTAACAATATTGTATACATAATACAGGAGGCTTATACACTATACCGTTACTCATTGTAAAACTTAAAACACCTTTTTAATTTAAAACATTGATACTTTAGCTTTAAAAATTGACTTTAAGGTAGTATACTTACATGTTGAAAGTGTAGTTTTTGTTTTGTTTTGAACTTCCAACTTTTTATTTTACCATAAAAGAATTTCCTTTCATAAAACCTGTTCCCCTTAAAATATTTAACGCCGCCTAATGTTCCATCCTCCACTAACCACCCTACGGACTTCGACGAGGATCTCAGCCTTAAATTTATTTCGCTTGTCATTTATCGCGATGGTTTAACAAGTAACACGTGTCTTTGCTTCCAACAGGCGATAAACATGAAAATAAAACATGAGGCAAAGTTGTTTTTCTTCTCTTGATTTTACCACCTAGTTTCTCCGGAACGTCTTGTTACCGAATACTTATTAAACTCCAGCCACTCATTAAATGAGACTAACCAGGAAGGCGAGACACTCACTCAACTTACTATGGAGATGACAATCATGGAGCGGGCAGGATCCTTGTTTGATGTAGTCAGCGCATTGATGCGTGCATATTATAGCTCCTAGCTCCTATCTGAGGTACAGTATCTAGCATCTCGTATCACAATGGAATGGTTATATCAAACACGCTCTGAGTGAAAGCAATGTTCAGTCTAAAACAGAAAACTAGCATTCGCCTCAGTTGAGAACCATAATTTTAATTTGAGCTGTTATTCTTTCCTACGTATTGTTAACATGTTGGTTATACGGGTGGACTAAAGATACCAACTTCTCTTTAGCATCATCATCATAATTTTGTCGGATGTCACACACAGCTAAAAGCTAGTACCTTAACATAAGACGGTGATCAAAACACTACTGTGGTTGAACGACAGAGTTATAGTTCATTCGTCATGTGTATGAATCTCGACTCGGGAGCGGCAATCATTACAACGTTTTCTCTATTTTGCTACATTGTATTTGGCCATTGTAGGGCCCAGTGCCCTCTTTAGCCTTTAGGGTAGTCGAGAATGGAATGTCCGAGGACTCAATCCCTAGGAAAACCTCGGAAAAAACCTTCAGGCAGGATTGCCGGTGTCGACGGGGTGCCCGAGCCAACACTGGAAGGATTGCTTCAGTCAATAGAATATTCAAGTAATGAAATCTTTTGAAATATCCATTGGAAAATCCCACAGATATATTTTAAAAAATAATTACCTTTCACCATCATCTACATAACTTACACCACTCCTCGCAGCATTTTCTACTTTACAACATTACTACAACAACAACACGTGATGCAAATCGTTCCTGTATCCACCTCCCACCAGCATTGGACATCGCGAGAAAACATCACTGAATATTTTATATTTATATAATACATACACGTTTAACCTTGGCTTTATAGTAGGCGACTATGAAGTTGTTATGTTAGTACTTTAGACAGAAATTAAAAAAGTGACTAAACCGGGGTTTAAACTATTTATATATATATGTATATGTATCCTTGTATACTCAAAGAGCTTCGGCGAAATTTGAGACAACAGCAAAATATCAAGGTGATTTTCTCACGAAAATACAAATAATTAAAAATCATGATTTTATGTGTTTGTTTTTTGAATCAGTAAGTAAACTCGATATCTCCTGAACGTAATATAACATACGATGGAGAGCTGTGTTGTGTCCTCGCATCTCGTAATGGTTTGTTGTATGTTCGAGGCTCTTCAGTTACTCTCATTGTGGGTGGAAAGTGGAATGGTTCTGACAAAGGATACACGCTTTGTACGATCCCATGGAGATCACATTCCATTCACCGAGGTAGAATAAAAATCATAACAATTGGGAATCCGGTCGCGGATGGTAGGATACGTCTCATTTTCTGCTCGTATAAAAAGCGTTTTTTATTTAAGTGCTGAAACGCTTCATTGCTTTATTATTTGTGAAACGAAAAATATGAAAGCACACCATTTTCGAATTTTCATTCACCTATATGAAGGTTTTACCTTATGTCGACATTTTTTTCAATCAACCGTTAAAAACCGAGTTTTGTTTGTGGCGACTGTATTTTTTTTTTGTAATTAAGGCAAACAATGATACTATTCTCTTGACCAGTGAGTAGAACTTGAAACCATTATTTTCTGGTTTGGTTTAAGAGTTTTATCACCGTACGTACGAGTACGACTTATTGATTGTTCCAAGCCATTCGTTGTGTGTACCTGAAGGCTATTGTACCGCCTCTGGCCGATAATTTGAAAGTCGAAGAAACATGGCTGAAAAGTTTGCTGGATGAAAGAAGGCCTTTAAAAATAACAGAAAAAAAATTGTGAATTTTTTTGGGCGGGACATAACCTCACTTTTGGAAATTATATTTAGATTTTTGGACAAAAGTGTGAACTACAAGACTAGTTCAAAATTAGATTTAGAGAATCGGTTTTCTGGACATAGTTTCTAAACACCTTTAGCTACAACTTAACTATAGCTAAAATATTTTTCTGTTGTTTCTGTAACTGTTATTTTCAGAAAAATATTTTAGCTATAGTTAAGTTGTAGCTAAAGGTGTTTAGAAACTATGTCCAGAAAACCGATTCTCTAAATTTAATTTTGAACTAGTCTTGTAGTTCACACTTTTGTCCAAAAATCTAAATATAATTTCCAAAAGTGAGGTTATGTCCCGCCCAAAAAAATTCACAATTTTTTTTCTGTTATTTTAAAGGCCTTCTTTCATTCAGCAAACTTTTCAGACATGTTTCTTCGACTTTAAAATTATCGGCCAGAGGCGGTACAATAGCCTTAAGCAGAATAATCTGGTCTCCCTGCACGTCACAAAATAGATCAGAGTCTGAAGAAATGTTTGTTGAAGTGGTTTTGTTATAGACAAGTTATTTGGACTACCACTGGGAATTTTAATCACACTTTTGTTAACCGAAGCTTGATCTGTAGCCAACATAATAATATATAATAGTTTTACTAAAGTTAGCTGCACTCAAGATTGCCAGTCCAGATTCGCTACAGTTGGTATCATTCAATCATTCATTCACTCATTCGGCGACCCAGAAAAAGTATATTTTTTGTAAAAAGTTTATTGTCATTGATAGCTCAAATATGGTAATAATGAATTATCCAAATGAACAGAACAGTATTTAATTGTTGATTTGATTCTTTTGAAAAAATAAGGAAATATTTTGTTCGTCATTTTGTTTATTAACATATTTTGACATTTTGCCAGAAATGCGTGTTCCGCTGTAGTACATAAACTAAATACATACGTACTCTATTGGATCTTTCCCCAACCATATGAGCCACCGCGGACTCAGCATTGATAGGAACAAATGTGCCAACTAAACCGCGTTTGTTAATATGTGCGTATACTGGCCTGATAGGCTACAGATGTGCGTGCTATCCTCAACATTTTCATACGCACATCTTGATTTCCTTTGAAAGTAATATCCTTTACGTCTCATAGTTATCACCCTCACAATCAAATTCCATTTGTTCCACTTTTATTTTCTATCCCCTTCGCCATTGTGATTCACATTAGGCCTATTATATTTAAAGAAAGATAATTATTGTTAGAGGGCTATACGCGCAATGAGCGTCTAATGCCGTGACTGAACGCTATAATTAGAATTTATCTCATGAAATCTGTTACACTTTAGTTACTGGCAAGGTCTAATTCTCAACGCAATTTTGTCACTCTTTTGTCCCAGCCCTAGCGAACAAGAGAGGGTAAAATTAGCATATTGTGGTGAATTGTTGAGCATTATCACCCACTCCTATCCCAATTGTTTGAGGAAAATGAAACGAACCCCTTCCCTTGGTTTTCGAATGAACTTGTGTTATTCATCTGGTATCAGTAGTCATTAGAGTCATCGAAATCAAATATACAAATGATCAACTTTCACAGTAGGTGGAACTGGATCAATCAAGATTCAAGATAACAATATATATGAACCCGTTTGCCAGCGGACAACTAGATAGAAGAAATATATTGTATTTTACCATGATACATAACTACATTAGTAATTATGTTCAATTATATGATCAACCCCCTTCCACAACTAACTTCCGAGCACTATAGTCGCATAAACCGTTTCCCTCCAGGCGTACTTTCATTCAGCTTTATGATTTAGTTATGCAAAACTAAAGATCGACATTCAGAATGAGCTAACGTAATCTTAATTAATGCATCACACTATAACCTTACATTAGTTATATAATATAATTATTTCCTTAATTGTTCACCTGCAAATTTTTTTTCAATGATTTGTCCATTGTAACTTGGCAGCTATTGTGTACGAAGTAGATCCTTAATGCACAGTCAACTTAATTGTGAAATTCAATAAATAAAACAAATCTCATTGTCTGCCCAATCCGTTCCGAGTAGTGACTTTCAGTTGTAATCGAAGGAAACCTTCCCGTAGATGGCAATCTATCTTGACTTCACTTGACTTCACTTAAGGAATATAATGTGGTGGCTATTGGGAAGGAAGAGAAATGTCAAGGGCTAAATGGCATGGGATTCTTCTCCAGCATTCGCCTTTTGACGGAGAAACACCTTTAAAAAACCGTCATAATTGTCGGTGGCGGGGATAAAACGGGGAACCTCCCGAGTAAAGGGGAATCTCTAGACCCAAATATGATTTCTTAATAATGCAGTAAAGACGTCTGAAAAGTAAGTAGAATGTAAGAGGGGCTTAATAAAAGAGCGGATTATTTTTTTGAAATTTTTTTGACCGGACATAACCTCAGAATCAACAATTGTATTCAAATTATTGGAATCAGTTGCTCAAGTTCAAAATTGAATTTTGAGCAGCGGTTTTTTGTATATTATTTCTCTACTCCTTTATCTTCAACCTAAATAAAAGGATTTTTGGATTTATATGGTTTGTTGCGTTGCACAATTTTTTTCGCCTGCCGGTACAATTTCAAATTTTGTACCGTTTAACGGAAAAAATCGTGCAACGCCTGAAACCATATAAAACCAATAATACTTATATTTAGGTTTTAGATAAAGGAGTGTAGAAATAATATACAAAAAACCGCTGTTAAAAATTCAATTTTGAACTTGAGCAACTGATTCCAGTAATTTGAATACAATTGTTGATTCTGAGGTTATGTCCCGTCAAAAAAATCTCAAAAAAATAATCCGCTCTTTTATTAAGCCCCTCTTACATTTTACTTACTTTTTAGACGTCTTTACTACATTCTTTAGAAATCATATTTCGGTCTAGGGATTCCCCTTAAGAGAGTAGTGAGTTTAACTTGAGACCTGCATTGATCGATGTGGTATTCTACACATTCACATAATGTACATAACTAATTTCGTACATTTTGAATTAAAGATGAATTCTCATTTTACAACCAGCCATAATTTAGATGCAAGATTTATTCCAACTTCGATATTTAAGTGGCATAAATGGTCGTTTCCAAGCGGTAAATGATTTACGTGCAACATTACATGTATTAAAGTTTTTATGCTACCAATGTCTAACTCTAATAATATATTACTTTCAACATTTTCAACTAATGTAACAACGAACTTTGTGCTATCATTTGAGAGTGATGTACCGTAATATGTGCACATTGTGTAGGCCTATTAGAAATACTGCCGATCTTCGAGCATTACTATAAGTCAGGCGGCATACATGGAGATATTCGCGGAATACTTCAATTTAAGTATAAAAGCATGAAATTTGGCATGATGATCGGACATACCCTACTGATGATTTAAGGAATTGGAGCCAATCGAAAATTTACCCAGGAACCCCTCAAATCAAAGATGGCGTCCAAACATGGTCTTATTAAAAAAAGTTTTGGTCCTATGTTATTCATTTTCACTTTACGCACGTACTTTCAAGTACTGAATATAAATTTGAAGTTCAAATTAACTTTTTTTAATATCAGAAACCTCTCAAAATTAAAGATGGCGGCCAAAAAATCAGTTTGTCATTTATTAACGGATTTGATTGAATTTCGGTTTCTACACGTATATTGAGCTGCTGAGTATCATTTTGAGGTAAAAATATGTTTTGTGCATCTATTGGTCACATAACCTAGAAAAAGTTTGAAAAAGGACGAAACAAGATTTTGTAATGTGATTATTTACTTATCACTGGTAGCCAAACCTGATAAAAACACACTAGTACGTATTTAACATTAATTAAGTGTTTGCTAAATACGTACTAGTGTGTTTTTATCAGGTTTGGCTACCAGTGATAAGTAAATAATCACATTACATAATCTTGTTTTGTCTTTTTTCAAATTTTTTTTCGGTTATGTGACCAATAAATTTCACAAAACTTATTTTTAACCTCAAAATGGAACTCAGCAGCTCAATATACGTGTAGAAACCGAAATTCAATCAAATCCGTTATTAAATGACAAACTGATTTTTGGCCGCCATCTTTAATTTTGAGAGGTTTCTGATTTATAAAAAGTTTATTTTAACCTCAAATTTATATTCAGACCTGAAAGTGCGTGCGTAAAGTTAAAATGAATAACATAGGACCATAATTTTTTTTAATTAGGCCATGTTTGGACGCCATCTTTGATTAGAGGGTTTCCTTGGAAAATTTTCGATTGGCTCCAATTCCTTAAATCATCAGTAGAGTATGTCCGAACATCATGCCAAATTTCATGCTTTTATACTAAAATTGAAGTAGTCTCCAGGTATGCCGCCTGACTATACAAGATGCAATGTAAACTATATCATTTCGAATAATTACTTAATTACTCAATCCATCCGTGAATAAGTTGCGCGTATATCAAGTCAACCGCGCTCAGTCCATATTTACTTTAGTTATAGTTGTCGAGAGCCGCGAGACGAGTGGGGCAAAGTTGTCTTAATTATTAAGATGGCTGTGCTTTGCTCGACAAACTGCATGCACCATGTTCGGAGTGGGAACATCAATACATACACGAGGGGGCATGGTTTACTCTGAATCCATATCGATTCAATCTAGCCAATTGTATCACAATATTAAATTGTTTAATTGGATGAGCGAAGCGAAGACTTCAATTTCACCGACCCCCCAAAACATTTAGCTCGGGTGTTTTTTTTTGTCTGTCTGTTTGTTTGCTCTCTACCGGACAAACGGCATATGCGATCTGGATGAAAATTGAAGGGGACCTTCGAAATCTCTGAACTTATACTTGCTACGTTTTTGGGTACAATCGAAGAAATATTTCTCATGAATATTGTACTTTTACGATATTTTTCGATTTTTAGTGCGATATTTTCGTGACATTTGGGCCGATTCTGACCAAACGGGTGGGGCTACAACGTTCATATTTCACATGGACATTAAGGTAATGGTGATGTTTTGCTTTTTTAAAGAAAAAGTTGAAAAAGTTAGCCTGAATACATGGAATAAAGGTTTTTATATGAGGTTTTTTTTAGGTTTATAATGACAATTTACAAGTAACAATAGAAACTTGACAACAATCACCAACAATGCGTTCAAAAGGCACTTGATAAGTAAATAGATCCTACGCAAACTAAAAACTTTCAAAAAAGCTCATCCATCAACGCGACGGGACTTTAGCGTTTTCCTAGTAAATAAATAACTAAAGTTTTGTGATTTGTCAATTAAAGCTAAATATAACGGTTTGTTGTATGTAACTGATGATTTTCTGTTTGTGTAAGTTATTGAGGATGTTTTTTTTTGTATAGCTGTTTATTTACCCATATGGTGTCAGTCATTGCCATGCAAAAGCATGCTTTGTATTAAGAGCGCCCATAAGTTAACTTTTAAGTGCAATTATATATAATATATGGGGAGACGTTATAGATGTTTCTTATTTTGAAGAATATGTTGTGCATGTTTATTTTATTTAACGGACTGGTGTATTAATTAAAAACTTTCGTATCTTTCTTCAGTTACTAATTATAGACATAAGAAAATGTACTGAAAACACTAGAGGCATTTTGGGCCTTAGAGTGTACTTGAGAAAAACGACGAGTGCCGACTGCTGGCTACTTGACTAGGATGAAGATCCCATGGAATTCTTTCATCCATAATTATAAATTGAGCAAACTTGTTGATGTAAGCTCAACGTCATTAAAAACTTCTCACGGTGCACTTATGTAAAAAGGATAAAGTTAAAAAGCTTGTACGTTTTGACGACCATTTAATCCTGTCTTTTGATCAAATCCTTGTATGCAAAAGTGCATGGAAAGTTTGGCCATTAGAAGAGAGATGCCGGCCGCCACAATTAGACCTCGTTGCCGACTCGACTGTATCAATGGGCAGCGCTCATAAAGCCGGGATATTATTGCGAACACGATTCTTACAACAATAAGACTTCCCTGTAAATCACTGCCTCCTAAACTGACTTTTTGTACAAGAACAATTTGTCTTCCTTAATGACTTTTTCAAATGGCCTATTCCCCTAGGAAACGGCAGTGCTTACCACAGAGAGGCTGCCGGCCCGCCCAGATGCCGGAGTCCAGGCAGACGCGCTCCTCGTCCCCGAAGAGGGTGAATCTCGGTAGGCACGAGTAGAGAACCACATCGCCCGGCCGCGAGACGCTGGCCGCAGTGGCGCTAGACCCGTTCCGCGGCCGACCCGGGAACCCGCACTGACGAGCACACCCTGAAACACAACATCCCTTTATTATTCTTTCGCAGATGAACCCGTTTAGAATTGCTCCAGCCTCATATTTTATGGTTAGTCACATTTCCGACCTGTCTTCAGTTGGAAATTAATGTGCCGTAGCTATTATTACCCGAAGAAAGTAGAGTAAGATACAGCGAGGTGAGATATGAAGAAAGGAAGAGGGTTGCGAGAGAGAACTCGGAGAAACGTTGTGGTCGTGGTAATAATCGAGCTTGCAAATGTCTTGCATATTTATAGTTCGCATAGTCTTCTTGGAATGAAAATATCAAACTGAAACTGCCCCGTTTAATAAGAGATTACTACCAAACAGCCATGCCCGAGCGAGAAAAGTGACCTTGCCGTCACAACCACCCTTGCATGATGCCTATATGGAGATGAGAAGATGACTTCATTTGCCAGCCGAGGGGGATTCAAGGGATATAACAATTGAATGCAAAACAAACGCAAAGAAATTTGAGCAAATTGTGTGCGCCGTTTCGACATTGTCTACGATAATGTGCCAGTTGTACTTATGATAAGTACTTCGCTAAATCCTATCCAAACACGTTTATTCAACAATGGATAAATTTAAGCCGCGGCATGTTCTGTGAACATGGAGGTGCTAGCGGCATTACGCTTCTACTTCTAGCTTATTATCCCTTACTTAACTTTAATAGAATAGAATGCATACATTATATAACTTTACTCGCTTCAAATGTGGCGAATTTTATTCTTTTTCGAACCATGACGTTGGAAAGTCTATAATTATTTCGTGATTCACTTTCTGAAACTGTGAAACGTTACACTACACAGAGACGTAATTAGGGAGACTAAATGCAAATGAATCGCCTTCCTTATTTTTATGGCCCTCATATCAATTCGCATTATCTAAAACCGTTTATTACTCCCCTACATGGGATACTGATAGTGACACGGCTACGGACGCTGCTTCCATTTGTATCTGCGTGATATAACGTTTATACTGGCTTGTTTATTTATTATATGTATTGTACTTTACCCTTTAATAATTATTATTCCACACATTACAAGCGATATGACTCTCCGTGGAATTTGAATATTTCGTTTATCATTTCATGTGTGTTGGAATAAACAATCGTCGCTCACAGCATATTATCCTACTGTATTAGGCCCGTTACAGGTGGCAATTAATCATTGCCGTAATAAAGCCACTATTAAGTTGCATCGTGACAATTTCATGGAAATGCCACACAAAACCACAATAGTATGGAAAATGGTGTTTGTTGAAGGGCAGACAATGTGATTTAAAACTCACATCACGAGGGGATCAATGGACTTGACGCGCTCATCTAATCAAAAGCCTATTACAGATTAATGAGCGCTGAAATCAAATCGGAATAATTTACTCAAAACACATATTTATTCATAATAAAATTACCATTGGTAGAGAAGCAACATATTCCGTTGATTCACTACAGTGTATGATATATTAATTAATAGTTGCAAATAGGACATTCCACAGGAGATGGAATTAATAAAAGCTTGCCGTTGCATTCACGAGAGGTGAAATCAAATTACAAATGATTTCAAGTGTTGATATATTAGCAAGCCATTCCACTCACATGTGCTCCATTAAAACCTGAGCGAACTAAATAGGCGGGCTGGACACGCGCAATGGGCCAATACACATCCCAATGGCATTAACTACAGCTAATTAAGAAAGTAAACGTTACAACGAAAAAACAAATCGTTTCACGTACGGTACGGATATTTTTAATTGGAGGCAGTTGCTTCCGCTAATGTATAATGTTACAAAAAAAACTCCATTCTCTTTCGATTGATTAATTTCCAACATTTTTAGAAAGACACACACAAATTTCATGTCTTGCATCTGCTTCAACATCATTCAACTAGATATATTCACTTATTTATTTAGCTTCATCAGCTATTGCATACATTACAATACATGTCATACATTACATTTATTTATAGTTACTCTTTCTATATAAGTAGATGTACATTTTTTCAGCGTTTTAGGGTATTGATGCTTAAAAATGCTAATTTTACAAAGATAATTTTTAATGTCTATTGAGAACTAGTTTAGTAATGTCTTCTTACAATTCATTTCACTATACTGAATTGAAATGTTCATATAATTCATCATTTACCACTATAGAATTGCAAGAAGCACCTCACATTTATTGTTTTGGTGGAATGGAGAAAACGGATACAAAATGCTAAAATTTACAAAATTAATGCTAAATATTCTAAATCTAAATGCTAAAAAAATCGTATCTCGACACACGGCATAAGGCATAGGTTTTATGTAATCGTCCTTCACCGTAATCTATCACCACTCATCGTCTCGAATAGACTGAGTCTATATTAATCGAGTCGTTAAGCAATAAGAATCATCATAAATTGTTATTCAATATGATAAAGCTACTTGCTGAATAATGTGTATTCTCTTGATAGGATCATCTATATATCCCGCAATCTCTTCACCACTGTTGTCAAGGCATTGCACACAGAGTTCATGTTTAAAGAATTAAGACAATGGCCTAACCTCGATAATAACTCTAGTAAGATAGAATCAACTTGCAGTAAATCCTTCTACGGGTTCGATTTTTCTGAACCCACGCCTCTGTTTAGCGGTTCGGAGGTTTTACCGAACCGGAAATTGGTTCAAATCCCGCGTCATCGTCATTGACATCACCCTTCCAAGCACCCTCCCCACATAACATCAAATCGGTGATTGTCTCCTTGTGCTTGGGTTTTACCTGCACTGGTTCATCGCTGCCTGAAGCAGACTCTTCGCGTCATGTTACATACCCACCTTACACAAACCCACCTCAACAAGACTACCACTTTAAGTAAATCTAAACCAGAAATAACAAAATCTAAAGAATCCATCTCAGCCGGGTATCGAACCCGGGTCATTTGAACTGACAAACTTACCATGATTTAAAATGTCATTTCCTATAACGCAGGTATGAGCGAGGGTATATTTCTCGATTTCTCGAAATGAGAAATAAGACTGTCACTATTTTGATATAACAAACTGAGATATTCTATTTGAAGCCTCGTTAAAATATGTATATTCATTTGCAAAGGTAAGGGAGACTAAAGATCCACCCCATTATCTATGCCCGCCCGCTGACAGTAGTGCACGAAGGAAACAAGGAATACGAAGCCAAAAGAGAGTTATTTCAGTAAAAGCTGAGTGACGTTTGGCGATCGATTTCTGAAAGCATCCCACACAGGAACAAGGGTGAGATGAAGCTTTTGGTGAGGCCCTTAAAAAGAAAAGGCGACACAAACATCCGTTGGCTTCCTATCTGGCGATCGCAGCACAAATACGCAATTTCTTGTTCCCATTGGCTGTACTAATAGCAACATCCAGGCATTAAACACGCTTTCAATCAAATTATTTCGTTCATTTAAAAATAAAGTTGATTTTAATAGCCGCGATAAAGCTGAAATCCACGATAAATAAAATGCTTGTTCTTGTTTTTTAGTACCCGTCTCGGATTGACGACCACCACTAGATCAGTTTATGTATCTTTTTTACGAAGTTATACTCACTATAACTACATGTCATCACTTAAAAGTAAGCCCGCAGTTTTACGAAGCGGCCTCGTTTTAACATTTTAACACACAAAACCTAGACAGTCTTTTACCAGGGGATTTAAATGCTGAAAATGTAGGAAATATAGGAAAAGTTTTTAAAGCGCACAATTTGCACTTAAAAGAGGTCTACGTAATTAAACTTGTGTGAAGGGTTCCTAATTAATTATTAATGTACAATTTTAACTTTAAATGCCGAAAGGGATAGTAAATGGAGACAGTCATTTACTGACTTTATGTGGATTTCTCTTTAAGTATCGAAGAAGTAATTTCGTCTCCATATTGCTAACTCAGAATGTATGCTGGCATTGTGAAGCGTCTTGGCAGCTGACAGCTGGATGGCGGACAGAAGTCATATTATTAACTCGCTTTTTCTGAAGCTCTATAGCTCCTATATGACGTTTCGAATTAAGATGCGCTGGTTTGAGAAGTCTTCCCATTCCCACACGAGTAACATACTGAAAGAAACAAACGCGCATCCAACTTTATCAAGAGCGAACTTCATATCTAGTCGTTCAAGATTGTTATGCACGAAAAAGTCTCTAATGGGCAGTGTGCATTAGGATTAATGAACACCCCCAATAAGGCGGGAAACTGACAAAAACAAAAAACTTTTTCTTTCGCCGCAAGTTAAATGGATTTTAAGACACACTACAAAATGTTACTTATGGTTTTCGAGGGTTTTTAAAACTCAGTGAGGTGATAAACCCCTTTACCCAAAACATTCATATTCTATTAGCATTAAAATTAATTCATGGAACATTTTGTCGCGTCGAATATATTTTATAATTTAATGACGTGTCAGCCTGAACTGTGTTGTCTAACGTCAGGAAACAAGCAATTAAATTGAAAATACTTAACACAAATATAAGCCCGATGTCCCGATTAGTTCAATGATATTTTTTCGGGCAGATTTCAATTTGAAATTAATAAAAAAATATAATATAATAAAAAATAATAAAGAAAACATCTTAGGTGATTCGCGTATAAGACAAGTGAATGAAATTATGACTCCATACTTTACAGAAGGCAAACTCTTGACAATCTTGTTTCTTAGGCTCCACAAAATACGCAAGATGAGAATGTTGGTCGGAAACGGAAACAGCAAATATGACGAAGAAATATGAAGAACTGAATGTACGAACGAACAACACTCTGAAAAATGAAATAAATAAATAATGCCACCTAAACGAACTCCCTTTTAGACGCTTCGGTCGCCCACTAAGGTAGCTCCGCCGCTACGGCCTCCGGTTACTTTACACGCTTCGGTCGCCCACTGAGGCAACTACGCCGCTACGGCCTCCGGTTACTTTACACGCTTCGGTCGCCCACTGAGGCAACTACGCCGCTACGGCCTCCGGTTACTTTACACGCTTCGGTCCCCACTGAGGCAACTACGCCGCTACGGCCTCCGGTTACTTTACACGCTTCGGTCACCCACTGAGGCAACTACGCCGCTACGGCCTCGGGTTACTTTACACGCTTCGGTCGCCCACTGAGGCAACTACGCCGCTACGGCCTCCGGTTACTTTACACGCTTCGGTCACCCACTGAGGCAACTACGCCGCTACGGCCTCGTATAACTTGTTGGTGGACGATTCAACAGTCTCGCCAAAATGTGCTTGATGTATTGTTGTTATGAGATCTGACACATCGTCTTGTATATCATCTTGTAAAATTGCCTTGACACAGAAAAATGGACCACATATATAAAACTGACTCCCAGCATCCTGCATTTATTTAAAATTTCCTGAATATATACAAAGGATGTTAGAAACTCAATCCCATATATTTTTTATTGTTACCGAAAATCAACGGATTGAAGGTTCTTTACAGTATTTGCACTATTTGCAAAAAGGAAATTCCTGAAGATGACCGATGATGGCCTTTTAAATACTTTACAATTTAATTCGATTTAATAAGCATTTGGCAGTATATAACAACAAACATGTATATCTTAGCTTTTACGTATGTATTTGACAACATACAATCCTTCAATTATACATAACTTTGTCGATCCCTTTGTTCTATTACAAGAGAAAACATTCTTTTCAAAAGGTCGATATACGTTTTCGTGACCCTAAAGTAGAATTGTTTTAGCATGACCCGTAGCACGATATTTTTCGTATGTTGGCACAATTCCATTCGAGCCATAAAATTATACAATTGAAATAAATAATAAGTAGCTCGTGAGGAATACTGTTGTAGCCTACACACGACGCTAATGCCGGAGTGTTGGTGAATGTGCTAATGCCATTCAAAATAAAACTACCAACCGTTTTTAGTTTGCGTTTAACAAGTCGCATATTCGAGAATTTTCCTCTGGGTTGTTTAAAAGTTGACTTCTCTCTCCCTTGCACACACGCTTGCTCTGACTCAAGTGCACGGAAACAAGTCGATAAGTTCCCCTTTATTGTAAACTATCTATTCCAATTATTTGCTTACAATGTTTCCTTTTCATGTTTCCGGTAATGAAATAAGTTTTGTAGAGCTCTATCTAATTCTAAATACTGAATGCATGTGGCAGTTGCACTCTATAGAAACTTGAACTCCCTCCTTCTTTATAATGTGGAGCTACAATAGCGATAGCGCAGATTCTTCTTTTTTCTTATTTTGTTCGGGTAAACGGTTAATAATATTGTTATCATATTTCACGCGAACGTTGATAATGAATCAATCTATGTGATATAGTACGCATATTCCTCAATGACTTAAACGATTTTTAATTAATATTTAATCACCCGCAACTTAATAAATTTTGGGGAACTTTAGGAATTTATTCCAAGTGTAGGCCTACAGATTATTTACGGAAACTTTCGTACTGGTTCCTAACGTTTACACAAATGTTAACGCGCAGGTCAATTTTGTTAATCGTAAGTAAAGGGCTTCGATTTCAATATCGATGTATCAAATGTTATTTTGAGAAAAAAAGATGTGTAAAATAAAAATTGGTAGTATCAAAGTAGAAGGCCTGCTATTGATAATGTGTTGCCAAAAAGAGTTCATTTAGATATCGACAAAAATGAATAACGATGTACTCACACTCGCGTTCAATGACCCGGCACCTCCACCATTTGTAAAAGTCGGGACGAATTTAGACTACCTGGTACTTCCATCATTAGGTAAGCGATTATTTGAAGAAATCGATCAAATTGTTCTTGAGTGTTTGTAACATTTATTCTCTTTCTAGTTTTCAAAGTTCAAAAAAAGGAACTTTTCGGTTGATTTTTTTTTCTAAATTACGATATAGGGTTTAAATATCGATATCTTTGACCAGCCCTTATCGTATGATAAACGGTTCAATGGAAATTTCACGAATTGACATCAATGTTTAGGATTTTATTTTAAGGCTTATTCTTTGCAACCAATTGTTAAAAGCAATAGAAAGGTACCGGTACTATATTAACTTTTATTCAAAATTGTTATGATATAACTACCGGTTCAGCTGCAATCCTCAACACCTAAATGCGTGCAATTTTGTTGCTTCCACCTCAGCTAACCAACCAAATGCAGATATAGGAGGCTTTTATTATTGATATTATTTTGGCGAAACGTTTCTATGTTTGTATAGCGATATCGAGCGAGCCCCAAGAATTCTCTTAGCAAAACAAGCTAGTCTCATATTTATCTAGTTACTTATGTGCAAGCGGTTGTTGTATGTGCAAAACGTGAAATATAGGAAGAAGCCTTAATGAACATAATTTGTCTTAAGTTAAATTTACTCTCTCTTTTCTTTCTCTTTTTCTCACTTTGTTGTGGTAGCTAATACATGAATGAATTACAATAAATACAATAATATTTTGTTTTGTTTTTTAAGTCTATGCTCCTTTACAGTATTTACAAATTCAACTTTTACAAATTAATATTGAGGTTGCAAGGTACTGAAAGTTGTTCCCCGCGTCATTGTAGCAATTCATTTTGTCGTTACGGGGATGTTTTCATCCTTTCACCTTCCCCCCCACCCCACCTCCAAACCAACACAACATAGCAAATAAAAACTCGGCACTGATGACATAAGCTGCTACCGCTAACTACACCACGACTTAACCTTTTTCAATCAACAAACCCAATAGAGCTGACTTTGATATAGTCATATTTCAAGATAAGCCTTATTAAAAATGACATCATTATTGGCTTTTTAAACATTTTAAACACAGTGTCATATGCAGACTAAGCCAAAGCAAACCATAAACGCTGCTTTATAATTTTAAATATGAATGAAAAAAAAATTCTAATCACAAAGTCATCATTCTGACTATTAAATGTCAACCGGATGTTCATTCACAAGTAAAAATGGGAGTAAAAGACGCGAAGAATATAATATAGAGAAGAAAGAGAACAAGAGAATTAAAAGGGCCCCGTCATGCGAGCAAGAGGGCCATCGTTCATGATTAAAATAACAAAAAGAATTTCTTATTATAAAAACATTATTCCAACCTTTCAACGATTCACCGAATACTTTTGAGTACATGAAGCTCACTTGATCGCGTATTGAAATATTCATATCTCCAATTTCTGTCATGGGTTTTAGAGTTCGCGACGTTCTCTAAAATCTTTGTCGACTTCGACCGGAAAGCGGATATTTTTATTTCACCGTCTGCCCGTCTCTTCGTCTCTATACCCGTCCCCTTGTCCACCATATTCGTGTGCATAGGATCAAGTGCCCAACTCGCACGGACGACGCGACAACTAAGTACGTGCTGTTTGGGAAAGTATGTTGTTTTATGTACACAACTACTTTTCTTCCTTACCTACATTTCAGTCACTTACGTGATTTCACCCGTGTTTATTAACTAAGACGTCCAAGGAAGCAATCAATGAAAATGTAATTTGAAACCTTCATCAGAATGCGAAGTTAATTGTCTACATTTCTTTCAAATTTAACTTGTTTGTGAAATATCAAACAAGATTAAATTACTTTGCCCTAAGCCCAATTCCTTTCTTCAAACCTGGTTACTTCTGTGAGAACTCACAAAGAACATCTCGCAACGTGTTTACAACAGTACGTGTTTATGTGCACAGCTCCGACCTAAGGAACAGTCAATTTACCGACTCAAATTGCCTACAGCTTCGTGGCTTAACATTCCTTCTGCATTGAAGTAGTGTTCTATATTCCCACCAATCCCCACCCACCTCACCCCATCAACGTGCAGTCATCGCTATTTCACCAGCAACATTATTGTTGAGTATCCGGCTAAACCCATCTAGCGCCATAAATCTTTTAATGAGACTAATTCAGAGATCAATACCCATAAAAATATTGCACAGATAAAATCCGCATTCATCATTTTATGCAAACGTTCGGTTGCGCTGCGTTGGTTTGCGGGCAGCGACGGCGGGGACATGACATGGATGACATCCCCCCAACCTCAACGGCGACCGATTGCAAAACTGCTCCGGCGATAACGGTTTTATTAAGACGTTAAATCTAGCTTTCATACAAATTGCACATTAAAGTTATCTGGCAATCAATGTGTGCACTGCACACGAATTCCCCGGTGGCGAGATAAAACCTATGGCCAGACTTTTATTTTAAGTATGACATGGGCTTGCTTTCATTCTTTGTTCTATTTTTCTTTTAGAATTTAATTTTTTTCTCTCTATTTAGTCAAGATATCTTTTGTTAGGTGAGTAGGCTTAGCCCTAAAGAGGAAATATACCAATTCTGGAACAACATTTTAAACATCTGCCGGGACAAAATGGCGTATATTTACGTCATGTTGGTTCTATAGCGGGTCATGTGATTGATTCTCTGACCTCTATAATATACTGACTTGGATAGATTATGCATTACTGTAACCTTGAAGCCGACTAGGGCCTAAGCTATGGGCCTATAACACTGGCCTGCGATGAAACACTGCGCGCGGCGGCCATGTTGGAAGTCAGACCGATCCAGACGAATCAAACCCCTGTGCGCGGCGGCCATGTTGAAAGTCAGACCAATCCAGACAAATCAAACCCCTGTGCGCGGCGGCCATGTTGAAAGTCAGACCAATCCAGACAAATCAAACCCCTGTGCGCGGCGGCCATGTTGAAAGTCAGACCAATCCAGACGGCGGCCATGTTGGGACATCGACTAATTCAGACAAATCTCGAAAACGAATCTCAATGCTTCACTTCTCAACATCTGGCAGGTGTATATCCTTTACCCACGTAAGCAGTTCCCGATCAGTGGATTGATACATGGCTTGTCGCCATCTTTGGTCTTCGCTGATACTTTAAACACTGTTCCAGAATCCGCATATTTTCTTCTTCGGCTTTATAACAGGGTTGCTCATTTATTCCTTCTTTTTTAACGGCTTGAAAACCGGAGGTTGAAGCCTGTACAAGTGATAATTTATGCCGATAAATCACTCACGATGCTTAAATCTTTGACGCGTGATATTGAGCATATCGATACCCCACACTTTGTATTCAATTGAATTTTCACAATTATCCCTTAACCAGAGATATAAAAATGTAACGTGTGGTGGAGTGTAGCTTGCCAATCAATCTCTTTAGAGAAAATAAGAACGCCCTTATTCAGATTCGTGGCACGTAGTTTATACAACTGCCATGCAAAAATAACCTAAACACTCACGAATTTCACTTTAGACACAGACATATTCTAAGTGCCTCTCCATCCCCATATACACACATATTGGCCCCCCTTCCAGACTGCTAAATTTTTCTCTTTTAAGATTCCTGTACAGTAAAAAGTAAAAGACCGAAAAATAAAAACCCACTTTAAAATAAACTAGCTCGAACGGTTAGAGCGCTATTCCAATTTCTACACACACAAAGGGACGTTAGTTGGAACACTTGTAAATGTTTGATCATCTTTATCTAACACGTAATGTTATTATCGTATTTAAAAGTAAACCAACGCATAACGAATATATGTCTACTCGAAAACATTCATCAACTCTGCTGTGGACGCTGACAGATATTCCGAACCTCCTTTCCCCGTTTCCCCGCCTTCCCCAACCACCAACAGACTGCCAATATAACCACAGCTAATGTTCCGAATCTGGCAACCCTAACTACATTCAGAGTGAAGGGGTATTCGCCTCTGCTAGACAAATTGGAGGCACTGGGAACAGCCTTCCTTCTCTTAGAGAGGTGTTACAAACTGTTAGAATAAGAATACAATAGTATTCTCCTCTTATCTAAGTGACGGATGGGCTATATGCGAAATTCAATCTCTAAACGGTTCCCTAGAACAGTGACTCATGATGATGAGTGATGAGTCATCATGAGGGGGGACCGGAAATGGAGAACTCGTCCCCACCGCCTCCCGACTCACGTATTTCCCGTTCAAGGGCTTCAGGGAACGCAGACAGAACCCAGCACACGAGTTTGTTGTTTGTCGATTGTTACGATAAGATGTTTGTCTTGTCATTCACCGCTCAACTAATCTAAATGCACAAACAGGTAATGCATATGTAATGTTTGCCCCCCTGTTCTGTTCTACTCTACAATACACTCACTCGGCAAGTTATTTGTCCTCTTCTCTTACGTTAGTCTGCATGAGGACATCTATCTCTCTTGTAATTAAAACGACTCAAACTCGGGACACTAGGGAGTTGTCTCGAGTCTTAGTTTCATAATAGAAAAAGTATCCCAACAATTTTTTTCTTAAAAAGAACAATAGTGGAAAATGTGGTTTTGTTCCACCCTCTGAGAGAATCGATTCAATGTTCTTCTTCTCCGCTGCAGAGATGAAATTTTATTCTCTGGCGCCCATACCCATACCGGGACGGAAAAATTCTCAATAGCCGTCGGCGAATTTAGGCCTAAACCCTCATCCCCTTATCCTTCTTTCCATCAAAACTAAACGAAAAGAAGTAGGAGTGTAGGAAAGTTGTGGCCAAGTGTTTCCCTCCTAAGGCATGCAGCCAGACGTAGGGTCTGGTACGTCGTGCTGAGACCGGCATGATCCGAGGGCACGTTCCAGTCTTCATTATATCTGCGGGGAAACTGCATTTGATTATGCAACTTTGGTCCAACTGGCAACGCACAACGGAGCAGCTCAAGGGACTAACTTACTTAAGTAGCATACATGATGAGCAAGCTTCAGAACAACTGCTAAAGTCGGCTCACGACTCACGCGGACAATTAAAAACGTGAGATTGTTAGAGGGGCGCGTTATACAGAGACAGGAACACTTCTAAGTACAAAATGATGTAAGAGATGAATTAAATTTAATATCCAGTTGTTTATGTAAATGAACTCTGTAGAGTAGAAACCCGGAAATATTGGATTTGGTCTGCGAAATATATGTCGAGACTGTTAGCTTTAGCTTTTGTTTAATAATGACTTTTCAGAGAAACTTTTAGGTGAAGATATACAATTTCGAAGACCCAGGTCTTGTTTATGGCATTCATACATAAGTATTATACTTAAGCTTTTGTCACTTTTTTTTCATTAACTCACGTAACACGCGGGTATAGCACAAGGAAGGTTGGTCATCTAACTTCTTATTCTTGACGCACATGACGCCCCATATCGACCGGGGGTTGAAAGTAAGACCTAATCAACTGATTGTGTTGTAAGGTTAAGATCAGATCTGTAATTATCTAGCCTCTCGTGCTATTAATAATAGCTTGTGTAGGCCTGTAATGCTAGCCAAGGACATCAATAATCACATCACGTTATAGTCGCTGTGGCCAGGGGAGGTAGACCTCTGAAGTCGTAGGAGACTTCGTGAGAAGAATGGACGCGGCTTACACAAGTTCAAACCAGGCCCGGGAAGCTTACCAACTTCGATATAATAACTGACAGATACCACAAGCACAAGAAGAGCACATTCATAACATGTGTACGAAACAAAGACGGGTCGTTAAGAAGTGCGCAGCGCGAGGACAGCGCATTTATACCAAAGTGTACAATAAGAAGACGGGTCGTTTAGAAGTAGCGCAGCGGGAGGACAGCGCGTTTACACCAAAGTATACAATAAGAAGACGGGTCGTTTAGAACCAAAGATATTGAGCCCATTTTTAAATCCCAATTTGCATGTTCATTAAATGGGAGCGATTTGTAGCCCGAATATTTTTAAAGATGGTCGTCAGTTTGACAGCTGAGCATACTAGCCTTTAACATCAAATGATTACTAAATTCCCTTATGCAATAACGTCTTATTGTTTCTGTTTGTTCAATCCCATGCTGCACAAGCTAAAACTATATCAAACAATCCAGAAAAATACTTTATTGCATTAAAAAAGCATAAATTATTACGCCAAATCGCCATTTTGAATTGGCTTTTCAACGCTTTAATTTGCTACGCTCGCGCTTGTGCGGTGGTATTGGAGACTGCTAATCTAGCCTACAATAGGTGTTCAATATCTATGTTTAGAACTAAGTATAGCACGTGGGCATTGCAGTAATGGCAAGTTTTAACATTGAAGAATGAAGACCGGACAGTATACGACATGTAAACCATAATGTGTACAGATAGAATAATTCATTTTTAACTGTTGTTTATCAGTAGAGGTTATGGCGCTCAGCTGTTTAGAATATAACTCAATAGCTCAATACAAAGTGGTGATAAGTTTATTGATTATGGAGATCGAGTGAGTGGCTATCGTTATGTCCCAACCATAACAGAGATGTATAGAACTAGATCTGCTGCGGATACAATTCCTATCCTAGCCGTTACTTGTTGGTTCCTCCATGGACCTAATTGGAGTGATATACACGGATTCCATGCATGCATACATCGCTCGACATCTGCACACAACGTACAGTCCCACCCACTGTAGCAGTTAAATTACAAGGCACATCTGTACTTAGGACATGCTCACAATACCCGATCAGCCCTTGCTTTGTGTGTGCTACACACGCGGACAGAAGTAAATCAACACTTCTTAGCTTTAAACGTTCATTTTACTCCATTTCTAGGCTCAATCCATTGGTATAGCCACATGGATGAGATCGATTATTATATTAAAGAAGGTTACAGTCATAGCCTATATACTTTTTCCCCAAGTGGGCATGTTGAAGTACTAGTGCCTAGTTTCTGCATGAACATAAATCGATTAATAGGAACATATTATGCACCAATTGTTCATGTGAAGATTCCTTTTAGTGTTTTTAGCGAGATTAGAAATGAAATCTAGGTATATCTTGAGTTAAAGCACGAATTGTACGGTACGAATGAAAACATCAGGGCGAAAATGTCAGCACGTGAGCTAAGCCCACATGCTCAATTCGAATTGAAAACATACATGGTATGTTAATTTATCTGTTGGCTGGGTGAATAATTAAAACACATTACAATACTGTTTGATCAGTTTAATTATTAGAAGGTAACGGTTAAAAGAAGCGCCGTTTTAGTGATGAACATTGAACACCAGTCCGAGTTAGTAGAATTGATAGCAAATAAATACAATGCTTTCGTAATGAACCAATGATACAGTAATGTTTAAATACTTTTAAACCGCATCAGCTGTTATCATCACGTCCTAGAATTTTAAAGAACGGCCGTAATATAAAAAAAATCAACTAAGAATTATTGTACATTTGAAAAATAGCTAAAGTGTAAATTCGGATAAAATATAATACACAGTCGAGTACCAGTCCGAGCAATTCTTTATTCTGATAATTTTTATCTCTGTGACTTATAACCCTATCTCATAAATTTCCAATATTTATTGCACGGTTTCTATTTTCGTTGATCACAGTTCAACACCACACAGACTAGTATCATTGTAAGTTTCGAGTATCAATTAATATACATAATTGAAAACAGTTCCCACAAAGAATACGGTTCAATTTAATTGAATAATAGTATTGAGATGAAAGTGACTTTTATTTACATTGTATTTGAAATGTAACTATGTCCAACAAGATATCCACGTTTTATTTCTAGTGTAAGCTCTTGAGCAGGAGTGATTTGATGTCTAGCTCGTTATTTCCGGCAGTCATTAATCATTACATCTGAATAACCTCATTTCTTATTTTTTTACTTTTTAAACTTTTTTTGTGGTTTGTACGCAACTATTATATAAGATTTTTTAACATTTGTATAAATTAGTCAGAGATATGCGCGTTTAAGTATAAGAAACGCCGATCAATCAAGCTGGACACGATTCCACCAGCGGACGGCGCCAGAATCATCAAGGCTGATTCGGAACCACATTCGAATTTATTATGTGCCTCGTTGCTAGAACGGCTCCAAAGTCACAAACAATTTTACACATTACATTTAACCAATTCCTAAGTTAAGAACTGATGTACTCAAGTCCAACCCAGAAGTTAAAAATTTCTGCATAAAACGGGGATCTTCTGCATTGGAAGTAGAGACGCTAACCACGTTAAAGGTGCGTTAGCGTTATATGTAATAAAGAAGGAGAATAGAAATATAAATCTGTAATCACGATGATAAAATATCAAATAAGCAAACAGTAACAGTTTCCGGGTTCAATCTTCACCTAGGTGGAAATAAAGGCATTTATAACAATTGATAAAAATAACTGAAATTTGATAAGTTTTACAAGTAGAAAATATTGTGAATTTCGAGCTAAGATTGTAACAATGAGATGCATAACCGAAAGTCTGTTCTTGACATGAAAATTGGTTGACGAGATTTTCACATTTCGTGCGTCCTCGTTTCTATATAGCGTTGTTTCACAGCTGTTTCCTTTCCACCCACAAGAATCAAGTCGGATACCTATTCCAATATTTGTCGATACATAACGTTCCCGAACTTAGTCAAGAGCGGAAGACTCTTGACACGCTTTGCAATTAATCATTTTCAACGGAAAATGAATATTCTTATTATGGTTTCGTCAGCAATATGAGTTTCACGCATCCTGTGACGTGGGAGTGTGACGTAGGATAATCTGTCATGTATGGAAGTGACTCGCCGAGACCGGAAGCTTCCAACACAGACTCTCTGGTGTTCGCAAATCATACAGAGATGTCACATCAAATAAGAATACGGGTTTGAAATGCGAACGATGCGATTTATACGGAACACTGTCTGATATTGTGAAAGACAACGGAGGTGTCGGAAAAGAAAATGCAGTTTACTTTCTAGTCTCTAGAAACGCGACTGAACCGATAGGAAGCATGAACTGGGATAATCAAGCCATCCGGGGACAGGCGATATAAGGGAATATCAACTTTAACGGTTTGATTTCTGAAAATGTATATGTTTTATTCTTTGCAGAACACATATAGATTGACAGTGTACCGTCTTTACTCTTTTCGCAGTTCTTTTTAAATTATTATATATAATTATCTTATTTATGCTTTATGAAAATTGATGTTATTCTTTAATTTTTTTGATAAACTAAACGTGAAGGATACATAAAAACCTTCATTATAACAAACTTATTTAAAACGAGAACGTCGTGACTTGTTAGTGATAACACCATATTGTGCCTTGTGAATACTCGATTTGATTTGTATTGCTTAACGTCTTATATTAATGCACTAAGGCGTTTCATTATACTCGAGCGATGTTATAAAGCTTATATGTGATTGTTCTGGTGTTATTGTCACAACTAAAGCTTGTGTTTCCCATACAGATTAAAGCGTATCTGATAAGCTAGAAACACTACACAACTCCACGGCAAGACTTTTTAAAAAACAGTTTTGAGAGAAATATGTAAGAGATGGAAGGAAGGGAGTATACATTCTGATGGTGTTGAGCAAAACAGCATTGTACTTACGATCTTAGCGAACGTGTAGTTTCTTACCTTTCTTGAAGATTGATATAAATTGACAAATATTTAATTCCAGTGGAAAAGTCCGTATCACCACAAAACTAAAAATATGTTTTGCATTGCTAATAATATTTCCTTGTTTTACATTTTTCAGGTCGAACCTGCTATGCCCAGGACCAACTTGCCCTTCTAAAGGTGATTAGTAATTACGCACACGTATTAGGAGTAGAAAATGATGTCGTCTTTTAACTGGAGGATTGCAGTGATCCTGGGTGATCCAGAGGACCTCTTGAATAATATCTCAATCTCATGTGAACACTAAGTGATATACCGGTATTATATATACATATAATATCAGTTTTTATATATTTTGATTTTCTCACGAAGCGCTGTATTTTATAGCTAATAAAACTGAGTAAAAACAGAGTGGGGAGACTCTAAGTTCGAATTTATTTATTAGTTTATTGTTAAATATGTGGCATTGAATAATTTACTTTAACCTATTTCATTATTTATTCAAGCTTTATACGTCAGTTCTGGAAATAATTAATGCACACTAATAATGTTTGTCGATTAAATTGTGAAACCATCGTGCGATAAATTTTGATACTAAATCAAAAATCTTTCCACTTGAACATTGAGATATGTCGTGTCCAACCGTGTCCCTGGCTCCCACACCCACATATCCCCTCGCAATTCAATGCAATGCGCATCAGACGTTATCGGCTTCGAAGCCGATTGCAGAACGTGAACGCGTACGCAAACGCTCACTCATGCGTATGCAGCAAAGCCGAGCGATTAGGGGCCACCAGCACCACGCTACACCCTCTATGTCAACTAGGGAGATCGTTTCGGTATTTAGGCCGAGCTCACGTTCAGCTCTTTCTCTAGTTCTTGATTATTGTTGCACTTGTATCGCTGGTTTACCAGTGTTTACGAAAACACGAACGGATGTATCAATAGAAAGAATAAGCTTTTCGAGAGTGATCATTTTTAAATCATTGGTGGCGATTGTGTGGAGTTAAGCTGCTAAGCATGTGAATCGTTGTTCAATACATTTAAAGTGTTACAATAAAAAAAGCACTTTATGATGGTCGTAGGTCAAGAATGATGTTTACCTTGAAAAGAAGGTGTACATTGTTCATTTACAACTTTATTTGCAGTAGTAGAAATAATTTTTTGATGCCAATAAAAACGAAACAATCCCTTTTGAAGTAGGGTTAGGGGGTGGGAAGATCCCACCAAATCTTGGCCCTCAGGACTTTCGAAGTCAGGTACCCATGCCTGACGCGTAACCCATATTTTACATTTTTTTTTTATAAAAAAAATAGTTTCCTCTTCCTTATGAACATCGTCTTCTTCGTCAGAGATTGACCAAACATTTTGTAAGTGTCCATTATAATGAAAGATAGAAGAACATATAATTCTCTTAGGTAATGCATACTCTTATATTTAGATAATTAAACCTTGACAAAGGTTCTAGTTCCTGCGCCAGAGTGCGGGGACTCGGTACTCGGACATCCTTCATTCCGCCAGAAGCAATCGTTGCAAGCTCAGAACTAGTCGTGGCTAGACTGATGGTAAACGATGTTGTAAATGTAACTGGACGATACTTTGTACACGGAAGTTTAAATCGAAGTATGTTATTCAATTTTCAGTGCCTTTGCAAGATTTGTGATATGTATTTGACGATAAACTTATATTTCTTAGCAATACATATGTTTTGGAAAGAGTTTAAGTTATTAAAAATCAACGACATTTCATATGACATAAAACTATCTTTATAAGTTCCAGAGTTATTTATTTATTTTTATGTGCCCTATATTTTATATAGGTGAAAGTACCTTATTGATTCGCAACGTTAGTCGGATAAATATGCTTATAAATCCTTCGTGTAGCGGGTTAGCGCCGCCTTATGGTCAAACCTGCGTTACCTTCCCTTTAGCGGTTAAATTCCGCTAACACTTCCGATGTGTGCATGTTTTAGAGCCAAAATCATTTTAATATTATAAATAAGGAAACCTGTCACTGAATATCCAATAAATTTATCACTAAAAATATGACAAAAACGTGTTTTGATGACCAATTAAATTGTGGCCTACTAAAGAAGGAAGCAATTATGTTCACATTTTTCTTATGTTTTAATAAACTGACACGCTATTATATAGTAGTCAGCTACGCAACTTAATTTAGTAAAGAGCTAATTTTTACTTCCTACATACATTACTAATGTGTTATGATTTGACTTTGTGGGTGAATACTTAGGTGGAACTGGTTATAGTCTACAAACATACGTATAGGCTACTGTAACAGATAAAACCGCCGGTAAGTGACGGTTTCTAAGTAATATAAAAATGGAAAACTTTTCAGATACATCAAAGACATGTCAATATTTCGTCCGGTTTTGATATATCTAACGTAGTCTGTAGCTTGATTTTCGAGATCGATGGAGCCAACTGAATTCCACAGGATGATATTCTATCGGATAGTATCGTCGTACAGCCACACTGATGCAGCTCAACGTCGGCATATGACGATCTAATGCGGTGGCTTGACTTGAGGATTGGATGCTCCACACCGACAATCATGACAGAAGGTTTCAAGCACCCGCGAGTGCTCGAGTTGACTGAACGGTATTTCATAGCCGTACACATATTTCAAATACTCCTTTACGAATCCAGAAAACAGAGAAAAGCTCGTAGCCTAGGGAAAAACAGAATTATGACGTGAAGCATGCAGGAACGCCTTGGTAAATTAATTAAAATTAAAACGATTTATTCAAGAAGTGTAAATGAACATCTAAAGGGCTAATTAATAATTATATTTTTATTTATTTATATTAAATTGAAATTAGCTAGACTCTGTCAAAATAATATTTCCTGCATTAGTAAAATGTAAGGGAAGTGATGCGATTGGGGAAGGAATTTGCCAGAGCTGTGTGCAGGCCACAATAATTTTAGCATCACCATATTGTAGCGTCGCCTTATAGTTCGGCATATAATGTTTTGTACGCGCGGTTATACACTGTTCTTGAATTTAATACAAAAATACACAAAACACGATATTTTGATGTCAAATCATCCATCTTCAACACATTACTATTTAACTTGAAGTTATAAACATTAACAATAAACTGTCTAGTCGTCAAGTTATCGTGTACGCTAACCTCTAATATAAGCATTACTTTTCTGTCCGTCCGTCTGCGAGTGTGTCACGCGACGGCGAATTGCCCTTTAACAAGGCTGATACAGAATGTTTTTGGTGACCCCGGGGGTAAGGGGGGAGTTGCTAGTCCCCCAGAAGTTTGAAAATTCATGACCCAGTACGTATATACACTATTACTATAGCTCAACAGGCAACGAACCGTTTTTGGGCTGCTACCACCAAAATGATCAACGCAAGGCTATTTTTTTTAGAACTTTTTCTTCGACCATCTATTGGTAATGTAGCCCGCTTTTGGACACTGCCGTACCCCTCTTGTACTTGTAGTTAGTAGTGTACAGTCCTAGTCCTCAACCTCCTCTGATCCATTACTTTCAACATGCACGGGTACGGAAGTATCCACAAAAGGGAGCGAAGCTACTTAACCAACATATTGTCGAAAAAAAAATACACTAATGCTATCTTATCAATAATATTTTTTATTGTGGGAAGCATGCCCAGGGTGCAATTCATGCCCTCTTCAGGTGTCTAACTAGGTATGTTGCGGATTGTGAAGGGATGTCCGAGTGCTCTCAATCCCTTGCATTCGCAACCTCGGAAAAAAACCTTCAGTCAGGATTGCCGGTCTTGACGGGATTTGAACCCGGGACCTCCCGAATCAGAGTCGCGCGCTCAACGCTCGAGCCAACACTGTCGGTTTCTATCTTATCAATCATTGATGTATACTCTTTGTGAGAAGTACCCCCTCAAGAAATGCTAGCTTTACTCTCCTATAACCAAGAGTCAATAAAAACATCATGTATTTATATTGAGACGGGACAATTGCCATGAAACCGATGACATCGGACATCAATTCGGTATTTATATTGAGACGTGACTCACGCACGCACGCACGCACGCACGCACGCACGCACGCACGCACGCACGCACGGACGGACGGAAACGTGATGAGTATAGGGGAGTTCGCTTCCTAAACTACAACTAACAAACTAAGCACATTATCTACATCAACCTCTAGCCTGAGCCTGAGCCTGAGCCTGAGCCTGAGCCTGAGCCTGAGCCTGAGCCTGAGCCTGAGCCTGAGCCTGAGCCTGAGCCTGAGCCTGAGCCTGAGCCTGAGCCTGAGCCTGAGCCTGAGCCTGAGCCTGAGCCTAGCACAAGACAAAATCCCATTGGTGCCGTTGTGTTGTGGACTATGTCTCGCGTCCTAGCACTTAGCCACTTCCTCCGGTGTGTGTGTTGTTGACATAAAGGGATTTAAAACGTCTGGTAAAACATAGATCTCACGATTTCAACAACGTAATCCAGTTTAATAAATACGCAAGACTTGTGATTGTGTCGACACGTGTATAGTCGAGTGGCTTCTTTGAACCTAACCGGGAATCGAACTAGCTATCTCTTACATCTCACGCTAGAGGAAACTCCCCCCCCCCCCACCTCCCTCCCATCGTTGGACGGAAACAGAGAAAGAGAGAATCAAGTCGAATGTATACGTATTCGGTCATGCAGTGAAGTAGCTATTGAGCCTGAGACCTCGCGTTATGTGGTTCATTGATGTTTGGAGTTTATTCCTCGTTGACTACAGAAGGTCGAGGGTTTGAATCGCGTCTGGTAACTCACCCTCTACAAAAGCCAAGACTTAGTTACACAATTTATGTTTTAAAGAAGCCGACTACTTTTGAATTTGATCAGTGAAATACTTACAATAACATAAATAACATATACACAGTGAAGATAATTTATGTAAGACAGTAGACAAGCACCATAAAGGTTGCTTGTAATTACGCGTGCTTACATAACAAAATAATTATAAATTCATTTTTCATAGACGAGTTATATTTTTTAAATTTTTTTATATCATTATAGTAGGCCTCTACAAAGTAGTTTGGTTACGTTCCAGGTAATATTTTGATTGCTATGGAAATAATTGAAAGAAGTGAACACCAATCTTTATACAAATTAGCTTAATTACCACCAAGTAAACTAATTACTTCCTGATTCCCGTATTAACATCAAGTTTCATTTGCACATTGTGAAGTCTATAACGCAGTTCTATATCATTTGATGAAACGCTCATATTGCATTTTCGCATGTGAGGCGTTTCGAGATTGCTCTGGGTTTCATTCACTTGTTAAGACTCTCAACAAGATTTTCTCATCAAATTATGATTTCATGCTAGAACGTAGAAGGGTGTTGTGTTATGATGTTTGCGAGAACATGACTCCCAGACGCTTGCCGTGGCAAAGAAGCGTTTTATATGCTTAACCAGCGTGCCGGGTAGGACGGTTTAGTGTATTATATTAACTTGTATTTTAGAAATATCTTTCTGCCATAGACTTACAATTTTGGTTTTAGTGATTCTAGATTAAAATTCCAAATGAGGTATATACCATTTTACATTGCCACTCTTATTAATATCAAAACCTCATATTCAATTTTATAAAATATACATACATTTAATATTTAATGTTTCTTAGAAACCATTATAAATCCTATTCTGTTTGCTTTTATATAACCTCTAAACAGTTTTATATTAAAGTTGACGTCATACCGCTACTAGAGCCTACAGCACCATAAATATTTAAAATTCACTTATAACGTCGGCACTAAAATCATAATTTTTTTGCGGGATTAGACGAAAAAAAACTGCATGAAATACTGTTCTATACACGCAGAAAAATTTCAAATTCTTGCATTGACGAAAAAAAACGACTTTCTCTTTTAGGAGTGTTTTAAAGTGTGTATTCATAGCGATTACGATATTAAATTTTCCGCGCCGTAATTGTAAACAGAGGATTTCATTGCCCCATCTTCAGCATCCATCTCCAACAAGGATCGGTCCAATGCTTTTCAATGCCATGATAAATGATCTTGCTACATAACTAAAAGAAAACCGTGATTTATACAGGTGCTACTATATGTAGACGACGTACTCATATGGAATTCGTCCTATGACATTGAAAATCTAAGATAAATGAACAAAGCTATTGTAATTTCGACCCAGTATAGACCGATAACGATGCAATGACTGTTAAACTGATAAATCAACGTACCGCAGATTTTCTCATTATCTTACGAGAGGTCGACTTTAACACAAATCCCGTTGAATCTAAAATACAAAACCCAGGTCAAACTAAACTACAATTCCAGATATTTGGGCTAAACTCTGGACCAGAAACTTAGCAGGAAAGAACACGCAACAGAAACGGCTAGTCATTCTCTTGAAGCGACTAAACTGACTCAAAGAGGGGATTATCCCACAAATTGGTCACTACTTACAAAATCCATGTCAGACCAGCATTTGGAGTATGGTGGTGAGGTACTGGTTACAGCCACTAAGAATGTAACTGATCAAATTTATAAAGTACAAAATCATGCCACGAGACTAATATGTGGAGCTCCTTATTTACACCTTTAGCCTCTATGGAACCCCAAACAGGGCTGGAACAACTAAAGGCATTTAAGAAAAGTGTGTAATGAAGCTCCACGAATGGTTGTTGAAAGGAAATGTGGATTACTGAAAAGGCTTTGGAAATAGAATTGAAAGACTAAAGGTTCAAGAATTTCTCACAGACTGCGAGGATGTTGAAACAGAAGTTCCAAATCCCAGAGTGCCCATGGACACGCCACAGTTAAAGAAACAGAAACATCACCGTAAGAGCTTACCATGAATGTCATCCTGGACCTAGTTGAAAAAGTCCAAAAGGATCTTGTTTACCACAACAGCTGAGACAGATTACATCCGGTACTTTACATTCACGGTACCCAGAGCCAACCTGGCTGCATGTGTGTACAGCGATCAGCAAACCCATCTAAGGGTCTTGCAAAAGCGGAAGTGCATTGCCAGTTTTTCAAAACACATTGCGGCCGTAAAGCATGGAACAAACTTTGATGAGTACCTGGCAGCCATCCACCTTTTGCATTAACCGAACTAGTCAATATTAAAAAAGAAACATTACTGTTATTCTGGTAGACTCAAGGGCAGCGCAACATGCCTTGATATCTCAGAGAGATACGACTGTGAGACAACGTTAGCATGTAGGGAAGATAATAGCGAAGGATATAATATCGGCAGTGGATCCCTTGTCAGTGTCCAATAGGGTGCAATGAAATGGCAACGAAGATGGGAGCTGAGCCGAAACAACCAGAAAAGGCAATGGCAATGCAGTATCTAGAATCAACTTCGATGTCAGCATTGAGTTAAAGAAGCAGTACAAAGTAATTGCGCATTGGAAACGATGGGAGCACCTGGCAAGGAAGGATATAAATATCACAAGGAAAGATGACAAGGAAGGATAAACGTGGCATATTTCCGAAAGGACAATTACCACGATGGTCCTCACGCTCACCTTCACAAAACAGGAGTGGTTCATACAAGAACAATGCCCATTCCACAAAGAACAAGACCAAGATGCAGACCATCTATATCAAAGCAACATGTGTTTCCCTGAAGACAGAATGAAAACTTATGGAAAAAATAGGAAATCTGACTTGTGTCAAACCTTTACTGAGCAACTACGCAGAGAATGGCAAAAGTTCCAGCTCTTGGTGTTCGGCAAACGCAACGTTTTCATAACATGTCTACTTTCAGCATATCTGTTCAAAACTAACGAATTATCATTAAACTTTTGGCATTAATTATTTACTTAAAGGTGTGTAGAGACGTAAGGTGGAAGGAGTATAAACTGATCTCCCGCAGATTGTCGTTACTATAGTCTTATTGCATCATGAATTATTATTCTCAATAGTGATCATCATAAAACCTCAAACGTCGCACAATGTATGTTTTATAGACGAAAATGTATTTTTAATTAGCTTTCCGGTCGATCGCGTACATAACTTACGCTGAATAAACTCCATATGGAAGTAAACACCAACATGTAATGTTTCATAGTAAACCGCAAGTCATAAATGCTTGCAAGAGACGATATATAAAACAGTTTTAGAATTCATGCATTTCTAAAATGTAGTAATCTTTGATTCACAAAATCACAACCAGTAGCAAACTTACAGCAAAGTATTGTAAAAAAAAAAATACTTTTAGCCTCTCAAAGTTTAAGAATTCAATTGAAATTAATTTATCTCATACACTAAACTACCATTGGCTTTGGGTAGTATCTAATTGATTGATTGATTGGATATTGCTTAACGTCTCATATTTATCCACTTTGGCTAATCGATAGATCTATATAGCTGTTGCTATTTTAAATGCACTATACAAAAAAAACTCAGTTCATTGTCAATTGAGATTTGATTGAGTAATAAAATATAATATTAAACATTGAAACGTTATTTCTCGATTCTATCACTTGAGAAACATTATCATATAGTTGTATTTGATTGAAATGTGTGTGTGGGAAAAAAATCGAAAAAGTAACTTTTTTTATAAATTTGTAGTGGTGTGCGGGTATTCATAATTTGACGAAGTCAAAAAAAGAGTTTTCGATTTCCAGGTGATAAAAAAACGAAATTGGATGGTAGTGGTGCCGGTCCAGAAGTAACACACTTCTTTGGTGGAGGTGCCGGTCCAGACTAAACACTATTTACCTACAAACTATTTAATATCCCTTTAAGTTCGGTTCTAGTTCGTTTCAGGTTAACTTCGAAACTTCAATGAACAACCTATTTTAAAGTTCGAATTCGATTCGAAATAAAAAATCCAGGTCCGCACAAATCTAGTTCCGGGTTCTCTTATACTTCGACACAAAAATATTATATAGATGCATGTTTGTTAATTTTTTTTTAAAAATCTATTGTCTGGTTTTGGCTATCTGCTAGACACAAAACTATTGGCGGAAGAAGGAGGAGGAGGCGGAGAAACTGACAAATAGGGTATTTTCAGGACTGTACTTAATATGGGTTCACGTTGATGGCTGGAAAAAGTTAAAGGCATGCCAATACTGTCCGATATGACAGTCAACGAAACGTCGCAAGTTCTCATAAAGCACGACGCGTTTTAAGCTCTCTAACCAGAGCACGACGCTATGACCTTCTGGTCGTGCTCTCTCGAGGACACGACGCATTAGCTCTCTAATCAGGACACGACGCAAAAGGTCTTTAATTAGGGCACTGTGCAGCAGCTCTTTTATTCCAGACGTAATGGTAATGTAATTAGGGCATGTCGTAGTTGCTCTCAATTAGGAATCGATGCAAAATCTCTCTAATTATAGCACGACGTAATAACTCTCTTAATAGGGCACGACGCAATAGCTACCTCATTAAGGCACGACGCAAATCTAGGGCGACTACTCATCTACGGCCGGAAAGCCTACAACATTTCTTACATAACATACTGTACCGTATGTTGTGCTTTTAGAGTTGCAATGAAAACACACCCATGTATATACATTAAGAGGACTTTGCTATGCGTTACGCGCTGCTAAAACATTTCTAAAACTACAAGGCGGTAAAATTTCCTCGCGGCACAGTATATATTACAAATTTCGCTTGTCACGACGCCATACATCTGTAGCGTTTCCTAGGGGCAACTTGGTTTCGCGCTAAGCCCGTAAGTAATGAATGGTAGGTAGGTATCCTAGTCCTACTCAAAGAGATTTTCATAGAATTAAGATAATCTGGTAAACGAGCCTCACAATTTTGATTACAGCTAGACAGGCTGTTGACTACTGTGAAAGCAGCGTCTCAAGAGCAAGCTCTTCATTTGCCACTAGCGTCAAGAATTTATGAAAACTAAATATATTCTGAAAGAATATGTCTTCTCTCTACAAAACAAACGTTTGTTGCGAGCTTGATGCAATAACCTATACAGACAGTTCCTGAGACACATCGAACGCTTTGAATCCGCCGTCGACACTGTCTCCCATAGGGGATTCGAAATATCCGAAATGCATAAATCTTCATTTCGACTACAGAACTAGGGTAAACTTTTTCAGGACACTTTTATAAAAACAGAAAATAATAAACGGCATTTTGAAATCGTTTGGGAGTTTTTTTTAAGACTTAACCTTTCATCACTCATGGGACCACAGAATCGTGCGCGATATAACATGGAGTCTTATTTGAAATGTTACCCATGCGGGCCTCACACAAGTTCAATCTCTTTATTATTTATTATTTATTGCGTCCAAATGACACAAATGCACAAAATAATGTTTCTCTGATATTTCGAATTTATCAGAATATATCTCAAATCTGATATTATATCGTATTTAATTCTTACGCTAATAATTCACGAAATAAGATAAAGATAATGTCCACTGAGTAATCTTAAGTAATTCACAAAGCCAATACACTTGAGTAAAATAATCACATTTGGTAATCAACAATACACTTTTGTATTAATTTATTAATATGTTTATGTATACTATTTAATACAATTCAGAAGTTAAAACATCGGGATGAATTTTTTAACTTCTCTTTTGGATTAAATATTAACAATTCCACCTACGGGAGTGTTTCCCGACTAATAAATCGAGAAATGTTTATGTTAGGACAAAACATATTTGTATGTTATATTATTTCAGTTGGAAGAGCTAGCAGCTCTTAGGAAGCGAGGAGTCAATCTAGCACATGTAAGTGGTGTAAGGCACACATAACTAAGTACGCTAAGCAGTTTACTTTAGACTATAGTTATTGGTATCTTCTTGTACTCGAACCACTAAGCGGTTATTAGCCGAGGAAGCCACCTTATTACACACACCACCAACCACCACTACAGTATGCATTTGTAGGTAGAGGGATATACAAGATCTGTCCGAGGTATAGAAGTTGCGAGACTGCTGTTGACTGTTCCTATTCTATACAAGCCTTATTATTATTTTCTATCTTATTTCCGAATTACATAGTCACGTACTAAACAAATAACTCTGTGACATATGTTCCAAGTTGGAATGTTCGTTGGAATGTTTCTCGACTTATAAAATTGAGCAAAACAGAAATATAGAAGTTAAGATTCAGACTGTGTGCCCGTTACATTATTAATTCATATTTTATATTAAAATAACTCGACTTATGGACGATGTGCAACTATTTTAAACAATCAAATGTGTTATAAACAACCACTATGATCTGTCTAGCTTTAAAACTACCAGTTTATTATAGAATTATTTTTATTAAAATCGTTTAAATAATAGTTATTGTAATAAATAAATACACACGCATTATGGATTATTTTCAAAACGAATGAGCCCGTTAAAGTTTTAATAAATACAATTCGAATTAATAATTTATTTTCAAGCACGCTTTCTTGAATGGAAAGTAAAATGTGTACTTTTCCTCTTGAAAGTTTGTTTGGAGTGTTTCTCTCAAACGAGGTGAATTGCGACGATGGTAGTGTTTTATAGCCTTAGAATGTTCGAATAAGCAAAGTTTGAAGTCGCGTTGGCCATGCAAAGAAAGGTGCTTCTTATGACGGTACGTGATCTAGGTGCCGAGTATGCTGTTGTAGTAAGTGTAAGTTATAAACCTCTCCACAGGCCAGGAGTTGTCGAGCGACTCACTCTCCTGGCTGTTAACTTTTTTAAACGACTACCGTCTCTTTTGATGAAAATACTTAAACACTCACCCACACGCTCTCAACAAAAGGGAAAGGAAATCGGCTGATGTATAAAGAAATTCAAGAAGTTTCCTTACGTCACTCTGTTTTTGAGATGTGTGAAAGTGAATGCGAAGCATTTTAAATTACGATCGGTTAAGGTGGCTAAGGTAGATGTGAACTCTATTCGAGTGTGCGTTGAAAGTTTTACGTTGCTCCTCTAATCAACCGTTCTTTGCCGTTGAAATATCAATCTTCACGGTGAATACCACAAAGGAACGGAATGTGTTCCTGGTTAATACAAGAAAAAGAAAATTGTTTGATAATGTGATATGTAAACTTTAATGACGTGGATCTCATATCAAATACGACGACATAACCGATGGACGATAGGTCAATGAATTGCTAGATTGACGCGCACGCAATGTTTTTATAACAAAACATTTACATATATGATCGGATTGTTATGATAACGGAGGTGTAGAATGAATGGGCGTAAAATCACATTATTTGCAATGTAAAACTGATTTCGGCCGGGTTGCTATAATACGTAAATCAATACTTAAGAACGAACTTAATTGTGACATTATTTTAAAATTTTAAATCTATTTTCCACATTAATTTGATTCCATTGTGTTTGCGGCTAAACTGCTAGAAAATCCAAAGAGTAGAAACTCTTAATGTAAAACAACTTCCCGAGTTTTAGATTATCTCATTTTAATGTTGATTCGTTTGTGGGTAGACTGATTTAAACAGTTGAATGGTGAATAATTTAATTTTAATTATACACTCCTGCTCCTCGATTAAGCAACTGTGGTTCATGTTGGAAGTCTATCTCCTGGTCACCCCCCCCCCCCCCCCCCGTGTGAGGAGTTGCGAGACGAATAGGCCCACGTGACACCAAGAGTTGGAAAGTAGCTGTGTGTTGCTTGAGTAATGAGAATTTTACCACCTAAAAGCGATTGTTATTAATTTTCAACCCCCATGGCAATCGCAGTGGCTGCGTGGCCCCATATAATTTTATAACGCCTAAAAGTTGTAAAACGATGTTATAACTTTTAATTACTTCCTGATCAGGAACGAGCTAGTTTCTTCCAAGGAATTGTGTAAAACCCAGCTATTTCATTCGATTCCTCTCTAATACTCATTACGCTCTCTGCTCGTAACAGTAGCAGTAGATCCTTAAATTCGCTCAAAACTCCTATTCACACATAACAGGCAAACTTTCATGGTTAGATGCTTTGCAAAAGTTTTCATCTGCACATTTCTCTTGGAATTTAGGGAAGGCGGGCAAAGGCCTATGTGCTGCCTGACTAGTCCCAATTCAAAGCCCAGTGGACTATGTTGTAGGCTTACCTGGCATATTTATTACTCGACATTTTGCACTTTTTGGGTTTAAAGCTTCCTTTTCACTCGGGAGTAACTCAGTCGATTTCAAGATAGGCTACACCAGTGTCCGTTAAGTGCTCGCTTGGAGGTGTCTCGATGTCTTTGGGTGTGTGAGGGGGAGGAGGGGGGGAGGGGGGGGGGGTTGGCTCTACATTACAGCACATTGCTAGCTCTACATTTTACCCCAGGAACGCCCCCTGGAATCCTCGCTTTCCGCACTTGGCCTGGACGCCCATCTCAACCACATTTACCAGCACTGTGTACTATGCAATTAAGTGCTGCTCGGCTCTGCTATGCACTTGCACTTATTCAAAGAAAACGTTTAAGTAAACGGGAATGCAAAGTCAAAGAACAAGTCAACAATTATAAGCGAGTGCGCCATGATTCGTATTTACCCTACACTCCTAGCTGACCACTTGGAAATTATACTCTGAATACTGCACCGTCCCAGGCCCAGCGCATCGTCTCTCAAACGATACCCACAACTGGATCATCTTCTGGAATGAGTTGACTTCATGTGCATAACATTAGTTAAGCTCATTTCTACCAATAATATTTAAATATTAGGCTAGATCCCCAGTCATTGGTCCACTGGCGTGACAATTATAAGCCATCTTAAATAGGCCAGTTTGTATGTTAAATTAGGTTGTAGCGATTTGTAGCCCAAATATTTTTCAAGATGGCTGTCAGGTTGGCAGGTGAGCATATTAGCCATTAACACCAAATGATTACTAAATTTCATTATGCAGTATCTTCTTATTGTTTCTGTTTGTGCATTCCCATGCTGCACAAGCTAAAACCATATCAAAACAATCCAGAAAAATACTAAACACATTTAAAACATAATGTAAAGTACAAATTGAAACGCCAAATCGCCATCTCGAATAAGTCAGATTCACGTTTCAATTTGGTACGCTCGCGCCTGTGCGTACGTATTTGAGACTGGGAATTTAGCCTACTGTATGTTAAATATCACTGATTGCTACCTAATTCGATACCTGTTATCAAGTGCAGTAAATCAATTTCGCGAAATAGTGAATACACCTCTTTCGTATGCACCTTATAGTGCATGTTTCTTCCAGCGCGGGCCTAACGCCGGCTAACGATGGGCTGTAACCTGTAATCAAGTTAATCAGCAATAACCTCCTACTTCCTGGCCGGTATTGTCACAGCACAATGGCCTGCATGAAGTGCTGACACCGTCCCTGCCACACGGTTTGCGGTCAGAGGAACACCAACGTAGCGTCAATATCAGCATAATGGACGAAAACCGTCACGTTTCTCTTTTGTAAAAGCGCAAATAAACGTTCACAATTAAAAATTAATAATGTTAAAGTTGACTAGTTGCCAATACGTGATGTCAAATTGTGGCTACGGTTCAGCGCTTTGCTATACGTATCTGTCGTAGCTGCTAGCCGCAACTTCACAGCTGATACCGATAGAAAGCTGCTCTTATGTGTTTGCACTGGTTTTATAATGGCATTGTATATATTGTATCCTTGCACATATTGTGGGAGACAAGAAATACATATTTATTTGAGGTAGTAGACAACGGTTTTGCCGCGGTCGCTTAGCCGGTTCCCACTCGAACACCGAAGTTAAGCAAACTCGGGCGCGGGGCGTGGTCAGGGGGAGAGTGGGTGACGCTCTGCCCTGAAACACACGTACAGCTGCTGGTTAGATCAGATGGAGGGTTCGAGGGCTAGTGTAACGGCTTCGTTCTCCTCGACGTCTGCTCGGCAGTCCGGGTTAGTGCAGGAACCTATATGACTGTCAAGGTTACACCGTCATTTCGGATGGGACGTAAACCGTTAGTCCCATTGGTATTTTTCGAAAGGAGTATAGGCTACTTGCCGGTACCGGGTTTCCCCTCCTCCCTTCTATTCATCCTTCATTCTCATCTATCACTACTCATTGTCTCGAATTGCCTTAGTGCATCAATATGAGACGTTAAGCAATACAAAACAATCAAATGAATGAGACTAATTTACAGGCATAATAACAATAGAATACCGCATCACTCTATAAAATCTCAATACTTTGTGATAGGTTTAAGTGCCCTTATTTACAAGTTTGGTGAGCCTTTACTATTTTTTAATACATATTAACACATTTTACAGATTGCGATAGTTTTCATCAAATGTCTAATATCACTTTTGCATAAACACAAAAAAACTCAATTAGTTTATGCCTTGATAAATTATCTAAAGAACACAATCACATTTAAATTTCTCACATTTGTATTTGAGAAATCTTGCATTACAGAAAATGTTCAAATGATTAACAAATGCGTTTTGTGAATCCGCTATGCCACATTTCAAGATAACATTGTCAATGTATACATAGTGTGGATACGATTAATTATTATGCATGATTAGTTGTGTATGACACAATAAAAAGAAGAAGGTACATTAAATATTTTCAACAGGAGTGGCCAAGGAAGTAATGTTCCAAGATAACATTTGTGCGCGACATGACTTTAATTTGACATGACTTTGAGATAGAAGATAATTACAAAACTTAACAGACGTGATCCCAATAGAAAAGCGCAACATGCTCCAAAATCTCAAAACTTTCCAACTTGGTGGATTACTTAAGTATTCTTTTTGTGGATCTATTATGCTACATTTTGAAGATATAACAATAAAATTCGGCCTGAAACTCAGGGTGGATACGATTTATTACGTTCTCACATCTGCGTAAGCTACCAACAAATGAGAGGATACATAACATTTTTCACAGAGGTATTTACAAAAGATATCACGTGGATATCGATATTATTGGTGTGTTTTGAGTAATGATTCAATAAAAGTCTTTTATATTTATTATTAGTACTATACTAGTAATAATATTAATTTAATAATAATCTATGATGCAAAATTAAGAGATTAAAATTCAAATAAAAACGTATACAACCAATTTATTTCATGTCGATGACATAAATCACACATACACATTTCAATTTGTGTGTGTTCAGTTGTGGCAAATTGAAAACTTGACAAATGTTGTGTTTCTACGACTAAACAAATACTAATCACTGAATGAGTTGTGTGTCAGGGCGACAAAATATTTTACTATATTTCAAAAGAATATTTTGTTTGTATATTTGAAATAACGTTTTTGTGGTAGCGGGTATCATAATTCGTTAGAATACTTTAATAATTGTATGTGGTTTATACTAAAGTTCCCCTGGGTTTCAAAAGAGTCGGCATTATATTTAACAAGCGTGGGTACGGGAGACCTGAAATAGGGAGCGAAGCCTAGTTTACTATTTCAAGCGTTGAACTAGATCTTTGGTGACCGATCTCCAGGGTCACCAAAACATTCTGTACCATCCTTGTTGAAGGGTAATGTCAACAAACCACGCAAGTCAATCTTGTCAGGTTTTATTGTGAGATGTGACGGATGGACGTACAACCGGAAAAGTGAAGCATACATGAGAATAATTGCTCCATAATTAAAAAAAACACATTTTGTTTCGTTAAAAACGTAGCCTTCAACTTTGGTTGACGAACTATAAGTATAGGATGAGAGAGGAGGTGGAGGCAATATCGAGACTGTTGTTCATTATACTCAATCGGAGCATTCTCTGGAGAGCTCGAATAAGGATTGCCAGTGGACAGTATTAAGAGGATGATAGAATGCAAGAAAAAATATTCAAATATAATAATCGGTGCGGTTTGTATTTAAGATATGCATTTAATTAATTAAAATTCTAATAAAAAACTTAATTACAATCACATTACAATATGTTTTCGTACAGGCTATAGTTCTCACAAAACCACATATCGGTCTAGAATCAGGTTTTATATATTTTGCACCGTTATCGAGATATCACGAAAAAAATGTTACTTTGCGTGGTTTTAATTTCGCGAATATCCCATCCTCTTAATCCGATTGCCTATCGATTTGAATCCAGCAAGTAACGCGTAACCTACTCCATAGGTAGCTAAAACAATATACCGCGTAAGCCGGTTAAGAAAATACCGGTGATTAAAACACAGTAAACATAAATTCCCTCAAGTCTCGAATCATTAAACCTTAATAATCTGACTTGCGGTATCTTCTTCAGATAAGTCACTTCCTCTTTAACCTGTACTCGGCGTCAGTTCGCTACACCCTTCAATAAAATTGAAGGTATCTATTAGTATGAGCGAGTATTAAGCTGATTATGTTCTTACCACAGCGCCTTTAGAGAGAAAGCGATTTGCGTGAAGCGCTAGAGTTGAAGTTTGCGAGAAACTGACATGTAGTCGTACATATCCTTAGTTACACGCTAAAAGAAAGGCACGTTCGATCATTTCAACATCTATCAATATTGGCAAAATACATTTTCGTATATGCGCTATCGTAAATAATGATCAACCATTGCATCACAAAATGTAATTCACTGTGAAGAATAATAATCATTACTAAAGGAGAAGAGACACAAAGAAGGTGAAGAGCACTTTGCGTATAAGACAAATTTCCTGAAATTTGGACGATAATAATTTAAGATATTCAGCAACTTTAGGAATTTCCATACATTGACTTATGAAAACATCACATATTCGTTTTAAAACTATAGTGTTTTACGCATATTTTTATTTAGAATTGTGTTTTTTCCCAAATGCACGTCGAGCGAATTACTATAACTTAGGAAAACAAAATCAAAAATATCATTCTCTGACCTATAATCATATTTTGTACCATATCAAAAATTATACCTCCACGATTTAAGAAAGTGAGTAAAAAAATTACGCCACACAACACACAATTACGCCAAACTACCCTGTGCGGATAACTTTTCTGTCCGTCTGTCCGTCTGTCCGTGAGTGTGGCGAGACTCACGATTGAAAAAAAGAAAAAGACCTCGATCTACTGCGTTTTGTGTAAGCATTGACCGACAACAAGGATGATGTGGAATGTTATTGGGGTTGGGGCAATGATATTTAATATCTATAGCAGGCTAGATCCTCAGTCTCAAAAATACGTTCGCACAGGCGCGAGCGTACGAAATTGAAGCGCCAATCTTACCTTTTCAAGATGGCGATTTGGCGTTTCAATTTATGCTTTACATTCTGTTTTAGATGCGATTAAGTATTTTTCTAGATTGTTTTGATATGGTTTTAGCTTGTGCAGCATGGGAATGCACAAACAGAAACAATAAGAAGTTATTGCATAAGGGAATTTAGTAATCATTTGGTGTTAATGGCTAATATGCTCACCTGTCAACCTGACAGCCATCTTGAAAAATATTTGGGCTACAAATCGCTCCCATCTACTTTAACATGCAAACTGACCTATTCAAGATGGCTTCAAATTGTCACGCCAGTGGACCAATGACTGGGGATCTAGCCTACAATAGATGTTAAATATCATTGGGGTTGGGGATGACTCTGTGGGTAAGGGGGGCGGGGGTAGCCCCCAATGAAGTTTGAATATTTATATCCCCGCACCTCCACCAATAGACATGAATGCATAAACAAACAGGATCTAATGCTGGTGATACTCGCTCCATATGTTGGGTACTCCCATTTCCCCGCGCTCGTGATGAGAAAAAATACTTGTTCGAACATTCCCAAAATGCAACAAGGTTTTATTGTATATACAAAATATTATTCTCGAATACAGTTCAAATTTACGTTTAAAAAAAATAAATACTCCGATGTGGTAACGAGACTTTTACCTTCAATTTACCTTCTAGAACCAGATCATGAGCTTCGTTTAACACAAATTAAATTGGTCATATTTCCGCTTTTTTTATGCGCACAATTTGTTTCCACCCTTGGCGTATACAATCAATTTTCTGGCTATATGAGCTCATCAATCCGAATCAATTTTAATAATAACTTTCATATCACAATCAATCGTATCGTACGCTATATTAATTAACACCATAGAACCAGTGACGCGAACAATAAGTCATGTGCGCATCTGTTTGTGGCAATATTGCACGGGCTTATAGGCAAAGGTAAAGCGATGAATATATAAGCTTTATTGCTTTCAAAATAAGCCCTATTGAATATGAACCAAACTGAAAGCAAGCCAGACATATGCTTTGGTTTAGTCATATCATCTCTAAATTAGTTCGTGAATCGTGTGTATGGGCACAAAGGCTGGTCGTTATAGTAATGGCAAAACCGTAGGTATGTGTGTGTGTGGGTGTATTCATTCTTTGCGATTGTATTGCCAATAGATTTCATTGTGATAGATGTGGTGATCACAGAAGATCTACATGCAGTATGTTATGTTCGAACTAGATTGGTAACGGGGACTGATTCCGTCATTTTATGTGATGAATGAGTGAAGTTATTGTTAAACGTCTCTTTTAATGCAGACGTGCTATTCGAGACGATCAGTAACGTGATTGAGGAGGATGAACGATATCACCAAAATCAATGGCTCATTCGAGATACTAAAACCCACGCCTGGCTGTGTATTGCCAACCACAAACCACATAAGCGGAAATACGACGAGGATGTAATTGTGACATTCATTCAAGATGAAACACCCTCAATCCAGGATGCGGTCGTTAGTCAGTGCTCAAATATTCACATCAGAAATAGTGATCAATCAATATCTAGCCGTATTTCCAGCTTTCAAGTCGGAGAGAGTAGGGGGTGGGAGGGTCCCACCACATTCTTGCCCCGGGTTTATCGAAGACGGCTAGCCATGCCTGACGATAAAATAGCGATAAATAATCAAAATAATACTCTCGGCAGTAAATTGTCGCAACTTTTAAAGAAACCTTGTATCTGGTTCTGTTCTTTATAAAAAAAAGTCTGCACAACTGTGATTGCATTGGCACTACGTAACTTGTGACATTGACTAGACGTCACGGCCATAAATATCCATTCTTGTTATCGCAGACAAAGCTGGTGAGCGGAGTGGAATAAAGTCTCAGCTCGGTGCATGCATTGTTTATAGGTGTTCACACTTCGTATATCGGAAAACAGAACTGGTGCCAGATTTGACGTGATTCAAATAAGAATAGAGCTTCAGCAGGGTGGCTGCATTTTCATGCACGTCTGTGCATGCACGTACATATTGAATACACTTTGTATATCATTTGCGACGTTTAGGAACATATGCAGGATTGTTAAGGATATATTTACGAGGCTATCTGTACTTTAAATAGAAAATACTGAAACTTGACAAAACCCGTCTCGTAAATAGGATTAAAGTTAGGAAAATCAATCGATTATTGATTGATATAGGGCCCCTGGAAAATATTCGACGTCGATCGTTGCTTTGATATCGATCAATGATTTATATCGATCAATGATAAATAATAATTGCTAACTAGTTTATGTTTTTATGAAGATATTCCTGTAACCTGCTACAATTTTAATGATGATTAATATAAATAATAGGTATTATAAAAATGGTCATAAAACTGATTAGTCAATTATTTCGGTTCGATTTTTATTTGGACAAGCGTTCAAATCACACGGAAACGTAAAAATTATAACTAAACGATTAACGATCGATTTAGCTTAATATACTTTGAGATTATTTTTTCGATTAGATAAATAAGGACTCGATATCAATCAGAAATAACTACACGTACATTCATTATTGAAATGTACACTGACATTTGGACTGTAGAAAGGATTATTAACACTGCATCAAATAAGTATATAATATATAATGTATAGTATATAATATATAATGTATAATATATAATGTATAATATATATATAATATTATATATGAGTATGACATGTGGAAATATATTTTTTATAAGATAAAGAATAGTGCAGCATAATATTCCACTTTAATAAGCACTGTACTTTTTAGTTGTGTTAATAAACAATGATTGATAGTGTAATTTTGACAAAATGAAATGTGCTGGAAATCTAATGCTGAGAATCACTCATTTTTATAATTAATTCCGTATTGAATTTTAAGTAGAACAAGTTACCAGCTAGATTCTTGAGTGAGGAATAGAAAAAACGAAAAAAATATATTTATGCTCATTTTTTGCTTTCGGATATACGTGAAGTTATGTATTTTACAAGCCCAGAAAATATGAAACCAAACGAATATCAAAAGAAAGGAAAAACATTCTACTTTCCAAGGTGTAGCCTACTAAAACAGGATTTAAACAGTTAATGCAAAATATGTTACCTTTCGTCGGCCACACAGCCTATGACTTTGTTTTCTCAATTTTATTAATCGGGAAACACTCCCGTAAGTGTAATTAATTATATTGAAATCAATCCTGAAATTAACAAATCCATCTCAGTTGGGTAACGAACCCCATTGCGGTCTCCCAATTGCCCAATTACCCCGCTGAGATGGATATTTTAATTACTGGATTGATTTCCACATATTATGACTTTGATGTCAGGACGAAATGTTGTCCGTATATAAATATCTGTACACGGATATCCGAACCATAAAATAAACATTACTACCAACTGCGAAAGCCTGAATTCAAATATATATAGTTTAATTGGCTTTCACGGTTTGTATGATAAAGTCTGTCAGGACTTGAAAAAGAACTATGAAATTAGCACGAAACGTTGTAGTATAAATAAATTACTACGCATGGTTATCCGATAAGTAAAATATGAACATAGGCCCTACTACCAACCGTGAAAGCCTGAATTCAACTATATAGTTGAATGAATTGGCTTTCACGGTTTGTATGAAAAAGTCTGTCAGGACTTAAAAAGTACTATGAAATTAGCACGAAACGTTGAAGTATAGAAAAATAACTATACATGGTTATCCGATACGTAAAATATGAACATTACTGCCAACCGTGAAAGACTGAATTCAACTATATACAGTTGAATGAATTGGCTTTCACAGGGTTGGTATGATAAAGTCTGTCAGGACTTGAAAAAGTACTATGAAATTAGCACGAAACGTTGTAGTATAAAAAAGTAACTATGCATGGTTATCCGACAAGTAATATGAACATTACTACGAACCGTGAAAGCCTGAATTTAACTATATACATTTGAATGAATTGGATTTCACGCGGTTGGTATGAAGAAGTACTATGAAATTAGCACGAAACGTTGTCCTATAAATAAATATCTATGCATTGTTGGTTATCCGATAAGTAAAATATTGACATTATAATAACAACAGTGAAAGCCTTCATTCAACTATCAATAAATATATGTTTATTCGTATTTGGCTTTGAAAGTGCTTGTCGCGCGTTATCTTAGCCTCGTGTAATGTGTATTTGTTTCCGGGTAAAATATATCGTCGCTAGTCAAATAAATCCGCGACATCACTTCGACGAAGAATGATGCGTGCTCGAACAATGCCGGTCTGGGATCGATCCAATCACTTAGAATACTGGATCTGTTTCACGTGGAGTCGAGCGAGGCGTTCATTGACAGTGACCATGCAGGCCACACCGCTTTTTAATTAACAGATCCATATATTGAACGAGGTGAAACGATGTCACAAAGAAGTGACACGATTTTATATTCTCATATATGCACGACAAATTAAAAATCATTCAAGTAGAAATTTTCATCAAACCATTGTACGTTTTCGACAATTTCTACGCAACTTTCTCTCAGAGTACATTTGGCTAGAGCTTCAAGAAATAATACATCTTTTTCTCGGAGGCAAAGATTACATTTTGACTTCTGAAGCTCTGGCCTCACCGAAACTCCACTGCCGCTGATTTGTTGGTAACAGATAATCGTTTGAGACCTTCAAGTATATCGATATTGGAGGATTGAAGACTTGTGGGGAACAGGCAAACATAATTTAGAACCTCCCTGTACTTAAGGTGATCTAGTGATCCTATTAGGACCAGACGAATTACTTTACTATCGATTAAATTCCCCGGCATTTGGACACGACGAAATTTTCTCGACATAGATTGGGAATTTCATTCCCAGGGTCTGTAACAAGCTTTTGAGTGTGTTGCCTTTGAAGTCGGCTAGCTCGTTACCAGTACTGCTCCGTGTGATTAGCCGCAGGATCCGGCGGCTTCTTAAACCCGACCAATCCTCGCCGGTCTACCCGGCCCTCGTCGAACTCCACAGCACTGTACGCAGTCATGCTCGACAACCTAGCCATCAAATAAAACACTAGCACTGTACGTAGACATGCTCGACAACCTAGCCATCAAATAAAACACTAGCACTGTACGTAGACATGCTCGACAACCTAGCCATCAAATAAAACACTAGCACTGTACGCAGTCATGTCGATAACCTAGCCTTCAAATAAAACACTAGCACTGTACGTAGCCATGCTCGACAACCTAGCCATCAAATAAAACACTAGCACTGTACGTAGACATGCTCGACAACCTAGCCATCAAATAAAACACTAGCACTGTACGTAGACATGCTCGACAACCTAGCCATCAAATAAAACACTTGCACTGTACGTAACATGCTCGACAACCTAGCCATCAAAAAAACACTAGCACTGTACGTAGCCATGCTCGAAACCTAGCCATCAATAAAACACTAGCACTGTACGAGACATGCTCGACAACCTACCATCAAATAAAACACTAGCACTGAAAGTAGACATGCTCGACAACCTAGCCATCAATAAACACTAGCACTGAACGCAGTCATGCTCGACAACCTAGCCATCAAATAAAACACTAGCACTGTACGTAGACATGCTCGATAACCTAGCCATCAAATAAAACACTAGCACTGTACGCAGACATGCTCGACAACCTAGCCATCAAATAAACACTAGTCACTGTACGCAGACATGCTAGACAACCTAGCATCAAATAAAACCCTAGCACTGTACGCAGACATGCTCGACAACCTAGCCATCAAATAAAACACTAGACTGAATTCACTTAGAAAATAAAACACCAGTTTTATTATAAACGATAAACTTAGTTTCCATATAACTGCTCGTGACATTCGGTGTGACGGGTCGAAAACTGTTTTAGATTAACCCTTCATTATTGGTATGACATTTATGTAGAAGAGGATAGTGATATTTCAACATTATTGTTCATTAATTAAAGATTAACGCACGCACATGTACGAACAAATAATGCATGACAAATGGAAATAAATAGTAAACAAACATTCGGGAATTTAGTGTCTGTGTGTTTAACTAAGCAAAATCCATGTGTGTGTGTGTGGATGTAACATTGTAGACCAAACCACGCACGAAACCGTTGCACATTATTTCTATGGCGTTAGAATAATGCTAAAACAACGATGTGGTAACGACGCATTCATGCTTTGTGCTCCCCTTTTAGTATAACTAGTTAGTAGTTAATGCAGACTATTTGCTGCCTAGATGAGTCTCTATTTAAACTAGAAGACACTAAAAGGGATTCGTGTTGTGAGCGGTATAGTATACTTGTAACCACGTGCTTCTACTAAGAAACACAGCTTACGCTTAGTCGTACTAGTGCGGTGGAGATAGTGGCAGTGGCACAAGTCACACTAGTAAATGAAAGCAGTGGCTGGCTTTGTTTAGGGCTATAGTGAACCATTATAAACACAATTGTTACCATCTTGCGTGCGGACCAAGTTGTATCTTTGACTACGATAAATATCTTCAAGTAAATGATGTTGATGCGCAAGTTCATAAGGTTGCAAATGAGATTTTTATTTTTGTGTTTATGTACCCACGAAAGTCAGTACTAAGAAACTCATAGATATCTACTCATACAGACCATCATTTTACCTGACGTTGAAATTTTCATTCTAGATATTTTCATTCTAATGCTTTTAGGCATATATTAATTTAAACCAATTTTTAACGTTTTACTATTTGCTATTACCTTTTTAAGCAAAGGATCGACGACCGTAGTTATACAAAAAGCATATTGTATAATGCCTATAATGTTATTTAGTAAAAACAGGCATACCTTTAATTACTACTGCTACTACAAGGATAGCTTGTGCATTCGAACAGAGATAAAGCAATCTTGAATGAACCTGCTACACATATCGTCGTCTGCTTGGAAGTCAATTACTTGATTAATTCGTTTTCAATCTAGTAATTGTTGAGAAACCATTTTCCGACAATTGTTTGGTAATATCAGCAAAGAGGCCGGGGAAAGCATTTGGTGATTACTCAGTAAAGTCACTTGTGAAAGTTGGGCCAGGAAAGTCCGGATTAAACACTTCTTTCAACAATTGTGCATGAAAGTACAAGAAGTTGTTTTTCCTTGCGAATATGTAGATGTCAGTAAGACAAGTTCTGAATATTTGGTTTCGACACACCTAACATACGTCCTCTGGAAAGTAAAATTTGAATGCGTTTTGTAGATGCCCAAGTGATGTTTTTGTCGTTTTAACATCTGTGGATGTAACCAACATGTCTGCCAAATATTCACTTATGATTTTGCTGGCGTCATCTGTTGTCTTACTTTGAAAAGTCCCAGTACTTTGAGAGAAAGACTAAATCTTTTGACATCTTTAAAATATGAAAGAAGTCGACACGATGCAATGACAAACTAATTTATTTTTATTTATTATTTATTCCACATCACATTCATTAATTAAATTTGTCAGTTTTACTCAATTAGAAATCTAGGCAGATATGTAACTTTAGAATCCATTTCGTGTTTTCACTGAAGATACCTTCTACCTAAGCCAGGGGCATGCATCAAGTAAATACGTTTAGAAAAAACCCATATCTACAAGACGCCAAACAAAGGCGAATATCACGCGTTTGCCCTGATAATATTCACCGGTTCAACAACTTTGGTAAGGACTTCTTTCATTTTTACAATATTTATAAAGGGAATATAAATACACTTAGCCAAATGCCAGATTCGGCAATCCAATTGAAACTGCCCTGCGACCTATACTATCTATTATCTAGTGGGTCGCGACCCGTAGGTTGAACACCACTCGATTGATTATATGAACTTCGTCGTAGTTTTTTGTTGATTTAGACTTGTTTTATATTAAACATAATATCTTTGTTTCTATTTAGCACAACATTTTGAAATTCAGACTTCCGAGACCTACACTTTTGTACACTGTTAACATTATTAAAGTAATACCGACAGGGTTTAACAGTTAAGCACGATACTCTGATTCGGGAGGTCCCGGATTCGCGTCCCGTCGTAACCGGTAATGCTGACCGAAGTATTTTTCCGAAGAGATTGAATGAGACAAAGAGCCCTCGGACATCCCTTCACAATTGGCCTATCCTTAAAGACATTAAATTAGGTTTTCTGATGTAATAAATTAATTAAAACAATATTTAATATTACTTCTGAATACAAATTACAAAGTGAGTTACAAAGTAGATAATTTAACAAGAAACTCTAAATTTTCTCCGCCAAATGATTGATTTCATGGAGGTAATTGTATATCATCAGTTTCACCACCATTCAGAAACTGCTCCACGAGAGGAGACGTCTAGGGCTGTGCACTAGGTTCCTTCTTCCTCGATGTCTTCTTTGTTAAGTCTAACAATACATCACCAAATTGGGTCTATCGTGGCACAACCATACGGTGTCCGGAAATGTTTTATACGCTCTCCTAGGCCTCATGACAACACAGCACACAACTCGGACAATTTGATTGGACCGTTTCTTCTCCGAATTTCAAGGGGGTAAATGTATGTTTTCCGCATCTTACTTTTACGCGATACCCTAACTAATTCGTTCAGCGGTTTTCTTCAACAGGCAACAACCCTTGGTATTACACTGTTGTGGGTTTTAATTCCGAAGACTCTTTTCAAGCACAAGTCATTGTTATTTTATGTTTTCTGACATTCATGACGCACCTTTAACTTTGATAAAACCATAAGTTTGTGATCTACTTGTATTTAAGGCCATTATATTTCCATGGCTTAATAATTGGCTAAATTAATAAGAGAACTTTAATGTTATAGCAAAATTGTGTTTGTGTATATGGGCCGGACATAACCTCACTATTAGCCATGATATTCCAGTGTTTAGACAGTACTGTAGCCAGCTCAAAGTTCAAAATTTAATTTAGAGACACCTTTTTGTACATATTGTTTCAATACGCCTTTGTCATCCACCTATGTATAGGACGAAATGGTTTTATGAAACATGGTTTGATGCACGATTTCTTTTGTCACGGAGTGTATACGATTTTTCAAAGACGGACCAAAAATTCGCTCATCAAATATTATTTAACAAAACCATTTTTTCTTAGTCAAGTGGAAGACAAATGTGTGTTGAAACAATAACCAAAATATTTGAACAAAATGTAATTTTTCACTTGGTGAGCTGACTCTTCGCCCCCCCCCCCCTTCCCCTCAAAATTTAAGTGTCTAAAATTGTAAGAAATAAATGGCTGATAATGAGGTTACATCCCGCTCCAAAAAAACGTAAAAACGTATTTTGCTGTTTAATTAAAATCTCTCTTTCATTCAACCAACTTTCGTGGACTGTCACGTTAACCTTCGTAACTCAGTTTTTATTGTAACTGAATGGGATAGAAGTTGAATAAATAAATACATTGTCATGTTTCCAAAACGAACGTTCATACACGATTTTGAGTTATAGCTATTATAAATCAAAGTATTGATAAAACCCTAAACTTGGTAGTGTATGTGTAAACTGATTTTTAGCTTTTTTAATTATTAATAATTATTTTCATTTGTGTTGAATTGATAACTCATTTAGTAGAACACCTAATGATTGATTAATGATACTGACAAAAACACATTTACGATTGTAATTAAAACAATTGTTATTCTGATTGTGAGCAACTGCGTTACCTTCAAAGAGAGGTTGTTTTTATGCAAAATTAAATTGAAACGAGAATGCCTTGAACAAACAACAGCTGCACATGTTTTTGAGGCGCTAACGTTTTTGTATCACGGCATGAACTGACAGTTTGAATTGGATCATCTGAGAAAACTCGTATTGTATTATATTTCTGTTCGGACTCGTGAAAGCCGGGTCCGTTGCGCGTTGCGCGTTGCGTTCAGGCGCTACAAGAAACCAAAAGAATATTTTATTACAAAGGAGAACAAAATGTTTTATAAAAACGTTTGTTCAAATGTTGAGTTACTACAACAAGACGTATGAGACTTATACTACTACGTTATAATAAAAACCAATTTTTTTTTATATATAGCATCTTTGAGTAATTTCAACTCTGCTAATATACGTCCAGTGGTCGTTGCTCATTAATAATAACAAGTTAACTTTTAAGCTTTTTCCCAGCCACAAGCGCTGAGTGGCACGCTTCACGCGTTGACCACAAGGTGCACACAAAAGCGCACTCTGGCGGGTACAAAAGTAAGCATATTTATAATTTATATAATTTAACATAATATGTTAAAGAGTGCAGGATAAACTTAAGAAATTAATTAATTTAGAGCAATTACGTTGGAAAAATTATTTTCTCTTCTAAAACAAACGTAAAGTCAACTTCAAAGTGTATTAAAAAAAAAATCACGCAACCACATAATAATAATACACAATGTAACAAATAGAACTTTTTTGAAAAACTGATATTATTTGGTCCTAACAATTGGATTTGGCTCAGATTAGAAGTCCTCAATCTAAAGTGTATTTTCTATTATTGAACTTTCTTGTAGATGACTGTTTTCTCCGTAATCTAAATGTTTTTACTGAAATAAGTGAACATTTTAACGTACTTAATTACATAATCTGTTGTTTAATGACTAATGAGGAATGCAGCAGAAGTCATTATTTCTCATAGGTCACTGTTCTGTTTTCATCAATGCAAGTATTCCGCGAATTAATGTTATCATAGCAAAATCATGAAGGAAACTTCTACTTATTTAAAAATTCAATCTAAAAATATATTGATTATTGAAGGTAAGACCATCTGCAAATGACTCCTTTGATGCCGACATACAGTATTAAATCTAATTAAGCCTGGAAGCAGTGCGATTCTCAGAACTATCGTTCCAACAGTTTTTATGTTCAGTTTAGAAACTTTACAATTTTCCACTTGACTCGGCTTTATGTCTATCTTATAGCTTTGATAGGCAGACTTGGGAAGTCTTTCAAGAAGTGAAACAATGCTTGTCGGAGACGGAAAACAATACACACTGTTCATTCATAATCCGCCAACTGCAGATCATTTTAGTGTCGTTGCTCCCTTTATAACGCTCAGACTTTTAATATACACTCGAAAACCTTTCGTAAATGTAGTCCTATTTACGTTTGGTAAGCATATTTCTATTATATATAGTAAAGCCTAAACATATATTAAAACATCCTTGAAGTAAAAATACATATTTTTACTCTACCGGAATGATTTTTATGCGTGTACAGTCTATGACACGAACTACCGAATATGTAAAATCAGGATTTATTGAAAATTCTCCGGATGTGAATGGTGTACATTTTCGTTTCTTAGATAGTCTTGAGTTTACTGGCACTGATGATGCAATGAGAAACCATGTTCCGGGTTTCTGGTTTAGGTGGATACTTGTCAGCAGGAGTAGGCTACACGCCATTCCGTGTTGCTATCAGCGATTTTTATGATTATTGAATTTGTATTGACAACATGCAATGCCCCACAAGTGCAATGCAATGAATAAGGATAAAAAAACACTAACAAAGCACAAATTATTTTTAACATGTTTGATGTTATCAGACTCAGTCTTATTTTTATAGCTGTCACACGCTATTTAATTTTCATATTGTAGGGTATGCCCATACCATGTAGTGGCATCACTTAGCTCATTGCTTGTTACAACGAAAATCTCCAGATCTAGATTTGTTTTATTATGATAACAAATTTCTGCTAAACATTTTAGGATATAGTTTAGCTACGCCGTTTGTTTTGAGGTAACTCGTTTCAAGATTAAAAATTACTATTATCATTTAGTAAAATACTAATTAGTGATTATTAATATTAGGCTATTTCAATAATTAATATTTGAATATTTTAACTTATAAAGTATATTCAGATGTATCCGTTCGTAGTTTAAGCGCGTTGGGTGCGGCTTTAAAGGTGTTTTCCTATATAGGGGTTGTTCTGGAATGAAATGAATTCAAATAATGTATTTTTTTATTAGACAAAAGCATTCGCTTACTCGTTTGGGAGTAATAATCGGAGCATTTAATTAACAAGTTTTTAAATATAGCGGACAAAGAGAAAAGAAGCTTCGAAATGTTCAAAGGGTATGCTACAATGATTGTTGACATTCCCTAGAAATTTTCTTGTACGTTCAGCTTATGTAATCTTCTAAGCATAAGGACAGAAAGAGTCCTGCACAAGAAACGAAGTGACCTTTGATTACAAACTTTTTATCTCGTAATTATAAGAAATATGAACAAATAATGCTTCTCGGAAATGAAAGAAATCGCACAGTATCTATTTTTGTTAAAATCACAAATCCACATGAATTTGTAGAAATCGCATGCGTCTCTTAATTAAGCTTTTAGACAAATACTAAAATTTAAACACATCAACAATTTAAAAAAAAGTTAGCTCGAAACTCGTGATTATTAAAGAAGTAATTCTGTTACATTTGCGAAAAAAATGTCTTCGGAACACCTAAGCAAAATTACTGCTTTAAATAATAATAAAAATATCAAATTATATTATATTATAAAGTGGAACACACGTCATGCAGTTGGCTTCGATATTGCATCGTAATTGTTGATGTATTTCGTTAGAATGTGGGGCATTCAAGCCCGATTCTCTCCGATTCTGTTTTGTCATCCGTCTTTTTACCTTAACAAAAAATCTATGAAACACGTTATTTGTCTGAGAATAAAGAGTAAAAAACAACGTGGGGAATAGAACATTGGAATCCTAGAAGCTGGCTGGTGATACTTGGTGGACGGATCAAAAGGATGAAGATTGAGTGCACGTAGGGGATTGACGCTTTATCAAGTGGTTCTCAGTTGGGAAGGGTTTTAATCTGTAGGGTCACGGGCTCGATACTCCCTCACCGTGCGTGTGTGCTTCGTATTGTTGCCCCTCGTTGTGGCTACCACGTTATAAGAGCGAGATACTCCTTCGAACTCTCACTATACTCTAGGCCCAGACGGACCTATCTCCATTCTCCATCCTACGCACCGCAAGGCCTCAGTTGTGACGAATTGTCTAGGCTCAATCGAAAGTAATAAATAATACATGATACTCATCTCTCTGGGCAGTTTGTAATTTGTGTTTTCCATTAAGTCGCAATCAATTTTATTCTTTATTATATCAATCAAAAGTAAAGCCATCGTAAATAAAAGCTACCAGTAAGCAACTATTTTCATAGCTATTATTCTTAGCAAAACCTAGTAGGTTTGTTACAAATTTAATTTCTGGTGTGGATTAAATGTTTAAGATAATGTACTACGAGTATTTGTTGAAAACGAGACTTGGAATAACCGTAACTTCAAGTAAATGTATTTCGTTCGACTTGCTATGTATTGTGCTGTAAATAAACATCGTATTTTTAAAGACTTCCTTATTTGCCTAAATAGCAGCTATCGATAAGATTCATGAATATGTCTGACACTCCCGATACACACACGCGAGACTAAAACCCCCACCTTAGTTTTTGTAACAAGTTTTAAGAAAAACCCGAAAAGACATTTGAAGCTTTTAAACATGCCGATATTCTTTCAATATTCATTATTTCTTTTTAAGGAAACCAATAATTGAATTTGCATATAATTGAACGCTTTAGTTGATGTTTTTCTTATTCGGTTGATGCAAAGAGATGGATACCAATTTTAATACCGACAGCATAATATTCAAGATAAACTTTTGGTGGAGGTGCCGGGTTTGAATATAATTTTAATCAACAATCAGGATGAAAGGTAATGTTGGAGGCGGGGATGCCAGATACACATATAACTAACGTTATAATCAAAGCTTAAGCTAAGGTAATGTTTGGAGGCGAGGATGCGATATACACAAAAAATATTACAATGCAAGTTTAAGCCCAAGTAATAGTGGAGATGGAAGTGCTGGGAACAAATTTAACAAACCGCGGTCATGATTACATCTTTTATTGTAGGTACCTGATACGAATACAATGGCATAGTCAGGATTAAATTAATTGGTGGAGGTGCCGGGTAAGAATATAATCTCATAGTCAGGGTTTAAGGTAATGGTGGAGATGCCAGGTAAGAATATAATCTCATAGTCAGGGTTTAAGGTAATGGTGGAGGTGCCGGGTAAGAATATAATCTCATAGTCAGGGTTTAAGGTAATGGTGGAGGTGCCGGGTAAGAATATAATCTCATAGTCAGGGTTTAAGGTAATGGTGGAGGTGCCGGGTAAGAATATAATCTCATAGTCAGGGTTTAAGGTAATGGTGGAGGTGCCGGGTAAGAATATAATCTTAAGGGTTTATTTGTAACAGTTATGGTTAATTTCTCAATCTTACCTCGACCCCTTGACTTTAATCATATGTGTTGTTTTATAAATCGAGTCAGTGTATTCTTAATGGCTTGAATGTGTGGAAACCATCAACAAAGATAATGACTACAATGTTCTTCTGTAAGAACTTGATAGTTTTGCTATTTGGTGAAGGATATTGAAGACTTTCTCAATGTAGACAAACGTAACTTGATAACTGATTACATTTACAAACAAGGAGTAACATGCAATCCGTTATCGATTGAAGGTGATGTTCACAAAATGGTTGATTCCATGACAAAGAATGTTGAGATGTTTTCTGATTTAGTTCTTGTAATGATAGCCTAAGTGTTGTTTCTAGATAGGCAGTAAGGATTATCGGCCTTATCAAACGAAATTGTGCAAATCTCACCAAGAATTATGAGAAAATATTATATTTTCCGCGTGCATAATATACCTTGCTTTGTCAACAACAGTTTATATACCATCGCTAACAAGTCGTCGTAATGCAATCGACGTAATTTTCATCGAAAAACCATAAATTCATGGAATCGGCTGACCTACCTCAAAATACCTACAGCATAATATATTTTATTAGCCATTAATGCAGAAATTTACATCAATCGCATAAAATTTACTCCTTTGAAACAGCTGTTAACGCCATATTTACCATATCACAATCATAGCACAAATCACTTTTTTCATCTTTCCAATAAGCTACCGGCTACGTATTTAATTTTAAAATAACTTTATGTTTTCCGTATATTGGTATTCAGTTTAGTTTGTTTTATTTATTTACATATTTACATTTTTGTATGTAAATTTATACCTAGTGTATTTGGTAATTCTTGTTTGTATATTTTATTTCTAATGTTTTGAAATGTCCATATTTATGTGAATTATTAATTGTTTACTTTTGTAGTTGCTCAGAACTGATGGTTTTTTCTACACGTTGTCAACAAAAAAATAAAAAAATAAAAAAAATAAAAAGTGAGAGACCCAGGTGTCATTCCTAGTCAAGTTGTAATTTTTAATTTCTGCTTGATATGAATTGACTAGGGTTAATGACAATGGTGGAGGAGCCGGGTTGAGGACTTTTATTCCGAAGACAAGTAACACGTATGAATCATTTCGGTGGATGTCAGATTTCATCTTTTGCAAAGCAGAAACGTCATCGTGGGGTGTCTTCTGTTTGATAATAAAATGCTTCTGCCTAAAATGTATGCAACATAATATTTGTGTGTTCGAGTCTTATTCTTACCAAGTGAAACAACAGCTGCAAAACATGGTTTTTGTTGGTTCATAGTGAGATACGTATCCTGAGACCAGAGTGCCACTTATATTTAAGTGCGGCCTTTATTGAAACTTCAGTAAATGCAATATCTCTCTCGATCTCGACGTTGTTTTAAGTTTCGCAATCACATTTCTCATAGTAAATATTACCCCTGGAATTGATTGAACTGTTCCGAGATGTATCTTGAAAATTAATGTTTATTTTGTTTAAAATGTATTTAATACGATATTATCTTAATATGCTCCTATTGAATAACGATCTATTATTCTTCAGTTATCATTATTATTATTATTGATTCTTTATTGACAACAGGGCGAAGCCCCACAAGTGCAATACATTAGACATACATAGGATATCCAACACAAACATAAACATATAGCAGTAAGCACAGACTCAAATTAACAAATAAACACAGGAAAAATAAAATAAAATAACAAGAATTAGATGCTTATCATTGACTAGTATAATATAATAGTACAGAAATGTATGTATGTGTGTGAATGTTTGTGATTGTGCTGATTACTTGTTGACATGCTCATATTCTCGTATTTGTCTTTCCGAATTCAACGTTCAATTTTTGATACATGGTTTGATTGTGGCTTAATTATAGTTTATAACTAGATGAATCTCTAAGAGATCAATAGGAAGACGACATTGTTGACAGAAAAGCTGCACTGTAAGGTGAAAATCATTTTTCCCGGTAAGAGCTTTTTCGCGTGTCTTTCAACGTTACGATGATGTATGGACGGACACTTGACAAGAAATATTCAAAGTAAACTCAAAAGCATTGCACTTAAATCATTGGAAAATATTTTTCCAGCAGGATTACGGGTACCTGGGATCGAACTGCCAACCTCTCGAATACAAGGCTCGCAAGCAAGCAGGCACTGAGCATCAGCTGAGCTCGATCAATAAACCGGGGAATATAATATATTACCATTACTAGAAAATCTTAGAACGGTTTATAGAAGAACATTATTATTCAGAAAACAAAAAACACAATCAATTTACGAGATTAAAATTAAATTAAAATTAAGGTGTGCCTGGACACACACACAGAAGAAATCGGGGAATATATTATATTACCAACACTGAAAACTCTTAGAATGGTTGATAGAAGAACATAATTGTTCAGAAAACAAAAAACACGTAATCAATTTACGATAAGTCAAATTAAGGTGTACATGGACAACACACACACACACTGAAATCCACGATTTCGATATTATTTACTCAATCACTCCTAATCATAAACTTAATTTGATTTCTGCTGATAATTAATCGTCGAGTGGAGTTGGAGACTTTGAGAGATATCCATCATATTCATCGATCTCACCATACGTTGCTAGAGATCACTCAATGGCCTCGATGTATCTTCTTTACCAGTCAGTGGTAGGGATATTTCAGCACACAAGAATAGCAGCATATGCAAAGGATTGCTTTACTAGCACAATGATAATCTAATCATGTAAGCCGGAGACACTATATAGAGGATGATACAACTAAAGCGCTGCACAATTAAATTTGCTTTTGGCTTCTCTAATCCTTTTGATAATGTTCAACGCACACTACAGTACACAAAATGTCGTCACCTGCTCTATGTATCTAGTTTGAATGTCCAATTTAATATCACCGAGCATAATAAACACGTTGCTCCACTTCGAAACCGACTAACTAAGATGTATACAATTTATAGTTGTGTTCTACAAAGGGGCAATCGACACCATGCATAGCACACTTGCAGTAAACTTACTCAATGTGTCTTGTTTAAGGGGGAATATTTCTATTACAACTTGCAAAGGATTGAAATAAACGTCTTGAAAGTAGAAACGAATGGAGGTTTCGTTTTGAGGTATTGACATCCACTTGGGGCCCACCGCACATCATAACGTAGAACGCGGTGCTAGAGGCAGAAGTGGAGGCGGAGGCACCCCCTACTTTATGCTGTATGTATTTGGCTGAAGGGTGGCATAGTGGCTATGAGAAGGGGCTATAAACAGTTTGTTCAAAGCTTCTCAATATCTCCTAGGCTGTTCGGATTGCAATTCACTCTGACCCAAGCCCCCGTTTGTTTCCTTTTTATGCTGCCAGCCTTGTATATTTTTTATTGTCTTCGGGCATTGTAAGTTCTTCCTGTTCCAGTAAGCTACTGGCGAAATAAGAGAGTTTGTAAAAGAAAGGGAATGAGAGATGTGGCCTACAGACCGACCACACAGTTGACACTTGAGACGCTCATGAATAAGTTATCTGGTGGCTGTGTGGTAAGCTGCACAGCCACCGAGCAGCTTCCTGATACATGCTTCCTCTGGGCACCGAGCCATAGTGTGGGTGTCCTCACGAGCAACAGGCCAGGACACCCTCGTCCTCCAGAGCCATAGCATGCGTGTCCTCTAGGAACACCCTCGTCCTCAGAGCCATAGCATGGGTGTCCTCTAAGAGCAACAGGCCAGGACACCCTCGTCCTCCGAGCCATAGCATGCGTGTCCTCTAGGAACACCCTCGTCCTCAGAGCCATAGCATGGGTGTCCTCTAAGAGCAACAGGCCAGGACACCCTCGTCCTCAGAGCCATAGCATGCGTGTCCTCAAGGAGTGTCCTGTCCTAATGCCTCGTTGTGCTTATCAAGAACCCAGGAAAATTTCGCACTCCTTCATCGAAAAGCGATATCGCCCAGTATATACATAAAAAGCTCTAGCCCTCGGTCTGGTACATCAAAGAGACTAGGGGCCCAGCCGTCAGGTGACATGACACTTGTCCTCATTAGTACACCAGTAGTCTACACCGTTTCTGTTAGCCAAGACACATTTCCCTTACCTCACAGCAGGTTGTGGGGGAAACATTTGCAAACCTAGCTTTCCCACGTTAGATGTGGGCATGGCTTATAAATCTTATTGGGGCATTCCAAGGCTCACAGCATTTGGTTACCAAAAGGCAGCTTGAAATCTTGGATCGTGAGTCTAAATGTAGATATGAATTGATTGTCCACGCACGCACGGCACAGCACAGCCGAGCCATTCTGTCAAGTATTATGTCACGTAGCCGGGCACAATGCGACTCGGAGGCCTAATAGTCTGCAGCTGACTTGCAGCGCGTGCCAAAAAATCCCCCAGCCCCTAGCGTCAGCTTTATGCAAGCCTGCCAATACACTCGTATAATATAGACTTGGACAAGATCAACTTTAATGCTCAACTTGTAAGAATTCAAGTATGTACGTTATCCATTTGTGGTTGCCCAAGTGGTAGAACCACAACTATTGGTTTGTGATTACGTGATGAAACAAAATATCTTACTAGTTTTATACAAAAAAAAGAAAAGTTTAAGATGAATATAAAAGCGTTATTTCTCTCTAACACGGCACTTCAACACTTCCTGTACTGGAATAGTGTTCTTCCGTAATGTAATGTTATGCTTGCTGAATTGAACGAATTCGACCCACTGACCCATTTATGTATTTGTTTATTTCTTTGTTTTCTCATTTTTCTTCTCGGGTGTTTCCTATTACCTTATTCTCGACTTGTTCCATCACCTTCATCACCTGAGCCCTCCTCCCTTCTCCCTTCTCACAGCACTTTGAGTCTTCCGAATAGCATGAGCTTAAGCTGAACGCACACCGGCAAAGACCCAACTCTATACATAAGAAATGACTATGCAAATTAGGAAACTTGTTTAGACATGATTGTACGGTTGTATAATTAGCGTTTTGCATGAAATGAATCAAGAGTACGCTCTAAATGTAAACCCTACGACGTTTCATATAATTGTTAAGCAAATAATGCTTCTTAGAATATGGAATTATATGAAAGCGGTCATACAAAAGTGACTATAGTTGAGAATTACATAAATTTATATGATATTATTCAGACGTGTTTTTAGTATATCTTCCCGTAAAGATTTGTCAGTCCCATCTCGCCATCTCCTAAAGCCATTGAAAGGGAAGCATGATTTATGCAGATTGCGAAACCTTTGGAGTTATTACGCCACACTCGGGTTCAAGACCTTTGTGAATAGGAGAACATTGTACAAAGCCTTCGGTAACATTTGTCGTATTTTAGCATTTTATTTCGTTTATATTTGTGACGCTTTATAAGGCATTAGTATTTCTCTCGGCTGGCGAAAAGAGCGCTGGAATGGACCCATCAGCATGGATCGTCCCTTTCCCCCTCGAACCAATGTAACGCGCTATTCTTATTTCAATATCTCATCTTTTCTTCAATACCACTTAGCAAGAAATGATTTCTCCATCATCTATTACATTTGCGAAAATCTTTGATGATTTTCTTCTTTTTATCTCGAATTGTTGAATTGTTAAGCAGGCAGGCTGGTAGGGAGGGAGGGAGGGAGGCTGGCAGGCAGGAGCCCGCATGCTATTAGTGATGCCCGTATCTCCATGCGGTGTTGTACATTATTTCCAATGCTCTTACGACACTGAGTGGGTCAATATTGTAATCACTCTCCCTTGGAAGGACGCCTCCCCATTCAATCCTCCAACATGGAATTCACTGATAACAAATTATGTGTCTATCCTTTTCACTCGCCTGTTCAGCTAATTCATAAAAAACTGGGTTTCTCAAAGTGATTGATTGTTGGAACAGCCAATGATTTTTTACTTTTCTTTGTCACTCTCTTCCTTCCTTTCTTTAAAAACATTGAGCTACCCTATCTCTAGCTGTCAGCAACCCATCTATTTCGTTATTCAGAATCAGTACGTCTACTTTGTTGCAAGTCATTGGTGGTTGGGCTTATTACGCGTGGTGAATTTCTACCGACGAAATTTTGAGAGCAAATAATGTTTTTTTTACTGAATTCACGCCGTTTTTTACCCCAAGAGAACGCCGAGAGCACCAACCAACGTTAAGACACATCGGCCGTGTTTAAAGTTTTAAAGGTGACTAATATCCGATATCTTGGTATTCTCATACGGTCCAGCAGTGTGTCCTGGGTTTGAAACAGTTTCTTAGCTCCCACATACTACAACAAGGTGAAGCTAAGCCTATTGTGTCTAGGGTGGTGCGACAGAGAACGGTAATGTGGACTACGGGAGACGTATTCTAAAATCTACATTGCCCTAAAGGCATAAAAGGTGTTATTCCATACACGTACATATTTGAAGAGCACCTCTAGTGCGACCCAGTGTGCCAGGCACTTGAGAGGAGAAACTCAACATACATCGTGTGCCACCCGATGTGCCAGGCACTTGTGACGAGAAACTCAACATACATCGTGTGCCACCCGATGTGCCAGGCAGGCACTTGGGACTGGCTAATTGACATACATACAACTTCCTCTCTCTTATGAGGACCATCGAATTTAATGGAATCCTACCGATTGTCATATTTGAGTCTGTGGAAGACGTTTAAATTAAAAACAGAAGACAATTTACAGCAAAAATTTCTCCCGAGTACAGCCGATGTTGGCTGGGTAGGAGATGCTGCCTAGCCGCTAACTGGCTTATCTTTTAAGTTTTCCAGAGATAGGGACTAAGCGCATTTCGTTTTATAATGGCATTTACCATTTCGTCCATAGCTTTTATCATGGTCGTCTTCGAGACATTCCACTGACTCATTGAGAGATTATCCGCCTACTCAATCGTGAGGATGACTGTTCGGTGTGATTCAGTTACAATTCGTGTTTGAAATTACACAAAGACTCGATTTAGACGGTACTGACATTTTATTTCTTCTTTTTATAGTTCATTTCGTTAAATCTTTCCGTTCCGAAACTTCATCTAGTTCTTACGGCCACAAAGAAGTGGTGTGTTTGATATTTCTATACGGATGTAAATACGACGTGAACTTTAATATATATTTCTGCAAGTATCCTAGCTGTGTGTGTGTGTGTGGTTATGTCAGATGCAATACATTATCGCGCGTTCGCTTCCCTCACACACCTTCACTAGGTTTCTATCTCTATTAAATGAAGTGCATTTTTTCCCCCAGTACCTCTTCCGTGAGCTGTGCATATTATAATATCATAATGAATGTATGCCTTGTCTGTTGAAAACCTCCTCAATAAATCAAGCAAGCCACTGACGACAGGGCAGGGGTGGAATAAATCACCTCGACATCGGCGTCAGCCCCGGCAGGAACCGCACTCACAGATGTAGCCTGCCTAATTAGTTGCATGGCGGGGATTAGCAGAGAAAGAGGTTGCTGTTGACAGCTACTAGAGAGGGGATGGAAATTAGTGTAAATAATTTTTTTAATAATATAATGTAATAATAGTAATTGTGATATTAATAAAAATAATAAATTATTTCTAGTAGTATAAAAATAAAAATGAAAAAGTAGAAAATATCAAGGATGAGGAAAGAAAGCAAACAATGAAGTCAGCAAGGCACGAGCCAAAGAACATCCATCTATCACTATCGAATTAGGTCTGATATTGTAATCATGATTATTGTTATTATGGTGGTTGTTTGTTAATTATGTATTTGTTTGTTTACAAATCATAAAAAAATGTATTTTTTTCTGTTTAGCGTTTTATTATTATTGTTGTTGTTAACATTATCGCTATTTCCATCTGATGATCAACAACGGATTAACTCATTTGTTGTGACTTGATTTCGCGGAGGTCGGTAGATCTCGTCCGTGAATTGCGAATTGCGACACTGAGCTATCTCTGTTTTCGAGACAAAATATAAATCACATGCCGACATTTTCCAATATCACAAAGTGCAAGAAAACCACTTCGATTCTTTCGTTGGCTCATCCAATGCACTACAGAGAAAATCAGAAATAAAATTAGTTTTTACTTAGCAGAAAACTCGTTCCGACAGGTTTCAAAGCAATTCATTTCTTTGCTTTTGAGATAATTTCGCATTAAATATTCCCTATTGGTGAGCTAAGTCAAGACGGTTCTAATTTACATACTTGAATCATTTTTGAAAGGAATATAATTTGAAGCAATCGTTAATTAGTCAAGAACACAGTCGTTTTGATAAATGCACTGAAGTAGGCATTGGAAAGAAACTCCGGTAGTGTTCGCTTTGAATTGATTAGGGCTCCAGGGAGTTGTGTGAGGAGGGGGGGGGGGGGGGGGGAGTAGCGGTCGGAGAGTATGCCCCCACACAAGGCAGTGTTGCAGCAAGAGGTCATCTCAACTCTGTTTCTTGAAGAAGACTTCTCCTGCAGAACGGGCCGGAAAAGGTTGCGGAAACTCGAACCGGACGTAATTAGGTTGAGGGTCAGGGCCACTGACTGCCGTGCGAGACCGGCTTGGTTCCGACAAGTGACAAAACTCGCAAGCTACAGTCCTCGTCCCAAAGCGCATATTCTTATTGCGCCAATTACATTATTTTCCCAAAGCGTCAACTTTTTCCCTGTTTAAAATTGTTTTGTTAAACGATGCGTAGTTCGACTCTTTGAATAAAATATATTTCTAAGGCGCTAAAAAAATGTTTACATGCAATGGTCTTTAGACGCAATGGGAAAAATATATTCCCAAAGCGCTTAAAAGGTTTCTAACTGCAAGGGTATTTTGAAGCAATGGGACAAATATATAATAACTGACGCTACAAAATGGTTTAATTCCTGAAAACGTTAAAGGGTTACTTGTAGCTGAGAAAATATTGTTGGCGCCCATATTCTATCAAAACTATCATAAAGCTCACTCACATGAATTCGAATCAGTGTATATCAAGACTACATTAATATTTCACATAATTAGGTAGCAAATCTCCCATATAAGCCTCACTTTTCCGTTCGTCCGTCCATCCCGTCAAGTGTAACGCCTGACAATAAAAACCGGACTTGACGTCTTGGCATTGGTTGATTGATTGATTGGATATTGCTTAACGTCTCATTGGCAATGGTAACAATAGGCATTGCCCTATACAAGGAGACGCAGAATGGTTTTGGTGACACTGGGGGTAAGGGGGGAGTGGTTTTCCCCCAGAAACCAGAAACGTCGAAAATTCTTGGCCAATTGTTTCCGGTTAAATACCTTCGAAGCTGGGAAATTAAGGACCATATTTAATTCTCGTAATATGAATTAAAACCTAGAAAATAACTGTTACGTAAATGTACTTCAAACATCTCTTGGAATCAAAAGTTATATTTTGTGATAGGTAAAACTTATAGTTCATATATTTTTGGTGTATGTGTATCATAATATGCTTCCACTCAAATAACTTTTGAATCATTTTCTTACGAATACCTATCATGTTTTGAAGCAAAAATCAAAGACAACTTTTGATCTGCAAAATTAGACAACCCTGACAATATATTCTAGCATGCAAGGAGAGAATGGAATAATTTTTTACCGTCAGTGCCAAATCGGAACTATTCAAAATTTAAATACAAATTTTAAAAGATTATCTTCAAGTGTTCGTGAAACTTTGACAGCGGTATACCTTAACACACGTACAAACAAACTTTTAAAAAGGCTGTCAAGCATTTGCAAAATATTATGTACAAAAAGAATTTTAAAAAAATACGTAAGACAAGAAGTTTATTACAACTGTAAATGTTTGGAGGAAAAATATGAATTTGGTACGAAGAAGACGAATGTAAATTTTAGCAAAAGCACCAAAAATGTAAGAAAATATTTATTTTAATTTCGGTGAGCCACTCAAAGCTACAAACTCTATCAAAGAAAATAATATTTTGAATCATTTTAATGTTATTTCATTATAATTTCTTCTAACGATTGAAACCTGACAACCATTAGCAATATAAATGTATGTAGTTACAAAAGCTTTTTTTAAAAGAAGATATAATTTCTTTCCATTATAATTTCAACTTTAAAGATCCAACTTATCTATACGAAATACGATATTAATTTGGCGTTGACTATCGTTTACATAGGAACTATTGATGATTTTCTTCAAATAGTTTTTAATATTAGAAATAATACACTGTTCTCTCTAGACATTACAGTACGTATCAAAATATACTCCCTTCCATTTCCTATCGAATTATAAAACTCAATAATGTTATGCCAATAACAATATGCATAGTTTGGGTATATTGAAATCGACTATAAAACACATTTAAAACTGGTCCGCATGCTTACAACAGATTTTGAACTCATCATATTTCCTAGTATGTATCTACTTGTGTTCAACATATCTTGAAGGTAATTCGGGAGTGCATTATGATTTGACTAGATCAAAAGATTTTCATATTTTTGGCTTGGAAGAGAAAGATATACAAGCAGAGGAAGTTGAGGGCAAACAAAAATACGTCTATGAACCACAGCATTATATTTTGGCATATTGTTGTTTAGCATACCTGCAGTCATTTAGCATTTATGGTATATTGTATCAAATGTCGCATGGCTGTCTGGCAAGAATATTTGACAGTAGTTGACAGTAATGACAATTTTTATAATATTGAATGAAAGCAACTGTCGTAAAAGTTTTCCCCGACTGAGGATCGAACCCAGAACTGATACTCTACAAACTGAGTCATCGGGGCCAAAGACAAACCCTTACTTAACTATTGAAAGCTATGATATAAATCAAACAGAAGGCTGCCATGTTGATGTCATTACTAGAGATGTGCAAAAATGTTTTTAAAAATTTTTGAAAATTCGCGCCTTAAAAATAAAAATTCGCGATTTTTGTTATTACCAAAGTATTTTGATAATGCACAACTTTTTTATGTTTTAAATTATCAGTATCACCAATTCCAGGACAATTTATGAATTTATTTATGATTAATTTAAATGAAAACAAGCACATGAGAGTGAGCATCAGTTTTAATTTTTCGCTCAATTTCAGCCTTAAGTTTTCAACGTTTCCTACAGTTTTTACCAGGATTAATTTCGACTACCCGGCACCTCCACCAAAATCATGAAATTATTCATTTTTTGTGTAATGTCGATATTTTGATAAGAAGTATTTTGAGCTTGCTCGCGTACAAACGATTATTACGATCTCACAATCGCGTTTTATGACCCGGCACCTCCACCATATGTACCAGCCAGGATTAATTTAATTTCGACTACCTACCCGGCACCTCCACCAAAACTTTGAAAAAACTTTGTTTGAAATTTCGTGACCTAATTCATGTTTAAAGACATAATTGCTAATTTCGCCACTAGTTCGCGGTATCAACTAAAATATAGCGAAAATTGCGAAATGGAAATTGTTACCATTCAATCACAATTCAGGTGATTCATGTGCAAACTGAATTTGGGATTATTGCAACTTTAAAAAAAATCACGAATTTCGTTCTCACCATTTTTGCACACCTCTAGTCATTACTGAATGATAACATAGTTTTGAGCTAATCACTTCTCATCTCCCATGTTGAGTTGGGTAGTATCCGTTGAGGACATATAGTTATTGAATGATAGCAATTGTTTTAATACACGTATCGCCCCGAAATATGTAAAACAGGTTTCTGTTTTTTTTTAAATATTTATAACAATAAAAATTCAATAATAGTTATTCAATAGTTCAATAATGATTATTCAATAATTCAATAATAATAATAATAATAATAATAATTTATAGGCAAACAATTACATAATAATATCAGGTTAGCAGTATGATGTGTATGTATAGGAATCGTATTGGAACCTTATACATTTGTGTCCTACATCGAATGTGAATAAAGGGTATTTCCATTTGAAATAACATGTATTTTGATGAAAATGATTGAGATACAAATAAATGCCAGTAATTATATTGATAGGAGTAAATAAATATGAAAGCTGGGTTGTTTCATTATTGTCATTTCGTAGTCTCTTACTTAAATTATATACCGGTAATTTTACTACACTAATGTGAATTTGTTAGTCTTTAGCAAACAATTTTACGAGTTCTGAGTTTCTTAGTTTGACTCTTGCATAGGAAAATCCTCTTGGCGCAATGTATATATTTTCTCAGTGCGCCGAAAGACTATTGCAGGTATAAAACCCTTTTGGCGCTATGAATTTTTTTCCATAATGCGCCAAAATTCTCAACGTTTAACATTTTCTTTCTGGACACGTATAACAGTTGGCGCTTTGGGAAAAATATTGTTCGCTTAATACGAATTGGCGCTTTTGGGACCGCTACGTCAAATCAATAACCATGCTATTTCAGAGAAAATAATTCATTCGGAACAGAAAATCGTCCATAAAACGAATAATCTGTCTTTTCTTTGGTATATTTGAAATATAATAATCACAAGAAACTGTACACTGGATTTTTTAATGAAGTTTAACAAAAAAAAAGTGCCCAGAGCGCTAAAGAAAATTCAAATAAAAAGACACGAGAAAGTTCATAAGAATTATAGGCCATAGGAAGATTGCAAACTCAAACCAACTATAATACAATATCCACTAATGTAAAGTATAATTACTGTTCTGAAGTAGTAGTGCTGTTGCAAGACTGTGATTGCAATGAGCATGCCATGTATACTTATTAACTATATTGAGGGTGTGGTTAAGGCAAGGGATGATTATAAATGAACAACACTACAGACATTGTTGGCAATTAAAATTACCATTTCTGCTGGCATACATTCGAATAATATTAGGTAAATATCTCATGCGACGACCCAGCATCGCTTGCTTGGATCAAGCTGTACACGATGTGCGCTGCAATGCTCGGTACACCTACTTGCAGCCAAGAGAAGAGAGCATCGCCCCTGTTTTATTACAAGTTTTTCTGCTTCCGCCTTCAAACAAGGAGAGCAACACGATCCTATCTCTAATGGACCATGGCCATGGATATTGATGTGCACGATTTTTTTTTCGGAGGAAATTGTGGAGGCATAAGTTTTGTTTATTAATGTACAAAAGCTCCATATATCAAAGCGCCTACTATCTAACGTCAACCTGGACTAGCGAAACAAATCATGCTCTGAACGAGCGGCAAAAAAAAGTGGCGCGTGGGCCCTCGCCAGTCCTCATGGCTCGCCTGCCACTACCCCCCCCCCCCCCCCACCCCCCCCCCCCCCCCCCCCCCCCCCCACCCACACACACAAACTGCGCCGCGCACGGCCCGCGACGCGTTTCTCATTTTCCTACTTTTAGTACAAAAACTCGAGATAGACACATTAAATGGTAGGTAGGTTGGGTGGAAAAGATATGGCATAAAATTCTCAACTGTAGGCATCAGATATAAAGCTGCAAGTTAAGCAGGCCCGGGGACAGCTGTTGTTAGCCATAGCAGGAGAAGTCGTCGTCGATTCCCCGCGGACCGGCCATGCTACAGACCTTCCAAGATAACTCGCTAACTGGCTCCAGGATGGAATAAAAATGATTCAGATCTTCATGTGCTGCGGGGTTACTGAACAACTTGTTCGCGTAATGTGGGTTATTCAAGTCTGGAGATGATAAATCTAAGAAGTAAAGTTTAGCTCGTATGTGCGCACTCGAGCTAAGTTTCTTTACAGCATTGTGATTATGCTACTACTTGAAACTCTTGATTTTGATTTATTCAAGTATTCATCATATGCAAAAAAACGGAAAAGTTTTGAGTTTTTCGCAAGTATTTTTAAAGAGGTTTCTTATCCCTGTTCCTTCCACTCAAGTCTCACAATCTAAGACAAATATTCCCGTAGTTATTCTCAATTCGAGTAATGAGTTACTTCTTACTCTTACCCGAAAGAAAAACGGCAAATGTTCTTTTAGATATCGCTATTAAATATGCATAATGTTTACTATCTTTGTACACAAACTAATAACGTTTGCTAACATTCCATGACAACCGTTTAATTTTTTAAATTTATAATAAATTCTTGAATAGACCTATACCATTGTCCATTTTTTAACATAAAGCCAACTAAAAAATTAAAAACGTAGAACACACGTATATCAGTACAACACACAAATTCTACTAAAACATACACTAGGATACCAATAATGAATACAAAACAATAATTAAATAACTATGTAGAATGATCGACAATTGACGAATCGGTGTTACAAAATAATTAACATGCTGAAAATGGAATGCAACAATAAATACAAAACGAAATCGAAGCTGATTAATTTTATGCGAGATCTCCAACAGCTGACACAGCTGAGCATAACTAGATATTTTACGGAATACTCGGAAAATATAAGACCTACTTGAAATCTGGTTTAAATGGAGATGTATAAAAATCATTAATGCATGCAATGTCGAAGCATGCATAGACATTCTAAACTTATAATCTCTAAACTTAGCCCAGGTACCACAAGAAAGTTTTCTAGATTATTAATTATCATTTTCTGTACAAATTTCGAGATGTTTCTATCGCGAGTAGGGCTTCTGGAAAATATCTTAAAACGGAATTGAAGATTAATTTTAGGAAACAATTACGGGTAGATGATAAAGAGGGCTCGGCTAACACATTTTGGAATGTTCCACTGCGTTTGTGTTTAATCAGAATCAAGGCTGAATTACTGTGCTGGTTGCAATCCTGAGGTGAAATCTAAGATTAACTCTTATTTTCTCTGAACGCGCCGTTTGGCTGGCGTCAGGTATAAAACGTGTTTGTCAAAGAGGCAACTAATTACAAGTTTCGTCACCCTGGGCTGGTGGTTTGGTCGTGGGGGATTAATTGTGTATTTGTGGAAATGGAACCTCATTCTCCATGTGAATCCTTCTCCTTCTCCTTCTCCTTTCTCCTTCTCCTTCTCCTTCTCCTTCTCCTTCTCCTCTCCTTCTCCTTCTCCTTCTCCTTCTCCTCTTCTCCTTCTCCTTCTCCTTCTCCTTCTCCTTCTCCTTCTCCTTCTCTTCTCCTTCTCCTCCTCCTCCTCCTCCTTCTTCTTCTTCTTCTTCTTCTTCTTCTTCTTCTTAAAGCTTCGTCCGCTCAAAATCCTCACTTAGACCTATACTATGACTCTCATCATTATTTTGATAGTATTTGAATAAAATTAACTAACGTAATACCATGTTCTATGCTCAATAGTTATACCCTTTTTATTATTTATTTTACTCGCCGCACTTTAAAGTTTTAGCCAATACTAAATAATTAAGTGAATATTTGTACTCAAACAGTAGAAACAAATTAAACTAAAATAGGATGGCATATTTTTAATTCTCTTCCGCGTTGTTATAAAACCTGTGTCCACTATGCAGTCCCCTAGGTATGAGGTGGATCTCTAGCACGCGACGTGTTGGTGATGGCCAGCAAGTAATCTGTTCCTTCCACTCGTGTACTGTACGAACATTACAATAAAGAAACCATACACACAACCATGGTGAAAATACCCATGAAAAGTGAGTGATTCTTCTTTTTTGCGACCCCATTATTTTTGTTTTCCTTCTTGCTTTAACTTTCTCTCTCATGCTATTCTTTTTTTTCTTCTCCGAGACGCATCAATAATTATATATGGCGTACGAATTGCCAGCTGGCTTCATTCAGCCGGATCCACTTAACTAATGTGCTTGAATCAGATAACGATCCATTTATCATCCAATCATCTCGAAGCCATCTTCAGTTCAAGTCCGTGATGAAGGGATGTGCTTTAGTTTGAATCAATAACTTGACAAAATCAAGTTATCAAACTTTCAACTCCACTAATTTGGTCGATTGTCATTCAACACCCTCACCAGATCTGGTTTTAAATACTTTTTACAATTTCTTACGCTCACTGGTTTGTGTTTCTCATTGTCAAAAGCTTTGATTTACATGCGGATGCTAATACTAAGAATAAAATAAGTGGTATTATGTTAAAGCTAGCACGACGTGGTTTGCATAAGTTAGACTTACAATTCACAAACGGTTGTATTTTTACTTCGAATCATACGTACATGAATTATAAAATTTAAACCCGGTTTTCTAGTTGGGACGTAACAGAACGACCTGGCGCGTAAGCCTAAAGTCATTGCGTGTTTTCTATTGCTAATACCTTTGATATAAAAATGATGAACGGCGCAGCATTAGCCTTCCGAATGTGAAGCCTGTGTAAGACATGACATCAGCTTGCAACGTTCAATCAAACAATGGTTAGCAGTTAGTCCAAATGTTCGTTGCAAACTGCGAACTTGATCTAATTCTAATGAATGTCCATACAGTTCGTGACTGGCCGCTTAGAGTTCAATTTACCATGTGTTGTTTGTTGTAATTCAGCGGAGCACGCCATCAGTGCACGTACCAATCACCAAGCGTTTATTTCTATTTACTTATCCATGCAAATTCCTGGGATTGGGATTATTTCCTAACAATTTCTTTACGTACATTTGTAAATGTCGTTTATTGTGAAATTCAACATACAAATTTGCGTTGTATAAATATTTACAATGCGTGTGTTATCAGCTAATGACTCAAATAATATGTAAACCTGTGTACATATACCACGATTAATCCGGCGTTTACTTAGAAACCATTGCGTTTGTATCGAAGAGTAATTATCATTGTACATGTTTCCGGTTGTTTAATTACACAATGTTTGTATTGTGGTTGTAATACGCATTTAGTTTATGCATGTCACATGCGAAATGATAAAGTTATAGGAAACGCATTAATTTGCAATTATCTGGCTAAGGGTATTGTTTGCCCGTTGTGTTTATTTTATTTTATGTATAGGCTGCTAATAAGGCTTTGTTATTTGTAATGTTTGTACTTAATTGTCACTTTTTTATAGTCAAATGAAGGTCGGGGTTCATTTCCAACTGTATTGTCTTATTCACTAAGTGGTGAGTTTCACAATTAATTCATTTAGGTCTTTAAAATATTGCTGTGGTTAACTTTTAAATTCAATAAATAGTATGCAAAGGTTTTTCCTAGCATCAATAGTTCAAAAGGGTAAAGGCTCTTCTTGAAAACGCGAGGCAAAATACATTTATGAATACACAACGATCAATGAAGTGTGAAAACATGTACAGAAAAGTATTATCATGCTTGCATGACTTTTACTAAGGACGTGAAATCAGTTATATACATTGTAATTATTTATCTCTGTATCAACTGACGTAACCAAAGTTAAAACAAACTTTATTAATATGCCTTTAAAACGCCTACTATAGCTTGCTAGCAAAAATGCAATTGCAAACTAGGGGTTTTAAATACAACATTTTATCTAACTGGATCTACTAATTATTTTAAATGTCACATTTTACAAGTTTTATGTTTTATTATTCAGATTTTAAGGATAGTTTCATTTTGATCCCCTTCTTCTAAATGAATATATATATTTTTGCATCATACATATTATGAAGATTGTACCCAATGCAAATAATATAAAACAGGACACAAGCATTGTTGTCGTTGACACTTTTTATTCGTCCTTATTATTGTGTTTATGATCGTGATAAGCAGTTTGCGATTGGATTCATTGTTGCTTAGCTTATCATCGTCGTCGTTTTATCTCAACAAAACAAGATAACATCTCACAATAATCGCGGAAGAATGTTTATTTCAAAGCAAACATTCATCGACGGAAGCGTGTTTAATTCACTGCATCAAATGCTACCCGCGCATTATACGTAATTCGACTAATCAAACGATTTAATTTTAGTTTGAACATGTTAGGTAAAACTTTACAATTCGTTTATCAAAAGTAAAGGTTAGGTTATTACCTAAAAAATTATGAAATGCAAAACAAAATCCAATATGGCGACTTTATGACTCGTTGTCTAAAAAATGGTGTGGAAATAAAATTAATGATAACATGTCATAATACGGCCTTGTTCAATTCTGTGTTTTTGTTCCAACGACAGAGAGGGTTATCAACTTTAAAAACACAACGTTGAAAAAGGCTGACGTTACGATGTCAGCACTGTTCGCTTGCTCGAGTGGAAATAATGCTTGCGTATTTTATAACTATTAAAGGAAATTGGTGCCTTAGTCAATATGTTCTTGGAGAAGTGTTTGTCTAAGAAAAAACACACACTATTATGGGTTTTTATCTATTTTCTTAGACAACATTTTTGCGATTACAGCTGAATTTGAAACAATAGTTAGTTGTTCAGAAGGGCTGAAGGAATATTGTCATGAGACAAGCGTGTATATTTACAAAGCACTGAAAGCAGTTCCTACTTGCTGCCTTCTGTCACTGTAGGTTGTACAGCTTCTGTCTGCAGACAAAGAGGACTAGTCCACTAGAGCTTCGTTATTTACTTGTGTTATTCTGATGAATACTCTTTCTTGGAAATTAAAGCGAATATTTTTTAATTGTCCTTGAGAGCTTACAGCCCCTGCTTCTCGCGTATTACTCTACCTTGGCTTTTACATCCAAGGAGTATTTTCCTTGGATATTATTATATGCCCAACTGTATATGCACTGCGAATGCTAATTTTTTAGTTAAACACATCAACTCTATCAACTTTAAAAACTTGAGGAAATTTCGGGTGTTTTACTATTCTTGGCGACACACACATTTATGTGTGTATTTCTACTGGCCAGTTCTCATCTATATTCGTATCATCATAATTTAATGTTCTTTACTTTTTTTTATAACATTTACATTATAAAATTACTTATCACACTCATTTCTACACTTTTACTGCCGTGATGAAATATTGGAGTAATAATTATTTATCTAAAATCGTTCAACATTTATACAATATGCATTCCTTGAATATTGTGAAATACCGCATAGAAGCTGGGTTCAGGTTCTCTAAAGTGTGTTGCCATAGCTACAGTAGGGATGAAATACTAGCGGTCTCTCTCTCCATAAAACATTCAATTAACCTGATATTCTTGCAATTAATTCCGTTGACAGTGATGGATGATAAAGAGACAATCATTATGCAGTGATTACGAAACCGCTCCTCTCGATGAGACGTTCGGATACGATACCGTGTATCCAAGGTATTATTCGGAAGTAAAAGGCTACCAGTAATAGTTGGTGTGAACACACACATGTGGTTTTCTTGGCACTAATGTGACTTTGAGTGTTGTTCCGAAGCAACTAAGCCGATGCTGACGTCACCGGTGGGTGGATTGCAGCCAATCAGCGGTCCCCAATTTAAAATACTGATCGCTCATTGGCCCGCCGAGACCGCGCGCATCGGCATACTTGCTGCGGGACAACTCTTTAAGCGCAAATTGAAAGACTTCCTTATAAATAGGGCTAGGATTCTTATGTATTTAAATATTTTTATAAAGTTCTCTAAACCTATGCCCATGATCAATTCTTCACGAATTGTTCGATTGTGATCTCAAATATATGGTTTTTTAATAAAATATTTTTGCATATTTTGTTATATTTGGTTAATAAATACATATTTTTCTCATCCTTGCCATAATCACATATTTAAAACAAAAATCCACTATTCTTTACTCTAATAAAATCAAGAACTGTAAATTTACTTTCCAAACCATTTTCAAAATTGCATATCTAAACTCGGTGCTGTTAATAATATTGTGTACAAAAAATTGTTCAAATAAGTGCTTTCTAAAAGGTGATGGACACCTAGCCCCAACGAGGAAGAGTTTTCGTGTCGATATTGAGAATTTTAAGTTTGCATCCGTTCGTTAAATCTGCTGACGTAAGCAAAGTTTTCGAATCAAAAAGTGTGCCTGCACCGGGAAACCGACATTCAATTAAATTGAACATTTGAAAATTGGGATTGTGGTACCTACAACGGGGTATTAATTAACAAAAGTTAGTCCAAAGTGGTATTAAAAGTGACAATGTTACAAAATGCTACAATATGTTCAGCAACAATAAAATTTGTTTATGGTGTAACGTATTTTTTCCTTTCTGGTATTATATTGCACTGACATGAACTGATTAATTATGCTCACATCTGGGATGACTTGGCTATGTAAACAATTTTTGAGCATTTTTTTGTAATTTTAAGCAAATATTTTTGTATTTGTTAAGCAATAGGTTTTTAGTTTTAAGCAATATAAAATACCATATTTTGACGTTTTAAGCATATTAAAAATCTGAGCCGCATATAAATTAAAGCTTATTAACATTTTATGAGAATTCCTAGATAACCATTAAACAATTTAACTTATTATTTTCACACTTCTCGCACACCACTTTTTTTCTCTCTTCACTTTGGCTATGATTTAAAAAATTGTAAAATGTATTCATGTAATATTATCTTATTTATTATGTATAATAACAAAATGCATTAGCATTGTTATTGATATTTTGTAGTATATTGTAATTACCATAATCTGTATTATTGTATTTGTATTTTTGTTATTATTTGTAATTTGTATTTGTCCCATATATATGCAATGCATATATCAGTGGACTGGCATAAATAAATAAATATAAACCTACGATTCTTCTACCAAGCTTCCGGTCATGACTGCAGTTCTTGTAGAACAGTTGCTCTTTTCAAATAGGGCTGCCCAGCTGAACAACAATCGCAAGATTTAAAATAAGGAACTTTCAAAAGTTAAAGGGGCTATTAACTCAAAAAATTATTTTTTACCACATGATCTATAGCACATTACTACACTAAAATGACAGTTTAAAAAATTATATCTTATACTGTGATTTAACACGAATTTTTCAATTTATTTGATCCAGAAATTTGCGAAAATTGGTGTTCTGGAAAATTTCTTAATCGGCTTTAACCTGCTTCTTTTTTGGTCCACATAGATACAAGAGCATAGTACAAATCTAAAATGACCATTTTTTACATCGTGTCTTGAAACTGTGCCCAAATATATCCTCAAACACGCAAAAATATGCATTCCAAAATCACACCCCATCTTGGTAATCAGCATATTTTGATCGAACTACTTGCCCAAATTACAAAACAAAATAAATAAATTTTACAGAAAAGGCCGTAGAGTACGCCAATAATGGCCAATATTTTTTTGGATCAAAATCCTCCAAGGTCACGGGGCATAAAGATCGTCCCCGTGTTATTTCTTATGGGAGATTTTTGCCGATGGGACCTAGCTCGAAAAATGTCATGTTTGACAATTTTTTGGGAGGTCATAGTGACCCCAATAATTTTTCTGTTGATTGCTAAATTCATTACTAGTTAGCCTGAATGAAATATATTTTTTGAGTTTAGCGGTTTATATACCCTTTTCAGTTAATTTGTGAAAAAATGAAGAAAGGAAATCCTTAAAATACGAACTTGGTTCTCTTACGAATTCTTTATCATTTTTGTGATCAGTTTGATTGCTGTTATATACTCTTGTAAAATACATTTTGTATAATTATATATTATTATATTTTAGGTGATTATTTATGTTTAACGGTTTTAAAGATAAGAAGAAAAGAAGAAGAAGAAGAAGAAGAAGAAGAAGAAGAAGAAGAAGAAGAAGAAGAAGAAGACTCGCGTTCGGCGTTTTTTCTTCAATTTTTTTTTTTTAGTATTCCTCACATTAGACTTTTGAGTAGGATCGTCTAATAAATCCGTTTTCCCCGTTTTAATTTTTTTTATGTTTTCTTTTTCTTAATTCTATTCGATGCAAATGTATATAATTTAATTCTCATTATTAATAAATATTATTTTTGTCTTATTGTGCATTGTTAATGTCATATTATTGATTTAAAATTTGTCGTACAAGCAAATACACAACTATAAAGATATGTATCCCTCCCCCCCCCCCCCCCCCCCCCCCCAACACACAAACAAAAATCAAATAGCAATTAATAATGTGTCTTTTTTCGAAAGAAGGGAAAGTCCACAGAGTTGTTTCAGTTTCATATTTGGGACACTGACATTTAAAAAGTGGTACTCCTGTATTCGACGGGATTACGACAGCGTTAGGAACTTCTACCCGGACGTTACATTCGATGCTCCTCTATCCGCCATCATCATTTGCTTATTTGTGTACAAACATAATAGATTGAACATTAATTCTTCGTTCCTATCGTTGCTTCACATAACTCTATAGTCTGTACATAACCGCGAGACATAGTAACGTCGCTCAACCAACCACATTATATACATCATGCAATGTCAACAAAACATGCATTAGGCTAGAGCCCCCTAGCATGTATTTATTGCAATACCCGTGGCGTAATCGTTTATGGCCGGGTACACACTATACATTCTCGAGCCTACTCCCGTGCACGCTAAATAGTTGATTAATCTTTGGCTAGGTAATTGCGTTAGGTATGTAGCTCTGGTTTAAATGAAGAGCGGGTCAAGGGGTCTATCACGAGGTGCTTACCGGACGGCAGGGGAGCAGACCAAGGGGACACGTCGACCCCCGAACAATTTCCGCAGACCCGCATTTATTTCATTCATGGTCCAGAAAAAAAGACCGTTAAGGGATTTTCTACGGCACGCTTAATACACATACATCTTTCAAAGGAGGGCGTTGTTGGGAAATGGGGCGATCGGGGTACCTCAGCTTGAGAGAGTTTAAAAACAAAATTTTAAATCTTGCCGTAAAAAAGTGGTAGCGAACCGGCAATCGGATGATTCGTGCGGTGTCTAATGTTGGCGTAAGCTTTTAGGTGGATAAGCTGTTCTGCGGAGCAATACATTATTCTGTCACTTGGGGCTCATGGCCACCTACCGTGGTGGAACTCAACAGCCGTTACGGATTTGTTACTTTCAAGCGAAAATTCCCCCGCACAACAAAAGTTGGCCATATATTTTTCTTCCCACCTTAATTAGGATTTATAGTAAGGGTGCGGGGAAAGTGAGTGAGCAACGGACGAAAGATGTGGTATGCATTACAACCATGAAATAGAAAAGAACAATGCTAATCGATGGGCGGCCGCCCGGGAAACAATCTTTCCCGTCCACACCACACTAGCCACTGAAGCTATTTGCTTTGTAGCGAATGACTCAACATCTAGCGCAATATTTCGGAATAATATTTAGTTTTCCTGAAAGCCGTTAACTTATAATCCTCGTTATACCGGGGCTTCTGCCGGCGATACCAACGGCAAGTATAAAAGAGAATGTCCTATACATTACAATTCTGAAATGTATAACGCGCAGTGGTGCTCTCTGTTGCATTGCATGCAGACGGCGTCTTAGCAGTGTTTCAATGACAGTAGCATTCGATGATATATTCGTCTGGCGGCGGGGGGACCTCCACTAGCAAACACAGTTGGAGCTCCCGTCGTCGTCGTGGGAGGACGTTATGGCCCCTGCAGAGCTTTCGCGTCTTGTGAGCACAGGGGCCCCATCGAGACACGCCCGGCAGACAAATCAACTCGCACATAAACACTCCCTCATATTGTTTGCAATGTTGGTCGGTGCATGGACAGCTATTAGCATGCATTGCATTAGTTGCAAGTGAGTGATTCGCAATTGTTCGCTCCGACATCTATCATCTCTAGCGGCTAGATATCTAGACATACAAGCAATGGTCGGTGTTTGAACGTAAGGTTAAGATAATAAGGAGATGTTAGATATGAATGTCTTCTAGCAAGAATAACAGCGGAGTTTACTGTAATAGGCCGCTTCGCGAACGCTTTTTCTAGTCGCGTTGATGGATGAGCTTTTTTGTAAGTTTTTAATATGCGTGGGATCTCTGTACTTTTTCTAGTCCCATTGCAAAATAATTTTTGTTAAATTAGGATATTTGTTATAAAGTAGTATTAATTTCTATGGTACCTTATTCCAATTAATAGAATGTAAAGTATCTGGAGGAGGCCCGAAGATTTGCTTTTTGAACGGATTGTAGGTAATAGTTGTTAAGTTTCTATAGTTATTGTTAATTATACACCTCAAAAAATTATATTAAAACCTATATTTCTATGGATTCTGGCTAACTTTTTTAACGTTTTCTTTCAAAAGGCAATACATCACCATTACCTTAATGTCCATGTGAAATATGAACGTTGTAGCCCCACCCGTTTGGTCATAATTAACCAAAATATCACGAAAATATCGCATTAATAAAAAAAAAACGAAAAAGTACGATATTCATGAGAAATATTTATCCGATTGTACCCAAAAACGTGGCAGGTCTAAGGTCAGAGATTTCGAAGGTCACCTCCAATTTTCATAAAGATCGCATATGCCGTTTGCCCGGTAGAGCGCGAACAAACAGACAGAAAAACAAACAAAAAAACAAAACATCTGAGCTATTTTTCTTGGGGTCTTCGCTTTGCTCATCCAAAAATCCAAGTGTTATATCATAAGTAGGCGTACATTTAAGGATTTTCTGAGCGAAAAATTAATAATAATTATATTTTTACTCCTAGAACTTGCATTGCATCTGATACGAGGTTCTTGCTCTGAGAAGAAAATATTATTTCGACGTTTCTACAATACTGTCTTAGTGTTGTCATCTTCAGTAGACGCCGAGAGTTCGTTGACGGACGGCAATCAGTCACCGTAGAACTCACACCATCATGAGTATGCCTATAACTGTCCACCCACTCAGTTATACAAGACCTTTCACCGCCATCATTTATTTTGTGCCTCGTTTTGTCAATGTTTACTTTTACCATAGACAAATTTAACTTATTTCCGTATAAATCATAACGTTTACTCTATAGGCTGCATATGTTTATGAATAAGCCCACTTGCAATTCTATAAAATCGCATTTTTAATCTGACGTGTATCGATTTTCTAAAAAATACTTGAATTTTACGTACAGTACTCGATTTTACAACACTAGAGGTACTTTTTCTTTACGTTTTAAGTTATTTGATGCTAAATTGGTGAACATATATTTAAGTAAACGCTAAACAATGCTAATTTTTAACTAAACATAAGGTTTTCACATACTTTTTACAAATTAGTTTGGCATTGTATTCTAATGTTTTAATTGTCTTTGTTGAATTTAAATGTTTCGGTAAACCATATAATTCCCCATTTGAAGTGCAAGAAATGCCCCACATTTAGTGTTTCGGGGGGGGGGGGGGGGAATTGATGCTACAAAATGCTGAACTTTAAAAGATAAATGTAAAATATATTATTCTAAATTTATATTACTCTTTGTTGTATGCACACTACAAGTCGACAAAACAATTCACTCATTTATCAACTCCGATATTGTTAGGAAGAGAGCAGTATAAATACTGGTCTATCAAAAATGATACATGATTACGCTTCTTTAAGTGCTTATACCCGACTATTATAAATATAATACAATCCGACAAAGTTGCAAGAAAAGCACTGTGGAGTTGGGATCATATTAGACTATATTCCAGTTCTACGATTAGCTATAATAGCTTCATGTTACGAATAATTGAAAAACTGGAGCTTAAAATAAATTTGCAACGATATTCAGACTTTGATGATAATCTATAATGTTCATACAGTAGAGCCAAATATTATTTTATAATAACCCCTTGAACGTTGCTTTTCCCCTGGAAATATGTGATGTGCGCTCAATTGAAGCCGTAGTGTTTTCTGTCGCTTGCGAGAGTGTACACGTAGGCCTACCGCACTATCATGCATCCCAGCTAGTTACATTAAAGCAAAAACGCATTCACTGTGCGTAAAATAATTTTTTAATAGCCGGCATCTTCTGAAGTTGCATGTTGAGCCAGTCCATCCTTGTTTCGTAAAGTATGTTTTTTGTTGTTCCTCTCCATCCTGTATCCCGTTCTCATATACAAATTATTAAAAACACACATTCGTCATGAGGTAGTTTTTGTGTGAACACATATGCGTTATGGCAGTTCACGGGCTAATGCTATGTTCCTTAGAGGAGGAATTTGAGGTCCAGAGAAAAAGCTGACACTGGAATATTACTTCACCATAATAATACGTATATACAAATCGTTTGTAGCCACATGCGGAATTTGAGTTATCCAGGTGGCTAGTCAAAACGTCCTTAAATTTAAAAATCGAACGATAGTATAGAACAACAGAACTAATGTCCGTACCAATAATACTATATTGCCTTTAGTTAGGTATAGCTCCATACTTTTTACAGTTCAATAAAGTAACTTTTTGTTAGTTGAATATTGAAAAATTATTATTATTTTATTATACATTTTATCAGAACACATGAGCAACGTTAAGGAATTACCCGAAAAATGCATTTAATTGTTTTATTAAGAGTGTATGAGCGACTGAGGATTTCAGGTCACTCGCTTGTGATGAAAGTAACGATATAAAAACATAATTTTTTAAATAAATATCATGTGCATGTCTATATTTCACGATCAACCCTATGTATAGAACGATTGCATTTTCAAATTGGCTATATGCGACATTCTGCGTTTTCCCGCCCTACATGGTGTGATATTTGCACATGTATCTGTTTATAAATACCAACCTAACCATGGTCAAATGACCCTTGCACCATCATGATCCTAATCTTTCACACCCAACTAGCTTCTTTCCTGCTAGCGATCCAATTATAAGCTATATATAGAGATCAGGCGTTCGTTCCAACCATATGGATGTCATTACGTGCATTTCACATGATGCCATGTATATTTATAAATTATTTCGCGCGATTTTAAACATGGTATTAATATATCCACAGCACATTACGACCATAAGAGAAGTGGCAGCTTGCTCTCCTTGCATGAGTGACGTCCGTACACATTGCTCAAGGGTTCGAGTCCATGAGCAGGACTAAGCCGCTTCGCGAAAGCTTTTTTTAGTCGCGTTGATGGATGAGCTTTTTTTAAGTTTTTAGTATGAGTGAGATCTATTTACTTCTTCAAGTTCCATTGCAAAATCATTTTTGATAAATTATGGATAATTTTATAAAGTAGTACTAAATTGTTTGTAATACCAAATACAATAGAAATTAACATATCTGAGGCCCAAAAGACTGCTTTTTGAACGCATTGTAGGTGATTGTTGTCAAGTTTCTATAGTTACTTGTAAATTATTATACACCTTAATTAAAAAACTCATATTAAAACCTTTATTTCTATGGATTCTGGCTAACCCTTTCAACTTTTTCTTTCACAAGGCAATACATCACCATTACCTTAATGTCCATGTGAAATATGAACGTTGTAGCCCCATCCGTTTGGTCAGAATCGGCCAAAATATCACGAACATATCGCATTAAAAATCGTAAAAAAATCGTTTAAGTACGATATTCATAAGAAATATTTCTTCGATTATACCAAAAAACGTGGCAGTTCTAAGTTCAGAGATTTTGAAGGTCCCCTCCAATTTTCATCAAGATCGCATGTGCCGTTTGCCCGGTAGAGCGCGAAAAATAGTCAGAAAAAAAAAAAAAAAAAACACCCGACGTAAATTTTTTGGGGGTCAGTGAAATTGAAGTCTTCGCTTCGCTCATCCATAAACGACCGTCAGTATGTCTACATGTAAGCTATACCTTGTTAAATACAGTCGGCATCACCGACAGTGTTGGCTCGGGCGCTAAGCGCTCGACTCTGATTCGGGAGGTCCGGGTTCGAATCCCGTCGAGACCGGCAATCCTGACTGAAGGTTTTTTCCGAGGTTTTCCTCAGTCGTTAAGGCGAATGCAAGGGATTGAGTCCTCTTAAACAGCCCTCGGACATCCCTTCACAATTTCCTATCCGCACATACCTAGTTCACCTGAAGAGGGGCTAATTGCACCCTATAACAGGTTTCCCACGATAAAAAATTTAAAAAAAAAAGTCGGCATCGCGGACTTATTCACTAGCTTAGAACATACATTGAACGCCAATCTGATCAATCAAACTACTTATTGTACCCTATACATTCGTATGTAGGGGTTGCTTGATCTAAAATGCCCCTGAGCGAACGAGTTACAATATTACTTGAAGCGGCAGATGGTTAATTTGTACGGAAAACATGGGTATACACATCATGTGATCAGAATACACTGTCCTTTTGATAGCCACCTATGGGGTGAGGGCTTCCAAGTCCCAGCCAATGCGGTTCAGGGTACATAACCACAAACTTTTTCATTTGTTGATTTTAGTTTGATGGATTTTTACTTCTTTATATCGGTGAAACTACCAAGTTCATTGTATATTATTTTTAAAAGCAGATAAATATTTGAAATATGATTATTAGCCTACAATCCGCCCATCATGTTTAACAATAAGCGCGTATTCTTCATTTAAACTTTGAAGGTTGACTGTATAACTAATGAAAAACTTATATATTATTATTATTAAAATGAAAACAATTCCTATTTGAGAAGATTGACTCTTTATTGATTGTTTTAAGTCTTCATATTAAATAATAACTTGCTCATTGTCATTTAAAATTATAAATATTGTTTATTTGTGTGGTTTGATATACTAACTTGCCACCGGTACCTGTGTTCATTGGCATGTATTGATTTGTTATAATATTTTACCTCTGTATGTAATTAACTGTGTAGGCTGCTGGGATGATTATAAAAAAATGCCTTATGGGCTTAAGTATATTTGTCGAGAAACTAAATAATTAAAACATCTTATTATCAAACAACAACTTTCCAATGTTAGGTCAAATTTCTGAAATCATAACTCGCTAAACTACGAATAGAGTATAATAGTCATTGTGAACTTGTAAGTTGTAAGAAGTAGAAGTAAGACACGTTAGTAGTATGGTGTTAACTACACACTTATCTTTACGATAGGTCTCGTTGCCCTAATGATGAAGGTGATGGTGATGTAATGCATAGTCTATGAGATTCACGCACGGTCCACGGATTAGTAATGACCGCGGGTAACATATTACCGAAACAAATAACGCAACTTGACATTCATGACTAACGCAAAATCCAGGGTATCAGAACAGAGCTCAATGGAGCACGGTCACTCACTAGTCACTACGCCTCCTGCATAAACATGATCCCATGTCACACCGAAGAAAAATTGAAGGCGCGCAAACTACATATAAGTAGTTTCTTTGTCACCAAGTATTTTAGACATGTACATGTGAATCCCGGTCCATACGCCGTCTAGTAATGCAAAAAGAATTGGTTCAGCCTCCCCCCCCCCCCTCCAACATCCTTGTGCTAGAGGGAGGACATCTTTCATACAAGATTTTTTAATTTTGCTAGATCTGAACTCAGAGCCATGGGTTAATAAAAAACGTGAAACAAAGACGCCGTCTCAATGGAGACTCTCTTCGAGAGTAAGCTTCCAAGGGATTTGGAAAGAAGGCTGCCTATAATCATATACGTATTCACAAGTGGAGAGCGTACGAGGTCTTTCAACCCCATACATCAGACTGCAGGTATAAGAAGAAGAAGAAGAAGAAGATGAGAAATATCAATACATCAATATGTTTTTCATAGATAGACTTGATCGCTAACTCCAGAGGATATGAAACGTCTAGCTGATAGCATCGTCATTCCTTCACCCATGACAGGAAAGAAGGTTGTGGTAAACGTGGGGGGGGGGGGGGGGGACTGGAAATTAATCTTGAGGTTACATTTAATCTACAAGTGATGCTCAAAGTGGTTCGAGTTGACACGCGTGGCTTGGGAGACATGCGGTAGCCGGTAGGATACATATGCGAGGCCTCTCTTCAGGGGATTAGGTAGGTAATGCAAGCAGAATTGGATAGACGAAAGAAATCCTTGGGGTAGCTTTATGCACGTATATGGAAGAACCCCTACGGATGGAAATAGCATCCAGGAATCACTAACGAAAATTCCCCAATTCGAGTGATGTACACATGAAACGATTCATCACTAGCCGAGTTTAAAAAATTACAAACCCTAGACTGTCCAAAGGAGTTCACCAAAATATGCAGAAAACAGTATTTATAAAGTATGTGATCATTAATCACAGTCTTTTGAAATGACCAAATTATTTTTTCAGTTCCACACTTCAGCTTTTTCTACTTTTATGAACGATTTTTAGTGCTAAGTTTTGTAAACAGCATATTATTTGGATTGATTCTCATTATAGCTTATACAATCACCTTTGACTATACACGAGGTATTTTGAAATGTGTACCTTTAATACATATCAGTACACAGTGTTTTACATTTTCCGGTTCGTTTATGGTATTTGCCTACCGCCAAAAGAAAAAAAATCGCAGATCTTAATACTACGTAAGCTATACATTTCAAAATACCTCTCCCCATAGTCAAGGGTAAGTGTAATCTAAAATAAAAATATCAGCCACCTAAATCATATACGTTTTGCAAAACTTGCCCCTAAAATCGTTCTTAAAAGTAGTAATTGCGGAAAAATGCATCAATCAAAAAATCAAAAAATTAATTTGATCTTTTCAAAAAACTGTGATTAATGATCGTACTCTATAACTACTGTTTTATACATATATTGGAAAATTAATTTAGGTCAACTCACAGCCTTACCGCACTTTAACAAAATTAATAGCGAACGAAGTCATCGAAGTCAGGAAAGAAAAGTAAAATTATGAAATACAAATTCCCTTATCCTCCAGTCAAAAAACGAAGGGTGATTCAGTAGCACCGATCTCTATTTACGCTTTGCGTAGATAGGGGAACCATACCTGCCAGATGTTGACAAGTGAAGTCGGACTAATTTAACAAGTTTTCTTACTGAAACACTAAATAAATAACACGATTACTAATCTGTGAAATGATTTCCCGCAAATAGGCATGTTTGCCGTAAATATATAAGTTAGCATCTCCAACATGGCCGCCGTTAGCACCTCCAACATGGCCGCTCTATAGCGCTAGACGCTCATTCTCATATCCTCTACCCCGAGCGCTAGCAATATTTTCCCACTTCGCCGATTACTTATATGAGTTCAATCCAAAATTGCAAATCATTCAGAATACTATTGACACCAAATTATACTTTTTTCTCAATTACATTTTTGTGCCATTCCAATCTAATAGATCTGAATGCATGGTTGGGGTCGGAGGTTGCAGGACCATATTGGGCAGAACCAGGCAAACGACAATGTTTCCAACACCCCTGAACACAATGAAAAATATGTAAGAAAGTTAAAAGTTATACACAAAATCTAACCTTCCAATTACAAATATGTTAAAATTTGGTTTGCAAAATCTAAGTCAGTAAAATATTCCCAAAGTAAAAAATAATGCTAATAAAAAATGAGGTAAAATCAAATCAAATTGTATATTTTTGGGCACTTATTTTGAAAACTGTTCTTCATCGTTGCTCTAATATTTAATACAACCCAGAAATTACAAAATACGTTCACCTAATACATTTCAGGTAGGAACCTTAGCCAACTATAATAGACCACCGAGACGGACCATCTCCGATCGGGATGGATTTAACATTTTCTGGATTGTATTTAAATATAAACAATTCATTCCACCTATAGGAGTTTTTCTTGACTAACCAAATCGAGAAACTATCACGTAGTGTTGAAGAGGTCACCCTACCAGCTTCTGGCACAGCCGAAGGAAACTTAACTCCAGTGGTGGGAGGGTTATGATGCAAACAAAGCGAGCCCGGAGAACAATAGGAGATCAAACGCGGTACCATCACAGGCGCCAAACACACGATGCGCCGTACTTTACGCTCGCGTCTAAATCGTTAATTTAAAAATGATGAACTTTTCTTCTCCCACTAGAATGAATACGCGAGTTAAGGTTCGCTTAGATGTTTGCAAATATGAATCTTTTCGGGCACAAACGAGACTAAACTGACACAAATTGGAAAGTTAATGATTGACGTAGACAATTTTCAAAACAAGAGATGTGTACACATAAATAAATAATAACATACATACTTTAATGCTATTCAACCGCGTTTTTCTATATGCTACCAAGTCAAAATATAGTGAACGGCTTTGAAACCTGTCTCTATGAGAAAACAAACTTTATAAAATTTTCGAATGGCCAGAAAACCATTGCAAAAGTAATTTCCAACTAACCCCAACTACCATTAAGTAGGTATTGGGTTTTTTGAATTATTTTAAGGTCTAAGGTGATGAGAAAAAAATTTTTAAAAATTGTTTTTGATTTTGTAAAACGTAGCCAGTTCCAAACGCCATTCACTATATTTTGACTTGGTATAGCATATTTAGGAAAATCGAAAAACGCGGTTGAATAGCCATAATCAAAGTTTAAAGTGTGCGCATAAAGTACATAAAGTAAATACAGCTAGATTTAGACAATGCGCAATAATAATAATAATTTTTGTGGGAAACCTGTTATTGAGTATTATGATTGTATGCCCCTCTTCAGGTGTCTATAACTAGGTATAGGCCCCATTGGAGTTAGGACAATTGTGAAGGGATGTCCGAGGGAAGTTGAAAAAGACTCAATCCCTTGCAATCACATTAACGACTGAGGAAAACCTCGGGGAAAACCTTCAGTCAGGATTTCCGGTCTCGATGGAATTCGAACCCGGACCCCTTGAATCAGAGTCAAAGTGAGCCAACTTTGTCTGTGTGCGTAAAGTCAAGTGCTGAAGTAATGGAGTCAATACAGCTGATGTGCGGGATGTGGGAGAACAATGGAGGATAACAAATCTACCTCTAGTAAATCGCTTGCTGGGCGGAATTAGAGCTTTGTTTGTAGTACTACACTGGTGCGTGTTTGCCTGTGCGTGAGCGTGCAGCCGACTACTTGTACCTTACTGGCCCCGAGCCCACGCCAACCGTGAAGTAATGGAAGAACGCATCTTCGCTTCGTCTTAAATATCATTACGCAGACGCATGGTGCATGAACGAAGTTTGCATAAATATTTTAATTAACCTCATGCACGGGACCGTAAATGTGACGTCTGACGTCACGTGCCATGCTTTAGCTATAGACTCCTAGACTCTTCGTTATGAGGCAACGTTTAGTGTCAAAGGCATTGATTAGAGCCCCGCATTTTTCGTAAGTGGCGGTATTATAGCTTTTACAACGAAATTGGGAGAAATTTGTTTTTTATACCGAAATTGAGATAAAATATTGGTTTTTATACCGAAATTAATGATTTTTAAGTTCAAAAAATACAAATATATCTGTATTATTCACTGAAAACTCTATTTATTGTCAATACAAATGATGAAATTACGCGTAATGGCACCTTGTCCAAAGCATTTGTAAGGCAACTGAAGAAATATTAATTTCATCGTATTGAATTAGAAAATTAAATTTGCATTTTTAACTGACACACACTGCATCAATATTGTAAGTCCGCTCTAATCTAATATTTTACCAAAATTGGTACTTTGTTTACCGAAATATGCATATTTTTGTCCATTTTTAACACGAAATTAGGAATTTAATTCAATGAAATTCATAAGTTTTATTTACCATTTAATCTTGCCCTTAGCATTGATATTTAACATCTATATTAGGCTAGATCCGCAGTCTCCAATACGTCCGCACAGGCGCGAGCGTACCGAATTGAAGCGTCAACCTAACCTATTAAAAATTACGATTTGGCGTTTTAATGTATGCTTTTTTAATGCAATTAAGTATTTTACTGAATTGTTTGATATGGTTTTAGCTTGTGCAGCATGGGAATGCACAAACATTAACAATAAGAAGTTATTGCATAGGGGAATTTAGTAATCATTTGGTGTTAATGGCTAATATGCTCACCAGTCAACCTGACAGCAATCTTGAAAAATATTTGGGCTACAAATCGCTCCCATATACTTAACATGCAAACTATAATTTCAAGATGGCTTCTAATTGACACGCCAGTGGACCAATGACTGCGGATCTAGCCTAATATAGATGTTAAATATCAATGGCCAAATGGACATTCGCCCAACATCTTGCCCATGTTATTTGTCTAAAACATATTCTGGTAAATAGATTTGACTGCCGAAAGATTAAAGAACGCGCTATACTGTATACTAGGTTCTTCATTAGTATAAGATCTATTCTTGCATGTTCTTAAAAATGCACTTATTTAAAGAAAAAAAAACACCGAACAATGCGTGCGTATAATATGGCCAAAATGATCTTTTGTAAAAACATCCGCATGAAAACAGATTCGAGGATACTGACAATTGAATATATCTTTTTCTAAGTAGAGACAGCTCGTCATAAACATCAACAGGTACTAATCAGTCATTGGCAATAGCGAGTGTGCTTGGTTGAAAATCAACAGCCATAATTGTATTCGAATGTGATTTGTATTTGAATTTAAGTTATAAATAGCTTTCAAGTTTAAATTTTGCAAGTATATTTTTCGGTCCCAGCATTTTGCCGTACAAACTAAATTACACAATTCGATAACAATAATTAATAAATAAATTGATTGAAAAACTTCATTGGTAAAATTAATTTCAATTCAATGTAAGCCGACTTGAAACCCTTATAAGTGGAATTGGTACGCTCAATATGTGTAGGAAAATTTGTTTTTAAATGTATGTTGCTAAACCATATTTAGTTTGTAACGTGTAAGCCTATCAAGTTGGTACCGGTTGGCGTGGCCCAACAATCAGGTAAATGTGACTCCCATTACCGACGCCTAAAGACTACCTCCTTGAAAAAGTATTAAAAGTAATCGTTCAAAAAGTGTTAAAGAGAAAGCTTATTTCGATGACACAAGGGCAAGGTATATTATACAGCATACACAAGAGGGGTCGCGCTCTCTTTTTTACGCACCTTTTACAACGTAAATCCTTAGCCATAGCGACGTTTCCTTGATTAAAATGTCTTGACTGTTGACATCCTTCCAGTTTGACGTAAAGAAGAGTAAAAATGATGCTACTCTACACGAAGGTCATTTCCTATGAACCGTGCTCTCGAGACATGCACTCTTCGCGCATGTTTCATAGCGTTACAGGCACCGCCGCGCCATCTGTCGACTATATCGATCAGATATGTTTTGATGATGTTTGCCTTCTTTATTATAATATTTGTCTTCAACAGGGTAAGTAATATTTATGGCGAAAGTTTGGGAGCTCAACCCCCCCCCCCCTCCCCGCCGCCCCACCCTTCCAGAGCCCGTCGTCGCCTGTACCCTAATAATATTAGCGCGTATAACAGACTAATAACGATTACTTTGATTTGTTTCTCTAGTCTATAGACAAACTCAATAACTGTTCTTGAGATTATTTCTAATAAACTCTTTCTTCGTTGTATTTTTAACACGTGCAACAGGTCAAATTAACAAAATTATATGGTTTATGATGCTTATTATCAGATCTGTTTTTTTGTGAAATGACGTATTAATGAAATAATGAAATACTTAATGTAGTTTATTGTTGTTTCTGCATCTATGTAATTAGATTTATTTAGTTGTCCTCCTTTGTAAATCAGTTTTTATAACTGAATAGGATAGACGTTAAATAAATAATAAAAAAAAAAAAAAAAAAGATACTGTTACAGGTTATCAGTCCTAAACTGTGCAGCGTTCTCATAGCGCTCCACCCAATCAACTATAACCAAGTAACCACCACGACGATATACGGCGACACGGACATCAATATCCTAAAATGTTTTCGTACGGGTTTACCCATAAACGAGATATACGATGAGAATTCAATTTCATTAAAGTGTAATCAGTATATTATCCCGTAGAAGTGTTGCATTCAAATGTGTTTACTGTTTTATTGGCGACTAAATACAAAATATCAAAACGATTTAACGCATTCCCCAAGGCAAATGCATTTTAATCTAAAATTAGAACTTGTCAGCATGAATATATTTGGCAAATTGAAACGTCATTGACATTGTTGGTGGTTTCTATTCTGGCATCGTGTGCATAAATAAAATAATAATAAAAATCAACCGCAAGTTCAGTCATGGTAGATTATTTTCATATGTAATTCTTGGCTGAAGCAAGTTTTAATGTTCTACTTCTCTTTCTCGCTTCGAGTAATATAAAACCATTGCTCAATGTTTAGCTCGACAATTCCCAAACGGTTGCACCTAGATTTAGAAAATAAACAATATAATGAGTAAGAACGTATAACTGAAGTCTTGTGTTGTCAAATGTTTGATACATCGACGTGGTTCTAAAACTGTTCATTGTATAAAATATGTGACAGTTTTGTATTAATTTGTTTTAAAGTTATAAGCGCACACTTAAGGGAGTTAAAATCAATGATTCAAAAGCTCAGTCAGACATAACTATTTTAGCGACTTCCGGCGATTTTCTACATTCCTTTAAGCATTTGATGACAATATCTATATCATGGACTAGGTACAAAAGCTCGCAATTTGCGGCAAATGTCGAGAATCTAGTGCTTCCTCCATGCAGGTTAGGTTAGGTTAGTTTGAGCACTCTCCCAACGTCTCCCAGGGCAAGTGTGCCCGTAGCAACCGGGATTACCAGTCCTGGGGTTAGGGGGATGGGGGATGGAGGGGGGTCGAGCATGAAAGTTTGTAAAGTTTTTATTTTTACGTATATTTTGACCTAATTTTTTTAAAAGAATAAGGCGAACAAGGATCAGTGAATAATGGCTATGGTTAAAAATTCTATTCATTGCAGATTCCGGTCTGTCCACTCAATTATAGGGATTTCCAAAGTGTAACGTTTAGATTAGGATCTGTTTTATTTTATTGTTCTTCGGGGCACCAGCGCTTATCACACGGTCCCATGGCATTTATGTCGCTTGGCCTTTGTTGGTATTTTGTTTATTTCGTACTTTACGTAAGAGTGATATTCACCACGCAAAACATAACGGTTCAAATTTGTCCGTTCCTATAATAAAAACGCCGAATGAAATAATAATTTTCTAAAGAGTATTTTCAGCTACCGATTATAATAGAACAAATAATATATCGCAGAACAATGATTAAAGCAGTGGACATTTTAAGTGTATCAGCTTGTCTCATTTATCAAAACATCGCATTTTGCAATAGTCTTTTAGCTTCATGCAGTACCCTGTATCAAACGCAGAACTCAAAGACAGTCAATGCTGTATACTCGGTGATTGTTTATCTTTCATGTTGTATCTGGTGACAATCAATCTTTCATGTTGTATCTGGTGACAATCAATCTTTCATGTTGTATCTGGTGACAATCAATCTTTCATGTTGTATCTGGTGACAATCAATCTTTCATGTTGTATCTGGTGACAAGTTAGTCTTTCCATGTTGTTCTCGGTGACTGTCAATCTCTAAAGCTACAGCGTAAAGAGCGAGACTTTCATTCGAGGGGTCCCGAAATCGATACTCGCTATCGGCAATCCTGACTGATGGTTTTTCTAATGTTCTTTTCTGTCTGCGAATGCAAGGGTCAAGTAGTAGTCTAGTCCTTGGGCATGTCCTTTACAACTGCCTCAACTCCAAAATACCTAGTAAGGCAAATGAAGACATCATGAATTGCACATTGTGCAGGTTTTACACAATGCATTTAAATCCTGTGTCAATGATTTACTATTTGCCCCCCCCCCCCCCCCGATAATGGCATCCCATATTCTTTCAACACGGTATATATACACAATAGTTCAAGATGCACAGTATTTTGTAACTAATTTTCGCTTGCTTTAAAATCACAGCGTTGATTTTCTGTGATGGTGATTTAAACTTGGGAACTTGGGAATTATACGAATAAGAATTGTAAGAATTCACATCGTATTCCAGTAAAATAGAGAGAGAGATTTCAAACGAATGATTGTAAAAACAACTTTCAAATAATGTTCCCCGTAGTTATTTTACGGAATTCCAATAAAAATAATTTGATATCATTATCACCGTATCACGTTGGCCTGACATTGAACTCCAAATTTATTCCTAGAGTTCGCTAAAAGCATCACACGAATTTATTGACGCCTATAACTCTGATATTGAAGTAACATCACTGTGCAAAATATATCTCGTTACATAACAACTATTCAATGCCCATGAAATCGATATCGTAGATTTGAATGTGCATGGAAAGTTTGGTTGCTTGATAGTATTATTCGATTGAAAAAACACAGGTTTTAGAATTCTTTATTCGACCATATTGGCATTAAAACAAACCGTTGCCATGTAGTAGCCAGGGAATAATGTCACACGATTTCAGATTAAAGTATTTACTTTTAATTTTACAGAATCAAGTTCGATTGCATTCTGCATTTATGTTGTTCTTGAAATGACGATGTATTGACACGGCCTAAAAGATGGATTACTTCCATTCCATAAAAGACACAACGTTGCTATATCTTGCAGAAAGTAGGAGTGTTGCCCCGGGTGTAGACGAATCAGTCCAATCGGCTGCCAGACCCCCCTTCCCACAACCAACACAGGGACTATAATATATAGTGCCGTTGCACAATACATCAACTTTGCTAGAACAATAGTTTACGTTTAGTGATATAAATCAGTCATTATACATCATACTACAATAGTAGTGCAGCATTAATGACTTTAAACGCACCGGTATTCCCACCTACTGCGATGAGTGCAATAAAATGCATTTATCTTCGTTTGAACCGTTTGAACAGGCCAAAGATGGATGTGAGCCGCCTGTCGACGACGCTGTTATATATTTCACCGGGCACAATCACCAGGGAAAACTCCACAGCAAAACCGTATTAAATAGCCCCCTTTTTATGCCTAGGGACAAGAACTTTGAGCATGGTATTATTTTGCATTCGTGACCGGTTGGTATGACATATGAACTGTACACACAAACGATAGGTAACGTTACAATTACATGCTACGTTTAAGTAAAATGCCATGATATGATAAATATACTATAAACATATAAAGATATGATTTAATCAAGGATAATTTTTCTAATTATATAAAAATGGTTTTGTCAGGCACATTGCCGCGTCGATTAAAGTTAAATATATTATGTGAAAGTTATTTTCCGAGCCACGAAAGCCTCACATTTGTAAATATAATTAAGTATATGCTGTGTCCAAGTATGGCCAGAGGAAAGAATAGTGGACTGTAATAAACTTAGAGTAAAACAATTGCCGACACTTACTTGGTTTCAGCTGGCAAGGTGATGAGAAGACAGCGTAATGTTGTAAGTCTGTACGTCAGATGGAAAGAAATGAAAAGAAAGAGTCACGACTAGGAAGGAGAAGAATAGAGAACGTAGAGAAAACGAAGAGAAACTCAATGAAGAAAATGAAGATGACGCTGCCGGGAGTCGAGCGCTGCATGTGTATAGTTGTCTGGGAGAGAGCTAGCCACTTGGGTAGGAGGAGAGAATGCACATTTGCACTCTAGCTACCAGATAGAGCTGTCACATCGGGCTGAACTGAGTCAATGTAGAAGACAGACAGACAACTATAAGGAGTTAAGAGGGGTGTATTGAAGCTGATAAGAACTGGGTTGCAGATGATCCGAGGGAAATGATCGACGAGTAACACGAAAACAAAAACAAACGAATTGTCGAGAACAATAACTGTAATTTATACATGGATCTCCGCACAGACATATCTATGTAAACAGATTTATTATTAAAAAGTGTATATTGCATTTCAACATAAATCAATCGTTTTGATTAGTTTTCCATCACGAATTAATCAACTATGACACTTATTTTGTTGTTATAAAAAAGTACGTATCATCATATCATAAAGCCATGTCATTATACATTTTTCCACATCAAAATTAACATAAGTTGACACCAACCCATTAATACAGAAATTCATTCGCATTGCTAATTACCGACAGTGTTGGCTCGGGCGCTAAGCGCTCGACTCTGATTCGGGAGGTCCCGGGTTCGAATCCCGTTGAGACCGGCAATCCTGACTGAAGGTTTTTTCCGAGGTTTTCCTCAGTCAAAAAGGGCTCAAGGGATTGAGTCCTCTTAAACAGCCCTCGGACATCCCTTCACAATTTCCTATCCGCTACATATACCTATAGTTCACCTAAAGAGGGGCTAATTGCATCCTATAACAGGTTTCCCACGATAAAAATTTAAAATTTTGTCATTGCTAGGTTTTCTAAAAAAATGTTACTCGATCCATTTAGGGCAGTTTATCAACTTATATAAAACCATTTGAGGATAATCATGATAGTTCGATATTTAGTAATAAAGAATCCTTCACGATCTTAATCGGCAGCGGTTGTTAATAGAGTGTATTGCGGCGGGACACATAATATACGATTCCAAGCGACAAGGAGTTTTATGTAGAAAGCTCATGCTAGAAATCCTTCAGATATGTCAGGGTAACAACTGTTTTAAAACTTTTTAGTTTGGATTAGCTCATTCCTCACAGCGCACTAAAATGGAGTAGAGAAATGAATTGCTATATATCCCCCAGATTGTAGCTCGGTAACATAGTTAGAAGGTACTGACATATTGAGATCATCTCACACCAGACATGTTTCCTCTCTCGAGGAGGGGAAAAAATGCAATCAAAAGATGTAACATTTTGGAATGGGATGCAATTTGCAACGCGATTCTCTAGTGACCAATACCCCACGTGATAAGCATCATGTTCGTTGTAGGCTCTTAAGACTCTCGTCAATCAAGCTCCCGTCCACAGGATTCCACATATCGGGTTATTTGATTTCAATTCCCACCTTCCTACCCACCTATACCGGGAACTTCCTTCCGACTTATACTTCCCCAACCCCACATGTGTGACATACCAGGAATAAATTTGCATTACGTCACACATTTCAAATTTCAACTGTGATTCTGAATACTAAGTACAGGGGTAACCCACACATGTAAACATTACACCATCCATACATTTCAGTACGTCGGGATTGAGGTGGGCGTAGCTGTCGTCACTAAATTATCAATGGAGGGCTCCTAATGATGAACGGTAATGCAATCACCGAAGTTTCCGACCGTCAAGTCGCGACTTGGCCATTGGTGAACATGGATTTAATAAACTGAGAGGCGTTGAGAATATCAAAAACTCGACAAATCAGATCAGCCCCTCCCCCATTCTCAAACCAAGTCTTAAGGATGCAAGTCGAATTATTAAGCGAACTTATGCGATGCAAGTAACAGGACGTTCAGAGCTATGAATACATCTAGCTTTTCTCCGACCTTGAGTATGGTTATTATATTTATACTTGGGCATAATTGCATGGTTATACGTTCATCATTTAAATGTAATCAATGGGAGTGATGCTAATTCGTTTAGTACGCCTCTGCAATTATGCTGCTAAGCTAATACGCATTGCTTAAGCAATTGCAGACCATGCCGGCGCTCAATATTCGAATGTCCTCCCATTTATTGAAACCACATATCCATCCATAACCTAGTTACATAGTAATGCAGAGCGAGCATAACGATTATTATAGGCCTATATTTTTCTTGAATACGTTGGTTATTTTGAATTTGGTCCAAACAAACAAATGTGAGTTCTGAGTGCTGTGTAATGTCGAAGATGAGGCAATATTCAGCAAAGCAGTGCCTTAACATTGCTCAACAGTGCAGTGTACTACAGTGCGTCATCACTGCAAAGCTGTGTAGTGTAGTGCAATGCCTCAACATTGCAAAGCAGTGCAGTGTAGTGCAGTGCCTCATCACTGCTAAGCAGTGCAGTGTAGTGAGTGCCTCATCACTGCTAAGCAGTCGTGCAGTGCAGTGTAGTGCAGTGCTTCATGATCGACATGACTCTGCAGCCTTAGGATCATTCAGAACGCATCTACGGGTCGCGAAAGACTACACAATCTCAAATTGATAATTTGTTTAAAATAGTAAAATAACAATAATACCAAACGTAGTAGTTACACTTTTTCATTATTTTGCTTATTGGTAATGGATGAAATTATGAATTTTTTACTTAAATATAGCTAATCAATTACATTGTCATTGTGTTATTGTTCTTGACCTAACGATTATACACGCAAAGAAAGTCTCCATTGACGTAGGCAGATAAGCAAAAACACATTTCGAGTGTTTAAGGCTATTGTTATCACCCTAGGATCAAAACCTTAAAAGTATATGAAAGTTGTCTAAAAAAAATCCGGGCTGCACATCTAGTGCAAAATTAAATTTTGATAATCGTTTTTCTGGATATAGTTTCTTAACACCTTTAGCTTCCACCTCAATATAAGAAAAAATAGATTGCTGAAATAACAGTTAGTGAACGATTTTTTGTCAGACGGTATAAAACTCGAAAAAACTCCTATTTGTACAGTTTGACAAAACAATACGTGCACCAACTCTTGTTATAGAAATCCATTTTTCATTTGACTTAGGTGGAAGCTAGAAGTGTTTAGAAACTACATCCTGAAAACCGATTCTCAAAATTTAATTTTGTACTAGATGTACAGGCTACACTATTGCCAAAAAAGCGACATATTGGCAAATAGTGCGGAAGAAAAATACAAACAATTTTTTTTCTCTTATGTGGATATGGCACTCTTTCATTCAGAAAAATTTTCAGACATGTTTCTTCAACTTTCAAATTATCGGCCAGAGGTGGATACAAAAGCCTTAATGATTAGATTTATTTGATAATATTAGTTGATATCAAGAGGTGATATTTTTATTCAATTTACACTTTACCTTCAAACTTGTTCGATGCCAACCACGGCCCCTAAAAGACGTAATTGGAAAAAGAAGCCAATGTAATGTTGTGACCTCCTACTTCTCAACATCTACTAGAAACTGCGGTAGTAACATTTTCAGTGCATCAGTTGGTAATGAGTTGTGAGTAATTCTATTAGATATTACAAACCCATACACATTTCGAGAGAAGCAGCTTACTGCAGACATGATTTCAACTTGGAAAACAAAGTTGACTCGCCATATTAGTCTGGGTTGAGATTGAAGATTGAACGTTATTGCCAGCTACATTATTAATGAATTTTGTTTGCTTTTTGCAAACAATACCATACAACTTATGTGATAAGGAGAAATGTAATATAGTATAAAAGCTATTTCTTATAGAACGATTTGTAAAGTAGAAAAATAAGACAAGATCAGAAACTTTATTTTTTTAGGTTTTGTTTCAACTTGGCCGTTCGATTTTAGATGGTCATTTTATCAATGTATGTCAATTAAATCAATTTTATGTAGCATTTAATTTATTCACTTAAATAATGGGATTCTTACATCTTCAGCTAATATTACTGTATGAATATGCTTGTAGGATAATTTTTTAATATATGACAACGCTCTTGATTTTAATCTACAAACAATGCTTCTACATTAAGATTTAGTAGATATAAAATTGGATTTTGATTTGCGTGTCTATATATTTTCTACTATATGACACTGGTGGCTCATTCGCCATCCGTCACCACGGATTTGAGTGTTGTTAAATACAGATTTGGACATTTCCGCATAACTATCCCCATAAACTTTACCTGTAATTTGGCAACTGATATGGACCAGAATTCTTCGTGATTAGGTTTTCCACTCAAATAAAATATTCTTTAACAATAATAACAAAGGAACAATAAATTGCAACCCCCCTTAAGTCAGATACAAATGACTGCTTGCTACTACAACAATGTTCAACTCTATTATTAGTGATGTGTGTGTACCAGAAATTTCAGGCGAGTCGTGAATTTGGGGGCCGTTCCGATCGTCAAAATAATTATATTTTGGGGGATGGTGGAGGTGCCGGTCCAGGCAATTTTTAATTTATAGCCTAGGAATTGCTGGACATAATGCCATTCAATGAAAATCCTGTCAAAAAAGTGAATCGGGATACAATTATAATGTTTGATTCTTCACGAGTAAATTTAGTTGCTTCATTTAACATGCAGTATTATAACGGCCGTCTGTGTCCTTCCCGACCCGACTCGAAAACGCAAAGCAGTTAAGTACCCAAACCCGAGCCGACTGTATAGAATCTCTACTTGCACAGCCCTATCCTTTAATGAGTGGTATTTAATATTTCACATACACAAATTTGAGCTATCGGAGAAAAGTAGGATATTTGATAGCTATAGTGATAGTTTTGTATAGCGCATGCGATCTTACTAAGTTTGAATTATATCATCTGGGCCTATTTGGATATTTTAAGTTAAATATATTTGTAATGTTTTTGATTTCTGTAAGTTTTTCGAACGAATCTAAATCGCGAAGTAAACGCTCATGAAAATGTATTTAATTTTTCCTGCAGAGAGCTTCCTGCTTCCTCTATTTTCACAATTCGCTCCTTTTTATTACCATACATGCTTACGTTTAAGAGACTAAGGAATTGGACTCTCAATTTTAAAACACCATTCTGTTTGTTTTCGTTTTGTGAGTGCAGAAACTATTATACTCTTGCCGGTGCATACCTCGCTGTATGCTATACAACCAATGCTTCGCGCATGAGCAAACATTTGGGTTGGATAGTTGGGACGGAATGCCCCAGGGTTGCCAGGGTTGTATAAGGACTCAATCTCATCAGCCTTGCCTTATGACTGCTGAGTCTAAGGTGAGAGAGGTAGCGGACTTTGCCACGTTCAAGATAACAAGATTTCTCTACCTTGCGGGGGACCTACTCCTCTCAACCTTTGTTACGCAGATCAAATGCATTCCGTGGAAATACATTTATATTGTTGTTAGACGGCTGGTGTGGATTGCAGAGCTGCGTATAGACGTGTTGCTAGCTCCTTCGATGGCTGATGGTTGATGAGAGCTAGAAACCGGCTAGTCATCAGACGAAACTCTTTGCTTCTCCTACCCTTGTGCGGAGAGCGGAGAGTTGAAACTTTTCACATAATGCATCTCAAAAAGCACTTGAACAAAACTTTAATTTTGTTTTGTAATTTGCGGGAAACAGCGTCGTAATTGTTTCAGTTTTGTTCTGCATGTAATCACCGAGGCACTGACTAATGAATGTTTACAAGGATATGGCTTTCAAAATATACCAAGATGTCGGCATTTCATCTGAACCAGAGAAAAATACCGTGATGGAACGAAAGGTTTCCTTAACTTTCCCGTCTACCATGTTGCAATTTACTTTTGGCCCTTGTAAATCTGTGTAGTATTGACATTATTGCCACTATTTCCAGGGGGTAGGATTCTCAAGAAAGTGGCAACCTTAGTCCCATTTCGATCGATCTTGCCTTACAATACCCATATCCAAAGAATGAAATGTTCGCCTTCAGTTACAGCCGTCCACTCCTCAGATCTAGGCAGCTAAATGTAAAACCGAGAAGTGTGAAGTTGTTGAGTTAGTCCTCTAGAGTGTAAGCTACATTGCTATTCACCGCTGTGATCAATGCACACCGTGCTGGCGTACACCACCTAGGGCGGACGAGTTGGTTCGTTCGGTCAGTTGTGCGCTCAGTTGGACTCGGGGTCCCGGGAGATGCCAGACAGGTTACCAATAACAAAACCTCATGTAACGGAATATTTTCATTGGTCGTAATCAAAAGAGGAGAATACTTCAGACAAACAACGTTGATATGGGAATTGCTATTGTTACCGACCTATTGGTCTGTGAAAATCATGCACGATAAATCGCGATGGTGACATTTTGCAAAAACTAACAGTTGACAACAATTCAAATGCTGTAATTAACGGTGCTGTGAATTATTTTACTAACGTCATTATATATTCTTCAACTTTTCGTTGATTCAACTCAAATGTGAGGGTTCGAAAAAACTACGGTAACTTTCATTTTCGTACTCACATTTTCTACGAATCAACCAACGTAGACATGGCTTTAAAATTAAATGATAGAGATCCTTTCCGACGTTTTAAATGAGGCTCAACGAATATTTAAATTTAACACAAAGAGAAAGTGCCAATTAATACTAGCAAGCAAGAGTGGAAATTCCGTTTGATCTAATTGCTTACAAAAATAATTATCTACAATCACCAGTCAGTGAAGTTATGAATTAAAGTTTTTGAAAAACAAACGCCGTCATAATAACTCTATCAATAGGGAGTGTTTCCGATAAACCAAATCGAGAAGAAGAACACGTAATGTTCGGCATTTCAAGATATCAATTTTTAGAAATAAATAAGTCTCGTGTATAATCTCGCCAATTATTCGTGAAGTAGCAAGTTTTAGATCTCTTGGTCCGTTAAAAAAAGTTGATTGGTTGACTCAATATAAAACGATTTGTACAAAAGCACATGTATAGAAGTACCAAAAATAGAAAGCGAAAATAATTAATCAATAGATTGTTGACGAAGAATAAAAAATAAAATCTCACCCAGCGTTGATCTCTTTTGGTGGCGGTGCCGGGTTCTAAAATATCATCATTTTAGTGAGGCTAGCCCCGTCCCTCTTAACCCCCGGGCCACTAAAAACATTCTGTATCATCCTTATTAAGAATCAGCTATACCTATTTGACCGATTTTGGGAACTTTTCCTGCGTCCAGTTGTCATCTGATTGATATGCAATTTTGTACGGTTGTCAAGCAAGGATGTAGTCACTTTTCTATAGTCAAAGCTATTACTAAACATTATTGCGAATTAGCTACAAATAAATTTCGAAATTTACAAATTTTGATGATTTTTCAAAAATCCTTTCATCCTAAAAATCAATTAAATTTTTATTTATAATTTGTTGTGATTTTTTTATGTCCCTCAAAAGAAGGTTCTATACAATTATATACGTGAGCATAACATCCATAATATGTTGAAAGTTTGGTATCAATTCTGTTGTTTACTGCCTTCAGGAAGTGCACGACCCTGAACAATCACTGATATTGCTGACTCATATGGATAATGACAACAAAAACGCAAGTCAAGCTGACGTCATGTTATGTTCTTATCGTGAGACGTGACACACGCCATGAATCAATGCTATTTAACATCTATAGTAGGCGTGATCCCCAGTCTCAAATACGTCCGTACAGACGCTAGCGTAGCAAATTGATGCGTCAATCTGACCTATTCAAGATGGCGATTTGGTGTTTCAATTTATGCTGGACATTATGTTTCTAGATTGTTTTGATATGGTTATAGCTTGTGCAGCATGGGAATGCACAAACAGAAACAATAAGAAGTTATTGCATAAGGGAATTTAGTAATCATTTGGTGTTAGTGGCTTATATGCTCACCTGTCAACCTGACAGCTATCTTGAAAAATATTTGGGCTACAAATCACTACAACCTAATTTAACATACAAACTGACTTATTCAAGATGACTTCTAATTGTTACGGCAGTGGACCAATGACTGGGGATCTAGCCTACTATAGATGCTAAATATCATTGATATGAATTGATTGACGGAAGAGTGGTGCATGGGGATAGGGGAGGTGCTCTCACAAATAAGTTGGAGATTCTATGCATGGCGTATTGACCTACACCGTATATTCCGAATACTCGCACAACATATCCTGACCCACACTGCAAAACATCGCGGTTCAAATCGACAAATAATACGAACGCATGGCGTCGAGATTAGCCTCGTAAACGGCATGATAATACATGTTTACTGAAATATTAGTCTGTCTAGTGTCAGGTTCGCATCCAATGGCGCTCTCGTCTGTGGAGTGTAATGAGAATCCTATGTAATGACCGGTAATAGTGCTTACATGTTGGACGACAATTAGGGTTAAATATGGGCGTATGTGGTTGTCTCGAATGCCAGCCATACTATTTGTAACACATCCACTATACAACGGACAACATGGAAATAATATCTAGCACATTTGTTATGGCTGTATGGAGGTTCAATTTGAACGTCGAGGGAATGTAGTTTGATAGCGTCACGCAAGCGTTTGGGAGTCGGAAAATAGTTGTTGGAAGTCTAGCATAGTTGTAATGATGTTTGAGCCTCAGAATATATAATAAAGCTCGTGTAAACTAGGGTTGTAGATGGATTTGCGTGATCTCGAATAGCACCCAAGTTTAATCGACGAGAAAAGTATCTTGTTATAAGATTATCTTGTGGCAATTACGTATCAATAATTATATTAGAAATATATCAAATTCCACCCCGCCTGAAATAATTCAGTTAGAAACATGAAACATTTGTCTGAATGATTAAATGGTACGCTCATTTATTTTGTTCTCAAGTTCACTGGTAGCCATTTTTAATACAAAATTTTGACGTTAAAAATGTTTCTACTTCCAACTTTCCCGTTGTGAGTGAATTAACTTTTTTCTGAAAACGAAATTGGCTAAACCCAGTTAACAATCAAATCTGACTTGACCACGTGATAGTAAGCACCTCTTTAAATATACCGAGGGAGGGCGTCACTTCGAATTGTGGTACCAATTTTTTAGGGGTCATTTTGTTTTTGGATGTGTGATCATTAAAACCGTTGAGTGAGTCACTCAACGTTAAAACGCTTCGTCGGTACTCTATAAAATGTACATAGCTCGTGACACAGTTGACCGATTTTATTTTTTCTTATATCGAATTGTAAGTAATTTACTATTGTATACAATCAATTTATAAAATCGTATGATTTCATTGTTAAAAAATGCAAACATAAAAAATGGTGTAAATAATTTTATGAAAGTGTGATTCAAGCATAAGTTTATATATTTTTTTTGGTCAGTAACATGAGCTTTGTTTTTATACATTATAAGGATTAATAAAACTTATTCATAATCTACAGTAATAATAAATACGATTTATTGAACGTTTTAGTACATTTGCGTTGAAGGATGAGCATTTTCATTGGAATAAACGCTATTAATTTAAATTAATAAATTAAAATAAAATAAATAAATTTAACAATGATTTTAGTACAACTTCCTTTCGTCATTGTTAGCATAGAATTACATTTTGAAAGTAGTTCCAACTTCCAACCAAAAATACAAGCAAATGGTAAAGTAAATGATACTAACAATGAGTTTTGAAGATATTTTACACGGGTTTCAGTTTTAAAAGTGGAAAAAGTGGAAAAGTGCCTATTTCACGTGCCAACTTTATTTCATTGCACCTATATTCTTGGAAAGTATAATTTAAGAGATTTTTAAGGTCCTCTGAAAATTAAATCTAAATCGGAGCAGTCGTTGGTCCTGGAAAGCAAAGAAATTTAAACAATCGTGTTCAAAATAATAAAAAAGTTCGAGATAATGGTGCAACAATAGTTCATAAGGGGGTACAAAAATAAAACTTTGTTAAAAGGAACTTTATGACCTACTGATCAATAATTGATATGGATAGATTGAAAATTGTACTCCATTTACTCACTGGAGGTCAAAAAGTTAAAATCTTTAAAAATTAATTTTACTGTAAAATAATATTTTTGGGATCTGTTGCTCCTCGTTAATGGAGATTATGTTTTATAATTATTATTTAAAATATAAATACTGTAAATACAAAAAATTATATTGAGGTCAGTAAAGGTCGAATAGTTCAAATCGCGATTTCATCATAAATCGTCAAAATGTTGATCAAATATAATTTTTTTCAAATACATTTTTCGTTTGTACTTATATGGTTGGTTAGTGGTAATAAGGTTTACATTTCCGGTTACAATTTTGTCAAAGGACTAATTCATTTTTTTAAAACTTTTTTTTAAATTTTAAAATTTAAAATTACAAATAATGTTATCTTAAAACACATTGTGAGTATCATTATATTTGATATTTGCTTGCATTTTTGTTTGGAACTACTTTCAAAATGTAATTCTATGCATGCTAACAATGACGAAATGAAGTTGTACTAAAATCATTGTTAAACAGCTTTCAATCCAACGACAATGCTCATTCTTTAACGCTTGTTTACTAACACGTTTTTAATTCGTTTTTTATTACTGAAGTTTATGAATAAGTTTTATTAATTTTAATAACGTAAAAAAACAAAGTGCTTACCGACCCAAAAAAGTATAGACTTATTCTTGAATCACATTTTCATAAAATTATTTACACCATATTTTCCTTGTTTGCATTTTTTAACAATGAAATCATACTATTAGTAGGAAAATTGATTGTACACAATAGTTAGAACATACAATTACCTACAAATCGGTATAAGAAGTAATAAAATCGGTCAAATGTGTCACGAGCTATGTACATTTATAGAGTAGCGACGAAGCGTTTTAATGATCGCACATCCCAAAAACAAAATGGCCACTAAAAAAAATTATATCACAATTCGAAGTAACTCCCTCCCTCGGTATGTTTACAAAAGGTGCATACTACCACGTGGTCAAGCTAGATTTGAGATGTTAACAGGGTTGAGCCAATTTCGTTTAGGCTTACAGGAATTAGCTCTTGGGCTATAAGAAAAATTGTTGGATTCATTTTTAATCTAATATATTAGCAAATTTCCATTAAATTTGGACGAAATAAAAATTGAACAAAATAATTTGAAATAATTTTTTCAAGTGCTATAAACATTCACTTAACCAAAGATTGAGTCAACAAATAACTGATATTTACAACACCAAATACATAAGGGAATAAGTTATTTATTACTGTTAATTATATTTAAGATAAATGAAGAAGTACGTGTGTGCGTGAGCAAGCATCTGGCACGTGGTACAAAGAATGTATCGATTGTAACAGTGGCACTGAATTCAGCGCAACATATTGCTCGATCAGATATATCCTAGGGGCTGGTTTTGCGCGGGCCTTATCACGTGTACGGAGATGCCATGGTGGCGCGTGAGGACAAAAAGATAATTAAACAGTTGAGTCAGGTAAAATTTAACGAGAGAAAAGCGCTAGTGAGATACAGTTTCCATTGTGCCCTCTGCCATGTGTAAGATAAGGTAGTCCAAAGAAATGTTGGATTGAGGAGCAAGGAACTAGAAAGCCACAGTGCACCGCTCTCTCGGCGCCATAATCGCAATCATAATTCATCCTTTGATCAGACGATATTTGTTTTGACCCTTGCTATAACTTAGATTCGAACCGGAATAATATTATTTATGTAGTTTTCCATGAAAACACTTGGGCGAATTCCACTGGCATAGTTCTGTCCCTGTGGGTGACATGTTATTTTCTAAAACTTCTCACTAACCCACTGTGTGTAATCAACCCTTTGAGGAACAGGGGTGGGGCTATCGAGATTATAGTGTATATACGCAATTTCTTCAGAGGAAGGTCAAAGTTTTATTATTCAAAGTGAAAAGAGGTTTGTAGGGAGAATTCACTCTACCTTTGTCATGTATTGTAATCAAATCCCAATAGGGCTATTTTCTTAAGGCTAAAAAGGTTTGCTTTTTGCCTTTTACTCTACTTTCGAGTTCTTTGAAAAATTGAAATGGCAAACGTTGTGTTTCTATTCTACACCACCGAATGAATTACCTGTAGGTTGCGAGGACGTGGAGTGGGGAGGGGGGGCAAGAGAGACTGGGGCGCGTTAGAAGGTCCTCAAGGGTTCTTGTTAAGACTGAATAACAGAAATCCAAACTTGTGCAGGCAGTCATGCAAACAACCAGTCAACTACGTAATGTCGCTGATTACTTTAGCCACATCTTGCTATTCACCCCCGAGATCTACTCAAGGAACCCATTCATTTAGGCTTCTGGGTGGGTGCTGGGTTTACTTGGGTGAATGTTCCATTCATCTTGACCCCCTCATTGGCGAAATTGAATCTTGCTTGAGGAAGAGGACGATGAGGGAAGAGGTGGAGGGAGAAGAGACGGATTATCTAACGGCGACGCCGACTTAAGTATTCCACCCGGACGAATGAGCGCGAATCGTGTCACTAAACTGTTAATGACACTCGCAAGGTTCGGCATGGCCCTCACGTCCCTTCTCTTCCACGGGCCAACATCAAGCAAAAGCTCTATCACGTCATAAATCTGAAGCAACACCGGGAAGCTGCAAGGATTTACTCCTCCTGACATCGATCTTGGGCAGGATCATAAGGCAAGCCGGTGCCTTTACCTACGTCGTACCACAGAGGGACGTGTGCAGGCGCCGATACATCAGTCTGGCTTTAAATCCCATCTTCGCGCGCTAAGGTCAACGGGGGTTGGCCGCATCCAGTCAGAGTAGGGTCTCAAGCTTATGGCACCAACAGATCCTACTATGTATATATGCATCCTGTAAACATGTTGCTCCAAATCTCCTCCTCAGAAATAAAAGGAAACAAAGGAATGGATTCTAATAAATTCTCTTTGGTTTCTTTTGCAATTCCTACATAATAATTGGGTCTTAGGGATGCTGGAAGTCACAGCCCTAGGGGTTTGAGATGTCTTCTATATCGCTCCCTTACCGGCAGGGTGTCACATGGTACTAGGACGATCCCATGCTGTTTGCTAAACATAATTATAAGCCGAGGCTATCTAGTGTTGATTCTTTAATCTCGCCGAATATTTATTTATTCAACGCCGAGAACGCGCTCCCCCCAGTCCCAGACCCAGACCGGACTCGTATTTCAAACTGTCACACCCCTGGTGTGTTCCTCATAGGAATACTCGCCGGCAAATGAGCTTTTTAAGCCCTTTGCATTGACCAGGAGTTAATTTAAATGTACACCAGTTGATGGAAAGGGGGGATCTTACCGCAGCCACATGACACCCACGAGTAATTCCCATCATTCTATTTTTCCTCTCTCTAGAATTATATTTTAGGGTTAGCTTTTTATTCCAGCAGACTGATTGCACCAATAAATTTGTTTTATTAAAGGACGAACAGTGGTTTGGCTCGAAACCATAATTGCATAGTAATCGTAGTGTATTGATCAAACCAGTTATAAATGGCAGATATCTTTGCAAAAAATACACATGAAGCAAACAAAATCGTGGTTTATACTTCAGTTTGAATAATATTAAATCTATAATGTTTGAATCACAACCTGATCCTTGCGGTGATGTATGATAAATGCTCGTAATATCTGGTTCGTGCACGGTAAAGCATTGCCCACAATGATTCTGGTCTCTTTTCAAATGAATAAATGCAACGTCACAAAACATTTGTCTACATTTTCCTCAGTTTAACAGTAAATTACGTGCCAAGTACGCTACAAATGGATTTATCACGAAAACTCTATCTTATCTTTCAATACAGAAGAAGCAAATAACAAGAGGTATAGTTCTCTCGAACATAAACACCGACTCTATCTTACTTTGCAAACTTTACACGCCACTGTGAAATCCTCTCAACAAAGTAATATGATTGATTCGAAGCTGATTAAATACGTGGTGGTTTGTTGCAAGCGGCGGCTCGATCTCTACTTTACAAGCAGTTCAATGCGCCCGGGGTCTCATCATGGATAGCCGATACCGTATACCGTGCAACACAATGCACTGTATATGGTGATGGGGAGTTCGTGCATGGCTACAGTGATCTTTACATCTCAACTTATATTCAGAGTTTTCGATAAGTTTGTCTTTAGCAAGTTCTTTGAAGTGTTTTTTTATTTTTTATTTTTTATTTTCTTATCGTATTTTAAGTAGTATTTTTTTGTATTAAATTATGAATTATTATTATTGTTATAGTCATTTGATTGGCGTATTTTTATTGTTATCATTATCATTATTATCATTTATCGGACGCACATAACATATTTTTATTATTTTTATTCACATACACCTCGGTACATACCGGAACAAGTAAATAAATCGCATTGCGGACTATTGTGTCAAGCATGCAATTCCTGCGACTATATACACAACATTCAAATACAAAACTTATCTAGCCTAAATTAATGATGTGCAGGTACCCAACATATCAGGTCTAGTCAGATATTTTGGGGTCGACCCAATAGTCAAAAGTAGAACTAGATTTTCGGGTAACAACAAATTTATTTTGGAGGCATGGTGGAGGTGCCGGTCCAGGATTCATATAATTCATTGGTGGAAATGCCGGTCCATGACAATTTTTAAAATGTAGCATACATTATTACTCAAAATAACATTTAATGAAAATCCATGTATTAGATAATTAATTAGGACGTAATTAAAATGGGGGCGCCTGAATAGCGCCGAATGGAATAACGCCGAATCGATCGTGTGTAGTGTACTTTTGACGTTAGTCGTAACCCAAAAATATAGACCACATATCCTGGATTAACGCCGAAACAGATTCGGCGTTAATCCACTGGAATAAAGCCGAAAAATATTCGTCTTTATTCAGATTTTCCCTATAGTAGAGGATGTATAGTCCATACCGAAAACATATATTTTGCCGTACGAGGCGGTTTAATAAGGCACTTTAATAATTAACTAGTCAAATGTAAGTGATGATTCGGCGTTATTCCGGTGGAATAGCGTCGAAAACGATTCGGCGTTATTCCGGTGGAATAGCGCCGAAAAAGATTCGTCGTTATTCCGGTGGAATAGCGCCGAAAAAGATTCGTCGTTATTCCGGTGGTATAGCGTCGAAAAAGGTATTTTTCGTCTTTCGTCTTTATTCAGATTTTCCCTATAGTAGAGGATGTATAGTCCATACCGAAAACTAATACTATTTAATTTAATAATTAACTAGTCAAATGTAAGTGATAATTCGTAATGATTCGTAGTTATTCCACCGGAATAACGCCGAATCGTTTTCGACGCTATTCCACCGGAATAACGACGAATCTTTTTCGGCGCTATTCCACCGGAAAACGACGAATCATTACGAATCATCACTTACATTTGACTAGTTAATTATTAAATTAAATAGTATTAGTTTTCGGTATGGACTATACATCCTCTACTATAGGGAAAATCTGAATAAAGACGAATATCTTTCGGCGTTAATCCAGGATATGTGGTCTATATTTTTGGGTTACGACTAACGTCGTAAGTACAGTACACACGATCGATTCGGCGTTATTCCATTCGGCGCTATTCAGCGCCCCCATTAAAATGTATGACTCTTCATTAGTAAAATTAATTATCTGAGTTTTTTGCATGCTTGCAGTAAATTTAAAAAAATCGTATTTAGAGTCTACCCACTCAGTCATATAATTGATTTTCAGTGGGAGACAGTAAACCAAAGCGACCAAGCCAACCCTGTAGGCTCCGACGCAATCGAAGAGTGAGCGATAACCAACCAAAGATAGATATTTTTTTTTAAATAGGAAATGTAGCAATCAGTGGTATGGACAGTTAGAACATGCATGCATGCATGCAGTATTATAACGGCAGTTATTTTTCTACCCGACCCGACCCGACCCGACCCGACCCGACCCGAAAACCCGAAGCAGTTGAATACCCGATCCCGACTAGACTATCTAAACCTTCACCCGCACACCCCTACTGAATATCATATAAAATAAACAACACAAAATCGCTTTATACCAAAATAATAAAATAGTATTTCGAGTTCACTCAGTCACACAACCGATTTTCAGTTGAGGCATTTAAAGAAAATTTAAAGCAGACCAAGCCTATCCCGATTGTTGCCAACACCATTGACTAGCAAACAATGATCAACTAGAGATAAATATTTTAAATAGGAAACACGGGCTAAACAAACTGAACACGATTCCACCCGCAAACAGCGCCTGAATCAACAAGGTTAGGTCGTAACATCCTTAGAATTTATGATGTGTCTCGTTGCTAGGACGGCTCCAAAGTCACCGTTTAGGCCTACAAATTTCTGAGACAAGAATTGATGAACTTAAGTCCACATCAGAAGATAAAAATCGTGAACCTACAGTGGGATTCGAACCCTAGACCTTCTGCATTGGAAACAGATACTAGCCACATATGATCAACGAACCACTTATATTAACAGTGGTTTGGACTATTTGGCATGTACGAATTGTAACCGCCGTCTGCATTTTAATGTGTATATATTAGATGTCCTGTTGTTGTTGATGCATTGTTGTAACTATTGTGTAGGTTGTGTGGAATAACTGCCGTGGCTGATACAATATTTAATATTGTAGTGAAATATTGTAGTGACTTTATCTTGTTTCCACATTTTCTTTATTTCTTGTTCCAAGTCAAAGTAGCGGCTTACTTTTCTGTCCCGCGTAGTTTCAATATTTTGCCTTTAGAATTCCCACATCGATTATAAATATTTGATTTTTGGTGTATCTTTTTAAAATAATATCAGACCTATTATGTTGTATTGTTTTATCTCTAATAACAGCCGTATCATAATATAGACTCCAATCATTTTTACCATTTTTAAATACCTTTTGAGGTTGGTACTTGTTGTATGGTAAACGGTGTTCTCCAGCAACACTTTTGCGATAAATTTTGGTGGATTATGTTGGCAACCTATTGATTATGTATATGAAAATAATCCTAATGAGCAAGAAGTTTACTCCCGATATTACAGTGTAGTCTGTGATCTATTGTTGTCATTGACTAATTGACACTTTCTACGGCTATTATCTAGAATTGTCATATCTAATTTTCCGGGCGCTTTTACAGCAAAGATTATTCGCTCTTGTCTTTAGTGATGTGCTTCTTAAAGTTTTTGTAATAATTATTTGATCCTAAATAGCTACGAAAAACTCAATTTTTTTCTCCAAACAACTCGTCTATTTGTAACCATTTACTAGATGCATCAGTATCTACATAATCAAATAAAATTTTGTGTGATGTTTCCCATGCATTATTTTAAGTTTCCACGTTTCTTATTTCATATCGTCACTTTTGAGATTGTCTAGAAACTATTCATCGTTATGCAGATCTAACGGTGTGAGGTCGGCTTGCACTACAGCTGTATGTAATCGCGACGTATCTTTACTATAAAAGTGTTCCAAATTCCAAATTGATTTGGTTTAATACGTGCGTTATTTTAATCATTAAGCTCATTCACCACGCTACCTAGGTAATGTCATCCGTTCGACCGCCGTTCAGTTAGTTTGTGTCCAGGTTAAAGTACCGAAATAATACATTTATTTTTTCCGTGCGTAATATTTATTTTGTAAATTTAGCCATGCACTAGGTTGCTCGTTCTTTTGTAACTCTCCACTTATTTTAAGTTTAGTTCATATACATCAATATATTATTTTGTTAAAATAATAAAATATATAAATTCCTAAGTGAAGCATTTAGATTTTTAATCCAATTATTTAATTTTAATTTTAATTTTTAGGCTTATTATTTTCAATGAAATATATCATTGCAATCCAAGGGGCCAGACTTCTGTTGCGATCTGTCAATCATCTAGTGTGCATCTCCTCTGATGTATAGAATGGTATTAACCGACTGAAACAAGAACGAGAAGCCTTCTCGAAAAAACAAACAATGTGTTCAACCCAGCGATAGACGCACTGAAGCCCAGAAATTATTCATTTATATCTACGATGGATAAAGCCACTAAAATCAATAGTAATGCCTCCTTATAGTGAATTTTCATCGCGAGCCCCCCCATCCCCCCCACCCCCATCATCATCTTCCTCCATCGCAGCTTGAGACACTCGGATCAGAGTCATGTATGGTGGGTGAGGAGGCTCGCAGATAAGCTATGGGTATGGCTATATCGTATCGTTGCAATACAAGGCAGGCGTCTCTTCTTCGAGTTCCGAGACGGCCGGGGCTGGCTGATTGCATCGTTTGCACAAAGCATTGCCGCGGTTGCTTTAATTTTTCGCTTCCTAGGCCGCCGGCTTTATAACATTTTGCCTGGCTTCATCCCATTTTTATGATTACATTACTTGTATTCTTTACAGACGTATGCTGCATTATATTTGAATTTGTTACTATAGGGAAAACACAAAAACCTCAGCGAATTGTGACGGTCAGTAATTTCATCACAATCCGAAATAGTTTTTAATTGTTATTGCTATTACTTTTTCAATGCAAATATTGGCGTACCATAAATATTTCGTATAAGAATAAAAAACATACAATTCATCTGTAAGCTAATCAAGAGTATTTAATCTTAGTTGGGTGAAGACAGTCTCAAGGTTTCCTCCAACATTCAACATTGCAGCAGCTTCATGAACACTACATTTCACGTGAAACTTTTTGTGTGCTACTCTTCAAACAAAATCATCTACAATACGATCAATGTCAATTTTCTCTGCTCTCCTATTTTCACATCGTCCAAAAACACATTTCACAAAACAAATATCGCTTATACAAACACTAACAATATAATACAGCCGAGAGGAATGAAAGCTTGGAAACTGATTTGAACGGTGGCGAGTGCATGGCGACCTCGATTGCAGACCCCCCCCCCTCCGTTTTCCTGATCTGTCGTATCACCATCCCTGATTGTCCAAGGCGAATGATAATAACTATCACTGCCTTTGACATTTCTTCACCAAACTTGCATAGATATTGTAATGTACTCAGCTACTTACAATTTAAAACCCAACAGAGAAATAAGTTTACGGTTTACCATCATTGTAATTGTAATAATTTTTTGTAAGAAACCCGTCCAGTATAATTTGTTCATTTTTAGTCGACTTACTAATTTACTATAGGTATAAGGTGTGACGCTGGATAAGAAGGTGTGTCCAAGGGTTATTTTAAAGGAGTAGTAAAATATAGCATTCGTATTTAGACTAAGGAAACATTCAGAACAAATTTACAGCATAATTTTAACGTTCGGAGCGACTTTCTAGGCTATGATATAGACAGTGACGACAAGAAAATATCTGCCAATGTTTCGTTGTAGAAAACATCGCTACGATCCAAGCATCGCGTGCTGTCGAACGCAACAAATATTAGTGTAACGAACACAAAGCTATTATAATGAACTAGACTAGCAACAGACTTATCACTACATTCAATATATAATTATAATTTGTATTACCTTTTAATATCAATGTTCGCATCACTGTCACTCTTGCTGTCACGCCAACACGAATTAAAACTGTCATTGTCATGATCATCGTCAGTTAAAGACTTGGCTTCGATTCCTATGAGGGAAAAACTATCGCTGAGCTTGCCCCAACTCAAATGCGCGCGCTCAGGTGTTGACGATTGCAGCTTGAACGGTTGGATATATCATTGACCAAATTTTGCATGAATGTGAATAGAGTTCCTTTATATTGATATCCACACTTGGTTGCCAAGAATTAGCAATACAAAATCAATGCAAGGGGTATATCCAATACGCGAAAAAAAATTGAAAATCGAAAACATGGATTTTAATTCTGGAAATTCCCACCAAACCGTTTATCTTACGAAAAAAACAAATGAAAGTGCGCGTTCACATTGATTTAAACGTTTATGTTCAGTATGAAAATTTGCGTTAAAAAAATCTGTACACTTATAATATAAATTATCGAAGTTCACCAAAATTGAGTAAAAAATGGAGGTTTCACGTTTAAAAAAAATTCAAAACCGATGAATTAATCTAAAAATAACGGGTCTTAGGATCCTTTAGTAATCTTTGTTAACGTTAGTCTTTTTGAATAGTAATAGATGTTGTGAACCTTACCTAAATAACCTGAAAACTGAGCGTTAAATCATTTACAGCTAAGATTACATACGTAATTATTAAAATTAATTGCAGAATATTTTGTAGTAACAGATGGTATAAATACAATGAAACATGACTTCAAAATAATTCAATAGAAAATTGGTGATGAAAATACTTGATACAAGTTTATTACTTACACTTAATAATTGATGGCCAAACGTCGCTTATTGTACGAATTGTGCATTTGAAACATGTGGACGTTTACCAAAATTGAAAGTGGTCTAGTCTTACGCTCCATATCAGCGTATGAAATTGGCACACTTAAATATAATTGTGTTGTCAAAACACTCATTATTAACACGTATTAATATGTGATATCTGAAAATTTACCATACAACTATCTCCTGCTCTATACTTCATTCCTTGCACTGATAATTCGCATCACACGGTTTCTGTTAATTATTCATTGTCTTTAACGTGAATTCTGAGGTTGTTCATAATGTAAATGTTCGAACAATTGAACGATGTAGTCACATGTTGGCAAAACCTCTTGATGATTACGGGATGTGTGATATCTGATAAAGAGCTTTACCCATACAACAGGCCTCCTGCTCTAGGTCACACTCGCGTTGCCTGCAATCTGCATACATTGTATACCGACGTCGATACCTCATTGTTACTTTAATGAGATCTGGCAGGTTGTTAAAAATGCAAAACGTACATGAGAAAAACTCGAAGCGTGTATTTGTACACTCGCTGGCTTTGCAAATAAGTCGTAGGCGTGCACGTCTACTTCCTCCGGTGTGCTAGCGCGCGCGACCTTCGCTCGTGCTCGGAAGACAGTAGAAGGCCGCAACCGTGACTCACCACGCACGCTGTGTCACGGTTATCTGCCCCGGCCCGGACGTTGGAGCTCCAGCAATGTTTAATTAGCTTTTAACTAATATTTTATCCTCAAGTGTAATTAGTGTTATGTTATCCTAAAGTGGATTATTGTTGAGGGCGAGACCTGGGGTATATCTTGCTCTGTAATATTTGCATAACTGATCTGTGAGCGGGCGAGTCGACGGTTGCGCCAAGCTCGCCCATGTGAACCCGAATGATAACCCAAATATCACACCAATCGTCCACAATGGCAATGAGCCAGAACGAAAAAGACAATGCTATTTAATGTTTATTATACAAGATTTTATCGGTAGCATATAAAAAGGCTCTTGCTAACTAATGCTTTTGTTCATTGAATATGTCTGGTTGACTCGGAAGCTTGGCTTTTCATGTGTGTACTAGACGAGAACTCGACAACGCTCCGCAACGGAAAGCTGCGGCAAAACCTGAGACAGTTAAACTGATTTTCAGAGACAACTTCTCTTGGCATATCATTAGCTGAGGGTGACGAGCGGGAACTCCTGCGAGCTAGTGAAGCATGGCGCTGGAGAGAACCCCTGTCAATGAAGATAGTAGCTACCTTATTGCGGGGGGGGGGGAAGCTAGGGGGACACACATAGGGATCGAAGGGTAAAGTCACCCCTACCCCGTGAAGGGAATTATTCCTCGCGAAAAAATATTCAAAATAAAGGGAAGTGTAGGTCTAAAATGCGCGAGTTGGAATCTATTGCATTTGAAAATAGCGAACGTCTCTGGATTGTCCCCCCTCCTCTCCCTCGCCTGTCTTCTAACCATGTTTTGTTATTATCCCTAAAGACCCATGTTGACGTATATTACTTGATTTGTCTCAAAGCCATACCCGCACCCACTGCGCTCTGCCTCCGCCCACTTTTATAGGACGTGTGGCAATTGTTGTTAAGAGGGAAAGCCCACACTGTTTGTAATCTATCACGATGTCAAAAGAATTTTTGCTCAGAAAGTACAAAACACAGATGCTCTCTGGTGACTCTAAATGTGAGATTGGCTGCAGTGTTATAAGAAGTTTAGTCATTAAATAGTTTGTGAACAACAAATTATTTTAAGTTGGTGTCGTGATTAATTTCCGCGCTCGCAGGCAGTCCATGCCCGTGACGACTGTCAGTATCCTATCCCTTTTGGCTCTGCTTGTTTATTTGGCAAGTTTCTGTTTGTGGAACTCCTGACAAACACTAGCCAATCGGTCAAACTAAGGCTGTTTGGGGATCAGGAAGTTTTGCACTTTGCACATTGTCTACATGATAAACTGGTGGCGGCTTTAGCATGCTTATGTAATAGGGCATCTCTCCACATTCCTCTACAACACATAAAGTGTGTTACGGAGTCGAGGACCGTGAAGAAGCAGCCAGCTGGTTGCATCAGCCAGGCGTTATGGTGCACGGGCTCGTCCATAAAGACTATCACCCAAGACGAATGCCCGGCACAAATCACTCCATTCTACCAAACCAAACCCAAACCAAATTACGCATCCGCTAACTCGGAAGTGACACTAGAGAGCAAACACCACGGGCGGAAGAGGGAGCCAAGTCTAGGCGAGATGGAAGTTGGAGGACTGAAAATCAAACCCAATAAACTTGGAGTAAACAAACAGTGATGGACCAGGTTGCAAACTTTATGATCCACATTCGCTTTACTTGAACGCGGCAAATACTAACCGTAGGTAAAAGCACTTAAGAAATAATTGAACTGGCTTTAAAGTTTTCCGCGTAGGCGAACACGATTTACAAGGACCAGACTTGGAACATGAGATATATAAACAGGGGATAGAGAAATAGATTACCAATAATTCTGGCTATACGTACTTGCCTGTTGCAGGAGCAATGTCAGTATTCTTATGCCTTCCCTGAGACGACATGCATACTTGACTACTTCCCCTTGTACCATTCAAGGGTAGGTACGGTGTTTCACGTTCTTTTATCGTAAGCCAATTACCCAATATCCATTTAGACATAATTATTTTGTAACTACAAAAACATACGTGAAATAAATTCATACATATGGTATGGAATGTTCATTTTACACATAGATAAGTAACTTCATATTTGCTTTAGTAAAAGTAAACTAATAAAGTGTTAGTTATTAAAAGCTGAATAACTGTTTCGTTGTGCATACATTCTACATGCTAATTAATGTAATACACCTCACGTAATTGTTCGGTTTTTTCTAATCGCTTGGGAATTCTGGTTTCAAGTTGTTGCCATTAGCATTCAAGTGTAGTGGATTCTGTCTTTGAGTCCGCAATTGCAATAATTGTGTTCAAAGTTTTGAATCTCATGCATCCGATTGATAGTTTAATGGAAGTAGGCAGGTCTAGTCACCGAGTGTCGGCATATGCGCGTTACTACTTCCAGATTGATGACTTCTTTTTCCTTGATGGGTCTTGCAAAGTTGGTGTAAAGTAATAATATATATAGACTAAAGGAGCAGATGGTTTTAACAAGTTGATAAATTACAACTTAATAACAAGATATATATGTACAAACTTACGGTATGTTTTTGGTTGTTATGATGTGAAAGAATTTAGCAAATTCATGTTTTGTAATTTTGTACACACTACAAATCAAAATTAAGTCCTCCAATTTTAGGGTCTCAGCCCGAACTTTAAAAACTGCTTAACAAAATTATTCGATAAATTTAGCTGGTTAATATACTCCACCTGGTACCAGAGGTATATATGTACAGGCTAGAGTAAATCATTAGTTGCTGTTATGCACACTTCCGTCTTTCCGGGCGATAGTAGTCTAGTGGTTAGAGTATACGAATAATGTCAGCTTTAAGTACCACCTGGTACCAGAGAGTTATTAGCAAGGAAAATAGAGAGTTTTCAAAGAGGTTAATGACAGTAGTTATTATGGAGCGTTGCAAAGTAGAAATGCTACAGCATCGAAAAGCAAAAATAACAACTCAGCAGTGTTAGGGCTCTATGGGGTTACTGTGGAATAATATAATGATCCCATGGGTCAAGAGACTCGCAAATGAGTTGGTACTTAAAGAAGAAAATGGAAAAGAGAGAAATTACACATTTTTAAAATAAAATAATTTAAAGGTGAAGCCGAATTAAAAATAAAGTAGGTATAACACAGAAGAAGAAGTGAACAACGATAGAATTCCGTCAATGGTATGGGTTAAAAAAAAGCTAGAAACAACGAATATGTGAAATTACTGTATGAAAAGCAGTGTGGTAGAGAGTTGTGTAGAAATAATGTCGGGATTGAAGCATGATCCCGATAATGAGAGTAATTACGTACATCGCATAATATCGGAGCGAAATAAATGAACCCCGCAACCGCACACTAACACTAGCCCCAGAGCAGATTGTAACTCAAGTTCTATGTGAAGTTACTATAACTAGCTATAGAGAATCGAAACTTAGTGCTCTTGATACGTGTTTCAACTTTGCTTGTTCGATGTAAAGTGACGATAAATAAAGAGAGGAGGGAAGTAATGCCAGCTATCGATACTTTACTTTTTCTAGATAGATAAAAACGAAGAGTAGATAAGGAACACAATCTTTTACACGCACTTAAATTGTAACTAGGGACAGTCTTGTTGCGAGCAGGTTCTACTACGTAAAAAGCCGGTGAGCCGTTTGTGATTTATTTCTAGAGAGACTAAGAATTTTTTTTGAAAATATATCGAATAAATGGTTACTAGTGCTGGTCCCGATATTTTTCACGGATCCTTTTCAAGATGTAAGGGTAACAGCATCATTTAGTTTTTATACATATTTTTTGTTTGTATACGTGTTATTTTAATTATTGAAACATTCACTTTCCTCTTTTCTGATGCGTTAGGATGACACATTTCTACAGAAGGAAGCTTTAAAACTTTACGAAGAACGTAAGTAATTTATGCTAATGGATTGTTTTCAAGACCGTATAAAACGGTCCACTAAATACTATTGAAATTCGGACGTTGTGAGGCCAAAAACGACAATAAATGTATAATATTTAATACCATTCAGCAATTAAACAATCGATCCCGACCCGGGTTCGAACACGGGTCTCCCACATTCCAGGTATGCGCCTTAGTCAACTAGACCACCAAGACGGAAACCTTATGATCTCTTAATTGTTTTAAAATATTAACAATTACACCTACGGGAGTGTGTCCCGATCTTCCCAATCGAGAAACTAAATGTATAGCCAACTAAAGACTGTTTCATTTTAATTTTGATTCGAATCCACGAGTCGATTGTTTGTAAAATAGAGGGATGTGGGCAGGAGCGACTGTTTGCTACAGGCCCTCGGTATCCTACAACTGCAAGGCCGACACAAGTGCAAGTACTCTAGTATACTTCGAGTGCGAGAGTCGAGTCTGCAAGTAGTACTTGTTACACGCACGCATCTCAACTCAACCGTAACTGAGCTTCTACTTGAAACTAATGCCTGACATACGTAGGCCTACTTCACATGTTTCTAGTGGTGCACAAGGCGCACGCCGACATTGCACTGATACGTATTGGGATGTAGGTAGACTGCTATGTATATTGCGGATTAAAATAATAGAAATATACTCGTGGAAGCTCGAGTAAACAATCATCACGGTGGGTAGACGTGTAGGACTCGGTGTCTGATAAAATATATTTAACCGGGCACTCGTAAACAAAAGTTAATGCGAAGCGTAATTATTATTATTTTATATGTACATGTTATATGCCTACTCCGGTGACAATATCAATACACTTTAATATAAACGCTAATAAGTTAAAATAAGTATAAGTTAGGGTCAATATAGTGTTAGTTAAATAGAAATACTTACTAAAAGCATTCGCACGCAGTAAATATATGGATATGTATATTCAAGTATAAAATAGTAGAGAAGGACAAGAATATGATTAATGGTTGTTATACTGTAGGCCTACGTACTTCCCCTGTAAAACGATAATGGATATTTAAACATATTGAAATATTGTTTACTTTAAGTCCTTCTCGTCTCTATAGAAGATTAGCTGTAGAGAAACATTGAAAAATCATTTGTTTCATTTTTCACAAAAACGTACTAATATAACCTTATAATAAACCAATATAAGTTATAAGTAAGCTATGAATTCTTCACGGTGTTTCTCTAGAAGTATAATGGGGGACGTATCGAGAACTAATGTTTGCTATTTGTACTTTACTTTTCAAGAGAAAATATGAATGGCAGATAAAAGATACCGTATCGAAAATGTTCGCTGTGCGTTTTCCGCCTGTCAGTACAGAAGGATATCAATGGAGGAGGAACGGAGGAAAAGTATTATGTAGGCCTAGGACAGAATGTAGGAATAATGTTAACTTTATGCGTACTTCGTCTGTCAGAAGACGGATATGGACGAACGAGTTGATATTAGATAACTATTGTGCTTCTATGCGAATTTATGTGTTGCAAATAATAAGAACGTTGTATCACAGAATAGAAACAACATTTGCTATTTCCACTTCATCTGTCACTATAACTAATCATTTGATGAATGGGTGCTGTATAGCGTAATGCATGCAATAATTCAAGTGTAAATCAAATGATATTGAATCGATGGGAGAGACGATAACTGATGAATAATGCATGCGAAAAATAGCTTGTTCGTAGGGGTGTCCGCTGTGGAAAACACATCAGGTTCAACCGGTGTGACCCTCTTCATGTGAATTAGTTGGGTAAATAGGGTATCAATTTAGTTGTGAAAGGTAAACACTAAATTCCATAGCATTCACATTACCGACTGAAGAAAACTGAAAAACTTTCAAAGTAGATTGATGGTGGTGGACCATGAGTTTCAAGCATTGCGCATGTGGTGCCTCTGTCGGTATGATGCATGCAATTCACATGTTTCATAAAACAAGCGGTTTATAACTTGAAGTTAGGTTGAAGAAGTTCAGTCTGTATTTTTCTCCACCGCTTCCGAGAGGTGGTGTACATAAAGGCTAGATCAGAGGAGTAATGTGCTTTTTACGGTCTTCACCTGAGATGAGGGAGACAGAAATATGTGAGTTATGAATCCATGTTAAAGCCGCCTAATATGAATCTTATTAACAGAGGGGTGTAAGAGAGGGATGTTCCGTGCGTGCATGTGACGTCATAAACGCTGTTTCCTGACATATTGCCGTGCATCAGAGATTACATAGAGCTGTCAGAGCACCGTACACGAAGGCATTGTTCAAGAGACAAACACATCAAGGTATAAATACGAAAATAGTAGAGGTGTAGTGTATGTGCTTAGGTATATCACCCTACAACTGTATAAGGATATTATATTGGGGGAGTGATGCGTAGGGCCTATTAAAGTATTTCCACATAAGAAGCTAGAATTGAAATTTGACAGTTTTATAAAGTGTCAATATTTGTTATTTATTCCTCCGGGGCAAAATTTGTTGGGGGTAGCTGATACATAATTGAGCAGGTTATGTCACAAGAATTTTGCAGAAATCCGTTTAATTGGTCACATCATGGAGAAAAATGTTGCAATCACGTCAGTGAGGAATGTCGATGGCAAGAATCCAGCACGCACCTGTCGTAATCAGAGACCCGCGCTCTAGCACTTTGCCGACTGATTAGTGCGTGCTATTACCTGTCAGTGGAGGGATATAAGTGAAGGGTAGAGCAGGAGTAATGAAAGCTTAGTCGCATTCTCTCAAACTAAAGGGATGTTAGTAGCCTAGGCCGGAGGCTTGAACACGCCTATAACTCGACTGCGGTGCGACGTGCGAGTGGGAGTAGCTTGTGGAAACTTCTTTGCCTTGTTTGCAGTTCTTTTTATATATCTATAAATATCGGATACGAGAGGGTTAAAGTGAGTTCGGAACGGGGCTAAATTATTTCCTTGCGCGGATATTGAGTAAATGAAAAGTTACGCGGCGTAAGATGTGGACGGGAGGCTTAAGTCTTAAAATACACTTCTTTCAAGTTCAAACTTCATGTTTTCTCCAACACCGTATTCGATTGTTATCATTGAGGATTAGAGGGAGAAAGTTATTAGTATTTTCATGAATTTCATTACGATCCCACCCTACTTTCTCAAAGAAGAGTCTATTTGAATAATTTTGGAAATTCGTGAACGTTCTTAGGCTTCGTAAAGGCCTATTCTTTGATACATTTACCAAAACCAGCTAAAGTTATAATTTAATTGTAGCTCTCTAATCTACTTCGTATAGGCCTATATAAGCTGGCAAAGAGAACAGACTGAAAACACAGGGGAACGGGCTGCACTCTTTACTAAATCATGCATTAGTTGATATCGTCGAACATAAATTATTCACACTTAAGCCAACTTTGGTATTAATGTTATTGATTCCGTGTGTGGCAACGTGTCATGAATACTAACTTAGATTTCAATACAACAGTCACGTATGGCACACCATCTACGGATTTAGGAACCTGTTTCAATAATCGATTATCAGAATACATCCGATCCGCCTGATGTATTTTGGACCGTTTGTCATGGGGGGTTGGGGGGAGGGGGTGCCTACTCTAGGAGGACAGTGGATGCCTACCTGGATTGCACTGCAGGATGAAGAGCCACACCAGAAGATACTCGCGCCACATGATGATTAATATTTAACGATGATTAATTCTCTTGCAATCCGACCACCGATATCCAGTCCACATACGCTATCAATCAGCCCTACATGAATCCCGCCACCATTAATAAATCAAACACTATTCAAGTCAACTCGATTGTTTCTCTTGTCGTCTATTGACTCTCAAACTTGTCACAAGCCATTTGATTATGTCACTCGGAAAACGTTTTTAATAATGTATACGAAGCTAGTGTTTGAGCGTCATGTTCACTGGTAAGCATTATTCTGTCGCGTGGTCGCGCGGGCCGGCACTGGCAGGCTGGCGGTAGCGCGCTAACCAACCGACCTCACGCGCATGGAGCTCGACGCCTTCTGACTCGCTCGGCTCGGCGCGGCTCCAGCGTCGTGCACTAGCCGCTAGTCGCTAGTCGCCCGCACGCGCTCTGCACACATTGGCTCTACGACCCATCCATTCTTCCGGTCTAACGCCCGTACTTTCGTGCCTGCCTAGCTGCCGTCCTTCCTCCGTGCTACCAATGAATAACATAATAGATTCAAGCCTTTGCTATCAATGTATAAAATTTGAATCCTTCATAACGGCTTGTTTGTATGAGAGTGTGATAACTGAACCACACATGCACATTATCTGAACAAAGAAAAGTCCGGAGCTGTCTTCAAGAATACTTTAAGACGAAGGTAGTTGGCCATAAAACGGATATGTATAACTTTTAGGTATTCAGTATTCTGCAAGAAACGTCTCGTCTCATCTCATATTATAATATATATATACCACTAGACGAAGAATTAGTATGCAATTACCAACATCCAAGTTAGCGAGGCTCCACGTGAACTGGAGTTTTGTGCTGGTTTCGTAAAACTAAGGTAAAGTTGGAGTGGCGTGCGGCGGGGGTGGGCGGGAGGGGAGGCGCGGCGACGGTGGGCCTACACTGTTCTCTGCTTGATGGCCTACTTTGGAGCCTAATTACTAATTAGACATCCCTTAGGGAAGGCAATTGGTCTCTTATATATACATATATTTCTCGAACATGAAATGACGATGTCGAGGCAAAATAGGCTCTACTAGAAAATTATGGTAATTTGATGGCAGTTCTCTCTCGTCTTGAAGCAAAAGAAGGACTCTGTTACTACAACTCCTGGGGCATATATTCAAATTCCTAGTCATCTCTGCTTTGAGCATTTCGTCTTGGTAATTGTTGTCGTTCTACTCCGGGCGACTTTCGACTGTCTGTCTTATGCAAGTGGGAACATCCAACAACCGATCGATGTCCGTATAACAATTATGTGACTTTTTCGCAGCAAGAGTGAAAGAAATTACTCAGGCGTTCATTGCTGGGGTTGAGGCTGTGATGCATACTCTACAGTCTACAGGGAGAACGGGCAGAAACACAAAGAATCTTCACCACACTGATTCCAAAGTCCTTATTGGAGACTGTGCAACACTTTCCGACAACTAGGCGTGGAGTCGCGATTTTTCTACTAACTTTGCAGGGCCTACTGACAGCAAGCAGGAAGCCCTACATTTGATTTACCAGTACCGGCACCTCAACCTATCATGTACTAGCAGTTAGCAGGTATCCCGCTATTACCCGGCACCTCCACCAACCATGTACTAGCAGCTAGCAGGTACCCGCTATTACCCGGCACCTCCACCAACCATGTACTAGCAGCTAGCAGGTATCCCGCTATTACCCGGCACCTCCACCAACCATGTACTAGCAGCTAGCAGGTACCCCGCTATTACCCGGCACCTCCACCAACCATGTACTAGCAGTTAGCAGGTATCCCGCTATTACCCGGCACCTCCACCAACCATGTACTAGCAGCTAGCAGGTATCCCGCTATTACCCGGCACCTCCACCAACCATGTACTAGCAGTTAGCAGGTACCCGCTATTACCCGGCACCTCCACCAACCATGTACTAGCAGCTAGCAGGTACCCCGCTATTACCCGGCACCTCCACCAAACATGTACTAGCAGCTAGCAGGTATCCCGCTATTACCCGGCACCTCCACCAACCATGTACTAGCAGCTAGCAGGTACCCCGCTATTACCCGGCACCTCCACCAACCATGTACTAGCAGCTAGCAGGTACCCCGCTATTGCCTGGCACCTGGATAAGTTCAATATACCATTCCAAACACACTTTCCCCTTAAAAAAATCGTTATAAAACATAACACCAACATTCTATGCTGGTTAACTCCAGGGATACGAGTTTCTCGCTGCAATTTAAAAAGCCTTAATAAACTGTGTCTACATTTTTGTAACAGTCTATTTCTAAAAAAAACTATTACCGCATATACAAAAAAATCTATAAACAAATATTAAACTTATCAAAAATAAAATACTACGAACATCAAATTAAAACTAGTGACAACCGATCAAAAACTGTTTGGAAATCATAAACAAGCAGCTAGGACGCACTCCACAACAAAAAAGAGATAACATTACAATAGAAACAGAAGGAGGTACAACAGACAAACCTCAAATTGTAGCACAATCTCTAATAACACACTTTACTGAAATCGCAACAAAACTCACTGAAAATACTAACCAGGATTTACAAAACAACAAATTCACAGACCATCTCAGTAAATCGCAAAATAGTCCAACTGGGTCTATTTTTCTAAATGAAACAAATGAAATGGAATTATCACTATAGTAAAATGCCTTAAAAGTAAACTTTCAAGTGGATGAAATACCTATGGTGCTTGTAAAGAAAAGCAAATTATTTTAAGCAGATCCACTTAAAATTATTTTTAATACTTGTATTACTACAGGAACTTTTCCAGACAACCTCAAAATTGCTAAAGTTATACCACTCTACAAGAAGGGCGATCATACCAAACTAGATAACTACCGGCCTATTTCTCTCCTTCCAGCATTCTCAAAAGTTTTTGAAAAACTGATTCAAATAATAATAACTTCTTTTCTTGAACGAAATAACCTTTTTTCTGAACATCAAAATGGGTTCAGGAAAAATAAATCAACTAGTACCACTATTTAACGGTTTCTAGATAAACTTACTGATGCCCTTAACAAAAATAAACAAGCCAAAGGAATATTTTATGATCTAACAAAAGCATTTGATTGCATTGATCACAAAATATTTCTTTATAAACTTCACTATTATGGAATACGTGGGTTAGCGCTCGAACTCATAAAATTATACCTGTGCAATAGATATCAATTCGTAGAGTTAACAACCTATGATGTGAGAGGAAATCAAATAAAAACACTTTCACAGAAAATGCAAAATAATTGTGGAGTTCCTCAAGGATCTATAGTAAGTCCACTCTTCTTTATTTATTGTTGTTTATCCTTGTTGTTATTACATTTTTTAACAAGAAAAGGCGTCGACGCTAGCAAATATTTTGCTAAAACACTTGATATCTTTGTGGAAGTCTCGTGCCGCGAAGAGCCTTGCTAAATTACGTGAAACTAACATGGCACTTGTAGTTGGTTCTCCCATAAGTACTCCTTACACATGGAAGGGAAATGACTTACTGGGCAGTCTTTGAGGGCGGGCGGCAGGTCGTTCCATGGGTTAACAACCCGAAAAAGAAAAGCACGTCGGCCGAGCACTCCTTTAGCCGGAGGGGGTTGGAGGCGGGGGTGCCTAATATCGTCGCCTCTCAACACGCGGCCCTGGTTGATGCGCGCGCACACGTCAAAATCAGTGGCGCCACTGACGCATCTTTTAAAAAACACCAGATCGGTGTATTGCAGTACTATTAACATATAAATAAATGATTTTCCATTTTGTATAGAAGGCATTGAGCTTTTTGCTGATGATGCAACGTCATTAATCACAGCATGATCTAGAGAATCATGCATCAATGCATCAATGCAAATAAGACCCAATTAATGTTACTTGGAAAGGATGATAACAATACTCCGCAATTTATAGCTCTGGATGGAGTAAATATTAAACCTAGTCTCACAATTAAGCATATCGGATTAAATATTGATAAACAGCTATTACTTACAACTCACGTAGATAAAATAGTGGACAAATGTAAAAAACGCATATATATACTCCGAAAATTAAGTCAATATTTAGATCCCCGAGAATGTAAGATATTTTATGTAACGTGTATACGACCAATTATTGAGTACTGTCCCGCTATGGTCAGTTCCGTCAACAAAACTCAAATTAACAGATTGGAGTTGATTCAGAATCGAGCTTTGCGTATTTTTATGGGGAATCGTAGGCTAAAGAGTGCAAGGGAATACTTTAATATATCTACAATTCAATCACGACTAAAATTTCTAACTCTGCTACGATTCTATGATCTTGTAAACTGCGTACCTGACACCCGACATCCCGTATTGTATACATTATCCACAGATAGAACAGGTCTCCGGTCACAAACCAACAACAACTTATTTATTCCACGTGTCAATAAAGAGAAAAGTGGAAAACGCTCAATAAAGTATAGACTAGCAGTCATGTGGAATAACCTTCCATCAAACATTAAATCAATTAAAAACAAAACACAATTCAAGAAAGATTTAGCAAAATTAACTCTACAGCATTAGACTTCAATATCACCGTTATAAATAGACGCTATTCAGTAGATTAAGGTTAGTACATAATTAACAGGCTAACTTAGTGTAACTATTAGTAGTTTTTTTTTAGTTCTAGTAGTTTTTAGTTGTTTTTTTTTTTTTTTTTAGCATTAAATCTCTACTGTATTACTTTATGTATCTCGCATATTATGTTTTTTTTGTATTATGTTATTGCACTAGAAAAACTCTTATAATTTTTATAATTTAAATTTTGTCCAGTAACTTCCAAGGTGAACATTCGCAGCAATATAGTTCCTGTAATTGATTGTTTATTATTTGACGTGCTATTACATATTGTAGTTAATAGGTAGTATAGTGTCTAGTTCAAATTATAAAGTAACTATTAGTATTATTTTATTTTATTTTAGTTCTAGTAGTTTCTAGTTTTCTTTACCATTAAATCCCAACTGTACTATGTATCTTGTATATTAATATGTTACTGCATTAGGAAAACTTATAATTTTAGTATTTGAAAATTCTGTCCAATTACTTGGTAAACATTTGCAGCGGTATATTAGTTCCTGTATTTGGTTGTGTTTATTATTTGATGTGTTATTATAGATATTCTAGTTAATAGGTAGTATAGTGTCCAGTTCATAGTATAAGATAAGTTTAATTTCATATCAAGGGCATCAAGCATTTTATATGTAAACTGTATAATGTTATTATTATTATTCTGTAATGCTTTATAGAAACCCATAAATAAATAAAAATAAATAAAATAAAATTAATAAACTTATCCAAGGACAAAATAATAACATGCACCAAATGGATTCAAAGTAACAAATTAATTTCAAATTCTTCCAAAACTCATTTTTTTCACTTTCACTCATCACAAAAAACTAAATTTTTACAACCAATAAATAAATTATCCATTAAAGACAAAATATGCACAACAATCACAAGAGTAGATGACATTAAATTCTTGGGAATTTACATGGATGAATGCCTGACATGGCACAAACATATTTCCCTCCTTGCAGGGAAATTAAGCTCCTCTTGCTATTCTATAAGGCTTATTAGAAATGCCACAAATGTAGAAACCACCAAACTTGTATACTTTGCTCTTTTTGAAAGTCATTTAAGATACGGTATAGAATTCTGGGGCCATTCTTCGCACCATAACATTATTTTTAAGATTCAAAAACGTGCAATTAGATTTATTGTAAGAGCTCATCCACGAACACATTGTAAACCCATTTTCAAAACTCTAAATATTCTAACCATATACAGTTTATACATTTATCAATCAGTACTAATTGTCAAACACAACATTCATCATTTAACGAAAAACCAAGAAATACATTCATGTGAAACAAAACAAGTTAACAACATTCACATTGAACACCAGAATAGCAAATTAACTCAAATCAATTCTATATATTTCAAAACCAAACTATTAGACAAACTTCCAAATGACGTTAGAAATATTACTGAAATTGACAAATTTAAAGAAACAGTAAAAAATGTCTTGCTAAACAAAGCATATTATTCTCTTCAAGATTATTTGAACGAGGAATAGGCCAAATGAAAATTATTATAATTATTACTTGATGCAACATCTATTATTAGTGTAATTGTGTAGATTAAACTGTATTAGTATGTAAATTTGTTATTTATTAGTTATTTTAAATGTGTTTACCTAATTAAATTTATACATGTATATATTTATCCATGGCAATAAACATCTTGAATCTTGAATCTCCACCAACCATGTACGTGCAACTAGCAGGTACCTTGCTATTGCCTGGCACCTCCAACATATGTGTACAGATAGGCTGACACGTGTGTCAATGATGTAGTACAGCCTACATGTTAAGTCCTCCCGGCACCCTTTTATTTCATGTCACAGGCTTCATTAGACTAAGTTCAACTCGAGGCTTTATAGTCAATTCTTCTCGACTAGGTGGGAAGATAAAAGCCCTCAATATTTTATCTGAAATAAAAATACTCTGGACGCGATTGAGCGGTAATTCTATATCACCTAACTCTTTGTTTCGGAACCGAGGCAAGCAGCCGAGACGGGCTGTCAATTTGTCTTAATTTTATTACCCACTTAAAATCAGATTCAATTTCCGGAGATGTCTTTTCTATTAGATCCGAAAATTTTGTCACTCGAAGAAATATATGGTATATAGTAGGATTTCCCGGCCTTTTCTTGACCTCAATCTCCCGAGCAATCAAGCTTTATCACTGACAAGAGAAATGTTCCTGGGTTGAAAACTATTTGCTAATAGTGAACACATAGTGTATTGCAGTGGAGTACCAGCCCCAAGTTCACTATTATTAGAATGGATTCTAAGGCATTTTAGCACCACACCTTCAATCTCCATGATAGCTTAACTATCCGCATTTACACGCACAGTTACGGTATAGTTACATTCCAAAAGATATAATGTTTTTATTTGTAGTTAACCCAGAAGCACTTTATGTGTATGAAGAAATTTATTATAGTGAGTCAACTCTAAGAAAGATTTTATGTATTTATCCGTCGCTTGAATATTAGTTTTAGTTCAAATGCTTCGTGTCTCCACGATAACTCTCATATCAATTGCGTCAACACTCACTTGATAGTGATTACAAGGATGTTCTGATTGAAATATTATTGTTAAAGATAAAAGAGGCTGCAGTGATGCGATGTGAGAAGGAACTTATAAGTTTGGCAAGTTTTGAACTAAGCGCCATTTGGAATTCGACCATCGAGAAGGACGTCGGTAGGTCGATCGTAGAAGCTCGACACATGGCAGAGATAGGGAAGCAGTCCGGTGAGGGAACCAGTGTTGACATCAACCCGATGACGGGTCAGGAAGGTTCACCCGAACATTCGTTTTTAAGTTAATAGTGGCCTTGGTCTAAGGTTACCCTATTTTGAAAGTTACAAACCGGGACAATTACTAAAGTGTGAACATATGTACCCCACGGACCATTTCGGGGTTTGGGTCAGAGCCCCCAGCCGCCATAGGCGATTTTTTAAGAAATGTTTGAGTCAAATGCCCAGAAAATAGCTTTCTGAAATGAAAATATGATTGAAATATGGTTGTCATGTGTAAATTTTTGTAGTCATAAAATCTTTATTTAGTGGTTCAAAAATGATAGTTCTTGACAAAATACAAACATTCAGCAGATAATAATGTACTGATGAGGGCATCATACTAATAAAGGCCTCATCAATAACAATAAAGATAATTTGAAAATGCATTTAATTTGTATAATATGGATGGTTAAATTTTTAATACACTTTGTCATTTTAAAGAAATAATAAGTGTAGGTATTTAATAAATCAAAATCGTAGTTCAGTTGTGTGATTGGTACATTTTGATTTTCCATCCAATGCAAATAACGACTGAGAAAATTAGTGGTGTGCGAGTCCTGGTTTTTGAGTTCGAGTCGAGTCCGAAAGAGTACTTAAAATAGCTCGAGTATCGAATCCAATTCGAATCCGAGTACTTCGTCTTATTTTTAAAATTTCACTGTTTGGCTCTTTGACTATATTTATTATTTACAGTATGAACAATATTAATTTTATTTGTTGATAAGCTCCAAACGTGAAATCAGAGTAACACCAAATTGATTTACAATGTGACCTCTCTCTAGTTAATAATCAAGTATCAAGTACAAATGTTAGGGCTAGGCTATGACATTCAGTAAGTGATATTACATGAAAATGTTGAAACAATCATTCTATTGACATATTTTTATTATTCGAGCTCAAAAATAGTTCAAAACTTCCAAAATGTATCTAAATGTGTATCAAAAGACTCAGGTTACTATTATGGCTAAATTATCAGCATTGGTATAAGGTAGAGCCAAATATACATAGCCCGAAGAATTTTTACGTTTTCACATACGTACGGGACCCGGCACCTCCACCAAAGTCGCTAATAATACTCGCACACCCCTAGAGAAAATGAATTATCTTCTTAAAAGTGGATGAAATATTTCATTGTTTTTACTATTAGTATTTATCAGAGGAGTGTAATTTTAAGTAAAATATCTTTTCATGCTCGGTATAGTTAAGAAAATACCAGCACACTTTCTCCCCAAAATTATGGAGTGTATTTTTTAAAGTAAAACATTATCCTTCCATGCACGGTATAGTTAAGAAAATACCAGGACACTTTCGCCCCAAAATTGAAAACCGGTACAAATACGTCATTTTAATGAGTCTCTTGGGGCACCGGTACAAGTGTTCTGAAAACGGTACTGTACCGGTCAAATCGGTGCGTCTGGTCAACTTACCTTGGTTATTTTTTTTAAAATTATCGTTTTAATAAATATTATATTCTTTAAAATATTAAACAATTCACATTGCTTCTCCAACGAACAAAAGATTCACCAAAGGACCTTTCACGTGCATTTCTTTTACAATAAATTCATTTTTTCATACTTACTACAAAATGACTGTTCAAATCAAAAATTCGTTTTATTTCGAACTAACATTTAGCTATGTATTTGAGTTGCAGCTGTCTGTATGCTATGAGCGATTGTTTATAATTTTCTGAATGTATAAATAGTTATATTTAACATGCTCTTTATTTTATTCCTCATACACACCAACCCATAATACCAAGTTCTGCTGAAACTCTGGATAAATGTTAACACAAACACGCAAAATTACGCACCTCCAAGTAACACAACTTCTAGACGATTAGAATATTTTTACTCTATCAGGAACCGAGTGCCCACAAAATCAAACTGGTTCACTATTGCTATTATTCTTTCTAACCACACTTATCCAAGGTTACGGGGTTTAAAGATGGTCACAATGTTATTTATTTAAAATATGTTTGACTTTCTAGTATCTAACTCAAAAGGACCCTACGGTAACAGCAGACAGTCACTGATTGTGGCAACCATTGGTCGTAGGTGACTTCATTGTCTAACATTGTTCCAAAGTACTGACTGTAAATTGAGAGTTAGTATTTTGTGGTACTGAGCATGGGCACATTCGTTACTGACTGCAGTGGGAGGCAGGACTTTACTACCCCTTTAAAGCTATGTTTCCCAGGTCATATAGTGAACCCGATATTGTTAACAAAGTTAGTGCATGCATTACTCTGTTTTCCTTTAAAACTATGTTCCCCGGTCATAGTGAACCCGATATTGTTAACAAAGTTAGTGCATGCATTACTCTGTATTGGGGTTTTTGCAAATAATCAAAACTTAAATTATTATATTCCCTTCGCCTGAAGTTGGCTATTCCATTCGGACAAAATATACTTATTTTGTAATTTTAGCTTTTCATGATTATCATTCCTGACAAAGAAAGCATTACACGAAACTTGAAAATGGCTTCTCGAATTAGAATATTCTGAGCTTGCCATTGAGAACTCTTTTACTACTTGAACACAAGTATATTATTCTTCTAGCCTTAACTTCGCTTCTATCTGCACTCACCTTCAAGCCAGCAGCGGCTTCCGTTGGTCATTCTCTACTCTCTGCAGCCTAGTATAATGGTGGTAGTAATACTACGCCAAAACATGGTCGATTGCGCCAATGTGTGTGTGTTTCCTATGACTTTCACCATTAAAATGTCCAACAAGCCACGTAAATATACAGTAGTCTGGAATAGATTGGCACCTGCGGCGACCCTAATATGCTATGTACTCCGCCACGCACTGCGGACAATTTTCATTAGGTAACGTGGAAACCGATTTTAATATTTCAATGCCGTATCTAGCGCATTAAAGGCAGGTGACCCGAAAAATCATTATTTACTTCTCCGTTTCAATTTTGATTAGAATGAACTTGTTTCCATCCGCATTAAAAAAAAATGACGCTAAAACCAAACAAAAACACAAGGTTTGAAAATATGGTGTTTTAGGAAAGTATTGCTATACCATTTTACTGAACTTGTGGAGGTAAGTCTGATCTTTCTCAGCTAACCGCAATCAAGAAGGTATTGAACTTAGTTTCCCATTGAATCGACTTGTTCGTTACCTGGCTCTGGCTGGCGATCTGGTTAGCTTGTAGCCAAGTTGGAGGATACCGCGCGAAGCTCGATAGCTCAATTCACTCGATGGAGTTTTAGAGCCTCCTATAGTAACTTATTCCAAGTGGAAAGTTTCACAGGACGGAGAGTAGGCCTATAAACATATCCTACCTCTCCCCGTACTTCATCATCGTCCTCTTCAGTTAGAGGCACCGAGGCGTCTTTTGCCGGTGCCGGGGCCTTGTGATGCGGCATACTGTTTGTTTATTAGGTCAACGGTCGAAGAAAAAGATAAATTTAAAGTTTTATCCCCCTCGGCTTAGGGAATGCAATCTGGAAATAAATTACAGGAAGAGTTAGGCCGGGTTTAGAGAGCCGGAGATTGTTGGCTAGTGTTAAGTATAAATTAAACTCGCAATTTTGTCCCCTGTCCCTCATCCGGGGAAGTCGGTTGTGCATTGATTTAGCAGATGCACAACCCTCGGTGTAAAACTCTTCAGCTCGACGGCGTGAAACCAACCGCTACGCCACGCATGCATGTGGACGTGTTCAATGGTCCATGCTAACCGTGATCAAAGCTTGTCATCACGCTGAACCGCACTGATTGAGAAACATCATCTCGCGCTCAAGAACCGATCGACTGGAAAATGTCTCTCTCTACTCTCACCCATTGGATGCCATTTGTTTACAATTCCGTTCAAATTTACCTGTGTGTTTCCCAGTCCGAGAGAGACTTTGTTTCTTTGATTTCCTTCGTGTTTTCTTTATGATTTGAAGTTTATTTCTTGAACTCGCTGCATTCAAGAGGGATGAAAAGAACTGTGTAAAGAATCCCTGTGTGTAAGTGCAGTTCCGTTTGATCTTTGTTACGCTCTTGCTTTCCCCTCCCCCCCCCCACTCCCCTCCTCACTCCCACTCTTCCCTGCAATCTTGTTACACGAATAATTTACCAGCAGTTCCAGAATATTTTACGCTATCCAAGAGAGTGAATATAAAAAATCTAAATATTACCTAATAAGCCTTGTTTCTCTATTTACTTTTATTTAATTTCGTTATTACGGTCGATAAAATATGTTTCAAAATCCAATCCACTGATAGAATTACATATGAGGTAAAATAATGCCTATACTTGATTTCTTGTTGCTAAACACCGCAAGACGAACGATGGTTTGTGTAAGATTCGTAGCAGGTATTACTATAATGAGGTTGTTTATGATGTAAAAAGTGGCTGGCTTTAGTCGGCTCTTGCGTCGGCCCCCTGCGGATCACACAAAATCAAGCCTTTAATGAACTTAGTTACAAAGCAAGCACTAGCTTTATCTGCGTGAATAACGAGTCTATGGAGTCACTCGACCAAGGCTCAGACCCATTTCAAAAGATGGCTCGTCAACGAGAATGATATAGAACACCCCATTATTAACCCACCATAGAGCTCTCGCATGACAAACCACAACCGTAAGACTTATTACGTGCTAATTACTTCTGTCGCCTAGTTACGCGTAAATTGTCTACTACGCACCTTCCTGGTGAACATCTCCATCCACAGAGTAAAAGATGTGGCTCCACGACAGAATTGGGGATAACACACATACATGAATTTTCAATTATGGAATTTGAAAGGACATAAATGGAACCCATTTTCTACTTCCTTTTAAATCCATCTATTCCGAAAATTCATAATTTTATCCTGAAGAACTCCCATAGAGGTAGGTTTAGTTTATACCGTGGACTTTCCAAACTCCCCGACGCAAAACCGATTACCTCGGTAATCATGTATCGGAAAGACTCGGCGACCGAAACGTCCTTCTCACTACTACATGGAAACCGCGCGTGAACTACTAAAACACACAGTTAATTTGCTCTACTTGCGATGTCATACACTAACTAATTAACAAGAAATTGCTTTTATATTGTCGAACAATGACTTAATATTATTCAACACATCCAAGCGTGTTTTTTCCGTGAGACTTCATGCACGGGATGTCGACCACGAGTGCGCACGGCAAAAGTAGCTCACGCCTAAAGCGTGATACTCAATACTCATGCGGGAGACCCTGGGTTCGATACCTAAATTACCTAGTTAGACACTAGATAATTTTTCCACGGGAAATTCTTACGTCTAAATATCCCTTCACTGTAGGATTCCTTTCATTTTCATTCTTCAAGATTTATTAATACTCGAATAATGTATACTCAAACCGTGTCTTACTAGGCCCAGTACCTGAGCGAGACCCTTTCATTGCCTAGGGATTATCCATTGACCGCAAGCCGGAGCGGAAGAAGGGTCGCTCAGGTACTGGGCCAAGTAAGACACGGTTTGAGTATAGTGTTGTTATTCTTGCCTAGAAATTCCACTAATTCCACCAATACATATCAAAATTATTTGTAGATTAAATTTTTCTCGCTTTGTTGGTAACACAGGTTGAGTGAGTGATATGTGTGTGGCTCATTTGTTACGCCAGATTGGGATTACAGATATGTGATGAGAAATTATGCGATGCTTAACTAAAATATGACTTGTCATTACTGGTTTGGGCTGTGACAGAAAATCTGTCACATTTTGCTTTGTTTGTACTTACCAAACTCCCTAATTATATTAATAATGATAAAACAAATGCGTAAGATTAGTGGCGACCGGTCTCGTTTTGAGTGATGATGGTAGATTAAATTAGCACACTTTTGTAACTAGCTAAATTGTGTTTTTTCGATTATTTACCATGGGGATAACTAACGCATACGAGGGAGAATAAAAACGATAACAAAACATAGAAAAGGAAATTAGTCGATCTCGATAAACTTTTTACATTAAGGATTAGTCCTATTTCAATTTACTGACCATGTAAACGCAAATCGAAGAGACAATGATAAAATGTAGTAATTCGATTGGGCTATAGTGAAGAATTGTCGACTAAAAAGATAATATTATTGGAATCGATGAAATAGAATTCCCAGACACAGTTTATTCAAGGCAGTCGTCATATTCACTTATGACCAAGTAAGACGACAAAATTACGAAAAATAATGTTTTGTGAAAACATAAAACTGTAGGGTTATCCTACATATAATAAGAACATTAGTTATATTATTCTGAACACAATTACTTACCTTAATATTATGTTGATGTTTAATTTGATTTATATTCATAATTTTACTCTATTGTTGGCCGGTGTAGTGAAGTGAGAGCACATTGTCTATAACCCTTTAAAGGACAGTGGGATACATATTTCATGCCACTTTTCCAAATTTACACATTTATATCTGCCAGTTTTTCATACTTTTAACCTGGGTAAAAAACTGCTTTGTTTTTTGGAATTGGTGAAATCTCCTTATTAAATTCAAATGATTAGAATGATTTTTGTAATGGTTCAAAAATCAAATTATGTATAAAAACACAAAAATACACGAATTTCCGGATGTCCCGGATATTTTGATTGCCTGTAGTAGATTCAATTTGAACGAGTATAATAATTGCAAAAATATAATAATTGCAAAAAAATAACTTATTTTTGAAAATAAAATAACATTTTGGATTTTTTTAAAACTTTGATGTCAATTTGGAATCGAAAGTTAGCATTTTATTCCTAAAAAATCACGGAAAAAATCTTTAAAATATCGAAAATTCTTTTAAAAATCACGAATTTCAAATTGTTAAGGTAGGAAGCAAAATTTTGGGTCCACTTTTTTTGCCCTATATATAGAGTTTAGTAAAAAAAAATGAGCACGTATATTGCAACTTGGAATGACACTCTTTTTTGGTCTTCAAAAGAACCAATGTCAGAACATTCCTTCCTAACTACACTAACTAAACCTTTATTTGTTTTGGTTTCCTAGTTATTCTAGCAATTTGAATTCACCGCCATTCAAATACATATCTGTAGTGGCACATCCCTCAATGTCTTGCTTTCTATATTGGTTAGGTGTAAGGATCGGATAGCAATGGAAAATTATTAAACTATTTATAGTTATATCGATCCACATTTGAATATATGAATATAGCTTATTTCATAGTCAAAGGTAAGCGTAGGCAATAATGAAAAATCAGCAATCCAAATCGCAAGTTATACTTTATTCGGAACGTTATTCCCATATTTTAATAACGGTCGTAATAGTGGAAGTATGCATCAACCGATAATTAAATACAATATATAAGAAACTAACATTTCTACTCCATGACTTATTTTTAAAATAATAATTTATAATCTTTTTTTTGGCGTTGGCATTTTTAAGGTAAATCGTGAGCTCGCGCGGGCACCCCTGTCCATGCAACTCTTAGCGGACCTAAACAATGTGGTAGGCCTATAGACTTTATAAAGAAAACATATTGATCAGCCTGGCGGCTGGCCACGTCACCATCCGCCCAAGTTCATATACTTCCAACTTTGAGTTTTCCAAACTAAATCTCATCTGGTAGCGGTGGACATTCGGGATGTGTGTGCTTAGGCACTAGGCAGGCCATAGAAGGCACATCAATCTCCGGCCACAGGGTGCGGCTGCCGGCCGGACATTGTTTTGTTGTGCTTTCATATTTCTCTTAATAAAGAGTTGCTACAGGGGGGGGATAATACGTTATTTTAATTATGACCACTCTCTGTAGTCGAGGTCGAGGGGGTGATGTATTGGAAGGTGTCGAGGTGTCAAGGGGGAGGGAAGTGAAAATTTAACATTTTCGCTCTCGAGAAGCTGGATTGATTGCGAGGTTGTTGAATACAACCTCATCGAAGTATTAATACTCAAACCACACTTGGGTCTGACAGCGAGACGACTGATCATGTGTTGTAAAACTTATGTCTGACGTCTTTGCTAATCACTGCCCGGGACCGTGAAGAAATATCGGCCGGAATGTTACGACAGAGGGAAGAGAGTGACTTATTTTGTAAATCAATCGCAAACTTCTTTGAAATAACGAAAATCTTGAATGTATCAGAAAAACTTGAAAGTAAAGTCCAGCTAGTGAAATATTTTTACTGAAATAACATTAAACCGGAATTGTTTTCTTTGGAGTAATGCATTATGCACCGCCAGATGTCGTAGCGAAGAAACGTGACAGACGCCCGCCGTCGTCACTTAGAATTCCTGGCTGTCATTCAACGAGAATTGATTCGTAGAAACTTGGTTTAACCTCCACCGCTGGGCCTCCTTTCAACACATCGTTTTGGAGTTTTTCGTTGGTGGCATAAGGTGGCAGGGGTTGGGTTTAAAAATCCAACCGAGAGCAACTAAAGGAGCCCCAAATACAACACGGAAGAATCCGAAAAGGGAATGGGAAGATTGGGAGAATCTAGTGTTTAGAGTACACAAGAAAGTGGTGCCGAAACTACGACTACGAGGGTTCAAGTAAAGTGTGGAGAGAATTAAAGCAATTTCATTCGTCTCTATTAAATGTGGTTTAAAACGGAGTTGCGGGCTTAGCCAGCACCTGCGAGCAAGGGATGGAACACCCCATCCTCTTTAAAACCCTCGGTTCCAGCGACGAGACGCAGACACCCACTACTTGGCTGCACTCGAAGCAGATTAAAATGCAATTAAATACACATCATTTACATACTGAAACAGAGATCCGAGAATTTACATAGAGAGAAGGTGGTTCTGTCTTCTGGTGCGATAGCCACGCTTGTTTTTCATTTCCTCTTTATTTGAAGAGGGCACAGTTCTTTAATTCTATAATTCAACCCATCAAAAGTTCATAGCGGGTTTTGTGACTTTAGAAACGCAAACTTACAATTTATTTACATGTGCACTTAAAGACTGGATTACGCCCATTAATTATAGAACTAATAAATACCCCAGTTCTGTAATTAGGTATACATTACAGGAACCACTTAAGATCCGTGCTTCAAATGGGCAAATTAATAGCTTCATCGTGAAAACTCGGCTCAAACGGAGATCTTCATCTGGAAACTGGAAGTTACAACTTATCAATTACAAGTTTGAATTACATCTTCTTTCCTCGAAGAGACACCAGTCTCAAGGAAGACGGAGGGGGGTGTGGGGGGATTAGTGCCACAGTGACTGGACCGACAACACCTCGCGAAGCAATTATAAAACTAGTACTGAAATGTCGCCCCCCCACCCCCACCCGCCCCAACAACCCTAAGATACTGTGACAAATTATTCCGCGGGTATAATGTGAATCTTGTGATTGAGTATCCTAGACACAGCTCTTACGTATTACACAACTACAATAGTTCAAGGAGGGACTAACTACTCTGCCACCTGTCCTTCTTTGTAAATTAGTTTTTAAAACTGAATATGATAGACGTTTAATTAATTAATAAATAATTATTTCAATGTGGCTGCTGATTGTTTTGTCATTCTACGTATGTGATCGATTACTTATTCATAAATTAGATTTGACTGGGAAATATCAAGGGAGGTGTACACGAAATGTTTCATGCCTCACTATATTCACGGATACATAATTAACACGTCTAGTGAAGTTAGTCGTCTGAAGAGGTCCACGTTGTGCCTAAATAAACAAATCTGTTAGCTTGTTCTGTTTGAGTGTTTGATAGTACCCATATCGTGTCTACGCTGTACGACATATCTTCAAAAGCCAGCGTCGCTTTTGTGGACAAAGCAAACCTCATGGGACGGTACAGTCGATCAAAAGTTATCGATGTGAAATTATTAAACGGGTTCAAAAGTCTTCGTAAATACCCAAAGGGGGTTTAAATATTTCCCGATTTATGTCGAACTTTGATAGCTAAGCTCTACGTTACACATGCAGCTATGACGGTGACCTGGAGCCCTAACACGAACGAGATGAGAGCGGTAGAACATATTAAGCAAGGACCTCTGCTCTCGATCTACATATAACATGCATAGCCTCGGAACTGCTACACAGGGGACAAATGAAACACACTTTGTTACATACAATTGCTAGGATCACTGCATTGTTTTGTATCTGCATAAATTGTTTATTTTTGTTTATGACGATTCGCGCTAATCAAAACGAAAATCGTCAATAACTGTAGAGTGGTTTCTGAAATATGACACTAGATGATAAACGCGAGGGGAAAATTTTATTTGCGAATGAATCCCATAGCCGCTCACGGTGGCACATACGATTAGGGCGCTGGTCCGAAGCGTATGGCTTTACGAGGACGTGGGCTCGATGTCGTCCGCGGTGGCACATACGATTAGGGCGCTGGTCCGAAGCGTATGGCTCTACGAGGACGTGGGCTCGATGTCGTCCACGGTGGTGGCACATACGATTAGGGCGCTGGTCCGAGGCGTATGGCTCTACGAGGACGTGGGTTCGATGTCGTCCACGGTGGCACATACGATTAGGGCGCTGGTCCGAAGCGTATGGCTCTACGAGGACGTAGGTTCGATGTCGTCCGCGGTGGCACATACGATTGCCCTAATCGTATGTGCAACTGCGGACGACATCGGGGGCTCTACGGTTCCGCTGGTCCGAAGCGTGTGGCTCTACGAGGACGTGGGTTCGACTCTCACATCAGGCATGTTTTTTTTTTGTAATCGTCTTTAATCGTCATCTATCACCACTCATCGGTCTTAGTGAATTAATATGAGACGTTAAGGAACAAAAATCATCATAATCATGAATCGCATTGAATTGTTCATGAGTTTATCTTCGCTTCTGTGCGTTTGTGTCTAATCATTTTCACTCTGATACGTGAAAGTGAAATGCGCGTAGAATGTATACATCTACTTTGTTTGTCCATATTTTATAAAATTTAAACAATCGTTAATCATCCTGGCAAACATTGAAACGTATATTCTCATTCCCGAATTAATTTCAATAGTTAGTTTCGTTTCACATTTCGTGGCAAAGTGTACCTTGTTGATCGCCGGCTGATGGTTGGTAATTGGCTCTCCGTCGTCGTCGGCGATACGAGAAAGGAATACGCTCCAACTGTTTTATTGATAATTTGCTTGTTTGGCGCCTGAGTGTAACTGTTTCACGCTCGTTTACAGCGCGCTGTTTCCTTGGTTACTAATTAGTCTGTCAGCAAAGGATATCACGTGGCGCACAACATATGTGTGGTAGGTAGGCCTACTTCGTGCGACTCGTTAGTCATGATGAAAGTAAATCGGGCCATCAGGTAAGCCACGGCAAAGATGTTGTAGAAACAAACGAAAAAGTGTATTTACCATTTGTTGTCTATTCAATCGAGATGACAGTGTTGGCTCGAGCGTTAAGCGCGCGACTCTGATTCGGAAGGTCACATGTTCGAATCCCGTCGAGACCGGCAATCCTGACTGAATGTTTTTTCGAAGTTTTCCTCAGTCGTTAATGTGAATGCCAGGGATTGAGTACACTTAACGACAGCACTCGGACATCCCTTCACAATAATTGTCCAATCCGCAACATACCTATAGTTAAGACACCTGAAGAGGGGCATGAATTGCACACTTGGGCAGGCTTCCCACAAAAAATTATTATTATTTGTTTTAATGAAACTAACTTCCACTTAAGACCAAGACTTGTCACTTCCCAAACTAAAAATAAGAAAACAAGTTGGCGTGGAGTAAAAACCAATATTGCTTTGGCAAGTCAAAAGTGATAGTTAAATTTTTCATATCTCATGAACATTAATATATTTATATTATATTTTATTCGAAAAATAGTTTTCCTGGTGCATTTTTGGGTACAAAATAATGTTTCCATCAACGAGTACATACAATTATTTTGTACCGGCGAAATAAAATACTCTATAACGAAATCTACCGCAGATTGGCACAGCAAGTGCTGCGTCCGAAGCTGCAGTCTATCGTTCTTTGTTTGTCATGACCTCATTGAGTCTCCGTACCTTTTCAAAGGTAACGTCTAGTTTAAATTTTCTCCCTAACAATATTCCTTACATTGGTTAAACATGCTTCTTTCTTGTCAACGCCGAAAGCAAAAAGTAAAAAAAATACTTGCATATTCAATGTAATGTTAATTTTTCAATCATTCGTCGAAATACAGCAGCAAGCTCTCTGTCTCTGAGGAACAGAAAACTGTTCCACCGTATAAGAAACTGAAATGCACACGATTCTAACTGGCTACGATACATACCAAGCTTGTCCGGAAATAATATGGAAACTTGTGTAATGCACTTTGGTAATGGAAGTTTTAATTAATTTTCTTTCATCATACTCATTCTTCGTGTACATCTCCTTGCTAGCGCTCTCTATAATGTTCAACGAAAAGACGTTCGATGCAGAGCGAAATAATCTTCTTAACATAATTAGTAGAATGTCGATATTCTGCTTGATACAAGTTTCGTTTGTAAGAGAATTTAGTTTTTAGCGTCACCAGAATCTATGAACATAACTTTCTCCAAGGTAAGCATAGTTAATTAATGAATTACATAATATACCCATTGTTGTATATTTTATCATATTTTGAATATTGAACGGTGTTTTTTGAATTTGCTAAAACAAATTATGTACTTTATTATATATGTATTGTATTTCAAATTATGCATTTGCTATCTAATATCTTTTATATGTTTTGTTATAGCGAGAAAATAGCTTGGGTGCTGGTGTGCTGTTCGCTCTCTACCGAACAAATTGCTTACTAGTACACACGGACCAACAAAATATGAGAGATCCTTCGAACTACCTAAACATTGATTTGCAGCGTTTTAGGGACAGTCGAAGAAATATTTTTCATGAAAATCGCACCTTTTTTACTCCGCCTTTTTCTCGTCTTTTCGTAGGATTTGTCTTTGTTTCTTCGCCACCATACAAACGAGTATTTTGATATTGATGAATAAAAATTTCATAGACTTATCAAAATCGATATGCTCATTGGATAACGATTACTAATTATCGCGTGGGTAGAACAGATGATCGAGTCCAAAACCACTCGAATGCGAAGTATTGTGGCTAGACGCGTGCTATCTGTTGTGCAGACTGCCGACAGTTCAGTTCTGTTCAAATTCCAAGAAGTGGTGGGCGGTAGATCCCTCTGTTACCATAGTAGCCAGTGGCGTAACTATGGGGGGGGGGGGGGGGGGCACAATTTTTATTTGACATAAGGTATTTACTGAACTTTTATATAAATATTGATATTTTGTTATTATTTGGCAATTTTTGCATACATCTCTTACAAGGTTTTTGTAAAAGAAAAACTCGTCAAAACCACACTCTTAGAATCTAAAATCAACTGAGAGGCCACCCCTCCGACTCCCATTATTCCCAATCGTGTACTTTACCAGGAAAGAGCGTATACCCATAAATTATTTTTGATTGACGTACACCACTGACTCTACCCACACATACCCCTCTCACTAGTTGTGCTGACCATTGATCTTAGGAGGTAACAAATATGTTCGTCCCCCTGAATTACAAGGGCTCGTTTCGCCACTTATAGTATAGCTAACGCCACTATATGGCATTTCCTCATAAACTCACTTCAAGCAAGCACGTTATATCAAATTAATTAGGAGAATTAACCTAATTATTTCGCGTATCGTTAAAATGAAGATATAATTACAGGTAAGGAGAATTATTAAGAATCAATTAGTTCACCACAATAACATGGAGCTGGCTTATTAAACCGATACTACGGAGGCAAAGTCAAAACCAAATATTTGATTCATAACACTAATTTAATTGTTAATTTGAATTCCTTAACCAAGTCGCTGAAATTGTTCAATAATATCTGTCAGAAGACTGGGACCACATGATTGTCCTATGACCATTGGAATATACATCGATGTATTTTGCTATTGTAATATGTATATCGGAAACCTTGTTTGGTTATGATAATTCATCCCCGACCTCACCGAATCTAAATTCCTCTAGCTGAGAGGGAAGACATTATTAGTATTGATGCGATTAATTGCTAATAATAATTAAAGTTGGCTGGTTCTGTCTCGCCGTATAACTACATTTTCTTTACGTCGATCAAATTCGAACAGGAATAACTTTTAGTGTGTCAAATTTGTAAGATAAACGAATAACGGGTATACGGAAGTTTTCAAAATAGGAAACTCAGCTTATCGTTTTTAGACCACGTTGTTTCAGCTTTCAATGATGGTGGAGGTGCCGAGCACATGAATGTTCAAAGTTTCTGGAGTGATAGCCCCGCCCCCTAACCCCAAGGGTCACCAAAAAACATTCTAAAACGATGTCAAACTCCCTTGTTGATGCTCAGGGTTAGTGGTTAGGTAGAGTGGGGGGGGGGGGGGTACCAGTTTAAATCTACAACTAATTCGTGAGGATGCACTTTGTTTATAATTTTTCCAGGCGAGGATATCTTACATATTTGCAGGCTGGGTGATGTAAGTGATTGTGAACAGAAAGTTAACTATGCACAGTGCAAGGATGAATACGAAAAATACAGAGGCATTTTTAAATGGATACTTTCTGGATATTTGTTCAATTTTCGTTTGCACTTTTTTATATAACCCCCACCCCCAAAGCTCTGAAACTGCAACGAATATGCCAATCAAGGACTTGTTTTGATATTCTTGTTAATTTTTATTTTTTTTTCTAAAGTCTATACCTACCAGTTAAGAAATAACTGAGCCTTACCTAGGTAGGACAACTAAATAAATTCCATACAAGATCGAAAATGAAAAGTTGATATTCATGAGATTATTTTTCGATTGTAACCAACGTGAGTCGTATGTGTCAGAGTTCGAGTCTGTCAAATTTTCATCAAGATCGCATATGCCGTTTGCCCGTCAGAGAGCGAACAACAGACAGAAAACGAAAAAAAACAAAAACACACGAGCTAAATTTTTTGGGGGTCGGTGAAATTGAAGTCTTCGCTTCGCTCATCCAACAACTAATTCAGTAGGTGCCAATTTGTTTAGTAAATTTTTTTTCCAGCAGCAGGAGATATTAACAAATAAATATGCGGCGGGGATGTTAATGATTGGAAACAGAAAGTCAACCCAGCCACAGTGCTAAGGAGAGAAAATACAGAGGCATTTTATAAATGGATACTTTCGATATTTGTTCAATTTCGTTTGCATTTTTTTAACCCCCACCCCAAAAGCTCTAAAACTTGAATGTTGCCAGTAGCAGTGACTTGTTTTGATATTCTTTGTTAATTTTATTTATTTATTAACGTCTATCCTATTCAGTTAAGAAAAACTGATTTACAAAGGAGGACAACTAAATAAATCTAATTACATAGATGCAGACATTGTAAATTGTCTTTGATTATTTTTTAAATTATTTGTAATGGTGTGCGGGTAACCAGGTCGGATCGGGTATTTGTGAGCCGAACCAATCAGCATTAAAAGTTACCGATTTTTTGGTTTCGAAAAAATATATTTTGGGGTATGGTGGAGGTGCCGGTCCAGGATTTACAAACTTTATTGGTGGAGGTGCCGGTCCAGACAATTTTTAATTCATAACCTATAATATACAGAATGTCCATCAATAAAAATCCAGTCAATAGTCAATTATTTGGTAGTATTTTAAAATATGTAATGTGGAATGTGTTAAAGGACCTTGGGGTTAACATTATTGAAATATGTATATTCAGCTTATTATTTTACAAACAAGATTTGTTACATTCTTCCAAAAATATATAATTACTATCTAAAAAATTCAAAGATATATAATATATATTTTTAAATGAGTTTCTGTACACAAATAATTGATCTAAGGATTTTAATTTCAAAATAAAAAGAATTAAACTTTTTTAATATTTAATTTTACCAAAATGAAAAGTAGACGCCTCAAATGTAAAGGCCTATGGAAGTAAAATAATATAAAAATTGACACATTGAAGCAATGAATTATTAAAAAAGTAAAAGTATAATGTTTACACATATTTTAACTTTTGATCCTTTTCCTGGAAATTTTCGTTTTTAATCCTAAGGTTCCATTTGACTTTCCGCATCACATATGACTCTTTACAAACAACAAGCAGTATTATAACGGCCGTCTTCCCTACCCGACCCGACCCGACTATCAAAATCTCTACCGACATAGCACTAATTATTTGTTTTATATCTTGAAAATGGACATGGAGAACTGCCCGAATCGTTGGTACGTTATTTAATGATCTAGAAAATTCACGGCCAAATCCGAAACAATAATAAATGCTACACTTTATCCCTGAAAACTGTTACATAAATACGCTTATGCATATTATACACATACACACACGAACAATATTTTTATTTTTATCGATATCAAATAATAATTTGAATATTATTTCTTTCCCTATTATTATAGTTCGTTAGTGATCAAAATCAAACTTTTTCGAGTTCTTTCGCTGCGTCGAGTGTGATTGTATAAGTATCTCGCACATGACACACCAGATATTGCAGCTACTTACTTCCTGCTGATAATTATTATTCTGACGTAATAACTTGGAGCCAAGTTATCAATGTTTGAGTCAAACTCCAGGCCAACTTTATGTATGAGCACCCACATTTAAATCGACGATAATATCATAATCCTCAAGTCAAAGAACAATGTTTACACATTTCAAATTAATGAATAATACACTAGCGTTGCTTTCAACCTGCGCTTGCTGATTATTAAACAATGATTTTAATCTTGATTCATATCCCGGTTTGGTACAGTCGCCGAATTAAGGTAGAATACAGACTCACCTGTTATCCGATAAACTGAATTTAGTGCAGTGTTGTGTGCTACTATGTTTGATAACCTTGATATCTCCCTCTACCATATAACCACTCGCTCGATCTCTGGAAGTGACGGAAGAAATGTATAGATGCAACAGAAGATTGCGTTATCATATAATGGTATCTTCACAAACGCCGAGTTCTTGCAATTGAGGTGTGATGTTTTGAAAAGAACTTTAAGCGAGGCCTAAAAGGGGTAGGGTGGGTGCGTGGAGGTGTCGGTAGGATGGGGCTGGGGTTACGGGCGTAAAATATGCTTGCCATGAAGTAGTTTCTACACATTTCTCTTGCTCAACATTTAGTGCAAAAACCAACCCCGGAGCGCTGAGTGGAGATGCCAATTTCAAGCTTTCCGAGCTTCGAACCATACACAAATATAAATTCGACGCTGCATTCTTAATCATTCCACCCTCACGGCAGAGTGGCAGAACTTTTCTCCACGCATTCACCACCAACCTGCTAACAACAGTTAGATTTTACGGAAACTCGCTTTAAACTGACTTAGATGAGTGAGTGGATTGAGAGGGGCTTCCACACGAGTTCATATAATGAATCGTAGGCCTACGACGACGCTTCACTGTATCCGGCAACAGTATAATGAATCGTAGGCCTACGACGACGCTTCCACTGTATCCGGCAACAGTATAATGAATCGTAGGCCTACGACGACGCTTCAACTGTATCCGGCGACAGTACAACGCAACACATGTTGCTGCTGATAATAACTTTCTGATTTATAACCGTCGAATTTAATTTCCACCGACGATTAAAATTGAATGTTAATAATTATTGTAGACCATTTTGACGTTTTATTTAGAAATATAGTATAACATTTATATTCAGCTAACAATAACTCAGGAGTAGAGGTACGTAAAAATAGCGTTTTGTCAATAGATACTACAAAGCACTATTTTTTTTTTTTACAAAAAACAAAGGTATTCCAGTCCTATTTTCATTTTATTTCCCATAGTATCTATAATTTAATTATACACATTTTTATTCAGTTGATATTAATTCAACTTTGATTACATAATTTCAAAATAAAAATATGAAAAAAGTTCAGACACAAGTTTTTGAAGGTGGCCTAAAATTAGATGCTACAAACCGCTATAAAATGACACTTGAAAAAGCTATAGTCACGTACCTCTACTCATGTGGCAATGAAACAATAGATTTAGAGACCCACTACTTATTTTAATTGATTCATATCATTTGTCGTAACAATCTGTCCCAACCGGGGATCGAATCCAGATCCTCCAGCTTTACGAACCGTGCTCTACTAACTAAGCTATTGGTGCCACAAGGCAAACCTTTAAGTGTTTACGTGTTTTATTGCATGTTCAGGCATAATAACAAAAATTCTTAGATACTTGTCCATGATTAATTTAACATTTTTATCGCATAAATCTTTTATGCTTCAAAAATTTCGTAACATAATTCTCAATAATGGACACAAAATTATACAAAATCACGTAACTTTTTATTTAAATTGATTTTTACGTAAATATTTACTTATACTTCCGATCGTCAATTCCTGTTGTATTTGGGCTTATTTTAAAGGACATTTTATCAGAAATAATAAACGAGAGTAATTAATGTTTTGTATCAATGAAAGGGAGAATCAATATTTAAAAGATTATCTGTAAAAGTGTAGAATTAAGACCTATTTTGTAAAAATAGCGTTTGTGATTTATTTGATTACACAATGCCATACCGGTCGCCACTTCTGGTTGTAATTGGTCTTATTTTAAAGGAAATTTGGCCGAAATTATAAATGTAGGTTACAAAATTTTTGTATCCATGAAGGGAGAGTCAATATTTCAAGACTTAGAAATAAATGTGTAGAATCTCCGATATTCGCCGTCTTTGGCTATAAATATTTGTTTTATTTTTTGACACAATGCAATTTGTTTGATCTAATTGTACTATTTTTTCTCGGTTTGTGCATTTTTTACCGTATAAACGTGCTTAACAGGTAAATGTAAATTTATTCTATAACGTATCTAGTAATGTATACACAAAATGTATCTAGATTCAGTACGATGATACAAATACCTAGGACTTGTATCTAGGTTATAGATACAAGTCAACACTGACTATGCAGTATTATATACTCATTTAACCCAAACATACATGTCGGTGAACTAGGTGCTTTGACATGTTATAGAACCTCGTCTCTAGATGAGCTGCCTGCTTAGTCAGTCAGACAGTCTAAGATTATTAGTAACGATTGTCATTTATCTCTGTGAGCGAATACCTAAGTAGACTGTAACCAATGATCTTTAACATAGTAGGCTAGATCCCCAGTCATTGGTCCACTGGCGTGACAATTTGAAGCCATCTTGAATAGGTCAGTTTGCATGTTAAAGTAGATGGGAGCGATTTGTAGCCCAAATATTTTTTAAGGTGGCTGTCAGGTTGACAGGTGAGCATATTGCCATCAACACCAAATGATTACTAAATTCCCTTATGCAATAACTTCTTATTGTTTCTTTTTGTGCATTCCCATGCTGCACAAGCTAAAACCATATTATCAAACAATTTAGTAAAAATATTTAATCGCATTTTAAAACATAAAGTAAAGCATAAATTTAAACGCCAAATCACCATCTTGAATAGGTCAGATTGACGCTTCAATTTGCTACGCTCGCGCCTGTGCGGACATATTGTTGACTGGGGATCTATAGTCTACTAATATAGATGTGAAATATCATTGACTGTAACAATACTATATTATGTGTTTGTACTTATGTACATAGTGCATGATTCAGAGAGGATATAGAGTAAATAATCATGCACTCACTATAAGCCTGCGTAAAGAACTTAAAAAATAAATCAAATAACGAACATTTAGACTAGTGATTCGAATACTTTTTCTCTTGTACAAACTTTATATTTACAAAGTGTTGGACCCAACTGTCTGAAACGAATAATAGAAAGAACATATTGGAATTTGTTCATTTATTCATTTTGATGATATTAATGTTCAAAGATATTTGTTTTGAGTGTGTTATTGAAATAAACAATACTGTTTTGAATATATCCATTCATTTAGGAGTTCAAACAAAGGATTGCACAGTCAAGATGGAATATGTTTTCCACGCTATAAAATATGCAAGTTACAATATAACAACTAAACATCTTTATATATTACATAGGCCTAGTTTTGCGATCCTATTATACATACATCCGCACATTTTGTAAAAAAAAAATAAGAAAAAGAAAAAAAGAAACGCAAACATACTACCTACCGTATGCAAATAGCTAGTTGTTATACGGTAATAAAAGACGGAAACAGAGGGAATGAATAAAGGTGTTTCTTAAAGTTGGCATAAAACTCTTACCTCACTATCGTGTATAAGGCTTATTTACCTGTAAAACAGGAAGGCTATGTACGGCAATATGTTTTAGTGGTTTCAGTTCTATCGTAAAACGTTTCTAGAAAGTTCGTGTTGACTACGTCACGGGCGTAAATGAAAATGAACGTGTCTTGCACATTGTCACCTTGTGGGGTGGGCACAGCTTGGCCCTTGGGACCAACTCAGTTCTAGGCGGCCCATAACTTTCCTTGTAGATCTTAACTATCTTCAACTACATGGTGAGTGAATTTTTATTGTGAGTAGGATCAAGGGAGGTGAAATTTGCATTCACATTACGCGAAATGTACTGAAGGATGAGGGAGGCCGTTGAGAGAACCACGCGGTTTCGAATAGGCCTAAGCGGTAAGTGAGGATTAAGAGGACGCTTCGCGCTACATCAACACCTGTTTCTAGAGAGAGCGAAGTCACGCTCAAGAAATAACTCTTTACTGAAGATAGTTATACTTTGCACTCACAATTCAAGGTTAAATCTTGAGCACAATTATACAGCTGATCCCTCTTAAAATGAGATTCATTCTATTCCATTTTGTAGGTTAGCATAGGGTCACAAATTTAACATTAATAAAATCATAATTTTTTTACAGTAACGCTTAAAATATTTCAATAGTAACGTAATATGTAATATGTTACAGTGGCTCCAACGAAAGAATATAGAAATAGCTCGAAATTGTTTTCCCAACATAACATCTTTCTCTATTATATTCACGCTAGTTCAGAGTGGATCTAGCACACGGAGGAACTCTGTGATATAACACAAATCATATTTGCTTGTGTTGGTAAAAGATATTTCTCTTTCATACAAAAAGTCGATATTACTTTTACAGCGCATTCATACTACCCCCCTCCCCCATTACCGCTTGTGACGAAAGCATCTGTGTTCTTTGGTTGGAGCTAGTATGTAATATAATTAAAAAGAAGGTAAACGTATAGATGAAAATAACATTAGAAAAAAATATTATGATCTAAGGGAGCGAGCTCCAAAGCATCATTTTTCTGTCTGTCTGTCCGTCTGTGCGCGTGCTACGTCTCACGATAAAAACCGAACACGACGTCCGACTGACATGCGTTTTTATGCTGGCCTTTGCCCTTCAACAAGGATGATACAGAATGTTTTTGGTGGCCGTGGGTGCAAGAGGGAAGTGGCTGTTCCCCCAGAAAGTTTTAAATTTCAAAACCTTGCACCTCCACCATTACCGTACGTCCATCGGAGGTGAAGTTCGGTTTTATCGTAAGACGTGACAGAAGCACAGACGGACGGACAGACGGACTTAAAGGAGAGTCTCGTTCCGGAAATATCAAGTCCTTAACCCCTTTATATATATTAAAGAATAAAGATAGAAAACCATGTAAGTATTTTATATTGTGCCAAAATTGTAATAATAAAAATCTAAATAATTTCAAATATTCTTTCACCTAAACGAATTGAGTGTCATTGTACTGTAAGATTTATCAATCGCGTTCTCAAAGCAATCTGGACCTGGAATGAACATAAACGAAATATATTTTTCACATTATTTGCAACTATTGAGCTCGGATTTATTCATTCTATGAATGTAAATGTATGAATGTGAATGTATTGGAGTCTCATGGGAGCCCTAGCAGATTAAGCGACATCACGATTGTTTTGTTAAACATAACTTCAACCGCAGCACAGAATAAACAACATTAGGTTTTTCAAAATAGGCATAAAGATTGTTTGAAACATTACTTGTAAATCTTGATAAGCTGTTTCAATTAAAACAATTTCTTCGGTTCACTTAAAAGTAATTTAAATCTGGTTACAAATTATTGAACGGCGGCACAAAGTTCCTGTAAGAGAAAACGTTTCAGCCATTTAAATCTCTGGCGTTGAGACAGGGCAACTTTTTTCAAAGTATTTTTTTTATAATTTGGCTCATAGCGTCGAAGTCGGAAATTGAAAAAGCCGATTCACAGCTGTAGAATTATAAGCTCATCACCTCTTAAACGATGTGTCACTTGTGATTGTCACTCTCATCCACTGACTCAAGAACTCAGTCGAAAAGAAATTCTCATCAATTAAAACAACTTTCAACTGGACGTATTTGTTCAAAATTACACAACTACCCCTAGAGTTCACTTTGGGTGTTTGCTGGATTTGTTCAGAACTCCAAGCCTGAATTAAGTTTTGAGAAAGTCGAGAAATTTCGTTTTATATCACAAAAAATGTAGATTTTCATTCAAATCAAACACTTTTTGGGGATTTTCTTTGTGTTTATTTTCAATTCAATGCATTACTCCTAAATCTTGATAGGTTGCTGTATTTTATGTATATTTTATTGGTTTTGTTTATATTTTACGCTTCAAAGGCACACTGAACAGAAAAATAAAAATATTTCATGTAGTCTTAACTTTAAACTAAATTAATTAACTGAAGTAAGATATTGAAATTGTTTATATAAAATAAGCTGAAAGTTGTTTTTAAAGTAATTATGGTTGTACACACACAGGCTACAACACAGTACAACAACGTAGCAAAGATTATAAAGGTTGCTTAAAGTAGGCTATAATCAAATAATTATTTTTGGTTATGATTTTACTTGTGTTTCTAGTCTGCATAAGAAACATTAAATAATATATTATATTGTAAATGATTTGTACATTTTATTACAATATGTGGTTAAATGAAGAATTTTTTACTACCGCAATTATTTTTAAGTGCTTTTTAACTCACTTCGTTCACTCGCGCCAATATTTTAAGTTATGAGCCTTCCCTTTTTTAATCCTATTAAAATATAATAAAATCAAATTGGATGAGAAAGGTTGATATGGTATGGACATGTGAGAAGAATTAATAAGAAATAAACCCAGAGCAGAATTTGAAAGAAAGAGGGGACAAATTATTGAAAGACATGGTAGACCAAAGGAACAGTGGAGGAGTTGGGAAGACGTAGGAACAGGAAGACTGTGGGAGGACAGAATTAAATAGCATCAGCTGGTGGGACGACGCGAAAAGAAGAAAGAGAATTAGAAGAAGAAATGGGAGGAGAAAATATATTAAAGGAGAAGAGAATATGTTAGGCCGGGGAAGATGATGTCAATAACTCTGTGTGCCCTTTCTTGCCTTTAAGACTGTTGGCCGAGCTCGAGAATACCAGGGTTTTACGCAGAACGCAGAGGAAAAGTCTGGATCACTTGGAAGCTCTGTCGTTCGTCCTATCGGGTTCCATGCTTTGCTCCAAAATGTCATGTAAGAATGTGTTATATGCGGAATCAAAGCACATATTTATTATTGCCCTCTTTTCGTATTAACTGACCATAAATTTGCCACCAAACAGTTTAAATGTAGAAATTTCCCAATTTTGTGTAATAGACAATATTTGAAATGTGAAAATGTGCTCTAAAAGCGACATGCGCTCATCCGTTTTGAACAATCTCCCAAAAATGCAGATTTTTTTGATGAAAATTAAAGATAAAAAAGCGGTCCAGACTGTATGTGAAATTAGCTGGATTTGACGATCAAGCGTATTTTTAAATGGGCATTTAACATTGTAAAAAAGTTTGCCCGGCATTGGCAAACAGTCTTAACTTCTTCACTACCACACTTGCATTACTTTACCTTTAAAAGGCAACACAAACACCTTCCAAACTCAACCCTAGTCCTGACAAAATCTATTCTTCTATTTATATCATAACATCCAACTTTACGTTCGATCCTATTTCTTCCAGCATCATTCCATTCTTTGCAAGTAAGCGCTCGTCAAACATTTCAATACAAACATATATTTCCATTTGTCAGCCTCTCACATTCTTTTCACAAGTCCTAAGCACACACATTCGCCATCATACACGAGGTCCCTTCTCACGCACTACTCTTCTCCGGCGAGCACATTACTCACCACAATAATGCGTACCTAATTGCGACATTAATATGTACATTAATTCTACTCTAATGGTACTTACTATAGGCGACGCCACAGTGTATCAGGGTGGGTCTCAACTACGGTATTATACACAGCTACCTTCGCTTATTCAGTAGGATCTGGTACATGCAACCATACACCGGAGAACAAACTACCCAAGTATACACACTAGCTCACTGCATCTCACCATCCACCGAGACTTCTTCTCAAAATACATTTTTTTTAACCTATTTTGGGCTCTTATTAAAAATCTCAAATTTAAATCTCATTTAACCTTAAAATAGGTATGTCTGATCATCAAAAATATGTTAGTAATTTGGGCAACTTATTTCTTGCTAACTAGTTTCTCTCGGACTGTCGTCTGACAGTCAAGTCTGTTCACATGAATGTCAGACAATGGTCGAATTAGAAATTCTGCTATTGGGGATGGCTTAATTTTAATTTTCTACGTCCTCATTTCCCCCGTGGGGTGGGGTGGATTTTCTCTTGTGATTATGTTATTCTTTTTGTATTTAAATATTTACAGTCCTTTTTAAATCAGTATATTATATTACATAATAAGATATAGACGAATCATAAATAAAACATAAAACATTACATATTTACTTATATTGCCATTATTTATAATAGCATAAAAAAATTATATAGAAATCAATCCAGAAATTACAAAATCCTTCCCATCGGTAAATACGGAGGTGTTTCCCGATAATTGAAATTGAGAAAAAACAACATAATTAAAATTGGACTATTTTTATGACTACCTTTGAGTTCAGAATTGGAGTACACTGAATTAACTCGTTTTTGAAAGAAAGTAGTTGCCTAAAATGTACAAAAAAGGGGTCCAAGTGCTTGGTCCAGGGAAATTGTTCGACTTTCAGTTCATTTGGGAAGACACGACACCAATACATTTTAGAGCAGTATAAAATATCAAGCGGTTCCATATCGGAAGTACAATAAGCACAAATCTGTGACATGGTATGTTTGGTAGTGCCCTTATTTCTCTTTGGGCAGGGCGGGGAGGGGGGGGAGGTTCTACAATATTTCGTTTTTGAGGGATGGCATACCCCCGCACACCCACTCCATTATAACACTTCTAGCTATACAACGTGGTTCAATCAGTAAAAGGAACTAGCTCAAAGTTTGTACATTTAATTTAATATTTTAAGTTGCATTTTGAAGTTGACATCGTTCCATAACGTTGTTCCAATGAGAAAATTAGCTAGTGGAACATAATCGATTTCTGTTGATGTAACTTGGTACTTTGGCGTACTAATACGAAAGTTCTCAGTAAATATTAGAGTTGCAGATGTTTTAAGCTCCAGTTTGTACATCGCATAGTGACTTCAATCAAATTCAAGTCTGCAAGTAATCTCTAACTGAATCCCGGAATGGTTAATAGAATTTCTTGTCACATTTAGCTTTTAACAGCAGGTCAACCGTAATTCGGTGTAAGCAAAGCATAGTTTTAATTTTGTTTGCCAACTCAATAAACTTGTGACGCTCTCAGCACTGATGACTGAACACTGAGTACAATGCGTTTACCAGGAACTACTGGGAACAGGTTGTCGTTTTGCACTGGGAACTTAGCTCAACTCTACTCGGCAAGTGTACCACCCAGTTACACTAAGGGTGTGTTCCAATGTGACTTTGACCTGCTCTGCTAGCCACTAACAACTAGCCACTATAGCCACACCTTTGGGCATACACTTTTGAAGCCTATTCCTAATATGGCTCCCCACGGTGCCTAAATACAACAACAACAACTACAACCGCAACCAACAACCCTAACCAGACTTTTACCGCAACCACAACCCTAACCTGACTTTTACACCTGAAACCGTAGAAAAGGAAGCGTGATTGGATGTTCTTGTTTGTATTTGCTCATATAATCAAATTGATTATAATAATATCATCAATTCATCACACTTCAACTCCATAGGTAGCTTCATAGTGTTGTAGATTCGTGGATGAGAAATTACTGGTCGCCATTTTGATAGGACGCGAAGTAGGCTTCGTAGTCGTAGTCAATGAAATTTAATTGTGATGAATTTAACATTTTAATTTTCTCCCAATTCACTTCCGATTGTCTGGGTTTTTATTGAACAGCATTTTGTATAATATGCTGTATAAGCCAAAATTTTCTGAACCGGCACCTCCACCACCATCCCAATATATATATATATATTGCTAACCAAAATTTCGGGTACCGGAACACGACTTATAATAATATTTAATACTAATAAAATATAAAGTAATAATATACTTCAAAATAAAATACATAGATACATGTATAAAGGAATTTATTTTAGAATGGATCTATGTATAGGTAATACTAATAGATACACAAAAGGTATCTAGATACAAGTCGAAACTAATAAAATGCATAATATGTTTTATGCTGTGTTATGTTATGTTTGTTAGGTGAATGTATTTATTATTAAAATTTTAAAATTTTTATATAGCATGCCCATTTCTGCCATTTCCCACCAAACACAATGTAATTGTTTGTTGGAAATATCTCATGAATAATAAATAAAATATTATTCAATCATCAATTTGCAGAGATAAGTGCTAGAAAATCTAGTGAATGACCCACTCAAAAGAAATGACAGCTTCAATATATCTTAAGACATTAATGACAATGATAATGTACGATGTATAATGTAATGTAATGTGTTATTAATGTATGAGTATTACTCGAAAATTGGAGTTTCTCTAATAATATATATTATGAGACAACAAATTTCCGTAAATATGGAAAACGGTGTTTATAAACACGATTTATATATTTATACATTCTACACGACGACTTCATTATTATTTAGGCGAACAGTTTAAAACTCCCATTGTTTTTAAGTATTCGCCGATCCCGTTTGCTTTGGTTCCTTCCTACCCTCTAACCACATGAGCCACTATACTCATCATCCGGTAGCAATATTTGCACTTGATTAGTTTAATGTGTTCCGCCGAGTTGTCAGAAAGACTGCCAAGTGTACCGCATCAAGTAACAATTACCGTTAGAGTACACTCAGTACAACGCAGTCGGTCACTCCAATACACAGGCAATCATTAAGGTGACCAGACGTACCGGTTTGACCGGTACAGTACCGTTTTCAGAACACTTGTACCGGTGTCCCGAGAGACTCATTAAAATGACGTATTTGTACCAATTTGAAATTTTGGAGGGGAAATGTCCCGGTATTCAGTCAACTGTACCATGTGGAAGGATAATGTGTTTTTTTAAAGAAATACACTCCTCTGATAAATACTTACAGTAATAAAATTGTAGTAGATGTTCAACTTCCAAGAAGATATTATTATTTTCCCTAGGGGTGTGCGAGTATTATTCAATCATTTTGGTGGAGGTGCCGGGTCACGCTTGAGTGTGAAAACGTAAATATTGTTATCTATTCTTGGCGTTACTATATCAAGTCAAATATCCATAATACTAACTTCAGTCTTTTGATACTAATTTGTGTTCTTTTTGGAAGTTCTGAACTTTGCACAAATAATAAAAAATATGTCACTATAATGTTTGTATCAACATTTTCATGTAATACCACTTACTACCGAATTTTGTCATACCCTAGCCCTAATAACATTTGTGCTTGAACATTAAAATGATCAAGAGAGAGATTACACTTAAAAATCAATTAGATGTTACTCTTTCACTTTTGGAGACAACATATAGACGTATCAACAAATAAAATTAATATTGAACATAATTGTAAAAAAATAAATATAGCTTGAGTAATAGTGAAATTTAAAAAAAGACGACGAAGTACTCGGACTCGACTCGAATTAAAAAATCAGGACTTGCACACCCATAATTTTCTCAGTCATTTTTTGCATTGATTTTGTTTATAGATAATGAAAAATCAAAATGTGTTAATCATGCAACTGAACTACGTTTTTGATTAATTACACACCTTCAACTTATAATTTCGTTGTAAAGACATAATAATTTAAAAGATAAATCATGCATATTAGGCCTATACAAATTCTATGCATTTTCAATTATTTTTATTATTATTGATTAGAAGAACTTCATTAGTATGATGCCCTCATCAATACATTACACACATTATTTTTTACAGAGTGCTTGTATTTTATTTTGCAGTATCATTTTTAAACCACTATACTGATTTTACGACTGAAAAAATGTAAACATTAAATCATTTTTTTCATTTTTTCATGTCAGAAAGCTGTTTTCTGGGCATTTGACCAAATATATCTTCAAAAAATTGCCACCAGCGGCTGGGGCATAGAGTACAAAGTACGTATTCTTACACTTTAGTTGTCCCGGTTTGTAATTTTCAAATATGGTCACCTTAGCAATCAACCTTTGTCGTATAGGAGCTCTACGACACTACAACAGCACACAACTGCATGTCATACATAGATTATTATTATTTATTTATTTAGAAAATATTGCTATTTTCTTAATACAATACATTTAACGATAAGTAACTAGTTTGTCGATGAAGATTTTGTTGCCTAACGTCTCTATGAATGCACTAAAGGCTATTCGAGACGAAAGTGGTGATAGGTGACGGTTAGGGACAATTTCCAAAATCCCATGCCTTAATGCGGGTTTTGAACCCACGTCCTCATAGAGCCATACGCTTCAAACCAGAGCCCTCGTATCTGCCACCGCGTACGGTTTACTGGTTTGAAATACAAAACATTACAAAATATTTCAATTTAACAATATTGCACAATTTACCAAAGTTTCAAAAGCGACAAAAAGTTTCCAAACTATAAACAGAGTGTGAGGATAGTCGGTAAAGAATGTGCAACAGCTGTATTTGTAGGACTCCACCACAGCACTCGCTTTTGACTCAGAAAAACTATTGACACATCTTCAGTCGGTATTGTCGGACGGGATCGATCCGGCGACCTCACTTGCATCGCGAGAGCTACCTCTATCGGTTATATTGTATGTTTTGTTATTATTATACCACTATACTGTTTCCACCAGTAACTCAGATGTTGATTATGTTTGGTGCATTAAGACACAATTTAGAGAGAGTAGAGGGAAACAGAGAGACAGAGAGACAGAGAGATTGATTGATTGATTGATTGATTGATTGATTGATTGATTGATTGATAGCCTTTAAGTAAGGCGTGATTAAGGCCAGTTAGGGCCTTCTCTACCATCCAACCTTATAAACATGAATACATTGTATAATACAGCAAATAATCGATATCATTTCAATAATATTTAATTACAAGGTAGGTACTAATTGTTAATACAAGCTATGTTTACTAACTCATTCATCCGTTCCGTTCATTCATCACATTCATTCAGTTTTGATAATACAAAACTGTCAATAAACGAGCAAAGTCACCTTCTGTTTACAAGTTAATTCCGTCATGATTACGAGAGAGAGAGAGAGAGAGAGAGAGAGAGAGAGAGACGACCCACCCCAACCCAAGCTATGGTCAGGTCAGTTCTAAAACAATCTGTGCTTTCTTGGATAAACCGCGTATGTTACATCATGTTGTATCCTTTGGCGAATATACACAAAAAACCAAGAGAGAGGGAGATAGATTAGGATATCAAGGGTGTGAGATAGCGTAAGAGACAGAAAAGAGTGTGAAAAAATAAGAGAAAGTCTCTGAGAGAGTAAAAGAGTGAGAGGGTTTAGAGAGAGCGAGTGAAATACATTTTATATTTGACACTTATTGGCTTAAAGGCGTGCCACACAGGTCTATTAAGCTCCTGTAAGTGTAGCCGACCTTTTCAGTTACAGATATCAGTAAGGTCATTGCACAAGAATGGTGGTCTTATTTTCAGTTTCATCACCTCTCTTTGGAACTGACAGATATAGAGAAGAAGGTTGATCTTCCGGCCGCCCTGATTTCGGATTAGGAGGGTGGAAGTGTCACCAATATCGTATTTCTTTTCAAACCTATCGTATAGGTCTGGTGCCTACCACACACGAGATAGAGGCAATATACCTGACCGGCTAGGTACTCCCAGGGACTGGTTGGAATTTAGTGATAAATAAAGATGTTTGTAATTGATTGATTTCTATTGCTTAAAGGGGTATTTAACCGCTAAACTCAAAAAATATATTTCATTCAGGCTAGCTAGTTATGAATTAAGAAATCAACAGAAAAATTATTGGGTCCACCGTGACCCGAAAAAAAATGTCGAACTTGGTATTTTCGAGCTAGCGCATCGGCAAAAACATCCCATAAGAAATAACATGGGGACGATCTTTTTGTCCCGTGACCTTGGAGGATTTGGATCCGAAAAAATACTGGCCATTATTAACGTACTCGACAGCCTTTTCTGTAAATCCTCTCTATTTTGTTTTGTAATTTGGGCAAGTGGTTCAGTCAAAATATGCAGATTACCAAGAAGGGTGTGATTTTGGAATGCATATTTTTGCGTGTTTGAGAGTATATTTGTGCCCAGTTTCAAGACACGATGTTACAAAGGGCCATTTTAGATTGATATGATGCTCTAGTATCTACGTGGAACAAAAAAGATACAGGTTAAAGCCAATTTAAGAAATTTCCCAAAACACCAAATTTCGCTATTTTTCTGGATCAAAGAATCTGAAAAATTCATATAAAATCACAGTTACAGGATATAATTTTATAAACGGTCATTTTAGTGTAGTAAAATGCTCTCTAGATTATGTGGTAAAAAATATTTTTTTGGGTTAATAGCCCCTTTAAGAGGGTTTATCACCCATTTGGCGGTTAGCAAATAGCCGCTCGCTCGGCCAAGAAGCATCCTACGTATATAAAATTTTGCATACTTGTCAATAAAGCATACATGGACGTACCTACAGTCATAGATTTTCAAAATTTTGTTTTGATCAGAAAAAAAAAATATCACGAATAAGATCAATTTTGGACTCTTTAACAAAATTGAAATTCATGAAAAATATATATTTTTTTTAAAAATTATTTCAAAACCAATTTTAGAAATAAGTTACCATAGAGACCTATATTTCCACATTAGTGAGATATGTTCGAAATTTCAAACACCTGTGGTGTCAGTCAGCCGAGAAAACCATATAGAGAGACCACTGTTAGTACCTAATGGTATCTCTAAGGAGCAAACAGCAAATTGCCTAAAACGCATGTCCTGCACCCTATAACGTCTCATATTGATGCACTATGGCTATTCGAGACGATGAGTAGAGAGAGATGATGATTGTATGATGATGTAAGTATGAATAGAAAGGTGGAGTGGAAACCCGGTACCGGCACGTAGCCTACTCCCTTTCGAAAAGTACCAAGGGGACCAACGGCTTAACGTCCCATCCGAAAGGACGGTGTAATTTTGACAGTCATATAGGTTCCTCCACTAACCCGGACTGCCGAGCAGACGTCGAGGAGAACAAAGCCGTTACACTAGCTCTCGAACCCTCCATTTGCTCTAACCAGCGGTATACGTGTGTTTCAGGGCAGAGCGTTCACCCACTCTCCCCTGACCACGCCCGAGGATGCTTAGCGTCGGTGTTCGAGTGGGAACCGGCTAAACGACCTCGGCTAAACCACTACAGATGTCGGTCTCCACCACGGTATTCATCAAGTCCATGAACATCGCCGAGAACGCTAAGCGTTGCTCCTTAGACAAAGTAGGCGAGCTCTGCTAATAGTCAATTGTCAAACACCGTGGAATTGTTCCGGGGAACAAAGTTGTCGGCGCTCTAAGTAGGGTAATAATGAAACTTGCTCCTGGTCCAAAGAATGACAGTAGACCCAACATCTCCAACTGTCGTTTCTATTCTTTGAGGGTTTGATACATAAACGAAACGGTTGCACATACATGTATCAACATGTATCTCCTTTAAACAGCGCTGATTTGTTAAGTGGCGGTCTTTGCCATTGTGGTTTAACAGATTTAAAATCTGAGATTCTGGGTTCGATCCCCAGTCGGGGCAAATTTTTAAGAAAATTGCCATCAATCAATAACTATGTCCTCAAAGCGGGCTTATGCTTAAAAACCTTGTATTCATACTATCCAACTCATGGGAGATGAGAAGTGGTTGGCTCAAAACAATGTTATCTTTCAGTAATGACAGATACATGGCAGTCTTTTGTTAGATATTTTATCATGTAACTAAACAATCACAACAAATAGCACTTTGCTAAAGATTTACTTTAGGCTCCGATAGCTCAGTTGGTAGAGCATAGTTATGTTAAGCCGGAGGTTCTGGGTTCGATCCCCAGTCGTGGTGGCAAATCTTTACGAAACAACTATATAATATCCTCAAAGCGGTCTGTCTGTCTGTCTGTCTGTGTGTTCGACGCGCAGAGGACAAACTACTGGTCCGATTTTGACGAAATTTCACACCTACGTCTAGGTCCAATAGATAGGATTCAAACCTACAAAAAAAATTAATCATTTCTTTATGTTTTTAAACAAAAAAAATCGTTTTGATAAAAATACAATTTCTCTACAATGTTAGTTATGTTACCACTACAAATGTTGACATTAGACAAAATTTTCAAAATGTTCCCCCCCCCCAATTTACAAAAAATATGACCGAAAAAAATAATTTTGCAGAGTTTTTTTATTTTTATTATTTAACGTCAATCCTATCTTTATTACTTCATTGGATTTGATTTGAGGAGAATAAAAGATGGATGCAGAACATCTGGAGCCGAAATGCTGCTGCACGCTGCTGCTGCTGCTGCCCACGTGCATAGCGATATAGGGAACGCAGCAGTAGCAGCTAGACAAGTCTCGACTTGGTGACTCAGATCTGCAGTGGTTACGCGGTTTAGTGGCCGCTCTTATTGACGGTTCGCAAATTATATATAAATTTTAAAAATGCAAATGTACCCGGGTACTCGCTCACTCGTACAACAACGACTTTAGCGTTTCCCTAGTATATTACAGTGATTGTATTGAACTGCTGGAGTCTTGCTCCTGCTGTATGCATAGATGTAATAAAATGTGTAATCGGTGGTATCAAATTAATGGATTTAAATCCATGTTATTGAATTTTCCATTATATTTCTTTCTTGGCTCAAGTCTCGCAATAATTGTAGAAAGCTTGTTCTTTGCGACCTAGTGCGATCAATAGAAAAATTCTTTATTAAAATTCTTGCAAAATTGAGCAGGCCTAATGATATTACTTATCTTTCAGCTGCAATCATCAACACCTGAGCGCTCCCTTCAGTTGGGCCAACCTCACCGACTTGTGTTTAAACGAGGACTCATTTCGTTTCTTTATATAATTTCTTCTTGAAAAAGACATTGGAATAACAATACTACGAGGGACATGACGACATAAGCAAAGCAGACTGCTGTACTTGATTTTACCACGAAGCTTTCAACTAATTTGATTTCAGTATATAGAAACAAAAATAACTACTAATGCATTGCCTAACATTGCATAGAATACTATTTACAATGGCAATAATGTAAATATATAACTCATACTAATTTAATTTCCTTTATATACCAAGATACTTCTGTCTTTGGTACTTAATATCGTTTAATTTGCATTACAGAGCAAGTATACGTTTTAATTATACTCTTTCTCTCTCTTGTATTTATCTTTCCGTTGTAAACTAAATATCTACCAAGTAAATAGAAATTGAAATTTTAATTACTTATATTATTGGCATTGAGTTCAGATTTATCAAGCAAGTTTCTTGCTAGGAATACATCTTATATGTTTGTATCAGAATAAAAAACTATTAATTTAGTTATCAGATTGTATTTATTTTTGCAGGAGATGACTGTGTCGAGAAGGGAAAGACGGATGTGGATACTTAACGAGTTTGATCGACGGGCGAGTGTAGGCGGAAGCGGAACGAGGCGCGGGCCCCCAACTGAGGGGTAGATCGAGCTGTCATTGTCAAGACGGGGGAGGGGGGGGGGGAGATAAGAAACAATGACATCGACGCACCGTGCCAAGGTCAAGCAGCCCTGCACATAACTTACAGTCGGAGACTTCGCGCTGCGATTGATTGGATTGGATATTGCTTAAAGTCTCCTTACTTAACTCCTTATTACTTTACTTATTAGTCCTTATTAATACGTTTTAGCGTATTAATGCACTTTGGCTATTCAAGACGATAAGTGGTGATAGATGAGGGTGAAGTATGAATAGGAGGGAGGAAGGAAAACCCGGTACCGGCACGTAGCCTGCTACTTTCGAAAAGTACTAAGGGGACCAACGGCTTAACGTCCCATCTGAAAGGACGGACTGCCGATCAGACATCGAGGAGAACGAAGCCGTTACACTAGCTCTCGAACCCTCCATCTGCTCTAACCAGCGGTATACGTGAGTTTCAGGGCAGAGCGTCACCCACTCTCCCCCGACCACGCCCGAAGGCTGCTTAACTTCGGTGTTCGAGTGGGAACCGGTTAAACGACCTCGGCTAAACCGCTGGCTGGTGTGTTTTTATTATCACATTAAATACATTTATATATGGAAATTAATGCATAAATTAAAAAAAAAATCTCAGCGGGATATCGAAATCTGGTCTCCAGATAACCGGTCAGGAGACAGATTTTGAATTTCCGGGTTGATTTCCATATAACGAATTACACATACAGAAGTTTTTTACGACAAATTAATTGGATGAGCGAAGCGAAGACTTCAATTTCACCGACCCCCCAAAAAATTTAGCTCGGGTGTTTTTTTGTTTTTTTGTTTTTTTGTTTTTTTTTTTTTTTCGTTTTTCTGTCTGTTTGTTCGCTCTCTACCGGGCAAACGGCATATGCGATCTTGATGAAAATTTGACACGACCTTCGTTTTCTCTGAACTTAGACTTGCCACGTTTTTGGGTACAATCGAATAAATATTTCTCATGAATATTGTACTTTTACGATTTTTTTCGATTTTTAGTGCGATATTTTCGTGCCATTTGGGCCAATTCTGACCAAACGGGTGGGGCTTCAACGTTCATATTTCACATGGACATTAAGGTAATGGTGATGTATTGCTTTCTGAAAGAAAAAGTTGAAAAAGTTAGCCAGAATCGAGAGAAATAAAGCTTTTAATATACGTTTTTTTGACTTTTTGTGCGATATTTTCGTGCCATTTGGGCCAATTCTGACCAAACGGGTGGGGCTACAACGTTCATATTATACATGGACATTAAGGTTATGGTGATGTAGTACCTTTTGAAAGAAAAAGTGGAAAAATTTAGCCATAATCCATAGAAATAAAGCTTTTAATACAAGTTTTTTACGGTAAATAAAACCAATTGACAAGAAACAAAAGAAACTTGACAACATTCACCTACAATGCGTAGGCAGCAAAACAAAGCACTTGCAAAATTAAAGATATCCCACGCAAACTAAAACCTTTAAAAAGCTCATCCATCAACGCGGCGGGACTTTAGCGTTTTCCTAGTTTAAGAAACAATTAATAGGTAATCCTTACCATGGAAAATCGCTTTCACCTCTTTAGTTACCTTAGAAGATATTTTGAAGTTGAGATAATTGTGTAGGGAGTTTTCAAAGGGCTGCTTTAAAGTACTCGGTCTTCTGCATTCGCATTAACGACCGAAAAAAACCCTCGAAAACTCTTCAAACTGGATTGCCAGGAAGGGAATCGAACCTAGGACCTCCCTAATCAGAGTCTCGCGCATTTTGCTTGCTGTACATCTGTTGGTTACATCCTATGTCGTCTCCATGATGTCATTCTATGATGACCCCTAAACTATATCATCACCTAGTACAGGAAAATAGATTGTGTTCCATCTGAAAATTATCGCCGTACATTTTTAATAATGTTACTAGCTCAAAAAATGTGTTTGATAACCCCACTTTCAAGTATGCCCTAGAAAATGGAAATAACAATCTCCCACCTTAGTACCGAATCACACATTTGAATTAAAATCCAGTTTTGTTTAATCCTTAATTATTGTAGATTCGTGTGGTTGAGGCGCAGGTCCCAAGAATACGGTCCACGACCCAAATAAAGTAATGGATCTCTGTAATCTTATTCAGTGTTCGTATATCGTCCTCCCATCACCCTGAATAGCATTACCACATTAATGGAGACGCAGCACAGAATTAGCAACAGGGTTTGTACACTGCGTGATTATCGTACATTGTGTCTTAGCTGACAGTGGAAGAGGGCGATGTTTGTTGGTCGAGCCAAGCTAGTGCAAACTGCTTTGTTCCGCGGAGAATATCGGTCACGCAACTTCTAGGCCCGATAGAGCTCATCTTTGTTAGCTCGTGATAGGCTGGCTATTCCATTAGTTAAAAGAGTACGCTGAACAATTGCATGTTCAAGCGCAAACCAGGGTACAAAGCAAAGCAATTATGGGTCTAATATCGATCCGGAAAGGTGTTATAGTGTCGTGATGGTGTGGAACGGGTGCGTCATTGTAGGAGGCAACTATCTTTTATACGTGGAAGAGGAACCACATCTTCACTCGCATACAAAATAAAATTTAGATCCCTCTTGTGAACAACCGAGGGTAACCTAACAAACTAAACATGTATTTTTTTTATCTTTGGGCTTATCAAAGCTTTGAAGAGGGTATCAAGTAAAACACTAAAAAGAGAGGGTATGTAGTCTGGCTCTTTTCTAGCACCCAAATTGTTGAAATAAATAGCAAAGCGTTTATTTGTATCGGGAGTGTTCACCAGCAATAGTTATCTTGCGGATGAATTACCGATAGCTTGAAGTGTGTTTTATAGCTGCGATCTTTTGTAGTATTATATAATAATATGATTAACATTCTTCTAGTTCATTTCCCTGTTCATTGCTTTTAGGATATCATTGTAATGTAATATTTTAATACTTTTAAATATCAAATAAATCTACTTTGAAAGAAAATGCATTCATTACTCTAGAGATCGATTCATAAAAGAAAAGAAGAAAACTCAAAACGACCGTTTGAGTGTACTTGATAAGCATTGTTTTTATTATTCCAAGTACTCGCTTTTGTCTATGTCTTGCATTTCATGTCATTCCTAAATACAGAAAGGCTCTTGTACATCGAGGATTAAGAGGTTTGCGCAACTGAAGTACACACCCTTAAGTGTTGATGATTGCAGCTGAACAGTTAATAATTATCATTACAAAGTTGCATGAATGTTTATAAATAACTTTCTATTGATATATCCACACTTGGTTGGCAAAAATTAAGCCTTTTAAATCATTGCGAGACATATGACCAGAAAGTAAAATATTGGCAAATCCAAAACATGGATTTAAAATTCGTAAAGTTCCAATTAGACCATATATCTTACGATTAACAGAATAAACCTGCGCGTTCATATTGATATAAATGTCGAAATAGTTTGACAATTTGCGTAAAAAAAGGTATGGTCTGGTGAAATAAATTTCCATTTTTTGTGTGTAAATTATCAAGATTTCACGATTATTTTTCGATATCAATGAATTAATTGAGAAAGGCGCATACTGGATCTTATAGATTGATACCTCGTCAACGTTCACAGGATATATGAAAACAATGTTATTAACCGTTTACCAGAAAAAAAGCAGAAAGCTGAGAGCTTAAACTCGTCTTCGCGCCAACTTCAGCGATTCCTCTTTAGGGAGTTTAAATATAAATAAATATATTTATGTGAGTGTTTGAAAAGCAAGGCTTGTGTTTCAATTGGTGGTATCTATAACGCGACCTCGTGTTCATATTAAGGCGGCATGCACTTGTATGTATACATGTGCCATGTTGTACTGTTAAAATACAAGAGCTATTCACAATTCAAACAAAAATGTTTTTGTATTCGGTAAGAGTATAATTCTAGTCTCAACGAGGTCTATCTCAGGGGAGGAATTCTAGAATACATGTAATAATATGCCACTTCATATCAGTTACGAACTCTAGGCTGAACATTGCCCCAATTAGTGCGGTGAGCGGGATGTGGACAGATTCCGTGCGTTCAAGATTCAACTATGTTATATTCCGAGCTAACGAAGTTTGATAGAACATTAGTATGAGGAAAGATACACATTTACCAACTTTGCATAGATGATCTAGCAAAGATACAAAATCCCAGACGAACAATGGCGCAGCATTGGCCTTCTAATCGTAGCATACAGCCGTTTCTTCTTTTCTTACCTGGTTTTTCAATCGTTATCCCCCCCCCCCCCGTCTCTTTTGTTGACTAGTTTGTTCCCAGTTCCCATGTTTTAAAGCATGCCATCATCATTGTGAATCATCATCTTTACAACATTGTCCAACACCATTAATTTCACATTGTTTTTGTTTTTTGCAATTTTGTTTAATTCTATAAACTTGAATTAATTGCATTGATGAGTACGCTGAATCCCTGTGCTCATCCAAAGCCAATTGGTCAGCTGTTATAAAAGGTTGAATTTACAATATGCAATCATCATCATCATCATCAATCTGAATCCCCTATCATCACCAAAATCATTCACATAGTAAACTTAATCGTCAATCTACATGAAATTCAGAATTATTAAGCGAATAATTTTGGAAAAAAATATTCATCTGAAATCCATCATCATGATATAAACAGGTGCTTGCCTACACAAAGCAATTACAATGATCGTCTGAAAATTGATATAAATATATATTAGTCACTTAGGTTCCACTCATTCTGGCCGTGTAGTATTTGAGCACGGCGTTTATTATTTTAATACCAATGGTCGTCTTCTGGCGATTGATATGGCTGATGCACGATGCAGAACTTTAAAAGTATACTTTTATGTTCCGCTGAAACGTTTCACTCGACTGGTCCCGATATGCGGATCCTGATTAAACAAAACCTAATCTATTGAAATAATAATATTGATGTTCCTGGAATATTTTATTAAAAACTGTATTGTTCAACACAAACTGTAACACATAACTATAGGGACACTGAAATATCGTGAATGGGTTTCAAATATTACTGTTTGTACTGATGATAACGAAATAAGGCAATCATCGCAATTTTTCTGCTAAAATTTGAGTAAAACGGAAACATATATTCAATAAGTTTATGTTTTTTCCCGAAAATTTTGTGATCAATTTAATAAATGTGCATTAAAATGAACATTTTTGGTATGCAGTAGTTCGCGCCATGACAGTTGAAAATACTAATATCGAACACGCCTATAGCTAATTCCAATTAAGTTAACTTGAGATGGCCTAAATATTCCTTTCGTGTTCATTTTGCTATACGGTTGTGATAGCAATGATATTTTTATGAAGAAAATATGCCTTTTTTTGAGTTTATATACTGAAATTGAAGAATTTTTATAACGAAATGAGAACATTTTATTAGCCATTTCTCAAGGACGCTATACATAAAACGAATATTGCATAGTGAAAAGAAAAATAATATATCTATATACTTTTTTCTTTGAAAGTAGTGTCTAAAATCTAAAAAGGTGGGCTTTTGAACGCTCAGTCTTTCACGTTTTAAGGCTTAATCTTATTGCAAAATGCTCCTGGCTATTTCGAGACCATTGTGAAATAACGTAGAACATGTCTCACGTCAACTTAAGGCGTATCTGCATTGTTGATGTAAGAAGTCTACAGTCTCGGCTCTTCCTAAAGTACACAAGTGGCGAACTCATTGTAAATGTATGGAATGCAAAGTTTGGTGATACCAAGTCAGGAATTTTGCAAGAAACGTAACTTCGCATTCGCACTTACTCAAGTTCTCAACTTGAAGTGACAGCTTTAATACAGACGCCTTTGAAAACATACGTCAATATTATATAAGTGTATATAAGGATATATACATGTTTTAACTAAATCGTTTCTATTGTTGTATTGTGGCTGAAAACTTGGTACACAAATTATGGTACATAGTCTATGCTCTATGAACATAGTCATTTTCTGGTAAGGTGCGAACAAAACCCCTCACCGTACGCTGTTTATTATTAGCAGACAATCTCGAATGCAAGCAGTTGCTTCGAATCTCTCTGAATGTAACTTGTCAAGTATGTAAATGTAGGAGTAAAGTTTAGAAGCATGAGTACAGCTCATCCTCAATTTGCTTAAAGGGGTATTCACCGCTTAACAGAAAAAAACAGATTTCATTCAGGCTATATGGTTATGAATTTATAGAGTAACAGAAAAATTATTGGGTCCACCAAGAACCGAAAATAAAATTGTCAAACTTTGTTATTTTCGAGCTAGGTCCCATCGGCAAAAATCTCCCATAAGAAATAACATGGGAACGATTTTATGCCTCGTGACCTTGGAGGATTTTGATCCGAAAAAATATTGGCCAATATTGACGTAGGTACTCGACATCTTTCTTTGTAAATCCAGTTTATTTTGTTTTGTAATTTGGGCAATGGTTCGGTCAAAATAATATGCTGATTACCAAGATGGAGTGTGATTCGGAATACATATTTCTGTGTGTTAAAGTGTATATTTGTGCACAGTTTCAAGACACGACATTATAAAGGGTCAGTAGAGATTGGTACTTTGCTCTAGTATCTACGTGGAACAAAACATTAGCTGGTTAAATCCGATTTAAGAAATTCCCCAAAACGCCAATTTTCGACAATTTGAGGATTAACAAACTTTTTAGAAAATCATGTAAAATCACAGTTACAGGATATAATTTATAATTATTATCATGCAAGCTGCGCGTATCAACGGTTGTAGACATGGCGTATGATAATAGCTGACATGCAATAACGTATGGATGCAACCTGCGCGTTTTATACGTTACCGTTATCACCGACATTTTGTGTGACAATGAAAGTTTAATTTTTATATTTTAGAAGCTGTTCAACTTGAAAAAATCTTGAGATTTCTGCCAAAAGTAGGCTAATTAGGAGCATAGAAGGTAAGTTGTGAAATCAGGAACTAAATATCAAATATATTACAGTATAAGTTAGTTGGCCTTTATACAATTTTTGTACAATAAGGATATAATGATACAATTATATATGCATGGCACATCTTTAGGTGCTAGATTTTAATAATCAGCTCATCGCAAGAATACATACATTTTGTGCGAGTACCTGACATATCGAGTTTTAGGTAGGCCTCTCGACTCTAGAATTTGATACTAGAAATCGAGTTTTAAAAAAAATAATGATTTTGGTGGAGGTGCCGGGTCGCCTATTGAAAATATAAACTATAAGTGGTGACGTCACGCAACGTGTTGCCCCTAGCAACGAAGAAATAGACTCCGAACAAACTTTGTCTCCTGCTGTACCTAAATACGGCAATACTTCATACGCTCATAGCTTGAACATGACAATACAAAAATGAGAAGCCTTTGTATAATATTGTATTAGTCGACCTATGATTTGACTTTAAAGTTAGTAGAAGTCTAAAAAGTAAGTAAATCTAAGCTATGTTTTAAAAAAAGACATCAAAGTCGCTATGCTTTCCCTGTAATGTCTTGTTATTGTGTTTTTGTTTTCATGTTTGTGTATTGTGTGAGTATTGTATGTTATTAGTTCTCTATTGTTATATATTTCAATATAAAATGGCTTGCTGTATTTGAAACTTTCTGAATAAATAATAAATAAATAAAATAAGCTAATTATAAAATATACAGACATAATATACAAACTACGCTTACGTTTTAATGAGAATAAAGCATTCAATCAATCATGGTTTCAAGTAACTATATTTTTCCCTCATTGTAATAGTGTCGAATTCATCGGGGAAAAATACGCGCGAGTGAGAAAAGTTTAAAGATACCTTTGAGAGACTTCGTAGAAAATACTAACCATTGGTTTCTAATGGGAACGAAACCGTGTTCGGAGTCAAAACTGGCCGTTGCTATGCGTTGCCATGGGCGGCCATGATGGATGACGTCACACTAATAGTGTCGATTTGTTCTGATTCGTAAGAATGCTGGAGGTGCCGTGTCGCGCGCGAGTGTGATATCGTTAGAATCGTCGTGCATTTTTGGCGCCACCTTACCAACCATTTTAGACTTAAAAGTATACCTTGTATTTTTAAACGATTTTTTTATTATTTTAACGTTTGAACGTTTGAATTTTTCTGGGCACAAATTATAAAATTTCACTATACCTACGTATTTAAATAACATTTTCATGATATTTCAATAATTGAGTGATATGTCATAGCCTAGCCCTAATAATATTTGTACTCGAACATTAAAATTGTCTAGAGAGAGATTTTATTTTTAAAATAATTAGGTCCTGGATGATACTAACTTTACTTTTGGGGCCTACATACAGACTAACATAAAACAAATTAAATGAATAATGTTCATATTGTAAGGTATAGTCAAAAAGTAATATTGAAATAAAAAAACACAAGTATTTGGACTCGGACTGGACTCGAACTCAAAAATCAGGACTTGCGCACACCTGAAAAATTAAAGTTTCTTGGTCTTTACATAGATTGTAATCAAAATTTAAAAAAAATATTATATATTCATGCATTAGGGAACATTAGGGTTACGTAGATTGAAGGAGATTGTACCAAAAATAAAGTTAAAACTGCTTCTACACAACTAAAATTATTCTGAAAATATCTATTTCAATTTTTAGTTTGTCCATTAATACTCCCTTGGGTGAAGTTGATGTTAAATTCAATGCAGATATTAAAAATGTCATCCAAGTATCCTAAACCACCGGGAGTGGTCATTAAATGACCAATTTTAATAACACAAATGTGTACAAATTTGAATAACTTCTGGGATGATTTGTAGGACTATATACAGCTCAAAATAAATACAACGGTTAAAATATTATATCATTATCTTCGGATTATATATTATTGGCTAAAAATCGCATCAATAAAAAATAATTTGTGGTTGCTGTTGTGACTGCACCACAGAATTTAAAAAATCTTCTGAATACTTTGTTTTACTTAGATGTGCCATGACAGTGTTTGTTTGTTTCGAAGCCCATTCTGCTGTCATGTTATTTAACTGTCATTAAACCTTTAGAAAATGGTCGATTTACCATTGAAATATTATAACAATCCCTTGTAGAAATATTTGGTCCCCAAATGGTTGCCAAGTGGTCACCAACAGATCACCAATGCTTGTTTTTGATCGCCAAGTAGTGACGAAGTGGTTACCAAAGGTCGCCACCGAAATTTCAACTGAATATATGTCAGCCAAGCGTTCACCAAAAGGCAGCCAACGAGTCATCAACTTTGCAATGCAGTATTTTGACACAAAAACGACCTGTTGGCGACCATTTGGCTTCTTTTGGTGATCGCTTGGCGATCACTTGGTGAGCTAGTTAGTAGTTGGTGACCTGTTGGTGACTACTTGGCAACCATTTGGCAACCAAATATTTCTACTTGGAAACTGTTTTTATTTTGAGAAGTAATAACTCGAAAATCGTTTCAATACAATTAATCATTTGAATATAACTTCTGGAATGTTGTTTCACATAGAATTTGTATAATTTACTTTGTGCACACACCTAAGATATAAATTCCTACTCTACACTCGTGTTATGTGAATTATTGATCTTACCAGGCCGGTTGCTGTTTTAATAGGATAGGATACAATTGCTATTAGTGTTTTCTCGTATTTTGCGGAAATTAGAGAAAAATGGGATTACTTTATAAACATTATTATGAAAAAGTCCTGTATTCAATACTTACGAAAATCAATCGAGGTTAGTTATGTGTCGATGAGTGAAATGTCAATAACATTCTTGCACTTGTGTCAAGCGTAGGTATATAGAACCGACAGAGCAACAAGGTACCGAGTAAATTATTTCGTCTCCCACTGAGTTGATATAATTGAATGTTGGTGCGCGGTTTGTGTGCACGAGGGTAGGGGCAAGAGTTTAACCGAATTCAATAAATGTGGTGTAATTCATTATCTACGTTTCTGAACGTTGAAATAGTTCAAGTTCAAAATTACATAACATCAAACGGTTCCTTGCACAACGTAATTCAAGTTAAGAATATTATCAATTATCTATATGTTGTAAAAATTAACAGCTCTACATACATATGGAAAGATGATAATGACGATGCAAATAGAGCGAAGCGTTGCTTCCTTGACTGCAAAATAACCTCGTAGATAGAAACTTAGCTCCAGTACAAGTTCCGAATCTCCTGCAAGACGTATAAGCTTTCTCAGAGTGGACGGGTGGAAACATTTTCGTGTATGCTCAGCACACTAAGCTCAATGCAAATCTTCACAAACATCGATCATATTAATCTCGTGGTTTATAAGGCCATACAAGGGTCCAAGCAACTCGGAAATAAGCATCTCTCACTTGCGAGTAGACAAGAGCTTAGAAACTAATTTTGATTGATGCCCGAGACGCGGATGATGTTGTCAAATCACTTGTTACCGTTTTCAACCTCGTTTATGCTCGACTCCAGCATGCAGCGGAGAGCGACAATAGGCACTAGTTTCACATCAGACGGAGAGCGACAATAGGCACTAGTTTCACATCAGACGGAGAGCGACAATAGGCACTAGTTTCACATCAGACGGAGAGCGACAATAGGCACTAGTTTCACATCAGACTTTGTAGAGAATTAATACATTTGTATCTTTCTCATGTGACATCTGCCCAGGAATAATTGCATATCTCTCCAGGTGTCTTAAGTATTTCGGAGTTGCGGTAGTTTTGGAGGGGATAACCAAGATAATGTGATAATGAAACTTTTAGAGCAGGTGAGGTTAATAATGAGATGGCAGTATTACTGTTGTTATGTCAAATGTCATTAAACACGTTGAAGACGACTGAACAGTTGTCGAAATATTGTTTCACGTAGTTTTCTTTATTTACAAGTGCAGTGTACAGTCCAATTAATACATTACATTAATAATCAAGGTCTTAGATGGCATAGCCCGTTGGATTTGAATTAACGATTGAAAAAACAATTTCAGTCAGGCTTGTCGTCGGCGGGAATCGAAACCGAGACCTCCCGAATCAGAGTCTCGAGCGTTACGCTTGAGCCACATCAAGCGGTTTGTAGAGTGAAAAATGTTTAAAACTCTTAACGACGTTACAATTAAAATGCAGGGTTGCTTCTGATAGTGTGCTAAACCAGTGATATTTCTTTCAGAATCGCTTCCTGAAGCCAGTAACTATCAGATTGCTACCAAACTTTGCACAGATGCTATGGTCAAGTATATTATGCCTCTATGGAGGTAGAATTTTAAACACAATCCAGATTCTTATAAAAAAATTGTTTTTTGGTATTTAGGAATTTTGTGAAATCGTCAAAATTGGCAATTTTAAAATTTATTTGTGGCTAAACCCCAATGATGTTTAGTACTCTTTGATTATAGAAGAGTGACCATATACTTCCTTGACAACCACGTGAAGTTGCATATCAATCAGATGACTACTGGATCCAGGAAAAGTTATAAATACTTGTCAAATATAAGAAGCTGAGTGTCCCGTAAGCAAAGTGGACCAACCCATACAATTCTCTTCCTGAGATAGCTTGAGTTACAGTTGGTAAAATTTAATAAAATGCAGCTGAAACTGTTAGTATTTGGATGCAGTCTATTGCTTTCCTATCATATTAACTTAAAATATCACATTTTGAAATTTAGTAAAAAATTCATAACTTCAGCCTAAAACACCCAAAAACCAAAATCCCCTACCGAAGTGGTTGGTCTATTTTGCTCCTCGACAATTTTTATTTTTTTTATCTTCTGGCAGACAATAATGTAACTTGGTGGTTTGGTCCACTTTCATTTGCAAACTTTTTCATGAATTAAGGTTTGTCCAGCTGTTTTCATTAATAAAACATGTTAAATGTGGCGGTGAGAGGTTGATCAATTTTACCACTCAATATTTTGAATGTGAGTTATACAGAAATTCACCTATCTCAATATATAAAAGTGGGTCGGTCCACTTTGTTTCTGAACCTCCTCTTCTCACATTCTGATTGATGTCTAAGTTATATCAAGCCACCCTGACGTTGTGGGGGTTCGTAATAAGTCATACAATATAATGTTGGCATCTCGTCAATAACATGGTATTTACTCTTTGCCAATAAAATGCGTATTCTTTGTGACATAATATTGTTGTCGTTACACGCTACCATAAAATATCGCAGTTCATAAAAGTTCATACAAAAGCAATGTATTCATAACTACTTACTTTCTATTTCGCTCTCAGGGTATTCAGTCGAACAATCAATGTGTATTTTCATATTGGTTTTATACAACGATCAATAGTACAATTTCATAAAAAATAAACATTTATGGCATGACACAAATTGTGTACTAGGGCAAAGAGAATTTTTTATTTGGTGTTTCAAATATAACAATTTTTTTTAAATCGAAATAATAACCCCCTAATTTGGTTTCAATGTGTGCATGATAGGTTTCTAGATTTATCAAAGAGATTTTATGATATCGTCATACATCGACGGTATAAATTAAAAAGGAAACGAATTAAACGATTGACAAGCGAGGAGTATTCATGCATGCCTATAGCCTCACGTGAGTAAACTGTACATTAGTAATTGAAAAAAACAAAAAACAATGCGAAATGTGGAACACAGGAGTGGCTGTGCTAACGTTCATAACGCGCAAGGGATGGGGGGGGGGAGGGCTAGAGGGGATAAGTGAAAGATGGAGCTGGGCCACGGAAGCGTACGAAGAAAAGGCGAGAAATTTATAATTGGTTTTTAAAGATATAAAACCGAAGCAACGAGATATCGGTTGGGAAAGTATAAGTTTCTGTTGAACGCTGATCGCACTACGCATGGGTGCTAGTACGTACAGCGCTAAACGCGGTGCGGCGCGGTAGAGCCCCGCACCAGCCTGGGCCCGGCCCACGTGAGACAATCTGGACGGGCCCGGGTTTCACTTTTCTGTCTAGAGGTGGCCTATTTCCGGACTTTTTAGGTTGTGTAACTGACGATTTAACTCAAAATGTTACTCGACCTTTCGGGAGTGTTGTAGATAGATCGATCGATAAATAATCGTCTATACATCGTCATAGACCAGCTAGGCCTTTTCTTCCATCCAACCTAGTCTATACTAAAACATTATTACAGAATTGTTTCTGGATATTAGGGCTGTATAATACTTATAATTGTAATTATCAACTACTATATGGGTAGGTAATTGTAAATTTATTTAATAAATAAAATATAATACGCCTCATACCTCATAAAAGTAATTCGCGTCCCATCTCTGCGTTAGGCAGACGAACTGGCCACTACGCGCCCGGGCTAGGCCTGGGCTTTGACCCGGGCCGGGCCTAAGTGTCTACTACCGGGCCGAGCCGTCAGAAGTAGGCCCGTGCAGACCTTTACGGTGCGGCACGGCGAAATATGTCCCGAAAGCTTTCGGTGATGTGCAATAAAGCTATACACAAGGTTAATGTTAAGCGATGTGTATTCTGTGAAGGCAAAGTTTTTCATAAATACACTTTGAGTTACGGTAACTATTTTATTAATTGGTATTACGAACATTTTGTTATTCTATAAACATTTAAATAGATACTTAAAATATCCAAGGGGAACTTTCGTTTTAATTTTAATCTAAGATGAAAGCAAGAAGTTTTGCCCTTCAGGAAATGTGAACTTTCAACAAAATTCAACAAAAGAAAGCATATCATATTTAAACATTCACGCAGTTCACTTTTGCTATGTGTAAAGTTTGAGCTTGTTAGCTTGTTAGTGGAGGTCCACTTCTTTTCAAAAACATTTGAATTTCTAACTTATGTGCAACTCTTCTACTCTTCCATCCCTTCCCAGCGAAGTCGTTTGCAATATCAAACGCATTCCATAGAAATTTAGCTTCTCATAGAACTCTCGTTTTGAAACTCCATTCAACCATTAGTTTACTTGCTTTAGTCTTATGTCTTAAATTATCATACTGCTTCTATTTAGCAATGTCATATTTTACGAAGTATAAATGCAAGAAAGAAAAACAAATCGTGAAACAGAGATAGTAAATAAAACCATGCTTTTATTACTGTCCGACTATTGCATTTGGAGATTTTGTAAAGTGTACGAGGTTTATGTTACATACGCTGTACGTTTCGGTTTACCTTTCTGAATTTAGAGCACCACCGTGAACGGTAGGCTAGGCTATATACACTTTGAAAATAACGAAACAGGTTTATGTGTTTCAATCTTTCTAAGTGTATCTTGATACTTGGAGCCGAAAGTACATCTTCTATGGCCTGACATTGGCATTTATAGACCAGAGAACATTCAAGTTTTATAAACGAGTTAAGCTATAGAACTGTACTTCGAATTCGTTTTAACTTTTCTCAACATTATTACTTCGGGCCGCACTGGTTGAAAAGACGTACTTAATACAATATGTCTTACACAATTATACTCTTGTGCATTGTAGCGACTACGAGTGCAAACTATTAAATGCTACCGATGTCAGCTTGAGTCTTATGCGAGGCGACAATTTGCAAGATTTGTCTTTCATAGACTCACAATCACGATTTTATTCCAGACGTTGTATGCAAGCGTTATTTCAAACTATTTGCCGGGTGTGTGTGTGTCACTATACATCACGACCAGATTGTCAACTCCCAATAACAAATGCGCTTAATGTGTTTGTAGGGATTATGAATCTTGTTTGGAATCAAAATAGATTATAAATCATATTGTTTCGGGGCACTGCGCGTCGTTCTCTTAAAGGGGTATTCACTCGCTAAACTCGAAAATAATTTTCATTCAGGCAAACTAGTTATGAATTTAGATATTAACAGACCAACTATTATCCACCATGACCCGGCAAAAAATTATCAAACTGTATTTTTCGAGCTAGGTCCCATCGGCTAAAATCTCTCATAAGAAATAACATGGGGACGAACTTTATGCCCCGTGACCTTGGAGGATTTTGATACAAAAAAATATTGGTCGTTTTTAACGTACTCGACAGCCTTTTGTGTAAATACTTTTTATTCAGTTTTTCAATTTGGGCAAGTGGTTCGGTCAAAATATACTGATTAACAAGATGGGGTGTGATTTTGGAATGCATATTTTTGCTTGTTCTGAGAGTATATTTGTAAACAGTTTCAAGACTCCATGTTATAAAGGGCCATTCTAGATTAGTATGATGTTCTGGTATCTACATGGAACAAAAAAGAAACAGGTTAAACCCAATTTAAGAAATTTCCCAAAACGCCAATTTACACAAATTTCTGTATTGAAAAAATTGATAAAATCGTGTAAAATCACAATTACAAGAAATATCTATTTAAATGGTCATTTTAATGTAGTATTATGCTATTGATTGAGTGGTAAAAAATATTTTTTTTGGGTAAAAGCCCCTTTAATAATATCGACGTAAACGGCGTTTACTGTCTACATTCTGCGGGTAAGTGACCCTGACCTGTTTACCTAGTCATATACTTTGTTGTTTCCATTGTAGTAATAATAACTCTAATAATAATAGTTGTATTTATTTACCATATTGTTTTGCAAGTGCACATGGTCTGCACGCAACAATGCACCCACAGTGCTGCTAGCCAGTGATATGAGTTTGACAGTTGTCAGTACTGGCATTGCTATTCCCTGGAAAAGTTCGGTTACACGTTACTTGTGAGTCTCTGATTAGGCAGGTCACAGGCTCGAAGTTTGGAATCAAGTCATCTAGATAGACCATACTACACTTTTCTCATAGTAATGAAAACACACACTTAGTGCAGAACTGAAACTGTTTTGGTCTCATATATCCGAAATTAAATTGAGCGTTACAAACTTTATTTTCTAAGTGAAGAAATCACTTAACTTCAAGAAGATCGCCCGCCAAATGCAGAAGTTATGAACAACTTGAAGAACAAGTATTAGATTTGATTAATATGTTTACTGGTCGTCGTCATCGATGTAACTGTTCACATACTTTGCTCTAACAATCTGGCAAATGGACTCAATTTCAAACCGACAATGATAGAACGTTACACAATTGCATCAGATATACAAGATAGATTATTTAAAAAAATACACTTATAAAACAAACAATGCTTTGACATGACATTTTAAACAACGCCGATGAAGTAATTAGAAGCTAAACACTCATTTCTGTAGAGCTAAATGTAAAAAGCAATGTTTAAATGTTTTTATTTTATTTCGCAATGCAGAACAATGTTATATAATAATTAATAATAGTACTTAAAATGCGTATTGAATTCCAATATGCTCACAAGTCTAAATTGCTTTTATCTCACAGGTAGCAGCTCCTGCAGCCTTTCACAAAAATCAATATTTATTTTGTATGTCGTTTTCATTTCAGCTTGTATTTAATAAAGAAACACTAAAGCTAGCACCGAGTTAAGATTGGAAAATTGTGAATAGTGGAGATTCACACAAGTAATACTATGTGCGTTCATTTCGCGAAATTGATAAATTTGGTGTTATGTTATATATATATTTTCGAATAATCCACAAATTTACTGTCATAAATACATATACATACAACATATCAAATAGTACAAAAAATAATAGTACATACAAAAATAAATCTTACATGTACATAATCAAAAACCCCACAAAGCCTGAACATGGCTTAACTGTGGGAAGAGGCGTTATTTCGGTTATAAAAAAAAACATTTTGACGGACCTCTACTAATTGGTTGACAACTAAGATACATGCACAATATTCGAAAACATCTTTTTCATGAATTCTGTAAAAAGATCCGCGTTGTATTACGCAGTACGTTTAGCGCAGGTAACTAGTAACTACTAACTAGGATTTATAGGGAGGATGACTGCATGGGAGAGGTTTTGAAGTAGAGAATTAGTACCCCATTCATTTATCATTCATTCGCGACGTAATTGTAACAGGAACAAAACAAAATAATTAAAAAAAAACTCGTATCCCATGTTCTCCCTTCAATGAGAGTCTTGAACTAAGGTCATCACTTACCCAGTCCTCATATTATCCACTCGACCATGCACGTAACTCTGCATGGGCTTGATGATTACTTCCTCTAGCCTACGAGTAGGAGTAGTATTGTTAGTATTTACTCATAGCCAGTTAATTGCTAGCCAGTATGGTTGGTTCTAATAGCCAGTTAATTGCAGTGATTTCCATCTCCAATCAGATGCTTCAGATTTCAGAGCGAGGTTTTCAACACACATGGACGTAAATACACACAAGTCTAAAACAAATTAAAATCAACGAGAACTCATCAAGGGAATGTACAGCCTAGGACAGAAGTAAATCGAAGGCATGCACAGACACAAGAAACATTTACCCACAAATTTATTGTGCATTTTGCGCATTATTTTCTACTCTTTTCTTTGAATACATTGGTCACATTATTAAATTTGTAACAAGAATCAACAGTCATATTGGACACAAACCATATATAGAATATAGTGTCACTTTAGCTCCCCCCCCGTTGGGCCTTGAAAATGATAAAAATATTAAATAAAGTTTTCTTTCTTACATACAACAACAACAACAACAACAACAACAACAACAACAACAACAACAACAAAATCAAAAATAAAAACGAAATTATAGTTTTTGGATGAGCGAAGCGAAGATTCCATTCTACTACACTGAAAAAAATATCCGGATTGTTTTTTTTCTGTATTTTTGTGTGTTTAACACGATTCCGGCTAAACCGTTACTCCACTTGCGATGAAATTTTCTGGAGGCCTTTGAAATCTCTGAACTTAGAACTGCCACGTTTTTGAGCGCAATCGTAAAATTATTTTTTATGAAAATCGCAATTTTACGATTTTTTCGATTTAAAAAAAAATTCGATTTATAACACCTACATGCTTTATCCGATTGTAATTATTTTTTCACAGAACCTCAATTTTATGAATTAAGATATTCGTAGGAAATTTTAGCGCAATCAAAAAATTATTTTTCATGTAAATCGTAATTTTACGATTTTTTAATTTTTTTTACATAGAACACCTACATGCTTTCTTAATCTCCTTTCTGTGATTGTAACGATTATTGTTCTCATTCTTTTAAATTACGATTTTTTCGTTTTTTTTAAATTAGGCTAATCATTCTTTTAAATTACGTTTTTTAAAAAATTAGGCTAAGTAATGATTTTTTTACAGGACAACAGAAAATATGTATAACACATGGCAGCTCAATGCACCAATTACGCTCATCCAACAACGCGCGTGAAAAAGCGTTTGCGAAGCTTCGTAGTATAAACATATTTGTGACGGTAAACGCACTATTCTAACCAGCTAGGTATATCTCGGAGTAGGCATACCAAAGATACGAACTTTTGTGAGACCATCTGAAGCTTTTTAAGGCCTTCAGTTCCATCACAATGTTACTTCCCTTTAATTTATAGGGAGCTTTTTTTCTAATTGTTGTCCAACAATAACATCAGTTGAACAATAAACTATGAATTAAAAGATTCAGTGCCAAAAGGATAAACATTTTGAGCCCCCCACCCCCCCCCCTTTTAATGTTTACATATCGAAAACAGACATTTGCACGAATGTGAGCTCGAAATATAACGAATTCAATAATTCTCACCACATTGGATCAATTCCCCGGGCACACACGTTTTAGCGAAGAAAACGATATTTCGCCGGTACGGTTGGCGCATGGACGCTATTCACCTGAACATTCGCAAAACGACAAGTCCACATTGGAGATTGCGAATTCAAGACTTTGCTTGCGATTCAGTTTTAGATAGTTTATCGGCACTTAAATATGGTGTGTCAGATATTTCCTTGCTGTTGATGAGATATTGTTAAAAATATAAATCATGCATTGGAAAAATGCTTCCAAATCTTGGTCATATTGTAAGGAAGGTTCAACATTTTTAAATTTTATTTGGATGATATATGTGCTTAGATGCCTTGTAAACTATTGCCCCCCCCCCCCAAATTGTTGGCGCCCTAAACATCTAATTGTGAAAACATAAATATTTTTTCAAATAGTGACTCTTAAGTTTAACAAAACCAAAGTATACATTCTAAAATTTTACAAATATCCGAGTACATAAATAACATAGAATCACAGAAAGCCGCGTGTATTAAACGACTTCTCTGTAGCCGTCTTTTAGGTGAGTACCTAGGTTTGAGGCCTCATCGTACTTGAATAAGTTGTATACGACGCATGCATCAAATATGGCTGTCTTACTTGATTTGACTTGATATTGCTTAACGTCTCATATTAATGCACAAAAGCTATTCGAGACGATGAGTGGTGATAGATGAGGATGAAGTATGAACAGAAGGGAGGAGGGGAAACCCGGTACCGACACGTAGCCTACTCCTTTCGAAAAGTACCAAGGGGACCAACGGCTTTACGTCCCATCCGAAAGGACGACAGTCATATAGGTTATAGGTTCCTCCACTAACCCGGACTGCCGAGCAGACGTCGAGGAAAACGAAGTCGTTACACTAGCTCTCGAACCCTCCATTTGCTCTAACCAGCGGTATACGGTGTCTCAGGGCAGAGCGTTCACCCACTCTCCCCCTAACCAAGCCCGAAGGTTGCTTAACTTCGGTGTTTGTGTGGGCGGCTAAACGACCTCGGCTAAACCGCTGGCTGGCTGTATTTGTGTCACTTCCATTGCGTCAACAATAATCATTTCTGTCCCTCTCTTCCAGCCTAGAATACTATCCCAAGTATTATTATGGATGTATGTAAACAAAGAAGAGATTATTCTTTCAAGTGTGAAGCATATCATTACTACTTGAGTTAGTTTATAATTAGCAGCTATATTCATTAGCAGTTAAAGCCCCTGTGAATGGTTGAGTATAAAGTATTATGCATAACAGCATCTGACCGTGATCACTCAATAACTTGCACTTTCGACCACAGTGGCAACAGTCATAGTTATAATTGTTTCGTCATGGTTGAATGAATGATTTTTTGTATTTTTTTTTAGCTAATGTTGACTTATGCCATGACTGTGGCAACATACCATTTTATATAACTTTATTCTTTTTGTTCCTTCATTTTGTTTGCTTTATCTTAGATTAAGTCTTTGTTTTTATTGTAGGCATTTATGTTAAAATGTTAAGTGCCCAATGGCTCAGGTAATTTTGTACACACTGTATGCACTGCTGTACCATTATTATTAGTTAAATAAAAAACCTTTAAAAAAATGTATAATGTCTGTGTTATGTAATTTTCATGTATTCTACAATAACGTTATGTTAAATCACCGACAGTGTTGGCTCGAGCGTTAAGTGCGCGACTCTGATTCGGGAGGTATCGGGTTTAAATCCCGTCGAGACCGGCAATCCTGACTGAAGGTTTTTTTCTGAGTTTTTTCTCAGTCGTTAATGCGAATGTAAGGGATTGAGTTCTCTTAAACAGCTTCGGACGTCCTTTCACAAGTGTCCTATCCGCAACATACGTAGTATAAGACACCGGAAGAAGGGCATGAATTGCACCCTGGACAAGCTTCCCACAAAATTAATTATATATTTATTTCATTTGTAACTTACTTTGTATTTTTGTTGTAAAATTGTATTCTTATATAATGGTTAACATAACACACTATTTTACTATATGAGCATATGTAGTTAAATAGTAGTTTGACTTCCTGTTCGATTCTTAGCAAACACTCGGAACTCTATTAAAATGTGTTGGACCAACCGACTTCAGCCCATGAAGCGAGACGAATTATTATTGGAGTAATGCATAAAACGTCCACACGCAAGCCATGATCTTATAGGATTTCACACCCGAGCACAGATTCACTGCTATCAGTGCATTGCATAACAGGGCACTACATTATAAAATCACTACTTTGAAGACTTTCATGCTATTGAAACTAGAAAATTGCATCAGCATTTAAAACTTCCTTCTTTTTTACAGAAGTTTTTACGTTAACAGCATCAATTAAAGTATCAATATTCTCCTCGCTATACAGTTCACTAGAGCTTCCATCGCATTGGCTATATATGTCACATGCTGCACCTTTTGTGCCCGACTTTCCTATTTCTATGTACTATCATTAAAGTATGCTCGTTTTGTTCTAGAAACAAAAACAAAAAACACGTTAAGCACTTTGTGCCACAGAGAGTTTGTAGTTCTGTTTGAAGTACACTTTACAATTGAATCATAATTGCATGTACTATTTGATTCGTCTTTCATACGGAAGAAAGGTAGACTAGTGTACTGAAGTCATCGCTTTTAAATGTCTTTGTTAAGTATGTCTGTAGAAACTATGAAATAATTGATTTAAGTTTTATTTGTGCCGAAGCTAATACAGAGATGACCTCATTTCACTCCACCCACAAGCTGCAATAACGTTAACAATTGACATTTGAGTTTGTTTATTTATAGCAAAGCATTATAAGAACTTTTGAAACAGTTCAAGTTTACATCCACGTGTTAATATTAATAATATATAAAATAAGTTGAGACAAAAATGGAGGGATAATCAATATTGATCGTTACAAGTATTTGAAAAGAACTGAGCATTAAATAGAACAATGGAACAATAAATCATAAACTAATGATAGAAGCGAGGAGTGTTATAAACAACAACTAAAGTGACTTTAAATGTCAATAATAATAATTTACCAAATGTGTTACTTGACTGGCAACTGGCAACATTCCGTCTTGAAGCATAGCCATCTAATTTAGTGATAGGCAATGACATAAATTAACTATGGGAAACGAAAATTTTGATATCAAAATTAATATACCGACATTTTATATTTGTTTAAACAAAATTCGAAATTAAATAAATCAATTAATATCCAACCCTATTTCCAGCTTGAAGTTGGGTAGGGAGTGGGTGGTTTTCAACCACATTCTTGGCTCCCCGAGTTCCTGACGTTCCCCCACATCGTCTCTTTCTTCATCTGCATCATCTACTTCACTTCTTCCTCTTCACTGTCTTCTTCCTCAGGGACCTACAACGGTTTTTGCCATATTTTTCTTTCTTCCCAACATCTTTCCTGGTTAACACTTTCCCAAGCTGCATTTCTCCTTTTCAAATTCATCGCTATGACGTTTTCCCACCTCAGTCTGGGCTTCCCTTTTTCCTCAAGTTGTAAACTCTCTAGTCCTAGTTCCTTCCTTATCTCCGTGCTCCTTATCTTATTAATCTTCCCAACTCCCATTACACTCCTTGAAAACTTCATTTCCGCAGCTTGAATTTGTCTTTCTTCTTTACCCCAAACTGGCCAAGTCACTGCACCATATGTGAGTACTGGTACAAAATATGCTTTGTATATTAAAAGTTTGCATCGCCTAATAAAATAAAAATTGCAAAAAATAAATTCAATCAAAATTAATGAGTGGGCCTGTTATTTAAAAATGTGTTTCTTCAAAGGGTTGATGTGGCAAAAGGTATCGTCAAAACTTCATAACGATGTTTACGTTCCAATTCGCATTTAATGACCCGGCACCTCCACCATATTTATTTAAAAATCTAACCCGTTTTAGCTTTTCACGTTTTTAACAACAATTTAGAATTTTGTTTGTCATTTCTATTTTTTATATACGATATAAATGAATAAGATAATTTTAAAGATAATAAAGATATTAAATAAGATGAATATTGACATCGAAAATATTCCCACGTGTGATACCGTATCGAAATATCGATACCATTTGCCCGGCATTAAAATTTGTATTGTTTGAATTTTAACATGTTTCAAAAAAAATTTAACACTCTGCTAAACTACTGTTCATAATTTTGTCTGCATTTATGTAATAAGCCTTATTTAGTTGTTGTCGTTGGTAAACTAGTTTTTATAACAGAATAGGACCTTTAATTAATTAATAACTTTTAAATATATCTCCTGCTTGAAATATAAATTTATTTTTTAGTCAACATTTCAAAATTATATAAGCAATTCATTTGCAAACGTAATTTTACATGTTGTATGGAGTTGGTAGAATTTCGGAGCTCTTTAAACACTCGAAGGACATTTACTTTATTTCGGACTACAGAAACATTATTTTTATCTACTGGGCGGTAAATGCTTGTCACTGGCATTTGCTAGGGGCGTATGGTAACCTAGAATTAACCGCTCTATTTGTCCTGACCGCCCTTCATTACGTATGATAGTACTTTTCTGTTGCAAACGTTAAGAGCTTTTGCAATGGACGCATTCCCCAGCATGGATTTCTTGGTGAAGCGCCCACGGTTTCAACAGAGTGGTCTACAAATTCTTCACATTCAAAATTACTCTGCTTCTCATTCTTTTTTGTCATTCAGTTTTTTCACAAATCTACAGCTCAGACTAGTCAGCATTTTTAGATTTTAGAGTTTTGTTAGAATCAAATTGCGATCGTAGCTCAGATGTTCAAAATCCATCTCAACGCCGCATTGAAAAATGGCGTAAATATGTCCCTGACTTTTAAAATAAATAAACCGCTTTCTCAAATATATGTAAATAAATACTATCAATACAAACGATGAGAAAATTCCGATCAAAATTGAAAACGCCTAGATAACTCAATTACCATATTGAAGTACTTAATAAAATATGGTAATTAATATTTTGTTTTCCCCTTGTTGACGAAATATCTGTAAGCATTAAGATATTATTGTGATCAAGATATAATTAAAACACATTTTGAATTGTGTGCGTGTACGAAAACCTTTCCTTCAATTTCTGTTGCTATTCAACTTACAATCACGTGTTTAAGGTAAAAGCAATTACCCCGTACGTTGAGACGACTTCGCCGAGCCTCTAGTGCTTCCCGCTCGTGTGTATGTATAGCGCATCTTTGGCTACCCCCTTAGGACGTACAACCTACGACACACTAATTAAAATGATGTGCTTGAATTGTTCACATTAACAGGTCATGGAAATCCCTTGCTATTTAATTGAGGACGCTAGATACTTGGTAGTAATCAAAAGTAGTCAAGATGAGCGTGTTTTGAAAGTGTTCCCATGAATGGAGTCGAAAAGGAGCATCCGTGCTTTCATCTTTAGTACCATATGACTCCTTACCTTGCTAAAGGACACCGAGGGAGATGTAGTTAAATAACTAAATAGTCAAATAAACACCAGAATACACATTAATGAGTAAATAATGGATTTCATTAAAGAATTAATTAACGAATGTAGAGTGAATAAAACAATTAGTGGAAGATAAAATAAGCTTTCATTAAACGAACAGAGCAAAGTAGAAAACAATTTAATCTTTGTTCTTAATTGTGTCAACTTACCTGTAACAATTGTTTGCTAGTAAAATACTCCATGTTCATGTTTGCTAAACAAAAACAAAACTCATGGGTTGTTCTAATTAATTCATAAAAATGCCATCTTAGTAATTTGTGACCCAATTTTAAATAACCATTGATTATTTTGAATGTTTGTGCTTTTAATTTCCAAACAAAATGTCATACCTATGTAATTGTAATTATTTTAGAATAACAATAAGGAAATTTTAATTTCAAACTTATGTTAAAAGAAGTGAATAAATGGTATATTGAACATATTAAGTTGATATATTAAAGGAGTATGTGTACATTTGGTGAAGTGCGCAAGAACCTGCTTGGATATCTGAGCAGTAAGAAGAGCGACACCTTTAAGAGGATTCTCTGAGGCAAGCGCGGGAAAAAGTGCACACGCACAGGTTCCAGATAATTGTGGTTAGTAATATCGTATCAAATTCCTCCAAGATAATGAAAAACCATTGTATTGATATCCACACTCGATTTCAAGAAAACCGCGAACAATATTTGCGAGACATATGCCTAGAAATACAGATAAATTGTGAATTTCATTTAGGCTAACTAGTTATGAATTTTGAAAATTACTGAAAAATTATTTGGTCCACTATGACCCGGAAAAAATGTCGAACTTGGTATATTTCGAGCTAGGTCCCATCGTCAAAAATCTCCCATAAGAAATAACATGGGGACGATCTTTAAGCCCCGTGGCCTTGGAGGATTTTGATCCAAAACAATACTGGCCATTATTTACGTACTTGTAAACCTTATATGTAAATCCTTTTAATTTTGTTGTGTAATTTGGGCAAGTGGTTCGGTCAAAATATACTGATTACTAAGAAGGGGTGTGATTTTGGAATGCATATTTTTGCGTGTTTGAGTGTATATTTGTGCACAGTTTCAAGGCACGATTTTATAAAGGGCCATTTTAGATTGGTCTGATGCTCTTGTATCTATGTGAAACAAAAAATAAGCAAGTAAAAGCCAATTTAAGAAATTTCCCAAAACGCCAATTTTCGCAAATTTCATAATCAAAATAATTGAAAAAATTCGTGTAAAATCACAGTTTCAAGATATAATTTTTAAACGTCATTTAAGTGTGGTATTATGCTATAGGTTATGTGCTAAAAAAAGTTTTTTTCTGGTAATAGCTCCTTTAAGTTGATTTAGATTGCGATCCAGAACGAAAATTCGCTTGAAATATATCAAGGCAGGTGTTGGATTGATTTGCCGGAGTTCACAACAATAAAGTAAATTTAGTAAAGATTTCACGGTTTTTTACTCGAAATCGATTAATAATTAAAATTGTCAGTACTTGATCTCATAGAATGATTCTTCATGTAAACTATTATAAATAAGAGAAACAGAAACTTGGCGCCAGCGCGTTAACCTCAGCAGCTCTCAACAAGTGCAACCTAGCAATTGAGTTGATTTGAAGCATGCCCAAGGTGAGGTTTGGAAAATTAAATATATCAAGGAGCTTTCGCCAGAGCGAGGATGCTTTGAACTGAGGAGATTGAAATTAATTATATTTAAACAAGCTGGAGTGGGGGGCGTGGGTGGGGGGGGGGGGGGAGGGGAGTGACTGGGGGAATGGGAATAACTCAAATATATCTACAAAGTTACGTATCTGACGGATACAATATTGTGCCTTGACGACCGTAAGTTGTCTCCGACGTCGTTAGTTGTTTTTGTAATGTTTTTTTTATTTAAATGTTATATCAAAATTAACACTTGTAATTATACCGTTATTTCTTTATTTTAATAACGTTTTAATTAACACCATTAATATTGGCCTATTTACCAAAGAAAAATGTGCGTGGGGTGCAAAAATTAAAAGGTTCATATCTACGTTGAAATTTAGAGTCAGGCGTGTTATTTAAATAATTATAGAAAGCCATAGTAATATAACACGACACACTACCTCGGTACGGTACCAACACCGAAGCTGACAACGCCACGTCATAATACATAATTATAATTACAACCTCAACACAAAAATGTCAGCCCATATGTAGGTTAATAGGTAGAACTTCTCTTTAGTCACCTTGGTTCACATGCCTCACACTTAACATAACGCACGCACGCACGCACGCACGCACACTCCTCTGCGTTACCTACGTCCCTTTCTTCTTCCTCAGGGACATCCACCAGTTTTTGCCGTAATTTCTTTCTTTCTTTCCATCTTTCCCGGTTTATCATTTCCAAAAATGTGTTTCTTCTCCTCTTTTACTATTACCTCCTTCTACACGTCAGTCTGGGCCTCAATTAGTTATTACTTTCAAATGTCGACATCTGAATGTGAAAATTATTGATATAAAATGCTTGATTGTATTTATTTAAAAATTTTATTGTGAATCTGATTGTCATGATCCAATAACATTGTCCGACGACTTTTTATGTCTTAGCCATTAACAACACAGCACTGGGTATTTTCTACTGGACATCAAACCATAAAAACGTAGATTGTTACCTTTAGACGGTTGTTTGTGCTTGGGTCAACTTTTTTACAATGTTAAATGTCCTTTTAAAAATTAGCTTAATCGGCAAATTTTGGGGATGTTAATCATAAAGTATGAGCCCATGCGTGAAAGACACATTTCAGATTTAAAATTGTATTTTACACAAGCTCAGGAAATTACTACAAAAACCTGTTTGGGGGAATATTTACTGAACGATATTAAATTAGGTAAGCACTATTTGGAAAATGTGCTCTGATAGCGCAATACACATATTCATTCGGTGCAAACCACAACCCGATAGGACAAACGATAGAGTCCCGCACTGAAAATCAGATACGTGATTGAGTGGGTATACACTCTAAATACGATATTTATTTTTATTATTTTTATTTTTATTTAATGTTTCCAAGTGATCCAGACTCCTCAAAATATATTATTCCTCAAAGACTGGTTTGATCGAGCTTAAGATAAGACTGAAAGGTTGACCTTTCCTAAATAGTTTCATCTTGACTTTATATTAACCCATTGGAACTGAATAACAAAGAAAATGATGTCTGTAAAGAAATCCATGTGACACACAAACACACATTTTGTCATATAAGAAAGAAAGTGAAGATGAAAGTGTTTTTAACCATTGATTAAAGAAGGTCATGTCTAAACTTCGAAATTGAATATTTTAAATATTAATTCTGAATCTGAACTGACAGCAAAACTTTTAATTTTATTTGATACGTTATAACACTAAACGAATTTTGATTGTTTATTACGAAATCTCCAAATATTAAAATATATTTACATTACTTTATTACGAATCGAATTCAATGGACTGCTCAATTTTGTAAAAATACATTTAACGATTACATATTATTATTCCATTCCAATGTGGTATCAAATTCCATTGCGATGAACATTGGAGCAGGTATAACAACAAATAAACTAGATATGAAACCTTGCAAAAGAAGAGCTGGCAAGAAAAATCTCTCTTCCTTCTTTTTATTCTTTGTTCGTAACGCATTTGTACTGGGCCGATGTGTTTGCGGACAAGAACCTTAACGTTTTATTAGAAAGCTCTGCGAATAGCGGGTGAAGGGGGCACAAAAATAATGAGCCATCATCGTCCTCTACAGAATGAAGAAGACAAGCCTATATATTGGATCTTACAGCCCGTTTTGTAAAAAGCGACTATCACTATAGCAAGAAGTCGCCATTATAAGAATTGATAAGACTCAGAAATAATTTTATGAATTTTACAAATGAAGGAAGCATATTATAAGAGAGGTAATTGTTTGTGACTTGAAAGAAGCATTGCTCTGCATTAATTGTTTTGCAATAAACTAGTCTTGACAGTTAGTTAGATATGACAGGTACTCATTAATTCTTATTTCTTTCCCCTATAGCATCATGTTTTATGTCCATGTTCCAAAATCGGAAAATATACGCACTCAGGTGTTGATAGTTACAGCTGAACAAATGGTAGTAAATAACTGAATTTCGCATGAATATACATAAATTTGATATAAATAGCCTCACCTGGTTGCATATAATTAGCCCTAATAGCCACAGCAGGACTTAGGCGCAGAAAGTAAAAAAAAAATGAAAAATCCAAAACAAAGATTGAAATTCGTAAAATTCCCATTAAACCGTTTGACTCACGATTATAAAATTAGCCTGCACATTTTCACTGTTTTGAACGATGATATACAGAAAAACTCGTGTTAAAAAAATGTAGACGGGGGAAATAAATTCCTAAAGTTCACAAAAATTTAGTAAATTACAAAGAATTACCAATTTTTAAATTGTAAATCGATTATATAATTGGTAATGTGGTGCTAGACCTCAAAGTGATTATTTGTTATATTTCCCGTGAAATATGATACCAATGTTATAAACCATTTACCCGGAAAAGCAGAAAGTTGAGCGCTTTAACTCGTTTTCCCGCTTGCCAATGTATGCAGATTTAGCTGAAAGTCAATATTCTCAAAATTGTAATCGTAAGCTGTAAGTATACGGATAAAATGGAGGAAAGAAATGTACGAGATATATTATAGTCAATATTTATAACAAAACATTCTTATTAACACAAGAAGCTCGAGATTACTGCTTAAAACAGCATTTTGGTGGAGGTGCCGGGTCTGTGATAATATTTTATTATTTTACAAACTTTAAATTCAGCATTTAATGATAATAATTCAAAGTTGTGAGCAGAAAATCCATTAATATAAATTTATCTATAAGAAACCCACATGCGGGCTTCTGTGGCATAAACAACTTAATACAACTAAAACGAATAACCACAATGAAAGCAAACATTATGAAAACTCGAATCTGTTAATAAACAAGTTACCATATCTAAAGACAAAAGAAGAAAATCTTCCATTTAGACCCTTACATCACCAATGCTTTTGAAATAATTTCATAAGTTAGCAGAAACTCATCTTGAATATGAGTCAAATGAACTTACAGCTAGGAAAACGCTTAAGTCCCGCCGCGTTGTTGGATGAGCGTAATTGGTGCATTGAGCTGCCATGTGTTACGCGGATTTTCCGTTGTTTTGTGAAAAATCATAACTTAGTCGAAGATTTTTTTTTAGTTAAATTAAATTACATAAACAATTAACTTAATTGTTTTAATTCATCGTAATTTTTAAAAAAGAAAAAAATCGTAAAATTGCAATTTTCATAAGAAATAATTATTCGATTGCGCTCAAATTTAACAAGAATATATTTTTTTATAAAATTAAGGTTCTGTGAAAAAAAATCATTACAATAGGATAAAGCATGTAGGCGTTATAAGTCAAGGAATTGTTTAAAAAAAGAAAAACCCCGTAAAATTTCGATTTTCATGAGAAATAATTTTTTGATTACGCTAAAATTCCACACGAATATCTTAATCCATACAATTAAGGTTCTGTGAAAAAATCATTACAATCGGATAAAACATGTAGGTGTTATAAGTCGAAGAATTTTTTTAAAAATCGAAAAAAATCGTAAAATTGCGTTTTTTTATAATAAAAAATTTCCCGATTGCGCTCAAAAACGTGGCAGTTCTTAGTTCAGAGATTTCGAAGGCCTCCATAAAATTTCATCGCAATCGGAGTATCGGTTTAGCCGGAATCGTGTTAACAGACACACAAAAATACAAAAAAAAGAAAAAAAAGAAGAAAAAAGCAAAAAAAACATTCCGTTTTTTTTTCTCCAGTGTAGTGAAATGGAATCTTCGCTTCGCTCGCTTCGCTCATCCAAAAACTAGTAGAATAAAAAATCAGGTTTGAACTGCAACAATAAAAATAATTCCATTCCATTCCATTCCATTCCATTCCATTCCATTCCATTCCATTCCATTCCATTCCATTCCATTCCATTCCATTCCATTCCATTCCATTCCATTCCATTCCATTCCATTCCATTCCATTCCATTCCATTCCATTCCATTCCATTCCATTCCATTCCATTCCATTCGACAATTAAATAAAAACACAGCCATCTAGGAAAACATATCTAGGTGACAGTGTTTTAATTATCATGTTGTCCTTTGTTATTCCATTTTGTTATGGAATTTTGTTGTTGGTTTTTCACCGTTTGGTGAAATCCTAGAAAAACGTCGGTAAAACATTGTATTTTATTACAAAATCACAAGCAGTTTTACACAACACATATCTTTTCATATAATGTTCTGCAAAAGCCTTAAATTTTACTAATATTATTTTAGATAATACATTAATAATAGTTTGTTGTTGTTGTTGTTTTTGTTGTTGTTGTTGTTGTTATTGTGCCTTCTAGCGGTAGTATGGACCTATCACTGCCACTGATAATGATAGTAATAATAATCCCCCTACCATAACCTAACACTAACAGCATCCAGCTGTTTGAGCTCACAAGTTATACGTACGGACAAATACAGCAATCGCCAGTCAGACCGGCCAGATAGAATGTATTCTCTACTCGAGGATGCACTTTCCATTGCATGTTAATACCATTATCAATATAGTTTAAAGAAACTGATGGCAAATTCACACGAATTTCACAGTGATAATCTTTTCATACACAACTCGCTCTTCACACACATTTAAAGTGTCTGCTGCGGCTGTTGTTTTGGATGTTTTGGTAAATGATCTATGCCCTTCTTTAGCAAGCTATAAAGCATGTTGCTTGTGTTAAAATAATAAATAAATTCAATAATTATGTAGTTGACTTTGAGCTGGTCAGTTCGGCGGCTGAGCTTGGCCCAACTTAAATGCGCGCGCTCAGGTCTTGATGATTTCTGTTGAACAGTTGGTGATATCATTACTATATTTTTAACTAATGATTATAAGGTACTTATATATTGATATCCGCATTTGGTTGCAAAAAATAAGGCTTGAAGATCTATTGCGAGACCTAAGTCCAAAACGTGAAAAAATGGGAAATACAAAATTCTGGAAATTTACATCAAACCGTTTATCTTACGATAAAACCAAATTAGCCTGTGCGTTCAAATTGATTTAAACGTTGACATCCGGTATGCAAATTTGCGTTAAAAATATCTCTACACTTGGAATAAATTCCCGAAGTTTCACTAATTGTTTATTCAAAATCAATGACTTAATTTTGGAATACGCGAACATGGATTTATTATTTATTACTGTTATAGTAATATTTGATAACACTGTTATAAACCGTTCACCCGAAAAAAAAACAAAAAACAAAAACAGAATGCTGAACGCCTAAAACTCGTCTCCGCGCCAGCCTCAACGACTCCTCTTAATACTTCATGTTAAAACTAGATTTCTCATTGATGCATTCATGTTTTCCTTTACCATTTTCTTACATTATAAATCATCTTATTCAACAGGTTTAATAATAATGAATCTAATTCTAAAGCTAACTAATTTTTTATCTGTCACATTGAGTAGAATGCAAAAATATTTATTTACTTTTTTTTTAGTTTTAATATATTTAAATTAAGCCTACACAAATAAGTTCAGGTAAGGAAACGTAAAACGTATAAGTGTGCCTTTTTTTATTTTAACTTGTTCTTGTGGAATATTTTCGCGACCGTTACAATGCGAAAAAGATATAATTTGTGTTATTATTCGCATATTCTCAACCCTGCGTATAACCTACTGAGGTAATTTTCAAGAAGAAAGTTAGAAGATGGCTCTCAACTTATTTAAGTAGAACACAAACAAAAGATTACCTTAGCTTAGCAACGCCACCAAACCCAAATACTTCACACTCAACACGAGAATTTCAAATCTTTTGGAGTTTTACATCAAACTGGTATCACTACAATAAACTACACTCTTATATAAGTACACATTCGCTTTTCTCACTAAGTAATTTATATGTTCCTTTCAACTGACGCCTGACAGGAAACTTAGAGCAAAGCCTTGATTGAATTTTCGAAGTTTCAAATCAGCTTCTCATGATACTGTAATATTGACTAGTCTTCCGAAGCTAATGCTCGAAAAAGCAGCAGTTGCGCATTCCGTCTTGCCATCACACACACTTAAGACCTAATCACAGTCTGATGAGATTTCTAACGTCGAGGCTGCAACACCACAACGCGTCGATGTGATATATTTCCCACAGTTATTAACTTATCATTTATATTAGGACTAGGCTGTGACATATCATTGTCATCATTGTGTCGGTGCCTAAAGGGATGGCTTGGTCTACTTAAAATTTATTGTCTCCCACTGAAAATGAGTTCTGTGACTGAGTGGGTAGACTCTAAATATGAATTTAATTATTTTATTTATTTATTCATTTATCGATATTACACGAAAATCTCGATATCGATATATTGAAATTGTATTATTTTATGAAATTTTTTATCAGCAAAACAGTGCGGCTACTATTACCAATGTGTTGCTAAAAAGGAATGATAGGTGTTGCCAAAAATGCAAAAAGATTTTTACGTATACGTATAATGACCCGACACCTTTACCATAACGTAGTTTGCGTAGACGGAAGTATTTCGAAATTTGTCGATCTCTACAAAATAATATACAATTATTATGTTCAAACTGTCACTGTGTTTAAGTCTTTTTATTCAATTGAATCGCGTTACTTTTAAATCGCCCACTGGTGTGAAAATGTGATTCGAAATAATGCATGTTCATCAGCTATTTTAACAACGACCAAGAACGCTTTTATTGTCCATTGCAGTCGTACCTGTTATAACCATAAAACATTTAGAATATGGCGGGTCAGCTACGTTGGGGCAGAGGGAATAGTCACAAGACTGCGCCCCATCGTTTTCTTTTATTACAGCAAGAGGCGAAATCCTCTGGGAATACCTCAAGTCAAGTCAAGATACCTAGAAGTTGGTTGAACCCAAGACCTTCTTCAGAATCCAAGTCCTATCGAGAGCCGTAAGCATCGGTTTGAATCTTTTACGTCAGGCGTAGCCTCCATACTTTCGGTTTCTTTCTTCCCTCGTTGAATTCTAGGCCAACTCATAAACTATTCCCATTGAATTTCTTTGCAATTCGGCAATGCAGGTTTTTCTGGCAAACTGGTCCTTATCAAGTAATTGCCTCTCATATCGCGCATCTATAGGCTACTCGAATGTAGACAGGAAACGGAAACGGTATGAAACGGGGTGTCGTGAATGTGTGCGAACATGAGCGGAGTTGATCCTCGCGGAGGATTTCTTGAATAAACACAGGGGACAAAACTGAAATGCGGCCGTCACATTTTATGTAGTGTGCCTACCAGATTATCTAGGTGACTTCAGGATGTTACTTTGTAAACCCCTGTGAGTCTTGGACATCTGAATGTCAAGTTTCATTGAATTTAACCCTTACAGAAACAAGTTTTTATGGTTTGAATTAAGTAATTTTAATCAATTAATTCAATTTTCTATTTTTTTTCTAAGATTTTTAGAGTTTAAAAAAAAAATATTTTGGGACTTTTTGTCTTTTAAATAAAAGCATATTTGGAATACATTCCTAAACAAGATTTTATTCTGAATTTTTTGCATTTTTCAATTTTTTTGTATCTCAAATAATAGCAATAGAAGAGATTTATTAAATTTCCGGGACATACCGAATTTTTCCATTTTCAGCCTTTTTTGCAGATTTGTATTTTAAATCTACTCTAAAAAAATCACTTTTTGTCCCATTAGTAAGGGGATTTTAAAAAAAAAGTTAATAAAACAATTGGGGTCAAATTGAAAAATCTATTATGTACCCGAATTAAAATTTCAAAGTTGATGTACATTGTAATGTGCGTGGAGTCTGAAAGGGCTGACATCAGGTATACGAAACCCTGTGTAAAATATTAATTCTGTCGATATAGTAATATTTTTTACGTAATACATTAATTAAAATTTAATACCTACAGTCTGTGAGTATGGCAATTTACACCAAATAGTTTTAACATATTTATCATTGCGAAGGATGGTGCTCCATGAAGTTATATAGGTTTTCTAGTTTTTTTAGCAATCGCCAGATAAATAACCATATCCTTATCACTTTAAAGATCCAACACTGAAAGGTGATGGACTGCTTATTGACAGAAATAAAATAATAAGTGTTTATAAATGTATTTATTATTACAGGTCTCAAACGATTACTCGTGTCCATTATTTATATTACTATAGACAGACAGACAGATAGATATATATTTTATTCACTTAGACTATAGTACAGTGTACAAGTATTACTCTTTGCAGAGAAAGTGAATAGTCTTTAATAAATAATAATAAAAGTGATAAAAATAATAATGATATACACAATGTTTATTAAAGTAGAGTAGATGCAAAATAATAATATGCCCTACTAGATTAAGAACTCATATAGAAGAAAGAAAAGTTGGATATAAAGCAATAATTGAATTGATATTGATATTGATATTGATATTGATATTGATATTGATATTGATATTGATATTGATATTGATATTGATATTGATATATATGATGATTGATATGTCCATATACATAAGTAACACGATAAGATTACATAAAATTACAAATACTAACAATTTTATATAGTCTCCATTAAATGCATGCATCGACAATTTCACAAATACTTTTATAACATTAATTTGGCATTTAAAGAATATTAGAAAAGGAATGAGAATTAAACTTACGATGTGATTTATTGCTCCATTTCAGTAACAATGAAGATATACCTGCCCACAATAAACGATAAATTTGTACCAACAATTTCAACAATTTAATCTTCGATTCGTGTCCTATTACTCAAGTTGGTTCTTAGCGGTGGATCTTGAAACTCCCAGCCAACCTTAGTGCGGTGTTTTGGTAATGGCAGCGAATAGCCAGAAAATAAGTCAAGTACATAATGTGATTAGTAAACTAAATATCTAGTCTTGAGACGCCAGCAAACTAACGGCAAATAAGTTAGCTACAAGGTGTTGGAGGCGTACACTAAAGTTTTACTATCTAATGGAAACTACATTAAAGTCACTCAACAACTTAATTTGACTAATAGTAATAGGCCATTTGTTTCATTATTGAAGGTAAACTACGTTCAGACGCTAGGTAAAGTAAACAATGCTAAAAGTGGTGTACATGCAATGGAACTACGGGGAAACGTACGAGTGTTAGTACAATGTTGCTACCTTCAGAATTGATTGGATTTTTCCATGCGTTCTTTCAGAAATGATAGCTACATTGCAGTCTTCTGTTCGATTCATGTCATGAATGTCAACAGTCACAACAAATATCAGTTTAATAATGGTGTGTCTTGTGTCCTCGACAGCTCAATTGTAGAGCTATGGTGCGTTTAGCCAGAGGTTCTGGGTTCGATCCCCAGTTGGGGCATACTTTTATGACAATTACTATCATGCATTAATAATAATAATAATAATAATAATATAATAATAATAAATAATAATTATATTATATTTTTATACAAACACTGTACACAAAAATAAAATAATATGATGTATCCAGAAAGGGTCGAATTTTCCGATATTGTTCACGCTATTCAAAACTAAACAAAGACGAAAGAAAAGAAGACGAAGACGAAGAAAGAGAAGACGAAAAGACGAAGACGAAAGTAAAGAAGAAGACGAAAGAGATAGAAAGAGACGAAGACGAAGAGACGAAGACGAAGAGACGAAGACGAAGATGACGAAGACGAAGACGAAGAGAAGACGAAGACGAAGGACGAAGACGAAGAGACGAAGACGAAGAGGAAAAGAGGAGATCGAAGCATAAATTAGCGAAACCGTGAAAGGAAAGAAGCAGTAAGACAATGACCGAAGAGAACATTCAAGACGCAAGCGAGACGCAAGAGAACGAAATCTATCGAATATTAATTTTATGTTGAAACCTGCTGAAAGGAAAGTGTTAGTAATTCATATTAACCTATTAGGATATAATTTCTATAAGACCGTCCGTCGGAGCGAGTAAAGTTTCGATGTTCATGTACCCGGCACCTCCACCAAAAATGGATTGAAAAAATATACATAATTTTGAATAACTGATACATCGGAAATATTTCATAGGCCTACTTTGTCAATGAAACATCAAAACAGGGATTCTTGTTGAGACTCTGCCTAAGTTGCCTCACCCGTAATGGGTCGTCGTTCTACATCACAAACGGTTTACATCTAATAGTAAGGTATCCGACCTTTGCATTTACCTCATATATGCTCCTGTAGATTTACTCTTAGCCATTCCAATCCGTACACTTCAAACCCTCCTGTGCCCGCATCGTGGTATAAACATTCGTTTATCAGCCAATCGGGCATTCTTTCCAATGCCTAGTCCAGCTTCATAACATGCGTGCGACTTGATGGACCACCCTCATATCATATTTTCACTGCATCCTCGTGTAAGCATACTAAAGCCTATCTGTGAGGGTCCTTTTACACACACGACTCAAATAACTCTTCCCTCACATGGTATTCGAGGCCCTACGCTTTCCTTAGTGAGAAATAGGAGGCTTTCAACGCCTTCTGATGCATTAAATGTAACTATACAGTGTGGATAGCGAGACACAGTGTTAGCGATATATGCATAGAATGATAGTGAAATAGGAGATTGTGTATAGTTGTGTTAGCTCGTTCAATTTAGATTGCAAATGCAATCAAAATCAATATCATAGACTTGATTGATTTTTGTGAATGTTTAATTGATTGATTGGATATTGCTTATCGTCTCATATTAATGCACTTTGGCTATTCGAGACGGTGAGAGGTGATAGATGAGGATGAAGTATGAAAAGGAGGGGGGAGAGGAAACCTGGTACCGGCACGTAGCCTAATCCTTTCGAAAAGTACCAAGGGGACCAACGGCTTAACGTCCCATCCGAAAGGACGGTGTAACCTTGACAGTCATATAGGTTCCTCCACTAACCCGGACTTCCGAGCAGACGTTGAGGAGAACGAAGCCGTTACACAAGCTCTCGAACCCTCCATCTGCTCTAACCAGCGATATACGTGTGTTTCAGGGCAGTGCGGTCACCCACTCTACCCCTGACCACGCCCGAGTTTGCTTAACTTTGGTGTTCAAGTGGGAACCGGTATGTGAATGTTTAACTTTGAGCTATGAGTGAAGGGTGAGTCAAGTAAAACTGTCAAACAACGCCAATTAACTCGTGAAATTTGTATCGCTATACATCATTATTTTTGAAAATGAATATACTATTATTAGAGTTTGAGTGCGCGTCAACGAATATATAAGTAAATATTATACATTCCGATCACAACTAAAGAAAATAATTGCTGATTTACTATGCTATTTGCACAATATATGCCAAAGACAGTCACTTTTTGTTTCGATTTTATTTTACTTTATTCTTGGGATGCAAATCGTAGACATTTCTCAGTTACGGTGAACTGGTGAAGCTCTAGATTTTATTTTCTACTTGCGATAATTAATTTTATAACACAAATTGTGTATAGTAGTTGATTATAAAATATGTTGCATTCTATGTATCTATGTCGACTTCTCAGTTCACACACACCCGATACAGCACACCGTATGCACGTGAGACTCCAGGAGGGGTCACCAGCGGACTGTTTACTAACAGCGACAATATAGTCGACCGAAACGACAACACTTTACTGAGAAAAGCAAGTGAGAACGGCCACCTTCAATTTTTATCATACCAAAAAAGTAGTAATTACTTACATTTTGCTATATGTAGTTGTTTATTACGATAAGGAAACATTGGCAGACGGCATGAAACATGTTAAATGTGTATTTGTTGCCTATTTACACAGCTTATAAGCGTGGATAGCTGCAGTCAGATGCGTGACTTTTGTCACTTAAGTTGTCGTTTCGGTCGACTATTGTTTGTCGCTTGTCGCTGTCGATCGACTGGTGTCACTTAGTAAATAGACACCCCGAACAACCCCAGACACCGGTATGCCTGAACTTACGAGTATACAAGGGTTTCTACAAGTATAGGAGAGTGTGGGATTAAATTTTTAAAAAATATCGTGGGAATTAAACCTGTTATTGGGTGCATTATGCCCCTCTTTAGGTGAACTAGGTTTGTTGCGAATAAGGCAATTGTGAAGGGATGTCTGAGGGCTGTTTAAGAGGACTCAATCCCTTGCATTCGCATTAACGACTGAGGGAAACCTTGGAAAAAACCTTCAGTCAGGATTGCCGGTCTCTAGGGATCCGGACCCGGGACCTCCCGAATCAGAGTAGAACACTGTCGGTATAGTGTGGGAAGGAGAACATTCCTTCCTATAGCTATACAAGTGCCGTTATTATCTAAAGTTAGTTAACTGAAGTGGGCCACACCGGGTTAACTGGTGTACCATACACAGGATCCATGTTCTTAGAAAATAATGTCAGTGCTATTAAAGAAGCTAAAAACAAATTTATAAGTTATGTGATGAAAATCCACTCACATTTATTTAAATCACTTTTTTACCCGTTTGGATGCTCTGTTAGACACATGGTGGAGCCACTTCAGCCCGATTCCACTACGGATGTGAAATGCTCAGTTAAAGAACACACAAATGCCATACCGGATATACAAGAAGCCAATCGAAGCCACATCGAGCCATATTGATTCGGCCATATAAATTGAGAAACTTGAGATTTCACTTGCTTGGGACTTATTTTTTTCTTTTGCCTCCGGCTTTTAAAGTTTTTTCGACAAAGAATTGAGAAAGGGTGTGGCTTGTTGGTCGAAAGGGTATGCTATTCATGATTTTAATGCAAAATGTTTCGGGTAGTATTCCAAGCTAGGGAATAGGAGTTTGTAACTGACATTGCTTGCATGAAGCTATTGCTAATATACACGATACTACAAAGGGATGTAATATTGGTTGGATTTCTAGCCTCACATGAACGATCCCCATGCTATAAGGTGCATCGATGCTTTAATAATTTTCAAAATTAAAAAAAATAAAGTAAATTGAATGCAACAAATGAAAAAACAACTTAAACGACTGTAACGTCGTGGGAAAACCTTCAATGAGGATTGCCAGCGGCTGGTATCGAACCGGCTAAAGGTTTCAAAGTCACATACATTAGGAGGTGTCCGTCCGACCGCCTGTGCGTGTGTCGCGTCACACGAGAAAACCAAACATGACCTCCATATTGACTTGCGTGTTGTTGTTGCCATTACCCGCTGACAAGGATGATACAGAATGTTTTTGGGGTCACTGGGGTCACAAGGGGGGCTAACATCACCGAGGGGAAGATTTCTACATAATCGGCACATCAATCGAAGACAATACACTGGACAAGGCGTTGGAAATCAATATTTAAGGGCAAGCTTAGCTCCAGATATTTTATACTTGTCTATACAAGTAACATTGAAGGTACAGATAATAATGGCGAAGAAATATTATGTCCAAGCGAAATGGTTCTGAATGTACCGAAAGCAGGCTCCACATCAGTTCTTCTTGGAAGTTTTATGTTGTTTGCAGACAGTTTGTTATTTTACGATTCCTGACTTGGCACCTTATGTCAAACGTGTTTTGAGTGTGACGTAGTCACTAAACTGAATGTGTTTTATTTTGAATCCTTTGTTCACCTATAAGCTAATATTATATCGTGTGTTTTACGTTAGCCTACGGGTAATATGAATATAGTTGTCGAATTAAAGTTCCTTCTTTTGGGGGGAAAGTTTGGTTCCACATAAAACTAATTTGTATATACCAATCATCGAAATGTAAGCTTGATGATACCTTTTGGCTTTTTTGTTAGGGCGTTGGGGGGTGGGGGAGGGGTGACCGTTAACGACTTTCATAAGTATAATTAATAAGAGTAAGTAGTTTAAACTAGAAAATTTATTTAGAAAAGTCGCAACATAGGGTTGTGGTACAGTGCACTCGCAATAGGAAGGTTAATGCTGGGGGGGGGGGGGGGGGGGAGATAGAAGGGTGATGTTGTTGCCCACAGGCATTTTTGCGATTTTCGATTGGATTTGATGCAATTTTACGTGTTTTCAACAGTAAATACTAATTTTTAATTTTACATATCAAAATTCAAATATTTGACATTTTCCTAATTGAACATTATTGGTAGTGACTTTCATTAGGCGGATTGTTATAACAATATTTCTTGTTAGGGGAATGCCGCATTACCCCCCATTGAGACCACTGCACGTAGTTTTAGATCGATATCGCATCTGACAATTATTGAGTACCACAGCAATGACACATTTGATTAGGTGGGGCGGAGGGGGGAGGGGAGGGAAGGGGTGTTAAATAAATATCATGAACATTAACGGCCACTGTAAATACCTGTACATAAATAATCACGATCACGATCAATAATGGATATGACAATATTATATCATTAATAAATTTGATTATTAACGCTGCAATTTTGACAATGATTGTGGACAATGTAAATTACAAAAATAATTTATTGTCAAACGGCTGTATAGTGCCTTATTTAGTATCATAAACTTTTTAGTACAGATTTTAATGCGCCGGTTTAGAAAACTTTATTTTTGTCCATATTTTACTCATTTTTAGGGTCAGTTTAAAAACATTTAATTTATAACCCAAGTAAAGTTTTACGCGGCTGTATTGTAAACTCCATTTTAGTTCATATTTCACGCCTTTTTGTTGTCAGTTTGAAAACAACTTATAACGCAATACACAGAGCAAAGCATACACACAACTTAGTGTATTGTTACAAACATTTATGTTGAAATCGTTCTGCAGTAATTTTTTCTGTGCCAAAGTTTAAGGACTTTGTTAATAAGTAACCATTAAGATCAACAACCAACCTGATTTTTACGTTGTTGTTTAATGTTTGGTTGTACTCCTGTAGAAAGTTCACCCGCCAGTGTTTATTTACAGACATGTATTAGAATGCCAATCAAGTTGATTGGAAATACACATGATCAACAAGGAAGATGTTAAGCGTGGTACGGACATGATCAAGGCTGGTATGTGTCTTGCATAGTAGAACGGAATTAGCACAACGCTAAGATTTGGAAAGCCAGCGTGCAAGAAATTCAATTAGGTCTGGAGAGGCGGGAGTGTGGGGTTAATTGCAATGAAGTGTCCCGGTAGTCGGTAACCTCGACTACAATCTGAGCTGTTCTCAAGATAGAAGCATCGCACTTAGGCCTGTGGTTTCGAACAAACATATATTATCAGGGTCATGGGGAATTATGGACCGTAAAAGTTTGATAGGTACAAGTCGTATTTTTGGGGAATATTTATTACCAGCGATTTAAAACCGATGTCTTTTTTACAACCAAACCAAGAGATATACTTACTCAGAAAAAAAGTCGTTTATCATAATCAGGTAGGGCTTACATTATGACTATGTATGTGAGTGGTGGTATGGTTTGGTCAATAGTTATTGTTGACTTAGCTTTGGCTTTAATTTACTGTTACAATGGTGAAATGAAAAGATCTTAGACAATATTGTGTTCAAGAAAAAGGGATGGGTCACACAAACTTAATTTTGGTCTCATTGTGGGACATTTCAGTGGGGCAAGAAATGGGGAGTGAGACAATGGTTAATATCGCCATATGTGGGAGGATCAATGCTATAAATTATACTTATTATGGGGGAAATACACCATGGTTATATGAGTTTCTAAGAATTGATGTGGAGGAGGATAATGTCAACAAGATTATTAATGACATTGTTTATAATTCATTTTATAACGATGAATAAATGTGAATGCGTTGGAAGATTGATATTTAGTGTGCATTTTTTGCTTTGTGCATGCCGTACAGTTTAATAAATTATTTTCGAGAGGAACCATCTCGGCGATTACTTGCTGCTATTTCAGGTGACAAAATGGTTTACTATAGTGGAGCTGGTCTATGACGTATCATTAAATCATCGAAATAACACGAAAATTTCGATACCGGTATCGATTTATCGCAAAAAAATGCAATTCTTTTACTATAAAAGAAGACGGCTTACTATTTATAATGCGTGGAAAAAGAATTGGTAAACAATCGTCAAAAATGAGTAACTGTTTACATTCTCACACTCCCTTTCTACGACCCGGCACCTCCACCATAACTAGAAAAGCAATTTTGCTTTAGGGCAGGCTACCAGTGATGGGTCAGTTCTTTTTTAAAATGAACTTTTTAAAAGTTCAGTTCACAGCTCAAATAATGAACTTTTAAAAAGTTCAAGTTCTTTTAAAACCTAGAATTTTGAAAAGTTCAAGTTCGTCTAAAATATGAACTAAATTCTTTTAAAAGTTCTTTTGTAAAAAAAAAATCTTTTTTATTAAAGGCTGGCGTAAAATGAAGAAAAACACGAGAAAAAACATAAGGGGTGTTCGAGTACCAAACTACCTTTCAAATGAACTTTCTAAAACTGAAAAGTTCGTTCTCGGAAAGAACTTTTAAAAGTTCAAGTTCATTCATTTAAAAAAAGAGTAAGTTCACTGAAAAGTTCACAAAAAAAGAACGCGTTCACGAGAACGCGTTCTTTTTAAAAGTTCATTCCCCAACACTGCAGGCTACCCGGCACCTCTACAATATTTCAGCATCCCAAACGAAAATTTAAGAAATATATACATATTTGTTAGGTATTTACAGCCCTCTCATTTCTATGCCCAAACATTCCTATCCTCGTTCTATTTTTGGGGTGTATTTTATTTTATTTTAAAATCTGTTCACTTAATTTCCAAATTTCTTTGTGGAGTTTAAATATAGATATTGATTTCCTTCTCCAGCCCTATTAAATGTGTCTCAATAGTACATTCAGGTTTGCAGTAAAGAAACCCCAGGGAAACCGCAGACAGGATTGGCGGTGGCATGTATCATATCATTTGTCTCCTTGTTTGGGTCCACGCAGAGTGCGGGATCACATGTTTCAGGATGCTGGCGGGCTCGGTTTCAATGTGTCCTCGTTTCAAAGCATACGACCACCACGTAGTTATGACCGGCCATGTATTTTCAAAAGCAGAGGCGCATAGTAATAAGGTTTTATTACCATTAGAAAATCGATGTTCACAAATTCTCTTGATGGCCCTTTTACCGCCATGACGGTTTTTGCCTCGTTGCAAAAAGTGTCTTTTTTGATGGTAGTTTTCCACTTCATCTAACTACAAGTTGATAGTTTGGAAATTATTTGCCGAAGTGACAGCAGCTGACGAATAACAAATCTGTTTCGATTGCGACGTATATAGAAATGTTGCATCCCCTAATGGCCGGCGTCTAGGGATGTTGCCTGCCTCCTTCCTTCCCTCCGCCTTATCATCCGAGAAACGCAAGAAAAATGTTACGATCAAGCCAATATGCGGCATAGATAGAGGAAGAGAGTAAACTTTCTATATTTATCATTTATTATTGATCACGTATTCTAAAGACGGATATTCAGATCCAGCTTTAAAAATGATAAAATGAATGGACATGGAATAAATAAATCTCGTCCTCATTTTTTATGGTGATTTAATGTATATTTTTAGTCTCACATTGCATCTGAACAGATAAATATGAAACGTTAAAAAGTAGTTTTTGAAGTTGTTAAAGAAACCGATATTGTTTTATTTTTAATAGATTGTTTTTCAGACGAGTTTTGTTAGTACCGCCAGGTTTCTCTTGTACGATAAGGTGTGTTCATTAAGGCATTAGAAAAAGTGACACCAACATGTGTACGAATTCAATCGGTGCTTCTTGTTATTGTTATTATTATTCCAATACAATTAACAAATACATAATTATATAATACAAATCAAATCAGTATCATATTGCTGTTGGTGAGAATTCGAATTTACAACGAAACACAACAGTGTCTTACCACCAGAATAGCCATAACACAATTGTAATATATTTTTATTTAATTTATTAGGTTTCTTTAAAGTTGTTACAACTTACATCTATGTCTAGGTTACATTAATAATATCACTCCTACTTGATACCCATTTCATATTGTGTTTTTCTTTACATTTTCTAAAGGATAGGTCCATAATAATATTTGTATATAACAGCTTATAATATACGAAATGAAAGTTAAAAAAATGTTATGTATGTAATAAATATTAATTATATATTTATTTGTTATTAATTACAATTCAAAATTTAAATATATTGCCTACTGATAACAATACAATACTAATATTGTTAAACTGAGATTAAAACTAAAATACATTAAAATATGAGCGATAAAAGTATGACAGCATTATGTTCGTTTCAAAGTTATGTTGTAAAAACCCAATATAATATTTCTAAGCAATATTTAAATTTTATTGGAGAGTTTTGTGTGTACGGGGGTTAGTGGGTTTTGTGTGTTGGAGGCAAGGCATTCCACCTTTGTGCCGATTCATAACTGAACGATCTCTTTCCTCTGGTTTCCTTATATTTTACTTTATATACTCTTATGTTGTTGTTGTTTCTGTCTACAAAGCGAAGACCTCTTAGATGTTACCTTCTGAAGCATGTGTTTACCTGATGTCAGGTTTCTTGCGACATGCTTTGTATATTCTCATCTTCTGGACAAGTTATTTAAGCTGGGACTGAAATGAGGGGATGTTCGTATACGTCCGAGTTGGTAATAATTTATTTATGTTGTTAGTGATGTGTATGTGCTTTGTTTTGGGTCAGTTCTAGTTTCAGTAAATTGAATTTTGCTCTTGCTCCAGTAGTGGGACAGTATTCAAGAATGGGTCTAACAAAACTGGTATAGAACAATGCACGTCCTTGTTCTGCAATGAAATATATCTATCGTTTGAATATGAAGTCTTTCAAGGTACTTGGATATTGTATTATGTTTACTAAAATTAGATTACTATCCAATATTACGCGTAAATATTTCATTGTGCTACATGTTTAAATGACTACCTCATCAAATGATACTTCGTTTGAAGCAAGTCATTTACCTGAAAACTTTACCTTCGATTTATTTTTAATAATTCTGAATCGGTTTGAATCACAGATAATATATTACACTTACGTGGTTTGAATCATATCATTGCTAGCATTTTTATATTATTTTCTAGTGATACTTCGATTACCCTATCGTAGCTTTCTCCCACATACCAATAAAAAATGACATAACATTCAATAATTGATTAATTGTCTTCATTTAAGGCGTGACTAAGTCCTGTTGGGGCTTTCGCTATTATCCAAGCTTATAAACATGAATAAATTGTGTTATACAGAGAATCATAAATGATTTAAATATTACCCAAGAACTTAGAATTGTAATCGATAAAATAAGCATTTAAAAAAATAAAATTTGACGAGGGAGCGTAGCGACTTGGTCTCAAAACTCTACTCAAACGAGTGTTTGTCTGTTCATGTGTGGATGAGTTAGTGAGTGAGTGAGTGAGTGAGTGAGTGAGTGAGTGAGTGAGTGAGTGAGTGTGTGAGTGAGTGAGTGAGTGAGTGAGTGAGTGAGTGAGTGAGTGAGTGAGTGAGTGAGTGAGTGAGTGTGAACGTTAAAAAAACGGGCGAACCCTGAACAGATCGGTATGCAATTTTAAACAGACATCCGGGACCAGGTTTGGGTGCTGTTAAGGTATTCAGCAAAATCGGTTCCGATTAAAACCTAAAAGAAATAATAAATTAAAAAAGTCTGAAAATATGTAACATTGAATTAAACGACAATGGCTTTTGTTGTAGAAAAAAATCATTTTTATCTAATCATGTCAGGCGGTGAATGCATGGCAGTGACCAAGGTGTACCGAATCTTGCACACTCAAGGTTCTCCAAAATTCCGCTAGGAGATAGTAAACCTTGCATTCGTACTTCTTGTTTTTTAAAGTATGTTATGCATTTCAAAAATGTTCTGTAATGGCGTTTCATGAGTCAAGTATATGATCATGTTTAATTTAAAGTTACGTGAAGTTCCATATCGTATTAATTTTAAACTAAATTTAAATTGTATCAAGTCCAATGCACCGTAAAACACGTATTGGCATTTCCCGAGATTGCCAATAACTGAGCAAGGTAACCTTTAGATTGACAAGTACATTCCTCCATGATTTATATTTAGCTACTTTTTTTTGGCTTTTATTAAAATAGAGGGACTGAGTGTTTGATTAACATAATTTTAGATAATCATAATAAACATCCCTTATTTCTATTTTATGTGTATTTCAAGTACGTATTGCGTGTATACTTAAGGAATTATCTAATGTTTTCGTCCTGTTGATAGTGAACGCGAGCTGATGGTCGATAAGATAACAACCTAATAAATAAAGTTTCACGTTTGCTTGTGTGTGTGTGTGAGTGAGTGTGGTGCACGCTTTTTACTCATATTCTCTCTCACACACTCATAGAGCACTAAGCGCACACCACAATGTACACACACTCATCAAACATGTGTAATGTGTATTATATTATCTCTAGGATAACATTGCAACTTGCTTTATTTTAACTAACATTATTTCACTTCATAACATCCAGAATATCGTGCGTCTTTTTGTTCATATCCAGTTTTTTTCCACAACGATTGTTATCCATTATAGCTGAATTTAACTTCCGTCGGAGTTCCGCGAGTTTTGAGTGTTGGAATTTCCTTCAGGGTGCAATCACTTATATTACGTTTAACGGATACTTTGGGGGCAATATGGCAGCGAGGCCGATAATTAATTTCATAATGGCTCCATTGAGGATCAATTTGGTAATTTCACGAGTAGACGATGCAGTTATATTTATTGCTAGGGATGCTCTTGATAAACAGTTCACAAATGTTGAAGCTAAATGTGTACTGGTAGTAAATAAATAACATTGTTTTCATCATTTTATACATTCTTCCTTTCGTATAGAAAAATTAAAAACGTTACAAATTCACCCAAATTCTTTAAACGCATTTTTTAGAATAAAAAATTGTGTTGTTCGTTATCAAACTTTTAATTTTTTCTTGTAAGTGCCCGCTGATTGCTACGAACAAATATTTATTATTTAAAGTCTATCCTATTCAAAACAAAAACTGATTTATAAAGAAGTACAAGTAAATAAATGTAATAACATAGATGCAGACACAACAATGAACTACAGTTACAGTACGATTCACGTTACGATAAAATTAAAACCTAATTATGATTTTCTAAAATGATAACTTATTAATATAAGAGGGTAAACAAACAAAACCAAAACCAACCGACAGAGTTGGTTCAAGCGAAAAGCGCGAGACTCTGATCGAAAACCTTCAAGGCAAACAATCCTGACTTTAGATTTTTTCGAGGTTTTTCTCAGGGGATTCAGTCCTCTTAAACAGCTCTCGGACATCCTTCACAAGCCCCAACTACAATCTGCCTAATAAGACACCGGGAGAGCGGCAATTACATTGCACCCTAGGCACATTTCCCGTAATAGTTTGGTTGTATAGATATGTGCTGAATCAATGAAAACGTTCAGGGTGCAAGGTTGGATTTATTTTCTAAAAGCTACTTAATGTGAGGAAGGCCTCATGTCTGGCCCGAAAGCTATGAACATAATAATAATTTTGTCTGTTACATTATAACTTAAATTTGCTCTGTTATTCGTTTTCAGTTTAATGGCTTTGTTTAATACAAACATCCACAAACAAGCACAAACAAGCTCATATCTCTAAAATTATGTATGGGTAAACGTTTATGCGTACTTTAGAAAATGTAACACGACATAATATATTACCGTCAAATTATTAAATAACACACTAAAGACAATTTTGAAATCGTTACGATTTCATCGAAAGTCATAAAGTTCACCACTATGTTGTAATTAATAACACATATCCATTAACTAGGAAGATCAATGTCATATTCTTAATTTCGATATGAAGATACATAACATAGTAAAATTGGACCTTCTCCTAGTGTTCTAAAACATATAATAATATATGCCAACGGCACATCATTGAGTCCGTGGAGGTTATATTCACAGTGCGAAAGTTGTTCGCAAGAAGTGTTGCTCCAAGGAAGGTAATATCCCCTCCACCCTGTGACACCTTCCAGTGGCATTCCCTCAGAGTGTGAGTGACAGCCATCATAACACGCCCCCCGGCAGACACCCTGCGGAAGATGGGTACAGTCTCGTTAGCTACAAGCTTCGCAGCTCTCTCACTCCCACACAAACCAATCCGTTAGAAAACTAAAACAAATCAACTTTCTACCTGTTGATATACAAATTAGATCACGGGCAGCATGCATGATATGTTTGAATAATGAAACAATTAAAAGCGTACTTTGTGATGTTAATTAAATCACGTATTAATATTGAAATTAAATCATTAATTCACGATCAAATACAGCAAATCAAACGATTTCGAATCAGAAAAAGACTGTGTTCTCTATATTAAAACCCGCCATACGTCATACGCAGATCGGTTGTATGCTAAATACACCAACATTCTTAACGGGATCGTCGTATCTCACCAAATGATGATACTAATGATTAACGAAGCCCTAGGGATTCGGGAATTAGATTCCCTCATACATTCATTACATGACTGTATGAATTGAGTTAGAAACAAGCGCTTGTCCTTACTGTTCTCGTTCTCGGTTGTGCTGTTTACTCATGCGCTCACACAAAGTTGCAGAGTTTTTGCTCTAGGCGGCTTAGTCATTTGTGTGGCTCCTATTAGGGTGTACGCACACTTTTCTTTTACTTTTTAAAGCGAAGTTGGGTATTTTGTTTGCTTTATGGCCCAGTGCTTGAGTGACAGGATGGTGGGACTTATTAAATTTGCATTTTTTGCTATAATAACGAAGTTTGCGTTTTATTTATTTCAGTCCCTTTGATATAGTTGTGAAATGAAGTTTTAATAGCAATGAGAATATTATAAAATACAAAATTTCCTCTTTAATATTTCACTGATTGCTTTGGATTTAAACAAACTTGTTTTGTATTTGCTCCATCTACATAATTAACTTAGAAAACTTTTTATTCCTCATTGTAATTCATACCGTGCACGTAACTAATCCAATTTCGACAAATACTTCAATATGTATTAAGAGTGCAGGACTTGATGTTTTACTGGCACGGTTATTCTCTCTGCTGGTAGAAGATAAACTTGCCCTGGTATCTGATAAACTTGCCCTGGTACCTGATAAACTTGCCCTGGTACCTGATAAACTTGCCCTGGTACCTGATAAACTTGCCCTGGTACCTGATAAACTCGCCCTGGTACCTGATAAACTTGCCCTGGTACCTGATAAACTTGCCCGGGTACCTGATAAACTTGCCCTGGTACCTGATAAACTTGCCCTGGTACCTGATAAACTTGCCCTGGTACCTGATAAACTTGCCCTAGTACCTGAAAACCTGCCCTGGTACCTGATAAACTTGCCCTGGTACCTGATAAACTTGCCCTGGTACCTGATAAACTTGCCCTGGGACCTGGTAAACTTGCCCTGGTACCTGATTGCTAAGTATGATGGTATTAGTTTTTCTTCGTCCGATGCAGAAAATATCGTATTTGATTCCCACTTTTTTTTTTCATTAGAATCGAGTCAAATCGATAAGTTCTTACTAATATTGATATAGTCGGAGAATTTCTATACCATATCAAAATAACGATGAAAATTACAAATCGTTCAAATACTTTGGTTGAGTACACCCATATTAAAAGTACCCATATACCCATGTTGTACTAGGAAATTTACTTTGTAGAGTAAAAAAATCATTTCCTTAATTAAAATAACTAAGCAATCAGCTAATATTCGATCTAGTTTTTGCATCCTTTGTTACTCGTTTATTATTCTGATGGTTAATTAAATTGTTTGCTGTTTTAATGATAAAGTTATTAAAATACCACCTTTAGTTTCTTTCTACATTTTACACTGTTAAGTAAACATCGTATTCGAACCCAAAACTGTGTTACAAAACGTATATTCTGAACAGCGTGTTTTTCACTTCCGGGATTTCGCCAGGCCCTTATAACCTATCGTGTTTTTGCCGATAGTAGCGGATCGGACGCACAGCCACACTCGCCAACTGTGTTGCGAAAGGTCGGAGGTTTTTTGCGTGGTTTTTATCTCGAGTAAGGCGAGAGTTGGGGCTTGGCTCCTTAAACAAACCTTTGAAATATCAACCACACTATTGAAATACGTAATTAGCATACGTACGTCGCAAGCTGAATCTAATAGAAAAGTTACCGTATGGAACAGATATTGAACACAATTTTTCAAGCTTTTCTCGATCTGTGTTATTAATTCTTCCGGGTTGTTGGCCTGGGATGCGAGTAGACATCTCACTGGCCGCTTGCTGATAATTGACTGAGTCTTGGGAAAGCTGCCTTCATGGGCAGAAAGGAAACGTCAGAGAAATGTGTTTCGAACACGCACCAAACCCTAAGAGTCAACACAAATATTTAATGACTTGAGATTACTAGTTCGGAGCTTTATAGAATGCATTCTGCCCGCTACATTGAGCCTATGAAATTAAAAACGGAAAGCCATGGTTTGATTTATCGATCGATTGTTTTCTAACAACTATACTAGAGTTTTAGAAATTGCTAGAAGGCTGTGGTAATGCAGTCCTTGGGATCATAGTGGGAAACAAAAGCAATTTTAACATGGCGACGACAAAGGGCGGGAAAGAATCACTTATATTTTTTATTGCTTACACTGCTAACAAAATTTAAAGAAGTGGATCATGTTAAATCCTGAAGTGTAAATCATCTTGAACGCGCTGTAAAATTTTAATTTTTAATTTTATAGGGATTCTATTTAATCGGAATTTGAATTTTTGGGATTTTCTTTTGTGTTCACTATCTCATTTTCTCTGCTTACGTTTGGCAATGTTCGACTTATTCTTCGCAGCAGAGTGTGGATATCAATATAACGGTATTTCATGAAAATTCCTGGAACATATTTTGTTATTATTATTACTTTAATAACCATTCAGCTGCTATTATCTGAAACCTGAGTGCATAAACTTTTACCGCGCAAAGAATGTTGTAACCCATATCTGATGGATGTATGCAAACAAATAAAATGCAGCATGGAGGAATTTTAAGTATAATCTAGACAAATAACAAGTTATAAGATGGCGCCATGACATATTTTGACCATCATGAGCCGTGATAGCGGCTGTTCAGAAACTCTCGTCGCAAGATTTAAAAAAAAAAAATTCACTCTTCAACCGCAAAGATCACTTTCTATCTTTCTGTCTCTCTCTGAGTGTCTCACGTCTTACTATAAAAAACGAACATGACCTCGTTTGGCATTCATTTAATTACACAAAAAAACTATGAAACATAACGAAGATTCTGTTTCTTGTTACGTTTTTAGTGGCGCAGCTAGTTCTACTTTTCTGCTGACCCGGCACCTCCACCAAAATATTTAGTATACAAATTTTATTATTGCCTTTTGTAAATCAGTTTGTGTAACTGAATTGGTCAGACGTTAAAATATAAATAAATAAATAAATACAACCTCGTATCCCTACTTGGGTACTGCCGTTCTGGCGCTTATATTTTTTAAGTGTGTTAAGAAACGATATATATATATATAAATATATATATATATATATATATATATATATATGTTCTGTTGTAGGCTTTCGTGATGCATGGTTTATGTTAAGTTATTCTTAGAAAAGCCAAGCCTCCCGCTAACAACATTACGAAAGAAGAGTCTCAAGCTATAATACAATTAAGAAACAATCCGGACATCATCATCCTTCCTGCCGACAAAGGAAATGCCACAGTAGTTATGGATACGGTTGACTATAGAAGTAAAATGGCTATTATTTTAGAAGATCCTACTTATGTTCCTACTGAGCATAATCCGACGGTTTACTTAGAAAAGAAGACTAAATCTCTTATTGTTGAATCACCCATTGACCCACAGGTAAAAAAGTATCTAATACCTAGGGAAAAGTCATCCCGAGTTCCACGGCTGTATGGTCTTCCAAAGATCCACAAAGCTAATCTACCATTGAGACCGATTGTCAGTGCTGTAGGGTCACCGACGCAGGCTCTGGCAAAGCATCTTGCCAATTGCTTACAGCCTTTTACAGAAGATGCTAAATCGTACGTTAAAAACTCAGTCCACTTCATAAGTCTACTGGAGAATATAACATTAGATCCAGGAGATATACTTGTAAGTTTCGACGTAGTATCCCTGTTCACAAAGGTACCAGTAGATGAAGCCATGAAAATAATTGCGGAAAAGTACCCAATCTCGAAACACATTGTCACCTTGTCTCAACATTGTATGTCTTCTACTTATTTTATTTATGAAGGACAATTCTTTAAACAAGTAAAGGGTGCACCAATGGGCTCTCCACTCTCACCAGTTGTTGCAAACTTGTACATGGAAGATTTCGAGACCCGAGCCCTTGAGTCATCCATACATAAACCAAGAGTTTTCCTGCGATACGTCGATGATTATTTTGCCATTTGGCAACATGGCGAAGAAGAGCTACCTAGTTTTTTGGATCATCTTAACTCTGTACATCCTGACATTCAATTTACAATGGAGGTTGAAGTAAATGGAAAATTGCCGTTTCTTGACACTTTAATAATCCGGAGACCTGATGGGCGCCTAGGTCATACTGTGTACAGGAAGCCAACTCATACCAATAGGTATTTGCAGGCCTCTTCACATCATCACCCGTCACAACTTCGTTCAATAGCTTTTACTTTGGCTACACGTTCGCGACGAATAACCGACGTTGAACATTGGAAGAAGAAGGTTCTGCCTTACGTGGAGCACTGCTTAGTAATGGCTTTCCAAACCGGTTGTTTTACAAGGCTTGGAATAGAAAAACAAGAGCGGAAATACAACTTGCTTCGGTAGACGTCGAGCCATCAGTTCAACCAAGAGCTACTGCATATTTGCCATATGTGAGAGGGACAACAGACCGGATCGGCCATATACTAGCTCAAGAAAACATCAAGACGGTTTTTTCAACAGACAGGACCCTGGGTAAAATGATTGGTGGTCCTAAAGATAAGATACCTTTGGAGGGTTGGGGCGTCTACGAGATCCCATGTGCAGACTGTTCCCAGACTTATATTGGCCAGACAGGGCGAAACATGTCAATGCGCCTACAAGAACATATGCTTGCAGTCAACAAGCTGGAAACCACTTCTGCTTTGGCGCAACATGTCAAGAAAAAGGGTCATTCGATAGACTTTGAAGGAATGAGGTCTCTTGCCATGATCAGCCATCTGACTAGCCGTATCGTCAGAGAGGCAGTAGAAATTGAAAAACGCCCTCATAACTTGAACAAGCGAGATGATGGCAAACGTCTGGCCCAGTCTTGGAAGCCTGTTTTGGCAAATAGATTGGTGCCTGAAAACCATAAAACAGATAATCCAGACTCTGCGCTGGATACACATGGTCCAAGAGTCGTACCAACAGTTGACCAGAATCCTCCTACAAGAATGTTGACAAGAAGTCAACATTTAGTCCTACAATTTCCAGCAATTCTACAACATCAGTTGAAGAACAGAATCAGCCTGTGAGAAGGGTGACTAGAAGTCAAGCAAATCGCTTAGCACAGTGATGTGGTTAAAAAGTTTTCACTGCACCTGATTTGCTTTTGTACTTACTATTTGGTTTGCCTTTGTAAGGCGGTTAAGTTTGTTTATATTTTTATTGTGTTGCTGATGTTTTGTTTTTATTGTTTTATACCATTTCTTCTTGAAAATGGAAGCCTCGTCTTCTGAAACGTTGAAGTTTTAATTAAATATTTGTTTTAAACATCCAATAAAGCGTGATTATTTCCGTAAAGTATAACTTAACATATATATATATATATATATATATATATATAACATAAGAAACCAAATGTTTTGTGAATAACACTTCGCAATGGTGTACATCTGAATTGTAACAGGTTTAAAAGTTGAACCAATGAATTCTTTATCACGCATCTTTTACATTGCGACCACATAGCGGAACTTCGCATAAACACAATAATATTAAAATGAATTAGCGTAAAATGCACTGAGATTAGTATACATTTCTTTAAAAAGAGAGGTAGGATACTATCAGTTTACGTCAATGAAGTGTTCGTGTACGTACTCATTTTAATATTGTGTTGATTACATAAAATGTAGCATTATTATATAATATCATATTTAATCTAAAAGTAAATAATATAACTTCAAAACCTTCAAGAGTTTCTTCTGCAATATTTGTTAACTTCAATCAAATGGAAGTAACGATTTCCTAAAGGGTTATTGCGCAACAACTTCTAAAAGATCGGAAGAGTTATATCTCTGTACCGGCAACCAGCCACTTGTCCGCGGAATAACTCAATTGCAAGGTAAACATGAGAGGGCTTTCTAGAGTCGTTACATTCAGTCAAGACCATGGAGAATAGCAGAGACCTGCAAGTGACCGCGCCTGTTCACAAATATTATATTTTCTTTTAAATTACAAAGGGACTGGTGTGTCTAGAAGACTTCTTGCTTTTTATTAGTATATGTATTTATCAGTGTGGACATTTGAGAATTAAAACATTGGGATGGTCGAAAATAGATCACGGAAAAAAGACCGGTATATTTCATTTCAAGTTGGCGGATATAAGTTTTTCACTGTTCCTATGTTGTGTATACACCGCTTTTTATATCGACTTATATGATAAATTGATAGCTGATAATAATCTGTATATATAGTTTCTTAAATACAAACCACGGAGAAGAAGGCGACCATTTACCGGTAGAGTGAATATTAGATTAACTAACTGCTAGACACATTATCCGTAGGCACTACGTAATTAATTATTTTCTATCGTTTTTAAGGTTAAATTCGAGACGCTGGCTTGCTTGTTTTTGGTGTTCGTAAATTGCGTATTAGTTGAATTTAATTATACTCTTACCAAGCTAAACGAATGGAATCATTTAATATTTGAGAATTTTATAAAATGTTCTTTATCGCGAATATACTTATTAAATGGTATTTTGCCTTTTAGCATTCACTAGAATAATGAAGAACATTTTCGTTTTCTTATATATTTTATTATTATTATTAGAAAACGTGTATTCTTCTGTATATATATATATATATATATATATATATATATATTAGATTTGAGGCTTTCGCAGTACATGATATGAAAATATATGTTTTACCTAAGATGGCTGTGTTTTAATTATTGTCATCTTGTACTTTGTTATTCCATTTTGTTTTTGTTTTATAACCTTGATAAAGCTAGGTGAAACACCTAGTGAAACGTCGGTAATAAAATATTATTTTATTATAAATCATCACACGCAGTTTTAACTCAAAACATATATTTTCATATATATATATATATAAATATATATTTTACAAAAATACAATCTTTCAATGGTGTTATTAGCATTCACTAAAATAATGCGAATATTTCGGTATTCCTATATTTTATCTTTCAAAAACGTGTATAGTTCTGTAAATGTTGTTTTTCCACGAAAAAACAATAATTCAAAAGTGTTATGCTCTTTAGCACTCACTAAAATAATGAAGAACATTGTGGTATTCCTATATTTTATCATTCGAAAACATGTTTAGTTCTGTACATATCCTTGAGGATTACAGTGTTAAATAATTCAAGTGTTTGTAATAATTGGAATATTTACCGAGTTTTGATTTCTATGAAGAGCTGCTTGGCGTATGGAATAATTGCAAAGAAAAACGAATTAACGAACGTTTCCCGTGATTTATAAGTGGAAGATTTCCTCATTAATTAGTTCGCAATTAAAGCTGGCGTGAATTGAACAAAGCATTCATTCCAGTAAAAATGATTTGTTTAACACGATTGTATTGTACTCGAAAGCAAATCGATGTCATTAGTCGATTTAACTGACGATGTAGCAGGCCCCATCATAACATGAAGCTGTACATCCCAAGAGCTTCCAGTCACCAGGATTTCGCTCTTGTATGGTAAAAGCAATCTCTTATTTGAACTTATATTTTAAACATTCGAGGCCCGTTAATATTTAAATGGTATAATTTTCAGAATGTTTCGTCGAGTCGCAAAGTAACTTTTATACTTACCATGGCTTTTCGTCATCTTTTCATGAAATGATTAGTTCTCTTGAAAATGTTACCCACAGAAGTGACGAAACCTATAGGTACGTCTCATAGATGCGCGCAACGTGGCAAAACATCCCGAAACGTATACAACTTTGATTCAGGGTTATTGAGTCCACTCTGGAGGGCATGCATGTATGTTATTTTGCCAATATATCAAATATGTGTAACATTCGAAAACTATGCTAAAATATTATGTGTGCAACTATTTAGTTGGGCCCTAAGCCACAGGAGTTCGTATCGGAGCGTGGATTCAATTTTGATTAACACAATGGTTGTATAAATAATTATTCTATTTTTATACGGTGCAGAACAATGTGTAACTAGTTGAGAATACCCATTCAATTTTATATTGTGAACTCCACAAAGTTATGCATACGTATTGTCATAATATGCGAAACAATTAGTTTATTTATTTTTTATTCCTCACAAAGTAGAAACTCGCGGTTTTCAAATCCTTTCATAGAAGCTAAATTTGTTGCCTTTATTGATATGATAATTTCGGCTTCCACGACGCAATAGCTCAGGCCATGTAACGTAGTGTAATGGAGTCTTTGAGGTTATAGTGCGGGTTTAAACTTTTTCCGGGTAAACGGTTAATAACATTTTAATCTTTTTTACGTGAACGTTGATAAAGAATCGATCAATGAGATCCAGGACGCGTATTCTTCAATTAATTTATTGAATTTGAATTTAAATTTAGTGAAATCTCCGCAATGTACAAATTTTGTGTAAACTTTGAGTATTTATTCTAAGTGTACTGATTTTTTAAGCTAGTTTCCATACTGTATATGAACGTTTAAATCCATAAAAACGTGCAGGTTAATTTTGTTAATCGTAAGATAAACGGTTTAATTGAAAATTCCTGAAATGAAATCCACGTCCTTTTAATTTAATTTTGAATTGTTTCAATATCTGTACGAATGTCTTGCAATGGCTTTTTAAGGTTTATATTAATTTTTGCAACCAAGTGTGGATATCATCAGAACGGTACTTTAACACTTGGTAATGAACCGTTCAGCTGCAATCTTCAACACCTGAGCGCATGCATTTAAGTTGCCTAACCTCAACGACTCCTCTTAAAGATTTATACGTATCAACACAATGTACACAACATACTGTTGAGTGTTGAGCTTCCGTCAATAGAGAAATCCAATGGTTTTGTATAATTATTAACATGATTGCTATTAAACTACATGTGACAATGAAGTAAAAAGTAACTTTTTGTATGAAGCCTGCCCAGGGTGCAATTCATGCCCCTCTTCAGGTGTCTAACTCGGTAAGTTGCGGATAGGACATTGTGAAGGGATGTCCGAAAGCTTTTTAAGAGGACTCAATCCCATGCATTCGCATAAACGACTGAGGAAAACCTCGGAAAAACCTTCAGTCAGGATTGCCGGTCTCGACGGGATTTGAACCTGGGACCTCCCGAATCAGAGTCGCGCGCTTTACGCTCGAGCCAACACTCTAATTGTAGTAAACACGACATGGTGATGATTTCTCTTTTGATAACTATTCGAGACATCCAACATTTGTGTAATTAGTTCTGAATCTAAAAAAATCCACTTTTATTTAAAATCAAATTTTGACATAAGTATATTTTTACTGAGAATTCCCAATATGCTACGTATGTTGGCAATGAACCATTACACTTAATTGCTAGACCATTGATTTCTAAGATCATAGACTCAAAATTAGCTAAAAAGACATTATTTTTTTGAATTTTTACGAAACTTCCCAATCGATGTTGCCAGCAAAATTAATGTTTAAGCGGTTGTAATTACACCTCCTATCCCCTAAATTAGTAACCCAAATCCATGATTTCTAAGGTGAATTGCAGTAAAAATATACGTGAAAAGTAAGTTAGAAAATTTGTATGAACGGGCTTTAATAAAAGAGCGTGTATTTTTTTGAATTTTTTTGACGGGACATAACCTTCAGAATCAACATTTGTCATTCCAAATTACTGAATCAGTTGTCTCAAGTCCAAAATTGAATATTAGCACGTTTTTATTAATATTCTACAAATCCTTTATCTACAACCTAAATATTAATATTATTGAGTTTTATATGTTTCAAAACGGGTTGAAAGATTTTCGTTAAACAGTACATAATTTGAAATTGTACCGGCAGGCGAAAAAAATTGTTCAACGCAACAAACCATATAAATCCAAAAATCCTTTTATTTATTTGATATTTGATATTTTATTGGCTTAAAGGCGTGCTACATAGGGCTATGGAGCCCCTTTAATTGTGGCCAACCTCTAAAATATACATGTATTGGTACATAGTATGGTTACATATGAAATATACAATATGATATTATAAGATGAAATTTAGGTTAGATAAATCTAATACAACTAGGAAAGCTCAAGTCCCGCCCGTGATGGATGAGCTTTTTTTTAAAGTTTTAGTCTGTGAATCTTTCTTTTGCAGTGCTTTTGCTTATTTGCCGACCATTGTTGCATTGTTTCTAAGTTTCGTTGTTACAGTATTGTTGATTTACGTTAAACCTTAATGATAATTTATTTCTATGATCGGTAACTTGTCCAACTTTTCTTTCAAAAGGTTTTTACACAAAACTTAATGTCATAATCTAATTGGTTAGCCCACCCTTTGTCAGAATTGCCAAATTCGAACTTCGCTAAATAAAAAAACTTATTAAAAGCTTTAATCTATAAATCTAACTTTTAACTTTTTCTTTCAAAGGTATACATTCACTAACCTTAATGTCATGTAATTAACTTTAACCCACCGTTTGTAGATCGGCCCAAATGATCACGAAAATCAACATAAAATGAAAAAATCTAAAAAGATATTTCATGAAAAATTCTTATTGTACCCAAAAACAATACACTTAAGTTCAAATTTCGAAGGTTCCCTCAAATTTTCATCAAGATCGGATATGCCGTTTGCCTGGTAGAGAGTTAACAAACAGACAGAAAAACAAACAAAAAAAAAAAAAAAACAAAAAAAAAACACCCGAGCTAATCTTTTTAGGGGTCAGCGAAATTGAATTCTTCGCTTCGCTCATCCAATTAACTGCATGCCAGTACTAAATTATCCATTATATTCTTATACTCATAGTGATTCTAAAACCAGAATTATCAACATTATCACTTAACTGCTAAAACTAATGCAAATATTTACAGTGAAACAATGTTTATTTTAAACCGAAGCAAAATATTAACCAGGAAAAACGCTTAAGTCCCGCCGCGTTGATGGATGAGCGTAATTTTTTTAAACGAAAAAAGCGTAAAAATTGTGATTTTTTTAATAGATCATTTTTCGATTAAGCTCAAATTTCACACGAAAATATAAACTCATAAAATTAAAGTTCTGTGAAAAAATCATTACAATCGGATAAAGCATGTAGGTTTATTCGTCGAAGAAATGTTAAAAAATTGAAAAAAATCGTAAAATTGCGATTATCATGAGAAATAATTTTTCGATTGCGCTCAAATTTCACACGAATATATTAATTCATAAATTCAGGTTCGCTGAAAAAATCAATACAATGGGATAAAGCATGTAGGTGTTATAAGTCGAAAAGAATGTTTTAAAAATTTAAAAAATCGTAAAATTGCGATTTTTATAAGAAATAGATTTTTGATTGCGCTCAAATTTCACACGAATATATTAAAAATTTATAAAATTAAGGTTCTGTGAAAAAATTTATTACAATGGAATAAAGCATGTAGATGTTTATAGGGCGAAGAATTTTTTTTAAAAATCGAAAAAAAAATCGTAAAATTGCGATTTTCATAAGAAATAATTTTTTGATCAATTTTTCCTCCCGTGCAGTTCTTCGTTCAGAGATTTCATAGACCTCCATAAAATTTCATCGCAATTGGAGTATTGGTTTAGCTGGAATCGTGTTCACAGACACACAAAAATACAACAAAAAAAAAGATAGAAAGAAAGAAAAAAAAAACATTCCGGATTTTTTCTCCAGTGTAGTGAAATGGAATCTCCGCTTCGCTCATCCAATTAGTAATAATATTAGGAATAATAATAGTAATAATTAGTAATAAAATACCTGTTACTAATTTATAAATATGGGTTACATATTCTGACGCTAGTACTGTGATAATAATGTTTGAAGGATACCCTTTTTGTTGGTTTGTTATTGGTAAGTAGAAAGTAGAGTATGGTGGATTTTACTCCTGAGCATGGTGGCTGAATTTTTGGAATAGGTTTGCAGTAGATATTTGTTCCAGAGGCGGCTTGCTGTTATGATAAATGATTTGTTGCATTTCACCGTACGATGTTTTGGTATTTGAAGTGTGTTAGCTGTGTGTCTGTTTGTGCGATTATGGATACTCTCCATACGATTGAAAGATTTAATGAGGTAATGGGGGTATTGCGACTTCATTATTTTTTAAATAAGTATGACAATTGATAGGGTACGCCTATCGACGAGTTTAAGCCACTTGAGCTCAATATAATATGGTGTGATATGCTCGTCGCGTCTCACATCAGCAATGAATCGAACACATGCGTTTTGTACTCTCTGTAATTTAATGTTGAGTGTAACTGATAAATCATTGTAGACTACGGATGCATAGTCTATAATGGGAAATATAAGAGACTGAATGACAACTTTACGTACTGAGAAGGGGAGAAACGGACAATTTCGTTTCAGTTGGTGCATACTTGATATGACTTTCCTTGTTAATTTGTTTACATGAGGAGTCCATGAGAGTGTTTCGTCTACTTCGAGTCCTAGGTTGTTAACTGATTGCTGATAGGGTACTATAGTATTGTTTATTGTGATCGGAGGAAGTAGTGTTTTATCTAATTTGCTAAGTAGATTTTTATAACCAAGTAATATAAGCTGCGTTTTCGATACATTGAGAGTCAAGTTGTGGTCATTTGCATAAGTTACTAAGTTAGATATGTCACTGTTTGTGCAGTCAATGGCGCGTAGAGCATCCCGAGATAAAAAGTGAATATACACTTGTAAGTCATCTGCATACATATGGTGGTTAGAATGTTCAAAGTTGATAGATATGTCGTTGATATATATTGAGAACATTAGAGGCCCAAGGACTGATCCTTGAGGGACGCCGATTGATATTGAAACCCAAGGGGAGGCACTGTTGTCATAGACTACTTGTTGACACCGATTGGATAGATAAGAAGCGAACCAGGAAATTGCTGCATCCGCCACGCCAATATTGGCAAGTTTAGCAAGGAGCAACTCGTGATGCACGCAATCAAATGCCTTGCTGAAGTCAAACAATGTTAAGAGAGTCATTTCTTTCCTGTCCATTGCAAAGCGAATGTCATCGGTGACTTTAATTAATGCTGTAGTGGTATTAAGCTTATACCTCTTTCTGAAACCAGATTGGAAACTACTCAAAACGTTATATTTGGAGAGATAGGCTTGAAGCTGTTCGTGGACAATTTTTTCAAGAATTTTACTTAGCACGCAGAGAAGGCTTATGGGTCTGAAATCACTGCATGATGCGGGTTTTGACATTTTTGGAATGGGTTTAACTTGTGCCATTTTCCACTGCGTTGGAAAAACACCAGACTGAAGAGAAAAATTAAATATATGCAAGAGCGAAGGTAAAGTAATGTATATACATTTCTGTATTAAAGTAATTGAAATATTGTCGGGGCCCTTGGCTTTCGATTTGATTTGTTTTGCAGCTTTAATTACATCTTTTGGGTAGACGTGTGAAAAGTGAAATGCTTCACGATCAGGACGAGGTTGTGACTTATATCGGTTAATAACACGATTGATTCTATCTGGATCCGTGACTCTAGCAATGGACGTAAAGTGTACGTTTAGAGCTTCGGCCGTTACTGACACATCAGGTGTTAGTGTACTTTGCTTTCCAATGCCTAAAGATCTTATGGCTTTCCAAAGGGTAGAAGGGGATTTCGAAGTGTTAAATAAATTGTGTGTGTACTTAATTTTTGCGTTTCGGATGGCTTGCTTTGTTTTATTACGAAGTACACGAAAAATCTCATAATCGTCACCGTTTTTAGTTTTTATATGACGTCTTCTAGCAGAGTCTCGGTCATTTATAAGCCGTTTAATGTCCAGAGTCATCCACGGTGCTGGTAGGTTGTAGATAAAGGAGTGTAGAAATAATATACAAAAAACCGCAGCTAAAAATTCAATTTTGAACTTGAGCAACTGATTTCAGTAATTTGAATACAATAATTGTTGATTCTGAGGTTATGTCCCGTCAAAAAAATTTCAAAAAAATAATCTGATCTTTTATTAAGCCCCTCTTACATTCTACTTACTTTTCAGACGTCTTTACTGCATTCTTAAGAAATCATATTTGGGTCTAGGGATTCCCCTTAAGGGCATTTGGGTTTCGTCCGCGGTGGCACATACGATTAGGGTGCTGGTACGAATTGCGTAGCTCTACGAGGACGTGGGTTCGAATCATATTTTTTTGATAAACGTCATTCATCGTCATCAATCACACGTCATCGTCTCGAATAGCCAAAGTGCATTAATAGAGACGTTAAGGAACAAACATTATAATGGAATATTCAGGAAAAACTAACTACTAAACATAGGACTTGCACTGCATACGCAAGGAGTTACATACGCTATATTTGGTAGCTTTGTACAGCCAGGGTCATATGTAAATCAAGAGGTCTGGAAGATACCTCTTTTACCGACATCGCGTGGTCAACTCTCTGTGCCATGATTTAGATCACCCTGTGAACTGCAACGATCGACGTAAATAAGAAACATGGCTGCTAATGTCAAAGGAAAATTCACGATTCACCAGAGGAACTATCAAGCCTAGAAGAAATATAATATGGAACTTAAAGAGAGCATTATAAATCGATACCTAGGCCTAGGCATAGCATTAAGACTATGCCTTAGTTCTTACCTTTGCGTTAGTTTCCAATTAATTATGAATAATCTTATCTTAGCTGTCAAGTCTTAGTTGCAAACCACCAAAGTTTGTTTTATGCTTTTGTTTTGATAAAATTGTATTTTTCTTCCAACTGCCTTCTAGATATTGACTATTTTGTTGACCAAGAGTCTTTCAAAGCCTCCTAAATAATATTAATAACATCAAATAGTCTAGGGGGCTTCCATCGATCGATAATGCAGTTCACAATGTGATACAAATCACGTGCACAGAGAGTTGACCAAGGGATGTCGACAAAAGAGGTATCTTCCAGACCTCTTGATTTACATATGACCCTGGCTGTACATCCGTCAACGTTTGAGCATTCTTCCGTTCGCGTAATTGACTCCTTTATAAGAATCGTATTATTGTTGCAATCACAAACTGAACTCTCTTCAAAGCAGCGACGATGCTTCTCAAAGCATATTAACCCCATGAGGACGAGAACGTGCAAAGGAGAGCGAACAACAGTCAGGTTTATTTGTGTACATAATGGATCCAGCGTTGCGTTCCGTGCGTGCGTGTCATCTTCATCCACCTATACCTTTTTTCAATTTTGCGTTATGTGACTCCAGTGAGTTTAATGTAGGCTTAAAACGTGAATATCAAGCTTTGCATACACTGGATGTAGAATAAGACCTACTTGCACTGCTATTTTGTTCTTGAATGTCACACCATACAATTTCTATGAAGCGTCACAGAACGACTGGAAGTTCTAGCTCGTAATCTAGCTTTAGAACGTTACCGTTGTGCAGATAGCTGCATATTATTTCCGAAAGATCGAGTCACAAGAAGGAAAGAAAGGGGTAGGCCCCTCACAAACAGCGTTCGAGTTTATACTTTCTTCACGAACGAATACGTATCACAACGTTCATGTATTTTCATCAACTTCGAGCAACAAAGAATAAATTGCAATTGCAATTTCGTGTTACGTATACCTCGTGATTCAATCGTCTGGGATAGTTTTGTTTCGCGTTTGAGCTAAATCTCAAACGTCGGAAATAACATAACGAACGTCGAAGCGTTATATATGTATTATTGGTAACATATTTTGCAGTCACGTAATTGAATTCCTAAGTTGCATGCTCACGGCGCATTTCCGCGGTACGCGGTGCAGCATGCAGTAGGCATACATTATACATTCCACCTTAAGAGAACGGGATATTATTCTACCTGGGAACAACCTCAAGCAGCTGGTTTAATCTCTACCAAGATTTCATGGGATTGATTACCCCCGGAGATTCCTTTCCCACCCTATAAACCCCAATACCCAATAGATAGTCAACAGTAACACCGGGTAAATCTACCCTACCGCGGGCATACTACAAACAGTTTAAAGTTTGTACCTAGGATGTTTCTACTCTGCTATACTTTGGCATCAAGTGAATATTACTAAGAATATTCACCCTACACATCTAAGAAAATCTGCCATCTCTACAATTCGTTGTGCGAATAACTACAAAGTGCACGCACCTTTAAACATTAATGTCTTTAATACGTCAAATCACCTGATTTTATTTTATATGAATATTATATGTTTTTCATTATGTTTCCCACTAAAGAAATATTAATTTTCGTGACGATCTACATAATATTTCCAAATCTACATTTTTATTTACATTCTAAAGATGCGAGAAACTCTAAACTAAGCTCTATTTCAGGTCATTGAGTCATTGTATTGAAAATTCTTAAAGTATGAAGCTCCAAGAATATTCTTTGCTAGATTCAAAACATCCTGTCTATCAAACGCTTCATCTTGAAAGCAGGGCTTAGTGGAGGGGAGATGGGAGTGCTGCTCGTTTTAGAAGATGTTCAGTTCAACATCTCAGTTGAATTCTACACTCTATTGGGCAAGGGATTGTAAGTGTGAAACCTGTAAGTTGGACACAAAGCCATGTCTCACAAATTTCCCGGGGCTATCGAACGTCTTGACCAGTTATAACATACACTGAAATAAAGTCTGTCAAAACTGCATTATGGTATGGTAAGGTATAATAATAATATTGTGTTGAGGTTGACCGTGGAGCGTGGAACTATGCCTTCGAGGCAGCAATCCCGTGTTGCTTTATACTGACCATCCTCTCCTATTATTGTCCTGATCTTTCATAGGATTAAGCAGAGAGATATTAAAGGAGGAAAGCCAAGGAAAGCGTCAAAGCGCAATAACGAACTTCTGCAAGCCAGAGGCATGACAAAGCAGTGACATTCGAAGCGCATGCGTGGACTGATATGTTAGAGAGAAATGTGTAAGATAGAAAACTCGGTCTCTGAGAGTGCTAATAACCGACAGTGTTGACTCTGATTCGTAAGGTCCCGGGTTCAAAACCCGTAGAGATCGGCAATTCTGACTGAAGGTTTTTTCCGAGGTTTTCCTCAGTCGTTAAAGCGGATGAAAGGGATTGAGTCCTCTTAAACAGCCCTCGGACCTTTCCGCAACATACCTAGTTAGACACATGAAGAGGGGCATAAATTGCACCCTGGGCAGGCTTCCCTCAAAAAATTTTAAAAATCTATAAATTAAAGACTGCTAATAACGTGTACAAATTGTAAATATGCAGTTTTTGTTTTTGTTGATGATTTTAGACTTCTTTCTCAAATTTATATTATTCGGGAAACATTCCGGAACATACCTAGTTAAACACCTGAAGAGGGGCATAAATTGCACCCTTGGCAGGCTTCCCACAAAACAAAATCAATAAATTAAAGACTGCTTATAAAGTGTACAAATTATAAATATGCAGTGATATTTTTTTGATGATTTTAGACTTTTTCGCAAATTCATATTATTCGGGAAACACTCCCGTACGTAGGTGTAAATAATTATATAAAAAATAATCCAGGAATTAAAGAAAAGTCTCTAGTGGACTTAGAATTAAATCGAGAAATAAACTATCTCGCTCATACCTGCGTTAAGTAATGACTATTAAAATACAACGTTTTGTTGGTCAGATAATAAACAGAAGTCTAATTGCAGTACTGTTCCAATCTATCTAGTGAGATCTATAATGCACCAACAATCCAGAAGTTAATAAGTTTTAACCGTCTCGGTAGCTTAGTGGTGAAGCACCCGACAAGCAATCGGGAGACCCGGGCTCGATACCCGACTGAGATGTATTTAGTAATTTATAGATGTATTTCTATAAAATCATTAACTGTACTTAATTTCGACAGTGAAGGAAAAAAGGAACTGAAGGGCTGAAACATTCACCTTCTCGCCATATGTGGCATCAATTTCTCAAGGTATCATCATGATTTGAACACAATCATAATTAATTATTTTAACTATTTGAGGAATGTGAAATGCTTGTTGTATTGCGGCATTTATTTTAGGTGACGTTCATTGTAATTGCTATTACTGACAGCTTGAAACATTTTGACTTTGATTTAGTTCACATTAAATTTAAATTTATGGAATACGTTATAATCTATTGTATTATTACTGTCTTAAATAATTGTGCACCCACAAATTACGGTACGTGTAAACAAGGCACGCCTTATATAATGGAAGCATCTGCTGCTTTGTCCCCCCCCCCCCCTCCACGGGACCGCCATTAATTTCAGTACAAACTGCACGCACAATTAGAGAATTAGAACTTGTCAGTGTTACTGAATTCAATTTGCAACTGTTAATATTTATATAATATTGAATGGTAAATAAATTATAGCAAAATTCCCTTCTAACCAATTACAAATTTTATGTTTTAATTCCTCTTCAAGAAATTGAGTTTGATATACAAAATTATTTTAACCTTTTACGACTGCCTTTGCATTATATCGGTATCTACGCAGAACATTGAAAAGACAATAATATTTTAAAGATTCTTCTACTGGGACGATAATTATTATTACCTTATTTAAGTATTCTTTTATAAGGTGTACTTTCTTATTTTGCGCCCAAATTTTCTAGGAATTATAATATTCATATTGGTTTCTGAGTTAAGGATAAACCATACGTTAAACGGTTAAAATCTTTTTTGTGTCGGGTCGGTCGGTTAAATATTGAAATATCACATCACATCTCAATCCAACCATATAACAATAACATATTAGTGACACCTACCTAACGTGTGTGCGGTTAATGTACCTAAGGTGCCACGCTCGGATTCTCACCTACAGCAACCCATATCTAGGGTATTCCAAGGTAAGTGTTTGTACTTCGCCAAATCCTGGTCTTCAGTAAGCTTAGTTTAAAATGTCCCTTAGACGCTCCTTCCTAATTATTTTCTAATTTACCTAGTCACTAGATTATCGGCATAATATGCTAGTTTAGCAGAGGTGTAAGCCTAGGGGTTGGCCAAGCAGTACTCAAGTAACCAGTGAACGTTTCAATTAAAGTGACAAGAAAAACAAACTTTTAAAACGAATCATATTATAGGGAACGACAAAAATTAATTAACGGTTTATAAAAATTGACTAAGATGTTTTTAAACTGAAAGACCATCGATATTTAAAAAAGTATAAATAAAAGAATGAGAGCACTTGCTAAAATAAATAAGTAAGAAAAATAACACAAAAAGTAAAAACTTTAAAGAGACAACATATTTTGACAACACCAAATTTGACAATGCACTTGAAGTCCGTCAAAGTCAACGAAAACCCGAACAAATGTGGTAATTGAAACAAACTCATTTTTTATATTCTGAATAAAATCTGAAAATAGTGTTGGAAAATGACTGGGCTCAGACTCTTTCCCCCTCCCAAATCAAAGACAGGCCAGCAAACAGTCTGGCCATCGCTAAATTATATCTTTCATGGTCATTGCTAGAAGGAAATACGTGGATATTACTTCGCCTGACTAATATTGTTTTACGCGTGTTTAAAGTCTGCTTTAAACATATTATGCTGTAAAAATAAGAAAATAAGTTTCTGTTAAAGCGTTCTATTCCTGGTTAGTGCCGGTAGATAAATACAGGTAATGTGTGAATGTTGAGTTGATAAATTCCAAGACGAACAAAATAACTGGTGATTCTCAATTCCTTTGGAGAAAAAGTCAACTCATTTCAAACAATGTTTTTATACATTCTTTAAAAAAACAATTGATTTAAAGGAAACTTAAACTTTTTTCCTATATTTCGAACGTTCTAAATGCCACAGTGGTATAATGCACTACGAGAAGTAAATGCACAAAATGCAACCCTTATTCCTTGTGCCTTACATTCGCCATGACTTCTTTATAATTTCTAGAAAAAGTTTTTATTTCTGTATGCCCTTCAGAGATCATTCACTCTTCCCACGTCTCTTTATTTCATTTTTCCTAGTGTTTCATAATATTTCTCTCCGCGTCCTCATCGTTCACACAACCCCGCTCTATACAACCCGCCTCCCGCCTCCATATCTTTCCACGCCCTTATCTTTACAACCGCCCGTCTTAATCTGGACGACTTTTTAAAACTAATTTCAGTAGGTAGTGATTACCTCACTCGGACAGTTATACCCGTATCTTGCACAATTGAATTCACGCATACCGAGGATGTTAGCTAGAATTTAAAACGAAGCAGAGGTCTAGCTCGTACCGTGATTAACGCCATACCCGCGTAATTTCAGTAGTAACTCGCGGTTTAGGAAGTCTCCCTGTGAGTGGGTGTGTGATAAAAGGGAGCTTTATTTCCCGAACCCTCGGAGCTAAATTCACTGCCAACTTGGAGGGAAAATCTAAAAGACTAACTCGAGAATTATTCACCTAAAAGTATCTTTTGTCCCCAAAACTAGATAGATAATAATTACATCACTTACAATTACACTCAGTAAATTAAGAAAAGCACGGGTAGGGGACGACTCAACATAGGGAGAGAGCTTTACCGTCGTTATACCAGGTTTGTTCCAACTTTTAATTCCCCTTGGTGGAGGTGGCAAGTATAAAGATATTTATTCCTTCTGGGGGCATTGCCCTGCCCTATTACCCCCAAGGTAACTCAAAACATGCTATACATATTACCTGAAGTCAATCAAAAGTAAACGCATGTCAATCGGAGCGAAGGTCTTGTTCATTTAAAAATCTAGACTGAGGATATCAAGACGAAAGCAAAACATTTAGGCTAGCTGATTGGAGTTCTAATCCAATGGAGATGATTTCCATCCAACCACTGATGTTAATTCAGGACAGTGGGAAACTGGAAATGAGAAACGGGAAACGGAAAACAGAAAACAGGAAATTGGGAATGGTATTGCAAGATAGAGTGACTGGATTGGAAGACCCGATGTTCTTCACATCTTTGTTTTCCTTTGCGTCAACTTGTCAGCTACTTGGTTTATGACGGCAAGTATTTAGCTGGCTATAGCTACAATATATTATCATGTTTTGAAAAACAGTTTTACGTTGAAGGACACTTTAGAATATAGAATTTAATATAATGGTGTTTCAATCAGTTTGTCGTGTTGCTATTTCCACACTTACTATTGCTTAATTATTATCTCTAGTTTTATGTTGGTTTAAAGTAAAATTGTATTTTATTATATTGTAAATAAATAAATAAATAAATAAAACGCATTCAGCATGTGCCACGAATTGCTACGAGTATGATGAATTCACCACTTCCTATCTGGTGTCGTTAACAGATGGAAACAACTCCTCACTTAAAGGAATTGTCTTGGTTTGCATAGCAAGCTCCTCAGAAGGTGCCTTGATTCAATTCAAGAACAATACAACAAAATCCAGGTCGCTGAGACTTATGGAACTCAAATAATCACGCTTTTACTAAAGCCCTGCACAGCGCGTAGGCCGCCTATGGTGACGTCACTGCAGGGCTACCTGCTAGGCTGGCTCCAGCGAGGAAGGCCTCGCTCAAGCTCGCTGCCGTAAGCGGCCGCTTACGGCGGCACAATTTCCTAGGGGTGGCATTGCCGCCCTGACATTTCTAATAACCGATTTTACATGTTGAAAGAAAAAGATAAATACCGGTACCTCTGTTTCTGAATACTAACTAAATTAAAGTTTTTATAGTATAACAAAAATGTAACATTCAACACTTTACCAAACATTGACGTTTCACATGAATCTGTACTCCCGTATTGTCAACTCTCGAACGCAAAAGGTGGCCAAAAGACTCATTCAGATTATGGAAGATCAGATTTCACATTTTCGATGGTTTATTGTTTGATTTTCTCAATTTCATTAATCGGTAAACACTGCCGTAGGTGTAATTGATTTACCCCGCAGAGATGGATTTTTTAATTTCTGGATTGATTTCCATAATATTGTTTGACTTAAAGTTAATCATTACGAGAGTAATACTATTCTTTCCGAAACTAGTGCCGAGTGGGGAGTATAGCTACCACTCTCCGCCCTCGTGTCGTTTTATCTGTCCAGCAGTGGCGTAGGAACCGGGGGTGGGGGTAACACAAACTTTACGTGCATTTTAAAAGTTTTTAGATCCGAGTGCAGGAAGTTTAGTTTTAGTTTTTGAGATATAAATTAAAGTTATTTCAAAAATGTCTTTATTATTGTGCAAAACTTTCTTTTATACACATGATGGTTTAGTTAGGCAATCAATAATTGACATTTTTTACGTCCAAAATCAACTATATATAATATAATATCCTTCATAAACAAAACTGAAATCCCTTGACTTGCCATTTTTTCAGTTAAAACATGACGAAATAACTGTAGTATGGTGTAATTTATTTTTTCAAATATCGTTTACCTTTAAATAATTTTTGGATGACACTACTGGGCACTGGGGGTGGCCAAATGTAATCTCGCTTACGTTGGGCCCCGAGCACAGATATGTAACTATTCACACGCGAGTCACAGTTTGAGTTATAAAACACGAAATAGTAGTTTTGAATGTAAATATGTAATTATTACAAGTTACAACTTGCAACTACTCAGGCTTACACAAAGTTAAACATTGCCACTAAAAACTCGCTCAAAATGTCGAATTAAAACACTAGTGCTAATAACTAAAATCACGTAACAGAAACGATGATCAGCGCTAGTATAAATATAAATATAAAACACGTATGATATGAAACTACAATTCTCATTTACAAAACTAAACGGCAAACTAAAGAGTTCGGACGTCCGACCTACACACTGAATAGCTCGCTCCGTAGCAGGTAGCAAGAGCGAGGACCGTGCCCAGCACTGACGTCAAAACTATTTCGCGCGGGTTGAAAAGAAAGCCCCGTACGACCCACACCACCCTCAATAGGCATTTTTTGCAAATACATTCTTTTCTTATATAATGTTAAGAGTTATTTAAAAGACACTTGTTGGAAACCCGGACAATGCCTTTAAATCCGAAGCATGTTTGGATAATGTTTCATGAATACCTACACTGAAAGTGTTAACATTCCACACATATATTATTATTATACTTTGACCCGTTAACAAGATTATTTATTTCTACAAACCTCTATTATGGTTTATAAATAAATAACTAGAAGAACAGGTAATTTGATCATAAAAAGGAAAATATTTTAGCTTAGCTTTTATTGACAAACATCGAGTTGTAAAATCTTAGATAGACAAAATCTGTTTCGTTGCTTACAAGATGATTTCAAGTTTCAGTCAATGGTCTAGGCCAAGGCATTTATATATTTATGGTTGTAACACTGCTAAATAATAGTCAATGCTTATCAGCGATACGCTTAAGCAAAACGGTATTTTTAATATAATAAGGGTTTTTAACAATTGTGGTAGAAAGTTGAAAGTTACATTTTCGCGGTACAAGAAAGAGACTTGTTTGTAGTAATATGCATTCTATTCACAGTAACCTACTCAGTACTCATCAAAGGTCAATTCAAGTTGATCACTCAGTGGTAGCATGCACTGAATAGCTGCATCAGTCTGCTTGGCGCAGTAATAAGTGCACTTCTGTCTTAAAGTGCTGATCAATTATTAAACACATCGTTATGGAGCTTGTGTGTGCCAACAGTGAACTTCATTTACCCGACATGCTGTGCTAGTTATCTGATTTGAGTGTCTAAGACTCCAAACAATCCCAGGAAGTCTCAAGTCAGTATAGAAACTTTGTCCGCGGCAACGAATGAGTTTGCAGCAGTTTCAGTTGCAATAAGGAAACCTTTTTACGGTTGCACTAACTAACTAACACGTACACTGGATGTGTTAAGATGGAGACTCGTGCTGCTACAAAATGGTGCATATTATCACATTTCCTCATTTCCTCACGATAGGTAGGGCATTAATGAACAAGGTTTAATCGTAATTCATCTTGAAATAATAGCTAAAATAAACAAACTAAGGCCATCATTGAATTGTGCTAATTATTTAATAATGAGGTAGGTGTGGATTAAAGCCATCACAAAAGACTAGCAAAAACAATGCAGCTGGTTGGTTTGAGTGGAGTAAATAAAGAAACAGAGATGTGTATAGAATTTAATTGGCTTGCAAATAAGATCAAGCATCCCGGATTTGTTAAGTTTTTTTTTTATGCAAGTTGATCTGTATAGAGAATGTTGCAAATTTATAACCATATTATAATGTGTATATTACTTAATCACTCTGAATAATATATTAAACAACTGTTGGTGCATCTTGATTTGAAATAAATATTATATTGCGCCATCCTTTGAACTTCTGGAATCTTTACAATCTGAAAACGTACTCATTAATAACCATCACCATCACCATCACATCACCATCACCATCACCATCACCATCACCATCACCATCACCATCACCATCACCATCACCATCACCATCACCATCACCATCACCATCACCATCACCATTCATGCACAATCCACTCTTCATATGCACTGGACTCATTGCTGAAATATAAGATGTACAGAATTTACAAAATATGCATTGCAATTTTTGTACGCCATAGAATCAGATATTGAACAAAACATAATTTTCTTTTCACGAATGCACTACAATTTAACGTAAGCTTTACAAGACGTCGAAAAAATATAATATTATGTGAACATAAATGAAAAGTAACGTCACAAAGATAAAGTGACTTGAATTGAAGGTTTCAGGCTGTGACCGTAACAATTAGTGTTTACACAACAGCTAAATGACATCCATGAAAGCAATTGAGGGGTTGATTTCAAAAACAGCCTATGTCCAAAAAGCACATTTTGCAAGAGATCAATTAAACTTCATACCATCCGTAAAAGTTGTATTAAATTTCCAATTTTTGGTTTTAACTGTGAATCTTGATAGTAGTTTTTATTTCTGCTATGACATTTTGCCATAGTACTTCCCAGAAAGACAAAAAAAAACGTTTGGACATTGGTTGTTTTTGTAGAATATTTTTAAAATGTATACATTTTTGTTGAGGTTATTTTCCAGAAAGTTCAATACGATATTATATATGATATATCTAAAGTTCCAACATAACAGCTGGATAGCTGTCACCTTCTTGAACCACCTTTAATGCCGAAAAAAAATTAAAAAATAATGGACATTGGTTGTTTTTGTGAGAAATCTGTTGTTTTTCAAGCTTAAACGTGTGACATAGGTTGTTTTTGCCAGAACTTTTATTTTATTATTATTCCCAGTGAAAATACGAATTTTTTGATGGTATGGGCTCGAAATCGGTAATTTTGGACATTGGCTGTTTTTGAAATCAACCCCTCAATTGAGTCGACTTCACCTGACAAATATTACACTCATATGATAGAACGCACATTTTTTGTAAGCCTCTTTAAAATAGGTTTTTACTCGCCTTTACTCACTTGCCGATAACTATGATACTTTTAAAATGTAAAGACTCATTATTAACTCTCAATGCACTGACAACCAATACATTCATAATTTTGAGAGGTTAAAGCTGAAACCGTACGAGATCAAGACATAATTTATAATAGACCTACATTGGTGGAATATATAATTTCCCCTGCAGGGAGTCAAAACCACAACCCATGGGAATTTACACAGCTCCCTCCAGTTGTATATTTCGGTTTTTGGGAAACAGGACTCGCTATTGGAATTTCTATTTATTTTCAATTATTGACGAAAATAGCAAATTATTATCATGCTGCATACTAGAGCTTTAGGTGATGCTCGCACTTTTTGTGCCGTATTTCCGCTCAGGTTAAACGACCATTGGTGGGATAGATATTGCGTATGATTCGACGTGTTGTGGATTCGAGTTCTAAATCAAACAAACAGATGGAGATTGGTGATGCGTTAACACGATATTCTAATTCGATATACCCGCCACAGGCATTTTCTCACCGGAGGTTGTTGTCAAGGCGACTTCTGACATTTAGCTTTTTTTTTAAAAAAAAAAAAAACGGACATTCACTAGCTCCTATAGCAATCGTCACACCCGATTCGCAGTTGGTCACCTGAAATGGGGTAAAATGTCAACGGGAAGGTTTCCTACGAAAAATTTAAAATTTAAATTTCTAGTTCAAACAAACTTGTACAATAATAAAATTGCATTACGTCCCCAAAATTTATATGCAAATTTGTAATTTTCATTTATCTTTTGATGTCTTGAGAATAGAGAGAGGGACAGTGGTGGAAGATACCCTTACTAAAAATATTCATCACCAATTGATAACCATTTAGCAACCAAGGTTTACATAACCTTTTAGTAACCTTTTAATAACCATTTGTAAACCAATGTTTCAAAATATGACCAAATGGTTATCAATTGATAACCATTTGTAAACCACTGCTCAGTAAGTTTGTAAACCAACTAATAACCATTTGATCACCAACTAATAACCATTTGATAACCAACTGTAAACCAATTGATAACCATGGTTTATATATAATAACCATTTGATAACCAACTGTAAACCAATTGATAACCAGCGGTAAGGAACACCAGCGCGATCTAGTAGTCACTCAAATAACCAAAAAGATGGAATTAAATTTCCTAAAAATAAGTACTTTCAACGACTTTAGGACTTCAATTTACACATGTACATACTAAGTAACAGATACACATTAGATGGAAGAAGTTTGAGATGGTTAAATTTTATTGGTATCTATCGGACTCGATCCCTGGACTCCTTCCTCCATAGCTCGACGCTCTCTCCAAGTGGCCACGGAACCTGTGTCAGTGTGAGCGCGCAGGCTAGCTCATAAGGTATAGGGCCACGCGCTTGTATTGTATACTGCAGAATGCAGAAAAAACAAAACCTTTTCTGTATAATGTTACAATGAGTTTGTTTACTTGAAATCTGCTTTTCTTTTGTGAATTGTGACCTCTTCTCAAACTAATATTGTGTTGTAGCAAGAATGCAAAGAGCTAGCTTTCCATGTTTATGGAATGATCTTGACATTCTTAGACATTGCTTTGAGGAAAATCTTCAGCATTATGTAATTAAATATTAGAAAAGAGTTTTTAAGGCTATTGTAACACCTCTGGGCGATAATTTGAAAGTCGAAGAAACATGTCTGAAAAGTTTGCTGAATGAAAGAAGGCCTTTAAAATAACAGAACAAAAATTGTGAATTTTTTTGGGCGGCACATAACCTCACTATTGGAAATTATATTTAGATTTTGGAATCGGTTTTCTGGACATAGTTTCTAAACATCTTTAGCTATAACTTAAGCTATAGCTAAAATAGTTTTCTGAAAATAACAGTTGCGGTGTACGATTTTTTGTCAAACGGTACAAAACTGAAAAAGCTCGTATTGGTACCGTTTGACAAAAAAGATCGTACAGCAACTGTTATTTTCAGAAAACTATTTTAGCTATGGCTTAAGTTATAGCTAAAGGTGTTTATAGAAACTATGTCCAGAAAACCGATTCTCAAAATTTAATTTTGAACTAGATTTGATGTGTACACTATTGTCCAAAAATCTAAATATAATTATTTCCAGTAGTGAGGTTATGTCCCGCCCCAAAAAATTCACATTTTTCCCCTGTTATTTTAAAGGACTTCTTTCATTCAGCAAACTTTTCCGGCATGTTTCTTCGGCTTTCAAATTATCGGCCAGAGGTGGTACAATAGCCAAATTTAAATTTTTTATCGTGGGAAACCTGTTATAGGGTGCAATTAGCCCCTCTTCAGGTGAACTAGGTATGTGCGGATAGGAAATTGTGAAGGGATGTCCGAGGGCTATTTAAGAGGACTCAATCCCTTGCATTCGCCTTAACGACTGAGGAAAACCTCGGAAAAAACCTTCAGTCAGGATTGCCGGTCTCGACGGGATTCGAACCCGGGACCTCCCGAATCAGAGTCGAGCGCTTAGCGCCCGAGCCAACACTGTCGGTAATAGCCACGCTTGCTTTCAGGACATAGGCCTACTCGTTTAATGATAACAAACAAAACACGATAGCTCAATTGGAAGAGCATCGGTCATGTAAGCCGGAGGTTCTGGGTTCGAGCCCAGTCGGGGCCAATTTTTACGATAATTGCTATCATTAACAAGTAAATTATTCTTATGAAATAAACTGTTTAATAATGTTATGCTGTGCTAGAAAATAATAGACCCAGAGGTTTGTGTATTTTGACAAAAAATAATGACTTTCTAGCTTATGCCATTATTACACAGTGCAAAATAGGCCTACAGCTTTGTGTTTGTCTTTATTTTAAAAATTGCATGCATTGCAGGTGACCATATAAATATATATTTTGTCAAATTAACAACATATTGCCCTATTGATAGTAGGGCCTATATTGATAAGGCTTGTATATGTTCTTCATGTTATTGTAAACCAATTAATAAACCATGGTTGCCAATTGGTGACTAGTATCCATGGTTTGTATTTGGTTATGTATTGGTTATGAGATTCTCAGAAAAAAGTAATAACCAACTAATAACCATGGTGACCATTGGTTATTACTAGTTGAGGTTTACAAATGGTTATCAAATGGTTATTAAAAGGTTTATAATAACCATGGTTGTCAATTGGTGATGTTCTGGTTTGCAATAGGTTATCAAATGGTTATTAAATGGTTTACAGTTGGTTATCATCCCTTTCACAAGCCTCTTTGGTGGTTATTAGTGGTTTACAAATGGTTATCAATTGGTTATTATATTATGGTTTACAAGAAGTTATTATTTGGTATCAATTGGTGATGAGTATTTTTAGTAAGGGTAGAAACATAATTTTCATCAATATTCTTTCTTTCTTTTATTATTTTTTCCTGTCCCTCTTCGATCTTCATGTATATATTGTTTATGTGTGTACACATTTAAGTAATTATTTTTTACGCGTGTAGATTTATTTTCAAAAATCAAATACAAATTTGAGAACAAGGTAGGTGTAGGTTCACCATTATTCTAAAAATAATGGAAATAAAATCGATGTGAATAATTTATTTGTAACATTATACATTATTGACATTTACATTTACCTTGATATGCATATATTATTACATTTACATTTACCTTGATATATTTTCTCGTTCCACAATGTATATGGCTGACCATCGTTTATTAATTTGGAATACCTGGAAGAGCCGGGAATGCCTCTAATTTAGCTGCAATGCGAGCGCCTCGTTATGCTGGCCACTGCTCTCCCTGTGTCTATAATATTTGCTTGTACCATCGGGGCGTCCAACCACAGCAAACCGAGACATTTCTCACCACCGTACCACACCCACCAGACAGACGACTATCAAATGATCTACATGAAGTAGCACGGCCACGGGGGCGGGGGGGCGGGGGGGAGGGGGGGGGGAGGAGAGTGTGCTAATTGTAATATTGCAAAATAAGGTTTCACATAAAAATGGACCAAATAGTGAAAGACGGCTGTGTGCTTGTGCGTGTGCGTGTGCGTGTGCGTGTGCGTGTGCGTTAGCGGGTTTAATTAGGCGTCAAGTACGTATGTATGTTTGCTTTCTGTGGTTATCGTGACGCAAGCTTGTAAACGGGAAATAAACATGCCTGCGAATGAAGAGCCGACATGAAATCTACTTGAGTTTTCATTCAATGCTCACTCTTGAAAACCCTGTGTTTGAGTAATTAGCTATTCAGACTGCTCATAGTCTGTCTCTTGTAAGAAGAGGGGAATGTTCAATGGTCTTGACTTAAACCTGAAAGCTGGTGCGTATTGGTTTCTAGTGTGTAGTTTTGCGATAAACATAGATCGCACACCCACACGACGAGAATATGAACGCTATCTCTGAGTATAGAACCTTTAGCAACGACGCTTTACCGCTGGGAGACACCGCTTCTGATATTGTCACAGCATTATCAAGATTGGAGAGGTTAAGTTTCCAATATTTGTCTAAGTCATCTACGAATTGGGTTAAACTCAATATTTTCACAAATAGAACATTCATACACATTCTACCGAATACACTAGAGAAGGTACACTTTAAAAGTTTAAACTATCTCTCTAATATTTACATGGCAAATATCCTGGAGAAGTAGACTACTTAGCAAAGAGTAAAACTTACGAAGTAAGAACTCCGCCCCACTTGAGCGCCCAGATGCACCGTTGTTCTCAACGCTTTCTTTTATCTTGTGTTCCAGTCGATATTTACGACGTAAACATCTCATATTTACGTAATGAAGAATTTGAAAATGTTCAAGGTGCCTATATTACGTTTAGAGGTATCTAAACAATTTTGTCTACTTTATTTCGTATAAGTATCCAAGAGGGGACACTTTGTGGTGGAATTCATTCACCTACATCTAAAACACCTTCATTCGGCCGCTAAGCAAGTAAATTTGTGCTTTTTTTGTAGGAATGTTTTCGATTTTACCGATAGCTGTTACTTTTCTCCGGGAATAAATTATAATATTATTGATTTTTAAGAATATGCCCGCTTCGCGAACATAGCTGATTGATGGCAATTATAGCATCGGTACAAAGAGCCGGAAGTTCTGTGTTCGATCTCCAGTCAGGGCATACTTTTACAACAATTGATATCACAATAACCTCAGTCATAACAATAATGAAGTCGATACAGTTCAGCTAGGTGGCCTACTCCTTCCCACAAGTTAAAGATTCAATGAATGAACTCTCGGCATCTGATGTTGAGAGATTGTAAGGAAGTAGACCGTCTCTGCCACACAATATACGAACCCCCCATCCACTAAACTAAATGGGTTTCTAGTTTCACAGGCGAGTGGACGTCCACCCAATTACTACCCCGAAGCTATGTAGCTTAACTCACGCTGTTGTTTAAACTGGTTTTAGTTTTTCTGTTTTTTGAGACATTGGTTAGTACCTTTGGTGAGGGAGCGAAGTTCCCCTGTACGCGAAACTTTTCTGTGCGTTCGTCTCTAGCTGCGCCTGCCACGTTTCTGATAAAAACAAAACACGACGTATGTATCCCTGGGCCCCGATTCATGTACATTTTTATCCCGGTATAAGCCGAGTTAGGTGGTATAAGTGCGGTATAACTCCGAATCCAATTCATGAAGACTTATCCCGCCTCGCACGGGGATAAGAAAATATGTAAACAGATGGCGGACATTTTAAATTTTGCGTCTATGTGTAAAACGAGAAAAGTTGTCATTACCCTCATAAAACAAATCAGAAACCGTCCCGGGCCTAGGCCCAGATGTAGAAAATTATTCATAATACAACAGTGTAAGCCTAAAGTTCGATTAGGCTATAGGACTAGATAAAATTTATACTAACATAACACGTTTGACAAGCCCTTGGCCTCTCCTAGGCAACCCTAGGCCTGCACGACCTTGTTTTGACACAAATCCCGCACAAATAACTAGTTTTGATTACTAAAAGCCTTATGCAGATGAACAATAGTATGATAGTCCTAGGCTATTCCAAAATTTACGGCAATAATACGCCTTTTCTTTACTTTTAATGATCTCACACAATCTTCTGTCAATAAATAAAAATGTGAAACAAAAGATGGTGCAAATTTTTAGTGGTCTTTTGCAAATCTGCTGATTTACATGGCTGTGGAATGCAGTGGAAAAAACATTTGTTGTACTTGTTGTTGGATTGAAAATTTCTGATTGGATGAGAGTTGCTCAGACTTAACCAGGCCTTATCCTGCCATGTCCTGCATTATACCGTCCTTATACCACTTATACCCGGGATAAATGTACATGAATCGGGGGCCCAGGACGTCAACTAGCGCCATCTAAACTTGACATTTAGCTACCCGGCACCTCTACCTATAACAAGATTTAATTCCCAAACATAACATATTTTATTTGTTGATATCTTTTTACTCGGCGCCTACACCAACAACTATATTAGAACGTTTGAAAACACTTTTTTTAATTTATATTTATTTAAATACATAGTAAATAAATTCCTATTTAGAGTCTACCCACTCGGTCACATAATTGATATACAGTGGGGGACATTAAATTTAAAAGCAGACCTATTAACTCTGTAAGCGCTAACACAATAGACAAGCAAACAATGACCAACTACAGACCGGTATATTTAAGTATGAAACACCGATCAACCAAGCTGGATATGCTATATTACACCCGTAGACAACGCCAGAATCAACCAGGCCAATTCGGAACAACCTTAGAAGTTATTATGTGCCTCGTTACTAGGACGGCTCCAAAGTCACCGTTTACACATTCCTAAACCAAGAAGTGATGGACTTAAGTACATATCAGAAAATAAAAAGCTTCTACCCATATAGCATGAATCAAAACCTGGACCTAATTCACTGCGAACAGCCTCTAACGACGTTCGTATGATTATTGTTAGTATAAATATCTATCGTGTCGATTAGTTTTGCTTAGACTATACCACAAAATCTCAGTTCTGATGTTGATATTTAAAAATATAAATTAAAAGGGGACGCTGAGTTTGGCCCAACTCAAATTTGAGCACTCGGGTGTTAATGATTTCTGCTGAACGGTTGGTAATATCGTCCCCAAATTTTGCATGGATGTTAACAAAGTACTTTTATATTGATAACAGCAATTGGTTGCAAAAAAATAAGCCTTAAATATCCATTCCAAAACGCGAAAAAAAATAGGAAATCCAAAACATGGATTCCAATTTCGGAAATTCCCACCAAACCGTTTATCTTACGATAAAACCAAATAAACCTATACGTGTTCATATTGATTTAAACGTTGATATCCAGTATGCAAATTTGAGTTAAAAAAAATTATATACTTGGAATAAATTTCCGAATTAGACCAAAATGAAGTAAATACTACATTTCGGTGATTTCCACTAATTTTTTTTATTCAAAATCAATACATTAATTTAGAAATACGTGTACTAGATAGCATAGATTTGTCTTTATTAACGTTATAGTGAAATTTGATAACAGTGTCATAGACCGTTTTACCCGGGGGAAAAAAACAGAAAGCTGAGCGCCTAAACCCGTCTCAGCGCCAGCCTCAGCGACTCCTCTTCATATGCCCTAATGAGGGGTGGCGTAGCTCTCTTACAATCATAACTTTCATGTCCCTCCGTTCATGCGTATCATCTCTTTTTGCGATAAAACCTAAGCATGTTTTTCGATTTGCGTTTTCATTGGACACTGCCCGTCAAAATGAAAAAAAATCATCCTTTAGTGGTGGTCAAGGTAACGGAGGTATCCTCATTCAAAAAGTGGATATTTTCGGAACAGCGCAACCACCAAAATATATCACAGATGATGAGCTTATGTGCATGTGTCTCTTACTTCGACAGTCTCTTGTTTAAGTATAAGCGATCGCTCACACATTGCGGGTTCTCCCGTAGTCGTACCCGTGCTCATTGACAAATAATCAACATATTTTCAATTTTGTGTGCGATTGGCCATAAATGATTGTAGCCGTCAATGAAGGAAATGTAATATTTCAATCTGAAAATCAGGTAATTGCATAAAAGTGACATCGTCTATGCGTGTGCGTGTGGGAGTGCGTGGGGGTATTATCAATCGTCCGCACACATCGTTCGTTCAGCAGATGTGTAAATGAACGGGCTGCGAATCGAACGAACGAACGTGTAACCATCGGTCATCACTGTCTGTCCAAATCTCGATAGAAACGAGGGGTGTTCACTGTTCAGTGTTCACATCAGACAATTCGCTCTACAATCTACATAATGAGTTAAATCAAGCTCATCCCTAATCTGTGTAGCGATTCCCCTCTCCGAAACTAAGTGCAGATTGCTGGAATTAAAGAAGGATTAATTCATTCTAACGTAACCTCGTTTTCCTTCGGGAAAATCAAACAAAACTCTAGTACAAACTGGAGTAACCAATGATGAAAAACAAATTCACCGAGTTCACCAAGTAAGCATATGATACTGGTGATCCATTCGATTATTTCGACGCGTGTATGAGAGCTAGAACTAAGTGACTAGATTTATTACAAGGGGATTTTATACAACAAACTATATGAACGCGTTTAAAGCTGACACAAATACCTAACAATATGAATGTGTACGATGTATTTACTCTCAAACACCCACATGTCCCATCTCTCTAAAACAAATTAATGAGCGAAAACCACTCAATTTTACACCCTTCAGTGGGAAGAGTGGTGTGAAATCAAGTCGATATTTCATTATTCTGCTGTGTAAACAAATCACATGGCATAAAAAGCCTACATGCCAAATGAAGTTCCTGCTTATTTAAATGAAGAGAAATCAACGCCCAATGCAGGGCAGTGTTTAAAGCAAATATATGGTAGAATACTTGAATTTTATCTAGTTTTAATATTATCAACTACTATTTTTTTTTATCCAAACTTCATTATAGTACTAAAATCCATCTAAAATAAAACCGACGATTACTGTTTTGGTATTACTCATAAATACACTTTGCTAATTAACTTAAAGTTCTCATTAATGGTATAATACGAAACTTCAATATTGTGATAGCTCACGTATTACAAATAATTAAAATTATAACTCCGCTTGAATACACGAATCTTTCAAATGAGTTAATCAAGTAAATACACGCATTTGAATACTTGTTGTAAGTATTATTAAGTATGGCGAAATATTGTAAATAAATGCAGACGATTTTTTATAAATAAACTGATTTTGTAACATTGAAACTGATAGACAACATGCAATTGCGAAATCTTTGCATTTCAACTATCAATTGACTGTATATTTAAATACAACAATATAAAACTCTGCTAAAACACGAAAGTATTACATGGATAATACATTAATTGTTAACAGTATCAAGCTAGCCAAGAAAGAACTATAGCCGAGGGAAGTACAAACTGACCACATTGTTTAGACATATTTACAGTTTAAGCACACTTGATTGGAGACGAGCTGGTATATTTTTCACGTATTGGGTCATGTACTATAGGTACATATAATGGTAGACGAAAAAGAATAATAATACAGCTGTAAACTAATAATCGTGTAACAGTCACTCGCGATTGAAATACTTTCAATGGTACATTTTATAATTCCATATTTGCCGGTATTTATAGGCTTGGATTAGTTGAAAGGAAGCGACCTGCCTCCAAGAGTCCCCGGAAAAGCTAGAGTTTCTTTCAATGTTGTTTCTCGTTTCCAAGACTTATAATGACGTATTTTGATCAACGTTATAAATTTAATGCATCCTGCTATTAGGGTTTTTAATTCAAAGCAAAAAAAAACTTCAGCAAAATATAGGATGAATATTATACATAAACAAAACTTTGTGTAATGACATTTTGTGGTGGCAATGGAACGGTCGAGCTAACATTGAACACTAAGTGAAGAATAATATTTGTATTAAAAATGCCACCACCTCATGCAAGCTTGTTATTTCACTCCGTGACCTATTTTTGTGAATGTTTGCTACCCATCCCAGGAAACAAAACATGTTCTATAACAAAACATACGGCATCATATTTCATGTTTTGAGCTATGGATACAAATTACTAATAATTCATTTATAATTCTAATTTTGCATTGAGGAATTTAACTTGCATTTGAAATTCATACGAAAGTAAATTGATATAAATTAAATACATAATGTGCAGAGTAAGCATTTAACGATATTTCATTCATAATTATTGATAATTGTTAAACTATTGAATATTATTTTTTTCACATTATGATTTTTATTGTAGTTATTTGTCAGGGTTCGTGTATTGTATAGTCGGTACGTACGTTTTATTATGTTTTTTCCCAGTGGAAATTAAACCATGTTCTATAGGGCGTATGTTGCGGATTGGACAGTTTTGAATTGATGTTCGGGGGCTGTTGTAGAGGACTCAATCCCTTGCATTCGCATCAAACGCCGAAGGAAACTTGGGAAAATACTTCATTCGATTCGAACCCGGACCTCGCGAATCAGGGTCAAGTGCTTAGCGCTCGAGCCAACACTGTCGGCATGGAAGGTTAGTGAGTGGACAGAAAGGCCGGTACAGCAGCACAGCACGAGGCCATCGTTTGAACGACCCATTTCCATCAAGGTGCAGCTTTAACCAAATAGATTCCTCCATTAAGTCGAGTGGTTAATAGTTATTGGCTGTTTGTGAGTTTGCGTCGCTGTTAACGCAGTGAGGGAAGACGATGAGATGAGAGGATGGTAGATGAGGCTGAAGGAGAATTGAGTGCAGCAAATAGCTAAGCGGGAATCCAACCCACTCCCCTCGGGCCTCGGCTCGGTCCGGCGTTCCCGTTGGACTGCTTATACCCCCATCTCCTTTAAACCGAAATGTGTCAGCCTTCAAACAAAATTACGCTCACCAAACCGATATATGTCCCAGTTTAAGATTGCTTAACTGGAGGTTACTATGGCAACCGGGTTAACCGCCTCGGGAAAATCGTTGGATACTTAAAATGCTGCAGAGTGATTCTCCTAATAATATATCTACTCTCGTAATGTGCTAAAACGTTCGTCGAACTAGACTTCCATAAATGAGAATCCCCTTCTCTCTTCCTTTTGTTCTCGTTCGGATTTCTTCATCTATATATCTTTCTCTTTCGCATTCACATTCACTCTCCCCATCTCGCACTATCATAACAGAAAGTAGTTATTGTTTTAAAACTTTTTTAATTAAAAAGTGTTTATGTAGAGACATGTTCTGGGTCAGTGGCCGGAAGATATCACATCTATCTTGAGTGACTGAGTTAACGTGGTACAAGCTTAGCCAGATTGACTTCCTCTTACGTGGAATAGAGCATAGGGGGTGGATCTTGTACACTGATTGCGATCATTTGTTTAACATGTCAGGGTTAGCGGAGAGCAACCTAATGCTGCACAGAGGTGACACGAGTGTATTAGGTGCATGTCCGCATTAACAGCGGACGACTGGTAACAGCCAGTACTTCCTTTACCGGCAGTTCATCGCTATTAGAGAACATCTCAATACCAAACATACCATATTAGCTGCAGCCAGTACTTCCTTTACCGGCAGTTCATCGCTATTAGAGAACATCTCAATACCAAACATACCATATTAGCTACAACCAGTACTTCCTTTACCGGCAGTTCATCGCTATTAGAGAACATCTCAATACCAAACATACCATATTAGCTACAGCCAGTACTTCCTTTACCGGCAGTTCATCGCTATTAGAGAACATCTCAATACCAAACAAAAAGGTGAAATTTATTATTGTGCTAAATTCAACGTGCTTGCTTCCTCGTCTTAAGTAGAAAAAAATAATACAACAACAATAACTTATATTATCACTCATATATTTTGTCTTTGATTTTTACGAACCTAACAAAAGAAAGAATTAAATATATTTCAATTTTTATTGGAGATTTGATGTAAACTTTGTCAGGACATTTGATACCCAATCAAACTAGGCCATAGTAGATTGGTCAAGGATATCGTCAGAGCCAGGGTTAGCTTTAGTGTTCGCACGAGACTCTGATTCAGCATGTCACGGATTCGAATTTTGCCACCGGCAATCCTGACTGAAGTTTTGTTTTAAAATTTGTCCCTTTCACATTCATCGCTTTACAATAATTACCTTAACACCCTAATAGCCTGGCCCTAGTTAGTGCATTGAAGAATAACACCAGTTAATATTCATGTCTACCCTGATGAGGGCAACCTTACGAAAACGTTTGTTTTTCTCCAAACGCGATTGGGGGTCGAGGGGGGGGGGGGAGACTTGCCGATGGTCGAGTACCGTATTTTCCACCAGTGAATTGCGTTTGAAACAATTGCAAGTTGTCGCACCGCTAACAAGTTATTATCAATATTCGATGATTAATTTCAAATGGACATTCACGCTAGTGTTCAAGTTTGTCCTAGTGTGTTCATTATAATTTATTATTTTCTTGTACAGAGTACATAACACGTCATATAAATTATATTTCACGAACACATATTGCTCGGCATCCCTCATAAAAAGCGCGTGTGACTGTGACAAGTAAACATTCATTATCATTTAATTTAGTAATGTAAAAACCAGCATCTCAACTCGGGCTACGGAAAACAGCCTCGGGCGGGAGAACGCAAACTAGCATTTTTGCCTGTTAACAAACCAGCCAAATTCTATTTTTGATAATATGATAGTGGATAACGACTTTCATGTTGTTAAAACAGTAATTCATTTGAACTTTCTACACTCTTGCGAGAAACTATATTTTGTAAGACAAATAGTTGACCTGCGAAAACAAAATAATCTTTTATAAATATGAATTATCTTATGAAATATTTGAGGCGTCATAAATTATAAGGTTGAATATAAATGTGCTCTTAATTCCTAGCATTTTGGGACAATCTAGGCTACTGTGCGCGAATGCATTTGAACCATTCCTGGTTGAGTGCGCACACAATAAAAACACATTTATTTATCGCATTTGATGAAATGGGTATGTTATAAAACATGGATGAGTGAAGATGGGGCATGATGACCTTGTTCACTACCATTCCGTTTAGAAACCTCGTACACACGCATACGCACACGCACAGTATGTATTACTTGAACTGTTAAACATTACATGGGCAGTGGGCACCAATACATTATATTTAACTAGGAAGCTTCGCAAACGCTTTTTTTTGTCGCGTTGATGGATGAGCTTTTTAATAATAAAATGTTAATATCATTTAAAATAATAACAACAAATTAACACGGCCCATACAAAGCAATCATTAGGTCTGTTGGATCTTTGATTGTTTGTAAGAAGGCTGTGAGTAAGGTATAAAATCTCCTGTGAAGTTTTCATACAAGGCAGTGAGAAAGGTCTAAAATCTATCTATATTTTCGTGCTATTTGGACGGATTCTGACCAAACGAGTGGGTCTACAACGTTCATATTTCACATGGACATTAAGGTAAGGGTGATGTATTGACTTTTGAAAGAAAAAGTTGAAAACGTTAGCCTGAATCTATAGAAATAAAGGTTTTAATATTTAACACCTCAAAAAACTGAAATTAAAACCTTTATTTCTATAGATTCTGGCTAACTTTTTCAACTTTTTCTTTCAAACGTCAATACATCATCATAACCTTAATGTGCATGTGAAATTTGAACTTTAGAGCCCCATCCGTTTGGTCAGAATCGCTCCAAATGTCACGAAAATATCGCACTAAAAATCGAAAAAAATCGTAAAAGTACGATATTCATGAGAAATATTTCTTCGATTGTATCCAAAAACGTGGCAAGTCTAAGTTCAGAGAAAACGAAGGTCCCCTCCAATTTTCATCAAGATCGCATATGCCGTTTTCCCGGTAGAGAGCGAACAAACAGACAGAAAAACAAACAAAAAACAAACAAAAAAACAAAACAAAACACAACAAACAAAACAAACAAAAAAACACCCGAGCTAAATTTTTTGGGGGATTGGTGAAATTGAAGTCTTCGCTTCGCTCATCCAATTACTTACTCTCCCTTTTTGTTCATTGGAGTATTTGAGTGAACGGGTGGGATGAGAGGACGAGCAAGTAACTCTTGTCCAATAATCATTAACTAATGAACCAAAAATAGGCATGTAAACGGGTTTTATTTGCATCCTGCTCTTGAATGCACTATTGCACTAACCCCCTCATTCGATGTAATGTTTGCTTGTATGCAAGGGATGATAATTCTAATTTGCAAATGGCAAAGGCGGCCTGTACTAACTATCGACGATGAATGGGATGCATCCACTACTGCTATCATTTCGATTCGGTTAAATATGCATCTGGACCCTAACTGTAAGAACTTAGTGACGCGCGTCAGTTTATTACTGATAGTAAAGCATTTTCAAACTACAATTCATTGCAGTATTTGGTTCTCAATATATATATATATATATATATGGATTGTTGTAGGTTTTCGCGGCCCGTCATAGGATAAAAACAAGGATCTTGGGTAAAACCGCGTCGAAAATAAGATGAACCAGGGCAGAACCTGGGAGTCCACCGACGTTTCGTCTGTACTACGTCAGACATTTTAGAGTAGAGTCACAGTCAACCTTGAAAATGTCTGACGTAGTACAGACGAAACGTCGGTGGACGCCCAGGTTCTGCCCTGGTTCATCTTATTTTCGACGCGGTTTTACCCAAGATCCTTGTTTTTATCATATATATATATATTTTATATATTGTTGTCATATTAAAATATTTTACGGTAGAACCACGTACCTTGTTAAAATTGCAGTCCTAGTTGGACGTTGTCGATTGAATGCAACGTTTCGCCAATGTTACAATTGGCGTCCTGGTAACAGCGCGACGCTCGCCTGAAGAGGCCAATTGTAACATTGGCGAAACGTTGCATTCACTCGACAACGTCCAACTAGGACTGCAATTTTAACAATGTACGTGGTTCTACCGTAAAATATTTTAATATATCATATCTACCGTAAAATATTTTAATAAATCATATCTTAAACACGAAAGTCTAAAAACTCATATATATGTGAAATATCTTTATTAAAATGTGTCCACCATAAAAGTATATTCCTGTCATTTCATGCATGTGAAACATCAAACGATTTTGATGTATGTTATGTTGCGGTTAGCCAGTCCCTGTCAGCATCAGGGATAGATTAAGATATTCTCAAGTCCAGATGATTGTAGTCCTTGTGAAGTCTTGTGTGTCCATAGAATGAGTTGTGTTAATGTGGCTAACTCAGCTTTGTAGTTGAGGTCGATGACTACTCCCCCCCCCCCTCTTCCCCACTGTCGAACAGGTAGAATGGTGACGAAGAGGGGTTATAGCGTGGGCAGTACGTATATTTCATCCACTGCGACTGGGAACGATTATGCCATGTGCCCATTTCGAAAGGGGTGGATTAGCCGAACCGTATATAAACAACAATATTGATTAATAAATGGTTGCTGTATTACGTTTCAAATCAATACGTGATATCCTTCAGTGGTTTTGCATTTTATCAGGATTGCTTTTATCGAGGCTTTGTGAGTGAGCCGCAGAGAATAACATTTTATATCCGTCGACTGATTTACCGAAATACAAAAAGTGCGGTTTCACTATTTTGAAGCCAACACCAGAAGCTTTTAACAAAATGTGATGGGGTAAATTTTTAATTTACAAGTTATACACATTACTGTAGCTGTTATTACTGTTCCATAAAAAAAATTGTAAGGATACTTTTGCAATATATGCATACATAGTCTCCGCTAAGATAAAATGTTTAAGACTCAGGCCGTGTTAGCCCGTGCCAGAAAGAATGACAACGTTTATTATATTTTTATCATAAGATAGAAGATATTCAATCAACAACGATCAATTTTGACATTATGAAATTCATGGGTTTGGGGTAAAGAAAGCATTGTAGCTTTCAAAGCTCTAGCACGAATCATCCGGCAAGTTGGTACTGCTGACTCGGCAACTGTGTTCAGAATGAGAGGTGTTTGTTAAATCCTTTGTCCGAAGAACAGTCACTTATGTTCGGAGAATCATATTAACAAAAACGACCAATGCAAACCTTGCGGTGATAGCACTAACGATCCACCGTTCATGTAGTGACTGAGTAGAAAACGAATGAAGAGACTACATGCAAGTTGTGGTTTACCTATGAACGAGTCCTTGCTCTGACGATGAGGACTAAAAACAAACAACATTTTCGTGAAACTATTATCAAATGAAAAGGATGCAATATAGTACTTTGAAGTCCCATCAAAGAGTGCGATCGCGGACAGTTATCATTTACACCAAAGCGTGCAATATTTTTTAATTTTGTTTGACGAAGCAGCACTCATAATTAATATATTGGAAATGGCTTCCCTAAATGAGATGCAGACAAATATCACTAGTTCATACTTGCCTCAATACACCATCCACCATAAGAAAATCAAGGGGTCTCGTTGTATCTACTATATACCCAGCCCTTGATTTACTTATACCGACATTCGTTTAGTGCAGTGTTCTGATCAGCAATCTTTAGTTCTAGAGGTCTCTTCTGGTTTTTGTTTTGTGTTCTAAATTTTACAGCTAATTCATTTATGTGTTTTATTAACTTCTTTGCCGATACACAAAACTTTTTTAAGACAAATTATTAGTGTCTTCGCTAAAAGCAAACCCTAATGGTTACAGCGGTTTTGCCAAGCACGTTTTGGAAGGCATTTACATTCTACAGTATAACCTCCTTCGGCAGAAGTCAGCACACACTCCCTTCTTAAAACTCTAATTTAAAAGAAGTTAAATCGATAATCTGTTAAACCCGGTGTAGCAATCATGAATCACAAAATAAACAGGAAGAACTCGCAGGCGAACTCAGTTACTTGTGGGCGAGCTTTAAATATATTTTATCCGGCTAATATTTGTATAAGATCTTGGATAATCCAGGTCGTGGTTCTAACATAGTTTTATAACCGAAACGAATACTCATTATGATTGTAAATATCTTCAAAAGTTTGAAAGTTATTTCCTCGGAAGCTTCTCAAGTACCTCCCCAATTAAATTGTGGTGAAATGTATGTTCGAGATGTTCCAGCCCATTTCATTGAGGGTAGAATTCGCGTTACGGTAATCTAGCGTAATGATCGCATTGCAATTTACATTGAATAAAAATCTGTTGACTTCTGTATCGGTGCAATAGATAATTTGTGCACAAACACTTTTCAACTAATGGACATGAGCCAGAGAGAGAGTACAGGTTATTTACTGATCCAATACAAAGAAACCGAACTGGAGTAGCGTTCTCGTCCCTCGTCCCCGAAGCGTCCAAACAACAGTTGCTCGAGCCAAGATTCGCACAAAAGAGACAGCACAGTTAAATTACATTTTCCTTACCCTAAAAAGGATTCCTCGCGAAATAGAGGGAGAGAAATAGAGAGAGAGAGGGGAGTCGAAGTAATTAATATGTACTTACAGGTTTGCACCGGTTTTAACTCTCAAGTGGGCAAAACTTTGCGCGGCGAGAGGGCGTTAGACGCATGTGTGCCCCGAGCAAGGATGATCTCCCCTATTTCTCGTAATGACCACTCACTAGACGTCTTGCCCTCAAAGCCTTCGCAACATCCTCACTTACAAACTCCTACCGTCTCTATTCAAATTTAAGCTATATGTAAAGTTGTATTCGGGCCGCGTGAGAACATTAAAATCTGAATACATTTTTCACGTTCTGCTGTTGCCTTTCCTCCCCGACACCTTTCTTTTGTGGAATGGCAAACGCGTAACTTTTTCCACACTTGAAATGGAGTTTCTACGCACCTGTGGCGCTGTAAAAAATCCAAATAGGTGGCTTCACGGTAATTCCAGCTATTGCGCTAGCGGGATGAAAGTGGTCGTGGTCCGAATCCCAGCTGCCACTGGACCAGGGGACAAAAACAAACATTATACGTGGATTTATTTTTTTTCTTTCCCACACATTTTTGTCGAGTGAAACACTTTCTCTCGTATTATGACGACGGCGATGTCTACAAAATGGCGAGCGACTGACGACCAACGAAAGAGAAAAATATTTCTATAACTGATTTCATAGGACCGAGAATGTTGGCTCGAGCGTTAAGCGGGCGACTCTGATTCGGAAGGTCTTGGGTTCTAATCCCGTCGAGACCGGCAATTCTGACTGAACGTTAAAGCGAATGCACGGGTTGAGTCCTCTTAAACAGCCCTCAGACATTCCTTCACAAATAGTTAAACGCTTGAAGAGGGGCATGAATTGGCACCCTTTGCAAGCCTCCCATGCACGAAAGATTATTATTACCCGATTTCAAAAATCACATACTACATTATTATGATTGTGCTATTGTTTAATATAACTCTCTAATTGAATGTATTTATCAATTGTGATATCTTCCGATCACTCCTCCGCACACATAGTTAATAACCTACCTCCAATGTTGAGATTTCCGAGGTTTAATCAAACTTTTACAATAAGCCTCTAAGGCGTTCCTAGTAATTTAAATCAATAAACTGAATCACCCAATCTCAACAAAAAGTATTACATTTTCATACTAGTGCAAATGTGTGAAATGGAATACTGCGAGGAATTGATACGTGAAATGTTATATTCCTGATTGTTTAGTTGTTTGTCATAATTGGCACGTGTACGTGAGAGCAAACCAGAGGCAGAGGGGCATGTTGTAATCGAGCATCATCCCTAAACAAATAAAAACATGTTTCTACATTCTCTCAGCAATGAAATAAATATTCAGATTTTATTTACAACAGAAAATAGTTCAAACCTGTGTATATATAAATAATATACACCTGTTATTTTAAGAAATTTGCTTTCATCGGCCGCGAGGCATTAAGGGAAATTCGTAGTATTTCCATTTTAATTAGCCCGTGTTTATTCATGTAAAAGGTTTTTTATTTTATGTATTGTAAAGTTGGAAATATAGTATCTCTAACAACATGATATAGAAGCAATGACAGGAATATTTAAAATGATGCACAAATGTACGTTTTTGCTTTTTCAAAATAAGTTTCTTTAATCTGCAGCAACAGCAAACCATCAAGGGGGTTTTCCCGCTTGAATATTTTATAATCGGTCACATGCATTGCAGTATATTTGCCTTACTAATCCAAGAAAATATGAAGTCGGTGAGTAAATAATATTTTATCAGAGATTAAAGAAAGTTAACGCCCCCCCCCCCCCAGGAAAACGTGAGAGAAAAACTTTTAAGTTGACATAAACAAAGGTTTAACGACGACTTCAGCAAACACTAGACTTTGGTGAGATGACCTTTACGATCTTAGAATGAAGTGAAAATTGAGTCGTAATTGCAGATAAAATATTCAAGCCTGTCAAATGAGAATCCTCGAATGTCAATCTAATCTTCTAGAGTTGAGGATCTTTTTTCGCAGTTTGGTTTTGTTTGCAATGTGTTTTGGGAAGTTGGAAACTCATGAATGAGAAGAACTGAATAAACTTGTTGACTCTTAGCAAGGGAAAGACAAACACTGGAAAAACATTTTAAAGCTAATTCGATCTGAATTTACAAATTACCATGGTGCTGTCTCTGCTTGACGTCGCTCTCTTACCTTAAATACCTAAGCGATTTTCTTTCTCATATGTTGCACAAGGTTTACTTACTTGGGGGTAGAGGATCGCTTGATCTCTGGATCGCGCTTTCCATTCCCGATTACGTGCTAATCATTTCCCCAGTAATTTCTGCGTTTTACCCTTTTGAATAATTTATAGTTTTATGTATATTTCATGAAATATCATGTCATGTTTGGTATTTAAATTGTGTAAAAAAACTCTTTTCCTTTAATTCCAAACGTAATTCTATATTTTTCTTCTTTATTATAAATATAGATTTGTAATAGTACTGCCTTGTACAAACAATACTTAGAAGACAGCAATCACAAACACACACAAATTCCAATTTGGCTAATTTTTAATGGAAACGAAAATCGGAACCCGTCCCTTCTTTATGTATTATTTTATATTCAATTGAACAAATATTTATCACACCAAAGTCGGAATAATCTATTTCTTTATCTCGAAGTAGCGTTGTTCCAGTTCACGAGCAACTAATCCGATGACGCAATGTTGGCTCTCTCGGGCGGCCCGAATATAACGCACTCCCGTCGGCTACATTCCGTTTAATTTATATGCCTACTAAATTTACTCAATTATTAACATATTCTACGGGAGGAAGGTGGAACCGCATCAAGCAAATAGTGTTAGCACTTAGAAGCAACACAATAATCTAGTTAGTAAAACATTTATAATAATGTAATGCTTTATTTATTTAATGTGTATTAAGAACGAGCGAAATGTTCCATTTGACTCTAGGACTACTTAAAGTGCGTTGGTGTTTTTGTCTTTTAGGGGCTATTACCCCCCTAAATAAGTTATACAGCATATCTATAGCATAATACTACACTTAAATGAACGTTAAAAAAAATTTATCTTGTTTTTTAAATTGTTTTCATCGTAAAATTTGAGAAAATTGGTGTTTTGGGAAATTTCTTAAATCGCTTTAAACTTGCTTATTTTTTGTTCCACATACATACTAGCAATCATAACCAATCTAAAATGACCCTTTATAACATCGTGCATTGAAACTGTGCACAAATATACACTCAAACACACAAAAATATGCGTTCCAAAATCACACCCCTTATGCAAACAGCATATTTTGACCGAACCACTTGGACAAATTACAAAACAAAATATAGAGGATTTTTAGAAAAGGCTCTCGAGTACGTCAATAATGGCCAGTATTTTTAAAGGCCAAAGACAATGTCAAAAAATAATTTGGAATAAGCGCCATATGGATCTGTTTACAGCTAAGTGTATACTTTCTTCAACCAATTTTTAAAAATCGCAAGAGAATTGTCATTCCCTATTGTTTGTCTGATTCGTACAGCTAGAGCTAGAGCAACATATGCGGACATTTTCCAAAAACAACCAATCTAATTGATGCAATATCTAATCTGCAAGATAGAGCAAAATATTTTGTAGTTTTCTATCTCCTATATTTTATGTTGTTTTTACACTGACTTCGAAAATCTACACTTATGACAACGTAGTTCGTTTATTACAATTTATTTCTTTAGTTAGTGTATGATTGAAAATAAGGAAAAATATTAAGTATACATTGACGGGTTTTAGAAATAACGTATTGTTATGTTGGCAATACTTTTTGAATGACAATTCTTGTTAGCGTTGCTAGCGCAATAATATTTTGCTTCGAGTATCTGCAGAGTTCCTCTACTGGGACCTAGCTTTCCGCGTATCAACCCAAGCATGCAATGTACACGTCCTCGTATAGAATCGGTCTATGTAATAGTTCTTTTGTACTTTGGCACACACCACAGTCGCTATTGAACTCGGTTTTTCACCTCACTGGCAACATATTGTATTGCAAACACATGCTGGCAACAAACCCCGAAGCCAACTACCTTTCCATTGGGATGTGACATCATGTCCTGCTCTGCTCTGCCAAATTGAGGTGGGAATTGTTAACTCGTGTTAAAAGAATAGATTCGATTTTTAGGATGTGTTTATACCACAGAATACTTTGAATTGTCAAAGAATTGTATGGTTTGATATCGGGAATCATTATTATTTATTAATCCAACAACAGAATAGAAAATATATCTCATAAAATATTGGATGCAACTAAAAACAACAAACAAAACGCACAAACTAAACAATACAAACAACAGTTAAAGGTATACAATAACATCACAAAGATAACAGTAAAATAAAGCCGACACAGCTTGTGTCACATGTTATAAAATATTACGACATTTTTACTTTGTAGATAAAACATTGACATTAAAATCATCAATGCCAGAAAGTTGTGTTCTGTTGCAAAGATCTATATTGCGCGGTGTAAATGAAAACTTTAAATTTCCAATCTAGGAATATTGGATGAAATGGAACTCTATTTGTGGAGCGTCTAACTGGTACATTCAATTGAAAAGCTTCTAGTTTAAGTCAGGACAATCAAGGTAACAACTTTATAGACATATTTAATGTTTGTTTCTCTTATTTCTGGGCCACCTTTGAGCACATGTATAAAACATTTCATTTTCATCAAGGCTTCCCCCCAAAAATTTGTAGACAAATAACACAAACATACTAATCAATTTTGACGTTTTGGATTTGGCTAAAAGTTGAACATTAAATTACATCAGTATTTTATGATCGATCAGATCAGAAAGACACATATTATGGAGCTTACACATGCCCATTATTTACAATCAAGCTTCTTAAGCGAATGCATAGGAAACTGACGAACAATAATTTGACTCGTACACCCTGTAATTTAAAATAATGGGTCGTTTCTCCAAACCCAAATATTCATTAGTAAATTTGAGGGAAAAGTTTAATACAATGTAACGCTTGTTACCGAAAGATTAAGTTCATTATACTCGTTAATTTTATATGGTTAGTTATGGGTTCGTTTCCCATCCCCGGCAGCCACAGTGGCTCACAGAAGTTTCACTGCTAGGCTTACGTAGGTAAAAATAAGTGAATTTTACTCTAACCAAGCAGTCAACTTCAATTATTTTAACAATATCACATTTGAGTATGCCCTGATTACCTTAAGGTTACGACCAAATTAACGGTGGGCAAACTTTGAAGATAAGCAACATAAAATGAGTAGACGATCCATATTGAGCAATACATACCTCTAATGACCTCCAATAACAGTTTTACGTCCATACAAATATATAGCAAAGTTCCAAGTCCAAGGCAAAAGAAAAATACATACATATCAATGAATTTGAACATGGTTATATTTGTTTTAAATTACCATTTTGACTCGATTGCAAATGTTATTGTTACACACCCGTGCTCCTATGTGTATTCGAGCCTATCATAATGCCCACAGATACATTCTATTTCCAAGAGTGTTATGGTTGATATGTTATTCCGCGGAAGAATAAACAATGTCAGAAGTCCTCATTATGTGAGCATCCATCACTGCATGTACGCTCAACTGTCCGACTAAATACACACATATATCGTAGACGTCTCAAAGCCACACAACAACCAATCTCATGTTCACCTCATTTTCTGGTCACATTCATCCATCTAGATTCTAGACTAACATGTCCTGAAAATGGAGATTGAGAACGTCTGGTTTCACATAGCGATGCTCTTATTAATTGTTGCATCGGCGCACTAGACGTAATTTGAAAGTAAATACTACTTGTTAAAGTAATAATAATATCTGATACAAAAGCAAATAATATTATTTTATAGAAAATATGAGTCTCCTAAATAGCGTTGACTGGAACAACGTCGACCACCTCGTGTGTAGTGTACTTTCTTTGTTCCTCCTAACCTTTCGTTGTGCAAGGCCTGTACAAACGAGGTGGTCGACGTTATTCCAGTCGACGCTATTCAGCATCCCCGAAAATATTACTTACTTTTAAGAATAGTCGCTTTGGATATCGTGGGAAAAGTACACAGGCTCTTGTGTAAGCTGTGCTTATATAGGTTACTACCATCATATTTCGCAGTAACGTTAACAAAGAACCCTTCTATTTATATCCACACTCGGTTACAAATAATAAGCTTCAAACAATTGCAAGACATAAACCCAGAGAGCCGATAACATGGAAATCCACAATATTAGTTCCTATTCACGAATGTCCTCCGAGTTCAAGTTGATTTAAACGATGGGAAAGTTTTGGTTCATAACAAATACGTATAGGTGATGTATTTGAAAAATCCTCTAGTTAAAAAAATCGAGGATATTGCGTAAATATGTTACAACATTTTTATTCTCAATCATTAGTTACGAAATGCTCGTACTGGAACCCAATGATTGATTCTTCATTGAAGTTCACGAGAAATATAATAAAAATGTTCCGTTGACCCTAAGAAACACAACAGCAAGCTGATTGCTTAACTGACATTTACCTTTTACCTACAGAATGAGTGGAGAATTTTATTCTTGAGTCATTAATTCTTTTCTAACACAAATTTTAACATTTACGAGGGTGATCAGAATGGATAAACGTTAAACACTATTAGAGCACAACCCGTTACACTAGCTCTCGAACCCTCCATCTGCTCTAACCAGCGGTATACGTGTGTTTCAGGGAAAAGCGTTCACCCACTCTCCCCCTGACCACGCCCGAGGCTGCTTTACTTCGGTGTTCGAGTGGGAAGCGGCTAAGCGACCGCTGCTAAACCGCTGGCTAGATGTGGAAATTGTTCTCTGATCACATTTCGCATATATTCTTTCCAAACAACCTCCCAAATTAAAACATGCTTGGGTTATTAAAATTTAAAATATGAGGTTAAAAAAGGTTTCCAGAATGTATGTAAAATTTGCTGTATATGGCGATGAAGTGATTTTTTAATACGCGTGGGCTCATCCAAACGCCCAAGTACTATTCTTCTTCTTGTTTCCATATCTATAAGGCATAATGAAAAGTATCATTTAATGTTTCGGGTAACGTGTATGTACAACTGAGAGTGCTTCATTCAACCACTTAGATAAATATTTATGTTCTCTCATCACTCTACCACTCTTCCTTGTAATGACGGCCAAATAGATTTGTTGCCATTATTGTTATTATTATATCAAACATTGCTATCAACAAAACCCCGTATCCTCGAATTGCCGTGGACATAGATAGATAACAGATTAAATCTGAACTTTGAAACGGAAACGCGTAGTATGTGTTATATTGATCGAAATATATAATGAAACAATTTTCAAGACAACGCGTGAAGCTGGATCTTAGGAATTCTTTTCTATACCATCTTCTAGAGGCTATTGATTTTTTCTAAGCTACGTGAGGCCATTTGGTCCGAGATTGACGTGGCAAAAACAAGCCACTAATAGACGAAGTGTCGCGGTGGAGAGGCGAGTGTGCTCAGTCACTCGGCCTGCTAAAAGAGAAAACTATTATTCTGGTAGCGTAGCACAAACAAATGTTTAGGAGATTCTATTCCGGACAGTTTTCCTTCAGCGTTATCTTTAATGTGATTTTTCAACGTGATTGAGTGAAATAAGTGGGAAGATGAGAACAATAATATATTTTAGGCGCGTTCTGCTTTTTTTTAATAGTGTAGGCATTAAGATAATTAATAATAAAATACATTATTATTGATGATTAATTGATATTGGGACTGTTGGAACAGGTAGTTACAAAAAATACTAACTTTTTTGGTCAACTCATGTTCTTTATTATTGTACTTATTTTTTATTTATATTTATATTTATTATTGTTATTTTTTGTATGTTGATGATATTGTGGTAGCTACAATGGGTAATGATATTATTGAAATGTTTAGATAAAAAAATGATGAATTATCAAGGATGACTAGGTGGCTAGCAATGAACAAACTAAAACTCAATGTGTCAAAATCTAAGGGTATGCTAATAAGAGGAGGAAGGCTGTGTAATGTTAGGAGAGATGGAGAGATTTTAAATAAATTAAAAGTAGTTAATGAGGAGATTGAAATTTAGAAAGAGTTGAAATATTTGGGAATAAATATTGACGATGAATTAGAATTTAAATTACATGTAAATTATATAATTTAAAAAATTGGAAAGAAAATTGTTTTTTTTAGAAGAATTGGAGGCAAACTTTCTAGTTGGACAAAAAATCTGGTATATACTACTATTATAAAGCCACATTTTTAATATTGTGCTACAGTGTTGTATCAAGCATATAAAAAATGATTTAGATAAATTTTGCAGATTCTACCAAATAAGCCATGAGGTGTATTATAAAATGTGGGAGTTTAGTGCCAATAAAGAGCATGTTAAATATTTTGGAATGGTTAAGTGTTAAGGAGACTATAATGGTATGAGTTTTCATTTATAATATTAAACAAAATTTATGCCAAATTATTTAGTTGAAAAAATGACTGATGTGAAGAATGTACATAATTTCAATACAAGCGGATCTGTTGTTGGAAACTCTTTTCGGATCATGTGTAATTCACAAAAAAAAAATGCAAAATTCTATATTTATCTCTGGTGTAAAAGGGTTAAACTTCCAATTGAGATTAAAAGAGTAAACAGTGTAGGATTGTTTAAATCCAAATGAATTAATTGGGTTCAACAGCAGGTTTTATAGAAATGCTATTAAAAAACAAAAATGTTATTAATTAATTATTAAGGTAGGTTATATTATTATGAAATGTCAAAATGTCAAATGTTGTGATGATTATATTGTGTGAAATATTATTTTATGTATAAATTCTAAATTGGCTATTTTGCCAGAAAATAAACTGAACTAACTTACTATTATTGAAATTATAACGTTATGTAACGTAATGTAATGCAATGTAATATGACGTTATGTTATGTAAGAAATAGCATGGAACTTACTCAATCATTACTAAATTGGTTTTCATTTAACAACATCAATATAAATAACGAACTTAATCTACTGTGCAAATATAGTGCATTAGATACATGTATCACTAATGAGAAATTATGAATTGTTAAAAAGTTATGTTTATTACATTTTATTTAATCATTTATGCTTACTGTTTTGTCACTTATTAAAATGAATGTATTTACACAAGATCTATGGTGCATTTAAAAAAGTACAAACATTCTTACCCAAAGAAATCATATTGCCAGTGTGTTTAAATTTTGTGAAACGGGTTTGTATAAATATTGGTGGTTTGCGGGAACTCGAAATTACAAGACGGGTCGGGTATTTGGCGCCAACTGAAGTTTTAAAAGGTACCAGATTTTCGGGTAACGAAAAATATATGTTTGGGACGGAGGATGGTGGAGGGGCCGGTCCAGGATTCACATACATTATTGGTGGAGGTGCCGGTCTTAACATTTTTTTTTAAATTAACGTTTTTTTTACAAAATGCAATTCAATGAAAATCCAGATAATTGAAAATGAATTAAAAATAAAATCTTAATGTTAGGTTCTTCATAAGGAAAATCAATAATACATTTTAACATGCAGTATTTTAAAGACCGCCTTTTTCCTACCCGACCCGACCTGAAAACCCGAAGCAGTTAACAGTCTCCGAACTCGACTCGACTGTAAAAACACCTACTTTTACAAGTACAGTCAAAATTAATATAAGAAGTTTTACTTTTTTTACTAGGATGCAATTACTGTTATTAACTCTATATCTATATTCATTTGATTAATACATTTTTATTACTACAAGCAGAGTAGAGTATTACAATTCACTAACTACCATTGTAGCGGACCCCGTCTCCCTACCCCCTGGCACGTGTCTAGGGGTAATAACTTACTTGCTTGATGTTCAACAAATCAATAAGGAGGGTAATGGAGAGGAGACTACCATCAGAATCTTGTTCTCCTTACTTGCGGTGTGTATGTATGAGTAGGCACGGGATACTTGCATACCCAACAATACCTGGTGAGTGTGCAGGCACGGGATACTTGCGTACCCGACAATACCTGGAGTGCGAGTATAGGCACGGGACGCTTGCACGCCCGACAATACCTTGTGTGCGTGTGTGGATACGGGATACTTGCGTACCCAACAATACCCTATGTGTGTGTGTAAGTGATGTGTAGCCTGCTTAGCAATGAGAACGAAAAGATGAATAGGATACCGGAAAAAATCACTTGAAAAGTTGGTATTGATTTCAAACACTTTTTAATATGAGAAAAAATACTTTGAATTAATAACACTTTTGAATTTAACACTTTGAATACTGAAAGCTAACCCGAAAATAAAAGCTGGCAATTTGTACTTTATTCTATGCTAACTGTTTAAATGAAAGACCAAGTCCCTATGTGGGCTCTCTGTGGCCGCGAGCTATTTAACATTGAGCTCGAGATCAACTCGTACTGGTGACCATCCTGGGCTACTGTGAAGTGAACACTCGTCCGTGTCTTTCACTGCCTGCCCTTATAGGATGTCCTGCCACAGTCAAAGAGCGGGAGCTCCGAGAGTGCTGGATGAGAGTCCTGAGTACGAGTCGAGACTGACTTCTCCGAGGCTGTGCGCGCCTGTTTATAGTGCCCGCCACGTCCAAGTAGGAGGAGGGGTGGAAATGGAGGGGATAGCGCCTAGTTCGTGAAGCGAGCGCTGTTGACCAGAGACGAGTTTTACGTCATGCTCCAAGAAGGGGAGTGGGGGGAATGGCGCATGCGCGCTACCATTTCGTGAAGCGAGCACGTTGCGTCGTCTTCTGTAGAGACGGGTTTTAGGTTGGTGATACTGATACATTTAGTTCCATATTGCCAACTGTACAAAATATGTATGGAGGTAAGATTCATTCTCGAACCTGTGATTCCGAGAATCCGAGCACATGGTTATAATAGTCTACATGTTTATTAAATGTCACTACAAATTAATGTAGACAAACAAAATATAAAAGCAAATGCAGAGTATAACATTTAACTAATGTAACACTCCTTGCATTGTCCATTAAATAGTAATTAAATAAAAATACACTACAGTAGGCCCTATGAAATATGGGCGCATATAATAAAATAATAAATTAATACATACAGAACAAATGACATACCTTGTTATAGTTGTTTTCTTAAACGTCAGCTAATTATTTAGTCTTGAGTATGCGTTTTATTTAACTATAATAGTATATTATGACACACAATTTTAAATAATGGAGCGACAATTTGAACACAACAAAAACCTTCTCGAGAATACAGCACAGTAAGTTGGCAGTGCTGCTACCTGTGGGGACCTTGGTGAGGCGTTTAGGCGCCTCATTCAAACAGGCTGGCGCGAGGGCCGGGTTGTTACAAAACCCCCCGTCAAAAGAATCCTTTAGGGCGTTAGAAACTGAAGATTTCTTGCGTCCTAAAGATTTTTTTTTTTTTTTTTAAACTAGAATAATCAGTAAAGAGCATACAAGTCATGCACATAAGTAACAGGCCCTAAGCGAGGAATAACATATATTTAATTTACAATCAGTCTTTGTTAACAGTCTTCAATTATAATAATGGTTGGTTGGAAAAATACACAGTTAAATTAAGTAAATTCAGTCTTATAGTTAACAGTCTTAAAAAACACTTATGTTACAATAATGACTCTCCTTAATGGAGAAATACATAGTTATTTAGTTTTTAAAACATGTTATTTATTGGCAGATTGGTATTCTGGCGTGAAATATCCTAAGCTGGTATCTGTTGTATGTTTTCTTTTCCCTTGTAACTTGCGGGACCTGGCATTGCGCCTCTGAGTATTGCGGGCAGCCCTCTTTATCTTCTGGTTGACTGGTAACGTCTCTGCTTTTTTAAGGTTTCCAGTCATGGGGGTATCTGGTTTACTTTTGGCAGGTGATTTTGGCTTTGGTGATTCTAATTGTCTAAAGCTTATCTTTTTTGGGATGGTGAAAATCTCCTCGGGGGTTGGTGGTCTGAAAGGGTACGGAGTTGTTGGCCTGTCGGTGTTGTGGGGTGTATGTGATGAGTCACGCCCCTGCTTCTCCAGTAACGGGTCTTGCACCTGCTTCGCCGGGAATGAGTCTAGCTCCTGCTTCGTCAGTAATGAGTTTTGACTCTGCTTTGCTGGTAATGGGTCTCGTCTCCGCTTCGCTGGTAATGGGTCTCGCCCCTGCTTCGCCAGGTCGGTCCGCGTGGTCGCTTCCTGTGGTCGGCAGCGCTTGCCTTGTGTGCTGCAGAAGGATGCCATGAGGATCTCCTTGGCCCTGGATTGAGGTGGTGCCTTCACTACAGCTGCGGTGGTTTGAGACTTTACAGGTGTTTGGGTAGATGTTGGGCGAGAGATTGGTGTTGCTGGCACTGGCAGTCTTGTCAGCAGAATCGTTGGTGTCCCTTTTGATGAGAGTTTTCGGGATGTTCCACCGATGCTGAATACACGCGACATGCTGTAAATGAAAAATTATACAAATAATACTAAGAGGTTAACGTTTATATTGGTCTAACCATTTGGGTGGTCTGGTTAGACGAACCGGTCTTATGTCTGGGGATGGAGGAGAAGGTGGAGATAATGGATTTTCGGGGAAGTCAAGAGTTTCTTCCTCTGTAATCTCTGGCTCCTCCTCTGATGTATCAGGGTCTAGTGTTTCAACCAATTCCGTCTGTACTGCTCCCTCACTCCAGTCCGGGGGTGCCTTGTAGAGACGGAGTTGGTCTATGTTGCGTCTCCCTGATGCAACACCATCCGTATTTTCCAGCTCGTAGACGTTTGCTGATATACTGCGCACAAGTCTGTATGGGCCTTCAAATTTCGGATTAAGAGAGCTGGTCACACCCTTTGATGCATCGCTCAAGATGTTCGTCTTCCTCCAGACATAATCTCCCAATTTAAATGGAGATGGTTTTCTTCCTGCATCGTAGGATTTCTCTTGTCTTTCCCTGGCTTCAATGCAGTTTTGGATGGCTTCAATGTATGCAGTGGAGAGGTTCTGAGCCAGGTGTTGCGCATAGGCCGCTGGTGTCCCTTCCTCAAGATCTTCATCTTCTAAGTCGGTGGGTTGAGTGGTGAAAGGGGATGATAGCTCCCGCCCAAAAGTGAGCATTGCAGGTGTGTAGCCGGTAGTCTCACTTACTGATGTTCGGATGGCAAAGCAGACTGCTGGTAGGTACTTTGCCCAGTCACGATGATTTTCAGTGTAAGACTTTATACCTTGTTTAATTGTCCGTATCATCCTCTCCGTAGGATTACCTTGTGGACGATAGGCGACAATCTTCCTTGGTTTTATACCGAGTCGCCTGCATACTTCGCACCATACTGTACTTGCAAATTGAGGGCCATTATCGCTACGTAGATTATTCATGAAACCGTAACGACAACAATAATCTATTAATTTATTGGCCACTGTAACTGCTGTAGCTCTCCTTAGTGGGTAGACTTCTAGATTACGTGTGAAGTCGTCAATAATAACTAAAGCGTGTTCAAAACCATCTGATTTAGGGAGTGGGCCAAACAAATCACATGAAACCGATTGCCCAGGTTTTCTGGTCATTTTGCTGTCCATTTTCCCATAAGGGGCTATGTTTGGTGGTTTGATTTGTTGGCAGATGGCACATCCACGAATATAATCAGTAACATCTTTTTTAAGATTTGGCCAGTAGTAATTTTGTTTAATTTTTTTAATCGTTTTCTTGATGCCAAAATGGCTGCTGAGGGGGTGGTCGTGAAGTATAGATAGAATCGTTTTCCTCAGTTGATGTGGGACTATGGTGGTAGCTATACCCTCTTGGTTGTTCTTTTGTACTACTCCATGTGTATCCACACCATAGCCTTGATTTATGGTCTGGTCATCTTCCAGCTCCAGTTTTTGCTGAATATTAATAATAAACGGATCGGTTTTTTGCTCGATTACCCATTCTTCTGGAGTTGTCGGCATATCTTCAGGTTCAAAAAAGTCGTTCATTAGTGCCTCAGGTGAGGAAATCTTATGATTTGGTGCTCGTGGAAGACGTAATGCTGGTTCTTTGGAATGAGGTGTACACCGGTTGCATGTATGCTCCGGTGGTGGTGTTTGATTATTTGTGAACATGAGTTGTAATTCATCCGGGGGGTCTTCTATTGGCAATAGCTCGTCCACTAGTCGGGACACAGTTGATGGTGTATTTGTTTCACAAGGAGCTCTGCTGAGGGCATCGGCTGCTTGATTTGTGCTACCTTTACGATAAGTAACGGTTGCATTTAGACCCATCAACCGCATTGCCCATCTTCGAATCCGTCCGGATGGCTCTTCTATAGTAAGGATACTTTTTAGAGCAGCATGGTCTGTTTCAATTATAAACGAGCTATATTCCACATATGGAAGGAATTTTTTAACTGCGAATAAGACACCAAGACATTCCAATTCGGTGATACAGTAGTTCTTTTCTGCAGGCAAGAGGAGTCTGCTTGCAAAAGCTATGGGCCTTGGGCCTTTTTCTCCATCTTGTAATAGTATAGCTCCAAGACCTTGTAAGCTTGCATCACATTGTATGGTGAATGTTTTTGACATGTCAGGCAAAGTAAGGCACGTATCCGCAGTCAGAGCACTTCTCATGGCATTGAAAGCGTTTTCTTGGCCATTTGTCCACTTCCATTCTTCATTTTTTCTGAGTAGTTTGGTGAGTGGAGCTGCTACTTTTGAAAAGTCCTTGATGTAAGAGCGAAAAAATCCCACAAGACCTAAAAATCTCTGAATATGTTTTGGTGTTTTGGGCCTGGGGTATGCATTGATAGCAATCACCTTTTCTGGATCAGGGCTGACCTTCTGGGCTTGGATGACATGACCCAGAAGATTTATTTTACTGCATCCAATGCTGACTTTGCTAGGGTTGATGGTGAACCCTGCCCTTGATAGTCGAGCAAAGACTTCTGCTAAATGCCTTGCATGGCTTTCCCAATCTTCGCTGTAGATGACGACGTCATCTAGGAAGGCCATACAATATGAATATGCTGCACCTTCCAGCACCCTGTCCATCACTCTCTGGAAGGTAAAACCGGATCCAGCTAGTCCAAAGGGCATTCTTTTATAGCGAAATGAACCTCGATGTGGGGTGATGAAGGCTGTTAGGTCCTTATGCTGAGGTGTCATGGCTATTTGGTGATAACCTTGGCTTAAATCTATTGTTGAAAATATCTTGGCTTTGCCCAACTGTGAGAAAATGTAGTCTATTCTGGGCATTGAGTGTGGTGTAACCTTGCTCCTGCTGTTGACTGGGCGATAATCTATGCATAGGCGCCAGTTAGGTGCAGCTCCGGGTGCAACTTTTTTCCGTACGAGTACCGGACAGGAGGCCCATTTGCTCTCGCACGGTTCTATGATGTCTTCGTCCCAAAGTTTATCGATTACTGAATCCAAGAGTTTTCTTTTAGCCGGTGTCATTGGTCTAGGTTTGCTCCTGAAGGGGGTATTATCTCCCACGTCTATCTCGTGCATGACACCAGTTACCAGCCCTGGTTGTTTTGTAAACAATCCTTTCTTAGAAAAATCCGTGATGACCTTTCCAACGAGTTGTTTTGCTTCTGCTGGACCTTCGATCTTGTTGATGGTGTCCTTTGTCCAACTGTCGATACTTGACGAGAAACTCTCAATCTTGTTCGGTCTGTCAAAAGGTATGACCTTTTGCGGATTATTTGAGGTTGTCCAACCTCCTGTAGACACTCTAGGATCGATACCTGTTTCGCAAAGAAAGTCCCGTCCCAAAATTATTGGTCGGGCCATTCTATGCAAAACGAAAAATTTATGTTTTAGTGATTCTTCCTGCCATGATATGTTTGCATATATTGACCCTTGAATTTCTACGTGTCCTTGAGTCATAGTGAGTAGGTTCTGTTCGGTATTCATTTTTGTTCCTTGTTGTTTAAGATCTGCAGCTATGGTTGAATCTATAAGGCTAGCAGATGCTCCAGTATCAAGAAGAGCTAAATACTCCTTGCCTGCTATATTTATCTTGAGCAGTGGTTCTGACGGTTTAGATTGCAAGTCGTAATTTATGGCACAGGTGTCTTGTAGTTCAGCTCCTTTTTTGCTAGTAATTCTTCGGAATTGTGTATCTCTCCTTTTCTTCCGGTGATGCTGAGAATTTAGAGTTTGAATGTAGGTGTCGTGATCTCCCTCCCTGTACTTGGTTAGTTGCGGGAGGGACTGCGGTAGTTTTTTGACTTCTGGTCTTCATTCCTCTTTGTGGGTATGTCTTTCTTGTCATTTGGTTCGCCTTTGCCTTGATGGTTTGGGCACTCTGAAGCGTAATGCCCTTTGTCTTGGCATTTGAAACAACGGACAGACGTCTTGTCCCGCTCTCTTGAGGTGGATCTGTTGCTTTCTTGTGAGGAGCTACGAGGCTGGGGTGACTTTCTGTCACTTCCCCTATACCTGTCAAAAGAGTTGTCCCGATGACGCCAGTCTTGATTGTGACTTGTCTTGTAATCGAATTTGACATGTCTTGTAGCAGATGGTTGTCCTGTTTCACAACCATCCTCGTTCTCTTCTCCTGAGGTGGGTTGGCTTTGTCTTCTCTGGTAATAAGGGTCCAATGCTTTTAAACTTACCCTGGGATGCCTGTCCATATCTCTTGATGGTCTGTTCTGTCCACCCCAGTACATGTTTCTGTCATTTTGTTCTCCTCTGATGTTTTCTGACAGTGCTTCGAACCCGTGCGCAAGAGATGGTTCCACAAATTGTGATGGCCCCGGAGGTGGTTTGTATTGCCGTTCCCTGTACACCGCTTCTTGTATTGCTCGGGCATCATTAGCTAATTCATGTAGGTTATTGTATTTTTTATTAAAAGTATATCTTCGATATTCAGGGTGCATTTGTCTAAGTGCTCGGTTCACTTTTTCGGTGTCTGTGAAGCGACCATCCATCTTCTTATAAAAGTCATGTATGATTTGAATGTAAGTGTATAATGGTTCGTCAGGGTGCTGGGTTCGGTCCTCCAAATCTTTTTTAAGACGGTCTTGATAATCGGCTGCCTCGTACTTGTCATTAAAAGCACGGCAGAAGGTCGACCAACTAGAGAATCCACCTGTGAAGCGCCACCATCGCGCTGCTTCTCCCCTTAAGGCGTTGGGCATACCAAGTGCCATAGTGTCACTTATGTTCAAACCTGGTCTTGAAGATGCAAATCTTTCGAATTCCGCTAAGAATTCTGATGGTGTCTGTCTATCTCCATGGCCAGAGAAAAGAGGCAGTTTAATGTCTTTCAGCATCCACTGTGCATTTAGATGTGAATACTGAAGGTTACTGTTGTCTTGTCTGTTTTCTCTTGATGGATAAGTATTGAAGTCCCCAACTTGGCCTTCTTCGCGTTCCATGTTTGTTCCTGCATTATAGTTTCTATGGTTTAGTCCAGTGCTGCCTGTTTGATTCGCTTCTCGCTGGTAATTGAAGCCAGCGTTGAAGGTGGGTGTGGTTAGTGAATGCTGTTTTTGTAAGTCAGTGAATAATTCTGTTGACTGCTTCATAAGATTAGTCAATTCCTCCATTTTAGCACTTATGCTGCTTAAGCCTGAAAAATTCTCATTTTTCATGTAGCGATTGTCCTGTACTCGGCCATGGGTATGGACGACTGGTGTGGATGCTACAAGTCCTTTGGATGGGATATAGCTACTAGCTGTGTTTTCTTCTTGTCTTGTTGGTACTGTCCCACTAGGTCGCCTTACATATGGCAGGGAGGATAATGTAAAGAGCGATTCCCTTGTATCCCTTGTGTCTTGACTCTTCATACTTTCGTTCCTGAGTGACATGTTCTCTTCTCTCAGCTTTATTATTTCTTCTTGCATTGCACTGTGAAGTGCGTTTTTCTCCTCTTCTGTAGGAGATGTAATATCAACAATGTTTGCCCTTGGGCCATCTTGCCCATTTATATTTCTTTTTGTTGAACGCCCATCTGTGGCTAGTTCAATGTTGGTGTAATTACCACCCACTTCTGTACGGGGGTTAAGCTTCACCTGATCACTGTCAGAGAAGGTACAATCCATCAATGACATTTGAGTTGCCATAGTAGATTCTTAATTAAATTTAACTATAAAATATGCACAGAGAGACGTCACACTGCAGTGCTGATAACCCAAGCACTGCTATTCCTTGTATATTCACGTAGAGTTAACAAAATAAAGAATATTGCCAGCGCAAAAAGCAAAATATGAATTTGGTATCCTACAAACACGGGTCTGAGCTACGTTACGTTGCAACACAAATCCCGGACGAGCCCCCACTTTTCTGTAGCGGACCCCGTCTCCCTACCCCCTGGCACGTGTCTAGGGGTAATAACTTACTTGCTTGATGTTCAACAAATCAATAAGGAGGGTAATGGAGAGGAGACTACCATCAGAATCTTGTTCTCCTTACTTGCGGTGTGTATGTATGAGTAGGCACGGGATACTTGCATACCCAACAATACCTGGTGAGTGTGCAGGCACGGGATACTTGCGTACCCGACAATACCTGGAGTGCGAGTATAGGCACGGGACGCTTGCACGCCCGACAATACCTTGTGTGCGTGTGTGGATACGGGATACTTGCGTACCCAACAATACCCCATGTGAGTGTGTAAGTGATGTGTAGCCTGCTTAGCAATGAGAACGAAAAGATGAATAGGATACCGGAAAAAATCACTTGAAAAGTTGGTATTGATTTCAAACACTTTTTAATATGAGAAAAAATACTTTGAATTAATAACACTTTTGAATTTAACACTTTGAATACTGAAAGCTAACCCGAAAATAAAAGCTGGCAATTTGTACTTTATTCTATGCTAACTGTTTAAATGAAAGACCAAGTCCCTATGTGGGCTCTCTGTGGCCGCGAGCTATTTAACATTGAGCTCGAGATCAACTCGTACTGGTGACCATCCTGGGCTACTGTGAAGTGAACACTCGTCCGTGTCTTTCACTGCCTGCCCTTATAGGATGTCCTGCCACAGTCAAAGAGCGGGAGCTCCGAGAGTGCTGGATGAGAGTCCTGAGTACGAGTCGAGACTGACTTCTCCGAGGCTGTGCGCGCCTGTTTATAGTGCCCGCCACGTCCAAGTAGGAGGAGGGGTGGAAATGGAGGGGATAGCGCCTAGTTCGTGAAGCGAGCGCTGTTGACCAGAGACGAGTTTTACGTCATGCTCCAAGTAAGGGGAGTGGGGGGAATGGCGCATGCGCGCTACCATTTCGTGAAGCGAGCACGTTGCGTCGTCTTCTGTAGAGACGGGTTTTAGGTTGGTGATACTGATACATTTAGTTCCATATTGCCAACTGTACAAAATATGTATGGAGGTAAGATTCATTCTCGAACCTGTGATTCCGAGAATCCGAGCACATGGTTATAATAGTCTACATGTTTATTAAATGTCACTACAAATTAATGTAGACAAACAAAATATAAAAGCAAATGCAGAGTATAACATTTAACTAATGTAACACTCCTTGCATTGTCCATTAAATAGTAATTAAAAAAAAAAAATACACTACAGTAGGCCCTATGAAATATGGGCGCATATAAAAATAATAAATTAATACATACAGAACAAATGACATACCTTGTTATAGTTGTTTTCTTAAACGTCAGCTAATTATTTAGTCTTGAGTATGCGTTTTATTTAACTATAATAGTATATTATGACACACAATTTTAAATAATGGAGCGACAATTTGAACACAACAAAAACCTTCTCGAGAATACAGCACAGTAAGTTGGCAGTGCTGCTACCTGTGGGGACCTTGGTGAGGCGTTTAGGCGCCTCATTCAAACAGGCTGGCGCGAGGGCCGGGTTGTTACACCATGCACTTCCCGTGATTTGGTTGAGTTGCGTGTTTCGTGGTGTCATAGCATCGGAACATGTTTACGATAACATCGGAATTGTTAGCGCCCGTTTAGCACTCACTTCCCCTAACAAACCCGCGAACATAGCATCGATCCCTGGCTCGATGCGGTCGGTGTCGCCATCTGTGAGCGGAGTCTGGGGTGAGGGCGCGAGATGTGCATTGAGCTGCCACCTACACAGCATCCTAGAAGCACTTGCAGCAGAAGCCGGGAGAGACAGGTGCTGCCATCTGTGCGGTGGCATGTGTATCGTGTATCGTGTAACACGTGTCACGTATCACGCATATCACGCATCACGTATCACATCACGTATCACGTATCACGTATCATGTATCATACATCATGCATCATGCATCATGTTTCATGTATCATGTATAATGTATCGTGTACCATGTATCGCGTACCGTGTATCATCTATCATACCATGTATCACGAATAATTTATTGTGTGATATTGTATCATGGACACACGAACACTGTGTCACTTTTAATGTGTCGTATCAGGTGTAAGTGTCATGTATGTGTATGTATGTATCACGTATCATGTTAAAAATCATGACAGTCATGAACTGTGTAAATGAATGTGAAGAAAGAGCAACCAAAGTTTTACTATTGAAAAGGAAATTATAGTAGGCCTACTAGCAACAAATAAATCTTTCTATTATCGAACTTTTGGATGTATAGATTGGTGATATTCCTTGTATAATATCTAAAAGTATATACAGATAATATATAACAGTTTTGTGGGTGACGGTACATATTCATAAAGGCCTAACGATTGATGAAGAAGTATAACACACTTGATAATTAATACAAGTACAAAAATGCTTACCACGTAACTATAAGCCGAAAATACAACCAGTTGTTCAACACATTTTACTTTGTAAATCGATTTCTGGTTGAGCTTTGCTTGTTTTTACTTTTAAATGAAATACACAAATCATCTGAACGTCTCATTTTTTGTGCTGAATTTTGTTTCGTCTAAAATGCTTCACGTCTGACAGAAAGATAATTCATTTTAAAATAAGTTTCGAAAATAAATCTTGCTCTACGCCGCACACCTAGCAAATAAGTCACAATACTAGTTGACATTCTGTCACCCGTAGTTTATTATGTGCCCTAGAAAGAGCTGGAGTGACTGAAGTAGGGGCTATGACAAGTGAGCGTGAAAAGTAAGGGCATTCTTCTCACGCATTTTTTGTCTGTATCTTAAACATGATCCCTCCTATAAGTACTACTGCATGGCGAATATACAGAACACTTGATTTTTATTCATCCAATATTATACGTACAGTCAATTACGGAGCAAAGCGTATCGTTGTTTTGGGCTTGATCGCAGCCTTCCGTACAGGTAGGTGATTATTCAAACTTTCTGAGGGCTAGCTATAGCTCGCTCTGACCCCGACGGTCACGAACACATTATGTGTCGTCCTTATTGAAGGGAAATGCCAACCAAATAAATCACATGTCAATCGGTTGACATGTTCAATATTTATCGTGAGACGTGACGCACGCACAGACGGACGGGTGGAAAGAAAAACGATGCTTGTAGCACAGATAATAGAGTACACTACGTAGTGTACTCTGTTATCTGTGCTTGTAGGGTAACAAAATACGTCATTTAGATTTAAACGTGGTAAAATAACATAGGAATGCAAGAGTGATAGAAATAGTATATTCCTCATGGTGAAGGGGTACTTGTCACCCTATTTGTGCATTACATCAAATAAATATGTGAACATTTGTGGAATGAATGGCCAAAATATATTATTTGTACAAAAATGAATGTGATCGTCATCCTGATAAGACACATATTATATAACACACCCGTCCGCCCTCTGCTAGGTGATGGTGATGGTGACAACGACAACGACAACGACAACGACAACGACAACGACAACGACAACGACGGTGACTGTGAATTTGAATGTGAATGTGAATGTGAATGTGAATGTGAATGTGAATGTGAATGTGAATGTGAATGTGAATGTGAATGTGAATGTGAATGTGAATGTGAATGTAAATGTAAATGTAAATGTGAATGTGAATGTAAATGTGAATGTAAATGTGAATGTGAATGTGAATATGTATGTGAATGTGAATGTGGCTGGTGGCTGGTGACTGCATGGTGGCTGGTGGCTGGTGACTGGTGGATGGTGACTGGTGACGGTGACATGGCAGCATCAATTGCAATAAGCCTTTATCTCTCATTAGCTTCCGGTAATTTGTGTTGATACGATAACATCGGTTGTTAATGCCTGTTTAGTGCCCACTTCACTTCCCCTGAGCCCTAACCAACCCTGGCTCGATGCGGTCGGTGCTGCCATCTGTGAGCGGAGTCTGCGATGAGGGCGAGAGATGTGCATTGAGCTGCCACCTACACAGCATCCTGGAAGCAATTGCAGCAGGAGCCGGGAGAGACAGGTGCTGCCATCTATGTGCGGCACGCAAAACTAACTAAAGCACACTTGAAATACAGTTCGAACGAGACTCGGAACTAAAATAAAACTAGAGTAAAAAGTACAACGTTAATATTGTTTTAGAAGTTCAGATAAAACGAAAGAAGAAGTATTGGTTATGACAGGTGATAGCACGCCATACGTTAGGTCAACCTTCTCAGAATACATTGATTTGTGTAACTCGAACCAGATGTTAGGTTTCAGGAGCATATTCGCTACAATTCTCCTTCGTGTCTCATCCTATTCCATATTGTTATGCTTAATATTGCTTCAACTCACATTACGTGCATAGAGCACATAGCCTACATTTCTATTAATGACATGATATATTTAGACTATAGAAATAAATGTATAGAATAATCGACCAAAGCTGTAAAAATTTAAAAAAAAAAAATATCAACGATGACAAAGTTCACTCTTGCATTGTTTTCAACAATACTGCTACCTCTGCAGATGGTGTTATGATCGAATAGGATAGGTTATTCTAAATTTAAAATAATCAATTGTTACAATAATTTCTAACGGATGACAGAACGGTCAAGATTTACACAGAAGATAGTTATTTCTGCAAGGATACCCGTTGTCACCGTTTACATCAACTTCCGTGGGTACCCTATACAGGTGACCTACTAAGCTGTTAGGATGTTAGGGTGTTAGGTATTGCAGAGGGGATGCCCGGGGGCTGGCACGCAATCAATCCATTGCGTTCGCTTAACGGCAGAAGAAAAATTTCGGAAACAACTTTAAGTCAGGATTGCCGGTGGCGGGATTCGAACAAGTGACGTCTCGAAACAGTCTCAAGCCAGGAATGAGCTACCTGTATCGAGTCTTATAACGATAATGTTATTACTGTGCAATTACTTTTCAAACTTGGATATAAAAATTCATTGTAATTCTTTTTCCGGAAAATGGTGGTTCCAATCTTATTTACTTACGCTGTTAATTCATAATTAATTAGTGTTTATTGGTCATGCTTTTTGTATTTAAGGGTAATGTTACTTTAAAGATGTGAGAACATTATTTGCGATTGAAAAATGTACAATATTAATTTCGAGAATTAAAAGAGTTCAAATTTCATATTTAGTGGAGGTGCCGGGTTACACAATCTCACTTTTGGGTGAATCTAGCCAAGATGTGAGAACATTAACTTCTATTGAAATATGTATAATATTGATTTCTGAATTATAAGAGTTTGATTTTCACTTTTGGTGGAGGTGCCGGGTTACACAATCTCACTTTGGGTGAATCTAGCCATGATGTGAGAACATTAACTACGTTGAAAATGTATAATATTATTTCGAATTATAAGAGTTTGATTTTCACCTTTTGGTGGAGGTGCCGGGTTACACAATCTCACTTTTGGGTGAATCTAGCCAAGATGTGAGAACATTATTTACGATTTAAAAAGTACAATTGAATGGGCCAGGTCAAATGCCCAGGGAACATTTTTGACAAAATGAGTTAGGACCGTTATTTCAGTCCTAGGCATCGGGGCATCATATCAATGCAAGAAACACCCAAGTTCAAGCAATTCTATCACATTTATAATGCAATGAATATTTACCTTAGACAACAACTGACTAAAGTTCATGTTTCTTGGCATTCGTATTTGGTATAAGGCTAATTTTATTGTTTTTGACATGAATCGACTTACTATTATGCCTTGACGACCTGAATAGATTTAAATATAGGGCCCCATCATCATTCAAACCACACAATCACCACAATCACCTATTTATGAATCACAACCCATATCATCCACCAATAATGCAGAAGTGTTTAAGTTAATGTATTATGCAAGGATGCAAATCAATTTATTGAATGGTCCCTATACGCCCGATTTTTGCATCCTATTTATTGCTTAATTACTCTGTAATTATTTATTTAGATAGATGAATAATACATTGTTTTAAATTAAATAAACTACTGTGAATGAAAAAATTTTTATTTAATAAAAAATGGTCATGCGGAAGTCTACTCCTCTCCTATCATTTTCTACAAATTTTAGGTACTGTTTTTTAGTTATTTAATTATTTATTTATTTAGAAAAAAATATCGGATGTGGCGACAAGCGATTAGCTAAAAACGGAAAAAAACAATTAATATTTTCTTAAAATTACAAACGTTAAGGTAAGAAATGCCTTAAGTGATAACCCCTAGCTGCACAGTAGTATTTCTCCGAATGTGGTATTTGTGCAGTTATTGACTTGGCCAATATAATTTTTATTTAGATATTGTTATGCAACAACAAACACAGGTAAGAGAGTACTCAAAATAGAGATCGAAGCTATATAGTTTACTCAACATATTGTTGAAGAAGTATACACAGACAATATTGAATTCTTATGTTCAAATTTCATTTTTGGTGGAGGTGCCGGGCTTTATAATCTCACCTTTGGGGGATTTATTTATTGAATAAGCATGCCAATATAAAAACAGATGTTTCAAATTTTTCGAAATTTTATTGAGAATCATAATTTTTTAAATATACAAGTATATGCACGTAGTCGTACTGTAGTAATACTGAGTACCACTGTACTGAACTGATACAGTACATAGTATTTGAGTATTGTTGTATTCACTTTTAAAACCACTGGAGAATTGAAACTTTTAATCGGCCATGTCAAGACCACAATGATCTTTATGCCCAGTTCTGAGTTAAGAAATCTTTTAGCCTCTCACTCCCAGTGCGTAGAAGAGCGCGAACAAACTCCACGACGACTTCAAGATATTATGTAAAGCAAGGCGCATAAACTAACAACCTACAGTTCCTGCATATCTTACTTCTGGTTTTATTATTTTACGGAAGGTTCTTTCCAACATAAATCGAGGGCTTAATACCATTAAACCTTGGCCAAGGTATCATAGCAGTGGAAGTTGAGATCACTTAGTATTCAGATTTCAAAGTTTATATGGTGATCGCTATACATGTAAACTGCTATAATACACATGAAACGTGTGTTAATTGTTAGGTATAAAAATAAAATTTGTTAAAGGGAGTTTAGTTTGTAACTGTCGAAAAGTCGAACATCAATGCTATATGAACAAAAGTGTCTTTAGAAGCGGATTCGTATTGAATGTGATTACCGTCTCAATTGTTAGTCAGCAGAAGAAACCTTATACCCCCCCCCCCTGATAATATTCACATGAAGTATTTTATTACTATTGTTAAATTTGGAAACGAAAGGAAGAAAATTTAATATTTTTGCCAAATTGTTTTAAAATTCCTTCTATATAATATTATTTACTCATGTAATATCAACATTAATATGCCGTTTGAGAATAAAAACTAATTATTCCAAAATGTTTACTTTTTATCGGTAGAAATGGAAGAGATTTAAAAATAATTTTGAGCTATAACCTTTGCAGCATTTTCTAGAGCAAACTTTTCCCAAACATTTGTGACAGAATGTTAAAAATGTAGGAAAGTGAAATTTAAAGTGCACACGATTCGCTTAATTCGTGATCACTGATCAGTCATAAAAAAAACATCTTCACTTTGTTGCGATTGCATTGCACAGGTAAAGGATGTTAAACCTGGTTAACAGTACAGAGTTCATGTTAGGTATAAGCAGAGGCAGGCATTTATGATAAAAACTAATTTTCACCGCTAAAAACAGTAAATTAAACATTTTCAACGCCAATTCACCGCTTTTCGTCAAAACAAAACCAAAAATGCAAATATGTTCTACCACAAATACCTGCCTCTGAATTCTCAAAACTACATTTTATTGTAATCTGCAAATCTTTTACAAGGTCCCACACCCAAAAATTTTCAAAAATATCCACGAGAAGAGAGATATAGAGCTTTCAACTAAATGTCGAATTATTTTCACCGCCAATTCTCCGCTTTTGTGTATAATAAAAACGAAACTTGTCTTTTATTTCCATCCCAAATACCTGCCTCTGGGTATCAGGTAGGAAAGCTGCCTGATATTAATTACTTTTTGGTCCATTCATCTGTGTTAAGTGTTACGTCTCACGGTAAAAACCAAACATGACCAACGAATGACACACATTTTTGCTGACATTGCCCTACAACAATGATGATGCGGTATGTTCTTGGTGACCATAGGGGTCAAAGGGGCGCATGAGTCACTGTTGAATAAAATTAAAATTGCATCAACAAATAAGCAAAACAACCACTCGAATGCGTAATATTCTTTATATTTGTAATAGATTTGAAACATCATTGTTAAGTTACTACTAGACAATATTGGGTTAGGGTGGGGCTAGCAGAATTAAGTGCCGTACTAATGAGCCACCACTGTGGATGATGAAAACCAAAATATGTATTGAGTTTGCAGCTAATGAATCTTAACATCACTTTTTAGAGAGGAAAGATGAATATCACATGGTTTCCTCTCATCCTGTAAACTTAGTAACCAAAGTCCCAATATTTTCTGATCTAAACTTTGCAACCAGCACCTGGTGAGTACTAAGTATTATAGAGGAAGGACTTTGAATAGAAACTGAAGACTTCAAATGGGTGGTTGTTTTTTACTCGGTAAAAGAGACCCTAATACGTGATATGGCTTGCTAGCTATCTAGCTTGCTTGGTTGTCGTTTTTAGATTTATGCCATCTACTCTGATTCTCTATAATTACGTCTTTTGCTCCATGGGTATGTTTCAAAACTCATCTCTTCCATACGTTGTATTTTAATTAAAATGTTCCGTAGTCAGGCTACCGAGAGGGAACTTGCCATTATCAATGGTTGTAATTATAGTGGGGTTCACTAATGGTGGCAATCCCCTGGTCACTAGGTGTTGTGAGAGTATAGTTATGTTTATCCAAGGGGTTGGAGTTATTTCCAGCTTTTGCATTATAACAAAACTCTTGGCAACCTTTTTGCTTTTAGTATTGTCACAGATAACATATTAAACATTCAATGTGATATCTGTGATATTTCCTATGAACGGAATGGAAACTCTAAACTTGAATGGTGTATAAGTTTAGTGTTTCGCATATGCCTTCTTTATCGGTACGCTCTTGTTTTTGTTTGGGAATTTCCTAACAGATAAACTTATTATTAAACATTGTTTTTATAAATTAATTATTTTGACTGGATTATACTTCAAAAAATGTTGATAACTGTTCGTCATCAATCACGTTGATAACTTTACTTCTTCTAGTTCTTTAAAGTACGAGCAACAAAACCCTGATCAAGAATAAATTAAAACTATTTATCAATCATTTCATTTAAACTGAAAGATTGACATTGCGTTAAAGTTGAAATGAACATCTTATTACAATAGTCACCAATTAAACTAGGGAAACGCCAAAGTCGTTGTTAAACAAGTAAGTGAGTGAGCCAAGTATTGAGTACCCGGGAACATCCCCTTTCCTCCCCTATACCTAAGGATCTAGCCCAGTATGAGGAATGATACCGGGTACTCAACACATGGCTCACTCACTCGTTTAACGACGACTTTGGCGTTTCCCTAGTTATTTTAATTGAACATTTGAAATGCGAATCGTGTTCAAATCGTATTAGCGAGAAACATTAACAAATTTCCAAGATAAAACAAAAACACCTAAGTTTTATTTCACATTTAACACCCCTCAAAAATAATATGTGGGTGTAAAAATATAAAAAAGTTCAAGCTAACGGGTATCGAACCCCAACACTTCGTGCGGTAGACTAAATGCTTAACAATGGGCCATGCAAGCCACGTTGATATCGTCCCGCTAGCTGCTACTAAACAAATGCTATCGATATTTTAAAAATCACATTTTTATTTATTGTAGGATTAAATCGCAATGGATCTAGCTGATTTTGTTAGCAGTTCTCAGTAAACTCGTACTGGATGTCTGTTTAAAATTTCAGCCCAATCTGTTCAGCGGTTCGGCTGATTTTCGACGTACAGACAGACAGACAGACAGAATCACAAATGAGAGCCGTTCGAGTTGAATGGAGACACTCGGTCGCTCCGCTCCCTCGTTTAAATAGGGAAACGCCAAGGTCGTTGTTAAACGAGTGAGAGAGCCAAGTGTTGAGTACCCGGGAACATCCCCTTTTCACCCATATACATAAGGCTGAATCAAGCCCAGTATGGGGAATGATACCGGGTACTCAACACATGGCTCACTCACTCGTTTAACAACCACTATGGCGTTTCCCTAGTTAATTTAATTGAACATTTAAAATGCGAATCATGTTCAAAACGTATTAGCGTGAAACATTAACAAATTTCCAAGATAAAACAAAATCACCTAAGTTTTATTTCCCATTTAACACCTCTCAAAAATAATATGTGTGTGTAAATATATAAAAAAGTTCGAGCAATCGGGTATCGAACCCCAACCCTCCGTGCGGTAGACTTAATGCTTACCTCTGGGCCATGTCAGCCAGGTTGAACTCGTCCCGCTAGCTGCTACTAAACAAATGCTATCGATATTTAAAAAAAACACATTTTTATTTATTGTAGGATTAAATCGCAATGGATCTAGCTGATTTTGTTAGCAGTTCTCAGTAAACTCGTACCGGATGTATGTTTAAAATTTCAACCCAATCTGTTCAGCGGTTCGGCTGATTTTCGACGTACAGACAGACAGACAGAATCACAGAATGAGGGCCGTTTGAGTTGAATGGAGACACTCGGTCGCTCCGCTCCCTCGTTTAATAAATTGTCCTTTATGTTCCTAGTAGCAAATAAATGACATGGAAATCCAACATTTGAAGTAATGTCCATCCGCTTAAACAAACAAAACCTTTAAATTAGACATACTAAGGCGGCAAGAATTCTAGGCACATGAGTTCACTGCACACTCAAACAAGGACGTTCCAATATACGCTGAACTGTTACAAAGTTGATATACTTTGCATTAATAATATACCTCTATATTGTAAAGCGACACTTGATATTTTCATAGCCCTTAGTGAGGAAGTCCTTGGTAAAGCTACCCTGAAGCATGGACCCTTGACGTTGGAGACAACTTTGCAATACCCGTTAGAAAGCCACCCTGGATATTACTCGCCGTCAGTAAGTTCACATAAACACGCCCCCTACATTCGGAATTCATCTCCCCACAATGTCGTGCGCCATTCAGAGCAGCGAATCTAGACTTAGTTTATAAATAGAGGAACCTACTTCCCTGGTGTTTAGACCCATGTTTGCCGTTTGTTGTGAATGACCGCGCAAAACTCGAATATACATCTTAGTTGTCTATAATTAAGGAGTTCAAGGTGTTTCGAGGGACGCGTAGAAGCCCAGACGACGAAACCGAGTCAATATCTAACGTGAATATTATTTATTGACATGTTGGTAATGTTTCCGGCTCGGCTGGAAGTCTGCTATGTGTCAAGTAGCAGTGGTCCGGTCATCAACGCTATAGCAGATCAGATAGCTTGTACAAGGTTGCCATGAAAACATTGCATGGTGTCTTAGCGAATATTAAAGAGACTGGTCATACAACTAAGACTCTTCAGTCACAGGAAGTCTCTATTCAGTAACATGGTGGAAAGATTGTTATGTGGCAACATTTAAAAAAAAATTATAGCCAGGGGCAATTGCTGATAGGATTTACGATTACATGTTTTACAGCATAGGCGCTTACAAGTTCGCGATTTGTTTTGACTAACTATTACTGCTTACTCATGCATAAATATACATAGAAAATGTAAGTCGTCGAAAATAATAAATACTGATTTAAGCTCCAAGATTGAGAAATCGTGCTCTTTTCAAATTCAGGCATTGATTACAATCAGCCAGCGGTTTAGCCGAGGTAGTTTAACCGGTTTCAACTCGAACACCGAAGTAAGCAAACTCGGGTGTGGTCATGGGTTGAGTGGGTGATCGCTCATCCCTGAAACTCACGTATACCGCTGGTTAGAGCAGATGGAGGGTTCAAAAGCTAGTGTAACGGCTTCGTTCGCCTCGACGTCTGCTCGGCAGTCCGGGTTAGTGGAGAAACCTATATGACTGTCAAAGTTACACCGTCCTTTCGGATTGGGACGTTAAGCCGTTGGTCCCCTTGGTACTTTTCGGAAGGAGTAGGCTACGTGCTGGTACCGCGTTTCCCCTCCTCCCTTCTGTTCATACTTCATTATCATCTATCACCACGCATCGTCTTGATTAGCCAAAGTGCATAAATATGAGACGTTAAGCAATATTCAATCAATCAATCAATTGAGTACAATCCAATCAACGAAGTGTTCAGGAAATCAATAAAGCTTCACGCCTTCAGAAATGTCATTCCCAAGAATATTGTTTTTGCTTCAACTGTGCATGTTGATAATGGTTTGTCATTTGCCATAATATTATAAAGTATTAAAAAACGGACCAAGTTGGATTTGAACTATTTACTCTGTTTTTGTGTAGAACATGACTAAAAATTGAATCATAATAGGAAATATTGCACACATTGCATCATTTGTTTCTTGAAAAAGTGGCAAATATGTGGCATGGTATGATCATTACATGAGTTTTTATTATTAATTATTATTTATTATACATTGACAACAGGTCTCTTGTCCCACGAGTGCAATATAATAGATTGGTTCAACTAAAACTAAAGGAAGAACTAGAACTATATTCTAAAATAAGTGTAACATATTATGCGTGAGTGTGTTTATGTATGTGTGTGTGTATGTGTGTATGTATGCGTGTCGTGAGTGTGTTTCGGTGTGTGTGTGTGTGTGTGTGTGTTAGGAAGGGGAGGGGGGGGGGGAGGGTTGGCACCAGAACTAGAGATTGGTGTAAGAAGCATTTTCAAAATTAAGAATTTTGTAGCATTGTGATATTTCAAATTTTAGCTAGTTGCATTGAATTGGATTCATTCTTATTCTCCTTTTCACAAACTATAAGATGGAATATATTTACACAAATAAAGAATTTAAAAAAAAAAATCTTTATAAATCGCCAACTTTTTACTTAAACATCTATAACGCAAAACGCTAAATTCACCCATTTCAAATTATAAAATAAACATGATTAAGTAATTTAAACCAAACAGATTTAAAGGGGTATTTAACCGCTAGACTCAAAAAATATATTTCATTCAGGCTAACTAGTAATGAATTTAGCAATTAACAGAAAAATTATTGGGGCCACCTTGACCTCCCAAAAAATAGTCAAACATGACATTTTTCGAGCTAGGTCCCATTGACAAAAATATCCCATAAGAAATAACATGGGGACGATCTTTATGCCCCGTGACCTTGGAGGATTTTGATCCAAAAAAATATATTGACCATTATTGACATATTCTACAGCCTTTTCTGTAAATCTTCTATATTTTGTTTTGTAGTTTGGGCAAGTAGTTTGGTCAAAATATGCTGATTACCAAGTTGGGGTGTGATTTTGGAATGCATATTTTTGCGTGTTTGAGGGTATATTTGGGCACAGTTTCAAGACACGATGTTATAAAGGGGCATTTTAGATTGGTACTATGCTCTAGTATCTATGTGGACCAAAAAAGAAGCAGGTTAAAGCCGATTTAAGAAATTTCCCAAAACAACAATTTAGCTAATTTCTGGATCAAAAAAATTCAAAAATTCGTGTTAAATCACAGTTACAAGATATAATTTTTAAACGGTCATTTTAGTGTAGTATTGTGCTATAGATCACGTGGTAAAAAATAATTTTTGGGTTTTTAGCCCCTTTAACATAACCTATTTTTAGAGTAGATGACAGTTTGACCGAATACAATTCAAGGAACTGACATTAAGCTTTTTATCAAGACCGCTTTTTAACCTTTCAAAGAACAGGTTCTCAATTGAGTTTAAAAGTAACGTTACTCACAGAGTATAGTCATGTCTTCTCAGTTTTAGCTTAGAACACAATTCCCTAACCGCACAAAGAAAGAACACGTTCAGCTGTTAGCTATAGTGTGTCGCCATTTCCCAATAACCAACATCGATTTCCAAGTGCTGCTTCAATTTTAACCAGGAAATCTACTATTTGCACAGTATTAATGTTGGTAATTGGGTCCCAATTACTTCCTCATACCATGCAAGCGTTATTGCTGTAGTAAATATAACACTTGTTTATTTGGATTAGACAGGTTATCGGTTCAGGTTAGAACAACAAACTGTTAGCAAATTACACTAATGCATCTGGATTACGTGCTGTTAACTGTAACAAGAATAATATACACCCCAAGTAATCTCCTACATATGCGGCGTACATGCTTGGTGTATATACGAAGATGAAATTATTTCCACATTAATTTTAATCCCTTGCGTTTTAATAATGTATCTTAGTACTACAATATCTTCTAAGGAAGCATAAAGTATGCACACACACACCACTTACCCGATATATGTAGCTCAATCATTAAGAACAATATTTTTATTCAAGAGGTTCCTGGTCCGAATCCTGCCACCGGCAACCCTGACTGAAGTTTTTTTTTCGAGGTTTACCTCAGTCGTTAAGGCAAATGCAAGGGATTGAGTCCTCTTAAACAGCCCTCGGACATCCCTTCACAATGGTTCTATACGCAACATACATAAAGTTAATCACCTGAAGAGGGTCACACCGATTAAATCATTTCCTACAAAAATGTATTTATTTATAGTTTTTCCCAAGGTTTTTTAATAGATTGAGTTCTCTTAAACAGTCCTATCGGACATTCCTTTCTCAATCGTCCTAACTCTCATATACCTAGTTAGACACCTAAAAAAGAAGAAGAGAGTGAAGAGGGGCATGCATTGGACCCTGGGCCGGTTTCCCACGGGAAATAATTTTCAATTATCCCATTCTATTTTCGGATCGAAATACATTATCTAAGTTTTTAAAATGAAATATAGTAAAATCTTAGGAAACTTACATTTTATAGGAATAGCAAAATATATAGCATACTAATTGAATAAAGAATGAAAGTGCTTAATAAGGCCACTTTGTTAGTCATTAAATCCTAATCAGAGATAACAAGTATGACGTTGTCTTTGGTCGAGATAGCATCTTAAATCCCACGTAGAATATTGTACTGTTTATTTGTGTTGTGTGCTTATGTATTCCACCCCCGTAATGAGTGAAGTTAGACGCTTGTTTACGAGTAATTTATTGCTTGTTAGCAGCAGCCGCGAACAAACGCCATCTATTGTAGTGCACAACTGAACACACTCGGCACACGATGTGCAATCTAGCAAAACCTCCGCCAACTTTAGCTGTGGCTCCAGTTTACTGTTTTTGTTTTTAAAATCTTTCGTGGGAAACTGTGTTAACTAATAACTATCTATAGGTATTTTGGAATTTGGATTATTGTGAAGGGAATGTCCAAGGGTTGTTTAAGAGGACAATTCCGTCGCAATAATAATCATAATAATCAATCAATCAATCAATGATAATCAATCAGGATTGCAGGTCGGGATTCGCACTTTGGACCTCCAGAATCAGTCTCGTGCTATATGTTTGAGCCACCACAATTGGTCTACGATGGTTTAACATGCTATCAAATGACCCTTACGTTTATTCCTTTGAAATAAATGGCTTAATTTACATTAGTTATATACATTAATTACATTAAATTAATACAATTACCATAAAACGTTAGTGTTATAACTTTATGGAAATTATTATACAAATGATTGAGCATAGAAATCGTTGTATCATTACATGAACACGGTCGTAACAACGAATCATACACGATATAATTGTCACATGCTCCCAGATGGAAACAGATCTTAATTTATTTTAAAACAATAAAATTAAATTGCATACATAAAATATGATTGTGATTTTAGATCCAGTTGGGTTCACTACCCACAAAGCAATCTCTACATACATCACGTTATTTTGGAGTAATATAATATAGGCCCAACTATACCGATGATAGTACACGCAGCTGTTTGGTAAACTTGGGAACGTGTTTCGAGGGGGGGGAGGCGGCAATGTTCTTGCAATCCGTAACAGATTTTTGCAGTGATATTTGTTTCATAACAAACAACACACATATCTATTGATTCACAGAAGTATGCCTAACCTCAGTCCTCCCACATATTTGAACCATGATTTTTATGTTCAACGATGGTAAGATTAAGGAGTATAAGCACATACACTATTGACTGGAAACCATTTAACTACTTTATGTTTAATGCATTTAGATGCTAATCATACTTTAATATTATTTATGACTTTGCATTGCAACTGAAGATGTAACTCATGAATAATTTACAGCAATATTGATTATTATTATTTATTTCAATAAATCAAGGTACATACGATTTTTAAGAGAATCGGAGAGAATCTAATATTATAATATTGTCTTGCTGCAAACTTCTTCAGGCAAGCAGCCGGTGAAAACAGTTGAAATTATTTATCATTTTGTTGTTGGAAATGAGCATCATTCCATGGGCGCCGGCAGGAATTTTAGCAGGGGGGGGCAACAATCACAATTTGTAGTTTAGTTGGGCAAGCACGGGGGGTTTGGGGGGCGGAGCCCCCCAACAATAGCGCCGCAGGCGAAATTTTTGAAAATCAGGTTTTTAGAATGCATTTGGTGGGTTTTAGAAAAAAGTAGTGGGCTGAATACGATACCGAAATTATGTAATTTTTGTGCAGTAGATACTAGAAAGTACACAAAAAAACATTGTGTTTCAACTTTTATACGGTTACTAAAATGGGTTATGAGTTGAAAATGAGACACACGTTTCAAAAATAAAGGCTTTATTTTAATTGCATTAAATTATAATGAATGTGACTGTTTTGATCACATTTTCTTTTCTTACATAAACTGCAACTTGTAAGTTCTCTCCAGTTGCAATGCAATGTGGAATAAAAATATAAAACATAAACACGTTCTTAGAGGTCTACATCGACTAATAATTTACTAGCCTACAAATCATAGAAACGATATCTTGTTACAGTATTATTATTTATTTCAATAAATCATACACATAATATCACATAACATAAAATAAATGGAAAACGGGCGTGATTGACTAGACCCAAAAAGGAAAATGCGAAATTTCAATACATTACTAAGTACTAAAAACAAACAAACTAGCAACACTCTGCTCCCGATCAGATCATTAAATATATTATTATTATTATTAATATTAATTTTCAATTGAATTTCGGTTTCACAAAAACATTAATTTATATGTAATAAACGCATATCACTAGTTAAAATTTATTTTTCCTGAAATCCAGGGGGGGGGGGCAAGCGCCCTCCCTTGCCCCCCCTCCCGGCGCCCATGCATCATTCTCAAACATATTAGTTATTTTATTCTTCAGATCAATCTTAGCAAGTTTACTAGTGGTATTGTGGTGGGATGGTGAACGAGAAGCTTGCACTAAGCAAGCTTATATATTGAGTTCGGATTAAATTATAATTTAGGGTTGGTGGTTGTTGTTTGCTCCCTGAATTATAGCTTTAAGTACAAGAAGTTTCGAAAAGGATTATGCAGATTCCGCATTATGTTCATGAAAACTTATCCATTACGTTATGCCCGGTTCCCAATTACTCCGTCTATACGTTGTTACGTTGGTCGTGGCCTATCATATCTCGGAAGGTTGACGTTGTAGAACGTAGAGGACATGATTGGACAACGACCTAAGTTAAAACGTACGTCGTCGGTGGGGAATGTGAACTATAATATTCACTGATTGACAAATTCAAACAAAATAACCACTCATTATACTCATTAGAACTCATTATACCATCCATATAAATAGGCAACTAAAAAACGTATAATATTGTTTGTGTATAAAATTGGGAGGGTATAAACTATGGGTTAAAATCTTTGTCGATCAAACTTTACTATCAATATAAGTACGTATGATACTATTTTAGTTTAATAGTTTAATCATAAAATTTAAAAAAATAAAATTAATATAATTCGTATTCTACTAATTGTTATACATAATGCCATTTTGTTATGGACATAATACTATGTCAGAGATTCTGTAAATGTTAGATAGTTAATATGTTTAATTCTATTAATAATATTGCATGCCCTCATGGTTTGACTAAAAATAATTAACACCCTATCACTGTTTCAGTAGTTTGCTTAGCATTGGCTGAATTACAAAGTAATGTAATTGCGCAGTCTGTTAGCTATGCTATGTACTATAGTGTGTATAAGTGTGGCAAACATTCCAACATGTTATAAAGCATCGCACACATAAGGATAAAAAATTGTTTTGACTGTTAGGGTTTATGATGCAGTATCAGATTTAATAGCGAAATCTGTTGTATGCTCGCCCAATATAAATGAGGGCAAACCTCGGGCTAAGCCGCATCTCCTGTACGTGCGTAGAAAATGGATGGCGCAGCTCATCAAAAGCTAAGCCCGTGTCGGCGGGGGGGGGGGGGGGGGGCTGTAACACAGTGAGGAATGAAATGAAACAATTTATTACGTGCCTGGTTAATATTTTACGGCACATTAAAATAGTAATTACGTGTTGATACAATAACAATGACGAAATTATATAATTTTAGCTATAGTATTTTGTAATTTTGTACCGCGTTTTTATTTTCCTAAAAAATACTGTAACAGCTTGCAGTCAAGATGTGAGGGAAGTAGCCTCACTTCTTGACGGCAAGCTTTTACAGTATTTATTATTACAATTTTTTTTATTATATATATATATATATTGTATATCTATATATAAATTATACTTGTCAAATGTGATTGGTTAAATTATATAATAAATGAATAATATGTAATGCGGCTTGTGCAAAAATACCTTAGGGCTAACAGTGTTATGAAACCTATTTCAGGCTTATTATTTAAAAAACTAGATTTTGAATATTTGCGACGCCTAATTGCCGGTGCTCAGGGCAGGTGGGGGTTGGTAGAGTGGGGCGTGGGATTGGAGTTCACAAAATTTATAAATTATAAATGTGATTCAAATAAATAAATAGGGCGCCACTTTGTTTAGTCAATCATTACCCACCATCTCACGGCTGATACAAACAAAGAAAGATGAGCCGGAGGGTTTAGTCATGAGGAAGCAGAGGGGCAACCCACCACGTTGTCCTCTGATTGACCTTGATATAATGCTAAAGGGTAATGATATAGTATAATACATGAAAATATCCAGGGATACAGAAATTGTTCCAGAACCTTACAGCCTTAAATTAACACAAGCAAACATATGTTTCCTTAATTAGGGCTTAACTGCCTTGAGGTTATGTGCAATATAATTCCTTGCAATAGTTGATGACTAATTATAGCAATACCTTGCATAAGAAAATGAGTAATTATAACCATAACCTAGCAAACTGAAAATCAATAGAAAACAACTTCATCGTTCCTTAAATTAAGACTCAAATGTCTTGAGTTTATGAACCATATTCTGTTCTATAATGTCCTAAATCATGCCAGACTACGACGTACGTCAATTTATAATCAACTATGATTCCGTGTCCACGCCGCAAAATCGAAGGTAGGCGCGAAGCACAAAGAATTATGACCAAAACACTAAAGTATATCAGTTCATACGATACCAAATTGCAGTCCTGAGTTGACAGGGGGTGTCCAAAACTCTTGGGGGGTGTAGGGCGTACAGTGAGGGTAGCTGATGATTGGCAATTGTAACTGCCAGAATTCCAGGGGGGCCTGCTTCGTCCTTCGGTTGAGATACTTCTTAATATTTCCAGCTTTTAAGAATTCTTCTTAAACATATGCTGACTGGATAGGAAGGCTCGCACACGCGACACTGTCTTCATCCAATAAGAGGCGTAAATTACCATGTAAAGTTCAACCACTAAACAATGCACTTTTGTTAGGTATTACAAAACTGAACCTGCTTACAGCAGAGGACCAGACGTCCACCCTAGACCGTTGACTAGCTACAAGTGATCGTCTCTCAATGCACTCTGAGCTCAATGCCTTCAACTAAGGTCACAATCACTAGCTTATTATACAATGTACATGAGTCAAACTCCGAGTTGAGTTGTATGGATTTATACATACATAAACAAGGTCAGGTGATAAGGTAGGGTTATTATGGAAGTGTGGAATGTGAGGGAAGAGATAGTCATGGGTGTATGAGTCATAGTGGGGTGGGGAGCATGAGCATGGCTATGAAATAATATTGTGGTTGTGATGAGTTGTCAACAAACTTGTTACATATTCTGCAAAAAAAAGTTAAAAATAATATCTAAAATTTTGAGGGGGATACTGATTTTTGTTTTTCGTGTTATTTCTGTACAAAAATTATACCATTAAAAAAATAAAAAAGAATCTAACGTAAAAGCCTAAGTGAAGAGATGTACAATAGTATGAAAATGAACACATTGGAAAAGGTAAACATGTTCTTTTGTCACGTATCGAAACGTTTGTCCCTTTTCCGGGGAATCCATATTTTAACCCTAAAGTCACATCCACATTTTCATAACACAAAACGCGAGACATTTCGACGAAATGTCTTTGTCTTTTTCTTGGCCAATGTGACAATGTCTTAGACACACGACATGTATTTTGTATATTACTTTGCTACTTTTTCCTATAAAAATCATCAGTTTCCATCACTTCTTGAAGGTAAACGGATGGACCCTATCCCAACACCCAATACTCCAGCCGATTGGCATTCTCTCAACATTAATAATTACATTATCGGTTTAAATAAATTGTTTAAAACTGCACACTTTTATTTTCCCCTTGTTTCAACTTGAAGTATTCTGATGCGTTTTGGTTCAGTCCTCGAAAGATCAGAATTAAAATAATGTTGGTTTAACTCAATTACATTGTACGCTGTCTGCTAAAAATGTTGTGGCCGATGGATCCTAAAACTGCCACAAACGCATTCTGATCACTAATTCTCTTTACATAAATTCCTAAATTAAGCACAATTTGATTTAAGCTAAGATTTCGCTTAAAGATTGTCAGATGCAAATGGCATTGATTTTGCCAGGAGAAATGTGGTAAATCTAAAATGAACAACATAAAAAGGAGATAAATACTATACTCTTTTAAACCTACTTCTAGCTTCCATTGGTTTTGAATCCTCATTGGCAGTAAAAGCTTCATTGTCACTTAGGGTAGGATGAGGGTGGAGAGGGGTGAAATGTAATCAGCATGCATGGTTAACCAACGAAGCAAAGGGGTAACAAGAGTAATGTGAGTGTGTCTTGTGGAATGGTGTGTTTGGTTGAGCCAAAGATTAGTGACGTTGGTTGAGCACACGGAAAGAATGCTACACGAGAGTGAGGTTGAGATGTGGTTGAGAAGCTTCTGCCAAGACGTAGACCATGCACGCGAGAACGCATATTGGAATGGTGCGGGAAGAAGGGGACGTGGGAGGATTACTAAACCGAAACCGTGTTCGTACAATGTCTTAGGAAGCGAGGAAGAGTGTTCCCGAGGCGTGTGGAGGAAATCTGAGTGACAGAGGAAGAGGGTGGCAGAATTTCCTCTCTCTGTTATTTACAAAGGAGGACAACTAAATAAATCTATTTACTTAAATGCAGACACAACAATGATCTACAGGAAAGTAAATATTTGAAATAGTAATATTACAACAACAATGCATTAAAAAACAAAAATTTTGGTAACAAATTCAAAAAGGATATTAAATGCAATTAGTTAATGAATCAAATATAAAAAAAGAGGTGGGAAATAAAATAAGGTAAGAAAAAAGAAAAGAAAATAAATAAAAAATCATTGTTATTGTAGAAAAATAAATTTACCCTTGAATTACATGATATTTTATCGCCGATACATCTACATCTAATGTAATCTCATGTGTAATGTATGAATGCGTGTGTATGTGTATGTGTGTGTTCTCTAATAGTTTGCCGGAGTGGATTCTGTCTTTGTGTAAATAATGGTTACTGGTATCGTAATATCTCATCTTGTAGTCAAATAAAATTTCCAAGTTTCTATCCAAACAAACTTTGGGGCAATGCTGAGTGATGCGAGGCCCGGTATAACTTCATTTAAATAAAGAAAATAGCAAATACATTCTTTGTCAGTTTTTTGCGTTTCTAACGTCATTTTCTGGCGTTTCATTTCACTGAATAGTATATACATATCACATTTTCATTTTCAAGGTCCTTAATAAATTCTGCTAAACGTTCTCACTTACAGTAAACCTAAGAATATGCTAGGCATTTTTACATTTTTTTAAATTAAAAGCGTGTCCTCAATCATATAGGTTTTTAGTATTTGATACGTATTGATGGTCGTCGGGGAAGTAAGAGCATGTTTTGACCGGGTCGCGATTGAAAAAGTTTGAAGAACAATGAACTATTATTATGGGGTATAGATGGCGCTGGCGTTCTTCCGGTATATGCAAGGTGAAAGTTTGGTACGTATTAAATACGTTAGAAGATCGTTTGATAATACGTAATGCGTATGTATTATATTACTTTCAAGCCGGGTTGGGGGTAATTACGTTGTTCATATATTTGGTTTTGCGAATAGTATAGTAATATGTATACTTATATTATATAACTAAGGACAAACGTTTCGCAATAAGTGTTTATAACGTTATCAACAACCGTATTCACAACGTTAATGCTCTTGACATAGGGATGTTCTTACAATGTTAGGATATTAGCCCGTGTATTTGCAACCAAGAGGCACACGTTATAATAACATAGCAAAATGTACATGGAGATCACGGAGTATTCGGTATTGGAACTTGGACTGTGCATAGAGGCCTATTATCATATCATAGACGGATGGAACTATCTATAACCGCGTGCTATAGCTACTGGGAATGTTTTGACCCGGACTGGACTGCCTCAGTATCGTTTCGTTTGCCTGGACAGGGATAGTATTAGTACTTAGTATACATAGTTTTTCAAATTTATCTAGGACACTTTGGCAAAAACTGTGTGATGCCAGATATCAATTTTGAAATACAAATTTCAGATAATTTATTACAAAATGCACAGGTAAGTGTAAGCAAAAATACAATCAAAAAACAGTCATCCATATCGTCAACATTTTTTCAGAAATTGCCATCCGCACTTTTGATAACATACGCATTGGTGGAAATGCTACTTACAAAATAGATGATAATTTTAATGTCCTTATTTCCAAACTGCTGTTTTAAAGAAGATTTTGAAAATGTATTGTTGAGGGAAATTCCTTGCAATTAGACCTGCAGTATATTTCTTCCAAGAAGAGATTTAGTGAATAGTATTAAGAGTGCTAATATTTGTGTGGGGGGGGGATTGAAAAGTCAGTAGTCGATTTGAGTGGAAGGGGGTGGGGGGAGCAGTGCAATCCCCATAGGGAAATATACAAGCTTAGCCATCCCCACAAAACGAAATATTGTGGTACCCATCCCCCCAATAAGAAATAAGTGCCATTGCCATACGTAGGTCCTACAATGCCACAGATTTGTCAATTTATACATTATGGATGGAACTGAATGTAACTGATTATTATAGACGTTATTAAATAAATAAATAAAAAATTAAACAACTTGATATTTTTTATGATATAAAATGTACCGAATTGAACTAAAAATCGAAAAATTTGCAGGGGGGCAAGCCCCCGGACCCTCTTTCTTGTAAGTTTGTATAGTCTACTGCTTTTTTTAAACGAACTAATTCAGTGTACTCCTATCCCAAACACGAAACCCAACAGTATAGTCTTTAAAATAGTCTTATTTAAAACCCAGACTTTTACCAATAATGAATATAAGTAAATACGTAATGTATTGTTTCTTTAGTCTTATGATGTAAGGATACCAAAATCACACATTATAATGAAATGCATCACCATCGACAAAATAATAATAATAATTCGTAGGGCCAATAAGTTTTTGTCTGTGAACGGAATTATATTAATTGTTTTAGAATCATTAGTGTTGTCACATTAATTCGTTGATAATCGCTAAATAAAAATTAAATAAATCCCCCTAACCCCCGTGGCCACCCGGGGAAATGACTGTAAATGCTGTATGCTGAAATTTAAAATGGAGCAATCCCCCCTATCAAGAAGATTTTCCAACTCGACGACTGGGAAATGCAATAAACTGAATCCATTTCACTTCTGAAATGTATTGGCAACATACAGTAAGCAAACTATTTCTAAGAAACAATTGGAGCAGAATAGTTTGTCGACAAGTTAATATAGTAGCTTGACGTAATATGAAGTGGGTTTGTAACAATCCCTTGTGAAGCAGAAATTATGCACCCGTCTCGTGCTTGTAGGACTATACTGAAAGGTAAAACTGATTCACTTTCCTGGAAAATTTAAGTGAAATTTATTGTAACATACCATTTACCTGCAGATGTATCTGCTATTTGTGAACTATCAAAAGTAATTACTTATACGCAAAGACTTTGCTCATACGAATTTCACGCACTGTGATTCTTTGGTTACGAAGTAGGGTATATTTCACAACTTTCTTAGAGCGCGTTCTCTCCACATACAAGTAGCAAAGTACAGTATACCGAGGCGAGATTCTAAGAGAAGATATTACTCCCTGGAGAGAATCCCTAGGGTTCAAGAGAGGAATGGATGAGAGTTGAATACTTTGAAGTTGTTTACATAAAAGAAGAACATCATCTCTACCAATTAAACAATGAACCTTCACAGAAATAATTGATTCATGTCACATATGCACGAGGGAAATCTTGAGAACTGTCGTTGAGAATGGCATTTTGATAAACGAAATAACATGATCGCTCACAGCTGTTGTCCGCAGTGGCTCATACGATTAGTAGACAATACGAGGACGTGAGTTCGAATCCCGCATAAGCCATCCTCGTAGTAATCCTTCCAATGATATTTATCATATATAGAAGCTAGATCGCCAGTCTCCAATACATTCGCAAAGGCGCGAGCGTACCAAATTGACCTATTCAAGATGGCGATTTAACGCTTCAATTTATTATGTTTGACAGTATGTTTTAAATGCGATTAAGTATTTTTCTGGGTTGTTTGATATGGTTTTAGCTTGTGCAGCATGGGAATGCACAAACAGAAACAATAAGAAGTTATTGCATAAGGGAATTTAGTAATGTCAATATCCCTGACGGCCATCTTGAAAAATATTTGGACTACAAATCACTACAACCTACTTTAACATACAAACTGTTCCATTCAAGATGGCTTCTAATTGACACGCGGGCAGTGGACCAATGACTGGGGATCTAGCCTACTATAGATGTTAAATATCATTGGTCATGATCATTGTGGTTAACGTAGAACTAGCCCTTCGAAATGGAATTGTATTTTTTTATGTTTTTGTTGGTATGTGGGGAAACATAAGTTTAATGCTGAGACTCACCACAGTTCGTAAAGCTAACATAAAACAGTTAGATTTGATGTTGATGTAGACACTGGATGCATCAAATCGTATAGTTCAATTACCTCGTCTGGGCGTTGAATTTGTCGGGAAGCGAACACGTATTAGTCCGTCAATTGAATCGTAAGGAGTCGAATCGAAGTGGGACTTACGCCGAATGGGTCGAGGAAGGAAGGTCGTCTGGGTATTTCAATCGATTGGACATTTCGATGGCTTAGAGAGCTCACTAAGATTGGTAAATCAGCAAGAGGCTTTAGTAGGAGATCGTAGGTACGTTAATCAAGTGCGGCGTGGCGGTTAGCAGTGCGTTCTAGGTTGATTGTTGTACGTATGTTATACTTAACCGCATGGGAGCATTTCAGAAACCGAGAGAGGTAGCCTTGAATAACATATAAGCGGGAGGTCCCCGGGGGAGAAACCCGCCTCCAGCGGCCCTCTTTACATGTGATGTCATCCCACATGTAAACAATGTATATTATTTATACATTTTGTAAACTGCATTTATTGACAAAAACATATTTTATGAAATATATTTTGCAATACTTAACATGATACTAAAAATTGTCCGATTTTATTTCATTGAACGAGTGAGCGTAGCGAACGTAGTGATTTCCATTCGACTTAAACGGCCCTAATTGTTTTTCTGCGTGCGTGCGTGTGTGTGTGTGTGTGTGTGTGTACGTTGAAAATCAGCCGAATCGCTGAACAGATTGCGCTGAAATTTTAAACAGACATCCGGTACGAGTTCATTGAGAACTGCTAACAAAAAAGATTCATTGCGATTTAAACCTACAAGAAATAATAAACTGAAAAATAGACTTCCAATGTTTAGAAGTTATTTTAACGACAATGTTTTAGATTTTGAAAAGATATTTTTTGTTTGTTATTCGCCTGGCCGTGAAATGCCGTGCCCATGCAAGGTCTGTCGAATGTTGGACGTCAAGGTACCCCCAAATTCCGCTCGTAGATCGAGTAAACCTTGCAATATTTTCACGTATTTCGTACTGGCTATGTTTACCATAGTAGGCCCTATTGCCACAGATGATGGACTACACTGCGTTATATGCATTTCAAAACATGTTTAATTATTTTTGAAATACAATCTAGAAATTACAAAATCTTTCCCGACCAGGGGATTGAACCCACTTCTTTCACATTTCGGCTACAAGGGCGCCTTAGCCAACTAGACTAGGGAAACGCCAAAGTCGTAGTTAGACGAGTGAGCGAGTCATGTGGTGAGTACCCGGGAACATTTGCATTTAAGTTTGATAATTATATTCGTATAAATAATAGTTTTTTTAAAGTTTAGTTGGTATACGGGGACGGGCGCGTCAACTGTAAGGTCATAATGCGCCTCTCTAGCCTATGATAGGCTAGGTAGGCCTAAGGTAGGGGGAAGAAAAGTAATGTAATCGGGTACTCAACACATGGCTCACTCACTCGTTTAACAACGACTTTGGCGTTTCCCTAGTTTTAATATATTAGAAAAAGCGTTAAGCTATTATACAATATTGATAATGTACAATAATATATTTTTTGTAAATTTATTATTAATACATTCTGGATAATGTATGTCAAATATATCATTCAAATTTGATGAGAAAATTATTTTTCATTGTTTTTAAAAATATAATTGATTTTTAGCTATGCATTTTGTAGAAATGTATTTTCTATGTGTATTGTTATTAACTATTAGAAATATATTATGGACAATGTGTTCTGGAACTATTATTTAAAAGAAAAAATAGCACATGTTAAAAAATATATTTTTATTATATTATACATATAGGAAGGTAATACATAACCATATAAAATACATAAAATGTACATTACAATCTTTTCTTCATAAATCATACCATAGCTGCTATTTGCATGAAATTTAAAACATTTTTTTCGAGATGCTCTTATGATTCTTCATTAAATATATTCAATTTCCAAAAAAAAAAAAAAAAAAGTCCTAAATGTATTTAATAAAACATGTATAAACATTTCGTTAAAAAAACGTTTAAACTTCGCGCCTAAACTGTGACGTAATGAGGTCCTTAAACTGTGCAGTATGACGCAAACATAATATCTTTGGACTAGCAAGTGCTTTGGATTATCTCTAGACAGTGATACAACAAGCTGGGGTGGAGCAGTTTTGACAAGTTCTGGGCCTTGCCCTAAAGATAGGGCAGGCCACTTTTAAAGGTTCTCAGTTTTTGTATTTCATAGCTAAAAACTAATCTTTATTCTTGTCCTTTCGAATGCGATAACAGGTAATGTAAGAATCCACATTCAATCGTTTTTTAGGGCCAAAAAAAAATTTTTTAAAAAAAAAATAAAAATGGGTTAAATGGAAAAATATAATTTTGTTGGGGATTTAAAAAAGGCCCTTAGCAAAAAAGGGGGCTACGGTGGAGGGCGAAGACTTAAATTTCACTGACCCCCCAAATATTAGCTCGGTTTTTTTTTTTTTTTTTTTCGTCTGTTTGTTCGCTCGATCCGGCAAACGGCATATGCGATCTGATAAAATGTAAGGGACCTTCGTTTCTCTAAACTTAGAGGTGTATGTTTTGGTAAAATCGAAAAATATTTCTCATAAATATCGTATTTTTACGATTTTTTCGATTTTAGTGCGATATTTCGTGACATTTGGCCCGATTCTGACCAAAGGGTGGGGTACAACGTTCATATTTCCAGGGACTTAGAGTTATGGTGTTAGTACCTTTTAAAGAAAATTGAAAAGTTAGCCAAATCCTAGAAATAGAGCTTTTAATATAAGTTTTTTGATTTTTAGAGCGATATTTTCGTCCCATTCGGGCCGATTCTGACAAAACGGGTGGGGCTACAACGTTCGATTTCACATGGACATTAAGGTTATGGTAATGTAGTACCTTTTAAAAAAAAAAGTTGAAAAAGTTAGCCAGAATCCACAGAAATAAAGGTTTTAATATGAGTGTATTGAGGTTTATAATACCAATTAACACGTAACAATAGAAACTTGACAACAATCACTACAATGCATTCAAAAAGCACTGCAAAGGAAAAGTGCAAAAAAACGCAAAAAACGCAAACAAAAAAAATTACAAAAACGCTCATCCATCAACGCGGCGGGACTTTAGCGTTTTCCTAGGTAATTTATTAGTAACACATTTTGGATGATGTATGTCAAATATATCATTCAAATTTGATGAGAAAATTATTTTTCGTTGTATTTAAAAATATATTTTATTTATAGCTATGCATTTTGTAGAAATGTATTTTCTATGTGTATTGTTATTAACTTTTAGAAATATATTATGGACCATTGCGTTCTGGAACTATTATTTAAAAGAAAAAATGGCACAATGTTAAAAAAATATATTTTTATTATATTATTCGACGAGTGTGTTAAACTACTAACCGACGTCTATATTTTAAACACTTATACTTGTGTGAATTTTCCGAGACGTCCGTCTCCATCGTCAGACACTGACACACTGGCAATCTCACTGTGTTTCCGGAGGCTTCCACCCGTGTTGTTGTGCCCTAGTGACTTCTTCACTGACTAGATTGCGCCATATGGGGCTAAATTTTATGTTTTTATTATTATTTTATTTTATAAATTATATTATACATATAGGAAGGTAATACATAACCATATAAAATACATTAAATTTACATTTCAATTTTTTCTTCATAAATCATATAATTGGCTATTATTTGCATTAAATTTTAAAACATTTTTTTCGAGATGCTCTTATGATTCTACATTAATTATATTCAGTTTCTAAAAAAAAATGCAGCCCTTAATGTATTTAATAAAACATGAACAAACATTTCGTTTCAAAAACAACGTTTAAACTTCGCGCCTAAACTGTGACGTAAAGAGGTCCTTAAACTGTGCAGTATAACGCAAACATAATATCTTTGGAATAGCAAGTGCTTTGGATTATCCCTAGACAGCGATACAACAAGCTGGAGTGGAGCAGATTTGACAAGTTCTGGGCCTTGCCCTATAGATAGGGCAGGCCACTTTTAAAGGTTCCCAGTTTTTGTGTTTTATAGCTAAAATCTAATCTTTATTATTGATCTTGTCCTTTCGAATACGATAACAGGTAATGTAAGAATCCATATTAAATCGATTTGCACAGCCGAGTGCAATGCAGTTGTGTGAAATCTTGAATAAAATCGAGCCGAAATCATGTCTTTGAATGGCGTCATCCCCGACTAGGGCCCTATTACGTCATAAAGGAATGACCAATGACAGCGCGTGTCACAGTATGTTCCAAAATAGAACGCTTCAAGCCACAATATCTGTATCAATATGTATTTTTTTTAATAGAATACAAAAAAGCGATATTTGGATTCAGGACGATTTATTCTTTAAATATAAATATGTTCAGCAAAATAGCCTATTAGTTTTAACCATTAAATATAACAAAAATCACAATCAAATATAAGTACCGGGTACATCAAAGTATAAATAAAATTGTACTACATTACACCCTAGCAAGTACCTGTTAGTATTACCGTTGCATTAGGAATCAAATACAATTTTTACGGGCTGTGAGAGGACAAACGTGCACATTTTTAGTCCAACACCTTTCAAGTTTGTATATTTAGCACTATTAAAACGCAATTTAAAGATAAATTTTGACCGAGGAAAAAGGTGGAAAGTCAAATTAATTTTTTAGTATAGGGCACTATTTTTGTACTTTAAACGTAAGAAAAAATTAATACTTTTTCAACAAATCATTGGTACCTTTAAGGAAATCTCTGGTCACTGACTGAAAATTACATTAGAAAAACGTTATGCCATAATGTTTTGGCTAACTTCCTAGAACTAAGGATTACATTTTATCACATATTGCGACAAATTTCTAAGAGTATGAGTGGCAGCGTTAAAGTAATTTCCTAAAAATCAAAAATTCTGGAATAAATTATGTGTTCGTACTAACCTGAACCCTCCCCCCTCTAAATACCACGTAGGGGTCGGGGTATGATGTCGTCTCTAGATAATATTGATTTAGCTTCGCTCCTAGTTTATCTCCGTACTTGATAAATTAAACAGTGTGCGGCTTGCTTGAACATTCAAAACGAATTTCACTCATGACTAAAGATAGATTACACTACACGTTGTGGTTTGTTGCGCATATCGTTTAAAAAATAATCATTTTATCTGTCCCGCCAGCGGACACTGCATTGGAGATGATGCTACGTGTTCAGGAAGTTTATACATATGAAAACTTGTCATACATAAATGTTCATATTTTCTAACTCTACAAGTCCACGATTAATTTAACTTATACCCTCGTGTTGTCTTGTCGTAGGAGTACTCGCTGGTCCCTCAGTTTACTCAGTGTGAACATTCTTACTGTATCTAGGGCATATGCTTGGTTGTGACAATATAGTACAGAGTTACATAATGACTTTGTAAGTGATTTGGTGGTGTCTACTTGTAAAGCCAACTTGGCGGTTATGCATTGCTCCTACTAGAGAAAATTGGTTTGTGATTTGTTCTTTCGAATTCCTATGCATTTCAATTATTATTTTGCCTTCCATTCGATGCATTTATGATATTTTAGTAATTAAGATTTGTTGTATATTCGTTTTATTTACTTGCAGAAAAAATAGTTATTATTTGTTGTTTTGTAAAGTGGTATACAATTAGATCTAGAATACAATTTCATTTTCATGATTCTCTTATAGTTTGATGATATAAATCGAGAAACTTGCGTCTAGCATAACCGTGTTCGACAGCGCAGTTAGAATCATCGTCACTTCGCTGACCATGAAATGGATATTCGTTGTAAGTGGTAAACCATTATAAGCGTCGGTCCTTCCCGCTCGACGCCGTGTTCTTTCTCTCTCTGGTAACTTGTTGATTCTCTCCGTGGGTGACCTTGACGCCAGACGCACGTGTATTTGAGGGCGTGCGCAATGTCGCCTGGCCAGCGCTCCTCGCATCCCCCGACGGTTGAATATGTCAGTCGCCCATGAAGCGTCCACAGAGCACATGGCACGCCTCGCACCTCCACGCTGCTAAGGTAGGACCTCGATACGAACTATCTTCCGATACAAAAGGTTGTCTGGAACAATTACAAAGTACGTGTTTTAAATATTAGACCATATGTTGTGCTCTACAATTAATTTTAAAAAATCAGTGATCGAAAGCAACAAGTATATTTTTTCGAAATATATTATTTTTGAATAAAAATTATTACTAACGTTTCAAACATCAACATAGCCATAGTGTTATGTTACTATATTATTAATTACATTCAACCGCATTCACAAATCAATATTTTTACAAAATAAATTACTGAACATAATTATTGTTTTAAAGTATAAGATTTAATTTCGTCGCAAGTGATAAATAATCTCGTGCTTTAAATCAAGCTTGCTTGAGAGCCAAAATTATATAATTTTGAAAATAAAATTGATTTCAACAACAATCACACACCATATCACGCATATTTACGTTTTATAAATATTAGTCCTTCGCAGCAAATAGACACAGCATAGGCCTACAACACACAACTTGATTAAGCATATTTACATTTTACAAAAATATCAATCCTTAAAAGTTAATGACTAAAGATATTGGCACTAGACATTCATGATCATATTTATTAAAAATTGCAAACATATGTTACAGACAATGCAACACTAAAAATGGTATAATCCTCTTTCTCACTCATCAACATCACACATCAAATCAAAGTCATACAACATCAAATACAAAAGATTTATTTACCTTAAAACAAAACAATAAGTAAACCTTAATTAACATTATAAAATTATTTTCTGAAGTTCAATAGAGCGTACGAAAATTGAATAATGAAGTTGAATAAAGCGTCCTTAAATTAATTGATCGGTTGAATACGTCTGAACTTGTCAATATTAGTTAAATTAGTAAGTATTTTAGGTAGTTGATTATCTAAAGTTTATATGATATGTGTAAAGATACTTTGTCCTTTGTTGAGTGAAACGAATATGATTACTGTTCTGGTATTATGGGGATGTATGTCTTGTTAGTCACTAGCAAGCAAAAATCTCTCCAGTCCAAAGAAGATAATTATAAATTTTATCTTTAGTATCAGCTTCGAGCAATCTAATTCTTGAATCTCAATCAAAACACAGAAACATTGTGCAGAAAACCAGACACTAATGAACATTTCAAACTTCCTTTTCTAATAATAGCACTTATCTTTTTACTCTTAACAAGTTCATCTTAAAAGATATTCGATTCTAACTCAAAAATAATTTTTAAAGAATTGGGAGCTTCGGACAAGTTAATTTTGAAAGATATTCAAGTTTTTACTAAAAACTATTGACATCCATTTGGACTTAGAGAAAGTTTTAAACTTCATTTACTAACTAAATAAAGTTAGTGTGAAGTTGCAGCTGTTAAAATTCAATGAAATTTTAATTTAACCTATAGACTCAAACTTTTGAAATTCACTATGGTGGATACTTTTATATTTTGTTGACTGTAAACTTTTTTGTAAACTGTGCATACTTTCAAATTACTATTCGAGAAATGGGAGTTTGCGCGAAATGTGAGCATGTTATGAAAAGTTTTTATAGTTCTATAAGTTCTATAAGTTCTATAGGCCGTGTATAAATATTTCATCGAGGGTTATCACAGTTAACATTTACGAGTGCGTTAACGTTAAAGTGTAGTTTTAGAAAGAAAAATTCTGATTATAATAATTATTAAGTTAGCGAAATTAACAACCTCGATGCTTTAAAGAATACGTATACAAACTCGATAAATAAACCTCCACCCAAGCATTAGCTTAATTACCCAGTATTTTGCAACAAAACAACAAGCCAATCTCATAATTCTGTGAGATATAACAAAGTGGTTGGTAATTAGCCAATCAATCAAACCAGCTTGAAACAGTCAAACCCTCCAACTCCAATCCCTTCCCACGAAGTGCTAGGTGAATCATTGTTGCTAGTGTAATCTCGTTTAGGCCACCTAATTAGTTCAGGTAGCCGGTAGTGCTTGTATTTGTAGTGATTACAAGATTATAGATGCCGTAAATAATGTTCGTGTAAAGAGATAAGTTCGAGCCTAAAATACAATGTAGTATGACGCAATATAAATATGCGACAATGTACGTTGTGTGCGCAAATACTACAAAACTGTTAACTATTTAGCAGAGTTTCATTAGAAATTATTGAACATATATATTTCGTATATAATACTTTTCGTATTAATAAAGTAACTCCGTATTGTACACAAGTCATTTGAGTCATCATACTCCAAAACAGGGGTAAGCAACTAGATAGTGCTAGTTACCTGTTCTGCTTGACAAGTGATGGTGAGGTTATCATGGATCGGGTGTTTTAGCTAGTACGAGGAATTACATCCTTCTCTCTTGAGTAAATTTCTTAAAAATCGGCTCGCGATTACATGGTGGAGGAAACATGTAGTACGTCTAAAAGGTGCTTGTCGGTGATTTTGGACCTGAGTTTCATGTTTACTCTGTTCATTATTGAAAACTATTCTTCAATATTATGTATGTTGATCCAAACATAACACACATGTGAATCGCAAGCTTTCGCAACAGGGACGACGCTAGGATCTTACAAAAGGGGACGGCTGGGGGTCGAGTACAATTGTTGAGGGGGGGGGGGGGGGTAAATCTAAATCTTAATGTAAACGTGTAAATTTACACCCCCCCCCCACTCCAACATCGTGATCTTGAGTTCCGAATACAATCGCCATGACCTGCTGTGCAAATAATAAAAATAAAATGAAAGGTAACCTTTGAGTTTTGGTGCCCAACATCAAACCATTTCATTGACAAATGAAACTCAAGCCACGAAGTCCGCAGAAAACATAGGAGTAAACAAAGACAGACGAAAAATTGGGCGTCTACGTCAAATGAAGAAATAAGTAAATGTACGTAAATATTTATGAATTACACTTGCGCCATTGCGTTTGCATAATTATTGTCACATTAAAAACAGTATTACACGACGATTGGGGAGATGGGGTAACCGCCTCCGCCCCATCCTCTGTTTCTCAATCGTAAATATAATAATTAATAAATAATAAATAATAAATAATAAATAATAAAAATAAAAATAAAAAAAAAAATAAAAAATAAAAAATAAATAATAAATAATAAAATAAAAATAATAAATAATAAATAATAATAGAAGTATTTTCCATTTACAACGTATTTTGTCCAGAATAATTATGTGGGCGTGTCGGACGGTAAAGATGTAATTAGCGTGTCCTCCTGGAAGTCAATAATTTCTAACTGAAGTTTCACTATTGATACATGGAATATACTCGCAGCTACTTTGCTCCACCAACCTGTTGGACTCGGTGAAAAGGTATATTTTAAGATTTTTGAGTCAATGGGATTTGCGCTGCCACTTTCTCACTCTCGTAGAGCGCCACCTCGGTACAAGCCCAGTCTAGATGATCCACACTGGCACACTGTGTATGTTGATGATTCATTGAAGTTAAAGCGCCTTTGCTGGGAAGTCAAGAGAAAAAGTGAAGAGAGGAGTGACTTTTCTGAAGTAGAGATAGCATGTAGCTTATGGAACTTTTCACGTTGCCTTCACACTGGAAAGTTTAAAAGTAAAAAGTCTCCCAACTTGTCGGGCACTGCTCGACAAGATAGATATAGTCTTTATTTGAGGCGTGATTGAGGCCAGTTGGTCCTTCTTTACCATCCAATCTTATAAACATGAATACATTGTGTAATACAACAAATAATCGATATCATTTAAATTATACCTAGATAAGAGGTATAAGTACTAATTCTTATTTCTCGATTTGGATAGTCGGGAAACACTCCCGTAGGTGGAATTCTTAATATTTAATACAATTCAGAAGTTAAAATATCCATCCCGATCTTAAAAAGGCTAAGGCGTCTGCCCGGAATGTGGTAGACTCGGGTTCGAAACCCGATCGGGATGGATTTTTTAATTTCTGAATTGTATTAAATATTACTAATTTTTAATACAAACTATGTTTAATAACTCATTCATCCGTCCCGTTCATTCACCACAGGCATTCAATTTGATAATATAAAGCTGTCAATAAAAGAGAAAAGTCACCTTCTGTGAGAGAGAGAGATGGGGAGAAAAGTAACCTTGAAGAGTTGATCGCGATTGGTCTCTCTGTTGCCTTTGAATACATCACCACCCCCACTCTTTTGTCTTTGGTCTCAAAAGAGTTTCTAGTGTAAAGGCTTCGGAAATGAACTATTTCTTTCTCTCCACTTTTTCTCTTTTACTTTTCTAACTTCTCAGTGTAAAGCCCCTGCGAAAAGTTTTGCGTGCAAAACTTAGTTTCTCAAAATCAAACACAAAATCTTGTTTCAAGTTCACTTTTTAGTTTTGCAATGAAATCACAATTCAGTTACATCTGCATCTGACAAACATGAATCAACCCAAAATATGAACAGCTTAACACAGTCTTTGACTTGTCAGCAATACGTCACACACACCACGTTAATCTAGGCAAGTCACTACTATGATAACACTAGTCACAACGCGTTGAAGTCAAACACTATCTGTGACACACGAACCTGTCTCACTTCGTCTCTGTGCGGGTTGTGAGCATGCTGACGGTGGAGGGGGTGAGCTGGCTTGGCCAATGATAGTGATCGACTGCAGTGTTGAATTCAGACTTTTCATCCCGGGGGGGCTATTTAAGATCCCGGGGGTATTACATAGGGACCAAGCACGGGGGGTTTGGGGGGCTTTGCCCCCCAACAATAGCGCCGCAGGCGAAAATTTTGAAAATCAGGATTTTAGAGTGCGTTTGGTGCGTTTTAGAAAAAAGTTGTGGTCTGAACGCAATACCAAAATAATGTAGTTTTTGTGTGTTGTGGACGCTAAAAGTTCCTAAATATCCGCTAGATTTAACCTTCAAACCGCTAGATTCATAAAACGGTCATATTAGAAACGAAAACAAATACAATATTTTCCAAACAGGGTGAAAATATATTTATTATTTATTATTATATTATTTATTTATTTATTTATTTACCAATCACGGCACGATTTTGTGAAATTCGACTAATGGGAAGCAAGTATCAGTTTTTAGCCTAATATAAAAGAAAAAACTGCGTTTGATCCATCCTTTACAGGATGCCTACGCATTGATTATCTGATGATAATAGTATTTTCGCATCGAAAAGTACACTGACCATTTAACCAACATACTGCATCTGTATCAGTCCTGCAAGCGCATATCCTCTCAAGGCGCGACTGTGAGCCAACATACAAAAGAAGACATATTTTGGGAATTTACTAAACAGAAGTCGGAACCCTTCGCATAACCATACATTTACAAATCTAGTTCTTGACCTCGTGAGCTGCCCACACGTTTTTTGTAGTGTCTGCCTATACAAACATAAACCGTAACAACCTTCAAAGCGATATTATGTTCGTGCCCTTTTAAAAACGGCAAAGTGACATTATTTGAAAAATGAAGGAATATATAGTGCATGTAGTCAATTTATTCCCGGGGGGGGGGGGCGAATGACAGTTCCCGGGGGGGGGGGTGAAGCATAGCTGGATTCAACACTGATCGACTGTGAAGCCACAACTTTCTAACGTTGCTATATCGTCTTTTCCGAAGCAGTTCAAATGGGCAATCAAATCAAATTCTGCATTAAGTCGTTCAGCATACGAGTATTATGAATAGCTTGAATAGTTACTTTTGTGTTTAGTCGTACATTGTGGGGGCAACAAAAATTAGTCCCACGGGCCGCCTGTTGCATATTACTGCTCCAATTCATCATTCGGGTACATTCTTATAACATTTATCTGTACAGTTACAAATAATTTCAGATTAAATTTATTTAACTGAATACGTTAATTCAAGCATTTTTCCCTTGAGTCGCTTAACCCTTTATAGTACAAAAGACCGGGACCCAAAATTTTGATTTCTACCTTAATAATTTAAAATTTGTGATTTTTTTAAACGAATTTTATGTTTTTTAAATATTTTTTCCTCGATCTTTTAGTAAAAATATGCAGATTTTGGATTCCAAATTAACATCAAAGTTGAAAAAAAAATCGAAATTTGAGTTTATGTTAAAAAATTAGACTTTTTTTGCAATTTTACATATTTTACCTTTTTTTACATGTTCAAATTGAATCTTCTACAGGCAAACAAAATATCCGGGACATCCCGGAAATTTGTGTATTTTTGTGTTTTTATACACAGTTTGATTTTTAAATCGTTACAAATATCGCTCTTATCATTAGAATTTAGTGGGGAAAAATTCTACCAATTCCAAACAAAACAAAGCAGCTTTTTAGCCGGGCTAAAAGTATGAAAAACTGGCAGATATAACTGTGTAGCTTTTGAAAAGTGGTTGGAAATATGTATCCCACTGTGAAGGAGATATAACTAATGCACGTGAACCTTAGAAGGAAGTGCATACTTCGTTCGGTTACTCTCTTATATAAGTGTTGAAATAACAAATCGTAAAACAACTTGTTTATTTGTGTCTTGCTTCTCTATAAAACCACACTGCACACTATGAACAAATCGGACTCACACCACGTTTGGCTGTTTCATATTCTATTCGTGAAACAAAACTTACGTTATTGTACATGATGGTCGAACGAACACATCTGCCAATGCAGAATTTCGATTTGTCGAAATCCAAAAAGTAACAATCTATATATTTATGACGATGCTCTAACATCCAAGTGTTCTAACATCCAAGTGCTCTAACCCCCAACATCCAAGTGCTCCAACATCCAAGTGCTCCAACATCTAAGTGTCCCAACCCCCAACATCCAAGTGATCCAACATCCAAGTGCTCCAACATCCAATTAAGTGCTCCAACAATAACATACACGTGTTCCAACAACTCAAGAAGCTACTCCTTCCACGCCCCAACGCAACTCTTCATTATCTAATTTAAAGGGGTATTTAACCGCTAGACTCAAAAAATATATTTCATTCAGGCTAATTAGTAATGAATTTAGCAATCAACAGAAACATTATTGGGGCCACCATGACCTCCCAAAAATTGTCAAACATGATATTTTTAGAGCTAGGTCCCATCGGCAAAAATCTCCCATAATAAATAACATGGGGACGATCTTTATGCCCCGTGACCTTGGAGGATTTTGATCAAAAAAAATATTGGCCATTATTGACGTACTCTACAGCCTTTTCTGTAAATTCTCTATATTTTGTTTTGTAATTTGGACAAGTAGTTCGGTCAAAATATGCTGATTACCAAGATGGGGTGTGATTTTGGAATGCATATTTTTGCGTGTTTGAGGGTATATTTGGGCACATTTTCAAGACACGATGTTATAAAGGAGCATTTTAGATTGGTACGATGCTCTAGTATCTATGTGGACCAAAAAAGAAGCAGGCTAAATCCGATTTAAGAAATTTCCCAAAACACCAATTTTCGCAAATTTCTGGATAAAAAAAATTAAAAAATTCGTGTTAAATCACAGTTACAAGATATGATTTTTTAAACGGTCATTTAAGTGTAGTATTGTGCTATAGATCACGTGGTAAAAAATAATTTTTGGGGTTTTTAGCCCCTTTAATCAAACTGTGATATAAACACAATTATTTTACTTCATAATGCTTCTAGAACTATGAATTATTAATTATTGATTCATCGGCACAGCTATTTTAATATTTAACCAGCTAATGTTTACTTAGTGATAAAAGTCAATATTAGTTTAATATAATAACGCGGTATTTTTTTAAGAATACCTCAACGGAGGTAAATCGTTAAATTGAAACAAACTACGTGTTTACTGAAATTGGTTTGATTTGTGTTATTTGAGTAATAATTTATGACCTTAGGCTATGTAATAATAGTAAATCGCATACACCATTCATGTATGTATTATCTGTGTCTGTATTATCAAGTTTTCGTAGAATGTCTTCTTCATTGTTTACTGGATTGAGCTAGCAGAATATGGTTCTTGTTATGTAAAGTCAGGTATGTAAGATAAAAAAAAAAAAAGCATTGCATCGCCGTCAGTATGTATAGTCTACACTCTACAGATTAATTCTTACTAGGAAAACGCTAAAGTCCGCCGCGTTGATGGATGAGCTTTTTAAAGTTTTAAGTTTGCTTGGGATATCTTTACTTTTGCAAGTGCTTGTTTTGCTGCTACTCATTGTAGGTGAATGTTGTCAAGTTCTTTGTTTCTTGTCAATGGTATTATTAACCGTAAAAAATTATATTAAAAGCTTTATTCTATGGATTGGCTAACTTTTCAACTTTTCTTTCAAAAGGTACTTACATCACCATAACCTTAATGTCCATGTATAATATGAACGTTGAAACCCCACCCGTTTGGTCAGAATTGGCCAAATGGCACGAAATATCGTACAAAAAACCAAAAATCTTATATTAAAAGCTTTATTTCTATAGATTCTGGCTAACTTTTTCAACTTTTTCTTTCAAAATGTACTAAATCACCATAATGTTAATGTCATGTATAATATGAACGTTTTAGCTTCACCCGTTTGTCAGAATTGGCCCAAATGGCACGAAAATATCGCCCAAAAAAAAAAAATCGTAAAAGTACGATATTCATGAGAAATATTTCTTCGATTGTACCCAAAATCGTGGCAAGTCTTAGTTCAGAGATTTCGAAGGTCCTGTCAAAGTTTCATCCAGATCGCATATGCCGTTTGCCCGGTAGAGAGCAAACAAACAGACAGAAAAACAAAAAAAAAACAAAAAAAAACAAAAAAAAACAAAAAAAACACCGAGACTAAATATTTTTGGGGGGGGGTCGGTGAAATTGAAGTCTTCGCTTCGCTCATCCAATTAAGTATGTTGTAAACACGTCGTTAATAATATTTACTTTAAGTACATCAGATAACTAAAGTACTGTGGCATATTTTATGAGAATTACGTTCGAACATTATAAATAATATCTGAAGTGAATTGACCTAAAAACTTCAATGATTTTGTGTAATTGAATGTGATACGGATTATAATCAGAATCATAGTGTTATATTCACTGAAACTTTTAGCAATAGCACGACGTATGTCAGTTTAATAAATGGATGGTTGTTTCTCTTGAATCGTGAATAGAAATTTAAAGTTTCGTAAGCAAGGTCAATTCAATGCAAGTTAAGTTTCTTCCTTTTTAAACGACTAGTAACTTTAATTTCCAATGAAAAAATAAACACTGTATAGTACAAGAACAACAGTAGAGAAAGAAATTAACCTCCTCCCCCAGCCCCTCTTCCCCCGACCACCCGGGAGCAGATGTTTGAAAATGCAATATTTAATATTTTACGCTTTTTCATTGGCGATTGCAGTCCAAAGCTGACGTTTTCTTGAAACTGAAGCCTTTGCAAACAGATGTTAATAAATTACAAGTTATTTACGATATTTTCATTGCCGCTTGTTGGACAGGTATATCCTAAAGTGGTGTCATAAGTTGACCGTTTTTGCCGAAAATAGAGCTTTTTGCCACAGACATGCAGAGAAGGTCGTAAGGGACCAAGGGTAGATTTTGTTGTTAGGGAGGAATGTTTATAAATTGGATATTATAGACTTTTAACTGTCTCTTTTTGGACAGCTTAATTCCAGTGGGTTGTCTCTAGGGATGTTCAAAGCTGACGATTTAATTTTTTAATTAATTTTTTTTGTTTGTCTTCGAGGTCCAATTTCGGTGGAAATAAGCACCAAGGGGTGTAAAATACAGTTTTGTTAAAAATTATGCCTTTTGCATTTACAGTGAAGGTCGTAAGGGTAGTTTTTTCCCTTTGGGAGTGGAATTTTTCAAATATGAATTAACAGCTTGACCAATAAATACAGAGATTAACTTTAAAACGATGAAGATAAATAAAATTCAATCTCCAAACAATATAATATGATTTTCGTGCATTGAATTAGAGCATGCCTAATTGTATATTTATATTATATGTTTTTACATTTAAAATGTTTATGCGCGGTATTGTATAAATTTATTATAGATGACAAGCACAAATTACAAATACGGTACTGTATGTTAGGAATGTCACACGATTAATTATTACGGATCAACAGTGATACCTGTTTAAAATCAGTTAACTTAGGGAGGGGTATAGACGTCACTTCGCAATGGGGGTGACGTCTATAGCCGTCATGCAAATACTCGACTATCTTTCGTGGAAAAAATGCGCTATTTAGGAACAAAATATTGTTCCTCCAAGTTTTCGAGTAAGCGGTGTAAATGATATGATGCGCGTAAGTTCTGTTCACATCAGCTGTTTGCTAGTGCTGTACTGATAGCTAACGGTGGAAAACACGCGATTGATATAATTAATACTCAATATAGACTATGATCATTGAGTTAGTCATATTAAGAGTCTACCCAGTCAGTCACAGAACTGATTTTCAATGGTGGACATTGTGGACAATGATACGGGCGCGTGTGTGATTTCATTGTTTTCATTGTTTTTATTTGCTGATTACTCTTAATTATTGTGGCATGCTCGGAATTATTTCCCCCAGTAACGCTTTGCACATAGAAAATACCCAGGTTAGGTTAGTCGATGTCAAATCGAAAATAACTTATTTCAAATTTATTAACGACACATTGACCGATAATCTTTGAACGGTTTTTTTCATTTTTTTAAAACTTTCTTTGGAATTGGATACCGCTCGAGGATAAACCTACAGGATTTGGACTGTCAACACGAGTTAATGGAAAGATCATTACAAATTCTATAATATTCGTATTTCGAAACTCCACCCCTTCGTCACATAACGTACCCCTACGACAGTCCATGTCAAAGGGAAAAATCTTCAACAAAAACGGTCAGCGTTGCACATAAATTCACTGAATTTGGACTGTCCATATCAAGCGAAATTTTTTTTAAATCGTAATAATCACCCGTTATAAGTTATTTTAAGTCAATTTGACTTTAATTGTATTTGTTTTTTTCATTTTCATATTGTTTTCGATGATCTTTAAATTGTTTAAATGCCCCTTCTTTAGAATGAAAAAGTCTTTTGAAACGTCGAACATTTAGAAAAAAATCTTATAACGTGATGTGATAGTTTCCGTAAAATATAGGATATTATTAAAAATAACCGACAGTGTTGGCGTCAGCGTTAGGCGCGCGACTCTGATTGGGGAAGTTTCGGGCTCAAATCCCGTCGATACCGTCAATAATGATTGAAGGTTTTTCCGAGGTTTTCCTCAGTCGTTATTGCGAATGCGCTTGAACAACCCTCGGACATCCATTCACAATTTTCTTACCTAGTACAATATACCTAAAGTCTATCCATCCTTGAGGTACAAAGTGACCATCGGCGGACGAGACCGGGATCGGTCGTTCCGTCTATTGTCTGCATTTTTCCCTTTCCACCTTTTTTGGCGCGACCGAACACGGGAGCGAACATGGGTTTGTTTCTACCTGCCTTCGCCCATTTCAAATCTATTGTGATGAAAATAATTTATTCAGCAAAATATTTTTTTTATAATTCAAATATTTCATAACGTGGTCAAATGGACTTGAGTTATGATGTGTTTTTTTCTAGTGTTACGATCAAACTTCTAATAATAAATTTTTAAATTAACATTATCAAAATGTAAGAATCATTATCCGTACTAGTCATGTTTCTATACTTAGAATTTTAAAAAACGAATTCAAGACGCAGCGCTAATATTCGAAGTTTCGCTAAATGTGCGAAACGAATAATGATAAGTTTTACCGAGGTATCCTCAGTCGTCTAGGAAATGTCTATACGGTACCGCTTGACAACCCTCGGACATCCATTCACAATTTTCTTACACTAGTACAATATAACCTAGTGCATTGCACCCTGGGCAGGCATCCTTCGACAAATTATTTGTATCATAAAACTGAATCATGAAAGTCTACAACAAAACACATAGGCCTATAAAAAAAAGTTATTTTTGAAAACATTTTCGTAGTTATCTGGATAAAACTATGAAATTGCTAGTAGTTTTTAGGCAAAACTACGAAAATAATAAAGTTATTAAAAAAACTTCACATATTCGTAGTTCTTTTACATAAGGGATCCTCAGTCTCCAAATACATTTTTTTAAATTCTGACACATTTCCGCTACCTACCTATACCTCGACAAAACCTATGCAGTGTCAGAAGCTCTTGCATATACAAACTAAGTTTGTCCTTCGCCTCATAAAATAGTCCATTTTTAGGATATATGACATAAATATCAAGTTAAAAATAGGCAGTAGTTAAAGATGGGGCTTGTTTGTTATTCTTTCCTTAACCTGTGGTTACACCAAGTTGACCAATTTGTGACCATTGGTCGTCAGTGCAACATAAACAGCCACAGCCTATATAGCACTCACCCAACCCTAATAACCTAGCTAATCACCTGGGCCCCCAGTCATGTACAATTTATCCCGGGATTTAATTCAGTATACGCGGAATAAGGACGGGTAAAGTCGGGGCAACTCGAACCAATTGACAATATTTACGTATTTTTTTCCCCGGGGGCAATGCGGGATAAGTCTTCATGAATTACATTTGGAGTTTTTCCGCGCTTATCCCACTTAATTCTGCGTACACACGAAATGTACATTAATAGGGGCCCTAAAGAGGGTTACACCGGATAAATAGTGTGTGCACCCTACAGCTGGCATACTGTACACATACAAGTTTTCCGTTCAGCAAAACATCATTACTTGTACTAAAATAATTAAATTATAACGTCAAAAACACGAAAGAAAATCGTACTTCGGTGTTGTGTGGTGTCTTACTCTTAGCAGCACCCCCCCCCCCGAAATTTATTCCTGCGTACACCATTGGTTTACTCTGGTGATGTTCCTCAGACATTAGAAAAATTAATTGGGTCATATATAATTGCCCGTGGAGTTCCATTCAAATAATCGCATACCCTGAAACAAATAGTTCTTCTTAAAAGGAGGCCATTCCTTAAGCTATCATGTGTAATTTAATTTTACTCAAACATATTATTTAACCAGATGTATATAAAAACAAATTCGGTACTTGATGAACAAGTACCACAAATACAATTAGAAAGCGTTATGCGGCTCGTCTACTGGCGCGATTGGTTTTACACGATTGGTTGCATGAGATTGAGACTCGCTCCGTCAATCTGCGACACCTGGTTTTGGTTTCTCGCCATTGCAAACAAAACATTTTACAATACAATGAGTTACAGTGCAAGGAGAGAATTACGTGCGACTAGCATGTCGCGTTGAGCTTGGTACTTCCAAATTCATCGGACTTGATTTACATTCCGGTTGGGTTTGGGGCTGGATTTGATTCACTCTCCAGCGCCGTCCGACAAATTTGTTTATAGTATACGCCGTAAACGCCAAATTCGAAAGCGAGGCTATATCTAGACAGCTATTACTTTACTTTGCATTCGTCTTAAAACAAGGGTGTGCAAACCAAAATGCGGACTGATAACATTTTGAAAGTTTGCTACAATATACTACAAGTGCAACCCTCATCCATAACACGAGTTCCATGTCTTTATTCCCTCTTTCCCCTTACAGTGCCTACAGCTCGTACAAGGCTTAAATTTAATTGGACGAGACGGCAATATTGACTGATTTTTCCCGAGGGTTTTCTCAGTCGTTAATGCGAAAATAATTGGATTTCTCTTAAAACAGCCCTCGGACATCGTTTTAAAATTGTCCTTACTCCAATATACCTAGTTAAGCTAGAACTTAGAAATACCCACGAGAAAAAAAATAAAAAAAATAAAAACAAATGTGAAACAGGTGAACAAAACAATATTCGAGAACAATACCAGTTTAAACTTCTTTGCACGACTGCATTTTCTTTCTAAAATATATTTAAAGTGCTACATCGTTCTGTGGGAAACCTGCCCGTGGTAATTTTCATGTCCTTTTCAGGGCATTTCCTAGGGAATGTGACCGAATGTCCATGAGCTGTTTCTACAGACTGAATCCTTAATGACTGGAGGAAATCTTGGAAAATCTTTTGTCAGAATTTCCAGTGGTGGGTAAGAAACCAAGGACCTCCCGAATTAGATTGTCACACGCTTAATGTGCACGAGCTTCTTTTATCGGTAGAGTAACGTACGTACCCTTTAGCAAACGTTATAACCAACACTCAAAACAGAACAAATGTAAGACCTCAATAAATTATGGCTTTACTGAGGTATTTACATCCATTATATTTATTATATTTATCATTTTGTTATTATTACTGTGACGAATATGCTTATTCGAACCGAAAATTTAATTTATACGAACTAAATCTTTAGTTTTAGAATGTTTCTAAATACATTTTCAATCACTATGCCACATAGCTATAAAAATGCTCCCAAAATCTATACTGCTTTCTATGTTAAAGAGAATGACCTGATATTTTCGAGATATTGAATTTAACCTATAACACGATACATTCTACTAAAGTTTTCCGATGATTAGTTTAACTGAAGGGATATTTCATACACACCTGTTTGACTCGAGTAACTATGTTGATGGTTTGATATCTGCAAACGACATTCGTATAATATAATTCAATCATCAATAATTATGCCATCTTTGGTCACCTGTATGGTAGACCGTTGGTGTAACCATGGTGCCGTACACATAACCACAACATGGTATACATCTTTCGGTTTCTCTGTTAACATCAGTGTAAAGTCCGTCTGTGAGTGAGTCACGTCTCACGATAACAACCGAATAGACATCTGATTTGCATGCTTTTACTTTTTGACATTTGCCCTTCAGCAAGGCTGAAAAAGAATGTTAAGTTGACCCTAGGCCCGGTGCTATAACCTCAATCAAAAGAGGTATATTTTTGATCCGGCACCATCGTTAAAAGAAATCCACATTGGTGCAATGTTTGCAAGCACATCATGGCATTATCTTGGTCATCTATTGGATTAAACTGAATCGAACTTGCGGGTAAATGAATTCCTGCAGTGTAAACTTGTGTGTCACCAGATAATGTAAGTTGAGAATACGTCAATGATGAGGCTGCATGGTAAACTTGTGTGTCACCAGATAATGTAAGTTGAGAATACGTCAATGATGAAGCACATCAGTCGGAGTAAGGTCACCTACAAACAATATTATCTTTCGTACAATTAATAGACTTGACTGGAATTTGTATTCGTTTATATTTTAGCCGAAAAATTCTGATGCATTACAAAATCATACTTTTTCGGAGGAATGCCAGCTGTAGGGTACCCATGTTTTGCCCGGAGTTATCAAACAATCTTCAGGTGCCCTTGGTAATTAGAGTTTTTGAGTAGTTAGAAAGGAGTGTCCAACTTCAAGATCGGTTAGTAGCAGTCTTGGGCCAATTCACTCAAAAAAGGAACCGAGATGTTCCTCAAACGAAACTTAGTTCTTTTCACGTTCATTTTAAAAAACTTATTTAGATACATTAAAAGAAATATGATAGCAGTTAAATTAAGAATTACTTTTATTCAGTAAATCGTAAAATAGAAAAAAACTGACAACAGGATGGCGCGTTTTTCGAAAACACGGGGGGGGGGGGTAAAATATTTTTATACTGTCGTGTACGATATCAGATACCAGAATTCGACGGGATTACGACGGCGAAAGGAACTTATAATAAAGGAACTTATAAAGGATCGTTAAATTCGTTCCAAGTTCCCACTAGTAACTTTACACGTTACAAGTTCCTGGTGTAAGCAAAGGAACGCGTTCCCATTAAAGTTCCTGAAAAGGGATGGACTCAATACTAGCATTCGCGTTTGACCTTGAAAACAGCATTTTGTTATACACTCCTTTTTGGTCGCCGTCCGCGGTGGCACTACGATTAGGGCGCTGGTCCGAAGCGTATATGGCTCTACGAGGACGTGAGTTCGAATTCCGCATAAGGTACGTTTTTTGTAATCGTCTTTCATCGTCATCATCACCACTCATCGTCTCGAATAGTCTAAGTGCATTAATAGAGATGTTAGCAACAAAAGTCAACAAAATCAAAATCCCGTTTGGTGATGCGGAGAGGGGGGGGGGGGGTAAGGGGTTGGTTAGTTTGCTCTTTTACTGGCGACCCTCCTCCTAACTCGAGTCTCGTGACCCGGCGAGACATATATGCTTCTTCTGGATGCTGCTGTATATGAATTACACTCTACATTCACTCTATGGCTTGATCTAATAAGACAGCCACAAACGTCAACTAGAGCGGGGAATTGCTTTGCTAGCTGCAACTTGCAACTTGACGTGTACTCAGGAGAAAGATTCTGATTGCAACTTCTATATATATATATACTGTAAGAACGTTCCATTTGTAAAATCCAATTTTCTCTTTGCGTTTCCTAGGTAACTCAACGAGTATCGTGTTTATTTTTAATGCCGTCAAGTTTTCAACCCAATTGATTTGTTATGTTATATGATATATTTTTTAAAATTTGATTTCCAACAATTAGGTTAGCTTACTTTACAAATGTTACTTGGTTGTTTTAGCAGAAAGTTTAAGATCGGAGGTCACTGACAAACGATTAAAAAGTGTATGTGTCACAATCACTGCTCCTATATTAGATGTTAAAATCAATTTTTAAATTAATTTAAACTGAGTAATTGCAGGAGATATTGTTAATGTTGGGTAGCAAGTGATGGGTGAGGAGTGTCAAAACTTATTCAAATACTCAGTGTAGCTCAACTAAAACAAAATAATTTTAAGTCAAGTGTTTTAGCCCCTCCTGGACCGAAAATCATTAAACAAAAGCATGTTTTATTTTCTTATAAAGAATATTTTCCTTGCCTATCGTAAGTATCAAGTAAAAAGACGAATAGTTGGAGAGATGGGATTTGGGGTAGTTTGGCAGTGGGGTATCGGGGCGGTTTAGGGATAGTGATGGAATATTCGGGAATCTTAAATGATTTTTACACACACAAACGATTACTATTCTTGCGCTATGACGAGAAATTGTTCAGGAATCTTCAACTCGCGAGTGTAAATAAATACTGACTTATTAATAATAATCATGGAACATTAGAGGAATCCGGCGTGATTTGATGTTCGGCGAGTTCCCATAGATCATGACATCGTAATACGTACAACTTGGCATACCTCAGACTTGATAATGAAGGACATCTGTACGCCCCTGGGCCTATCATATCATATTATCAATATTTATCATAGATCAACCAGAAAATGCGTATTTATTTGGATGTTTTTGACCATTTTGACAGATTCTTAATCCTAGAAAATTGAATTTATTTTTTGTATATATTCTATAGTAAATTAATGGAAAAGTGCTATGAAAGATTAATGTTTACACAATTATATAAAATCAAAAATAGATTCGACAAAAATTGCCTGAGAAATTTGAAAGCGCGTAAAATGAGCATCCCGGCCTCCTCTTAACTCTAAAACTTGAAATCTTTTCCTGCCTTCACCTCGACTAAGGTTCTAACAATACACGTAATTATACGAGTCAAAAGATGATTTCAGTGGTTAAAATATCAATCTTCACGTGGAATTCAACACATGGACAATCTAGTACTCTACCTGAATTAGATATACAATTTTACATATAATTTACAGCGCAAATGTTATATGAACAGAAAAAATACATTTGTTTGTCAATTTACTAATTTAAAAAGATGTCTCAACAGTTTAGTGTTGAAAATCAGGTTCGTCGATATTAAATGCAATAAATTAATATAAAACACACTTCTTGATAAACTTTTTCCTTTAACCAAGAATGATATGAAGTTATGAGTCATTATGGTTGATTGGATTTACATAAGTGCTTTGACTAAGGTATTGAAATCTTCAACCTTTACAAGTGATAAAGCTTTAGTATGTAATACCCGCCTCCTACAGCTGGTTGAAAAGTACCGTATGACCTGGGGTGGGTGGATTCTTTAGTACTAGAGTTGGCGCTAAATATGAGCATTACATAAAACACAGTTCTGGCTCGCTTCCTTGGCTTCTCTGAATACTAAAAGGGATTGCCAGAGGTTTCTATTCACTGTTCACATACACAACTGTTATGAGAAACATTAAATCTACTTAACACTTCATTTGTGAGTTTCTGTTGAACTTTACTATAAACTGTTGATCTGTGAAAACTACGTTCCCAACTCGAATTCATTAAAACTAAAATTCAAAACAAGTTGTTTCCGTGTGGTAAACGCATCTAGATCTATTACGTAGAATACGTAAATGAATATGAAACATATTATTATTATTTATTTTAGAAATTGTACAGATAATCGAACATTAAGGTGCACAACCTCATAGAAAGTTAGAAAAGGGCCATGAGGCCCCAGTCACAAAGTGTCTTACTTACTATGCTTAGTTATAACTCTTAAAACCACATTATAAAATACAATAGAAATAAATTAACAAATAATATAAAAGTAAATAGTAAAGGGTGAACAATATAGTAAAGGGTGAACAATGATAGTATGTTACAAATAGTATAAAATGAGATAGTGAAAGACTGAAAAATTGATAGTAAAGGGTGTACAATTATGGTGAATAATCATTTGATTACTTCCAGCATGTCAAAACTTGATTGAAGCGTTTTCATTAAGAAATTTTGAAATGGTTCCTAATATCAATATTAAAATGTCTGGAAGTCTTCACGTCAGCCGGTAGAGTGTTCCATAACGATGCAAAACGATAGTAGAATCCGTTTTGATATGATGAAGTTCGTGCACGAGGAGGATTTTGTAATGTCTGGATTAATTTCCATAAAGACAATTACACCTACGGGAGTGTTATTTCCCGACTAATTAAATTTAGGAATGACGAATTTCGCTATGTAATGTGTGAATATGCATTCCACTCACACGATAAAACTAATTTTCTATTGGGAACATGAAACATATTAATATGCTTAGAATTGAGGACGGTTCCAACTAAGTCACCGAATAAAATACTACAGTCCTACGAATCCGTTTGAAATATTAAACTTTGTTGAAATGCCTCGGCGATAGGCTGCAGTCATACCTAACTAGGTAGACCTATCGTCTTTAAGATTAACGTCAACAAACAAAAGCCTTTCCGGAATAGGAATCAGGTCCTGAATACATTGAAATCAGGGATAAATCAACAAGACTTATGCATGGTTATTTCAGCAGATCATTGTTTATCTGGACCAAAGAAACAATTATTATTGATCTCGTAAGAGGTTAAATTAATTTAACGTTTAATTTAGGGTGCAAGTTTTTCTAATTTTTTTAAAAAAATGCAAACGCACATATTATAAACTGATAAAGAATTATGTGAATCATATGATCTCTATGATGCTGATCAGCCGAATATGGGATACACTTCGGCCTAAGCATGGGTTGAACTGATTTCAAGAATTTATCGTTTTAGAATTTAAACTAAGTTTAAAAACTGTAGGTTCTAATATAACAAAATGGAGCATCTACTAAGAACTTGAAATATATTTTATTCAACTAACTACCAGTGCGTATACAGCGCCCCGGTGTAATTTCTTCTCCCTGAATGGATCGGACAAACTTCAAAATGGTCGGTGGTAATATCACCAGCCATAAGTTTGTTGATGTAGATATAAAAATAAATAAAGTATGCAGAAAATTTTTCCGTTGCAGTAACTGATCCATCCATTCAGATGTAAATGCAAACTACAATTAGGCTTATAATGTACCGTTCCTGATGTCTAAGATGTTAAGACGCCTGTCTGGAATGCGGGAGATCATGCTTCGATTCACCGTTGGTGGGCGGCTTTTTTAATTTCTGAATTGTAGTAAAAAAAAATAAACTCGTATTTAGAGTCTATACCGACTCAGCCCCATAACAGATTTTCAGTGGAAGACATTCAATTTAAAGCAGACCAAGCCAAATCTGTTGGCGCCGACACCATCAACGAGCGAATGTTTCGTTCCAAAAACAGATTTTTAATATATTGATTTGTAATATATATATTTCCTTTTGTATGATCATTGAAAGACAACGTAAAAAACGTATTTTAATCGTAGTTGGTGTTCAGTTCATATCGTGCACGAATTATTTGACGATGTAAAACAAAGTGGTGCTTATTGGAGACGAGCTTAACGCGCCGTAAAAACTCTTGATTGTTTTACAATTTTTTTCATCGAAATTTAAACACGAAGCCCTATTGTGTTTAAGCCATACACTTTAGCTAAAAAATTCAGTTATATACATGTTTAATCTAGACAGCTTTAATCTGAAGTGAAATAACATACACAAACTTAGCAGCTGATTCTCATAGGGGAAGAACGTCGATCGTAGTTCGAGTTCAGTTTATATCGTGCACGAATTACGTGACGATGTAAAACAAAGTGGTGCTTATTGGAGACGAGCTTATATTAACGCGTCATAAAAACCCTTGATTGTTTTACAATTTTTTTCATCGAAATTTAAACACGAAGTCCTATTGTGTTTAAGCCATACACTTTAGCTAAAAAATTCTGTTACATACATGTTTATTCTAGACAGCTTTTAAATTACACACACAAACTTGACAGCTGATTCTCATAGGAGAACGTTTTCCTGGAACACACAAACAGTTCGTCTGTAGTTAGACGTTTAACTAGGAAAACGCTAAAGTCGCGCCGCGTTGATGGATGAGCTTTTTTTAAGTTTTTAGTTTGCGTGGGGTATTTTTACTTTTGCAAGTGTTTTGCTTTGCTGCCAATGTATTGTAGGTGATTGTTGTCAAGTTTCTATTGTTACTTGGCAAATGTTATTATTTACCGTAAAAAACTTATATTTAAAGCTTTATTTCTATGGATTCTGGCTAACTTTTTCAACTTTTTCTTTCAAAAGGTACTACATCACCATAACCTCAATGTCCATGTATAATATGAACATTGTAGTCCCACCCGTTTGGTCATAATCTGCCCAAATGGCACGAAAATATCGCACTAAACCGTAAAAAACTTATATTTAAAGCTTAATTTCTATGGATTCTGGCTAATTTTTTCAATTTTTCTTTCAAAAGGTACTACATCACCATAACCTTAATGTCCATGTATAATATGAACGTTGTAGCCCCACCCGTTTGGTCAGAATCGACCCAAATGACACGAAAATATCGCACTAAAAATCGAAAAAAATCGTAAAAGTACGACATTCATGAGAAATATTTCTTCGATTGTACCCAAAAACAATACACCTCTAAATTAGAGATTTCGAAGATCCCCTCCAATTTTCATCAAGATCGCTTATGCCGTTTGCCCGGAATCCTGCTAACAAACAGACAAACATACAAAAAAAAAACATTGGAGCTAAATTTTTTTGGGGGTCAGTGAAATTGAAGTCTTCGCTTCGCTCATCCAATGAACAATCCTCTACCTTTAATGAACGTTTTTCTAAAATAGTCTCAATGTTCCGTTAAATATTGTTGCTATTCAGTCTTGAGATTTTTACTCTTTCGAGGGTGGATGTGTGTGCGCTGTGCTTTACTTCATTAGCGTTGTGTTTGTTTTGTATAGAGCTCTTATCATATTCTCCGTTCAACGGTCGGTCAGCTTTCTCGTTCAACATAATATTGAAGTGTGTTTTCGCGGCAATTTAGAGCGCCTTCAGCAGCGGTTTGTCACACCATGGTGATCCAACATTTATGTATCACCGTGGATATTATGTCCAACTATGCAAGAGATGCGCTTGCAGTCGCTCTCTAGAAGAAAGGCTGACGATTTTGTGATTTTACACAACTTTTAACAAATGGGGTGGATGTCGGGAGATTTTAGAATTAATATTTTTTAAGAAGCCTGTTCGTAAGTTTAGCAATACTACGTTATTTTACGCATCCAAGGCAAGATTGTATTACTTGCCGAGGGTGCAGACAAATTTTAACACCTTGATGTCTCTGGGGACTGGCCCAGAATGGGATATTCTTAATTACTTCTAGGAAAACAGTGTCGTTTGTTGTAAGCACCATGTGTTGTTATTGTGGTTGTGTTGCGTCTGTATTTACATGTTTCTTATGTAGCTAAATAATAAATGCTTTATTATTTCATTATATTGTCACGCATAGCTAATTAGGCCCTTTGGCGGAGGGTGGTGATCGCCAAAAGAGTTTTAAGTGGGGGCGTAGCGTAACTTTTTAGGCCTAAATAACTAGCACGGACCAGGGATCGTGGGTAGGTGGGTTCATGAGGGGGATGTAGACACAGTAATTAGACGTGATTCCACTTAGAGACCAGCACTGTAATTAGAGATAAACATAGTAACCCTCCTATTCTGGCCTAGGATCGAACCTATGAGTTCCGTTCTGGCAGACCGTGGGTTATACCTCTACTGACTCTATGACTAACTAATTGGTCTGCATGGCTACCGAATGCTTCTAGTCCCTGGTATGTGGTTTAGACTGGCCCCCTCCGGCACCCTGATGTCGGACCTGGGCGAAAGTCTTCTCACTTCACCTCTTCCGATGGCTAATCCTTGTTCTGGTTCTTCATCCGGTAATCCTCACTTAGAACTCTTCCAGGACATTTGTGGTTCACGTTGCGATTGTTGTTGCACTGTCCTGACCTCCTCCGTCAACGGTTGTCGCTCGTCTCTGTCTCCGTTCTCCACGAACGTCCGCACTCTTACGTTCAGTGCACTTAATCAAAGTCCGATTTACCTGCACTATTTAGTTGTGCAATCTTTAGTATTCAGCGTTTTGTCGGTCGATTCCCTTCCTGTATTGCGTCTAAATGAGCCTCACCGGAAAGTAACTAGACGTCTTGACCCTTAATGAACTCACGTCGGTATGTTCCCTGATTGGATTCCGAATGCAATGGACCTCGAGATAATTAGTATTAAGTCAACATGTACTCTACAGGACATGACAATATCCTATGTATTTCTGGTTATAAAACTGTTCTGGGAAAAATAAATTAATAGTAATATAACAGAAACCCAATGCGTAATAAGTGCACGAAAGATTAGTACAGCCCTTTATCAGGATCAGTGGTGCCATGAATACTTAATTTTTCAAAGTCATTCTTAGGGACGGTTGAAACAAACTTTAAGCTTCAGTTATGTTTAGCTATCTGCGGATCTCAAACTTAACCAACCGTTGAACAGATGTAAATGCAACGAATATCCACCCCTAAATTATTCCAAGGTGGGAAGGTCATTATAATAACAATCACTGGTACGGGAGTGCCCATAAAATATAGCGAAGCAAAAATTCAGAAGTTTATCCTCTAAACTAAAAATTAGATTTCGATTAGGCTTACTTCTCATGAATTTACAGAGTAACAGAAAAATAGAGGGTTTGCCATGAGCCGAAAAATCAAATGTTAATTTTCGAGCTAGGTCCATCGTCAAAAATCTCCCGGGCCATAAGAAATAACATTGCGACAAACTTTACGCTCCGTGACCTTGAAGGATTTTGGGCCAAAATATTCTTGAACATTATTGACGTAGGTCTACTAGACTACCTTTTCTGTAAATCGTAAACGTTTTGTTTTTTGTAATTAGTAATTTTTTTTTGCAAATTTCAGGATCAAAAAGCTTAAAAATTTTGTTTTTAATCTCAGGTAACAGATATACTTCTTAACTGGTAAATTTAGTGTAAATATTTGCACTAGATTATGTGGTAAACATTTTTTTTTTTTGGGGGGGGGAGGGTTCACCGTTGTAATCTTGTTGGTGATGGCGGTGCTAAGTATGTAGAAAGAGGGATACAAAAAGCTGAGCTTGGCCCAACTCAAATACGCGCACTCGTCAGGTGTTCATAATTTCTGCTGAACGGTTGGTATAATTTAACTACCAAATTTTGCATGAATGTAAATAAAGTACATTGATATTCGCAATTGGTTGCAAAAAATAAGCATTATAGATCAATTTGCCCAAAACGTGAAAAAAATGTTAAATCCAAAACATGGATTCCTATTCTGTAAATTCCCACCAAACCGTTTATCTTACTATAAAACTAAATTAACCTTTACGCGTCTACATTGATTTAAACGTAATCCAGTTTCGATTTGAGTTAAAAATGTCTGTACACTTGGAATAAATTCTCAAAGTCGACCAAACTGAAGTAAATTTCGGTAATTTCACTACAAATTTTCAATTCAAAATCAATTAATTAATTTAAGAATACGCGTACCGGATAACATAGATTTATTCTTTATTGGCGTTCGTGTGAAATTTGATAACGGTGTTATAAACCGTTTACCCGAAAAAAATAAAAATAGAAACCTGGGCGTATACTATAAACTCGTCTCCGCGCCAGCCTCAGCGTTTCCTCTTAGTCTCGTTGATGGTGGAGGGGCGGGATTTCCATGTCAACTTTAGGTGACGCTAGCCCCAATCCATGATCCGAAGGGTCGTCAAAATTATTCTGTATCATCCTTGTAGAAGAACAATTTTAAATACGCATGTCAATCGGGAGTCGTTTCCGGTTTTTATCGACGACGACGACGACGACGACGACGACGACGACGACGACGACGACGACGACGACGACGTGTGACAATTAGCACACAGCATGATCACGGACGGACGGACAGAAAAGTGATGCTTATATGGGAGCTTCGCCCCCAAAATGTTGTTTTGTGTGTGGTTTAGGGCTTGTGTTTATAGAAGGATCCTGCGCCCTTATGCTGTATGCATGTTATTTCAACGCCCATTCTACTATACTGTGTGGCGACTATGAAGGTGGACTACTTGCGCGACCTTGGGATAAGGCAAAGTTCAGTAACTGTTTTCGCCTTATTTGTGTTCTAGAAGGACATATTGATTCCGGGAGTCTCCCGTTACGAACAACTAACCAAATCATCTAGTTATAAACTTATATAGCATATATATTACGCAGCATATTTTTTTAATATTCCAAAATGTTTATCAAGAAATAAGCACTACTATTTATCTATTTTTCATAAGCTGTTTCAATACTTTGATACATTAATATTTTATAGACAAATCAATAAGAAGTTCTCTCAATAGCACACGAACATTAATTTTATCTAGAATTGCTCAACAATCGTTTTTCAGATTTATTATGGTAATCATTCTTCTAATAGTCAGGCGGCATACCTGGAGAATACTTCAATTTTAGTATAAATGCATGAAATTTGGCATGATGATCGGACATACCCTACTGATGTTTTAAGGAATTGGAGCTAATCGAAAATTTACCCAGGAACCCCTAAAATCAAAGATGGCGTCCAAACATGGCCAAATTTTTTTAAAATTATGGTCCTTTGTCATTCATTTTCACTTTACGCACGTACTTTTAAGTACTGAATATAAATTTGAGGTTCAAGTTAACTTTTTTAAATAAAAAAACCTCTCAAAATTAAAGATGGCGGCCAAAAAATGAGTTTGTCATTTATTAACGGATTTGATTGAATTTCGGTTTCTACACGTATATTGAGCTGCTGAGTTTCATTTTGAGGTAAAAAATACTTATTGTAAGATTTATAGGTCACATAACCTAGAAAAAGTTTGAAAATGGAAAAAACAACATTTTGTAATGTGATTATTTACTTATCACTGGTATCCAAACCTGATAAAAAACACACTAGTACGTATTTAACAAACAATAATTTAATAAAAAAAAACTGTTAAAGAATTTAGTGTTTTTTAAATACATACTAGTGTGTTTTTAAACCATTTTCCTATGCAGAAGTCTTGGGAAAAATTACATTAACTACATTACATTACATTACATTACATTACATTACATTACATTACATTACATTACATTACATTACATTACATTACATGCAAGTATATGGAAAGTAATCTAGAAATTTACAAAAGTCCATTGCTGGTCGGTTGGTTGCACGAAATGCAAGTTACCCTGTAATATGCGATCGTGCACGTTAAATATGTACAGCAAAATACCAAAAGAAATGCGGAATAACAGAATTGTACTAAACAATTGACACGCGAAATATTTGAAAAATTAAGAGCAAACTATTACATTTGTGTAAAGTATGTAGATCGACATGACCAGCAAGTTGAGAAGTGTTTGCTTTCTGCGTCCAATCAAAACCGGTAATATGGCCAGTATAAATAAATGAGTGGAAATTGTGTAGTTTTAAATTTGCTTGCATTTTATATTCATCGACACGTTATAGGAGACGTAAATCAGTGTAAATCTCAATGATGTCCAGACCTGCACTGCAAGGATATGGATCTCATCTCCTTTTAACCCTTCAATAGGAAATACGTGGTTTAAAGAAAGATGTGAAATATTCCAAGCTTCTCAATAAAACAGCCATACAATAAAATGCATAAAATTTATCCGTAAGTGCCATGTGATTTACCTCGATCTGTTCCGACCTACTAGCCGCTCAACTATAAACGTGAATATTTACATTCCCGAAGAAAGCTGTCGTTCAGTCTTTTCTTGGTGCATGTTTGCACATTTACTGCGCATTTATACGCTTAGTATATTAGTGCAGGATCTCTAAAGTAAAGGTGTGAATTTATACGTGTTGCATAAAAATATGGGTATTTGGAGTAGCGGTTTTGATGGGCTTATACTTGGAATACCTTGCATATGATGACAATTTTACACACACATCTTCGATTGCGTTACGTCGGCACGAAGTTGTGATCATGTTGGAAGTCAATATGTACCAATAATTTGATAGTGAAATTGAAGGCGAAACTCCCCTATAAGTCCCTTTGTCATGCGTGTCCGTCCGTACGTTTATTCATGTGTCACTTGTCATGGCCTCTGATTGACAATTGTTCATGGTTGATATTACCCGTTAACAACAATGACACAGAACGTTCCTGGTGACCCTTGAAGTCACAAGGACGAGGATAATCCCTCCAAAATGCAGCATCTTTAACAATCTGTTCATTAAGTAGCATTTTTGTTTCCTACTGTTGTCCCTCGTTCCTATGCTTTTGTAGTTAAGTTCAAGTTCTTATATCAAGTCTGCTGTTTGAAACGCTTGGTTTACTTTGAATTCTTATCTACATAAAAGCACTTAACTGGATGCCTAGTCATGCACGGTGTAGAGACTATGTTGACATTCTTCTGGTGCAGATACTGGCATAATGTTGTTGACGTGAATAATTGTTTCTTAGGAAAGATTCCTAGCGACTGCTGTTGATCGTAATTACGATATATGTTTAACCTTGGTTTTATAGAAGGCAACTATGATGCTGTTATGATTGTATTGTTATAGACAGATATTAAAAAAGTGCCTCCACCGGGGAATGAACCCGGGACCTCTGCTGTCTGGGCAGATGCTCTAACCAACTGTGCTATGAAGATAGAAATTAATCTGTTGTCTTCATAGCTTATTTGGCAACAGCATCTGCTCGGACAGCAGAGGTCCCGGCTTCAATTCCCAGCGGAGGCACTTTTGTAAATTTCTGTCAATAATACCACCTATGTATATGGTATGACGATAACAGGAACGTCAACGCAGTGAAAATATATTTTGCCCTGGTGAACTAAATGGATATAAAATCATTTTACAACACCCGTTATTGCAATTTAAACTACTCAAAAAATGTAATATTTTCAATTTTTTGAGGTTCAAAGAATTGTGATTAATCTTTCCCACACAAACTGCATGTGACGGCATTTATAGGGACAAGAGCATTGTTTGATTTTGGGTCAATAAACAACCAATAAACAATATTGCTCAGTTATAAATTCATTGACCGGGCCCCACCACCTTGTGTTAAAATTACCATGTCAGGTCATTGTTTTAGATATTAATGAAATGTACACAATATATTCTAGAAAGAAAGTTTGTTTAACAAATGCGCATGTACAAGTGTGATAATCATTAAAAAACTGTTCTTTGATTTATTCATTATTTCTATTGGTTGATTGTCAACTAGCTAACTATGACGATCTGGTGCATTGGGACTGTTGCTCGTTTTGACCTCCATTATTTGGTACAAATTCATCTTACTTTTATTAGAATTAAAGTATACACGTATTCAAAATGAACTACGGCTTTAGTAGAGTACAAAAACAAGTGATAACTGTCGCTAGTGTTGAGTAGTAACTGAACGTAAGTAACGAGTTACTTTTTATTACTCGAGTGGTAACTTAGTTACATTTAATTTTAAGTAAATTTAACTTAAGAAAGTTACTATTTTAATGTTACTTTTACTTCACGTTTCGTTACTTGTGAAATTTATCGTTTGTTTACACTATACATTTCGTTTTAACAATAACCGCGACAAATAGGTATTTCCTCCATAGAAAAACACCCAAAAATCTAATACGAAACCCTTCAATATCAAAACAAGTATTGAACATGGCAAAAAAAAAACTCCGGAAAATCAAACTCTTAAAAGAGTAGAACTTTGGGAATATATTTCAGAAAAAGTAACTTGACTTGAGCTAGATACAACGCTGGTGTTCGCTATTGGGAGTAATATCCTAGGATTATTTTTATCGCAACGAAATGCACCATTCACAGGTTTTACTGAGCATGACACATGAAGTGCCACCTCTATCAGTGTGTTGTTAATTAAATTGGCTTAATAGGCGCACGGAACAGAGTTGAGTAAGTTACTTGAAATTAGGATCTTAGCTAGAGTTAAGTTACTTGCTATAAAAAACTAACTCGTTGCAGTTAAGTTACTGAAATATGTAAAGTTGGTTCCGAACTTGCTCTTTCTTGGATTTTGATTTTCCCGAGTTGATTTTGTTTTTCCGAGTTCAAGACTTTTTGGGACTGAAGGAAATCTTTTTTTTTTTTTTAGATGGCAGGCCTCAGGAAATATCAATTTGGTCTTGAATCACATTGAATCATTATTGAGTAACGAGTTACTATAGCACACAATGCTGATACGGAATAGAATTGTGAAGGGATGTCCGAGGGCTGTTCAATAGGACTCAATCTAATGTGAATGCAAGGGGTTGAGTCCTCTTGATCAGCCCTCTGACATCCCTTCACAATTGTCTTAAGGTGTCACAGGCGTTAAGCATAATCTTGGAGATGAAACGGACATTGGTGAGAGGATTGCGGGAGAGACATGTTGGAGAAGGGCCCTCACAAGTTCCGCTCAAAAATATTTTTAATTTGTCCCTCCAATAGCGAGCCGTATATTTACGACGAGGCAGTGGGATCTGTTTGTACTGCAGAAAGGTTTGAGAGGACGCGAGATGCGCTCAGTCGCTCACACATTGCCCAAGGTCGCACTGAGATCAAATATCACCATTCACGAGCTGGCGTAAAATGACGTGTCGTCCGTCAAGTATAAAGAAGTGTTTACATTCTCACATTTTGTATTGAGTGTTACAAACCCATCACATAATGAGAGGAAAACCAAAATAATTCAATTAATGTTTAGTTTTTGTCTCTATGCAATGATCATTATTCTATGGAATGAGGGATTGCAAATAAAGAACATTACGCAACATTTGAAATAAGTATAATGTTATTATTATTCTGAATACAGGCTAGACCATCAACATAAAATTATTGTCAGTAAAATGTGACGCGACTTGGGTTCAAGTCCAGAACAATCTGGTCACAGGATACACACCACTCAACTGCTATAACCTAGACCAAGGCCGTCTAGATATATCGCTTCCCCGCCTAGACCCGGGTAAGATCCCCGGTCAGGACACAAGTTTTATAGCCTATTATTGCTATCACTGCATTATTATAATATGCTAGCATACGATACTACAATAATAATCAGTACTACAGTAATAATAATCAGGACAGGTTGTGACGGGATTCAGAACCCGAGACCTCCCGAATCAGTCAAGCCATTGAGCCAACACTTGTCAGTATATTACATACATTGGCGTAACTTGCCCTTATTTTTCGCGGAGCGAACATTGTTGTATCCTCCAAAGATCAATGGTCAGCACAACTAGTGAAAGGGATATGTAGGTACACTGGTACAGTGATAGTCAGTGGTATCATCCAAAAATAATTTATGGGTATACGCTCTTTCCTGGGTAACGAGCACGTTTGGGAACAATGGGGGGTCTGAGGGGGGTTGGCCCCCCAGTTGATACGGGTGCGAAGCGCACAGCCCCGGCAAAAATTTCGATTCTAAGTGTGATAGGAGTATTTTGACAATTTTGTTTTACAAAAACCTTAAAAAATATATGAAAAAATTGCAAAATAAGAAAAATGTATCAACATTTATATAATATCTAAGAAAATAATTAATTTCAAATAAAATTGTGCTCCCCCTCGCCCCCCTCTGACCAAATTCACCCTCCGTAGTTACGCCACTGATTATATGTAAGTAGTGTATAAAGACAAATAGTTTAGGCACTTCACAGTCACGCAGCACGCAGCACATCAGTCTTATACTGCTTTCATTACCGGTGTTATAACCTTATTTATTATGTGCATCGATGCTAGGACGACTCCAAGCCCAGAGTCACCGTTTACACATTCCTAAGAACTGATGGACTCGAATCCACATCAGAACTCTAAATAAATCTGCCTACAGCGGAAATCGAACCCTGGACCTTCTGCATTGGAAGCAGAGCCTCTAACCACACGACCAAAGAGTTCATACTTTTACGTATGTTAGAAACCAATACAGAAAAACTTGTGATGAATACAATTGAAAACAGTGTTTTTAACTACTAATTGGGTTTTAATATGATAGGCTATAATATAGTCGCGTTGATGGATGCTCACCGCTCTCTTTTAGTTTATCGAGAACGATTCTCTAATGTTTATCTTGAGTTTTGAGACTCTGAAATGCAGGGTTTATGATAGAGATAATGTCTCACTCTTACCCAACCAACCCAATGTGACAGATAGCGGGTGGACCCTATGTGTGAGTGAGTGTGTCACACGCGTTTTCTCGCTTGCGTCCAGTGTGTGCTGTTCACTTTCGCCGACAAAGACCAGACATTGCATGCGATTGTGTGTGTGGGGGGGGGGGGGGGGGGCGATGTGTTAGTGAAAAGTGAATCAAGGTCAAAGCAAAACATTTTAGTTTCAGAAGTGTTAGCAGTATTATTTTGTGTTGAAGTTCAACCCGTTCGGCCAAAATCGCTGGCCAATTGAAATTGTCGGATTGTCGATATGCTTACTATCATCCCTTTTTTACCAATATTTTCTCCCAGAAATTATTTTGGTACTCAAACAAATGAATGTGTGGCCATGTAAAACAGACCACCCCACTCAAGACACCAAAATTTGAGCCCAAGCATTCATTAAAAATCAAATTAGATATCAAATAATTGTATACTTTTTTTTACTGATACACACATGTAACAAATCAATCCTAAGTGATCATTTTACCTCCCCTTCCCCAAATCAGCTAGAGATTCAGTGGCCCTTGCACTAAAAAGGTATAATACGGTTTATAATATCGAACTATTGTGTGATATTATCACCTGAATAATTAATGGGATTGCTCAGTTTTAAGTTGCAACAGATTGTTTTATTTATTTGGAGAAAGGGCGCGTCAACCGTTAGGGCATAACTCATAACACATGATTTTGAAACTTTGTTTTGTTTTTGTAGTAGGTAGTATAGTAGTAGTGTTTTTCAGTGGCGTATCCAAGGGGGCGAGGGGGGGTTATGGGGTTGAAGCCCCCCCCATGCCCCCCCCCAAAAAAAACAAAAACGAGTGTAATCGATTGAAGAAAAATATAAGGAGGGAGCAACCTAACTATGATATTTACATAGGTAATTACAATTACTTACAAAGTCAGACTTTGCACAATAAGAAATTTTATGATTCGCATAGCACTTTAGGTTGTATTGACTCTACAACGTGTTAAGAGGCGTTGAAATGTCAAATACGAGAAAAAATTCGAAAAGGCCTCCGGCGGCTGGGCTTCGCACCAGTCCCCGTCCCTGTTTGGCATATTGACAACCCCCCCCCCCCCCCCCCCATTGGACATTTATGGATACACCACTAGTGTCTTTATTCATTAGCACTAGTTGCTATTTTCATAGTCAATACAAAATATGGTAGGCCTACATCAAGATACTATGGATGAAATGCAAGCTGACAAAATATTAATACAAGCTACAATAATTAATGTTCCAATACCCAACCACGCACACAAGTCACGACATTTTAAATACTTGTGAAATTTGCGTATTTAATTTTAAAAGGTGTAATATTTTTTTAGTATTCGAAAGCAAATGTTTATTTTCCAAAATTTTCCTTAGTAGGTATCATGTTTTTATAAAGTTTAAATAAGTTAATTTTATTGTTAATAGATTTTTCCTAATTTTATGCAGATATGACAATTGTGGACTAAGTAAGTTCCAGCTGAACTGCGGGAAGACAGCATTACGCAGATATAATATATTATTATTATATAAACACCTGTGTAACCGATTTGTTTCCATATTTTTACATTGTCTGTCTGTTTGTTCCAGATCGGTATATCTCTTTATTGTACTACTTTCTTTACTGCACACTAATGATTCTCGTTTTATAGTCAGAAGATTTCATCGTAGTAACTAGTAACCGTTTAAAAACTTTGCTTCGGAAATTATATGAACCTTTTCCGCCATCAGGTAACTCAGGTCATTCAACACCCAAAAATATAATTATCAAAAACATGTCAAAGCAAAGATACTAGCTAAGATAGAGCAAGTTTGAAAGACAAAATTATCATTTGAAGTTGATAAAGTAATCTTAATAAATTTCTAATGACGATGGCGTGGCAAATCTACAGAATGTGTCGTCGATCCGCTATTTATGTCATCCGTATGTTGGTTAGGTACTTGCATGGCACAATAAACAATATTCACAAATAACAATGATGCGTGATTGGATAACACGTAAAAAAAGTAAATACTTGTCAGGCATACATTGTCGGAGCCCAGCTTTACACACGATGCATGGCCTTGAGAATAATATCTTACTATTGCAAGAGAAATGCTTGCTGCTGGAGGGGGGTGGGGACAGCTGTGGACTAATTTATTGCGTTACCACGTCGTTCTTGAAAGGCACAAACAAAACCAAGATTGATATCTTTCATGTGTAATGAGGATATGCCCATGCGAATACAGTTTGTACAATGATCGGCTTTAGATTTTCTCACGTGAATATACCTCTAACGTTCTGATTTTTTTTGGGTGTAGTGCCCACAATGTTCACCATTTGTATTTGATTATATCGACACTTACTATCACACCCCAATAATAAAATATAACTACCAAATAGACTGAATTCATGACGCCGTCTCCAATGCTCATTTGGTAAGAGCATCCCCGACCGCCCGGACAGCGGGATACCGGCCGGGGTTCTATTCCCAGTGGAGACAATTTTAATGCAATATATTTAAGATATTTCGTATTGACAGTCGTGTAAATTAAACACAGAACGACTCCAAACTGGAACACTATTTTACTTTCCATTTTTAAATGGCCTTGCGCAATTGAGTCCGAGTACTTTGTGACGTGGATACTCCAGCTCGCGCAAAAAGAAAACGCGCGGATAGAACCAAATGATCCGGGTTCGACTCCAAAACGAGTAATTTCTAAATTTAATTATTGGTCTGTTATAATTTGACACGTATCATATACTAGGCTAACAAAGATTGCGTTCCGTTACATGCTATAAAGTAAATATGTTTTCACATCATGTGCGGGGCGTAATCCTAATATGAACTGATGACCATTGCAGGTCATACTATAATTTAGCATTTTCCATCGAATTATATCGTATGCACGATTATGATTATGCTGTGTACGTTCCTTATTGGGCTCAGCGTGAAAAATAAAATGGTTGATTCAAGCTTAACAGCTTACACAAATAACATAATGTCTTACTGTTGCCGTGTTCATAGCAAACAGTAAACATGTATTATGCATTGAGTGGTGTTCTGCATTAGCTGAACAGTTTTACTCTGTGGCCAATGAAATTGTTATTTCGAACATAAATAACCATCCTGTCACTCAAAAAGTCGTATCGCCAGAGTGCGCCACTTGCTGGGGCTGAAAAGGCCTAAAATAGCGGCAAAACATGCATTCGTAGTTCAGTAGTTAGCGGTAACTACTCACACGATTTTGGTAATTTTTTTTTATTTTGAAGATAAATGTTGAATTAGGACTTGTGTGATGTACATTCTCCATAAAAAGTTTTGTCATTTTTTTATAAAGCTCTAAAGTGAAGGTCAAATTTCAAAATATTGTCCAAGTTCGCAATTTTTTATAAGCCCATTTTATATACATTTCGAAATCGACATCACACAAGTTCTTGTAAATTTAATAGTGAAAAGATTAAAAAAAAAATTATGCCGATATGACAATTGTGGGCCGAGTTCCAACTGAAAGGCGGGACACTGCATCGCGCCGATATTATAGCTACTCCTGTGCAGCCTTAACTCCAATATACCTAGCTAGACACCTGCAGAGAGGCATGCATTCCAACATGCGCAGGCTTCACACAATATGTGCAAAGCATTACACTTGTCCTTGTTGGTAGTGCCGCTGCTGCAACATCTAGGCATCCATGTTGCTATCACAGAAACATCTGCGCATCCATGTTGTTAGTGAAGGAAAATGAATGAACATGAATTAACATGAAAGAAAGGCAAGGTGCTATCAGCTAAACATCTCAAGATGAAATGTCCAGTATTGTACTAGTTAACGAATAAAACACTTTAATGGTGACGTGGTACTTTTCTAATAGACTTTTATTGATTTATGTAACTTATTTACTTATTATTGTTTTTGGTTATCAATACCCATTTAAGGCAATTAATATAATTAGATAGGAAAGCAGGGCGTTGTGGCACATCCACCGCAGTGATGCTGTCCATCCCTAACACAAATAAACCAATACATAATATTAAATAAAAAATTCATCCGTATTAAACAAATGAGATGAGTGATAGATGTTGACTGATGACATAGTACAGTTAATTAAGATATGACTTATGAGTTATGAATGATAGTGTTGGTTAATAAAAGTAGCCAGTAACACAACCATTTTTCATAGCAGTGGTCGTCAACTCTAGAGTAAACCAGGTTATCATGCTGTTATCTGAAGTGATCTTTATTGGCCTCGTCGGAGGTGTAACTCGCGAGTGTTCAGTGGAAGGGAATTCTAAACTCTGACAGCCCTCAGGTAGAGTGACCTTCAGTAAGCTAGTGTTCAGTGGAAGGGAATTCTAAACTCTGACAGCCCTCAGGTAGAGTGACCTTCAGTAAGCTAGTGTTCAGGGGAAGGGAATTCTAAACTCTGACAGCCCTCAGGTAGAGTGACCTTCAGTAAGCTAGTGTTCGTGCAAAGGAGGGCGCATTAACTTCATTTCTTTAAATACTCTCAGGCTACTTAATTACTTACTTTGCTTATTTTCAACGTTGCTCTAAGTTACGTTATTAAGTAACTGCAACCTGAAGTTTCCCAGACCCATTACCGTACCCCGGGTCCTCAATTAAATAAACACTATAGCTGTTGTCAACACATCACGACTAGGCGAGCGTTGAAGAGTAAGGATCGCACCAGAGCGGAGTTGGGAATCAATTAAGAATTAGTGGTGAAAGCTAAACACAAAAAGTAGCTAAAATTAAATTGAAAGTCACATTAACATTGTGTTCATTTGTATTTATACAAAATAATTATATTTTCTTATGTTGTTTTTTTAGCAGGGCTAACTAGCCCAACAGCGAACGTGTTTAGGGCTAACTATCCCAACAGTGAACGTGTCTAACGAATCATGTAAAGTAAATACTAGAAACTCCACTTACTTGTTCTCCTCTGTTGTCTCCTCACGCTTGGAATCGCGCGCTCATCAAGCAGACCGCAAATTATTTCCTCTGTTTACTTGACTACGCTGGTTTGTTGGTTAGTAGAAATGCTTTCATGTTGTTTGTGGTTACCTCGATTACTTCGTTCCGACTGTTGTTTAAATAAAACACCGTGAATAATTTACATGGTGAAAACTCTTTTAATGAAGCACGTACGACTAATAGTTAGTTACTACGATTCGTATTCGTAAAGTAACAAACCTTTAACGACTTAATCCTGTTAGTGGTAGGGTAGGGCAGTAAGAATGTCGTCTGTCTCCATATAAATACTCACTGGCTGACTCATATGTTTTGTGTAACAAGCTCTTGTTTCGTTCGTTTTATTATTACAACGCTTATATTAGCTTCATGTGTTTGTCTGTCTGTCTGTCTGTCTGTCTGTCTGTCTGTCTGTCTGTCTGTCTGTCTGTCTGTCTGTCTGTCTGTCTGTCTGTCTGTCTGTCTGTCTGTCTGTCTGTCTGTCTGTCTGTCTGTCTGTCTGTCTGTCTGTCTGTCTGTCTGGACGGAATCGATATTTCACCCACTTCTCAATGTCCAATCGAGCAGAAATTTTTCACACATACGTATCTTGATGACATTTGATGATTAATTAACAGATTCACTAATTAATCAATTATTTCATCATAATTAATAATCAAAGTTTTATTTGGGAATCGATATTTCACCCACTTCCCAACGTCCGATCGAGCTGAAATTTTTCACACAGACGTATATTCTTGATGACAATACACGAATAAATTTATCACATTCACTAGTTCATCAATTAATTCATCATAATTAATTAATTAATCAAACAAAGCTTCATATGGGAAATTAGTCACAGCTAGTGAGGATGGGCCAACCAGATGCAGAAATTCAGACACGTCCAGTAAGCACATATTCGATTACAACATTCGTTAAGACTAAAAAGTATAAAATAACATTACATGAAAAAAAATATTGTTTTAAAACAACGCTTGTATTTAAATGTACTAAAAAGTAAAAAATAAATTTTCTCCGAACAAATTTTTGCCTTACTCGAAAAACAAAAGCGTTGGTCGATTTCCCTCTATAAACAACAAAATTCTGTAATCTATGTCAATACCGCAAGCGCCCAACGCTTTTATTTTCCGAATAAGGCAAAAATTTGTTGTGCGAAAATTTATTTTTTACTTTTTAGTACATTTAAATATAAGCGTTGTTTAAAAAATTTTTTTTTTTTCATGTAATATTATTGCAATGTGCTCAGTAAATGGCTCTTCTTGGTCTACTTCTAAACTTCCTACACTCAATCTCTCTTGTAATCTTTAAACATGATAGTTGATTTAATTGCCGTATTAAATTGTAATCAATTTTAGTAACTGTTTTCTTTAAATACTGACTCGCATTTCCTCTTTGAAATAATACATAGTAAATTTATATGTGCATTTCTGAATGTATTCAATTAAATACGAGACAGACGAAGTATATTTATATACATTATTGAATCCAGCAAATAGCAATCAAACCAAATGGGTAAGGCAATTCAAATAAATTTAATAGTTTAAACTTTTATATCGTGCACAGTGGTTGGATAACTGTGTCATGGTATTCCGCCATTGCCCCGATAGAGAAATGTATTTCGCTTAGGAGATTACATATAAAATCGTTGTAATGCCTGCAATATTCTAACCAATAAACACAAATTGTAAGTAATAGATAAATTCAGATACCTATGATCCTTAAGGCTATTCGACCGCTTTTTTCTATTTCCCCAAATATGCTGCCAAGTCAAAACATAATGAATGGCTTTGAAACCTAGCTCTTTTAGAAAATCAAAACAATTTTTTTCAAATTTTTCTGATCGGGCACACGGCAAATATCGCCTCTTCGAACTAATTTCAACAATTCCCCCAAGCACACCATTCAACGTAGTTAGTTGTGTTTTTGTGACATTAATTTTTAACTGGTTTTCTAAAAGCTGACTTAGAGAAAAAATAATTTTTTTAGCAATTGTTTTTCCTGCGAATTTTCTCGTTTGCCGGTACATATCGGTACAAAATACCGTCAAACAAAACAATTCGTAGGAAAGACAATTGTAAAAAACAAAACTCCCAGTCAGCCTTTAGGAAACCAGTTGAAATTTAAATGTAAGAAAAAAACAACTACCTACGTTGGATGGTGTGCTTGGGCGAATTGAAGTTTGAAACTATTTTGAAGAGGCGATATTTGCCGTGTGCCCCATTAGAAAATTTTGGAAAAAAAAATAGTTTTGATTTTCTAATAGAGCCAGGTTTCAACGACATTCACTTTATTTTTACTTGGGAGCATTTTTGGGAAAATAGAAACACGCAGTCGAATAGCCTTTAAGGGGGGCATGGCCTATGTCGCGCATGTTAAATATCCTAAACTCCGGTACCATTTACTCCCTGGCATTTAGTCTTAGAGACCAATTTTTTCCCTTCTAGATTAGCCTATTACCTAGAAACTGTGTGTGAGGATTTTTGAATTTTGAAAATCTGTGGTTACCAGATTTTTCTAAAATTATCAAAAATATCCCAGAAAATTGACATTTTTCAAAACAAATTTATGGGTTAAAATTGGATGATGATATTTTTCAAAATTCCCCACACACAGTTTCTTTAAAACACAATAAAGAATAAGTCCTGAAAATTTCAAGGCTCTAGCTTCAAAACTGCCTAACTTATATGTACCGTAGTTTAAGAAAGTATAGTTTTGAGTAAACTGGTGTTAAAGATAATATGTAAGGTGCATTTTATGTGCAGTAATTACATTTCCGGTACCATTTTTTCGGAGGGTATTCAACTTAGAGGTTTGATTTTTTTTTATTTGGCACATTGGAGTTTTTGCAAACAATTGTATTTTTTTTTTAATCTCGATTTTTATATGCATTTTGTTTAGTCATTAATCTACGATGGTTGTCATAGCAACATAAATTAATTAAATTTTGGCCAAAAAAAAAATATATATATTCTATTTTTTTTAAATCTAATTGTGATTAACAATATAACATATTCAACCCAAAAAATCAACTTTTACAATTACTTTCATTCCTGCTTCCCTTAAGTAAACCGAATCGAAAGCTGACTCTGAGGGATAAAGGATCCGACCGGCTATTACGATTCGACCAGGCTGAGATGGATTTTAATTTTTTGCATTGATTTCCATATAATCTCCAGATGACTAAAATAAGTGTAACATACAAGGTAATGATTATATTTCTAAGCACGGTTCTCTGTTGCAAATGTGCACGTTCGGTTAAATTCGGCTAGATATTGGAAAACCAGCTCGCTGATTCTTTCTCGTCACAGGTTGAATTAATTCACAAGAGCCGTCGAGTGAGAAAGCTGGGATTTACATACTCACTTTTACCAATATACAGGTTGAAAATTAATAAAGCGCCACCTGCGACACTGATCCGGCCCGTTGGGGTAAACATGACGTGAGCTTCCATGCAGCTTGACGTTGACGTGCAGCCTAGATTAAGAAAATAACTCGTGGATAAAGCGAAATGATATATTTGATATTGCACGAACGTCGTCATTGCAACAGTCGATGTAAGGTTTAGAGCACGTTTGGTTGCATTGTTGGAGTTTTTTTTGCGCTCGTTGTTATCGTCTACGACTATAACACATACACAGCTAAGGTTCGAAATTTTCTGGAAAAATTGAAGTCGAGGAATATCGGATATTTTCCCGTTTTTTTTTTCTCGGAAAATTGGAAAAATTTAAACTTCTGTACTTTTCATGAAGTTTATTAGTTCAGTTTAGATTATTGTCATCTTTATGGTAAATTATAAATAAATATTTATTGCTTAAAATTGTCAACCTACTACTAACAATAGTAACTCATTATAACAATTTAAGGTAAATTGGAATGTGTATTTACGTGTGTTTACGTACGTGTGTTTCTGTTTTACTATGGATGTTTATAAATGATAGCCTACTATAAGAGCAAGGCAGCAATACTCCATAGCATTTTCCAAAATCACTTGCAATTGCTATTTATATAGGCCATAGCTTTAGTCCCTCCCACGGCATGCGGCATGCCCTACATACTTCACTATATGGACATGGAACAATCTTTGAAATGAGAATTTCAATCATAATTTTAGCCTAACCTAACAAGAACAACGAAAGGAATTTTCCTTTAATTTTTCTATTTAAATAATGTTTTAAAAACTGGGATATATGTAATTGGGCTACCTTATTGATGAAAATAAACATTACTATACATTCATATCAATTTATTTATCACTACGCACCTTAAAACCAATTTTTCCAATTTTTCCAACGTGCCCGACAAAAAACGAAAAAAACACGTTTCCCCACAAATTTCCGGAAAATTTGGAACCTTTTAAATCCTTTTGCCTTATAGCCCGTCTATATTACCTCAGTTTTCCGCGAACTGAGTTTATAGTGTACGGTCGGCATCAGCGATAGGTAAAGAAATCGATTGTATCAATCAATTTTCGATATCGGCAAATATTTCGATTATGTATACTAACTTTTAAGCAAATTTCTGTTCGCTCGGCCGACTGACACCACATGTTGTTTGAAATGTTGGACAGTTGTCACGGAAGCGCACTGGCACCACTGTATATGGCTGTTCATATGCTTTATTGACAACGTTGTAAAGTTTCATATTCGTCGGGTACTTCCTGGCCGAGCCATATATATTAAACACGTATATAGTAGGCTAGATCCGCAGTCATTAATCCACTTCCGTGACAATTTGAAACTATCTTGAATATGGCAGTTTGCACGTTAAAGTAAATTGGAGCGATTTGTAGCCCAAACATTTTTCAAGCTGGCCGTCAGGTTGTTTCTGTTTGTACGTTCCCATGCTGCAAAAGCTAAAACCATATCAAACAATCCAGTAAAATAATTCATTTCATTTAAAAAAGCATAATTAAAAACGCCAAATCGCCATATTAAATATGTCAGATTGACTCTTTAATTTGCCACGCTCGCGTCTGTGCGGACGTACTGGAGACTAGGGATCTAGCCTACTATAGGTGTTTAATATCTATGGGCCGCGCTTATAGCTATGTGCCAACTGTAAAATGTGTTGTATTCTCTCTTAAAATATTACCGAAATATGATTATATGATGATAATAGTTTGTTGCATTAATATATTATTATATTGCTCACATGAATTAATTTGTGTACATTATGTATATTCAAAATTCCTACATATAAAAACTACAAATTTGCTACTAATAACAACACCACATCAAAGACCACATTAAGAATCTTTTGGCAAGGAAAAGGTTTTTGAATTAATCTACAGAAGCACAATTAATTCTCAATTAATAGAAAAGTATTTTTTAAGTATGCACATGCCTTAAATTAACTAGGAAAACGCCAAAGTCGTTGTTAGACGCGTGAGCGAGCTATGTGTTGAATATCCGGTTACATTTGCATTTTGAGTTCATTGATATATAAAGTATAAATTATAGGGTTTTGAGTTTAGTTGGTATATGGGCGCGTCAACTGTAAGACCATAATGCACAAGGCTAGCCAGTAATAGGCTAGGGAGGAAAGACCTATGTTGGAGCTAGAGGAAAGGGAATGTTACCGGGTACTCAACACACGGCTCGCTTACTCGTCCAACAACGACTTAGGCGCTTTTCTAGTCTAGTTGGCTAAGGCGCCTTTATATCCGAAATGTGTAAGACTCAGGGTTTAAACCCCGGTCGGGATTGATTTTGTAATTTCTGGATTGTATTAAACAAATAATAGAATGTTTTAAAATGCATACAATACGATGGAAAACCTATCGCCAGTACGAAATAGGTGTAAAGATTTCAAGGTTTACTCCATGTCTCAGCGGAATTTTGAAGAACCTTGAGCGTGCAAGATTCGCACACCTTGGTCAATGCAATGCAGCATTCACCGCTTGACATTCAAAACATGATTCGATAAAAATTATTTCTTCAAGAACAAAAGAAATTGTCGTTTAAATTAATGTAACACATTTCAGCCTATTTTCAATTAATTATTTCTTTTAACAGTTCTCACTAAATTGGTCGCGGATGTCGTATAGACACACGGCACATACATAATCACAAGGAGTCCTGTACAAGTTCCGTACAACCACTACGTATACCTATATATTTTTTAGGTAATACAAACTGATACAAAGGAGAAAAATAAACACAACTAAGTACATACACGTAGACAAAACAATGAATTGTTATTATAATTAAGCACATGTTGAAATAATGATATTACAAAACCACAATCAATTGGTATTTTTATGTATTTTTAGAACCATCACCAGTAACTGGTGATATCGTTGTTGTTCTCCGCAAGCGGTTAAGGGAGACAATGCAATGATTGTTTCTATCTGGGACATTTTAGCGATCCGCATCAACCCATTTGCCAACGGCACGTGGTGTTCCCAAGTGGTCACCCATTCAAGTACTGACCATACTCGATGTAGTAATTATCTTCGGTGATCAATCGACAACTGGTATCCAACATGGCAAGGCCGTTGAACAATCTTATATACAAATAATATAGCTAAACATTTAGACATTAGTTGACTTGAATCTATACGTTCACTGCAGAAAAATACAATAGCACCTTTTTATCACAACTGTTATTGGAACTAACAAATGGAACTAACGACGGTCTTGATTATAAAATGCTCTCGAAGCACTTGTCTCCTTGTTCTTGGAAAGACGCAATTGAACAAATGTAGGTTGATTGGTGTAATAAATTCTGGTGGTGAGTTAACCATGGCATCTGCACGGTTGCAATAATTAAAGGTAAGTGGTTCTCTCCATGGATATGAGTGAACAGTTAATGAAGCAAATTTGAGCTCGGTATGCAGTGCATAAAGGTTTGAAAAGGTATTCTCTGACTCAAGCTAGGTTCCCGATATGGACTTTGGAGCGCATCTGGGTTCTCCGTCTCCGTGTTGTAGCATAGGGAGCAGTGGCGTCGCTATACGGGGGTGCCCGGGGGCACATGCCCCCCCCCCCAAAGAGCTTGCCCCCTGACTTCCCCCTGTCGAATGCCAGCCGTCAAATGCAACTTTAGAAATTTGAAAAATCACTCTCTAAATCTTTAGTGGATCAATTTGCCATAATAACAGACGAATAATACAGCTTGTTTAAAAATCCCCGATCTATCATTACCCAGACTGCATTTTGTGGTGGATTCTGTATAACAATAGGTTTTGCCCAGTGAAGTTCCCATGTTTCGGTCTACTGGCTCCAAAGGCGGGGGGGGGGGGGGGGGGGGGAGACAGTAAATCTTTAGTTATACATATCTTGGCTTCTCAATTTATTAACTTGCCCCTGCTCTGCCCCACATTGATTTTTTTTGTGGCACCGCTACTGATAGGGAGTTTGAGCCCCCTTAATGGTAACTCGGAGCCTCCATGATTTCCTCCGCTCCCTACGTCCAAGTCGGGAACCTGGCAACACGCCGGGACAAATATCGAGTGGCATGCATTCAGCATTACCACTATGACTGCGGTGATAAATGCCCACGCTGGCTATGTTTGGGAACTTTAATATAGGGAAAAGCACATAACTCTAAACATATGTGGAAATACATTCATTCCAAACGAGGTAGTGCACCTGTTTCAATGTTTTTTAAACTTTAACGGAGTAAAGGATGGTAAAGGTGATAATTCTTCTGAAATCGGCAAAATATTTAGCTGAAAGTTCAACGGTAATTATTCATTTACCATTACAATAAACAAAAAACATCACTTCAACATTACTTCATGTCGTACAAATGCTGAAATACCATTCACTTGTATCTGTCTCGTCTCGTCGGCTGAAGTGTTTCTAGCTTCCGTGCAGTCAAGATATTACACCCATGTTCAGCCAGTGCGCCTGAAAAGGTTCCTTACCTTGTTCTGCACGTAGGCCCACGTGCTAGACTCCTTGAGCCCCGTCTTAGGCCTATCAATTGAACGTTTCTCTAAACTCGGGAACTATTCATTAACGGCAAATGTGGTTAATGTTTTTTAAACACATCTGAAATTGACAGCTAATTCCGTCTTATAGGCTTCTTAAAAAACAAAAAAAATTTAATACTGTCATTAAATATTTCATCGTTTTTAATCACATATAAGCTTCATAACAAATAGCTGCACAAAATATTAATATTCTTGAAATTAATTAAGCAAGCTATAAATTTTGCTCCGTTGTTGCGCAGTGGCTTATAGCTTGCTAAAAAAAATTAGGGGTGACAAATTTTAAAGAATAAAATTATGAATTTTATCTTTACGATGTGACAAAATTATGAATTACATAATAAGGATGTGACTGTGAGATGATAAAATGATTATGAAGGTGACAGGTTACATTTTTTGGGGGATATTTACAAGGTTCACAAAACTCATCAATATTGTTGTATTTTGTTATTTTAAATATGAAATATGACATAAACATTGCGTCTATCAGTTTGTTAGCTGAGCTCGAGAGAACTAGATTTTTACGCAAAACGCAGAGGTTTAGTCTGGCTCACTTGGAAGCCGGGTTGTGGTTTGCACCAAAATGTTGGGTGAGAATGTAAGAAAGGCGTTATCAGAGCACATTTTCCCAAAATTGCTCACTTTTGTTATTAACAGACCCCGAATATACCACAAAACAGTTAATTGGTAGTAATTTCCCAAGCTTGATGAATAGGACGAGACAATTATTTGAAATGTTAAAATGTGCTCTGATTACGACATGCGCCCATCCTTTCTAATAACCTTTTAAAAAAATTCAAAATATTTGAAGGTCGAAAAGTGGTCTAGAATATTTATGAAATAAGCTGGATTTACCAATCAAGCGAGTTTATCAAACATTGAAGAAACGTTGGCTCGAGTTGGAACAATCGTCTTAACCCCTCAATGTTATCTGAAATGATGGTTTTCTCGAAATTATAATTAGTTCACCGGTGCACCTCGTATGTTTAGCGGTAAAGAGTTACATAATATATTGGGAATTATATAAAAGAGCTCACGCTGATAAGCAGCTGTCCTGGCAATAGAGGGAACTAGAGTAACTGAAATAAATAAATAAATAAATAAAAACTTATAAAAACTCCATGGTTCTCGGAACACTCCTGTAGCGTATTCCAGTCCCGTGAATGGAGATCTGTAGACAAGATTATTGGAACATTTATTTATGTACACAGCATCTGTTTGTTTATAATATGACTCTAGAGATAAAAAATATCGAAAATGTCAAGATCGTCTCCAAACAAACACAGACAATACCATGGCTATTGACTTTTACTCACAATAACACATGTTGATACAAAAAACTATTTTCTATTTTTTGTTTATTTTATTTATTTATTTAACGTCTATCCTATTCAGTTAAAAAACTGATTTACAAAATAGGACAAATAAATAAATCTAATTACATAGATGCAGACACAACAATGAACTATTTGAAAAAATAATATTACAACTACTATGCATTAAAACACCACAATTTTGGTATCTTTTTAAAAGGAATGGAATGTGCTCTGGATTCGCTTATGCAAAAGTGTCAGTTTATGTTATTTTAGCTGTCTATTTCACTTTACTTTTTTCCAACATGGTTCCTGTGTTATGAACGATAAGTTTGCATGAAATTGAATTTATTTTCTTCATCCCACGCATGTTCTTCCACATTCGATGACGTGAGATAACAACCACCTGAGACTTTCCGATATTTTTCATGGGCTCGTTAAAGTTCTCTAACATGCATATAAGACGACCGGTTCCCCCAAATATACATGGATAAAAAAAGAAAAGGAATCTAAAAGAGGCCGCACTTGCATAAGCCAATCTATAGTACACGTTTCGCAGACAGACAGAAAAGGCCTACCTGTCGTTTAATATCGTCATCTAATCCCGACTTCTAGCTAATACTTTTGTTCGAACAATTCCTGGATAGTTTTCATGCAATAGGGAGAGCATATGTTAGCGCAGTTCTTCAGGAACAACTTTACTCTACTACCCCGTAACACGAAGTTCTCATCAATGCACAGTTTATTCCTCCGGCTAAAGTAGATTTGTGATACCAAAAATGCAACTTGAGAGGAATTATTTACCTATATTAGGTACATTTTTGAAAAGTTTGAGGTATTTGATCATATTCAAGTGTATTAGGCATTTTGGGGTAAATGTTTGTTAAATATTTACTTCTACCCACGTTTTCCTGATTAGTAGATATATTAACAAACATATTATTTTGTTCTTACTTTTGTATTGCCATTAATAAGTAACTGGGAAATAAATACTATTTACACAGATTTAAATAAGTTTTGTTTTAATTTATTGAATTCAATCTTAAATGTGATGTAATCGCATTTGCTCCCGACCCGTAACAGTAATACAAAATGTAATGGTCAATTTACGAGGTCTAGGGAATATTTGAGAACATTTGAGACTTTTACGGGAATATCTGTGCGCATATTCAGTGTATTTTAGGAGAATATTATACATCCAACGAAATACAAAAATTTGTAAAAAAAAAAAAAAAACGGCAGCCAAGCTCTCCTTCAAAAGTCTTCGGCTGTGAATGCTGTGAGATATAGAAGTTGAACCAAGCTTTTTATTCTTTCTCCCTAGTTTCGCTTTGAAAATAAGTAAGATCATTTCGCCTGTTGACGAGCGCCAAGCCAACGATTTTTGTGGTAAAAAAGTAAAATATTTAAACTCGAAATCATAAAAAAAATTCTTGGCCATGAACCAAATTCAATGGCCAAGCCATTTTTTTATTATTTCGAGTTTAAAAATTTTACTTTTTTTACCACAAAAATCGTTGGCTTGGCGCTCGTCAACAGGCGAAATGATCTTACTTATTTTCAAAGCGACTAGGGAGAAAGAATAAAAAGCTTGGCTCAACTTCTATATCTCACAGCATTCACAGCCGAAGACTTTGGAAGGAGAGCGTGGCTGCCGTTTTTTTTTTTTTTTTTTACAAATTTTGGTATTTGGTTGGATATTACATCTTTTGTTGTTCGTTCGCTATGATGAATGATTAAATTTGTTAAGTTCAAAGTTGTTTTTTTACATTTTTGGGCCCACGGTCTCCCCAAAGATACCCCTTAAATAAATTAATTTTTATTTAGAGTCTACCCACTCAGTTATATAACTGATTTTCAGTGGGGGACTTTAAATCAAAGCGACCAAGCCAACCCTGCAGGCCCCGACGCAATCGACGAGTGAGCGATAACCAACCAAAGATCGATATTTTTAATAGGAAATATACCAATCAGTGGTATGGACAGTGCGAACACCCGCGGATCAACGCCAGAATCAACAAGGCCGATTCAGAACAACTCTGAAATTTATTGTGCTTCGTTGCTAGGACGGCTCCAAAGTCACCGTTTACAAACTCCTAAGACAAGAACTGATGGACTTAAGTCCAAAACAGAAGTTAAAAAAAATTCTGACTTTAGCGGGAATCGAACCCTGGCCCTTCTGCATTGGAAGCAGATACGCTTACAACAAGACCAACACACTAGCATAAGCACTAGATATTTATAATGGCTAAGAGCATGGTTAATTTCAAGCTTGTACAAATTACTACGCCTGAGTAATTACGCGTTTTGATTTTGCTAGGACGGCTCCAAAGTCACCGTTTACAAACTCCTAAGACAAGAACTGATAGACTTAAGTCCAAATCAGAAGTTAAAAAACTTGGTTAAGATGGTTAAGAGCACGTTTAATTTCAAGCTTGTACAAATTACTCTACGCCTGAATAATTACGCGCGTTTATTTTGATGTTTGATCTTGATTTTCCCCGGTGCCAATTGCCCGGTTTTTGTTATATGAGGTACAACTGAGTGTGGCCCAAGTTTCAAAGTTCTAAGATGAACCGTTTTCTCAGTAAAGCGTATTATTCATAAGAGTACGGAATTACCTACTTTTGATAATTTTGATTTTCTCCGGTACCCGTTACCCAATTTTGCTTTCCATATTCAAAAGTGATAAAGAATGAGAGATATCAAAATGTATTCCACGTTTGAAACATCTCAGTTGTAGCGTTTTCTTTAAATGATTCATTTCTTAAAGTTCAGATATGTTTTTTGTAATTTTTGGGCCCATGGTCATCCCCAAATTTAGCCCCTTGTGTTTTGGACGCAAGATATTTATAATGGTTAATAGCATGTTTAATTTCAAGTTTGTACAAATTACCACGCCTTGGTAATTACGCGTTTTGATTATCATCCAAATTTTGATTTTCTCCGGTCCCTGTTACCCGATTTTGGTTTTGAAAGCAAATGTCACTGCGTCTTAAGTACATCTAAGTGTGGTCCAAGTTTCATAGTTCTAAGATTTACCGTTTTCTCTGTGGGCTCAATTAATCTCCGCAGAGAACTCCTAGCCAGCCAGCCAGCCAGCCACCCACCCAACCACCCACCCACCCACCCACCCAACCACCAGCCAGCCGAAAGGAATTTGACGATGTTGAGAGCCTTTTTTAACACAGAACGAGTTGTCGGATCGGGTTGATTTTTTTTTTTGTATGTCATGGACCACATACCAGGTCATATACCGAGTTTCAAGATTGTAACTCTTTCGGGGCGGCGTGTGCAGATAGCTGAAAACCCCCAACTCTAGTAGCTAGGGCTGGAGTTCGTGTCGCCTAAGCATCGCATCGCTTGTCTGCCGGGCGACGATCGTCGCCCTAGATATCCGGTCCCCAATTATCAAACTATAAACTCAACGGCCGAATTATGCTGGTATAGCCTAATCATAAGTAATAATCAGATTTACAATTAAATCCCCCGGATCATTTGCAGACTAAAGTTTATTAGTTTACATTTATCAGGGTATTTGAGGAACTTTATTGTAGGAGGAATACGAAACTGAACCAATTTATCAACCTATATAAGTTTGATGCAGATTCGGGCCTCGGTGCAGATGAAAGCACCAACAATGCTCCCGATCATTTCTAAACTTAAATCGACTTAGGCAAGTTCGATGAAGATATGTCAATGAGTCACACTTCACGAGAGAGAAAACAACTTTTAGACTTGATAAGTTATAGTTGGTGGGTGTAAATAAACTATACATTTTCATGCAGGCTCGGTTTACTTTCACCGCGTTAAAAATACGCATCGAATTACCGACACTGATGAAATAACAATTACTCTACCTATCATCAATTCATATGTGTGTGTGGGGGGGGGGGGGGCCAAGTGCCAATCCTTGACCCCCCCCCCCCCCAGATTTAATAGAAAATTATAAATTTCCACCAGGCTAAATATGTTTCATTTTTATTTATTTATAACTTATTTTATCAACCCAAAACCAATTTTAACAATACAAAATCTGAATAAGGTGCTGAAATTGAAAAGAAACTACCTGCGGGGCTATTTTGGGGTATTCTATTCGTTCATGGACCCTCCTTACACCAGGATAAATGTATTTGAATTTAAGTTTTTCATAGTCTATTTTAACAACACATCTGGTTATAAAGTATTAAAAAAATTTTTTTAAACGCCCGCGGGGCTCATTGGGGGGGGGGAGGGGGCTGTCACCCCTGAGACCCCATTTCTCTAAAATAATAAGTGTTGTTTCATTCTGCCCCCCCCCCCCCCACCCCCCTTGGAAAAAATTATAACAATCTTGGCGGCGCCCATGTATGTACCTTGTACGATGTATGCGCCAGCATTTCCGTCATATCTCTAGCGTTGAATGGTAATGATAAAATCGCAAAATATGACTGTGGACTCAAATGCGGTAGGACATGATTAACAAAAATAAATGCAGTAGCACACAATATAATAGTTCGATGAATTGTAGTTGTCATTCTCTTTCAGTGAGGTGAGACAGTTAAAATATTACCGGGAAACTGTTCACGTGTTTAATTTGTCCAAGTGAGGGTAGTCATCCATGATGGCTTAACTGTTTATATACTAGTCCAACTCCCGAGCGAACAAGCATTGTTGTACTTGTACGTGTCTTTTTCCTTCATCCCCATCATCAATTATTACCCATTGTCTCGTATAGCAGAACAACACAATGAGAGAACTTACTCCAACTGAAATACGAATTAAACTTTCATGAGATTAATGTTAATGGAAAATTTGAGACCGGTAACACATTTGCGGTCCAAACGTGCGGCTCACCGCATATCCCCTACTTGAATTTTGACCGCAATACCATTAAGTCCGGTTTATAAAAATATTAAGTCAAAATACAATATAACAATGAGCAACGTACTTAAAACACACGTACAAATTTCAGAATTAGGCCTGTATTGTAAAATGGAATTATTACATTTAAGTTCCATATCATTCTGTCCCCATTTTTAAATGGATTAAACAAATTGAAACTGAAATAATTCACGGAGTATGTTTTGTTAAAACTATTGTGATGAATCCACTAGATATTAACACGTCACATGCAGTAAACCCGAGGCGGTGGACGCGCGGCTAGCCACAAGTATGACGCCCAACTTTGCGTCAGAGTAAGAGTTTTGTTTTTAAATACTAGGAAGCTTCGCAAACGCTTTTTCAGGCGTGTTGCTGGATGAGCGTATGTTTTTTTAAACGAAAAAAGTGTTAAATTGCGATTTTCATGAGAAATTATTTTTCGATTGCGCTCAAATTTTACACAAATATATCAATTCATAAAATTGAGGTTTTGTGAAAAAAATCAATTCAATCGGATAAAGCATGTAGGTGTTATAAAAATCGAAAAAAATCGTAAAATTGCGATTTTAATGAGAAATAATTTTTTGATTGCGCTCAAAAACGTGGCAGTTCTAAGTTTAGACATTTCGAAGGCCTCCATAAAATTTCATCGCAATTAGAGTATCGGTCTAGCCGGAATCGTGCGGACAAACACACAAAAATACAAAAAAATATATATAAAAAAAACATTCCGTTTTTTTTTCTCCAGTGTAGTGAAATGGAATCTTCGCTTCGCTCGCTACGCTCATCCAAATATGAGCAAAACAAACTCATATACCTGAGCTTTGAGTTTTTTTTATTATCAGCGATTATTCATTACATTCCGTTTCACGTTGAATATATCTCCATACATAACACATTGGCTGTACGCAAAAACTTCGCTAAAACTTGTTCATTTTCATTTTCATTTCGCGTAAATTCACTCGTTGGTGCAAATTTAATTTGCAGGACTATCCCAAACACGATTTAATTCACAGCCACGACACAAGAAGTAAATACGATCTCTATCAAGACAAAAATATAATATAATTTCACAGTTAAATTTCGACTTCATTAATATTAAATTATATAATAAATTACCAACTTCTATAAAATATATCACAGATTTACGCTCCTTTGAATACAGCTTAAAATCATTTCTTATCGCTAAAGCATACTTTAGTATTAATGAATATTAAATGGATAAGTTTTGATTCATAACCATACAATAACCATTCATAACATAACATAACATAAGTAATATAATTATTTATTTGTACCTGTAAGTAGTTTTGTTTATTTGGTACTGTTTTAGTGTTTTCTATTGTTTTGAGGATAATTTAATTCGTTTATTAATGTAATATTGACTTATAATTCTATATGCATTTAAAATTAATAGGCTTCACTGTAATTTTGTACAAACATATTTTTTATATAATTTTGATTGTAAGATTGTGGAATGAATAAATTAAATGAAAATGAAAATGTAAATGTAAATGAAATTATCATCCATCACATAAAATTGTGCATTGTTTCATCATTCATAGGTTAGTATACTTGGTTGTGATTAGTGAGACACATGCAATGGCTACGGCCATTGATGCTGCTTTACTCTCACTGTTGTCAATGTGTGTTTTTAAAGTATTAATTAATATATCAAAACACGTGGTCAAAAACGGGGTCAAAGTATTACGTTAAAGAAGAAGTAGTAATTCACTATACTCAGTCTAAATAAAAAATGAATTATTGTATACAATATGGAGGCCATGTTGAGACGGTAACTGAACTTTTGGATAATTTTTGACTCATATACAAAAACATTTCATTGGAACATAACTTACATTTTGGGAAAAGATTACTGCGAGATTCCCGGCAGCCGGAATCTACCCACGACAGTTTGAACAAGACTTGCGTGATTGTGTGAGCTCTCTTCTCAAAGAGTTCGTCTCCTTGCGGTTTTTAAAGGAATCACGGTTTTAACCAAGCTTGTCGGGCGCTGCCGGCGATAAAGACAGTGTCACATCTGTATTGTAGAAGGTGGTAAAATCCACCTAGGAATATTATACGACATACGTATCATTCCTACAAGGCCAGTGGGTTCATTTACTAATTGACAACATTCGATCGACAGCGACTAGCGACCATAGTCACGTATCTCACTGCAGCTATACAAGCTTATAAGCTGTGTATTGGCAACAATTACACATTCAACAATTTTAATGCCGTTTGTCAATCTTTCCTTAACGTAATAAACAACTACATACAACAAATGTAAGTAATTACTGTTTAGTTAAGCATGACGAAAATTCGAGGTGGGAGTTCTCCCTTGCTCTTCTCACTAAAGATGTCGTTTCGGTCGACTATTGTTGCTGTCACTGTCGCTGTCACTTTCAGTAAATAGACACCCAGTACAAAGGAAAATAATTCAGAATATGATTTCGATGACCCAAATTGTGCAAGGTGGTATGTGCTGTAAGATTATTTAATATCGCACTTTTTTTTTTGCGTAAGACTATATATACATTTCATATTTGATAAAACTACTTATAACAAGCACAGTTACGGGAGTATCCAAAAACGGGAGCGAAGCATATCGTTATTACAGAACATTATATTATATATGACATATAAAACGCTCATGTTATGTCCCGGTTTTTAAGTATATCTTGGTGGAGGTGCCGGGTTCACAAATCTCTCTTCTTTTGATAAATCTGGACCCCCCCCCCCTGGGGGAAACATAGTCTTTCTGAATCATCCTTATTAAAGCAATAGCCAGCTGTTTAGCCGATGTAGTTTAACCGGTTGCCACTAGAACACCGAAGTTAAGCAAACTCGGGCGTGGTCAGGGGTAAAGTGGGTGACGCTCTGCCTTGAAACTCACGTATATCGCTAGTTAGAGTAGATGGAGGGTTCGAGAGCTAGTGTAACGGCTTCGTTCTCCTCGACGTCTGCTCGGCAGTCCGGGTTAGTGGAGTAACCTATATAACCGTCAAGGTTACACCGTCCTTTCGGATGGGACATTAAGCCGTTGGTCCCCTTGGTACTTTTCGAAAGGAGTAGGCTACGTGCCGGTACCGGGTTTCCCCTCCTTCCTTCTGTTCATACTTCATCCTCATCTATCACCACTCATCGTCTCGAATAGCCAAAGTGCATTAATATGAGACGTTAAGCAATATCCAATAATCAATCAATCATTAAAGCAATGTAAACAAAAGCAGGGTGTACGTCAATCAGTACAGTCGTGTTCGGTTCATATCGTGAGACGTGACACTCACGCACAAACGGACAGACGGACAGGAAAGTGATGCAGGTCAGCTTCGCCCCCTAAAACATAAACGATAGCAATTATTAACTTTTAACATACGAAGATATATTCGACATGTTTAACAATGAGTTTTTCTTTCATTATAACCGTGTTGAACTTATTTTAGTTTATAGGGATTTTATTTTTACAGGACTTGTGTACTGAATTGAATGTACTTACTTTTGAGTTTAGGGAGATTCGCTCATTAGACACTTTTAAATCTGCCTTAAGCACACATGTTCTTACATTACGAGATTAATTCTTGCAATTTTTCACTTATTCATTCATATAATAATACACTCAAGTGAACATTTGCTAATGATTGTTATAGTGTTGTTGACATTTCTCGTTATTATCATGTTTAATAACTATAATTATTGTTATAAAGTTGGCAGTCACCACTCACCAAGTGTGTGTGGCGCTATGCTCTTTTCTGCCATAATCGTGAGTCATAACACAATTAATGATAGAGCGTACAGCGTCCTTCTGGCAGGACGAAAACGACTCTTTTGAGTACGTAGCAAATCGCTCGTTTTCAGTACTATGAGTCCTGCTAGCAGGACGTGTTTTTCGCTAGATATGTAGAGCATATTTCAAGGGTTTAGCGCATTTTTGTTGCATCGTTGTAGCTCTGATAGTTTCCAAGATACAGCCTGTCAAGCTGCGAGTCAACACGGAGCTCTCATTTTAGCGCGATGTTGTGGTTGTGGGTGACCGTGTTTCTACAAAAGCTACGAATTTTAGTCAGTTTGGGAGTGAGTGGGATACGGCTGTATGTTTGGGTGTTGTGACTCAAGTGTACAAATTAGTAATTATGCTACAGTACTTTGGATCGACCATAATATCGCAAGAATATCATGCCAATTGTTGGAGCTTGTTGATAGGCCTACTTCTTTTTTCCGGGTTAGCCTTTCACAATTCACAACAGCTTCTTCTGCATGTAAGTCAATAAAATCATTATCCAACTGAAACCTATTTAGCCCAATTTACTGTACAAGCTTCTTGTCCTGGCTTGTATTTTATGTAGGTAACTCTATGTAAGTATATTGTTCAGGACAAGTTGATAGACTGATGGAATTTTTCTTGTTTTACGACGTTCTAGACAAAAGGACAATAGCTATTCAATTCAATCAATCATCCATTACTCCCTTTTTTAAATTTATAAACGTGAATTAACGTACATGTACAATAATCGCGTGATTAATATGCAAATAAAAACACTTTTGAAATGTATCAATAATTTTTAATTTAAATTTACAAATCTTGTACCCAAGTCCTAATTCTCTAAATATTGATCCCATCTCATATATAGGCCATCGAGAAATTCATAATTACATTTATTAATAAGATTATAATAAAATAAACATTTGATTTTAAAATGATATTATTTTAAATATGTTGGCGCTTGGCTTCCGGAAGGTTTGCGTACTGCTGGAAGGACCATTTAATGAGTTTTCCGCGTCCTGCTAGCAGTACGCATTACTTAAAAACTCGAACCTTCAGTAAACATGTTCCATCTTGTCTCTGTCCTTCCGGCCGGACTTTTAGTACTGCTGGAAGGACCGACTTGCCTGCGCAAAATCTGCCTTCCAGCAGGACACGGGCCCTGTACTAAAGTCCTCACGGAAGCGCTTCTGGCAGGACAAGCGCTTGTACGTTCTATCATTAATGAATGTGTTGCGGAACAAATTATTTCCCCCCCCCCAAAAAAAAAAAAAAAATCATAATTCACATATTGTTTTAATTGTCGAAGTGTTCAATAATCTAACGATATGTTTCATGCGAGTGTACTACGATGTATGACGATGAAGTGATTGTGGCCAGACTGTAATTCTTATCGAGTGGTAACAACTGAGAGCGTATAATATATTTTATATCTTTTGATCGCCAAGAAAACTGGGTCGTTGTTGAGCTCTCCAACACATATTTTCATTTCCTCCGTCTCCTCCCACCCCTCCTCCCCTATTTTAGCTAGGGTTTCCTCTCTCAACGTTAATAAAATATGGTGACATTCAGGATTATTTTATAAGTTACAACGAAGTAGGATGCTCATAAAAGGCTTTCAGCTTGTTAAAATTGTTTGTTGGAAGGTTTATTAGTGAACATTAGTGAACTATAACGTTTCTGTCTGTCCGTCCGACCGTAAGATTGTGTCACGACATAAACCGAACATGACCTTCGATTGAAATGAGTTTCTTTAGGTTTCCTTCAATAAGGATGACAATGAATATGTTTTGGTGTCCTATGGGGTTAGAGCGACGGGCTAGGCCCTCGGAAAGTTGACATTTATTATCTCTGCCCCTCCACCAACAGAATTTGAACACGGGAATAAGCGTGGTCGATTTATTCTATCACTATTTTGGAGACTTCCGTACACATACTTGAGTTCATAATTTCAATTCCTCGTGTATCAGAAAAAAATGGTTCAAACAGCGGCACATTAGTGTTTTCCAGTGGCGTACATTCTTCAGGTTCTGGGAAGGGGGGAATAACACTCCCGATACCATTAATTATTTCGGCTACCTACTTTCTGTTCACAAATCCATTCTTGTTCTTTATGTATTATCTTATCTGATAATATGTTAAGTATATAATATCTACAATGTACACAATTGCTTAATGCTTCCAACTTATGTTACTGGTAAGGGTTTTGGAAATGGCTGCATTACACATAAGTGAGCATTTTATTAATGACGCCAAGAGACTGGAGATAAAAGTCAGTTTCTTTCTCGTTCACATTGACAATGTTTTAACTCACTTCGCATTTTTAATATCGTGAATTTTAAAATAATCTTCATTTGGTTTTACAAAGGTAAAAGAGACTATAGTAGAAAAAGAACATTTAATTAGTTTGAGTCTATGAGTCTAATGAGTCTATCTTGGTGGCGCAACTCAGAACTCAGACTTTAAAACTAAAACTCAAATTTGAAAAAGTCGATAAACATAATATATAAGTCGTGAAAGAGCACGGAAGCGCAGAGGAGACGGTTTTTACATTGTTCTCCGCGGTCTCTTAATGAGAACTGCAATTCCTTTGTTATAGGGTAAGTTGTAAAATTATATTAAGTAAAGACTATTCAAACAGAATTCAGAACATGAATACTCTACTCTGAAGAAAGTACTGTAATGGAATGAGGAATACCACATACGAGCGGAACTTGACACCCCATGAAATGCATTCCTGGAGTGTGAAACTACACGGACGGGGTTCATCAAGTCAAGTCTAGAGACCTGGATCATATTAAGAACTTATTAGAGAAGCGCGATTGTATGTTCGTGTGTTAAATATTTCTGGGACTCACCGCCCTAGAAATGTAGCATTCTCACCGTCCAAATATATGTAATAGGATGTAGTCAAAATCCATGTCAAGCATTTTAATATATTCTAATAGTTTCACTTGGCATGAGCCTATTCATAATAGTAAAAATGTCTTAATACAAAAATGTATGCATATTGTAACATGCATTGTCAACGAATAATACCTTAAAAATCTGCAAATTTGTATATTCAACATTGTACTTTGTTTTATCTGTGGGTTGATTACCGACGCTAAAGCGGGGAAACTTCTTTATCGACTCTGGTTTCCATAGCTACAAGACCTCCGATCCACTGCCTTTGCTAGGAATTTTCTAGAAATTTTCTATGGACCAATGGATTTGCCAGGCGGTGGAACCCAATAAATGTCTAAACGCGCTACGTATATCTAAAGCGACGTTAGTCTAGTCTAGCGCAAGTTCCATTAGCCTATATTCTTTGAAAGAATCTCCTCCAACCAGGATTGTGCTATAACTATACAAAAAATGAGCAACTCTTCGCTATGTTGCTGGCAATCAATAATAAACTAGCTTATAACGATGTATTATAGAGTCTGACCAAAGGCGTAAAGCGCGGTCGTCTTGTTTGAATATTCGTAAAGTCTGACCAAAGGCGTAAAGCGCGGTCGTCTTGTTTGAATATTCGTAAACTTTATCAGCAATGCTTCGGAACGGGATTTAGAGAATGCGCGCTATTAAACCTCCACTATTCACAATATTATTTTCTATTTCTGCTTATGCTTACACCTATGTTGTGTGTATTATGCATTTGTTTATGTAACCGCATGAAAAGAGACAGATCTAAAAGTATCTGTCCACCTAACTATTCAGTGAGCGCCTACTTTGGTTAGACGGGTCCTGAGTGGCCATATTTTAAAACTAAATTCTGGGACATGAAATTTCGGCAAGGCAGGGGGGGGGGGGGGGGAATTTGAATGTTTCTTCATAAACCATTAATTTGGACTCATCTGAATCTATTTTTTTTTCGAAAAGTATTCATGAGAATATTTATGTGTTATATGAGTATGAATGTTTTTTTCAGTTTTTTGATTAATTAATCATATATATCTTTTTATTTATGACAGATTTAAATACGTATCGAATATAGATTAGAGAAGTTGAGTATTTTGTTTTTGATAAAATGTTGCGGCTAACAATGAGGATTTATATAATAGTGTTTCTTTTGTTTTTTAAAGTCCTAGAATATTTCGAAGTGCTGATTTTTAATTTTTAATTTTATTTGTGACTTATTTTGGCTTGCCCTATATTTCAATGCCATATCTCATGTGTGATTAAAACTTCGCATAGTTTGTTATCTTTGCTGTGCTTATGCTAGGGATTGAATGTAACTTATTGTTTTAAATTAAAACCATGGAGACGAGCTTAGTTTAATAGCCAACATTTCACAATGCTTGTGCTAGTTTAGATTTTCATAAATTTAAATGCCATAAAATTGTTTATATTAAGAGGCCTCGGGGATCGCAGACTTCTGCTTCTTCTGCAATAAAATCGTAACCGTTGAAGATAATTACATGAAATCGTTTGTAACATATTATTAAGGAATATTTTGTTTACAGTTTTCTTTATTCATTTATTTTTTACCATACGTAAAAAAGAGTTATTTAGTAAAATGTAAATGAGATTGTGGTAATCACAAAAATAAAAAAGGGATCTATTCATTATATTATATTTAAGAACGTCCCAAAATTTCATCGAAATCAGATGTATACTTTTATCTTTATTATCCATGTTTAGTTTTTTTTTTTAGGACGGAACTCAATAACAGTAGGCTCGAAAACATAGGTGTAGCCTGTAGGTACACATTCTGAAAATGGTTTTGGTGATGTTTTATTTATTTATTTATTTATTTATTTATTTATTTATTTATTTATTTATTATTTATTTATTATTATTTATTTATTTATTATTATTTATTATTTATTTATTTATTATTTATTTATTTAGTCTCTATTTGCAACGGATAATGTAATCCACTAGTGCAAATTTAATGGAGAAGGGAGGAGGGGAAACCCGGTACTGGCACGTAGCCTACTCCTTTCGAAAATTACCAAGGGGACCAACGGCTTAACGTCCCATCCGAAAGGACGGTGAACCTTTGGCAGTCATTGGTTCCTCCACTAACTCGGACTGCCGAGCAGACGTCGAGGAGAACGAAGCCGTTACACTAGCTCTCGAACCCTCCATCTGCTCTAACCAGCGGTATACGTGTGTTTCAACGCAGAGCGGTCACCCATTCTACCCCTGACCACGTCCGAAGGTTGCTTAACTTACATCTTCGTCAGAAAAAAGGTTTTATTCCCTTAATTACCATAAAAAATGTAAATATGCGTGATATATATCGTTTGACTACCGAGTAATAAAAATAAAGTCAACAACTAACAATAAAAATCGATGTGATGTGTAATGTGTGCTGGGGCCTAATAGGTGACGTCATCATAACCGCGTTGTGTGCAACTTTAAGAAGTTTGAAATCTCAGCATGTAGTCAGGTGGGTACAAGGAAAATAGTGCAAAAACGTGGCTATTTGTGATACAAGCAAGCCGTTTTGCACACGTGTTTTATTATTAAATTAAAGCATTTTTTTCTGCAGTTCATTGTTTGCAGTTGATGTGTGGGGCGTGTGGGGGGTAAATTCAAAAAGGGGGTGTAACATTTTTTTAAAATAAATTGGTGGTCTATTTTTACGGTCCGAATGTCATTTTCACATATTTTTGGGACGACAAATCGAATAAAAAACATTTCAAATTCCTAAGTCCAACCATTTGGGTTCCATGGGCGCCATATTGGAAATTGCCCCCAAATACAACGTTGATGCCCAAAGCATGTAAATATGGCATGCTTGGTATAGATTTCCACTAAATCGTACTCCCCGAACACGCGGGTAACACTAAAATTGTGATAGAACAAACGAAACTCTCAGAACCCCGCCATTTTGGTTATTGCGGGTACCGGTAGGCACCAATTTGTGAGGTGAATTGACACATATGCATGTTTGACGTCATTTTCGTGTATTTTCCGGTCAAGGATTATGAATTTTGTGTTGAAAAAATGTGAAAAATGTAGAGGTAAGATCATCGTCTATTTTTTTTAAATAATTCATCAATATTGTGTGCTTATTTTGTTAAGTGTCTACAATGTGAACAACATGAATAGTACATTAAAAAAGCCCATGCACTTAACATCAGACGAGCCAAACGACAACATCATGATCAGGTTATATCTTCTACAAATAACATATCGATGGCTACTTGGCAGATTATCAATGCTCAAACTAAGCCACCTAGTCCCACAAATCAACTCACGATCAACATGAGCGGAATTACAAACTATGTCCCGAAAGTAATATCAAATCATCTCAACGAGTTCTTTATCAGGCTGTTATAAACAGCCGACCTCGAACACAAATTATCTGGTGCCATCGAGGATAAGCAGGAAATTTACTCAATTTTTCTTCATCCAACCATCCATCTTTAAGAAGCCGATATCATCAAATCAAGTACTGAATAACAAACTTTCAGCAGGCCTAGACAATGTTCCTGGATCTGTGCTTACAAAAGTGGCAGCATCATCCCTCACACACCAGCATTTATCATAAATTCCTCCTTTTGCACAGGGACCTTCCCCTCCAAACTCAAAAGTGGCCAAAGTTATACCCCTCAACAAGCAAACAACTGAGTTCCTAACACTAGACCAATCTCCTTAACCTCCTTATTTTCGTAAGTCTTCGAAAAAATCATGTACACTCGTCTGGCATCCATCCTCTCTAAACAAAATATTTTCGAAGCAATCAACACGGTTTACAGAAGGGCAAATCCACCATAACTGCCATCTTCTCATTCCTGTCTGCACTATACAAGGCACTCGGATCATGTGACCTGGCTATTGATATATTTCATACGACTTGAGTAAGGCGTTTGATACAATTGATTATGTTGTACTTCTCAAAACTGGAATCTCTAGGCACAAGAGGTATAGCCAATAGATGGATTGCATCATTCCTATATCAGACTGTTGGTCCAGGAACTTATCAATATCGACGAAAATGATACAATTACTAAATTCCACTAATATCCCTTAAGCTCTATATGTGTAGTTGATTAAAAACTGTATTTTCGACTTCATCAGGAGATGCTATGGCTCTAAACGCATCTACTGTCTTCTCGTTTCTAAGCGCATTCATGGCTGTGCGTTTTCCCTTCGAAGCAAAATACGACACTGTGTCACTGCCTATAAACATGTGAAAGCCAATAAGGGCACCGTATTTAGCCGTGAAATGGCATGTACAGCTATGTGGTGATGATGAGGGCCTACCTGATTCTAAACATAAAACAATAAAAACAGCATAGACCCTTGTTCGGGAGGTCCTGACGATGAACGCCTTGTTCTCGTGGTGAGTCGCGAATCGCATTCTTGACACTGTTTGGAGAGTAAATGTCCCAAGCTATGTCTAGCCGTCTTGCTCCAAGATTCTCAGCTGTTTGTCGAAGATAGGAGCTCAGTTGATGACTGGCATAGTCAATGAATGTAAAACTACCAGCACGTGGCTTTTGATAATGGACCCGTGCTGCCCGCGTGTACTGCATGTAGGCCTAGCTGAAAAAGCTCATTTGGAGCGAATTATTTCAAGTATCTCAACTAAATGAGATTTCCCTCCAACATTCGTTTCACCATTGAGACAAATAGAAGAAGGGCGCAATGCTAATTTTCGTATTCAAAGAACGTCTATTAATGAATATCACGGGACAGAACAATAATAAAAAGTCTTGTGCTCAATTGTAGTGGCTCCCGCAACACTTTAATCTTCTTGCCTTGGGTTGGGTTCTTTTTAGACACAACATATTGGTTTGACATCTTTGGATAGGATTGAAAAAGGATTTTTACTTCTCCTGCCCTCTCTTTGACAAGGTCCTTGAACATAACTTTGCCCTTTTCCTCGGCGCCGTAAAGTTTGGCGACGCTTTCGTCCACCATGACTTGTCGCTACTAGTTTCATAAGTTACATGCACTTGTGCAAAGAAAGATGATCACATTGCATGAAACTGTCCTTTAATGCGGCGCATTTTTCCATGAACTTATGCTGGAAGCTTAAATATTGTTCGTGATGAGCGTTACCATAGCTGACAGTGCCATCGTCATTCTCATCTTCAAACTCAGAGAGCAGCCTGATCACTTCAGGGCCACCTACTGTCCAGCGTCGAAGAGATGCAGGATTTTGAGTATGTCCAATAGCATCACCTTTTGCTTTTACTTCGGTGTTATTTTATTCGTGACCTTGATGTGACCGTGTAAGATTGTGAAACGCGTCGGTGCTGTTGCCGGAAAACGATTTGTGATGACACTCAATTGCAAGAATTGCAAAGATTAAGATTGCAGCAATAAGAGTTACCCAAATTTGATTATTGACTGGTGAGAAGTGAAACACATTTTCATACTCATACAATACCTTTTTTCATTTTCAGCTCGAAGCCTAATGGTTTTGGTATTACCGAGGTTGAGGATTGTATTGTATTAAATTGTTTTATTTAAGTTAAGAGCTCTTTTGATCAGATACATAATATTGAACAGTATTTTCAATTACTAAAAATTATTATACTCCATCAATAGACACACAAACTTACTTGACGAGCTACAAGACACCTGCAATGATTATAAGAATTGAACATACATGATTATTTAATGAATTTCCTAGCAACGAGTATTAGTAACTAGCAAATGGTGTTTGAGTGTAAAATGTCTGTGTATGTTGTTCACATTTTATAGACACTTCACAAAATAAGCACACAATATTGACAAATTATAGAAAATAGACGATGATCTTACCTCTTATACATTTTTCAACACAAAATTCATAATCCTTGACCGGAAAATACACGAAAATGACGTCAAACATGCATATGTGTCAATTCACCTCACAAATTGGTGCCTACCGGTACCCACAATAATCAAAATGGAGGGGTTCTGAGAGTTTCGTTTGTTCTATCACAATTTTAGTATTACCCGCGTGTTCGGGGAGTACGATTTAGTGGAAATTGATACCAAGCATGCCATATTTACATGCTTTGGGCATCAACGTTGTATTTGGGGGCAATTTCCAATATGGCGCCCATGGAACCCAAATGGTTGGACTTAGGAATTTGAAATGTTTTTTATTCGATTTGTCGTCCCAAAAATATGTGAAAATGACATTCGGACCGTAAAAATAGACCACCAATTCATTTTTAAAAAAATGTTACACCCCCTTTTTGAATTTACCCCCCACACGCCCCCCACATCAACTGCAAACAATGAACTGCGGAAAAAAATGCTTTAATTTACTAATAAAACACGTGTGCAAAACGGCTTGCTTGTATCACAAATAGCCACGTTTTCACTCCTACCCACCGGACTAATGGAAACGCTACGATTCAAGCCGAAAATATGCGTTCGTATTTCAAACTATTAGCCTACATTTTTCTATCGAACATGATGATGTTTTTGTGCATACTCAGAAAGGTGATACCAATCTTCGTTTAGATGGCTTGTTTGTAAATTTTGGCCCAGTTTGATGACACACAATTTTAAATATCGACCAAAAATTGCAATTTTGTAGGAACTTTGTGGGCTTGCACACGAAAGAATCTGTGACTTAAGAGGAGTCGCTGAGGCTGGCGCGGAGACGAGTTTTGGCGCTCAGCTTTCTGTTGTTTTTTTTTTCGGGTAAACTGTTTATGACACCGTTATCAAATTTCACACGAACGTTAATAAGGAATACATCTATGCTATTCAGTACGCGGATTTCTAAATTAATTCATTGATTAAGAATAAAAAAAAGCAAAATCACCGAAATTTACTCCATTTTGGTCAAATTCGGGAATTTATTTCAAGTGCAAAAATTTTTAAATTTGTGTACTGTATATCAACTTTTAAGTCAATGGGAACGCGCAAGTTCATTTGGTTTTATCGTTAGATAAACGGTTTGGTGGGAATTCCCGGAATTGGAATCCATGTTTTGGATTTCCCATTTTTTCACGTTTTGGACTTACGTCTCGCAAGTCGCAACAGATCTTAAAGGCTCAATTTTTTCAATCAATTGTGGATATCAATTTAAAAGTACTTAATTAATATCCGTGCAAAATTTCGTAATGATATTACCAACCATACAGCAGAAATCATCAACACCTGAGTGCTCACATTTGAGTTTGTACGAGCTCAGCGGTTATTTGTTGGTGTGTGGGAACAGAACTGAAAATGTTGATTTCCCTCCATGTACCTTGAAAAAAAGGCGTCCTCACTCAAGCTTCATAACATAACGTATAAACCGGTGGAGCGATGATTCTAGCGCCCATTGGCCCAGCTGACTTGGCAAGACCATGACGCGTTCATCTAAATGTGAGGTTATGTCGGACATAAACCTTGTGCAATTGTAATAAAATGTGAAGCCAGCCATTAACTTTATTAACAAGAAAGCTGCCACATACCGTTACATAAATATACACAGGAATTGAAATGACAGTATTAGGAAAGTCCTTCAGATAAACATACGAGCTATAACTATCATCCCTTAAACGTTAATAGCACGATGTATAAAGCGTTATTGTGTTAATATGGACTCACCCTAAACTACACGACCCAACACATGGATACTTGGCTAAGGAGTCTACAAGAAATGTTGATCTTCACTGTCAATGTACGGAGTCAAAATTACCGTTTACGAGAACATGGCATAATATAGGACTTCTTATAAAATCAGCTATACTTTCACAGCAATATTTATTTTGGCTTTTCACGATAAAAATGTAATTTTAAAACGATTTCTTTGTAGCGCTGGTATTTTTTTGTTTGTTTGTTGTGTGTTGTTTGTTGTATTTACTTTCAACAGTACTAAGTACCTCAATGGCAAAATACAATAGGACATGAATAAAACATATACAAATGTAACATGTAGGCTTAGATGCGAATGAAGAAGAACAAAATTATGTACAAATTAGAACATACTCATAGCCAGTACAAATTCACATTACACACCTAGACAAAATAGAAATAATAAGTTGAGGTTGAACAAAAATGTTACACACACGTCTGACGACTAGGTATGATAGCATTACAATTAATGTTGGTGATTACTTAGCATGAAAATGCGATCTCTGATTATTTTAGTGGAATACCGTGTACCGTGTAGACATATTATATCCAACTGCGGAGACGGATGAGGGTTGGGTTTAATTTCCCGTTTCCTAATACAAAACAAGAACAATCTATAATAGCGTGGTAGAGAAGTGCATGAATATAATAATTAATACAACCTTCATATTATGCAAAACTTAAAAACATACTTGTCTAAAATGATACATGATTCACCACAAGGAGGATAACGGTGACAACGCAATGAATTGCAGATTTTTTAAAGATGCTTTTTTATGTTTTTACATGTTAGTATGAATGTTTAATCATGCTGATTTTATTTATAATTGCACCTGGTAATCGATTCGTACAATTTTTTTACAATCTGAAATAAAATCAGCCAACTTTCGTTTCTTTATTTTTTACAATATAACTGCTGTTTGAGAATGTATGTCAAATTAATGTCAAAATTACAAACTGTCATAGTTTACAGTAAAATTGCAGTCTCAAATATTTTCAACTTTCAAATAAATTTGTGTATTTTCTGTAATTTAATTTTCCTACCCTTAAAATTATAAGTAAAAACATAAATAAATAATGAAGAAAATATATATTTTACGGCACGAATGTTTTCAAGGTGGTTTGTGACAATTTCCGTGGGGGTATATGCGGCAAGTGGTATGGTCAGTGCCGGTGCGTACATATTCAAAATTATGAACGATTCCCAATAAAATTTCGTTGATAGATTATTTTCTCACCGAGTAACCTCGGTACTGTAGGGAAGTGTCTAGTTATTACCCTACACGTTCAAGCTCTCTCGGCGCAAAATAGCTAACATGTAAACAACAAGAGTTCGAGTACACACAGTTGAAACTGTAAACCACGTACATCATTTTAAGAAAATACGCAGACATTAATTTATTGCTTGGAACATCGTTCAGCTGTCAGAAAAAAAAATACCTGTTTCTCCTTAATACTGCACGAAGTAGCTGCAGAGAGGAAGTTAGCAGTGTGTTACAAGGATTTACTACGCGAATATGAAGTCTTGCACTTATTCTATACTATTACGAAATGTTTAATCTAAAATTTTATCTTAATATCATCTAACATACTTGGCTCTTCTTATGTCTTATACATTATTATAGTTTTATACTCAGTCATACGAAATAAAAACAAGATTTACAGAAAACAGAAAACTAACCAATGAGCAGGGAGTTGTGAAATAGGATAAACAAAAACACGGCGATAGCTGCAAAAACAAGCTCGGGTATGGGAGTATTTAAAATAGGGAGCGAGCTACTTAGTCCATTGCATTTTGGGAATATGGGTATAAAATTTTGGGCAAAGGTTGACCTATTTCACTAGAAAGGTCTTGAAGAGAAGATTCAGAATATTCATGATCGCTAGAAGCAGCAGCAGCTTTCTACCCAAAATTCAAGAAAAATTGTTAAATTACAACTATGTTGATAATCTAATTTATAAAGGTTGCAATTTTCCTTTTAAATTTTAGTTGATTTTAGTATCAGATAATTTGTAAAATATCATGAAATAAATTAAAACCTAACAGATGACCTTTTATGACCCGACATTTGGTCACAATTGTCAATTTTGTACAATATTGCATTTTCTTATACATTTTGATAACGTTCCATATTCACATTAATTGTTATGACATGCAATAGTATCTCACACATGTATTTTGGTGAGGGCTCTGATTTAAGAAAGACTAGAAAGGTAAAATATGCTTGGAAAATAGTCGAATATATTATCGAGTGAGTACTATTAAGGAAAGGATTTTCAGTTAGATTGTCATAAAAAATATCATATTGGTAATTTTCGTAATAAATTAACGTTAATCTTCAAACTAGATAGTCTGAAACTTGACCTTTTATGACCCAAAAGCTTAGTCACAAAATTGCTAGTTAAAAAAATGCTACATTTTCTACTATGCTTTACTTACATTTGTTATTCATATTCATTTTTATGACATGCAGTAGTATTTCACACATGTCTTTATTGGTGTGGGCTCTGATTAAAAGCATTGCCAAGGTCATTGCATCCGGTCGTGAAAATACCAATGCGTGAAAATGTTGAAAATGTCGAGTTTGTACCATTAAAAAAAGGAATTTTCAAATACATTGTTTGGGAAATCATACTCTTTTTACTATAGCTCTTTGTATAAATTACAAATATAGTTAGATACTAGTCAATAACTGCAAGTACACAAGTTATTTTTTTGATTATTAATTTAAATAATATTATTATTTGTAATTATACAACAGAATACAATAGGCCTATAGCACTTTTCTTTTGTTCATAAGGAGAATTTCCGATTTAACGCATTATTTACCTATATCGGTACTCGGGAAGTAGCACTGCCTTATGCCTGGCTAGCGCGCGGAAGTGGCCGAGGGCGCTCCACCGAAACTCAGGGAATAAGAAAAACGATGCTACGAAGTTCACGTTCCAGAGTTCGACCAGCGACAATGTTTTTGCTAATGAAACAGGCTAAATAGCCGTACAAATAATAAGTTTGTATTTCAACAATAAATAAATTTAAAATGTAAATAAAGTGCGGTAAAAATTTGTTTTCTGTAATTTTTGGCACTTTTTATTAATTTGCGACTATAAAATAAAGTATTTTAATATTTTGTTTACAAGTTGTAATAGACGTTGTTCATACCCAACTTTTATTACCAATTGCAAGACTCTAACCCATAAACTGTTGAATATACTTAAATTTTAGTGTGTTTAAGGTGTTTTCACAAGTTTCGAGTTAGTCTTTTGTTTTGACCAACTTCCGGTGAACTACTTCTGACCTACGTTATACTGGAGATGTGTCATAGTGTTGAGAACATATTCTGAAATTTATAGCCTGTTGCGCGACAAACGCAACAAAAAATCAATAGTTGTGTTTATAATCTTCTATTCTAGTGTTTCGGGGCGCCGATAGATAGAGTTGGCAACGCAAGGTCAAGTTTGAGTCATCCCTCGTTCCTTATGTACCCTAATTAAACCCAACTCGTGTTTTTATGTTAGTTATATGGTGCATCATATAGCAGAACGTACTTTTAATATACTTTCATATTCGTTAGTGTAACGTATCAATCTCAATGATCAATTAACTGAGTTAGCTTCCACGTTTAATTCCGTCGTACTGTTGGATGATATCCAGTAACTTTCCACTTTAATGCATCCCTTTACTATTGCTGACCGGCAATTCAGAGTGTAAACAATTCATAGTAAGAGGACTGAATTGGTTTACACTTTGAATTGCCTGTCAACAATAGTAAGGGGATGCACTAATTTAACACTCGCATGCACACCCCTACAAAGAAGATAAGGCTTCTTTCTAATGTCTTGCGCCATTTTTTATACGCTCCGACAATCAAATCCAATTTATTAATCTTAGATTAAGCTTCTCGTGATGCTATAATGCTGTACCATTTGTTACTAAAGGCAAGGGCCGGGCCGGGGACCGCAACCAGGGACGGTAGGGGTCCCCGCCCCCCTCATGGCTGCCACTTGTATGTCAGTTATCGGAATCTTCACTTCAAGACTTTTCTAGAAATATAGGTCAACCTTTGCCCCAAATTGTATACCCATATTTAGTGATGTAAATTTCTCGAGATTTTTTTTTAAATTTCTCCATACAGGAGAAAATTGAGAAATCATGAGAATTTTTGGGAAAGATGCATGTTTTATTTTTTAAGTAGAATGCACAGGCAGGACCTAGTTCTAGCCACACTGAACAAAATCCATAAGTGGCATATCAATATCATCCGTAGAGTCGGAGTCATGCAAATGTTCTGATTCATCAAGGACTTCAAGGTATACAGAGATTTCATCGTCGCTAACAAAAAAAAACAAACTATCATATTTCATTCGTGGGGTAGCTACGCCCATTAATGTCACATACGTTACATATTCAGAAATTCGAAACTCAAAATGTTAATAATTAAGTGTAATGACTACGCCATACATGGAGCGAAACATACTTTACTGTGTTATTATTATTGTTATTATTTTATTCCGAAATTGTACACATAATCGTATATTAAGCTGCACAACTCCATAGAAAGTTAGAAAAGGGCCATACGGCCCCAGTCACAATGTGTCTAACTTACTATGCCTAAGTTATACCTCTTAAAACCACATTATAAAATACAATAAAATAAATTAACACATATTATAAAAGGTGAAAGTAAAGGGTGAACAATGATGGTACCGGTATGGTACATATCATATGAAATGAGTTAGTAAAAGGGTGATTAAATGATGGTGAACAATTGATAGTTAAGGGTGTACAAATGATGGTTAAACATAATTTGATGACTTCCAGCATGTTACAACTTGATTAAAAAATGTAAATGCGTTCTCATTAAGAACTTTTGAAATGGTTCCTAATATCAATATTGAAATGTCTGGAAGTCTTCACGTCAGCCGGTAGAGTGTTCCATAACGATGCAGAACGACAGTAGAATCCGTTTTGGTATGATGAAGTTTGTGCACGAGGAGGGATGATCAAAGTACCTGGGTTATGTCTACGAGGTTTATTGTCTAGAGTGATGCGATGAAATGGATTCAAATCTGCAGAACCAGTGATTTGTTGTCGAAGGAACTTTACATCTGCTTCTTTGCAGAAATTCTCAATGGAAGGAAGGTCGCAAGGATGTAGCCTCTGCGTCGCACTGTCTGAATAAAAACTAGATTTGTGTAAAATAGCCTTCGTGGCACGGTTTTGAATTGCCTCAAGCTTCGTTAAGTTAGCTCTTGAAGTCGGATGCCAAGCAGGGATGCCATAAGCCATTGGTTCCCAAACTTTTCAGACAGTGTACCCCCTGAGCAGTTTGGATCCTACCACATACCCCCCCCCCCACCTTCTAAAAACTAGAAACAGTAGAAATGGCATACCCTTATTTTTGTGTTGCTCCTCACTAATGGAGGATGTGCCTGTTTACGGGAACAAAGGTTTTAAAGTCCGGCGTATGTTGGTGACAATTTTAGTCGTAGATCTCTTTCAGCATTTAGCTGATTTCTGTATCTAGTTTAAGCATTGTTAATGGAAAAGCCGTTTCACAAAGGTACGTAGTGCAAAAGGCATTAACAAAGTTTACAGCCTTGTTGGAAAGGAGTGTATGTTCCTCTTTCAAATGCAACCAAAGTAAAGTCGATCAATGGCATGAAAAGATAAGCTTCCCCCCCCACCCACCCCCGTTAGCAGGTGTCGATACGTCACTGCTGGGGCTTGTAGCAATGCTTGTAGTCCAGTCAAGTGAGTGAGTCATTGTGCTGCTACGCGGAATCCAGTTGTGGAAGTCAGAAGAATGTAATTATGCTTTTGTTCAGTGTAAATATTCATATTCTTCACAAATTAGTAGCTTTTAACAAATAAGCAAGGTTTATTATGAAGCAATAAATAGCAATTTTTGGTTATACTGGAATTTTTCGCGTACCCCCTGGAAACTCCCCGCGTACCTCTGGGGGTACGCGTACCACAGTTTGGGAACCACTGCCATAAGTGATGATAGGCCGAATCAGAGTTAGATATGCAGTCCGGATTGTACGAGGTTTGGAGCCCTTTAAGTTTCTTGTTACAAATCCAAGTAATTTTGAGGCACGATTTCTTACTAATTCAGTGTGCAAATTCCACTTTAGATCATTTGTTAAGGTAATTCCAAGCAATTTTATTGAATCACATTTTGGGATAATTTTGCCTTGAAGTGAATACACATTCTTGAAATAAATTTTTGATCTAGTTAATGTAAAGTATTGAGTTTTTAGAGATTTTAGAGAGTTCAAGGACATTTTGTTTATTTCGTTTGTTTGTTTGTTTGTTTGTTCGTACGTACGTCAGTGTTTTCACTAATGGTGGAGGTGCATAGTAGATTTAAACTTAAATTTTCTGGGCGGCTAGCCCAGCCTCAACCCCCCTCCCGTCTTTAACCGCCAGGGTCACCAAAATATTCTGTAACGAGGATGATACAGAATGATTTTGATCGCCATTTTGGTCAGGGGGCGGTTCTATCTCTTAAAATGTTTTTTTGTGTACTTGGCACCTCCAGCAAGAGAATTTAATCGTGTTTGATAAGATTTTATTTGTGTGTTCTACTTCGACAATCAGTGGATTAAGTAGTTTTGTTTTCTAATCTGGGATTTCTCGTACCCTTGCTATAGTTCTAAAATACTAAAATGCGTTGATTTTAAATTGAATAACTTGTTTTTATATCTCATATCAGTCAATTACACATGGCTATTCGATGCGGGTTTCACTATCTAATTATTAATTCAATCAAACAATACTACTTTTTAAAATAATAAAATAATAATTTATCACTTTCGCATTACGATATCTGGTTTGGTCTTCATTACCGACCAAAAGGTAATTTGTGAGCACACTGGCTGGTCATAATTAATATTTTTGCTGCAATATTATGGAAATTATTAATTGCATAATAATAAGTTTGATTGACACGATTTTAATTAAAATAAACATGGTATGTGATGCTAGTGTGCAATTGCATCCACATTGTTATGGCTTGATGAAAAGGATATACCCTATAACCTGTGGTATTCACAGGATTTAATTAAAATGATTGTCTTCATGCATTACACCACGATACCACACGAGATACAATAGAGCGTGAAATGTATTGGGTGTGATAAATTTGTCGTCCTAGTAAGGGAAGTTTGATGGTCCTCCAGCTCTGAGCCTAAAGTAGACACGCATCTAAAGCTTTCTCGGCAAAGCTGTCCCAGCACTTATCCTCCATCATGTCAAGAAACAGATCCAACCTTAAGAAGGGACTTGGTTTCCTAAGCTCCCCTGGTCGAATATCGTGGGGGTCTGCCCGGGGAACGAAAATGTGGATTTAATTTAAGTATCCTCTGAGAATCATCTTCAGAGCATTAAACTTCTGTTTGCCCATTTACAAGACACTTTCGAATGTAGGTTAAAAAGATACATCTATATTCTGTACCGATCCGACAGGTCGTAGTCGCTTTTACAACTAAGAGTTAAACATGAAAGAGAACAATTAAACAACCATTTTAACAGTCGTTAACTCGACATTTTCAACTATGTCGGGTTAGGTGTTGTTTCTTCCGCCGATATCTAGAACACACAGCTGTTGTGTTGCGAGGTTGCAATCTTCTTCTTCTTCTTCTTCTTCTTCTCTTTCACTTCTTCTTCATTGTTAATCTCTATTTCTTTCTTCATTCTTCTTCTTCTTCTTCTTCTTCTTCTTCTTCTTCTTCTTCTTCTTCTTCTTCTTCTTCTTCTTCTTCTTCTTCTTCTTCTTCAATTTAATCCACTCTTTCTTGTCTTCCCACACATTTACTCTTGTCGCCTGTCCCACGATTCTTCTCTCTTCAGCGTCTCCATCAACCAATCTTCTCCATTTCTCTCATGGCATTTCTTCTATTCTTTCACCGCAAATAATAATTGATTTCTCTATCAACAAGTATTACTGGAATGTTTAAGCCTTATTGTATAAGATACTCAAAATTTAAACTCGGTTTCACACATTGCCAACCAAATCTTTTATGTTCACAGCATATAAAGTATTGTTTATTTCTGATAGCACATCCCTTACATTGACACGTTCTCTTTGGTAAGACGAGAACAAAAAAAATATTTTTTAAATTTAAAATATTAAAAAAAGCCATTGGTCAGTGAAAATTCTTGTGCAGTTATCATCCAAAAATATAGCTGGGTTTTATTAATCCAGCCTTATGTTTGGAATCCTTACCCCACCCACCCTCCTAAAAAGTATATCATTCTTACGTTGTCGGATTATATATTGATTGTAAGGGACGTCTGCTTTTAATATATTATTACATGTGATCCGGCTAACAGGAATTGGTTTTAGGGTATATTTTGAGTTTTCGTGTTTAGCATTCATTAAGTAAATAAGATCTAGTTACCGCAGGTGATAATGTCTGTTCACACTGTTTCATACTTAAAGGGGTATTTACCCGCTTAACAAAAAGAATCTATTTCATTCAGGATAACTAGTTATGAATTTAGAATGTTACAGAAAATTTATTGGGTTGATAATGACCCGAAATAAAATTGTCAAACCTGGTAATTTTCGAGGTAGGTCCCATCGGCAAAAATCTTTCATAAGAAATACAAAAGGACAATATTTAAGCCCCGTGACCTTGGAGAATTTTGTTCCAAAAAAATATAGGCCATTATTGACGTACTCGGCAGCTTTTTCTGTAAATTTAATAGCATTTTTTTTAATTCAGCAAGTGGTTTGGTAAGAAAAAAGTCCTGATTACCAAGAAAGGGTGGATTTTGGAAGGCATATTTTTGCATGTTTGAGGGTATATTTGTACACAGTTTGAAGACACGATTTTATAAGGGGCCATCTTAGGGTGGTACGATGCTCTAATATCTACGGTTTTTAAAAAAATAAGCAGGTTAAAGCCGATTTAAGAAATTCACCAAAACGCCAATTTTTAAACTTAGTATTAGAATAATTAAATTAATGTATAGTCAAATATAAATATAAATTTACATATATTATATTTAATACTTAGGGACGAATATTAATAATTAATATATAAATCCTATAAATTAGTACAAGTTAATTTTAACGATCATTAATTTAATATGCTTTAGTTAAATGGTACTAAAATAATTTGTATTTGTGTGTAATAGTCCCTTTAAATATAATCAATACATTAATGTTTTTGTGAAGGTAAAAAGATTATTAAGAAAAACATACGTCTAGAAAAAGGATTCCGAACTCATTGCTAAAATTTTTAGTTATGAATATTAATTTTGAATTCAAAATCATTTGGAATTGATAATTTAGATAAATTTTATTATTCAATACTTATTTGTGCCAAGTTTCTAAAGAGTGTGTGTAATTTTATATTCGAAGATCCCCTTCGCTACTGCGTCGGTTCGTCGGGGTGTTACCTCATTAACCAATTACATGTATTAAACATTCGAAGAGTCCAAGGTCGGTCTCTCACTTAGTCCGCAAGGTTGCTACTCTTCTGGCTCAATCTACGATGTATTTTATTATAATTCCGTGAATAATATTTTCCATGAGGGCTACTAATCTATTTGTTAGTAGTCTCGTCGTGTATAACAACGGTAATGCACTCACGCGATAGATTTGAATACAATATAACATAATATATCCATGTAAGCCATACACTTAAAATCTATTTTTGTAAGGATGCCCGCTGTATGGTATGCACAATGATATTTAACATCTATAGTAGAGGCTAGATCCCCAGTCATTGGTCCACTGGCGTGTCAATAGAAGCCATCTTGAATAGGTCAGTTTGTATGTTAAAGTAGATTGATTGGAGCGATTTGTAGCCCAAATATATTTCAAGATGGCTGTCAGGTTGACAGGTGAGCATAGCCATTAACACCAAATGATTACTAAATTCCCTTATCAATAATTTCTTATTGTTTCCGTTTGTGCATCCCCATGCTGCACAAGCTAAGATCATAGCAAAACAATCCAGAAAATATTCAATCGCCTCTAAAACACAATGTAAAGCATAAATTCATTCGCCAAATCGCCATCTTGAATAGGTCAGATTGACGCTTCAATTTGGTACGCTAGCGCCTGTATGAACGTATCTGAGACTGGGGATCTAGCCTACTATAGATGTTAAAGATCATTGGGTATACACATCAATTTTACCGTGTGTGACCCATGTACTATAAAACCATATACATTAACAATGTATCCATTTAAATAAATAAAATATGAAAAAATAAGCTTGAAGCCGTAAACTTATATATTTTCTTCGTAAAGATAGGCCTACCGCTCTGTGGGGTATACTCCAGTTTACCCGGTGTGACCCTCTCCATGTGACTAACGAAATAAATGGTGATAGTAATTTAAATAATTATTTTTTTAAAGAGGATTTAATGCCAGCATTCGCCTTAACGACGGAAGAAACCCTGCGAATAGATATTTTACTCAGGATTGCCGGTGCCAGGATTCGAACCCACGACCTCTCGGATTAGTTACATGGCTTGCGCATGAGCCACCACTGTCGGTAAAGTAGCCGTCATCTTTATCCTCACAGCATTCTTCCATGAACTGTGTGTTTTCTGAACTTTCATTAACTTTTCCAAACGCGTGTTACAGAGTTTTACTGTTTCCGTGCTGTGCTCTCGGCCATTGTAGTTCCTGATTGGATTCTTGGATTTTATTATCGATTCTAAGAAACTTTCCGATCAGATTGTTTGCCTTGAAATGGTTGCTTTGTTAAAATATAGCTTGAAAGAGGACGTGTAATGAAGGTAGCAATTGCACATTGATTACGTTACGTCAAATATTGACACAAAGCATGTGAAGGAAATATGTAAATTGAAATATCAACGTAATTATGCGAAATGAGGGCTTACCTTGCCTCCATGACCACCAGTGTGATCAAAAATATCATACATTATCTTTGTTGAAGGGCAATGTGAAGAAAAAAGTATCTCAATAGGATGTGAGATCATTTTCATGAGACATACATACGTACAAGAATGACGGATACGGAACGAAAGGTGATTCATATTATATGGAAGATTTGCTCCCAAAAACAACGTCGTTCCACTGTTTTCCCTGTGAGATGGTACCAGTATGATAACACTGGTCAACAACACTTTTCCGTGTGTTATTATTCGTGTACCGTAGTTTATATTCTAGGAAGCTTCGCAAACGCTTTTTTTAGTCGCGTTGATGGATGAGCTTTTTTGTAAGTTTGTCGTATGCGTGGGATCTCTTTACTTTTGCAAGTGTTTTTTGAACGAATTGTAGGTGATTGTTGTCAAGTTTCTATTGTTACTTGTTAATTGTTATTATATACCAAAAAAACTCATATTAAATCCTTTATTCTATGGATTCTGGATGCTTTTTTCAACTTTTTCTTTCCCAACGTACTAAATCACCATAACCTTAATATCCATGTAAAATATGAACTTTGTAGCCCCACACGTTTGGTCAGAATCGGCCGAAATATCACGAAAATATCGCACTAAAAATCGAAAAAAAATCCTAAAAGTACGATATTCATGAGAAATATTTCTTCGATTGTACCCAAAAACGTGACAGGTCTAAGTTCAGAGATTTTGAAGGTCCCATCCAATTTTTATCAAGATCGCCTATGCCGTTTGCCCGGTAGAGAGCAAACAAACAGACAAAAATACATATAAAAAAAAAAACACCCGAGCTAATTTTTTGGGGGGTCAGTGAAATTTAAGTCTTCGCTTCGCTCATCCAACAATCGGCATTATTAACTTTCAATACACCCTATATTTTTTCAAGTGCCTCGAGAAATACGTGATGCGAATGTTGCTTTGCAATATTTTGAAATAAATTGTGTTGTGTATAAATTAGTAATTGTTATATTTTACTGGACCGAATAAAGCACCCACATCTACAGTGTTGAATCTATAGAACATGCAGACCAGAACACAATACTCCTGCAAATGGTTGTTTATGTGGTAATTTAGCTAAAGTGCTATGCAATGATGACGTCCGTGGAATAATATACTAATTAACCCAGAGACGGGATTGTATTTGCAGAGTATTTCTTTGTTGGATAGGTGCACAGATATAATTCTGCGGAATATAGAACAATATATCCTGCACACTGCCAGTACCGCAACACACACTATTAAGGATGGGGAAATAAAACTCAATAGAGTTGAGTGCCGCGACTAAAGGGGATTACAGTTTCAAGACCTCACGATCAAATAAACTCCAGACGATACACATTGAGAATAATTGAGTGTCTTTATGTAGGTTTTTAGCTGTTGATGGATACGGAAATAATGCTACTAGGATAATAATGAAGCAAGTCGGTGGATGTATGTTAGTGAAGCAGTGATTTTGTGAATTATTAAGATTGAAATACGAAAAAACAATGCAACATACTAGCTCATAACTCAATATCGATTCCCTTGGTCCATTAGGCGTCTAGGACTAGACTATTTGTCTGCGCTATGACTGAGTGGAAAATATCTTAGGACTGCCGGTATTTAATATACACAACAGGACCCAGTGTGACCTTGGCTACTACCTGGTAACTAAAGTGACTGCATGAAGCCTAAGACTAGGACTCAATCCCAGCATTCGTCTGTGACTGAGGAAAACCTTGGTGAACAGTCAGTCAGGATTGCTGACGGTTGGTTTTGAATCCATGATCTCTTGAATCAGTGTAAATTATCGTGACGAATTATTAACTAGAACAATGCAAATAATAAAAGCGTGAGTAATTTTACCCCTTAAAGGGATATTCATCTGCTATGATAAAAAAAAATCAAACGGCTAACTAGTTCTGAATTTACAGAGTTATAGAAAAAATATGTGGTCCACCATGACCGGAAATTAAAATTGCCAATGTTAGTAATTTTCGAGCTTACAATCGGCAAAAATCATTCATAAGAAGTATCATAGGGACGATCTTTATGATACATGACCTTGAAAGATTTTGGTCAAAACATTATTGGCCATTATTGACGCACTCTACTACCTTTTCGATAAATAAGCTATGTTTTGTTTTATAATTTGAGGCTGATTACCAAGTAGGGGTGTGATTTTAAAAAAGCATATTTTTGCCTATTCGTCTATTTTTTGCACAGTTTCAATTAACAATTGTTGAAATGGGTAGTTTATATTTGTACGATGTTCTCTTGTGTCTATGTGAAACAAAAGGTTAGCAGGTTAAAGAAGATTACATAAATACATCAAAAAGTTGATTTTGGCAAATTTCGATATCCAAAAAACTTTAAAACCTCGTGTCAAATCTTGTATGAGCTAACCTGTAAACTATTTTTGAAGTAAATGGTGTAATAACGTAAACCAGTAAACTATTTTTGAAGTAAATGGTGTAATAACAAAGTGAAATACAACTATATTATATTTCTGTTTATTTTGCACACAGTGCTTGCACAATGTTGAGGGTTAACCACAATTTATTTAAATGCGTTTTGTTTTTTAAATTGGGGTTGTGATGAAATTATGGTGCATTACATTTTAATCAACTAAATCGCTGAGTTTATGATTTATTTAAAGATTTATTGCCTATATTAAGCCCAACAAATTACGCAATGTGAAAAATTAAATATGTTAGTGTTTACTGCCACTTCACTTCTTTCTGAGACTATCATCATTTTACTTCATCCAAATGACCGGCAGAGAATACTGGTGTAGTAGCCGGAGCAATTTTGTGTCCGAACTTCATCCCCAGCCGCCACATAAGGGGCACACTTATTGCATTCCTGATGTTGGGCAAGTTTTTCGACTGCCTTCAACTTTCATATATCTTGACACAGCTGGGTAAGAAAAAGTATAATAATATAATTTTTCATAAAAGTCAGTATAATGGGCGTATGCTTCAAGGAAAAAATATATGAAATAGTTTTGGTCATGTCTGAAGACCATAAATCACGTAACTGATTAAATGATATTTTAACAAAACATACATTTGCAGGTGAAGTCGTCTAATCTTGTTTTCGGCAATGTTCTTTCCCAGAGCCCTCTAGTATGCCAAACGAGACTATAGTCTGCGTACACATGTGAACTACCTTGAACGTTCTTACGCTGGTATCAAGTATACAATACAGTGTTAGCTCGTGCTCTAAATGCTTGACTCTTATTCGGGACGTCCCGGGCTAGAATCCAGTCGTGGTCGGCAATCATCACTGAAAGTTTTGAGTCCTCTTTAACAGCCCTCTCTCTCTCTCATCTCATCTCATCCACATGAAGAGTGGCATTACCCCTATAACAGGTGTCCCTCGGTAAAAACATTTACAATTACGAAAATCAAACCAAAACAGCAAAGTGATAAACCATTGAAATTGAATTGATTTAATCATAAATGTAGCTTTGTCTTAATATTATATCAAGTCTTTATTAATTTTGTAGCAAAGGGAGAATCTAATAGTATACCAATATATAGAAAATGTATTTCTGTTAGAACCCTCCACCAACAATGGTTTTCCACTCTTAATATTAAAAATAATAATTAAACATTTTTTATCATTAATACAAGTTATAACGAAAGCCAATAATGTAATAGTTTAGCTAATCCCCACATTACATTTAGTGAATAAACGCACGTTTTTTACGTCAACATATTCATATTTTTGGCTCTATTTGATATGATCTCCCCTACTGAATCTCCCAACATGTGAGATGCATCAACAACACATTTCGTTATTATCCGCCAACCAACCTTTATATTCATTAATAATTTACTAAGATCACATACGTGGCGAACAAAAACAAAACATGTGGCCATTTGGCCAATACATCAAGTACAAATACGATTAATCAACTAAAAGAGTGGATTGTATGTGGGAATGATCACGGAGTTGGGGGAGGTATGGCAACTATTTCATTATCCAGATGCGCAGAGTAGATAATTAGTCCCTGCCACGGTGCTACATATCAAAACTATTGGTGTGCAGGTAACCGAAATGTCAGGGCGGGGCGGTTGTTTGGGGTCCTATAGTCAAAACTCAAACCTAGTACCTGATCTTTAGGTAACTGAAAAATATTTTTGGTGGATGGTGGAGGTGCCGGTCCATGATTCACATACTTTGGTGGAGGTGCCGGTTCAGACAATTTAAAACTTGACAATAACCTATACATGCAAAATGCTATTCAATGAAAATCCAGCAAAAGAATAATATGATTTGGGGGAAATTATACTGTAAGATTCTTAGCAAGTAAAATTCTTTAAATGTAATATATTGCATGCATGCATATGCAGTGTTATAACGGCCGTCTTTCCAACCCGATCTGCTGAAAACCCGAAGCAGTATAATACTCGAACCAGACCCGATTATCCAATACTCTACCCGCACTACCCTAATCTAAACAGGAAGTAATTACTATAGAGAAACAAAAACATTTTCCCTTAACACTAGGTAGTAAAAAAAAGGTGTGTGCAAACAATACACAAAAACAACTTCTGAACTTCATGATTTGAGTCTTAGAATTTGAATATAACTGTTGATTCTGAGGTAAGGTCTCACCCAAAAAATTTCTTTAAAAAATCAGATCTTTTATTTGTAGTCTCTTTTTCATTCTGCTTACTTTTCAGACACTACTACTTACAGTACTTCACTTCATTATTTTGAAGTCTTGTTTAGGTCTAGGGATTCCCCTTAAGCTAGCAGATAGCTCACAAACCGTTGGAACCAGGCTGCGACCTGCAAGTGCAGAGAGCATGCCTAACCTCCCGATGACGCCAGGATAAATCTTCTTACATTACACGGTAATCTTAAACCCAACAATTGAGAACACACGTAGAATAAATGGATTTTATTATTATTATTTATTTTGTAAATTGTGTTGTTTATTACAGAATGCCATACAAATTCTTCAACAATTAAAATGTATTTTCGATACCAAGGCCAGTTCCCTAATATTTGGATTACTTTGGCCTTCCAACTTTGCAGATTGTTGTACATGGAGCTGAGGAGTTTTGACGTTTTCAATCTCACGTTTTCAATATAACAATAAAGGTTGACACTGTCGGCAGGTGACACTTAATTTTCCTGTATAGGGTGTTCGAAATTTACAGCGTAGATATTTGTTTTCTTTTGTGAAACAAAGTGTTAAATAGACTACTATATATTATCAAATCCTATTAACTATTAAGTAAAAAGATGAACGTTTTTGGTTAATTTCGTGCTCTTTGTCTATGCTTCTTATTTAGTTTCGTTTCGTAATTGCTTGCAAAGAATTTCATAATTTAAAGTTTTGTTTTGTTTAGTTAATTGGGCTAAATATGTATTGTACATGAGAGTATCGGATAACAGATACAACTACCTAGTAGGACCACTAAGAAAAGGACTGCTGTCAAGACTTGTTTTACTATTGTGTAGAGAATTATTGATTTTAAGGCTGAAGAGTGAAGGCTTGTATTTTAGTGTTGAAGAAGGTTAAGTTAAAAAAAAATATCAAAATAAAATGTAGCCACATGTCTGCAGAACATAAAAACGATTCGTTTGATGTGATTTTAAAAACATCTTTCTTTGTCTAGACAGAAAAACGCGGCTTTTCTCAGATATTGGAACACTTGGAATAGTTGCTTGTCCGGTAAAAGCGAAGAATTCCGGCCTATTATGATACGGGCACAGTAAAGTTATGTCTTCGCTATGCGCTTACTACTTTTAAAGAATTAAATTTGTTCTTCCTAGTTTCTCCAATACTGCGACGATGCATAACATGGGGTATCGTACGTGCATAACTCCGCACCTGCACCATTTTGAAAACGCGAACAAGCAATGAATCATTTTTAGTAGTATGCTTACCCGGAACCACCATCGAACAAATGAACGTGAGTGAATATTTTAGAGGGGTCGCTGATCTTGGCCAAATTCAAATGCGCGCGCTCAGGTGTTGACTAATGCAGCTGGACGGTTGGATATTGGATATATCATTACCAAATGTTGAATGAATGTTAATGTGCTAATGATGTTAGTTCTTTTTATTTATATTTACATTTGGTTGCTAACAATTAGCATTACAAAAACAATGCGAGAGGTTAGTCCAAAACTTGAAAAAATCGAGAATCAAAAACATGGACCTCAATTTTGGAAATTAATTTACAACAAACAGTTTGTCTAACGATAAAAACAAATTTATGTGCGCATTCACATTGAATTTAACGTTGATATACAGCATGAGTATTTGCGTAAAAAAATTTGTGCACTTGGAATAAATTACCGAAGTTCATCAAAATTGAGTAAATTATGGAAAATCCACTTTAAAAAAAATCAAAACTGACGAATTAAACTTAAAATACGCGTACTGGATCTCATAGATTGATACTTTATTAACGTTATTGCTAAATATTATACCGATGTTGGTAACAGTTACCCGGAAAAACCTGAAAGCTGAGCGTCGAAGCTCGTCTCCGCGACAGCCTCACTTAATTGTTCCATTTTTCTGCGATCTGAATTACTTTTACTCCGATCCTACTTTTGGGTAACACCGTATCCTTTAGGTATTTGTATCGCTCTTTACGCTTTTTTTAAATTTCAAATATTTTATATTATTTGCAATTTAATTTATGCACCCCTTGATTATTTTAAGTTGGCCCCCCTGGCCTTAACTTACAGGGGTTAGGTGTTTTTGACGTTAGCAAGCTTGTGGTCCGAATACCAGTGTTTATGGAAGTGTTTACATCGTAAACACTAGAATGAAGCATCTTTTGTGTTTAACGTCATGCATTTAAAGGGTTTATTATACCACGCTCTGGTCGGGACGAGGGCGGAATTCAATTAAAATTGGCTCGCATAGTTGAGCATTATCTCGTGTGATGGTATTCAGTTGTGGTCGGTCTCGGTACTAAACACGCTCGAAGTGGGAAAACTCTGACAATGGTGGCTCAGTCAAGCGGTTTACTCTCATAAACCAGTATAACCATCATCGTGATATTATAAGTGTTTTTAAAAACGTCAATTTGTTTATAAGCCTTACATAACAGAGCGGCAATAAAGAAAATGGTGTTTTATAACAGTTAGCAAGCTTGGTCGATATACCACGTATGAGACATCGTAACACAGAATGAACTTTTGTTTAGTCATGCAAACTTAAGGTTCATATAGTTGTAGGAGAAGGCGAATTCATTAATTGCTCGCATAGTGACATTAATCTTGAATTAAAGTTTGCGTCGAGTCCGGTACTAGCACGCATCGAAGTGTGAATATAGTTCTATCAAGGTGAGAGCGGTTTACTCCTACCTGAATACTCTATCGTTTAAGGTTTTTAAACAACGTCTATGTTTAGAATTCAAACGATCTGTAATGAAATGGTTTTTGAAATAAATTAACCTCAACACAAATAAAGGTCTTGGATAAGCCTAGTGAAGGGAATTGGGGTTAACGCCACAAGAGTGGGGGTGGGAAATTGGAAACCGGTTTCTCCTGCAAACAGAGTTCATTCGACACTGGAAGCATCGTTATAATATATTGGTGCCCTTTATTGTCTTATTTTGGGGTGCTCGTGCTTGATCTTAATAAGCATTAACTTGTTTTGTTTGACACATTCACAGACCTTGCTAAATACAACTCGGTGAAAATAGTAGAAAAGAGCAGAGAAAAAAGCACAGGGATAAACGATCAGATAGACTTTATTTTAAAATATGATAATGAAATTTGACACAGTCGCCTCGTCGACAGGACTTCAGAACCAGGCAAATGTGAGCTCCAGCCCCTAAACAGCAGACTGCCGTTGATTTGTAAAAAAAGTTTGCTAAACGCATCACACACGTCGTTACAAATAAGGAATGAATGTCTTCCCCAAATAACTTTGCAGTTTGGTTTTTATCGTAAGACGTAACAAATGCACAGACGATGTACTACAAGTGTGACGCTTATGGGGAGGGGAGGGGGGGGGGGGGGGAGAGTTTAAATCAGTTTTATATCAAGAAATATTATCACTAAATATGGCATAATAGGCCCAACATAATAGTTCGTATTTCGTAACCTAACACGGGGTACGGAAATACCAAATATATGGATCGACGCAATTATCTATACTTTCCACACTTGTTTCAACAATACCAGCCTTTACCCGGGTAGAGGTGACGAGTACGTTAAAACATGCAATCTTTTTTGGGGGGCTAGCCCTATCCCCCTTACCCCCAGGGTTACCAAAATCATTCGGTATCATGCACCCTTGTTGAAGGGCAGAGTCATGTTTGGTCTTTATCGTGAGACGGGACACACGCACGGATGGGGACGGATTAAAAGAAAAGTGGTGCTTATAGGGGATCAGCTTCACTCCCTTATATCTATCACAACAAATTGAATTGATTAGGTAATGATGAAGGCACACTTTAAGTCATGAATGAAAAATAAAACTTTTAATAACAATAAAATGGAAAAAGGATAAATTGAGTTATTAAATAAAATTGAAAAATCAAAGGAAGTTTTAATGCCATAATATGTAGCGTTACACAAACTTTCTACTCCCTCTTGTAAATAATAATATAATATCTTGCCGACAGGCTTCGTTGAATCCGATTTAATATTGTAAAAGCTTTCCTTTGAAAATCGGTTATGTGTCTGGAGTAGACTCTAAATTTGAATTATTAATTTGTGGCAAATCGACAGTTCTCGGCAAACCCGTTCAAAAGCCATGTATTGAATATATGAAAATGTTTGATCATAAACTCGTCACAGTAGCGTACGCAAAGTTGTAAAACTTAAATTGAATATATAGGCAAAGTACGATACATTAGAAGGCTAGAGGTTCTAGAACGTGTGGGGCCTAAACTTAAACCAAATCAAAAGTTGTTCGCCAGAAAGTGGAGAAATCTTTACCTTTGATAGCTTGCGGCAGGTTCATTCAAGAGTTGATCGCGTCTTTGAAGGAGCTCTTTGCAAATAACATTCTGATTTATATGAGCAGGGAATTTCGATGCTCGCCTTTCAAAGAGGGGGTATACGTTATAAGAGCTGCTTTGAAAACGAAACGCATTCCTATAATATAAACTCGTAGATTATGCGGTACGAATAAAAGAGTTTGAATTCGCACAATTAATTTAGTTAAATGCCAAATATTCAAACCATTTAACTTCGTTCGAAAAATATTGTTCGCACGTAGTTTCATATCACAGCAATTCAGCAAAAATGTCTAGCTTTGAACTCGATCAGTTGGCAAAAGTTTTAACAATGAAGATAAAGGTTCTTCAATTTCCTTTGGCGTTAAGACACGAACCTTCTCATCGAAGTTTTCATCACTCAAAGAAAGATTTCGTTACTGTCTTTAATTGCAGTGATACATGTTAGATTATGCCAATTGTGTTTTTTTCGCGTCGATGAGTTGCTTCTCACCTTATGGGCTCTTGCATCTGTTTTCTGGGAGGCTGAAAGACCTCACCGCATAGAAATCACTGAAAAATTAAGGTGAAGGCGTTAAGGTATATTATTTAGCATTAAATGCATAAAATGGTATTTGCATTAAATTCTCTGGCCATCGGGGAAGCCACCACATATTAATAATGTAAATACGACATTTTAAAACTATTTGACGAGCATATCAATGTTACTAAAGCAACTTTTAAATTACTGAAGACGAGCTTTTGTGTATTGAAGACGAGCTGTTGTGTGCTTGCAATCACTGTACAAGACTGAGTGTATATTTTGTTGAGTTATTCCTTTACTGAAAGGTACGTCATTCCTGGTAAACAGCTTAATTTTTTAAGTTGAAAAGTGGAGTAAGCTGAGCTCTATACGCACAGAAAAGCTGAAATCAAAATATTGTTGTTATTCATTTTTGGATCAAATTATTGTTCTATTATTTGTATTTTTACAAGCAGAAAAGTTTTTCTGATTTTAAACAAGTCGATACTATGACGGAACAAGAACTGTACACACGAAGTGGCTGACCATAAGTAGTATTTGGATAAACTGAATTGAAAATGAAAGCACTATTTCCATTTTCACGTGTATAATATTAACTATAGGTATATTGAATGTAGGAAAATTGTGAAGGACTTTTAAGGGCTGTTCAAAAGGACTCAATCCCTTGCACTCGCACATCTACAAGCTTGGACATCTCGGCATCTGGCTCAATGATTAAATTATTGTCTAATTACCTAACGGGACGTAAGCAGACAGTTGTCACCAATGGAGCGAGTTCTCGGGCTGAAGAGTGTTACGTCAGGGGTTCCTCAGGGCTCCATTTTGGGGCCTTTGTTGTTCAACATTTTTGTTATTATATCCCATGTAGAGTTTTTCTCCATGTCTTATGTATGTCTGATGACATCAAACTGTTTGTTGCAGTAAGATCTTTGCAAGACTGTTTACAGTCTTCAAGAAGCTTTTGTAAGGTTATGTGACTGGTGCTCTTCTTGGAAGTTGAATTTAAATTAAAAAAAATGTTTGTTATTACTTTATCGACTAAGAAAAATCGAATTCACTTCAATTATTCTGTCAATAACGATACACTTAATAGGGTGTTTAGTGTAAATGATCTAGGTGTTTTGTTTAACGTCTGATTTTCGTTTAATGAACATATTCATACTATTCTGTTAAAAGCTTTCAAGTTACTGGGCTTCGTTAAAACGAAATTTTCAGTTGCCTTCTCTAAAAATACAATTAGACGTATATTCTTAGAATTAGTGCGGCCGCAGTTGGAGTATGCAAGTATTAATCTGGTCACCACTCACAAGACAAAATTGACCGTTTAGAGCGACTCCAGCAGCGGTTTGTTAAATGGTTGTCACATCATAGGGATCCTACATTTGTGTACCACAGAAGGAATTATGAACAATATGTGTGGACTTGCGCTTGCAGTCGCTCTGTGGTAGGAGGCAGACTGCTGACCTCGTGTTTTTAAAAAAGATTTTAACCAATGGAGGAGATTGCACAGAGGTTTTACGGTTAATTAATTTTAATGTGCCTGTTCGTAGGGCAAGACGTACTTATTTATTTTATCCTCCTAAGGCTAGGATTGATTTGTATAAATACTCTTATTTGCCTAGAGTGCTGACCAATTTTAATAACCTTTCAGGCAGTAGAAATGACTTTGATTTAGATCTTTTTAATGACTCAACTTTTACTTTTAAGAAAAAGTGTTGTTTGTTGTAGGGCAAATGTGTCTTATATTATATTAACTGTAGGTCCTATGTGTATTTTCTATTTCAGGTTTGTTATGTTGTTGATGTTATGTTGTTTTTATTATATCCTAGTATTACTGGTTGTAAAACTGTTCTGGGATAAATAAATAATAAATAATAATAAATAAATAAATAACGACTGAGTTAAACCTCGATAAAGCATTCAGTCAGGATTGCCGGTCTCGGCGAGATTTGAATCCAGGACCTCTCGAATCAGTCGACTCCCAACCGCCGTCGGTTCTATGTAATGTTGAATAATCATATACTACTTACAATAAAAGTAAATTGAAATGTGGTATAAACTATACAAGGTGGACTCTTTCCCATAGTCTATTGTAATTTGTAGTAATTTAAATTCTATTCAAATGATTTAAATCTTATTTGATTTATTAAAACTAGTAAGTAATAATTAATATCACAATCATGCAATTATACAATTATTACTTTTACCATAGCTTTCCCTGGCAATTTTTGTAAAATAAACACAATAATAAATCGAACATGTTGGCCTTTTTTTAAAAAATGCAAAATATTTTTTTTCCGGTCGGAATTTTGGAAAAGGGTTTTCTTTTCAAAAAGTACAAACATTTTATTTATATATACAAGCACCTATTTATTTGTTTATTGTTTAATACATTGATGTGTTATAGGTTGCTAAAAGAGGGCATAGCCCCATTCACAATTTAGTGTCTAGCAACCTACTCAATACTTATACTTATACATTGCAATTAAATTAATTAAAAATACATTATACAATAATAGAAAACAATGTGCGTGAAGACATGTAAAAAGTGAGGGTGATGAAATTATGACAAACATGAATGGTATTGTGAATTATAGAATAGAATTATCAGGAGTACAACAGAAAAAATAATTTTTAGTGCCAGATTTGAAATGGCTCCGAGTGTGTAGTTCACGGATGTCCACCGGCAAATCATTCATAATCTGCAACTCCGATAGTAATATCCTTGTTGTTAGGACGAAGTTCTTGCCTAGGGAGGTTTCATGGTGACACCACGACCGTACTACTCTCTTCCACGATTACAGATTTGAATCCTGTGAAATGGGTTGAGGTCAGTTTGTACCATGAAGCATTCCCAAAGAAATTGAAGAAAATTGAAGCCTCATATTTTGCAGGCAACATACTCTCTGTAGCTCCCCCCCCCCCCCCCCAACGTGGTGTGGTTAATTTAAAAAAAGTGGTCATCAATATTTGCTTGTTTCTGAAATCAATGTTTAATTTACAATTTTCATTAGTCTTTTAATTCTGCTGGCAACATAATTATTTCACACGTGTTTTGAAATCAAACCACGTACATATATCCATTGAAATAAGTGAACAATAACTAATCACGTGCGATTTATAAGCAAGGGTTGGTATTTCAAATTTACATCTGTAATTAACGCGTTTGTTTACCAAAGTAAAAAAAAAACGCGTCCGAAATCAATGATTTGAAAATCGACATTCAGTGTTGCAAACTTCATTTCAGCACGGAATAATTGTAAATTTAAATTAAATAAATATTTGGTGAGATCATTTCTTATAATAAATTTAGCTATTTCTCGTTTTTGTTTTCACGTTAAGAATTTCCCGCTAACGAAACAATTTGTATTGCACGCTTGAGCAACGAATTGCAAATGTAGGTATGCCAATTGGGATTGTCAATCGATATTAGATCGGTTACCTGTAAACGATTTGACTATCGATAAATTATTTCGGGTACCCAAAATTTCAGGTCCGATCGTGTTTTTGAGCATCGACTCGATAGTCAAACTTCATACCCGATTTTCGGGTAGCTAAAAATATAATTATTTGTCGAAATGGTGGAGGTGCCGGTCCAGGATTCAAAAACTTCATTGTATGAGGTGCCAGTTCAGACTATTTTTATCTTGTAATATATACAAATGCCATTCAATGAAAATCCAGATAACTGGAAATGAATTATATAAAATTATCATGTAAGATTCTTTACAATTATAATTTATTATCTAATTCATTGCATGCAATATTATAAAGGCCGTATTTTCCCTATCCGAAAACCCGGAGCAGTTTAATACCTGATCCCGACCCGACATCGAAAACCCAACCAGCACATCTTTAAGAATTGGTGATTTATGTTTATCAGATTAAAAGATTAATTATTATTAATATGGATGGGTAATGATATAAGTAAAGCAATTTTTTTAAGATAAATTGTATTAGGAAACTTGGAAAACAAATTTATTTTTTCGAGTTTGCGTGATTGGAAAGAACGCTCATAATTCCGATTAATCGATCCTTGAACATCATTGATGGTAACTAATTTCTATCGATTAATTTCGATTCGATATCGATTATCAGGAATTGGTACTCCGTACTTGTTATCAGGATTGGTTAATCAGGACTGGTTAATCAGGACTGGTTAATCAGGACTGGTTAATGAGGACTTGTTACTCCGGACTTGTTAATTAGGACTGGTTAATCAGGACAGGTTGGTTTATAATTAAGACTGGATATTGACAGGTAATAATTAATCGAATGTCATCTCTACAAATAAGAATAAGTATAGTTAAGAATTCCCTCATCCTCAATCGTCGTGGTTCATTGCGTTAAGCATTCAAACGCTTTTATTTATTTATTTTAGTGCGATAAAGCTTGAAATTTGAATACAACTTTTTGTGAAACCATTAGAGTAACAATTTCTCACATTTAATACCAATATAATATTGTGAAGTCGCGTCGAGTCTTATTTTAAATTTATATTGAATGTATCCGACTGTAACAAATAGCTATGGGATTCTTATTTCATAAAAATATCATGTTCACTGAGTCTTGTTGTCTTGTCTGAGGCCTTGGCTGCTTACTTTATGCTTTATGTAACGAACCTTTGTAAAGTTTCTTTGCTATGGGAACTTGTACATGCTTGCTGTGACTTTCTAGAAACAAGATCAAAGATGGAGCAAGATGAAGAATATGTTTTTGTCCAATTACTGTGACTCGTCATTGTGAGAAGGAATCACCCTATTCTCGAGTGCGCTTTGTGAATTAAATTAGTAGGAACAAACTTTGGACCAGAGTCCTTTGAGAGTGAGCCATAGCTTTCGCTATCTTAGCGTCGATAACATAAAACTTCGCTAATGTGTTTCTCGGGTAATGGTGTGAAAAGTGAAAATGTAGATTCCAATTATATATTATTTTACGAGACGCAAATAATAACAAATAAAAATATATTTCTATGAGTTATAATAAAATAATAATAATGAATAATTTCGTCTGTTGTAGACTTAAAGTCTACATATTATAGAGCTTGAACCAGGGAACCAAATTTACCACGATTGATTGATTGATTGATTGATTGATTGATTGATTGATTGATTGGATATTGCGTTACGTCTCAAAATTAACCACAAGATTTGGCTCACTTGAGGTGAATAAACGTATCATAAATCGTTGAAATCTTCACACCCTGAAGGAAATTAATCAAGATTGTACTTTTACAATATCGGAAGAAAAAATAGCGTCGCGACGCCTTAAAGATGGATACGTCCAAATTTCGCTCTTGCACATTATTTTACATAAAGTAGGTTGCAATATTATTGGTTGAAGACAATGGTAATTGGCAGGGCAGGCAGGCAAATTGTCTCGGATTTTCGCTGTTGATAATTTTTTTTTAAATCAATTAATCAATTTTGAACCAGAAATAGACAAAATTTGTATTCCGCCTAGCGCTGCAATTTGCAAATTATGTAGAACATAAATTCAACAAATGAAATTTTAAATATCAATCGTAAAATAACATATAATTTTTTTTTAAATTCAAAATGGTGAGCAAATAACATAATGTTTCCTTTTTCTATGTAACATACCTACAAGTGGTGTGCAAATATCCGACCTGAAAGTCAAGAAAAGGTTTTCGATTCTCAGTTGACAAAATACTTTTTTGTTGTGCGTTGGAGGTGCCGGTCCAGGATTTAAAAATGTTATTGTTGGAGGTGTCGGTCCAGGATTTACAAACTTTCTCGGTGGAGTTGCCGGTCCAGGATTTACAAAATTTATTGGTGGAGGTGCCGGTCCAGCATTTACAAATTTTATTGGTGGATTTGCCGGTCCACAGAGCAGAGTTGAATCATATTATGTACACAATTAATTAATACTATTCTATGAAAATGCAGCCAATTGAAAAAAACAATTTGGTGCTAATAATAATGCGAGATTTTTCACAAGTAAAATTCATTATAAATAAAGGCCAACTTCACCATACATGACCCTAACCGACCCGATCCTACCGACCAAATCTCTACCGCACAGTCATATAAGTAGAGACAAAACAAAATTTTTCATACCTTGTGTCCAAATTTCAAGTAAAGATCGATCAAATCGACAAAATGCAAGTTTTACCAAATCAAAACAAAATGAAACTAAATGAGTAAAATTATTAAACCACTTTTACGGACAACGCCCATTTGTATGGTCAGTTGGTGACGAAGTCGAACTAATAGAATTTGCCATAGTTGTGTCAAACGTTGCATATCGATTTATTTTATTTTAAAATAGTTGGTTTGTTCGTATATAAAACGGTTATTATTTATGATACATATGTTTATTGTAGAGCACATTTCGTTCTTGTTTCGGTGTTATTTTATATAGACGCATCAGTTATGCAAATAATCTGTATTTTGCTTCCAGCTGTTAGACGAGTGTATCGCTCGGAAATAAATGCTTATTTGCATGGTTAAGTAAACAATCGTTTAAAAATTATAGCAATGTGGAGTTTTTTCTTTATTTCTGCATTATATTAAATAATATCAATTCAACCCCCGGGAGAGTTTCCTGAATAATAAAATCGAAAAAGTTACACTATTCAAATATAACGGATCAGTTCTTAATAGACCGCTCCTGTGATTTTAATATTAATATTTAATTTATAGTATGTATTTTCTACAAAAACATTAATAATTTCAATAACTTTTTATTTTTAACCTTGAAGATATAGACCTTATTATGTATTAAGGATGCGACCCCCATCCCCCGAATAAAGGTTTTACAGTATATTATAATATTCTCTATTTTTTAATATTAAGTACCCGGCACCTCCACCAAAATTTTTAATGCAAACAAATTTGTTCATATGGTATCAAATCATTAAAAAATTCTTGTAAATAAGTTTTACATTTCCTTGTTATTTTTAACCTTGGAAGATATAGAGCATATTATTATGTATTAAAGAAGCAATCCCCATCCCCCGAATAAAGGTTTTACAGTATATTATAATATTCTCTATTTTTTAATGTAAATACTCGGCACCTCCACCAAAGTTTATTAATGCAAACAAATTAGTTCATATGGTATGAAATCATTAAAAAGTTTTTATAAACAAATTTATGTTAAATACATGAATTGTCAAAAGTTTAGCGCATTCATTATCAAATTATTGCAGTGCTTTGCCACCATCAAACGCAACATAAAATGTAAACATAATTATGAAAGGGATTTGTTGAGAGGGGCTTTCAAATATTTTTCAATTTTAATCATTTTGCCTGATATATGTGTGATAATATTATTAGGTGTCTAGTTTTCATCTATCCGTGTATGTGTGTGTGAGCTTGTAAAAAATAAGTTTTGTTTAAATAAGTGTATGAATCAAAACTTCGAATTGGACTTAAGAAACTGATATGATAGCTAAACGTTTTATTCTAATGTAATTCCTTACAAAAGCTCGAAGCACTAATGACTAAACCAGCTACTTTTAGCGATAAATGATAAATTATAGCAGGAAAATTAATATTAATGAATTGTAGGTTGAAGCATAACGGTGTTGTCACATAAGTTTTTATTAGTTAATTTTGTAATTTACCAATAAATTAGTTTGCTTAATGTGAGTTATTGCTTCACTGCCACCTTTTTCTTTGTACCGCTATCTAGTTTAAGTTTAAGTCAAAGTTAAGTTAGAGGGTAATGTCCCAGAGATATTGATTGATACACCTTCCTTTAACTTTTTATGTTAACAATTAGGAAAACACAAAATGAAGTATGTACGATAATAGCGACATAGGTAAAATACGCTCATCCATGTACGTGAGCACAAAATGAGTTTATTCACTATGTTTACGCGTTACAAAGAAGAGACCGGTTTGCCTCAGCCCCAGTGCAATCGTTTACAAATATATCACTTGCTTAGCGTTCTGGGTGATCTCTTTGTAATACTCCGTGTCTCTTCCGAGTTGGAGAGTTGCCAACATGGCCAATGAAACTGTGAGACTTAGCAATAATACTCGTCATCGCTCGCCGACATTGCCTTTATGCATCGCTTACCAAGACAATCTCCAGGTAGTTCATAAGTGTCAGCAGCTGCTAGCTACATGGGTAAGATATCACAGAGAATGTGTAAGAGCTGATGTTCCCTCTACGCGCACTACCCGGTGCTATTAGTGGTGACGTCACAGCAATGGTTGCCCCTAGCAACGAAACACACTTTGTCTCCTGCTGTACCCAAATGCAGCAATACTTCATAGGCTTTTAGCTTGAAAATTAACACACAAATTTCAAGCCTTTGAATAATATTGTGTTAGTCGACCTATGATTTGATTATCAAATTACTTACCAGAAGTCTAGAAGATAAGTCAATCTAAGCTGTAAACGTATTCTTAAATGCAAACATAACATACAAACTAGGCTTATATTTTAGTGGAAATAAAGCATTCAATCATTCAAGGTTTTAAGAAACTATATTTTCTCTCGTTGTAATGCGTAATAGACTAATAGTGTCAAACTCATCGAAAAAAAAGCGATTGAGAAAAGTTATAAGATATCTTACAGAGAATTCTTCAGAAATACTTCCCATTGGTTTCTAATGGGAACGAAACCGTGTTTGGATCAAAACTAGGCGTTGCTATGCGTTGCCATGGCGGCCATGATGAAATGACGTCACACTTATAATGTATACATTGCAACTGCAAGGGTAGGACGCTCTAGGAACCGGTTTTCTTATGTTATGCTAAATGAGAACCCCTAAATTTGCCTGAAATTCAGAGTAAAGTGCGTGCGCAGTTGCAGCCTAATGTCGCCCGTCTCGCAAACAAAACTCATTATTAAGAGTAGTGGAAATAACTGAAGTACGGTACTGCGAATTTTATATTCATTTCCACAATTAAAAGTTGTGAGAACAGTGAACATCGAACGTGTTTACATTATAAACTAGAAAAACGTCAAAGTCGTTGTTAGACGAGTGAGCGAGTCATATGTTGAGTACCCCGTAACATGCCATTTCCTCCCCCTACCTAAGGCTGGATCCAGCATGGGTCTTTCCACCCTGCCTATAATGGGCTAGAGTGGCGCATTATTGCCTTAAAGTTGACACGCCCTTATACTAACTATAAACTCAAAACCCTATAATTTATACCTTTTATATCAATCAACTTAAATGCAAATGTTTCCGGGTACTCAACACATGACTCGCTCACTCGTCTAACAACGACTTTGGCGTTTTCCTAGTCTAGTTGGCTAAGGCAGCCTTACCCGGAATGTTAAGAGACCCGGGTTTAATCAACGGTCTGGATAGATTTTTTATTTCTGTAAAAGTAATAGAACATGTTTTGAAATACATACAATACTATTGAAAACATAGCCAGTACGAAAAACGATAAATTATTGCAAGGTTCACTATCTCCGAGTAGAATTTTGGGTAACCTTGAGCGTGCAACATTCGATACACCTTGGTCACTGCATGCAAACATGATTTGATAAAAATGATTTGTTTATGAACAAAATATTTGGTGGTAAATTAAATGTGACATATTTTTTAGTCTATTTTCAATTATTTTTTTATTATTTATCTCGAGTTTAAATCGTAACGGATTTTGCTTAAATTGTTTGCTGCACCCTAAAGACTTGTACTGGAAGTCTGTTAAAAATTTAAGCGCAATCTATTCAGCCATTCGGCCGTTCTAGAGCGAACTCAGTATCTCACTCACAAAATAAATATCTTGTGCCGTCTTCGTTCGCTGCGCTCACTCGTCTAGTTAAAATAGAAATGGTCTACATGTTGATATGTGGTTATATTCGGTAGTCCTGTTTTGTTTGTGAACCGAGTCGATTTTAGACCAACCTACGTTTACAGTATTAACATTAAACTTATTGATTTGGCTTCTTTTAAACCATGGCTCCAATGTTCTTCGTTCAATCCCTAGCTTGGCCCATTGTTATCGTGTGATTTTGGTTACTAGGAAGCTTCGCAAACGCTTTTTCAGGCGCGTTGTTGGATGAGCGTAATTCGTGCATTGAGCTGCCATGTGTTATGTGGATTTTCTGTTGTTCTGTGAAAGAATCATTACTAAGTAAAACATTTAAAAAAAAATTATTTTAAATTAAATAAAAAATTAACGTTAATTTTTAATTTTTTAATTAATCGTAATTTTAAAAAAGAAAAAAAATTGTAAAATTTCGATTTTCATGAGAAATAATTATTTGATTGTGCTCAAATTTCACACGAATATATTAATTCATAAAATTAAGGTTCTGTGAAAAAATCATTACAATCGGATAAAGCATGTCGGTGTTATAAGTCAAAGAATTGATTTAAAAAAGAAAAAACCCGTAAAATTTCGATTTTCATAAGAAATAATTTTTCGATTGCGCCCAAATTTCACACGAATATCTTAATTCAAAAAATTATGGTTCTGTGAATACATCATTAAAATCGGATAAGCATGTAGGTGTTATAAGTCGAAGAAATTTTTAAAAAATCGAAAAAAATCGTATAATTGCGATTTTCATGAGAAATAATTTTTCGATTGCGCTCAAAAACGTGGCAGTTCTAAGTTCAGAGATTTCGAAGGTCTCCAACAAATTTAATCGCAATTGGAGTATCGGTTTAGCCGGAATCGTGTTAACAAACAGCCAAAAATACAAACAAAAAAAAACTGTCCGGAATTTTTTCTCCAGTGTAGTGAAATGGAATCTTCGCTACGCTCGCTACGCTTATCCAATTATATCTTATCGATGAGCTCTGTTCAAAAATTAAATACTTCAATGCCAAATACACGAGGAGCCCTATAGCTAGTTACATAAAATGGTGGTATATACCACAAGGGAAAAGTGCATCTCTATTATTTACATTACACAATGCGGCCGTTCACGGAAACTTATTGCTAATTGACGGCCGCCATTTTGGGGGCATTTACATGTGTTTCCCTATGTCTGTCAAATCAGCAGTGCGCCCGAGCCTACAATGCCCGTGTAGGCCCTACTCAATTTGGATATTTACAGCTATTCAAGTGGTCCAGACCTCTTTGTACCATTACAATATTGTGTAAGCTTAATTTTTAGTCAAACATATCTGTATTATTCGACCAATATCAATGTATTCTGTAACTTTTCGAGGTTAGAATAGCCTAATATAAAACTCGTATTTTAAAGACTTACTTGGGTAATACTCGGTAAACACAGCTGTAAAACGATATAATTTAGTCCTTTTTAAAAGCTATGTGTGAAGATAAACTCACAACATGACCTAATAATGTTTGAATAGGCCAAACAAAAGGCGACTTTTAACAAGGTAAAGATCATTTGACATTTTGCTTTGCACCCACAATGGCCGCCGGCCGGCCGTAAATGAGCAATAGGTACAGCAGCGCTCATGCGCCATCTAGACCTACTATATACTATTCCAAGATCTTTGACATTACAAGCTCGTTGCTCTGACAATATAATTTCTCTTTACTCTTACCATTAGTGAAATATTTGTCTAAAGTGACAAATTATTAAGCGCTTGCTCGCGGGTTAAAATTGTTCTATACTCTTTGTTTTAAAGTAATGTGTTGTGTTCGTAAAACACATTATTCATACTCATTACTTACGTCTTTCTCGTGGGCTGCTAATGTATGCTTTCCGAGTGGAATTAATCTATTATGTTGATAGGTAAGGAAAATAGTATAAGTCTTGAACTATGACTTAGTTAGAGCTCTTCATTTTGCTGTCAGATACACAAGTTATAACAGCGACAATGGCGAGGTTAAATCAAAGATTATTGTATTTTCACCTCAAGCAATTACTCAAACTCTACGAAGTGCACTATTTGGTTCCAATATGGCACATTCTTTTACGAAAGAAAGTTGTGTATTCTGATATATTTAATGACGACATGACCCCGTTGTAGAGCTTTGAAGACGTATTACGCGGGCAAAGAGACAGGGCGGAGTGACGTATATGGACTCGTTCTTATTAAATGAATGTTAAAATGAGTGAATTAATTAAATGTATGAATTCTTAATTACTTATCTTCTGTTCCTAATAATATATAAGATTGCAATGCTTTCTATATAAGGATCTCGAATTAGTGGGAGGGGGGGGGGGGGGGGTTGGGTTCCAAAGATGGAGAAATGCAAACTTTAATATGAAAGATGATATTTTGTTTCAACACATTTTCGGAAACGTAGTAGAAATCTCATGGTTCTGAAATAGTTTTTGTTAAACTAGTCAAACTTCTATTGAATGACGAACAATGCAAGCTTATGCGTGTGCATTTTATTTGTCATCAAATACAATAACACGTTTGAACCTAAACATTCTTCTTTATAGGATGTTTTACTCCAGCCTCGTGGTTCCTATTTGATGATAATTATTTTTCTTGTTTAACTTCTCTATTACGCACTAAGGCTATTAAAGACGATAAGTGATGGTAGATGATTGTGAAGGACGATTACACAAAACTCCTTCCTTGTGCGGAATAGAACATTACACTATAATGCATCCGGTTGGCAAACTAGGTACAGAAGTGTCGTGGCTTCAGTATTATATGATATGATATCAGCTTCGTACGTCATATTTCCTGCGATACGTAATGGTGTACTCCAAGCAAGCACCTGTAACTCAATACTTCCATTAGACTACTACAATTTATCATTTCATCCTTTATAGAAGCAGCACTTAACAGTTGAGTCATTAATTAAGTCACCAAGAAATGGGGTTGCTGAACACACAACAATATTGTACGTGTTTTAACGCATGGTCCCTTCAACTCGATTAAATATTTAAGAGTTTTGAGGGTCGTCACTCGTGTTTGCTGCCATCATTTGTGACTTTGTCTTTCCATTGTCATCAAACTGACATATTTATGTTGCGGTGTATTATTATATATGAGACGTAAAACCACAATGTCACCACAGAAGTCAGTTGTTTACATTTAAATATCGACTGGTAATTATGGTGGTGATGCATGAGCTATTGTACCACCTCTGGAAGATAATTTGGAAGTCGTAGAAACATGGCTGAAAAGTTTTAACCTCACTATTGGCCATTACAAGTCGTTTTTTGACAATAGTGTGGACAGCACAGCTAGTGAAAAATTAAATTTTGAGAATTAGTTTTCTGGATATAGTTTTTAAACACCTTTAGCTTTAACTTTAGCTAAAAAGACAAATAGATTTCTTAAATAACAGTTGGTGTACGACTTTTCTTGCTAGACGATTCAAAACTCGAAAAAAGCTCGTATTGTACATTTTGACCAAAAAAATCGTACATCAACTGTATTTATAGTGAAAGTGAGGTTTTGTCCAGACCAAAAAAAATCTCAGTTTTATTAAATGTACTCTTTCGTTCAGCTAACTTTCATGGACTTCTAAGGTCATGACCCTTGGGTGATTACAATAGCCTTAAAGGCACGTCTGCTTGTTAGCCCTATCTTTCACATGTTATTTGTCTTAAAACGTACTCTCGCAAACAAGGTCTGACTGATGAACGATTAAAGATGGTGCTTTATACTCAACACATGGTTTTTGATTAAGCTTAGATCACTATTTGTTTACCCTTCAGAAGCTGATTTATATAAAATTATTTATTAAAAAGAAGACCAAAGATGAGTCAAAAATTAAATAGCATAATATAGGAGCACGTTTCACATTAGATTCTTGTTTTTTTTTCTTTACTTATAGGTTTAGTAGTTTTTGTAAGTACAGTTAATATGTCTTTCAAAGCTTTTGCGGCCCTAAATAATAAAATTAAAATGATTTAGTTGGAACATATCATCTGAACACATTCATCATAATTTATGATTTCATTTGTTAAATTTTGCACAATTTTGTTTTTGAAGTTACCTATCTCCTTTTAAAATTAGTTAAATTCAACAAGTAAAATATGTAATTCAATAAGTGCAATTTGAGTTTAATTAATTGTTTCTAAGAGGACGATGTAGTGGTTTTAGATACACTGTTCCGAAAAACACACAGATCAGATACATAATAACTAGTAAGTAAAAACAATTTTTTTTTTCGTGAATTAGATTCTGTGGAAATATTGAAAGGTGTCAAAATAACTCACAAAATGTATTTATTTATTTATTTATTACTAAACCAGGAGTAACATTTAACCATAACTAGCACTGACGATAACCGACCAAGTTCAATGCATAACTAATTTTTTATAACTTCACTACAGCAATGGGAATCTAATAAACACCAATCAACGTTTTTCCCTCCGTAATGAGAAAAATATTGTAAAGATTGTCAGTGGTGCGGGTTGAACCCACAACCACCGGAATTAGAGCGCGCCTGATATCACTGGAAAACATTTTATAAAAACCAAAACGGAAATGTCCAGTAGGTTGCAGCATCCCTTGAGACACAGCTTCTCTAGTGCGCCTGTACTGAAGGGAAATAGACTATACATCCTTTTTGAGTTTGACACTGAGCTAGTTTGTTACACCTTTGAGTCAAGTCACTACGCTAAAGTGGGTAAACTCCCACAGCGTTGCGACAATTTTTTATCATTTACTTTGAGGTTAGAAGGTTTGTCGAGGTGATGGATGTAAGCACTTTTCTGTGGCGAACGTGTTTTGCTACAAAGACACGTACTAACGATTTGTACCTTATAATGCTGTGCAGTTTGGTTTTGGATTCAACACTATGTTTTATTAAAGACTACTCATAGAGAACTATTGTCGGATGAATTACTATAACGACGAATGAGGTACTTAGGAGTAATCACGTTAACTATCATATTCCTTCGAGAAGACTCTGTTGAGGAATCCCCCACCCAAGCTTCACGTGAAACTTCAAGGTCACGTTGAGGTTGTGAGAATATATTGGAATGAGCTTCTGCGAACATTTTGTCAAGACTCAATCCCAGCATTCCACAGAGGAAAACTTTGATAACTACTGACAGCGCCATTTTTAATTGAACAGTTTAGCCGTTTTTAAAATAATTTTGTATTTGTTATATTTATTTGATTCCGTATGCCTATATTATAAAGGCCTACTATGTATTTATGTGCACGTAATTGTCATGCACTACAATGACGAAAACCATTATTAATGTCATGTAAACCATCAACGGGAAATCAACGTAAAATATAAAAATTGAAATTAAATCAAATCAGCATCAAAACAACGACGTATTATGATTTTATAGGTCAATATATTTATTGCAGCATTGCTGTGCAATTTTATCTCAACCAATTTAAGCCTAAAACATATGAAGAACGTATAACAACATTACATGTAACTTACAAACAAAACACAACATAAAGTGCATTTTGTAATCCTATACAGCTGTGCACTTCTGATATCAAGAAACTTTCCAGTTTTACAACAAACGCTTTTAGAGTATCATAGCGAAAATATAGTTAATGTATTGGAAAAAGTATTGACGTATTTTTTTGTTTTGTATAACATAGACACTGCATTTCCGAGACGAACGTGTATCGCTCATAGCTTACACTATCTCCACCGTTGCAGGGTGATCCCAGGAAATATAGGGTGCAAGACATTGTCAACGACGTCACTACAAAGACCATTGTAGAGGAACAGAATGAAATAGATTCAGCGGAGCTTACAGACTCTCAGCACTAGAGGAAAACCTCATCTCCTGAATCTAAATTGAATTCCCTAGGGATTTGGTTGGAGGGCAGGGAAAACACTCATGCTTTGTTATATACAATATAACTAAATTAAATTACAACTTTTCAAATTATTTCAAGATAGCAATACGAAAGCGTTAACTCCATGTTTCCCATAACCTCTACGAGTACGAACGAGTAACTTCACGAAACAGTGTTACAGTGTGTAATAGGGAATATACCTCAACTTTTTTTATCACTCCACTACATTAAGGACTTCATTCTGAATACGTTAATCATATTATTTATTATTTAAATAAGATTTTCATTTATAAAAGTAAGCTGAAAGTTGCATCAATGATAATGGCGGGTAAAAAGAGCCTCTACGTCATTATATGGTACTGATGCGAATCGGCCAATAAGGTGATGCCAAACAGTGATATTAACTTGACAATCTAAGTATGTATGTAAGCCCATTGGTCAACAATGCTCTAGCGTGCTCTAGACCTGAATCTTGACGTCACGTGCTGTTTAGACGGGAAATAAAATACTACACACTTTGAGCCTCAATAGAATTTTAAAATAATTTCTTTAAATTGTTTTTAATTGCAGTATAATGGCGTTTTAAGTGGTTTTCTATCCATTTCTTACACCCACGTAAACATTTGGACTTGAGGCATATTCCCTTTTGTGACCGGTTCATCTACGTACCTCATACGTCATTGAATCAAGGATTTTATACTAACGACCGTTTTTTTTTAAAATAAATAAATAAAATAAAATAGTTATACTAATTAATAATATAATATAGTTAATTAAATAATTAATAATTTATCATCATTATTTTTAATAATATATATAATATTATATATTATAATAATAATTAATATAAACAGTAGTTCTTGTTATCACTAGTCACTCAAGTCCAAACCTAGGGACCATAATAAAATACAAGCCCGACCTATTGACCACAAGTATTTTGAGTTTGAGTTTGATGCAGATCTACTATAATCACTGTCACACTTCGTTTAGTTGTGTTTTTTTCGTATGATGACACCACATCTCTGCAGACGTAAATTTAGGATACAGGATTAAATTAATCAGCAAGACGATTATTAATTAGTGAATTCCGAGGTAAATGCTTTGCTTTATGAGACTTTTTTGTTTTAATTTACACTTACACACACGGCACTGGATAGTCGACAACCGCCTGTTGACACTTTGAGCGAGAGTTGATTGTTGAGCTATCTTGTGGTGCACCCATCCAGTGGAAAGATCTGCAAACAATCAATTAAAATTCAGTAAAGGGAAACATAGCATTATATTTTAGCAAAGAAAAAGCAGACCGTTTAAGAGGTGAAGAACATTTATCACAACACCAACACTTAATTGTTGGACTGTTCACTGTTAGCCTATATTTATTTTTACGTTTTCATTAGTCAATGTGTTTGGACCCTAGCTCCCAGATAGTTTGAATATCCATATACTCGGCACCTACACTAAATAGGCAGTTGAAACTGGAACATACGTGGTAAATAATGGCAGGCTTCGCTCCCTATACTGGGTACGCCTGCAGTACCCGTGATTGTTGTTTTTAGTGTGTTTGCGGCTGTAGGCCTACACATTAATTTATACAAACTCACTGTGCCAATATAAGTTTGTAACAAATTTACATCGCCACAAATAAATAAGATAAATCAAGTTTCCATATAACCTGGGTAAAAATACATGATTTAAAGTTTACTTCTTGTAAACAATTTTTTCCTCCAATATTTAAAAAAATAATGTTTTGTTTTTAATTCTTAACATTTATCTTCTCCAACCTTATATGCATGTTGTTCCTTGCAACCCATCGCCTCGTACCTCCCAATTCAGACCATTTGACACGTTGAACGAGATACACGTTGAAACATCTTTTAATGAAAGAACAAACGCACGAAATACTAGGTCGCTTCGCGAACGCTTTTTCCAGTCGCGTTGATGGATGAGCTTTTATGGTTGATTATTATTGTCCAATTATTTATGTTTCGTGTCGTCATTGTAGCTGTCACTGTCATTGTCATTGTCGTTATTATTAAGACGACTATCGCTAGACTACAGGGAGTTCACCTGGGGCGAGGACCCAGACGAGGAGTTATGCTCAGGCCATCTCGAAACAACACAGAGTTCTATCAAAACTCCATTTACCATCGTGCCTCGCGGATTTGGAACTCTCTCCCTACTGAACTTAAAATCTTGTCTTGCGGTGGATACAACAGGGCTATATGTAGAACTTTTAAGTTGGTTCTTCATGAGAAGGAGTTTGTTAGGTCGCGAGCCAAATATCACGAAAATATCGCATTTAAATCGAAAAAATTCGTAAAAGTAAGGCAATTATGGGAAATATTTCTTCGATTGTCCCTTAAATCATTACATATCTACGTTAAGTGATGCCAAACGTCCTCATAAAGTTTCATCAAGATCAGAGTATCCGTTAGCCTAGTCGCGGGTCAAATATCACGAAAATATCGTATTCAAAATAGGAAAAAATTGAAAAAGTACGATATTCATAAGAAATATTTCTTCGATTGTTCCCAAAATCATAACATATCTACGTTAAGTGATGCCAAACGTCCTCATAAAGTTTCATCAAGATCAGAGTATCCGTTAGCCAGGTCGCGGGTCAAATATTAAAAATATATACGAACATTTCGCATTAAAAATCGTAAAAAAATCGTAAAAATACGATATTCATGAGAAATATTTCTTCGATTGTACCCAAAAACTTGGCATGTATAAGTTTAGAGATTTCGAAGGCCCCTGAAATTTTCATAAAGATCGCATAAGCCGTATGCCCGGTAGAGTGCGAACAAACAGAAAAATAACAATATAAACACCTGAGCTATTTCTCTAAGGGTAAGTGAAATCGAAGTCTTCGCTGCACTCATCCAATTACTAGGAAAACTTCAAAGTCGTTGGACGAGTCAGAGTGAGCGGTCACTTATTTACAGATAAACGACAACGTATCTCGGTAGCAAGGAGGAGCAAATAATTCTCGAACCTCCAGACTTCCCAGTAAACACAAGAGCTCTCGGAGTGGTGTTTATTTTGGTCACAAGCTCACAAAGTCTGTCCCCACACATTGTGAGTAATTTGTGAGATGATTGTGACTGAAATCAATATTTCATGTAAAAAAGTCATCACTTTGTGACTTCTCTATCTACACACAGAGTCATCCCAAAAAGAACATATTTATTTCTACTCACAGAGTGATACCAGAACTGTCACTTTGATAATCCTTTTTTATTTGCATCTCATTTCGATGACTTTAAGCGTTGTGTCTGAGCCACATATTTTTTGTTTTATTTTGAATTGAATTTGCTCACATTGAGTGGTGTTTGAGTGGGCTTTGATAAGTAACCTATGACGTTATTTTATCCCGACGCAATGTGAGTAATTTGTGAGAAGTTATTTGTCACATTGAAACCTCTAAAGTACAACTCGGATACCATAATATAAGCTAGATTTAATCTACTCACCGAGTGTTAACAGAGTTGTCACTTTCATACTACTTTTTATTTGCATCAAAAGTCCTCACATTCGTGATGACTTTGAGAGTAGTTTGCGAGCAGTTTATGCATTTTTTTTTATATTCGCTCACATTGTGCGAGGTTTGAGTGCGATTTGAGAAGTATAACTTGTGATTATATTATTTTACCCAACGAAATATAATTATGTAATTTGTAAGAAATTATTAATCGAATTATGATTTAATCATAGACTATTTTTTAATAATTTATATGAGACATTTATTATCTTTTCAATGCTATTCTGTAACTTCATGTGTTCCTGGTTCATAGTATAACAAACAACAATATTACTATAATTATATTACAACTTTAACATTTTTCGTAATTTTATGTAAACTGAGGAAATCTAAAATACTTTTCCACTAGTTCGAATCTTTTTGAACATCTGGTGAATACTCTTCAGTGATAAAATCAGATATAAAAAATAACGTTTAGATTACAAGCTCACAAAATATTTAGTTATTTTAACTGCAATTATTATTGTGGATTGTGATGAACGTTTTCAAGATCAGTCACATTAATGATTTTTAAAAGGACTGGACGGCTCAGACACCATGCGACAATCAAACAATCGTCCAACCAGAGGTCGGTATTTAATTTTGAAAAAGCGGCCAACTTACATGGTTGGGCTAATTCGGAACAGTTAAATCAATACAATTGGTATTTTAAAAAATGGGAAAACTGCCAAGAGACAATCTGCATTCTGCAAACAAGTATTAATTCTGGAGTTACGTATAGTTGTGACTCAATGCGGCTAATACCCTGCATTCGCATCGACTACTGAAGAAAAGCATGAGAAAACTTTCTGTCAGGAACATCGGCATGGCGCGTCGAATCTGCGTGAACACCCGAATCAAGAGTATAGCTAGCACTTTTCGTACTTGGGCTAGAATAGTTGACATGCTTTGCTATAGACTTCTGAGTTTGAAGCGGGAATCGAAGGAACTCGGGAGTTTTTATATTGGAAGCAGGGACCCATTCGAAAAAATATTATAAGCCGATATCAGTAATCATCAGTATGCAATGTGAAGTATTTTTATTTGAATTTTGTGAGTCCTCGTGTGTGTGTGTCAATTTCGCGAATTATTGTTGATGCGAAGTGCCATTTGGGACAAATCAATTTCTTAATTGTTTGTAAGACGACCGAGCGGAACACCAGTGAGTCTATCAATTAAAGTGACTTTATGCTATGTGTAAAAATGTTGATGACGTGTTCATAGATGTGATACAAATATTTATCTACAGATGATATTGCAGGACAGAAACATTTCCAAGTGGGTGGATTTCGAACTCTCGGCATACTTATCTTATTGATAAACACAAGAAAGCAAACCAGCTTCCTCGATTTTAATAAAATATTGATTGCCTCTCGTCAATTATTCTCGTCGACTCTAAAGAACGAGTAACATAATCTCACATCAAGCATCGCGCAACAGACATTATTCTTTATATTTGAGACAACACGTCACAGTGTCAGAATTGAAATGTTCTATCTCGATTTTTGTGTTTGTAGTACGAAAACGAAATGCATGATTGTGTTCTTTTCTTCTTTAATGCGTATGTTGAAGATTGCAACGCCATCTATGAGCAAAGTAGTGAAATTCATTTGTTATAAGTCCATTTTTGTCAAATTTTTGTGCTGGAATCAGAATACAACAGCTGTTCTATCTCAAAATGAAACAAATGGAACCCTCGTATTTGTTCCCGCCGCGGCCGTTTCGAACACGGCGACGCCCACGATTTTGAGTGAAATGTAATGACGACTTGACCTTAGTACATACGATTAATAGATATATCACAAACTTTAAAAATGTTTGCGTTTTATGATTTTTTATTTGTTTTTGTTAAGCTCTAAATGTTTACATGCATGATGCACGGAAGCCTGTATTCGGCATGTAGGGTGAAAGGAGCGTAGGCCGTGGCCCTCCCCTAGGCTTAGGACCTATGTACGTTGTCTGAAGTCTGAAGATTATTCATTGTGAAGCATTTACCACGCCACTTAAAACTTCCAAGTCCTTCTAGCTCAAAAACTATAGCGTGTGAGATAGAACACTTGCATTCTGACACAGCAAAGTTTTGCTCAAGGGGTTTAGAGTAGGCCTATTAATTACTGCTTCCATACAATCATTGAGTAACTAAAAAGTAAAATACTGTAGAATTATTATCAAGTACTGAACAATACCATTAAAACACAAGAATAACGCACGTATTAATAAAGGTAAGTAGGCCACAGAGCAAGTGCACAATGCCTACGATAGTTGCATCGATTTGCTGTGGTACCTATAGGTGGTATTTCCCTCTCCACTTCAGCGTCTTCTGTGGCGCTACGGTTAAGGTGTTGGCTTTCAGATGCAGTGTCACAGTCGGATCGAGTTCGAGTCACCATGATAAAACTTGTAACTTTATAATTGTGTCAATTTAACATATGTTGTGTATCCAATTGCAGGTTATCGATTGATGTAGCAATAGGAAATAAATAGTAAGAATTAGTATTAAATATAATATTAAAATGAAAAATCAAATCTAATTTTTAGTGCTTCGTTTGCTTATTTGCTCCTAGATTGCGTTACAGACGCGTGGATAGTTGTGAGAGTATTCTGGTACAACTCTGTGAGCTCTTTGTGAGCACTCTAGTCTATCACCAGATACAACTCTATGAGCAGTCTGTGAGAACTCCTAGCAGTTTATTGGTACAACTCTGTGAGTACTCCGAGCTGTATTTTAGTACAACTCTTGGAGTACTCATTACATAGTAAAATAAGACAACTCGAGAACCAACACCCTGTTACTCTCTGAGAGTTAAAGGGTAATTGATTGTCGGCCCATTTGAGCTCTCCGATGCATTTCTAAAATCTTTCGAGCATGCTCTCCGAGATGGATTTAAACTTGTCACATTTATCTCACAATTTGCACTCTGTGTTTACTGGGTTGTCTGCTGAATGCTGCTGAATGTGAGGTGACTCAACTTTCTGGGTGTTCATGTTGACAATGTACTAGACTGGAGTAAGAACATCAATTATGTGAGTGCAAAGATGGCAGCTGGTTATCTATAATGTTTGTAAGTTGCCGGAGCAAGAAACAATTTATGAAATTAAACGGGAAAATAAACGAAATATATCTCATCGCCAACGCCAAGTATGAAAGCAATCAAGACTCAAAAATATGTTTTTTAAGGTCAATTCGTGCACCCCATTTCGGCTCGACATGTTCCTTGTCCATCTCTTATGCTCTTCAAATCATATCCAATTTAGTAAAGCTCTGTAAAACCTCTTTCTTTGACGTTATTTAGTTTTTGTCAGTTGCCAACATTCATAGTAGAAACATTGGGGAGAAACATCGAGCTTGATGGGGAGAAAAAGTATTTTTATTCAAACCGAATTGTTAGTTGAAAAAATAAAGTAGTAAATTATTGAGTTTTAATTTTTTGAGGTTGGATTCTTGCAGAATTAGTGATATGACATGCAGAGTTAATCAAAGCATCAGCTTAGATAAAGGATTAGAGAAAAGTGGGGTATTGTCTAAGCCCAGGTGGACCAAGCTTCATTGCATGAAGCCTAGACCTAGGGCCTAGATTACTTTGGCTTATTTTTCTAGCCTTGGCATAACCCCACTCAAGCTTCTGGATAGGTTTAGAGAACTGGACGTAAGTGAGGCATAGGCATACACAACATATTCGTTCCTGCCGTATCCAACATCTGCGTCCCTTATGGTAGGCCCTATTCTGGGGCCGTCAACATCTTCCGACAATAGTTTGAATTCTTGTATTTTGAAACATAATTAATAATTTTGGAGGTCACGTGTTAGCACTTACTATGTGATGTGATCACAACGTTTATTTAAAGTTATCAAACTCTTACTACACTTGAAACCATGCTGGATTACATACGAATTGTACAGCAACGATGCGACGAACAAACAAGCTACGACTTGTCAGCAGACTTCACCGCGCATCTAAAGCATTCTAACAAGTATAGTTACCATGGTAGTCAAATTGGTTGTTAAAAGGTTTTCAATAGATGAATCTTATTGTAACGGTTTTTAAACCAGTCTACTAACCATGTGGTTATTAATTGGTTTGTCATTTAAGGTTTACAAATGGTTATTAAAAAGTTTAAAATAACCACGGAAGTCGATTGGTGACTGTTCTGGTTTGTAATACGTTATCTTATGTGTTATGCATTGGTTTTCATTTAGTTACCACTCATTTTCAACGTATCTTTGCTGGTTGTTAGTGGTTTACAAGAAGGTTTGGTTGTTATTTGGTTAATCATTGGTTATGGATATTTTTAGAAAGGGTATGATAGTGGCTTGAACTTGCTTGTTGAAGAATGAAACTATTCATTTAGCCAAAGTTGGGGAGCGAGGTGGCCAGGGGGGGGGGGGTGGATGACAAATTAAACTGGCTCAAAGAGATTTGGCATTCGAATCGATGTGTTTCAAACCGGATATAGATCAAATCAACAAACACGATGTTGACTTGTCTTTCAAGGCGATAAGAAAAGTCATTTGACCAAGTCATGGAGATGAAAATCCTACACAAGACGAAGTACCCCATTTCTTTTGGACGGTAAGAAACTCGTGCCTTAAAGAAATTTCTTCTTTCGAGTGGGTTGCAATTGAACGTGGAGAACAAAAGGCGGTGCGTCAGATAGGAAGTGTTTAGTTGGCAGTGGCTCTTATCTGCCTTCGTACGTGCCAACAACCTGGATGAGCGACATTTGTCGTAGCTCTCTTTGCATCAAGTCTAGAGTGATCGTTGAGCGTTGAGCGCGCATTAAATGTTGAGATACCGTCAATTCAACGGGGAGACTGTGTAGTAGGGTGGGCCGAAAAACAATTTTTTTTTTAAATTCGTAATACCGCGGAAAAGTTGCGAATTGTGGAGACTAAAAAAATTGTAAATTTTTTTAAAAAAATCGGTTCATATCTTCCGGTCGCGCATGTCCAAAATTTTCAAAATTTGATTTTTTAATTTTTAATTTTTTTTTAGGTGTTATACCGCGGAAAAGTTGCGAATTAGGATGACTAAAAAGGGTAAAACAAATTTAAAAAATCGGTTAATATTTTCTGGGTCGCGCATGTGCTCTAAACTTTTCCAAAATTTTGAAAAATTCACATTTTAACGATAATTTTAACATTTTAAATTAGCCTCTTCCCGAATGTAAAAGCTCGAATTTTTCATATTTTAAATTTTCTTCTATGTCAAAAATATTAAAAATTATCGTAATAATGTGAATTTCTCAAAATTTTGGAAAACTTTAGAGCACATGCGCGACCGGAAGATATAAACCGATTTTTAATTTTTTTTTAATTTTTTAGTCTCCACAATTCGCAACTTTTCCGCGGTATTACGACTTTTAAAAAAAATGTTGTTTTTCGGCCCACCCTATTGTGTATGTATAATTTACGACGGAGGGTTGCAAAGACCGGACCGCATGTACAAAATTCATCCTTATAAGAAGCATTTCGTATAAAGTGATAAAAGTTCATATTTTGCTTTTTTTTTTGCATAAACAGCAGATTATTCAAGTCCAATTAGTGAAGAGAACGATATTTGTATATTAATGCTAGTGTGATGTGCGTATATATAGCTTTATGGAAACTCGATTTTCGATGCATTCATATATTTAACGTGATTTGTAATAATTGTTAATTGTTTAGGAGTAAGCATTCTCTTGCTAATACTCTTACGTATGCCATATAATAATGTTGTGCTAATATTGCTTAGTAGCAAAAATAATTGTTTACAATAAAATGCTCTAATTCCTTCAATTACTATAATGGTAAACATCCTTTTTTATTTGTATTAGTATTTTAACAAAAAAATATTAAAAAGCATCTTATTATATACATACTTATCCGTTAATATAACGCTGTAATTTTGTACTGAGATGAATAAAAAATGCAAAAGATTCCTTTTGCTATCGTAAATAATGAGTCAATCATTCTTCGAATTAGCTCAGTTACGTGTATGGATTCTATAACTATATCATGCTTCAACAATATTATCTGGATCGTTATGAAAGTGTACATCTCAGTTGGTTGTGAGTTGATCAAGCACACAGGGAAAAGCACATATCATGAAATGAGGGCAACGAGAACCCCACTTAATGTTCTTCTGACGTTAGATGATAAGTTACTTTTCCAGTCATGCAAGAGTTTGAAAATCTTTTAACGGCTAACATATTTAATCTTTCTCAGGAAGCCTACCATGGATAATTTTGAAGATAGTTGGAAAGGACTAATGAGTGCCCATTTGTTGGTATTGAACGTGGAGTAACCTCTCGAATCAGAGTCTGGCGTACTATACTTCTATCTGGATATACATTTTTTTATGGGTTAATGGCAAATGTGCACCAGTCTCTAAACTAGCCAGACAGTAGATTTTTGTGACTTCAATTTGGTCCGTTTGTTTTTGTTTAGGAACATATCTCTAACTTGCCCTTATTTATTGTGCAGTTGATTACTATAACACCTTTTGACAAATACTGTGTATTACTTAGGAAGCCTCCGTCTTTTAATATACTCGCTTTCCATGTTTGTGTTGTTGTTTAAGTATTTTCTAGTGTTAATATTCAACACTTCCACTAGTGTTGATTTCTTGTTGTCAACGCATCTAGTTTTGGAGCATTTTGTAGCCTACTCGGGAAAATGACGATGACGATAAACATGTCGATGACGATAGGGGAGGGGCAATTACAAACATCTGTCGGTCGAACACACGTGTCCTGTACTCTCCGGACCCACGTCTCTCGCTTACCACGTTGATATGGTTAGTGACTGAAAGACGAGTCAACGCCATAGGTAGCTCATGCGTAAACCGCGAGACTCTGGTCCTGTAGGTCCAAAGCTCCGTACCCGTCACCGGCAATCCTGACTGAATGTTTTTTCCAAGGTTTTCTTAACTGTGCGAATGCGAATGCAAGGGATTGAGTCCCCTAAAACAGCCCTTGGTAATTTCCATCACAACTACCCCAAATCCAAAATACCTACTAAGATATCTAAAGAGCGACATTAAATTTTTGCTGGTCAAGTTCCCTCGGGAAATTAAAAAATGTAAATGATATCTTTCAATATTGAACCTTGATTCATTAAAGAAAATGTTCGCGTTAATTATAGTCGTTTTCTCTACAGATAAATTAACATCCCAGATTTCCCTTGGTGGTTTATATAAAATGACCTACTTAAAGTATGAACCCGTTGACTCTGTTGTAAACACCAATAAATCATATGGTATTCATCCCACAGGGTATCGCTAATGTTTTAACATGAATTATTAAAATTATTAAATGCTCTTAAACAAATTAATTTTTATATCACTATCTGTTGAGTCATACCTTACTTTTTATAGTTAAAACACATTGTAAAGTGAAATTAGACGTATACGCTTGGAAATCTGCACAACGTTATGGTAGGCGTACAAATAAAAGTTTTCATATTGTGGGCTTGGGGGTGATAATTATTGCCTGTGGCTGGTGAAGTGTGAATCAATAAAGCGACAGGATATCAGCTGCAACTGGCAATTTACTTCACAAACAGCTCTCACACACAGCTGTGAATTCTAAGCATTTGAATTTGCAATTTATATTTTAGTTATTAATAAGCAAATGATCAACTTTTTTTAAATGTTCAAATCGATGTTTATAAGGTACAAAGATGAATATATTTTTATTTCTTACCAAAACCGAAAAATGCGTATTAAAAATACGATTCGAAAAGTGAAAAAAACATTCTATAAACATATGTGGGAAACCTGCCCAGGGTGCATTGCATGACTTCGGGTGTCTATCTAGGTGTTTCTGTATTTCTATAATAGCGAAGGGAATGTCCGATGGCTGTTTAAGAGGACTAAATTCGTTGCATTCACATTAACGACTGAAGAAAACCTCGGGAAAAACTTCAGTCAGGATTGCCGATGGCGTGATTCGAATCCGATACCTCCCGAATCAGAGTATCGCTTTTTACACTTGAGCCACCACTGTCGGTATTCCACAAGTGGACATTGTTGATACAAAAGTGATTTTATTACAAGTGAATAATACCAGAATGACAATTAACTGCTAAAAAGTATATATATTTAACACGCACAATACTGGAGTACCTAAAATAGAAAGAGAAGCTACTTTGACAACTAATTGTCGAAGACAGGTAGAGAAATTGAATCTCCTGCAGCGTTCAAATCTCATTGTGATGCTCCTGTTAAAATGGCTAGCCTCGCTCCCTATCTTTAAGGTCACCAAAATAATTACGTATCATCACACACACGCACACGCACACGCACACGCACGCACAGGCTGGCAGACGGGCGGACAGAAACGTAATGCATTAGGGGAGATTCGCTCCCTAATAGTGTTAATAATGAGATGGAAGGAAAAAGTCCGAGGAATTCACAAATACTAAACATATTTTAAACAGTTTAACAAGTGAAAAGAGGCAGCCGTTTCTGTCTTCAGGTATTGAAGAAAAACCAAAGCTATTATAATAAATATTAAAACAAAGACAGGGTAGACAGATTATTTACAACAGAATGTGACGTAAAAGTTGACGAATCAAGGTGATACCAAAATTGCGAATCAATATTGGAGGGAAAGTGTTGGCTTAAACTATTCATAGATAATGCTTTTATATAACATGGTTTCTTTTGGAAACGTCGAAAAACGTCGGATGGGGGTGGGGGTGATTAAAGCGGATTTGTACTTTTCCCCATGCATGTTCTAACAGTTTTGATTATTTGATTTGATTTGATTTAAAGCTTTATTTCCATGATTTACAATGTATTCACAGGACATACAAGTAATGATGTTGACCCTTGGTTTGAAAGGTATGTGGGAAGTACATTTATGATTGTAATTAAAAAATAACAGTCGTGAAACTATGCTATACTATTTTAAACTATACTATTCATTTTAACTTTACACATTTAGAGAATACAATAAAATTGTAATTAATATTTGTAATTAAGAAAAAGGCCTAGTAGAAACAAGTTTTTTTTTTAAGCTTGTAGACTTCGACTAAGATAATGTATCTGCGAAGAATTCTTCGAGCGAGTAGTATGCTTTTTCATTCAGTAATTGTTTTAGCTTAGTGCGGAATGTGTCAGTATTTTTTATGTTGGTCAGATCTGTAGGTAACTTATTAAAAATCTTATAATTTATGTACATTGAGTTGTTTTGTGTAAAATTTGTCTTGTGCTGAGTTACATGTATTTTGTTTATTTGTCGTGTGTTGTGGGTATGGATATGGTTGTTGAGAGATGGTGCATTAGAACCGGTTTTTCTTTTTACAAGGGTGGATGCTTCAAGAATATATATGCTATAAAAAGTCAAAATTTTCATTTACATTGCATTAAAAAAAAGTATGACTCGTCAGCGCTTTTATTTTGTTCGAGTATAAAATAATGAGGCATCTAGTTTCCCAAATAAATACGCGGCTTCCACAGTACGCTTCGTACAGAGCTAGACAAACCTACGTCACAGGCTAATTCACTAGGAACCGCTAGATCGCTAAAGTCAGCCGAGTGGGCGTGGAGGGGGGTACAAATTTTACCATTGAGAATGGGCGCTACACCACTTTCTCACTGTTTTACACTCGTTTGAATACTTTGTAGATCAATATATCAACAAAACATCATCGTTTTGTTATTTGCCACTCGTATTCTAAGTTCACCAACAAAGAATACGTGAAATGCGTACAAAGCCTTCTGTATGGACTGTTGGGAATTGATATAAATCCCTCGTAGGCTTTGTTTTCACCGCGAACAATGTTAGCCTAAGCCTTTGGCCGTTCTTTCTCATAATTTAACTAACAGTTTAGTTGGATTTATCCGGGTCAACAAAAGCCAGATTGAATTCAAGAGTGTTTTCCCTATGAGGATTATAAATTTTAAAAAATACATATACTACACAATAGGGATGGGGGAAAACGGGTAATTACCTAAACGATACCCTTGAACTTATCACGTTTAAACGATAAACCAATAAACGTCAACTGGCTTGCTTGTCTATAGTGTCACTTGACTTGTCAGTAGTAGCAAGTAGGCCCTACGTTTCGTATGGAACGATGAAGTTTGCGCAATCGATGCCAATTGTAAGCATCGGACTTAAAAACATCGCATCACTATGTAAATGAATAACTGTAATTATTGTGCACCGGTCAAAAAACGGATCTTTTAAAATTAAAATTTTATTGTATTTACTATAACCGCAAGACGAATTTAATAACCTCTATCCGACCACTACACGAATTTACGATAGACCTTCCTATCATCCCCAATATATACAACAAGTAATGTACGTTAATAGGCCAACAATAATTAACAAATAAGCAAATACAACAATATCAAGTAATGGGTACAAATAAATTATTGAACAAGAACATGACATCCGCTATTAAAGTAAAAGCTAATTTAAAAGATGAAATGAAAATCGAACGTCAAGAGAGGGGAACTTTGATGAACATGTTCAATTGGATGAAGATTTAAAGATTAATTTTGTTCCTAACCAGTATTAAAATATTAATGTGTCCAAGAAAGCTGTGAAAATGTACAGTTTGATTCAGTTCCTAAGCTTTTTAGCCTTTATTATTGTTGGTTCTGACCTCACGGAAGCGCAAGTTGCTGGCTAATTTATAGTTGTCAATTTGAAACATGAAGGATATGTTATTAAGTTATAATATTGCTCAGAACAAGTAATCATCCATCACAATCATCCTTCGTTGCAAGCTTTAAAAATATGTTTTAAACGGATTGGCACTTGATGCATCCTCTTTGAAGATCGCAATATCGCACGTAAGTACAAACGATGAAGTACTAAAAACTATTTTAACACCTGCCACACAATCATTAGTCAATAATTATTTCAGATTCAACATTTATTCCATAATTATAGCAACGCAAAAACGAATAAATGATAGATCATCCACTATATTTCTGTCCTCCTCCCCCCCCCCCCCCCCCCCCCCAGCGGCGGAATATTGGACCCGTCGGCGATCATGCGACATCTGCAGGTAGACACCGCACTGAGCTTGTAGCTAGCCCTATACGCAATCCATGTTAAGTAACTGGGTTCAAATTGTGTTCTTTGACCTTAGAAGTGGTATTAGTAAAAGCAAGAAACACCTTTTTGATAATGATATTGATATTGTTGCGAGCTCGCTTGGCTCGCGGTATGAAATATTCTAAGAGTGGGGGAGGTAGATTTTACCTAGCTGGACTTCTTAGCAAATGGACCTGAGTTCGAGTCTCTTGCCTAGCAATTACGAGCGCCTAGGACGGATCTAACTAGGGATCAAGGTAAGTACGGGATGTAATGGTATTCTCAATGGACTTAGTACTTGAATGTAGCTAGCGTCGTGACGCCTGAGGGGCTACCACGTCAGGGGTACAGACATAGCGTCTCTGAACTAACGGCGTCTCGAAGTTCAAAGCGTCTGGAAGTTCAAAGCGTCTGGAAGTTCAAAGCGTCTGGATGTTCAAAGCGTCGGGGAAGTTCAAAGCGTCTCGAAGTTCTTAGGATAGGTGTTGGTAGGAGGTTTTGCAAAATATCAAGAATTGATGTAGGTTTAACTTAGGACTTATATTGTACATAATCTTTACAGGACATGGAGTTAGACATGAGTAGTGTCGCAGGAATATCCGAACCACAACTACTAACTTCCACCCTAAACAGGGCTGCTTTTATACCCAACAGCTCCTCTAGCCAGCCAACCAGACCACGAGTTTCAAGCACGTGACACCCCCGAAGAGGGGGTGCGACGCAGTCAGTTTGGCGGGACAGAGAAGCTGTGGAAAATTACCACTACACACAAAGACATACAATGGAATATAAGAGCAAAAATGTCATTCTTGCTTATGGCTTATAATTATGATTGTTCTTTGTATTGTCTGTATAGTGTGGTCACTGGGTTTCGTTTTCGCGCGGGATTTCGCCCCCAGTGACCACTACGCACGCATGCAAATAATAATATTCACTTTGAAAATTGTATTATACAATGACGTATTGTAACGTGCGCGTGAAGTGGGGTAGCAACATACTCCCACCTCTAAAATGAGATACGCTCATTTTTGATTACTTTATCACACGGTACGCGCACTCGTATATCCACGCACCTTCCGGGTAGACTCGGCAGGGGGTTGAACGGGCTCGAACCGGGGGGTTGGGGGGTGTAGACGCTCAGCCAAGAGGACGACCTCGCAGATCGGAACGGAGGGTCACCGCCAAGGGGTGGCGGTGACTGTGGTGATCGGAAGACCACCCAGATGTCCACTGCGAAGCGCCCCTCGAATTGGAAGAGGCAAAATGGCAAGGCCTGACATGACATGGTCAGGCCGGAAATGCCAAGCCGTCTCGAAGTTCCTCCAAGTCTGCCACCACCGCTGCACCATAGATTGTTGATGCAGGGCTGGTAATTAGGTTTGAGGGAGGATCTGTTCATAGGATCGTAAATCAGGCATGTTTTGAAGCTGTGATCAGAGGATTTGAAAGTGGAGTGGGAGTGTGAGGGTTTGGCGCCTAGTGTCTCATGGTTTTGTGCATCTGGTTTCGACCCCTCCCACCCTTCTAACGCCGTGACAGGCTTCGCTCTCATCCCTTGGACGTGGAGGTCGGCTGAGTTGTCAGGACACTCGCATCTTTCTGTCAGCTGAATGGTATTTGATAATGCTGGACTGATTTTTAGATCCAATATTCTTGGTATTTGAACCATCTTCAATAATGAAAACTCTTCCGCGGTCTTGCTTGTAGCTTCTGCGAATTGTCCTGTACTCTCCCACCTTCTTAACTCGAACTGCTCTGTTTTGCATACGTCATTGTAGTTATTGATGGGATTAGATTTAACAACACTGTCACTTTTTGCGGGTAAACATTTATTGTCGACATAATGTAATGCGTTACGCGATTGTTTACCACCAGTCAATGTATCTAAGCGTTTGTGAGAATCATCAAAGCTATTTCTATCAATCAGTATTTTGGTGGTATTACGTAATGTCTCGACAGTGATGTTGTTATTGTCGTTAGGAAAGGGTTGTCCTATCCGCGACAAATCAACTTGAGACCGGCCTTCGATCTCTCTTTGGACCGTCTTGAGAAAGGGGTAACTCGTGTTTTCTGCGCGCTCCTCCTTTTCTTCTCTGGTAGTTTTGTCTGTAATGCCTATGACGTCAGGCGTCAATAGGTCTGGAATAGTACAATTATGTACAAACATAGAGGTGACCAAGAGAGAGTCACTTGCTTTATGAACACTATCATCGACTACTTTGCCTATCAGCGTCCAGCCGAGCTTGGTTTCTATGGCCACCGGACCAGACTGTAATTCTTGAATGTTTCCAGTGAATAGTTTGCCTGCGACGTCGGCGCCGATAAGTATCTCGATTTTCTTTGACTTGTGCCCATAATCATTTAGTTTTATGTTTTTTCTCTCTAACTCATTTGTCCATGCACCTCTTGGAATGCTTTGTGCGAAATCGCAGATTTCCGGGTTGTCGAGGACTTTAAAGTTACACGTGTAATTGTTATCCGGATTGGTCAAGTAAACTACATATTCATTATGTTTCTTAGGGAGCGTCACGTGACCACCGAATAACCCGTGTTTTAATGTCTCACACCCTTCTACTGGGTAACTCATCTCCCGAGCAATGTCTTTAGTGATGTATGATCTCTGAGACCCTGTATCTATTATTGCTCGGGTTAGTCTACTCTGTCCATTATGTCCTTCTATCTTAACTTGAATGGTTTGAAGGATGACGTTTTGAGTGACGTTAATGTTAGCCAGTGATGTACTGTTCTCTTGTGCGATATTCTCAATTATGTTTTCATCCGTTTTTTGGTTTGATTGGAATTTCACGCACATTATTGCTCTATGTTTTCTCTCACACAACATGCACTTAACGTTTGATTTGCATGATTTCGCGGAATGACCTTGAATGAGACATGAGAAGCAAGCCCTTTTATCAGTGACTATGGCCTGCCTCTCTTCAAGTGTCATACGCCTAGCTTTGTAACATTCGTGCGAGAGATGTTGTTTATCACAAAACAAGCACTGTTTGTGCGACTGCCTATAGCTATTATTCGAGTTCAATAGGTCAGTCGCGGTAGCAATATTAGGATTGCCTGCTTTGTGTGAGTTATCATGGGGAACGCGTGGTTCAAATGTATTTTTTGCTAACTTTGCGCGTTCCTCGCTTGTAACTTCATGCTTTAAAAAATTCATCAACAATTGAAGGTTGTTTTCATGTTCATTTGTCTGAACATGAAGTTGTAAGAGGCTGCGTTGCCTCTCCCAAGCCTTTATTAGCTCTTCTGGTAAGCAACTTTCTACCATTGGGAAGAGCATGATTGAATATTGATTATTGACCACGCCCAGTGTTTCTAGTGCGCGAAGTTGCGTATCAATCTTATCATATAGTTGTGATATATCCGACATACGTTTCTTGACATTGATTAGTTTTAGTAGTTCGCGGATATACACGTCAATAAGAACGTTTTCGTTCCCGTATCTTGTCTTAAGTGCTTCGATTGCCTTAGTGTAACTAGTTGCATTTACCGGATAACTGGAAACTATTTCCTTGGGGCGTGATCCGTTTACCATGCACTGAGATAGATACTGAAGCTTGTCTTCAGGCGCAATTTCCTTATCCTCGTGGATTTTCTTGAATTGGCCCCAAAACGCAAGCCATTCTCTAACATTGCCACTGAATTTGTTTAACTCTAATTCCGGTAACCTGTATTTTTTCTGAGTATCGACCAGATTACTCGCAATTGAGTTCGTGATAGTGGATGCTATTTCTCCATTCCGTTTATTAATTTCCCATACAAGTTTTTCTTTAATAGTAATGAATTTCTCGCGGTATGATTCAATTGTAGCATATTCGTCCTCTATTGCGTCCTCACCTATTGTATTGTCCTCTACCAACACTGAAACAATACTTGAATCTATGCTTTCTAATCGGTTACCCTTATCAGTGAACAAGTGTAGCAATTCCTGAGCTCTCTCGGGGAGAATAGGTTTAGCTAATTCCGCCATGATTAGTTGACACATTCTAGTGAATGATGCCCGAACGGGTGTCCTCTGCCTCTTAAGGGTCTCCATTATAATTGCCAAAGACTGTAGTGAATCGGGTCCTGTCACGGTCGCCAAATGTTGCGAGCTCGCTTGGCTCGCGGTATGAAATATTCTAAGAGTGGGGGAGGTAGATTTTACCTAGCTGGACTTCTTAGCAATGGACCTGAGTTCGAGTCTCTTGCCTAGCAATTACGAGCGCCTAGGACGGATCTAACTAGGGATCAAGGTAAGTACGGGATGTAATGGTATTCTCAATGGACTTAGTACTTGAATGTAGCTAGCGTCGTGACGCCTGAGGGGCTACCACGTCAGGGGTACAGACATAGCGTCTCTGAACTAACGGCGTCTCGAAGTTCAAAGCGTCTGGAAGTTCAAAGCGTCTGGAAGTTCAAAGCGTCTGGAAGTTCAAAGCGTCTGGAAGTTCAAAGCGTCTGGAAGTTCAAAGCGTCTCGAAGTTCTTAGGATAGGTGTTGGTAGGAGGTTTTGCAAAATATCAAGAATTGATGTAGGTTTAACTTAGGACTTATATTGTACATAATCTTTACAGGACATGGAGTTAGACATGAGTAGTGTCGCAGGAATATCCGAACCACAACTACTAACTTCCACCCTAAACAGGGCTGCTTTTATACCCAACAGCTCCTCTAGCCAGCCAACCAGACCACGAGTTTCAAGCACGTGACACCCCCGAAGAGGGGGTGCGACGCAGTCAGTTTGGCGGGACAGAGAAGCTGTGGAAAATTACCACTACACACAAATACATACAATGGAATATAAGAGCAAAAATGTCATTCTTGCTTATGGCTTATAATTATGATTGTTCTTTGTATTGTCTGTATAGTGTGGTCACTGGGTTTCGTTTTCGCGCGGGATTTCGCCCCCAGTGACCACTACGCACGCATGCAAATAATAATATTCACTTTGAAAATTGTATTTTACAATGACGTATTGTAATGTGCGCGTAAAGTGGGGTAGCAACAGATATGTTTATTTTGCCTATCGTATTTTCTTTGTTTTGATATGGATTTCATAATAATAGTCCTTGTTGTTTTCATAACCTAAATACGGTAACGGCTGTCAGTTTCGGAAACATAGTTTCTATTAATAGATGAAGTGTTTGTCACTAACTAAACAATATGAAATAATAATAATGATCTCTACTAACTATAGCACTAGAATATTCAAATTTGAATGGGAAATAGATTATGCAATCATTATGTGTCAAGTTATTATTATGAATTTGAGTACTAGGGCGAGGGACTCTCCGCGGACAGCATGCATGTGACAAGGGTATAGGGTGCACATGCAGGTCTAGAGTAGTTTCAAGATCGAAACACTAAATTGCTGCTTTATCAAATTATTTTTGAACTAGAATTAAACTCAATTCATGAACTCACACGAATCAGCGTTCATTCAGCTCCTATTTGCTACGTGAGTCTTTTCTCCCCTACTAACGTGTGATTGAAGTTTCGTAATCTGAGCTTCTCAAAGTTCAATTCATTTCATCTGAAAGTATTGGCTACTGTGAAACTCAATAATCGGAGAATGCGGAGGAACTTTTCGCGGTTACGAAAATATTCAAATTAGTTCAAAAGTAATATATAACACACTTTGTTTAAAATTCCTGCTTTGTGTTTTGTTTTTGCTTTCCCTTGTATTTTTGCGTAATGCATAGTAAAAACCATTAAATTGTGTACGGTATGATTCATTCGTCATTCATTGGTTCTAACTCGCAAATACGCGAGATCTAAGGGTTCTCGTTCAACCACAGAAGTTGGACTTAAATAAATAATAAATAAATTCGTATTTAGAGTCTACCCACTCAATCAAAAAAACTGCCAACCCTGTAGGCCCCGACGCAATCGACGGGTGAGCGATAACCAACCAAAGATCGATATTTTTGTAATAGAAAATATAGCAATCAGTGGTATGGACAGTGCGAACACCCGCGGATCAACGCCAGAATCAACAAGGCCGATTCAGAACAACTTTGAATTTATTATGTGCCTATCGTTGCTAGGACGGCTCCAAAGTTACCGTTTAAGTTTGGACTTAAGTCCAAAATAGAAGTCAAAAAACTTCTGCCTATAGCGGGAATCGAATCCTGAAGCTCTGCATTGGAAGCAGAGACGCTAACAACAAGACCAACGAGCTACACTTTCGTATTTGTTAGGTGACCGCTGGGATCACTGAACTTTTTGTGAAATTAAGAAGTCTTCCGCTAATAAAAAAAGTCCTAACTTATATTCATGCCATAAATGTAACTCATTAAATAATAAATATCCCCTGCAGAGCGCTCTCCTCGCACCCTATACTCACTGCTCGACCGTTTCATTGAGCAAGATAATCGATGTTTACAATCCTCTAAAAAGAGATCAGGATGTTGGTCTGTTATTCTGAGAAGTTATTGAGAATTTAGAATGATTACATTTATGGCCTGAACAAATGTAAGGACTTTATTTCAGTTTAGCCTTCTCGATTCATTCTGACAAGTTTCGAGGTTGGTCGTACTGTGATTACTCGCCTTCCGGAATCATGACTCCAGACTTTTTTAGTCCAATTTCGTGTATTTTGTGTATACTAAAACATTTAGTTGTGGGCTATGACATATCATTTAATTAACGATATAACACGAAAATTTCAACCGATATCAATGTATCGAAATGTTATTATTAAATTATGCAAATAAAATCTAAATTTTAAATATATATATCAAAAAAGTAAGGCCTACTTTACTTTACGTTATAGAGTTGCAAAAAGGATTGATGAAGTATAGCTAAAAATTCATAACGGTTTTAACGTTCACACACTCGGCACCTCCACCATATACGAAGTTTGAACGAATGTTTTAAAGGAAACCTGCACCTCCACCATAGCACGTAAACCGAAATGGATGAAATTAATACATTTGTATTAGTTATTCGCAGCATGAAGATGGCATACACATTTAAATTCCCAGAAATTCGAAGACTTGTTTTACTTTTTCATGTTTTTAAAGATTTATTTTATATTTTTTGTGGATTTTCGATATGGAGTGTAAATATTGAAATTAAAAATATTCCCATATATCGTTCGATATCGTATCGAAATATCAATTTATTTTTCCAGACCTAGTAAATTGCCCTTGAACATCTATCCCTCTACCAAACAGCCAGAATCTATAACTGTAGCTCGTCACTGAAAGAGGGATAAGTATTGTCCTTGAACAGATATTCTCAATATAATATTAACTTTATAATACTAGGAAAACGCTAAAGTCCCGCCGCGTTGATGGATGAGCTTTTTAAAGTTTTTAGTTTGCGTGGGATATCTTAACTTTAGCAAGTGCTTTGTTTTGTTGCCTACGCATTGTAGGGGATTGTTGTCAAGTTTCTATTGTTTCTTGTCAATTGGTATTATTTATCGTAAAAAACTTATATTAAAAGCTTTATTTCTATGGATTCTGGCTAACTTTTTCAAATTTTTCTTTCAAAAGATACATCACTATAGTCTTAATGTCCATGTATAATATGAACGTTGCAGCCCCACCCGTTTGGTCAGAATTGGCCCAAATGGCACGAAAATATCGCACAAAAAATAAAAAAACTTATATTAAAAGCTTTATTTCTGTAATTTCTGGCTAACCTTTTCAACTTTTTCTTTCAAAATGTACTACATCACAATAACCTAAATGTGCATGTATAATATGAACGTTGTAGCCCCAGCCGTTTGGTCAGAATTGGCCCAAATGGCACGAAAATATCGCACAAAAAATCGAAAAAAATCGTAAAAGTACGATATTCATGAGAAATATTTCTTCGATTGTACCCAAAAACGTGGCAAGTCTTAGTTCAGAGATTTCGAAGGTCCTGTAAAATTTTCATCAAGATCGCATATGCCGTTTGCCCGGTAGAGAGCGAACAAACGGACAAAAAAAAAGAAAAAACACCCGAGCTAAATTTTTTGGGGGGTCAGTGAAATTTAAGTCTTCGCTTCGCTCATCCAATTATTACTTGCATTCTCAATACATTAAGTAACAACTCACTGTTGCAGTCGAAACTGAACGTAATAAATACGATTTCGTCTCTATTCCAGACAGTATTCAGATCAAGGTTGGTAGGCCTATCCTTCAGTTAAAATCGCTACCTGCACTTTATTATTCATATATTTTTTTAAGGATATTTCAGTCTTTTTCTGGTGTTTTAAACATGTTTGACTTAGCAAGGAATAGAAGTGTGACTTACATAAAAAGTCCTCGAGATCAAAATAAGTTAGTTTTAACTTGTTGACTTGGCGTTACAATCTATCAATAAGATAGTAACGTTGATGTAAACGGTGAGTTCTAGCCGTCGTAGCAGGAAACACAGAATAAACAAAGCAATGATTACCACTTAAATTAGGTGAGAAGGTAATAGAAACGAATCAATGTTAATTTATTTTAATTGTGAGAAAAAAGAAAGATAATTTCTAATTCATTAAAAACTATCGAGATACATAAAACATAAATTAACTTATGCCAAAGCTATACACATTCCATAGTCATATCGTGGATCCAAACTATAATACAAGTAGGTTTTCATAAGTAATTAAAACGATTAATTATTGGCCGTGTGTTGCATATGTTCCGGGGCCCCGAGCACATGTGGCGAAAGCCAGTACTAACTTTGACAATTTACATAAACCCTTACTAGAACTTGACCATATGGTTATAACTTATCGTGGTCATTGTGTTTACCATGAAGACTTGTATTTAATACTAACCAACAGAAGTGGCTCATGCATTAGGCGTCCAACTCTGCTTCGGGAGGTCACGGATTTGAATCCCATCGCCGGCAATCCTGACTGAAATTTGTTTCCAAGGTATTCTTCGGTCGTTAAGGCGAATGCTGCAATTGAGTACTCGTAATCAGCCCTCAGACATGCATTCCCATTACCCTTAACTCTATAAAGTTATCCCTGAAGCCCTAAAGCCCTGGAAAATCTTATGCAAGCTTGTACTCTACAGCGGGCATACGTAAAATAGCATTCTATGCCATAGAGTTATAATTATATAAGTTAATCTACATATTAACAATATATATATTTCATGTGTAGAAGTCAAAATACTAGATAACAAAATATAATGTATGACTAGGATTAAAAGAGTTATCTTTGTTATCTTGTTAGTAGTGTAATGATTACTTTCAATTTACCGCATTTCCGTGAAATAGTGTGTATATTTTTATCTGTTGCATTTTCGTAGTAAGAAGCATACCTCTAAAAATAATCCGTCTTTAGAGTTTAATATAAATTTTAGTTTCGAAAGAAAGTGGTGGTTTCCTTCGCAGGTAGTTTGAGAGATCTAGGATCGAAGTAAATTCACCGAAGCGTCTATTACAGGTGACATTCTTTTTGGCCGTAGTATACGTTTACGGCTGTGTAAATATGCTGTCTGCGCGTTGCATGCTGCGTATTATTGATGGTAGCCTACTTCTTGAATTGTTCAGGGGCGCCAGCACAGGGGGAATTAAGGAAACTCCACCCTCCCCCCACGCCTCCTCCTCTGGATTTTCAATATCGTCAGTGCATGTTCGAATTATTTTTGGTGGTTTTCTAGTGAGTACATAAACTTCATTATTTCGGTTTTGCAATCAGCCCACTTTAATTTTTCAAACATACAAAACGCACTCTTAAAATCCTGGTTTCTCAATTATCGACTGTGGTGAGGTTGTTAGGGGCCTTGGTCTCTACACCCTCCTTTCAATCAAAAAGTTTTAAAAAAGATTGGCGTTTAAAGGACAAATAATAGCAATCGAAAGCAATAAATAAAAACACCAATTAATTTTACTACTACTACCCGGGAAAGCGTGTTTGTTTTTCATTATGAGGATATTAAGCTTATTTCTATTTCTATTTTATAATCCAACATTTCAGTCTGCATAATAATATGTTCATAATGTACCACCTTTGTAACTGAATATTTTATAAGTCTCTACAGACACAGCAAGCTATAACTTCTGATCAAATCCACTCCATAGTCTAGGCTAAAGTTTTAATTTTTATACATATATCAGAGATTTTTTTCTCTAAATATTGTTATTCCGGTACAAAGGAAGACGATACGAACCTTTAGCATAGTTAAAAAAATAAATATGATCCAATGTTTGACTTCAAAGATTAAAGTTAAACATAGAAAACGTAAAATATGCTTTCATTTTCAAAAATGCTAATATTGATACTACGCCTTATTTGTGCTCTTTCTGTGAAAACCTATTACAAATTTGGCTTTTTGATCCAGTAAAGGAAACATCAAAAGCAATTTTATTAATTTTACTTTAATATTTGAGTGTCCCAAGCAAATATTGTTTTGAAAAACACCGCCTCTGGCAGTGGTTTGATGTGAGCGAGAAAGGAAAAATGAATTTGCGAAATTATTATTAATTGTTTACTGAGCAGTGAGTAAATGCTGCAAACATTTGATTTATTTTTACATATTTAAGATTTTAAAAATGAATTTCAATCAAATAAATGCCCAATAAAATGAATATCATCTTGAGATCTAACAGGAAAAACTCTACATTTTACGTTCCAAGAAGCCGCATAGATGAGCATAAATACTCTTGTCTCAACAGGATGCAAAACCCATACAACTCACTTGGGAATAGCACAGATATTCACAATACTCCCGAAGACAAAAACAAATCAATGTTTAGCCTTGCAATACCTACTACATAACAATAAGCACTTCTCAACATCTCATTGGCACACACATATACTGTATACACACCCTCACTTACACACAGCACACACACACTCACACAGACACACACGAATGCGCCGGTAGATTTAAGACAATCTAATTATATCATGCCTTAGATATTTGTTCTAATCCCAGTTTTAATTTAAATTGTAATTACTATAGTTTTGCTCCAGGTTTATGTATGTTGTGTTTATAAGATGTTATGTTATGCATTGATAAACTATATCATATTCAACTATTATATTGTATTGCACTTGTGGGACACCCGTTCCGTTATTAATAAATAATATAATATAATATAAATAATAATCATAATATAATAATGAAAGTCATACCTGATGTAAGTGACTTTGGCAGTGGCCTAGGACTGTGACTGAGGGCAGAGATCGTATCAAGATAAACGAGTGATAAGAGAAATTATCAAATTACGCAGAAACGTTGGTGAAGGAATCTATGATTGACATCCACACTACGTTAAAATGAATGCGCATTTAAACAATCATGGAGTGACATAAGCCAAACAATTCGAATCAATTACAAATTTAAATCACGACTTTTAATTCATGAAATTCCTATTAAAACTTTTAATTAAATTCGGATTAATAAACATAACCTGTAGGTTCAAATTAATCAAAACAGTTACATTTACATCAGTCGAGTAAGTTATACTGACGTTTCACGAATGTTTTACTGCAAATCAGTGTACTAATTTGCAGAAGTGTGTGAACTGCCCGCCCCCCCACCTCCCGCCGTCCCATGATTGATTCTTTATCAACGTTTACGCAAAATGTGATACATATTGTATAAATTGTTAACCTGAAAACATAAAAATATTCTTATTGTTTACATTCAAAATGGCTCACCAGTCTAGATGCCAGCTTCAGCCAAATACACACGATATAATAAATTGGTTTGGTATATCACGTGATATACATGTTACTATTAAAACGTTATTTTTAATAATGTTGGTATTTAATTCCTGAAAACTATATTAAATCCAAAATGCAAACAAGAAATATCAAAAACCCTTTGAAGAGAAACTATTTGAAATTAAAAAGTGGCATGTATATTTGTTTACATGTTTCGCGGCACTTCACCCTCAAATGAAATATCTCAATACTAGTTCACTAATGTGGAATATCAAGAATTAACTAGGAAGAGTTGGTACTGAAAAGAATCGAATATTTTTTAAAGGTGGACTGAGGAAGTCTTTAGTGGACTAACGAACAGAATGGAAGCTATAGGTGTCAAAATAATTTCATATCTAATTGTCTTTGACAACGGGCACCTATTACCTTGCACTTCGGTTTACAAATCCAATTGTTTCTTGACTATTCTAACAAAAATGCGTGTTCTAGTATTGAGAAAGTTTTAAATATCCCATGATGATTCATTCACACGTAATTACATGTAACGGGCTAAAGTTATATGAAGACGTTATATCGAGAAATGAACAACAGGTTATTAAAATAGTTTAAAACAATTCGCAGTACATTTCACTGTCATACATCGTGGGCAGACAAGCAAAACTCACTTACTCAAAAATTCACGGAAATAACATGACAAAATCACACGAAAATGACAAAAAATGCTATTTTTATGTTTGATCAACAAGTGGTTGTGGTTTTCACTAACGCCATGCCAACAATATTTCTACACCAAAAAGTCTATAAGTAACTTGTGGCACTAGGTTAATGTAGTAATAACATAGGCCTCCTCTACATGATGGTTAATTTGGTTGGCTTTCCGAGAGCAATAACAAACTCCATTAGGCATGTAGTTAATGCTAGAAATCATAAGAAAATGTGAATAACAATGCGTTTTGTTAATTTTTCATCAAAATATTGTGTTTACATTTCCACGAAGTGAATTTTTGCTTATCAAAAAGTAAATGCAAACATTAATTAAGTACTGCTATTTTCTTATTTATCAGCTTTGTTTTAAAATAATTTACATTTCTGAATTGTATTTTATTATGGTACAATACAATTATTTTATACCATTAATTACCAGTTTCTTACTTAAATCTCTGATTTTTCATTGGACCTATACACTTTGAACTCATTTATCTCAGAATGTAAAAAATGGAAAAAATTAGAAAGTTATTAGTTCAACTACTTTAAAACAGTCTTTATCAAACTATAACAACTAAAACCTAACAGCATACAAACAAAAACATTTCCTAGATGGTTAATATATACCTAACTGTGTATTTGTGCTTTGTGTGGTTGTGTAAATGTACCAAATTAATACTTAAAAAAATGTTTTTAAACTAAATAAATTTATATGAATAGATTAACAAGAAGGGAGTAATTTCGGAACGCATATTTTTGCGTGTTTGAGTGTAGGTATATTTGTGCACAGTTTGGAGACACAAATTTTAAATGCCAATTAAAGATTGGTATGATTCGTTAGTATCTATGTGAAACCAAAATGAAACCGATTTAAAAAATTCAGCAAAAACGCAAAATTTTTACAAATTTCAGGATTAAAAAGCTTTTAAAATCTTGTAAAATCACACGTACAAGATATTAGTTTTTAAACATTCATTTTAGTGAAGTATGATGCTCTATATTATGTAGTAAAGAAATACTTTTTGTGGTGATATCACCTTTAAAGGCCTCTAGGTTTCACCAATAATATGTTGTTATCTTGCCCCATACTGGTATGGTATAGAGAGTAAACACCATCCTTTGATCTTTGACCTTCATCTTTGCGAGTATACTGCGCATCGTATTCCAATAACTAAAAACAACTCACAGGCCTATAATACCGTAGGGAGCTTAGAGGTGTTTGATCTTTTCTAAAACATTTGGATATTATTCAATGTTATCGTAGAGTAGAATAATAACTTTATTCGCATTGACTGGCACATGGTACGTCATGTATCTCTCCAATTCCAGTGGAGAAGGTGAATAGCCTGAAGATAGTGTGTAAAGCACCATTAATAACTAGTTCTAAGGCGTAAGACACAAGGTCTTACGCGTAATATTTTGTATTGCCGAGAATGTGTTGCAACCAGAACGTTCACAAATCGTCCCAAGTCGCAAGACTTAAGAGCATGGGATAGTCGCGAAATTAAAACCACTTGAAATTACATTGTCGTGATATCTCGAGAACGATGCAAAATATCTAAAATCTGATTCTAGACCGAATTGTGGTTTTGTTAGAACAATATAATGCAAGAAAAAATATTGTAATGTGATGGTAATTAAGTTTTTTATTAGAAATTTAATTAATTAAATTTATATCTTAAATACAAACCGCACCGATTATTATATTTGAATATTTTTTCTTGCATTATATTGTTCTAACAAAACCACAATTCGGTCTAGAATCAGTTTTTAGATATTTTGCATCGTTCTCGAGATATCACGAACAAACTGTAATTTCGCGTGGTTTTAATTTCGCGACTATCCCATCCTCTTAAGTCGTAACGAATTTCCCAAAATCCAATTCTTACGATAAAGCCTTACGACGAGCCAATCAGAACAGTGAGCTGTGTGTGTGCGAATGAGAAAAGAGAGAGATGAGAGCGTCTAACCGAGGCCGTCGCTATACTCGCTTCGTTCTACGTTAGCGACGGCCTCGGCCTAACACGTATAGGCAGTTGTGAACGACTCACATTTCTTACGACTTACACTTTGCGACTTAGACCTTGCGCCTTATACGTCTTAGAACTAGTTGTTGATGATGCTTTAGTAAAACATAAATAGTTTTCATTAAAGTAGATGCCTAATCGATCCTAGAACAAAGTATTGGTATAATTGTGAAAAATTAGATATGGCTAGTTCTTACTATATAACGTCAACGTCGTACGTAGATTCTCCAACAGTAACCGAGGTGCCAAGAGATAAGAAAGTGTTCTCAAATCGGGGTGTTTTAGTTTTAATGGTAAAAGTTTTCCTTTGCTTTCCGACCAATTAGAAAGATTTTTTGCCTTATGTATGGGGAGACCAGTACTGCTGATGTAAATGAAACTAGCTACCATCTTTTTCGCAAACGATTTCAAACATCACTGTCTTAACCACTGAAAAACTACAGCGGCACTGATCTCAGCTTACTTTCACCATTCAGATCATCTTAACGTTTGCATATCCTGCGTGCAAATTATCATGCAATGATATGGCGTAAAGCAACAGACGCAGTGCCCGACATACCTGAATCCCTAAGTCATGGCTGGTCGGTAACCCCGGATAGACATCTCTTCACGTGGACCAAAGGCAACGTGCTCCCAAATGAGTTAGTTAATATTTTGGAAACACAAGACAATGACATCCGATGTGTGGAAGATGATCCCGACGACATCGAGATTGAAAAAGGCAGAGACGTTGTGAGAGTGAAGATGAGGACGAAGATGGACCAGACTACTGATTACACGACCATCAAACACGTCCCCATAGTACTCAATATATCGACATTAATATTACATGAAGGTAAGGATAATTCGTGGGATAAGAACTAAAACCGTTAGTCACTCAACGCTAAAACTGATGAAGTCCAAAAATGTAGTTTTAGCTACGGGACTTTGAAAGTTTGCTAAAATCAAATAAAGTCAGATATTGATGTACTTTCACTATAACACTTATAATACATTCTTGAAACATAGTAAATAATTAAATCAGATAAAATAATATTATCTGAAGAGCTATTAATTAAGTGAAGGACTTAAGCAGTTTTGGTTTGGATGGTTATTATGTTCGGAAGGACTTATTCACTTTTAATATCAAAGTAAACCCAATGTAATGCCAGTTGTTAGATTTTATTATGACATTATCTTATATTAGTTATTAACTTTAAAAAATACTAAAGATGAGTTTCTTCTTTCTGCCTTGAAATAACCAAGAGTATTCTAGAAGGATTGATCAAAATGCGGTGGACTTTAGGACACTTTATGCTTTCAAAATATCGAAGCTAAAAGTAAATACTTGCATTTTAACTGGACTTAAACAGTTTTAGCTTTCAGCAAAATTGTATACACAGTCGACTTAATAAAACAACGTGACATTCTCATATTATTAGACTTATTGTGGACTTAGACCGTGCAATAGAAAGATGTTGAAATTTGAAATTTTTTGATACCAGGCATGCATATTGGTCAAATGTAGACTTAATCAGTTTTACCTCTTACCCCACATGTACATTTTCATGTCGAAAAGTAGGTCAACTTTGGATCATTTTGACTTCTTTTTCGAAAAAGCTAAACATTTTATTTCCGGGACATGCAAGAAAATAAAAATGTAGATAACATTCTATTTTACATTCTTTACACGAATCAAACTTAAAGAATAGATTTCGTTCAACGATTCGGCCATTAAAAATTAAAACTGTTAAAATCGTCCTCCAAATTCACTTTTTGGACGACCCTGTACGCCGCATCCACTACTGGCCAACTGGCCAACAAGTGGATTTCTAATAAATAATAACCATTATAACATAATTTATCAGTTTTAACCAAATTAGGAGCCATTTTGACTTTGATTTTGGAAAACTGAAAATTGTTATTTCCGGGTCATACGAGAAAATAAAAATATGCTAAACATTCTATTTTCAAATCCTCAAACGAATCTAAAGCCCAAAATAGATTTCGTTCAACGATTTGGCACTAAAAAAATAAAAACATTTGAAAATCATCCCCAAAATTTACTTTTTGGACGCCCCTGTACGCCGCATCCACCACTGGCCAACTGACCAACAAGTAAATAATAAACACCTTAACTTAATTTATCAGTTTAACCAAAACGGGCAATTAATGGCCATTTTGACTATGATTTTGGAAAACTCAATATTGTTATTTCAGGGACACACAAAAAAATAAAAATATGGTTAACATTCTATTTTCAAATCCTCACACGAATTTTAAGCCCAAAATAGATTTTGCCAAACAATTTGGCATTAAAAAAAACTGTTTAAAATCATCCCCAATATTATCTTTTTGGACGCCCCTGTACGCCGCATCTACCAATGGCCAACTGGCTAACAAGTGGATTAATACTAAAAAATATTCACCCTAACATAATATATCAGTTTTAACCAAAACGGGCAATTTGGGGCCATTTTGACTTTGATTTGGGAAAACTCAAAAAAGGTTTTTCCGGTACATAAGAAAATAAAAATATGGAATATTCTATTTATCATTCCTTCCACGAATCCAAAATCAAAAATAGATTTCGTTAAACGGTTTGGCATTAAAAAATAAAAACCGTCTAAAAAAACAGCACAATTGACCCTTTGGGCACTCCTGTACCCCGCACCCACTACTGGCCAACTGGCCAACAAGTGGATTTCTAATCCAAAATAACCACCCTAACATAATATATTGGTCTTCATTCCTCCGCAGGGGGGAAGGATTTTCCTACCTGGGTTCTGGTGAGGGATGTCTGACAATACCAGAGCATGGCTATGATAATTTTGTTGTTCGTCTTGTTCATCTTGTACAATTTTGAGATAGGGTTGTTAGATGTAAATTCTAACAAATCTAAACGGTGGGGGTGGGGTGCCTAATTTTTGCCTTTCAAATGCACATTTTACTTTTTCTACGACGAATACATTCATACTAGCCACGTTGCTTTATTAGGTAAATTCGTTTTGTAACGTGATTATAATATTAGACGAGGGAGCGGAGTGACTAAGGATACAATTCAAGAAAATCGGCACTTCCATGATTCTGTGTGTACGTCGAAAATTAGCGGAATCACTGAGCAGATAACTCTGAAATTTTAAACAGACATCCGGTACGAGTTAACTGAGAACTGCAAACAAACTCAGCTAGATCCATTGCGATTTAAACCTACAAGAAATAATAAATTGAAAAATGGACTGGAAATGTGTAGGGAATGTGTAGGCTGAGAAAATGCAGCGCCCAAGGTGTGTTGAATCTTGCACGCACAAAGGTTTACCCCCAAATTCCGCTCAAAGATTGAGTAAACCTTGCAATCTTACACGTATTTCGTACTGGCTATATGTTTTCCAATCCATAGTATTGTCACTGATGATAGACTACAATGCATTATATGCATTTCAAAACATGATCAAAATTTTTTAAAATACAATCCAGAAATTACGAAATCTCTCCCGACCAGGCGATTGATCCCAGGTCTTCCACATTTCCGGTATAAGGGCGCCTTAGCCAACTAGACTAGGAAAACGCCAAAGTCCCGGGAACATAATTGCATTTAACTTCGATACGTGTAATGGTATAAAAATAGGGGTTTTAATTTTAGTTGGTATAAGGAGGCGTCAATATTATAAAAGGAAAAAATGCGCCACTTAAGCCTATGAAAGGCTAGGGAGGAAAGACCAACGCTGTCTAGATCCAGTCTTAGGTATAGGGGAAGGGGGAGAAAAGGGAATAATACCGGGTACTCAACACATGGCTCACTCACTCTTCTAACAACGACTTTGGCGTTTTCTTAGTTATGCTGTGCACAGTGAGATGCAGTACAGTACAGTACAGTACAGTACAGTACAGTACAGTACAGTACAGTACAGTACAGTACAGTACAGTACAGTACAGTACAGTACAGTACAGTACAGTACAGTACAGTACAGTACAGTTTATATGCAATAAATTTGCCTTAAATTTTGCTTTATATATACAGTAACCAGTATATTTACCCTTAAAAGTAGAATTATATTATTGTGTTCAGTTCAGAGGGGAGAACGCTTTTACGCCATTAAATGGCAGAATTTGATGTGGTGGAAGCGGGCTTTGTTCCTTGCTGTCATTCAGCTGATGATTAAAGATGTGTATGCATGAAGCTGGAAGGGCTGAGTCGTTTAAAAGACGGGTTCGGGACCGGTACCCAGTCCTAGCTATAAGACAGACCATTCGGCTACCGTGGTAGCTTACTAGGCCGCTTCGCGAACGCTTTTTCTAGTCGCGTTGATGGATGAGCTTTTTTGGTTTGAAATGCTTATTTTAAAACCTTCATATCTTTGAATTCTGGCTAACTTTTTATACTTTTTCTTAAAATGGCAATACACAACCATAACATGAATGTCCATGTGAAATATGACCGTTGTAGCCCCACCCGTTTGGTCAGAATCGGCTCCTGTAACACACACACCTGTAAATTGCTTATATTAAATCCATTATTTCTATAAATTCTGGATATTTTTTTCAACTTTTTTCTTCAAAAGGCATTACATCATTACAACTTTAATGTCCATGTGAAATATGAGCGTTGTAACCTTACCCGTTTTGTCAGAATCGGCCCATATATCACGAAAATATCGCATTAAAAATCGGGGGGAAAATCGAAAAAGTACGATATTCATGAGAAATATTTCTTCGATTATACCCAAAAACGTGACAAGTCTAACTTCAGAGATTTCGAAGGGCCCCTTCAATTTTTATCAAGATCGCATAAGCCGTTTGCCCGGTAGAGCGCGAACAAACAGACAGGAAAAAAAAACAACAAACAAACAAACCAAAAAACACCCGACCTAATTTTTTGGGGGTACGTCAGTGAAATTGTAGTCTTCGCTTCGCTCATCAAAAATTTTACCCTTTTTAGGAATAAAGGGGATGGAGCGATCGCCCCTACCGCCCTTCGTGGATCCGTCACTGGTATTATGTACAAGTAGACCCTACAATTACAAAAATAGCATTCTCTCTGAAGAAGAACTAAGAATTTCTTTTTTTTTCTCCTTTTTCCATACTTAAATATTTTTATTTATTTATTTATTTATATTTATTTAATTCTTTAATAATGTACAATTTGAATAATTATTATGATATCAAAAATGGGTGGTCTTATAGTATTGTTCATTATTTTGGGTGTTTTTTGTGTATGTAATTTTATTTAATTGTCCTACTATCACAGATAACTGATCGTAAGTGTAATATATTATCTGTGCTACCATGGGTATACTATGGAAATCAGTTTTTCTAACTATAGAAAAATAAAAAAATCGAAAAGAGTCAAAAGAAGATGGTCTGACAAAGGCGTTTTTGCTGATACGGGAGCGAGTTGAACTCGAATATCCCTAGATACCAGGCCAAACTATCGAGGCTGGAGGTGCGGACGTCCCAGTGATTAGCTGAAACGTCTCACACCAAACAGGACCTCGGGTCATCCCTCTCTTCCAGCTTCCGGGTAGCCGGATTACAGGAGTACGCCACGACTCCCAGCTGAAAGAGAGACGATAATCTCTTCCATATAAGTTTCAAGTCCATGCAAATGCAATATTTTTTTAACTCTTGAAATTAACGTGTTCGATGCATAACACCATAAAACATTAATTGTCACTTACAGTTTGGTCACATTGTTTATAATTATGTTATTAATTGCAATTATCTGCGTCAAGTTTACTTCAAGTAATGTCTGCTAGGGATCGCCACCGTCCGAGCGTTCAGTGAGTGTGTTAAACGGCCGCTAGGTCGCTGTAGTGCTGTCGGCGTTATATTTTTTGGTACCAGATTTGAAAATGATTACGACTCGGCGGTTGCAGCCTGGGGAGCTTCTGGGGACATCCACCTCTGGGCCATCAAAACACCCAAATCCACCACAATGCCAATTCATATTTTATTTACGAATTATGTAATGAATTAAATGAACGTTGCAAATACTAGGAAAATGCCAATGGTGTTGTTAGACGAGTGACCGAGCCAATGATGTATAACATCTATAGTAGGCTAGATCCCCAGTCATTGGTCCACTGGCGTGTCAAAGCCAACTGACCAATAACCTCTCAATATCGCGAAAAATCGTTCAAATGTTCTAGGAATTTCAACTGGAAATTAGTAGAGAGGATCCATGGCTTTTTTAGATCCACCCACCATCTCTACTAACTTGTAGTGATTTTTAGTTAAATTTCGATGTCAGCCCCCAGTCCAAATCGTTTTCAATTACGCCTACCCCTAGGCCCTAGGCCTTAGATTAATTATTGGTAAGTAAGACCTAGCCTAGTATTATCTGCACCACTGTACAACAATGAATTAATTAAGCCTACCTAGTTCATTTCCTAGACAACCTGTGGATTGTCGGACAATTCTTTTCATTTGTTTATTTGTTTTTACTTATACTCAAAGTTCTGTCAGTGCGCCTAGGCCTAGGCCTAGCCTAGCCTAGTCAATGTTACAAGAACATAATATCTATGAATGAAAACCATCGTATTGACCAGTCCCTAGGCCTAGCTATAGCCTAGCCTATAGGCTACAATATCCTAATTGGCTAGGCCTAGGCCTACCCTAGTCAATATCCTATGGCATCTATTGCTGGTAAGACTAGAGTCCTAGGTAAATTGTGTGTGGGGGGGGGGGGTTGGGGCGGGAGGTATGAAATAACAATACTTAAATTACATGACTTCCGTTTTGTCTTGCAGTAGTTTTAAAGTTCAACCAATCAGTGGAATAACTTTCGTTCTTTTGCGCGGTGCATGTATTTTTTTTAAAACAAAAGCCTAGCTAGGTAGGCCTAGATAGAGTTCTAAATCCAAAGAGCCTAGCCTAGGCCTTCAACATACTAGCCATTAGACCATACTTGGGCCTAGCCTAGTAAGGCCTAACATCACAGGCCATTTGGCCTACAAATCTACAAAGGAACCTAAGCCTGATTGGTGAAATCGTATGAAAATAGCCCATTAATAGATCAATCCTACGCATAGAAAATTACAATTCTTTTTTAGGTATAGGCCTCCGCCTACTATAAGACTAGGCCTACTAGGCAGAAGCAGAGACTCTTCCTATAGAGACCCTCACTTTTCAAACTGCACATGCATAGGCCTAATTAAGTAGGTAGCCCCTGGTGAGTAGGTGGGCCTCTACTGTCTTCCTGTTGAAGTACACGGTTACAATTATATTTTTCAGGAAGAAGAACGACCTAATAAATGCTGACTAATACCAATCAAGGAGGGCCTAGAAAAGGGAAATGCCAATGGATGACATGGGTAATGTTCAGTGGCGTTTCCAGTACCCCACCAACAATTTCTAGCACCGCAAAGAAAAATAGAATAGTTAGAAACACATATGAAATTGTTTGAATGATTTATTTAATAACAACCGTATTAAATTTACACGCCATTCAGTAGTAGTACAAAATTTCCTTTGGTGGCACACCTGCCGGCACAACTACCCTTTATCTTTAATATCTTTAATACTAGGAAAACACCAAATACGTTGTTAAACGAGTGAGTGAGCCATGTCTTGAGTACCCGGTAACATTCCCTTTCTATCCCTCCTAAGGCCTCCCTAGCCTATCATATAGGCTAGAGTGGCGCATTATGACCTTACAGTTAACGCGCCATTATACAAACTAAACTTAAAAACCCTATTATTTATACCAATATAATTATCAAACTTAAATGCAAATGTTCCCGGGTACTCAACACATGACTCGCACTTGACTTTGGTGTTTCCTAGTATTATTGGTTGTCTTATTTAAAATTAAATAATAAACAAATCTAGGCTCCGGACAACCAATTGTGAGTTCGCGTGAATTAGTTAGTAAGTAGTAAGTGTTACCATGCGTTCAGTCCACAAACACCGATTCCTTTACTTCCCCTCCAACGAAAATAGTTATCTTAGAAACGGTTAGAGGTGTTTGTTATAAACCTTGAATTCCACTCTCAAGTTCGCTTGAACTCTCTCAGCTTTCGTAAGCAAAATGACTTTAGTGAGTGATGCTGCCATAGCCACACACTCTGACGATTGACCTTGAGCTTACAACTCTCATATCATAACACATCGCGACCGCGATTTACATTCCAGATGGAGGGTATTGAAGATGGCGTGTTGATGTAGTGTTTGACCCTTCCCCTGCCCTGTGTAAATAGTAGCAATAATACGTTCGCGATGCATTTATTAGATGTAAGATCTTCTCTTCTCTCGGACTTAGAAAATAGAAAGAGGACCACGATGAGTATTTATAATACACTTTTGCCTTGTTGTTGCTGAGTGGGGTATACCCTTCAACCCGAAGAGATATATTGTAGTTGTTACCTGTCCAGAATATAGCCTACGCTGCATTTATATAAGAGTGCGAAAGTGGATTCTGCCATGTTAACTGGATTGTAACCAAGGATATTTACTAGTTTTTTCCAACAAACTTTGGGGCAATGCCAAGTGCGGCTTGGGATTACTTGTTAATCACCTCGCTCCCCCCCCCCCCCCCCCCCCCCCCACCGCCAAACGACAACATATTGTAAGCACATATTTTTTATTTTTAGGACCAGTCTCTGAATCGATTTCAAAGCAAAATGTTTATTTGAAAATCGTATAAAAACCGAAGTGCGTACCGGTTTTAGATGGTGATTTTTGTTGCTTATCGTCTCTATAAGATGACGCCGGCGTGATTTGATGTTCGGCGCGTTCTTTGTTTTGCAGTCATAAGTCATTGGCATATTTGATAATGAAGGACATCTGTACGCGCCTATCATATCAGATTTTCTATAAGTACTTATCAAGAGCAATCAGAAAATGCGCAGTTATTTGGGTGATTTTGACCGTTTTGGAAGATTCTAAATTCTTGAAAATTGAATTTAGTTTTTGTTTATTTTCTATAATCAATTAATGAAAAAGTGCTTTTTTAGATGCCTTCATAATTGATTTTTACACAATTCTATAAAATCATAAATAGATGCGACCAAAATTGTCTGAGAAATTTCAACACGCGTAAAATGGGCATACCGGTCTCCTCTTAATGGACTCATGGTTATTCAAAACGATGAGTGGTGATAGCGTGATTGATTACGATGAAGTACGATTACAAAACACTTATGCCTTATGCGGGATTCGAACCCACGTCTTCGTCGAGCTTATTCTTGTCTCGAAGAGAAAATATTACGATACCAGTTTAGCATTATATAATCATAGGCAGAATGCAGACTCTAAAATAGGCCTACTGTTGTGAAATTACGTCATCTATTTATTTTAATTTAAGCCAGTTTCCAGACTGTTGGAAATAATATTTAAATTTGTCAAATAAATAAAAATTAAGTGCGAATAAAGGAACTGAGTGCCAGGATCAAATTGAATATAAAATAGAGGTATGTTTATTTAGCGTTTGAGTTTATAGATGATAAATCGGTGAACATGTGTTTGAAAATGTTACGAAATACTAATTTTACTTAAAAATAATGTTACCTATTGTCTATTGAGAATTAGTTTAAAGCATTGTATTCTAACGTTTTACGGGCAAAAACTGCATTGCATTTATTAAAATGTAAAACGTATGACATTTTCCATTTGAGAGCAAGACACCAGATGGCCGGAGAAAAAAATGTCAAGTAATGCTAGATTTGATCAAAATGTAAAACATAAACTGTGAGTGTTCAAAATTAAAATGCTTTTAATCGAACACTCAAGAATATGCTTTGCATAGACCGTTTTCTGAATCAATTATGAACCTAGAAGCCTTGCTTTGACCCTCATAGTCATAGGTGACTTACGATAAAGGTTTAGAGATTTTCTTAATCAACATAATGGTAATTACTAATTGAACGAATCAATGAAATGAAGAACAATTCAACAGTTTCATTTAATTGTTTTACAGATTCAAACACCCACTATTAAGACCATTTTGTTTCCAGCTGAAATCGATATTACTACAGGAAGACCATATTATATTAATGATACACATAAATGTACAAAAAGCAGTATTTAACTTTGGTTGGACGAAGGTGTGGAGGAAAAAGGGTATACGCGGCGGGGTGTTTGTGAGTTTTGCAAGTGGTTCAAGGTAAAATATATTACAACACCGTACACACGCGCTGAATCAAATGTATATTCTCATCATTTGATTCAACACAATTGGTATCAACATATCCAAATAAAAAAGGAATCAGCACGTAAATTTAAAAGGATTGTTTAACATATCGAACATAGAATGAAGAATGTGCGATCGTATTTTAAAGGGGTATTCACCCGCTAAACTCATAAAATATATTTCATTCAGGCTAACTATTTATGAACTTAGAAATTAAAAGAAACATTATTGGGTGCGCCATGACCCGATTTTTTTGTCAAACTTAGTATTTTTCGAGCATCGGCAAATATTTCCCATGGGCCATAAGAAATAACATGGAACTATCTTTATGGCCCGTGACCTTGGAGGATTTTGACCCAAAATAATGTTTGCCATTATTGTCATATTAACGTACTTGCTAGCCTTTTCTGTAAATCCGCTTTAATTTGTTTTGTAATTTGGGCAAGTGGTTCGGTCAAAATTTTCTGATTACTTAGAAGGGGTGTGATTTTGGAATGCATATTTTTGCGTGTTTGAGTGTATATTTGTGCACAGTTCCAAAATACAATGTTATAAAGGGCCATTTTTGATTGGTACGATGCTCTAGTATCTACGTGGTACCGAAAATAGCAGATTAAAGCCGATTTAAACAAATTTCAAAAACTCCAATTTTCGAAAATTTCTGGATTAAAAAATTGAAAAATTGGTTTATCGCATTTACAAGATATAATTTTTGAAACGGTAATTTTAGTGGGGTATTATGCTATAGATTTTGTGGTAAAAAAAATGTGGTAATAGCCCCTTTAATTAAAGGAGCACAGTCAATAGCCGATCGAAAACAAGTTGATTGGCATCACAGCTACGACGTGTTGCGATTGAGAAGTCTGGAATGAAGGAATGGAATGATAGTTACACAATTTTAAATTTTAAATACATTTAAAATCCTTGTAAAAGTGACATATGATTCGCCACGGGCAATCCTGACAGAAAGTTTTGTCCAAGGTTATCTTCAGTCGAAATTGGAATGCAATGGATTTAGTTATCTTTAATATAGCCATGGAAACTTCCATTCACATACCCTTTAACTTGGGCAGGATTCCTACTGGAAATGAAATGTTAATATTACATAATTTGACCACCAAACTTACAAGTAATCAACAACATTATTATAACAAGATAAGACAAGATTATGTAAATAAAAACAGCAAACATAAATAACTAAAGTTAAAATTAAATTTGCGTCCCTTAACTAACCTTTTACTATTTGTTGGCATTTTTTTTGGGCAACCATCGATTTGAATAATTGTTAATTCCTCACTCCAAGGTAAATGACAAGGTCACAGCTAAGAGAATTTAAATTCCTGCCAGACATTTAACAAGGTAAATGCAGTTACGAGTATAAGTTCTACATAGTCTTATTCTCGTGAAATGTGAGCAACATCACCACAAATATGACCAAAATATATTACGACACAACCATGGTCTATAATCTATAAATAAATATATTTCAGTAACCGATCAAACTGAAGTGTTTTTTATGCCAGAGACATGTGAGTTTTTGTACATTATTTTTTTGCATCATACCAACTTGATTTTACTTTGGATGAACGAAGTTTTGCCATGAATATCATTAAAATTCTAGCCCTAATCACATGTAATCGTTGATGAGTTTTTGACTTAGTATGAGAACTTCTATAATATTTGGTATGAGTGTATGCTCATACATAAATAACGTGGCGTATAGAGCGGTAAGTGCCTTCACAACTCAATGAGTGAGTTTTCCACAGTGCCATGCATGGAGAGACTTAGTTACTCCCACGCGAAATGTTCCGGTGAGCTGCACAAGAAATGAGTTTTAGTTCCTCATCTCTCTCTCTTTTCTCGTAATGCGAGTTATTTTATACACCAGATCTTCATTTCGGAATTTACATGTAATTGTCAGAGCGGAGGTAATGGTTCTTTCTTAATGATGTTATAGTTCCTGTGAAACTGTTTGACCGCATTTCCTCATTTAAAATCGGCGTTTTTGTTTGCAGGTGCACTATTGCTTGAAGCATACCATTGATATGACTTGTGAAACTCAATTCAACGGGGTCAATTGAGGGGCAGATAGCTGACGACAAGTGTTCCTCTCCAGTACTCCGCCAGGTAGAGCTAGTTATATATTTAGTTATAGTAGGGAATATTTAGTTTTCAACAGTTGTGCATTCGGCTGGTCTCTTATTGTGCAAGATAGGTTGCTACTGCAGGCAAGCTTGGAGGCCAATTCAACTTTCATGATGATCGAGTTGAAACCGCGAAGTCGTGGTTTCCGTTTCCGAATGAATTGGTGGTCTTGATTCTTGAACGATACCGTTGAAAACGTCTTGCTATGTGAGTTGAATATTCCTTGCAGTATTCACATGTGTTCACTAAAATGTATAGCATATTTAAGTAAAAACGTATAGGTAGAATGTTATTTGAAAATGTCGCCAATATCAGAGTAGCCATTTTTTTCGGTACAGAAATAACAGACAAAAAAACTTTATAAATTTTGATAAAATCGGGGAAGTACGATTTAAAAAATATTTCTTAGGTTAAACCAAAATTCGCAAAAAATCATGAAAATTGCATGGAATAGCCGTTTGTCAAGTGGAGACCGAAAAATCACACACAAGAATGAACGAAAAGTAGGAAAAAATCGGAAAAGTAAGATTTTCATCACAAATAATCCTTGGATTGTACCCGAAATCGTATCATTCCTCTGTTTGTATATTTCAAAGGTTCATTTAATATTTAATAAAGAGCGGGATAGTTGCTTTGCGGTAGAGATCGGACCAATAGACAATTAAAGCGTTTTAAAAATCACCCGAGCTTCTTTTCTCAGGGTAGTCAATTTGAAGTTTTCTCTACGCTCGTCCAATTTAAAAAATGAGTTGTTAGTTGTTGCACTGGCCCTACATTACATCACTAGGATATCGCTTATGGATTTTAATTGCATTAACCGAAAACCCATTCTGAAATTTAATATTGAGCAAATTTAATGCGTCACTTCCATTGAAACGATATTCCATGTGTAGAACAACATTTTTCTCGACTCACCTAATTGCTTTTCGATATTCAGTAGGCACTCCCAAATTTAATTTAAGAAACGATCGCGATAAAAACAATGGACTTAAGCTCGTGAGAAAAAAACGAACGTTTGATAAAGGCGAATAATATTTTTTTTGCGCTCAATTCTACCAAACAGGCAAAACGAGCGTTTTCAGTACACCAAACAATTTGAAAACGAAATCGCATTTTCGACTCCAGATGCTGTTCACATGATGTCAGTTCGAAAAGCATGCCAAACCCATTATACAACGACACGAACAATTTTTATACCCTGCGGTCCCGCCCGTCAGTTTGTTGCTGGTAATGGCGACCACTAACTTCCGTTGCGACAATAACCTGCCGGATCCGTTGACAATGTATAGGTTGAGGGGAGTGGAGATCATATGAGATAGTGGTTGGGGAAGCAATTTATAGTCTGGCATGTCAAGCCGCAGCAGAGACGTTTTTCGAATCAGCTACTCCTGACATTTGATTTTTTACACTAAAACGATTTCTTTCTATAATTGGTTTCGCTAGGCGAATCCTGTCCACAATGTCCGAAAGGACCAATTTACCATTTAAAAAAATATTTTTTTCGTTTATTAGTTTATTTCGTTTTCTCGCTATCGGTGACAAATTCTAGTATTGACCACGATCATCGTTACTTTACTTCGGAATCGGACAAGAACCGATGTATGCAACATGGTACGGTCGTTGACGCATATCTTTACTATAACTCTCACGAACTTGTAGATCGATAGTGACAACTTAGTAAGTAAGTAAGTAAGTTTTATTTCCACACACATAGCATATTACATTATAATAATTAACACTTTGTGATGACCTCTAAGAATATATTGTCTGGAATAAGTATTTATTTACCGTACTTATTCCTAAACAAATAAACTTTGTTATTGAGGTGTTTGGAAAGGTACAATTTGCTGTATCAAGCAGGATGCAAAATGAGATATACACATTTCTATCCTAAAAATAAGTTACTTGATAATTAATGCCTTAGTCTTAGTTTGTAGGCCCTACATATCATAACACTTTTACTGTTGGCTATTAGGCCTAATAGAATTTGAGTGCCTCGTATATAAGAGAATACAAATGAAGCGAGAGAACAAGTATTTGTCTAGTTTTTCTTGTGGGCCGAGATTGGTTTCAATTTAAGGCAGAACATAAAACAAAGATAAGACATAAGAGACAAAAAAGGCAAACAAATATTAATATAATAATAGAATAACTCGTACGACACCTGGCAAGGCTAATCTATCGACAGTGACACAAAAATATTATGACTATGCCTCACTGCACAGAAAGAATATGTTCACTGTTGATCGACTATTTATATATGCATATATATGCCCGCTGTAGGGTACTCGTCAGATTTAACCAGTGAGACCCTCTTCAGGTGACTAATTAGGTATATTGCGGACAGGCTAATTGTGAAGTGATTTCTGAGAGCTGTTTGAGAGTACTCAATCCCTTGCATTCGCATTAACGACTTAAGAAAACCTCTGAAAAAACTTCTGTCAGGATTGCCGGTCTGGATGGGATTCGAACCCGGGACATCCCGAATCAAGAGTCAAGCGCTTAGCGTTTGAACCAACATTGTCGGTGTTGATCTATAAGTAGTAAATAAGTCCCCAGGAGATGATTTTGCAAAATTCATCTTATTAAATGCATTTCCAACTTTCCAAACGTTAGCCAGCGGTTTGGCCGAGGTAGTTTAACCGGTTCCCACTCGAACACCGAAATTAATGAAACTCACGTATATCGCTGGTTAGAACAGATGAGGGTTCAAGAGCTCAAGAGCTAGTGAAACGGCTTCGTTCTCCTCGACGTCTGCTCGGCAGTCCGGGTTAGTGGAGGAACCTATATGACTGTCAAGGTTGCTCCGTCCTTTCGGATAGGACGTTGAGCCGTTGGTCCCCTTGGTACTTTTCGAAAGGAGTAGGCTACGTGCCGGTACCGGGTTTCCCCTCCTCCCTTCTGTTCATACTTATCCTCGTCTATCACCACTCATCGCCTCGAATAGCCAAAGTGCATTAATATGAGACGTTAAGCAATAACCAATCAATCAATGAGTTTTTTTCCCATTCTGTTTCTAAATGTTATTTCTGATAAAATTTCTAAAATTATCGTTCGTCCGTGCAACTGTTACGAGTAGTAGGACTACACTACATTCATTGATTAAACTAGCCGATACTGCATGAGTCGCTGAGAATAATTGGAGCGATATCCGTTGCATCAAGTGTCATAAAAAGCTGATTATGTCAACTAAATGGAATATTTGAATTCCCGACCAATGTCAATTGGGCTTTGCATGCAAAGCTTTCCGCTGGTCGCGCCACCATAGTACCTGCCCTACATAAACATTAGTAGGCAGTAACTGAATGACTAGCTCATACAGCCAGCAGGGTGTCATAGCCGATCTAATGTCAACTAAATGTCACTTTCATCAAATATTATAAATTACGTAAAATTAGAACCATATTGTTTTATCATATGACATACCAGAGGGTTGATCATGGATGAAAGGACCAAAGAGATACATTTTGTGGATAAATGCAGTGTGGAGGAAGAATCGAAAGCCTGGCCTAGCTTGCCCTAGGCCTAGGCTTTGTAAACTGTATAGTTCTTCGGCATGGCCTTGTGGATCTAAGCATTTACATCGAGGCGCCTTACGCTTGGGATTGTACTACGGTGGCGCTACGAGCATGAGAAAGTGGCAGTGCAAAGTCCAAATTGCAAAAATTTCGAAGAATAAAAATAAAATACTTATCACTGAACATTTTTAAAATAGCATTTCGGTGCAACTTTATTTTTCACCATCTTCATGACAAATTATATACCATTGAGGTTGAAAGAACGTCAATAGCAGTGAAAATTTGTTGCAGTAATGTAATAGTCCAATTGTGAAACGTTTTCTTAAAGGTTTTGTTATAAATTCGGTCTTCAATCGTATTTTGTAGCGGTTTAAAGAACAGGTTCAAAAATTGAGTAACTATTACGCACATAACGCTAAATTTACATGTCCCTGCTATGCCGGGTGGGTACAAGTGGAATGAATGGCTTTCAAACTCTAAATTCGCACTTCAGTTACAATCCTTTTTGCCTATTCTTCTTGGGTGAAGCCGAGGGCGCCCTTTTTAATAGCCACTCCACTGTATAATACAAACTAGAATATTGTTGTTACATCACCGATTATACCTTTCTACCAACTCTTTTTGACTTAAAATAATATATATATTTCGCCATTGGGAATCTTTTCTAGGTGATTCATTAAGCGAGCGAAGCGAGCGTTTCCATTTGACTCTGCCGGAAAAATCAGTCACTGGTTTTGTTTTTTTTTTTTTGTTTGTTTGTATGTCTCGCCATAACGTTCGAACGGAGGCTCGGATCGAGTTGAAATTTTGACCATCCGCAAGCTTCGTTCTCGATTGAATGCCATTAGTTTTGTGGCAAAATCGTTCAAAAAGTTAAAAAGTTACATTAAAGTTAATCGAAAGTTTTTTTCTAAAACTTAACGGGGACAAAATCTGAGATAGCCAAATCATTTAGAATGTCCGTCCGGTCACGAATATGTTAATTTTATTTTGATCCGATAAGTAGTGTAGATGGAAATTACATTATAACAAAAGTAACGTTGCCATGGCAACGAAAAGACGCGCGAAGTTTCTAATGCACTGCCACCTAGAAGTAATCAAAATACTTTCGAGGAAGCAGTCTATTATTTGTCAACAAATAGTTTTCCCAAGGAGTCAAGGTCCTCTAGATGGCGGTGGATTTTATCCACAAAGTAAAGTTTTACACACGGGTTTACCCAAATACCTTGGCAATAATAAATAATATTGGAAACATGGCCCTGTGGACAGCGAACGTCGCAAATTTTAAAATTTAAAAAAATGTGCAATGTGGGTCTAGCTATAGCACGTGCTCGCTTATCAACGCGTCCAACTGAGCGTTTCCTAGTACATTGAACATTCTATACTTGTGAAGAAAAGTCTGAGAGTATTTCTCTAGAGAAAAGCGGGTTGCCTTTTTTTGTATTTTTAAAAGAATAATCGGTAGATAACTGAAATTAGGAAATTGACTAGACCTTAAAGGGGAGGGGATCTATAGATCTAGATTCTAGAGTACACCCCTGTTAGTAATCCTCAATTCACAAATACTCCTCATTGGACGATTACTCACATTCTCATTGTATATTGTATTACAATTTATCCAAACTGAAACTTTGATCGATTTGTATTTATACCTATTTCTGTAGTACTAAACCCATTCAGGAGAATGCACAATGAACGACGGAGGAACTTCACAGCGGAAGGAATCACGTAAGGGGGTGGAAGAAGCGAAATTGAACAGAACCACATGATCTTATCACGGAAATTGAATTCCGCGATCGCAACTGTGTTCCGAGTAATGAACAGTAATTCACCTCTGCATTCTGCGCATCGTCTTGGCATGTCTTAATCAATGGCCCTCGAGTTACTAGCTAAGCTGCTACCAAGCCCCAGATACCAAAGTCTAATTGCAAATTGCAAACGATGTTTTAGCATAAATGAGGTCAGGCTTATGCGAATAATTGTTTAAGATCAATAAATCAGCCTGGTTTAAGTTTTCTTGGACGTTAATTAAACATAAGTCGCGGACTTAGTATGTAAATAGCGGTGGTCTTATGGCAACACCATTCACAGACCTAGTAACCTTAATAAAAATGGCTGGGCGCATCTCCAGTTAATATCTGGGTTGAATGGCTTATTTTGTTTTTAATACTTTGCACAACCTCTTATATACACGGTATATAATATACCCTTAGATGTAACATAATATGTTGGGTCTCCCAATTTTAACAAGCGTTGAATTCTGTAGGCCTATGATTGAATCTATATTCTGACTGCCCCTTAGTGCAACATAATGTTGGTAGCTCTCACTTTAACCGAACCCTCATTGTAATATTATATAGGCAATTGAATGAATCTATTATGACTGCCCCTTAGATGCAACACAAAGACAGTGTACTGTAAAAGATAACACTGTATGCAAATCGCAAATGCAGCTATTTGTATGCAATGCATTGGTCGCAGAACTTCGGTACACATTTTCTTCGAGCATGCATCGTTTACTGGGCAAATATATTGTCACTACCTGATCTGAACATGCATTCTGGTGTGTGCTTTGCCTTCCCCCCATTTGATAAAAGCCATTTTTAAATCCATGAAATCATCACAAGCGACGAGCAAGAGCGCGCACACAGATAATGGAGTCAGGAATACGTGTCCTTAAGTTGTGTGTGGAGTATTTAATATCAGCGTGCGCGAACTTTCAAATCCGACAAAATAAGTGAATTAATTATTAAAATATTAGAATCCTTATCAATTTATAGAAGTTCCTCGAAGTCTGTGAATAAATTTGCGTGATCTTATAACACAACGCTTATTTTAACATTATTATTTTATTTATACATAGGCCCCCCATCAAGGAAATCGCATGTTTTAATTCAGACATTGAATTTCTTACAAGTTCTGATTTTTTCCCTAATTTTAGACGAATGGATCACTCAATTATTTTTATTCTTTTTTTGAATGCTTATTTTTAATACCTATACCAAGGAATGTGTGTATCGAAGTTATCGTGGGCTGACAGCGAAAACTCATTAACTCCATTTTTCAAGTTCTGAGATAAATGAGTTTGAAGTTTTTAGGTTCAGTATAAAATCAGTATAAAACCTCTTGTAGCTCGTAATAATAGTCCATTTAGGAGTAAGTGAGTTGTTGCAGCAGAAAGAGCGATTTTTTCTGAAGAAAATGTATATACTAGTTTATTTTCGTCAATTTTGGAGTTAGTGAGTTTTCGCTGTCAGCCCACGTTATTATTTCTGTGAATGCAGAAATAAAAATAATACAAATTTAAAGTTAATTGCTTTTGTTTTTTAAAACGCTGTTGACAAAGAAAAACTATAAGTTCCAAATTATAATTTCTGATGGAAATTCTTTACAGACGTTCCTTAGTCTTGCACTTCTTTCTTAATTTGTGGCTTAAAAACTGTTTTGTAAAATATATTTTTGAGGAGTAGTAAATTCATTTTTTGGACATGATATCACTCAAATTAATTTTCTTCTGCAATACAACTTAGAACGAAGAATAAATAATAATATGTACAGAATGAATGCCAGTTATGTCGTGACAAAATATCACAATTCCTTGACAAGTCTCATGAATGGAGAAATTCCCTATTCACAATCGCTCCTTTGTATTCTTTTATGGGCGTCTATCCTTCAAAATAAGTTTCATAATAGTTATACTTGTTTATCATAATGGGATTGTAGTGAATTGTATTTATGTAACGATTATCAATATGACTATCTTATTCTTTCAAGGACACTATGTTTTTGGAAAGAGTTGTATTAGTCTCATTTTCATCCATCATATTTTTATGTTCAAAGACGTACATGTATTATGGAATTCATTGAATTTGATCTAATCAAACTAAAAGAACTTGAGAAATAGACAGGATATTATAAAATTACAATTCCACTCAAAGAACGCATGCACTGATGTGCAGAATGCGAAATGAAGAGCTCGACATGAATGAGAAGTGAGATGGATAAAGATACAGGTGTCTTTGGAACGAATGCCAGATGTGTGCGGAATAAGAGATAATCGAAAAGATTGAAGATGTTTTCAATCACCTGGAGTGAGGATAGTTGGGGGGGGGGATGACTACCCAAGTGCTATTTGATAGGATTCAGTCAGTACCAGTGACTAAAGGAAACCGCATTGGCACGTCTAGTCGGGATTGCTGACGGCCGGTTTTGATCCGATGTGCTTGTGAAAACGGTTTATTGCAAATTACTGATATCAGTTCAAGAGAAGATTGGAGAATTTGGTTTTCGCGAAACTCGTCAATAACTATAAGTGGCGCAAAACTCACTACAAGCATATTATAATTATCATCCATTGTAATTAGTATAGTGTTCATATGACATTTATTGGCAAATTAGCTTATATCCTCTTTCCACAGTCGCGAAGAAAAAGTATGGTATGAAATTGATAATGCGTAATTTGTAATAGGTATAATTGAGTATTCAATAATTTATGTACGTACCTACCAACTTCAATTCCCACAATTGTTTTTTATGATAAAACAATTTTTTACTTTCCTACAGAATAGAAACCCTAAAGCAATATATTTTCTTCATGTACATCTAAAAACGAAAAAATGGAGAAGAGATAGGACATATTTCTCGTTCTTGAATAACGGCCATGTTATGTTTTACAAACGTCATGTGACTAAGGTGGGCGATTAGAATGACAATAGCCGGGAAAATATACCTTGTGTTTCTTAAATGCAAACTTTTAAAATATTTATATTATGTGCCAACACTTACTTTCTTACTGTATGTTCATGACACAATCATAAACCATGTTCAAGAATAAACCTGATATAAAACCGTACATCATACAGGTTCCAGCTTTGAAACTAGCTCACAAACCTAGATTGTGACTTCAAACAAGCTGCCTGATTGAAGAAGATCTAATAGACACTAATGTGAGACTTAATATAAAATAATGGAGGTACTCTGGTTTCCAATTTAAACTCAATTATGTGTTTCAATTACTTTCGTGTTTTTTTATGACTTCATCCACGAAGCATTATCGACATTTTGTATTGAACGACTGAGGAGCTGATCTCTTCTATGTTCTTCATAGGTGGTTCGTCGTTAGTATTTATTAGCTAGGTAAGAGCATACTAACTAGGATTTATTGCTATATCTCTCTCGTTGCATGCCATGTTAAAATTGCACATTTTTTAAATGAGCCAGTACATCATAAAATGCAACATGCGTTTTTTATGTGAGATGCGAAACCCTCGAGATAATATGACAGGCGTGGCCATGATCGCCGAGTTTTGCTGGGTACTAATTTCTACCAACTTAGGGAACAAAAATGGTGCAACTTCCTCATTCCACAAACAGCATTGCAGGTGCGGTACGAAAAATGGGACAAACAGAATGGAAAACTTTAATTTATTTACATTATTTATAACAATCATATTCAGCCGTTTTTGATATAAATGATAACAATAAATAAGGATACAAAGAAGGATTTAAAACATATGAATGCCGGGAGATGTGAACTCTCATTGGTGACAAAGCGGATTGGACCGCTTGCCAAGAGACGAGCTTGGACTGACAGATTAGAGTTATGTTATAAATCTAAGCGTTGATTTAGTCAATTCACTGAAAATATTAACTCCTTTGAATTGTTTATATGATACAGCAATGGAGGTTTTATGTATCGCTGGGGATAAAAGTTTATTTTTAAAATTAGTGTTGTAAACTCGTATCGCCATGAAACCATAAAGTTACGTGAGTTGTAGATGGTCAAATGAATATGATGTAACTTTCCGTAGTCGATAAATCAATCACCATTATCATATAACTAAAATATAAATTATTGGTTCTATAAAGAAGACATTGTCAAATATCTATTCCCATTCCATACCCGTTCGTAGCGATTTATTTAATTCATTAAATGTAATGCAACGGGTAATCGTGTAATGAGCACGTAACATGAATGTTTTTTTTCGTAACCATTCAAAAGTCTCAGGAGAATAACACCATACAACATAGCCATGTACTTATAATGCTAATCAAAAGTTTTAACTTCTTCTGCAGGACGTAGAGTAGCGTTGCAAATGTTCTCAAAGTGTGATCCCTAAAATGTCGTTTATTAAAATATCAGCTGTAAAATTGCATTATTGCAGTCATATCTCAATACTAAGCGCACGTCGTTTATTTATGTACATGACTCGGTCCCGAGCTTCAAACTCTTTCATCATCGAATTGATTATTAAAATTTATCTTCTTTCCAAATTACCTAATGAAATATCCCTGTATTGTCTGACAAGTGAAGAGAGGGGGTTGGGGGGGGGGTGCACAAGGGCACTATGGCGAGTTTAGTGCTCGCCGTGCGTTCATTTATTCATATATCAATTACGAAATAAATTAATCTCACGTGATTATAATATATATGAATTCAAGTCGAATAATCTCAAACAGGCACCAGTTCGTTAATATATGTGACACTCAAAGTAATCATGAACATAACCCCCTTGGAGTTCCCCAGGGATCTACACTGGGACCAATCCTTTTCCTAATTTACATTAACAGTCTAGGAAAGTTAAAGCTCAAAGGAAGACTACAACTTTTTGCTGACGACTCTTCTATCTTCTACTTCGGTCCAGATCTAGATTCTCTTCTAAATGACATGCAACATGATCTTAACCTCATCTCAGAATTACTTAAATCATACAAACTTACACTTAATATAAAAAAAAAACTATATAATCATTTCATCTACACATAAAAATCGAGCACATATGGTAACTCCCACCCTGATAACATTCCATTATCTGAAGCTGACATAATAAAGTACTTGGGAATATTTTTTGATAAACAACACTAAAATGGGATGCTCATATAACCAGATTATCAAAAAAAATCTCTCCTATCATTGGAATTCTGTGTAAAATGTCATACTGTGTTCCACCATCCGTCAGGAGAAGTATTTATTTCTCTCTCATACATTCTCAGCTACAGTATTTAAATGTTGTATGGGGACATACTTATGAAACCCACTTGCATCCCCTTAAAGTCCTTCAGAATAGAGCCATTAAATATATATACAACCTACCCCTCTTAACTCCTACAAACTCACTTTACAAACAGCGTAACATTCTAAACATCAACTCAATTAATAAATATGAAACTTGCTTAATTATCCATAAATATGTCAATAAATTGATCTATACAACACACACCCTGCAAACACCTTCTCATGGTCACCACACACGAAATAGAAATAACCTATACCTTACTTCAGTAAACTCGAACCACGGTAAAAATTCTATCTATTTCCATGGCTACCAAATATACAATACCTTGCCGAATGCTATCAAATCCTTGTCTTCCACACATGGTCTTGGTAGCTTCAAAAAAAGATTAAAAGACTGGCTCCTAGGGGACTAAACTGAACACTCTCCTAGCTTCAGATTTGTTTCCAATAATTAATCCATTGGTAATATATATAAATATAAATATGTGAACAGTCGACATCAAAATGCATATGCATAGACTTATATTTAACTACCATGCATGTAAATAGGTAGGTAGCATAAGATTTGTATCAATTATCACTTAGTGTTACAATTGTTTCTTAACCCTTGTCTTACATTTATTCAGCTGTAAGTTATAAGTTTTTTTTTCTTTCTTAAATACAGCACATAGGTAACTGGAAACAATGAGAATAATACTCATTACTCACTACCAATAACTACATAGGATATTATAACTTAGGAATAATTTATAAGTCTCCATAGGCCTACAAAAAAAAAAAAAAATGCTTTATGTCATGCCTAGGCCAATTGGCCTAAATTCACATATATACTCATTTCAGATTTCTTCTGACTTTTGTACTTTAATTTAATTTCTTAACATATATTAGAGTAGCTCAATTTAGTTCATACTTTATAGTGTCTTAAAAAATGTTGCAAATCCTTAAATTTCATATTTCATGTATCTTGGCTTGCTTCACCTCTCACCGTTTGTAATTCATTGCTGAAAGCCCCCTATAGCGAGCCGTTAGGCTCATTGGGGGCTTGACCAATAATTGTAAAATGTGAATTTTAACATGCAATAAAGAACAATACAATACAATACAATACAATGTTAATTTCCCACGCGCTTTGTACGCTGTCAGTAAAATTAACTAATTGATGACAGAACAAAATTATAGATACAATTTATTTTGCCAGTGCTATCACAATTTGTATTATACATTTACGAATTACATCATAAAGCTGCCAACTCGAGCCGTAGGCAAGGAAATAATATAAAGAAGTGGCAACAGCTGTCTTGAATCCAGCAGTAAGCTTTTGTCAAGCTAACTAAACACAGACTGATTACTATATTACTAAGTTTCAGAGCCAGTTTAACCACCGGGGAGTGACAATCTAAATCCTGACTTGTAGTAGGACTTAGATGATTTATTAGATTAGAGAATCTAAGTTCAGCGTCTTGCATGACAAGAGTGTGATGAAGAGCCGTGTACGTCTAAGTGTCTGTGCTTGAATCCCGAGGAAAACTGAATAATATGGTCACCGGAATTACCGTTCAGATGCTATTACAATGCAATGACATGTTTACACGATCCGTTTTGGTTTCCGACGAATCGTTATAAAGCAGTCTCGTGCAGAATACACTTCTAATATTGATAACGTGGAGAGCAGACTTCCATCTTAAAATGAATACTAAGTGTATGTGTCGAGGATAGTCGGAAGGGTATGAATATAGGATGGTTTCAAATATTAAATTCCAGCATTCATACTGGCAGAAAAAATACGATTTCTTAATCAATGTGATATTATTCAATTATATTTGTCTTTGCATCAACGAATTACATATTTCATTCTCTGAGACAAGCTCGAAATGAAAATAGGAGTGAATGCTTATACCGTTATTTTAGAACTTTAACTTAAAATTCTGCTTGTTTTTTTCATTCCAGCTTTTAAAATATCTATAGTGGAGTTTCTGGGGTTGAAATTTTTCCACTTTGGGTAAATATTATTACCCCTCCCCCTTCAATCCCAGGGTTATTCTCTATCTAGATGAGGAAGTTCGCCAAATAGTTGTCTAATGTAGGAAGCAGTAGGCTATAGACTACAAGTACGAGGTCAAGATTCACTTTTAATTGATGAATATTCCAAGACAAAGACAGAACAAATGAAATGTACTTCAATTGTTCACTCCTTGTTCTTCTTTCCCCTCATAATCCAATTTTCAAATATTAATTATTTATAAAAGTGTATCTATTCCAGTGTTGTGACATGATAATTTATTTTTATCTAGATAAAGATGAAGATAATTCTACAAAAAGTTATCTATATAAGATAAAAGATAAAGAGTTGAAAATTATCCAGATAAAAGATAAAGAGATACAAATCTGAATATTTTGTTTAGAGAAAAAGAAAATAATTATTGAGATTGACATGTTTTTTAATCCCCCCGCCCCACAGTTGTCTTGTCAATCGTAATATTTGTCAGACTTGACAAGTTGACATGCCTATCTAGAAGAATTTTCAAATATCCGGAACTACGATTTTAAAAAAAACTACTAGAATAAATTTTAATTTAAAAAGTGATTTATTATTATATTTTTGTCTACATTATTGTTTATTATTTTATCTAAAGAATGTGATCTTAAAGCATAAAAAGCTTAGATAAGATAAACTTAACTTTATCAAGATAATAGACAGAGATAACATCAAAAAACTTTTCTAGATAAGATAATAGATAACGGGTTTCATCTAGATAAGTAACAACACAGATCTCTTCTGACTTACAGCGAAGATGGTATTGTGCAATATTTTTAGAGGTTACCAATATGGCGAAGGCTACACAGCTACGGTTATCGCCGATAGCTCCTCATGTATTATTGTCCCGTCTGTACGTTCAACACGTTAAGCGCAGAGATCTTGGAGCAAAGTATGTTACCAGACAGAGTTAAAGTTGGTATATAAAAATGATCTCTTTCAAATTGAACACATTTTCTCTTTTTGGAACCAAGTCGATGTTCTGCAATTGACAAAGTTCAAAACTGTGCTAGTATAACAAAACGAATCCTTCTGTTATCTGTGCTTCTATTGTAACCTGCAACGATTTATAACTCCAACTGTTTAGGAACAGTTTTGCGACTAACACCAGAGGTCCAGAAGTTGACACACATTTTTCATTTCCATGGATATGTATCATCATTATTCTTGTGGAAAAAACTTGATAAGTTGAAAGAGTTATTTTGTCGCGTCGGAGTGGTGAATTACCAACGTTCCTCAAACCGACAATGGTGGCTCTATTTGTGTGGTGAAGTCACGGATAGCCCCACCGCCGGCAGTCCTGACTGAAAGTTTTTCCAGCGTCCACTTATACAGCTCTCGGGCATTCCCTTCACAGGTGTTCAAACTAACAAAATATTTATTGCACCGTGGTCAGGATTCCCACGAGAAAAAACAAACGAAAACGTTGAGTGAGATGAGTTGTTGTTGATGAGATTTGAAGATAAGATATGTATATATATATATATATATATATATATATATATGATAAAAACAAGATCTTGGTAAAACCGCGTCGAAAATAAGATGAACCAGGGCAGAACCTGGGCGTCCACTGACGTTTCGTCTGTACTACGTCAGACATTTTCAAGGTTGACTGTGACTTACGGAGGTTGGAGTACATCTTATTTTCGACGCGTTTTTACCCAAGATCCTTGTTTTATCCTATGACAGGGCGCGAAAACCTACAACAATCCAACTATATTATATATTATATATAATCGTTCTATTTAAAGGGGCCAGTACCCTAAAACTAAAAATTTCAAATATAATTTATAGCATAATACTACACTCAAATGAATATTTAAAATTTATATCTTGTAACTGTGTTTTAACACACATTTTTCAAGTTTTTTTATCCTTCATCTTCGATTTTTGGCGTTTTGGTGAATTTCTTAAATCGGCTTTAACTTGCTAATTTTTTGTTCCATCTAGATACTAGAGCATCACACCGATCTAAAATGTCCCTTTATAACATTGTGTCTTGAAACTGTGCACAAATATACATCATTCAAACATGCAAAAATATACCTTCCAAAATCACACCCTTTCTTGGTGATAAGCATATTTTGCCCGAACCACTTGCCCAAATTACAAAACTAAATATAGAGAATTTACAGAAAAAGACTGCAGAGTACGTCAATGATGGCCAATATTTTTTTGGATCAAAATCCTCCAAGGTCACGGGGCATAAATTTCGTCCTTATGTTATTTCTTATGGGAGATTTTTGCCTCAAAATATAAAGTTAGACAATTTGTTTTTGGGTAAAATGGCGGACCCAATATCTTTCTGTTAATTTCTAAATTCATATAGGACTAGTTAGCCTCAATGAAATATATTTTTTACGTTATTGGGTGAATATCCCTTTAAGATGAAATAGTCCACGTGATTGTAAGTTGAAGAATAAACGTTGAAAACTTCCCATTCTGGTAAAAAAAATCTGTGCCGCTCTGATAGAAGAAAATAACAGTTGACCCTTTCGGGTCATGTTCTTTTTTAATATTTAGAAGGCGGTGGAACTGTTTACTATAAAAACTCCACCAAAACACTTAAATTTGTGGGCAATTTATAAAAAAATCATGTACACAAATTCAATTTCTTTTTTCAAATATTTTCTTAATCTTCCATGGAGGTGTTTAGTATAGTGTGCAAAACCAATCGGGGCTAAAAAATCGTATTAAACAGTTTTTTCCCCTGTCAGGCTCCCCTTAAACGTTCACTGCGAGCTTATAACTTTCTCGGAGACTTTAAAACCTTCTCATCCACGCTATTATAATAATATGGGGCGTGATAATTAATTTGTTCTATTGTTTTTTTGCACCACAATAATAATTATGTTCTATTCTTATTTCCTCCCCCACCCCTCCCACTTTTAATTTGAGCCCTACTTCATCAGCGCCAGCTAGAGGGACGCTGTTGTGTTACTCCACTTGCATTATAATTATATTCTTGTCTCGCTATCGTATGGTGTCTACATTTTTTCCTCTAGACATGTTGACTATTAAAAGTGATTTATGTACTTCATGATATTAAGTTCTTAATAATTGCGTATGTAGGATCCCTGTACTTGACACGACCATTAAAATGACTTTGCCATAGATGAATTAATTTTTTTCTATCGAATATGATGGTGCTAAAATTGTGCTGGATAGTGATGTAAGTTCCGTATAGATCATCATGCAGGCTTACCTCCAATATAATGTATGTGCAAACAGTTGGGGCTCGAAGTACCATGTTCGAAATACAAAATAATTATGAGTGTGGCGATAGTGCTACGACAGTGCTGGGTAATGTCGTAAGTGTGAATTTATCTTAAATAATTAACTTATATTAAAAAGTTTCTGCTGAGGCGTAGAATATTTCACATATGGCTACTTTGTAGTATTAATTTAATCAAACAATCAGACACACATATGTTATCTTTACAATTATTGGGACATTTTTGTTCCGATCAGTTTTCTGTAAATGGTAGGCCTATAATTAATGAACAGTAATTCAAAACATGTATTATTTGTTCCTTTAGCTAATAAATGCAAACATATTATCATTGAGTTTCACTCAATGATATCATACTTTAACAGAAGAAATAATAATACACTAAAACATAATCTGATTTACATACACATAATCTCACACACAAAGTGAGAGATAATTATGGCATAATCATCAAAATAACTAGGAAATAAAATACACATAATGCCTTGTTACAAATATAAAAATTCCTCGGAAGGCTATTACTAGCAATTCCAGTATAACAGTAACGGTCAACGTAAAAAATTATAGAAATATATTTTTCGTGCATCTCACAAAAATTTCAAAACTGATATTTTCCGAGAAGTGCAGATAAATTTATAAACACACCCGTGTTACAGTATAAATCCAAGTTTATTGAAAGGTTTCTGACAAATAAATGCAAAAATACCACATTTTCCAGAAGTAATACAAAACAAAAACATAATTTACTGACACAGATTATCACAACATTACACACAAATTAAGGAAGGTTCTGGGCGTAATTACAAAGTCGACTTCAGACAAGACTATCGTAACACTATTGATACAAGTTATACAAAATTTGAATATATTTTAATATAGCACTGCTAGCACCAACGTTTTGGACAGCCATTGTGTTAAAGGTAAGCTAGCACTATCAACGTGACATACGGCACTATCCAGCACTATCGATACCACACCTTGTTTTTTAAATTTGGAATGAGACACTTCTAGCATTAAGTAAGCTTCGTAATTTTTATTTTGACTTTACATGGAACGAAGTCTCACAGTGTTGGGTCAGTTCTTTTTTAAAATTAACTTTTTAAAAGTTCAGTTCACAACTCAAATAATGAACTTTTAAAAAGTTCAAGTCTTTTAAAACCTAAAATTTTGAAAAGTTCAAGTTCCTCTAAAATATGAACTAAGTTCTTTCAAAAGTTCTTTTGTAAAAAAATCACTGTTTTATTAAAGGCTGGCGTAAAATGAAGAAAAACACGAGGAAAAACATTAGGGGTGTCGAGTACCAAACTACTCGCGAGTTTGAGTCTTACGAAAGTGTAGAGCTGTCTTTGATCGTGTTGATGATTTGTACTACATTCTCGTCGACCAACTTATAAAATATGTGCAGATATTTAGCATTTTAGGCTTCCAAGATTTTTTTTACGAACTTGTTGGCGTGCTTTGTTTTAACTTCGTGAATTGTGCGTGACCTTGTCAAAAACAGCTGAACGTGCATCAACGTAGGCATACAAATTCGATGGAACAACGATTTGTTATTGTTTTTAAGCGTCAACTCGGCTGCTCGACGCACGGAAAGAACTTTCAAATGAAGTTTCTAAAACTGAAAAGTTCGTTCTCGGAAATAACTTTTAAAAGTTCGAATTCATTCATTTAAAAAAAAGAGTATGGCTAAGTTCACTGAAAAGTTCACGAAAATATAACGCGTTCACGAGAACGCGTTCTTTTTAAAAGTTCCTTCCCAACACTGTGTCTCAGCACTATGAATGGGACTTTAAGCACTTATCCAGCACTACCGTATTCGACAGAAAAAATTTAAATTCAACTCTGGCACAAGCCAACCCATTTTTTTATTAAATTATAAAGCTGGTCCTCCAAAGACTTTCAGTATCACATATCTCATTCCACTTCCATCATATTTCATATACCATGCACCCCAAAGCTCTACGGGTATAGGTACTTCATCGTTATGTTAGTAGAGATTAGACTCGTGGTGTGCTTCAAAAAGTGTTTCAAAGAGATTTGCCTCATTACCTTTCTAACTGGGATAAATTAAGCTTAAAAGTAAGTAGCTTGAAATATCAATCCGGAAAACAAACATTGTAGTTAGGAAACGTTCGAGGCAAGATATACTGTTTCGATGGTGTAAAAGGCTCACAGCCAATTAAGAACAGCTCTTCGAACTCTTTGTGAACCTCATGCAAGTAACTGATTAATTTTCGTGAAGTGAATTGATCTTGTGAGTTAATTTTCACAACGAATCGCATGTAGGGCCGCCTAGTATCATTATTATGTATCGACATTTACTTGCTTATTAAAAGCAGGAAGGCCAATGTAAGACACGTAGCCTGCTGGCTGTTGCAGGAACCATTGGGACACAGGGCTACACATACAGAAGTAAATCTACATTCTTTTTTATTCAGAAGAGTTTTTAATACAGCAAAGCGAATTTAGATTGAAACATAAACAAACAATATTATTATAAACACACAAACATGTTTCTATGAAACATATAAATACACATTTAATTGAACAGGAGCACAGGACTCACCAAGTGTGTAATGAAGATTTAAGTCACACATCATTGTAGTTTGTCAGAAACTTTGCGCTGCGTATTGGAATGAATAAGTAAGATTACGAAGGAGAAATTTGTCTGAAAGTGGTTCAACCGAAACGATAACTCATGATACATGATCTAATGTCACAACAACGAAGAACTCTTGCTTTGGACATCTATCTTGCTTGTGTGGTGTCCCGAGTAGTTTGACAGGCTGTTGAAATTAAAATTATATCCCCACAACTTCAATAGGATTACAGTTTTGTCCTTGGCCACACAAGTATTGCAGTAATTAAGTCGGTCACTAAATAGGTAGATGGATACGAGTCTTTGATGTCTAGGCGGGATTAAGGTCAGCTAAGCATTATCTTCCATCAAACATAGTCTTATTAAGTACAACTTATGCCAATAACTACTAGGCAAGGATAGAAGAGGGGTAATGAAGAATCATAAAGTCAACTCTAATTCACAGGACATCAGGCCAGCCCAAGAGTTAGTGCTGGTGTAATGGAATATCTTACCCCACCCTGGCAGGTTCACTTGAACATCCTACCCTACGAACTCCTAAACTAACCGTTATCCCCACAATGCGGGGTTTCGGCAAATTGCGGAGCGTAGGACCGTTTTGTTAAGTGGTTGACATGATTGGATACGAGTTGGTGGCAAATCCAGGCTGGGCACTCCAGCCCCGGAGCATGAGTGGCCGTAGGCGAGATTGATTTTCAAAAGATGCGGAGTAGGTGGAAACACTGTTCACGGCAATCTTACATGACCATTCGGAATTGAAGCTAAATGCATGAACGTGATTACTACATCAAATCGGTGAAGGTATGCGGGAGTAAACCTTGACAGCAAATATTAGAATACTAGTCAACAGATGGCCTAGATCGTCGAGAGATCAGCTAGTACTGTTTACTAAAATTTCAACCCTTCTGCTTTTTCTATGCAAGCCCGACGTGAGTTAGAAACCAGAAAGTCACCCACTCTATACCTCTGACAAATGAACCCTTACCTTCTGCTCCCCACGGGGGTCAAGTCAAACTGGGGAGTTCCCCACCATAATACCCCTCTATCCTACCGGCCCGGTGACGAGCTGATAGGGTAATGATAGATTGGATAATGCTAAAACTTACATATAACATTGGGCTTATTCGGAAACTGAGTGAAGTAAGGATGAAGTAACAGAAGGGAGGGTGGAAACCTGTACCGGCAATAGCTACTCCTTTCGAAAAGTACCAAGGGGACCAAAGGCTAACATCCCATCCGAAAGGACGTGTAACCTTGAATTATATAGGTTCCTCCATTACCCGGACTGCCGAGCAGACGTCGAGGAAAACGAAGTTGTTACACTAGCTCTCGAACCCTCCATCTGCTCTAACCAGCGATATACGTGAGTTTCAGGGCAGAGCGGTCACCCACTCTACCCCTGACCACGCCCGAGTTTGGTTAACTTCGGTGTTCTAGTGGGAACCGGTTAAACTACCTCGGCTAAACATAAATATACTCTATCACACCGGTACCAGGTGACCAAGGCTGATGCGTAAGACTACGAGATTATGGCAAATAACAAAACTTTATGAAATATCAGGAGGCTTATTTGGGAACACCAACCAAAATTATTCAGTGTTAACAGTAGTAAAAAATAGTATTTAATTCATAGCAATCTTCGTCTCAAACTCTGACGATGAAGGAAGGCAACACCCCCTTCGAAATATTGGCCCGATTAATACTATAAATATTATATTTTCACATGATTTGGGATTTGGTTAAAAGAAAAAAAATATTTTGGAATTTTACCATGGATAAGTACTCCTCATACATTTTGTGATAATTTACGCTTTTACATTGTTTGATAACCGTCGCCCAACTGCCAATTGCCAACTGCCAACTGGCTGTAAAGAAAGGTATAATATGTCGCATCGATATTGATACGATTTACACAACGTTTTCGCAATATATTATAAGTACGATCGGACGAAGGTCAAAATTACAATGCGAATTCGTATACTTTTCAAGCTACATCTACATTGTTTCGTCATCAAGATGAATATGTATTGAATACCAATTGCGTCATTTTCCCAGCAATCAAAGTGACGCTATCTATGTAGTTCATTTGTTTTTTTATCATTGACTATAATCGGTTAAAATATCGACCAAAAGTGAAAGTTTTTTTAGGAATCGAAGGGAAAAACTGTGACAAGAATGAAAAATGGCATTGTCCGACAAAAGAGGATTCAGTTATAGAGGATAAAAACATAACCAAAATTATAAAGTTGATATGCTATCCATTTATTTCAAATAATACAAATTAAAATCACATTAAATATTTTATGAATAGTGAATTATCATAATGTTTTACATTATTGGTAATAAATACCTATAATTACAAAAAGTGCGATACAAAATAGTTGTAATTATTAAAATAACAGCATTTTGCAACCAGTTCAAAGATGGTCAGCAAGAATAGTAGAGGGCAAGATGGCAAGCCGGATGTGGATAGTAGTTAAAGGGAGAAAAGGACACACAGCAGGCTAACGCTAAAGTTTTGAAAGTGACGACAGTGTTGCCGAGTTGATCACGTGCACGCGAGTGGGAGTCTGCAGCATCGCAGGCAAGTTGCAATCTGTATGCAATCTCTGAAGGGCATGACGCAGATCAACTCCGGGAATGACGTACAGGAGGCAGATTGCATACATAATCACAACTGTTAGTCGTGTTGTCGCCCCGGGATGAAAATAGCTAACTTCTATTAGTAGGTTTTTAGTACAATAGGTACAGTATTTTTCATGTGCCATAGTTGAATTACATTTTTTTTTTGTCTTATACAATAGTGCTGGATAGTGCCGTAAGTCCCGTCGATAATGCTGGCTTACTTCCAATACAACGGCTGTCCAAAAAGCATATAGGCCTACATAGAATTCAATGTTTACATATTATATTACCACATGACAATCATATAATCAAATAACCGTATAAAAGTTGACACACAATGTGTGTTGTTTAGTATCGACTGCACAAAAACATTATTTTGGTAATGAATTCAGCCCCCTATTTTTTTCTAAAACGCACTAAACGCACTCTAAAAACCTCATTTTCGAAATTTTCGCCTGCAGCGCTAGTGTTGGGGGGAATAACCCCCCCCCCCCTCATGCTTCTTAGTCCCTAAAATAACATCCCCCAAGATATTATACAGCCCTCCCGGGCTGAAAAGCCTGAATTCAACACTCTGAAAGTGAAACGAATTCAATCGACCTCAAAAAGATACTATTCATATCTTCACAGAGTAGTCGCGTCGCGGATTGCGGATTGCACTTTGGTCAAATTTCCTTCAGTGGTAAAAGCTTTTCGGAAGATTATTATAGGAGAAGAAATACAGGAATTTCAGTTTAAAGTTTAAGCACTGCTACCTATTCCATACTACTTGTGAAGTACAATATAAAACTAAACTTATGGGCATTATACAAAAAAATGCTTTTAACCTATGACTTTATAAATCAGTATATATGATTCTCACATCGTTAATTAGTCGTTGCTCTGCTATCACTTTTATCTTGAATTCCATCATTATAATATAATAAGGAAAATCAAATTTTACAACGCGCTTACCTCAAGACTATATTATAGACTCTGATTATAGTCATATAAAAACTATTGCTGGTGGTATACACCCAAAAGTAGAGCTTTTATACCTTAACTTTCGAGCTTGCATAGCTGCATGAGCTGAGCCAACTATTGTTAAAATGCCAATTTAAGAATACTTTATCGCCAAATCCATAGACTTTCGTTTATACCCTGGACCACATTTTGACATATTTTATTTACCTAATTGGAAAATTGGAAACATGTTTAAGACCTAATGTGATGTATGGCTCCATCGTACATTTCCACATTTGAAATCGATGTCTCCAACGTAAGGAAATTGGAAATTACAATAACTTGTTTTTAAAATAGATAAACTACAATAATAACGGGAGGTAGCTAAATCGCAAAAGACAATTTTAGTAAAGTAAACTCAGCTTAATTAGATCATGACAAAAAAATAGATTGACACTGACAGTGACTAATATTATCATTGTCATTAAGTATAGAACTTCTTTCTTTACCCAGAGATACTGATTGATTGATTTTTATTGCTTAACGTCTCATATTAATGCACCAAGGCTATTCGAGACGATGAGTGGTGATAGATGAGGATGAAGTATGAATAGAAGGGAGGAGGGGAAATCCGGTACCGGCACGTAGCCTACTCCTTTCGAAAAGTACCAAGGGGACCAACGGCTTTACGTCCCATCCGAAAGGATGGTGTAACCTTGACAGTTATATGTGTTCCTCCACTAACCCGGACTGCCGAGCAGATTTCGAGGAGAACGAAGCCGTTACACTAGCTCTCGAAATTTCTTATGCTATAACCACCGATATATGTGTGTTTCAGGGCATATAGCGTTCACCCACTCTCCCCCCTGACCACGCCAGAGGTTGCTTAATTCGGTGTTCGAGTGGGAACCGGCTAAGCAACCTCGGCTAAGCCGCTGGCGTCTCAAAGATACTGTGTTATTGTTTCGATGAATTAATCAAGTATAGACAAAATTAATTAATTTGCCTGAAGCGCGTTTCTTGGTTTCCTGACTTTTCCGTAGCACTTAGCTTACTCTCAACACTCGACCCTCACGCGGCTCACCAGTCACCACATATAACTCCTGATTGCACCTAGAGATTTATTTATTTATTTAGCCTTTATTCACAACAGAAACATACATTTCCACCAGTGCGAATATAATAGTACAAACATAAACATGAAAATACAGTACAGAAAAATTACAGAGCATATTGATTAAAATATATACATATTTGTGTAACTGTTGTGTTTATGCGTTTGCGTGTGAGTGTGTGTACGTGTGTGTGTGTTCGTTTGTGTAACGTGTGTGTGTACGTGTGCGTGTTGAGTACTTTTGGGTGTGAGTGGGGGTGTGCATGTGTGTGTGGTCTGCCTGCGGCGTGTATGTGCGGTTACTGGCCTATAGTGTTGTTAAGTTCTAAATATCTAAGTTACAGTTCAGTTTAGTTAATTTGTTATAAGTAGATTGCAATCTGTTTCAACATGCATATTTGCACATGTCAATTCTAGGTTTTGCAGTATGAAATATGTTTGTGCTTCTTGTTGCACGTTGAGGAACATGAAAATCCAGTTTACCAAGCAGTGAAGAGTCAATGAAATGATTAGCAACCTTGTACAGGTATAACATATCTGCAATTGTTCGTCTACTAGCGAGCGTTTTGAAAAAGTTTGTTTGACAGTACATTAGGTAATCACTTCTATGAAATTCAATTCTACATTTTAGACACTGAAGTTTAATAAATCTTTTCTGAACACTCTCCAGACTATCGATTTTAGTGGAGTGATAAGGGTTCCAAACCACAGTTGCATATTCAACTTGAGGCCGGACGATCCCGACATAAAGCATTCTGTTTGTACGTCTAGAACACTGATTAAAGCTATTCAGCCTCATAAGCCCAAAGAGTATGTGTCGCAGGCCGATAGGATGTTGGTGGACCCGCGGAGTAGATAGGAGTAAGGGAGGGGGTAGATGTTCACCCGCAAGGACTTCTGCGTAAATGGAGACTGGTGTCTAGAACACCTATTTTGTGGGCTATGCGAGCCTATAAGAAGCTCGGGAGCTCGGCGTCTCGCGACTAAGCCTATAGTAGGCGATAATCTCGGCGTCTCGACGTCTAAGCCTATATGAGGCAGCTAACTCGACGTCTAGGTGTCTATCATAGAGGAGGGCATTCGAAGTCTCGCGACTAGGCCTACAGTAGGCATAAACTCGACGTCTCGAATGCTAGACCTTTAAGAGGCATGTCTGGAAGTTCTCGACGTCTCGGAGGTCTCGACGAAGGATGGTGTGGATATTGAAGGCTTAGCAATGAGAACAAGTGACGTAGGTTTAACTAGGATAGTGTATTGTGACAATATGTACAGAGAGACAGGATAGATGTTGCGAGTGGCAGGCATAACCGAACCACTCGCGAGGCCCTCCAAGGAGCTCTCGTTTTATAGTAGAGTACGGTTGTCCGAACCCAAAGTTAGACACATGACCATCCCTTGAAGAGGGGGGGAAATGACGTTGTATGGTGTCCTGAATGGATCGCCACAAGAACGTGAAAAAGAAATAACCGTTGCATGCTATTGACAATGAAACAGAAACACATACAAACAATACAAGAATAAACCAGAAACACATACAAACAATACAAGAATAAACAATACAACCACCAGACAATATGCAAATCAAAGTTAACTTATGAAAATAGATTGTCTTTCTTGCTTGATGTTTCAATAAAAATATATGTTTCATAGTTCAAATAATTGTTCTTTTATGAATATAATTGTTAATAGATAGTAAAATACGCAAAGTATATATTATTATATTCATATTTTTATCACTCGCGTGAAGTGGGGTTGCAACAAACTCCCACCTCGGAAATGAGGTCGGCTCATTTTCGAACTTTAACCCACACGGCACGCGCTCACGCACACGATACGCGGTAATGTAGTACGGGCTCCAACCGGTGAGGGGTGTCGATCTCAGCCAAGAGGACGAATTCGCTGATGAGGGGGGGGGGGGGGAAACAGCCAAGAGGTTGACTCGACGATCTGCCCCCTTGGTGACCACCATGGAATGGCGACTGGAACACCCAATGGAACACCAGTCGTCCACTGCGAATCGCCTCGGACCTCGGACAGCGACTTGGCCGTGCATGACAGTCATTGTCATGATGGAAATGCCAAGTCGTCTCTACTTCTTCTTTCTTCCTCCACCTTAGTGTTGCAGGTGCGGATGGTATATTGGCAGGTTGGAGGAAGGACGTATTTACAAGGAATGATTTAAAGTAGGGCGGTCGCCTGAGGTTGTTTGCGTATGTAAACAAAAGATTCTAGGAAGTATCACATGGACGAGGACGCTGCGTGATTTCACGCAAGGTGTAGGGGGGGGGGGGGTTGTTTACTGAGGATTTAGCCTGTCGGGTCTCCGACTTGCCCTCCCACTCCTGGTAATTAGAGTCCTGCTTTCGTCTTGCTTTTGGACCTCGACGGGGTGTAACTTTTGTATGGATCGAGTACATTCACCATACTGCGTCTTCAGCTTATAGCTACCCGCGAGAATCCGTCCCGGCCAGGATATACGTCCATTACGCGGGCCAAGGGCCACTGCAATCTTTTTGCGTCATTGTTTATGAACACTAGGTCCCCTTTCTTTATAGGCATTGAGTTCCTCTTCGACGAAAACTGTATTAACTCTGAGAGATATTCCCTTCTGAAGCGTTGCCTGAGGTCCTGCAATAGCTTTACCTTGTAATTGTAACGTTTTGATAGTGATTTCTGATCAATTAACTCCGTGTCAATGAGCTGATTGCTAGGTGTCTCGTTTAGGAACAATGCTGGAGTTATAGCGCGATAATCATTACAATCTTCAGATACATAAGTCAATGGACGTGAGTTTAGTATACGGCTTCTATATTACACAGGATAGTAATCATTTCTTCGTATTTGAGAATAGACTCTCCGATAATTCGGCGTAGCAAGTTTTTTATCATTCTTATCATTCTCTCCCACCATCCCCCCCACCAGGGGGATAGTGGAGGGATGAACTTCCACTCTATCCTTTTCATGAGAGTTGCTTGAGTTAATTCTTCTTTAAATTTAAGCATGTTGTTTGCACCTACGAAATTCGTCGCGTTGTCAGAATATATAGTTCGAGGCCTACCTCTTCTACTCGGAATTTGTATTTGATCCAGCAGTGATAACTCTTCCCTCCACTTAGTATATTTTTCCTTGATATCAAGAGGCAATTCTTGATTCCAGTTTATTTTAAGTTGCCAAGTTTCTTGTAACAATAACCTAGGAGGTATTGTTATGGGGCAAGTAAAACCGATGGGATCGAATATCTTGTTGGTAGTGGACAATAGACTTCTTTTGTTGAAAACGTCTCCGACATCTTCAATTATCTTGTTTGTATTGCAACTTAGCGTATCATTTACTTTATCCCAAACAAGTCCGAGAATGTTTGTTTTTGCCGTTTTTACGTCGTTGTCTTGATTAGAGTCTCCATTGTACTCCCATCTTCTCAATTCAAATTGCGCGCTTTTCATCAACTCAGTGGATTCGGCGACAAATGTGGTAAGTTCTTTGTTGTCGTCGACACTGGTTAGACAATTATCGACGTAAAAAGCGTCCCGCAACTGATTTGCTGTAGCTTCGAGGTGTTTAGGAGGATTATCTAAGTGATAGTTGATTGTCGCAGCTAGTATAAACGGACTGCTTGCCACGCCAAAAACTACCCTTGAATGTCTGAGTAATTGAATCTCTTTGCATTCATTATCCTTCCACCAAAGGAAACGAAGGTAATCGCGATCTTGCTTGTTGACAGATATTTGCAAGAACGCGGCTCTAATGTCGGCCGAAACACCTATCGCCTTTTGACGAAACTTCATTAGGATCCTCGGAATAAGTTCTATCAAGTTTGGACCCGTAGACAAGCAATCGTTTAGAGAAGGAGATTTATTATCTTTTCGCGAGGATGCGTCGAAAACCGGCCTAATGTTCGTACTACTACCCTCTTTTATAACCGCCCGGTGAGGTAGGTAGTGGGCTTCATTACCAATTGTTTCCGGCTTTACCTCTTCAATTATTCCTTCTTCCTTCAAACTATCAAAGATTGATGCATACTCCTCAAAGTGATTGCTATCTTTCAACTTCTTTGTTGTATTTTGCAGTCTCTTCACAGCGACGTTATAATTATCTGACAAGGGTGGGTGGCCTTCGACCCAAGGCAAGTCGACTGCGTACCGACCGTCTGGTTCTCTCTTGACAGTTCGCAGGAAGTGATTTGTTGTTTCTTCCGCCAACACTTGCTTTTCAACTTGGGTCGCATTGTCTGTGATTCCCAGAACATCGAGTTTCCAAAGATCTTGGATAGTACAGTCACTTAAAAACATTGAAGTGACCATGAGAGAATCGGTGGATTGTTGGACGCTATCATTATCAGTTATTTTGCCCATCAAAGTCCACCCTAACCGGGTCTCGATCGCGACTGGTCCTGACTCAAGAGAGTGCATGTTGCCAGTGAATAATTTACCAGCCACGTCGGCGCCGATCAAGATTTCGATCTGTTTAGATGCGTGGCCGAAATCACTCAGCTTTATATGCTTGTCCTCTAACTCGGAAATCCACGCACCTTTAGGAATACTTCCTGTATATTTACATATCTCGGGGTTATCTAAGACTTTAAAATGACATCTATAATCGTTGTCGGGGTTGGCCAGGTGAACTTCGTATTCTTTATGTTCTCTAGGTGTAGTCACCTGACCGCCAAACAAGCCGTGTTTTAAAGTTTCTCGTTTCTTTACTTTGTACCCCATTTCCCGAGCTATTGTACTAGTAATGTATGATCTTTGTGATCCGGTATCAATAATAGCTCGGGCTAATCTACTCTGTCCGTTGTTCCCCTCTACTTTAACTTGCACTGTCTGGAGTAGGACGTGTTGAGTAAGATTATTAGTATTTGCTAGTGTCGCACTGTCATCTGTCGCTTTCCGATCTATGTTTTTATCTTTTTGATTGGATACGAATTGTGCGCACATGATTGTATGATGCCGCTTTTCACATAACATGCATTTGACCTGAGCACGACAATGCTTTGCGGAATGATTGCGATTAAGACAAGAGAAGCAGGCCCGTTTCGAATTGATGATTTGCCTCTTCTCCTCGACAGTCATTCGTCTGGCTCGGAAACATTCATGTGATTTATGGCTCTTTTCACAGAACAAGCATGACTGTTTTCGCAGCTGACCACTTTCACTTGAATTCAATAGGTCAGCGGCCGTGAAGGGTTGCTTGGTCTTGGTATTGTTTACATTTGGACCGCGTGAATCAAATGTATTTCTAGCTATTTTCACGCGTTCTTCGCATTCAACCTCATGTTTTAGGAAATTCATTAGTAACTGAAGATTGCTTTGATCTTCATCTTTATCTGCATGAAGTTGGAATATTTTCCGTTGCCTTTCCCATATTTTAACAAGATCTTCGGAAAGGCAACTTTCGACCATAGGAAACAGTATTATAGCGTATTGGTCGTTCGCAATGCCTAGAGATTCGAGCGCACGTAACTGTGTTTCAATTTTATCGTATAGTTGCGATAAATGTAATGTGCGCTGTTTCCCATTTATAAGTTTTAACAGTTCGCGTATGTAAACATCTATAAGCACTTCTTTTTTACCATATCGCGACTGCAACGCCTCAATGGCCTTGGTATAACTTGTTGCGCTAGCTGGGAAACTGTCAATGATTTCTTTAGGGCGAGACCCAGCCGCACAACTCTGGCTTAAATATTGGAACTTATCTTCGGGTGCAATCTCACAATCATCATGGATTTTTTGAAATTGCCCCCAGAACGAAAGCCATTCTTTAATGTCGCCATTGAATTTTTTTAACTCTAACTCAGGCAGTTTGTACTTTTTTTGGTTACTATTAGAACTACACGGAGTTGAGTCCCTTGCAACATCGACTGTACTACTCAGTTTATTAATCTTGTCCGCGAGTTTTCTTTTGATTGCGATATACTTCTCGCGGTAAGATTCTATTGCCTCGTACTCGACGTTAAATGCGTCATCTTCTATTGTAGAATCGGCAGATAAAGTGTCTATTAGTCGCGAATCAACATTTGAAAGCCTATCATATTTGTCATTGAGCAAATCGAGTAACTCGTTACATCGCTCGAGTTGGGTGTTATGATCACCTAGTTCCGAGCTAATTTGTTGGACTATCTTAGTGAAAGCTGCTCTTATCGGGGTTCTCTGACGCTTGAGCGTCTCCATTTTTGTACTAACAAAAGATTGCAGTGCCCTGTCCTGTCACGGTCGCCAGATGTCGCAGGCCGATAGGATGTTGGTGGACCCGCGGAGTAGATAGGAGTAAGGGAGGGGGTAGATGTTCACCCGCAAGGACTTCTGCGTAAATGGAGACTGGTGTCTAGAACACCTATTTTGTGGGCTATGCGAGCCTATAAGAAGCTCGGGAGCTCGGCGTCTCGCGACTAAGCCTATAGTAGGCGATAATCTCGGCGTCTCGACGTCTAAGCCTATATGAGGCAGCTAACTCGACGTCTAGGTGTCTATCATAGAGGAGGGCATTCGAAGTCTCGCGACTAGGCCTATAGTAGGCATAAACTCGACGTCTCGAATGCTAGACCTTTAAGAGGCATGTCTGGAAGTTCTCGACGTCTCGGAGGTCTCGACGAAGGATGGTGTGGATATTGAAGGCTTAGCAATGAGAACAAGTGACGTAGGTTTAACTAGGATAGTGTATTGTGACAATATGTACAGAGAGACAGGATAGATGTTGCGAGTGGCAGGCATAACCGAACCACTAGCGAGGCCCTCCAAGGAGCTCTCGTTTTATAGTAGAGTACGGTTGTCCGAACCCAAAGTTAGACACATGACCATCCCTTGAAGAGGGGGGGAAATGACGTTGTATGGTGTCCTGAATGGATCGCCACAAGAACGTGAAAAAGAAATAACCGTTGCATGCTATTGACATTGAAATAGAACACAACATAAAACTAACAAGAATGAAACAGAAACACATACAAACAATACAAGAATAAACAATACAACCACCAGACAATATGCAAATCAAAGTTAACTTATGAAAATAGATTGTCTTTCTTGCTTGATGTTTCAATAAAAATATATGTTTCATAGTTCAAATAATTGTTCTTTTATGAATATAATTGTTAATAGATAGTAAAATACGCAAAGTATATATTATTATATTCATATTTTTATCACTCGCGTGAAGTGGGGTTGCAACAAGTATGTATGCTTTAGGCAAGATTTCAACATCAAACTACCTTCTATAGTGTTCACCTTATACAATAACAACATTTATCAAGATGTTATTCTTATTTATCTGTAACATATTTAAATTAATCATTTTCAATATTAACAGATAAATCATGCTATTATTACATTAAATAAATATAAAAGCATGAGTAAAAGAAAAAGCATTTGTCTCGCAATACTTTTGTTACTTAGTGTTTATTACACAGTTAAAGAAAAAAACGTATTAAAATTTCAAATTATATTTTTTCAGAAAAAAAGTAATAACTAATATAGACGAACATATCTGTGCATTTATTTCTTTTCCGTAACGATTCGACGTAGAAAAATATCCTGCCAAATTTATAATTTCTCAACTAATCCCGGCTTTTAAAGTTACAGCGACGACATAATAATATAGTTGACAACTTTATATTGTTTTAATGTTTGGGTCACGCACTGAAAGCATAAAGCTCCGCTTGTAACTGGAATATAATTATTATTACGTCTGTAAGTTAATGGATTAGTGTTGGGTTTCGCGGGAGGTGGGGGGGGGGGGGGGGGGGGCGGTGATTAAGCGCAAATACTCTCCCGAATATAGAAACCTCTAAGTAACACAAGTAACACAAGGTTAAATTAGTTGTATGTCGTAGTGTCGAGGAAACGGTGAACGAGGAATTAAGAAATACGAGTGTCTAATACAAAAAAATAGAAGAGAAACGTTATTTTTTTTTTTTTTTTAGTTCATGTTTGGAAAATAAGATTTTATTTCAATAATTCTAGCTTTACCGCCAAGGGCCCAAGAACAGTGAAAAATTGCATTTCAACCATTTTTATGTATCTGCCAGTTGCATTAAATTTCAAATAGTAAAACAGTTAACTGTTTTTGGAAAACGAAAACTACTTTCCGAGCAGCTGTATAAAATTGATTTGAACTTCGATTTATCACTGTTCAGAAAAATTGATTAAGATGTCATTTCCTGCTGCACGTTCGCTATATCTTGAAATTTAAAAAAAAATCTATAAAAACATAATATCGTTTAAAAGATAGATCGAACATCGTACTTTATTAAACTTAGATCCATGCTTGTATGCCCTTTAGAAGTTGATTTAAAAACAATTGATTTTTAAACTTACTCTGAAAATGAGTTGTACCTTGTCAATAGTTGTTTTGTAAAATTTCGCATCAAAACACATTCAAATGTAGGTACAAAAGATTTAACGGCATTAGAGCATAAACCTAGCTTTCCTCCACAAATAATTCAACCTTTTTCTGCGAGCAATGTTATGTGCTCAATTCTGCCCGTCAAGTGTAGTAGTATTAATAGATTTAGGGCGCTCTAACAGCTAAGATTATTCGCGCCTCCAAGAGAAAACAATTTCTGTAAGTTTGAGTTACCACCATGTATACTTCTTTCCAAGGGAAGGAACGTAAGGGGAGACGCGGGGGGACAAGGGGTGGACAGGCCTGTGCTGGTCAGAACCAGCCACAAGCGTATGGGGAGGGCAGGTGTTCCCCCACGTCGTGGTCATCTTCGTCCGTATCATCATCCGTCCGTGTTGTTATTGTCGTCGCCGTCGGGGAGGTAGTCAAAGGGAAGGGGAAAGTTCCCCGACGACGACCCAGAGCTCGCCATTAGTTTCAGGGGGTGAAACTCCCCGACTCACGGGCCAAACCACGAGAAGGTTGCAAGTTGGACTTAACTTCAATGTTTTAGAAACTCGCGTTCGCAAAACCTCAACTTTAAAAGTTGTCCTCATGAACTTTTATTAACAATTGATTATCGTATCGCAAAGCCCCCTGTCAGCGATGTCAGCGTTAGTTCACATGTTGTTTTCCTCGGAGGTTACGACCTAAACCAAATACGTCAGCGGGTAAGGGTGATGGGAGTCAGCCCATCTGGACGGATTTGTCGGAGTATAGGAGGGGGGCAGACGGTCGTCTATCTTATGAATCAGACGCCTTTCACAGTTCAGCCCTTTCATTGTCTCTTACTCTATAAGAGGTTTCCTGAATTTCCCGTTTTACGACGAATATTTTCTAGAAATATTCTGGACTCTTTCGCAAGACTTGGCAAATCGAAACATTCAGTGATGTTATTTAGGTAACTCAGTGCGAGCCTACCGGCATTTTAATCTGGCGGATCTGAGCTGGCCGGCTACAAGGCGCATGCAGTTTAAGGCTATTCGACCGCGTTTTTCTATTTTACAAAAAATGCTACCAAGTTAAAATATAGTGAATCGCTTTGAAACCTGGGCTCTTTTAGAAAATAAAAACTATTTTTTTAAAATTTTTCTGATCCGGTACACGGCTAATATCGCCACCTCAAAATAGTTTCAAACTTCAATTCGTCGAGGCAAACCATTCAATGTAGGGTGTTGTGTTTTTGTGACATTAATTTTAACTGGTTTTCTAGAGGCTGACTGAGATGAAAAATATTTTTTTAACAATTGTCTTTCCTGCGAATTTTGTTCGTTTGGCGGTATAAATGTATAAATCGGTACAAAATACCGCCAAACGAAAAAATTCGCTGGAGAGACAATTGTTTAAAAAATCTTTTTTCTCTCAGTCAGCCTCTAGTAAACCAGTTGAAAATTAATGTCGCTAAAACACAACACCCTACGTTGAATGGTGTGCCTTAACGAATTGAAGTTTGGAATTATTTTGAGGTTGCGATATTGGCCTTGTACCGGATCAGAAACATTTGAAAAAATAGTTTTGATTTTCTAAAGGAGCCTTCTTCTAAACTTCTAAAATAGGTTTCTAAGCCACTCACTTTATTTTGACTTGGTAGCATAGTTTGGAAAATAGAAAAACGCGGTCGAATAGCCGTAAGAGATTAATCGTATATACACACACATGCTTTCGGTATCCAAGCTGTATTTCTTCAATTTAAGCCTCAAGCTGTAAGGGAGATTGGTATTGAATTGAGGTTACAGCAAATAAAACTGTGCAATTACCTCTAGTAGTTTACTCAATGCTATTATGCTATTAGGCAGCAAAACACTAAAGGAATCGAGCACAGTACAGCGATAATCCTTTTATTCTGGTGACCAATATCTGCGATAAACGACGTCCGACTTGGACAAACTTGTTAGCAATGTTAAGTGCTCATTTAGTAATCGCTCGATCGCCGAGTACAACGAAGTTACACGTACACTCAGGATCACTTTTTGTCGATTAATTTCCAATCAAAAGATGTAAAACATTAAGAGGTTGTTAACAATGGATATGCACATCCATGGCGCGAGGAGAAAACATTTTAAAATAAATTGTAAAATACAATCTTCTTCTTCTTCTTCTTCTTCTTCTTCTTCTTCTTCTTCTTCTTCTTCTCCTTCTCCTTCTCCTTCTCCTTCTCCTTCCTCCTTCTCCTTCTCCTTCTCCTTCTCCTTCTCCCTTCTCCTTCTCCTTCTCCTTCTCCTTCTCCCTTTCTTCTCCTTCTCCTTCTCCTTCTCTTCCCTTCTCCTTCTCCTTCTTCCTTCTCCTTCTCCTTCTCCTTCTCCTTCTCCTTCTCCTTCTCCTTCTCCTTCTTCTCCTCCTCGGAAGTACACACTGTTTTAGAACTAGCTTTGTAATTTGACATAACTTGCATTTCGTCGTTTTGAAACAAAAACATTTTTTACATCATAAAACCCTTAACAGCGACAAAACATGCATTCTTATTTCATTAGTGTAACCCAGGTTTAATAAACATTGTAAGTACACACACGGTGTTGATATGTATGTGTTGTGTTGTGTTCCTTTTACATTTTCAATTTCAATCTTTTTAAATCAAATTCGAAACTGAAGATAAAATTTCCAGTATTTCCCTGAAGTTTGGAATTTAATATAGAATAACGTTTTGCATACACAATTTTCAAAAACTTTATCACACACGTTCGAGTAATTTTAACGTGAATCGACCAAAAAAAATCCGACATGGCAAAATGTGGGTTGAGTTCCGTACAGCAAAAGTACAGGAAGACTGCATGGCCCCGATATTATAGGGACTGCTGTGCAACCTTTACAAAGTCAACTGAGCAATACTGAGAAAATGTGCTCTGATCGCGCCATACATTCTAACACGGCAAACTGGTGCGAACCACACCACAGCCCCATATGGCAGACGCAGGTATACGGGGGGAAAATAAAAGTATATTTTCGTTTTTATTTTTTTATTTTTGTATTTTTTGTTGAATTGGTGTAAGAAATAATTCAACATTGATTTAATGAAAACTCTTTCTCTCTTTCTCCCCCTGATATTAAAAAAAAAAAAAGTTAGGGAACTTCTAAAGGATATGCAGATTGCAATAAAATGAAGATGAGAATTCAGCAGCAGTTATTTGTGGTGGAACTTTTCTGCATCTTCGTTTATGTTCTGCCAAAAAGTTGAATTTATGTCGAAAATTATTTAAAATTTTTGTTTTTTAGCTGTGAAAATTCGTTTTTACAATAAATTCTTGCCTCTGCCTATAGAATAATCAGGAGAGATTTAAAGTGTTCAAGGCTATATCCTTGCGTTCATCATTTTAAGCCTGTCATCGAAGAGTTTTAAATTTGCAGATTTCATCTGCAACATTATTACGTCTCTCATCTGGTTACCGATAGTGTTAGCTCGAGGAGCGTTAAGTGCGTGACTCTGATTCGGTAGGTCCCGGCTTCAGATCCCGTTGAGACCGGCAATTCTGACTGAAGTTTTTTCCGAGATTTTTCTCAGTCGTTCCTTCATAGGTGGCAGCACTAGAGGTGTAGGTAGACATCTTATATAGTTGTAATTGTCTGCGATTATTGATAGCTGTATTGCCATTTACAGGTCTACCTATAAGCAATGATACACAGACACAGAATTTAAGTGTACATATATAGTTCATTGTTGTTTAAATAAATATATCTTGAGTTTTACGTTATTTTTTAAATAAACGGCTCATATTAATTGTATGTACACCTAGATCTATATACAGAGTTTATAGTGACAATGTCAGCGCTGCCAGTGAGCATTTCGGCACTAGATCCAACAGGCCAACTAACGAATATAAAATAATAAATGGGTGGCGCGTAAGACGATATTCTGCAAGGGGGAGGGGGTAAGTCATGTGGTTTTTCGCTTTTGAAAGTAAAAATGATGGGATCATTGAGAAATCCGTAATCTTTTCATTTCATCCGGAAGAAAATTGGGATGGGAGGAAAATCATTCAAATTTATATCACACTTTGCATATAGAATACCTAGTCTGTTACTAATAACATCTTCTTGAATGCTCATTGATTAAAGTCTTAAATATTGTACTGAATGTGAAGACAATTTCCAAAGAATGTGGGTGGAAGCTTCCACCCTCGTCCAAGCTCAAGTTAATTACTGCTGACGACCTGGCAAGACTAACTCAATGAGCGAAATAAGCTATCCTTGACTTAAAGAAGCACGTAAACCACATTACTACTCCGACGGTCGTCGATTGCTATAATTATAACGACTCCCTTTGACCTTAAAGCTAATTAACATTTGATTGCTCGAGACCGCACTCACAGAATACACAGCACTGCTGCCAACAGCTACTGCTGGAGAGTATTCGTCAGAGAATCAACGGAACACGAGTGCTTGGCGCGTGTTATTTAGATTTCCCCAGTTCACATAATAATTTTGAAAAATGTGTTAATGTTGTTACATATTTCAATGCACGTTAAAGTTTATTGATAATTTTCAACTGTCTTCCATGTAAACTGAAACATAAAAACATATTTCGGCACCTCAAAAATGAATTTTCGGTGTTTTTCGGTTCCGGGAGATGTTTTTCGTTTTCTTTTTTTTGTTTACATGTTAAACCAATGAAAATTATCAGCAACCTTCAACGTGGATTGAACCATGTACAACATTAACACATTGTACATATTTTTATATGAACTGAGGAAATCTAAATAACACGCGCCAAGCGCTCGAGCTCCGTTGAATGTGTGATTAAAACTATAGCGCCATAGATTCCCCACCGTAAATGTTCCGCATATATAGGCCAAGCAACGAAGGTTTTTTTCTGCAAAAATTCCGGACAAGCTGAATTTTTGCACAGACCTTCCAGAAAGCGTCCTTGACAAAGAGAAGAAAGTTCCTCAAAAATCGGACTGGAGCGATTTTGAAGATATATGAAAAAACTACTTTTGTAGAGACATTTTCCAAGATGGCGGCCAACATTCTGCTTTGATTTTAAAGAAATTTTTTGTCCTTACAAAAATCGCCTTCCTTAAGGTATGTGCAAAAATTCAGCTTGCCAGAAATTTTTTTAATGGTACTACTCTTTTGTTTTGAACATTATTGGCGGCCATATTGGATTTCGAAAATATTTAAATTCTTCCTCAAGGCAAATCATAAATCTTAAAATTAGCTTAAACCAGCATTGTGAGAAAATCTTGATTCAAGTAAACGAATTAACCAAAAAGTGCTAAAAAATGGTCAAAAGTACATGTATATTAAATTCGCGGCCATATTGGATTTTAAAAATAGTTTTATTGGAATTAATGACAATGATATGCAAAGAAAGAATTTTACCGCAATGGCAATTTAGAGCTTGATTTTGGATGGTCAAATATTGCATTTTTGAGGAAATACCAACGTCGGAAAACTCAAAATTCCGGGTGAATGCAAAATTCAATTTCGTAGACCTGATGTTTTTAAATATTAGTGGAAGCTTTTTGAACACTGTACAAAAGACCTTTTGTGTTTAAATCTATTTCTCATGGATTTACCGGGCATTGTTTGATGCTGGGCACGAAAATGAGGAAATCAGCTGGTACTAAAATAAGCAACATATGAACAATGATTTTGTGACGTAACCAATGTCTCTACCGGAAATATGGTAGGGGTACAGTTTTTTAGGGAATGAAATAAGTAACATTTTGGCCATTGAAACTTTTCGTCTATCTTCCGCCATTTTGAAGATGTAAAAAATAACCACTTTTGTGCAGACGTTTTCCAAGATGGCGGCCAACGCTCCAGTCCGATTTTTCAGGACTTCTTTCCCTTTGTTAAGGACGCTTTCTGGAAGGTCTGTGCAAAAATTCAGCTTGCCTGGAATTTTTGTTCTAAATCGTCTAAAATGGACCTTCGTTGCTTGGCCTAATTTGTATGTGAATCAAAATTATAAATTGTATGGACATAATAATTTTAACTTACTATCTATAACGTGTATTGCTGTAAAGAGGGAAATAATATTGGATTATTAATGTAATATCGTCCGGAATGGTATTTAGAGCTTTTGAACTTACGAGTGTGAAGATGGAGCTGAAATAAAAAGCCCTCATAACCCTCGTATACTCGGAAGTCCTCGTAATCCTCCTCGTAGCCCCATTTCTCTCGGTAGCCTTGTGATCGCTTGAACATGTTTCAAGCTCACTCGAAAAGCTTATTCTCCATATATTTGAAACATTTAATCTACCTCATTGATACACAGTAACGAACGAAATAGTATTGTTATGCATGTGATGCTTATCCGAGGCTTTTCATGAAGAAAATATCCTTGTTGTGTATGGAAAATTATAAATAACATAATACCCTCTGACATCAGTGTACTCATATTTGTGATCCACAATGTATGTGAAATGAGGTGGATTTGCCGACCAAGTGAATATTTAAATGGAGATATTGCAACATTGTAAACCAACTTAGCCGTAGCTAAATCAACCGTCTTACCCTTAACAGCTGTAGGATATTACTCATTACGTTTCTTAATAAACGTAAATAGATATTTGTTTCCGAATACTGTTAGTATACAGAAAAGCCTTCAAGACTACAGTTACAGTTGGTTTCCGCACATTCCTTATACAATAACGAATAATGAATGCATTTACATTGTAGCTCTATCTTTCTAAGCAGAAATGCGATGCACAACATGCAAAATGCCGATATCATAAAATTTTAATTTTAATAATAAAATGTATGTGGACTTTGAATTGAAATCTAAATAATAAAGAAAATCAATATCTTATAAATGAATATCCTTGAAGCGCATATCTAATGTAAACCGACTCTCAGTGCACCATCGCGTGAGCTTTGGGGCCTTAGAGACAACATACTTTTATGCCAATTTATGTTCGCATTTGACTAAATTGCCTTCTACCATATAAGTTATGATTCCCTTGATGGGTGCAGCTTCCTATACCCCATACTCACTCCTGATAAACCCTCATTCACCAACGTTGCATTTCCCCTTTCCCATATTTTATTGATAAATTATTGTTGTATCATACTCTTCTACAACTTCTATTTTCATCCACTGCGTCAGAATGACTTTACCTACCTACAATGTTTTCTATTTTTTCATATTGTGTAATTTCTGTTACGATTTATTATTTAAAAAAACTTGACGGCTGGTAATATATTAGGGGGAAAAAATGGATATTTACAAGTGTCATCTAATATTTATTAACTAGACTGCTTCGCGAACACATTTTTTAGTCGCGTTGATGGATGAGCTTTTTTGTGAGTTTTAGTCAGCGTGGGATCTATTTACTTTTGTAAGTGCTTTTTGTACGCATTGTAGGTGATTGTTGTCACGTTTCTATTGTTACTTGTTAATTGTTATTAAACACCCCAAAAAACTCATATTAAAACCTTTATTTATATGGATTCTGTCTAACTTTTTCATTTTTTTCTTTCAAAAGGCAATACATCACCATTACCTTAATGTCCATGTGAAATATGAACGTTGTAGCCCCACCCGTTTGGTCAGAATAGGGCCAAATATCACGAAAATATCGCATTAAAAATAGAAAAAAAATCCTAAAAGTACGATATTCATAAGTGATATTTCTTCGATTATATCCCAAATCGTGTTGAGTCTAAGTTCGGAGGTTTCAGAGGTCCCCTCCAATTTTCATCAAGAACGCATATGCCGTTTGCCCGGTAGAGCGCGAACAAACTGACGAAAAAACAAACAAAAACAAAAACAAAAAAACAAAAAAATTGGAGCTAAATTTTTTGAGGGGTCAGTAAAATTGAAGTCTTCGCTTCGCTCATCCAAAAACGTAGCGATATATTTCCAAAATTATTCACTTCTCTTTGTCAATAATATTCCATTTAAAAAACACACACAACAAAGACTAAAAAACAACAGCATACAACTACAACGACATGAAAAGGTTGTGGTACAAGATGTCTACCAACCAACAATAAAACGAGAAATAATAAATACACACAATTTTTAAAATAGCATCAGCCTGCTTACAATACATCAGGTCTCGTGATGGTATGTTGGGGCAAAAACTCTTCCAGATAGGTGAAAAATTAACACATTAGGTACACATATCGAATTTGGTTCACAGTAAATCGGTCTAGATTCCTTAATTTTCTTTCTTGAAGCGTGAGATTCATGCATCAAAGTCGAGGTTTTACTCCAATAACATGATGGTAGTTCTCGTATATGCATGTACGGCAATTTTAGACGAATCAATGGTTTTAACACTGTTCTGTTTAACAAATGATTAGAATCATTACTGTCTCAGTGTCTATGCTAAAAGAAGGCACTGTGCTTTACAATAGCCGTCTCGCCGAATAGGCGAGGAAAATACAATAATATAAATAAATCAAATTATGCGTAAAGATAGAACACCTAACTCTGAGCTGAACCAAATGGAAGTTGGGTTGAATCAACTCTATTTTAAATTAAACCTTGGCTTTGAGAATGAAGTTCGTTGAAGCATCAATTTTCAGGCAAGGTACAAGATACCATGTTTGTAAAACAAAGTGAAAATCAATGGAAGAAGATGAAAGAAAACATTTAATAGGTCATTTCCGCTTAATAATGAAGTTTAGTTTGCTTACACTCAAGTTTTACCAGAATAAAGATGTTGTTCACTTCTACAATATCGGGTTAATCGGGAATTCTACAAGGAACACTTGTTTAAGATGTTAATGTTAATAGCACTAGAATATTTAGTTTGTTGGTATAAATTAATACTTTCCTTTTTTCTTGGATTGTATACGGTAATTAGATTTCAAACCTCGTATGTTAAATAAACTACCCAGGGTTTAGCTTGAGGTGCACATGGCGTAGAATGAAGCCAACCAGAGGGAGCTCTTGTGATTTTCTTTGTCAGTCAGCGAATTACAAAACATTTACAATTTTTACCTGAGGGGTCTTATTGTATTATGTCTGAACCAGTAGGCGCCAATGCATTATCACATCTTAAACCACGAAGGAAATGTTTTTTTTATAAGTTTGCTTGATAATTTAAGACTTGTTATTTTAGAAATATAGACTAAAAGAGTTTTAAACTATGATGGAATCGTAAACGTAAACTTATTGCCCAGGGATATTTTGATGCCCCTCTTCGCTTGACTGACTAGGAAAAGTTTGTGAGGGTAGTTCTGTGAGAATGTCGTAAAGTGCTATTTAAGATCGACATTCGTCTAGCTTATTGGCTGAACACTACTTGCGGAAAATTTCAATCAGTCTGCTTGTTTGATTATACAAAGTATGTCATATTGCGGCTCACTCAGCTACAACAGCTGATTCGAATTTGCAGACAACGAACCTATAAATGTGACTCGTAGTGTATTTATTTACATAACGTCTATCCGATTTAGTTATAAAACTGTTTAACAAAGAACAACTTAATACTACTTTGTACAAAAATGCACACAAAATCATTAATTGAAGTTGAATTTAAACAACAATAATGATGATGATCTTCGTTTGCTTAACGTCTCTTATTATTGCAATATTATTAAGGACAATTACGAAAAATCCATGTCTCAAGCGGGATTCGAACCCACGTCTTCCTAGTGTAATACGCTTCGGGCCCACGCCCAATCGTGTGAGCCACCGCGGACGGCTTTGACATAGTAACAATACTATAGTACAATGTATTATACGACAAATATTTTTGAAACCATATTCAAATTGAATTTAAAAGCTATTATTATTATTATTATTATTATTATTATTATTATTATTATTATTATTATTATTATTATTATTATTATTATTATTATTATTATTATTTATTATTATTATTATTATTATTATTATTAATATATGGTTTTTAAGCATAAGCCCGCTTTAAGGACATAGTTATTGATTCATAGCAGTTGGTTCGAACCCAGTCGGGGCAAACTTTTTCGACAACTGCTATGAATCATTAATTATTAATATTATTATTATTATTATTGATATTATTATTTTATCATTATTTATTATTATTATTATTATTATTATTATTATTATTATTTATTTTCAACATGATTGAATTACATTAATACAAGCACATTGCTGGTGGCAAGAGTAGAGCAAGGCTCCATAACAACATTGCCTGTCATTATCATTATCAACATTTAAATAAATAAAATAAAAATTAGTACAAAATAATACATAACGGAAAATGAAAAAAACATCAAGAAGGAAAAGGAAAAGATTAACATATTATATGAAAATTATGTTACAAATGGTCATGAATCACCGTCGACTGTCGAGTGACTATTTCAACACAGTGACAGTGAGTGAGTGAGTGACTTCATACCGGGACGGAAATTGATTTCAGGACATACTGCATAGGGAACAAATAAACTTACTGGACAACCAAGGAGACATTTCACAATTTCAGTTGTGCCAAGACCTCCATTTCAGTTTATTGCCTGACACCCACAATACAAAAGTTGACGTCATCGTGTGTCCTACTTAATAAGGTTCACTTTTTTGGGAACTTTTTCTGATGGTTTTTGTTTAGCATATCTTAGTTATGTTATTGAGAGAAAACGTTGAAAGAGTTTTTGACGGAAAAACGGGACATGGCTTCGTACCCTCTATTATCAATCAATGTTGAGCTCTAGCTCTTAAGAATTGACTCTTTTTGCAAACTGTCCTTATACTAATACTATTTTATTTTAAGAAAGCCGAGCTCTTATGTATAATGTATTGATTTTTCAACCGTCTGTTCGTACGTACGTACGTGCGTGCGTGCGTGCGTGCGTGCGTGCGTGCGTGCGTGCGTGCGTCACGTCTCGCGATGAAAATCAAACATGTCTCCTCCGATAGACATGCGTTTGTTCGTTGACATTGCCCTTAAACTATTATGATACGGAGTGTTTTTGTAGCCTTGGAGTCAGAGGGTGAAACCAGCAACACAAAAAGGTAGAATTTCTAAAAACCCAACAACTCCTCCTTGAATAATTAAACATTGGGAACAAAAACACGTTATAATATCGTTTTCACACCCTATTTTGAGTCACGGACCGATTATACTAAAGAGCTTGTTACAAAGTAGACAGAAAATACATTTGGAACGTAACATCAATAATTTAACCATTTACTACTGAAACTTTTTAACTGGTTCCCGTGTGTTAAGATCCATTTGGTTCACTATTCGCAAAAATAGCTTTCCAGTTCTACTTGAAGTTACCTAGCTACTTCCCTATTGTTTTTGATGGTGGTTATATCCGTGAAATAGACTTGTCTGACCTAGTTGTAAATCTTGCCATAAAGTGCATGCGGAGTCTATAATGAGGCGACTGCTGACAGAGGTGAATTTATAACACTGTTGAGTGTAGACGTTTGGAAATCCGACAGTTACGTTTGAATGTATAGAATTTGAATACTGCGCTACCTCAATGGCTAATTTTATTCATTCACGACTCGTACAAAACATTAAACCAAGCTTTATGTTTTTCAAGTTCAGAGGCTAATTACTCGGAAAATTACTTCGAAATAAAATTAGTTTTAAACGATTTCTCGACTGACTTCAAGCAAATAAAAATCTAGACTTTTCCTATCTAATTGCATTAACTATAGAATTAAACATTTTATTAAAATGTTGAACATGTGTGCTAGGTTCCACACACTTGATTCTATCGCTAACACTCGCTTAGTGAGGCCTTCCTGCCAAACACAATGAGTTTATGATAGTCAAGATTTTTTTTCTTTTTTTATCGTGGGAAACCTGTTATAGGGTGCAATTAGCCCCTCTTCAGGTGAACTAGGTATGTGCGGATCGGAAATTGTGAAGGGATGTCCGAGGGCTGTTTAAGAAGACTCAATCCCTTGTATTCACTTTAACGATTGAGGAACATCTCGGAAAAAACCTTCAGTCAGGATTGCCGGTCTCGACGGGATTCGAGCCCGGGACCTCCCGAATCAGAGTCGAGAGCTTAACGCCCGAGCCAACACTGTCAGAGAAGTGTTCGGCTCCTGATCTATGTCTGTATACTGTTAGAATATTCGTTCGAGCCCGCTACTCTAAAGTAATATTAATATTAAATTTTGTGTGCAGTATTCAGTCTTGAAACTATGCAAACAAAATCACATCTAAATTAGCCTTTACCCAATATTTATTTATTAGCGGGTAAATACCTGTTTATTAAAATACCCTGTGTGATTTGAAGATTCTTAGTTCCGATAGCTAAAATCGGGCCAAGGTGAACTGTTGAGCAATTAAAGATTTTCACTCAAATCTTAAAAACGCGCATTACATTGTAAATTACTAGATGTTAATAATTTTAATTCGGAATCGTACACATATTTTAAGAGCCTTTTATTCATAGCAAGTATACTGAAATAATCAGGCTGGATTACATGACTACCCGACTGTTTTTTTTTACTGTTGAACTCTGTTATTTTAAATATTAGAGACAGTTAATTAATTTTTGTTACTTAACGTCTCAATTAATGGCAATTGGGCGATTGGGAGACCGGGGTTCGATACCCTGCTGAGACGGATTTTTAATTTCTGGATAGATTTCCATAAAATTAATTACACCTACGGGAGTGTTTCCCGACCAATGAAATTTAGAAATTAATGCAATATTACTGTTTAATATTAGAGAGGGATTCTCCCCTATGTATCACTTTTCTGTGCGTTCGTCCTTACATCGATCAGAGCGTGTGTCACGTCTAACGTTAAAATCAGAACATGACCTCCGATTGATATATTATTTTTTTATATTGACCTTCAAAAATTATTACACAGAATGTTTTTGTGAACTTTATATGTCAAAGGAGTGGGGCTAGCCTCACCCGAAATTAATTTGTAGATACCCTATCATCCACCAACAAGAATGTTATATTATTGATTATTGATTTTGAAGGATCTGTTGATTAAGTATATCTTCGCTCCTACGTTGTGTTCTTCATAAACCTGCTTGTTTGTTTAATAATGGCTGTAGAAATTTAAAACTTGGACCCTTTTTGTTTTCAAATTTTTAATTAAACTTTATGTTAAAGGGAATCTATAAATTCGATACCTTTCAAATGATCCACTGATCAAATTGTTTGTAAATTACAATTTTAGAGAATCTTATTATTTCTTATTATCACAAAGAATTCGAAATCTGTTTACCGTAGAAAATCAATTCAAGACTTACATTGAATAGGGAGTGATCTAGGACCTAGGTTAACGGTATTTTTATTTTCACTGAGAAAGTTGTCTCTTCATCCCTGCCTGTCTCCGCACAGTTTACGGTGGGGACATGGGAGAAGAGAAGAGAAGACAAACTCTACCGAGTAATGAATGTGACACTTGTTCAACGTGTTCACTTTTTTACGTTACTGTTGCGGTTTCAAGGGCAAAGCTTGCTAGAATTGATGGACGAATAAAATTCACAATACCACATTTCTTATTGTATGAGCGAAGATTCCATTCTACTATACACTGAAGAAAAAATCCGGATTTTTTTTTTTGTATTTTTGTCTGTCTGTTAACACGATTCCGGCTAAACCGATACTCCAATTGCAATGACATTTTCTGGAGGCCTTTGAAATCTTTGAACTTAGAAGTGCCACGTTTTTGAGCGCAATCGAAAAATTATTTCTCATGAAAATCGCAATTTTACGAATTTTTTCGATTTTTAATAAATTTCTTCGACTTATAACACCTACATGCTTTATTCGATTGTGATGATTTTTTCACATAACTTTTATTTTATGAATTAATATATTCGTGTGAAATTTGAGTGTAATGACAAAATTATTTCTCATGCCAATCGTAATTTTACGATTTTTTTTCGATTTTTTAAATTTCTTTTACTTATAACACCTACATGCTTTATTCCGATTGTAAGGATTTCTTCACATAACCTTAATTTTACGAATTTATATATTCGTGTGAAATTTGAGCGAAATATAAAAATTATTTCACATGAAAATCGCAATTTCACGCTTTTTTCGTGTTCAAAAAATTACGCTCATCCAACAACGCGCCTGAAAAAGCGTTTGCGAAGCTTCCTTGTATTATTAACGGGGACATCCGACAGTGTTGGATCAAGCGTAAAGCGCGAAACTGTAATTCGTGAGGTCCCGGATTCAAATCCCATCGATACCGGCAATCCTGAGTCGTTCATGCGAATGCAAGGGATTGAGCGAAACAGCGCTCGGACATCCCTTCACAATAATTGTTCTTAATCCAGTTTAGTTAGTTAAATACATGAAGTGTGGCGTCCATTGCAACCGGGGCAGGTTTACTCGAGAAATTAAAAATTACTACAAACATTGTATTTTGATCACCTTTCTACATAACACAGTTTTTACTTTTTTCGATTGCGTAGATCTTGTTCATAAGATTGAATTATTACTTTCATATGCTAAATTTTTCATCGAAGGAAATCATAAACTGTCCCTAAGGCGATAGCATAATCTCCCCTATAGTAACGAAACTGTTTCTTGACTTTATTATACAACACTACTTATTAAATTCGTTTAAATAAGCGCTGAGGAGTGGATTTTGACGACACAAGAATTTCAACAACTAAATTTCTCCACTTCCGCAAAGAACACAAGAAAAGCCAAAGAAAACAATAATATTATTTAGTTTTATATTCGACTATTTATTTTTTTCTATTTAAAAGAGTAAGTATTTGAACTCAGCGAAATGACCTGCAAAGTATATGATTTCTCAAATATTATTTGATGATCAGAACGCACGCATATATCCTTATTTACAATAATTTTAAAATTGCATTTGAGTTAGTTGGTTAGTTAGTTAGTTAGTTAGTTAGTTAGTAAGTTAGTTAGTTTAGTTAGTTGGTAAGTTAGTTAGTAAGTTAGTTAGTTAGTTAGTTAAGTTAGTTAGTATTAGTTAGTTAGTTATGTAGTTATGTTAGTTATAGTTAGTTAGTTAGTTAGTTAGTTAGTTAGTTAGTTAGTTAGTTAGTTAGTTAGTTAGTTAGTTGGTGTTGTTTTAGGGCACTCAAGAGTTGCATTTTAGTGCCTAGCACATAAATAACTTGCATGTATTTTTTAACTTGTACATAGAACGCGCTTATAAAAAGCCAGAAGCAGTTTTAATGAAAATAAATAGCTATTGCATATGAGTACATTTTTACGTATTCGTTTAGTCTTGTGTATCAATATTAGCTGTTGACTATCGACCGTTGCTTCAGCGGACAGACCTATATTATGTTTCATTCGATCCGCATGAACAACAAACTAGGTTTCGCCTGAGGTTTAATGTTTGTCTTTAGTTTTGTATTGTTCAACATTATTATCTGACCTCAATACACCTTAATTTAATTTAAAGCTGTTTAAATATAAACAGCATGAGTGCTTCTTGGTTGATAACACAAGGTTTGCTTTTAAACTCTGTATGAGCGGGATAATTTAATGTTTCGATAATCTCTACTGTGTGGCCATTGATGCCACATAAATAAACGCTCATTATAACACGTAGTTCCACAAGTGCACGAAGAACTTTTAGTATGAGCAGATGTAGAAATAGAAGTATAAGAAGGAGTTTGTCGAGGAATTCATAATATCATGGATTGAGGCTAGAAAATAATTTGGACTGTAAGTGCACAGGAGTAGTGAGGGAAAAGTTTGGGTTATATCAGTGACTTACTATTTTATACCTTTACTTCCATTAGCTGGTGCATAAACAATTCCAAACCTCCGAACACCAACAGCTAGTTGTAATGCTTTTCCAAAAAAAATTGATTAATTACACGCCATTACATTAAATTATTTGTATGTTTGCAATTTATTGCAGCAACAGTATGCAAAGTATATTTAGGTTAGAATGCTGCAACCACAAATTGTTTTCTCGGGGTTACATTGAATTGAATTTGGAAACATTGGAAACTACAGCAATAAGCTAATACTCAACTATTGTGAGCTCATTCAATAAGGATATACAATGATATACAACAAATAAGGCTAGGATAAACAAAGTGAAACAAGTGAAAACCGAAGATTGAAAATAAAAGATGCATGACAAGCTAGACTGCATACAAGTTTAAATTATATAATACAAGAATTCCAAGTTAAGCATTTATTAGCAGTGTTGTGACTAGATAATTTATTTTTTATCTAGATAAAGATAAAGATAACTCTCTGAAAAGTTATCTAGATAAGATAAAAAGATAAAGCGTAGAAAATTATCTGGATAAAAGTTAATAGATAAAAATAATTATCTAGATAAATTTGATTAGATAAAAGATAATAATTATTGTGGTTGACGTGTTTTATTATTTATTATTTTTTCCCCAACAACAGTTTTCTTCACTCGTAATATTTGTCAGACTCGACAAGTTGACATTACCCTGGTATGCACATTACAACTTGTGGAAGTATTTTTCATTTAAAAAAGTGATTATTTATTATATTTTTGTTAATGATTTTATCTAAAAAAAAGTTATCTTAAAACTTAAAACGTTAAGATAAGATAAACTTTATTTTATCTAGATAATAGAAAAAGATAATTACGAAAAACTTATCTAGATAAGAAAATAGATAACTGATTTTATCTAGATAAGTCACAACACTGTTTATTAGACATACAGTGCATACAGTGTGCTACCCTAGCAGTTTTATTAAAACGCAGTAAAGCGTTGGTAATAACAATAAGACTAAACAAATAATAGGTTATGTAATGTATATATAATGTAAATGATATCCTAAACTTTACGGATATAATCACGAGATAAAAGTTATTTTAAAACAGGTATTTAGACTTCGAAGTTTCAGTAGACTTATCTCTCATTCTCAAGACGATAGGACATACACCAATAAAACAAAACCATTAAAAACACCATGGAAAAAGAACAAACAGAAACAAGTCACACTGCCTTACAAAGACATCGTTGTTGCTGTCACATTTTCTTACATCTCTCCGTAGGACTTTACTCCGTGTCCAGGTAGGTTCAATATTTGAACTCACAGACGAAATAATGCTGTTAGTTTATATTTTCTCTTTAGAAAATAGTACATGGCGCAATATGTGAAATTCAGATTGGTAAAACCTGTGATTTGGATTAAAATACTGGAAAAAGTACTGGCATTGCAGGAGCAAATGTTCCAACACCCGCAATTAAAAACATTTCGTTCGTTTGTATACATTCCTCTCAATCATGTTCCTTCTCTCTGTTACATAAAATCAGATTCTGAATAATATAAATAATATTCTTAAGGGTTGGAGTGAGTTTCGTAGCAGCGTGAGAGTTGGCCAGGTTTTGTTAAGTGTGTGAGTTATATTTGCTTGCGGGTGTCTATTACGGGGTGTTAAGAGCCGGCCAATGTTTATGCTATGCTTTTAGTCCTAAAATCTTACGCGCGAAACAACAAATTTATCACCACGGAATAAATCAATACATAAATTATGGTGTTTACGCTAAATGTAATGAACTCTCTTTAGCAATAGTTTACAGGAAAGTATTTTCTATTTAGGGTTTGAGCTTGGTAATGGACGACTTGCAACAGCCGTTGCATGGCTATTTAGTGTTTGCTTCAAGCTCATTATGTGTCTCATTTTGAAATTATTATTTGGAAAGCAAATCTGACAATTATCGATGGATAAGTCCTGAGCACGCTTAATTGTGACAAAATACTTTCAGGATTTCCAAAGGTGGAAATAATAACAATATTGGGAGTCTCGTATACCATGATAGAAATAAGGAACTACATGTTTGATTTAAATCCAAGTTAATGATTGTCATGATTAGTACACAGTTTATTCCCTGGATCGGAACCAATTTTCCAGTCACAAATAATATTTCGCAAGTAAGACTGAATGAACCAAAATGAATGTTCTACCTCAGAGATAGTGTTTGTAACCGTCGGTGAATAGCGTCTAGGACTATACGTATGGAATCTATGTTTAGATTTCTTCTCGTCGCTACGTATAGGTATACAAGACTATCTCATTTGACTGTGTGACCTGTATAGTCACAAAAATCTAATCAATCATTGATATTGTACTCCTTCGTTAGGCAGGCTCCATACATCGCCTTTTCGATCACAATTTTATCCTGATTAAGTAGTTTGGTGCAAATAATCTCAGAATCGACTCAAATTTCAATAAACACATCAATTGGCATTCGGCACACTACATAATTCTTATGTACGGCCTTCCAGTTGTCAAAATCCCTCATTTACTTCAAAATGCGTGTGCTCTTACGCGTTCAAATAATTAAATTCATTGTTGACTGAGAGCGCTTCGTACAGGTCAGTCTAGTTCACTAGACGGGTAACCTCACTAGGGCTCACCTGTACGTATAGTTCGTATTCCACCCTTGCCGTACTGCTGCTTTAGGCCTTGCATCGAAACACATTTTCAATGTTAAACTATACAAAATACAGCCTGATATAGACGTCCCAGCCCCCCCACCCCCACCCCCTTGAACCAAGAGACCACAGATTCCACTAAAATTTAAACAAACTAGTCAGTACCAATTATCTCTTTGGTATACCTGCTGTGAAAGTACTGTCGCCTCTTCAAAATTCATCGTCCATTTCAGCTCAGATCACAATTCCCAAGCACTGTTGTGACACTTGCATATTTTACTATACTCCTTCATCCACCGTAATTGTATAAGAAATATATAACCATTCCTAAATACTGGACAATTATAATCATTTTTTGGAACGTAATTGACGAAACACAGCAACATGCCTATAAAATATAGGTCAATACAAAAAAACTTATTTGGAACGAAAATTAAAATGAAGAATGTTACTAAAAAATCAATTGAGATTAATTTTGTGCGTAATTTTATTTGCATGAAATTAGTGTGACAGCATTGAATGTTAAAGATAAATCAATTTTTTGCCACCCTGAAAAAAGTAACATTGCATATGCCATTGTATCCTGTCAAGTCTCTTTCTCCGATTACAGAAAAGAGAACAATAATGGTTAGCATAAAATGGCAAACGATGTTACTTTTTTCGTGAAGGCGAAAAATTGATTTATTTTAACCATTCAATACTGTGTAACACTAATTTGCTATAAATGTAGAAACCCTGTCCTGTGGTTAAGCTCTTGGAACAACAAAGTTCCAACAATGTTCTCTAATCAAACTGGATTCTTGTAAATCGTGTCATGAGCGCACCGCTCTCGTCTGCTTTCATCAGAATAAACCTCGCAGGACGTGCTGTTCACTGCAACTCGTAGCGCGCTATGGTGGTTCGCGTTTTATTCACGAAGCCTCTTCAATTGATTGATGGCTCTTGGGCATCACACATCGTGATTAATGAATTATGCAAGGGTGGAGAGGAAGTAGAGGGGGACTCAAGGCACGTAGCCGAATCCTTTCGAGTGGAATCATACGACACTTTAATCTTGATATGAACACTAATAACGGCATTTTTTTCTGGGACTTTGTTTAGTTTAAGTTTATAGTTTAGTCTTGGCTGGTAATGATTCATAGCACAATGTAAAATTGTTTATGACTCTTTTTTGTCTTATAAATAAATAAATAAATCAATGACTTTGCCGCCAATATGTTATTATTTCTAGAGTTGGCTATGTGCAAATGGTGACTTTGATTGATGACGTTCTGACAATGAATCACATAATAAATTGAATACATATAGTTGCGAGTTAGCCTAATGTTTCCAGAGCCAACTGCGGGCGAATCGTGCCCAACCAGTCGGTCGCTATTTCCGGTTTTAAATATCGATCTCTGGTTGTCGATGATGTCTGGCCGACGGCGTAAGGGATGGCTCTGTCCACTTTAAATCGATAACCCCACCCCCACTGGAAATCAGTTCTGCGACTCGGTGGTTTTTTAATTACGAGTTTATTTATTTGTTTTGATACAGTTACTAAGGTTATGCTTTGAAAACATGGTTTTTGTTCTGTTTCGATATTATACCAAACAATCGTCTGTTAAGTTTTGGCGAAGTGTTTGTGTGCTCGCTATTTTATAGATATAAAACAATTATACATTTATGAGTTTTGAGTATTTTTAGTTTTTATGAGTTTTCAAACTTGGGTTTGAATTTCCTAGACTTTTTTAGGTCTGTTAATAACGCAACTTTCAAAAACTTTCAAACAGTAAATTAATTGATTTGAAATGTTTTACAGGGAGATATGCCAATTGGCCTACTTATAAAAGTTTTATATTTGTAAAAGCCATTTACAATGTAGCGTGTGACATTTATGTAATAAACGAAATATCTTACAAAAATCGATAATAGATTTCTTTTACTGTTTTGTCGCAAATAGAAATGCATGCATAATTTTTAATCTGACGGTAATGTTTGTTATGTGGAGGAAAAATGCTATCGGAGTTTCAATATCTGGTGCCAAATATAACTATCAAGTAGGCTATTTGCCCTAGCCAGATGCGCTCTGATAAAAGCGAAGTACTTTGCAATGCTATCAAGATAATCCAGACATCGACACTTGCGTACTTGCGAGTCAACAGTAGCTGGTACACCGTCACCATGTGTGTTGTCGGGGGGGAGTAATGTTGCGCAGTGCACACAAATGCACATGCTAAAATATTTAATTACAAAATTCAATGGTGACAATTTTTTTGGTATGAAACGTGATTGCATTTCTACTCGAGCGGTGACAGAGCTGGATTTGGGCATAATAATTACTGTATTGGTTTTGCTTTATCTATGTGGATTTCCTTGCATGCGTGTTAAATAATGATGTAACCAATTTCACCGTGCAATATGTACAACCGTAGTTAGATTTAATCGTTAATAGGACGGAAACATTGTTTAATCCAACAATTTTGGAATATGTTATCTACGTGTGCTTAAATTGTTCAACTTGAATGGTACTAGTTTACGGGTGAATCCTCCTAATTCATAGATACATACATTAATTCGTACTTAGATTCTATCCACTAGTCACTTAATAAATAATTATCCTGAAATATATAGGATAGTAAATAACCAAGACCATAGGAAATATATTTGACCATAGGTAATATAGGAATATATGTAATAATATATAGGACTGTGAGAAATATTTAGGACTAGAGGCATATAAAATGTAGAGGCATATGTGGGAAATATATTGCTCTATAGGAAATACTATAGGAAAATAAATGTTACCTCAGAATCAAATGCTACGTAGAAATATGGTAGATTAAGTACTGGTCTCGTTAACGATAGTAGGGTGGGGAGATGAATGCGATTATTATTTGACCGATTCATCGGCTCCATGTTATGGTTGGGTCGTCAAGTATACCTATGGCCATCGCAATATTTATAAAAAGTTAGGTAATTGTATTTGGGGTCAACAATAGAGTCCGATAATTGAAATAACCACTGCATTCGATTGCACTTAGTTTTACGAAATATTGTATTGTTAAAACGTTAGCTTGTTGTTTCCAAGTTGATGTGAGATGCTTAAACGTTTTGTGGTGATTGAAGAATTCATCTCCTCAACCAAGAATATTATCTGTTTACATGTTCTTAGAATAATTGCGCACAACCTTAATGTTTTCTGCTTTTTGCTCTGACTTTGTTTCACAGGAATGTCAGCATTGTTCAGGTGACTTGGATGGAAGGGGAGGAATGTCCAAGACTTAATTCCATCATCCCTGTAATGACTTTATAGCAAAAACGTGTAACAAAACCTTTGAACAGGAATGCCGGAAGTAGGACAAGCATCCTTGGTACCGTGCACTAGCAATACTTCAACACCATCAGTGATTACTTTCAAGTAGATCCGTGTTGAAATATTGAGTCATCAAACTTGAGTACTCCACAAATGTAACTTCGAATAATAATTGGATGAGTGAAGCGAAGACTTCAATTTCACTGACCCCTCAAAAATTTTAGCTCCAATGTTTTTCTTTTTTATCTGTCTGTTTGTTCGCACGCTACTGGGCAAACGGCATATGCGATCTTGATGAAAATTGGAGAGGACCTTCGAAATCTCTAAACTTGCCACGTTTTTGGATACAATCGAAGAAATATTTCTTATGAAGATCGTACTTTTACGATTTTTTTTCGATTTTTAATGCGACAATTTCGTGACAATTGGGTCGATTCTAAATCAAACGAGTGGGGCTAGAACGTTCATATTTCACATGGACATTAAGGTAATGGTGATGTATTGCTTTTTGAAAGAAAAAGTTGAAAAAATATCCAGAAACTATATAAATAAAGGTTTTAAATTAATTTTTTGAGGTATTTTATAACAATTAACAAGTAACAATACAAACTTGACAACAATCACCTAAAATGCGTTCAAAAAGCACTTGATAAGTTAAGAGATCCCACGCAAACTAAAAACTTACAAAAAAGCTCATCCATCAACACGACTAAAAAAAGCGTTGGCGAAGCTTCCTAGTATATCTGGATTAAAACTCATCACATTTCTGTCTGTCCGTGTGTCCCGTCTCACGATAAAAACTGAGCGTGACCTTCGACTGACTTGCGTATTCTTGTTGGCAACGTCCTTCAACAAGAGCCCTGGGGGTTATGGGGGCAGAGCTAGCGCTCCAGCGCTTCCTCTATACACCTATTACCGCATGACTATAGTCACAAGTTGCCGACGCGCAACCACAAGAGACGGAAATCTGCCACTTGCTTTAATCAGCGGGCTTTTAGTTTTACTATGATATGAGTCATTGTCATGACTCATCCCAAAGATTGTTCAAAAATACTTTCTCTTCAGCTCTCTAGCTGGCATAACTTGTGTCGTCATTGACGAACACAAACATAACGAATACAAATTGATCAATCAAGTTTTTAATTTTGATTGAATGAAGTGAGTTAATTTTGCTCTTTCCACCTTGAAATGTTTCAATGTTATTTTAACAGAATTTTATTTTATTTATTTATTAGTTATTTTTATATATGAACAATGTGTTTGTTCATTACATAATTCATATATGTAATTATGTTGAACAAAATAATAGGCTTGGCCACACTCTTAGATCTCACTACTTTATGCAGTTGAGCCACTTGTATCTTCCTCGTTGTGGGCTCGGCCGTTTGTTTTGCAAGTTTTTGCATTTTTGATAGTATTAGTGTACTCACCACTTATATACCAATACTTTGAATACGGGTGTAGGCCCGGTATAATCACGGTAAACTTGAGCCCCTATTTTGTATAATTATGAAATATTAATATTATATAACCCTATTTCCAACAATTATGTCGGGTAGGGGGTGAGAGGGTCTGCCGACATTCTTGACCCCCACCCCCTGCGTTCATCGAGCAATGCCTGACGCTTCCCCCACATCGTTTCTTAATTCTTCATCTGCATTCTTTTCTTTACTTTCTTCATCAATATTCTCTTTTCCCCGTGCTTCCTCCCAAGTACCTCCACCAGTTTGTGCATCTTCTTTCTTCCCACCACCATTCTTCAGTAACATTTTTCCAAGCTGTGTTTCTTATTTACAAATCCGTTGCTATAAACCACTTCCTTGTTCATAATATTAAATAACTACAAAATAAATTCGTGTTCGTAGAGTCCACCCTCTCAGTCATATAACTGATTTACAGTGGGGGACATTAATTAATTTAAATCAGGCTAAGCCAACCCTGTAGGCGCTGACACCATCGGACTGACCTCTAAATACTTACGTAGACGTCACATGCTATACTGTAACCTTGAAGCCGACATGGGCCTATAGCGATGGGCGAAACGGCCTTATCCAATGGGCCTATTGCGCAGCCATTTTCGACGTCCCTCGATTGTATTGCGATTGCATTGCGATTGCGCACCGCCGTCTAAATGAAAATTTTTACGTCCAGATGGCGGTTTGTGGCTTGCTTATTTTGAGGTTATGATGACTATTGTAGCCTTAGAGCATGGATATAGTTATGGATGCTCTAAGATAGTAGCCCTACATTACAGTGGTCTATTACCAGGGTCACTCAGGATGCTTAGGCATATTGATTTCTGCATTGTTACACTAAATAAACTGATAAACACAGGCCAGTGACACAGGCGAACGAATCTATTATGTTTAGTTCTTTTGAATCTACCGCTGATTAGGGACGTCGGAGATGGCGGACGGCAAACTTCCGCCAACTTCACATCTCAACATTTGCCAGATATGCCTCAGATGTCCATTAAGTAGTTCCAGGTCAGTGCACCATCGACGCAAAACAAAGTAAAGTAAACTTAAGGCGCTTTCATATTATCTCAGGAACACGTTTGTTAACAGACTGGCAGTCAAGTGAATCAATAAGAAACTTGGCGGGTCTGCATTTCCATTGTTGTTGTTTCTATAGGAATACTGTCCTACTTCATCGTCTTCTAGTGTCCAAATCACCGCAGATTTTCTTTCCCTAACTTAAAGTTTAAACTCTCTTCTCCCAGTACCTTCCTTATCTTCGTGGCTTGTGCTCTACATCTAAGCAATCTTCGTATCTCCCACTTTACTCTTTAAAAACTTCATTTCCGTCGCTTGAAGTTGTTTTTCTTTTCTACATCCTACTGGCAAAGTCACTGCTCCATATTGAGTACCGGGACAAAATATGTTTTGTACTATATAAGAACTTTGCATTGCCTTGGTACGTTTTTTCCCAAAGCAGTTTTCTCACTAACTGGATGAAACTATCATAATAACAATAACATATAAGAATCAGAAATAATTAAATACAAATCATAATGCAATTTTGATTTGGCGATATCCATTGTAGTCAACGTGGAATTAGTGCGATGTGACGTATAACGGTGACGAGTGACTGTGATTGGTCGTTCTTTACTGCTGTTCATGTGCGCGTTTAGAACGGGACTAGTCTGCGCCTGCTCATGATATTGAACTATACTAACCTCGGATATATTATAATGCTTACTCTCAAACTTAGTGTTGTGAACAAGCGTCATTAGCCATGTTCACCGACTCAACGTGATTTTCTTTACCAGCAAGAATAAATTGAATGATATCTCTTAGCCAAGCCCTAGTTTGAATTGAAATATTTGAGGGAGCAATAATATTGGAAAACGTTTGATTGAAGAAAGTCAGTACATTCCAAGTTGTCATCTGAAATGTCGCTTGTCATCAGCGCTCGTCTATGCCGTCGTATCGTTTGACCTCATTTCATCAGCTGCAAATAACGTCTCAAACTTTTATTCTGCATGTTAGACTTGTATAAATGCATTTGTTATGGAGTTTATACACGACCGAAACGAAAAATTTGTCGGTAAACAAAAAAATTATCATTGCAATAACTAAAAGTAAAAGGAACGCATAACTCGTTATGTAGTAATTGCTCTTTTGAAAGAATATGAAAATTCGTTTGCCCTGTTCTGTGTTGTTTTACTTCTTTGTTGAGTTTGTTAATTATCTTCGATTTTGTGTCGCCTTTTCTTTAGTCCCATATTACAAAATAAATAATAAGTCATTTTAATTACATATACTGGAAACAACTAGAACAAATAATATTATGAAAGTAATGTATTTTTTATTTCTTTTAACTCACCTTAATCTACAACTAAATAAAAAAAGGTTTGGAATTAAAACTAACCAAGCAATAGAATTTTTCTTCCGTCGGTTCATTACATCGTATTTTGTACAGCCTGTAAACTGACAGAAAACTATACTTCATTGTACTTAGGTTGATTTACTTTCCACTTCACTGGCTGATGCCAGTATATAATGGCTGATTGTAAGGTTACATGTCCCGCTCAAAAATATTTAAAAACATTTTTCTAAAATCCCACTTTCATTCAATAAACTAGACAGCCGTATTCTTGCATTTTACTATATCGAACTGAGGACGATAATAATTATCCTAGTTATGTTTGATTTTTTCCCTCCAATGGTATTATAGGCCTACATTTCTACTTTTCGTGTTAAATGTTTTTTGTTTAATGTTAGTAAGGCTCAAATCATACAATATGTAATTTGTATTATAATGTCAAAAGCGATATATTTTATAACCATATATTCGGGATTATGCGACTATATTTAATTGAAATAAGGCTTATGTTTTTGCTATTTTATTTGAGTTCTACTTCATTTTCTTAATAATTTACAAGTCACCGTGCTACTATGATATTCTACTATTGACAATGTTTTTAATATACCCTCGTTACATTAAAAATATAGATTATTCCGTCATGCCAACATCCTCATTAATTGCCTGATGTTAACGTCCGGCTGACTTAGAATAATCTGGATACCACAACCATTTGCTTCTTGAACCTACCTAGGAGAAACAGTTAGCCCAATGTTAGAAACAACTGCGATGATATCGTGAAAACAAGCATCGTTACAGAAGTACCCAAAGTAAGGTACGAAGCTACTTAATCAACAGAATAAAGACGAAAATACAGAAATAAAATGCAATTTAGCATCTCTAAGTGGAGGTGCCAAATAAACAAAAATGGCATTAAAAGAATGCTACACACTCCCCCCCCCCCCTCCTTGAGACCCCATAAAAAGACTATTGAACACATTTTTATCATCATTGCTGAAAGGCAATTTTAATTTAGATGCACATCAATTGGAGGTCATTTTAGGTTTTTATCGTAAAGACGTCAAACACGCACAGACGGAGAGAAAAGCGACGCTTAAAGGTGAGATTTACGCCCTTATCTGTATATTATATAAACACGAATGTATGTCTGTATGTTTGTCCTTTTTGCATTACTACACCATTCATCCGATCTCCATGAAACTTGGCACACATATGTATTTTTTCACGGGGAAGGTTTCTATGCTATCCATTTTGTTGTAACTCCTCCACGTGGTGATCGGTGCCTGCAAAGAGGACTCACCAATGAATTGACTTCGACACCGTTGGACATATCACCATGAAAGTTGGCACATATACGTATTTCACTCTCGCGAAGGGTTCTGGCATACGTCGCAGCAACGCGCGACGGGTAAGCTAGTATCAAATAAGTCTATGCTTACCTGCGTTCTGAACGAAATGTATAATACGATTGTTTGAAAACTTGGGAAATTACATATGGCTGTTCGAACATGTTTAAAAAGAAAACGTGGATCATGAACACCTAAATTGAAATGCACGCTCTTCATAAACCATATGCAAATAAGTTATCAGAATAGTAAATAGAGTAGAGGGTATAGCTCAAAATATATTTGAACTTGTAATAGCTTTTGCTGGCAAATAATTTTTCTCGTTGAATGTTGAGAAAATATTTGAAAGTAATAGTGAACAGATATTGAAATTGTGCAGCCTGTTTGGATTTGTTTATAATTTACTTTCAGGGAAATATGATGAGATGTCATCATGTCAAGTACACAAATTTTTTATTGAAAGAACTCATCGTTTGGTAGTTTTTAAGTTAGTTTAATTTATCTTCTTCAATTTCAGATGAAATGACATGAAGTACGTCAACATCTGGTGAAAACGATAACGGGTAAGTCAAATAATTGATATTTAATGTTGAAGATACTGAAAATTGTATTTCCTTGAAAGTTATTGCAAGTAAATTAGTTTATAGCAATGTCATTTGTCGGTTGCGACTTTGTGTACCTGGTTTTAACAATGGGGACGATCTTTAATTGTTTGAACGATGAGTGTACGTAAAGTACACCCATCAATCATTAATAAAGATTTTAAAACCAGTTTTTGCTATTAACTCGTTTCATATCGTTTGTAGGCATATACATGGATAATACCCTACACATTTTATGATCACTTATATTGGCCGACAATCTTCTTAACTACAGAAGAGAACATTATTTTACTAATATTTATAAACGTAATATTATACACATTGTGAAAATAATATTTTCGTTTGGATTGGATTGGATATTGCTTAACGTCTCATATTTATGCAACTAGGCTAATCGAGACGAAGGGAGGGACGTAAGGGATGACGCGGGGGGACAAGGGGTGGACATGCAGGCCTGTGCTGGTCAGAACCAGCCACAAGCATATGGGGAGGGCAGGGGTTCCCCCACGTCGTGGTCGTCTCCGTCTGTGTCATCATCCGTCCGTGTTGTCTTTGTCGTCGCCGTCGGGGAGGTAGTCAAAGGGAAGGGGTTCCCCGACGACGACCCAGAGCTCGCCATTAGTTTCAGGGAGTGAAACTCCCCTATTCACGGGCCAAACCGCGAGAAGGTGTCGAGTTTGAATTTGATTGCATAATGAGAATAAAATAACGTGAAACAGTAAAATCTTTTACAAATCCCAAGCATATTAAATTTAAAAAAAATATATATATTACCCCTTCCGGCACAGTTTGTCGAAATTATATTCTCGCAAAAGATCTTCACAAAAGAGACAATCCAGAAACAGACTCAGATAATTTAAATGGATTTGGATTTGATATTGCTTAACGTCTCATATTAATGCACTAATGCTATCCAAGACGATGAGTGGTGATAGATGAGGATGAAGTATGAATAGAAGGGATGAGGGGAAACCCGGTACCGTCACGTAGCCTGCCCCTTTCGAAAAGTACTAAGGAGACCAACAGCATTACGTCCCATCCGAAAGGACGGTGTAACCTTGACAGTCATATAAGGTTTCTTCACTAACCCGGACTGCCGAGCAGACGTCGAGGAGAACGATGCCGTTACACTAGCTCTCGAACCCGTCTGCTCTAACCAGCGGTAAACGTGTGTCTAAGGACAGAGCGTTCACCCACTCTCCCCCTGACCACGCCCGAAGGTTGCTTAACTTCGGTGTTCGTGTGGGAACCGGCTAAACGACCTCGACTAAACCGCTGGCACCTAACTTAGTTAAACCCTATACAAATCCAGTACCCATGGATTACATCTCAACCGACATTGTTGGCTCAGGCGTAAAGCGCAAGCCTCTTATTTGATCGGGAGGTTTTGGGTTAGAATCCCGTCGAGAAACATTCAACAATTATGACTGAAGGTTATTTCCTAGGATTTCCTAAGTCGTTAAGACAGTTTCACCTGGTTTTTCCATTTTCTAAAATATGCAACTAAGGAAAAATATAATGAATTGAATTGTAACCTGGCGCCATTATAAAACACTGCATTTTTTTCTGATCGGGCACATGGCAAATATTTCATCATCAATATAATTTTTGACTTCAATTACATCCAGCACAGCGTTTAACGTAGATGGTTCTGTTTATGTGAGATGTATGAATCTGGACGAACGTACTATAGGTTACTATAGGCTACCCGGCACCTCCACCAAAATCACTATATTTTTATACTCGTTTTCTAGTGGCAAGTAGTTCGAGTCGAGTACCAAATACTCGACTGGACTTGAAATTTCTGGTACTCGCATACTCATTGTTAAAAGAAATAAATACATTGATATGTAACTAATTGTAACTACATTTTATATTGGTCGAGGCCCCCGCCTGGGTCCGATTGGGTCCAGCGGCGTCTGGAAGCGAGGAGTAGAAGGGGCCCAGAGCTTACCTCTTATCCTCATCGTACATGGCGAAGAAAAGGACGTCGTCGGGGAACTTTCCCATTCTCTTTGACTACCTCCTTGACGACGAAGGACAATGATAACACGGACGAGAACACATACGAAGACGACCACGACATGGAGGAACCCATTCATTCAATATTGAGTGGCATGTTACTTGTTTGATTATCTGTTATCATTATATTGATAAGTTTCAATTTCGTTACCTATTTACTTTAATGGTGATTGTTTTGTGTTTATCTCATGTTTATTGGATGAGCGAAGCGAAGACTTCTATTTCACTGACCCCTCAAAAAATTTAGCTCCAATGTATTTTTGTTATTTTTTATCTTTTTTTATCTGTTTGTTTGCGCTCTACCGGACAAACGGCATATGCGATCTTGATGAAAATTGGAGGGAACCTTCGAAATCTCTGAACCTAGACTTGCCACGTTTTAGGTACAATCGAAGAAATATTTCTCATGAATATCGTACATTTTTTCGATTTTAAGTGCGATATTTTCGTGACATTTGGGCCGATTCTGACCAAACGAGTGGGGCTACAACGTTCATATTTTACATGGACATTAAGGTTATGGTGATGTATTGCTTTCTGAAAGAAAAAGTTGAAAAAGTTAGCTAGAATCAATAGAATAAAGGTTTACATATGAGTTTTTTGAGGTTTATAATAACAATTAACAAGTAACAATAGAAACTGGACAACAATCACTTACATTGCATTAAAAAAGCACTTGCAAAGGAAAAGTGGTCCTACGCAAAATAAAAACTTACAAAAAAGCTCATCCATCAACGCGGCGGGACCTAAGCGTTTTCCTAGTTTATAGATAACAATACTTATCTGTGGCCCAACACATATGGATAATAATCAAGATAGCAGTACGTGCAGTTTATACTCTCACTATCAACATACAACTTATCTTATCTGATTTTGAACACAATCGGATTATACGGCGCAACACGAGTACCACTAATATATAATACAAACATATCATTTTGAGTACGATCCCAATAAAAATAGATAACAAATTATCACTTTTTTGTTTCTAAAATCATTACTCATAGTGGAGCAGAGCTGATTTTTACTATAATCAGGATCCGAGTATAATTTAAAGTGATGAACAAATAAAAACATATTAATCATTTTACTTTTCACTGTTAAAAACACATTTTATGAAACTAAATAATTATGTTTAATGTGTATTTAAGGCTATACCACCTCTGGCCCGTGTTTTGTACCGTCTGGCAAAAAATCGCGCACCAACTGTTATTTCAGAAATCTATTTGTCCTCATAGTCCGTGGAACAAGCGTAAAAACACTTTAAAATTCGGAAACCAGCACCAAAATTAAGAGCAGGTAAAAGACGTATTTTAGAATGTTATTTTTACGGGGGACACGCATGGTAGCAAATAAGTCACCTGTCATAGCGTCCACAAGATGGCTGCCAAAATAATTCTTAAAATTGCTGTAACTCAAGAAGTAATCATCAGATTTGGATAAACCAGGTATTGTTTTATTCGGTTTTTAATGCTCTACAAAAATGTCATTTAAAAATTTTACCGTGAATACAATAGTTTTAATTATATTTATATGTATTGCAATTATAGCACTTTATGGTATTATTTATATAATTATATATACGTAGAATTCGCTAGATTGTCATAGAATTTTCAGACTACACAAAAATTACGCCTATAAATCCAAAATTTTAAGTCTCGAAACGAAATTCTTGTAACGTTTTGATTTATTTATTAATGAAATTATGCATTAATTAAATCCAAATTAAAAGTTTTTTATTCACGTGCCAAAGTCACGTAGTGTATCACACAAGAACAATACGACCACAATGAACCAACAAATATTGATTCAAAAAATTAATTCTAATTACTTTCCTTTTAATTAAATTAATTAAATTAATTTAAAAAAATGCCAATAATCTCAATTAATTGTGTAAAATTAACACAATGTGGTCGACCTTGGTATCATTTTAAATACCTAGGAAAAAATTATCCAATTCTTCAAGTTTCGTTTCGCATGCTTATGGTGGAGTTGCTGGGTAGCCTACAATAAATAATTCGTTCTGAATTTTCATATGGTGGAGGTGCAGTGTCTTTCAATGCGAGTGTGAGAACGTCAACATCGTTATTCATTTTTGGCGATACTTTATCAATCAACACCTTTTAGCCACACTTGATTAAAAGTCTTGGACTTTTTCTTTGAGTCATTTTTTAACTGGAATATTTTGCAATGTTTGATATATTGATATCGATATCAATCTTTTCGTGTGATATCCATAATTGAATGATATATTAATATTATCAATTGCCAAGTACTACTTAAAATTCGTTTAAGCAGCAGAAAAAAGAAATCTAATAGAAAAATCGTGAAAGAACATTATTATACAAGTTTGACAATATTAATGACTGCGGCAGACTCCTTTTTAAAATAACAATTACCTTATTAGTTTGTATTAAGTTTGTAAAATACTTCATCTTCATAATTGTTGTTCTTTTTTGAAAGGCTTAAAAGTTACCCCTGGAGACCGTTAGCAAACGAACGAGAAAAATTAAAACTGAAAACATATTTTATAAAATCAACGACGCATTCATGCTTCATTACAAGACAATGTTAGTAAATTCTTAACTTTTAGAACTGCTTTGGATGTAGCGTTTAAACGAGCAGCTCCAGCCAGTTAAAGATATGAGGATCGGTTGGGTACGTGTTAAGCCCGCACCACTTCCATTCCTCTGACAATTCATTACTATGGAATACATGCATGGTGTGCTTCTTAATTCTTGTAATGAAACTTAATCTTTTCCACCGTGCCATATACAAAATCGTTTACAATTTTTATGCCACAATAAATTCCTTTTATACAGTTTATCCACATAAACTAAAAGTATTGCCTACTTAATAAAATTAAGATTCAATTATTCAATTGCTTGCATGTTTGATAATATGACAAAAGTTTTAAGGCTATTGTACCGCCTCTGGCCGATAATTTGAAAGTCGAAGAAACATGTCTGAAAAGTTTGCTGAATAAAAGAAGGCCTTTAAAATAACAGAAAAAAAAATTGTGAATTTTTTTGGGCGGGACATAACCTCACTTTTGGAAATTATATTTAGATTTTTGGACAAAAGTGTGATATACAAGACTAGTTCAAAATTAAATTTTTAAAATCGGTTTTCTGGACATAGTTTCTAAACACCTTTAGCTACAACTTGACTATAGCTAAAATAGTTTTCTGAAAATAACAGTTGGTGTACGAATTTTTTTGTCAAACGGTACAAATACGAGTTTTGTACCGTTTGACAAAAAAATTCGTACACCAACAGTTATTTTCAGAAAACTATTTTAGCTATAGTCAAGTTGTAGCTAAAGGTGTTTAAATATAATTTCCAAAAGTGAGGTTATGTCCCGGGCCAAAAAAATTCACAATTTTTTTTTCTGTTAATTTAAAGGCCTTCTTTCATTCAGTAAACTTTTCAGACATGTTTCTTCGACTTTCAAATTATCGGCCAGAGGCGGTACAATAGCCCTCTCTCTTCAAACTGCATCTATATTTTTCCTGTTATGTATCATTTATTGGATGAGCGTAGCGAGCGAAGCGAAGATTTCATTTTACTACACTTGAGAAAATAATCCGGAATGTTTTTTTTTGTCTGTTTCTTAACACGATTCCGGCTAGACCGATACTCCAATTGCGAAGACATTTTCTGGAGGCCTTCGAAATCTCTGAACTTGAAATGCCACGTTTTTGAGCGCAATCGAAAAACTATTTCTTAAAATCGCAATTTTACGATTTTTTCGATTTTTACAAAATTTCTTCGACTTATAACCCTTTCATGGTTTATTCGATTGAAATGATTTTTTCACAGAACCTTAATTTTATGAATTAATACATTAATGTGAAATTTGAGCGCAATCAAAAAAGTATTTCTCATGAAAATCGCAATTTTATAATTTTTTTAAAATTTTTAAAACATTCTTCGACTTATAACACCTACATGTTTTATCCGATTGTAATGATTTTTTCACAGAACCTTAATTTTATGAATTTATATATTCGTGTGAAATTTGAGCGCAATCAAAAAATAATTTTTTATGAAAATCGCAATTTTACGCTTTTTTCGTTGAAAAAAACATACGCTCATCCAACAACGCGCCTGAAAAAGCGTTTGCAAAGCTTCCTTATTATAATATCTCTGAAGTCAAGAGTATCTTATCAATCTCTGTAAATTTAATACCATGTGGGTGAGATAGCTCAATATATTACATTATCGTTGCAGTGAAAGTAGTTTGCACGATGAAATTCTGGTTCATTTGTGAAAAATGGGATTCAGTCTTGACTTCCAATTCATTGAATTTGTGTCTTATTATCTATTAAAAAAATCTTCCTAATAAATACGAAACAAGTGCAACAGGTTATTTATCATGAATTGGGAAATATTTGGATGTTGTTTTATATTTACTTGTTATTTTGCCAGTAATAGTTTTCATGGTTGCGTTTTGTTAATTTATATTTTATTTGGATTGTTGAGAAAGATTTATAGGATTAAGAAAAGCTCTTGGAAAAGATTTGAAATATTACCGTTAAATATATTATGTTAGAACAATAATTAGTCCAAATATTTTCCTCTGCGATTTTCTTCCTTGTTTTAAAATTATTAATTAAATACGTTCTACAACTTTGCTTTGAGATAAAAAATTGCTCTTTCACGAATTTAATCTATATCTACCTTATCCTATGTCTTCTACTTCTAAATCAACTTTAATCTTTAATTAATCTATAAATTGTGTTTCTTAAGTATATTCAAATTGCAAACTATTCAACCATCCCATTAAGGATATTTTTGTCTATTCGCTTACAGTCATTTCATATACCCCCTTTCGTATTCCACTCAATCTATTTATTTCAGTTCCCGTTCCGCTCATTTCATTTTCAATCCCCATCAACGTGCTCAATGCCAAGCTCACGCCCTGATGCAAACGATGACGAGAACTTCTGATCCTAAATGCTTGGCTTGGAAATCCCAGATTCCCTTCAACTTCTTGCCTGTCCCAATCTTGTCCTACATCTAAGTATCTACCTTCACATCACACTCTCTTTTAATTAAATCTTTAAGAACAACGGCAAAGTTTTTAATTTTTAAATATGTACTAGGCACATTTCCCCTTGAAATGCCTGAGAGTGTCGTCAATGGTCTTAATTTTAGTCGTGCAATTATCTACGGAACGTTCCTTTATATGTTGGGCGTATATATCACTACAGAAATTGATACCTTCTGAAAATTAAAAGTAAAACTCACTTTTCTAAATTTGAGATGCAAGAAATATCATTTTGGCCTCTGCAACTGTCCACAACTTTCAAATGTAGATAATTTCAATGAATATATCTTCATTCATGATATCTTCATTCTCATACTATCAAGTGAAAATATAGACTTTCTGAAATGTAGATCAACAGTACTAATGAAGATTATGAAAAAGTGTCAATTTAATTTCTGTCTTATTGTATTTTTGTCTCTACATAATTTGCTGTTCAATCATCTATATTTATATATAAATAATCATGTCTTATAAGTAATACATTTTTTTACCCCTTAAGGTTATTTTATACTTTTAAACTTAGCCTTATGATAATAATTTGTGTAATTTCCAAATGTTAACTATTATATTCAATGTTCTTTGGATTTTACTGCAAAGTATATGTGTGTTGATGATTAAATACATAATAATAAAAAAATGCAATTGGCATTTGCATTTTCCAATTATTAATCTCAGAAAACCAGAACTCAATGTTTATAGTTTTTGATAGCTTTTCACAGACTAAAACGACGGCTTGAATAGTGGTGCATACCAGAGAGGGGCAAGTTCGCAACATCTGCTGATGTATTTTCTTCAGTAAATAAGTTTCTTTGGTTATAACATGGGGTCTTTGTGAAAGAACGTGTGGTTGAGGGTGACGAATACAGGGTTGCCAGATTCACGAATACTCAATGTTTACTGAAAGCAGCTTATCCCAAACCCTTTCAAAGCTTTAACATTGTAATTACCCATTTAAGTCATACAGTGCTGATATAAACCCATAGATATCTTAACACCTATAGTAGGCTAGATTAGCAGTCATTGGTCCACTTCCGTGACAATTTGAAGCCATTTTGAAATCCCAATTTGCATGTTAATTAAATGGGAGCGATTTGTAGACCGAATATTTTTAAAGATGGCCGTCAGTTTGACAGCTGAGCATACTAGCCTTTATCATCAAATGATTACTAAATCCCCTTATGCAATAACGTCTTATTGTTTCTGTTTGTTCAATCCCATGCTGCACAAGCTAAAACTTTATCAAACAATCCAGAAAAACACTTTATTGCATTAAAAAAGCATAAATTAAAACGCCAAATCGCCATTTTGGATTGGCTTTTCGACGCTTCAATTTGCTACGCTCGCGCCTGTGCGGAGGTATTGGACACTGCTAATCTAGTCTACAATAGGTGTTCAATATCTATGTATAAACCAGACAAAAGATTAGTTATAATATTAAAATGATAACTAAAACCCGCGAGGAAATATTCATCATGAAGGCATTGTTAAAGATCTTCGGTTGAAATTCACCATTGAAATCAGACTAATCTAGAACACGATAATCTGAGTACGATTCTCAGTCGAGACAAATTTAAATTTATTCTATTTTACCCCACTTCTATCCATATAACTGTTGGAAGTTAATTAGATTTCTTTGTAGGTCACTTTTCTTGAAGCAATTTTATGTTTCCAATATCTCAGACGGTTTCGTAGCGGATTCTCTAGCAATTGGTTTGAATGTGAGTTTAGCTCTGCTGCAGTAGCTTGTAGCACTAATATAAATCTGTGAACTCGATGAAATTAAAGCTCCTCAGGACACGGAATATATTTCTTCAAGAATAAAGTTTGACTATCCATCTTAGAGCTGTGACATTATATGGGATGATACTTTTCCCTTAGATCGTATCTCCTTGGAATTGGAAGATGCTGCATTTAGTGTTTAAAGATTTAACCCTTGTCTAGATATTTATTCTTTTGATTACGTTCTGGTGAGAGGATTTGAGATCCAATATATTGCAGGCATATGGCGGGAGTTCCAGATACTTTTAATCTTCTAGGATCATTAATGATTTCCGGAAGCTAAAAGTAATAGTTATTAAAATCCTTGAGAGCAGAATAGTTTTCGTTGCTCTGGTGACAAAACTGAATGGAAGATTTCACAACTGAGTGCAACGGCTAAATAGAATGAATCTGTAAACAGTTCGTGGCACGGCGTAGAGTTTGAGATAGAAATAAGTCGCGGCTAGCTGTCTCGGCCAAAGCTTTGCTGAAAGGAAAACAAACAGTGGTTCACTTCGAAACTTTCCGCAAAGTCAAGAATTATTTAACCATTCTGCTTTAAATTACACTTAAAATAAAATGTTTATCGCACACTGGGTCACGTAGAATTGTAGTCTATGCATTGTTTAGTTAACTTTAGGACCTTGACTACTTGATGCGCTTAGAAGATTCAAGATTTATTAAACGAGGGAGCGGAGCGACCGAGTGTCTCCATTCAACTTGAACGGGTCTCATTCTGTGATTCTGTCTGTCTGTCTGTACGTCGAAAATCAGCCGAACCGCTGAACAGATTGGTCTGAAATTTTAAACAGATATCCGGTACGAGTTTATTGAGAACTGCTAACAAAATCAGCTAGATCCATTGCGATTTAATCCCACAATAAATAAAAATGTGATTTTTTAAATATCGAAAGCATTTGTTTAGTAGCAGCTAGCGGGACGCCAGTTACGTGGCTTGCATGGCCTAGTCGTAAGCATGTAGTCTACCGCACGGAGGGTTGGGGTTCGATACACGTTGGGTAGAACTTTTTTATATTTTTAGACCCACATATTATTTTTGAAGGGTGTTAAATGGGAGATAAAAATTATGTGATTTTGTTTTATATTGGAAATTTGTAAATGTTTCACGCTAATACGTTTTGAACACGATTCGCATTTTGAATGTTCAATTTAAACTAGGGAAACGCAAAGTCGTTGTTAAATGAGTGAGTAAGCCATGTGTTGAGTACCCGGTATAATTCTCCATACTGAGCTAGATCCAGCCTTAGGTAAAGGGGAGGAAAGGGGATGTTCCCGGGTACTCAACACTTGGTTCACTCACTCGTTTAACAACGACTTTGGCGTTTCCCTAGTTAAACGAGGGAGCGGAGCGACTGAGTGTCTCCATTCAACTCAAACGGCTCTCATTCTGTGATTCTGTCTGTCTGTACGTCGAAAATCAGCCGAACCGCTGAACAGATTGCGCTGAAATTTTAAACAGACATCCGGCACGAGATTACTGAGAACTGTTAACAAAATCAGCTAGATCCATTGCGATTTAATCCCTGATTTTTTAAAATATCGATACCATTTGTTTAGTAGCAGCTAGCGGGACGAACTCTGCGTGTCTGCCATGGCATAGTGGTAAGCATAGAGCCTACCGCACGGAGGGTTGGGGTTCGATACCCGTTAGTTTTGAACTTTTTTATATTTTTACACCTTCATATTATTTTTGAGGGATATGAAATGGGAAATAAAAATTAGGTGATTTTGTTTTATCTTGGAAATTTGTTAATGTTTCACTCTAATACGTTTTGAACACGGTACGCATTTTGAATGTTCAATTTAAACTAGGAAAACGCCAAAGTCCATGTTAAACGAGTGTGTGAGCCAAGTGTTGAGTACCTGGGAACATCGCCTTTTCTCCCATATACCTAAGGCACGATCTAGCCCAGTATGGGGAATGATACCGGGTACTATACACATGGCTCACTCACTCGTTTAACAACGACTTTGGCGTTTCCCTAGTATAATTCTCCAGGATGAACTAGCTGATTTATTATTTAGGATACTACAAACATAAACATGAAACAAAACAAAACATAGCACATCTCAAGATGGCACTTCCAAACATACACTGCTAAAAATGATCTGGCTTAGGAATGATTCAACATAATTTTCTATACTATGCTCGACTTTTTTTAATAAAATTATATCTATGCATGCATGCCCTTAATTAAGAGGATGATGTAAACAAATAATTTATTTAAAAAATACAATGTACATGCGTAAAATATGGCGTTAAATGAACTTTTGTTAAATTCCATGTGAAAACAGATCAACAGTACTGAAAATTGAATAGAATAAAAGTAAAGATGTAGCTTTTCTTTGTAATTAGAGTTTACTTAAATCTCCAGGCTCAATTTGTTTGGCAATCATCCTTTTTGCTGATAGCCATGTTTCGTGCTAAATTCTCACCGGGTAGTGCCCTCTTTAAAGGGGTATTCACCCACTAAACTTAAAAAATATATTTCTTTTAGGCTAACAAGTTATGAATTTATAAATTAACAAAAAAATTATTGGGTCCACCATGACCAGGGAAAAATTTCAAACTTGCTATTTTTCGAGCAAGGTCCCATCGGCGAAAATCTCCCAGTAAGAAATAACATGGGGACGATCTTTATGCCCCATGACCTTGGAGGATTTTGTTCCAAAAAAATACAGGCCATTATTGACGTACTCGGTAGCCTTTTATGTAAATCCTCTATATTTTGTTTTGTAATTAGGGCAAGTGGTTCGGTCAAAATATGCTGATTACCAAGAAGGGATGTGATTTTGGAATGCATATTTTGGCGCGTTTGAGAGTATATTAGTGCATAGTTACAACACACGATGTTACGAAGAGCCATTTTATATTGGTCTGATGCTCTAGTGTCTATGTGGGAAAAAAAGAAGCAGGTTTAAGCCGATTTAAAAAAAATTACCAAAAACGCAAATTTTCTCAAAATTTTTAGATCAAAAAATTGAAAAATTCGTATAAAGTCACAGTTACAAAATATTATTTTCTAAACGATCATTTTAGTGTAGTCATATGCTATTGATTATGTGGTAAAACATAATTTTTTGGGGTAATAGCCCCTTTAAGTGTTTTGTTCTACACAGTGAAGTTAGTAATGTTATTTTATTTCATAAAGTTCTCTTTACACTAATACCTACTTGAATACTTAAGCACAACGCTGCTTTTATTAAGGTAATTTCTGCAAAGTTAGCATTAACATTTATGCTGGCTAAGAGCCACCACTTCATGCGCGTAATAAAATAATAAGGTTAATATGTAAATAACCATTAAAATAAATATATTAAGCATTGTATTAAATTTGTTGACCATGCACGATGTTTGTCGAGGCGTTCTCATCAGAGACATAACGCACATGTTATATTTTAGTAGTGAATTGAAGTGCTTCTTATTGTAAACGAAATGTTCTCTGGATGCAGTGGCGGAACTAGGCGCCCGCAGGGCCCGCAACTGCGGGCGGGCCCAGGCCTTTAGGGGGCCCCGTTTAAAAAAGGAAAATAACATTATTTCACCCTGTTTGGAAAATAATTGTATTTGTTTTCGTTGCTAAAATGACCGTTTTGTGAATCTAACGGTTTGAAGGTAAAATATAGCGAATATTTAGGAACTTTTAGCGTCCACAACACAACAACACACAACAACTACATTATTTTGGTATTGCATTCAGCTCACCCCACAACTTTTTTCTAAAACACACCAAACGCACTCTAAAAACCTGATTTTCAACAATCTCGCCTGCGGTGCTACTGTTGGGGGGCAACCCCCGAAACCCCCAAAACCCCCCGTATTTGGTCCCTATTTAATACCCCCGGGATGAAAAGCCTGAATTCTACACTGAGTCTATGTATGTGTGTATCTGTTAGGGGGCCCCCCATAGAAATGCTGCGGGCGGGACCATGAAACGAAGTTCTGCCACTGACTGGGTGTATACTTAAAGTGAGCGTTTACACTGTATAGGTGACTCTCGCAGAGGGATCGCAGTCCCATGTGTAATTTTAGTATCATAAAAGTCCTATTTTTGTTTCATAAAGGCGATGGTGTAAATTTTGTATTGCAACATTCGCCATTGCGATCGTGAATGTGAGCATTGTTTCAACTCCATCAGAGGATATAGCCACTGCAATGATTCTGAGAACTTCATGACTTAAAAATATGATTATGCCTGGTTTGAGCTTTTAAAGTGTCACCAAACTACACAGACGTCAATAGTAACCGAGCGATAACTACGAATCCTGGCATCTGTTGATATCTACGTTATCACTATTCCATAGCTAAATAAGGATTAACTGTCATTATTGACAAGGTGGCATGGATGAGGCTACCCGACCGCATCACAAGCACTAGGTAGCTTTAAGTCGAGAAACTTAGTACTCTGAAAATAGTACTCGGTTATTTCATCGGTTATTACACATTAGATTGCACAGAACACGTATTTTGAAAACAATAAAATGACAGCGACTTCATATTTTCTTAAATATGTATATTAACTATTAAGTCTACTCCTACCCCCGTAACACTAATATATATATATACTACAGCTATCCGCAAATGTGACTAAGAGCTCGCTAAAAGCGTTTACGACCAAAGTTTCTTGCGCTGTGAAATTGCATATGCCATCTGACGGTATATAAAACAGAAAATAAAATGCCATTTTAAGGAAACAAAATCAACAATCTACCAATATTGTTTGTGTCTTGTTCGAGGAAGTAACTCATACAAACAATAAACCAAACCCAAAAAATTCTTACATATCCCCCCCCCCCCCCCCCCCCCAAGTAAGATTAAAGCATTGCGGTGGAACATCTGGCAGACGGAAAAGTGTAGATTTAGGCTGTTGTAAAGAATATATTGGTAGCGACAGACTCGCTCAAGCGTAAAGCATGGGTTCGATTCCCGTCAACGAAAATCCTGCCTGAAGGTTTCTCAAGGTTTATCTTGCCCCTGAGTAGTTTTCCCATAAGACAATGTTTAATTTCTATCGACTATGGGCTTCTCAGCAAACCGTGGGATCGTGTTTTCGTGTAGCAAACTGAGGTGATGGTAAGACTATAGACTACTCCTGTATAATGTGGGTAAGTTCCTCAAATAAAAACAATTTTAATCATAATGTACTCTATGAATGTTGAATCGCTAAAATTTACCTTAGTGGAGAAATTATGTGATATAGGTTACCGCATCATCACTGAAAGCAAGAACGTTCAATGGAAATAACGATACATGCTACTAGGCATACTTAGAAACGATAGGATCTGTAACTGTAACTAAATTTGTTATTCGTAACATTGCATAAAGTCATCAATTGCTTTCAACTATTTTATCGTCGTCGAACTGATAGCTTAAAAGTCAACGAAGTTTGGCTATAAAGATATCCATCTTTATAGAAGAACTTAAATATAACATTCAAATATTGGTTTTGATATTATGGGGCACGATAAACCATTGATCAGACATTGTCAGTTATTGTATTACATTTTTTGACAATGATGTCCACAACTAGCAAAGTGAAATATTAAATTTCGAGCAACGTTTATTTACGTTGTTTCCACTACTTGTCTACGTTTACGTTCAAGTCTACGTACAAATACCGGTTTTGTAGCAGCCGAAGGAGCAATTGCGTATCTCAAGATATTTCGGAAAATCATTTTCGTTATAGAGATACTTAGTGAGATGTAAGACAAAGAATAAAAGAGAAAATACCATTTTAATATAAAGTGGGATAAGTTGAAAAAATAAGTGTAAAACAAATATCGTTGATTGAAATTAAATTTGGTACGTACGTGACTCGTTATGTAGTATATTTTAAAAAAAAATATAATGACTGTATTGATGAAAGCGAATAAATAAAAAAAAGTTATTATAACCATTAGCAGCTAAATGTAATGAGCATTACCATAATTAAATCATAGCATAACATTGACCAGAATTAAAACTACAAAATAAACTACATAACAGGTAGTAACGTTATAAATACAAATCATTGGGATTTCCACTGTTATTAATATCTTTATTTAAAATATGATATTTCGACTCCTGTAAAGTTTATTTATATTATTGTTTATAAAATATGAATAACAGTGGCAAGTCCAATGATTTGTATTTATAAATTGACCAGAATATTCTGCGACCCGGCACCTCCACCAAATGCACAAATATTCAAATTTACAAACTCCAACATTTAAAAAAAAAACTTATCCTATACTGAGGTTACTCTTTCGCTCAGCGAACATTTAGAGAGATAAACTGCCCTTATCAGCTAGAGGGCGATGCAATAGTCTTAAAAGTTGATTATATATTTATGTGCGAGCGAAGCGAGCGTCTCCACTTGACTCTTATGGCTCGAATGTCTGTTTTTTTTGTTTTGTTTTGTGTTTTTTTTTTCTGTTACTGCTTCGATACAGGTCGCACCGTTTCTCTGATCGACCTGAAATTTTTCACACATGTACATACCACCTAGGTGGGTTGCTGTATAGTTTTTGAACAAAATCCGGTCGTTGGTTATAAAAATAAAAAATAAAATAAAAATAAATAAAAAAATAAAAATTGTTCCGATCGTTATGAAATTTTGCAGGGTCAATAAGTACACCATTCTCTCCTATTTTTTAAAATTTTCAGCTAAATCGGTCAAGACGTTAAAGACTTATTGGTAATCATAATTCGAAAAATGATGCTAAAAAATGAAGGAGGCAGTGAAGATACAAAGATACACTTTAGAAGGCATGACGTGAATTAGTACAATGCAAAGATGTTGGAATAGTATACAGTGTACAATGTCAATATCCAGTTAGGCCCACACTGTGTGGTGGGCCTTATGGGAATGTCGTACTCGGGTCATGTTGCACGTACCGGTGCTCGCTCAACAACGCGTCCAACTGAGCGTTTTCCTAGTATATCGATGGTGAAGAACCAATACCTTCTATCTGCCATTTTCTGCCAAAATGAGATTTTGGTGTCTATGGATACAGAAAATTATTTCGAATTTTTTGGTGCTAGTAATAGCTTCTATCTAACAATGCTTAAACCACTGCCTCCTAGATGTTCGTCGTGGCTCCTCGTTCCCTGCCTGTCCATGCAACATGGTTTGATTGTTGAAGAAAATTCGCACTTTTTCCCCACAGCGCTAGTTACCGTCCCCAAGAGCTTGCTTTTGTTTTCGTTGTTTACATACGATCTGCATACGATTCAAATGTCATCATGCCAGAGTTGAGCTGTGTTTTTCTTCATAATAGGCAATGGTGCGTGCAAGAAGTTGTAAGATACCGAGATGCCATTATCTAAAACAAGTAGGCCTTTCTTTGCATGAACTACAGGGAAATAAGGAAATTGTGCCACCCAGGCCCGGTGGCATTAAGGGGGGCCCCAGACTCCCCTTTAGCACGCGCCACTGCTTGATGGAAAGTAATATTGTTTAGCTCGTGGCCTAGTCAAGACTAGGGCCCGAGTAGGCTACTTAAGCCTATTGATTTTTAATATGATTAGGAATAGGAGGCATAGGCCCTATAGATAAAAATAACATGCCTATTAGCCCTTGCCTTATATTATCAAACAACAAAGTTATCAATATCTACTTTTTGTTTAATTACCAGCATAATATAACTAGACAAATTTGTATATTACTATTCTGCAAACCTTGATAAGTGATGTACGTACACAAAATACGACCTAAAACATTCAATTTAGTTGGATTCAACAGTAAACTACATGGGAGATGACATTTAATGTGACAACAACATCAAAAACAAAAGAAAGCTCTTGGGGACGGTAACTAGCGCTTTGGACAACAATTAACACTGTGCGCGTGGACAGGCAGGTAACGAGGAGCCACGACGAACATCTAGGAGGCAGTGGCTTAAACATCTCCAAAAGAGACATATAGTACTACCTTACATCAATATTTCCTATCTGCCACCGCCAACTAGTTACTTTTTTTAAATCAGTTTTAATGCTCTCCTGAACAATTTGCTTTTTGGCAGATAGAAGGTATTGGTTCTTCACCATCGATATATATGTTTTGTCTTAAGCTTTCGTGATCCATGGTTTAATGTTTTAACTATCTTTACGGTAAATATCACGCACAGTATTATAGAAAATAACTTTTATTCCAGACGTTTCGAAAAACTAGGTTTAAACCCTTCCCTTGAAAATGTTATTTTCTTGTTATTTCATATTTATTTCTATAATACTGTGCGTGATATTTACCGTAAAGATAGTTAAAACAAAAATATATAATTCTATAATTCTAATCTAATTCTATTCTATAATTAAAAAAAAAAAAATATTAAATTAATATATAACGAGGTAATTCCGTTCGAATAACACAGTCCACTCGAAAACGACGCTCGGCGTCGTCTGGAGACGTCCGGAAGTGGGCGTCGCGTTCGGGCAAAGGCACCCCCGGATACCGCGGGGTGTTGTACTCGGTAGAGCATTTACCACGATGCGATCTGTCGAGACTCATCCCCACAGCCTGGGGTGGGTCGTCCTGTGTGTGAGGGGTGTGTGATTGCTCCGGTGTTCGGCATGCTCGCCTTGGGGGTACCCATGATAGGAGCAAAGCTACTTAAGAGTCTTCACTAGACAAATATGACCTTGACACGCTCCTAGGCACTCAAATTCAGATGTACAATGCTCTGGAGAAAAATTGAAACGACATACGTGAATTCTAAAATGCACAAAACACAGATATTTTAATACAGAACAACATACAACAAACAGAATTGCTTTATGTAATAAACCCTACTATTCAACATTGTTAATTAAGCGTAAAGTCGACGCGACGGGAGCAATCTCTCTTTTTTTCCCGTTGCGTCGACTTTATGCGTAACAATGGTATATAGTAGGGTTTATTACACACATCAATTCTGTTTGGTGCATGTTGTTCAGCATAAAAATATCTGTGTCTTGTGCAATTTAGAATTCACGTATGACGTTTCAATTTTTCTCCAGATCGTTGTACATCTATATTTGAGTGCTCACGAACGTGCCGTGTACATGTCTGACTCGTGAACACTCTTAAATCAACAATTTATTATACGGAAGCCACAAATAACATATTATTAGCCATTGAAATCTCTTGCTGGAGGTGCTAAGTACACAGAAATCACCCTTTTCACGTAATGGTACCACCACAATTTCATATAATTTATTCCTTCATATTATTTTGTATTTTTAATTATCATGTATTAAACGCCATGCATTTTTAATGTTAACATACAAAGCTGTAAAATATGACTTCATTGTGAGCATTAAATATTTACTACCTCGCTTAGTGTTGATGCATATAAAATGAGAAATACTAATAGCGTATAAGCATATAAAATAAAAGCGTATGCTAGTGACATTTAATTGTACAACATGTCGGACATAAATTACTAATGTTTTGTTGATTAAACAACGAAGTTGTTAAAAGTGTGCAACAATGCATTAAATTAATCACCCGACAGTAATTAAAAGTACATTACATAATAATTTCATTACGACTACCTTGACACAATGTGGATCAAACAGTACCAACAGCAATTAGTATACAGTTAATAATGTAATGAATTATGCTATAAATAATATTCTAGGGTAGATTGAATTAGATAGATTAATTTGGCTGAGATAATATATCAATGCAACAACATAATTATCTCTACAACCGCTTCTAAACATTCACATTGTTTATTATTAAACTGACGGTATCGTGGAAATAGCTGGGCAAGAATGTCGATACATGGACTCCATATCCATATAACTTTTTTTTAAAATCTAACTGGAGTTGCCGGGTAGGCTATTTATTATATTCGACCTAACGTGTATATATTATTATGGTGGAGTTGCCGGGTAGGCTATTTATTATATTCGACCTAACGTGTATATATTATTATGGTGGAGGTGCCGGGTAGGCTATACAATATATTTGACCTAACGTATACATATTATTATGGTGGAGGTGCCGGGTAGGCTATACAATATATTCGACCTAACGTATACATATTATTATGGTGGAGGTGCCGGGTAGGCTATACAATATATTTGACCTAACGTATACATATTATTATGGTGGAGGTGCCGGGTCTCTTAACGTGAATGTGGAGAAGTATAATTTTTTATAAATTTTTGGCGTTTCTCGCTTCAAACCTTTTGATACAGTTTGTATTTTTTTTAATTTAGATTTTTTGCACAAATATTTCATACATCGATTTCTCGATATTGATATTTTCGTGTGATATCGCTAATTGAATCATATGTCATAGGTCAACCCTAGAAAATAGTACAGAAAATTAGTACTCACGATGGCCAGACATGCGACTGCGACTGCGAGTTCTCAGGACATTGGCGGCGATGCCTATATATTCGGCTGGACACTGAGAGCTTTTGAGCTGATGGACTACGATGGAAGTGAAGCAGATGTTAAGGATACCCTGTAGTTGTACGCTTTGGTGGATGGGTGCTTGGGACAAGTTTTTCACCTAGGTCGGTTCCAAGGATAAGCTCCTAATTGGATGACCTACTTGCGTGGTCCAAATTGATCAGCGAGTCTCTAAAGTTCTGTGGTCATCTCCAGAAAACCTGTTGTATCTTGCTGGCTTGATACCAAGTCTTTGGGCAGCTTCAAGTGTGGGCAGTCTACTCTTGGTTATGCACAGGATTAAGTGTGGGCAGTCTACTCTTGGTTATGCCTTTAAGTCTGATCAAACCTTGATGCCAGCGTGTAACTATGGGCATACGCTGCTAGGAACTTTGTGACGTAGGTCTTATGTGTTTGCTGTCTGAAGATCCGTTCTGGAACCATATCATGTTCATACCCATGAGCTACAAAAGCGTTAGTGATCATATCTCAATTGTTCCAAAGCTCTTTGGGGTAATAAGAAAATTTATATGTAAGAGAATGGCAATAACACATGTTTAGTGTAGCAGTGAAGGTAGGGTGACAGCTGCTGTTGTAGAATGAAGAGATATTGCTGGCTGTTGATGGGCTAGAAGTGGTACTTGATGCTGATAATGTCTTCGTTAAAGGGGTATTTAACCGATAAACTCAAAAAATAAATTTCAATCAGCCTCACTAGTTATGAATTAAGCAATTAACAGAAAAATTATTGGGGCCACCATGACTTCGCAAAAAATTATCAAACATGACATTTTTCGAGCTAGGTCCCATCGGAAAAAATCTCCCATAAGAAATAACATGGGGACGATCTTTATGCCCCGTGACCTTGGAGGATTTTGATCCAAAGAAATATTGGCCATTATTGACGTACTCGGTAGCCTTTTCTGTTAATTCTCTACATTATTTTGTTTTGAAATTTGGGCAAGTAGTTCGGTCAAAATATGCTGATAAAAACATGGGGTGTGATTTTGGAATGAATATTTTTGCGTGTTTGGGTATATTTGGGCACAGTTTTAAGACAGGATGTAAAAAATGGGCCATTTTTGATTGGTACTATGCTCTAGTATCTATGTGGACCAAAATAGAGCAGGTTTAAGCCGATTTTAGAAATTTCCTAAAACACCAATTTTCGCAAATTTCTGGATCAAAAAAATTGAAAAATTCGTGTTAAATCACAGTTACAAGATAATTTTTTAAACTGTCATTTTAGTGAAGTGTTGTGCTATAGAAAATAATTTTTGAGTTAACCAGTTAATAGCCCCTTTAAGGAAAATTTCAGCGTCTTTTAAAGGTGATTTGAAACGAGGACACGGTTCACGTGAAGTTCAGAACAGAGAAAGAGTTTAGGATATTCAGAAAGATATCGAATATCCGCACCGCTAGTTCAAATAAAGAAGAATTTATCAATGTGTATGCAATGCTGTAGAGTGTAGGACTTCAGTCAGACTGGAGCTTGCCTATAAAAGATTGGCATAATATGGCGGGCAATGCAAGAAGTATGTCCTGGAAACGGAATTTGTTCTTGAACACGTACACTGCTGAAACCTCTAACCTCTGAAGCAACAGGTGTAAGTTATATCAAACAATGAATGATTCCAACCTACAGAAATAACAGAATGTTGGACTTCAAAGCTGTTGTACAGCGATAGGTTGAGGTAGGCAAGTGATACCAATATATGAAAAAATAATATAAACGTCATAATCTGAAAGAGGTGACAAACACAATAGAAGACTAGTAGGCCGAGAGGCAGATGGCGGAACCAAATAAAAAAACACCAATACTAGTACTAGTAGTAGTAAGATAGATGGAAAGAGTTAAAAGGATATTTACCCATCAAACAATTATTTCATTCAGGCTAACTAGTTATGAATTTACAAATTAACAGGAAAAATATTAAAAACCTACCCCGAAAATATTTACAAAGTTGGTAATTTTCGAGCTAGGTCCAATCGGCAAAACTCTCCTATTTGAAATAACACGCTTACTATCTTTATGCCCGTGACCGTGGAGGATTTTGATTTAAAAAAAATTGGCCATTATTGACGCACTCTACTTACTTTTCTACAAATCCTCTACCATTTGTTTGGTAATTTTGGTAAGTGGTTACGATTAAAATATCCTGATTACCAATGAGGAGTGTAGGTATAATTTCGGCGGCATGTTTTTGCGTGTTTAAGGCTATTCCAGAGCACTTTTACCGATATTTTGAAAGTCAAAGGAAAATGGCTGAAAGCTGGTTGGAATGAAAGATAAATTTAAATAAAAAAGAAGAAAAAAGAACTTTTTTTTTGGACGGGACAAAAGCCTTATTTTGGCCATTATATGCAAATTTTGGGTCAATTCGAAAATGAATGTTCTAGATGCAATATTTAATTTTGAGCTATGATTTTTTTAATATTGTTTCAACACACCTTTGTCTCTGGACTGAGTAAAAGGGAAAATAATTTTCTGAAATAATGTTCGATATGCGATTTTTTTTGTCACATGGCACAAAAAAGAGTTTTGAACCAGAACACGAAAAAATCGTTCATCAAAAGTTATTTCATAAAATTATTTTCCCTTGTACTCAGTCCAGAGACAAAGGTGTGTTGAAGCATTAAAAAAAATCATATCTAAAAATTAAATATTGCATCTAAAACATTCATTTTCGTATTGACCCAAATTTTGCATATAATGGCCAAAATAGGGCTTTTGTCCCGTCCAAAAAAAGTTATTTTTTTCTTATTTTTTATTCAAATTTATCTTTTATCTAACCAGCTTTCAGCCATTTTTCTTTGACTTTCAAAATATCGGTAAAAGTGCTCTGGAATAGCCTTTTAAAGACACAATTTTCAAAATGCTTACTTATTTTAGACTGGTATGCTGCTCTAGTATTTATGTGAATAAAAAAATAAGCAGGTTCAAACCAATTTAAGAAATTCACCAAAACGCAAATTTTCGTAAATTTCAAGATCAGAAAGGTTAAAAAATTGTGTAATATCACAGGTTCAAGATATAAATTATTAACTCTTATTTTAGAGTAGTATTATGCTCTAGTTAATGTGGTAAAAAGTATTTGTTTGGGGTTATCGCCCCTTTGAGGCAGACTGTGGAAAAACAACGGAAGATGGCGGAGCATGGTGGGTAAAAGCAAGATGGTGGAAAGCAAGATGATGGAAGGAGAAAAGCACACACCCAATCTAGCAAGCCAGCGTTAATAAACCTTGTGTGCCCAAGACCACTGACCCGACTTATGTTAGAAACGAGCGTATCGAACACACAGTGCGCACTAGTAAAATGTTTACTTTTATATCTGAACACGAACAGAAACTCCAAACACCAAACTCGTTCATTAAATCCTATAAACGCGGGGTTTTATTATGAGCTTTGAATGTAGAATCTTCGTTAAATCGTAGAGTTGATAAATGTGGATATTAAAACATATGGCGGAAGTAAAACTTATAATACATATTATATTAGCTCAAAAGTTTTGTTCACAGTTCATATACCAACTTATAGTGTCTGCGATAAATTACTGTTTAAGTTATGACCTGTTTTATTAACAAAGTTTTAGCACTTTCTAGTTAAAATTAGTAAGTGTGTGAGCATAATCCATAATTGTTTTTAAGGTTAACTTTATTATACAGAGGACTTTGTAACGGGTCATTAGGTAACTAATTTGTGGTCTTAAAGGGGTATTTAACCGATAAACTCAAAAAATATATTTCATTCAGGCTAACTAGTATTGAATTTAGCAATTAACAGAAAAATTATTGGGGCCACCATGACCTCCCAAAAAATTGTCAAACATGACATTTTTTCGAGCTAGGTCCCATCGGCAAAAATATCCCATAAGAAATAACATGGAGACGATCTTTAGGCCCCGTGACCTTGGATGATTGGATGCAAAAAAATATTGGTCATTATTGACGTACTCTACAGCCTTTTCTATAAATTCTCTATACATATTTTGTTTTGTAATTTGGGCAAGTAGTTTGGTCAAAATATGCTGATTACCAAGTTGGGGTGTGATTTTGGAATGCATGTTTTTGCGTGTTTGAGGGTATATTTGGGCACAGTTTCAAAACACAATGTTATAAAGGGGCATTTTAGGTTAGTACTTTGCTCTAGTATCTATGTGGACCAAAAAGGAAGCAGGTTAAAGCCGATTTAAGAAATTTCCCAAAACACCAATTTTCGCTAATTTCTGGATCAAAAAAATTAAAAAATTCGTGTTAAATCACAGTTACAAGATATAATTTTTTAAACGGTCATTTTAGTGTAGTACTGTGCTATAGATCACGTGGTAAAAAATAATTTTTGAGCTTTTTAGCCCCTTTAAGACACCTTAACCACATCATTGCCTCTTTTCAGCGGCAGTATTTTTTAATTCGTTGCATCTTAAATCTATGATTATTCATTCTACATTTTTCAACCTTCTTGTACCCCCGTTATTCAGCCCCTCTCCCTCCGCTAAATAATCACTTTAAAGTAAGTTTTAACTATCCCATCATCACATTTTCTCAACCGTCTCAAGTAGGTCTTACTTCTTCAAGTCAAACTCTCCTACCTAAAGCCAGCTGTTTAACCGAGGTCGTTTAGGCGGTTCCCACTAGAACACCGAAGTTAAGCAACGTTCGGGCGTGGTCAGGGGGAGAGTTGGTGAACGCTCTGCCCTGAGACACACGTATACCACTGGTTAGTGGAGACGGAGGGTTCGAGAGCTAGTGTAACGGCTTCCTTCTCCTCGACGTCTGCTCGGTAGTCCGGGTTAGTGGAAGAACCACTATGACTGTCAAGGTTACACCGTCCTTTCGGATGGGACGTAAAGCCGTTGGTCCCCTTGGTAGTTTTCGAAAGAAGTAGGCTTCGTGCCGGTACTGGGTTTCGCCTCCTCCCTTCTATTTATACTTCATCCTCATCTACCACCACTCATCGTCTCGAATAGCCTTAGTGCATTAATATGAGACTTTAAGCAATATCAAATCAAATCTACCTACCTAATAGCCATCTAACAATTGATAACATTACATGCTTATGAGATTGTCTATGCTGTCCATTTTTCACGTCTATACTTGCACTTCTCCATGATCCTTACAGACAAACAGTTCTTCTTAACAAGTGGGTACACTCTAAATACAACTATATTTTTATTAGACAGGAGGCACTTATGAATTGATGCACAACTAGCAAAATTTTACTTGACAAATATTGAATTTGTTTGGATGTGTTTTGTTATAATTAATATTCCTTATTACAATCGACAAGGTGCCAGATACTTATTGCAGTGAGTTCGAGGTGGCATGGTGTCGAACTGTGTGTCCCCATCAGTGAGCAGTTATTTCAAATTAAGTTATCATTATTATTAAACTTTGTACTAAAAATAAAGCAGTTTTGAATTTAAATTCGCCGGGGCAACATTCCAACTATTGTAATTGACCCTCTATAAACTTCCTCCTACAACTTCTCCCTCAATTACCATTGACAGCACCTGCGCTTGATTTGATTTGCATTGCTTAACGTCTCATATTAATACACTAATACCACGTTTACATTACTGTAGTTACTACGTGGGTAAATATTACCGGGGTTACCACTATCGTCCACACCTACTTTGAATTACGATCGTATCGAGTAGTTCATTAGCCACCTAAACATAACGTTTTCGGAAACTATATTTAGAAGGCTGCGCGTACTCAATAACATAACCTTAAAATTCGAGCTGTATAATTTTCATCTCCGGCTGACCGAAGATTTGAATCAATTACTTTCTTCATTAGTGAAATTTGACATCTCAGATAAGTTAATGGGAAGAATAATACAGAAGAACACGTTCGAGCTAGGAAGCTTGAAAGTTAGGTTATGTACGACAATCAAATTACCAAACAGAAAAAGAACAACAAAATTACCCTTGTAAGATTTTCTACCGGCTTTACAATTTTCAAGCGTTCACACACAGAAATAATCCGCGTTATTAGACCTACCCGCGTAATATGCTAGTAATGTAAACGTGGTAAGGCTATTCGAGACGATGAGTGGTGATAGATGAGGATGAAGTATGAATAGAAGGGAGGAGGGGAAACCCGGTACCGGCACGTAGCCTACTCCTTTCGAAAAGTACCAAGGGGACCAACGGCTTTACGTCCCATCCGAAAGGACGGTGTAACCTTGATAGTCATATAGGTTCCTCCACTAAACCGGACTGCCGAGCAGACGTCGAGGAGAACGAAGCCGTTACACTAGCTCTCGAAGACTCCATCTGCTCTAACCAGAGGTATACGTGTGTCTCAGGGCAGAGCATTCACCCACTCTCCCCCTGACCACTCCTGAAGGTTGCTTAACTTCGATGTTTGAGTGGGAACCGGTTAAGCGACCGCGGCTAAACCACATCTTAATGCTACTTGTGTTTTGTGTGTTTATGTTTTTACACAACATATTTTTCAATCTCGTACAAAGTATAATTCAATGTGTTACAAAAGAAGAAAATCCTTAACAAGTTAACGATTACATTGGTTCTAGTTGAAAAGTAAATAAATAATACAAAAAGCAATCTTGATATTTTTATTTCCAATAAACAGCTATTTACGTCATTCTGGATTGAATAGGCGTTTGCGATCGCTCCCAATTCATTCGGTCTGAAAAGAAAAAATCAGATCGAATAATGATATCAAATAACTTGAAGAATATCAAATTATTTACAAGAAAACTTCAGAGTCAACGATATAGTCCTTGTCAAAGATCACAATTAACTGAACATGAAAGCGTAGACTCAAACCAATCCTCTAAGACTCGGTCTTAATGGGTACGCAACTTCTCAAAAAATATGATCAATCACAAATCAAGGCATTCATTTTTCAAGTACGCTTATACAAAGCAGATTGAGTTCAGAAAAATACACGCACAATTAAACCGAGATCAAATTAAATACAACGTAACAAACAATACAGGGTCTACTCGATTAAACTTCACTCGAATTTGAAGCAAACCTTTTCAATTTCTGTCTCCACTTGACTATTTTCCTACTACTGTTTGTAATTCTCTCCATACTCCCTTCTGTATTCCTGTATGTATTCATGTAACATGGCGTTGTTCTACTCATAAAACGAAACAATAAAACAAACAAAATGCAAAACGAAAGAAGCTGTAGAAAAAAAGGAAATATCTTGGCGTACTGTAATTAGACATCTTTCAAATACTATTAATTTGGAACGTTTCTACACTGTAAGACCGTTGACTTTCCAGCTTTCGTAATGGTGGCCATGAGCTATTTGTTAACACATAGCTTCTCTCGTTTATGACTTTTTAACGACTTTCTCATATCTCTTATCAGCATTCTCATGTTGAGTAAGAAACTCTCATAATTCTTCCTTACATGGCGCCCTATCCCTCTTTCCTGTGAACTGTTTCCCCTTGGCTTAGCTTGCCGCCATTAAGACTACGTGACGTGTCAGGTAGGGAGATAATATACGGAATGTAGGATCGGTTATGTTTCTGTACTACTTCTTTTCCGTTACATTGAAACGGAAAATAAACTTTTATGAACTACCTATGTTTCATACTTTTTAAAATTCCGATGTTAATACACTGCTTAAATAATATCTTCTTTACAATTTTTTTGTATTTATTTCATTATAAATCTGTCTGGCCAAACGTCTCTCTAGCATCGACAATTAAAATACCGTGACCTGGTGATTAGCGATTTGAGATTTCCGAGCTAAATCCTTGACCCTTGGTTACGCACCAATAACAAGCGTGGGATCCCAGCAGTAAGGACCCTGTTGAGTGATCATAATCAGATTTAGGATGTTACATTTCTTGTAAGGACTGATTTAATACTTTTCTTACAACCATTTAACGTTTAAAATGTTAAACAATTTAGTAAATTTTGATACTTTTGTAATAATTTGAATTCTCGGCAAATGTCATTGAAACATTATTTAACCTAGTTTAAGCCCCCAATATGTTATATTATATTTTCTTAGTGATTTTTGTGAAAAGACGATATTGATAAAGTAATGATTAGATCTAACGAAAAACATTATAATGTGTTTGCCTTTTGAAAACCACACGCTCAATACATTATTCCGCAGTAGCTCTCATCGCTTTGGTCTTCAGGAGGTCGCCGTAAGCTTTTATAAAACAGTCATACACATGGAATTAGTATATTATTTATTATATAGAATTCAATCAGAAAAGTATCAAATCCATCTCAGCCGTATATCGAATCCGGGTCTCCCAACTGCCGGTCGGATGCTTTATTAATTTATTAATATTCATTTATTGTTGTATTTGTTTTTTATTGGTAGCAACGAAATTTAAATGTTATACATATTATATAAAAATATTAAACGTTTTGTAGATTAACATATTGTACTGGTCAAACTGTGGAATTATTCTGTGCCCTTTCAAGTACATCCGTGTTTAGCAAAGCCACGTTCGTCTGTGCTTCAACTGCAACTCACTGCCTGTTTCAAACTGCCAACCTCCAACTACGCATCCATTACAAAGAAAAACCAAACTGAAGTCGAAAAATTTCAAAGAGAATCACTCAGAACACAATGGAAGTATAATTGCAAATTCACGTCCAGTTATGAGGTAAAAAGAAGTTAAATAAACATCATTCGGTAGAGCGATCAATATCCCATTAAAGAGTATTCGCCGACTTTTGACCAGAAACATCCGGCTAAACAAATGTATTTTAATTTTCGTACGGTAAAGAGTGGGATAAATTATTGGTCGAGGGGCTGGAGGAGGGAGAAAGGCTGAGTATGGCAACCTCGGCGCAAAACTGTTTGATGTCCTAGATATCAATGAAAGAACACCACTCATCTCGGGGTCATTGGCAATTAGTTATAAGATATTGGAATTAATTTCGGTGGCTTTCGGTGACTCAAAAGATTAGGGCTGCGCGGGGAGAGGTTTTGACAATCGGGCCAGGTTCGGGTTTGGGTACTAAACTGCTTCGGGTTTTTGGGGCCGGGTCTGGTAGGTAAAGGACTGCCGTTATAATACACTAGGAATACGCTTAAGTCCCGCCGCGTTGATGGATGAGCTTTTTTTTAAGTTTTTAGTTTGCGTGGGATATCTTTACTTTTACAAGTGCTTTGCTTTGCTGCCTATGCATTGTAGGTGATTGTTGTCAAGTTTCTATTGTTACTTGTCAATTGTTATTATTTACCGTAAAAAACTTATATTAAAAGCTTTATTTCTATAGAATCTGGCTAACATTTTCAACTTTTTCTTTCAAAAGGTACTACATCACCATAACCTTTATGTCCATGTATAATATGAACGTTGTAGCCCCACCCGTTTGGTAATAATCGGCCGAAATGGCACGAAAATATCGCACTAAACCGTAAAAACTTATATTAAAAGCTTTATTTCTATAGATTCTGGCTAATTTTTTCAACTTTTTCTTTCAGAAGGTACTACATCACCATAACCTTTATGTCCATGTATAATATGAACGTTGTAGCCCTACCAGTTTGGTCAGAAAGGCCAAAATGGCATGAAAATATCGCACTAAAAATCGAAAAAAATCGTAAAAGTACGATATTCATGAGAAATATTTCTTCGATTGTACCCAAAAACAATACACCTCTAAGTTTAGAGATTTCGAAGGTCCCCTACAATTTTCATCAAGATCGGATATGCAGTTTGCCCGGTAGAGAGCGAACAAACAAACAAAAAAATAAAAAACAAACAAAAACAAAACAAAAACAAACAAACAAACAAAAAACATCCGAGCGTAAGTTTTTGGGGGTCAGTGAAATTGAAGTCTTCGCTTCGCTCATCCAATAATGTACAAGTTGATTTTGAATTTTACTTGTAAATAATCTTTATAATTTTCTCCCAATTCAGTTTCTATTTTCGGTATTGTCAGAGTGTATTAACTATGAAATAACAATTTTCTGGACCGGCACCTCCACCATCCCACTACAAATATTTGTTTGTTACCCGAAAACTGTATACCTTTTTCGAGGTCCGTTATTGTACTGCCTAATCGCGCAGGGGTACTGCCTAAAAAAGGTTTTTATACCTGCTAAACCTTTTTTCTTGTACTGCCTAAGATTTTTTCTGTACTGCCTAAAAGGGGCTAGGTGGGAGTGGCTGTCTCGTACTGCCTAAAGTTCCCTCTGTTTTGGTAACGTACGTCTTTTTGCGTTGTCTTTATTTCTTGATACCCTGTATCAATCAAAACCCTGTATTGATGCCCTGACATAAAAGCGCGTTATTTTTATTTATTATTATATAATATAATATAATAATTATTATTTATTTATTAGAAGTCTGGGTTAAATTATATTTTTAATTTAATTTAAATTGTAACTTCATTTTTATGAGAAATGTGACAACACTTTGTTCAATCATGTTAACCTAAAAAAAAATGAAACAATGTGTAATATTTCGATTGAACTACGACAGTTGCTAATATTCAGTTATAACTAGGCCGCTTCGCGAACGCTTTTTATTTTGAAATTTTTATTGGGAAGTACATTATTTAATAACATATTTACTACATTATTGAAACGAATCCTACAAGCCACACAAGCGGCTTAGCCAAAGGAATGTTGCCTTTGTGTATGAAAGAGAAATATATTTTACCAACACACATGATTGTGTAGGTTGTCCTTCGGGTTGCGTACGCCACCAGTTATTAAGAAATAGTTTAATTTAGAGATGAGAATGAGAATGAGTTTCCCAAGCATTACGCATGAGCTACGTCTGTCGGTGAGGGTGGTCTGGCAGTAGCTCTTATTTGCTTACTAAATTCCGTGCTATGGTAATGAAGTATAATATTTGGGAGACTTTTGCTGCAGCAGGCTACATACAGCAATGAATTAGCACCTTGTGCTAACGTTATTCCATGGAAACTCTTAAAGTTGACTTAGGATAAGTAAAAGGAACACTTTCCGATTCTCAATACCGGTGTCCTTCATTGTTTATTTTAAAAGCAATGATTTTCTTACAAGTGTTTATAATAATAAGATCGAATATAGCAGAAATACAATATTAATGCACATATTATCACACCTATTTCAAATATTTTTACAACCTATTTTGTTCAATTGAAAATCTTTACATAAAATATAAAATAACGGAATTTAAATAGTACATATTTTGTTGGTTCAAAAATGGGTTACAATTACTTCTTTTGAACAAGTGTAAAATATGTTTTGTACTTAACAACTGTTTACAATCAGGACATTTTGCTTTAAGATAATATAAACTGGACCAATATTGAAAATTTGTATCTTTGAATAGAATGGTTGAGAAACTTGTGTCCAAACATTGGCGTCGTCCATGCTTTCAGCAAAGGATCATTCTGGTTGAGAAGGAGTATCTGCAGAAATAAAAACAGATTCATTAATTTTTACTTGTTTATAACGTAGCAACTCACCAGTTTTGCAGTTTTGCAGTTGGTGGATAATGATGTCTTGGAAACGGTTACAAAGCTGTTACTTTGAGGTTGTGCAAACTTTCCCACATAAAAACAAACTAAATTCAAAGTGCTGAACTGATGGTCATTTTGTTTAGCCTACATTCTTTGGTGGTGTATATTTTTCGTTGGAAACCTGCCCAGGGTGCAATTAATGCCTCATTTTTGGACTTTGAATAATTGTAAAGGGATGTCCGAGGACTATTTTACATGACTTAATCCCTTGCATTCGTATTAAAGACTGAGGAAAACGTCGGAAAAATCCTTCAGTCCGGATTGCCGGTCTCAACGGGATTTGAAACCGGGACCTCCCGAATCATGTTAGAGCCAACACTGTAGGTGTGTTTATAATTATTTAATATTTTAATGGTCTGTAATCGGCTAAGTTACTTAACATTAATTAAATTATTTCGGTACTGATTTTTAGTAGCGGACCTAACCAACTCTTTCGTCGCATATTCTACCGACGATCCAATAATGGCAAGCCAGGTATCGACAATTGAAAATAGAAAAGAGCGACTACATGGCAGGGAACTATTCACCCAAAACTTGCCCTTGATTTATATTTACCATAAAAATATGTATATGGAAATTGTACAAAAAGCTGTAAATTATAAATTTAATAAAGATTTTTTATTAAAAAAAAAACAAAAACAGGTGACGCTAGAATCAACAACGCTATAAATTGCTTTATTGCCTAGACGGCTCGAATTGATGGATCAAAGTCCACAATAATATTACGTTACAACCTGTGTACTGGGATATTCTGCCTTGGGAGCAGGGCTTAAACTACTGGACCAATGAGACACACAATAAAAGCGCAAAACTCGGTTTGACATTTTGGCCAGTAAATCCTGTTAAAAATCCATCCAGATGTCGCCACCGGGTATCCGTATCCTATCAGTATCCGTTGCATACACACAGGGGATTGACCGGCCTTTTTGCGAGAGCGGTGACGTTGCAAGCAATCGGCGTGATTCCTGCGTTTGCTTCTTTGTCTGCTTAAAGCTTGGTAATTCCGTTGCAACCCCAGATCTCTGGAAATCTGTACCGGAATAGATAAAGAAGTTTCCCCAACCGTGAAGCATATTTATCGACTCTGATGATATTTGAAAGGGCGTGATATCTGAGCAAGCTGACGCCTAGTGTAATAAATGTGTGATTGTTATAAAAATACTATTGATCTTGATGTACAGAAATGTGTCCCAATTAGATTTTTAACGTGATTCAAATAATAAAGGTTCTAAACATTTCATATTTTATATTTTAATAATATTTATCCCATAACACTGATTTTATCTACGTGTGTGTGTGCGTGTGTGTGCGACGTAAAATGTAGTGCAGTGCAGCACACATGTCGTATTAAGCTAAAATCTGGTACGAAAAGCTTTGCCCCAAGTGTTTAGCGCTTCTTACCAGTAGCTTGAGCTTCAGATGTTGATGCTTGTGCTGGCGCAGCTGTTGAAGATTGCGCACGAGCTGTCGATGTTCCCCCAGCCTGAGCTTTGGTTGTCATTTGTTTAGCTTTACCGGACGTCACATTAGCCACGTGACACAGCATAACCATCACCACCAACAGAATCCACAGCAACTTCATCTGCGAACAAGAATGAGTATTTCGTATTTCGAGTCCGCTGATTTTCAAGCCAATCCTTTTGGCGCCGACACCATCGACTCTCGAATAATGGCCAACCATCAGGGATCTGTATTTTAAATATGTATTATAATAGTTACATAGAAACCATACCCAAAGAACAACATGCCTAATATCTTGCTATGGATTACTCCGGATTCTTTATTTTCTTTATTTTCTTAATATTTATATGCATTTTTTCATAGTTATGTTTAAAAAAAATAGATGCCATTATTGTAATAATGAAGAATATGAATGCAAGAGCAACAAAAAGAGGTTCTGCCCCGTAGTACTTTCGTACCTTTTTCCTTGTTACACAATATCCTTACATTGAGAATATGTCAGCGAGGGCTATTTTATTAGATTTTATCTCTAAACATTCGCAATTTAAGGGATGAGGCAAACGTATAGAGAAACTCAAGTGATGATTGTAGATGGACCATCCAACTACGATAAGAACATATACGTTCTTCGAACATCTCTATAAGCCTGACTGAAATCAGCCATCACAACTTCTGTAACTCTTATCAGCATTCATTATTATAACAATGTAAATTTTGTTGATTTTTTTTATTTCAAAAGAGATGATCTTTTCAAATTGTTTGAAATATTTTAAAACCATTTTATTAAGGCTATTCGACTGCATTTTTCTATTACTATGCTACCAAGTCAAAATATAGTGAATGGCTTTGAAACCTGGTTCTAATAGAAAATCAAAACAATTTTTTTAATTTTTTCCTGATCGGGCACACGGCAAATATCGGCTCTTTAAAATAATTTTAAACTTCAATTCGTCCAAGCACACAATTCAACGTAGGAAGTTGTGTTTTTGTGACATTAACTTTCAACTGTCTTTCTAGAGGCTGACTGATATATATATATATTTTACAATATTGTCTTTCCTCTCAATTGTTTCGTTTGGCGGTATTTTGTACCGATTTGTACCGCCAAACGAAAAAATTCACAGGAAAAACAATTGTTAAACAAATCGTATTTCTCTTAGTCAGCCTATAGAAAACCCAGTTGAAAAAAAGTCACAAAAACACAACTACCTAAGTTGAATGGTGTGCTTTGTTGGAGAATTGAAGTTTAAAATTATTTTGAAGAGGAAATATTTGCCGTGTACCCGATCAGAAAAATTGAAAGAAATAGTTTTGATTTTCTTAAAGAGCCAGGGTTCAAAGCCATTCGCTATATTTTGACTTGGTAGCATATTCAGGAATACAGAAAATAGCGGTCGAATAGTTTGAAACGTAGGTTACTTCTAAAAAAATGTTGCGTTATTGAAAACGTTCAGCGCAACAGTATTATTTACCATTTGTGCAGAACAAATTATTGCTAAAATTATTATTCCAAATGTAAACTTAGTTTTATTTAATTAACAGAGATGAGCTTTTCAAGTACTTGTGTTTGAAATATTTTAAAACGGTCGGCTTTACGTTATTCTCAAAAGCTTAAAATTTTGATTGCTATTACACAAAATGTGGCACTATTGACAACGTTCAGCAACAATATGCTCTACAATGTTGGCTGACTCAACTTGTATTGTTTGCTTTACAATTTTCTTTACAATTTTATGTAATTATGACAACTAAACGAAATTGGCATGGAAGCATGATTGTGAGAACACAATAAAGCAAATACGCTTACCTTTGCAAGCTTCTCTAAATAATGATACCAAACCTGTGCGTAACAAACCTTTGCTTGTCCAGAAGATTGACTTCCTTGATGAGTTGAGACGACGAGCTCGATACCTGCCAAAGTCGGTAAGAATCTTCGAAAGTCCTGAACTAGTAATTATATAACGTTGTTGATTCTAATGATAAGATGACGTAGGTAACACACTCTTACCTAATACGATTACGCAACTACATGCACATTAATCCTAGGTATTGAGCAATACAAAAGTCAATTATTTTTTATAGGCTTTAGCGAGCGTCATTTAAAGTCACGTTGGTGGATGAGTGTATGTGCTGGAAGTGAAAAACGCACTAGCCTATCATAGGCTTGTTACGCATTATGGGCTTACAGTTGACGCGCCCATATACCAACAAACACAAAACCATATAATTTTACCTACTTATATCAATCAACTTAATTGCAAATGTTCCCGGGTACTCAACACATAACTCGCTCACTCGTCTAACAGCGACTTTGGCGTTTTCCTATACCCAAGATAAAACCAAAGTTTGTATGTGGGGAAAAAAGGAGTACATTTTGAGTGCAATTTATCAGACAATAATTTGTATTTTTGAATTTTAAAATTTTAAGATATATTTTTCGGAAAAAACATTTTATGAAAAGTTTGACTTTGGCCATAATTTTTACCTGAAAATGTGACTTTTCACTAGCCATAGGTATATAATGTTTAAAAAATTATATGTGATCGAAATTTTGGCAATTTTTGAAGAAAATGCTGTTCAACCTATTTGACCATCAATATATATTTTCATTTCTAATACATATAATTAACCAATAATAGGTAGCAACCAGATTCCAAATTTTTTTTTTACATTAAACTATGATTTTGATAGAGATTTAAACTTTTTCTTCTGGGTTGTTTTTTTTTAGGGGAAGAAGGGGGGGGGGGAGTTAACGTTAAGCGTTCATAAAATTTGTAAATCAGTGTATGTGAAGATTTTATTGGATACAAAAAATTAGTTTTGTAAGAAAATGGATTAGAATTAAAAATTATTTTTTTACAGTTTTCTTTTATCTTTTTCCGCTTTTTCGCGATTTTTTGTAATTTTGCGCCAAACATTTGTGAAGGTCAAAGAAAATATTTGTTACTTAAATTAGCTTGTTATACTCTCGGTGTATTTAAAAGAAATATCCCCCCACTCTCCCACAACTGTTCGTTGAGTAGGATGACATGTGAATTCTCATAAGTGTTTCACTGCCATTTTCAATACATATTGAGCACTGTTTGTACTATACCATCAGAAAACGTATTATTTTTTATTATGAAAGACCCTATAATATGTTCCTCCTTAAAATAATGTTTATATTTAATTATTTTAATTTTTATTATGAGTGACTTTTTTCTTGGATGATGTGTATTCAGTGCATTAGGAAATTAACAACATTTACTAAGTGTATGAGTGTTAGAGTAGACCGAACTCGCACTCTTCTTGATGTTCTGTCACCACAGCAAGTATACTACGAACTTTAAGTCTAGATATTAGTTTTTTATTTACTAATACAAAAAGTTCTCTCCACAAAGACAAATATAAACTCTTCCAGTGAATGTTCAAAGGAACAAGGTGATGGATATTGAGCATAGGCCAAATTGGGCTTAATGCACCACATCAAGAATAAAGAATTGGCCTAATGGGTACCTTTATCTTGTGTAATATTGTTATATGGTTATGATGGTTGTATAAAAAGTTTGCAGTAATAAAACATAACTACCACTATTAACAAGGTGAACAATGGTACAATGCACGTATACCGCACGTACTAGTATTACGTTATACATCATAAATAACATTGAAATAATAGTAAAATTATTGAATCTATCATTGGAGAGAGAGAGGAGAGAGAGGAGAGAGATAGGAAGAAAGAGATTTTTTTTAAACACGTGCCCCAATAGACTACAGGGTGTCAAGGAAAAAAGGCAACGCAAAAAGATTACGATCCCAACACAGTGGTATCTTTAGGCAGTACAAGACAGCCATTCCCACTTGTACTCTTTTAGGCAGAACGAGAAAAATTTAAGGCAGTTCAAAAACAAAATGATCTAGCAGGTATAAAAACCTTTTTTATGCAGTTAGTGATTAGGCAGTACAAGAATACACCCTTTTTTCGACTGTCGCGTCGGCTCCCGAATCTCCGATACGACCCGAAGTTCCAGGTACTCACACACCACTAGAAATGGTAATGAATTTGAATAAATTTGGAAAAGTATGTGAAAATCCATAATATGGTTGTCAGAAATGGAAAAGCACCCATGACATTTTATTATAATTCTATGATCAAATTAATAACAAAATAAACAATAATTTGCTTCGTTTGTTCATTTTTCAAGAGATTTTAAAACAATAAATCATTAGATGTTATCAGAATGATCCGAGGAGTAGGGGTCTGAGGTAAATTTTTCGAATGGTTTCAAAGTTATCTTGAAAATGCTCTTAAAAGAGTTAAACAGGGAACATATAGTCAATCAAAAGCGGTTATTAAAGGAGTACCTCAAGGATCTCTCCTGGGACCCCAATTATATGTTATTTATGCAAATCGTATTCGTAAGTATTTACGTACGCGTATGTTATTACTGTATGCGGATCATTTTGTGCTCAGCTATTCATAAGGTCTTAAGAATGGCGACATAATTTATGAACGATGACTTGGGATTAACAAGGTTGGACACATGATGTTCCAAAGACAAATATGATTATATTTGCACGCCATTTAATTCTGGTTGGGAAGTAGTAATTAGCTTGGTCTTCATTAACTGAGTGCTTTGCGTGGAGGGCTGGAATCTTCTCTGAGTGTAAATGTGAATGCACTGAACTAAGAGAATCTGTGTCGTTTCATTTGCTTCTGTAGGCGCGATGATCGATCGAGACTTCTCATGGATGCTTCATATGATTTTGTACAAAACTTCGTTCGTGTGCTAATCAATAATTTAAAGCCCGTCCTATATCTGATGACACGCTAAGATTAGTTTACATTTCACTAATCAAATCTGGTTTAATGTGTGCTTTGCTCTCATGGGAAAATGCGTCGGTTTAGCATGGATATGTTAATAACACTTCAAAACCAGTAACGAAGGAAGATGACCATAAACGCTTTACAAAAGTTCGGAATTGTTTAATTTATCCGGCTAGAACCTCAGTTTATTACTGTCAAGTGTTCAGTACTTTTTCGACGTGAAATATAAAATATCGCACTTGCACAAGAAGAAATCAAACTTACCATCCAAAATTAACTTGTATATCCACCCACAAGTGCTAAGTGTCTAAGGCTAATGTTTTGCCCATATAAGGTGAGTTTACGTTTGTCTATTACACTATTTTGTTATGTTAAATCCTTCACAATAAACAACAATTTGTAAAACTTACAGCCAATACCGTAAAAAATACTTTCAGCCTCTCAAAGTAGTGACATCAAAATGTTGCCCAACTTTAATAACTATATTGACTTTGAGTTGTAAGTCATTTTAAGAATATATGTTGTTATTTTTTTTGTACTTTTAAAATTTTATTTAAAAATCTCATGTATCAATGAGGATTAACAATATAGTGCTATACATATATCAGTGCCTATATTCACATACGTTGTGAATAATACGTACTTATATTAACGTGTAGTTGCTTTTAAAGACCTTACTCTACACTCAACAGCCACATAAACTTAATTGTGGAATGAGTAGTGGATCACCATTTTTTACGGGGCAAAGTTCAACACAATCTTATATTATGATATACGTTATTCGCTAATGTACCGAAAGTGAACATAATATCAAGTTAGATAGGAAGTCTCACTATTTATAGGGGCAGAGAAAAAGGCTTTGTTTAGAGAAGATATGTACTTGTGTTTATGTTTCTTCTTTCGTCCAACGCGAAGGAACGGGGTGGCCAAGTTGGTTACAAAGACCCACTGAAAATCTCTTCTAGTTTAAGTGAGCAGAATAATATAACTTCCGGAGCCAAATCCACAAAAGAAGAGAATTTGAAAGTAGGGTCTTGATGGAGTTTTGCATACTAGGGGTTTCGTGGTCTCATGGTTAACGCTTTAAGAGGATGGGATAGTCGCGAAATTAAAACCACGCTAAATTACAGTTTTTTCGTGATATCTCGAGAACGATGCAAAATATCTAGAAAATGATTGCAGACAGACCTGTGGTTTTGGGAGAACTATAGCCTGTACGAAAACATATTGTAATGTGATGGTAATTAAATTTTTTATTTGATATATTTAATTAATTAAATGCATTTCTTATACAAACCGCACCGATCATTACATTTGAATATTTTTTCTTGCATTATATTGCTCTTACAAAACCACAGGGCTGTCTGCAATCAGTTTTGAGATATTTTGCATCGTTCTCGAGATATCACGAAAAACTGTAATTTCGCGTGATTTTAATTTCGCTACTATCCCTCCCTCTTAAGCTTTAATTCAGGTTTTATTTGTTTATTTATGTATGAATTGGCCACATACAGTATTTTCTGCTATTTTAGAGTGACCAGTGATCAGTGATGTATGATGACGATAATGATGATGAAGAAGGGTGGAGGAGAATCGTGGTACCGGCACGTATACTCCTCCTATCGAAAAGTACCAAGGGGACCAACGGCTTTACGTTCCATCCGAATGGACGGGGTAACCTTGACAGTCATATAGGTTCCTCCACTAACCGGGACTGCCGAGCAGACGTCAAGGAGAACGAAGCCGTTACACCAGCTCTGGAACCCTCCATCTGCTCTAGCCAGCGGTATACGTGTGTCTCAGGGCAGAGCGGTCACCCACTCTACCCCTGACCACGCCCGAAGGTCGCTTAATTTCGGTGTTTGAGTGAGAACCGGTTAAACGACCGCGGTTAAACCACTGGTTGTTATTGTTATCTATTACAGACAAGTGTAAGGAAGAAACGACAATGACTTTCAACTGAACCTTGTGTACTGTTGGGGTTTTGTACTTCATACAGTGTTTTTGTTCATTTGTCAACCCCTGGTTGTCTGCGTGGGTGAAGTGGTGGTGCACTAGCTTGTCTTCCGCTCTCAGGAAGCCAGTCGTCGCCGGTCTTGGCGAACTCACGGTAATTCGAAGAGCCACTGGGTTGTTCCAACAACATTAATTTATTTTACTTTACATTCTTAGTTATAATCGTGATCGGTTTGGAGGAACTACTGTTCGCTCCACCGACATTCACCTTTACTCTCATCATTGTGCATTCCTAACTATAGTTATTAATTTAGTAGTGAGAAATTGACATTTCGCACCTTTTGGAATTCTGTCATTGATTCGGTGCTGTGGTTTTACACTTCATTTTATTTTTAGTGTCTGTTAAATAATAAGTCTTTATTTACTTTAATAAGGTCCGCAGAATACTAAGGATCAGTGTGTTTTAATTTTGGTATTCTGGTAGCATTCAGCCAGTACTCTATCGTCATCGTTGTCACGACTAAGAGCGGTCACATGAATGCTTGCTATAACACGGCGAACAAATCGATTGGTTCATTATATCCTGTTTTAAAGGATATTTCACTAAATTCCTTACAATTTCAGAAGCTCCTCCCCCCCCCCCCTTAACCAATAAGCCACAAACTTAATATTATTTAGCTTTTTATAAACTTTTAAAAGAGAGAGATAAATCTCAAATTTTTGGAAGTGCTTATGTTTCAAATGGTTGCACTTACACGATGCGCATTATGAATATTTCATAAGAATGTTTATGAAGAACCGTTCTACTGATATCCAAACTCGATTGCAAAGAAAAAGCATTTTAAACAATCAATGGCGAGACTTTAGCACAGAAAGTCGAAAAATGTAAAATCCAAAACCTGAGTTCTGATTTGCGAAATTTCCATTAAACCGTTTAGTTTACGGTTTGCAAAATATATATATGCGTTCAAGTTGATTTGGGGTGTTGACTTGAAATCAAGTACAGAAATATGCTTATATTATGACTATTTCTAGTAGGGATGTGAAGGTGGAGGTTTTGACAGTCCGGTCGGGAGGGTTTTCGGGTCGAATCGGGTTGGGTCGGGTAGGAAAAACGGCCGTTATAATACTGCATGCATGCAATGAATCTTATAATGAATTTTACTTGTGTAGAATCTTACGATGTTATTTTCTCTCAATTCATTTTCTATTGTACGGATTTTCATCAGTAACATTTTGTGTGTACCCTATAAGAAAAATTGTCTGGACCGGCACCTCCACCAACCCCCCAAATATAGTTTTGAGTTACCCGAAAATCGGGTACTAAGTTTGACCATCGTGTTGCCCCTAAATGCCCGACATGACATAAAATCTATGGTATCCGCTAACTACTTATATCTAAGCAGTTAAAATAAATTGCCGATGTTCACAAATCGAAGAAATTACTTAGTTTCTACGACCTGTTTACTCGAAGTCGATTGATTAAGAGAGTATAGGACATGCGTTTGAGGCAAATTGCTGTTCGCTTGGCCGACTGACATCACAGGTGTTTGCAATTTTGAACTTATGTCAAGAATGTGGAAACATAGGGCACTAACACCTTTCCAATTTTTTTTAAATAACATAAAAAATAAATTAGTTTTTAGACGAATTTTGATTTTGTTAAAAATTCCAAAATTGACTATATTCGTGTTTTTTTCTGGTTGTTGGAGACAAATTTTTGAAACTCTATGACCGCAGGGCTGTCCATGTATATTTTATTGACAACTTTGCAAAGTGTTATATAAGTCGGATGCATCTTGGCCGATCGAATAGCTATTTGCTAGCTGCCAAATGTGTCCCATTCCCTCTTAATAAAGAAATATTAGTACTGTATCTCTTGGATATTTACTTTATTAACGTTCACGATTTTTTTTTTGCGTTATTAACCGTTTACCCAGGGGGGCCTCCGCGCTAGCCTGAGCGACAAAATGGCAAAACCATTTCAACAGCACAAAGTGTTAATCACCAGCAACAAGACCTCATATGGACTGAACATGAAAATTATCTTCATCTTTGTCAGCTAATGTGTGCTTCTTTTGACTCTTTTATCAGACTTTATAACTTAATTCACTCTGAACTAAATCAATACTAGTTAAATCAGCCACACTTTTACTACTGTGCCCAAATATATAACGGCTTTATCCAAAGGGCGTGCATTCTTGTGTTCGTTTCATATTCGAAATTAAAAAATTGACCTTTTGTAAATTTAATTAACAACGTTTAGTAAATATACAAAGGTTGGATTTAAGAAGAGGTACATACCGTAACCCACATATAGATATCCCGCTAAAATAAAGATCGTCTAATGAACCAATCGCCTAAAACATGGAACTTGCATGTACCTAATTTGAATTCCTCCACCCCCACCACACCCACTCAACTACACCAATATTTGTTTTATAAATACCATACAAATCTATCAGTATAAACATTGGGCTGGAATTCCCCATTGAAAAAAATCTTCAAGTTATAATAGAAAATCCCTTTGCAGATGTTGGTCAACAGGTCGTGAAAACGAAAGGTCGCTGATAAAATTCATAGCCTGGCAAAAATAGGTTCTTCACTTTTACAACTAAAAACAGGTTTGAAGATGTAAAATTAAACCATTTTAACGAAAGGAGCACAACAATTGCACATTAATACCATTTTCTATTCCAATATTTTCAAATGACATCGTAAATGTTCAGCCAGAATTTAATAAAATTATAGTGACACAATACAGTCTTGAATTTTAAGAGTTCTGGCAATGCAATAAGTCGATATGGAACATCGTATAATATATTACAATGAAAACATGGACTCGACGGATGCCATTAAGAATGCAAAATTACGAATGCAAAACGTGAATGCAAATCAAGTTTTCATTAAATTTAATTCTCTAATAAAGTTTTTCTTTGCCCGAGTATTAAACTTTAGTTGCGAAAGCATGGGTTGCTTTTTGGTTCGATGTTTATCGCAATGCAGAAATATATAGGGTAATTTTGTGAAATAACCATCTTTCAGCAATCTTACAGCAGGCTTACGCTGCAAGATTGTAATTTCTGAGTTGTGATTGCTTTAAAATTGGTGCTCTTGAAGTCGTTCAAATACGACCTAAAATTGCAGCCAGTTTACTACTTGAGACATCATGTATAAAATCACATACATAAATTGAGAAGAGATGTACCCAGTGACCCGATAGCTTACTTGGTAAAGTATTGCTATACGTAAAGCCGTACCCCGGTCAGGCCACATCTCTTAGAGTAATTTGTTTCCTACATATTTTGACAAGCACGGGTTCAGGGGTACCCAACATGAAGTATGGGGTTCTAAAAGAAAAATCAAATTATTTGAACTCAACCCCCTGTCCGGTGACAACCCCCAACCCCACCGCGGGTCAAGGTCATGGGATGGGTGAATTAAAAAATGTTTTCATAATGCGTTAACGTGCTTCGAACGGTAATTTATTTTTGGTCCCTTTGGGTGGGGCTATAGCCTCTATCTGCCCTCCCCCCCCCCCCCCCCCCCCCGGGTCAAATAAAATCTTATGTATTGAATGAAAATGACAACAAAAACCGCTTGTCAATGAGAGGTCAACGTTCGGTTTTTATTGTGAGACGTGACACGCACACGCACACGCACACGCACACGCACACGCACACGCACAATCACACGAACACGTATTAATAAGGTTAGGGCCTATACAAACATGTATGTATTATCAATATGAACACATTTTATTTTCGGGTAGTCCGTGTTGTTTTATTTCATTTATTCCAACGTTTTGGGCAGTTCTCCCTGTCCATCCCTGCCCATACATATATATATATATATATTTCTATAAATATATATTTAATCAATATGCTCTGTAGTTTTTATATGTTGTATTTTTGTGTTCATTTTTGGAATATTATATTATTCAAACGGTTGGAAATGTATGTTTCTGTTGTGAATACATTCTATGTAATAATAATAATATAATGCATAAAATAACCTACATGTGTGTACTTTTGAGGGAATATACAAACAAAGATTTTATGAGTTTGTATGAAAAACACATTTTTTGTTCTCCCTGTCCATCCATGCCCATACATATATATATATATTTCTATAAATATATATTTAATCAATATGCTCTGTAATTTTTATATGCTGTATTTTTGTGTTCATTTTTGGAATATTATATTATTCAAACGGTTGGAAATGTATGTTTCTGTTGTGAATACATTCTATATAATAATAATATACTGCATAAAATAACCTACATGTGTGTACTTTTGAGGGAATATACAAACAAGGATTTTATGAGTTTGTATTAAAAACACATTTTTATTTCAAATTCTACGTCTATAATACTCTTTATTCTTTTCCCTTTAGATTGGTATACTACTTTATTAGACATTATTGAGTGGCCTTCTAGGTTGATAAAAAATAAAACGGCTTATAAATGTGTAGAACATTTTTTCGAATCCACGGTAAAACTCGTAAGTTGGTACCGGGTAAACAACGTGCCACGGTAAAACTCGTAGGTTGGTACCGGGTAAACAACGTGCCACGGTAAAACTCGTAGGTTGGTACCGGGTAAACAACGTGCCACGGTAAAACTCGTAGGTTGGTACCGGGTTAACAATGTGGCACGGTTAAACTCGTAGGTTGGTACCGGGTAAACAACGTGCTACGGTAAAACTCGTAGGTTGGTACCGGGTAAACAACGTGCCACGGTAAAACTCGTAGGTTGGTACCGGGTAAACAACGTGCCAGGGTAAAACTCGTAGGTTGGTACCGGGTAAACAACGTGTCGCTCAATGGCGGATCCAGGAATTCATAAAGGGGGGGGGGGGTTAAGCAATTAATTTATAGATGTACCACTAAGTGGGGGGTCCGTTTTTCCCCCCGAAAAAAAACATTTTGGTGTAAATCTGTGCGTTTTAAAGCATCACACTAACTTACTTTGTATTTACTAAAATCCTCTTTTCCTGCTCGCATGCAGTAATCATATTACTGAAACTGCAAGCCGCTCGTGAAACGTATCTTTATGAAAAGTATAATACTATGCCCGTGTCAGCAGTACAGTACCCATCAAGAGTATGTGCAACATTCAGATGACCAGGTGAATCGAAAGCATAATTTATCGTAGGAATGTACTCCAATAGTTTTAGCTTGTGGGAACTGTGAGGAGAGAAGATCTTCCCCCACCCAGGGAAGATCCTTTTTGAAAATGTTGTATTTAGGTTCATCAGTTCCTCCACTGGTTACTCATACTGGAACTCAAGCAACTCGTATTGCATTAAGTATGTATTGTATGGATTTAATATTTATTTTTAATATTTTGTAAATAATGCATTTTTTCAACAGTAAACTCAATAGTTTCTGAAGTAGGACGTGTTGCCTTGCTTGTTGTTTGTTTGCATTTAGGGCCTATAAATTTAAATTGGCATTCCAAAGACATCCAACTTTATTATATTACACCTTTGGGTTCCTTAATAAAAATAAAATAATATAAAATAAATTGTATTTAGAGTCTACCCACTCAGTTATATAACTGATTTTCAGTGGCGGACTTTAAATCAAAGCGACCAAGCCAACCCTGTAGGCCCCGACGCAATCGACGAGTGAGCGATAACCAACCAAAGATCGATATTTTTTTATGGGAAATATAGCAATCAGTGGTATGGACAGTGCGAACACCCGCGGATCAACGCCAGAATCAACAAGGCCGATTCAGACCAACTCTGAATTTATTATGTGCTTCGTTGCTAGGACGGCTCCAAAGTCACCGTTTACAAACTCCTAAGACAAGAACTGATGGACTTAAGTCCAAATCAGAAGTTAAAAAACTTCTGCCTTTAGAGGGAATCGAACCCTGGACCTTCTGCATTGGAAGCAGATACGCTAACCACAAGACCAACGAGCCAACTTAATTCCCAATTCATCCTTGTCAAAGAATAGTAAATAGAAAGAAAAGTTATTTTTTACTTTTCAGCTCGAATATATATTATATAAACCTTGCATGGCATCAGAATCTATGAAATAGAAATACCGCATTATTACGAGCATTATACGAGCGTTGTTGAATGCACAACTCACAACTAGCATTTTATTTTACGTGGTTTTAGGAATGAATAATTAGTGATATCTGTATTGCGGCGGTACACTTGACCCATAATAATTATGCTTATAATAGTATACTGCTTTTCTTTTTGGATGAGCGTAGCGAGCAAAGTAAAGATTCCATTTCACTACACTGGAGAAAAAAATCCAGAATGTTTTTTTTGTTGAATTTTTGTCTGTTTGTTAACACGATTCCGGCTAAACCAATACTCCAATTGCAATGAAATTTTCTGGAGGCCTTTGAAATCTCTGAACTTAGAACTGACACGTTTTTGAGGGCAATCGAAATATTATTTCTCATACAAAATCGCAATTTTACGATTTTTACGATTTTTAAACAATTTTTTCAACTTATAACACCGACATGCTTTATCCGATTGAAATGATTTTTCACAGAAACTTAATTTAATGAATTAATATATTCGTGTGAAATTTGAGCGCAACCGAAATATTATTTCTTGTGAAAATCGCAATTTTACGATTTTTTTCGATTTTTAAACAATTTCTTCGACTTATTACACCTACATGCTTTATTCGATTTTAATGATTTTTTCACAGACCTTAATTTTGTGAATGAATATATTGGTGTAAAATTTGAGCGCAATCGAAAAATTATTTCTCATCACAATTTCACGTTTTTTCTATTTTTTAAATTTGCGATTTTTTTCGTTTTTAAAGAATGTCTTCGACTAATAGTAATGATGTTTTCACAGAACAACAGAAAATCTGCATAACACATGGCAGCTCAATGCACCAATTACGCTCATCCAACAACGCGCCAGAAAAAGCGTTTGCGAAGCATCCTATTAAATTTTAATTTGATTTAAAATTCATAATAAAATTCATTGTCATTCTGCGTCTGGAGGCGACAGCTTTGGCTGCATAGACCAACATAAATGTTAAATAAATATTATATTAATTCATAATTGAAGTGTCATTTGTTATGTGTTTTGTCCACAAAGGGCTTGTACTTTCCCAATAATGAATGCAGTTTGCATTGAAGAGGATAATGTCGTGTTAGTGTAGTGTACTGAAAAAACAAATCAAAGATTAAATTGCTTTTAAATACATGCCCATACTGTAAAATGCAAAATTAGTGCGATTCAGGTTTAACGGCATCAAATAACTTAAAGTTCCTATATTGTAACTTTTTATCTTTCCTTCAATCAATTCACTTATTTCAATACAAATCACTACTTTCCAAATTGAGTCACTCTGCTTCCTTGTAATGCATAATTATATTGCTTCAGCAAACTTAACTTGTCGACAAAAAACAAGAAAGTAAAGTAATGGTCAATGTTTGAAATACACAATTCACAATGATTATCACACGATTTTTGTAAAATTTTTTGTCCAGTTATTTGTTTTTCTTCTAATTATAAAAGAATAAATCTAATTATTTTACAGTCAATCTAAATAGAGAGAAAGGGCAGATTTGTGGTGAAAATAATAGGTGATTTTCGTTTTTGTTCTGACCGAAAGCGGTGAATTGAAAGCTACTCGGCACCTCCACCAAAATTGAGCATACGGACCAAAATTTAAAGTAATACACGTATTTTACAGCGTACAATACAGTCTTTATTCTCGACATTCTAAAAATATATATTTATCTTTGATTTAGTTTTTCGCGTTTTCAACATTTTGGTATTTTGTTATTTTATTTTGATGTTTCGATGTAGATGTCCAAATATCGATATCGAACATATTCCCACATACTGATTGTTTTTTACTTTTGTTGCTTTAAAACTCGTTTTAATGCACAAAGGTTATTCGACACGATGAGTGGTGGGAGGTGATTTATAAAAGTCCCAAGCCTTGTGCGAGGGTTGAGCTTGAAAGTCCTGATGTAACACACATATATATAACTGAAGTCAGTGTAAAAAATTTGGTGTAAAATTTTTTATGTTGGTACATTTTGAATATTTTCCCAAAACAAATTGTTTTTCAATTTTTAACATTATGGAATAGAGTGAATTGACAGTTAATGAACTCGTTTATTAGGGCTACGTTGGTTTTAAATGGCTAAAGAAAGAAATATTAGCTAGTTTAGAATACGATGTATACATTGCGAGATGCATACAAACTCACATGTTGGCAGTGTTGGCAAATAGCTATTTGCTCGGCTGTTAAGAATCGGACGTTTATGAAACTTTACATTTAGCAAAAAATCATTCATGGACACTCCAGACGTTGAGTATCAATATTTCATGTAAATCAGCTAGTATTTATCCACGAATATGGTAAATTTTAGACTTAAAAAAATCAAAATCCGGAAAATCAATTTAATTTCTTAAAATTATTTTTAAAGTATTTTTTTTTTTTAATTGTTAGTATAGAGTCCTATATTTCCGCGTCATTGACAAATACCTAAAATTTCAAACATCTGTGGTGTCTGTCGGCCGAGTGAACCAGAATTTGCTTAAAAACACAATATATCATAATATATCGTCTTGATATTTTTATGCAAAGTATGCTCACTTCTTCAATAGATATCTTCCATATTTTTGTTTGGTTACTATGGTATAAATCAAACATCGTTCAACCTTGGAGCCAAAAGTTTCTCAGCTCGGAAGAGAAGGGGTGGTAGTTTATGTCACTGAAGGAGTGATCAAGACGAATGCAGAGTGGAAGAAGTCCGGAATCGCAACAAAAATAGCACGAAACGCTTCTAACTTTGACGAGTTAGTGCGTTCGTACTTTTCGAAATACCTCTTCATTTATCCAGCAACAAAAATATTTATTTGTGCATTCTCAGAAAGGAGATGCTTACCTTCGTACATTATTTACTTTTCAAAATTTGGTCCCGCGTTTATTCACATGTATGTTAACATCGACTAAAAATAAACATGTGCTATGGACTTTGAGGACACGCAGGAAAAAAAAGCTGTTACTTAATTGAAAAGTGTAATGTACAAAAAAATAAGGATTTTGTGGTCCATCGACGAGTGTAAACAACACCGAAATATGTTGATTTTCCTTGTCATCCCCCTTGCCCCCCCCCCCCCCACCCAACACCCAAACAACCCCCCTCCCACCTCACCAGTAACCGTGTCGTCGCGTTATGATGAAATTCATTGGAATATGTCTGTCAACACTTTCCTGTCAGACTGAGAACTTTTAACAACACATACAACACCACGAAGACGAAAATGGAGAAAAGAAATAGAAGCGACTCGGTTTAAGATGGAACGATAAATATGGTACTTTCCATCAATAGAAGTGGATTTACGTATATAAGAGTAAACCTTAAAAACGTGATGTCATTTCTAACATATAGAAAGTCTATCTGGAGTTTCTTGAAATACTCTTTACCTTTCCCACAAGAGATAATATTGTTCTTTGACTACGTTTATCATTTCAAAAAACACTAACACATAATATTAATTTTGTAAATTAATTTAGGATAGTATAGATAATTCAATTGTTGAATTTATAGAATTTTGATTTTAATATGACAAGTTGATGTGATGATTTTTGTGTTAGCCGAAATTAAAAAATAAACATTATTTTTGTACTGTTTATGTTTTTTTTGTTTGAATTATTATAACAAACAAATGCAAATTAATAGAGGACTAAAAACATACCTCGCACAAAATTCCGTCTGTCCTATATTATATTTAGTCCCTCCATTACCTAACTTATTCATAACTACATTTATTACTTAATTAATGTCATCGTAAAATATAAATTCATTGTTTTAAAAACATCTAGGTTTATGTTTTCTAACTGCGCAAGCAGCTATTTTACAACCATTTTGAAGCTTAGAAAATGACAAGTATTAACATGTTTAAACAAGTTACTTTAGATGTTTTCATTGTGGGCAGACTGTTCCATAGTCAATGTTACGGAATTCCGAGATTTACAGGGTCTTGTAGTCTTGAGAATGGGGATGCGATATTATTCACATAACCTCGCCGCGTTATTCCGTTTATTCCAGTAACATTAATGTGGGTTTAGTTATCTCATGTCTAAACTATCATTATAAGTACTCCATGATAATATTGGACACAAGTAATTTACAAAGTAGGACAATAAATTAAATTAAGATAAATTACTCAAAAAATACACAGTAGGCCTACATTCAGACATTTCTAAATAATAATATCACAACAACATAACGTATAATAGTAATGTGTGAAATGAGAATTAAAGTTGAACATTCAAAATGTGAACTAAAATCAAATTAAATTAAATTTACTAAATGAAAATTAATTGAATTAAATAAAATATTACAACAAAATAAAAACAAGCCGCACAGAGATACAGTTATAGGTGACAGAAATAGAAAAAGTTTAAAAAGAAAAGAAAAAGAAAAAGAAAAAGAAAACACAGTTTTAAAAGCAGAAAAAAAATGATTTACTAGACATCCCCACCGAAACGAATAACTAAGGGTTGACAAAATCAGAAACAGCAATTGAATAATAATGAAATTTTCGCAGAAGAAGCAGAAAGCCTGTAGCCTGTGACTAAAATAATCTTGTCACATTCTTGAATTGAATTTAAAGCAGCGTTCGTTAAAAACTATCTGAGTCGATATTTCAGCGTCGTCTGGTCCCTTGAGAGGAACCAGGACATTACAAACCAGGACCTGAGAATTCCAGCATTTGGTCCAAAATACATGTAGAATTTATATATGTACGAGTTTTCGCTATCTCTTTTTATATGAAACCTTTATAACATTACCATTCAACTTTTCTTTTTTAAGAAGGATGATAGTTCATAAAAAAAACTTTTCGAATTATTGCTACGGTGCAAATGAAAAATGCAATTTCCGTATAATATTTTAATGTAGTTGTCGCCTGTAGTATTGACTTGCTCGCGGGCGGGCTGCAGTCTGCATCTTACCCGTGCGAAGCAACAGCTGATCTGAGCCTGGAGGCCACTCAATAACATAGTGTTTAACCCTAAAGTGTTGTGGGATGTGCTGAAGGGGGGGGGGGGGATCTGTAAAGTGCACTATCTCAGAGAAACCACTCAGCTACTTACTACCAGTAGACATTAAAAAATTAACTTTTATTTTATATTTTCAAAATATTGGAATATTATGTTTTTCACCTAAATGATAGTAAATATGTGCATATAATACATGAGCACACATAGATTTATCTAACTTTCTATTATGCCATGTGAAAACTTAATGTTTATGAGCACTAGAAATAGTTTTTTCTCAAGTAATCATTAATTATCTACCCATTTTGAACAAGTTTATAATTAATTTGTCTCGCTACCGAAACCAAGATCATATCAAGCAAAACGTATAACTGCACTGCCTCTCCACTATACTTATTCACACCTCCATAATATTGCCTACTTTATTAATAGAATAACATCTACAACTTCCACTTCTTCCACTGTTTGTCTTATATATATAATGTACTCGGTTTTTCGTTGGGCCGACGTTTCGATGAGATTTCACCCATCATCTTCAGGGCCAATACAACTTTAAATATTAAAAATAAAATAAAAAATATATATTCGTATGTTAAAGGAGTAACGGACCGAATAGGAAAAATTCTTGCCAAACAAAACATCAAAACAGTCTTTAACACCGACAGAAAGATATGAGAATTGTTAAGAAGTAGTAAGGACCATATCCACCTAGACGGTAGTGGCGTGTATGAAATTCCATGTGAGAATTGTGACAGATATTATGTGCGTCAAAAAGGAAAGAACATGTTTCAACGACAACATGAACATAGGCTAGCTGTTGAGCACATGGACAGAACATTAGTCCTTGCTCAACATACTAAGGAAAGTGGCCATGTTATGTTATGTTATGTTAATGGCATGAAACCCATTGCCACTGTTGAGAAGTATATTCCTAGAATGTAACGAGAAGCCATCGAGAAAAATAAACGAGCTTACAGTCTAAATAAACAGCAAGATAGCCAACGTTTATCAGTAACATGGAAACCTGCAATTTCAGGGATCCATGTACAATCGCATATTATCCTGACAAATATGAATTTTTGTAGGAAAAAATTGCCATGTCGCTGAATTTTTGCAGAGACCTTCCTTATATAATATTTATCAACATACTAAAACTCCCCTACCAACGGACTGGAGCTTCGGCCGCCATATTGGAAAACGTGTTTGTTTTAGTTTATCTCCGAAATGGATGAGCTTGGACAAAATGTTTTAATTGCAAAAATATTCAGCATTACATTCCCTACAACAATGGTGTCTACCATATTTTTGGTAGGGTCAACGGGGAAGTAAAAAAATCGTGTTATATATGTTGCTTACTCAAGTACCAGCTGTTTTCATATTTTAAACCCAGCGTAGAGCAATAGGGAACTGTCCTTCATTACCAAATGTGAATATGTCCCTACTAATAACCTCAATTACCGACCAGTAAAGTTTTTTATGCGTCCGGCTTTTATTAGCGCTAACTGTGAGTGAGGAAAAATTTGAACCGGGCTTCGCGCCGAAAAACGGCCATGCGCCATTGCAGGTGGGCTTGACGTCATCGTAAGGTTCGCCAAGGCGGCGAGCTGACAGTTCTGCCAATCAGCTTCTCCTCCTCACCTCACGATTACGTCACAACCAAAAGAGCGCGTACTTAAGTCTTTGTGCGGGAATTTAAAACGCAGGAACTTTGAACATGCATAAAATCCACAGATTTTATTTTTTATATTTTATTTTAATTGCGATGTTTATTAAATTGAATATTACAAATTACTAAATACGTGTAAGATATATTTGAAACCAAGGACAGTTCCCTATTACATTTAAATCGGTAAAAAATGTATTTATAATAAAATTTCCTTAAGAAAGCTTCCAATATTAAAAAAAAAAAAAATAGGAACGAAATTGGGCTGTGCATTTATGCGGAATTTTGGTTATTCCATTGTTGGTATTTGCCCAAAAAATGCAATTTTGACTCCAAAATTAAAAACTTTACTGCATTAAAGGAAAAATTCTTGCTACTCACATAATAGTGACAATGATAACGATCCAAATTCAACAAATCCAATATGGCTGCCAATTCCTAATATACACAATATTGACCGTTTTTAACACATTTTTGTTTAATCAATAGTTTGAATGAAATTTTAAATATGTTTTTGAAATAATTTCGATTGAAGATGAATTTAAATATGCTATAAATCCAATATAGCCACCAGAAATCAATGAAACACATTTTTTTCGAGAAGAAAATTTTCTGTCCAGTAGAAATTTTGTAAATATATTTCAGATGGTGAACTTTGTTCAGAGAAAAAATTCATATAAAATCGCAGCAGAATGATGACCATCTTGGAAAATGGCGGTCAAAAGTGTTTTTTCACGTTTTTTTTTTCTAAAATAACAAAAATGTGTTCCATCAAATTCTCTACAAAAATGGTTTCTACCATATTTTGTGTAGGGGTTACGATGACGTCACACAAATGTGTTATATAGGAATAGGAACGAAATCGGTTGGTACATTCACCAGGAATTTTGGTTTTTCTATTGTTCGTGTTTCCTCAAAAATAGAACACTTGGCTATCCATACTTAAACTCTGAATCGCCTTATTGAGAAAGTTCTTGCATCATATGAATGAAGAAGATGACTTAGTCCAGATAAAACATTGTTTAAAGTTGTTAAATAGTTTATGATACGGTTGCGAATTAAATGATGATGGCAGTTGAACTTTTGTATTGGAAGGGATGAAGATGTTCAATCTAAAGTTGATTTATGGAGTGTGGTGGCATGAGGATTATATAATATATAATATAGTATAATTAACTTTCATTACGAAAACATACATAAAAGAATATAAACATTGAAAAACGAGAATTAAATATGATCAATGTATATGACACTGATAGTTTACATTCAAATTGACCATTAATAAAAAAGTGGGAAAAGGTAAACAATCTGGATATTCTAAATTGTTAACCATATTGGATTTTTAAATTAGTTTGATTTGGATTAAAATCTTAGCCATATTAATATCTAATAACAAGGACAAGAGCTCGATCGCGAATAATTAATCGATTGATATCCCAAGAACAGACTTTGTTAGTAGAAATTAAAAATGTATAACATTTAAAGAAAGAATGCATTAAAACGTCCAATCATCTACAAGTAAACAATGTTGTTTTGCTTGCAGTTTACGCTGAAGGAGAGGTGTGTCCACCGTCCACGAACTCAACCCAACAAGATGGCCGCCACCTTAGCAAGAAACTTAACTGATGCACTGGATGAAGACTACGACGACTACAAACAATCTGGTTTCATCTGTTCCAACGACCTTCTCCCCAGAAACGCAGTCTGTATGAAGAATCCCGAAGAGATGCTCAAGCCATGGATTCAAAACCCGTTGTTCTTCAACATCTTGATCACGCATTCAGTGACCTTCCTCTTCGGCTTGATCGGCAACTTCCTCGTGATCGTAGTGATGGTTGGCGACAGGAAAGCTCACAACGCCACTAACCAGTTCCTGGTCAGCCTGGCGGTGGCCGATCTTCTGCTGCTGGTGGTGTACGCCCCTCTCGACACCCTCCAGTACTTCGTGACGCAGTGGGACGAGGACGGCACCGTGTGCAAGCTCGCCAAGTACGCGGAGCTACTCTCCGCCATCGTGTCTGTCCTCAACCTTGCGGCTGTTACACTAGAGAGGTGAGTGTACTTCTTTGGTGAACCGTGTCCTCCCTTGCCAATGATATTAACGTCTATAGTAGGCTAGATCCCCAGGCATTGGTCCACTGGCGTGTCAATTAGAAGCCATCTTGAATAGGAAGTTTGCATGTTAAAGTAAGTTGTAGCGATTTGTAGCCCGTGGATGTCAGGTTGATAGGTGAGCATATGAGCCATTAACACCAAATGATTACTAGATTCCCTTATGCAATAACTTCTTATTGTTTCTGTTTGTGCATTCCCATGCTGCACAAGCTAAAACTATATCAAACAATCCAGAAAAATACTTAATCGAATTTAAAACATAATATCAAGCATAATAAATTGAAGCGCCAAATCGCCGTCTTGAATAGGTCAATTTGGTACGCTCGCGCCTGTGCGGACGTATTGGAGACCGGGGATCTAGCCTACCATAGATGTTTAATATCACTGTCCCTTGCATAGTCCATCTAGTCTTTACCATAGGTTCATACATCACAATAATATTATGTAGGTACTATACTAATATTCAACGGCCTCTTGTTCCGCACTAAACTTCATTGGCGCTACGAATTATGTTGTTTTTTTACTCAACAATGTATTCATTATTCAATTGTCTCTTTATATTTTGTGTGAAGCCAAACGCACGGCGTGCTTTCTAAATTCATCTTTTGTTCGAACATTCGATATTAAATTAATAACATTTTTAACTGTACTTCGTGTTTTTTAGTGATTGTATTTTGTGTATCAGTGAATTGCTATTATATACCTAGCCTATATCTGCTGTCCATAATTTGCTATTTACCTGATCCTCCGAAAAGTGTTATCGTCACATTCTATCATCATTCTACATTTTATCTTTCATCCGCATCCCTACACCTGAGAAATTGATATTGTATTATATTTTTGCAATACATATCTTTTTTAGGGCGCGATATAGCGACCTTATAGGTTTGCAACAAGTTTATAGATGTATGTATGTATCCGTGCACATTTAGTGCGCGTCAAGACCTTTGCATTTATTTGAGGCAGAAGATATTAACCAATGTCAACGAAACTTTACAGGCATGTTTCCTAAAGAACACTGCATCACTCCTTAAAATTTATACTTTTGTGAGGGGCGTAAGTGATCTTAAATGCAAGTTTAGTCAGCCGTAAAATTTTGACATTTTACGCATCGCGATAGTTTTTCATCAAAAGTCTGCTATCAATTTTGCGTTATCACAACGAAACTTACGTACCTGAAGCTTTGATTGTTTGTTAAAAGAATACTACCAAAAACGAATTCATGACGTCATTAGTTGCGAACCCACGTGTGACAGAAATTAGTCAGATCCGTGTACATTTAGCGCGCGTCAAGACATGCATTTATTTGAGGTAGAAGATATTAACCGATGTAAACGAAACTTCACAGGCATGATCCCAAAAGAACCCTTCATCACTCCTTAAAATTTTATACATTTGTGTGGGGCGTAAGTATTCTTAAATGCAACTTTAATTTACATATTTTTTTCAGATCCGTGTACATTTAGCGCGCGTCAAGACCTACGTTTTTATTTGAGGTACAAGATATTAACTGATGTAATTGAAATTTCATAGGCATGATCCCAAAAGAACCCTGCATCACTCTTTAAAATTTTATACTTTTGTGGGGGGCGTAAGTGTTCTTAAATGCAAGTTTAATTTACTTATTTTTTCAGCTCCGTGTACATTTAGCGCGCGTCAAGACCTACGAATTTATTTGAGGTAGAAAATATTGATTGATGTAAACGAAACATAACAGGCATGATCCCAAAACATCCCTGCATCACTCCTTAAAATTTCATACTTTTGTGAGGGTCGTAAGTGTTCTTAAATTCAAGTTTTCTTTACGGAGTGCTTTGAAATTTTTCAGCGCGGAAAGACAAATGAATTTATTTGAAGTAGAAGGTTAAATAATTTAACAACGAGATTTATAATCGAGGTTTTCACTTCTGTAATGAATCTGTGTGTAAATTTGCAATGCTATTGGTTGAAAAGAAAAGTCATATTATTATTCCGAGTAAGATTTTTGTGGCGCTATTATTAAGCATATCATGATAAATGTTTATATTTTGGATATAAAATAATCTCCTAGATTATTAAATATTAGCAAGAAGATAGTCACTAGTGTGATATAATAGCCTGTAATTTGCAATGTTATTGGCTCTGAAACGTCAAGGCGTAATTTTACTTGAGATAACAGTAAATTTATTTTTAAGAGTTCATCGTCTTGGTTTTTCTACACACATCTTCTTTTAATGTGTTGTTATCAAAGTCAAAATATATATAATTATAACCTTCAACTATACAAACATGTTGAATTAATTAAACATGATTATTGTTTTTGAAAGAATACGATTTTAGGGGTGACCAAACAGTACGCGTTGATTCACTTTACCTACCTAATAAGAGAAGAGTATATTCTTTTGGAATATATTTTTGTCGTAAAAACAATATTATATTGTAACCTGCTTTTCCATAATTCTATTTCCTTAATATGTCAACAGCTAAAAGTAAAATACGAAGAGACTCCATGTGAATATTATTGCCAAGTGCAACGATGATGTGGCTGGGGGGGGGGAGTGTCGGCCGTGTGTGTGGCGTCTGCACATGGCACATCTGGATAGTTTTAGTGTCGCTTAACGTAACTAGCCACTTATCTCTCAACAAATCAATTCCGAAGTGTTTATAAAACGAATTGAGAAGCATTAATTTTTTTTTCGTCCCGAGTGCAGTCGGTTCCATAATATGTAGTGAGTGCAAGACGGTGTGTTGGAGTTTTCGCGTGATTTCTATCTAACTTGTGGTTTGAATTCGGGATTGTCGTCGTTTGTGAAGTGAACGGTCAGCGGCCACACAATTTAATGTATTTCTAGTAATTCGGTTCGTTTGTTGTAAGCAACCTATATTGTTTGCTTTTGATCCGTGTTATGGTTTCTGTTATTAATGTGGAGTGTTTCTTGAAGCTATACCGGTATCAGCTAAGCTATAATTAAATATAATTTGCAGTTGGTTTCATATAGTTGGATGCAAGGCTGCAGGCTCATGTCAGTTTGGGGCATAGGTCGCGGAGCTTATTACCTTGCCTGGTGTCCCTATAGTGCGTTGTGCGAAGTTCACCCTTGGAATTGTAAAAATGATGAGCTATGCCCTAAATTTCACCGACAGTGTTGTCTCGAGCGCTAAGCGCTGGACTCTGATTCAGGAGGTCCCGGTTTCGGATCCCGTCGAGACCGGCAATCCTGATTGTAGGTTTTTTCCGAGGTTTTCCTCAGTCGTTAATGCGAATGCAAGGGTTTGAGACCTCTTAAATAGACCTCAGACATCCCTTCACAATTGTCCTATCCGCAATATACCTATAGTTAGTTACCTGAAGATGGTCACACTGGTTAAAGCTGATGTGTATATACCCCATCCTACAAAAATGTATTTATATAAAGTTGAGACTTGGCAATATTGTGGATCATACTTTGTTATTCCACTGTTTTGTGCGCATATAGCAACCCAAGTCAAACCCAAGACAAGGTCGTTTTCGCAAATGAGGGCTACCGGTTTGCCTATCAATGGTTTATCAGTGGTTTGGGTTCATTGGCTTCATCGTTGTATTGAATCGATTAACATGTATTCATAATATATCTTTCTGAATTGCTTTCACAATGTCATATGAGCATATGACATTTTTCTAGAAATGTTTCATTCATTTTTAATAAATTATTTTTACAAAGTTTTTTTTTAGAAGGCCTACTGAAAAGCAAATGTTTACTGTCGGTAAAAGTTCCAAGTTCATTATAATATGTATGCTTTTATAATTGATCGCGCCCTACAGTAAACGGCAGGAGGCCATTTACAGAGAAAAATCTTAACCCAAGAATGTATTAATCGTGTTATGAAATAAATTCACATCATGTTTTATTTGGGTAATCGTATCGGCTAGCATCATACTTTTGTTTTCATAAAGTGTTCCAGACGAAGTTGTTATATTTTACCGCACTGATATTTTGAGGGTGTACAGTTTTTGTTTCATTCGTATTTTGTTCAAATTCATTTGAGAAAAAATAAGTTAAAATCTCCTCTTTCTTTGGAAACAACAAGCGTTAGTAAGTATTTTACCAGATATGTACATGAGGCGGAAAGGACCAGCGTGGGAAGGCACTGCAAGAGGTCGCCTGCGACCTCTTGTTTGTATATTGTATAACTCCCTGGTGGGTGTATAGCCAACGGACTGGTCAGCGACTCAGCGGTGATTAAGTTTCAGGCCTCAGGGGCATTGTATCTAATGAAAGATTACCAGCTTTTGGTTGTTGACTCTGCAACTTAAAACACTTGTTTGTGAACCTATTCGAAAAAAGTTTTGCAAGGAGAAGGAGGAACGATGGGGGATTCAAAAACCGAATGTACTGGAAGACAAATGAAGATTGAATGCCAAATACACCTTACTGCACTTCGCCACTACATAAACCAGACACAGCCATAGTTATTGGCAAGTCAATAATCATTTATTGTACTATAGTGTGTTGTGTACATATAATTTATAAATTTGTGTTGTGTTTGTTTACATACTATATAACATGAAAATGAAAGAAAAAGATAGAAAAGAATTGATATATTATATGATTTAATGTAAAATGGCTGCACAGCTGTATTTAAATCGTAAATAAATTAATTAATTAATAAAAAAAATTAAAAATGTATACCCAATATGGGTTTTCACATTGTAAACGAGTGTCATGAGACGGTCCTTAGGGATAGTAGGGAAATAAGGGCTGCCACCACTTGAAGTTATACTGCTTCAAGACCAGTTTAGTTATATAATGTGCAATGGTTAGCGTGCTATGATTCAAAGGGGTAGTGGGAAGGAACGTACGTTGTACGTTGCTCAATTATTCAATGATCAGTTTTGACATGGATAAATAATAATAATGCTTACTGAGATACATTTTCCAATCAACACTTATTTATTGTTGAACATAATTAAAATACATAAATATAAACTCACCAGTTTTATGTTTGATTAGCACGGAGCTCAATCAATTTCAATAGCAATTACCATGTAGGCGAGCTAGTTACTTGTTTGTAGTCGAAGAGGTAACAAAGCAATGAACGTCCCGTAGCCTGGGCCACGTTCTTTATATACTAAACTGAGTGTCATTAACAGGATTGTTCTTGTTAACCCATCAGTGAAATACTGAGAATCGAGATTACTGAGAATTTAGAATATTAAACCTTATTTCCCCGGGAAAAGAGTGAGGTGCCCCTTGAGTGCCAAAATGCCCCGGGCCCTTTCCAAAACTAATTTTTTACGTTTTGGGTTTTCTGAGGAAAGGCTTTAAATTGACTTTTACAGGGACATTCAAAACCAAAAGTCGTGATGGAAACGGGCAGGTTCCCCAAAAAGTAAAAAATTTTCGGAAAAAATTTCCCGTTTGCAATAAAAAGCTGTGTGCGGCAATAGCTGAAAGGGAAATATTTAAAAATTAAAAAGGGCCCAATCTTTCCCCGAAAACCGCCCATGAAAAACCCCCCTCGCCCGTAGATGTTTGCGCCCCACCCTTTTTCCAAAAAAAAAAGGGGGGGGGGGGTTGACAAAAAACAAGAGAAAAGGGCCCCAAGAAAATGGGGTGGGAATCGGGGACGATCCCAAAAGCACACTGTCAAAAAAAAAGCAGCCCCGTGCCCCGAGAAAACCTTTCGCATGAAAAAAGTGTGAGTGAAAACGGGTGGTCGTTGAACACTGTACGTTTGAAGTCACATTGCGTCAAAAAGGGACGTAGGTCCAGTCAAACCACACAAATATCAATGGGAATATATGGGGAAAAACCTAAACAAATGGGGTTTTTTCCCCGATATAGATGGAAGGAACTTTCCAGGGTTCCATCCCCCAAGTGGGAAGCTTTCCCCGAAAAAAACGTAAAGGTAGAAAATAAATCCCCCAAAGAAAAAAAATTTTGAAAAAAACTTTGCAAAAAAAAGGAGGGTAAATAAAATTTGGGAAAGCCCCAAAAAGCAATAGTGCAGCTTTAAATAATCAAAACGCGAAAAGAAACAAAAAACATAAAACGAATAGGACTTGTAAAACAATAAATTTAATATACACTCCCCCTAAAAAAACCTGAAAGTCAAAAAGACATAAATAAACAAAAGGGAAAATATCTAGTAGCAAAACAAAAATGCTTAAGAGCATTTTGTGAACAAAAAAGTCCGTGCTTTTTTTAAACATGGTAAAACAAATAAAACAAAACAAATAGTTAAAAAAAAAAAATGTGTCTAAATTTTGGAAAAAAATAACATATTTAAAATATGTTTTGTTTAGTACCAAAGAATGGGGGTTGTGTACATCCACACAAATTTAGAAAGAAAAATACCAAAATCCCAAAAAATTTTAAAAAAAAACCCATAGACAGAGTCCCTCGGAAGGGCATGCAATAGGGCTATGCATACCCCAGTAAAAATTAAGAAAAACAATATGTCAAATATATCGACATTGGACAAAATTTAGCCTAAAAATGGAAAGTATAGTAAAAATTTTATAAACCCAATCCATAACCGTGTTTGAAAATTTTTGGGGAATTAAAAAATTTTTAAAATTTAATGCTCATTACCTTACAATAAACGTGAATGTTAAAGGGACAAAGTATGCCAGCGATAATGACACGTGAGACGACTTTGTAAAAACCTTTAAATTAAGTGGACATAATAATATCATCAGTGATATTACACATTTTCGAAAACAAAAAATATATCAATATAAAAATTTTTGGAAAACGATTGTTAAATTTCTAAGTTTTACACATTTTTAAATAATATACTTTTTAGTTTTACCCTTTTTGTTTGAGTGAACATATTGCTATGGTTTTAAAATGTTTTCACATTTTTTTTTTTTAACGAAATTTGAATAACCAAAAAACCTTAAATAAACATTGTAAATCCCCAAATTATAAAACAGCAATGTTTATAAAAAATTGACTTTGGGTTAATGTTTTTAAATGAAAAAAAGTGCTTCCAAAAGCAATTTTTTTAACATGTATGTAAGGCATTCCTAAAACCCTTTTTTGTATTATTCACGTTTTTATTAAATTAGCAGAAAAAAATTAAAAAAAAATGTATTTGGTTATATTGGCCCCTATTTTATGTATTTAAGACTTATTCGGCAAGCCAAGATAATTACAATAAAAGCAAAATAAATATAAAATTTATTAGTGAAAATTTGTTCATATTTTTGGGTTTTGCCCCTATTCACAGGGATTCAATTTGACACTGTAAAATTAAAAGGTTTGTTACTTTCACTACGAGGGTTAAATTTCGTAGGAAGCACCAGCTTGTTGGGGCCCTATGAGTTTTTTTGTCCATTCGAAAGCTTTCGATATTGTTTGTCACAAAAATAAAAATAGTTTTCAAAAACAAAGGGGCACACCATGGTTTCGGGTTTGGAAACGTTCATTTGAAGTAAATGTACTTTCGGGTTTTGGTTTCGGACACTGCGCCCGATTTTTGCAAAAATTTTAAAAACTGTGCCGGGGTTTTCGTTTTGGGGGGGGGGGGTGGTGATGTTTGAGATGTCTAGTGATTTTTGGGGTAAAGCAGGTGTGAAAATTCCCCCTATATTTCACATGGGCCCCTTCGGGGGGCTTCCAGGGCGGGTTTAAACCGAGGGAGGCGGGGGGCCCAATGTAAAAATGCCCCCTTTCGTCCAGTGGTGGGACCTTTGGAACTTGGGGGAAAGGGGGGGAAAAGGTATGTAAAAAGTATGTGATACTTCGATCTTTTAAAAATAAACAAATGAAATGCCTGTGCCCGAAACAATTTTTTTACCATCGGATACATCTTTTTGGCCCCATTACTATGTAAGATGCTTTGGGACAAAATTTGATACAAAAATTCGGGGGCCCGGGGAGTATAAAGGGAATTTATGATTTTAGAAAAAAATTTTAGTCTATTTTGACTATAATTTTAAAAGATTTTCTATTATTTCCTTGGGAGCTCCCTTGTTTTTCCAACGCTTGAGGGAAGGGGGGCGTTTGCGTGTGCAGCACGTGTTGGGAATCAAGGGGAAAAGTTTTTTGGGACTGAAGTTTTTTTATGAGGTGTTGAGCTTTTTTGATGTAGGGGTTACATTTTAAGTTTTGTAGTACTCGGTAGACTGGGGTTTGTAGCTTGATTAGGTCCCATTTTTTCCCAATTTGAGGGTAACGGGGGTTACTTTTGCCCCGGGGGCACTTTAAAGAGCCTGGTGGGAACTGTAGTCGAAACCCCAGAGTCCTGGGAAAACCCGATGCTGGTCGTGGAACATTCTCATCCACGTTTTTTGGGGAGCCGGAACCCGTTTGGGGTTCCCAAATGAAAGATTTTGGGGGGGAAGATTTTTGTTGCTTTACTTTTTGAAATTGGTTGATAGCTAGTAAAAAAATCACCCAGTTAGTGTCGGTAACAAGTTTTCCAATCTTTTTACTAGTTTTTTTCATCTTCCCTTTATACGTTTTGAATTTTTTTTTGCACCCAAATTTCTGTTTTGGGGTTATGGGAGTTTTTGTTTGTATTTGTGGGGTCATCGTCCTCTTTTTTCATTTTTTTCTTCTTCTCCCTTTTTCTTCTGCCTCTTCTTCTTTTCTTTTTCGTTTTTCGTCTTCTTCGTTTTTTTTTATTCCGATGTTGCCTCCCGGGTTCTGGTTTGGTCTTTGTGTTTTTTGGGTCTTGATGAAATAGAATTGTCTCGCCTTATTTCTCGTTCGTTGTTGTTTTTTTAAACCGGTTTTTATGTGTATGGGGGGCTTTTTTTTTTGTATGTATGTGTTGTATAAAAACAAGTGCCCGTCACGTCGTATGTCATTTTATAATGTAGGGCCCCTTGTATAAGTGCGCCCTTTTTTCAAAACGGTTTTTTTTGCTATTTAAACTTGGCCCGGTCTTTTAACTTACCAGGTCTCCGATTTTGAAATTCTTTTTTGGACTTTTTATTTTTTGTTTTTTTCATTTATTTGTTTGCTTTTTCCCAGATGTATTTTTGTTAGATATATGCTTCTTTTAACCCGGTTTTTTGCAAAAATTCTGAGGGGAAAAATTTATGGTCAGTTTTTGTAGTGGGAAAGCGGTGGTTTACTTAACCGTCGAGTGGAAAAAGGTCATGTGACTTTTCCAAAAAGTAAAAAGTTGGGCTTAGGTAAAGGGACGAAGTTTATATTATTTTCCATTGTAGTGAACTAGTGGTACATAGTTGTCCCATTTACGTGCGCCCCCCTTTCTGAACGAAGTGTATATAATATTGGGAATTTTAAAAGTTGTTCGCCGACTAACCCATTCGATTCGAGTTGAAAAAGGTCACTCGTGGGTTTGTTTGATCTGTAAAAATTTTTCAGCATTTTCTTAAAAAATTTTTAAATAAAAAATTTTTTTGGCTTTACTTGATTATGATAGAGGGGAATCCGAAGATTGTTATGACATGATAAATTTAAGGATTTTGCTTTTAAAGTACTAGCTAATTGGGTTGGGAAATTTTGGCATAAAAAAATTTGGGGGATCGCTGTACCTGTCAATGAATGAAAAAGGCCCGTACTTTTTTCCCCGGAACCCGAGGAAAATCAGTGGGCCAATGGGCCCTTTCCATGTAAGAACCTTAAATGGGGGTCGGGTTTCTTCTTTAAGTTTGAAGTGGTGCTCTTGGGGGGTGTGGTTTGCCTTTCCGATGCTGACAGGGGGGAACAGCTGTCACAGTTTTTTTTAATCTCTCGAGCTTTCCCAGACCAACATAGCGTGATGCAATTGCACTGGGTTGCCTTTTGGTGTCCACGTGTCCACCAAAGGGGTTTGGGTTGAAACAGTTCGAGGATAGTGCCCTTGAGTGAGTCGGGTAAACAAGGACGGGGGGTTTAGGTGCATTTTTTAGCCCCTAATTCTGTTAGAATATTGTTCTCTAGTGAAATAATCGTCTAGTGCATAGTTATGTGCGCAATTTTACAAATTAAGGTTTAAAGGGTTGGCGTTTGTAGTTTTTTTTGAGGGATTCTGCGTCGATCCCAAGTAGGTGTGTAAGTTCGTTGGTCTTCGTCTTATTTTCCACCCAAAGGTTTACATGTAGGCACTTAAGCATCTGCATGTGGAAGGGTTTTTCCCAGGTACGTAAACAAATTCAAAAATCAAAAATCTGCGAGTAAGATGCACCATCGAGAAGTCTGGCACCTGTTTGTGGGGACACTTTAATTGTTTTAATGGTTTGTGGCCCCCTTTTAGTATAAAAGTCTCCCAAAAAGAGGAAAGGTCGAAAGTGAGTGAACCCAAAATTGCTGATACACATTCCCCTTTCCCAAGTGATTTAATTCATTTCACCCGGGTTTTAAAAAAAACCGGTTTACAGCAAAAGCTAGGGGTCTCTCTATACCATCAAATTTTTTTTGACTAAGGACAGGGGCCACATCCAGTGTCACTTGCGTCTGTGGTTAATGTAAATTACGTAAAAAAAACCCAAAAAATGCGAAAACCCTGCATCGTGCATATTGTTTTCCTTGAAGTTTTTGAACCCCCCTTTTTTCAGGGTTTTTCGGTCCACTTGAAGGGGGGCTTTTTTTCGTGTGAGGTCTGTAAAAGGGTTTTGAAAGGGTGGAGGCTAGGTTTGGAAAGAACCTCCCGAAAAAAACCCAAAAAACCCCAAAAAGGATAACGTTTGATGCCCTTTTGGGGGGGCGGGGGCCCGTGGCCTTTTGTTATCGTTTTCAAATTTTTTCTGGGCTGGGTGTATCCCTTTGGTGCTGAGATATACCCCAAAAAATATGAAATTTGTTTTCTTTGGGAAAAGTTGCTTTTAGAAGGCTTTATTTTTCAGTCCCTACCTAAAGAAGGCGGCTTTTAGTACCATTTCAAAATGAATTAAGTGTCGGAAAAGTAAATTTTGAATAAATTTTTAAGGGTCATCAATAAAATTTTTTACAAACTTACTGCAATACCCCGGGAAACACATCGTGAATGTATCTGTCCAAGTCGAGGTCCCCCCGGCTGCGAACCCCCTTGAGCCGGGTCGCGAAAACTTGAACGCTCCTTTCTGAGAAAATATGGTTGTTTTTTTTTGATCATTTTCAGGGTATTTTAATGTTAAAAAATGCGTTTTTGGATATCAAAACAGACTCCCACTTTGTGCATGCCAGGGAAAAGGGGTCTAGGGGCTGTATGCCATTTCTCATCGGGAAAAGAATCAGCGTGTGATATGCTATTTTGTTTTTCAAAAAACTGCATACCAAACGATAATCCTTTTAAAGGGCTGTCTTTTAATCAATCTTTTTTTAATAACCATACAAGGGGAGCCCCCATTTCGAGGTAGAAGGTACTAGAACACCTAAAGCCAGCCCGTTCTTGTATCTTATCATCGAGTATGGTTTGTGTTGCATAAGGTGTACGATATGTTTTTAAACTTACAGGTGGTGAGTTGCCTGTTTTTAGATTCTATGTAAGATTCACTAGCTTCTCCAATTTTTCCCTTTCTTGAAAAAACATGTGATATTTGTATAAATAATTTCGTACTTGAGTTTGCACAGCCCTGGAAAAAGGTTCAAATAAAAAGAGTTGTTCAATGCGCCCCCCATGGCTTGGGGATGTGTGCGCCTGATATTTTTTTATGGGTCCAAAAAATCGAAAACCCCGTATCTGTCGTAAACCCTTTTCGAAAATTGTTTACGTCATGCTGTTGTCCCTTTCGGTTTATATTTGTATGTACCCTTTATGATTGGGGGATGTTTTTGTTTAATGTTTTTTACAAGTACTTTTATCCCTTCTGTTAGACACACGTTCAGCGCGGGTTAACCCTTTGTTGCAAGTTTTGCATGGTATGGAGGTGAGGTTTCCCGTTTGGGAAAGTTGGGTATGGATTTTGGGGTCCAAACCCCTTTCCCTGCGGTGTGGTGCACTTGTTTTTGCATGTCCAAGGGAAAAATGGTGTATGTGTTTTCTAGACGGTTTCGCCCAATTTTGGGTTGTTCTGTTGAAATGGTTTTTTTTTTTCATTCATATCTTCGTTATGGGTTTTTTTGACGAATCAGACTTTTGTGTAGTTTCGAACCTACAGCCAGTGTTTCCGTTTAAAAATTTTTTGGGTTTTTGTTTATCAATCAAAGCATTTAAGGCCGCCATTTTTTGGTTTACTTCCCTTTGGGAGGGCATTTGAAGTTGCGCAATTTCCCAAAGGGCCCTTTAGGTTGGTCCATATGATCTGCATAAATTTTTTCGAGGGCAATTTTTTCCTGTAAATTTTTTGTTATTGTTGTTTTTATTTTGAATGTCATCCCCCCTTTTTTTTGGGAATTTTGTCTGTTTGCAAGGGCATGGTTTTTGGGAAGTTCCCAAAATTTTGTTGTGTTTTCTTTTGATTTTTTTTCTTTCCATTATTTACCCCGTTTTTTGTGTACCCTTGGTTGTAAACACACCAAGTTCGTTGTTGTTGTTTTTGTGAAAGTAAAATTTGCTCTTTCGTCCCTGTTTTTTTTGGTTTGGACAAATTTTTTTTCACATTTTTTAAAACTTTCTTTGGGTTGGGTGCCTTAAAATTAAATTATTATCTACAATATTTTTATGTACAAAAAATATTGTTTGAATGGACGGATTGTTGTACTTTCGCTTTCAAAATTTGCTTGGAAGATGAAGTGCCCTTTTTGACTTTGTGGGGCGGGGCCCCGGGCCGGCATTTTAATGCAGGGGTTTCCTGGACTTGTTTGGCAAAATAATAGCTGTATCATTTTTAAAACCTGATTGTTTCATGATGCCCGTCTTTTTATTGTACTCAGCGATTTCCCGGGCGTTAAGTTTAGCGTTCCCGTTTTTGTTTTAAATTTAACCCCGTAACGGTTTTGTTTGCTTGCCCCCAAATCTGCAAATTTTGGGTTGTAAATCGCTATTTGTTGATGTAACATATTTTTGTCGAGCGTCATGTTGTAGCTGTGCCTCCTTTTCACGTAAAATTTTAACATTAAATTAGCACTGTGACTTTTGAGGGGGTTTTATTGTTGGGGTCAAACCCGTCCGTTCGTTTTTGAAAATGTGCTAATATATTATGTGTGTTTTGTAGGGGGAGAACTTCGGGTTTTTGAAAATAACGTAGGAATGGGCTTGGGTTTGTGAAAATAACAAACATATCCTCCTGTGGGTTGTCTATTATATCCAGAAAAACGTAGGGGCATTATAAACCCGTATCAGAACATTTTTACCTTTGATATATCGAATCCAAAAAAGTAGAAAATTTAAACCAATCAGGGGGCCCTCACATTTTAAAATTGAGTTTTTTCTTTGCAAAAAAGCAAAAACCTGGGTAGCTGTAAAAAGGGCATTACCCCAAATTTTAAATCCCAAAAGTTTTCTTCTCCTGCAATAGGGAGTGCTTTTTACCTGTGACTTGGGAAGGGAAAAATAGGGTTTTGCGGTGCACCATTTGGGGTTTTACCACGTTTAAAAAAATTGTTCTTTTAAAAACGAAATATCCCCCGCCCGACGATTAACAAAGATACAATAATGCGTTTGGGTGTGGGGGTTGAATGATTTCTGCTTTACTAATGCCTTGTCTGTTTTTCCCATGTATGTGGAATTTAAACGTGACATACCTTTTTATTCCCCCATCCCGTCCCGGAAAATCTTTCACGTAATGGCGACAAATAAATTATGCACTGTTGTTGCATTTTCGGGTGGGTAGTGTAGTTTTTCTATTTCTTAGATTTTTAAACTCTTTCAAATATTTTTGTTTTTCAATTTAAAGGATTATTCACAGTCAATAATTTCTTGTGTTCTGTAAATAGGGATGGGCCCTGCTGGTGTTTTTTCCCTAAGCAAATGCAGCAGAAAAAACCATTTTTGTTGTGTAAACATGCTCAAGTTTTGCCCTTTCCCCTCTATTTTTTTCGTTTCAAACTTCATTTTCCCGGTGTGTTCCATGATGTTAGTTGGGAGCTTGTTGCATTTGTCAGGGATGTTATTATTCGAGATGGCATTACGCTCGTTGTTTTTGCTGGGGAAAATTATTTCCCCGTTAATTTTAAATTCCCTTTACTTTGTTTTTGGGAAATTTTGAAAATTTTGGGTTTTTGCATTGCCCCATCCTTTTTGTTGTAGGAGTGCATTTTGTTGTTTATCTGTTCACTTTTTTAGTGCAAAATTTTTCACATTTTTGTTGCAATTGTGATTTGGACTGCAATTTTTTATTTAGCCAAGGTAGATTTCCCGTAATGCCCAAGGTTTTTCTCGTAATGCATGTAGCTCTGATGTTGCCTTATGCGCGATTAAAACGCTATTGTTGAGTATTTTTTATTTTCCTATTTAAATGAGTGGGTTTTCTTAAGGTTTTATTTTCCCATTACTTTCTGAGGGATCAAGGGGAAAACAATACTATTAGCCCCCTTTAACCAATTGGGTTTTGGCTATAAAGGATACAAATTTTAAAATGAGCTAAGAAGTTGTCCAAAATCCCGGTTTCAATAAGAATTTACATTTTTCGAGAAAAATGAAAAATTTTGGGGAGGTATATATGCAATTACCCCAACTGGGGAAAATAATCTGTGCTTCCCCTAAATAGGTATTACCTGTCCAGTAGTGGGAAAAAGGGCAAAAAGTTGTGTTATGCCCAAAAAAAGGGAAATTTTACATTTTTATTGAAAAAAGATTCAGATAAAAGGAAAACCCCAGCAATTGTATCAACTAGTAATGAAACAAAAATTTTACCTTTTTTTATCAAAGGGGAAAAAATGTGGCTTGTACCAAAGGTTTGTTTGTTTCCCGTCTGTATTGAATAATGTTCACATTTTCTTAAAAGGAGGGGAAAAGGCGGCGGAACGTAAGCCGTGGTTCCTTGAGTTTTAAAAAAGTTTGTGTGTCACATTTGGGGAAAATGTTTTGGGGGAGGGGGTGGAAAAAAGGGGGTGAGCCCCCGCCGTAAGGTTTCGCACCAGGTTTCCCCAAAAGCCCCCCTTTATCACAATGCCAAGCATGTGAAAAACTGTTGCATTCGCAGATTTCGTGTTTAGAAGGTGGATTTAGTGAATTTATTAACTACAGTTTTTTTGGCTGTTACATTATGTAAACAAAAGAATCGTTTTGCCATAGCAATGTCAATCTTTTCCTCTTTTAATGCAATGTCCAATGCCTTTTATAAGTTTTGGATTAGCCCCTAAGCCCCTAAGCGCCTAAGGGAATTTTTTGCAAACCTTTTTTAGTTGTTTTAAAAAGTTTTCATCTAAAAAATTTTTAAAAATAAATTTTTTTGTTCAGTATCTCCCTTTTATAGTTAAAAAAAAATTTTAATGCCCCAATTTGAAAGTTAATAGGGAAATTGCCTTTATGCTTTCCGTGGGTAATTTAATTTCATTGATTAAAAAGTTTTTGGGGGAATTGGTCATGTATTTCATCTACGTGAAACCAATCAAATTTAATTTTTTTTTTAAAACATGATAAGGAGCATTTAAAAAGAGGGAAAATCATTGTTTTCCAAAAATCACGGCGGGCCCCCCTTCAAATTTTAGACGAGCTTTTGACTCCTTGTTGTACTGGCGGAAAAAATTATATAACAAAAAAAAATTGGTCTATTTATTAAAGAAGTCTTTTATTTTAGGTATTTGGGTTTTTCCCGAAAATGGTTTGGGATTAAATTATATGATTCAAATCGGCAAGTGGTTGTTTTATTTGAATTTATTTTCTCAGGGAGGGAAAGGGGAGTGAGGTTGAAGGGTGCCATTGCGTATTTTTCCAATAAATAAGCAGATTTTAAAGTAATCAGAGTGCAGGTTTTGTATAGTATGTTTTGTGTGACTGTACCTTGTGGTATATAGCTGTAAGAAAATGTTTCGCCAAAAGGGTGATTATTACACATTTTATTTCACAACAAAGAGGGAATTTAAAAGAACTGAAAATTAAAAAAACAAACTCGGGGGAAAAAACAGTAATTTGGTCATTTTTTTTTCATTTTTCCAGCACGTTTTAAATTTTCCCCGAAAAAAATTTCTTGTCGTAAAAGGTTTGGCTTAAAGCCCAAAAAAAACCAAAACTAAGTGAACATGGGGCCCTTTAAAGTAGACATGTGATTTGGGGTCATTTAATTTTGGGATAGGCAAGCTTATTGCCATTGTTTAAATTTTTCAACAAAAAAAATTATGAAAAGTAACTTTCGGGGATAAGGTCCTGATCAATTTAACTTAAAGAAACCCTTTATTCATTTTTAGTTTGGGAAATATCTCAGGATTTTTTTTTTTTGAAAAAATTTTTTTTAGAGTTTAAATTTAAAATATTTAAAAAAATCAAAAATTCCCCCCGCTGAGGGACCCGGTCATGAAAACGGCCTTAGGGATAGAGGGGAAATAAGGGCTGCCCACCACTTGAAAATTATACTGCCCTTTAAGACCGTTTGTTAAAAATTTGTGCAATGGTTTGCGTGCTATGATTCAAAAAAGGGGGAGTGGGGAAGGGGGCGTACGGGGTTTTACGTTGCCCAATTTTTTCAATGACAGTTTTGGGAAAGGATAAAAAAATAATAATGCTTAAAGAGTACATTTTCCAAAACAACACTTATTTATGTTGAACTAATTAAAAAAACATAAATATAAAAATCACCCCTTTTTGTTTGGGTTAGCCCCGGAGCTCAATAATTTTTAATAGCAATTAAACCCTGTAGGCGAGCTAGTACTTGGTTTTTTAGTCAAGAGGTAACAAAGCAATGAACCTCCCTAAACTTTGGGGGGACGTTTTTATATACAAACTGGTTTCATTAACAGGATTGTTCTTGTTAAAACCCCTCAGTGAAATTTCGAGAATCGAGATTACTGAGAAATTTTGGGAAAATTACTTTGTTCCGGAAGAGGGAGGTGACCTTGAGGCCCCAACTGCGCCCGGGTTCCCAAATAAGGGTTTTTGTTTTGGGTTTTTAGGAAAGGCGTAATATGAAATTTTACATGAACCCTTGAAACCCAAATCGTGATGGCCCGGGCCAAAGGTTTCTCCAAAGTAAAAAAGTTCTGGAAGGGAAAAACTGATGGGAAAAATAAACTGTGTTTCGAGCAAAAAGCGGAAGTTAAATTTATAATATAAAGGCAATCGTCGCGATAAAAGCCCCATGACACGAGCAACCTTAAAATGTGTTAATTATTTTTACTTACTATTCAACTTTGAGATTTGAACAGAATTATGTGTCTGAGCGACAGCGACCATATGAATAAAACAGATGTGCAAGTGAAATACAAATACCGTTGCCCCTCTTGACCACCCCCTGGTCAGCAAACCCCACTCCCACAGGCACCAGTGGGGAAATCACATTTCTTTGCTTTTCAAGAGCATGGTGAATGTCAGACCAGCCCCTAGAGAAGAAATCCAATTCGGCCTGTCCGTCCTCTCTTCAGCTTATTCGTTCAGACATTCGCCTTATTATTGAGTTAAACCAAAACAAAAAAATATAAAAACAGACTATTCGGTTTGGGCCGACGACGACGTTGCGAATCAAACGCAACCCCGGTGATCCATCACGTCAGATACTACTAGCGCAGGAAAACAAAGATAATCTACTGTCGGACTTAGCTGCTATTACTCGTTAATTGCATACAAATAGAGTGGAAGCACAAGAAAAGTATCATGGTCTACACGATGGAAAAACTCTCTTTCACACTTTCTGATAAACATTCTGTGTTTCTTGTCAGTGGTGTGGTTGAAGAAGAAGAAGAAGAAGAAGAAGAAGAAGAAGAAGAAGAAGAAGAAGAAGAAGAAGAAGAAGAAGAAGAAGAAGAGAAGAAGAAGAAGGAAGAAGAAGAAAGAAAAGAAGAAAAGAAGAAGAAGAAGAAGAAGAAAGAAGAAGAAGAAGAAGAAAGAAGAAGAAGAAGAAGAAGAAGAAGAAGAAGAAGAAGAAGGAGAAACTTACATTCAATTGCGATATTTCGGAGTAAGTTTAACCCAGGTTAAAGTTCACTTGAGTGGTTTTATAATATACGTTTCCGGGTTTGTTTTAATATTCTATAATAATACGATTCATGTGTGGGCGTGCTCAACTAAATATCGAAATTTCTCGTTGATGAATTTTCTCTCTCAATATATAATATAATAATATATTTATTATGATATTAGTTTTAGTATTGCTTTATTTATTATTTGTTGTTTATTCCATACATTCATTTAATTTTCAAACAAACGGATGGATGCAAATAGCGCACATATGATCCATTTTGGACATTATATAACTTTGGTATAATCTTAACACAATTTGCTATTAACTCTCTGCAACAGCTACCCCCTTCCACCATGACAAATTCCATGGTGCGAAATAGAGCAAATACAGTCTCAACAATGCACCAGCATAGTTTCAACCAATCCAGCTGTTTGCGTGTCAGTGCTATACCCGCGGCCTCGGCCAATCTGGACGACTGCCTCGTGATGCAATCCCCATTGTCACCACTCATGTTGACCTATTAATTAGATTAATGTCCAGTATTAAGAATTTAATTATATTCTCCATATCAGTATGCACGTTGCTACAAATTACTAACACGCCCGTTATCGATTCGGATTAATGACTGCGGGAAATTGGATTACAAGCAATTAACTGAGTCTAAAATAATGAGATTTTCGTAATTAGGCTAATTCAAAAAGTAATATCCAATTACACAGTTATGGCCAAATAATCACGGCATAGTTAGTGAACGGTATGTTTCACACGTGTTAAGTAAATTATGTTTATTTAAAAAAAAACTTGGCATTAAATGTTAATTATAGAGTAATTGGATTTTGATTTGTCTGGTAATTTGACAATGCAATTAATACATGATTTGTAGAAGTAATATTAAGTTACGTTGAAAGCTTCACTAATAATTCAATCAACTTTGTAATAATTTCGTAAGGTTAGCGGGTTCAATTACAATGTGAACTTTACTAATCGATTACCCCCCACCCCCCGGCCTCGTCCCACATTACTAAATAATCACGGAGAAGAATAACATTTTCCTTTTGTTTTAAATAACAATCTGTCAACTTCATTTCATTACTGCACCAGTCATATTCTCAAGTCTTGTGTTGCAAACTCACTTCATTTACATTCATGAAACCTGCAGTTGTGTGTTGAAATGTTGAAGAACACTTAAACAAGCATTGGCGCCAGGTACGTGGGACGGGGGGTGGGGGGGGGGTGGCACTTATATCATCCCCCTATGAATGACAAGCAGGTAAACTTATTTGTTACCACGCCTAGTGTTTAAAGCTCTTCTATAATGATATACACATAAAACCGTACAGTTCTACGACGTACGTGAATTGTCTGATTGGGGAGAGTTGTCTGGTTTCGTATAATTGTAAAACAATGGCCTACAAAGTAAGCTAAACAAAACACCGAGACATGAACCACGATTAAACAGGCAACAGTTTTCACCAATTGTGGTACATGTGTATCTGGCTCGAAACTAAAGTGAAGAGAATGTTGCCATTTTCTATTTCAAAATCCAGGTGGTAACCCTAGCTATTTTAGTGAGGAGCATAATAATATCTTGCAGTCAGTAGAAATCTGAATGACACGAACCTTTGCACTAGGCCTATGTCATCGCAAAGCACATTGACTTTGACTTACGTTCGGTAGCGAAATTTTTTTGAGTTAACATTTATATTTTTATGTTTTGATTTCGTACATGTTAAAATCGTATAGTTTGCAATTTGTTTGTGACTAATTAACAATAAATTCGATAATCTATACGATTAAAGAAGAATGTGTAAATCCTTGTTCGACTACCATGCGAAGTTTCATGTCTAATCAGGTGCTTTGATTCCAGGATAAGCTTTAAAAATATGTAAGGCCCATCATAATAAGGGCAGTTTCGTGAACTATCAACGGTTTCGTAATATGTACATGGAGTTAGCCTGTTCAGATAAATTAAAAACCTAGGTGCCAATGAAAACAAATATTAATTAACGGCGCATGATAATTCAAACCTTATAAATGTAATTTCGAAAGAGAATACCTATCAAATTAGAGAATATAAACTATAAATAACTATAAAAAAGGAATTTGTTAATAACGGGAGTAGGTTATGCCTTCATGTATTCTTACACACGTGTTCGCTTCCATAACCAACATAACCCACATAACTTTTCAATAAGCATTTTAAAACTTGGTGCGATGTTCTCTCCCGGTCTCTATCTTGAAATGACGCTATTCTTGAGTGCGGACTGACCTTATTTTACTAAGATGTCTCGGTGAGTGACGGGGGTGCATGCAATTCAGACTTTTAAAGTTTGACGTCAGTCAACAAGTAGAAGCAAGAAATTCTTCGTACTACTTTGAAAAATTTAATATTTTTATTCCATGAACATAAACGATAACATTTCTTCTGCAAAACTCAACTTAGTTTCACAAATAACTGGCTACATCTAAATTAATGCGTTCTTACTGTATTGTGACGTAATATAAAAAGTAAACCACTAAATTATGAGAAATAACTTGTGTACTAAAACTTGGATTGAAGAGTAAGAAATATATACCAAACATCGTTTAAACAATGCAAAGCAGGTAGAGGTTGCTCACGTCTAACAAACTGGACTTTAATTCAAGAGATCATCGGTTCGATACCCGTAGGACTAAAATCTATTTACAAGATCATCCTCGGTTAGAAAGGCGTCAGGGATTTAATCTTATTCCATAGCCCTTTTGCATCCCGTTATAAATTAAATCCTCACCCTACAAATTTATAAATTAAATCCTCACCCTACAAATCTTTTAGTTATCCGAAGCAATGAAGTAATCAAAATACTTCAAGTTTCGTAACGAAGTGGTCTTCCTTTTTTATAACCATGCAGTTTCTTTTTGTGTAACAAATTATTCAGTAAATTATCTTAAGTATTGTATTCACATGAAGCATTAATATTTTTATTGGTGCAATATTATTGTCACACTCACGAGACTTCTTAGGCCTACTTATGCCCACTAGGCTGGAAGCCATATTGTCACACCCGCACCCTTTTTATGAAAGACCCCTACCTAGTCAGACGGCATATTGTGACGTTCCAGACCTTAATTGGTCCTCCTCCTAATCAAATCTTGATATCCTTAATTGCTGGGCGCCATATTGACTTACAATAATGCTAATACTAATTTACTGATTGGGTGAACCAATCAGCTCAGGTTGATCCGGTAGCGGGATTCCCTAATCCTGCAATACAAATTCTACTATCACAAATGAGGGTTGCAGACAATTTGTCTGGCTTCCCTCCCTCACTGGTTGTCTGGTGCCGTCTCTCGTTCCGCCGCAGCTGGTACAACCCTTCCAAAATATTATTGGCCTAATGACAGGACATTAGGTCATGCACTATTTGACTACAAATGGTGTATACGTGTAGTGGGTACCATTCAAGTATATTGTTACGCTTCACAAATGGTGATACAACAGTTAAATCCTACCTACGGGATCCCTTGCTATTATAATATGTTGGTGGCTGAGCCCAATTGAACATTTCTCTGAAGGAGCCTTATTATTATACTGATATTGCTAAGACTGTGGTGTTTGTACTCATCTGTCTCCTTTTACTGCGATGATCGTTGATGATTGTCTGATGGGGAACAGTATTTAAATCGGCGTTGTCGATTTAAATAAACACACACTGGGTACGAAGTAATCCGAGTTTGCGATATTCTGCGTCCTCCTTAGGATGCCGTCAATTTCATCTGGTGATGACGATCACTTCGCTGCCGTGGATCGATACGCTCGATTCCCGCGTCGTCACTGCTTGCGTCGGTCGTTTGGTCGGATTCACTTGTCGCCCTGGTTGGTATTTCCTTTCGGCAGTGTTGTGCCAGATAACCAAAAATATTATCTAGATAAAGATAAGATACTCTTCCTAAAAAAGTATCTAGATACAGATAATAGATAATGGACATGAATTGTATCTAGATATAGATACATATACTGGCAATGTATCTAGATAATAGATAATAGATACTTTTACAATAAGGTGACCATATTTTGAAAATTACAAACCGGGACAACTAAAGTGTAAGAATACGTACTTTGTACTCTATGCCCCCAGCCGCTGGTGGCAATTTTTTAGAAGATATATTTGGTCAAATGCCCAGAAAACAGCTTTCTGACATGAAAATATGAATTAAAAATGGTTTTAATGTTTACATTTTTGTAGTCGTAAAATCTGTAAAGTGGTTTAAAAATGATACTGCAAAATAAAATACAAGCACTCTGTAAAAAATAATGTGTGTAATGTATTGATGAGGGCATCATACTAATGAAGTTCTTCTAATCAATAATAATAAAGATAATTGAAAATGCATAGAATTTGTATAATATGCATGATTTATCTTTTAAAACATTATGTCTTTACAACGAAATTATAAGTTGTAGGTGTGTAATTAATCTAAAACGTAGTTCAGTTGCATGATTAACAAATTTTGATTTTTCATTATCTATAAACAAAATCAATGCAAAAAATGACTGAGAAAATTATGGAGTGTGCAAGTCCTGATTTTTTTCATTCGAGTCGAGTCCGAGTACTGCGTAGTCTTTATTTTAATTTTACTATTACTCTAGCTATATTTATTTTTTTACAATGTTCAATATTAATTTTATTTATTGATACGTCTATATGTTGTCTCCAAAAGTGAAAGAGTAACATCTAATTGATTTTTAAGTGTAATCTCTCTCTTGATCATTTTAATGTTCAAGCACAAATGTTATTAGGGCTAGGGTATGACATAATTCGGTAGTTAGTGGTATTACATGAAAATGTTGATACAAACATTATAGTGACATATTTTTTATTATTTGTGCAAAGTTCAGAACTTCCAAAAAGAACACAAATTAGTATCAAAAGACTGAAGTTAGTATTATGGATATTTGACTTGATATAGTAACGCCAAGAATAGATAACAATATTTACGTTTTCACACTCAAGCGCGACCCGGCACCTCCACCAAAATCATTGAATAATACTCGCACACCCCTAGGAAAATAAAAATATCTTCTTGGAAGTTGAACATCTACTACAATGTTATTACTGTAAGTATTTATCAGAGGAGTGTATTTCTTCAAGTGAAACATAATAATCCTTCCACATGGTACAGTTGACTGAATACCGGGACATTTCCCCTCCAAAATTGCAAACCGGTACAAATACGTCATTTTAATGAGTCTCTCGGGACACCGGTACAAGTGTTCTGAAAACGGTACTGTACCGGTCAAACCGGTACGTCTGGTCACCTTATTTAACAAACAAAATCACATTAGACCTAATTCAATTTTCCGTAGTACGTTTCAGGGTTCTAGTCTAGGCATAATGTTTAATAAAGGGCTATAAGGCCTATAGTATTTATATTCTGACCTTCAAGTCCACTAGTATGTTAAACTTGTAAGGTTTTGGTTTGGAACACATAACAACCCATTTTATTAGAAGAGGGGGTAGCCCTACTTACCTGGCTGAAAAGGCATGCAACAACAATATGATAGAATGTTTACCCCACTTAAGCATCATTCACAACTAGTTCTAAAGCGGAAGGCGCAAGGTCTAAGGCGTAAGGCGTAAGTCGTAAGAAATGCTAGACGTTTACAACAACCATGCCATTTTTCATTGCTCCTGCGTATTGCGCATGCGCGTACAACCAGCTGTGGAATGAAATAAGCAGGAGTGGGGAGTTTCCTTGTTCGTGATTGGCTCGTCGTAAGAAACCTGTCGTAAGAATTGGATTTTGGGCAATTCGTTACGACATAAACCATACGCCTTGCAACTTACGACGAGTTGTGAACGTTCTGATTGCAACACATACTCGGCAATGGGCCTACAAAATATTACGCCTTAGGCCTTGCGCCTTACGCCTTAGAACTAATTGTGAATGATTCTATAGGTACGGTACACACAATGAGGAATTACAATGCTAACAAAAATATTTTACCAGTTGCATTATTTTGAGGCCTCAATGGAACAGGGAAGGATAGTTTGTCTGAAATGTTTGGGATATTATTTTTTTAAATTGTCCTTTTTAAAGCTAAGTGTGCTATTCAAATATGAACGATATAAACATTTCAGAAAGTTCATGTTTGTTAGCTTGTAGGCCAACTTCTCAAAAGTTCAAGTTTCACGAACAAAGCTTACGTTCGTATTAAGTTATTTTAAAAGTTCAAAACAAAAATAACTTTTTCCCTGGTCAAGTTAAACGAAGACATTGCAAAGGGGGAGACAAACGTTTTGGATGAGCGAAGCGAAGACTTCAATTTCACTAACCCCCCAAAAAATTAGCTCGGGTGTTTTTATGTTAGTTTTTCTGTCTGTTTGTTTGGGCTCTACCGGCCAAACGGCATATGCGATCTTGATGAAAATTGGAGGGGACCTTCGAAATCTCTGAACTTAGACTTGCCACGGTTATGGGAACAATCGAAGAAATATTTCTCATGAATATCGTACTTTTACGATTTTTAATTCGATATTTTCGTGATATTTGGCTCGCGACCGGGCAATCGACTACTCCGATCTTATTGAAACTTTATGGGAACTTTTGAAATCTTTTAAATTATATATATTATGATTTTAGGTACATTTAAAGAAATATTTCGCATAGAAATCGTACTTTTACAATAAAAAAATCTAAAATAAATACATATATTTCCGTGATGTTCTGGGACGATTCTGACCAAACGGATGGGGCTACAACGTTCATAATCAACATGTACATTAAGATTATATTGATGTTTTGCCTTTTGAAAGAAAAAATTAAAAAAGTTGCCAAAATTCATCGAAATAAAGATTTTAATAAAAGCCTTTTATAGGTGTATAATTAACAAGTAATATCAAGTAACTATAGAAACTTGACAATAATCACCTACCATGGCTTTGGACCTCGAGATATTTTGCATTCTATTGTTATCCCATGCTTACTAAGAACTTACAAAAAGCTCACCTATCAATGCGACTAAAAAAAGCGTTCGCGAAGCGGCCTAGTATACATTAAGTCCCAATTGAAAACAATGGATATTCTTTGCTTACAAAAACCACATGTGAAAAAGCTAACAGATTGTTTTGCGATCTTGGTTTTGGCTAATCTTAATCTTCCCATTGGAAATTATCATTAAAAAAACAAACACTATTTTAGACGACGTTTTAGCATTAATTGATACTTGATTCTGATTTTTTGTATCTGTTATCTAATATGAAGTTTCAGATAAAAGATAAGAAGAAATATTATCTGAGATAAGATAATAGATACTTTGAAATCGTGTTATCTAGATAAGATAATAGATAACACAATGTTATCTAGATGATTAACTAGATAACATTATCCGGCACAACACTGCGTTTCGGTTCCTACCGCGTATCACGGAACAATTTCAAATTACAGTTCAAATCTCGTCGTTTGCTCTCACTTCGCTCCCTATCGCGAATCACAAATATAATTTCAAATCACAGTTCAAATCTCGTCGTTTGCTCTCACTTCGGTCGTTAACAAATCACTTTCAATTTTTAATAATATTCCAACTCACTGTTCCTTTTACCGCTCCGCTTCGCTCGCTATCAAATCACTTTCAATTTCAAATAATATTCCAACTCACTGTTCCTTTTACCGCTCCGCTTCGCTCGCTATCAAATCACTTTCAATTTCAAATAATACTCCGAATCACTGTTCCTTCTAACTCCTGCTTCGCTCGCTATCAAATCACTCTCAATTTCAAATAATACTCCGAATCACTGTTCCTTCTAACTCCTGCTTCGCTCGCTATCAAATCACTCTCAATTTCAAATAATACTCCAACTCACTCTTCCTTTTACCGCTCCGCTTCGCTCGCTATCAAATCACTTTCAATTTCTCGACCCCCGAGATTTAGGCCGTCCTAAGTATTATCGTCGTAACTTCATCGTGAAGTCGGGGAGGCACGTTGCCCTCCGCCGAGTAACTGCCCGAGTAACTGCCACGACTTTTCTTCAGTTTTTCGCATCTCCTCTCTCCCAGCTGATTTCCCCGCTCGGAATCATGGGAGTTCTTCAAAATTTTGTGTTTTACTTAAACCCTGCACGCTCTAAAACCAGCCTGTCCTAGCTTCGCTCCTTTGCTATCCTTTCCGTGTTATTCTGTCTGGCCTCCACCCTTGTAACGTGTTTCCAAGCAAAGGGGTTGCTACCTGGTGGCGAAAAATGCAACTGTCCGATCAGTGATAGTCGGAGGAGCGCGCTATGTGCTTACCTGAAGAACACATGTCATTCCGTGTTTGTCACTTATGAATAATATGTACAATCACAGGTACATTGTCGTTGCTCTCCCAAAATGTTGTAAATTGATGATAATCAAAAGCATGGGGGTCAACCAAAATGATAAAATCGCTCTCCAATATGCGGGATTCGAGACCATGTCCACCAGAATAATATTACTATATTCAGACCTGCGCCCCATGCACCCATGAGACACCGAGGATGGCATTTGTATCCATATTACAATTCTCTAATTGTAATATCATAATAAATCATTGGTATTTATAGGCTATATACTAAATATAGGCTAACAGGGTATCAAATTCAAACCGTCAAGAATGTTCACAACTCACAGTAAACACACACATACAGTTACATCGCTCGTTTCTTATGGCACTTTTAATTGAGATATACTTCTTTAGTTTTATTTTGATGATTTAATATAATATGTATAAAGTCATAATAATAATAACAAAACAATAACAAAAATAATAATAATTGTATTAGGGCTTATGCACAAGTCCCAACTCCTTTTCTACCTTATATAATTAATGTAGGCCTACATATTCCGTTTGCCGTCATTGTTCATTTATTACATAATATTATACATAATATCATAATAAATACGATTTATATTATTACAATGGAATAAGTATAATGATATGACCTACAAGATTTTAAAGCTGTCTGCAGAATGGCGCGTCATGCCATTATTGACATACAAAACAATAATAAAAATAGGTCATCAGCTATTCAATAGGCCTACTTTTAATAAAATGTATATTTAAAAAAAAAACAGTAGACCTAAGTGTATAGTAGATAAATATAAATAGGCCTACTCCGATTGCGTTTACATTGTAAAATGATGTAGAAAACGTGCAAGCTCTTTTGATTTTTAGATATAAAGTAAATTATTGAAATTATTTAGTATGGTGGGCAACATTTTCTTGGCAAAATATCATCGATCTTCATCATTCAACATTATTTGATACACTTGTTTCTGTATTTAATAGTTTAACAGTGTGGTTTGTTCTTTTCGAGCTAATATCATCAAATAATCTCAATTATTTGTTGTTATTTAAAATGCCATTAAATTCCCGTTTGTAATAAAGCCGATCCCCAAAACTTATGAATTTTACTAATAAAATACGCGGACGATATGACATAATCAACAATGTGTTCGCAAATGATCAGAAATGTAACAAAAATCGAGTTGAACCTAACTGAATATACAGCGCCCGCCGTAAGCAGCTCGCCTCTATCACCGATCGGTCCGACATGTTGCGTTTTAGTGCTGCCATCTATCTTTGCTTGGAAACGCGTATACCTCAGCCTCGACTCATCCTGCAGCCTTCGCCAATTCGTCGTCCTGCCCATCCAGGCGGCTTAATTCAGTCTTGGTGGCTCGTGTTCATGCACCATCGCACATTGCGACACTGTCTACCGTCGGGCTGTCATTCATCCCCATTCATTTATGTAGCTTCAGGCTAAAACCTTGGCCCTTCCTCGACTTGTGCTAGCCTCGCACACCAGGCCTAGACAATTCTTTAGCCTCTTTCGCAGTCCCGATCTAATATTTTGGTCTCTCCGTTTCTCGATTCTCCAGTTTCTGTGTGATTTCAAATACCCATCTACCACCTTTACTTGATTGTGATACGTTGATTACCTCCTAGTTACATTATTATTAGCTATATTAACCTTGGCTGATTTGCATTTTGATAGGCAAATCAGTTATTGAATAAATTATAGTGAAATTTGCATTTTTGACATGCAAATGAGCTATCCGAAAAAATATTTTGTGATTAAGAAGGTCTAATGGAGGCACGGAGAAACCGTTCCGTTAGGCCTACATTAAATTAATTTAAAAATTATAATTACAATATTCAGTGTGGTATTATTATATACGGGATTGTGATTAAATGAAAATTATGAATCTGTTTTCAGATTCATTGTTATCGTCTTTCCCATGAAATCACGGTCTCTCTGTACAATGAGTAATTGTCGACGAGCTATATTCATTGTGTGGGTGGCAGCCCTGATCCTGTCTACTCCAGTCATTGTAACTAAGGTAAGACTTGTTATTATTGTTTTTATTTGTATTTTTTTTTATCTAATAGTGGTATAAAACCCTTCAGCTAATGGTGTGATTTCTTTATGCTAGAAGCATCTATATTCCAAGTATAGGTTATTTTTTAAAAGTGTATAGGACTGTTTACAAAACCGTTGCCCGGCAACGTCCCAACCACATGTACCACCGCGGACGGCTAATGCATACTTCACACTCACATGTGGATCTGAATTTTGCCGAGCAATCTCACCTCTATTCCGTAGCGTAGTGAAGATCTATTCACTGCTTATTACATTTGGAAGGAAATAAATGTCACTTAATTCCTTCTTGTTCTCATCAAGACATGATAAGGTTAAAATTGAGACAGACTCCACGTTAACTCTGATGCTGCGAACCATATGACATCCATCCAAGAAAGTTTTGCTCTCTTCAGATGAGTTTGTAAACTTCTGATCACTATTGTGCTCAATGTGGTTTAGTTGGAAGACTAATAAAAACTAAGTCAAAACAATAATTTAAATGCTGAGTTTACTAGAACAGTGAGGTTAATGAAATACAATCTTTAGACTATTACATTCTACTTTTATAAAAGAAGGTAAATCAAGTTCACGCAATATAGGCATAAATTCCGTCTCCCCCAAGGTCGACACATCAAAACAATCACTGCGACCTTAGTCGTGTTAAAAAATTGTAAAACCAATCAAAATTTCTACCACAATAGTTCTATGGCGTTGAAGGCGGTTGGGGACAAACCTCTTCCACATAGCCGGGAATCAATTCTGGGAATCATCATCAGAAACTTACAGCATGGCAACCTAATTTAACCTTCGTTTATGTGAATGAAATGTTTTCGAACATATTCAAACATTTGAGGAGCTATTATTATGAGCATAGTATGAAAGTTTACATCCAAGTTCAAAATTAAATTCTAAAAAATGCTAAAAGTTGACAATAATAATGGGTATATTTTGAATTGGCGGTCATATTATATTTAAAAAATATCTTTATTCGGATAATAATTCTCCCTCCAAGGTAATTTGGAACATAATTAAGGTCAAAGGAGGTCTTTAAAAAAAAAAACAAGATTGGAGGTCTAAATTTCCGGTAAATACACTAATTGAATCCCTTGTTTTGCAAAGGGTGTAAGTCACTGTTTTGACGAAAATGAGTTGGCATCAAATTCTCTGTTGCTTTACCTAGAGCACATTTTATGTGAAAACGGAACAAGTCGGATGCACCGTGGACTGAGTAGAGGGAAGTCAAATACTCGAGTTTGGATAAGGGGATAAGTCAATCGACCTATATCCCCTTTTCGAAACAAACTAGCGCTGTTTGTAATGCGTTGCGTTCTGGTGAGAGAAATTAAAAGTTGAAACCATAGTTTTATTGATCAGCTGTGTTGTGAAAGATGTCAGCAACTGAGGATGAGTCTGGTGATATGAATGTCAATAAAAATCACAATCCCATTCACATGGAAATAAAACAGTTTATTTTGAAAAGGGGATAAGTCAGAGACACAAACTATTTTTTTATGGTAAAACTAGAGTTTCATAAATTTAATATATTATTGCATTTGTTAATACATATTTATTGGTATATAAATACAGTTTGAAGCATGTACTACGATTATTTAATACGGAGAAAAGTTTTTCGCGTTTATCTCCTAAGTATGTTTGAGTGACTTGCACCCTTTTCAAAACAAGTGATTCAATTAATTTCGTGTGTAATTTTTGTATACTAAAGACGCTTTCTGGCCAAGTAGTTTTCTACAGTAATTGTACATTTTCCACGGAATTACTAATTGTTCTGTGCTGGGCGTCTAAAGAAAAAACTCAGCTCGTACGCGATAAGCAACATAAACCTATATATATATATATGTCTATACCACGATTTTGCGACTTAACCGTTGTCTGTAGAAAAAATATAGCATAGACAATGGTGGTAACAAAAAGTGGGTAATGCTATGACAAATTGTTGACCTGTGTAGTTTTCAATCGTTGCTCACGACTTGATTTCCATCCGAACGATTTAGCCTACAACTCTGCGATATGTGAAAACAATTTGTCATGTTATTTAAAAAGCGGAATGAATAGTTCAATTATGGATACAGAATTTCATTGTTAGCATTTAAATAAAAACAAAATGGCTAAATGAATCACTAATTGAAATTCATCCTCCATTCGTTTACGAGATTCGATATTCGACTCTACAGCATTTCCAGGATACACTCGTGATTTATTGGGGTGATAATTTGAATATTTTCCAAATAAATCATTGAAGTATAAAGCAATAAAAGTTGAATAAATGCAATGAAAGAGAAATAGATAAATTTTGGACTTTATGAGATTTTGTTACAATTCCACAATCATGAAGAGCAACATAAAATCTGAAACTAGTTAAACTAAGTGAAATGAAAGGGACAGACGACGAATGGTGTAATTGAGATTCACTCGTGCAAAATAGTGTGAAATTGGTGCAAATCTAGGAAAATCTATTTAGTGGTCAAATCTCCAAAGCTCGCACTATCTTTAGTTCTTTGATTGTTGAACACGTATTGTATTATTTGATTCACACAAGGGCATCGAAAGTTGAATTGTAGAATTTGCAATCATTCATAATTTTTTTTATTTCCAACAGCTATATTCATAAAAGCTACAGATTCCTTACATTTAAATAATATTTTTCTTTACTGCATAGGCGAAAAACCGTTAAAGTCGTGAAACGCAAGTTTTTTAGATATACTTAATTTATTTTGTCATGTTTTAACTGCACTCGGACTTTTTAAACGATGTTTTACAGCAACTATCTGCGATCTAAATACTCCAAAAATGAACGTGAAGTGGCCCATTTTAGTAAATTTCAACCAAATTATTTATGTTATGACGAAGCATACAGGCAAACATATTCGTTTTACCAAGGTGACTGTAGAATTGTGTAAGTTTATATGCATATTTACTACGGAAAATCTGGGATTAATATTTAACTCACATTAGTTTTGCCCCCCGGTTCCAACGCCACTAGCCTTGCTAATTCCTTCCTCATTCCAAATCTTTCGCGTGAACTCTTCAACTCTGCTATGTCGCTCAACGTTAAATCGACCCTGTTTCCTGTATTATTCTAGGGAAGGTATTTGAGAGCTCTTTCCCGAGTAAGATTACTAATCGGATGAACTCTGAAGTTCGAAATGTCGGAATATTTATTTTGGGTACAGGAGTGGTGCCCCTTGAATCCCTATACAAACTTCCGTCAAGGTTTCTGTTGGTTTTTAGCGACACAGCAAATAACTTTACCGTTGCTTAAACCTACTCGAGATCCTATAGAGGACCTTCAAGTAATGGAGAATTATTCCTTCGTAGATATTGTGAATTTATAAACAAATTTTTAATTTGATTATATCGCATCTGGTAGGTTTAATTTAGATTTGTTTTTCGGTCGGTACTTCCTTGGTACGGTTTTAAAGAGAATGGCTATTCCAGAGCACTCCTAGCGAAAGTTTGAAAGTCAAAGGAAAATGGCTGCAAGTTGGTTGAATGAAAGAGGAACTTTAATAAAAAAGAAAAATAAATAAGCAGGAACAATAGCTTCCTTTTGGCCATTATATATTTTTTTTTCGTCCACCGGTTCAAAACACTTATTTGTACCATGTGACAAAAAAATGCACATCGAACATTATTTCAGCAAATTATTTTCCCTTATACTCGAAGCGGAGACAAAGGTATGTTCAAACAATTAAAAAACTCATTGCAAAATTAAGTATTGCACCTAGAACTTTCATTTTCTTATTGACCCAAAATTTGTTATTGTATCGTCAAGATACCAAAAATATTCCCTCTTTCATTCAACCAACATTTAGCCATTTTCCTTTGACTTTCAATTCAAAATATCGGTAAGAGTGGTCTGGAATAGCCTTAGCGAAGTCGTACACGCTGACTCTTCAGTACATCTAGTCACAGTTGGTACAACCCTCAGAAGAGGTTGTGATTGTTCAGTAGGGCAACGTTGTAAAATCCTGGCCTTCTTATTTAGTTTACAAGCTTGAGAAAACACGCCTGGTTGAAAGGAAAGTCGACATGTTTTGTGTAAAATGATTACTGCCATCAATATTGAAAACCCATTCGTAATCAATATTTTACATGTATTACACATAGTTTTACTTTTATTTTTATGGTGAAAAATATTCACACTCACACACAATGCTAGATAATTAATGTTGGAGATGAAAATTTTACGATAGCTTTGATGAGTTCATATTCAAAAATAATTTTGTGCATGATCACAAGACTTCTACAAAATCTCTTTCATTTTCAATCACAAAAAAGTGGTGATCAATTTAAAAAAATATATAAATAATATACTGCCAAATAGCACCCGAGGAAAAAGGAAATACAATATTTAATCATTCATATTTATCTAAATGTATTGAATTTTTAAAGACAATGTCTCCATATATAAATTAATGCAAATGAATTGTCGTAATGGTAATGGATGGAATAGTTAATTTATGTGATAAGTTTTTTTTACATTAGGTTATGCTTGTAATTATGTTATGTATTTATGAATGTAACATGTTACTTATAGCAAAATCTAATGAAATAAGTCACTATACTACTATATTATCACTACCTATAGGGGCATGAGTAGGGTCTTTTTTCTAGGGAGGTTTTCCGTTTGTCGTATCATGATAACATTAGCAATTGTCAAGCATGTAACTGAAGTCTGAAAATAATCGATCTAAGATCGTTATTCCGTACAGTCAAACAACGGCTCATTCAACCTAGTTTTATGCCCACCGCCGGTAATAATCTAAAGCAATCTCGAATTATTACTTTTCTAAAAGAAAAGAAATAACAATGGTGTGTTAGCGTGTGTATAATAAAATAGAGTTACGATGAACATTTACGTTGTCTATGGCAAAGCCCGCATGTAAACGAAGTCACAACATACTTGAGTCGTTCACAGGTCGTCGACAGAGATTTAATGCGACTTTAGAATGGTTTTACTCTGGTTTAATGCCTAGCTTGCACAAGTACCGTATTGTTTCTCTATCTACTAACATACGCGACGGATACAATATATGTTTATTGGTTTAATAATGGGGTTTCCTCGTATAGGCGAGAATGTGGTGTACTACTATTCATGCGGTCACTTACTCTTAATAAAATGTTTGACAGTTTATAAAGAAAGTTCATCACGTCATCATTCATCAGCTGTAGGCCTACTCCCTGTTCAGCAGTGGTGGATCGTGGGGTGATAAAGGAGAGCCTGATGACTACCAAAGAAACCTTAAATTATTATTTGATTAATATTTACGAAATATCGAGTTACATAGGACTGATTTTATCACCATTTGCGAAAATCTGGACACTCCAAATTTACAATTATTATTGATTATATTATTATTATTATTATTATTATTATTATTATTATTATTATTATATTATTATTATTATTATTATTATTATTATTATTATTTCAAAAACAAATCATTGGACTTTTTACTTCTTTACATATTTATTTGAAGGTGATATCGACTTCTTTACAGAAGTCTTTATCAAACAAATTAACAATTAAAAAACCACAATAGACTTTTTAAATTTTGTTATTGTTAATTTGTTTGATAAAGACTTCTGTAAAGAAGTCGAAATATCACATTTTAAATAAATATGTAAATAACAGTGAAAAGTTCAAAGATTTGTATTTGTAAGGTTACTACTTGTTATATAGTTTATTTTTTTATGATTATTATTAAATTATTATACTGGCTGTCTGCGGTGGCACATACTACACATACGACGCTGTTTCGAAGCGTGTGGATCTACGAGGACGTGGGTTTGAATCCCAAATAACGCACATTTTTTGTAATCGTTCCTTCATCATCATATATTACCACTTATCGTCTCGAATAGTCTTAGTGTATTTATATAAGACGTTAATCAACACAAATCATCATTATCGTCATTGTCATCGTCATCGTCATCGTCATCGTCATCGTCATCGTCATCGTCATCGTCGTCATCACCATCACCGAATTGCCCATGTTCACGACAAGGCTATACCAATAGTTTTTTTTTATAGCTGTAACGAACTATACCATATCGATACAGAGCCTATATAACTGGATTACAGATTTCGACAGCAGTTCTAGAGGCTGGATCAGCTTTAGAATTGGGAAGCCAGATAAGCTACAAGGAAGATTGATTCGTCTTGTACACAATTCTAATACGGTAACAAAATAGAGAGAAAACTTTCATGTCACTAATGCCCTCTCATTCGTATTTCAAGAGAAGGAAAATCTACCCAAGCGGAAAAGTGAGTCGAGGCGAAGAGTTTAAAAAGTTTTATGCCATGTCGGTTCTAATAAATTTTAAAACAAAATTTGAATTTTTTTGAATAGCATTGCTTGTAGGTGAGCATTTTTTACGACTAGGTATAGAAATGTGCCACAATGAATTTGCTGGTTTATCACAATATCAAGGTTATACATATACAACACACATCACGCATTTATTATCTTGGCAGAATCTTGACATTTTTATTAAATATACGAGAAAGCTCACCTCTTAAAGTGAGGGATATTTGACTGTATGTGTCGTCTCTGAACTGAGAATGTATCATATTTAAAATTAGGAAAAGAGTATTTCATAACACAACTAGTATCTACCTGACGTCGAGAATCTCAATAACATAAAGTATCTTTCATAAAGTAACTTTACAGGTTATAAACTTGATATTGTTATTGCTATTAAATTATTCGAGAGTATGAGTGTTGATTGAGATTGGGATTAAGAAGAATCACAAAAGTATATTCTTAAGAGAGAGTAGGGGAGCTCGGTGCGTTAATATTCCTGTAGATATACTGTATATCCATTACATGTAAATAAAACTGTGTAAAACTGTGAGCCCCATCCGTAGCAGATGTTCAGAATTTGTCGGAAATCAGTCAGAAAATGTCGACTTTTTTTTGCTTTTTTACAGATTCTAAATACTTGAAATAGAAGTTTTCCCTTCCCAGATTCAATTTATGGAAAAGGGCTTTGCCAGGGGTCTTCCTATTTTAATCTTACTAAAATATGTAAAGTGTGTGACTTGGCTTATATAGTTGAAACTTCGTAGAATTAGCATGTGCCTACTATTACTGCGGGATCCTATCCCACATCAATTATGACTTTAACTAAGTTTTGCCTCTTGTGGGGTCAAACCCGTAACCTTTTACACTATTGTGCTGTAGGCCTATTATCAAACATATATGATGCATCCGACGCCCCTTTATAACGAAAATACCAAGTAGTGTGAAGAATAGAGTTGTTGAACTTCACAGTGTTATTTTTTTAATAAATATATTGCCGTTATATTTCGACTTTTTTCAAAAGTCTTTTTAAAACTAAGGGTTTTTACAACAATCCAAAATTCAAAAAAATAAAAGTCGAAATTTTCCAAGTCTAATCCTATTTTATCCACCTATGTACAAAGATTTACCGGCGCAAAGTTACGTCTCGTTAAAAATGGCGGACTTAGGCAAATCCATATGTTAAATCATAGGGTTATAAAAACCGTATGCACAAAGATAGTTGCGTTAGCAGACTTACGTCCGCAAGTTGCTTGATGCGTCGGTAAAGTTGCGGCTTCTCTGGATGTAATGTAAATGTCGACCTTCGCTTTTTTTGTATCAGAAAATTAATATTTCAACTAAATTGTGGGTACAATATACAGTAAAGTAGGCAAGAAACGTGAAATATTGAGTAAAAAAATGAAAAAATGTTAAGAAAATTGGGTAAAATTTGAACCCGGGAACCTTCGCATAAAAAAGCCACTTGTTAACCACTTCTCCAAAGTGGGCGATGCATACTGGAAGTTTTGACCACTAAAATACGTTGTAGGTTGACTGAAACATTAAATTTAATAAGTGATTGCTGTTTTCTATCTAGAAATACTCTTTTAGTTCTAGAGTAATTTATTCGTGTCATTTGGGACTGGTTATTGCTGGCATTTCGTTTCCATTGATCTCCAAACATTATGACCGGAGACAATTCGGCCATCTTTGCCAATATTTGCGTCTGCAACTTGTGTCTGTCTCTTTGTGTATGTGGGTGTTAAACATTTAACACTTGTTCTGCACGTTTCTTTTATAATGAACTAAGTGATATACTGACAACAAGGAGTTATGATTCATGACGACAATCGCTAATGTTTGCAAACATAAGATCGAGCTCTCAGAAGCTAGAGTCAATTCAACGCCGTATTACCATGTTTGTAAGAATATCCGCTATAGGATACACAACCGATTTCTCTATTTTAGGAGCTTGGAAGTAATGAGAACTCAGCCTTAGAATTCGTATTTTGTGTATAAACTTGGAAAAATCTTCAGTAAGGATTACTTATGACCGAACTATGTGTATCGGCATTATCATCTTGTAGGAAGACTGAAAGCGATTAATTAATTATTTTGTTATCATATCACTAAAGAACAATAAGCATCATTTGCTTGAATAAAAAAATAAAAAAATTGAAGCACCATCAGAAATCTTTTTTTTTACACACCAGTTTTACCCGATGACTTACAAGATTATTAAGTTGTTAGGGCAATTGTAAAGAGAATGTCCAAAGGTCGATTTTAAAAGGGCTTAATTCGTCATTCGCTTAAGCGATTGAAAAATTCCTTTTAAAAAATTTCAGTCAGGATTGCCGATGTCGGGATTTGAACCCATGACCTCCCGAATCAGGCTTCTCGCATAACGCATGAGCTACCTCTGTCGTGATATCATTGCGTTCACAGTTTCTCAGATACATCTTAATGAGAGAATGGCGTCTGTTTTTATCTCAGATCAGTCAAATCAAAAAGAACACTCTTGTTTAACTTCCCCAAAGTAACAAACAGTATCAAGTAGGTAAACTTAGTAAAAATAAATGAAAAATTAACCAAGTCAATTATCCGCTCCTCTTGAAAAATAGGAAATGCAAGTTCCATATAGAAGGAATGGGAAGTTTCTTATGTACCAGTAACTGAACTAAACAAGTCGTAAATTATATCAAATTTTCAATCGGAATTACAGAAAATTCCATTTCCCATGAAGCTGAATAATTTTTATAGACAGTAAAATGTAAAAATTAGCTTGGTATTTGAGTTTGCGATTTTAATTATCACTTATATTAAAGAAACATCTCATTCATTCCGATGGAAGAGGTAAAAGCGTTTCCATCAAAGATTTCTAACAAAGAAGTCGTTCCCAGTAGAGCTTATACTAGAAACGCGTTCCTTCCCAGTCCAATACTAAAAATAAAGTAAGTGATCATTTACTACTCTCAAAATCAAAAGTGGATCCTATAAAATGCAACTTCTTCAATCCGTTTGGAATATTGTTTAAAGTGCTCTTGCTTTATGATTGATTGAGTGTTCTACGATTTTGGCGGCTACGCGTTCCTTCCCAAGACTAACAATCATTATAACTTGACGAAATTCAAAATCACAGTGACATAAGCATGGAAACGCCACAGATAGGGCTGAGAATGTGAATTCGTCCTTTATGAACAAGGACTATATTTTTTATTCGATGGCATGTGTGTATTGCATTCAATGCATTTTTTTTTGTTTGATGTGCATACTCAGAAAGACGATGCATTTCTCCGTACTGCATTGGTTTTTCACATTTTAGTCCCATTCGGTCACTAGCTCGAAATATCGAAGCATCGACCATTCGACCGAAATGTAACATTTTGCATGGACTTTGAGGACTCGCTAGGGGAAAACTGTGACTTATACATCGTATAAACTCTGTACGAGAAAGAAGGATTTATATATCTATCGGTGTGTGAAAACAGAACGAGAATATTTTGATTTTCCTTTATGCTACGACAAGTACTCCACTCAAGCGATTGAGAGGAGCTCACCCAAGCCTCTGAAGATTGATAGTGTCACATCTTCAGACGGACTCAGCCATTGTTCTTTCATCGTTATATCTTCGTCTCTTAATCGATCGGAGACATCTGTTGCGAACGAGTATCATCAATTCAAAGAACTCACTCAAGCGAATCGTTGAAAACACGTGCTTACGAAACAATCCAGCTGACATCGTTTCAAGAGGAACCGATATGAAAACACTCATACAACATGATCCATTTCTCAATTTAATTCATCTTGAAATACTCCCGTAGACGTTAGTTTGTAATTATAATTTGTAATTATAATTTCTGGATTGTATTTAAAATGAACAAACTCTACTACTAATCCTGTCAAATAAGAATTTTTGGAGGAAAAAATTGCGATGTCGCTGAATTTTTGCAGAGACCTTCCTTATATAATACTTATCAAAATACTAAAACTCCCCTACAATCTGACTGGAGCTTCGGCCACCATATTGGAAAATGGTGGCCAAAAAGTGTTTGTTATCGAATATCTCCAAATTTGTTTGAGATAGACAAAATATTTCAATGGCAAAAATATTCCCCATTTAATTCCCTACAAAACAGGTGTCTTCTATAGTTTTGGTAGGGGCAAAGGTTACGTCACAAAATCGTGGTTTATATGTTGCTCATTGGAATACCAGCTTATTTCCAAATTTTTACGCCCAGCATCAAACAATGCCCGGTAAATCCGTAATAAATCGATTTAAATACAAAAGGACTTTTGTGCGGGGTTGATGAAAGCTTCCATTAGTATTTTAAAAAATCCGGTCTGCGAAATCGAATTTTGCATTTACCCGGAATTTGGGTTTTACCATTGTTGGCATTTTCTCAAAAATGCCCTTTTTGACTGTCCATTATTAAGCACTAAATAGCATTGGGGGAAAAATTCTTTCTACGCACAATGAAATGACTTGAATAATGATCCGATTACAACCAAAGTTTAAATCCAATATGACTGCTAATTCCTAATATTCACAATATTAATACTGTTTTCGTGCTGTTTTTATTATATTGGATTTAAACTTTGGTTGTAATCGGATCATTATTTAAGTCATTTCAATGTGCGTAGGAAGAATTTTTCCTCCAATGCTTTTTAGTGCTTAATAATGGACGGCCAAAAATGGCATTTTTGAGGAAATGCCAACAATCGAAAAACCCAAATTTTGGGTAAATGCAAAAATTCGATTTCGCACACCTGATTTTTTTAAATACTAATGAAAGCTTTCACGAACCCGTACAAAAGTCCTTTTGTATTTAAATCGATTTATTACGGATTTACCGGGCATTGTTTGATGCTGGGCGTGCAAATTTGGAAATAAGCTGGTACTCCAATGAGCAACACATAAACCACGATTTTGTGACGTAACCTTTGCCCCTACCAAAACTATAGAAGACACCGGTTTTGTAGGGAATTAAATAGGGAATATTTTTGCCATTGAGATATTTTGTCTATCTCAAACCAATTTGGAGATATTCGATAACAAACACCTTTGGGCCGCCATTTTCCAATATGGCGGCCGAAGCTCCAGTCCGATTGTAGGGGAGTTTTAGTATGTTGATAAGTATTATATAAGGAAGGTCTCTGCAAAAATTCAGCAACATCGCAATTTTTTCCTCCAAACGTCAATATACGATCTTATTTGACAGGATTATACGGGAGTGTTTCCCGATTATGATGAAATTGAGAAACTTCTGGAAGTGTATTTGATTATACGGAAATCCATTCAGAAATAAAAAGATCCATCTCATCGGGGTATCGAATCCCAGTCTCCCTATTGCCGGTCGGATGCTTTACTATAAGCTACCGATACGGTGGATTATTGGTGCATTAAATAGATATGAATATATTATAACACTACTGCAACGATTCTGAAGTCTGTTTTTTTTTTAATTTCTGGCTTGATTTCCACATAAATTGATACATGGTGCATAAACTGGCTTCAACAACTCACTGTTGCGTTGCCTTGATCGACCCCTTCAATCAACAACTCAAATATTCCTTAAGAGGAGGCCTATCGAGTTGTTAGCCAACAATTGGATCGCAGCGTTTATATAATACTTATTTGATATTATTTTTAATTTAAGTTTTCTGCGTGATTAATATAAACGTTCACACATCATTCTGCTTTGATGTTCAGTCAATGGTTTGAGTATACTTGAAACAAAGTTGGCATAGTAATTATGTTTATTAATAATGCGGGGGAGGGGTTGTGACCCCAATACCAACATTTGCTTTATGTTTTGTTTTGTAGTTTTCACGACTGCAAGAGTTGGAATAATTGGAGTTTGATTCATTAATTCAATTGTTAACCTGGAATCAAAGACGTAACCCTTTTGATTTTGAAACATTATGTTTCATTGAACGAGACCTAGTGACGACTCGGCTGACATGTCAACTGTTGTTAGGGGGCGGTGTTTATGATTCATTATATGTATCATGGGACGCCTGAATAACGCCGAATGGAATAAGTTTAAATATTCCTTAAAAGCACCGGAATCATTGAATTGTTTTCATTTTTATATCAAGCAGTGAACAATCAAAAAATTGTACAATACTATTGAATCCAGATAATTATTCAAATTTTCGGTTTTGACTGTCTTAAATTTGATATCTAATATATAAATACTGTTCCAATAGGTAGATTTACATCGCATGCCGTTTTTATTATCACCGTATACCGTACATTTTACTATCATCACAAACCGACATTGTTGGCTCAAGCGCTAAGCACTTGACTCTGATTCAGGAGTTCCCGGCATCGAATCCCGTCGTGACCGGCAATCCTGACTGAAGGTTTTTTCGAGGTTTTCCTCAATCCAAGGGATTGAGTCCTCATCAACAGCCCTCGGACATACCTTCACAATTGTCCTATGCGCTTCATACCTAGTACATCTGTACAGGGGCATACATTGCACCTTATAATAGGTTTATTACCACGGTAAAAATTTAAATTTAAATGTCAACACAATGCGTGTACGCTCTAACATATACCAGTAAATACTACATGGAGTATTACAGAAAGTAATGTGCATATATGATTTCTATTAGTTGAGCCGTTCTCATCAATCTAGCCGAATGCAAAATGTTAGTGCTAATTCACTTTAACTGCCACTGGTACTCTTGGTAATAAATTGATTAGTGTGCGCTGATTTGATTATATAATTTAATTGTTTGGAATGTGAAAATCTTAATTCAAAGGATGACGACTACAAAAAATATTCGATGAAAAATTAACAACATTTTCTTGCTTCCAAATGAACTTGAATCGGTTAAATTATCGGAGTCTTGTTATATTTATACGAATTGAGTGGCAAAAATAAGATTTGAAACACAATTAGCCAACTTAAATAGTGAATCCTTCTGATGTTTTAAAGTTCAGTACACAGAACTAATTCCTGCATTACCATTTTCTGTGAGTTCGAGTCCCACATAGCTAGTTTGTGTATTGTTAATTCATCCCTTCATCCTCATCTAACTCAGCCAATTATCATCTTCACAAACACTTAACTGGAACGATGTCGACCTAAATTAAAGTTGGTTATTCTACAACTTTCTATGTATAGTAAGTAAACGTTGAATGTAAAATTACGATGTGCTCCTTAAAATGCTCGGTTGTCATGTCTGGGTGGTTTCTGTGTTCCCTATCCTACCTCTAACAAAGGGATCCAAACAAGGAGTTCCAACAGGAAGCGGGAACCATCGAGTTTCAGGAAACTGGGATCCTCTGAAACTAAGCAGCCTTCGCTCGCAGGCTGCAGCAGGCTACCTTGACATTTCTTAGAGACGGTTTAGTTTAAAGCTGCTCATCAAGGATGAACAAAAGACAGAGCTCGAGTTTATTATCTCGTTTACCATAGAGTGGCACAGAGAATATCGTAAGGGAATTGAATTGTAAGATAGTAATATTCATTTATCAGCTTGTGCCTGAATTTGGTATCTTATCTCATGAGAATTCGATTTATAAACGGAAGTGATGTACTTAAGTTTGTACGTGTCAAGTTGCATTAGCTCTCACGTACTGTGGCCCAAGTTTTGAAAGGAAAACGAAGGCACATTCTCAACTGATGTGTGAGGGAAGATCGAATGTATATTACCTACTTACTATAAGACTTAATAAAGCACTTGATTCCAACCACAAGCGTCGAAGTGATGCACGTCTTCAGAATATCGTCTGTTTTAAGTTTCAACAGTTGGTTGGGCTCCTACTCCTCCTTAACTAGATACCGACCAAAATGGTTTTAAACAAAATAGTCTCGTAATAGAAATATACTAGGAAAACGCTTAAGTCCCGCTGCGTTGATGGATGAGCTTTTTTGTAAGTTTTTAGTTTGCGTAGTACCACTTTTCCTTTGCAAGTGCTTTGTGAATGCATTGTAGGGGATTGTTGTCAAGTTTCTATTGTTTCTTGTTAATTGGTATTGTAAACATAAAAAACTCACATTTAAACCTTTATTTATATGGATTCTGGCTAACTTTGTCAACTTTTTCTTTCAAAAGGCACTACATCACCATAACCTTAATGTTCATGTGAAATATGAACGTTGTAGCCCCACCCGTTTGGTCATAATCAGCCCAAATGTCACGAAAATATCGCATAAAAACCGAAAAAAATCGTAAAAGTACAATATTCAAGAGAAATATTTCTTCGATTGTACCCAAAAACGTGGCAAGTCTAAGTTCAGAGAAAACAAAAGTCCCCTCCAATTTTCATTAAGATCGCATATGCCGTTTGCCCGGAATCGTGCGAACAAACAGACAGAAAAACAAAAACAAAAACAAAAACAAACAAAAAAAACACCCGAGCTAAATTTTTTGGTTGGTCTGTGAAATTGAAGTCTTCGCTTCGCTTATCCAATCAAGCTCAATTGGTATAATATAGGTGATTTTCAGCAAACAGTTTATTAAAAACAAAGATTTTTGGTGATTTTCAATATTTTGTTTCGTGATTTTTAAGGAATTTTGGTCAAATTTTTGGATTTTCAACTAAAGCTACAGTTTAATTTGAAATTTAAATTCTAAGTGTATTACTACAAGTTGATTTTTTTCTTAATTTTTCGCATATTTTACATCTTTTGTGTCTCATAAGACAGGAAAACTACAAAATATATTGCATTTCCGGAACAAAGCAAATTTTCACATTTTTAGCAGTTTTTGCGGATGCGCATTTTCTATCTTCTCTAATAAAGGTACTATTCGTTCCATTGAAATGGGTAATTTTTTATTTTAATTTTTAAATCTACAAAAAAAATGTGGTCACAAACTAAAAATTATAATAAATTTTAAAAATCGTATTAAGAGTCTACCCACTTAGTCATATAACTGATTTTGAGTGGGGGACAGTAAACCAAAGTGACCAAGCCAACCCTGTATGCCCCGACGCAATCGACGAGTGAGCGATAACCAACCGAATATCGATATTTTTAATAGGAAAAATAGCAATTAGCGGTTTCATTTACCAGGGTTAAAATTATGAAGTAAATGTCGATAATATGGACGCCATATCTGAAAGGTTGATGTAAAAACCTTTATTTCATGCTCTGAGGTAAAATCAATAAAATCAAATGTGCGAGGATTCGTTCAGGCAATCCCGGAGACGATGGACAAACGTTCAGCTTTCTGGTGCTTTTTTCGGGTAACGTCGTTACCATATTTCACGTGAAGTTCGATAAAAAATGCTACGTATGAAATCTTGTTAAGATCTAGCCTATTCCTCAATTAATTAATCGAGTTTAAATAAAAAAAATAGTAAAATCTCCGTAATTTCCAAAAAAATTTGAACTTTGGAAAATTTATTCCACCTTGCAAATTCCCTCACAAATGTTCATACCGGATCAGAACGTTTAAATCAATGTCAACTCGCAGGTTAATTTTGTAAAACGCAAGATAAACGGTGACTTATCGTCTCGCAGTGATTTTTAAGACTATTTTTGGCAACCAAGTGCGAATATTAATAGAAAAGTTATTTATTAACATTAATGCACTAAGCTGCCAGGTTTCAATTTTTTTTGACAATTCCACCACACGTGTTTGTAATTACACAATTGTGTAAAAATGAAATATGAAGGCACCTATCAGAGCACTTTTTCCATTAATTGTTTATATAGAAGTAAATTAAATTTTCTATTATTTAGAATCTGCCAAAATGGTTTAAAAAAATACATTTACACGTGATGTGGTAGGGGCTTACAAATGTTCATTATTATTTGAAATATTGTTTAACTAAGTTACATTGTTTTCCTTTACAGGGTACGTCGCCTATGATATTCACAAACAACGTCACCAATATAACTATATATTACTGTAACGACGCTACAGGCAGTGGCACTCAGTTTGCGGTGTACCAGTTCTTCGTGTTGTTCGGCGCCCCTGGGTTGCTCATGGTGGTGTGCTACACCTATGTTATCAGGGAGCTGTGGCGAAGCACACGCAACATGCAGATACTCACCAACAATGTGGGGTAAGTTCAAGTCATCACAAACTATCACTAGCTCAACTTGTTACAAATGTGTGTTGTTATGTTTCCATCCCCGCAAAAATTGGTTAATAAACTACTTACTAATTCCTACTCTTCTATCTATCTAAGGGTCTTTTGTTTAATTCTTTGCTTTTCTGCTTTTCTTTTCAATTACAAATAGCAAGAAGAGAAGATTTACTTCATGTACATTAAAGCCAGCAGTTTAGCCGAGATAGTTTAACCGGTTCCCACTAGAACACCGAAGTTAAGCAAACTCGGGCGTGGTCAGGGGTAGAGTGAGTGACTGCTCTGCCCTGAAACTCACGTATACCGCTGGTTAGAGCAGATGGAGGGTTCGAGAGCTAGTGTAACGGCTTCCTTCTCCTCGACGTCTGCTCGGCAGTCCGGGTTAGTGGAGGAACCTTTATGACTGTCAAGGTTACACCATCGTTTCGGATAGGACGTTAAGCCGTTGATCCCCTTGGTACTTTTCGAAAGGAGTAGGCTACGTGGCGGTACCGGGTTTCCCCTCCTCCCTTCTGTTCATACTTCATCCATATCTATCACCACTCATCGTCTCAAATAGCCAAAGTGCATTATTATAACTAATATGAGACGTTAAGCAATATCCAATCAATCAAATCATGTAGCTATTTTGAGATTGAAACGTGAAATCAAAAACAAAAATCTATAATATGTTTTGAGACAAAGAATCGATGTCTACTAACACTCTACAATTATTTGCATGATTTTAACCGTACCTCTCTTCTTAAAGGCCTTGAATGCGTTCATTATTTCCCCGTTTTGCAATAACAGACTTGGGTATAATCCAGCCTCTTAATTTTTGGGTTATGTAATTATGTGGATTGTAGACGGGACGGGCAAATAGGAAAACCTAGATTGGTGTCGGTATTGCCCTGACGTTAATTATCTCTCTCCCGGGCACGGTAAACCTGCACCCCAAACAGAGTTGATTACAACTCCAGCGCCCTCTTCAAACTTCGTACAAATTTATTTTAATTCGGTTCCTTGTGGTGAAAGTTGCACGAAACACGGTATTGACATTCGGGGGCCAAAGCAAACACGCGATCATTGATCAACATCAGCAAAGCTCCGCAATGTTGCAAATGATTGTAACACCGACAAGTCGAATTAATTATATTTTCAAGGTGAGAATTCATTTATAAATTATTGTCTAAAATATATTCAAAACGAGTCAATTTGTAATACTGAAATTTGAAATCGTGATGCATGATACATGTATGCCTCAATGATTAAGATATGAATAATATTAAGGCATGTATTTTATATCCAAAAATCCTTATACATGTTCAACATTACGCATTCTAAAGTTATATAGTCACTTGTACATACAAAGCATTACAAATGTTATAAAGTGTGCAATATCAATTATCAAAATTAATTTCTAAAGTTAGTTAAAGTTAATGACACATTCTTCAAAATAATACGCATGAATAATCTCTCCGGCAATACATACTCAATACCGTATCTAATAAAATAGAGTAATTATACATTACTTAACGCAATGGTAGTGTAGCTAATAACTAATTAATACACAAGAAGTGTATATTTTTTATTTTACCATGTAGATCGTATCATAATTATTTAAAATTATTCGGGTTAGTTCGTTCCACTGTCTTTATTGCTTCTCATACCATGAATTGTTAATAACAAAATACTTTGTAGATCCGTTTTTTAACTAAATAGGATAGTCGTTAAATAAATAAAATATAATTTTAGCAGTGGAACGTGCTCAACTAGAAAAGAAACGTTATAACAAACTAAGCTAGCCAGTTGAACTTAATTATTTGTAGTCTGCTGGCGTTACATTGAAAGTAAAAAAAAGGAACTTATATCACCAACGTATGTACTGATTAAAACCAATAGCCTTCACATTGACCCAATAACCATACAACATTGTGCTTCGCATCGTGGAATGGTAGGCCGGTTTCTCTAATGAAACAAATGGTAATACATTTCTTAAATTTCTCGTATAGGAAACCTGCCCAGGGTGCAATGCTTGCCCCCTTTCAGGTCTATCCCTAGGTATATAGGAGCTAGGACGGAATGTGATGGGATGCCCGAGGGCTGTTTGAAACGACCTTGGACAAAACCTTCGGTCAGGATTACCAGTGTCGCTGGACCTCCCGAATCTGACTCGAGCCAACACTGTCGGCAGCAAAATGGTAATAGTTTATGGAAGAAACAAAGAAAAATAATTTTCCCTGCACAATATCTTTTAACATGTCAGTTACCGGGTGACTGGAGAAATACGATACCAAAATAAAAAAAATATTTTATTTTATTTTATTTATTAATTTAATTTATTTGATTTATTTAATTTCAGTATATATTTAATATATACTGAAATTAAATAAATTGTACATTAGCTGTATAGCAAATTAATAATAATGAAGCCCACTTGGCCAATGCCTTGCAAAACTAATACTGACGGCCCCTAGTAAAGCTCTAACTGAACTGACCTCAGAAAGCTCTCTAGCTACACTATATATTTCCCAGGTCTTTATCCGAGGGTTAAAAGCAGAACTAAACTAAAGTCCACTCCGTGGCTTAGTTCATAGCAAGGATACGTCAAGGCGTGGAGACTCCGTACATGCTATCTTGATCTCAACAAAGCCGCGGGTGGATTTCAAGAACAAAAACCGGCAAAAGTGGATTCTGCTTAATGCCTGAAACTCCTATTCGGGAAGTCACGGGTTCAAATCCTGCCACCAGCACAGGGGCGGATCTAGCCTTGACTCATGGGGGGGAGGGGGAGGGGGGGGGCATGCTTTTTTCAGGGATGTGATTTTTGGGCGGCTTCTACGACTGTTAACAGTTAAAAGATAAGTAAGGAATTGACATGGAGAAGTGTATAAGGGGGAAAGGATAGTCTTGCAAAACTCTAGTCTAATAAAGGTTTGCGGGAAAAGCTGGAGGTAGCTGAGTCCCTTATCGAAAAAGGCGAATTGTTTGCAAATTTTGAGCTTCGTTAAGCCTAAAATATGTTTAAAAATATAAAATTACATAAAATGTTATAAAGATAGTGGACAATGATATTATGTAGTGATATGCTGTTAGTTGGTGATTATAATTATTCATCAAAGTTGAGGTGGGAGGACCCCATCGCCTACGGAGATTTTTATTTCAAATTTGCAACTGTGAAAAGGCCCAAAAAACGTTTAAAAATCTAAAATAAGATAAGGGTGTCATAGTGATAATTGGCTATGAAATGAAAATCGGACCGACATAGGGTCATGGGGGGGTGGTCGGTCGCCCCCCGCCCCCCTCTATATCCGCCCCTGCACCAGCTATCCTGACTCAAAGTGTTTTCCGAAGTTTATTATAAAGCCGAATGCGGCGATTGAGTGCTCGTTTTTAAACTAGCAAATAAATCTTATTTTAAGTAAAGAAAAAAGTCAAGCACTAAAACTCTGCTGCTAAATTACGTGAGAGGCTTTTTGAGTAGCATCATAATCAAGTGAAGTATAGTTGTCAGTAATATAAATATTAATATAGGACTATCCTACTAGGACTACTACTACTGACTAACTTTCCGATATAGGTATTGACAAAAATAAGAAATTACCCGATAGAGGTTGCTCACGCGTTTCAGCCGGGAATTGATTCGGAAGGTTGCGCACCCAATGATGCTCACAGAAGTCGTGCCCCGAGCGAGGTTGGCTTTACCTGGAGACGGGCGAGAGTCCAAGGGTAGCTTATTACGGCAGTTCACCCTTATGCGGGACACATGCACATGTACGTTCATTTCAACTAATCTTAGAACTACTTACAGTATAAATTGTATATTTTTATTCTTGCTATTGGAAATAGCGAAAGCTCCCCTTTGGTAACTAAAGAATAATTATTCATTAGTTGCAATTTTTTTAATGTTATATTTATATTATAATATTATTAGTGATTTACGTTAAAAATCTTCAAATAACGATTCTTGAAATATGAAGTTATTTATAATACAATAAACATGGATTATATTATTTAATTTAAAGAGATTCAAGAGTAACATTGCTTGTATCAATTGATAATTCTTCGCCATAATCATAAAATTCTTGAAGAACCTGCAATGAGGTAATTATTAAGGAATAAAATCCATCATGTCAATCTCAACGTCTGATTCATACTGACAGTACGATATTTAATACATTTTCGCTGATAATATAATGTTTACATTTAAAAAAATCAGTTTTAAATCTATGTAAGTTATAACTTTCTTTTGCATTATTATCTTGAGATATATAAATACGTAAAATTACAGCTCATTGATATCTATATTTAAACAAACTTATAAATAGAATCGCTTGTGAGATACAATTTATTATTACATTTTTGTATGTAAAATAATGCATAGTCTTTTACCTCAAATAACAATAAATCAGATATACGTTTCATACGATGCGAATGGGCAATGGTGCTGGGAGCTTAGGTTAGTATATTGCAGTCACATTGGAGAAAACCAAATACATTTCGCGCAGAAACAAACTTACATCGTGCGAGGAGGCAATTTGGCGCCAAGTATAGAACTTGTCTAGGTAGTATAATAAATCTTACAAAACTACCGAGTGAAATAGAGATCCGCCTAGTTAGGTATCATTTGTAAACATATCCTCTGTTCCAAGTGTTGCTGAGCTAAATTTTCGACATATTCACTTACTTTACATAATCGAAAAGCTGCTTTGAAACAATTCTAAAATGGAGTATTCTCTAGAGAGACGGCAAAACCACAGATGTGGTACTTAAACAAAACATTATATACGTATATTAGTTACATTTAAGAACTTTTTTCTAGAACTTAGAACTTTTAGCACGCGTTTGTGTTTCTTATTGGTCTGGAGCCATAAGGTTACGGGTTCGCTCACACGCTACACTGAACTGCTTAGTTTATGCGGTTGGCTGCACATAACCTCGAAGTTTGCTCCTCGAGTGAGTTTCCTTATCCTTTACCAGATACATTTCTCCCATAAGAAACCAGAGGGAGTGAAAGAGCATCGACAGAGGTGTGTCTTTAATCAGAGACGTATCCAAGGGGGGGGGGGGAGGGGGGCACAATCACCTTTTTGCAAAAAAGTATGAAAGTGCTCTTTAACCTTCCAACGGAGAATATAGAATAAATGTTTTATCGCAATATTAAAGGCAATTTACCATCTGACCAAAAGAGGATAATTTTAGTTGATGCAAAGTATAGGTTATTGTGACACATTAAAAATGCACAGATTTTCACCAAAATGACTTTGAAAGAGAAAACTTTTGGATTAAATACAGGATTTTAGTAGATGAAAAGTTGGTCATTGTGATGCTTTAAAGCGCACAGATTTTCACCAAAATGACCTTGAAACAGAGAAATTTCCCAGAGGCAAGTCCCCCGGAACCCAACTTAGCCTTTCTTTACATCTATGAAATAATTGATTGCCCCCCCCCCCCCTTTATAAATTCCTGGATACGCCTTCTTGTGCTTCTTGTGTTTATGTTTCTAATTCTGTGTACATGTATATATATATATAGGCTGCAGAGGGCAGTATTGTTGACCTATATCAGCCTTACATAACAATATCATAACGATATAATAACAATAAATACAGTACAATACAAGTTGCATCACCTCTTAAAAAAAAGTCAAGTTCTTCTTACGAATGTATCAAATGATAGGTGCTCTGTGCACCGTTATTAACAGACAAGTGGTCAGACGATTACATACCATAGAGAGAGAAAGAGAAGAAACCACTTGAGTTAAGAGTTTAAGTAAATTTGGTCAGTTTTGTAATTTTGTTTATTCTGTAACGTTTGTAATTTTGCCAATTTGGTGAATTGATAAAATTTATAAATTTGGTATTTTGTAAATTTGTAAATTTGGTGTTTTGTAAACAATTTAACTTTGAATTTTGTAAATTTGTATTTTTAGTAACTTATAATTATTTATAAATTTGGCATTTGTAAATTTTTTGTTTTTAAATTTTGCATTTGTTAAATTTGTATTTTTGGTATTTTATAATGTGTTGCATTTGTATTGAAATTGCCAACATTTTCTAAATAAAAGAATAATAATAATAGCATTCAAAAGTTTTCGATTCGCCAACCTCACATAGTTTTTTAAGGCTGGTAGACTAACTAAATATGGCTCCTGCCACCTGACTTTGTGGAGACAGTCTGGGAGGATGTCCTGCGAACTTGCTTCGTAGTTTACAAAAGCTCTTATACCAGACTCGGACACACAAAAACTAGTTCATTGTTTGCGTCCTCGTCGCTCGACTCGAAAAGTAGGACATACCTGCATTATAATAAACCCTAACACAACCAAACAGCACATTGTTAAATGAATAAATAAAATAAATAAATACGTCTCTTAGCCACTGAAGATTGTTTTGTTCTGTAGATAGATATCGACGCAATTGCCCGCGGTGGATTACTCCACTTCGGACCTGGAACAGGGTTTTAGCACATGTTTTTCTATTCATATCAGCTAGCTGTGTTCATCCAATAATAAATGTGTATATAGTGGCGAGTTCGTGTACGATGAAACAAACAAAACAATACACTTTCATTTTACTTCCATATTTACCTTATAAGTAAGTATGACAATTGTAACATTTTTACAAATAGGACAAAATGGTGTTCGTCCTTGGTATTTAGTTTAAATTCACAGTCCTTACTGTCAGCCAGTGACGGTAAAGAAATCAACTTTTCCACACAGCTCACTGTTTCTCATAAATGCATGAGTGACCGCGAAAATATGTGGGAGCTTGTGAGGAAGTACTCAAAACTTGAAGCGCAACCTTTCCAAAAACTAGTGTAATTTATGTAAATTATCATTCTCATGGAAATACTCTCTATATAATTATGCTAAGCACTTGAAATCAAAAGATGTTGAAGAGTCAGTGGTGACACGGTCCAGTTGGGGGGTGGATTTCCAGTTTCTGTACTGTAGTATAAGTCTAGATGACTACACATTTTCCTCACTGACCTGGAGCTACTTACGTGGATGGAGGATGCACACCTGCCAGATGTTGAGAATTGAAGCCGAGAGATTCGTCTGGATTGGTCGGGACTTTGAACATGGCTGCCGCGCGCAGGGGTTTGATTCGTCTGGATTGGTCGGGACATCTAACATGGCTGCCGCGCGCAGGGGTTTCCTCGTCTGGATTGGTCGGGACTTCGAACATGGCTACCGCGCGCAGGGGTTTCCTCGTCTGGATTGGTTGGGACCTCGAACATGGCTACCGCGCGCAGGGGTTTCCTCGTCTGGATTGGTTGGGACCTCGAACATGGCTGCCGCGCGCAGGGGTTTGCTTCGTCTTGGATTGGTTGATACTTCGAACATGGCTGCCGCGCGCAGTTGTTTGCTTCGTCTTGGATTGGTTGATTGTAATAAATCACTGCCGTCTGAACGTTCAAACGCGATACCATTTACATCCAGACGGCGGTACATCCGCACTTGCAATCGAGGGACTTCGAACATGGCCGCCCAATTTGCCCAGTGGTTCAGGTCTTTAAGGCCCATGCATCGATCTCTATTAACGCTTCGCGTGGTTAGGGGATCCATACATGCCAGATGTTGAGAAGTGAAGTTGGACTGATTTTGCGAGTTTTCTTACTGTAAAACTAAATAAACAACACGGTTATAAATAAAATAAATTTAAATTGTATTTAGAGTCTATCCACTCAGTTATATAACTGATTTTCAGTGGAGGACTTTAAATCAAAGCGACCAAGCCAACCCTGTAGGCCCCGACACAATCGACGAGTGAGCGATAACCAACCACAACAACTTCTCTGTGAAAATATTTTCCGCATTGAGAAATCGTTTTGTTCACTTAAACGCAACGCACAAGGCATTTTTCTTGTAAATATGTAAATTTTGACCATCAACATGGCCGCTCCATATGAAATAACATTAGTCAGACTCACTGCATAGGCCCTAGTTGGCTTCAAGGTTTCAGTATAGCATGCGTGATCTAGGTATTCCAGATCGGTGCAGGGCCCACGTCGGCTTCAATGTTACAGTAGCATGTCCACGTAAGTATTTAGAGGCCAGTAATTTAACTGGGCTAGACGCGTAGATGACCAGCCTTGGGCACGTTCCCCCAAAAAAGGAACTTTGAAAAGTTAAGTTTCTTCTGCCTAAAAAGTAACTAAAGACGTTCCTATCGTTCCTTTTTTAAAAAAAGGAACTGAGACGTTCCTCGTTCCTCAAAAGGAACTTAATTCCTTTCACGTTCCTTATACCATCACAGATTTAAATAATAATAAATGTGATAAGAGTAAATTTATCATAAGTTTTACTTATTGAAGTGAGTCCCAGGCCATCCTACGAGGGTGGCGCCATTTACGAAAACACAAGATATCACAAGATATTTTTCGTACTGTAGTATACGATATTAGGTACTGGAATTCGACGGGATAACGACGGCGAAAGGAACTTATAATGGAACGTTAAATTCGTTCGAAGTTCCCACGAAATAGTAACTTTGACGTTAAAAGTTCTTGATCTAAGAAAAGGAACGCGTTCCCACAAAAGTTCCTGAAAAAAGGAACGCGTTCCCCCCCAAGACTGTAGATGACCGAAGAGAATCATTCGTGCCTTTGTATAACATTAACGTGGAGTCTTAGATGATTCCCTTTGCATATTATTTTCGTCCTTATACAAAATCATCTTAGCACCGCCAACTTGATTTCAAACGTTTCGTTAAAATGAATGTAGATGAAATCGGAATATAGCAAGATAATCATTTGTTGTTTTTATTCATAATATTATGTTGAGTAATGTTATTCCAGTGAACTTTTGATTCACGTAAATGTCTTGAAGTATGGTTTTAACACCAAAGTGCGTCTTGTAGGAGTATTGTATCAACATAACCTAACATTACATCAGTTCAGCCTTCACCGTGGAGTCTTTCATAATCACACTGCCAGATTTAAACTACAAATACATACACGACTAGTTGTCAGCCCAAATCTTTGCTTGAATGACTCATTTGACGGACCCAGAGATCCATGCATAGATTATCACCGGTTGTGGCCCCAGCAATGAGCACCCAGTATGACATTAGTCGTGACGGGGGGGGGGGGCGTAGCCCAGGGCTGTGACCTAGGGTTGTGTCATTATGTATTCAACTTGTGGTTTCACTTGGACCATATACCTAAACATGCGCAAATCACGTCACATAGTCAATTGTCACCGTCATGACTAGACTATGCTCCGTGCAGTCTCACAATACACAAGTATTTTCACACGATCTGTCGTACTTCAAAGATAAGAGACTATTTCAGTCGCCGACTGGTTCTCGTCCGCGGAGAAAAAGGATCAGACATTATGATTTTCTTTTCGACAAAGGCCCAAATAAACAACGACGAAGGAGTCAAGGTATGAAAAAGATTAGGAATTTATGGACTCATCCGGTCATACAAATCAGAAAAGAAGACAAATAATACATAATTATTTACCATTATTTACTTGAGTCAATCCCGAATCAAATTCTTCTAAAAAAAAAAATCAATTCAGTAATCGTGAAATTTTGAGAAAGTAAATAATTTTGAACATTGAGCATTCAGTCGAAATAAACCATTTTATATGGGAGAATTCAAGGGAGAATTATTCCAAATGCACATAAGATAAGGGGTGCGCGAGTCCCAATTTGTCAGTTAGTCTTATTCGAGTTCTAAAAATAACTCGAGTGTCGAGTCCAATTCGAGTAGATATAGTACTTTTTTTAACTAAACAGTTTTTAGTTTATTTATTAGTGTCAGTCAATAGGCAGCGCAATATCTAATTAATTAAAAAGCGTAATCTCTCTCTAAAGAAATCAGGTACGAATATCATTAAGGCTAGGCTATGAGGGAGGACTTGGCATGCAGTTATTGATATTACATGGAAATGTTGATATATTGATACATTGTCATTTTATTATTCGTGCTAAAAATTTCTAAATAACAGTAAAAATTGTGTATTAAAAGACTAAGTCTTCTAAAAGGGTTGGTAAGGTAAAGCCCCAAAACTTCACAGCGATTTTTACGCTTTCACTTTCACGTTTTATGACCCGGCACCTCCACCATGCGTACGAATCGGGACGAATTTACTAGGAAAACGCTTAAGTCCCGCCGCGTTGATGGATGAGCTTTTTTGTAAGTTTTTAGTTTGCGTAGGACCACTTTTCCTTTGGAAGTGCTTTTTGAATGCATTGTAGGTGATTGTTGTCAAGTTTATATTGTTACTTGTTAATTGTTATTTTAAACCTAAAAAAACTCATATTAAAACCTTTATTTTATGGATTCTGGCTAACTTTTTCAACTTTTTCTTTCAATAAGCAATACATCACCATTACCTTAATGTCCATGTAAAATATGAACGTTGTAGCCCCACCCGTTTGGTCAGAATCGGCCCAAATGTCACGAAAATATCGCACTAAAAATCTTAAAAAAATCGTCAAAGTACGATATTCATGAGAAATATTTCTTCGATTGTACCCAAAAACATGGCAGGTCTAAGTTCAAAGATTTCGAAGGTCCCCTCACATTTTCATCGCAATTGGAATATCTGTTTAGCCGGAATCGTGTTAACAAACACACAAAAATCCCCCCAAAAAAAGGAAAGAAAAAAAAACATTCCGGATTGTTTTCTCCAGTGTAGTGAAATGGAATCTTCGCTTCGCTCGCTACGCTCATCCAATTATAGGCTACCCGGCACCTCCACCAAAATAATATTTTTTGATACTCGATTTTGTGTAGAAATATTCGAGTTCCCGAAACTCGAAATTTTGAAATTGCGGGTACTCACACACCTCTACGTAAGATGCTTAGAGATATTCTGGAAAATTTATTTTCTCATAACCACCAATATAAATTTTTATTTGGCTACAAATTAAAAATTGTGGACATGCTCACAAAATAAATGTCTTCTTCTACTTACACGTTTACGTTTACTCTTCACGCGATACAGCTCCAGCATCCTCTTGTCATCAGACACTGAACTAAGCAACTCACTCCAAATTGGAACAACAGATTTCAGTAGGATTGTTCATTGTGTACGAGCATCGATGATTCAGTGCTGCTCTGTCCACGGTAAAGCATTCGTATTTGTCATTGGTGCGATATTGTATTATATAAATGCTGGTGTTTGCCAACCTAATTGAAGAATATCTTTCTATATAGCGAGAGTGGAATGAACTGTGTCGTGATATCTTACTAGGAAGCTTCGCAAACGCTTTTTCAGGCGCGTTGTTGGATGAGCGTAATTGGTGCATTGAGTATCATGTGTTATGCAGATTTTCTGTTGTTCTGTGAAAAAATCATTACAGTCGGATAAAGCATGTAGGTGTTATAAGTCAAAGAATTTTTTTTTAAATCGAAGAAAATCGTAAAATAGCGCTTTTCATGAGAAATAATTTTTTGATTGCGCTCAAAAACGTATTAGTTCTATAAGTTCAGAGATTTCGAAAGCCTCCAGAAAATTTCATTGCAATGGAGTATCGGTTTAGCCGGAATCGTCTTTGGAAACACACAAATATACAAACAAAAAAAAACATTTCGGATTTTTTTTCTCCAGTGTAGTAGCATGGAATCTTCGCTTCGCTCATCCAAAAATGTACTACATTTACGACGAATGAAACATGTAAACCAAGCCTACATGTGTAGCCTTCTTTAAAACATGACACTTCTTTTTCACAGCTGTTTCATTGTCTAACTCTACTCTAAATTGTCCTAGGGGTCTTTTTACTATCCCAAATTGTCGATCAAAATTGACAACATTATAAATAGAATCAGTCTTGAACAGCGCGGTAAACTGACATATTTTCTTGCAAGTGTAGCAAATGTTAGCCATAGGGTTATATCTACGAGCTATCACATGCGTTATTGTATTTATAAAGATGTCGCAGTTCGTTTGAGTTGGTAAATAGGAACCGGGATCTCATGACGGAAACATGACTGTGGTCCTGTGAGTTTTATAGATATCAGGAATCACTATGTTAAATCTTCTACAATGAGGAAACTTTATTCGCAATATTGGATGTACGTTGCAACCTTCTTACGATATTACTAAGCGTTTTAGAATGTACAAAACATGGAGTTGAATAGAAAACTAGAAAACGGAACATGCATTAGTAGGTACGTGTACAGGAATTTAGTACGTGTCGGGAATTAAGTTTAGGAATACAGAATGTGTACCACGGGGTTTAATTTAATAACTCAGCCAGTCTTTGCTGCCTAACCTCTCGAGTACATAAACTAATTTTCAGTGTTGAATATTGTGTTGATAAAAATATATCGATTTGCTTTTACGCTTATCATATTGAGATGGTAAACAATAATCAAATCAATGTAATAAAAGGGTTGGATAACATTTTCTGTAAAAGAGGACGAACTAAAATAGGACCGACGTTTCTGCAAAGAACTGTTCCAAACAGCGCATTAGACAAACGCCATCAAAAGTGAATCTGGTGCTTTAGTATATGTCTATAAATGCGAACGAAAGGCATTTTGTGATGGAATTGTTGAGGTAGTACAACTTAACATATTGAACGACTTTTATCGTACGCCATGCACAATAGTTTAAAAACAAAATAATGTAATTTTTGTCTCGTAGACAACAACGTGAAAATTCTATCGATTTCGTTCTAAAAGCACTAAAACTAAACGAAGAACTAGAACCATTCGCTGTGGGGATTTATGTAATAAACCAGAGAACAATTAATAATTCTCTATGCGGGAAAAATTGTATATGCAAGAATAAAGTATGTCGTTGGAGATTGGCGATAACGAGGGTAAAAATATGCGTTGCACTAAGGAGATTAATGCAAGCCACACCCACATCACATCACATCACAATATACAATCGACTGGGATGATAATATGAAATCGTGCACACAGATTGTGACGCCTGATAATGTTCTGTAACTAGTTTGATGCACGAGATGCAACTTATGAGAAAGACGCGGGATTATGCAAACTAAATCCCACACAACACAAGTATCACTCTAGCTCTAATTAGACGCGTGAGCGGAGCGACTGAGGATTACCATTCAAGACAATCGGATCTTATTCTGTGATTCAGTGGCTGTGTGTATGTACATCGAAAATCAACCGAATCGCTGAATAGATTGCGCTGAAATTTTAAATAGACATCCATAACGAGTTTACTGAGAACTGCAATGAAATCAGCTAGATCCATTGAGATTTGAACCTACAAAAAAATTGGAAAATAGGCTGCTAATGTGTAGGAATTATTTGAACGACAATGGTTTTGTTTTTGAAAAAAAAATTGTTTGTTATTTGTCTGGCTGTGAAAATGCAGTGCCCAAGGTGTATCGAATCTTGCACTCTCAAGGTACCCCCAATTAATAGAGCTGTGAGATTGAATAAACCTTGCAATCTTTACACGTATTTCGTACTGGCTATGTTTTCCATAGTTTTGTCACAGATGATAAGACTACACTTGCGTTATATGCATTTGAAAACATGTTGAATAATTTTTAAAATTCAATCTAGAAATTACAAAATCTTTCCCGACCAGGGGATTAAACCCAGGTCTCCCGCATTTCAGGTATAAGGGCGCCTTAGCCATCTAGACTAGGAAAGCGCCAAAGTCGTTGTTAAACGAGTGAGCGAGTCAGGTGTTGAGTACCCGGGAAAATTTGCATTTAAGATTGATAATTATATTGGTTTGAATAATAGGGTTTTTAATTAAGTTTAGTGGTATAAGGCGCGTCAATTGTAAGGCCATAATGCGCCTCTCTAGCTATGATAGGCTAGGGAGGCCTTAGGTAGGGGGAAGAAAGGGAATTTACTGGGTACTCAACACATGGCTCACTCACTCGTCTAACAACGACTTTGGCGTTTTTCTAGTGTGTATGTAAGTATGGTAGTACCCAAAATAGGAAGCAAAGGTTACCGTTATTGATTCTTGCTGGTTCAAACCTTTATTAATGGAAGCCTTCATCAGAAGAACGTTTCATCATCATTGTTCAACTTCTGGGAAAATATGCTTACTGCTTATAGCTTAGAAGTTAGAATTGAGCGATGAACGAACTTATGTTCTTGCTTTCATACAATACCGGGCTAGAAACCCTCAATCAAAAAGTATTGCATTTGAAAGAGAGAATATAAGTTCGTTCTGTGCATAATTCTAAGCTAAGCTAAACACCTTTTCTCCAAGCTACAAACATTGTTAAAACGTTGCTCTGTCGGGAGCATGCCAGCCACTAGGATATTTAAACTTTTTGGGAGGCTAGCCTCGCTCCCCTAGCCCCTAGGGTAACCAAAAAAGTTCAGTGTCATCCTTGTTGAAGGGTAATGTCAGCCAAAAATCGCATGTCAATCGGACGTTGTGTCCGGTTTTTATTGTGAGACGTGGCAACGTACAGACGAAAAAAAATCGTATTTAGAGTCTATACCCACTCAGTTACAGAACTAATTTTCAGTGGGGGACATTAATTTAAAGCCGACCAAGCCAACACCATTGACGAGCGAACAATGACCAACTAGAAACTGGTATTTTTAGGTTGGAAACACTGATCAATCAAGCTGGACACGATACCACCTGCGGACAGCATCAAAACCAACAAGAATTCAGAAAAACCTTAGAATTTATTATGTGCATCGTTGCTAGAACGGCCCCAAAGTAACCGTTTACAAATTCCTAGACAAAGAACTGTAGACTTAAGCCCAAAATCAGAAGTTAAAAATCTCTTGACTATAGCGGGAATCGAACCCTGGACCTTCGGCATTGGAAGCCGAGACGTTCACCACAAGACCAACGATGAACCACAAAGAACGATACGTAGGGGAGCTTTTCTCCCTGGTTGTGTCGGCAGTGTTATTTACTTTTATTGCTGCTGTGGTTGCTGCTGTGTATCCTGAGAATGGAGCACATATTATGAAGATGTATAGAAAAATTAAATAAGCCATGCAGTATCGTACGCGGAATTAAGAACCAGGTTTTACAACTCTTTTCTATTTGAAACTCATTTGCTGATCGCAAACTTAGTGTATAGAAGACTAACGTATGAATATAAATCAAATTACAGTTTGTGTTAATGATGTTCGAGTTTGTTCTCCACCAACATTTATACCTCTTTCCAACAGAAAATGCCTGATAATATTACTCGGACTGGCGGTAGGAAGGAGACGCTATCAGCTCCAAAAAGTTTGATTGTTTGACCAGGGCAGGCAGGGAGTGAAAAAATGATTATGAAAGAAATTTGAGTAGGTAAAGCTTATAGTGTAGACTGAAGACCAATGATATTTAACATCTATAGTAAGCTAGATCCCCAGTCATTGGTCCACTGGTGAGTCAATTAGAAGCCATCTTGAATAGGTCAGTTTGTATGTTTAAGTAGGTTGTAGCGAATTGTAGCCCAAATATTTTTCAAGGTGGCTGTCATGATTGACAGGTGAGCATATTAGCCATTAACACCAAATGATTCCTAAATTTCCCTATGAAATAACTTCTAATTGTTTCTGTTTCTGCATTCTCATGCTGCACAAGCTAAAACCATAACAAACAATCCAGTAAAATACTTAATCACATTTAAAACATAATGTAAAGCATAAATTGAAACGCCAAATCGCCATCTTGAATAGTGCAGATTGACGCTTCAATTTGGTACGCTAGCGTCTGTACGGATGTATTTGAGACTGGGGATAGCCTACTACTATAGATGTTAAATATCATTGGTGTAGACAACCGTGCATCAGTTTGAATATTATTTATTTTACGTCTGAGCGTGTGTCAAACTGAACATAACCTCCGACTGGCAGGCGCTTTTTTATGAAATTGTAAATCAACAGGATTCATAATGATTGTGCTGTGACCCTTACGTGACCCTTAGGAGACGGTGCAATCACCTTCCTAAAGGTACAATCCTTCAGCCCGGCATCTTCACAAAGGGATTTCATTGCTGGAGGAATTATATTTCTGTATCTTTCTTGGACAATCTATTGATAAGTAGCTTCGCTCCCTATTTTGGATACTCCCGTTCAATAAAGAGGGAACCCCATATAGTATTCGCAGTATCGTAGCGATTGTTGTTAGCGTAACGATGAATGCGCGCTCTTCTGTCCTGGCAATTCTTCTCCTCCAACCCCACAATTCCTGTCTTCCGGGAAGTTTTTTTTCACTCTCTATGATAATGAATTGATCAAAAACAGCTTTCCCAGGAAGCGGTGGAGCTTTGGAACCGGCTTTCTATCACCCTGGCGAGGGTAGTATTGTTTCTTAATCAAGAATCCAGCACAACTCTAGTGTTACGCGATGTTTGTTCTCTGGCAAAAGATTATTCACCTCGTGTAAACATACGCGAGAAACAATCTAATACAAATCTAATAGAAACCTTGTATAAATGAAACACAAAGTGCTTTGGGCACGTTAGTGTGTGGCAATGTATTTCAAAGTCGTTGAGAACTTTTCTCACAAATTGAAATATTTAATATTATTATTTCAATTTTTCACAAGACAAAATTGGCGAGCTCGCATTCAGCCAAGGTAATGATGTTACTATGTATGTGATTTGAAATATTCACGAACAGAGTTTACCATTTCAATTCAATTTGTGTTGCTTTATACCCAAGTATGTGTTTCTTTCAAAATGTAAACTCTTCATTGACAAACTACATACATTTCTTATTACAATGAAACATGTAGAGGTTTCGAATGACTTTCAGACCTACTATTATAGTAGCCACCAAAAGCGATGCTGCCTGCATTTCCCTTCAACCTTCATGATTATGTTGGACTGTCAAGTATTCATCATATATGGTTGCTTTGGTACAGCTTGTCCTTTATTTACGTAGGCTGGGTCAATGATGCTATCCATGACGGCTTAATCCAATACTCGATTATTTTTTGGGTGTTGTTCTGTTCAGTAGGTACAAGTTTTGTGTCTGCGAAAGCCTAGGCACAATTGCGCGTACGGCGTAAGGTGTAAGTCCTAAAGAGGTGTTCACTCTCTAAACTCATAAAATATATTTAATTTAGGATAACTACTTATGAATTTAAAAAGAACCAGAAAAAATAATTGGCTCAACCTTACAACCCAAAAAAATTCCAAACTTGGTAATTTTCGAGTAGTATGATTTATTTATTTAGCTTTCGCTAGTTCATTACATGTTACAATCAGAACATACAATATAAAATACAAATACAAATAATATAACGTAATATACAATCATACGCTTCACATAAGTAGAAAACAGAGTCTATACATAATACAAAATTAAACTATTCCAACAATTTCAGTCACATTCCTACATATGGAAATTCAGATTTTAAAAAATTAATACATTCAGTTTTATATATATTGAATCTACTTTCTTTGATACCGTTTGGTAGACTATTATATAATTTGATTCCATTAATAAAAATTGATTTTTGGTTAACAGTCATATTTTGTATGTTTAAATGAAATTGATTGGCCTGCCTGGTTTGATGATCACGAACTTCATTATTTTTGTTAATGAACTCATCAAAGTTGTCATTGAATTTTCCATCCACAACATAGCGGTTGAAAATTAGTACCTTCAGGCCCAATCTTTGCTCAACCGTCATCCATTCAAGAACATCCAACTTATCTCTAACACGTGTTCTTTTGTGAACCCTCAATATAATTCTCATTCCTTTATTTTCCAATATTTGTAACTTTCTTATGTTTTCAGTACCAGATTTCCAGAGTAAAGAAGTGCAGTATTCAAAATGAGGTCTGATTATTGTTTTATATAGGCCTATCATCAATCTTGCCCATTGACTTAAGTGTTTGCTAATTCTGTACATATAACCAATTTTCTTGCTAATCTTTTTTGATATTATATTGAACATAATCATGAAAATTTAAAAGTTGGTCTATAATAACCCCCAAATACTTTACATTACTTTGAAAATCTAGTTCAGACCCTTCCAGTACAATTTTACAATTTGGATTAATGCGTAGTGTATTATTGATTTTAACTAATGAATTTGAAATAAGAATACATTGAGTTTTGGTTACATTAAGCTTCAACTTATTCCTCATGAACCAATCACATAATAATTTAAGATCCCTATTTATTATATCACACACTTCTTTCAAATCTTTACCTGCATACCAATAATGAGTGTGTTATCTGCGAAAAGGTTTACAAATGTTTTTAAAGGAGATTCAGGCATGTCATTTATGTAAACAATAAACAACAGAGGTCCAAGAACAGGCCACTGGGGAACCCCAATGTTAGTTTTAATTTGCTTAGATTTATTTCCTAGTATTCTTGTTTGTTGAGTTCTATTTTCAAGATAACTCATTATCCATTCAATTACTGTTCCATTTATTCCATATTTACTTAATTTAGTTATCAATATTTTCCTATCAATAATTTCAAAAGCCCTTTTTAAATCTATCATGACAGCAACTATTATATTGTTTTCACTATCTAGAATACTTTCCCATTTGGAAATCAAATATTGCAATGCAGTTTCAGTTGACATTTTCCTTCTAAATCCTGATTGATATTTATAAAATAGGTTATTACTTTCAAAAAAATCTAACAGCTGGTTATGAACTACAATTTCTAATATTTTTTCATAAACTGGCAGCATATTAATAGGTCTAAAATCTTGTGGTATTTTTGGGTTTGCTACTTTTGGAACAGGAATAACTGTTGATAGTTTCCAACTGGATGGGAATTGACCAGTTGTTAGAGATTCATTTACAATTTCTAACAGCTGTGCTCCACATGACACAAATGTTTTCTTTATAATTTCGACTGTGATACCATCAGTTGAACTTAATTTATTTTTTAAACTAAAAATTATTTTCTTTAATTCACCAATGCCTATCAAATTAAAGGTATTAAATTCCTCACGTGTAGGTTGTTGTACACCCAAATCAACAGACATAGAATCAGTTATTGGGATTGATTTGCAAATTTCATTAATACTGTCCACAAAAAAATTGTTAAAATTTTCCTCAGGCGAGTCCCCTTAAATAGTAAGGTAAGTACTAATCGTCCCATCGGCCCAAAATCTCCCATACGAAATAACATAGAAACGATCTTTCTGCCCCGTGACGTTGGGGGATTTCGGAAAACAACAGGCCATAATTGTCGTATTCGGATACCCTTTCTGCAAATTACTACGTATTGTTTCTGTAATTTGGGTCAGAGGTTCGATCATAATATGCCAATTACCAAGAAGGGGGTTTAATTTCGGGAATTTTTTTTTTTGCGTGTTTGAGAGTATATTTGTGCACAGTTTCAAAACACAATTTATATATTATATTTATACACAAAAATTTATTCACAACTTGGCCTTAGGATTGGCCAAAATCCGATTCTTACGACTACGCCCTACGCTTTAGAACTATAGTAGTAATGAGGATTTAGAACCATTTGGACAAATTTAAGGTTGCGTGTAGTTCTTTTACATTATCGCCAAAGAATGTGCACTTTGATTTTGGAGGTTACTTTACTGGTTGTCCCGTCATCTGTTCCTCAACATGGTTGAAAGGATTGTCATCAAACTAAACGGATTAATCATTTATTTATCTAATGAGATCTGAAATCAAGATAAATTCAGAATATAAGCTTAAAAGCTACGTTCGAGATGTTGTCAAATCGTACCGCAAACAAGGTTCAGGTTTTCGAATAATTTTTTTTTTCTGGGAGATCAATTACTAAAAACCTGAATTAAAGATGAGACAACAAAGTCACTATTATTCAAGCTGAAATTGTTAGAACAGTTAGGTTATATTCAAATATTTTATTATACTTTTACTTATTCTTTATGACAATATTTTATATAAATATTGCATTAATTCTATTAAAAATGTCATAAAGTTCAAATAAATGTATACAAAAATGTATTTCAATACAAAAGTCCCTAAAACAGAATATTGAGACTTGAGAGTATCCAGTCATCTTGCTATAACGTACCCAGTTATTAATGGGTGTTGGAAATAAATTTAGATGGCGCACAAACTGGCAAGAGCATTTTTTACAAACTCATTTCCACTCATTTAAATGAAACTTGACTCGTTTACGACTAACCAACAGGGATTGGATAAAACACAAGCCGTTGCAATCGGGGATCAATTTTGTTTTCGCCAGCATTGTGAACGTATAGATGCTAACAGATAGCGACTGAAACATCACACGTAGGAATAATACCATGGTGTTACACAAACTATCACCCAACGCCAGTCAATACCACTGCGCCAGTAAACACATTAGTTGATTAAAATAGACATAAAAACGCAATCTTGGAAGTATACTCAGATCCTTGTCCCCCCAAAAAAGTTTTCGATTGTTTGTGAGTTACGTCGCACGGTTAAATCCAAACATGGCTTTTGATCTACGTGAGATTCAACAGGATTATAAAGAATGTTTTTGGAGACCCTTAACTACCAAGGATTTTAATGAAAGGAACTATGTTGTGCGGTCTTCTTTGACAATCTGTTGATTATGTACCCTCGCTCCCTATTTAATGTACTCCCGTACCCATGCTTGTGAGTTTGATGAAGTGTACCTAACAATTTAATTTCATCTCACGTTAATTCCTCTATATCTATACAATCTTTCTGTTCATAACGACTGTTTGAATTATTTTAAGATTTTCCTGTATAATGGTAGCCTAAATGAAGTTATACTAGGAAGCTTAGCAAACGCTTTTTCAGGCGCGTTGTTGGATAAGCGTAATAGGTGCATTGAGCTGCCAATTGTGTTATGCAGATTTTCTGTTGTTCTGTGAAAAAATCATTACAATCGGATAAAGCATGTAGGTGTTATAAGTCGAAGATTTTTTTTAACGAAAAAAAACGTAAAATTGCGATTTTCATGAGAAATAATTTTTCGATTGTGCCCAAAAATGTTGCGTTCTAAGTTCAGAGATTTCGAAGGCCTCCAGATAATTACATCGCAATTGGAGATTGGAGTATTGGTTTAGCCGGAATCGTGTTAACAAACACACAAAAATACTAACAGAAAAAAAGAAAAAACAAAAAAATCGTAAAATTGCGATTTTCATGAGAAATAATTTTTCGATTGAGCTGAAAATAGTGGTGAATCTAAGTTCAAAAATTTCAAAAGGCTTCCAGAAAATTTCATCGCCATTGGAGTGTCGGTTTAGCCGGAATTGTGTTAACAAACACACAAAAATACAAACGGAAAAAAAAAGAAAAAAAGAAAAACATTCCAGATTTTTTCTCCAGTGTAGTGGAATGGAATTTTCGTTTCGCTCGCTCTGCTCGCTACGCTCATAAAAAAATCAAAATCAAACAAATTCACCGATCATTATCTCACTTTTTGACCCACTAAAAAACTTTCAACATTTTACCACATTTTTGTGATATTTTTAGTAAGTTATTTCCAGACACCTTCTTGGAAACGAATGATATTAATTATTTCTCCCGAATAGTTCACAACCTTAACCGCAACTTTGAAGGCTTAACAACACTTAATTGAATAAAATGAGAAGTTTGACAGTATTTTTATAACTGTGAAAGAAAATAAAGAATTGAGTCTTGCAAGCTAGTGGTGTGCGGGTACTCGAAATTTCGGGTCGGCTCGGTTATTTAAGGCTTAATCCGATGTCAAAAAAGGTAAGTTATCCGACTTTCGGGTAACGAAAGAAATTGATTTTTGGGGGATGGTGGAGGTGCCGGTCCAGAATTTACAAACTGTTGTTGGAGGTGCCGGTCCAGACAATTTTTTACAGCAAAAAAAATGCAATTCAATAAAAATTCAGACATTTGAAAACAAATTGGGAGAAAATCATAATGTAAGATTCTTCACAAATAAAATTCAATATCGATTTTAACATGCACTTATTACAACGGAAACGACCGTCTTTTCCCGAATCGACCCGACTCGAAAACCCAATGCAATTTATGTTACCCGATCCCAACCAAACTGTCAAAACTTCTAGCCACTCAGTCCTAGTTGCAACACGATATCCACTATACTTTACTCGAACTAATAGTTATAACGTGACTGGTTTTAAATAAGACTCAATTAAAAATACTAGGAAGCTTCGCAAACGCTTTTTCAGGCGCGTTGTTGGATGAGCGTATGTTTTTGAACGAAAAAAGCGGAAAATTGCGATTTTCATAAGAAATTATTTGATTGCGCTCAAATTTCACACAAACATATAAATTCATAAAATAAGGTTCTGTGAAAAATCATTACAATCGGATAAAAGCATGTAGGTGTTATAAGTCGAAGAAATTTAAATTTTTTTTTAAATCGTAAAATTGCAATTTTCATGAGAAAAAATTTTTCGATTGCGCTCAAAAACGTGGCAGTTCTAAGTTCAGAGATTTCGAAGGCCTCCAGAAAATAACATCGCAATTGGAGTATCGGTTTAGCCGGAAACGTGTTAACAAACCGAAAAAAAAGGATTTATTTATCCAGTGTAGTGAAATGGAATCTTCGCTTAGCTCGCTACGCTCATCCAAACATACTAAATATTATTTTCTAAAGTCTATCCAATACAGCTTTATCAAAAATGTTTGCTACTACGGACGTTTTAAAACCCACAGGCCATAAAACGTATGCAACACAAAGAAAACATAGAGTAGATTTTAAAAACCCTTTAAAATATTAATGAAGTAATTTACAGTGATCACTAGATTCCTTCATTTCCAACAGACATAATGAGAATTTAATTGAATACCTACGTCACTTTACTGCGTAATTAAATTCCTTGACAACTGCATAATGCATCTCAATATAGTACGGTACTTCTAAGATGTGATCAATCTCATTCAATCTAACTTGACACGGTGATCGTGTTTGAAATGTTCTGTATAGCTATGTATATTCATATTATAGGGTGACGCGGATTAGTGAATTTCTATATTTTACTTTCAACATATTCCATCTTGATTCTAAATCAACAACCTGATTCTCCATGTGTATATAAACCATTGATACAGCGTGTTGTTAGGATGAGTCTGATCATTCGCTCAAATTTAAAATAAATGTAAGTAACTTAATATATTGTAGTGTTAGACTTATACGCAGTTTCATGTTGAAAGAAGGTGGTAAAAAGTAAAGAACAAAATCACTGACAAGCCTTACCTCAGCAAGATTCTTCGTGGTGTGAAGAACAGGTGACGGCGATGTCGATGAAGAGACGATGAAAAAAGCGAAGCAATATTTTAAATAAACTTAAAAAGATATTAATCTTATAACGGTTTCCGTCGATGTTTGTAGCCAAATGAATGATTGAAGTCATTCTAGAAGTTAAGGATCAGACCCAAAACCATCACACGCACTCTAATGTATAAGCCTCATGTGGAATACTGCTTTTAAATGTATTTTACATTTCTCTTGGTAAACATGCCCAGGGTGCAATGCGTGCCCCTCTTTAGGTGTCTAACTAGGTATGTTGGAGATAGAACAATTGTGAAGGTATGTCCTGAGGCTAGCTGTTTAAGAAAGTATAGGACATGCGTTTTACGCAAATTGCTGTTTGTTCGGCCGGCCGACACCACAGGTGTTTAAAATTTTAAACATATGTCACGAAAGTGGAAATATATAGGGCTCTACGCTAACACATTCTTAAAATTTGTTTTAAAGTAATTTATAAAAGATAATTTTTTTCACGAATTTTGATTTTGTGAAAAACTAAAAAATTTACGATATTTGGGATTTTTTTTCTGGCTGATTAAGACAAATTTTTAAGAATTTATGACTGTAGAGCTGTCAATTGACAACTTTGCAAAGTTTCATATACGTCGAATGCTTCTTGGCCGAGCGAATAGCTATTTGCTAACTGCCAAAAATGTGAGGACTCATTCCCTTGCATTCGCGTCTCGACGGGATTTGAACCCGGGATCTTCCGAATGAGAGCAACACTGTCAAGCATGTGGTACTGCTTTGAAATGACAACACCGAAATAAGTCGTTCTTAGCTAGATCCCGGGACAGAGGTATCGGGTTCAGTACACGCCACTGACAACCCTCACTCAAGCTTAGGACGGTTTCCTCAGAGTAAGTAAGCAAGCATAGAACCAATCTAAACTGCACTGAAAACATGAACAAGCTGTCTTAAAACAGTGCACATGCAGATACTGCTACATTGAATCACGCAAAAATGCGCATAAAATAACATTTTCACCCGTTCTTTAATCGTTGTATTTGTGACTGAACACAAATGTCAAAATTACAAAAATATAACGTCGTGTATGTAAAGGAAAGGTGGAGTAATTATTGGCCAATATTTCTTTTAGACAGAATTCTTTGAGAAAATAGAACATAAATAACTTTGCAATGTTCATATGTACTTATATAGGAGATTTTTGCCAATTGAGCCTTGCTAAGATAAATCAAACATTGACTATATTTGCCCTTATGGTGAAGACGTATTTTTCGTGTATTGTTATTGATTAGTATATGTACCTACTCAATTTTACTCGGTTAAAGCATTACTGTATATATGACCAATACTTACTATACAACAACTTAGTCAATATGCTTTTGGTTATACGGGTGAATATCCCTTTAATGAAATCAATCATTCTAACAGCCCCTCCCAGCATAATAAATCACTTTTCGTTTCGGTACAGTGTTCTTGAGGTTACTAAACAGGGATAATTGTGCCCAATTTCGTTTTAAACTACCCTACGCCTTTACATTAATAGTTGATTAGGTATTTTAATAGAAACACATTACTCCCATACAGACACTTATTCTAAGAGAAATAGTAATAAATTAAATTACGAGACACACCGACCTAATGTTATTTCATATAACTGAAGAAATTTGCAGTAACATTTTCCAGTCCTATATCTCGAGCAATCTCATTAATCGTTAATCGAATTACGTTCTTGGCATACTACTGGGGGGGGGGGGGGGCTGGGGGTATTTTGTTCCAACCTAATAAGTAACTTCCTTAAGGCCATTCTCACCACCACCATTTGCATTAAACCTACGGAACCAGCTTGCCGTTTATGAATAGTAAATCAAAATAACTATCTTACATAACATGCTGTTCCAATTAAATTTCAAAGACTTATGGAAGAACGACGTTATTGGTTGTTTGACTCTCAAAACCCCAAATAAAATATAATCGGTCTGGAATTTTCATGGTGGGAATATTACCCTCATCTTTCTCCAACAAACTATTGTATTAGTACAGACTATTCAGAGTGCGGGCTACACAACCCAAAAGAAAAAGTTATGCAACAAGTTTTCGATTAATAAATATATGATAATGATAGCGAAAACATCAGTGATTAAATATGTCGATTGTAAAATTCTGCTAAGAATGAATAAAAAAAGATTCGCGTTTAAAAGTTTCGTATACCCCTTATTATTTGCGTTTTAGATTTTCGGCAAACCTCATATTCGTGTCATCACCTACCCTAAGATATTGTTTTTCATTTCCTTTTTAAAAAAAAATTTAAATTAAATTTTTCAATATATTATTAATTTTCATTTCATTTTCGTTTTCGATTTCTTTTAGTCTTTCATTTTTTTATTTTTTCCCTGACTATAATTTGATTAATTAATATCGAGCCCTATTTCCAACTAAGTCGGGTAGGGGAGTGGGAGGTTCCCACCACATTCTTGGCTCCCCGGGCTTATCGAAGCCGGCTAGCCATGCCTGACGCTTCTCCCACATCATCTTTTTCTGCCTCTTGCATCACCTACTTCACTTTCTTCCTCTACACTTTTTTTTTTAAATATTTAAATTTTCTTAGTACACATTTAATAGTAATTTGTGAGTGCATTTATTTACTAAACTTTATTTAGTTGTCCAGTTGTCCTCCTTTGTTAATCCGTTGTTATAACAGTTAAGGATAGACGTTAAATAAATAAATGAACTTATTTTCAACTAACTATACTGAAGTAATACCATGGAAATTATACTGCACAACATTGTTTGTTTGTTATTTGTAGCATACAGTAATCTCGCCACACTAACATGCATAAATACTTAACTGGATAAACAAAACTGTTTAACATAGTCATTTAAAACAACGTTTTGAAATAACAAACTATTTCCGTCATCAGGTTCTATAACTTAAAAAAAAAAAAATTTAACAAAAACATATCAAAACAAAGACAGAAGCCATATGTATAAAGCTGATGACAGATATGGTTTGTTATTTCCGAAACGTTGTTTGAATATTGTTGAGTTTGAACTCTTCTAACTTTGAAACGAAGATAAAAATACATCACTTCCGTCAAGGCAGCACCCTTGTAATAGGCCTACTGTCTAACGCGCTCATGTCTTGATGATTGCAGCTGAACGTTTAGTGATATAATTACCATATTTTTCATGAATGTTAGTAAAAAAATCTATCGATATCCTCACTTGCTTGCAAAGAATTAGTTTAAATATCACTGCATGTATAGTTGTATACGTCCAGTTAGAAAAAGTATGTATAATCCAAAACGTGGATTCCCCATTTATCTTGCGGTTAACAAAAGTAAACGATGAGATCCACTATGAAAATGTGTGTCAAAAATCTTAATCTTGACATATAGATAAATTCCCCAGGTTTACAAAAATTTAATAAATTACTGAGATTTTACGCTTTATATTCGAAATCGATGAACTTATTGAGAAGTACGCGATACTGGATCCCATAGATTCATTCTTTATGAAAGTTCTCGTAAAATATGATTAGGATGTTATTATATTATTTAAATGAACAACTGATATTGTGCTGATATTTTTGATTCTGTTATTGTTTGCTAATATTAGTAAGGTACCTGCAACGATATATCATGTATGCAAGGTATAAACATAAATAATAATACATGTGGTCCGTTCACCCGGAAGAACCTCCGCGCTAACTCAGTGACTCCTAGGATATACAATCATGAAAAATGGAATGCAAGCTTACCATTTTTTATTTATTTTTATTTATTCAGAAAGTTTCAAATACAGCAAGCCACTTTAAATTGAAACATATAACAATAGAGAACTAATAACGTACAACTCAAACAATACACAAACATGAAAAACAAAAACAAGATAACAAGACATTACAGGGAAAGCATAGCGACTTTGTTGTCTTTTTTTAAAACATTGCACGGAGAGAAGATGTCAAGATAAAGTTTGTTGGAAGATCAAGCTTTCAGCGTCTGTTGAATGGATGCAGAAACAAAATACAAGTATACATAATAACGAATCGATTATTAAATTTCGTTTGCTGCTGTTGGGAGCTGTTTCATTGCATTTGAAAATGGGCTATTAGACTCAGTTTAGTTTCGTTTTTTTTTTTTTAATCAAAATGGCAATTTACTATTTTGTAAATCTGGTTTCAAATATATTGAAAATCATTTCCAAATAGAATCCTTCTTTGAGATAAATAGTTGTGGATCTGCAGTAGGTAGATTTAACTAGGCATAGACTTCTAATGTCAGGGTCCCCATTCACTAAGATGCTGTCCTTCATTAATAGTTGTATATTTAGCCGTCAAAGATCAAAGCGTTGGTCTCACATTCCTGTATAAGATATACCAGCTGTTTACTTTGTGACTTTTTACAGTGGCGTGCGGTAGGGGGTTCATGTTTTTAAGCGTAATAATATGTGCAGAAAATTTTCAGATACCCCAATATCATAAAATTTGTTTTAAAACTACTTTTATCGACATAATATTTATCCCCATGGCAAAAACGTATCTACTCGTTCTATTTTTTTTTCCAAATAGCATCTGAACATTAAGTGATGTTTTACGCCTGATTGAGAATGTGCTGTTTTAAGACACTTGAAAAGTAGAAATAAATTTTTAGAACTTTTTGAGGTAATGTATCTGTACACGTCTAGAGTATACGAGTTCGTGATTGAATTTTGAGTTTAAATCTGCACATAGGAGCTGCTGGCATAACATATTTTATCAAGAAAAGTAAGAAATACCTTATATCTCTTATTGCTTGAGTCGCAGTTGTTACATTATGTTATAAAAATTCTGTTACGTCTCAAAATATTGTAAACCGTTTAAAGAATATCCCGTATTTTCCATCACGTAAATATGTCATGTGCATCGTGTATTCGACTTGAACAGTTAGGCCAACTGGGCTAAGATTTACATACGAGAAAGAACGTGGACTCACATGACTCTGTTCAGTCCTCGAATCATAAATAAAGTTGGTGCTGTGTACCTGCTTGGGAAATAGAATCCTGAAACACATGGTTTTTGTTCATCGAAGCCTGCAGTATATATGGGTTGACTGAGTTTGAGACTATTTCAATTTGTTCTAAATTTACTCCATAGGCAGCCGTTTTACAAAAATATCAAATATTGTCAAAAATTAGATTTAATTTTGAAATCTTGCTTTTTCATTGATGCCGCCAATAGCATTCGCAAGCGGGAATGTATCATATTTTGGGATCTTGGTTTTCCACAATACGGAAGCTAAGGTATGATGATGATGGGTATGTTGCAGGGTAGTACAAAGTATGGCAGTACTTGATTGGCACAGTTTCTATACAATATTCAGAATGTGTAAGCGTATCCCACTCTTATTATAAATACCCGGCACCACCACCAACATCAATATTTCAATGAACGTAATTTTTTTTAAAATTTCTTTTAAACTCGACATCTCCACCAACAAAGAGATTAGAACAGTGGAAAGGAACGTATGTTGTTGACTTTTTACTCCGTGCCCATGATTATAGAGAACAATATATTGTAGCCTGCAAGGGTATTACAATGGGATTTGGTAATAAAATTACAACAACGGCCTGTTCCTAAGAGATCAAGTAGTGAATTTAGTTAGTTGTATTTTGTTGGATTTAAGACAGGAATGGAATAAAAAATGGAATAAATAAAAAAATAAAAAATGAAAAATGGAATAGAAAATACGAGATATTCTAAACGGTTTACAATATTTTGAGACGTAACAGAATTTTTATAACATAATGTAACAACTGCGACTCGACCAATAAGTGTTATAAGGGTATTACTTACTTTTCTTGATGAAATAATATGCCAGCAGCTCCTTTGTGCAGATTTAAACTCAAAATTAAATCACGAACTCGTATACTCTTGACGTTAACAGATACCGCTAAAAGTTCTAAAATTTATAAAATAAACGTTGTTGGATGAGCGTAATTTTTTAAACGAAAGGTGGTGTTCTTTAATTGTGCAGAAGGCGGTTTTTTAATTAATTCAGGTGGTGACCCGATATAACCATATGACGTCACATCTGTTTGCGCGGAAAATAGTAAACGTAAAACTCTGTACTTCAATATACTTAAAAATATCTACCTTGGATTTGGTTAAACTAGGAAGCTTTCCCAAACGCTTTTTCAGGCGCGTTGTTGGATGAGCGTAATTTTTTTTAAACGAAAAAAAGCGTAAAATTGCGATTTTCACAATAAATTATTTTTTTATTGCGCTCAAATTTCACACCAATATATTAATTCATAAAATTAAGGTTGTGTAAAAAAATCATTACAATCGAATAAAGCATGTAGGTGTTATAAGTCGAAGAAATGTTAAAAATCGAAAAAAATCGTAAAACTGCGATTTTCATAAGAAATAATTTTTTGATTGTGCTCAAATTTCACACGAATATATTAATTCATAAAATTAGGATCTCTGAAAAATGTATAACAATCGGATAAAGCATGTAGGTGTTATAATCTGAAGAAAGTTTAAATCGATTTTTTTTTTGTAAAATTGTGATTTTCATAAGAAATAATTTTTCGATTGCGCTAAAAAAAGTGGCAGTTCTTTGTTCAGAGATTTCAAAGGCCTCCAGAAAAGTTCATTGCAATTGGAGTATCGGTTAAGCCGGAATCGTGTTAACAGACACACAAAAATGAAATAAAAAACATTCCGGATTTTTTCTCCAGTGTAGTGAAATGGAATCTTCGCTTCGCTCGCTACGCTCATCCAATAACAGTCATGGTGTTGGTGAGTTGTTTTCTATGCATTCCGTACACGCACGTCAATATTTTGACTTCATCAGCATTCCCTATTGGTAGAATCATGGTTATAACTTTTAAACTGGATAGCCAGTGGCTGGATATAATCCCGAGCCTAGCCCCGAACTACCCTCTCACCCCCCCCCCCCCCACGTACCCTCTAAAGCCATGTAATAATAAATATATTTGTCCCCTCCCATTGTACTTGGTTAGTTAATTGCTTTTCTCCATTAGTACACGCCACAATTTCGTGTTAGTGCATGTTCAAATCTTTATCACCTCACATTCGATTCCACAACTATTATTCTGGGTATGTTATGTAAATCGATAGAAGCTGTGTGTTGGGCTTAAAACAAGGATATACGAATATTCCCCTTCGTTTACATTATGGGACACGTCTGACCCAAATAGATGCACTACAAAGTGTTGACTTAAGTTCTTAGTGATGTACGTGTTCATGCATTAAGAGCCCATGGAGGAAAGTTAACTTACAGCAACATTGAAGATCAGTTTTGTGACTGAGTGGATCCACTCTAGATACGAAGTTATTTGCACTTTTATCTGTCTTCAGCTTCCTCTCTCCAGGCATTCGAACGGAGGACTCGAGCGCATGGCGCGCACTAATTTAGCGCATGGCGAGTACTCTTGACAACGTTTTCTCCCTTGAAAGATCGTAGAAAGAAACCTAACTGACCCTTTTTAGGGTATAGGTTCAATAGTTTACCACCACTTCTCAAAATCTACCCAATTAAATCCGCCATTTTTTCATACTTTTTACCCCGGAAAAAAGCTGCTTTGTTTTGTTCGGAACTGGTCGAATTTTTCCATATTTAATTCTTAATGATTAGAAGTATTTTTGTAACAGTTTAAAAAACAAATTATGTATAAAACACAAAAACACACCCTGGATATTTTGTTTGCCTGAAGAAGATTTAATTTGAGCATATAAATAAATAAGGAAAAATTAAAATTGCAAAAAATCTAATTTTGAAAATTAAATTAAATTTTGGATTTTTTCCAACTTTGATGTCATTTGGAATCCAGAAATCATCATTTTTTTCTTAAAAGATACGAAAAAAATTACGAATCTCAAATTGATGAGGTAGAAAGCAAAATTTTGGGTCCGAGTCTCTTGCCCTATAAAGGGTTAACTGTTAACTTAAGAACGCTCACACAATACTGAGAATGTAATTAAACCGTCATCGAACCCACTTATTCGTCTTGCTGGAAATAGTATTTCAAGAGCATCACGTAATAAAGTCCTAGGCCTCACTTTAACTGAATACCTGGATAGGACCCCCCACTTCAGTCGCATTGCTTCCCGATTACTAAGTGGAACCTAATGTTCTGAAAACTTAAAATTATTGCTAGCAAATCATCCCTTCTTATTACACATTCGTTCAATCCATTTCTATGGTAAACTTTTCTGGGGCTCGTCCGTCCATGCCCACAAACTATTTATCATCCAAAATCATGATGTAATAATTAATAATTGCTGGTCTCTCTAGACGGACATCTTGTATGACTTACTTTTCCCAATTATGTTAGTACTTTTCTAATCTTTTCCTCAATAAATACAAACAGCAGTAAGTTTAATTCATTCCAACGCCAAACATTACCCCACTTTCTTGATCTATCATAATCACTACACAAGAAATATAACTAATGTTTTCATTCCGTCTGTTTCATACTCATTTTATTTTTAAAAAAATCCTCAGTATAATGCGCTATTCTCCACATTAATCTCCCGCAAGAATAAAACATATCAAATCATTTCAGTTTGACCTCGAAAACTACTTACTGGAGAAATCCTTTTATTCCCTTTAGGGATTCCTAAACACCTTCGAGTTTTGTAACGTATGTTTTTATAAAGTAATTTGTCTTCTCGGCCTGAGACGTCTCTCTTTTGAAACATGGCATTGTAATGACCAACATTCCTCTCTTTCTCTACACTGATGATAATTGATAACACTTGATACGCCTTACACCTTTCTGCAAACTTCTTGTCCAAGTCTTGCTTACTCTAACATTCCATAATGTCTCTGTGTATTGTTTTAATTGTTAAACTCCAATAACTTGTTATCTTAATATCCTATATGTGTACTATTATTATTATTTATTTTATCAACAACAGGGATATACCCCACAAGTGTGATATAATATAACTAGAAATTAAAAACTAAGTCCACATTAGCATGAAGGAATAATAATTAATAGTGAGAGATACAAGGAGGGTTGTAGGCCTACATACACACATACATAAACATAACACATTACATTACATAAATTAAAATGTGAAATATTGTGCTGTGAGTGTGTGTGTATGTGTGTGTGAGTGTGCGAGTTAGTGAGTGAGTTAGTGAGTGAGTGAGTAAGTGAGTGAGTGAGTGAAGTGAGTAAGTCAGTGAGTGAGTAAGTGAGTGAGTGAGTGTGAAATGTTTAAATGTGTCTAGTTGTTGATGGTTTCTGGTAGGCTACTCGAGTTCAACTACTTGTGAGGCACTTTGAATGTTGGTAAATTATGGATATAAAACAGTTTATAAATCTAAATGGTGAATATCAATGTATTCTTGCTTCCCTACTACTAAGTTGTACGATCTTTGAAGCATATTTATATACAAGAATATTTGTACACATCATGAAATAATCGCGATTACGAGTATTTTCGTTCGGTATGCGGAAACCAAGGTCACTAGTTAAATCAATGTCAACAATACTAATAGTATGAATTATTTTAAATAGGTACGTCAAGTCAGTGACGGTACGCCTATCTTCCAAGAGATGTGATGTTATTCTCGAGGCAAAGCGAGGTATTGTCACGTCGGTGATATATTTGGATAAGCGAAGCGAAGACTTCAATTTCACTGACCTCCCAAAAATGTGGCTTGGGTGTTTTTTTTTTTGTTTTTTTTTTTTTTTTGTTTTTGGTTGGGGGGGGGGGTATTTTTGTATTTTTACGGTTTTTTCCGACTTTTTATTTTTTATTTTATTGAGATATTTTGTGATATTTGGCCCGCGACTGGGAAAACGGCTACACCGATCTTGATGAAACCTTATGTGAACGTTAAAATAACTGAAATTATATATGTTATGATTTTAGAGACATTATAAGAAATATTTCTTATAGAAATCGTACTTTTACTATTTTTTCCCCGATTTTTAATACGATATTTTCGTGATATTTGGCCGATAATCAACCATAAAAGCTCATCCATCAACGCGACTGGAAAAGCGTTAGCGAACCCTAGAGTAATTACTTGAGCACATGAAAGTTTAATAAACCGTTTTTGTACTCGCTCTATGTTCTTGGTGTTGGTCTTGTGGCTTCCGCTTGGGTTCCAGACAGCGCTGGCGCAATCGACTTGCGGCCGCACCATTGCAAGATACAGGCGTCGAGCTGTCTCTTTACTAAACTCGCGTAATCAGTTTGATGTATGCGTCAATGCATGGACTGAAATAAACTAAACTAAGAATCATCGTCGTTAAGTTATATAACTATTAATTTAAAATTTTTCAAATATACTTACGAGGCTTGGGTGCTAACGCTCAGCGTCTAATCTTTGCCGTTAAAGCGCCCTAAAACTACTAATAGAGTGCAGTACGTTCGCACTTTTCGAATTACATGAAGGCAAATTTTTTTCTTCGTCTGTTTTCACCCTCAGACAGATATTTAAATATTTATTTTATCGTACAAAGTCTTTCCTTCGATTTAAGTCACAGATATTTTCATGGGAGTCCTCAAAGTCCACAAAAGATTGCAATTTTTGTCGTTATTAAAAATTTGTGTGTGATCAAACTATAGGCAAAATTTTGAAAAAAAAAACATTTCCGAGAATTATAGTATCGCCTTTCTCAGTATGCACGTAAACATTATTTTGATCGATGGAAAAATGTAGGCGAAGTTCGAAAAAATACGAACGCATATTTTCGGTTTGAATAGTACGTTCCAATAAAATGCTATTTTGATTGAGATTTCGAACTTCGTTCAGTCGTACCTCCTAGAGTCGTACGCAATGCTGTTAAACACATTTGTAAAATAAAACCGTCCGATTACATAACAATAATTGAAACTTGGTTCGCGTAGGCTGAATCACATTCAGGTTGACTGTTATGCAGTGTTCTTGACGTGGCGAACTACGGAGTTTCGTGCGGATTATTACTAAGAATACCCATGCTCCTTAGTTCAAACATAAATTATTACGTCAAACATAACACAGTTTGTATTTCATCTCACTGTGTGCCTATGAGTGGGCTGGTTCATTATTCGTATTCAAATGTAAATAGGTAAGAATGCATATGATAGATTAATTTTGAAGTAAAAGAGACATTCGATTATATTTCTTGAGTTGACATTCTTCCTTCCAGTTCCAAGTGAAGTCATCCACGTTACTTAAACAGAGGAAATACATATTTTAAGATTATTCAAATTGTGAAATTAATTTACTTAAGAACACCTAGTGTGGAATTCAATATTGTTCCTCTTCCTGTCACCTAAATATATGTTAAGTTGATCGGTATTTTCTAACTGTGTTTACAGCAGGCTACTCTTTCCTGTTAGCCTTCAGAAAAACCTCAGTAAAACATAAAAGGCACTGTAAACTCTTAGAAAATATATATTTAATAATATGTTTTGTTCGTTATTATGAATATCGCTAAAAACTGCGGCGAAATCGGTCTGCGGGTACTCGAGATATTGCGTGCATCTCTAGCACCACGTGACCTACTGATACGTCACTAGGGTCTGTCTGGCGCACCCGAGCAAGGCCTCGCTCTCCTCGGTGCGAGCCCGCGCCTGCATACCGAGATACCAGACAGAGAACATCTGGTACTGCTAGTCGTACAGTGCACGCTGAGTTGTTCTGTGATCCCTTGTGTGTGCAGATAATTATACATTCATGATTGAATGCATACAATAAATGACAATGCTAAATCTAATGTAATGAGGTCACCTTTGAGCACTCTTATCGATTCTCAAGGTACTACTCTAATAGTATGATTTCCGATAACATGAAGTGGTACACATTATAACACTCTAACGTATTAAGGGTAAAGACTACCACCAAGATTAAAACCACTCGAAATAACGTTTTTGGTGATATCTCGAGAACGCTGCAAAATATTGAAAAACTGTTTGCAGACATCTATATGTGGTTTTGTGAGGACTATAGCCAGCACGAAAAATTATTGTAATGTGATAGTAATTAAGTTTTTTATTTGATAATTAAATAATTAAATGCATGTTTGAAAAACAAACTTCACCGATTATTATATTTGAATATTTTTGCTTGTATTATAATTTTCTAACAAAAACCACATAGCTATCAGTTTTTAAATATTTTCCACCGTTCTCAAGATATCACTAAAAAACTGTAATTTTGCGTGGTTTTAATATTGGTGGTAGTCTTTAACGTTTTGGGATGAGCAACCATTGTTTTTGGGGTACAAAAGCTTCTGCTTCTTTCTGCGTTTTAAACTGTATAATTCAGTCAAGCTGACTTAAACACGTGTTATAGGTTCACTGTGGTATATTGCTATGTGCTCATCAGAACATTTGTCCGTGATATGAAATGTAAATGCCAACCTCTAATGATCATAAAATACTGTTTGCTGGAGGTGCCTGATTATTGTGGATATATCGATTTCATAGTTGTTTGACCGTATGCTGTGTCAATTGGGTCGTTGATACAAAGTATGGCACTCCATGGACGTCGGTTCAAATTCTGCATAATATACTATGTTTTAGTAAATTAGTATTCATCTTCATCGAATTCAGCATCACCACTATAGTCTCAAATAATAGGTGGCCGAATGCGGTGGCTCATAGGATTGTGACGCATGTCCAAAGCGTATTACTCCAAGCGACGCGGGTTCGAATCCCGCACTAGGCATGGGTTTAATAATTGTACTTCAGCCTCATCTATATCACCACTCATCGCATCGGTTTTTTTAGATGTCCTTTGTAAATCAGTTTTGTACCTGAATATGATAGACGATAAATAAATAAAGAACAACAAAGTAACTCACTTTAGAGCTGTGTATTGATTCACATTGACTAAATCATATACAACAAATCCAACAAAATAAGAGGAAAAAGTTATATACGCCTATATTCGATCGCTTAAAAATTTGTGCATTCATTAAACAAAACAAAACAAAACAAAACAAAACAAAACAAAACAAAACAAAACAAAACAAAACAAAACAAAACAATACAAAACAAAACAAAACAAAACAAACAAAACAAAACAAAAAAAACAAAAACAAACAACAACAAAACAACAACAACAACAAACAAACAAAACAAAACAAAACCTTCTCAGGGCTTCTTAGGTAAGAATGGTTTGGTGGGAATATCAAACAATTATTTTTCATGCCAATCCCAACAATCCTGCCAGAGTTACAATGTCGTGGACAAGTACGAGCAACTTTAATCGCTAAAAGTTTTATTATTCGATTACCGTTACAAATGTGTTATCTTGAGACCAGAAGTATCACGGTTCGTAATAAAGACGAATGGTCACATTTTACGTCATATTTTATGATGTGAATGTGATATTTTTCAATTACAAGACACGATATGCTGGTAATAAATCCAGTCATGATGGTATAGTATAACCTAGATCAGAATTGTGGTGTACATCACACACAAATTAACCAATCGACATTTAATCCCACCATGCGCGCAGGATTTTACTCTGAGTAGTGACAAGATTATGTTTTTCATCCCAATGTGGCCAGCACAAATAAACTGTATGGATGTATATTTAAGTTTACATATATTTTATACCTGGTTTATATTGTCTGATATCGAAGTATATAAACTACCTCTGTGAAACACATTTTTTAATATACTGTGTGCACAGTACATATGGTAAAGTGTATTAAACAATGCGTAACGCCACAAACGTAGACTGTGTATTGATTGATTGATTAGTTGGTTGGATTGATTGATGTAGGGCTTTACGTCTACTATGTATCCGATGGTGTTAATTGTGACATGAATGAATGGAGGTGGTGTGTGAATAATGATGAACTTATCCTGCGGAAAAGTGGGTTGGGATGAACCCACATTTCGGGGAAAGCCGTGCTGTTCAGATGCAAACTCAGGCAACTTAGATAGCAGGCAACCCCTGCGCAAGAACAAGTTGGGGAAGGGGGACTGCCAGAGTTCATCACTAGTATCAGGGAGTAAACTATCCGTACTTACTGGTCAAACTACGAGAAGGTTGCGATTCGGGAGGTCATAAAATTGTCCCTGCAACCGGGAATCATAACTGATTATTACTAAGGTTTTCCTATAGTAATCGGCGAATCATTGATTGAGTCTTGCTACTGGTCCTACTTGTAAGTTCGCCAATATTAAAAGTAAAAAAAAAATTACAGTTTATTAGTATTGATCAAAAGAATACTATAAAGGCGTGGAAATAGTGGATTAAGACAGTAATGAGATTTTGTAATAACGACAGCCTGCATTGAAAAAAGTTTCGAATACTATGATGAGAAAAACGTAAATAGAGATGTTATTAATTAAATGTTGGTCTATATTTGAATTAATATAGGCACCAATTATTATATTTTTTTTCTACATTATATAGTTTTAACCAGGGCTAGACAAAGAAATCGATATTTCGATACGATATAGATATGTGGGAACATTTTCGATATCGATATTTGGATTCCATATTGAAATGTAGAAATTGAGATAAAAAACATTTTTAACACTAAAAAAAAACTAGAAAGAGGATGGGAATTTTTGTGTTGTTGTTGTGTTTAGTCCAAAATGCTGTTTGTTAAGGTCTAACATAGATTGATCTATTTCTTAAAATTTTGTGGAAAAATGGTGGAGGTGCCGGGTAGCCCAAGAGTAAAAATAATATTTGTCCTGACTTTTACAAAAATGGCGGATGTGCCGGGACATTCAACGCGAGTGAGAATGTAGCATCATTATTCATTTTTGAAGATCTAACTACTTTCCTAACATCCTATTTTCTGGGTTAGTCAACTTAAAAAGGTTACATCATGTAAATTGATATTGATACAGCCTTAATTCCTACTAAAACATTTTTGGAAAGCGAGGTTTTTTGTTATCAAACCTGCTTTTTTCCTATAATTAAAAAATTTGCACATAATACAGCTGTAACCACACGGAATCTACAGTAGTTGTTTTTATATTTTAATCGTATTATTTTCGTATAACCATAAATCAACGAACATTGTCCGAATAGTTCAGCACATAGTGATCATATAACTTCCGTTCAACGATAAAACATTTTAAATGTCAACGTTTTATTCGCATAATATGTTTGTTTCGGCTAAAGATTTCATTTCCATTTTCACCCTTACTCGTTCCCACATCATTTATAAGAAAAATTTCACAAAATAGAAAGACTGACATAATTTTTAAGTGTGGTATTATACCATCCACACGATAAAAATCTTGAATAATAAAAATACTCTCACCATTATTCTAGTTATTATATAACAAGTATTTTTTTGTTGTTTGTCATACATAACTATTCCATTTCTTAATTTTTCTGTTTAATTCCAGTTTCCACTCACAATTCTAAAGATTCTGCAAAAGTGGATTTTGACATCTTAACTTGTATCGTTATTGTATACGAATTGTGGGCGAGTTTTTTTGCTAGCAAGCCTTGAGGCAATGCTTAGTGCGGCCTGGGATTATTTTTTAATTAACTCGCTCCACAACCGCCCCCCCCCCCTGCCCCGCCCACCAAACACAAATATTGTGAATTCGTTTTTTTTTTACTTTTAGGACCAGTCACTGAAGCGATTTCAAAACAAAATGTATAATTGGAAATCGTATGAAAAACGAAGAAGCGTATCAGTTTTTTTTTTAGATCCGTAACCAACAGCTAAACAAGTAGTTGAATCCATATTTTTGGAGAGATGTGGACTGTGGAGCAATTTAATAACTAGGAAAACGCTAAAATCCCGCCGCGTTGATGGATGAGATTTTTAAAGTTTTTAGTTTGCGTGAGATATCTTTACTTTTGCAAGTGCTTTGTTTTGCTGCCTACGCATTGTAGGTGATTAATTGTCAAGTTTCTATTGTTAATTGTCAATTGGTATTATTTACCGTAAAAAACTTATATTAAAAGCTTTATTTCTATAGATTCTGGCTAACCTTTTCAACTTTTTCTTTCAAAAGGTACTAAATCACCATAACCTTTATGTCCATGTATAATATGAACGTTGTAGCTCCACCCGTTTGGTCAGAATTGGCCCAAATGGCACGAAAATATCGCACAAAAAATAAAAAAAACTTATATTAAAAGCTTTATTTCTATAGATTCTGGCTAACTTTTTCAACTTTTTCTTTGAGAAAGCAATATATTACCATTACCTTAATGTCCATGTGAAATATGAACGTTGTAGCCCCACCCGTTTGGTCAGAATCGGCCCAAATGTCACGAAAATATCGCACTAAAAATCGAAAAAATCGTAAAAGTACGATATTCATGAGAAATATTTCTTCGATTGTACCCAAAAACGTAGCAAGTCTAAGTTCAGAGATTTCGAAGGTCCCCTTCAATTTTCATCAAAATCGGATATGCCGTTTGCCCGGTAGAGAGCGAACAAACAGACAGAAAAACAAACAAAAAATACAAAAAATACAAACAAACAAACAAAAAAACACCCGAGCTAAATTTTTTGAGGGGTCGGTGAAATTGAAGTCTTCGCTTCGCTCATCCAAAAATGTAATACCGGACCGTACTTAGCATTACCCTAAAAGTTTGTTAGGAAAAAACTCGTAAATATCCTTGGTCTACAAGAGGAGGTATTACGATACCAGTAAACATAAGCATAGCAAAAAACACTTCCGCGAACTCTTAACCAAGTGGCCATTGATTCTTATCATTTGTCACCACTACCCCATCGAACATGGTGTTCATTCTTCAATTCCTCCTCGTAATTATTTACAATCACGTTCCGTTTCCATTCCTTTCTCCACTTTCACTCTCTCCATTAGTTTGAACACCACACCACACACGAACTCATGTATTTGTCAACAGTGTGAGGGATAGAAGATTGATCAAAAGCGATTCAATCAGTCACCCCCTCCCCTCCCCGCCCCACCCCACCCCCCCTCTCACGCCACCTCGTTCACGAGCCCCCTTTCAGAATTTCTCTTCACACTATTTACTATCGGTTATAAATTTTACCTTAGGAACTTTAGAAGAGCGCAATTCACGCTGAGAAATAAACAATCACACGAACATGCATATTTCACAGCATGAGGCATGCGTCGCGAAAATCGTTTTTCAACTTGCTATAATAGAAATCAGTTTAGAATACTAGCGATGCGGAAATAGACTTTATGCGTGCCAACATTTTTAATCTCCTACGAACCCAAAAGTAACTAATGTGGCTACCTTATTATGATATTTTATAATCAAAAACTATTGTTCTAACACTTCTAAGGCATATAAATAAGTTTCTACCATCATGGAGTAAAAGTAAATAAAAAGGAATATCTAATAGCTAAAATAATATGTAAGTAAAAAGTAATTAGAATAAGGAAGTTTGAAAAGTTGATTTTTATTCTCTTATATGGTATTATATTTAAATTTTCTCAAAATTGCTGCCAACTTCGATGCGTGTTTGGGTGAACATTTCCGTAACATGACGCAATTCTCGAATGACTTTTATTCTTCTAGTTTATCTGTCTTTACTTTAAATAGGATTTTCGGAATCAGTTTCAAAGCCGAATAGCGTTGATTCTAAAGAGCTGGCATGCGTTGTAATTCCTAAACAGTGGCCACAGTGCAAAGTTTCGGCCGTGGTATCCTTATCTGAAACTAACTATAGGAGTATGGAAACAGCATTTAAATTGTTGGTGACAGTAATCAAAATTATGCATTTCTAAAAAAGTTTGTTTGAAGACCGACAATATAGTTTGTAATTTAAAATGAAGATTATTTTATTGTTTGGTTGAAGATGATTAGAGAAAATGGTCATGGTATAGGCAAACAGCTGTTTTCTCGTTCCAAGTACGAATTCGTAGCTTTGATATTGATGTTCATTATAGGCCCTTTTCTTCATATTGCCAAATCCCATCATACTTTTTAGTTTCTATTAGAATTTGTTACAAAATAGTAAAGTCTAAGACGGCATTAAAGTCCCACAACTTTCATACAAAGACGCATTATTGGACAAAAGAAGCAACCCTTGTAGTCAATTTAACGCCTATTAACTCTGGAAATGACTGCTTCTAAACTATTTCACGATGTTGCCAAATCGCCAAACTGCTTTCCGTCAATACTTACAATAGCTTATAACAGGTATATTGACAACTGTGTAAGAGGCGGCGGGTGGAGTAGGACCCCTGGAGATTGACATCAACCCTTTTTCCGCTTGGCTGATTTGGAGAAATGGGACTTTAATTCTGTCCTAGACTTTATAATCCCAGATAATATTTTATGTGTGGTATAGTCTAAGTTTGTCCCAATTAAAACTCCGAATACGAAGTAGTCTACAACGACCAGGGATAGTCAAGTGTAAAGAAGTGCATTTGAGTTCAAGAGAACAAGGTGTACTTAGTACTTACTGGATGCACCAACGAAATTCTGCAGTTGATAGTCGTTCGATGGTATCTGACAATTTAACATAAACATAAACCTGGAGATTAGGATGTTTAGTAGCTGATCAGATACTATTTTCCAAAAATGTGTTAATCTCATTAATAGAACGGTACAGTACTAAGATGAAGATTCAACCAATTCATAAGGGAATTAAGAGACGTGCTTATATTTTGTTTCCAGAAATTGTGCACATTCACATCGAAACACCACTAAACAGCATGTTGAGTGAACTTGATTATTTTTTGTCTAGCGATTTCGTACATTCACTCAAATACTTTATCACATCCGTAAAACCTTTTTGAGATATTGACTGCTTGAAAGAAAAACAAAACATAGAAACACACCAGACTCCATTATATATATATTTTATTCACCTCCTCCTGGGATATTCTTTGACTTGTTCGCATAAAGTAGTTGGTTTCAATGGAAGGAAAAGAAGGCACTTCTCGCTGCACGCTCTTGCCCATGTTATTTATCAGAAACATTGACTACTCTCGTAGAAAACATCCGACAGACGAATGATTCAAGACAGTGTGTTACACTTACACAGGGTTGTTTATTAGGCTTGGATCTATGCTTGTATGCCCGTAAGAGAAGTTGATTTATAAACAATTTGTTTGCTAAAAATACACCAATCATGGGCAGAATAGGTCAAACTGCTATTTTGTAAAAATCCGAATGAAAACGCACTCAAAGGTACTGAAAATTGAATAGCAACAGGAGCATAAATTTAGTTTTCCTTTACAATCCAGTCCAGTGTAGACTCTTTCGGCTTTATAAGCTTGGCAAACAGACATTTTTCCGTGATCAATGTTTTGTGACCTTGTTTTTCTAGGGTGAAAAAGGTGACCGACCGTCGTAGTGGCTACAAGAGTTGGCGCAGCAAGCGGGCCGAGACCTCTCAGATAATGGTGCCAGGACCTCCACCCCAGGACCAGGATCCGGCCAGGAAGAGTGAGGACGTGTCCACGACGTACGTGCCGGGCTGTGCGTGGAAACCAGAGAGAGAGCGGAGAAAGAACAAGGGGGACGAGGCGAGGAGGGCAAGGAAACAGGTAGAGAGAGAGAGAGAGAGAGAGGGAGAGCGTATTGTGTATGAGGCCTATCACTGGTAACAATTCTATATGTGTGGTACAGTGTTGGCTCGGGCGCTAAGCGCTCGACTCTGATTCGGGAGGTCTCCGGATTCGAATTCCAGTCGAGACCGGCAATCCTGACTGAAGGTTTTTCCGAGGTTTTCCTCAGTCGTTAAGGCGAATGCAAGGGATTGAGTCCTCTTAAATAGCCCTCGGACATCCCTTCACAATTTCCAATCCGCACATACCTAGTTCACCTGAAGAGGGGCTAATTGCACCCTATAACAGGTTTCCCACAATAAAAATTTTAATTTTTGTGTGTGTGGTGTCAATTATTTTCTCAACCAATAATATTGCCAAAAACCTCACAAGTACATATCCGGGAAGGAAGCCTATTTCTTTCCTCCATCCGCATCCTTTGACCGCAACTTTTCGCGGCCACAACGAAGCCTGTGTCGGTCTACGGTCTCTTTCACACTCGCAGTCGGTCGCAACGCATTGTTGAAGGAAGACATGGTTCACTATTGCTCTTGTCTTGATAATGACGACAATGACAATGACGACAGCAATGACGACACGAAAAAGTTATCATAAGACAAAAATAACCAACCATGAAAGCTCATCCATCCACGCGACTGGAAAAATCGTTGTTGAATAATTGAATGTTGAATGTTGTTGAGTGTTGTTGAATGTTGAATAATGACTAAATTACCGGCTCATACGATTATCTCACAAAGAGGACGTGGGCTCGTATCAATTTTTAAAGACATTTTATTTTATTATTTATTACCTTACATTGTAAAACAAAAGAAGAAAGGAAAAAAGAAAAAAAATCTTGTTTTCAAAAAATCAATTAGTATTGCAGGAATAAATAAATAATACAAATTGTAATCATTGAAATAAAAATATATTTACCAGCTCCCCTAACCAACAGAAAACGAAATAGTTATTCTGTCTTGAAATTTCACGTTTAACAGTTCACAAATACTTAAAATTGTCAATTCATAGCAGACAAGCTATATGGAATTTCTCTAAAAAAAACTACAGGGTCATTATAATCAGTCTGTTTACAAATGATTCAAAATCAAATTGCACCTTTCCAGTTGACGGCAACTATAAACAATCTAGGGCACAGCAATAACCTGGCGGAATGTCAAATTGAAATAATAATATTTTTACGAGGGAAAAGCAGGACTCATAAAAAGAGAAAAGTATGGGGTCTATTTAACTCCAGACTGATGCAGCAACTTTTAGAAAATTAATCAATCAACACTGCATGCATGTGGTTCGAAACTAAGCCGTAACATCTGGATGAACATGAACATGAACATGAACATGAACATGAACATGAACATGAACATGAACATGAACATGAACACGAACACGAACACGAACACGAACACGAACACGAACACGAACACGAACACGAACACGAACACGAACACGAACACGAACACGAACACGAACACGAACACGAACACGAACACGAACACGAACACGAACGTGCTAGTACGAATCATCTTCTTTCAATACGTATTTTTTAAGCTGTATTTAGACGGTTCAATGTTTCCTTCAATGCCTTGAATTCAAGGGTTTAATTCAATACTTTTGTATTCAATGGCTCTGTTTACATGGTTCAAGTTCTTGATTCAACCCCTTGAGCGGTGGGTTGAATTCAACCCGATCCGTTTAGAGCATGTCCTAATTTCGTTCAAGCTTGAAGGAAACCAACCAATCAGGATTCTTGTTGGATCTGACGTCACACAGTGCGCGCGCAAGTGCTTCTGCGAGGCTCTAGGTTTTGTTTTGGTCTTTGGATCTTGGAGGATATAAGCAATTTGCACGTTTCCCGACAAACTTTTAAAACAACTGAGTGTATAGTCGTACGGTCAGCCGTATAACTAGTGCAAAACTGGTCGTACGGTCATCGACGATACACGTAACTAGGCCAAAAGCGTTGAGCATCACAGTCCAGCGTGGCAGAGTGGTAGCGCGTCTGCGCTCTGAGTGAAGGGTCGGCGGTTCAAGTCTTCGTCAGGTCGTTTTTTTTTAACATTCTATTTAGGTTCCATTGTTTTTCTGCAAATGATTGCACTACATTTGGCAGAACTTCATGGTCCCCAAAACAATTTTTGCTGAGAAAGTAGGTTAGAATAAATAATTACTATTAGATCTTCCTATAGTACACCTACATCTTCAGCAATCATTCTGATTTCTGAGTTGATGTTTACTGTTTGGGCCCTACCTGTCACATTGATCTGTCAGCTGTAATATTTTACACGGCTGTGACTTACCTCCAATTTCAAGGACCGTGTAAATGGACGTTCAATGTTTCCTTCAAGTACCTGTTCAAGCCATTGAATTCAATTCCTTGAATTCAAGACATTGAATGAAACATTGAACCGTCTAAATACAGCTTTAGTGCGTGCATTTTTTGTTGGATTAGTGTGCACTTTTGTGAAATGGAGATCTGAACTTTTTTCTTTTTGCCATCAATTTGCTCAATATGGTCATTGCACGATGAAAAGAAACTAATAACAATAAAAAGTAAGTTGAAAAAAAAACCAGCGGTTTAGCCTAAGTCGTTTAGCCGGTAACAACTCGAACACCGAAGTTAAGCAACCTCGGTCGTGGTCAGGGGGAGAGTGGGTGAACATTCTGCCCTGAAACACACGTATACCGCTGGTTAGAGCAGACGAAGGTTCGAGAGCTAGTGTAACGGCTTCGTTCTCCTCGACGTCTGCTCGGCAGTCCGGGTTAGTGGAGGAACCTATATGACTGTGAAGGTTACATCGTCCTTTCTGATGGGAGTTAAGTCGTTGGTCCCCTTGGTACTTTTCGAAAGGAGTAGGCTACGTGCCGGTACCGGGTTTCCCCTCCTCCCTTCTATTCATCCTTCATCTTCATATCACCACTCATCGTCTCGAATAGCCTAAGTGCATTACTATGAGACTTTAAGCTATACCAAATCAACTCAAACTGAATAAAATCACTATATAATATGAGGATTATTTACTTTATTCATACCAGGAGTAAATCGTTTGGTATAAAAATTGTTGAAATTATGTTTCAGTTGTAAATTTGAGTGGTGCTAGCACAAATTAACTAGCTTTTTCCTTGATGTGACGAGATCACGTTTGCAATACACTCCCTTATGCTACAATAAGTGTGACATAATATAATATTGAACATTTTAATCTCAAAAATTTATTTTTTACCAGATGATCTATAACACAATACTACACTTAAATGACAGTTAAAAAAATTTTTTCTAGTAACTGTGATTTAACACGAATTTTTCAAGTTTTATGACCCTGAAATTTGCGAAAATTGGTGTTTTGGGAAATTTCTAAAATCAGCTTTAAGCTGCTTATTTTTTGGTCCACATAGATACTAGAGCATAGTACCAATCTAAAAATGCCCATTTTTTACATCGTGTCTTGAAACTGTGCCCAATTATACCCTCAAACACGCAAAATTATGCTTTCCAAAATCACACCCTATCTTGGTAATCAGCAAATTTTCACAAAATACTTGCCCAAATTACAAAACAAAATTAAGAGAATTTACAGAAAAGGCTGTAGAGTACGTCAATAATGGCTAATACTTTTTTGGATCAAAATCCTCCAAGGTCACGGGGTATAAAGATTGTCCCCATGTTATTTCTTATGGAGATTTTTGCCGATGGGACCTACCCCTAAGAATGTCATGTTTGACAATTTTTTGGGAGGTGATGGTGGCCCCAATAATTTTTCTGTTAATTGCTAAATTCATTACTAGTTAGCCTGAATGAAATATATTTTTTGAGTTTAGCGGTTAAATACCCCTTTAAGCCCTGTGGGAATGTGATCGGTGCACACAACGGCTCTTTGATATTCAATACACCGATTGATAACGAACATAAGATTACCACGTTCACATTTAGCAGATTACAGAAAAGACTGTTTTAATCGTTATAAATGAAAATACAAGTAACCATTTTCGTAAAGTTTTTAATTAACGCTTTACTTTTATTTCTTAAACGTTGGATAAATTTCTTATTTAGCTGGGTTAATTTTAAGTTTTAACGAAGTTTTAAGATTATCATTAAGATATTGCTTTAATTTTTAATTTCAATCACTTGTCAGCCTTGATTGTTTTTATTTAATGACCATCGTGACAAAACAATAAAAATTAAAATTAAGTGCACGACTAGTGAAATTTTTATTTTTATTATCATAACTTACGTTCCAGCTTGGTTTATAATTTAGAGCAAGTACAAAGATAAGTCCGAGAAGGCAAGTAAAGTATCTTAGTAAGTAAATACACCTAAATATGATTAACTTTTAGACATCCGCCCCCCATTGTTTTAAGTTTTCTTTGAGCAAACTAAATTTTAACTTTTAATGTGTTACTTTGCTGTCGTAACTAACCCAACACTGACAAAGAACATGTAAAAGATTCACTAATGGAGGTGCGGCAACCGGCAAATATTATTCTTTATCACGGGTGTGTACTGCGCACACAAGGAAGGCATTATCCGAGCAACATTCCTTGTCACCATTGAAGTAATTTTTAATTTATCATTTTAAATATAACTTCTTTGAATGATCACCCAATACGAACTACTGCTCAAATTTCTTAGGACGATACTTTGAAAAACACCAATGTGGTTTTCTGTTCGCCTCCCGACCCATCTCTGCCGTTCTATTTAACTCGTGGAAATGACCGCTCACCGTCTCAGGGAACGACTATGACTCTGCAAGCAACGTCATCGAGCTGCTATGTGGCATAGTACTAGTGCTAAAGAGCTATTCCGTGTTGAGTAGCCAGTAATAATAATAAGTGAACTTTATTTGTAAATAATAATAATACATTACATTTACAAAATGGCGAGGTTCGAAAAGTGTTCGCTCTTCCACCTTACCAGTGTGAGCAACTCACAATCTTACTAAAATAAACAAATGTAATAACTTAATTTAATGTAGGATATTATCAAAATTAATCTTAGAGATAAACTGGTAGTGCGGTAACGCAGATCAATTGTTCGTTGTACGGCATGTTCTCTTGAGAATAGTCCGCACATTACTATCCAAATTCACTTTGTATTAGATTAATACGTATAACTACATTCTTAATATTAGTCCTTCTACCAAACACAATATAGAAATTAAGTATTATTGATTAAGAAAATATAGCTAAAAATTAAAAATTATAATGACAGTTACCTTCAAGCATGATGGCACTGTTGTGACAAAAGTTCTAGTAATATACGATTTTATAATAAAAATAATAATAATAATAATATTATTATATTGGATTACAATACACTCTTAGAATAAAAGTACGATAAGAAACATAAAAGAAACACTACCATAATAAGCAGAGATGGAAAAGAATGCAAATGGTGAAATATAAACTAAACAGGATTTGGAGCTTATACACTATACAGAAAAACTAAAATAATACACACACATTTATGATTGACAAAATTAATTTAGAATCAATGTTATTAATGCATATTATCAAAGATGTGCAGCCGGCAATATTTCTTGAAAAGAAATGGGGTGTTTACATACTTTTTTACCTCTTGGGGCAATTTGTTCCACAGCTTTGGGGCAAGAACTGAGAAAGATGTACTAGCGATTGATGATCGATGTAGTGGGATTTCAAGATCTCTATGTCTGGTATTGTAGCTATGGTGTAGGTTAATAAGTTTTAGTTTTTCGTGTAGGTCCACCGGCCGTTTGTTTCTAATGATTTAGCTTCATTGCAACGGTAATGTAGCATTCGTCGCTGTTTCATTTTTAGGAGTTTATGTGTTCTATAAACGTGGCTTATGTGATCGAATTTTCTTATGGAACATGCAAACCTAACTGTTGCGTTTTGTACCTTTTGGATATGATTTGCAACATTTTCGTGTATTCCCATATAAACAATATCGCCATAGTCGAATAATGGATATATTAACGCATTGACTAGTTTCAACTTCATATTTTCATCTAATAACGTTTTAAAGCAATATAGTGATTTTATAATATTTATAATATTTTTTTGCACATTGAGTAGTAGAATGTACAGGTTTTATTATATTACTTATTCGAATCCAAGTAGAGTTGTTCGTTACCTGGCAAATTGGTCTTGGGGGTCTTGACTTGTTGGTTACTTTGCCAAATGGAAGATTCATTGGAATGTTTGCGCTGGCCGCATGGACTATGCAATTTTGCAATGCCATTATGCTAGAAAGGAGAAGAAATGTTTACGAATGAATTCTGGAGTTTCGTAAGCAATAAATAATACAGTAATGTACTCTTATAAATCGTTGTAATTTAATGGGGCTGTAATGATACTTGAAAATTATCTTTTTCAACAGTGTTATTTTCTAACTAAATGTAAAACAATACTATACTGATTAAAAAGAGAAATAATGGAGAACTCAGCCTATATTAATACGTTGTATCATAAAGCTCTGTACTGCCAAAGACCGCCATTCCCCTACCTCGGAAGTAGTTGAGATATAAACAATTCTAAATAATGCTTACCGTTGATAATGTAATGTATGCAACAGGGAAAAATTAATTTATATTTTCTTCAATGCAAATTTGCGATTCAAATCTTAATTAAACCACTCTGTGCAAGATTTGTGTCGAATACGTTAAAGGGGCTAAAAACCACAAAAATTATTTTTTACCACGTGATCTATAGCACAATACTACACTTAAATGACCGTTTAAAAAATTATATCTTGTAACTGTGATTTAACACGATTTTTTTAATTTTCTTGATCCAGAAATTGGCGAAAATTGGTGTTTTGAAAAATTTCCTAAATCGGCTTTAACCTGCTTATTTTTTGGTCCACATAGATACTAGAGCATAGTACCAATCTAAAATACCCCTTTATAACATTGTGTCTTGAAACTATGCCCAAATATACCCTCAAACACGCAAAAATATGCATTCCAAAATCACACCCCATCTTGGTAATCAGCATATTTTGACCAAACTACTTGCCCAAATTACAAAACAAAATATAGAGAATTTACAAAAAAGGCTGTCGAGTACGTCAATAATGGCCAATATATTTTGGATCAAAATCCTCCAAGGTCACGGGCATAAAGATCGTCCCCATGTTATTTCTTAGGAAGATTTGCGATGGGACCTAGCTCGTAAAAATGTCATGTTTGACAATTTTTTGGAGAGTGTCCATGGTTGGCCCAATAATTTTTCTGTTAATTGCTAAATTCATTACTAGGTAGCCTGAATGAAATATATTTTTTTGAGTTAAGCGGTTAAATACCCCTTAAATAAGTTTTTGAAACTAAATATTGTGCACTTGTATTGAATGATAAATTCAGAACACCTTAGAGTTTCCAGACGCTAAATAAATAATAATCATAAAGATAGTTTAAAGTGCCATCAAAACATGCAAAAGTACATCATATTTTCTTAAGTGTGGTGCAGTATTTTATTTGCATCTTATCACCAATGATATAACACTACATAGGCTTTATACTCGGTTTGCGCCGTTTGTTTGATGTGTTCCATGCAGTTTGTAACTACATGTCACAATATCAGAAACATCGAAAGTAAGTATGCTCTCTCGTTCCTTGTTCATGTCAGATAAACGACTTGTGTGAGGGCATTATTTACCCACCCACCTCAGTTCTTGTGTAAGCCCTCTAGTTCTAGCAAATATCTGCAGGTAGCTTTCAAAGAAGGGGGGAAGCAATGTAATTGAGTAGGGATATGGTGGGCAGAGTGCGCGGCCCTACGAGAAGAAGCAAACGTTCAGATCATCGACGAAGAATACAAAATAAACAAACAAGATCAAATCTTACTTCCATAATGTTCTTTCTGGTGGCGGTGGCGGGTTAGGTTACCATAAAAAAGGTTAGTTCTCACAATCAAATTTATAGTGAAGCGTCATAATTTCTTCCATTTTAACGATTTAGCTACTCTCCCTTTACTCCAGGGTCACCAGAAACATTCTGTATCATCCTTGTTGAAGGGCAATGCCAACAATAAGCTGAGTGTCAACCGGAGATCGAGTTCGGTTTATATCGTGAAACATGACACACGCACAGACGGCCGGCCAGAAAAGTGATGCTTATGGAAGCTACGCTCAATAAAAATGATACAATCTTTACTTTTAAACCATATTAGCAGGGGAGGAGGGAGGGGTAAAGCTTAACTGACCCGATTTCACTTCAACTAGTTTTAAATTACGTAGCTAACCGAGTATGTTGGCTGGCTGTTGGGTTCTTTTCTTCGTTCGTTCACTGATTGACACAGTCAATTGCATACACATATATATATATATACATATATATATATATATATATATGGATTCTTAGGCTTTCAGGGCCGCTGGTAGATGTAGATGTGGATTCTGCGGTGATTTGCCCTGTGTTTTGAGTTGATGGCTCTAAAAAAACCGTTCTTCTCGACGTTTCGAAAAGCTGTGGCTTTCCATCTTCAGGAGTCGATGCTGAGTCTGTGACGGACGGCAGTCGAACTTCGACTGCCGTCCGTCACAGACTCAGCATCGACTCCTGAAGATGGAAAACCACAGCTTTTCGAAACGTCGAGAAGAACGGTTCTTTTAGAGCCATCAACTCAAAACACAGGGCAAATCACCGCAGAATCCACATCTACATATATATATATATATATATATATATGTATGTTATATCCAGTTGCAGTGTTTGTTAAGAAGTAAGGTTTTGTTTGTTTTGATATTGTTTATGTTTTAAATTTCCTTGAAGATGGGCAGGGAGAACTGCCCGAAACGTTGGAACTAATAATAAAACCACACGGACTACCCGAAAATACAATGTCTGCATATATATATATATATAAACATAGAAATTGTCGTAAATGTTTACCCCAACTGGGATTCGAACCCTTACCTCACGCTTAACGTTTTTGAATCCCACAGTCGGGCAAACTTTTTACTATACGTTCTTAAAGCGGGCATGCTTAGAAACCGTGTTATATTTTAAATACCGGTCGGGACACATCTTTTCGAACATTGCTCTTACTTCATCCCTGCATTGATGGCAGGCTTACGTTAAAAGTTTGTAATTGCGCATATACATCTATTATATGTTTTAAATATAGGTTTTCAAGGATACAATGAGGCATAACCGTATTTTTTAGGTTATCCCTGTATTAAAACTAAATAAATAATATACATATATTTATTGTACACTTGTTGCAAGATATATTTCAACAGTTGTAACCAACGACTGTTACAACAACAGGTTAATATGAGTTATCTTACTTATGCCGGCAAACGAATTGCAAAAGCTATCTTTAAAATGTGCCATTTAACAAGAAAATAAAAATAAATCGTTCATAAGAAACTTTGCTGCTGATAGACAAAGTTCAATTGCTTCACTCTGTTTGCAAGTTTAATTTATGGTGTACTGTACTGTACTGTACACATACGAAGGAAAAGCAAAAGAAAAAAGGGCTGTTCTTTATTCATTTTTCTTAAAAATCTTAATTTAAATTCGTTTCTACTTGATCTAAACTCAATGTGTAAGTATAATAAGAAATATCACACGTTCCAGAGGCAAATTGCATGGAATTGACGTATGGATGTAAGAATGGTATCTCTTAGGGTTGACACGCATACATTACAGTTCAACATTCATTATTCGAGCGACAGGAAGACATGTTGCATTAAACCACGAGCTCGCTTAATAAAGCGCGAAGAACGTTTCGTATCTAGCACGATGTTAATAGCCAAATAACAATAAGAATCTCGAAAAAAAATGTTTTAGATATTGAGGGGATTTAAATATTAGACAATTTTAACTAAAGGTCTAAAATTCTATAGTATTTCCGTCTGTTCCTGAATATGAAATAATGTTGTGAGTTGAGGACTGATAATAAAACCTAGATTCAAGGTTAATAGGTGGGAAAGTATTGTTGGTCGATACTGTAAAAATGATGACTCGACGGTAGATTGCTTGACCTTGATGTATGAGAAAAGGTTTTAGAAAATTTGCAAATCACCCGACTAGATCGCACGTTAGATAGGTATGTCAGTTTAAATAACCACCGTATTCTCACACTATATTAAGATCAGTCACTACACTCTAAAAAGCAAAAGGTTTCTTCTGCTTCAAAAAAGTGTAACGCATCTCCAATTCATTGGACATTCCACTGACTGTTCTCTTAATGTCACTTCTACAACAATTGCCTCTCCTGTTAACCATGGGTAGATATATGAACTTGACTATAACATGGCAGACTCATATACCTACGGTATGGTGCATGGTGATAAGATTTCTACCATTGCAAGGTGAGGTTTCAGAAAAGAGAAACAAAGTATACAATAAAGTGCTGTCAAATGACATAATATAGTTAGCAATGTATAGAGAAATAATGCTACAGATGACTTAATTTGCGTCGTTCCTTGATTCCAGGTAATCAAGATGCTGATCCTAGTAATAATTCTCTTCCTCTGCTGTTGGGGTCCACGAATCATCATGGAAGTTGTCATCAAACTCAGCCTCATAAGTTTCACTCCAGCCGTCTACAATCTCCGTGTGACCTTCAACATCCTCCCGTTCATCCACGCCTGCATGAACCCCTTCATCTACTCGTTCATGTCGAAGAACTTCCGTCGCTCGCTGCAGCGACAGGGCGAGCGCATGGGCTGCGGGAAGAGCAACAGCTCTTACAGTGGCGGGAGCACGAAGACCGCTCAGCGCTCCCGCTCTAGGGACAACACCATAGTCCGACCCTACCATCAAGACGTCTTCAGGCAGAAGGTCACAAGGGGGTCGACGTCGTCCAGCACGAATTTCAACACCGATCAAACGAAACATACGGAGATTGAACTGGCAGTAATGGCCAATTCCGTAATATGATTCCATTTCGGTGGAGATTCATGATAAGAAAACATTCCTTGGTATTTTATCGGAAATATTCTTCCTTTTAGACTATTTATATTTATACTTTCGTTCCAGAAGAGTTCATATTATTTATCGTAACCATTAAGTGGATAAAAACTCTTTAATAAATCAATTCAAAACAACGTTTCGGAAATTCCACACACATTATATCACCATCAATACGTAAATTGTATTGTAAATGAATTTGTCTACCAATTGGCTATTGTCTTCTTATGTTTTGATACATACGTTTTGAAAAATATGATTTTTGTTTGCTAAATAACCTTATAACGGAAATGGGTAATAATTTCCGAAACTTAGTTTTGAATTGATTTATTTAAGAATTCTTATCCACTAAACGGGTTTTAATATTTATTTACATTAATGTAAAAATTGTCCCCGCAAGAAGACAATAAAGCTTCACGAAAATCCAACTGTTCTTCAACGAATATTTCAAGATGATTGCATTAAATTCATACAATTTAACAACAAACGGTCAAAACTTCTGGAAATTATGTTTTGTCCAGAATTATTAATCGTTTGATAATTATATTAATCACAGCTCCTACAATGGCGTCCTACTTGGCGTACCAACGCTGTCAGATCGACATAAATGACGGTAGCTTGATGACTTGCTTGTGTGGTGCTTCTAGATACTCCTGTCTGCCTCCTCAAAAACAAAAACAAAACTGAAGCAGAACGGAAGTGGTTCGTAGAGTTAACTTGTTGGTTGAAAACTCGGGTTTTCTTCGAAGTTACTTGTGGGTTTTAATGTGACAGGTCATGTCTAAGCATGGCAGTCGCGAGGGGCAAATGCAGACGCTTTACGCGCTATCTCATATGAATATGATGCATTTAATACATTCAAATCAAGATTGTAAGATCTGAACTGTGAATGTGAATTTACATTATATGCTTTACACTTCTGTCTGACATATACTTCAATTTACATATTATGTTACATTGAAAAACCATATTTCACTCGTCGAGAACTCTTAGGGGAGATAATATTCAGCACTTTAAGAGGCGTGAAAATCGTGGCTTCGCGGGAAATTAATGTAATAAATAAAATGTGATTATAATGAGTTTCTAAGGTTTAAATTAAATGAATGTCCTTCGCGCATGGATACAACGAATCTGAGATTATCAATAATGGTACGGTATTTAATTCCGGCTTAGATTAAGGCTATTCCAGAGCACTCTTATCGATATTTTGAAAGTCAACGGAAAATGGCTAAAAGTTGGTTGGATGAAAGATGAACTTGAATAAAAAAATAAAAAAATAACTTTAATTTTGGACGGGACAAAAGCTCTATTTTGGCCATTATATGCAAATTTTGGGTCATTACGGAAATGAATGTTTTAGATGCAATATTTAATTTTTAGCTATGATTTTTTTTTATTGCTTCAACACACCTTTGTCTCTGGACTGAGTACAAGGGAAACTAATTTTATGAAATAACTTTTGACGAACGATTTTTTTCGTGTTCCGGTTCAAAACTCTTTTTTGTACCATGTGACAAAAAAAATCGTACTAAACATTAATTCAGAAAAATTTTTCTCATCCAGAGACAAAGGTGTGTTGAAGCATTAAAAAAATCATAGCTAAAAATTAAATATTGCATCCAAAACATCATTTCCGTAATGACCCAAAATTTGCATATAATGTCCAAAATAGAGCTTTTGTCCCGTCCAAAAAAAAAGTTTTTTTTTCCTTTTTTATTCAAGTTCATCTTTCATCCAACCAACTTTAAGCCATTTTCCGTTGACTTTCAAAATATCGGTAAGAGTGCTCTGGAATAGCCTTAAAGACGTTGAAATAAGTATTTATTATGAGAAGTGACGTTGCATATTTTGCCCAGATAATAAATTGTTTGTTTCATTGAATGGTTCATCAATGTAATACCTACGTTTGTTTACTATTTTTTTGCATTTAAATGTGGATTTTACTTTTTGTGTTGTTTAATGCCAATTATACCTATTGAAAGTTAAAAATATTGTCCCTATGTTGTGGTCGTTCCTATGCAAAGGAGTAAAAGTGAGAATATATTTTTTTTAAATGCAATGTTAACGAGCATTGATTATTTATATCGTACTCTATATATTTTACATCGTTATTCATTTGTTAAAGTTGAAAGGATTCATTCGAATTGCACAGTGCTAACGAAGGCGCCCCCATATACCCGAATATACCGTTCTTCCGTGTTGCCTGTTTATGTTTGCTTTTTACACTCATCATAATCTTTCCAAATTCACCTGCCCAACATCTCCTCGGTCCATGCTTACCTAGCAAACCTCGACCTGCCCTCGTTAGCATATAATATGTATTTACAATAGCTAACGCAATTTGTAGCCACCTCAATCTGACGTGGCATAGCTGAAACGTCGGCTCAATGAAAGAGGAAATTATTATATATATAAACATATTATTATTTAATGTTAAAGGTAGTTTTACAGAAAATATCATGCACAATGTTTATAAAACTCAATATGTTTACTCCCAACGTTTCGGAAAACTTGTTTTCCATTTTCAATTTAAAACAAAATTCAATATAACACCAATAGCATTATAAAACAAACAAATAGAAACAAAAAGCGCACTACCTTGCAAACATATAAAAATTACAAAGATCCAATTGCAGTTACCCACAACCACACAAACACAAACAAAATCACTGTGTTGCATTTTGAGTGTGACTTTTTGTGACCATTTTAGCAGGCCTATCGCTGTCTTTGTGTCTTAAATGGTTTAAATAACTTGAATGGTCACAAGAAGTCACACTTAAAAATGCAACACAGTGATTTGGTTTTAGCACAATGCCAAAGTATGCTGTATGGGTCACTGCTATTCGATCTTTGTAATTTTCTATGTTTGCAAGGAAGTGTGATTTTTGTTTCTTTTGTTTCTTTGTATAATGTTGTTGTTTTATTGAATTTTGTTTTGCCCATCCCTTGAAAATGGAAACCAATTTTTCCAAAATGTTGTGAGTAATTAATATATTGAGTTTTATAAACAAAGTGCGTGATATTTTCCGTAAAGCTAGTTTTAACATTAAACCATGCATCATCAAAGCTTAAAACAAAATATTATATATAGTTATACCTATATTATGATTAATTACTGGGTTTTTAAGCATAAGCCCGCTTTGAGGACGTATTATGCTGACGAATGCTTTCGTGGCCTGTCATTGTGTGATAAGACACATAAACATTAAGTATATTATATGGTGTAAGCCACTTTATAACACACAACGTTTCGGAACTAGCCAAGTAGGCCTACACAAGTATAATTTTGAGCAATTTTGTTTGTTATATTGGTTCCGCACACCTTTATTTTTACCTTAATATAACGGAAATTGGTTTTCTGTAATAACGTTTGAAGCGAGGTTTTTACCTGACAGACGCTGCAAACGCTCAGAGTCTCAGATACAAGATTTTTATGAGTTTCTTACGTCGAGCGAAAACAATCTTGTGTCTAAAGTTCTTACAGACACCCGTGTCCATATATTTAGGTTTCAAATTACGGTGTGTGGAGCCGATATGGAAATCACTCAAAATTTAATTTTGCACATCGAAAGCTGAGTACAATAATTTTGAGACCCTCCCACATTGTGAGTTTTCGTCGCACCCACACAAAATGTCAAAACGATCTTGGCTGGTGTATTATATATGGTGTTTAATATTGGTTTTTATATAAGCGACTATGACGCTGTTATGATGGGATTATAGACAGAAATTTTAAAAAAATGCCTCCACCGGGGATTGAACCCGGGACCTTTGCTGTCCGGGCTATTGCTCTTATCAATTGAGCTATGAAAGTCACCAGATTAAATTCTGTCTATTTCTTGGTTTGTTTTATACTTGTTAATAACGTGTGTAGAGCAGATTGCACTGCCTTGGACTAAATACGAAATTAACTTGAGAAATACAAACCATCTATCCCAACTCTAGGGTTATAGAGATGGTTTGTATTTCTAAACCTACCATCTACCATCTATCCCAACTCTAGGGTTATAGAGATGGTTCGTATTTCTTGAGTTCATTTTGTATGTATTTTAATTGGCAGTGCAATCTGCTCTACACACGTTATTAACAATTATAAAACAAACCAAGAAATATACAGAATTTAATCTTGTGTCTCTTCATAGCTCAGTTGGTAACAGCAATGCCCCGGTCAGCCAAGGTCCCGGGTTCAATCCCCGGTGGAGGCACATTTTTAATTTTTGTCTATAATCCCATCATATATATATATATTCAGTTAACTATTGTGGAATTTTCAATATCAGATTGAGGTGACTGTAATAGCCAAAGTACACATTATCTGTAATCACAAGATACGCCATTTAGCACGCTCATTTCAGCAGTTTGCAGCGCATTTGCCTATCTCTCAATGGGAAGACAATGTAAGTAAGTGGCTGCAAACTCTCCATATAAATCATGTAGGAGCTGTGTTTAACGAGTAGCATTACTTCTTGGTTATTGAATATCTCAAGTTCAAGTTCCGAATTAAGAAATTCCGATGTTTCCAATAACACTTTAACTTCAAACGGCGTTGTTGTCGCAGAAGACGTATCTCAAAGACTTTTAATTAATTGTTTACCTGTGTTCTGTGAATGTTCAAGAGAAAAATTCTCAAAGCAAGTGAAGAGATAGAATTATATGAAAAAAAGGCACATTTACGTACATTGGTGTTTTATTGCAAGTATACAATGAAGAAATACGAATTAATTAATTAAACTTGTCTCTTAGGATAAACAGAATAAGATTGTGCGGCACTTTGCACTCTTAGTTATAATATGTGAATGTGACATTTGTGTGTGCGCGTGTCGTGTGTGCTTGTACGGCGTTTATGTACGTAGAAGAATTGTAATCTCTTACTCATATAGACAACTAAATGTAAGTATATTTTTAAGTGTATCTTAAAAAAAGTATTTTCAAATGCCAAAACGAGAATCAAGCCCTAAAGTCAAATATTCCTTTGTACCATGTTACCTTCATGTTTCACGAAAAATCAACAATCAATATGCATAACAGCAGCCAATAAAACAGTGGGCCATTGTTTGGTACATTTTTCATTTAGACCAACATAGATATCGACTTTCTTATTTTAACATTGTTTTTGGAGGAACAACTCAAAAATAGAGTAAGTATATGCCAACCTAATCTTCTGCTTGGGTAAACACTACTAGAGCTAGGATTTCCCGAGGTTTCAACACGTGTCAAAATTAGAGATGTGCGACTTTAGAAATTCGAACTTAAAACTCGAACTTAAAAAAAATTCAAATCGAGTTTAAGTGTAAAAAAAAGGTTCGATTTTTTTGTTTTACCAATTTGTAGTGGTGTTCGTGCGCGGTACCCATAAATTCACACAGTCAAAAAAGTTATCAATATCCAGGTACAAAAAGCAGATGGTGAAGTATGCGTTCTTGGTGGAGGTGTAGATCAAGATTATCACCATTTTACCGTATACAACTGTTACTGTTTGACATCCCTTTAAGTTAGGTTCGAGTTCGTTTCAGGTTTGGTTAGTAATTTTATAGAAATACGAAGTTCGATGAACAACCCCTCTGGAAATTTGAGTTTAGTTCGATATTAAAAATCCAGGTTCGCACAACTGTAGACAACAGTAGCAAACAACATCGCAACTTGATCTTGTAATCAAGATATGGCAGGACGTTAGAGCAACACTAAATGCCGTGCACGTGTATATTTTATCAGTGACAATCAGTATTATTAATTGTTAACAAATTGTGTATGTATACGCGTTTGAACCTGTCCCGGAATACCTCATGCACTAATTTGGTATTTGGATTCGCATTAACGAGTAAGAAAAACCTCGTAAAAAACTTCAGTCAGGATTGCCGTTCTCGACGGGATTTAAACCCAGGACCTCGCGATCCTGTCGAGACCGGCAATCCGGACTGATTTTTTTCGAGGTTTTCCTCGGTTGCGAATGCAAGGTAGACATGGCTTCAAATATTGTCCTATCCGCAACATAGAACGACTACTGATGATCATGAAACAATTTTAGTCCTTAATATCGCCTGTTATGGATATCGAATAGACGAACTCCCAGATCAGAGTCTAGCCCTAACCATTTTAGTGGCGGAACTAGGCGCGGCCCGCAGCTGCGGGCGGGCCCGTAGGCCGTTTAGGGGGCCCGTTGAAAAAAAACTAAGTAATAAAACAGTATTTCACCCTGTTTGGAAAATATCGTATTTGTTTTCGCTGCTAAAATGACCGTTTTGTGAATCTGGCAGTTTGAGGGTGAAATGTAGAGGGTATTTAGAAACGTTTAGCGTCCACAACTCACAAAAACTACATTATTTTGGTATTGCATTCAGCCCACAACTTTTTTCAAAAACGCACCAAACGCACCCGAAAAACTTGATTTTCAAAATTTTCACCTGCGGCGCTATTGTTGGGGGGCTTTGCCCCCAAATCCCGTACCTGGTCCCTATATAATAATACACCCGAGATATTATATCCCGCCTGGGATGAAAAGCCTGAATTCAACACTGAGCCTATGTATGAAATGTATGTGTGTATCTGTTAGGGGGGGGGGGGCGGGCCCCATAGAAAATTCGCGGGCGGGCTCATAAAACGAAGTTCCGCCACTGCCATTAAAATTTTTCTTTGCGTTTTATGCGAGGAAAGATTCATTGCTCTAATTCACATTTTTCGTTTTTAATGTATTTTCTTATACAGGTTTGAATTCAAAACTCAATCACGTAGTTTCTACTGTAGTGTTAGTTAACAAAGAAATCAATATCGTAGGGGTCTAGTAATGTCAAGGTGTAAAACATAAATTTTTAATGGAAATTTTAATTACATATTTGGTAATTGTGCTGATTTGTCACAGCTACGAATTTACGAGTTTACTGAGAATTGCCAACAAAATCAGCTAGATCCATTGCGATTTAAACCTACAAGAAATAATAAATTGAAAAATAGGCTGCTTATGTGTAGATATTATTTTAACGACAATGGTTTTGTTTTAGACAAAATATATTTTGTTTTTTATTTTGACTGGCTGTAAAATGCAGTGCCCAAGGTTTATCGAATTTTGCACGCTCAAGGTACTGGGGCTCGGAGATTGAGTAAACCTTGCAATCTTTACACGTATTTAGTACTGGCTATGTTTTCCATAGCATTGTCACAAATGGAAGTCGACAGTGCGTTAAAATATGCATTTGAAAACATGTATAATAATTTTTAATACAATCTAGAAATTACCAAATCTTTCCCGACCACGGGATTGAACCCTGGTCTCCCACATTTAGGATATAAGGGCGCCTTAGCCATCTAGACTAGAAAAACGCCAAAGTCGTTGTTAGACGAGTGAGCGATTCATGTGTTGAGTACCCGGGAACATTTTAAATTTAAAATTGATAATTATATTGGTATAAATATTTGGATTTTTAAGTTTAGTTGATATAAGGGCGAATCAACTGTAAGGCCATAATGCGCCACTCTAGCCTATGATAGGCTAGGGAGGCCTAAGGTAGGGGGAAGAAAAGGAATGTTACCGGGTACTCAACACATGGCTCACTCACTTGTTTAACAACGACTTTGGCGTTTTCCTAGTCACTTATATTTCAATTTGCCTCTCTAACAAGTTACTCTTGGCACTGCTGAATCTACCTAAACCAGGATTAAGGTTTTAGATAAAACAGTATTTTTTCATCATTATTCTCATGCAGGCATCATCGGCAACAATTATTCAGGCGTTCGTTAATGTATTTTCAAATCAATTTCTCCCCTATCATTTCGAAGTGTCTTAGCCTTGTCTTGTACACACATTAACCACTCAGCCGATGATAATCGTTGGGTCAAAATAAGGGCTGGGAAAAGATATCGATATTTAGATACGATATCAATATGTAAAATCGAAAACTAGAACGAAAGGAATTTTGAGAAATTTAAATGTAAGCAGAAGCAAAGATTAGTGACGGTTGTAGATGGCCTTCAGATTCGTCCCGACTCTTACAAATAGTGGAGGTAGCGTTCAATCAACGCATGTATATGAATGTATAAACATCGTTGTTCATTTGGCAATACGTTCAACCGTCAACCGTTTTTATAATTACCTATAATAACAATATATATATAATTAATTGTATATAATAATAATAATAATCATATAATAATATATAGTAATTAATAATATAATTGATATTAATTTTGGTTGTTTGATCTTGCATCATCATATCGATTTGAGATACGACGTCGTGGATATAGATATAATGATATATTCTTAGTCCAGTCCCAGTCAAAATAGTCTACCAAGCTCTTGAATAGACTGGACGTGCGAGTATCGACAGAGGACAATCGTGCGATAATATCTTGTACCACTCTATGCTGAAAGCAGAACAGCTGTTACAATAACTTATGTTATAAATTCTCTAAACAAATATTTGCGTAAAACTGACCGTATTACTAAAATGATTTCCCACATATGCATGCAAACGTAACCTAAAATATCATTTGTTCGCGCCAATGTCCTTAGTTCCTAATATAGCTGTTATATGTTGTTTATTTCGCGTATTATCTCTTATATTTTCGTTGTGACTTGACTCACCCTGTGTTACCCCTCTTTCCCTCTCCTACTTAATTGACTAGTTCTGTTATCTCTTCTCTCGCGACCGTACTATTGTCTGCTTACCTTCGTTGGGTACAGTTATCCGTCTACCCTCACAGGGTGAAGTTCGCTCGCCTGCTCAAAGAGCAATTCAAGCAGCATTCTCGTATTCGTTATCTCCTATCAGTGCAAACAGTGTTCAGTGCATCAATTCATCTCCGATCTCACGTCGCCTGACTTCTCGCCTACGCTCGCCTTACGCCTTCCACTACAGCTGTCTTGGGTTCGAATGCCTCCCAGGCAATTTTCTTATTTCTTTCTTCTATCCTTCTTCTAAACTCGAATTTCTTTCTTGTTTTACTATCTATTACGTGGTGTGCACCCCATCTACGCCACCACGCCTACAACGCTCTGCACTTCTTTCTCACGCCCTCACTACAACTAGGGTAAGTGTAGTGCAGGTTCTCTTTCACACTCTCAAATTCACACAGTCAACTAATATTTTCTCAGGGCCACGGACCAAACATCATCCTTTCATTAGAAACTTTCCAAATAAATAATATGGGAAACAATATTATTTTTACCACTATTCTTGAGAAAATATCAGTATTCAAGATTTACAATCAATAGTTCAAATTTTGTTGGCAGCGCTCAGATAATGCGGAACGGATGCTCGCAAATGATCTTCAACGTATAAAGTATACACGCTAACATTATCCTGGACTTGAATGATTGTCGTATATCATCTATGCGTGTGGCCCACCAAGTCGTATGCTTCAATCCTGTCAATATCTTCCGTCCGACTCTCATCTCTCCTCATTCCCATGGAATTTTGGATATTCCTCGACTATATTTGTTCGAATATTAATTAAAGGGTTGAATAAAAGAGTTTATTTTACTGTCTGTACTAAAACTTGTATTGATGTTTTTCTTACATAGTAATAAGATTATTCTGCCCATGGTATTGTGAACATATTGCAGCAATGCTATAGCAGTTACTAGTTCCACAGAATCCTTTTTATCTTTCCCTTAAAGTGTTTTCTTGTTAAAGCTCGCTTTATGAGTATTGGTAAATACATACATTCTGGACACAAGGGCCAGATAACCAAAAATGTCGTGAACGAATTGCTATAAACACCATTTTGTTCATTTTTACGTTTTCGTGCAATAGGTAAGTAACTGTTAAATAAAACACCATCTACCATCAAAACTGTAAAATATAAGCCCATGCATTTACATTTTAAAATACTTATGACCAGATTATTGTGGAAGGCTATAGAATGAAGTGGGATTTTATTTTTCCAAATAATGTTTTGGAGGGGATTATTTTTTGCTTGTGTTTTTTATCTTATGCATACAATTGTGTGTGAATTATCTTAAAGAGGGTTATCAATATAATGATTAAGTTGCATAACCAACCCGCAAAAATACTGTGCAATAAAATACGCAGACCAATCTGGATGGATCTGGATGGACCAATGGTGGACAGGCTCAAGTCAACAAGTCTCTGTCGACACGTCGCCCCTGAAGATGGAGAATGTGACTTCTCCGAAACGTCGGGCAAGGAGGGGTAAGTGTGAACCTCCTTGTTATTCTTCGCGGAGAAAAGCCCCATTCAGAAATAATTATTTAACATATACCCGCGAAAACTTAAAATTAAACATATATATATATATATACCTTTATTTAAAATATTTTTTTATTATAAATCATCACACGCAGTTTTACCTCAAAACATAGGCTATATTTTCATATCATGTACTGCGAAAGCCTTAAATCTAACATATATATGCAGACATTGTATTTTCGGGTAGTCCGGGTGACGTGTTATTATTAGTTCCAACGTTTCGGGCAGTTCTCCCTGCCCATCTTCAAGGAAATTTAAAACATAAAACTACTACCCGAAAATACAATGTCTGCATATTCAATCCGTGAAAGTCTGCGATATAACATATATATATATATATATAATATATATATATATATGTGTATATTTATTATTATTGTTGTCCTCCTATGTACATCAGTTTTTATAACTGAATAGTATTGACGTTAAATAAATAATAAATAAAAATAAACAATAATAATGAATATAAGTTTTTTAAGCATAAGCCCGCTTTAAGGACATAGTTATTGATTCATAGCAGTTGTCGTAAAAGTTTGCCCCAACTGGGGTTCGAACCTTTACTAAACTGCTAGTTGTTGTGAATGCTGACTTCCATGACATAAATCCAACAGAAGACTGCAATAGCTGTCAAATCTGAGAGATCACACGGGTAAATCCAATCACATCTCATCTCTCATGAGTTGGGTAGTATGAATATAAGTTTTTTTAAGCATTTAAGTTATGAAAAAAAGAATGTCATCCAAATTTTTATATTCTTCTATGTCCCGGAAATAACATTTTTTATTTTTCCAAAAAAGAAGTCCAAAATGGCCCAAATTGCCAGTATTGGTTACAACAGTTACTGATATATTCTGAAAGGGTTATTATTTTGGAGTAGAATTATACTTCTTGGCCGCTTGGCCAGTGGTGGGTGTGCCCAAAGGGTCAATTTTAAGGGGACGTGTTTTCAACCGTTTTTATTTTTTCGGGGCAAAAGCGTTGAACGAAATCTATTTTAGAATTTTGATTCGTGTAAGGAATGATAAATATAATGTTATCCACATTTTTCATTTTCTTGTCTCCCAGAAATACCATTTTTGATTTAAAAACAAAGAAGACAAAATGGCTCTCAATTGCCCGTTTTTATTAAAACTTGTATATTTTGAAAGGATTATTATTTTGGAGTAGAAATCCACTTGTTGGACATTTTTTCAGTGGTGGATGCGGGGTGTGGGGGTGCCCAAATGGTCAATTTCAAGGATGTGTTTCCATCAGCTTTATTTTTAAAGGTCGGACGAAATCTAGTTTAGACTTTTGGTTCGTGTAAGTAATGAAAAATATAATGTAATCCACATTACACACACTAATTAGTAAAGATTACTTACCTTATACCAGTATTGGGAGACAAGTAGGCCTACTGTTTATCTTCATAAGACTTGCTAACATATTTTTCAAAAACGACATCAAAAGTTGTCATTGTCTAACTAAACCACTAACAAACTACAACGGCACTGACCTCGGCTTACTACCACCATGCAAATCATCCCTATACGTTTGCATATCCTGCTTGCAAATGATCATGTAATGCTATGATGATGAAAACTGTAAAGCAACAGATGCAGTGCACGATATATTAGATAACAACACGATCATGGCTGGTTAGTAACACCAGAATGTCTTCTCTATACGTGACCCGAAGGCTACGTACTCCCAAATGAGCTGATGCTGGAAACGCAAAACGATGGATCCGAAGTTGAAGATGATCCTAAAGACATCGAAATTGAAACAGGCAGAGACATTGTTGAGTGTGAAGATGTACGAAAATGGACTTAAATACACAAAAAAAAACGAAACATACATCCAGAAAAGTCCATAAAAATTTAATTTTCAATGTATAGTTAGGCATACTTACCGCCCCAAAGGGGTTTTGCCAAATTTACCATTTTCACTCCCTGTTATTCGCAACCGCCTCTGGGTAACTTGCAAACAAGTAAATGTATACTCCAAACTAATGACCCTATCAGAATATATCAGTTCTAACCACAACAGACGTTTGAGGTCATTTTGAGTTCTTTATTTGGAAAAGGTCTTAAGTTTTATTTCCGGGAAAAGCAAGAAAAAATGTCTGACACTCCATTTTACATTCTTGAGTAAGAGAAGTAAAATTATTTTAGACTTTTGATCAAAGTCAAAAATTATTTTACTTTAACGATTCGGTTCCAAAAAATAAATTTTTTGAAAACACCCCTTAAAATATCCCGCACTCACCCCTGGACAACTAGCAAACAAATGTATTTCTACTCCAAAATATTAACCGTATAATAATATATCAGTTTTAACCGAAATGGATAATTGGAGCAATTTTGACTTCGTTTTTGAAAAAGTCAAAAGTGTTATTTCCGGGACATGCACGAAAATAAAAATGTGGATAACATTTTATTTTTCATAATTTACACGAATCAAAAGTCTAAACAAGATTTCGTCCAACGCTTTGGCACTGAAAAAATAAAGCTGATTGAAACACATTCTTGAAATTGACCATTTGGACACCCCCATTCACCACTGGCCAAATGGCCAACTAGTGGAATTCTACTCCAAAATAATAATTCTTTTAAAATATGTCAGTTTTAATCAAAACGGGCAATTGAGGGCATTTTGACTTTTTTTAAATCAAAAATTGTATTTCTGGGACATACAAGAAAAAGAAAAATGTGGATAACCGTATATTTATCATTCCTTACACGAATCAAAAGCCTGAAGTAGATTTCATTCTACGCTTTTGACCCTTTGGGCACCTCTGTACCCCACATCCACCACTGGCCAAGTAGCCAACAAGTGGATGTCGACTAATACGGGCAATTTAGGCCATTTTTTACTTCTTTTTTGGAAAAATCAAAAATGTTTTTTCCGGGACAAACAAGAAAATAAATATGTGGATGACATTCTATTTTTCATAACAAGAATAAAAATTCTAAAATAGATTTCGTTCAACGCTTTGGCCATGAAAATATAAAAACGGTTGAAAACACCCTTTAAAATTGACATTTTGGGCACCCCTGTACACCGCATCCACCACTGGCAAAACGGCCAACAAGTGGATTTGGACTCCAAAATAATAATCCCTTCAGAATATATCAGTTTTAACCAAAACGAACAATTTGGGGCTATTTTGACTTTTTTTTAAAGTCCAAAATGTTATTTCCGTGACATACACGAAAATAAATAAAAATATGGATAAAATTCTATGTTTTATTCGTAACACGAATAAAAATCTAAAATAGATTTCGTTCAACGGTTTGGCCTTGAAAAACTAAAAACGGCTAAAAAATTCAGCCCAATTGACCCTTTAAGCACCCCTGTACCTCGCACCCACCAGTGGCCAACTGGCCAACAAGTGGATTTCTACTCCAAAATAATTACCCTATCATAATATATGGGTCTCCATATCTCCGCACGGGGGGGTTGGGGGGGGGGGGGGTTCCTACCTGGGAGCTGGTCTAGAAGGCAAACACAAGCTTCGTCACGACCTTACCTGGCCCAACAGTAACACCGTGGTAGCTTCGTCCGCGGGAGGCCGATCTTATCCCCCCGCAACGATGTCGTCCGAGTTATTCGTTCGGGACACTCCTTAAAAGCATTGGGTCGTCAACATTACCCTCCTTGATTGGTATTAGTCAGCGTTTATTGGGTCGTCCATTTCTTCCTGAAAAATAAAATAATGTTACCGTGTACTCCAATAGGAAGACAGTAGAGGCCCGCCTAGGGCTATCTACTTAATTAGGCCTATGCATGTGCAGTTTGAAAAGTGTGGACTCTATAGGAAGAGTCTCTGCCTCTGCCTGCCTAGTCTTATAGTAGGCGGAGGCGGAGGCCTATACCTAAAATAGAATTGTAATGGGCTATTTTCATACGATTTCACCAATCAGGCTTATAGGGCCCTTTGTAGATTTGTAGGCCTAATTGCCTGTGATGTAAGGCCTTTCTAGGCTAGGCACAAGTATGGTCTAATGGCTAGTATGTTGTAGGCCTAGGCTAGGCTCTTTTGGTTTAGAACTCTATCTAGGCCTAGCCTACCTGTATGCTATACCTAGGGCCTAGAGCTAAGGAGTCTTAAAATCAGTAATAGATGCCTTTATGATATTGACTAGGGTAGGCCTAGGCGCACTGACAGAACTTTGAGGTTAATTAAGTAACAACAAATAAACAATATGAATAGAATTGTCAGACAAGCCACAGGTTGTCTAGGAAATGAACTAGGCTTAATATTCATTCATTGTTGTACAGTGGTGCAGATAATACTAGGCTAGGTCTTACTTACCAACAATTAATCGTAGGCCTAGGGCCTAGGGGTAGGCGTACTACGTGAAAACCATTTGGACTGGTGGTGACATCGAAATTTAACTAAAAATCACAACGAGTTAGTAGAAATGGTGGATCTAAAAAAAGCATAGGCCTAGATCCTCTCTACTAATTTCTACTTCAAATCCTTACACATTTTTAAACGATTTTTCGCGATATTGAGAGGTTATCGGTCAGTTGGCTTTGACACGCCAGTGGACCAATGACTGGGGATCTAGCCTACTATAGATGTAAAATATCATTGGCTTAGTTACTCGTCTACAACACCTTTGGTGTTTTCCTAGTATTTGCAACGTTCATACAATTCATGACATAATTCGTAAATAAAATATGAATTGGCATTGTGGTGGATTTGGGTGTTTTGATGGCCCACCGGTGGATGTCCTGCAACCCCCAAGTCGTAATCATTTTCAAATCTGGTACCAACTAAAAATATGTCGCCGACAGCACTACAGCGACCTAGCGGCCGTTTAACACACTCACTGAACGCTCGGACGGTGGCGATCCCTAGCAGACATTACTTGAAGTAAACTTTAACCCAGATAATTGCAATTAATAACATAATTATAAACAATGTGACCAAACTGTAAGCGACAATACATGTTTTATGGCGTTATGCATCGAACACGTTAATTTCAAGAGGTAAAAAAATATTGCACTTGCATGGATCTGTAACTTATATGGAAGAGATTATCGTCTCTCTTTCAGCTGGGAGTCGTGGCGTACTCCTGTAATCCGGCTTCCCGGAAGCTGGAAGAAGCGAATGAAACGGGGATCTGTTTGGTCGGGGACGTCTCAGCTAATCACTGGGACGTCCGCACCTCCAGCCTCGTTACTTTCCCTGGTGTTAGGTAGGTGACGGGCAGGCAGTATACTATGTAAACTGCCTGCTCATGACTGGCTATACCTCACCAGCAAGGCTAAGAATTTCTTCAAACCTTCTTCTTTTGACTATTTTCGACTTTTATTTATTTTTAACGTCTATCTATAATACGAAAAACTGATTACCATAGTCTGCTACCCATGGTAGCACAGATAATACATTACACTACACTTACGATCTGTTATCTGTGATAGTAGACAACTAAATAAAATTACATACAGAAATGCACACAAAATAATGAGATGTAACAATACTACAACAATATATTACAAGATCACCCATTTTTGATATAATAATGATTCAAATTGTATATTATCAAAGAATTTAATAAATATAAATAAATAAAAATATTTAAGTAAGGAAAAAGGAGAAAAAAAGAAAAAGAAATTCTTAGTCAGTCTTCAGAGAGAATGCTATTATTGTGTGTAGGATCTACTTGTACATAATACCAGTGACGGATCCAGGAAAGGCGGTAGGGGCGATCGCTCAACCCACTTTATTCCTAAAAAGTGATATTTTTTATTCTATAATGATTGAAACCATTTTGCAACATGATGATAACGTATACCAAACTGTCTGGTAAATCAAACACACACATAACAAAAACTTGTAGAAATACAGCCAAACCTTACACACTCAAAAGAAATGAGATCTAAAAAAAGGGCCAAGCTCATCTACCCTTCCACATAAACGTACAGTGTCCCATAACAGCATCCTCGAAAAGCTTGGCAAAATAGAATTTGCGATTATTAATTTAACGTAATAGTTTATCCAAGTTCTTTTTTTCTAATTAATTTAAACGTAATAACATGCAAATTCTATTTTGCCAAGCTTTTCGAGGATGCTGTTATGGGACACTGTACGTTTATGTGGAAGGGTAGATGAGCTTGGCCCTTTTTTTAGATCTCATTTCTTTTGAGTGTGTAAGGTTTGGCTGTATTTCTACAAGTTTTTGTTATGTGTGTGATCTCATTACTTTTTCAAGTTCCATTACAAAATTATTTGCTAAAATATAATATTTTTATCAAAGTTGATTTAAATTCTATGGTATTAGCAGTAACAATATAGGATGTAAAATATCTAGACCCGGATTCATGTACATCCTGGGTATAGGTGGTATAACCATGGTATAACGACGGTATAAGGACTGGACCCCAATTCTTGAGTTCGTGGGAGATGAGTTGAAAACGCAATTTGAAAACGAAGTCGTTTTCGTTTTCGAAGGAATTGGTATTCTTGAACGGTATCGTGGAAAACGTCATGGGTTGTGAGTTGAAAGCATTGATATTAAACCCCTATAGTAGGCTAGATTAGCAGTCTCCTATACCTCCGCACAGGCGCGAGCGTAGCAAATTGAAGACTCAACCGGCCCATTTCAAGATGGCGATTTGGTGTTTTAATTTATGCTTTTTTAATGCAATAAAGTATTTTACTGGATTGTTTGATATGGTTTTAGCTTGTGCAGCATGGTATTAAACAAAAGAAACAATACGAAGTGATTGCATAAGGGAATTTACTAATCATTTTGGTGTTAAAGGCTAGTATGCTTACCTGTCAACCTGGCGGCAATCTTGAGAACTATTTGGCCACAAATCGCTCCCATTTGATTAACATGTAAACTGTCATTTTAAGATGGCTTCTAATTGTACCGGAAGTGGACCACCGACTGCTGGTCTAGTCAATTATATAGGATGTCTATGGTTGAAAGAGTATCACGAAATCCAAACACTTTAAAAAGATTTGCGTATAGCAAAGAGCTCGAAAAAGTTCTATATTTATTCTAGATGGCAGTGCCTTCATAAACGCCGGCCAATCGAAAGACAAGTTGTATGAAATGATTTGATTGTTGCAATTATGTAAACAAACAGTTGAGCAAGTTCATAATGTTGTGCTGGCATAGGGTTGGCTAGGCTTGTCAAACATGTAATGTAAGTATGAATTTTACTAGTCCTATAGCCAAATGGAACTTTAGACCTACACTTTTGCATTATAAATAATTTTCCACATCTGGGCCTAGGCCAGGGACGGTTTCTGATTTGTTTTATGAGAGTATAATGACACCTTTTCTCGTTCCACACAAAGAAGAAAAATTTTAAATGTCCGCTATTTGTTTACGTATCGCACTTTCCCGCCTAACTCTGCTTATACCGTCAACAAGTGTCAAGTAACTATGGTTACTTGTTGATTGTATGCCAAGTGTTTAAGGCTTATTTTAAAACCTTTATTTGGAAGCCTTCCAACAAACTTTTTCAACTTTTTTTTTCAAAAGAGACTATCATTCTATAACCTTAATGTCCATGTAAAATATGAACATTGTAGTCCCACCCGTCTGGTCAGAATCGCGGGCCGACGTATTAGATGTGAGCAGTAGTAGGCAGTAGTAGGCAGTAGTAGGCAGTAGCTAACATCCTTAAAGTGATTTTGAGCATGTTTCAAGCCATTTTTTCACCAAGAAGGAATAATCGTACCCCAATAAAATTTGGCATGTGTTGTCAGGTACCTAAATCCCCTCGATTGTGATAGTTTTCAAGTTCACATCACGTTACATGACGGCTGGGTAACACCTCGAAATCACCCCAACTCTGCTTGGTGTATAAAGGTGCTTGAGTGTTTAGCGCACCGCGGCTTGGCTGCGGCGCCCTAACGGGCACCTAGATAAAACTAAATACCTTCTCTAAAGCAATGTAAACCCATTTTTGAATAATCATCCTAAAAAAAAACTTACCTGTTGTACTGAGATGGGGGCCGTGCCCTTCAGATGCCGGGCGTTACGTTGCGCCAACTCAATCCCCTCTCCATCCCCCCCTTAAAATGATCCGGCATCCGCGCCTGCATAATACATTGCTCACAAGTTTTTCTGACAATTTCCGAGTTTTCAAGCACATTGCATAAGATGTGTGAAGATTGTCAATGTCAATATTGGTCAAAAAAAATTTAGACGGGGGAGCAAAACGAGTATACCGACTTACAACGGAAATCAAACTAAAATTCTTGTGATTATGTCGTTTGTCTGTCTGTTTGTCTATCTGTCTATTTGTTTGTCTGAATGTCTGATTATTTATTCGATTCGAAACGGATGGACCGCTAAACCAATCGTGCTGAAATTTTAAACAAATATATCTCTTGCTGCCTCACAAGGCAAGGTGGGCCATAGGTAGCCAAAAAGAAGTGGGTCTAGGGTCCCGGTCTTACCTATATATAGGAAGCCACCACGGTAGCCGAATGGTCTCGAACCCGTCTTCTAAACAACTCAGCCCTTCCGGCTTCATGCTACGTATAGTCACATCTTTAATCATCAGCTGAATTATAGCAAGGCACAAATCCCCCTTCCACCACATCAAATTCTGCCATTAAATGGCGTAAAAGCGTTCTCCCCTCTGAACTGAACACAATACTTATACCAACTAAACTTAAAAACCCTATTATTTATCAAACTTAAATGCAAATGTTCCCGGGTACTCAGCACATTACTCGCTCACTCGTCTAACAACGACTTTGGCGTTTTCTTAGTCTAGTTGGCCAAGGCGCCCTTATACCCGAAATGTGGGAGACCTGATTTCAATCCCCTGGTCAGACAAAATTTCGTAATTTCTGGGTCGTATTTTAAAAATTATTAAATATGTTTTCAAATGCATATAACGCATTGAAGTCCACCGACCGTGACATGATTCTTCTGTCCTCTCCTTAGTGCTTTTTGTGTTTTAGAATGTTTCTTTGTACGTGTAGATAGGCTGCAGAGGGCAGTATTGTTGCCCTATATCGGCCTTCCCGCCCCTTGGGTAAGAAAATAACAATACATACAAATACTATATCATCTGTGACAATACTATGGAAAACAGATAGCCAGTATACGAAATACGTGTAAAGATTGCAAGGTTCACTCAATCTCAAAGAGATATTTTGGGGTTTAGCGTGCAAGATTCGACACACCTTGAACACTGCATCTTCACAGCCAGACAAATATCAAATAAAAAATTATTTTTTCAATACCAAAACCATTGTCGTTAAAATAATTCCTACACATTCACAGTCTATTTTTCAATTTATTATTTCTTGTAGGTTTAAATCGCAATATATCTAGCTGATTTTGTTGTACCGGATGTCTGTTTTTTATTTCAGGGCAATCTGTTCAACGATTCGGCTGATTTTCGACGTGCATACAGAATCACGGAAGTGCGGATTTTCTTCAATTGTATCCTCTGTCGCTCCGCCCCCTTGTCTCATAATAAAATCACGTTTCAAAACGTTTTTTAACCTCAAATTTTTTACAATAAAAATGTATAAATTTTTAATTCAGGTGACAAAGACTATTTGTTTATTTACTAATTGTACCATAAACCACGTCTTCGATTAATAAAGCAACGTGGCTAGTATGATTGTATTCGTCGTAGAAAAAGAGAAATGTGCATTTGAAAGGCAAAAATTAGGCACCCCCACCCCTACCGTTTAGATTTGTTAGAATTTACATCTGGCAAGCAACCCTATCTCAAAATTATGCAACATGAACAAGACGAACAACAAAATTATCACAGCCATGCTCTCGTATTGCCAAACATCCCTCTTTACCAACAATCAAATAGCTATTCAAGCCATTATATTAAATTTTTGTTTGATGCCCGCTGTAGGGTATACACATCAGATTTAACCGATGTGACCCTCTTCAGAGCAGAGGTGACTAACTAGGTATATTGCGGATAAGACAATTGTGAAGGGATGTCCGAGGGCTATTTAAGAGGACTCAATCCCTTGCATTCGCATTAACGACTGAGGAAAACCTCGGAAAAAACCTTCAGTCAGGATTGCTGGTCTCGACGGGATTCGAATCCGGGACCTCCCGAATCAGAGTCCAGGCTTAGCGCTCGAGCCAACACTGTCGGTTATTCAAGCCATGTATTATCTTCAACTTCCCTCTTGACTATGCACCTATGCACCATTAATATAATATTATTTTATCTGCTAAAACATTTTAGGCTTATACCACTACTAAAAATTCCAATTCCACTCATTATTGTGGGGTTAAGGGGAGGAAGATTGCAAATTTTGCAACGAAACAAATCGTTTGAACAACGTGTCGCTGTATTTAATGTCTATTTTATATATTTAGTAGTCGATTCCGCGAAGTCAAAGATTGCTTGAAAGATAGTATGATAATAATTTGCCTAATAAGCATACCGACAGTGTTGGCTCCGACGTAATGCTCAAAACTCTTGATGCGGGAGGGCCAGGATTTCCAGTCCCGTCGAGATCGGAAATCATGACTCAAGTTTTTTTCAGAGGTTTAACCTAGTTATTGTCACCTGAAGGTCACACACGTAGCCTAGAGCGAGCATCCCCAAAAAAGGAACAAGCAGCAGCAGTTTTTTTTTTTTCACATTGCATGTCAACAAGGATATTTCATAATGTTTTTGGTGATCTTTGGGGTCAGAAGTTATGGGTAGAGGCATGAAAATATAGCGTTTTAGGTTATTGATGCTAAATCAGTGAGTATAAATTCTTAAAAACGCTACAAAATGTTAAATTTACTGAAAATAAGGTTTACTTATACCAATTGAGAATTGGTTCAGCATTGTATTCTAACGTTTAAAGTGACTACATTGAATTGAAATGTTCCTATAAATCATAATTTGAATTAATTTCCCATTAAAAATACAAGAAACTCCCCACATTTGGGGTTTTGGTGGAAAGAAGAAAATTAATGCTACAAAATGCTAAATTTGGAAAAATTAATGCTAAATATTCAGAATATTTATGCTATTTTTTCATAGCTCTAGTTATGGGCTATCAGTATCACCGACCAAAGACGCTAATTCTATAAACCGGACACATACACCAAAGGTATTTGAATGCTTGAGGCATTTTTTTATTTGTGTATCCTTCCTCGACAAGCATTTGATCAAGAAGCTTCGCTGCCTATTTCGTATACTCTTATACCCAAGCATGTTACAAAGAATGCATTAAAAAGCTATGTAGAGTCGATAAAATTATTTAAATATTCACATTTACTTGATATAGGAGAAACATCGGTCTGTATCACAACACATTGGCCGAATCAGTTTCACCGGCACATCGTCAACCAGGTAATGAAACACGGTTTAGTTCGCGATATACTCAACCTAATATTGATGGATATTATTCCATCTTCGAAGTTAAAAAACATACTTGAAGCGAGAATCAATCACGAGACCTATCTGAATGGGATGGAGGGACGCTGGCAACTGGACCGATAGCTACACACAAAGATCATCGATCTACGTGACTCGAAAACAAAGATTACAGAATCTTTGAATGAGCCACCATTATCAGTCGTGTCATTTAAGATCCCTGGGAATATCATCAATATAGAATATTTTACTGGATGAGCGAAGCGAAGACTTCAATTTCACTGACCCCTCAAAAAATTTAGCTCCAATGTTCTTTTGTTTGTTTTTTTGTTTGTTTGTTTTTCTGTCTGTTTGTTCGCACGCTACCAGGCAAACGGCATATGCGATCTTGATGAAAATTGGAGGGGACCTTCGAAATCTCTGAACTTAGACTTGCCACGTTTTTGGGTACAATCGAAAAAATATTTCTCATGAATATCGTACTTTTACGATTTTTTCCGATTTTTAGTGCGATAATTTCGTGACATTTGGGCCGATTCTGACCAAACGGGTGGGGCTAGAACGTTCATATTTCACATGAACATTAAGGTAATGGTGATGTATTGCTTTTGAAAGACAAAGTTGAGAAAATTATCCAGAAACCATATAAATAAAGGTTTTAAATTAAGTTTTTTGAGGTATATTTAATAACAAGTAACAATAGAAACTTGACAACAATCACCTACAACGCGTTCAAAAAGTACTTGATAAGTAAAGAGATCCCAGGAAAACTAAAAACATACAAAAGAGCTCATCCATCAACGTGACTAAAAAAAGCGTTTGCGACGCTTTCTAGTTTATTATTTATCACATTCAAAATGCATTCTAGGTTGATAGGAAAGAGAACAGGCCCATTCAAAATTGTGCCTTACAACCTACTAAACATGATAACAATACTACAATATAGATTCATTCATTGATACACAAAACACAACAATTCATCCTCATCAAACGATGTTTAATTGACAGTTTAACAACGTATTTAATAACATCTCATTAGAGTTCTAGTGTAGAGAATATGTAGTAATGCCAACACTTCCTGAAATTATTGGATTTTGCAACAAAGCATTGTGTAACAACTGTTGCTGTCATGCATCCATGAAACGTTGCCTTGACGTATTTGGACTTACTGAAAATTTCGTTACAAATTTGTCTTTCACAAAATATTAGAAACTAAATCCTACCCATATGGTATACATGTATTTTTAAATGTAACAAATGTGTTTTGGTGGGGTTTTCTGGGATGTACTAGTGAGGATTTTATGAGCCGTGTTGGTTGTGATAGATAGTTCAGATTTGTGAGCTAGGCCTGTGACTTGAGGTTTCATGGTTGTAGTTTTGTGTTGTTACGTATTTGTGTTTTATATAAATAAATAAAAATTAATTATGTACGTCGTGCATGAGCCTGGTGCGTGGGCAACGCTGATGTGACTCGGGTTGCAGATGCGCGTTGCGTAATTGTTGCTAGGGAAGAGTTCTGTGCAGGAGCTATATAGCGACGGCTTAGATAACGCGGCCCCCCAATAGCAAGCTAAGCCCCCTCAATAGCTTCCTCGTTTTGCATTATTTCCCCCAAAAGTTCATCGGAGAACACTAACAGTACTTTTGATTTACAATACATACTTCTATACTATTTCGTTAATTTTATGACATATGCAGCCACTAAATTAATTAATCCTTTGATTGAAATATAACCGTTTATCAACACCTATATACCCTACATATTATAATTTATTAAAGGTATTTCATGTATTATATTTTGTACCATAAAGAGTGGACGGTTTACTGACAGATGTTTCTGGATTGAGTGTTTTGTGCATGGCAAGTCTTATGATTGGAAAGTATAATCATTGAGGATTGACTGACATTGCTATAATTAAATACTATAACAAATTACAATGACCGTCACATCATTTTATTCGTTCAACTATCTGGTATAAAACAAATGTTTTTTGTGTGTGTTCAAAATCCTTCCTAGGGACCGGGCCGCTCTATTTATCTTATGATTCTGACAAGATTGTAGATCCTATGTGGTGAGTAACATTTTTAATCACAGTGTCTAATCTTCTTTCTCTATGGGTTCGTCCACACTTGAGTGATATTTCAAAAAATATTCGTGCCGCAGTTGTCGCACCCATTTCGCCCTTTTTACTAAGTTCAGGAGACAGGGCCCATAAGGGGGTTTGAGGGGTCCGTCTCAAGACGTAGTTATCTCTCGTTACAGTGATGGGTTACGATAAACTCCTCATGACGGCGGATACGCTCGCGGTCCATGTGTTGGGCCTTACGGCAACGGAGGCGAGCCTGTCCGGGAATAATCGGGATCTTGATAAGCGGTCGGTCTACCGCGGGGATTAGTCGATGGGCGTGCACTGCGCGTCTGGGGGTAGGCGGTACTGGGCAGTGTTGCCTGTGGATGAGGACCAGCATTCGACGGGTCCATGCTGAAATGCTGAAACCCTCCTCTCGGCGGGAGTGGTCCAACGGGACGTCGTGATGTCTGAGAGCAACACGCGGGAGCGGAGAGCCTTCTCCCTTGTTTGCGGGAGCCCTCTGCCGTGACCCGAGACGAACGGCAACTGTACCACCTCCGGAAAACGGGAGCGTCGTACCATCAACCGGGGACGATAGCGTTGAGTCGTCCATGTTCAACAATGGCATGTCCTTATTGGACATAGTGCACAATTTTCAAGGAATCTGAAATGTATGAACAAAAATTAGAGACATACAAATAATTAATATAACCATAAGATATTAGGGTTTCATAGTGAGGTCGTATATATAAATATTCCTTTATTTTACATAATTTTACAATGAGAATTTAAGAGAGGCTCGGGTAGAGAGAATTTGTTCTATTTTGAGCAGCAATAGCCTTGGTATAGTGGGGAGGCGGAGCAGTGATTGCTCGCATTTCTAATTCTTGCGGCCGAGGTGCTATGCGTTCCTCAGAAGTAACAATTACATACTCATGTTGGCGGTTCGGCTATGTCTTTCATTTTCGTTGTTTTCCTTGCCATACTAATCTGGCAAAGGAAACGCATCTGCACAAAACTCCTTACGAAACGTACGAGAGTAACTAATGACAGCCAGCCTCGCCACTTATTCATAGGATTGAATATATTTTGCCAATTAATTAGCAAGAGTTTGCTAATTGATTAAGACAAGGAAAAAAACTCAGTAATATTTTATGAACAGCAAGATACGCTTACTTGTTCGTAAGACCTTACAAAAGTTTTACCAGTCGAATAGTAAAGATCGGCTTACTAAACGGCTAGAACAAGCTAGGTAGGGATTGCATGAGAGGCATGCTAGGCAGGAAGTGTCAGCACGAGCAGCGTGCCTAAACAAAGTGAATTTGCATGGCTTTCTGGCCGGTTTATATATCAATTAGCTATAGGAACATCCATAGCCGAAACATCCCTATTTGTGACGTATTTCCATAAGAATTGACTAGGAGACCTAAAAGCTTGATAATAGTATAGATGTTGAAAGGTCGCCTATCTCTTCTGACCTACTCTTGGTCACTATCATGGGGTCGCTGCTAAGAAGATCCACACTGTATCTATTCTAAGAGATTGTAGCCTATACTGAGTACGATCTAGCCCATAACAATAGCATAATATAACTATATATTCTTTGGGCGAATTTTGCTTATAACCTTAATTCGTGTTTCTTTATATTTCTGCCATTCCATTATATTATTACTCCGTCTAGACTCTAGCTACTCTATAACAGTAGTTTCTTTATTTTTGCACTGTTCTTGTATTTCTGCGTCGACCCATCTTTTTCCGAGTGTGTTTTTATTTTGATGGACTTTGTTGACGTGTGTTTTTCTACAGAACTGCTATATTATTAATTATTTCTTCAATCATATCCTGTAAAGTATTGTTATTGTAATTACTACTCTAACTACCATAAATATTAGAATTCCAGCTTTTATTTTTTAGGTCTTTAAAAAATACTCTTTAGTTTATTTATTATTCAAAAGATTTTTAAAATCTATATACGTGATAACCTGTGTCTTTGCTGTTTTCTTCATATATGTTATTATTTGTTTCCCAAGTTTAGTTTTATATGAACTATTCTATCAGAATCTTATTTCCTGCGTTAAAACCACCTGTGATTTCACAGTCTTTTGCATTTTAGGGGATACATAAGTTACATTATAATTTTGAAGAGTACAATAACATTTACTAACTTGATACTCAAAAGTCCACCACTTTTTTTTACTACCTCCGCATGTGTGACTTTATATTTCATCCCTTCTCGTAGGCCTACATACATGGCCACCCCTAGTCCTGTTTGCCTACTGTTTGATTAGAATCTCTTTTTATCAACTGATACGTCCTTGTATGTCAACCTCCTAGTCCTCAATATCCTCCGTTAGGTGGTCTCAGCAATACCAACAATTATTGGCCATTTAGTATATACAAGGGCTATATTTCTGAGTTGTTCAATGTTTTTATATAAACTCTGTATGTTTAGATACATGATTGTCATATTATTGTTTTCTGAACTGTTTTTGTTTTTATGATTATAGTGCTAGATGTATAATCTGTGTTTTGGGCACTCCATGCATTTACGTTTCTAATTATATTTCTATGCCTAGCTCTCCCTTATTTTTTTTATATTGACCCCCCACCCTTAGTGTATAGTTTTCCGAAATTATTTCATCTGCTGGCTTACCATAAATATGCTGCTTTTGTTATTCCTATGAAATAGGTTAGATAATATTTTATTGTCTTTATTTAGGTGGAGACCATATCGGCCAATATAGTCGTTTAGTATCCCATATATTTAGGTCCATAAACATGCCTCCTTCTCATTTATCACCCACTCAATCTCGTCATTCAACGAGTTTATAATCTTACAATTAACGTCTTTTCAGTGTATAATTCCCATAACCACTAATCTTGCCTTGATGTTTTAGAGTTTCACCACATCTAACAACACAACAAATACATCTACTTGCTAGTTGTACCATCTTGTACAAAGCTAGCGATTAATTTGTTGCCTCGCGCGTTTAAATCCGCATCTTTACCAGCCATTTCCCGCAGCACGCGACACCTTCCCAGTTGACACACTTCTGCCGCTAGGGCTGCGCCACAGTCTACTTCGGAGGGTAGTCGGATAGGGCCTAGATGGATGACAGTGGACGGTGTACTTCCTTACCGACTGCTGCAGCGGCCACCGTCGCTACCACCCAAGGCGGACCGGAATGGTAGTGCCTTGTTGGCAGGATGGTAGCGGGCTAACCTTTTATTCGAAGGTTCGATGGTTCAAATCTCCGTCAAAGCGATTTTTTTTTATATTCTATTCTTATGTTTTTCTATTAAAACAACAGAATAGTAACAATAACAATTAATGAAACTCCTTTTCGGGGGAAAATCCTTCATATTTTAAATAGAAACGTTAAAGGTTTTGTAGGTTTTTTGGTTCAGGATGACAAAAATAATAATTAGTATTAATAAATCTCATTTTCAGATGAAAGTCCTTCATATTTTACATAGAAATAGGTTTTTTGGGTAATGAATGGCAAATGTTGTACAAATAAATGCAAATAATAATAATAAATAATAAAAATTAAAAAAATAATAAATCTCCTTTGCGGATGAAAGTCCTTTATAATTTAAATAGAAACGTCAAAGGTTTTGTTGGTTACATTTGTTTATGGATGATGACAATTAAATATAAAACTCCGTATAAAGTCCTTTATATTAATTGATAGAAACGTTAAAGGTTTTGTAGTTTTTTTTTTAACGTCCGCTTTAATGTATATTTACCTAATATAATTAATGAAATCATAATAAAACACAGCAAACAAGTTACCTTGTTAAACCACGCGCCTAACCGCGTGACGCGCCAACTACCTTTATCGACTCCAAGTGTAATCCATCTAGGCCTAAGTCGACACTAACTTCGGAGGCCTATAGTGTCACTCACTGTATCACCATTTCTCATCCAAACTTTAACACTGTTTGTGCCCGTGTTCTATTACTGTTTCCGTATTTGTTACTTCCTCTGCATCTTTGTGGTCGTCGTTTATGATGACATTTTGTCAGTTGGTCCATTCGAATTCCTGGGCGGCATTTGCCATCCCATTTGTAGCCTCCTTTCTCCATGATCTATCCTGTGTTGAAGATTATAGTCACCCCACACATTAGTCTAGTGTTGTGACTTATCTAGATAAAATCCGTTATCTATTATCTTATCTAGATAAGTTTTTGTTGTTGTTGTTCATTGTTGTCTCCAATATTGCTCTTTCTTTGGTAGCTTCGCAAACGCTTTTTCAGGCGCGTTGTTGGATGAGCGTAATTTGTGCATTGAGATGCCATGTGTTATGCAGATGGTATTTAAATTGATTTCGTTTTCCCAGTGCTATGGCCTGCGAGATACGCTTGGTAATACTAATATTGTTTTAATTTTTACGACGACGACTTGAGGATCAGGGGCGCGTCAACCGGGTAGGTCATTTCGCATTTTGCATTCGAACACATGGCAGCTCAATGCACCAATTACGCTCATCCAACAACGCGCCTGAAAAAGGTTTGCGAAGCTTCCTTGTATATTAGAAGTTGGATGGGCGAAGTGTGGACTACGCAAGAAAAACCTTGGATGTGTTTTTTATATTTTTGGATGAGCGAAGCGAAGATTCCATTCTACTACACTGGAGAAAAAAAATAGTTTTTTTTGTATTTTTGTGTTTGATGACACGATTCCGGCTAAACCGATACTCCAATTGCGATTAAATTTTCTGGAGGCCTTTTAAATCTCTGAACTTAGAACTGCCACGTTTTTGAGCGCAATTGAAAAATTATTTCTTATGAAAATTACAATTTTACGATTTGTTCGATTAAAAATAAATGTCTTCGACTAATAACACCTACATATACTTTATCCGATTGTAAATATTTTTTCACAGAACCTTAATTTTATGAATTAATATATTCGTGTGAAATTTGAGCGCAATTAAAAAATTATTTATTTTTAAAATCGCAATTTTACGCAATTTTACGATTTTTTTCGATTTTAAAAACTTTCTTTAAATTATAACATCTACATGCTTTATCCGATTGTAATGATTTTTTCACATTCCCTTAATTTTATGAATACATATATTCGTGTGAAATTTGAGCGCAATCCAAATTTATTTCTTATGAAAATCGCAACATTACTGTTTTTTTCGTTAAAAATTTTTATGCTCATGCAACAACGCGCCTGAAAAAGCGTTTGCGAAACTTAATAGTTTATATAGTGGTTTGCCCTACTGGACAAACAACCACCGAAGTCACTGTGCGTTATTATACTTTCTAAATTTGGGGAAAGGGTCAAAGTAAACCGATCTCCACAAAGTGTTCGCTAAGTCGTAGAATTTTCTGATTTGGATGAGCGAAGCGAAGATTTCATTTAACTACACTGGAGAAAAAAATCCGGAATGTTTTTTTTTTCTTTTTGTAATTTTGTGTGTTTTTTTTAACAAGATTTCGGCTAAACCGATACTCCAATTGCGATGAAATTTTGTGGAGGCCTTCGAAATATCTGAACTTAGAACTGCTTCGTTTTTGAGCGAAATCGAAAAATTATTTCTCATAATAATCGCAATTTAAGATTTATTTCGATTTTTACACAATTTCTTCGACTAATGACACCTACATGCTTTATCCGATTGTAATGATTTTTTCACAGAACCTTTATTTTCAAGAATTTATATATTCGTGTAAAATTTGAGCGTAATCTAAAAATGATTTCTCATGAAAATCGCAATTTTACGATTGTTTTCGATTTTTTAAATTTCTTCGACTACATGCACCTACATGCATGTTTATCCGATTGTGATGATTTTTTCACTGCACCTTAATGTTATTAAGTAATATTTTCGTGTGAAGGTTGAGTTTATATTCGAAAAATTATTGCTCATGAAAATCGCAATTTTACGATTTTTTTGGTTTTTAAAAAATTACGCTCATTCAACAACGCGTCTGAAAAAGCGTTTGCGAAGCTTCCTAGTTAAATTAATTTTAATGGTTGCCAATTTTCTGTGAGATAAGAAGCTTATTGTGTCTTTTACCTGCAATAGTTCGTCTTGAGTTTTGAAAAGAATACCACTCCATAGCATAATGCGAATTTTGACCATCACAATAAAAGGTTTGCGAAAGCGAAGATGTGAGGTGGAAAAAAGTCAGATTATGTTTGTGGACAAAAATAAGCTAATAAACTTAAGTCCAACTCACGTTGAGAATCTGAAGCCTTTGACTAAAAGACAAAAAATGGGAGGTAAAATATTTTAAAGGTTTCCTTTAAGATTCATTATGGTGTTTTTCTAGTTTCGAGTATCGACTGCACAAAAATTACATAAATTTTTTATTGTATTCAGCCCACTCCTTTTTTCTAAACCCTTCCAAACCCCCGTGCTTGCCCAACGAAAGTATAAATTATAATATTCCCCCCCCCCACCAACACCCCCACCCCTCCCAAAATTCCTGCGGGCGCCCATGTTACTGTTATAGAACTTAGTTGTGTATGTGAGTTGTTAGCATTGAAGCATTTTTTTCGAAGAAAATATAGGCCTAAGTCCGCGTGTAATTTCTACTTCTTGGATGAGCGAAACGAAGACTTCAATTTCACTGACCCCCCAAAAAATTAACTCGGATGTTTTTTATTTTTTATTTTTTTATTTATTTATGTCTGTTTGTTTGCTCTCTACCGGGCAAACGGCATATGCGATCTTGATGAAAATTGGAGGGGACCATCAAAATCTCTGAACTTAGACCTGCCACGTTTTTAGGTACAATTGAAGAAATATTTCTCGTGAATATCGTACTTTTACGATTTTTTGGAGTGATATTTTCGTGACATTTGGGCCGTTTCTGACCAAACGCGTGGGGCTACAACGTTCATATTTTACATGTTATGGTGATGTAGTACCATTTGAAAGAAAAAGTTGGAAAAGTTGGCCAGAATCCTCGCCAGAATCCATAGAAATAAAGTATTTTTAGGTATATAATAACAATAGAAACTTGACAACAATCACCTACAATGCGTTCAAAAAGCACTTGCAAAAGTAAAGAGATCCCACGCAAACTAAAAACTTACCAAAAAAGCTCATCCATCAACGTGACTAAAAAAAGCGTTCGCGAAACGGCCTAGTAATATTTATATTCATAAAATACACAATCATTCACACATCTTATTCATTCCTAAGAGTGTAGTGCAACCAAAGATTAGGTGCTTACTTATTACTGTAGAAGGGAGATAAATTTATATTACTACTTAGTTACTACTGATAATTAAAATAAATAGAGAGAGAGAGAGAGAGAGAGAGAGAGAGAGAGAGAGAGAGAGAGAGAGAGAGAGAGAGAGAGAGAGAGAGAGAGAGAGAGAGAGAGAGAGAGAGATTGAAGTTTTATTTTTTGCTGGCAAGATTAAGGCCTGGGGTCTTTTCTTAAATCTAACCAGCTTTATAAACATACTCATGAATACAATACAATTTTTTATAAAATTATACATTCTACACAAACTTAAACATACATCTATGAGTCAAGGCTTTCCCTTCTCTAACGTGGTTACATGATCAATAAAATAGTTATGATATACATAAAATAGTTTATGATAAGAAAAAGGAATAACACTTTCAAACATAATTTGAACCCAGTGTTTATACACTGGACTAATTATTATTTAACAATGCTCTTTTATCTTACAAAATGTCCAATAAAATTTAAGAATAATAATCAATAGTAAGACCATTTTACTGATTAAAAACTCTACCGTCTTACATTGTTAAAATATATACCTTACTATTTCTATACTATATTCCTTCACTAGTAAAAACCATTTGAGAAAATTATAGTCTTACATCAGACATGAGAATCTATCAAATTTTAATGGTTCATACAATCCAGGAATATAGGAGAGAGAGAGAGAATGTGCGTGCGTGTATTAAGTTTTCGTACCGTTCGTTCAAACCAGATGAACACGAACACTCCATTCATATTACAAAACCTACACATTCAAACTCGGCGCAAATGTAGGTTCAACAATACACCGCCAGGAAAGGATAGGGTTGTGGCTCCATGTTAGCCAACTGCAATGTTATTTTGGCCTGGGGTTATTATTATCAATATTGTGTACAGTAGTTGGTTGCAATGCAATGTCGCAAGTGGGTAGTCTAGCAAGTGCAGTTAGAGACATACGTTGTAAGGCTCTTTTCTAAATGTTGTTTTTCGGTCAAAGAAAATGAGTGCAAAGTTTGATTTTCTGTGTAGCAAAGTGAAGAGTCTAATTTTTAGTGTTTCTTCCCTAGTGTATTCTTGACTCTTGTGCTTAATGCAATCCACTCGGGCACAGGTTTGTTTCGGCCATTATTTCTGTTCCAACCAAGAATGGCACGTACAGTAACTCCAACTAAAACTAGCCCACTTGTTTCTCAGATGGGATTTTCAAAAAACTTGCAGAGCAAAGCTGCTCATGAAGCTTTGTTAGGGCGCCAAGATGCTGAACTGCGATTATTGGACACCATGAGGCGATGCCTAACAAATAAAGTCAAACATGACAGAGAATATGCCTTAGCTCTCAGCTCTGTAGCTTCCCAGGGCCAAAAAATTGAACGAGTTGAAGATTTGTCAGGAAGCCTCATTGCACAGGTAGGTGGACACTAGGGCCTAGGAAGATTGGGGTAGCTTTTCATAGTTTTCTTCAGTCTTAGGTAGGCCTAGGACTATGATTTGCCAGATCTAGGTCTAGACCGCCAAGTCGGTGCCAGTCTTAAAACCCAGCATAGCAGAAGCTCCTCCGGCACTCTTTCGGTTGGGAATGGCCAACTTTTCAACTCATGTTTTTTTCAATGAAAACATACGCACCCGAAATCCTTTCCGTTACAAAACGACTTACGTTAGGTTAGCCGAACTTTCCGCTGGCTACAGTGCGCCGCGCTAGTTCTAGGATATTTTCGATAAGAGCGCACCTGAAATCCTTTCCATTATAGTGGAAAAGCTGGCCATTCCCAACCGAAAGAGTACCGCTCCTCCCCCCCCCCCCTCCCTCCAAAATACAAAATCTCGCCAATTGAACGTAAAGTAGGCTAGAAATAACAGGAACAACCTGGTAGTATGACGGAATGGCTAATTTTGCACCAATTTTCTTTGTTGTTGTTCAAAACCATGCAAAATCACTAGTAAATTAAAAATAAACACGCGGAAACCCACTTTTACCGACAATTTACCAAAAAAAAACATGAAAAAACATAGCGAGGAGTGACACGGCCTAGGCTTAGGCCTACCTGCTGAGATGTTCTGCTCACTGCAAATAACCTTACAAGAACATAATAACAAAAATCCAAAAGAGAATCATCACGTTTTTGCTGTTATAGTAACAAAAAAAAACTTCAAAACCTTTAACGTCGCTATTTTAAACGAAAGCCCCTTTGTGGTGAATGTAATTTAGGTAATTAAAATAGCGACGTTAAAATCTTTGTAGGTGAAGTATTTTAGTGAAAAAGGTTGGTAGGCCTAGTAAGTAAAATCAAGAAGTAAACAGCAAACATGGCGACCAAATGACAGTGAAATGAGCGAGTGTTTTGTGTTCAATCTGTGTTCAAGCTCATTATTCTATATAATTGGTATATTTTCAGAGTGATTAGTAAAATTAAATCGTTATCAATGAGTTCTTCATTTATTTCTCATTTGGACTTGTGTTTTTATTGTTTTCTTTGAAAAAAAAAAACAGTAGGCCTATTGAAAAGTTGGACTGCACCAACTGAACTAGTACCAAAACGACTGATTCAAGCAAACTAAAAGTGATTAATTAAGTCGAGAAACTACTTTCCGCAGCCAAAAACCAAGAAAATACATAATAATATTCAGGAAGTAAAAGGAAAATCATAAATTTAATACAAAATAACATTTCCGTCAAACTACCCTTAGGCCCTATACCGAAATAACAAAAAATAATTTTTAACTACACTAGGAAACGCTCAGTTGGACGCGTTGATAAGCGAGCACGTGCTATAGCTAGACCCACATTGCACATTTTTTAAAATTTTAAAATTTGCAACGTTTGCTGTCCACAGGGCCATGTTTCCAATATTATTTATTATTGCCAAGGTATTTGGGTAAACCCGTGTAGGCCTATAAACCTTTACTTTGTGGATAAAATCCACCGCCATCTAGAGGACCTTGACTTCTTGGGAAAACTATTTAAACTCTTTGGTGACAAATAATACACTCTTCCTCGAAAGTATTTTGACTAAACTTCTAGGTGGCAGTGCATTAGAAACTTGGCGCGTCTTTTCGTTGCCATGGTAACGTTACTTTTGTTAACTTATAATGTAATTTCCATTAACACTACTTATCGGATCAAAATAAAATTAACATATTCGTGACCGGACGGACATTCTAAATGATTTGGCCACCTCAGATTTTGTCGCCGTTTAGTTTGAAAAAAAAAACTTTCGATTAACTTTAATGTAACTTTTTAACTTTTTGAACGATTTTGCCACAAAACTAATGACATTCAATTGAGAACGAAGCTTGCGGATGGTCAAAATTTCATCTCGATCCGAGCCTCCGTTCGAACGTTACCCGGTATGGCGAGACATACAAACAAACAATCAAAAAACCCAAAAAACAAAACAAAAAAAACAAAACCAGTGACTAATTTTTCCGGCGGAGTCAAATGGAAACGCTCGCTTCGCTCGCTTAAAAAACCAAGCCACGACTAAAAACAACACACTAGTAGACCATACACTTTTCAGCTCCCTCATCACATGACTAGGCCTACAGCAAATTCAAATCACCTTCACAGACAGAGAGACAAAGATCAAAGAGGACAAATCCAAGTAGGCTTAGTAGTAGGCCTAGATTACCTGTAGGCCTACCTAAATATATAACACCAAAATCCAAACATAGTCATAAAAAAGTGGCAGTCAATAGTAGCTACCCAAAATATACAGTGCATTAACTGACCTAGGCCTAGATGCACTAATCAATGATATTGAAGAAACCGAGACGCTAGATGTAGATGTAGGCCTAGTACCCCTATGTAACCGAACACTGGCAAAAGGAAAATTATATTTGTCAAGTCAACTTAGACAAATTTAAAATAATTTCTGCCTTCAGTAGGTTGGCTCTAGGACTTGTAGGAGTAGGTAGCAATTTTTGTTAACAAAAATAGGTTAAGGGATATAAAGGAACTACAAATTATTAAAATCAATAGCCTGGAGAAACATAGACCTAGAAATTACTGACTGTTGAAGTAGAATTAGATAGGCCTAGGCCTACAAATTTGATTAAGCCAAATATAGGCCTACCTAATAATTCTTACAGTAGGGCCTGGCCCTTTATCGTACGCCAGATGGAAATATTGATAATTTCATAGAAACATTAGAGAGTAGGCCTATTCTCATTAAAATAACAAATGAGAACAAAGATATTTTATCGGTACTTTTTCGGTTGGGACGGGACAATTTTTCAACTAAGTTTCTCTCGAATAAAAACAACGAAACACCACTTGAAATGATTCTGAAATGAAGATCAACTCATTATTAACGATTTATTAATACTAAACACTGAAAATATACCAATAATAGGCCTATATGGAAAAATTAACACAGATTGAACACAAACACTCGTTTACGGAAGATTAGAAGGGTCAATTACAATGTAAAATGTATTTACCTATGAAGGCCTAAATGTATGTAGGCCCTACCAATCTGTATTGGAAATAAAATTCATTCATTCATTCATCATTTCACTGTCCGCTTGTTGGCCATTTTGGATATCTTGATTCTTATTTTACTTAGTAGGGCTACCAACCTTTTTTACTAAAATACTCCAGGTCTACAAAACCTTAAACGTCGTTATTTTAAATATAAAATACATTAAACGCAAAAGGACTTTCGTTTAAAATAGCGACAAGATTTTGAAGTTTTTTTGTTACTACAAAAACGTGATTATTCTAATTTGGATTTTTTACTTATGTGGGCCCTATTGTAAGGTTACTTGCAGTGCGTAAAACAGTTCAGCACGGTAGGCCTAAACAATATAAGCTCGATGGCCTAAACCGCGTCTCCCCACTTACCGGTATACTTAGGCCTACAATTACAAATAAAAGAGAATAAAGTGAAACATGTAGACCCCTAAGTGTATTTTTTTATAATATCAATCTCAAATTATAAAATATAAATCATTTCAAGTGGTTTTTCTTTGTTTTTAATAGAGAAAAACTGAGTTGAAAAATTGACCCGTCCCAACCGAAAGAGTGCCTAATTATCATAGAAGATTTAACAGACTTCCTCAAAGACTCTCCAAACAAATATCAATTAAACCTGCTGTTCAATGCTTTTGACTTAAAATCCACCATAAACTCGCCAACAAGATTCAATAGCCACCATAATACTTCATCACAAATAGATATAATTACAAACATCAAATACGATCACAACTCTGATGTAATCCATAGTGGTATCTCCGATGACCGGGACCACACAGGACAACTGATAAAAATGAACTGCAATCTGCATTGCCCGGTCAAAACAAAAATCTTGAAAAGATCTTTTAAAAACCAAGCCTATTCAATGAACAAATTGGTGCTTTTAACTGGGGTGAACTCGAGACTTCAGTTACTGTAGGCCAAAACGAGATTGGGTCATCCTCATATTTAGGTATTAGGCCCTACACATTTGAATACTAACATTTCATAGGCCTAAATAAATTCATTTTAAAAATAAGATAGGCCCTACCTACTCAGATATTTAATTTTATATTAGGCTAGGGCTAATAGGCCCCGTTTGTTTTATTTGTAATCACATATATGTGGTCAATTAACATTTGGATTAGGCCTATTTTAGTACTTTCTGGCTTTTATCTAGTGGATGGAACTGAAAAGTGTCCATTCCGTGACAGGAAAAAGAAGGTTAATTATTTAATAAATTAATTAGGTATTGTAGGCTAAGTGTTTCCATTTGGCATTGTAAAATGATTAGGCCCAAATAGTAACAAAACTTGGCCTATATTATGCCCAGTGTTGGGGAAGGAACTTTTAAAAAGAACGCGTTCACGAGAACATGAACTTTTCAGCGAACTTAGCCTACTCTTTTTTTAAATGAATGAACTTGAACTTTTAAAAGTTCTTTCCGAGAACGAACTTTTCAGTTTTAGAAAGTTCATTTGAAAGTTCTTTCCGTGCGTCGAGCAGCCGTCGACTCGCCGCCGTCGACGCTTAAAAACAATAACAAATCGTTGTTCCATCGTAGGCCTACGCCTACGTTGACGCACGTTCAGCTGTTTTTGACAAGGTCACGCACGATTCACGAAGTTAAAACCCTGCACGCCAACTTTCGGAAAACAAATCTTGGAAACCTAAAGTGCTAAGTATCTGCCATAATTTTACAAGCTGGTCGACGAGAATGTAGTACAAATCATCAACACGATCAAAGACAGCTCAACACTTTCGTAAGACTCAAACTCGCGAGTAGTTTGGTACTCGAACACCCCTAATGTTTTTTCTCGTGTTTTTCTTCATTTTACGTTAGCCTTTAATAAATTAGTGATTTTTTTTACAAAAGAACTTTTAAAAGAACTTAGTTCATATTTTAGACAAACTTGAACTTTTTAAAAGTTCATTATTTGAACTGTGAACTGAACTTTTTAAAAGTTCATTATTTGAACTGTGAACTGAACTTTTTAAAAGTTCATTTTAAAAAAGAACTGACCCAACACTGATTAGGCCTAGGCCTATGCCTTAAAAAACTTAAGATTATTTATATTGTTAGGCCTATATCATGATTTTGAAATCATTCTTACAAATTACGTATAATTTTGTTAGGCCTACTTAGCAACACTTTAAATTTCAGAAAACACAGATAATTACGATGATAAAATCAAATGAAGTTAATTACTTGAGAATGAGATGCATTGCATAGTAGGTTAGGGTTGCCATTCGTCCCGTTTTCGGCGGGACAGTCCCGATATCCAATTTTAAGTCCCGCGTCCCGCCAATGCACCAAGCGGGACACAATTGTCCCGCTTGGTAGAAAAATTGTCAAACTCCAATTTACAATATCAGGTATCTGCAGTCCAAAACGTGCTAAGTTATCAACAGTAACCTATATGGGCCACGGGCGGCGTGTGCGTCGCCTAAAATACTTGGCTTGGCTCGACAGTCAGCACTTTGGTTAGTTACTTATGTACCAAGTTACATATTTTGTATATATTCATTATTGCTCATTTTACATTACCTATTTGTTTTTACTTATATGGGTTAATTTACTTAATTATCATATGACATAGGGTAAGGGAACTAGTTCTGGATCGGGTTAAGCAATATTACAATTTTGAGTATCAGGAATTTTTTTGTTGGTCTCCCACATACTATATTCTTATTGATAAACTTTCCGACAATGTTTGCAAAAGAAAAAATGTAAAAAAGTTTACGAAGGTACTAAAATGAGCCAATTAAAAAAAGTAGTGCTTTGATCCAGAACTGATACCGGGGTATCAATTGTGGATCATCAGCCTAAAACTTTTCAAATTGATATCAGGGGTTCATTGATATGTTTCATAAGTAGTGATGCAGCCGCACCTGACAAATTTGATTCTGGACGCCCGGTATCAGCATTGATCCACAATCAGTCCCCGGATTAGTTGTGGATCAAAATTGTAATTGTGAATTATTTGCAGCAATAAGGCTTAACCACAATTTTTTTCCAATACAAAATTTAAAGACAAAGACAAGAGCTAACACCTGGGTATAAATTTTATACCGTAAGCCAAATATTAAAAATTTATATCAAATTCAAAATTTTGAAAAAAAATATTTAAAAAATTAGGCTAGACCAAAACTTTTATTTTTTATTTTTAGATTTGCATCTGTAAAGACAAGCTCTAAAAATAAGTGTGCCTTAATTACTTTTAACTTGGTTTTTAAACACTATTAGGCTTACTGCATATGTCCTATTCATTTAACATGGTGCTACGATCTACAAAAACGGGCAAAAACCTCTTATTTGTAGACACCCGCAAGGGTGCTTTGAGTAGTTGTACAATAAACCTATTATAGTCAATTCTTAGCAAAACTAATAATAAAAATTCTGACAAAGTTTGAAAGCTGTGCTAATAACTGATGAAATATTACAATGATAAATGCATGTGTAGGCCTATATCAATTGCGTCTGTTGCAAACGGCAACCATTTTGATAGCATTGTTGACTATTTCTACTTAAGTTGACAAATGACTCAACCTGGTGATGACAGTGTGCAATTCCAATGCTCCTTGGATAAATTCATTAGAAAAATATACTGACATTGCATCTAGAACATTACATGTAGAACTTACACAAGCCCAAAGATTTTTGATCCACAACTCAACCCCGATCCAGAACTAGTTCCCTTACCCTACAAGAAACTATACACGATTGTAGCTACTTAGTAGTTGTTGACTTATTGGTACCTGATTTATGATTGTGATAACATAATTTTAAACTTGTTAGGTCACTTTTCACTCTAACTATACTCATTTAAATCGTAGATTGTAGAAGTGTAGTCCTTATTTGTACTTGTAAGCGTACATTTAGTTCAATAAAAACAAGTATGGTTAGTTATTTACTCCCAAGTCCGAACTTCCCAAGCTCCCAAAATTAAAACTTGAAAAGTGTCATTAAAAGTGTTCCAAAATCCAATGCATTTTTGTTGGTTTTCTGTTTTTTTCACTACAAAAACTACAATATTTCTTGACTGTATTCTGTCTGGTATTTTTATCTAAAACGCTCAAAACGCAATCTAAAAGCTTAGTTTTTAAAAATTTCGCCTGCGGCGCTATAGTTAAAGCCCCCCCAAACCCCCCGAGCTGTTTCCCCTGAAAGGATTTGTCCCGCCACCTTGAGTTTAAATTATGGCAACCCTATAGTAGGTATGTGGGTCATTCTTGAAAAACTTGCCTTTTTGGAATTTGTTTTTTTCAAATATGATTTTGCTTTGTTGACTGCCTCGATTATGGGTCATTCCATATCTGATCAACCTAGCTTTTATCGTGACCAACTCCGATTTTGATGAAAATTTGCAGAGGTGTAGTGTTATATAGGCCTAGGATAACTAACATTACATAATTTTAGCTCTCTAGGTCAACCCCTTTAGGAGTTTCAGGGGGTTAAGTTAGGGGCGAAAACCCAAAATTGGGCACGCACATTACATTTTGGATTTGCTATATCTCTGGAAGTAGGCCTACCTAATTGACTTAGAGCTAGCTGGGGTTTTGTGTTTTGTAATGAACTTTAAAGTATGGGGGAAGCAGTCAATGCTAAATTTAATTTTGCCTTTGGTTTTCTGTAATTCATTCTTTAGCCCCCCATAACTAAAAAATGGTAAGCTATTTTAATAAAAAAAAAAAAAAAAATTGTTGGCAATCCTGCATGTCTTTTCTTTATATGTTCCAAATTTTAGCTTGGGATCATGATGGGATCAGAAGTTATGAATTTTTTAAGAAAAGGTTGTGTGCAAAATTGCTACTAGGCTAATTGTCTAGGGCCTACTTCAAATTTCATAACGTATGCTTAGATTATATTACCAAGTTCAAAATATACATAATACAATTTCAAATTATAACTGAAGCTTAGGCCTACTTAGGCCTATCTCAGCTACCACCAGTTAAATCTGTTTTCCACCATTGAAGCTGCTGTGTAGCAATGCATGACTTTGAATAAGCAATGTATTTCCTTTAAGTTGCTTAGAAGGAGACGTTTCTGGACGTGCTCTCTTCGATCACCAACCTTAACTGAAACAAAATCTTTTATTCCAGGCATTTGGCAGTTTACCTTGTTGCTTTCATAGAATGACTCGACTAGATTAGCAGTTTCTTCATCTAAGCTAGAGTATTACCAGGCCTGGGATTTGGCATCAATAGAATTCCCTTTTAGGCAACTAGCTTTTTTGCTGTGCGTAGCCTACCATAAAGTTGGTAGCCCCGAACTCTTGTTCTATTGTCTTATTAGTCCAACTTTTTGGTTGTTAAAAGTTGAATTTTTTCACTTCTGTTGTTTGATGATTTGAATTTCTCTTTAAAGGGGTATTTAACCGCTAAACTCAAAAAATATATTTCATTCAGGCTAACTAGTAATGAATTTAGCAATTAACAGAAAAATTATTGGGGCCACCATGACCTCCCAAAAAATTGTCAAACATGACATTTTTCGAGCTAGGTCCCATCGGCAAAAATCTCCCATAAGAAATAACATGGGACGATCTTTATGCCCCGTGACCTTGGAGGATTTTGATCCAAAAAATATTGGCCATTATTGACGTACTCGATAGCCTTTTCTGTAAATTCTCTATATTTTGTTTTGTAATTTGGGCAAGTAGTTCGGTCAAAATATGCTGATTACCAAGTTGGGGTGTGATTTTGGAATGCATATTTTTGCGTGTTTGAGGGTATATTTGGGCACAGTTTCAAGACACGATGTTATAAAGGGGCATTTTAGATTGGTACTATGCTCTAGTATCTATGTGGACCAAAAAAGAAGCAGGTTAAAGTCGATTTAGGAAATTTCCCAAAACACCAATTTTCGCCAATTTCTGAATCAAAAAAAATAAAAAATTCGTGTAAAATCACAGTAACAAGATATAATTTTTTAAACGGTCATTTAAGTGTAGTATTGTGCTATAGATCACGTGGTAAAAAATAATTTTTGGGGTTTTTAGCCCGGGCTTTAAGTTGTACAATAACTTCTTCTTCTGCTGCTCCTTCATTGCTACTCTCTTCAGATGGAATATATAAAAGTTTTCTTTTAAAAGCTTTTTCCACTCGTTTCATCTTTTCTTTCGGATATTTTTTTGGCTTAATCGTTTCTTCTCCACAGGAGATTCACCAAGGTTCTGTAAGCTCTCATTCAAAGATTGATAAAGCCAATTCTTTATCCAGTTCTTCTATGGTTGAGTCTGGTTCATTGCTTGGTCCTGACTAAAGTACTTCTTGTTTTTCTTCTTCTATGAATTCTTGTAGTTTTCCCAATTCTCTACGACAAATGTCGCAAATCTTCCCGTCGATTGTCAACGTGGGAAGCTTGTTAGTCATCCATTCTAATACTGGTCGAAGACTTTTCTGTTTAGAAGAATGATTCGCTTTGTTGAAAGGGTTGCAACAATTTCTCCAAACAAATATCTCACTCATGATTATTAAAATAACAACACGTGCATTTACAAAATGTTCATTTTACACCCAACACTGTGTGAACACTTAACACTGCTAACAGCTATTAAAATAATCCAATGTCACGGCAACTAAATACACTTGTTCACAGATTGGAAACAAAATTAAAATATTAGGCCTAGATGTTGACAAGACAACTACTTAGCTTTGACTGAAACTGGTAGATCCCTCTTTACAGAACAGTGAATTGGGGTATTCACCTAGTGAAGGTAGGTTTTCCCATTGTAATGCAAGTTTTATACTTGGAAGATAAATCCAGGATAATTGTTAGAGGCAACTCTAGTAAATACCAAGCACTTATGTTGATTGGAAAATAAACTACCGTTGGTAAAGCAAAATCTATACGCAGCAAAATTTGAATATAAAACAAGACAATTTTGCACGTAACTATTTCTTCAAAAATTTATAACTTCTGATTCCATAATGACCCCAATTTAAAATTTGGAATACATCAAGAAAAAATATGCAGGATTGTCAACAAATATTTTTGAAAAAATCAAAATAACGTTTTTTGAGTTATGTGGGGCTAAAGAATGAATTCCACAAAGGCAAAGGCAAAATTAAATTTAGCATTGACTGCTTCCTCCATACTTTTATAGTTCATTTCAAAACAAAAACAAAACACCAAACCCCAGCTCTCTAAGTCAATTTTTTCCAGAGATATATCAAATCCAAAATATGTGTCCGTACCCAATTTTGGGTTTTTACCCCTAACTTAGCCCCCTGTAACTCCTAAAGGGGTTGACCGAGAGAGCTAAAATTTTGTAATGTTAGTTAATTGTATATTACACTAGACCTCTACAAATTTCCATCAAAATCGGAGATGGTGAGGTATATTTTGCCCATTTCTGGGTTGATCGGATATGGAATGACCCTTATATGATATTAAGCAGAAACCATGTGTTGATACATAAACAGTATTGATATGTAAGATTTTTTATAAATGACGCGGGAACAAAAAAAGATAGGTAGGATAGCGCACAAATAAACTCACCTGTGTTAGGCCTACTTTTTTTGTTAGATGTTTTTTGTAACTAGTAGTTCCTAAATTTTCTTGGAAGAGATACCCTAAATTATACAAAATGTTGACAGTAGAGAATATATATGTATTGGTTCATTCAAGAAGTATTTGCTAGACCCACACTTAAAATATGTTTTTTACTCACCTTTGTTACCAATGATCAATTTTTCAACTTATTTTTTAACTTTTTATTGAGAAAAAAAATTGTTTTATTGACTGTATTAAATGTATTACGGTATAGTACTTTAACCAGGCAAACAGCATAGGCCTACATGCTTAACAATGGTCACTTTTATAACAATTATTTCTCAAACTTGAAATTATATGCAGTAACATAGGTGAGATATGGTAACAAAGGTGATATTTAGTGACGTAGGTGAGAAATATATTTTCCTACTTAACACAGAAGCCTTGAAAATCTATATCAAATGTAAACTCATCTCATCGAAGTGGTCTGGCAACCCTAATGTACTGAAATTTCATATAAATACTCACATGTTACTCAGAATCTCACCCATGTTACTTTTTAGTAACAAGAGTGAGGGTAACAAAGGTGAGATTTTAACCTTCAAATGGCCATAATTAATGCCAGTCATGCCTGTTTTCCTTGTCAGTACCCTACTATCAATGTGTTCTGGTATTGATTGCCCTGTTAAATACTTTATAGTAAATTCGGTATCTACCCAAAGCATTACTTAAAATTATCTTGGTAACAAAAGTGAGATTAAAATACTTCCATTGAATAAACAAAAGAATGGTGACATTTATTCTTCATTCACATGTTTCACACACATCAGCCATCTTGATAGAGAGGGAATCACAGCCTTATGCTTGCACTGTGAAGTTCTGTTTAGGGCGGGAATTTTCAAATGCAATCTTGGTAACAAGAGTGAGGTAACAAAGGTGAGGCACATAAAATATGTCCCAACAATGAAATTAATGGAATGATGTACTATATTTAGTATACCTAAATGATAGGCTTAGGTAAAATTGATAGCTAAAAATTAACTGATACCGCTATTAAATAACTAAATCTAGTACAAAATGACGCCTAAAATGTAGATTTTTGACTGGGACACAACTTTTATCACACTTTTTAACGAGTTTATATTTATTTTTGGTACTAATTTTTAAAACAGGTGCATGTGAATATAATTTTTGAATTCAGAATTAATGATTTAATAATAATCAATAGGATTTAAAACTTGTGTTACATTTAGGCCTAAATGATTTTTTTTATGTGGAAGTGATGGGACTGGGTTTGGGCAAGTTTTTCAAGAATGACCGATGTAATGATTGAAATTATTAAAAAGTAGGCTAGTAACATTATTAAGATATTTGAACTTTCCGTGACGTTACAGAAAGAGCACTAACATTACGCACATCATATATGATTATGAACAATGTAAAGCTACTAACATTCAAAAACGTCCACAACAAATGAAAATTAATAGTAGATACAGTTTGCTATTATGATTATCTTTGGATTTGGTAAAAGACAGAAAGGACACTGACGTTACGGAAAGGACACTGACGTTACGGAATGGACATTGTTATCATAATTGAACAATATACTGTAGCTACTGACACTCGAAAACATCAACAACTGATGGAAATGAGCATGTGTACATGTTAGGAGACTGATGAACATTGTGTTGGAAATAGAAAACTGACTTTAATAACTGAATGTCCTTTCCGTAACAAAATAATGTTATGGAAAGGACATGTTATGGAATGGTCATTCTTAGCTAAAAATAGCTATTTTAATCCACAAGTAAACATGTTTTGTATGTTTTCTTATTTGAAACTTAGTTAAAGTACAGTACTTGAAAGTAGTTTATAATAATGTTAATACAATTAAGTGTACTTATATTTTAGCTAGACCTATAGCCCTACTAACGGCTGGCTAACATGCGTTATGGAAAGGACAAACTATTTTCCCACCATCTGCATAGCACATTCTTAGCACTGTGAAGTTGGCTTCAAATAAAAGAACATGGTCTGACCTCAACAGGAAAGATTTTTTTGAATCGAAAAATTATGCTCAACGAAATACAAATTACTAGTAGACCTATGCTTTATTTTGCTTTTTTGTTACTTTTTGAAAACGTCACCAAATGTGCCTTTTCTGTGCGAATAAAATTGCTAAATGCAGCAATCAATTCTGGCACGATTGATAAGACATGGTTAGTTTGGACCAATGGCAAAAGATGCAACTTGGCTTATCGATTTTGACTCAATAGTCGACAAGTCGAAATCATTTAGTTTTTCATGGCCGTCAGGTAAAGACATTACAAAACACTGACAAAATGGTTACACTATTAGTGAAAAACCGCCATTCAATGAATTCTTTGCAAGATTTTTCCACAATTAATACAAATAAAATGGTTAATTTTGCTGATTGGGCGGTAAAAACAATAAAAAGCTTTATTTCATGTTTTCGTGCAACAATGGAAAATGTCACATTTTGGTGCGGTTTTAAATTCCATTTTTTTTAATATCATAGGCCATGAAATTTTATGAAAAACCCATTTCAGGTAGGCCTATTTTTTAAGAAATATAATTTTTTGCTAATTGCAAAATCCCTGGATCCCTACTCATTGTGTTTGTTGTGCCAAATTAAGAAAAAGGGCATTTGATTTAAATCAAATATTTTTATTAAGTAAATCGTTGATTTAAATCACCCTGACCGTTTATATAGGCCTAAATAACATTTTATAAGGCAGACAAAATCAATAAAACAATAAACCCGAGAAGTGCCAACGTAAATAATATTGTTGTTGAGATTGTCGCGCGAAGTGCCAGCGTCGATTTTATTGACCTTTTGAAATATGACTAGTATCGCTATCTATAAGCGTAGTTGAGTACTACGTGAAACGCACGTTATTTAAAAGGTTGAAAAAATCGACGCTGGCACTTTCCGCGACGATTTCTCAATATTACCGACGTTGCCACTTTTGGACTTCATAATAGGGATGGGAAAAAGCGTTTAATTTCGTAAACGGTTAACCCCTTGAACTGATCGCGTTTAAACGTTTGAACGTTCTAACCCCTTTTTTTACACAAATTTAGGTTGGCAGAGGCCTAGGTTTAATAACAAAAATCGTAATTTTGTACTTATGACCGGCCGACGAATAATTAACAACGGTTTTATTCTCACTCTTGCATTTAATGACCCGACACTTCCACCATGTGTAACAGACAAGATGTCTTAATACAGCCTGGGACCCGGCACCTCCACCAAAATTGAGCATTTTTAGAAAATTATCGGCCTATTCTGTTAGCTCGTGTTTGTGATGAAAAGTGATAATAAAATAACATTTTTTACTAGACCCTAAACGTTTTACGAATTTAATTACCTCTAAACGTCCACTAAACGTTTAAACGTCCCATCCCTACTTCATAACATCCAAAATTCATTGTTGAGCCAGACAAGGCCTAGGGGATACTAAAAATATCTTAATTCTTTCGTTATTTACTGAATTTCTTTGAAATTTTTTGTGTAAAAATGTTGTCATACAGGACAATAGGTTATGACTCATAACTAGGGATGACTTCGGGTACCCGGAAACCGGTTCGGAACCGGTTCCATTACGACCCGGTTCCCCTTTTTCGGAACCGGTTCTATTTTTAACCTAAAAGTTGCCAAGGGCCTAGGCACAGACGAGAATAAATGAGCCAGAAACACCCGTGGTTGCGAAATTCTTAGGCCTAGGCCTAGGCCCTATGAATGTTGCGTCACAATTTTGACCTAGGCTTAGCCTAGGCCCATGTGTTGTGTTATAATAACATTGCAGAACTTGTTAATAACATTTTAATCATATACTAATTCTATTTTTCACGTTTAAGATCACATAATCCAAACTTTATGAACGAAAACGAAAGCAAACAATCTAGTAGGCCATTGTTTGTTCAACTGTTCTCACTAAGCAGTTCCTACAATGTCTGGGACACGGCTCCGCCCCCTATCGAAATTCGAATCGATTTTCGCCCCGCCCATGTTTTCAATCAAAATTAGCCCGCGCAAATTCAAATTTACGAAAAATGTGAAAGAAAAATATGTGTACGAACCGGTTCCGAACCGGATCCAGCAAGGGTGGATCCGGTTCCGGATTTTTCGACCCGAAGTCATCCCTACTCATAACCTATTTGTAACCTTATTGTCATTATAACTTATGAGGTATAAAATTGGTGGTCCAGATAGGTAATTTCATGATAAATTGCCTTTGAAATAAAATAAAAAATCACAAAATCACAAAGAATTTTAATTCAAAATATTCAAAATAATTTTTTTCAAACAAAATTTTTGTTTGTATCATTGCATTGTTCAGTTTATGCCAAAGATTTTGATGTATGAAACTTTATGATCAGACCATAACCTAGATCTAGAAATCAAAGATGCTACAAATTTCAAGAATATAATAAAAGAATAGGTATTTTAGTTAAATTGTCATTTTAAATGGCCTATACTATATTAGGCCTACCATATTTTGATACTACCGGTACAATATATGTTAATTTATTGACTATTTTATCCTATGATTTCAAATAACATTAAGTTTTATTTTTATTTAGTTTTAATGAAGGGAATCTAATGGAATCAGGCATTACTTGCTATGGGGCTATGCCCTCTCTGATTCTCTTCAACATGTTATGTGTACTTTGTTGGATGAGCGAAGCGAAGACTTCAATTTCACTGACCCCCAAAAAAATTAACTTGGGTGTTTTTTTTTTGTCCGTTTGTTTTTGTCTGTTTGTTTGTTTGCTCTACCGGGCAAACGGCATATGCGATCTTAATGAAAATTGGAGGGAACCTTCGAAATCTCTAAACTTAGACCTGCCACGTTTTTGGGTACAATCGAAGAAATATTTCTCATACATATCGTACTTTTACGATTTTTTTCGATTTTTAGTGCAATATTTTTGTGACATTTGGGCCAATTCTGACCTAACGGGTGGGGCTACAACGTTCATATTTTATATGGACATTAAGGTTATGGTGATGTAGTACCCTTTGAAAGAAAAAGTTGAAAACATTAGCCAGACCCCATAGAAATAAAGGTTTTAATATAAGTTTTTTTAGGTATATTAAAACAATTAACAAGTAACAATAGAAACTTGACAACAATCACCTACAATGCATTCAAAAAGCACTTTCAAAAGTAAAGAGATCCCACGCAAACTAAAAACTTACAAAAAAGCTCGTCCATCAACGCGACTAAAAAAAGCGTTCGTGAAGCGGCCGAGTAATAAAAAAAATATCCTTGGCTTTAAAGTCACTTTTCAATAAAGACTGCAAAATGTATGTTTTTAGCATGGGACTATACGGCTATTAAGCCTGGCACTCACAGGGATAAACATTATTTTTTTAAAGTTGAAAACGTTTGTGGGGTGAATTGATCATATTATTTGCTGTGAGACCTACATGTCCACAGCTAACTATTCCCAACTCCTGTGCTTACCTGACTCAATATTCCACAATGTTCCTCAGTTCCCCAGGAACTATGCAATTAGGGCCTACTGAAAATTGGAGACTTTTTCAAGTTGCAACAAAGTTGGCACCAACAAAATTTGTATTTATGTACCAATAACAGAGTGATATTGATAGGTGAGCCTACACACGGTGACAAAATGGCATAGGCCCTACATTGATATGCATATTATTCTTACTGTCAACAACATGTTAAGGTCGCATGTCATAATAAAAGTGACAAAGGTGGTAGGCAGGTGCAAATTACAATCTCGGCTCCGCTGTGGCACATACAATTAAGGTGCTGGTCCAAAGCGTATGACTCTCCGAGGACGTGGGTTCGAATCCCGCATAAGGCATGTTTTTTTGTAATCATCCTTGATCATCATATATCACCACTCATCCCTGCACTGTGCTGGTGTTAACCCCCAGTTAGTTGAGCTATTATAGTTTTTTAAACTCACTCATGCCTACTCTGCAGTTTATCAGTCTTTTAACTTTGCATTATAGGCTTGGAAAAACATGATGGAAGAGCTTGAAAATACGGGAAAGCTTATCAGGCAAAATGCAGATGCAATGGAGAGCAAATCTTTGGATAAATTAAATACCATGTATGCTGAGAAACGGAAAGCAAGAAAACAGTATCAAGAGGAACACAATCGAATAACAGCTCAGTTCACCCATGTAAGTACGTAAAACTGTAGTTCTACTTTTCCCTAGGCCTACTGAAGAGTTTTAAGATTGCCGAAGCATCCTGGTAGATCTGGAAAAGATCCATTATGTTTTCTTAAATTAAACTGCACCAATGTAGGCCTACTGTAGCAGAGCCTACTTTTTAAGAAATGTGCAACTGTGCAAAGGAGCCAACTAAGAGAACTGTCTGGTGGCACAGCAAGGGATGGTAAGGCAGTCAATGTTGCAGGTATGCGCTTTAGTGGCAAAGCGCGCTACTAGAGAAACCAGGTATCTACGAACGCGCGCATGCCGTTACATAGAGATGCGTTAGAATTGTGAGCGCTTATCTTTGTACCTATTGATATTTCAAAATATAATCACGATTGATGGTTTACTGCAAGAAATAGTCTTACAAAGTCAAATGAGGCCTCATTGTGTTAGTATGTATACATTTTCCAATGATGGAGAAAACGATTTAAGTGAACAGCAGCTTTTGCGACAAATGATGAGAATTGTGCGTTTTTATGGTAGGTTTTTGGATTTTGACTGATTTTATGATTTGTTTTAACGACACACTCGACACAGTGGCGGCCCCTAGTTAGAGCTGCAAAACTGCAGCTACCCCTAGGAAAATAGTAAATAAAATAAATATTTACTTATTTTAAAAAATAAGTTATTATGTTTCTCAAGTTTATACACATTCAATTTTGCTATTGGTTTTTCTGTGTGATTTTCTGTTAATTCCGTTGAACGGTGGCGGTTCATTTCCACGCATACAGTGAGCTGTAGCTTTGAGATGCTGTAGTCAACTTTGCCCATGTTAAACTGATTCAAATCACCTTGTTCCTCGCAGCGGAAATAAGGTTGTTCGGGTGCTGCTTCTAGCCAGCACTGAGCCCACTGAGGCTCGTTTGCCAACGCTCACCGCAGCTCGGCATTGTTCACGTTGCGTTCCCTTCCCACGCTCGGACTTTACAGGGAGTTGTAATCTCTTCCCCTATGCGTAGTATAGGTGGGATCGCGGTGTACTTACCAGATAATTAACCGATAATGAGTGAAAGTGTTAGTGCAATTGATTTTGAACATAAAAGTATGTTTTTTTTAAAACATCTTTCTCTTGAAGAAATGACTAAGATGAAGAAAAATTGTAGGTTTTTTGTTGGTTCCATTTGGTCATAATGCACCACTCTAGCCTAGGGGGTATGGGGAGGACCTCCATGCTGGTCAGAACCAGTCCCAACGCCGTTATTGGTGATGACGTAGAAGGCAATAAGTAAGGGAGCATCATAAAGCCGACATTTCCGTGCAGATATTTACACAAAAAATTAATGGATCTGGTAGGGGTGTGCGAATATTCGAAATTTTCGAAGTATTCGAGAATAATTTACTATTCGTATTCGATTCGAAACTCGAATAGTAACTATTCGAATTTCCGAAGTATTCGAATTCCCGAAGTATTCGATTTGAAATTCCCGCTAGTATGCAGGAAACTACATTACCGATCGACGCACCCTATCGTCAACTCCCCGCAACGTGTTTCAGCGGTCGTACCAACCAAACCAAGCTGTACCAACTTCGACAAACAACAGTATCTGATATTTTCTCTATGTCTGATATCACCGTTGTCACGACGTCGTTGAACGTAAGAAATTACTCCGAAAACGTGATGCAAACCTCATCTTTCTTGCGAAAAAGTTCTAAACATGGTCTTTTCTCGGGTAAATGCTCATGTAAAAACCCGCATAGGGCTCTCGTGCTTACAGATTACGAAGAAGAAGCGGGCCTTGAGCCCGAAACGGACATAGGCCTAGCCATAGGCCTACTAGCCTAGCCCTACCCACTTCAAAGTCTAGGCCCTAGCCTACGGCAAAAAAAGTGCGATTTGGTACTTTTTCAACCCAAAAGGGAACGAAGCCGAATGTATACATTGCAAAAAAAATTAAAAATCCCCACAGGTCAGAACAAGGAACATTGTTTTTAATTCCCTGTGCTTTGCACAATGCTAGGCCTAGGGCCTAGGCCCCGAGCCTACCTAGACCTAGGCGTACGTACGTACGTAATAGTTCAACCAAGTACTTTTTTCTAATTAATTTATAAACGTAATAACATGCAAATTTTATTTTGCCAAGCTTTTCGAGGATGCTGTTATGGGACACTGTACGTTTATGAATAAAGAATGCGCAAATGTGGAAGGGTAGATGAGCTTGGCCCTTTTTTTAAGATCTCATTTCTTTTGAGTGTGTAAGGTTTGGCTGTATTTCTACAAGTTTTTAATTCCCTGTGCTTTGCACAATGCTAGGCCTAGGGCCTAGGCCCCGAGCCTACCTAGGCCGACCTAGGCCCTAGGCTAGCCTACTTAGGCCTAGGCCCTAGCCTGCCTAGGCCTAGTGCTAGGGGCTAGCCATTGAATTTTGCCAAGGCTAGCCTAGGGTAGACCTAGGACCAAAGATCCTATTATTAATTAATAATATTAATATTAATAGCCATAATATATAAAACTTAAAAACAACTAAATGTTTATTTTTATGTGTGCGCACTGTTTTGACAACTATTCGATATTCGACTTCGATATTCGACTTTTTTACTGTGTACTATTCGATATTCGTATTCGAACTCAAAAATCACTATTCGCACACCCCTAGGATCTGGGGTTGTGAACAAACAAGGAACCTTTACTGTTTTGCTTGTTTGTTGGCGATAAAACATGTACGGATAAAGGATACTCTAATTTAGATAATTAGTAGTTCAATTGCGAAAACATGAGAGCTCTGCTATTCACATCAACTGGTACTTATGGTGGTACTTAGGGAAACGTCCCATTTCTTTTTCAGCACCCCCACAATATAATTCACGAGCCGCCACTGACACGACACAATGAAATGATTTTGATCTGGTGATATTATTCTATGACTAGGAAAATGCTTAAGTCCCGCCGCGTTGGATGAGCGTAATTGGTGCATTGAGCTGCCATGTGTTACGCGGATTTTCTGTTGTTCTGTGAAAAAATCATTACTTAGTCGAAGATTTTTTTTAATTAAATTAAATTAAATAAAAAAATAACTTAATTTTTTAATTAATCGTAATTTTTAACAAAGAAAAAAATCGTAAAATTGCAATTTTCATAAGAAATAAATATTCGATTGCGCTCAAATTTAACACGAATATATTAATTCATGAAATTAAGGTTCTGTGAAAAAATAATTACAATAGGATAAAGCATGTAGGTGTAATAAGTCAAAGAATTGTTTTAAAAAAGAAAAAAAACTGTAAAATTTCGATTTTCATGAGAAATAATTTTTCAATTACGCTCAAATTTCACACGAATATCTTAATTCATGAAATTAAGGTTCTGTGAAAAAATCCTTACAATCGGTTAAAGCATGTAGGTGTTATAAGTCGAAGAAAGTTTTAAAAATCGAAAAAAATCGTAAAATTGCGTTTTTTATGAGAAAAAATTTCCCGATTGCGCTCAAAAACGTGGCAGTTCTAAGTTCAGAGATTTCGAAGGCCTCCATGAAATTTCATCGCAATCGGAGTATCGGTTTTGCCGGAATCGTGCAAACATTCCGGATTTTTTTCTCCAGTGTAGTGAAATGGAATCTTTGCTTCGCTCGCTACGCTCATCCAATAATGTGGTATTTACTCTTTCAGTCAACTTTTACAAGGCAGAGGGTCGGACGGAATTCTAGGCCTATAGATCTCATTTTAAGGCTTAGAATTTGCGGGAATTTGTGTTGTACTTTGACAGCCTTTATGGTCTTTGTGCATTCCAACGCAGGTTTTGATATCTATTTTTAAAACCTAAACATAATACTAATACATTCCCTACAGTATTCGATAGGGATGGGAAAAAGCGTCTAATTTGAGGCCTTGGTTTTATAACACAAATCATAATTTTGTACTTATGACCGGCCGATGAACAATTAACAACTGTTTTATTCTCACTGACGCATTTAATGACCCGGCACCTCCACCAAAATTAAGCACTTTTAGAAAATGATCGGCTTAATTTGTCGGCACCTCCACCAAAATTAAGCACTTTTAGAAAATGATCGGCTTAATTTGTTAGCCCGTGTAGGCCTATATATGTAGGCTCCAAAAGTGATAGCAAAATAGCATTTCATTTTTATTTATTTTTCTTAACATTTTGCGAATTTAACACTTTGGATCCGGCGCGCGAGTCTGGCTCGGGCGGCCGCCATTGCGCGAGGGACCTACGCCCGAGCCAGCAGGCTCGGGCTGTGTTTCATCTCTGCCAATCAACAATAAATAAGCTGTGGCCGCGACCTAAGGCAGCAGAACTGTTGTATCGACTTTCAGAAGTGTTCAGATGGGTTGGTGCTGAGACCTGCCGGGATTTTTGTGAACTAAATGAACGAACAAGGCAAAAATAAAGATGTCACTTGTTTGTTTACGCTTTTGTGTTTTGATTTTGATGTTTATTTCGTAAATAACTGTTATTATAATGAATGATAGTGATATCTTAGATGAGTTAGGTTATTATGTCAAATTCTATGACAGTAGCTGGGAAGTGAGGTGGAGGATTTTATTTGGACCCTGATTATGAAGGTAAGCTCTATACAGCCTGACCTTTGCCTACTGTCCGGAGTTTTTGTTTTTACCCCAAAACATAGGCTATAATAATGATTTTACTCTCAGACAAAAACCAGTTAAATGTTATGGAATTTGTGTTTGAAATTAAATAATAAGGAATAAAAATGCTTTCATATGACATAAATGGTATTATTTTCCAACCAACAGCTAAAAAATGACTAGATTGGGAATATCCCCGAAAACACCCAGGTTTCTAGGCCAAATATCCCCTTAGCAACCAGACTCTTAGTTAGGTAGTTTTATTGTATGTTGCTTGTCCCATGAGCTGCTAGCCTCTATAATCTAGGATTTGAATACATATTAGGTAGGGATGCACACGATAATCGATTATCGAAATATCTAATAATTGGTCAATAGTGGCACGAACCAAACTCTAAAGACAGAGATTATCTCACATTGTGCCATTCACTGGCTGGGCTGATGGTGTCACACTCGAGATTTATGTTTGGAAATGAGGTATCAGTCGATAACGGAAGCCAAACACATGACATCGAAGATAACGAGGCAGCAAAGGAACGCAATTGTATTGTTTTGACTTGCCACACTTGAGGTTCCACTTGGGTCTATAGGTCGGAACAGGCTTTGTTGGTGATATCGATATTATCGATAATATCGATTCGATAATGACATAACCATATTGATAATCGTAGGCCTACTGGAAAAAGTATTGATGTGCATCCTTAATATTAGGCCAATGTAGGCCTATGAGTATATACGTAGACGTAATCATTTAGACAAATTCACTATCAAGTTGAATATAATTTTGGGTTATATATTAAATTTTGTTCACGTAGTTCATAATAAAAATAGGAAATAGAGGTCACACAAATAAAGCCGTCTAAATGCTTCGAAATCGAATTGAGTTGCCCAATTTTATCTGTCATGGTCATCGTTATCTCATTAATAAATAAATAAATAAATAAATTTTATTTAGAGTCTACCCACTCAGTTATATAACTGATTTTCAGTGGGGGACTTTAAATCAAAGCGACCAAACCAACCCTGCAGGCCCCGACGCAATCGACGAGTGAGCGATAACCAACCAAAGATAGATATTTTAAATAGGAAATATAGCAATCAGTGGTATGGACAGTGCGAACACCCGCGAATCAACGCCAGAATCAACAAGGCCGATTCAGAACAACTTTGAAATTTATTATGTGCTTCGTTGTTAGGACGGCTCCAAAGTCACCATTTACAAACTCCTAAGACAAGAACTGATGGACTTAAGTCCAAATCAGAAGTTAAAAAAACTTCTGACTTTAGCGGGAATCGAACCCTGGACCTTCTGCATTGGAAGCAAATACGCTAACCACAAGTAAATTGTGTGTATTTTGTACAATAGGCCTACTGGAGCTTTCAGATAATAGTCTCCTTAAATTAAAATGTCCATTCAAAAGGAAACAACAATATGAAACAATATTATGATGTTGGGCGTAGGCCTAAATCTGTCAACTGGTGGATTGTCATATGTGTGTGTGTGTGTGTGGAGGGGGGGGGGGGGGGTATTTTTTTAATTTTATATTATTTGTTTTGCTGCATTTTGTGTAACCGTTTAAATGTGTGCAAAAAAGGATAAATAGTAGGGCCTAATCAACTGTAAATCATAGCATGATCATTTATGCATACAAGTGAATGCAAAAAGCGTGCACAGAAATTAGGAAAACATATAATTTTACATCATGAAAAAAACTTAAATTACATTGATTGTGAGAATATTCAGGTTGTCCATTATAACGGTAGGCCCTAGTATATTTTTGAACGCTGCAAAGATGTTTTATTGTCTCAAAAGACTGTTAATTATCATTCGCCGGCGCGTGGTAAACAGCGGCTGTACCTCGTTTCTCCGGCCATATTGCAAGAATCTGCGCGACGGTGGCGCGATCTCTTGTTACATTTAATGTCGAATTGACCAAGGTATATTTGACCCATCAAAAAATTGGCCTAAGTCCTAGTCCTACCTAACTCGACTTAAGTTACATTGAACATTCCATTAGGAACAAATTCGAAATTGAAAAATTCACTTTTCGACACCAATAATAATCACCATTTAACGGTGATCATATTGATTAACTAGGTTGCAGACAAATGTCTCATAAGTATCCTGTCATGAGAAATTTTACCTTTTACATATTTGAACAACTTTTAATCAATTGACCAATTTTAATTTGGCCGGTCAAAGAGCTATCCCTATGCGCGGCCCCTCAGCCCAGCAGATAATTTTTTAGGACATTTTGTCAAGAATAAACCACACACATTGAAGAGGCCAGCATGAAGATAAGCGTGATCAAGAGCAAGGTTGTGACTTTGCCAGGAGAAGGAGATGTAAGGAACTACCATGCAGAGATCAAGATTGGAGCAGAAACCCTGGAGGTGGTGGAGAGTTTTGGCTACCTAGGAAGTGAAGTAATGGCAAGCGGGAAGATAAAAAAGGAAATTAACAACAGAATTCAAAAGGCGTAAAAGGCCTGGTGTGGGATAGGGAAATTCCCATACAGTGCAAGATGACACTATACAAGACCTACTTCATACTCCTCACATATGCGGCAGAAACCTGGACTATGGGTGACGGAGAAGAAAGCCAAATTCAGGCGGCGGAGATGAGATTCCTGAGGAGCACAGTGGGCAAGACAAGAAGAGATAGAATTAGAAATACGAACATCAGAGAGATGCTTGGGGTGGAGAAGTTAGGTGACAGGATGGGAAGGACACGTCTGAGATGGTTTGGGCATATGAAACGAATGACGGAAGAGAGGATCAGTGGCGTGGCGAACATACCAAATCGGAGCCCAGGCACCGATACCAAAAGGGGTGGGTGGGTGGTCCCCCAGGGACCCACTATGACTATTTTAATTGTTATAATCACACCTACTGAATTGTATGGCTACAGCTCTTTACTTACCTTAGAGTGTTACTGGACTGTTGTAAAAGTTTGTCATGAATCATGATTTTTAGTAAAAGTGCAGACAACATGCATGATGGATATTCATCCAGTAGTTCTCAACTCAACTAATAACAGGTAGCAATTCAACATAGACACGTTCGTTATACTATAACTTATTTCATTTGATTGAATAGATTGATTTGAGGAATTTATAAAGTAAATACAGCTGGTGGCATGGAGGAAGTCTAAAACATTTTCGAGTTTTCTGTTTTAATTTTTAAATTACCGTCTTATGATATGAAGCAGGATTATCGACGTTGTGAATGCAATAAGAAGAACATTCTTGGACCTATTTGAATTGAAGTATTTCCAGTACAATTTCTAGATAAAAATGCATGATTTCAATGAAATCGAGACAGTAAGTTTGTCCGTTAAAGAATAAAATTGTATCTTTTCTCTTCAAATATTACAAAGTGTTTCTTCAAAACTCACAGAATTGTACCAAATAACCTTAAATAATCATTTTCCCGGGGGCAAGCCCACGGAGCCCCTAGTTTTCATTATGCGTTTCAGTAGTTTTCCTAAATCCCAAATAATGGCTCTGCCAATAAACGGAGAAAACGAACAAAATAACCAAATTGATTTCCAAAATGCACAGATTACCTAACGATCTAGGACATCCAATTTCTTTTCAAATGGGAAGGCCCCCGGATTCCTCTTGTAGGTACTAAATTCTTCATTGATTACTTTCATAATGTGTATTTTTTCCCAAATTCTGGCTATGCCGCTACGAGGAGGCAAAGAGGAATAACACACCGTTGGCTTTATGAGTTCAACAATTAAAACATAAGCGCAATCTGTTCAGCGATTCGGCTGATTTTTATAGTTCACATTATTTATTTAGCCCACACACGCACAGAGTCACAGGATAAGCGCCGTTTATCTTGAATAGTAATCCTCATTCGCTTTGCTTACTCGTCTAATAAAATCATATTAACTGCCGGTAAAAAGCACCAAATCCATTCTAGGATCACCAAAATTAAAAATATTCCCTGCGGGGCTAATCTGAGGTAGACAAAAAAGAATTACAACCGTTGGCTTTATGAGTTACAAAAAAAACAATATTTTCAGCGATTTCATTAAAATTTCATTACATAAAAATGAGGCTATCAACATCTATAAAATCATATTAATTGCTGGTAAAACGCACCAAATCCATTCTAGGATGACCAAAATTGAAAAAATTCCCTGCGGGGCTAAACTGTGGAAGACTAAAAAATGATAAACCGTTGGTTTTATGAGTTCAACAGAAAAAAAATTCAGCCATTTCATTAAAATTTCATTACATAAAAATGAGGCTATCAACATCTATAAAATCATATAAATTGCCGGTAAAACGCACCAAATCCATTCTAGGATCATCAAAATTGAAAAAATTCCCTGCGGGGCTAAACTGGGGGCACGCCCCCAGACCCCCTTGTTGCCCACGAAAGTAGGGGGTGGGTATAGTTAAAATATTGTAGGCACCGATCACTCTTAGTAGTTCGCCACGCCACTGGAGAGGATGACCATGAGAATGTATGAGAAAAGGATCGAAGGAAGAAGAAGACGGGGGAGACCACGGAAGAGTTCATTGGAAGGAGACCATAGCAAGAGACCTACATACTAGAGGAGAGAGGTGGGAGCATGTAGCAGAGACTCGATTGTGGGAGGACAGAAAGAAGTGGAAGAATTTGGTCGCAAAACCCAAGCTGACTCTACCAGAAGCAGGAAACGGTGATGGATAATGATGATGATGATTACTTTTTGTTGTGCAAAATAAACGAAAGATGTAGGCTGTAGGCCTATGGCATCTGCGTTTTGTCACTTGCGTGTTACTTACAGCAATCATAATTAAATGCATTTCAATAAGAATTGCTTTATACTATTGCGATTAACCCTCAAGTAACAAGCATTCTTATTGTAACTCCAACATTAGATAAAATATTTGGGTACTAAGTTATAAATACTAGATGGAATACTTCAAAATGGAGAATTACCCTAGTTTCTTTACCTGCATGATGGGACTCCATACATTTTCTAAAAATAAATTTCACTCATACTATTTAAATTTGGGGTTGTAAAGGTTTTTTTCATGACTGATAAGGTGTGCAATTGTCAAACCTTGCACACCGTAATAAGCACCACTCAGTGTCCAGTCCAGCTGTGCATTAAAAAATTAGTATCATTATTATTATTATTATTATTATTATTATTATTATTATTATTATTATTATTATATAATATAATATAATAAAACCCAGTATAATAAAAAAAAAAAAACAGTTTATTACCTCTAATGTTTGTATCTCTGTCGGCTATCAACATTGGTAGGCCTAGTCATGCAATTTTTAAAAAGCAAGACATCTTGTTTGTCAATTGTCCTGTGGTGTCCACCATGTAGTAAAACAAAGTGCAATTTAGTAGTTCTTGAGTCTACCTCTTTTTAAAACATTTTATGACCATAAGAAAACAATTCCTTTGCAAACAAAGCAGCACTGCTTTTAATGCAGTAAGTCCCGGGTTCAAATCCCGCTTCAGGCAGAATATTTTATCATTTACCGCTTGAGCTCGAGGGGGCTCCACAGTGGCCAGTTTTCCAGGCAGTATTACCGTCGATGTTCGATTCAAAGTGTGTCACCATATACAAATTGAAAACTAAATGATTAGCCAACGAAATAGTAGGTATGCTCAGGCCTATTTTAGAGTCGTTTCATGGATTTAAGAAACTAGTCAATCAAACACCTTGAATCAGACGCTGACGCATTAAAGAACAAAGGATTAGAATTATCAACATTTCGGGGACAAGGCTATAGGCCTATCTGGGCAGCGGCTATGAGTGAAATTCATTCTGGAGTTCGGAGATATTCTAGAGAAGGATAAGTGTAATGTATGTGCACTGCTTTGACCTTGTTATGAATGATGCTGTGAACAGAATACCTGAAATTGCAACATTTTTTACAACACTGGAGTCAAAATGTGGCTTTTTAGCCATAGGGCCTACTACTTTCAACATTCTACGTGACGGGCAAACCACATAGCCTACTGTCTGCCTGAATTTCTTTTTATAGTAGTTTTACAATCAAAGATCTTAAATGGGCCATTACCCAACACATAACCTTAAGCATAATACTACACTTAAATTACCGGTAACATGGGGTGAATAGGAACAAAACTTACTCTAAATAATACTAAATTCGTAATTGCCGCTCTTTTTAAACAGCTCACATAAGGTTTTCTGTAGTTGGTACACTACATTTTGCAGTTCCCTCTAAAAATAGACTAAACTTGACAACCGCAGCCTTCATAATAGAAAATCAGCCTCAATGTTATGAAAAGCATTGGCACATTTAAGAGAGCTGATAAACTTTGTCATTTCTCTCTATCTGGTAAGAGATATCTTATAAACGTAGGACTACATTATCAACATATATATTTTTTTAAATGTAATTTGTGTTCCTGTTGACCCCAGGCTAGGGTTAATAGGAACAGCTAGCACATCTATATGTATTTTCAGGCATATTTATATCGCTGTTCCTATTGACCCCACATGGAGGTGAATAGGAACGCACAATATAAAAATAAAAATAAAATATTAATATTCATATACTCTGTTGATGGTTGGTTATATTATTTTAAAGAAACCACATAGCCATAATTTAAAAAATATCTCATTGGTTTACTATGATTCATGTTGAAATAACAAGAAGTTAACTTACAAAACCTGTTCCTATTCACCCCACATTACGGTACCTTTAAAAAAAATGATAACTTGTAACTGCGACTGATTTTACACGAATTTTTCAATTTTTTTATCCAGAAATTTGTGAAAATTAGTGTTTTACGTAATTTCTTAAATCGGCTTAACCCGCTTATTTTTTGTTCCACATAGATACTAGATCACCATAGGCCTACCAATCTAAAATGGTCCTTAGTAACATCGTGTCTTGTAACTGTGCACAAATATACACTCAAACACGCAAAAATATGCATTCCAAAATCACACCCCTCTTAGTATCTCCATATTTTGACCAAACCACTTGCTCAAATTACAAAACAAAATAGGCCTATAGAGGATTTACAGAAAAGGCTGTCGAGTACGACAATAATGGCCAATATTTTTTGGGATCAAAATCCTCCAAGGTCACGGGGCATAAAGATCGTCCCCATGTTATTTCTTATGGGAGATTTTTGCCGATGGGACCTAGCTCGAAAATAAATAAGTTTGACAATTTTTTTGGGGGGGTCATGGTGGCCCCAATAATTTTTCTGTTAATTTCTAAATTCATAACTAGTTAGCCTGAAAGAAATATATTTTTTGAGTTTAGTTGGTGAATACCCCTTTAACATCAACCATGCGGTTTTGGTTAATTTACAAAGAAATGAGTCAGACCTCTCTTAGGCGCCTATGCTTATGTGCTAAAATATGACAAGTTGTAAAAATAACACAATAGGCCTAAGTGCTGCAGATAGTAGGCCTAAGCCAACATCAAGAAATATTGTTAACGTCGTTGGCAAACCAACATAAGGTGCCTATGGTTGTTCTTGCTATTGTTCTAAATGGTACTACCTAGATATAGATAGGTATACTATATCTACCAGAAAATCCACTACAGAAAACCGTTAAAGGCTCCATATAAATTTACGCATGGTTGTGTAGCATCTCGCAGTTTAGCTGTGAAACGGTGGCGCTGTCGTTGACTATTTCCGAAACATATCGTTAAGTGTTATAGGATATAGGCCTAGGCCTAGCCTAACCTATATTGAATGATAAGAATTGTCGTAAAAGTTTGCCCCGACTAGAGATCGAACCCAGAACCTAATCATTCCATCAATGTAATGTATCCTCAAAGCCGGCTTATGCTTAATAAACCTTATTTTTTTATTGATATCGTTGTGGGGGGGGGGGCACCTGTCAATTTAAATTTCTGGTCAAATAGGCCTACCTGATTTTGTTCTGAAGCGATGTGAACTTTGTGGGTAATGGTTATATTAGAGAGCTAAGCTAGCATCACTTTTCTGTCTGGCCATTTGTCAGTGCGTGTCTTGGGACTCACGATAAAAAAAACAACCAAACAAGATCTCCAATTGGTGTGCGTTTTTGGGGGGGGGGTTTCATTACCCATCAACAAGTAATTCCCCTGGGGTCAGAGGTCGTGGCTAGTGTCACCAAAACTTAACCTAAAATACCTGGCATCTCCACCAACAAGGAGACTTCAATGCACGAACATAACATATTTTTACTAAAACGTAAATTAAAAACTTATAACCTAGGCCACTACTTACTTAAAGAACTAATTTTCGGGTGAAACGTCCCCTCATCCAATCTCAGGTTGATGCGAATTGCGAACTGATTCCCTCACCGGACCTTTGGGACCGGACTGCTTCCTTATCTCGGCCAAGAGTCGAGCTTCTACGATCGACCTACCGACGTCCTTCTCGATGGTCGAATTCCAAATGGCGCTTAGTTCAAAACTTGACTGACTCATAGGTTCTCTCACACATCGCATCACTGCTACCTCTTTTATCTTTTCCACATATTTTATTCACGCATGATGCATTTCACCTCCTCCCACTTGTATTCGTGCATAGTCTCTCGGGCATGTTGAACCAATAATGACGACGTAGGCCTACTATCACTGTGTTTCTTAATATTACGTTGATGTTCTCCTATGCGTACCTTCACTGGTCTACCCGTTTCCCCCACATACACCCTACTACATTGACAAGGTATTTGGTATATAACATGTCTTGTACTCTTGACTGTTATCCTCCTTTACTTTAGTCAACTGAGAACGCAGGGTATAGGATGACTGGAACACAGTACGGATGTTGAATTTAGCTGTGATACGTCTGTATTTTTCGGAGAATCCCGAAACATACTCTATAGCTATGGTTTTCAGAGGTTTAGGTTTGACCCTCCCCTCCTTATTCTCCAAAGGGTTCTTATTCAAAATTATTCTCACAAGTTTCTCTGGGTACTTGTACAAAAAGGCATCCAACAGATAATTCTTCTCCTCTTCCAAAGATTTAGCATCGGAACAATGCGTATATGCCCGTGTCACAAGTCTTAACCACGCCAATTTTTACATGCAAGGGGTGATTCGATTCAAAATGTAGGTACTGTGATGTGTGAGTTAGCTTCCTGTACACCGAAGTACCAACCACGCCCGTGTTCTCCTGTTTCTTTACTAACACGTCTAAAAACGCGAGTGAGTCATCAACTTCTACTTCCAAAGTGAACTTTATGTAAGAAGACTGTGAGTTTAAAGATGAGTGAAACTTCTCAAGCTCCTTGTCCGAGTGAGGCCATATCTTGGACATGACCTCAGTGCGCTGGATTCGAAACGTTCCATGTAGATATTAGCCCAAAAAACAAACCCGGGGGTAGAGGGCCCATAGCTAGACCATCCCTTTTTGATATAAAACGAGTTTTTTAAACCTAAAATAGCTTGTATTCACACATATTTCTAGAATTTATCGATTTGTCTACTGAGATTGTACGGTTCCCAACGTTTTATCTGCCAAAGGGAATTTTAAACAACTATCGTTTCTCCTCGTGGATACTCGGTAACAAATTCCCTACATCAAAGCTTGCTAACTTGTCCAAAGAGTCACACCCCATCTTTTATATTTCTATGAAATCTCTCGAATCCTTGACAGACGACTGTGCCATGACCACTCAAGGTGAAGAATACCCCAGCACAATTTGGAACTTTTCGCGGGAGGGGGGCGAATTACAAAAATGATAACAGGCTCGTCATTCTATGGAAGGCTTGTGCACCTTGCACATACCATGTGCGTAATTGCAGTGCAAAACTAGCAGTTAAATACATTTACACGATTTAATACCCCGGTATACTAGTTTTTTTATTAGTTTTATTTCTAGATAGTTTTATATCCCTCTTTATACTCGGCACACCCACCAGAAACGAGATTTGACGAAAGTTCACAATATCGAGCTAGGTATGCTAAAAATAGGGAAAATATCAAGCTATAGGTCATGCATTACCTACTGCCTCATTTTCCCTACTTTTTAAAAGAGACTACTTTTACCCTACTTTTGGTGAAAAATGCTATATGTTTTCCACTTTTCCCACTATTCAACTTGCTTTGGGAAGGGATTTTTTGTTTTTTAAATAAATTCAATTGCATGTTAGATGTAAAATAGTGTCTTGCATAAGTCGACTTACGAGCCGATTTACGGAGCCCCTAATATTATGAGTTATGACCCATAATATACGGTCCATCATGGAGTTTTGAGTGAAAAGCAGCACCAACCACAGCCTGAGCCGCTTGTGCAACATTCAGCAAGCAGCTGACTTCGCTTAGTTAGTAGACTGTCTAGAAATCAATCTGCTTTTTTCCGCTGGTCCTATGGAATTACATGTAAGCAAAGTCAGCGAATATCTCTGCATGAAAGCAATATAATTACAAAGCCGCTGAATATTGGCACACACCCTAGAAAACATTGTAAATTCTTCAAGCTTTGAGAAATACTTTTTCAATGCTAGCCTATTAATCTTAAAATAGCATGGACTGGCTCCTTTTTAATGACACTTTTATGGTTAGCCTACTAAAAACATACTTTTTTAAATAGGCTCTGGTCATGTCATGGGGGTCAAAGTTTGTAGTGTATTCAAGAAAAGCTATCTCAAACTCTCAATTTGACTACCCTTGGATGGGCAGTCCCCCCCCCCCCCTTACCACCATGGCTCACCTAAAACGTTCTCTATTATCCGTGTTGAAGGAGAATTTTAACTAAAAAACAGCTTGTTTTTATTGTGAGAAGTGACAACTGGACAAGAAGGGGTAGTTCATGCATGCATGCAACTCGCTTCGCTCCCTACTTAATATCTATTTTCGTCAGCCTTTGAATTACCCTGTTTTTAAAACTAAGGCAGGCCCTAGTAACTTTGTTGGAAGATTTCGTTTTTGCTTCTGTCACTAAACTGAGCTCTCTAGGTCGTTCTCATGTTTATTTATGTCAGTCAGCCCCTCCTTATTTAAACACGTGTCTTCGTCATTCAGCTCTTGTCTATGCTGTAAACATTTTACATTCATTCCTTGGATTTTAATAAACTCCGAACGTCTCTCTCGTTCTCTTTCCCTTCCCCTCATTTCCTCGACCAAAGCATTGTCTACTATGCGGGAGATTGGGCCCAAGTTATTTCTGGAAGTGGGCGGATGTTTCTGCTGAACGGCTACCGTCGTGGTCGTGGAGTCGACACTCGAAATGTCACTTCAGTTTTCAGCTAAGACTCGCGCCGGCCGAAATGTCTCGTATGATTGTTTGCGTTACTCTTGGATGCTGCCTGCCTTCACTACATTAGACAAAGCCAATTAAAACAGCTTGGTTACCCGACAGGACAGTTTGGAGCTGCATCACAGTATAATAGTTTTTAGTTAGATAACATCGGAGCAGAGTTCTTTACCTTGCATAACTTGAACTACACGATGTATGGTTTCCACTTCCACTGAGAATAATTCCAATGTTTTGCAAGAAAAAAGTGGCATTTAGTCAAGGAGCTAGTGCGTGAAATTGAACATCAATTCGGCGTCGTAAATGCAGACCAAAAACAAAATAAATAATAAAAATAATTATGCGTCTTGAGTTAGGAATAGAATGAGTTTGTTGTATTGGTGGAAACCATGAAGGTGTGAATTGATTGCTGATAATGTTATATTCAGAAATAAAGTGTCTCCACCTGGGTGGGATTGAACCCGAGACTGTCTGGGCCGATGCCGTAACCAACTGAGCTATGTAGACTACTTATAAAATTCAAGAATTCATTTTACGATCATCATTCCTTGGATTTTAATATACTTCAAACGTCTTTCTCGTTTCTCTCCCCCCCCCCCTCTCATTTTCCTCGACATGTAGTATTGTCGACTTTGCGTGAGATTCAGCTTTAGCACTTCTTAAATTTCTGTCTACGATACGGCTATTATAGCATCGTCATATAGTCGCCTTCTATAGAACAATAAGGTTGAAGTTGAACACAATACACAACCCAATAGATTGCCGAGCATTATCGGTGACTGACTTGACTCTGGACTGGAGGCGTCTCCCAGTTGCATTTCAATGTGCTGTGCCGAATCGTAAACGTATTGTATCTGACAAGTACAAATGCCTCATTAAATATCAAATAATTTTCTGAAGATATAAGGGTGATGTACAACAATAATAATTTCTCGTATAAACGATTTTATCGGCCAAGGCCCGGTCAATTACATAGCAAATTGCACAACTGCATTCATAAACTTTGGACCCTAGAAAGCCGTTTGAACAAACATTATATGACCTCCAATGGGCATGCGCATGCGTTTTTGGTTGACATTACCCTTAAACAAAAGTCTGATTCTTAAAATGTTATTGATGATCTTATTCTTGGGAGTTAGGGGTGTAGGTCTGGAGTGGCTATTAAGAAAATAAGAATCATTCTGTGCTCGCTACATCCACCAACGGGATTTGGACGTGGGAATAAGTTGTAAGCTTCAATCTCTGTTGTGTGGAAACCGATAGTGCTGGCTCGCTAAATGCTGGACTCTGATTCGGGACGTCTCGGATCGGTTTGAATCCAGTCGAGACTGGCAGTCCTTACTGAAGAGTTCCCCCCCCCCCCAAAATTGTCCTCAAGGGATTGAGTCCTCTTTCACAGCCCTCGGAGATCCCTTCACAATTGTAATCCGCAACATACCTAGTTCACCCGAAGAGGTTAATTCCCACTGTAGAAATTTATTTTTGTGTGGAAGTCTCATACCTTAGCTTTGGCAGTGGCAGCTACGTTAATTAAGACAATAATAATTGGCACTGTCAACGCAATCATCGTCAAACTCTTTTACAAGTTACCGACAAGGGTTAAAAGCAAACGAGTAATTATACCCAATAACTGCGACTTCTTGCATTCTGGATTCGTAATCGTAAATCCAAGCCCCCCTATAAAACTAGCGCGATAAGTTATCGCATCGGGAGTACAACACCCGACAGACTGCTTATTCTCACTTCAGATCTATAATGTTCCGTAACTAATGAAAATATGCGATAACAACTACGGACTTAGAAAGTACTTTGATCAACACGTCAAATAGCAGAAAATTAACTGCCAGAAATGTATAAAAGTTTCTAAGTAAATATTGGTTTTGATTATGTGTAGTCGGCCGTTTGCGCTTCTGGCCTGGGGTTCCATTTACTTGTCCCCCCCCCATCCTCCCCCACATACACACATTGAAATTGAAAGCCAAAAATAATGTATTTTTGCACCCTTACAACTTTGGAATTCGGAGCATTTCGCATACTTTCGAAATCTGACTCAAAACCAACTCCATATTTATGCACCTTTTTGAACCCTATTTTTTTTCACCCTTTCCCTTTCGCAAGAATTCACAGTTCAAAATGAGGGAGCCAATTAAATGATAGCTCCCCCACATTCAAAATCACATGGTTTGTGACATGCCTACGCGTCAGGTGATTCGCCACTGCCTTGACTGATAATCTACACTTTCAGTTCAGACATTAATTATAATCATTAATTTATAAGAGGTGCTCTATACCAGGAGCGGACTTGGATTAAAAGGCCAGGCATGCTGAAGACTAGGGGGCGGGGGGGGGAGGGACGTAGTGGCATAGTGAGTCGGGCGAAGCCCAGCCGCCGGAAAGCACATTTTTGTTTGGGATCCTTACATTTGAATGACTTTTGCATCCTCTTTACAGATCGCAACATCGCACTTTAGTACAAAAAATCGGTAAGGGCCACTGAAAACTATTACGGTTTTAAAAATATTACTGCTAACTGCCCACTGGGCAGCTTTCTCGTAGACCGTACTCGATATCAGGCGCGCAATTCAAATCTCGCGAAAATGATAAGTTCCAGCTTTCCGGTGCTGTGGAATTTTTGGGGCCCATGCAGCTAATATTTTTCGTTTCGTTTACATAATAATGGATTAAAATTATTGGAGGGGGGGGGGGGGGAGTGTGTCTGTGCGTAAACGCTACTGACATTGCATTTTACTATATTTTACTTTAAAGCTGGGCCCAGGATGACATCGCATCCAGGCATTCCTAGCCGCGGTCGCTTAGCGGCTTAGCCGGTTCTTGCTCGAACACCGAAGTCCCGAAGCTAAGCAACCTCGGGCGTGGTCAGGGGTAGAGTGGGTGAAAGCTCTGCCCTGAAACACGCGTATACCGCTGACTAAAAGCAGATTGAGGGTTCAAGATCATGTACGGCTTCGTTTCTCGACCAATACTCGGCAGTCCGTTTAGTGGAGAACCTATATGACGCAAGGCTACCTGTCCATTCGGATGGACGTAAAGTCCGTTGGTCCCTTGGTACTTTTGAAGGAGTAGGCTACTCGGTACCGGTTTCCCCTCCTCCTTCTTATTCACCTTTACATCTCATCACCACTCACATCATGTCTCGGAATAGCCTTAGTGCATTATGAGACGTTAAGCATACACATCAATCAAACTTGACGACGGCGATCTTGAAAATTATCAGACTGACAACGATGTCATTTTTAATCTTCACTCCCTTGGCCATAATGTCCCGCAAATGTTGTGTTTGTTTAAATAACACGGTGATTCCGGGTAGCCTTGCAGGGATCTCGAGCGAACACTAGCTGTCATCACATGTGCTTGCAATGATGGTCGTTACTACGACCCGGCGTGACACCTTGTATATGGCAGAATCCTGAAATAGCATCACCTATCGCCTATTACAACATGAGAACGTGGTCTCCTCACATGTCGGACAGATAACCTATTACACCCACTAGTTTAACCACTCGATTTTTTAATAGATGTAATTTGTTTGTTAAAAGTGTAATTTCAGTAGGCCTATAACCTGATTACTCTTCTATTGAGTGCACCCGAGCAACGCGCGGCGAAGGGGACTGTAGACTCCACGATCGAGTGACATCATCGCACCAAAGATGAAAGACGTAACATGGCCATGTGGCTATTTTTGAACGTTTCTCGAACATCCTGAGAATAACCCTAACTTACCGACACAATGTAGTGTATAAAAAATCTACTAATTAGTACTAACCGTTAGACAAACATAATCTCCTTGTGCAGATTTGGTTTTTCGTTAGGATATATAATTTCAACTAATGTGTGAAATATGCCTAACTGGCAGAGGTGGCTAATTGATGGACTCGGGAGATGTGACTCTCGAATCCCACCACCCGCAGTCTTTTAGACTTTGGGAAGGGGAAGGGGGGGGGGGGGGGATTTCAATAAAAAACGTCTCATACTGGGATTTCAACGACCTTGAGCTCTCGCCCTAGTTGAAAGCACAGACGTATTTACTATAATCTAGCCAGAGTTTCAACGGGATCAATTATCGAAGTCAAGTAGGCCTTGGCCTTCCTTACCTTGGCCGGGGATAGCGGTGGCCCCACCCAGCCCCTATCTCTCACAAACAAGTCGCAACCAACAGGAACCGGAAGTGGATCGACGGACATACGATGACCATGCATAGCGTGTGAGACTGACTCGGGAGGTCACGGGCTCGAATCCCGTCGGAACCGGCAATCCTGACTGAAAGTTTTTCAGAATTTTTTTCAGCGAATGCAAGGGATTGAGTCCTCTAAATCTAAAACAGCCCTTGAACATTCCCTTCACATTTATCTAATATTCTACTAGTTCCGGATAAAACTAGTGTGAACCCTACAGAGGGCAACCTTAAAAAAAATTGTTTGCATTAAATAACATTGTGTCGGTCCGCTGGCGGTTGGTTGCCTGTCTCTGGCTATAGACTATAAATAGTGTGGATCAGTCCTAATTCGGGAGGCATTTCTTTTTTCCCCGTCCCCCGTCCCCTTCAGACCCCAGCAATGTTATATCTTACTGTCATAAAAGAGGACGATTTGTGTATATTTGTGGTGTATTGTGTATTGTTCCTGCTTCCAATGCAGAAGGGTATAATGATAATACCGTGTCTGTAGCAAGTACCATTGTACTAGACCTACCGGCGACAACGAGGACCTCTCGGTCGTGCTTGTGGTCTCGGCACTGCCGTAGGAGTAGACCCGTTAGCTCATGTTTACTTTATCGCTGTCGCTTGCATTACGTCGAGATACTCGTTATTAGGCTATTGTTTTGTTCGATGTGTTCCTCGTGGAATGCTCAGTATGTGTGTAACTAAGTCTGATAGTTCAGTTGCTTGCTTAGCTGATTCTGATTGTTCTGTGACTATGTCAAACACCCTAAGGCGCCGACGAACTTTTGACCTCTTTCCAATGTTGGTTCAATCAGGCAATATTTCTTTTCAAACAACTGCTTCTGTCTGTATGATAAGTAGGCCTAGATGTTTAAATCAATAGCTTGCCTACGTGCTATTATATATTTTCCATACCGCCTTGTGAATGGACTGCTCTTGACCTTGTATCAGGTATGTTTGCAAAGTGCTGTAGGAACTACAACACTTCTAAAAAGTGTACTTAGCCTATATAGTGCTTATTATTTTAGTGACACGCATCTAAATATAGACACTATCGAATGTAATATCCGTTGTTGGCCGGAGGCCCTCCCTTCCTACCATCCTACCTTCCTACTCATTCCAAGTGAGGGCGACCGACAGTGGTCGTCGGCTCGATACCAGCCATCTGCAGCCCTGACTTACAAGTGTTATCAATTTTTCCTCAATCGTAGGTGAATATTGGAATTGAATCCTACTGATCGTTATTGCCCTGGGCATTCCTTCCTATAAGTCCTTACTCCGCGACCCTTTATTTAGTCACCCGAAGTATATATAGCCTACTATCCTTGTATACCCTCATATCAAGGGCTCAATGTAGTATACAACTAGACCCGTTTGATTAACTTATGGTCGAGCCCATTACGAGAGTAAAATTAGATAAATTCTAATATTCTGTGTACGTTATTGTATCCATTTTTGGGTGGCTATATAGTACTTAATTGTATTTTAGTATAACGCTGGGAACGGGGCATCATAATGCACTCGTCGAGGGCTTATAAATTTAGATGGTGATATTTGAGGTTTCTCGTCTCAAACTTTGGCAACGATGTTAATAGTGAGCGCTGAGTGGGTGTTCCTTAACGGCAGGCATTGCCTCACGACATCTTTGCTAATTGCCCAAGCCTGGATTCGAACTTGGAATGCAGTAACCACGGCTAATGCATGTCAGGAAGTGAACTTGAAATGCCGTAGAAAGAATGCTATACCTGGTACGCATTAGTAGACTGATCGTCAGTGCTTGTGAGCACGGTGTAATTTATGTAAACTGAATCGACGACGATATGCCACATATTCTTGCAGTATAGTTTTGTTGAAAAGCCTACGAGCACGAACAAAACTGTCTATCTCACCACTTTTCACTAACCTCGACAGATTTTTATCGACATCAGTATTGTGCAAGTTGCCTTCGTTATTGTTCAGAATTACAAAATCAAATATGTCGTCACTTATTATGACGCATAATTCTAAATAATAACAACAATAATGCCTGCTGGGCTGTTTCGCCTAGCTTCCATCTAATGTCCCATTCTTTCTGCCTACGTAAACTGAAAGACGGCATTCCTGTGAATTACCAGGAATACATCCGTGTGTTTTGATACCGGTTCTTGCAATTCCTTGCGGGTGCGCTGTCTGTTCCCACGGTGACACGCAGCATCGAACCAACTGCTGATTGCATTGCATCTTTCTTTGTAGTGTGTCACTCAACCTGATTGCAACATTCAGGTGATCGGTTCTAGTTTTAATAAAATACAACACTCCCCGATACAGTTAGGAGTGCCACGCTAGGCGTTGAAAACCTCATCTAAATATAATATAGGCATATTGAAACTTGAAAGTATAGGTAACAATTTGAATAGCATTTTGGACTCTGGCTTGTAAAAGGGGGGGGGAGGGTACTCTGTCGTTGGCGCGTGGCTCTTCAGCCAATATACGGTATCGTATGCTTGTGTACTGTGTTGCGATTTACGTTTCCAATATTGGTTTTTATTACCTAGTTACTAGTAAGTTAATTAAAACGTGTTTAGATCTCCATTTTTAGGCGTAATAACTATGGTTTACTTTAGCCCTTTCAGACCCTTGCTACAAAAACGTGTAGGTAGGGTTTTTGAATATTTCTTGCTCATAATAATAGGGTTTTTCAATTTGACCCAATTAAAAAAAAAAAATGTGGAATTTAAAAAAAACATCTTTTTCCCATGCCATTAGGACAAAAAGTGAATTTTTTGGAGAAGATTGAAAATACAAATCTGTAAAAAAGGCTCACAATGGGAATTAGGTTTGTCCCTGAAATTTAGGTAATCCATAGCACAGATAATAGAGTACACTAGTGTACACTGTTATCTGTGTCCATAGTATTGCTATTATTTGAGATACAAAAAATGCAAAAACTACAGAAATAAATCTAGTTTTAGTTATGTATTTCAAATTTGAAATTCTACTTAAAATGAAGCTTAAGTTCGGGACAAAATTAAAAAAAAAAAAATTGAAATTGAGAGAATTGATCTTCGATTTTTCTTAATTTTAATTTTTGCTTAATGTTACTTAATTTAGAAAAAAAATACCTTGGGTCTGAAAGGGATAGGATACCTAATTAGGCATATAAACCTCAAGGCTCAAACCACAGATAATAAAGTATACTACTCTGTTATCTGTGCTCAGACTGTATGGAACAACTAGGAATGGGCGTTCGAATCTTGCTTTTTTTAATTGTTTTCTATGCGTTTCGTCTCTACTAGACAAACCGACTGGCCAATAAGTGCGAAACACCAAAAAAGAGCGACAGACCAATAAGAGTGACTGGCCAATAAGGGTGACTCAATAAGTGCAATAGACCAAAAAGAGAGACAGAGATCAATAATAAGAGCGACTGCTAAATGCTACTCAGTAAGTGTGACAGACCAATAAGGCTGCTACTCAGTAAGTGTGACAGACCAATAGATGGACAGGCCAATAAGGCTGCTACTCAGTAAGTGTGACAGACCAATAAGATGGACGGGCCAATAAGGCTGCTACTCAATAAGTGTGACAGACTAATAAGAGTGACTGACCAATAAGGCCACTACTCAATAAGTGTGACAGACCAAAAAGAGTGACTGGCCAATAAGGCTAGCCTACTTCTCAATATGTATGTGTGACAGACCAAAAAGAGTGACATACTATTAGAGTGAATGATCAATAATGGCGACTCAATAAGAAGACTTTTGAAACCTTTATATAGGCCTATATATAAGAATTTGTGTTCAAAGACATTTTTCTCAATTAAATTGCACCATTACATTTAATTGAATGTAGGAATGCAGGGATAGGCTCGTTGATCTATGCGACTATAAGAAGCATTCACGAATTGACCTTATATTACAGCATTAACAATAACATTTACTGTTTAGTAATAATAGATATATCTACCCTTGCCTACAGGGCCGTAGCCAGGGTATAAAAATTACCCGGGTATGATTGGATAAAATACAATGGGGGGTCTGGGGGGGATGCCCCCCAGCAAATACGGGTCCGGGGCGCACAGCCCCGGAAATTTTTTCGATTCTTAGAGTGTGATTGGAGTGTTTTAACGAGTTTTAGACATGTTTTTTATAACATTTCGTTGCTAATGACTAGTGAGATTGTTGTGAATTGTGATTGCTAACTTTTTAATTTTTATTATAATACTCTACGATTTTACATTGGATTTCTTCATTTGTACAAAGACATTTTAAACTTTCATTATTGATGAGTAATGACTCTAGAAAGTAGTCCAATGATGGCATATTAACGTAACGTCAAATTAGTTTTTATATGACAATTGACACAATCATTCAATCAAAGTATGTCGAGCAGAGTTGCCACTTTCAAGGATTTTATCCTTTTCTCAAGATTTTTAGAGTGTCTCAAGGATAACATGATTTTGGGCAAAATCTTAGGATTTTCTACTGTCTTTAAAAAATACATTAAATTTATACATTTTTTAAATTTTAAATGTAGACAGAAAAAAACATCAGGTACTAGTAAAAATAAACATAAGTGACTGCATAGGCCTAACATTTACCGCAAGTGGTAGTTATGGTGAGTAGGCCTAAAAGTAAAACGTTAAAATATATTGGAAGAAAATTCTGATTCTTATGCGTTTGTCTGCACGTAATTTTGACTAGATTCTCGAAAATCAGGCTGGCATAACATATTTTGGTATGAAACCTGAAAATTTGTAACAGTCCTTCGCGGTTATAATACGCTAATGCTGAATAACTGTTTTCAAGGATTTCTCAGGATTTTTTAAGTATCTTTCAAGGATAAAAAAATTGACTTGGTGGCAACCCTGATGTAGAGGATTCATTCTTCTTGACTCTAGAGTATACTCTATTCTATATAAATAATTGTTCACTTACAGTTACGCGCTTGTCAATTAGCTTTCTGAAATGCTAGGGCTATCTGCCTGTGTCCTGTTGAGTCCCAACGTTGCAGAACGTTCAGGAAATCAGAAGTAAAATGTTATAAAACTAAGTCGTCATTCTATCACAAAACTCGAAACAACGCCATACACAACACTAACACACATAAGTAAACCAATCACTCGATCACTCGCTGCACTGCTCTCACTCTTCTTCACTCGTTCAGAAGTCAGAACCACACTGAACTTGCATGAACGGAAAGACAGGGTTATGGGTTGTATTGTACTCGTAGAACACAAAAATGTTGCCCTCTCGTCACCAAATGGATTGACTATTTCTTGGAATTCGAGATGAAATCGTATTTGGTGGCCACAAATCGTCAAGGCATGGATTATTGCATTGGTCAAACAGAGGGGGGTCTATTATATCTACAAGAGACGTGTCGAAACATACCTCGATGTAGGCACCACAGTCACGTTTCTCCCCTCCCCCCCCCAAAAACTCACCCATCCATCGACGCCACCACCAACCCAAACCTTTGATGTTATTGTAAAAAAAAACGGCGTGCGTAGCGAAAACAAATAAATCTTAGTGCATTTAATTTGTGGTTAATAACTGAACAGTAGTATTATCAATTCAAAATGGACTACTCCAGATTTTTTACCCGGGTATTTACCCGGGTTACCAACCCCTGGCTACGGCGGTGCTTGCCTGGTTCGTTGTATAGCTGAACTATCTTTAGTTTAGATAACACCCTAGTCCTTGGTGATCTTATTTTTAATGGTAATAATGAGAAGCACAACAAATAGTTTTCTTAAATAAAGGTTAAGGGAACTGCCATTCGTGCTAATGGCAACAGTAGTCCTCTAGCCCGAGAGCATTTTTACTAGCCCGCAATCAAGTATACTCAAACCGTGTCTTACTTGGCCCAGTAGGCCTACCTGAGCGAGACCCTTTCATTTCCTAGGGATCATCCATTGACCGCAAGCCGGAGCGGATGAAATCAAAAGAAGGGTCGCTCAGGTACTGGACCAAGTAAGACACGGTTTGAGTATAGGTTATATTGATGTAAAACGACCATACGACAATAATAATAATAATAATAATAATAATAATAATAATAATAATAATAATAATAATAATAATAATAATAATAATAATAATAATAATAATAATAATAATAATAATAATAATAATAATAATGTCACTTTTATTCTTAAAAATTCAGTTTTTACATTACAATTTTACATTACAGGTTTTATATAATTTTGATTTTATTTTATTCTTACACAGATAGCTTACTATGGAGTGACCCGAAACGAATTTTCACCATAATATTAATAATGTTAGCCTAAATTAAGCAATTTTTATTTTGTTTTGGCCTACGTATTTAGAACGATTTTCCATACTAGGTAGTGCACAACCACTGAAAACTAGTTGGGTTATCGTTGCGAAATATTAAGATTTTTTGAACGGCAATTGGGAACTCTGGAAAAAGTACTTGCCTGTCAGGCTAGTGAACATAGATTTTTACTAGTCCGTTCAAAGTTACACTAGCCTCAGGTGAGCGTTAATTTCGACCCCTGCTCATACACATGTACATGAGAACTATTACAGTCCAAGTAAGTAATATAATAATTAATATTGAGTTCACTCAACCATTTCAATTACAGTTCTGACTTGTAGGCCTATCCATTTTTATAAAGTGGTTCCGAAGCATACAACGAACACTTATACTTATTTATGACGAGCATGGTATGACCTATATAATCATCAAGTAAAACGGGTAGCGTGCTACTCTACTTATCCCGATTATTTCAGTTAGGTACACTATGACGTAAACGACGAGCGATCAATGGCCAACTAGAGCGCGGTATTTTAAATCAGAACAAATGACCATACATGTTGGACACGATTCTACCCAAGGGGCGACGCCAGAACCAACAATACTAATTTGGAACAATCTTAGAATGCATTATGTGCCTCGATACTAGGACGACTCCTAAAGCATGGCGCGCACTTGATCGGCTCGGCTCGGCTCCTGCCGGTACAGCATTCTGCGTCGAATTGAAATGCACTAAATCATATGAGACACCGCGCACTTGCTCGACTCCGGCCGGTACATGTCTAACTTCCCCTCTTTCGCTCGGTTTCGTTCATCCTCGATTGCTCGAGCAAGCAACTTGGCCGAACAGCCGGACGGGGTAGAAGACAGTTCCAATTAAAGAGAGCACCGCTTATAAAAATTGTCCTACTATGAGGTCGAGAAACATAATGGAACTGGTGAACCGAGTGTAGCACCTGGTCGTGCGGTCCTGAGCCGAGCGTATGGTGCGCGGCACTTTGGACGGTACCGAAGCGATTACTCACACCACTCTGGCGACGAAACCGAGCCGAGCCGATCAAGTGCGCGCCGTGCTTTCTGCGTCGAATTGAAATGCACTAAATCATATGAGACACCGCGCACTTGATCGACTCCGGCCGGTACATGTCTAACTTCCCCTCTTTCGCTCGGTTTCTTTCATCCTCGATTGCTCGAGCAAGCAACTTGGCCGAACAGCCGGACAAGGTTGAAGACAGTACCAATTAAAGAGAGCACCGCTTATAAAAATTGTCCTACTATGAGGTCGAGAAACATAATGGAACTGGTGAACCGAGTGTAGCACCTGGTCGCGCGGTCCCGAGCCGAGCGTATGGTGCGCGGCACTTTGGACGGTACCGAAGCGATTACTCACACCACTCTGGCGACAAAACTGAGCCGAGCTGTTGTGGTGCGCGCCGTGCTTAAGTCACCATTTACACATTTGCAAGACAAGATTTGATGGACCAGTCCATTTCAGAAGTTAGAAGTCTTGAGTCTGTAGCGGGGTTTTAATCAGCCACACTCAATGATATTTAACATCTATAGTAGGCCTAGACTAGATCCCATGTCATTGGTCAACTGGCATGTCAATTAGAAGCCATAAAGTAGGTTGTAGCAATTTGTAGCCCAAATATTTTTCTAGATGGCTGTCAGGTTGACAGGTGAGTATATTAGCAATTAACTTCAAATGATTACTAAATTCCCTTGTGCCATAACTTCGTATTGTTTCTGTTTGTGCATTCCAACGCTGCAAAAGCTAAAACCAAATCAAACAATCCAGAAAAATACTTAATCTCATTTAAAACATAATAAAAAGCATAATAAATTGAAGCACCAAATCACCATCTTGAATAGGTCAATTTGGTACTCTCACGCCTGTGCGGACGTATTTGAGACTGGGGTCTAGCCTACTATAGATGTTAAATATCATTGGCCACACTAATAAATGAGAATAATGCTTTTAGTTTTTTTAATTGCTGCAAGTTGGCGTACCGATACTACTCAACCCTCAAATTGAGAACATGGTTTAAACCTAGATTTAATATTCAATAGTAAAGTTAAGGTTTCTTTGTGTTAACTATTTTAAGGCTTAAATTTCTCATTTCAGCTTACAGAAGATGTTGCTCGCAAGAAGACGGAGTATCAAAAACACTTGGAGTTGTATAAACTGAATCGTTCGAGGTTTGAAGAACATTATGTGAAATGTAAGTATGATTTACAATGTAAGAGGGGCAAATGAGCTTGGGCCAATGTTGTTTACAATTTAGTGTGTGTACAATGTGTACAAGTTGCTTGATCGTCAAATATGGTGAATTTCACATATATCCCTTAGAACCACTTCGACCTCTTATTTTCAACCAAGAGTTTGAAATTTTAAAATTTGTTTAGAAAGGATGCCCACATGTCTCTATCAGAGAACATTTCTGCATTTCCAATAAATGTCTTCACTATACAAGCTTGGGAAATTACAAAAAAATCTCTTGTATGGCAGAATCAGGGTCAGTTACTACAAATTTTAGCAGTACCCTTTATTTATTATTATTATTTATTCAGCATTTCATTTACATTCATGTGGAAGCCAACAAGGGCTTCCAGGCCTATTATGAAAATGTATGAATTCCGTCATTCATGCACATATCCTTTCTCAACGCCCTCCTATACTTTTAGGCCTAAATTTTTAGTTGGACATTTTAGGTCTAAAGGTGTTACAGAATTAACCAATGCAATCCACATTAAAGCTTAGTTTTCACAAGCTCATACAACATCCCTTGGTTTCATATTGACTACAATTCATCCATATGTTACATTGCATGTTGTGTGTGCAGTTATATTGCCTAGAAAGTTTTTAATATAAAACATATGTACAGTATGTTGGTAAGAATATGAACTTGGTTCCAATGTTTTCATAATGCAGTTGTTTAAGTGTTAGGTGATAATATGATACACATAACAGCTAGATCTAGATCTCACTAATGAGTAGGCCTGTCTACTGAAGATAAAACTTGAGTTGTTTTCAAGACTGTACTATCTGCACAGTATTAGTATTCAACACTTACTCAGAGAAACCCATTTTATTGCATGTTGGTGCAGTTAAGACCCACTTAAACTTAACCGATACATTATCTTATTTTGTTACCTATGTAAATTAATGGTTCCTCCTAGATACAAAGTTACCTACCATAAATTAAGGAAGTTGTATTTGAACTTCCAAGTTTGGTGATCATTGATGATCAAAATAGTTCCGTTCAAAAAGAAACGGCAAAATGTTATATACTATTTGAAATCAATTAGTACATTATTAATAATGTTTAGTTGGTCAGTTCAAAGGCTGCAGATTTGTTGCAGTTCTGTTCCAGTGTACCTACTCAGCTATTATGCACCATCAATCCAGAAGTTAGTTAACTGTCTCGGTAGCTTAGGGGCTAGAAGAGTCCGACCGGCAATCAGGAGATCCGCGTTCGATACACGGCTGAGGTGGATTTATTTTCTGGACTGATTTCCAAATGTTTATTTTAGCAAATTCAATGAAAACTCTAAACGTGTAGCTTGACCAGTCACATTGTGTTTATCAGACCATCAAAATTAACGGAATCTAATGAGTGTTTAAACTAGGGATGCACATCGATACTTTTTTCATTATCGATTATCAAAATGGTAATGTCATTCAAATCGATATTACCAATATTTAAGACTTTCGCGGCCCAAATATATTAAAAAAGGTGTGAAACGGGTCATTTTGCCGTGTCGTGTGTTTACACTTACTGGTGCGTGACGACGTTTTGGAACCACTGTGATTCCGTCTTCGGACGATGCACTCTTAGCAAGCAGTCCTCCTGAAGATGGCATCCACAGTGGTTCCGAAATGTCGAATACGTGACGCAGCAAAATGGCCCGTTTCACACCTTTTTAAAGGTATTACCAATAAATAATTTAAGCCCCTTTCCGACATAGATGATATCTCAAATGTGGTGAATAAAATTCTAAACAATACAATCTCATGCCACTCGCTGCCTCGTCCTGTCTGTGTTGTCATTGTTTTTGCCTCCCGCTATGGGCTAAGTTCACTCCCATACATAAATCTCGATTGATTGATTGGATATTGCTTAACGTCTCATATTTATGCAACTTGGCTAATCAAGACGAAGGGAGGGACGTAAAGGATGACGCAGGGGGACAAGGGGTGGACAGGCCTGTGCTGGTCAGAACCAGCCACAAGCGTATACAGGGGCTTCCCCTGTAGGATTCTCCCACGTCGTGGTCGTCTCCGTCTGTATAATTGTCATCGCCGTCGGGGAGGTAGTCAAAGGGAAGGGGAAAATTCCCCGACGACGACCCAGAGCTCGCCATTAGTTTCAGGGAGAAAAACTCCCCTAATCACGGGCCAAACCACGAGAAGGTTGCAAGTTGGAATTTGATGGCCCATATCTCGAGTAAGACACCTTGTGACCTATCTCTTGTCTGCCCAAGCGAGAAATACGAATTACGTGTTTCCGGCTGTTTTCAACCAATTATTGATGTTTCGATTATCGATAATGATTTTTGATTATTGATAACGAGATTTTATCCAATATTGATTATTGATCAATAATATCGATTTTCGTGTGCATCTCTAGTTTAAACGTTCATTTACACTTGTTATAATGCTTTATTACCTTTATTAGTTTAAAGCTAGGCCCACCCCTATGGCTGGTTATGAATAAACACAGTCTTTCCAAATCAAGAAAACCTATACTAGGAGTATAAATTAGGCTACGTTGTTCGTAGCAGACATAAAGGCAGTCTCTTTCAACCTGTGTTTGTGGGGATTAGTTTCATGGAGAGTAATAGAAGAGTCCTTCCAGTTAACATAATGAGACGATTACAAAAGACAATTGTTTAATTCCCCTTTGTAGCTCGGTGGCTAGAGAGACGCTTGATAAGCAAGAGACTTGGGTTCGATCTACAGCGAAACCTGTTTTTTTCCTTTAGTCTTTATATCAGCACCGACCATATTATATTAGATAGCATATTACTATGCACTTAGGAAATGGTTGATTGGTGGATATTTCACTGTTATTATTATATTCTTATTCTTTTTAATTGCGGTTGTTATTCGATTATAAATTCGTAATCGATGTCAAACCAGTAATTTTGACATCACATCGAAAAAACATCGACATCACAATTCTTTTCGACTTTAATTCCCCTCCCCCCCCCCCCCCCCCCCCCCATTTTTACTGTAAAAGTAGGTATAGATCTACCAACACCACAAAAGCCTTGGCCAAAACGGACGAGTTCAAGACGACTCGATCGCAGGTGATGACCGTACCGCGAGTGATCGGTAGAGTGCGAGAGAGAGAGAGCATGCGATCCGCCTGTCTGCCTCTGCCAAGCGGCAGCGTAGACAGACGGAGCATTGTGAGATGTGTACCTTAACGGCTGCCGGCGTGAACTGAGCCCGTAAGGCGGCCGTATCTACGGTGCACATCTAAAATAGAGAATGAACTTGGCCCGGATGCGCGCGCACGTAATGGCGCGGGCCACAGTGGTCTTGGTAGATCTATAATGTAATAATGCAAAAAGTAAAATGTAGGCCTATGGTTTTAATTTTTACATGGTTTCAAAATAGATTTTCCTTTAATTTTTTTTCAAGTTGGCAAATCGATGTCGAATTGAACGTCAATTTTGCTTCGACATCAATGTCGAATTAAATAATCGATGTCATGTCCCAACCCTATTCTTATTCGGCCAGCTAAGCATGGTAATCACCTTTCATGCTTATACTGTACATAAACAGTTAATGCTCCCCAGAGCCGGTTAGCCGGGCCGGTCCGCCCAGCAAAAAATAAGCTTGACTTCCCCCCCGCCACACACACGTCCACATTTTTTTTTAAAGTTTGTTTGGTTTAGTATTGCCTACATATTACAATAATTGTAACTCAAAGAAATTCTCCCTAACACGATAAAAAAACTTGTTCTTATTACTTTTAAGAGTATTTACGAGACAGCCTTTGCAATGTGCATGCAGAGACTTGGTCATCAGATATTTTTTCGTATTAGTTTTTATGTAAGGCCGTTGAAAAAATTCAACAACCTACAACTTTGAACGATCTAGGTTATAAAAACAGAATATTTTTAAAAAAATGTGATAGGAACCAAAGAACAAAATCATAAAGTTATACATTTAGAATGCGTATTGCGGACAATTGAACAATGGTATGAAGTTTTAGCTCATTATCTAACATCGTTCACGTCAAGCCTAACAACTTGGCATTATTTTGAATTTTTTTTAAATTAAAAGTCATGATATATTTATCTTACGTTACTCACAGAAATTTGATCCGACAGTGATTACTATTTAGCGCTTTGCTGATGTAGCGCGGCCAGAAACTGAACTGCTTGGAAGAGCCGTTGGAGGGGAGGTACTAGCCTAGGCGCCAGCCAAGCACTTGGGGGTAATTGATGTTGTCTGTTGCTCAGAGAAGCCTTTTGTTAGGTCGCAGGCATGGTCGAAGGATCCAAAGAATACCCTTATAATATGGGTCGCAAGTAGATTTCGCATTTTGTTAGACGCTATGTTCGAGAAAATCAATTCTAATTCTAAATGCCACAGATTGCTTCAAGTTATTTCGTGTTTCAGTACTTACAGCGGAAGAGATCCGGAATAAACAAATTGCAACAGAAACCGTTCTTTTTCATGCTATTTAACATACTCAAAATATAGAAAAATCTAATGTGTCCAAACAATATCTAATTTGCATACATTACGCCTATAATGATTCAAAATTAATGAAACAAAAAAAATAGTTTTGTTTGTTATGGACTAACATTTCCACAAATAAACTAGTCACTTAAGCCAAATTAGAAAATGAGTAGTTAATTTGGGTTATAAATGGAATTTACTACTAATTAGATTGACCAAGTTAATTAATATTGTGTATTCTGGATATTAAATTCGAAATCTTACCGTGGTCAACCATAACAATTATTTTAACATTTTAGTCTTAACACAAGATATCGATATTCTAGACAAGGTTACTTTTCAAGTATAGTGGATAGTGGAATGAATAGAATAGAATATTAATTTAAATAATTTATTTTAATTGTTGGAAGTTTCCATTTCTACAGAGTGTACATTTCTACAATTAGAGCCAAATAAGCATGATATTAGCCAGTTCTGGTAAGATGTGCATGTATATAATCTCATTTCATTTGATATATTAATTACGGTAAGCGCACTTACTCACCTTATTTAATTTTAGAGCTCAACGCAATCAAGTTCAGCAATATGATATATCAACATAATTATCCCAATCAAGCATTGTAAAGCTTATTGTTCAAGCTACATTTCATAATAAGCACACAAACTACAAATTTACTGCGATAATTAATCAATCAATTAGTTCAAAGTTATTACTTTTTACCCATTCAACAAGCAATTAATGTAAAATATCATTTTCTAAACTCTATCCAAAAGAAGACAATACTTTTGTTATTTTAATTAGGCTTACATTATTATAAACACGTTGACTAGACCCTGGTTGAATCCATAGCCATACAAATATGGAATTTGCTCATGTTTGACTGACTGAGGCGTGATCTGCGAGGATTTTTTTCCTGGAAGTGCAGTCATTGTTGGCAGTTTCTTTCAATCTTACAATAACATTTATACCTATCTCCATACAAATGCACGTGCAGTTGCAAACAATCTAAATTTTCGTCAGTCGGATGTCAAATTTCAATGAGAATATTTGTCGTTACATTTTTTAGTCCATTCGTGTTTCGAATGTGTGGACGAAGTGTTGCAAAACTAGAAGGTGCCAGTGTTACTTGTAAGTAGTGCAAAATGTATGCCTGCAATATTTTTTTGGCATGTGCTTCGTGCATATAATTATTACGTTGTATTTATAGTAACAACAATACAGAAAGACGCGGTTCGTGTTCCGTTGATTTTGAAACTATTTAGGCTGATGTGTGTATTCGTGATGTATTTTTGCATTGCAAGTTTGGTGGATTTATGTTTTGTTTCGCAATATTTTCCCTGGAAATTTAAACTGTGTTATCTTACTTGAAGTCGCGTTTGACAATAACTTTAAATATAAATAGGAGAACTGTAATAAAATGAAATAATATTCGTTGTTTGTTTTGCAGTAATCAATCATATAGATTTATCTAATTATTGGATGAGCGAAGCGAAGACTTCAATTTCACCGACCCCCCAAAAAAATTAGCTCCGGTGTTTTTTTTTGTTTTTTTTTGTTTTTTTTTTTTTTTTTCCGTCTGTTTGTTTGCTCTCTACCGGGCAAACGGCATATGCGATCTTGATGAAAATTTGACACGACCTTCGTTTTCTCTGAACTTAGACTTGCCACGTTTTTGGGTACAATCGAAGAAATATTTCTCATGAATATCGTACGTTTACGATTTTTTTCGATTTTTAGTGCGATATTTTCGTGACATTTGGACCGATTCTGACCAAACGGGTGGGGCTACAACATTCATATTTCACATGGACATTAAGGTAATGGTGATGTATTGCTTTCTGAAAGAAAAAGTTGAAAAAGTTAGCTAGAATCTATAGAAATAAAGCTTTTAATATAAGTTTTTTGACTTTTTGTGCGATATTTTCGTGCCATTTGGGCCAATTCTGACCAAACGGGTGGGGCTACAACGTTCATATTATACATGGACATTAAGGTTATGGTGATGTAGTACCTTTTGAAAGAAAAAGTTGAAAAAGTTAGCCAGAATCCATAGAAATATAGCTTTTAATGTAAGATTTTAACGTTAAATAATAACAAATTAACAAGAAACAATAGAAACTTGACAACAATCACCTACATTGCGTCGGCAGAAAAACAAAGCACTTTCAAAAGTAAAGATATCCTACGCAAACTAAAAAAAAGCTCATCCATCAACGCGGCGGGACTTTAGCGTTTTCCTAGTGTAATGAACTTTTATCTTATGAACTTGACGTGGTTGCGTTGCGTGAAAAGGGAGTACGGGGTGTAAATATAGCTATTGCATCACGACAATCAGACATTTCTGGTAACTGAAAAATTGTTGAAAAAGTGCTGTTTATTTTCTTCAGAAATCGTTGACACTGCAACTGCAACGCGATCACGTGGTAGGAAATCAAAGAAACTCTTCGTCTGAACAAAAATATTTGACAAATCAATCTTGAATATATAGTATATATATAATAGTATTTAATAATTAATTAATGTTGTCTTCTGTGTCTATGTTGTGACAAAAACACAAAATGACAAAAATGAAAATGAAAATGAGAATGAAAATATCAAGAAAAATGTGACAAAAAAAATGCTCAAATGTAAATCTAAAATATTAGTTGACAATATATTAATACATGAAATTAGATATCAATTGTAAGACAAATTAATAAAGATAAAATAAAATGACATAAAACACAAACAGTGTCGTCTGCCGTCGTCTGCGTATCAAATAATTTATATGGCTATGTCCCCCTCAATCTACACACCTAAGAAAAATAAGTTCTACTACCGTGCCAACAAGTTTCCATAAATGACGAAAAACTATATTGTGCAAATAAAATTCATGTTTTATTTCTTTGAGAGCTGGTCAAGATTGCATTCACTTGCAATAAGAAAGGGTTCGACATCCGCTTCAGACAGTGAGACGACAGCGAGAGAAAGAGAGAATGGGGTGTATGTATGGCCAGGCATCTTTCTGCCACAATGAATGGTTTCCTAGAATTTTGACAGCGATAGCTATGGAGATTGCCTTACATAACAGAGGCACAAAAAAAAAAAACAATAAAAAAAAGCAATTGAAGAGCAAAGATGTAGATGTGTCAACTTTTATAACAAACTCTAATTTAATTACTGTAATTTTATTAATGTGTTACGTGTAACTCTGACACACCTCCTTGCTACTTTAATAATGCCTACTTTCAATGTAAACGTACTGTGTCACACCGACGTACCATAGCTTTATTATTGTCTACTTTTCTTGTTTATAGTTTGCGCGAATTTACCGTGCTGTGTGTCAGACCGATGTTCTCATTTATTATTGTCTACTTTTTATGTTGACAACTTGTATCATACCGCCGTACTTTTTTATATATATATATATATATATATATATATTCAATGTGTACAAACACGCTGCTATTTATTATTGCCTACTTTTCTTTTGTGCAAACTGTTCACACAGACGTAATATATTTACTTTTACTTTTTTATTGTCTACTTTTCTTGTTTACAAATTGTGCTACAGTACACCATTGTGCTTGTATACTTCTGATAACATTTCTCGTTTAGTTGTTTACTGTCACACCACCATAATATATATTTTTTTTGTTGCACAAACTGTGTCACACTATCGTACTACTTTACTAGGCCCTTTTGCGAATGCCTTTTATAGTCGCGTTGTGATGGACGAGCGCATGTGGCGTATCTCCCTGCATTCCTTCATTTGTTAATAAATTGTAAAAGTTTGATTGTACTCAATTTTTTTTTTATAGTGTGGCTCTTTGGTCTTATGGTTAGCGTCTCTGCTTCCAATGCAGAAGTCCAGGGTTCGATTCCCGCGAAAGTAATAAGTTTTAACTTCGGATTTGGACTTTAGGTCCATCAGTTCTTTTCTTAGGAATTTGTAAACAGTGACTTTGGAGCCGTCCTAGTAACGAGGCACATAATAAATTTAAAGTTGTTCTGAATCGGCCTAGAATTGATTCTGGCGTTGATCCGCGGGTCATCGCACTGTTCATACCACTGATTGCTATATTTCCTATTAAAAAATATCGATCTTATGGTTAACGCTCACTCGTCGATTATATCGAGGTCCACAGGGTTGGCTTGGTCGCTTTGGTTTACTGTCCCCGACTGAAAATAAGTTATGTGACTGAGTGGGTAGACTCCAAATACGGATTTATTTATTTTATTTATTCACCTGAAATATCGGATTAGTTTGTCCGGTAAAAAGCCAACTAACAGACTAAAACATCGTAAAAGCACTAAAAATTAACACAAACACACAAAAGCAAAAATAATGCAAGATTTTTTAATCGTGGGTAGGGCCTAGTCAAATTGAAGTATTCCCTTCGTTCGCTTCTCTCACTAGGCTAATCTATTACTGCTCATCTAGATTGAGACGAGTTTTTAGCACATGCTTGGTTACGATTTAATCAATGTTGTGTATTCTTTCTGTTCGAGTTGAATCAATGTGAATGAGGTTGTTGTAAATAAAATTGTCATCACATCTTTTTTTCCACACACACTAAATTGTTATAAAGATTTGAACACAAGAATGCAGATTTGCGTTCGGTGGTTTCTTCCGCGAAAGTTTGATTACTCCCTGATTTGCTGTTCCTGATTTTTGGCAAACCTCATATTCGTTTGAGTGGAATCGTCTAATAAATCAGTTTTTTTCTTTTCGTTTTTCTTTTTTAATGTTTTTTTTTTCTTTTTTCTTTTCTTCTTCTTTCCTTTTTTCCTCCTTTTTTTCCTTTTCTTTTCTCTTCTTTTCTTTTTTCTTTCTTTTTTCTTTTTTCTTTTCTTTCTACATTTTTTTTCTATTTGATTCATTAATTAATTGCATTTAATATCCTTTTTATTTGTTATCAAAATTGTTGTGTTTTAATGCATTTTTGTTAATATGTCACTATTTCAAATATTTACTAAACTGTAGTTCATTTGTTGTGTCTGCATCTATGTAATTAGATTTATTTCGTTTTCCTCCTTTGTAAATCAGTTTTATAACTGAATAGGATAGACGTTAAATAAATAGATAAAAAAAAAATTACTATTTAACATATATTGTGGTGTGGGAATGTCTGGTCTGAAAAGTTGTTAAATATTCATATAACTTACAAACTTGCATAAATTAACACTTTTGTCTACCTATTTTCAAAATCAATCAAAGTTTTAGTTGCACACTGATTTTCAAGACAATGTTGGTTATGTAACATATTTTATTCCACAATGGCCATCTGGCTGTGCCTTATATCTGTGATCTTGTGATTTTTATTGCATAGTTACAAGAAAATATTTTTATTATAGAAACAAATATCGTGACGAATAATGCGTGAGGCTACCCAAAACTGATTTTTATTTACTTGTGAAGTTTTGCAACAACAGTACCTTTCACAGAATGTCATGTCATTGTAAGTGTGGGATAATGAGGGTATGTGAGCCGCAGTCCACTGGCCCGTTATTGAATAGCAGAGGCTTTGTCAGCCTGAATGGTCGCTGGCAAGGGTTGTGGGGTGAGGCCAGACAGACTGTTCCCCTCACCGGAAGAATGTCGGCCGAAAAGGTATCTGGTTTACTCGCACTCGCAAATCGAAAAGACATCTGCTTTACCTGCATCCGACCACTCGTCTTTCTTTTCACCACTGTGAAATAGTCTTAAATACACTAAAAAATGTGGTTTCTGTGCCGGGTTGTCAGCAGAAATTATTTGATTTTAATGAAACCTTTCATCTATTGTTTTACATTTTTATTTTATTTTATACTTAACCCTGGAAAACGATCCACAGGGGTTCCGGGTTGTACTGTATAGTGTGTGTAGACATATTTTGTATTTAGATAATTTGTGTTGATTGTTGGGACGGATAATTTCAAAGTTATAAAAATAAAGTCATCCAATACGGTACAACAATGTTTCAAGTTGTAGTAAAATTGTAAACCTACAAATCCTAGACAATAATCACATTACAACACATTTTTAAGTTGTACTCATTGTAGCAATAGGACTACAGTAATTTGCATAGCCTACATACAAAGGAGAAATAATGTAGGCCTAGACTATAATTTCAATCAAACTTGAAATGCTCTTACCACAAAACCAACTAAAGCTAGTTACCTGCTTTTAGAGGGCTTCAAAAACCTCTTAAACTCACCTCGAATCGATTTTAAAATTTTCTCGGGGGAAAGGCTTGAGAACCCCATTTTTTCCCCTACCCTGTGAATAGAGTACCTGGCAATGTTTTTGGGAATAACTATTGATTTTTTTCCTGGGGAGAACACTACAACATCAAGTATTTGATTTGTGCAATGTTGATTGTGCTGATGTCCCGGTAACCCATCTGACATTCAGACATCCAAGAAAAATGTGGTTGGTAGGGCCACACTTCCTCGCACTTCCAAAGCGAACCACAGCCTAGTAAAACCTAGAGTCTCAACCCCCTTAAAATTACCAACACAGACAATTCACCCTTTCCGGCCAAAGGTGCCTCGGAAAAAACAAAGATAGGCTTAAACCCCCCCAAGACAAAACCTCATATAAATACTAAATCACTACCATCAACTCAAAATCAAAACAAAGTAACTCATTTCCCACCATTATCAATTAACTTATCTAGGCCGACGAATAAGAAAATAAATATTCTCCACCAAAATATACAAGGCCTAACAAACTCAATCACCAACCTCGAAATAACTTTGGAAAGTCTGTTAAATAAAAATGAGGAAATAGACTTCCTATGTATCTCGGAACACTGGCTAACTAAGGAAGACATCAAATCTTGCTACTTAAGCAACTACACGCTCATAAATGCTTTTTGCAGAACTGATTTCATAAGGGGTGGGGTTGCCATATTTGGCAACAATAAATGGCTAGGCCAAACAAAAATGATTGACCTAACCAGCACAGAAAAGCACATAGAGATGACCGGCATTGAAGTCTTAACAAGCAATCGTGCAAAAAACAACCTTGTAGTAATAACTGTCTATCGATCCCCAGCGGGGATGTAAGTACCTTTCTAGAAATATTAGAAAACACGCTGTCTAAAATTTCTAAACAAGGGAAAGACATATATCTGCTAGGTGATTTTAATATAGACTTTAAAAAAAGAAAACCATAGGACAAACAGGGATAAATTAATTAATCTCATGTTATCTTTCAATTTAAAGTTCACAATAAACGAACCAACAAGGTGTGACCCCTTTTTTAACACATTATCTAATTTAGACAACATAGCTACAAATGCAAAATCATCTACTTTCTCTTCGAAAGTAACTAACCATTGTATCTCGGACCACTATGCTCAACAAATAGCCATAGATAGCCCCGGCGGCCGTCTTAACAAAAAAACAATGACTAAAAGAAAGTTCAGTGTCGAGAATATCTCCAAACTTAACTCTCTGCTTGAGGCAACAAACTGGACTCAAGTTTGCAATGAACATGACCCTGATAGTAAATATAACAAGTTCGAGGAAATTTTCTTACTTAATTTTAATACGTGCTTCCCAAAAAAATTGACCAAAATAAATACTACCTTCAAAAAACAACCATGGCTAACTATTGGAATAAAAACATCTAGAACTAACATGAAGTGCCTTTTCTGGCTTAACCAACACTTTCACAATACGTTTAGTAAAACTTGCTATTCGAATTATAAAAAGATTTACAATAAAACAATAAAAGCAGCAAAAGCTCAAGAATACTCTGCTCAAATTAAAGACAGCAGAAATGAAGACAAAACTAAAAAGATCTGGCAAATAATTAACAGACATACAAATAAAACCAAACAAGCTGAAAAAAAAAACATAACACTGAAAATTAACAATTCTACTATCACTGATCAATCTCAAATAGTCAACCTATTTAACAATGAATTTGCCACGGTAGCAAATAAACTTATAGGCCTTCAAACAAACAATCAAAAAACTGATGACAAATCTTACAGTCAGTACCTCCAAAGCTTAAACATAGATACCTCTAAATCAATCTACATGCACCCTACTGACCAGGTAGAAATCACCAAAATCATTACAAAGCTCAAATCAAAAAATTCATCCGGTATAGACGAAATTCCTACATCAATAATTAAAAAATGTGGAAAACATATAGCTGCTCCACTTGCGCACATATTTAATGATTGTCTAGAAAAAGGAGTCTTTCCAAACAAACTCAAAATAGCAAAGGTTGTACCCTTACATAAAAAAGGAAACAAAGATGACATGGGTAATTATCGTCCTATCTCTCTCTTACCAGCATTCTCCAAAATTTTAGAAACATTAATTCACAATAGATTGTCATCTTTCATAGAAAAGCATAACCTTTTAACAGAAAGACAAAACGGGTTTAGAAAGAAACGATCAACCCTTGGGACTATTAAAAATCTTGTAAAAAATATAATAGGAGGTAAAATAAATAATGAAATTGTCCTGGGAATTTTTTGTGACCTGTCAAAAGCGTTTGACTGCATTGACCACAAAATATTAATAGAAAAACTCAAATTTTATGGTATAAGGGGTATAGCTCTGGACATGATTGTATCATATCTATCAAATAGGGAGCAGCAAGTGGAGATAACAGCCATGGACTCTAACTACAATGTAAAACAATATTTATCATCACCTACAAAAATCACATGCGGAGTGCCTCAAGGATCCATCCTGGGGCCTCTTCTTTTCATTATATTTATAAACGATTTTGCCTACCTAATCATGAACTCTCTATTGTTTGCGGATGACACAAGCATCACTGTCGGAGCAATATGTATGAAATCATTAATAACGCAAGCGGAAAAAACAACTTATGGTAGCTAACCAGTGGTTTAATGCTAACAAATTGGTATTAAACTACAATAAAACTACATTTATAATCTTCAGTAACAAAGGAATTAAAGAGGAGAATAAACCTCAACTCCTAAACATCAAAGCTGTCCAAAATAAGGAAATAAAAAGGGTAAATACAGCTGATTTTCTTGGTCTAGCAATTGATGAGAATTTAAACTGGCAGAAACAATGTGACAAACTGACTAAAAAATTAAACTCGACTATCTATGCCTTAAGAATTGTCAAAACAATTTCAAACACAAAAACAGCTAAAATTGCTTATTCAGCTAACTTCGAATCACATCTTAGATATGGAGTTGAATTCTGGGGTGGCTCCTCATATGCCAATAAAATATTCATACTACAAAAAAAAGCTCTCAGAATCATTTTAGGGCTGAAACAAAGAAATGGCTCGTACACTAAACCTCATTGTAAGGAACACTTCATTAAACACAAAATATTGACTCTCTACAGCTTGTACATCCTGCAAACTATCTTATACACACACGAACACCGCAGTGAACTGACACTTAACTGCAACATCCACTCTCACAACACTCGCCAGCACAAACTTATACACTCCAAATACCTAAAAACAAAATCACTACAGACTAACTCATCCTACGTGAACTATAGATTATATAACAAGCTGCCAAGCGAAATAAAAAACATAAGCAATATAAACTCATTTAAACACAAACTAAAGGAAATACTTCTAAAAAAGGCTTACTACACAGTACAAGAGTTTCTGGAAGACGATCACATACTAAGCTGAGCTTGATAGCTTCTTCCCTGGGCTCAATTATTTAATTTTAATTTTAATTTAATTTTATTGTACTTTTATTTAATATATTAACTAAACAGCCTAGCCTACACTCTTAATGGGTTATTACTCTTTCCATCATTAGTGATTACACTAGGCCAACTCTCTTAATAGCTAGTTACATCTATAAGTAGCACACCTAGGCCTAAAGTGGGGTCTAATGATCTATTATCTTTCTATACAAACTTGTCTTACTTATAGAACTATAAGTACCCCTACTATGTATTCTAAATTATATTTTAGTCTTGAATTAAAAATTTAAGTGTGTAATATTGTTAGTGTGTACAAATGTTTTTATTTTATTTTATTGTATTATATCTCTTAGTTTACATTTATATAATAATTTATGTATTATTATATTTAAATATTTTTCCAAATACCCTATTATGGTAATCTTCCACAGAAGATTATATGGGTCAAATCAAATGCAATGTCAAATGTACCTATGTAACATGATTGTATTGTATTGTAATTGGAAATAAAACCTACTACTACTACTACTACTACTACTACTACTACTACTACTACTAGATACTAAGTGTGGGCCATAAAGATAACTGGGCAATGAGTAGGCCTAAACCTACGTCACTAACTTGTTACCATACGGTTAACACAATATGAGGTTGTGTGCAATGGCTCTCATATAGATTCCGCAGGTCCAAAGTTTATGTAATCAAGGGGAAGTGCGGCTCTTGGTCTCGTTTCAATAAGGGAGCAAAAATGTAGAAGGAACTTGGTACTTCACAAATCAGAACTTAGTTATAATTTTTACTGGTATAGAAAGTACATGCGCCACATGCCATTCAAACTTGCCCTTATCTTTTGAATTACTACATTTTCTGCACAAAAAAAATATTTGTTTTACTAGCTGAGCTTGGTTCACCTTAATTAAAGATAATCCCAAATACCTTACTTGCCTTTAAACTTGGGGGAAAAAAATATATAGATTCATAGAAATGACCTGGGGATGGATGCTATCGGTTGCCTCTGTTCAGACTCTCCCACCCTAGCCCTGAATCTGACTATGAGTGCACACAGCTCGAACTGTACATAGATGAGTGTTTGTGGCCGCTTGGAGAACGGAAGTCAGCCAGGACCAGCCACATCTTGTTGACCCACGTGTAACACACTTCTTCTATCGGTTCCAAATACATTTCCCAATTTATAATATCGTCACAATATTTTTCAACAGCCCGCAATATTTAGGCCTACATTGGCCAACTAAAAACACAATCAGGGAGTTATTATAGATAGGGGGCATGTGCACTGCTGCACATACACTAGAGCCGCCATTGCCAAAGGGTATCGTTTAAAATTTTGTATCAATTACCATAGGCCCTACACATCCATCACTGCTCATTGTTTCTAGTAATATTTTTGCATTAAGGGACCCAATTTAAATTTTCCTAAATATTAGTTTAACAAAACATTGGACATAGTTTATCAATTATATCATTTGACATTGCCAATACTATTTTTGATTTATTTTTCGGTTGAGCGGTAAGCCCAATATAGACGATTATAGTGAATTTTTTTTCCTATACACGGCACAGCTTTCTGCTCATAATTTTTGTGTTAGAAGGCTCATTTTTGTTTCTATTTGTAACACATACTCCTGGCTATAAACTCTTTATGTTGGAATTTGTTTCCCGTTAATATCTTGCACGGTACGATTTTTTACTTCCGCCGGTACAAAGTTAGTGTTTGTACCGCCGGAAGTAAAAAATTGTACCGTGCAAGATATTAACGGTAAAAAAATTCCAACATATAGAGTTTATAGCCAGGAGTATGTGTTACAAATAGAAACAAAAATGAGCCTTCTAACACAAAAATTATGAGCAGAAAGCTGTGCCGTGTATACGTAAAAAAATTTCACTATTATCGTCTATATTGGGCGTACCGCTCAACCGAAAAATAAATCAAAAATAGTTTTGGCAATGTCAGATGATCATAATTGATAAACTATGTCTGATGTTTCGTTAAACTAATATTTAGGAAAATTTTAAAAGGGTCCATGGATCCCCCTTAATGGAGACATGTAAATTAAAAAAAGCACCACCACTGAAGACTAAGTGATGATTTTGATTTTTATTCATTTTCAGCTGGTCGTGGTGGGCGAAAACTTGAAGATGTCCGAGACAAATATCAAAAAGCTTGTCGCAAGCTGCACCTCACACACAACGAGTACGTACTGCTCTTGAACGAAGCCACCGAATATGAGCGTGACTTCCGAACCGTGCTTCTTCCTGGTCTGCTGGAGTATCAACAGGGTGTGCAAGAGGCGTGCATACTGTCATGGTGAGTAGAATTATGCACAAGGCTTGTATTGCATGCTAGGGATGTCAGAAGCGTGTATTTCACTAATTTTAAATTAATTTTAAAGTTTACACCCTGGTCACAAAAACGTGTACACGTTTACACTACTAATCGCTGATGTATAAAAAACATTCTCCCGAATTGTAGGTTTGAAGGAATCCTAGCGTCTCAAAACGGGTTTTTCCCATCGCGAGCTATGACAAAAGTACAGACAATACACGGCGTCATAAAACCCCTCCCTCCCCCGCGCGTGGCAGTATCTGTGATTGTAGTGGTCGCTTAAACAATGCTGTGGTACCCTCTCGTCTTCAGCATTATCTTTGTGAAGTTTGATGTCAGCCAATGTTTTAATAGTATTGTTACGTGACAACATAAAGGCCTAATGAGCGTAAGATTGTTGAATGATCTGGTACAGAATTCGGCGCGGATTGCGTGGGGGGGAGGGGGGGGGGAGCATAGAGATAACGGCAAACAAGGCTTTACCTTGAGCGAACTATACGATATCGGTTGCACTGGCTCGAGACAAAACAGATGCCAATGCGCCGATTTCGTAATCGGAGAGCAGATGAGCCGAGCCCGGTCGTAATGGCGTTTGACTGTAGGCCTACGAGTTTGCGATGACTCAAAGCTGCCTATGTGAAGACGGGAAGGGTGTTGAAATTCGAGACTACTCGTGCGTATGAATGAAACAATGACTGTAAATTGGTTCGTGAGAAAACACAGTTCGGCTGGTCACACACAGGATAAAAGCAGCATAAAATAAAAATTCTTTACTGATCAAGGATAATTAATAAGTACCATCCCTATTGTATTCCCCCTTCAACTATAGAGGATCTTCATGTTCTAGTTTATTTTATTAAATACATAGGCCTAAGATGTAGATTAGAAGTTTTGACTGAGCTGAATTGAATTATTTTGAAAGATGGTGTAGGAAAAGTCTAAGTAACTGATGTTCATACATGTAGCCTAGATGGTAAATGTGTTGAGACAACTTGCATGAAGTGACTGTTACACAGTCTTTTTTTATATTTAGAGTTGTCAGTACGGCACTAGGCGCAGGGCCTAATTTTCTTGTAGCATTTTAGTAGTGTGATTATTTGATGGAATAGCTAGTAGATACTAGTAAACTACTATACTATCAACAGGTACCAATAGATGTTATGTAAAATCGTTGCTGTACTGTAGTTTTGCAATAAAGCACCAAAACAATTGTTTTACCAAATCAGCCATTTAAACAATACTACGTATTTGAAATCAAATAAACGTTAATAAATAGAATGGGGTTTGAATCTCTAAAGAACCAGTTCAATTACTTTATTGGCATACCTTGCCTTTACAATACATGGCATAGATTCATTTTATGCTGTAGTTGTCCGTTGTAGAAAAATTCAAATTACTGTAGCTGTATAAGCTACCTACTTTCTTAACAGTTCAGTGGCTATTACGGGTTATCTCGTCACGACAGGTTTGTCCCCGCAACGCTCTGGACGTAATATTCCGTCATACTCATACGCATTTTGAAACGCTCCGACAGTGGCCGTGACGAGCTGTATTTGAGTTTGAATAGGTATTCCTGCTGGCTTTGAAATGTTATTCTCCGTGTTAATTTACTTTGTGGCTTACAGATAGCACCACATGTAAATTGATTTTCTCATTGGTTGTTTGAAGAAACTCCACCTTTTTAGAGCGGAGTTTTGGGAGAGGTGTGTTACACGGCTGTCAACATCTCTAAGCGCGTTTATTGATGTTAATTGATATTGACAGTATTATTGATAGTTTGTAGTGATAATTGTTTTAGTGATATTGAAAGTGAAGGTGAATTTGATAGTAATACTGTTGTAGAAGTAGACAGTGAAGGAAAGTCTGGTTTTCTCGGGAAAAAGGGAATAATACCAAATGTGGTGATTTTTCCCAATGATGACGCATTTTTCCGTGTAAAAAAGCAGGCTGGTTTTATTAGGTAGTTTTTAAGCCCTTTGGTTTTTTCCATTATAATTGCCAGTGCTAAATCAACAGGAGATAAGTTTATAAGTTTATTGAACTCGAGATGTCAAAGAGCTTGCGCCCCTGCTCTGCTTTCGCTCCTTGGCCGTGAAATAAAGTAGCCACTATGTGGGCGGCTAGCGTAAAAGAACTCTCCTCTGAAATGGTTAAGTAGCTGTACAAGTTGAGAGCTACTAAAGAATGCAAGTAGCGTAACGAGTAGCTTAGCTATTTTAAAAGGTCTATTAACTATAGCTAGAGGTAGTGAGAAAATGGTGATAGCAAAATTTGTGAATGTTTTTAAATGTCCATTTTATTGCCAAAAATGTAATATTGTCGAAAATTGAGTCATTTAAAGAGAGGGAAAAAAAAAAAATCACATTTTGAAAACGCGAATTTTGCAAAAACTCGCGTATTGCGCGAAATAACAAACGAATTGCATGAAACTGCTCAAAGCGCAAATTAACTCAAGAAATTGAACCTTTTAGTGTCCAAAATGTAGGTGGAGGTGCCGGTCCTAGAATTTACGCAAATTTTGGTGGAGGTGCCGGTCCAGACAAAATTATGCTGTGGTAGGCGGTACAGTAAAACGAGACTACCAACAGCGTTTCGTACATCACGGGTTCAAAAAAAATGGCTGCCAAAAAAATGGCGCGTATCACGGACCCCAGGGAAAAATAGTCCATCAAATAAAGGTGCGAAAAAATTTTTATTTTTTTTGGGAAAATCAACTGGAATAGATTTTTGAGTCCAATGATTGATTCTAATTTTTTGGGAATCAGTGCATCCCAAACTTCGGGGCTCCGTTTTATTCAAAAAAATTTTTGGTTTTTTAAAAGTAACGTTTTTGTTTTGAAAAATTTTTGTAAAAAATGCAAAAAAACAAAATTTTAGGTTTTGAAAAACAATTTTTTTTTGGGGGGCTGTCACAACTTTGCTTTAATAATAAAAAATAATAAAAATAAAAAATAATAATAAAAAATTTTTCCTTGTTTTTTAGATAAGCTCTAGCAGCTATATTTGATGAGCGTAGCGAGCGAACGAAGATTCCTTATACTAACGGGGAGAATGGGGTTTTGCCATTTTTATTGTGGTAAAATCCGGACGAAATGAGGTTGGTGGTACAGCGGGGGTCGGGGGAAAAGCCCCACCGCCGGAGGCTTTTTCGCCAAAGGGAAAAAAAATTTGTACATTAGGACTTTTTAGGGCCTAAAACCATTTTAAGGCCACTTTGATCTCAAATGACAGTGAAATAAAAATTTAAATAGCCCATTTTCTCAATTTCTTTTAATTGGGAAATACTCCCGTAGGGTAAAAAAAATAAATCCCAAAACCGAAATTAAAAATTTTAAAAAAAAAACGAACGCTGCGATGGTTTTTTAATTTTGGATTGATTACATAAGCCCTTTTTTTGTTAATCCCGGGACAAGGGAAAGGGCTGTAGGAAAGGGAATATCTCATGAAAGCAAATATTAATAATGATCCAATGCCTGAAGAATTAAAAAATTCAATGTAAACGGCATCGTAACTAAGAATACAGAATTAAGATGTGACATAGCCTAGACAAATCTTCAACAGAGGTTTTGGACCGTTATTGTGCATAACATATCGTGATATTTTGAACATTTTATTTTATGACGTAAATTTTAAGTTACAAATTACAATTAAGGAAGTGAAATGTGGGGTTTTAAAATATTTTTTGGATTGAATATGTTTTAAATAACAAAAAAAAATAATGTCATGAATTAAACCCAGAAAAGAAATAGTGAAAAAATTTTCCCTCTTTTTCCCCCGTTTTTTTTGAATAACATAAATATGGGATTTTAAAAAAAATTCATTTTAAATTTTTGGATATTAAAATTCAAGTTATTTCAAAATTTAAAAAAAATGAAAAGTAGACTTTTTGTGGTAATAGTTATCACCCTTGAAATTGGACCTAGCCGGCCGTGTAAGGAAAACGGGGTTTCCCAAAAATCGTCGGCAGTCCGGCGAGACCCCCCCCCCCCCCCCTCTCCCACGCCCTACGAAATCAACCCCGACACCCTACAGAACATAAGCAAGCTTAAAATTTCATTGCCACATTACGTGGCCTCTAAGATTTTTTTTTTTGGGGGGGGACGGGAAAAAAAAGAATACAGACCAATTGTTGAAACTAATACTATCAAATTTTTTGGCTTTTGTGTAATCCGCAAAAATGTGAAATATCGAATTCCGGGCCTTTTTTTGTCCTGGGAAAATTAAACCAGGATCCGGGGGGCGAAGGGTTGTAATCCCAAAAAAACCCGGAAAATCCGGGGGCGGGTGGCAACCTATGGGAAAAAAATCAGGAATGTTTTTCTTTTTCTTTTTTTGTTTGTATTATTATGTGTTTGTTTTAAAAGATTTCCGGGTAAACCGATACTCCAATTGCGAGACATTTTATGGGCCTCAAAAACTCTGAAAAAGAGACTACCACGTTTTTTTGCGCATCGAAAAAGTTTTTTTCATGAAAATCGCAAAATTTTTCGATTTTTTTTTTTTAATTTTTAAAAAAATTTTTTTTTTCGCTTATAACACTACATGCTTTTTCCCTTGTAATATTTTTTTTAAAAGAAATTTAATTTTTTAGAATAAAATATTTGTGTAAATTTGGGAAACCATCGAAAAAAAATTTTTTCTCATGAAAATCGAAATTTTTCGATTTTTTTCCATTTAAAAAAAATTTTTTCTACTTTTTACTGATTTTTTCACAGAACAACAAAAATCTGCATAACACATGGCAGCCAATGACCAATTACGCTCATCCAAAAACTGCCTGAAAAAACATTTCGAAAACTTCCTAGTTAATTGTAAAATTTTCATCACTGACTTATCAGGCCCGAAAAAATACTGGCGAGGTAGTTAGGTAGGGTTCGAAAAAATTTTATGAAAATTTTCTTTTTTGAAAGTTTTTATTTTAAAGTTTTTAATAAGTTTCAAAAAATTTAAAGAAATTTTTTAAATATTTAATTAAGCCTACAAAAAAAATCTTCAGGGAAAAAAACTACATTTTTTTTAAAACATTTTTTCTTATAAGAAAGGTTTTTTTTAGATTGCAAAAAAAATTTTCATTGTGAAATGTTACGCAACGCCTAACCCTGAGCTGTACTGAAATAAAAATATTGTGTGATTGACCACCATACCACGAGGAGAGATATAAAAGGTATTTCTATTTTAAATTACTGAACAAATAATTAAAACTAAAATTTTGTGTGGCTCTTGGTCCCGTGGTTAGCCCAACTGCTTTCAAAAGCGAAGGTTCCCGGGTTTCGATTCCCGGGTTTAAAATCGAAGGTTTTTAAATTCGATTTGGGGTTAATCCCTCAGTTCTTGTTTAGGGGTTTGTAAACGGGGATTTTGAACTCCTATCAAGAGGCACAAAATAAAAAAATTTTTTGAATCGGCCTTTTTGTTCGGCGTTTATCCGCGGGGATTTCACTGTCCACCCCACTGATTGTTATATTTCTTATTTTAAAAAAAAATTGATCTTTGGTTGGTTATCGCCACCTCGTTATTGCGTTGGGGCTACAGGGTTGGCTTGTCGCTTTTGGGATACTGCCCCCCACGAAAATAATTTACATACTGAGTGGGTTGACTCTAAAACGGATTTTTTTATTTTTTTTTTTATTTAAAAGAAAAAAATGTTTTGGGTTTTGGGGGGAAAGGGAAAAAATAAAAATTTTAAATTTTGTATCTTGAAAACCCTTTATGCATGTTAGACTTAAAAACCCCAAGGGGTAGGTCCCCACATGTAATTAACCATAGCATGTGTTTCTCCCTAGTTTAAAGGGTTACGGGCACAAAAAAAAAACTAAAAATATAATAAATTTACTCTGCCCAAAAAATTTAAATTCTCTAGAGCCTATTTCTTTCTAAAAAATTTAAATTTAAAGGCGGGAAAAACAGGGGGTTTAAAAATTAAAAATAATGCTTTTTTCTTGTGTATTGTTAACCCGATTCAAATTTTCCCTCTCTCCCCTTTCCCTTTCATATTTCACTAACCCTAAAACAGGTGTCACTACCCCTCTTTTAAAACACAAAGGGGCTGACTGAAAATCCCCCCGTCCGCACCGAGTTTTTTGGGGGCTGCATTTACCATCCCCAAACGATTGCAAAAACTCTGAAAAACTTTTGAGCTGTGAAAATTTACAGAAAACCCCACGCCTTTACAAAAGTGTGGGGTGCGGGGAAACCCTCCTCGCCAGGGTTACCCCCTGGGTTTCGTGTGCATTCCCCCAACGGGGCCCACCCCTTCTCTTTTTTTGGGGGGAAAACCCTAAAGTGTGTTTGTAAAATTATAAGGGGCAAAACCTCTCTCGGAAAGGGTTTTAGTGAAAAGTTTTTAAAAAAATTTTAGGGGCCGCTCACACGCCCCCCGCCGCCCCACTCTTTCTCCCCTTGTTTTCCCCCGTTTTAAAACTTTCGTCAAAACGTCCCCAACCAAAAACACGCCCCAACCAGGAAATTTTGGAAAAGCTCGGTTTTAAGGCACTTTTCCCCTCTGCTTTTTAAGTTTCCAACCCCTTTTTTCCCCCCTCTTTTAATATACAGTCCACTCCCCCCGTCATTCCTAGGAAAAAAGTTTCCTTAAAATTTTTTTAACCCAACCCTTTAGGAAAAAAAACTTTGGGTTTTTTTTCGCGGGTAAATTCCTTTTCGCCCCGGTCCCCCCGGCCACATTTTTTTGGTCCCCCCCTTTTTCCGGGGCCGGGGGAATCTTTAAACCCGTGGGTTGGATTTTGGTTTTTTTAAATTTTGCATTAATTTTTTCATTTTTTCCTAAAAAAAAGCCTGTTTTCGGTTTTTTTGTAAATTTTTCGTTTTTCCCCTTTTTTTTTGTAAAAACCCGTGTTCCCCCTTCCCCTGGGGGCTCCCCCCCCCCCCCCCCCATATTTCTTCTTCTGCGCCCCGGGATTCCTTAAACATTGTTTTTTTTGCAAAAAGTCATTTTTTCAACCTTTCCCCTTCCGGGGGGAAGCCCCCGGGGGGACGGGGGCCCCGGGGCCCCCCACAAAAAAAAACATCAAAAAACCGGTTTTCTTAGCGGGAGGTTTTTCGCCGTCTGGTTTTTTAAAAAAATTTGTTTAAAATTCCCGGGGAAGTAAAAACCTTCTTGGGGGTTTAAAATTTTTATATTTAAAAAATTAAAAAGAGCTGGGGGTTTTCGGGCTTAAAATTTTTTGCAAAAAATTTAACCGGGTGGCCTCGAAACCTTTCCTGAGCTCCCCCCCCCCCCCCCCTTTTTAATTTTTGTGAAAATTCCAGCGATCCATTTCTTTAAAAAAAGGGTTGGTGGTTTTTTTATTTAAAAAATGCCCAATCTGTTTTGCTTTTTGGGAAGGCCCAACTTCCCCCCCACCCCCCCTCGGGTGTATTTTAAATTTCTTTTTGTTTTGTCGTTTTTTCTTTGGGCGTTTTAAACCATTGGCAAAAACAAACCCCGAGTGTTTTGGCCCCCCCTTTTTAAACAAAAAACAAGGAAAAAGGTTTTTGGGTCCGCTAATTATAAACCCAATTAAACTTCCTTTTAAAAAAAATGGGTTATGATATTTTCAATTTAAAACCAACCTGTATGGCCCGAGACCAGGTTTAAAAAGGGACTTCAAAAAAGGGGTTCCAGGAAGAAAACACGAGAAAAAAAAAGGCTGGATGAAAAGGGTTAAAGGGCAAATTTGGGGCCCCCCGCCCCGGGCCGAATTAGTTTCAAAATTGGGGCCAATTTTTGCGAAACAAAAAAGGGGCTTTTTATTTAAAAGAAAATTGGGGGGCGCATTCGGGGGCCCCCAAAAAAACCCCACGCTGAAGACCCTTGGGGCCCTTCCAAAATTACCAAATTTTTGGGAGGGGGAGACCTCTTTCTTGGGGCCCGGAGTTTTTTTAACTCACTGTTCCATTTTTTTATTTGATCAAATGCGGGCTTTTAAAATAATGACAAAAAATTTCATTATCTGGGGGTTTTCATCTCTTAAAGAATGTTGTTTTTGGGAAACCCTTTTAAAAATTACCAAAATCTCAGCCAAAAAATTATGTTCTGGGCGTAAAAAGGTTTTGATAAATGGGTTTATAAAAAATCAACGGTTTTTTTTGGTGCCATGAAAATGTACGGGAAGTGTTTGGAATTGGGAAAACCTCTGAAGTAAAGGAAACCCATGCCTCCTCCAGCGGGTTCCTCAATGTCCATAGAAGCTTTTTGGACGCTTTTAAAAAGGTTTTAAAAATGGGCAAATTTGGGGCTGATTTTCTGTTTTCCCATCGCTCCCCGGGGTCGCCCCCTTGGGATCCGAAATACACGAAAGGAATTGGGAATCAAAAGTTTTCCCTTTCTCAGGGAAAACGCCCACTTATGAAAAAACTAATGGTTTTATCGAGGAGAAAAAGTGCCCCCAAAAAGGCTTTGGGTTTAATCACCCCATCTACGCAATTTTCTACCAAGCTAAAAGCCTCCCCAAGGGGCCTCAAACCCCCTTTCCCACTCCAGCTCGAAAATTTAAAAATTCATTGCTCGTCGAAAAAAACCTCTCCTGCCACGCAGTCCTGGCGCCCCACAGCCGAGATCGCCCTTTCAAAAAGTCGCTCAGTTTCCCCCCCGGCTCGTGTTTCCCGGGTTTTTGACGGCGATAAAAACTCTCTACAGCTTCCCCCGATTCCTCAACCCGTCCGTCGACGAGGAAAAATATAAATTCTCTGGGGCAAGCTAAAAAGGGTGCTTTAATTTTTCGGTAATCACGACCCAAAAAAATTGTTTTTTCAAAAAGGGAAATTTTCCCCTGCTTGTCATAGTAAGCAACACACTCGCTTCTACAAATCAAACAAAGGGACCCCTCCTCCCCCAGTCAGGGGAGCTCCCGGGTGACCCTCCCACCGCTTTCAGGACAAAAAAAAACCTACAGTTTGGGGGCCCCGGGGCGGCTTGTGAACTCCAATCAGTCGGAAAATCAAGCGCACTTTTCCCCTTCTCGGGGAAATATACGAGGGCTTATCCAGACCATTTGGGTATCTTTCAACCTTTTTTTCGCGGCCCGACCAGGCTCGAAGGGGTCCAGCCAATAACCCCTTTTCCCCTCGCAAACCGGGGCCCAGGCCCTTTAAAAATTTCAAAAACCACATCGGGGGAAAATTGGGCCCGGGATTGGGGGCACGGTCCGCACCCGTGGGTGTTGTCCATTGTGGGGCCTAGCCTTTTCGTTTTTAAAAAATCAACCCTTAAAACTTCGGGGTTTTAAGCTCAGGTTCTGTTCCCAAAAAACACTGGGGGCACAGGGCCCGCGAAAAAAGCTTCCCCTAGAAGGTCTTCGAGGAAAATCGAGGTCTATTTTTCTAGCCGTGGGGCCCAATTTCACCCCCTTTAGCGAGATTTGGGTTCTTAAAAAGGAACGTCCCCCCTACCCCCGGGGTTTTTTTTCCCGGAAAAAGGGGATGTAATAAACAAACGGAACCTTCAGCTCTGGGAAAACTGCGTTTTGGGGGTTGGGGGGTATTAGGCCGGTTCAAGCATCGGACACTGCCTCTCACGGGGGCCCCCTGTCTTTGTCGCGAGTTTTCCCCGGGCTTAGACCGGAAAAATCTGCGGGTCTTCTGGGGGGGTCCCCAGGAAAAACTCTCGTCCGTCAACACAAGGATCCAGAAGAAAAGTTTTTGGGGAAGTCATTTTGTCCCTTTTTCCCCTAAGCGCGATGTGAAAGGACGCTTTCTCGTCCCCGCTTCCGTTAAAACCATCATTTCACCCCTTTGCCCCAAACCCCACCGCCCCCTTACCAAAGTTATTTGGGCTTAGAGCGCCCCTTCAGGCAACCCCCAGCATCATGAAAATTAAACACTCTTTTATGAAAAACTACAAACGCGCTGAGCACATGCAGCCGGGTCTTCAGGGGCCCGGTGGGTTTCGTGATTTCCCCCATTTACTGTGTGCACAAGCTCACCAGTTCGAGTACAAAGCTCCGTGTCGTCCTTTTAATGCTTTATATCAAAGACGGAAAAGGGTCTCTTTTCAACCAAAAAACCTCCCCAGCGGGGCCGAAATTTCAACTGGGCCCTTTCCCCCATTCTGACAAAATTCAGGGAAATTTACTTTGGGGCCTTTGGGGCTGAACCCGCGCAAAAATTTTCCGTCAGGGGGGAAATTTTGTTCATTTCCCGAAGATTTGCATTCATCAAAAACATCTTCTGGCGTCCCCTCACCTGCTCTCCGTCGTTGGGGTATGAGTTTAACACAGTTCCCCGTTTCGGGGCCCCACAAACCCCCTGCGTTCCCTTTGCACAAAAGGGGGTCTCTCCAACTGGTTTATCGACGAAAGGGGGATCGGGTACCCGCTTGGACTCAAAACCATCAAAGGGAAACAGATTTTCCCTTGGGCGATCTTGTCTCTGGGGTTTGTAAAACTGGCTCAAAGGGCCCCCTCCTTGGGAATTGGGAATTTTCAAGCCCCCCACGCCCCCGGAAAGGGTTTTGGGAAATTTAGGGAAAAAAATCAAGGGAATGTTCCCAAAGCTCTTTTCCCCCCTTCCCCCACGGGGGCATTAGAAAGCCCCCTTGGGTTTGCAAATGAGGAACAAAAAGGAAAAACAAGATTTTTTGGGCTGTTGGGGGGATCCTTGCGCCAAGGCTGGGTTCTCGGGGGGTTTTATACTTTAAACTTTCACTGGATTTTGTCCCCTAAGCGCACGGGCTCTCTCCTACCCTAACCCAAAAATCTTTTGATTTTCCCCTGGGGATTTTTTTCCCCCCCCCCTTTGTGGCTGGGGTTTAAGATTTTTTTGGGAGCAAATCTGGTTACCCCCCTCTACAAAAGGGGTTACCCACTCCCTGCCCAACTCACTCAAAGGGTTTTTTGGGCCGCAGTCCCCCACTAAACCCCCAGCTCTTTCGTTTCGCATACCCCGAGCTTTCCCCCCGGAAAGTCGTGTTGTTCCAAAAGGGGGGTTGGGTTCTGTGATGCCCAGAAAAAAAGGGTTTTTTCCGCAGTTTTTCTACCTGCAAAACGCAACGCGGATCCACCTCTCACAAAACCCTACTGCCCTGCAAGGAAGTAAGGGTCCACCCTTGAAAAAAACACTGGCAGTAATAAGCTTGAAAAATTTTCCCTCCCCGCTCTTGCTATCCGGCTGGGGGGGCCAAAACGATTTTTTTCCTTCTCTCGAGGGCCCCTCCCCTTTCATTTCCCTTACCTTTTACAGGACTCTTTATCGTTCTGGGGCCCGGTTAAACTACTCCGCCCCCTCGTCTCAAAAAATTTCGTTGCAAAAACCCTGTGGTTTGAAGTTTTTTGGGGACCCCAAGGGGGCCCCCCGACTGGGCTCAAAGTCGCATTTAGGAAAAAAAACCCTTTCAGAAGGGGCGTCTCCCCGGTCTTTTACCAAACTGAAAAAAATGCATCATTTCCCCTGTGGTTGGGTGGACCTCCCTTTCCCGCGCCCCCAGCAGAAAATGGGGGGCCCCCGCTCTGGTTCACGCCAGACGCTTTACCTCGATCTTGGGCCCAAGTGAAGACTTTTAGCCCCCACTCTCGTTGCGCCCAAGGGCGCACCAGATCCCCTACTTTAGGTCTGGAGAAGTTCTCGGGGGCCCCTGCTCCGGCTCCCGCGGGGTAAATTTGGGCAAATCTACGATTCACTCGCTCCTGTTTGGGCCCAAAAGCACCCCACCTGAATCCCTCAGGGGGGGGGCCCTTTTGGGAGCCGTCTGAGTTGAAGGGGCGCTCTTAATCTGTTGGGTTAAGGGGAAAAATCAACAAACCTTTTTCTACCAGAAAGAGCTCCGCAGATTGTCCCGCAATCAAGGGTGGATGTTACCCTCGCGTCCCCCTTAAGGGGCCCCTTTTTCGGGTGCAGTAAAGGGGTTCCCCAGGGTTTGGGCCGGGGGGGCTCCGCCACCTCTGCTTTCCAGAAGGGAATTCCCCGTTTACCGGGTTTTTTTCTTCCCCCAAGGCCCAATTTATCTCTCAGCCCCTCATTGTGGAAACCCCCGTTTAAAAAAATTTACTCCAATTCCGGGACCTCGGGACCGTGCAGTCGCTGATTCAAGAACGCTATTGGATTGTACTTTTCCGCGGTCCCGGGTCAACAGCGGATTCCCCCTAGGTGTTCCACTTTCCCCAAGTTCCTTTCAAAGCCTCTACAACCCCAAAAAAACTGGGCCCTTTCCCCCAGTTGCGGACCAAACCCCCCGTTTCCTTCATGGCCCCACGGGCACTTATTATGCGGACCTTTTTCAGTGAAAAAATAGCAAAAACCCCAGAAAAAGCCCCAAGGACGAAGGGCTACCTATGCTTGTTTTGTAGCATGGGGTACCAAAAAATGTACAAACTGGAAAAAGGTTTTTTGAGCTTCCACCCGAGGCCTTCTTAGCCCCCCATGGGGTAGGGTTTAAACCCCCGCGTAAAAGGTTACCCGCCCCCCATTTTACTTTTGACTGTGGAGCAAAATTCGTGGGTGCGCTCGTCACATTTTGTGAAGTGCAAAGGAAATTTTTTCGCCCCAAAACTGGAAAACCCCGATCTCTGACTCTCTAGCCAGTCCCTGAAAAAACCCCAAAGGCAATTTAACCTCCCTATGCAAACCCCAAATTCGGCGGGATTGGGGGAAAAAAGGGTGGAAACAGCTAAATCTTTTTTCTCCGCCGTCTATCTCTTTACCTCCCAACGGGATTTAAGAATATTTTTCCCCTCTATTTTTCACGATCGTGGGGGGGTTTGGAAAAAACCGCCCCCTGTGGCTTTCGCCTCAAAAGGGGCCCAGCTGGGTGGACCCGACTATTGAAATCCGGGGACTTTCTGAAACCCGGTTTCACCATTTCTTTTCCCCCCCCGAACGCCCTCAGCCGGACAAAAGCATTTTCATCGTCCCCCGCTGGCACCGCGTGAGAAACCCCCACCAAGATTTTTTGGACCCCTTTTGGGCCCCGCGAGTATCTACATTACCCAGATGCAGCGCGGAAAAAGGGGCCGGGGGAAACCCCCCGAAACCCCCAAAAACGGGAAAATGTGGTTTTTGGTTGAAAACTTTTAAAAAAACTCCCCTCAATTGGCCAATAGGCGCATCACCAATCTGCACCCGGTCGCGATTTGGGATTGTTTTGTGTCGCCCCTATAAAGCACCTCATCAAAGGCCCCGTATACTAGACCCGGGCAACAAGGGTCATCACCCTCCCTGTTGCATAAAAAACACAAACAACCCCCCTTTGGGACAGTTTTTTTTTTTGTAAATTTTTTGTTCTTTATGGGGAATTCTGCTAAGGAAAATTCTTTTTCTTTTTCTCGTCTGGAAATTTTTCTTGCCCTTTTTAAAGGGAAACCCCCTTGGGCTCTTTTTCTTTGCTTTTCGCAAAATTGCCATGAAAATGTCACTTTAAATTTTTGGGGGGGCCGGTAAAGTTAACGCCGATTAAAATTTCCCCCCTCCCCCTTCCTCATGTTCCCTAACCCCCAACCCGGTGTCACTTTCCATTTTTTATACAAAAAAGGGGGCCCGACTGAGAAAACTCCCCTTTCCCCACCGAGATTTTTGGACTGGATTTTTCCCTCCGGCCCGATTGGCAGAAATCTGAGGGCCCCCCTTTAGCATTTTGCAAGTTTCATAAACCCCCCCCGGGGAAATTCATCAAGTTTTGTGTGCGTGTTTAAAATCCTCGCCACTTTTCCCTTTGTTTCGTGTGATTCTCCCAAAAGCGCCCAACCCCTTTTCCCCTGAGGGTAAAAATCACGTGTGTTTAATTAATATAATAGGGATAAAATCTCTTTGCCCAAATTTTTGTGTAAAGTTTTAACATTTAGTGCGCCTAAAACGCCCTCCGCCGGGGACCACGTCGCTTTCCTTTTTGTTCCCGTTTTTACACTTGTCAGGTTTCGTCCCCAACAACACGTCCAACCAAAGGGATGTGGGAAAAAGGGTCTGGGTTACGGGACTAATTTCCCCCTTTCTCTTACTTTCCCAACCCCCATGTTCCATCCCTCATTAAAAATTTTCAGTCCATTTTCCCCCCGTCATTTTTTAGGGAAAATTTAAAAAAATTTTTCAAAATAGAAAATCTAAAGGGGGCGTGTACATTTCCCGCCCTTGGGGCCAACATGTAGGGGATTTATAAACAAATAACAATCTTACCATCGAGATCAAATAAAGTGAAAATTGGAAGAAAAAAAAACAGTTAAATACATACAATTGCAGCATTATTTTTTAAACCAAGTAGGCCTACACCTTTTTAATCAATGCCTACGCCTACCACAAGTAATAGTTTCGGTGGGTAGCCAATACAAGTGGTAGGAAATGTTTGAGACAGCTGCAAAGTGTGCAGAAGGTTGGTACTACCAACATAACAAACTCATAAATCCTAGAACTCTCTCAAAGTAAGATCTTTTGCTTTAAATACGAATCTTTCACAATTTCTTGAAATATTTCAATGTACCCTTGAAAGTTTCACTTTAAAAGTTTCACTTTAAAAAGTTTCAACACTTCAATCTCTAAGTGTAAGCTTATGACCTCGTTACTTATTGTGTGGTCTTCAGCTCCACTAACCCCTCGATTTGACATCACAACAGCTGTTAGGCTTATGTGGTGAAGCCCTTGGAATTTTATATTTTTACTGCTACTGTATAGTATTGTCTATTTCCAAGATGACTTTGCCAGACGTACCATTACAAATTACAATATAACAGTACAATATGTTGAAATGAGCACTCTACATTTGATGAAGAATTGTTTTGTGGCGTTAGGTGGTCAAACTTGTGAGACCCTCCTTGAAAAGTATACTATTATTAGTTCACTTCTAGTCAAATGCATAAATTCTCAGAAATTTATTCATGAACTAGTTATAGATGGGTCGATTCCGATACCACCGATTCTCTTCATATCTGTAAGAATATGGAATATTCCACTTCCATCAAATACTGTACAAGTAGATTTTTTAGAAGAAGTCTTTCGTCCCGATTACAAATATGTACTTTGTTTTTCCGTGAAATAATAATCCAATGATTTATAGCCGTTTTAAAAACAGCATTTTTTATATTCTTTTTTTTTTTCTTGTGCAAAGTTGGCCTCTTTAGCCATTCTTCTGTCTTGCTATCCAATATAAGACTGCCTCCTTTTCTATCCTGCTCAGGTCATCGGGCAGGGAGTCAATGTCATTCTTGAGGGCGGCGCATCTGAAGAGATGCGCTCTGTCTTGATCTTCTAAATTACAAAGTTTGCAGGTGGCCGGTTCGTTGGTAATGTTGAAGCGGTGCAGGTGGTGCTGCAAGACGTCGTGACCGGTTACAAGCCGGAAATGAGCGGTGGCCGTCTTCCTCGACCAGTCTTTGTCTGGCCCTTTTTTGATCTCGGTCCACCAGTTCTTTAGTCGTGAAGTCTCTTCTGTGGTGTTTCTGAAGATCCTTTTTGTGGTTGCGGTGCTTTTGTGGCACTTTTGGCCAAGAAGTCTGCCTTTTCATTCCCCATGATCTTTCAGTGGCTGGGGATCCATTGAGTCTCTAATAGTTTGTTTTGCTGTCGGATGCCGACAAGGGAGTTTTTGAAAGCAGCGATTTAGGATGGAGGTTCGCTGCTTGAGAGACAAATTGGATGGCTGAGACGCTGTCGCTTAGGATCACAAATTTTGTCTTGTTGAGGGGTGTAATGTATTCGTTACGAATATGTAACTATAATACTAGACAAGAATGTAGGAAGAAGGTTACCGATAAGACGTCAAGTTCCCATGCTGCTATTCTTCCTTTATTCACCACCAGAGTGCAGAGTGTACATGGTACGTTTTAAATTATACAGGTATGCCAACTTACTTGCATGAAATAGCGCTATATATTACATCTCTTTTCCCCTAAAAGAGTTCAAACCTGTGGTAGAAATGAAAGAAAAGGATTATTGTTACGGTAAGAGCAATGCATATTACCCTAAATCAAAAGTTAAGTAATTGGTTAGATTCGAAAAATGATTATTAAAATTGGTATGATAGTAATACAATGAAATTATCTCCAACTCATTATAAACTCAATGATCAAAATCGTTCAGCCATGACGGCGGTTTCTTCAACCTTGCCGGTCTTTCGGTTCGTCCCGGCGTATCTTCTAGAGCATCTTTTGACCCCCCTTTTGCTTCATCCATCTGTGGGTGTTCTGTTGGCTGGATATATGGTTTCACAAAAGATGCGTTTCTTTTGTACTCTGCGCCAGTTGGTGACTGGATATGGACTGTAGACCCCGTCTTTTCCACGACGCGGAAAGGTGTCGGATTGAAAGGGGTTGATAGCTTGTCCCGTTTTTCCTGTCTGACGAGTACCTGGGCCCCTGGAGATACTTGGGAATCCACGGCTCTTCTCGTGAAATCGCTCAACTCCTTGCCCTTCATCTTGCACTCCTGGTCTCTGTCGCGTACTTCAGAATCCAAACGATCCGGATTTGGTAGAATCGAAAGTTTGTCTCTAATCTCTCTGTTGAACATTAGAGAAGCGGGCGTTTTACCCGTAGTTGTGTGTGGTGTCGTGTGATACGACAGCAGGTAAGTTCTTAACGCCTGTTGTAGGTCTTCACCACTGTTGTGAGCAATGCGCAGGCGTTTGAGGAAGGACCTATTTTGGCGTTCAACTTCACCATTCGCCTGCGGCCAATATGGAGTCACGTGGCGTAAATGAACTCCATTCGTAAGACAGAAATTGCGAAATTCTTCGCTAATAAACTGCCTTCCATTGTCCGCAACGATAGTCTCGGGAAGACCGTATCGTGCAAATATGCATTCCAAGACATTAATCGTCTCGTGTGAAGTAATCTTTTTCATAAAGGTTGCTTCACAAAATCGACTATAGTAGTCGACGACTACAAAAATGAAGTCGCCAGTCGGTAATGGTCCTAGGAAATCGATCGCGAGGTCCTGCCAGGGTCCACTAGGGAGTTTGGTCCTTATGATTGGTTCAGGGTGGGGGTAAGAACTCACTATTTGGCAACCATGACAGGATTTGCAATATCGTTCAGCCTCAGAATCAACTCCTGGCCACCAGACCTTACTGCGTAACCGAGCTTTCATTTTTACTATACCCGGGTGTCCTTCATGTGCCAGGTCGAGTATTCTTATCCGGAGACTCTTCGGAACAACAACCCTGGTTCCTCTCAGGATTATATTTCCCAGTACACAAAGTTCTGGTTTAAGGATCTGAAAACGCTTAGTTTCCGAATTCCAATTATCGGTTAGGATACTATTTTTCAGCTGCGATAGTTCACTATCACTGGAACATGCAGAGGACATCTCTGCCATTGTAACTGATTTTGGCAAAGCCTCGCTTGCGACCCAGTGCACATGTAAATCGTTACCTGCAGCAGGAGAAACTGCTGCGAGAAGACGTGACAAGGAGTCCGCAATGTTTGTGGATCCTGGACGATATTCTACCCGGTATCGATATCCTTGTAGCTTCATAACCCAACGCTCAATTCGCGCATTTGGTTTCGATCGAGGGGAAAATAAAGAACTCTAATGGCTTATGATCTGTGACAAGGACGAATTCGTCTCCTCCGTACACGTAATTGTGAAATCGCTCGCAAGCAAACACGATGCCTAGGGCTTCACGTTCAAACTGGCTGAATTTTCTTTCAACTTCAGTCAGTGAACGACTAGCGTACTCGATAACTTCTTCGCCGTTGTCGTCGGTTTGTGTTAAAACGCAACCTAGTCCAACCGGACTAGCGTCCGCAATTATACGTGTCCCACGGGTTGGGTTGAAGAATCCTAAAGCTTTCGAACTAGCTAGTAGTGCTTTAAGTGTAACAAATGAGTTTTCTTGTTCAGGCCCCCAATTGAATGTGGTACTTTGACGCAGCAGCAATCGTAGAGGGTATGTAACGGTTGAGTAGTTTTGTATAAAACGAGAATTGTAGCCAACTAGGCCAAGAAAACTCTTCACTTCCTCCCTAGTCCTTGGAGCCCTGAAGTTCTTGACAGCCTCCACCTTATCATTAGATGGTTGTACTACTGGTGTAACTCCGTCATCGACTGTTAATTTTACCTTGTAACCGGTAAATTTCCCTATCCCTTGGAATATACCATCAAACTTGGGATCTATAATACCAGGTGTAATACTGGGTATTAATACTTGCAGTACCCCTAACTCGATTGCAGTATCTCTGCCTAACAGGGGTTGGCCCTGTTCCTGCACTACTACAAACCGGGATTTCAGGGTTTTATTTTTTAGCACTATCTCAGTCTCGAACTCACCCAGCACTGAGAGTGGATTCTTAGATCCATATGCAAAAAGAACTCTGGATGTCTTTAAACAAGTGCCTTTTATGCCCCTTTTCTTGCATTCATTCCATGTCTTGGAATCTAAGACATTGCAGCAGGCACCCGAATCAATAAGAAGTTCAAGGTTAACCCCGCCCACTTGAGCAGGCAGCATGCTAGGGGGTGAAGTTGGTTTATTTATGCCACATACCTCTTCATTAATGCCGAATGTGTAATTCTCCTCACTCCCCGGCTCCTGCTCGTCTACCTGACGAACTGCATTCTTGTAGGGCCTAGCATTAGGACTACTCTGCATAGGCCTAGGACCTGAGAACTTGCTTTTATTACAGACCAAAGCTAGATGACCTAGCTTATTGCATTTCCTGCACTTCTTGTCCCGTGCCGGACATTGTTCATTACTAGCCAAGTGTGTACCTGATCCACACCGAAAGCATTTAAGGTTAGGCCTAGCCTTGTCCTTGCTAGATTTTACTACAGCGATGTGCGCCGTGTCTAGGCCTAGCTTACCTCCAGACTCGATACAGCCGGCCTGGCGCTCTGTAGCCTCGAGCAGGGTTGCAATTTCCTTGGCCTCAATGAGAGTGAGGGAATCTCCCTTCTTCAGGAGAGCCCTGCGTAGTTCATTAGACCTGCATTTCTCTATTAATTGATCGAGAAGCATGCTGTCCCCATCTACGAAGTTGCAGTTTACACTTTGGCCCTTCAGCCTAGACAGGAACTCGGACACGTTTTCAGTTGAACTTTGTGCCATGCATCGAAATACATACCTCTCATATCGGTGGTTTTTTAGAGGTTCAAAGTAAGAAGTGAGTGCGTCTTTACACAAAGAATAGATGGTCTTACCTTCTGGCAAGACGAAATTCGTATCAGATTCTGGCAGAGTAAACCACACTTCCTGAATGTGTTCACCCCCAAGGTGTAATAGCGTCGCTTTACGGCGCTTTAAATCATTGAGACCTGAGGCCTCGAAGTAAAGTTCTAAGGAACGTACCCATTTGTGCCACCGGACGGCGATCAGGGAAGCATCCGCGTGCGCATCAAACGGTTTTATGGTAGATTTACTATCCATAATTAGTATTTTACCATCGTCGCCAATTTGTAATGTATTCGTTACGAATATGTAACTATAATACTAGACAAGAATGTAGGAAGAAGGTTACCGATAAGACGTCAAGTTCCCATGCTGCTATTCTTCCTTTATTCACCACCAGAGTGCAGAGTGTACATGGTACGTTTTAAATTATACAGGTATGCCAACTTACTTGCATGAAATAGCGCTATATATTACAAGGGGGAAGGCGGGGGTCTCGGCGATTTTTTCGGCCGCCCTGGCAATGGCTGCGACCTCAGCGTCGAAGTATGTTTCACCAGCTCCCATTGGAGGCGCTTCTTCAAAGAAGATGCAGGGGATGCCGTGACCTGCTCTGGTTGTAGCCGAGCCATAGGAGCCGTCTGTGAAGATGTGCACCCACTCTTGAAGAGGAAAGTGCTTCTTCAGGTGCTTCTCGGCAAGCTCTTTCAGTTCTTTATGGTCATGGTCATCTTTCTTCTCAATGCCGTCAATTTTGGACCCCGGGGCAAGCTGATTGGACTTGTCCGGCAGAAGCTCTGGGAGTGGTACGTCAAGTGGTGCACGTGGTGCTTCTAGGAGGATAGGACAGTTTTTACTCTTCAGTTGGTGGACTGTTTCAGCAAAGTTAGTGTGCGCCTTGACTTTTGAGGTTGGGTAGTTGAGCCATTTGTCGGGGTTTAGGCGCGCCAGTTTTTCGTGCAGTTGGACAGCGCGCTGCTCTCTTCTTAGCTGTAGAGGCTCAATTTGGCTGAACCACTCCATGGCGATAATTGGGGTGGTTTTCACTGCTCCCATTATGAGGCGAAGGGCTCGATTTTGGACTCTGTCGACATGGCTGGCGTGCGTTGCGGCGGCGGCAGGAAAGACTTCGGTGCCGTACTCAATGGCTGGTCTGATGTACGTTTTGTAGGTCAGCGCCAGAGTGTCTAGTTTTGCGCCCCAGGACACACCGGCTACCCTTTGAAGGAGTCGTAGTCGTTTTTTGGCCCTTCTCTGCAGCCTTTTCAAAGTGGATCTTGCCGGTCATTTTTTTGTCGAGAGTCACGCCAAGGTACTTCATCTCATCTGTCTGTTTAATCTGTTCGCCATCAAGAGTGATGTTGAACTTGAAGGGATTGTGACTCATCGTGAAGTAGGTGCAGATGGTTTTGCTGCAGTTTATCTTAAAGCTGTGCACTTTGATCCAGCCTGCAGCTATCGTCATGGCGAGGCCCATTTTTTGCTCCAGTCCAACCGGACATTTTCCTGTGAAGAAGATGACAAAGTCGTCTGCAAAAACTTTGACGACAAGGCCAGGTATTCGATTCAATAGTTTGATGAGTCCATTGATTGCAATTTTGAAGACGGTCGGCGCTGTGATTGTACCTTGAGCAACTCCGGCTCGCGTCTTACGTGTTTTGCTATGGGCACCTTTGTGGACCACCTTGATACGCCTCTTGTTAATGAAGTCGTGAAGCCATCTGACAATGTTGTTTGGTACTTCATCTTTGATCATCTGCTTGACTGCCCATGACCGGTCGGTGGAGTCAAAAGCTCCAGAAAGGTCGATGGAGACAGCCAGTGTGCTTTCACCTTTGCTGAAACCCTCTTTGACTGTCTGCGCAAAGTAGGCGACTTGGTCTGTGGTGCCTCGGTGTTGTCGAAAACCTGCCTGGTCTTCGGCGATGATGTAGTTGCTTTCGAGGTAATTATCCAAGCGTGCATTGACTATTTTCTCAGCCATCTTTGCAAGGGCGCTTGTGAGGGCAATTGGACGATAGCTGGCAGGGTCAGAGGCGTCTTTCTCAGGCTTCAGAATTGGCGTGATGAAGGCAATTTTCCAGCTTCTAAGAGCGGCAAAAACGACTAGTGATTGTCCAGCCGTGAAATGACGTCAGAACTGAGTTGCCGCCGTGAGCCAAGGCCTTCTATATGAAGTAAAGTGTATGGAAGGCCTTACGTGAGCAGACCACACTGACAGCTGACAAATGGTTGTTTCAATGTAATGAATGAAACCATTACATACATCCAGACGGCGGTGTTTCAAACAATGGAGCTCGATCTTGGCTCGACTCAGTTGTGACGTAGTACCGTCTAAAGATGGAGCACGCTCATTTTTGGCGCAAAAACTGGCGTTCAAATTTACTTCTAGTTTAAATAACACAAAATACATTTTTTTTTAAGGTGCAGTGACTATTAAGACATATAAGAATTAAAATAAAATAGTTAGTGCAATATTCTCTATTGGTTTTTTCCAATTATTTTGCCATTTTGCCGATTCCTGTCAATTTTGCATAATATTATTTAATTTGAGTTGACGTTTATGACGATGTATCGACTAGTTGCCATTTAACCCATTTTATTGATATATCGAAAATTGGCATAACCGGAAATGAACTCTGACAGACCTTCTTGATAACCTAACCTCCAAGAACGCAAAATAGACTATCTATTTTGTTTTTTATTTACAAATGCGGGAATTAAATGTTTTTGATCATGTCTGCAAATAAAATGCCCAAGAGTGATGTGTGGTCTATTTCATCATAAAACCGTCATATCAGACGATAGCTATTAAGCTAGCACGTTTTGCAAATGTTATGACAAATGAAAATTTAGCCTAAGTCCATGCAAAATTGAGGTTGCTACAAGAAGAGCCAAGGCCCTTTAAGCCAATATCAAGTGCAGGTACTGCCCATACCAATTGCGCGAGCCTAGACCTAGCAACGACTGTCTAGGCCAAAGAAGGTAGGTCTAGGTCAAGGCCTAAGGCCTACCTGGAGCAAATACACGTAGCCCTTCCGGTGTATCAGGGCCTAGCACAAGCCCTCCTAGTCCATACAGTAGGCCTAGGCCTAGTCCTGAGACCACATCTCCTTTCGTCATTGGCTTAGGCAGCTACTACCAACCTTTTATTGGAATCGGTATCGTCATCGTTTTTTGTGAATCAGAACCAGTATCGGTATCGGACATATTTTTGGTTTTGGCCCATCTCAATCTAGTATTTCTAACAATGAACGTGTTGTGTGTTTCAGGCGAATCCTCCTTCAAGAAGTAGCTCAGTGCTTCAACTTCTCAACCGATAGGTTCGTCCAGGTACACACTCGAGTGGAAGCTAGTCTGGAGTCAATCAAGCCCAGTGAAGAGTACAGTAACTTCACAGAAAAACATAAGTGAGTCAACAGGCTTCATTCTAGGGGTTCAAGAGGCAGTGCTTTTCTTACATTCAAGAGAAAAGTGCACTAAATCAACAATTAGACTCCCATTTTCTACACAAACATCCACTCAACCCTCAGTGTGCCAGTTGTTTAGGCGTTCTGCAAATTCAGTTTGGCCACCATCTGTCTGCCTGCCACCATATCTGCACACATGTCCCCATTCTGCATTCATCTACATGAATATGATGTTATTTAATACATAATTAATTATTTATTTTACCTATTTTATTAATCATATTTTTATTTAATACATAGGCCTAATAGTATATACTGTATTTAATATTTTGTATTTGCTATTCAAGTTCATAAGCATAGTCTAGATAAACTGAAATAAGAATAGTAGCCTACTGGTTAACAGTTTGTACTGTAGGTACCTAAGACACCAACCAACAATACTATACCATGCAAACAAATACAATGCAAATACAATACGCGTCATCGGATTGTTAGTTGGTGCAAGAGGTTAAATCCCTAAGTTTTTTGTTGATTTTTGCAATTTTTTTTAATAACCAAGGTAGGTACACTAAGTTTTTATGGTGGCACCATTTTCATTTTAAAGAATCACCTTCATGGACAAAACCTAAAAAAAATTAAATCTTGTTTTTTAAGTTTGTTTTGGTGTTCACTGCTAATTATTTTTTAACAACACAACCACTGTGCGGAAATTTCTGAAAATTTGGCTAGTTGGTATTTCAGAAATTGAAATACATATTGTAATCATAATTTTGCTCAAGTGTATGTATAACATCTGCACCTTCTCTTTCTAGAACAAACCCTCCGTCTCCTTACACATTTGCGTTTGACGACACACTTGTGGACAACACTTCTGGCAAACTTCTGCCCAATCAGTTGACTGTCGACAACCTTACGATCGACTGGCTGCGTTCAAAGCTGACCGAGCTCGAGTCTGTGCTGAAAGATAGTCAGGAGAAACATCTTACTACGTCCGAGAGCACCAATAATCACCGGAGGACGTCAGCGGAAACGATGACAAGGTAAAGAAATACCACAAACGTAGCACATCTTCCTGAAGTGCCTTCCTGTCATCTCTTAATTTAATATGACAAGGGATTTTTGGTGTGTAAATCCAAAGCAACCTTATTATTTCATGGCGAAAAGGTTTAGAATGAAACGGGCAATATAGCTTATTTAAGTTGAATGATCGGGACAGTACATCCATGTGATTTTCTTTAAATTTCTTGTGTAGCAAGATGAAATTGTGCTAGTAAATATAATCACAAAAAATATGCATCTAGCCAGTAACCACATACCACATTACTTTCTTATTTATTGCGTGTTGAAGTGCACTGGAATTCCCTATCTATAACCATTGTAACTAAACAAAAACCTAAACTTTCAATCGCATAACGTTGCATAGCACCTTGAAAAATAATTTCATGTCATGAATTTACCCTCTTAATATAAAAAACTTTATGCCTAGCATAGTTTAGTTTGGAGAAGGATTGACAGGTTGGGAAAGCAGAGAGAACACAAAGCCCAGCCTGAAGAGCTGGGAGTGACAACACTTTTCACCTGCTGATAACTGCAGCTAATTTAAAGTTGTTTGTTACCTTAATCCACGACGCGTTTTGTCCTTCTGCCACTCATCAGGCAGATGGTGGCCACTAAAAATCAGCTAACTACATGCAAACAAAACTCACAAGTCACAACACATAACCAAACCTGTGGTAGGGCCACATGCATGCATGCATGCATGTTGTCGTCATCAGCAAGGTTACTTCACACACCATTCATACTGATGCACACTGTCAGCACAACCAGTAAGGGAACTTTCCTCCCAACTCTGGTGCTCGGGAGACAAAAAGTCCATGGCTTACCGTGGATTTGAACCAAGACCCGTGGCAACGAGAGAGGCTGCCCTACTAATTTTGACCGGGATTCGAAAACGAAAGGAAACAATACTACAAGTTGCAAGCTCTTGGCTATGGCACAGGCACATGTGCTAGCTATTGGCTGCAGGTGAAGAGGTTAAAGAAAAAGACGAGTAGGGTCTAATAGGTTCATCACCTGCTAGGCCCCCCCAGCAGGACAAGGAGTCAACCTTGTAAGGAACAAGGAATCACGGACCCACCAGAGAGTGTAGAGTAGGCTCGCCCATCTCGACCCCATAGGTAAAGAAAGATAGAAAGTGATAGGTGTCAAAAGACTGGTTGTTACAATTAGTTTGGAAAAGGCCAACCAGCTAGTTTAGTTTAGATTGGAGAAGGATTGACAGGTTGGGAAAGCATAGAGAACATAAAGCCCAGCCTGAAGGGGGCTAACATGAATAAATTTCAATAAGATTGTCTAACCGGGTCCATTTGCGTTGTTGCGTATGTCGTTATATCTAGGTACTGTGATGAGCGAGTGTTACAGTTATTACCAGAACAGCGATGTGAGTGCGTGATGTCGCATTGAAGGCAGCTCCTCATATTCAATGGCAATAGGAAGAGTGGGAGTGGCCAATAATTGACAATTTGGCTGACAATGGATTAACTCGGCTTTTATCTCAATATTTTGTCATTTGTCCATTTCCAGTGAAATCAAAGAATTGTTCATAGTAAATTAGTACCACAATCTTTTAATTTTGCCTACTCACCATGTAGGTAGCCACTATTTATTTTAAGAATCATGTTTTACGTCCATTTCTGCATTATCAACATTTGTTACAAAAGATTGTAGGCCTGGCCGTTTGTGCATTTGCATTTGGGTAGGGCTTTGCCACTATTCATACCCACAGTCCCACGTCTCATACCAACTCCAATAAATTTGCACTGTAGTTTGGCCGACGTAGACCAATCTCAAGAATAAACTAAACACATGTAGATTATTAAAAAAATACTAGCATTATAAAATATCCAATTATTCATATTTGTCATTGTGGATAAATATTTCCTGCTAGGGCCTATGTACTTTAAAATTTCTAATATGCTTAATTACTTTACATGTCTGTGAAAACAATAAATTCACTCAATACTCGAAAATAAAAAAAATATCGACAATCCTCGCTAAATAGGCTTCGATCCTATCACCAAACTGACAAACTTAACTTGACTTTAGTGGCCTATATAAAAAACATTTATCCCAAATTGGCATGGCGACGATTGGTAGAAAAAAGTAGTTTTATTATCATGTCAAACTCTTATTTATGAGGCAATTGAGTGATGATGAAATAAACAATTCATAATTAAACTAAATTAAAATAATCGTAGTCATTTAAAAGTTTAGGAACAAGAGGCAACAAATAATAACCATATATGTTTAGTCAACAAACCCAATGGCAACCGAAGTCGGCTATGTTGCCGTAATTGATGAATGATATTTCTGGAATTAAAAAAAAACCCCGTCTGGGTGCGGGGTAGAATGTAACACATAGCATTTCTCTGATGGTTGTAAAAGGCGAGAAAAGAGCCAAAGTCCATCTCGCAAAAATTAATTCCAGCTAGTAAGTATATGACAGTATATTACTCCCCGAAACTAGAGGTGAGCTCTGGCAGTCGTCATTGGGACCCTCGACCACCACCACAAGGACGACGTGAGAACCCCACCCCCGTTCTTGCCGCATGGGTCTTTCCTGCCCACATCCCCTAGCCTATATAGCGAGGCGCATAATGACCTAGTGATTGACGTGCCCAAATAAAAATGGATTAGTCACTTACTTGGAAAGCTGGCTTGTTGAATCCATGTATGTTCAAGAGTTCTGCTTGTGCATATCCCCGCTCAAGAAACCCACAAGCCGTGTGTTCAACTTTATTATTTTTTAATGCATCTCCCCGCGGGATACGTACACCGGTATACAACACAATATAATGACCACCCACGCCACCCCAAGTGCAAGGACCGCGTTCCGTTCTGATTGACATCGACATTAACGGGTAAACAATGGCAAGAAAACGCGGAAACGACATCAAAACTAAAGTGTACACCGACGCATATGCGGTCACATAAGGTATTGCTTGATTTTACACCAGACGTTTCCAAATGGCCAGTTGTTACGAAGGATGTAGTCGGCCACCGTAAAGGGCACACAGAATGTAATAAAGAGTAAATCGGCAAAGGCAACATTTGCAATAAGAATATTTTTTTATTGATCGCATTCGCTGGTTTACGGCGACGACGATGACCACGAGCGAGTTCCCAATGAGACCAATCACGATGATTCATCCGAATAAAATCGGTACCATGATTTGAACTTACTGATGTAATAGATGAGAGAAAACAAAATCCGTATCGTTGGTTGTTGATGTTTGGGCGAGGCAGTTGGTTGAGTTTGTATAGTTCGGACATTGCGCGTCCATGTTGGAAGGAGAGACCGCGGGTGTATGTGAAGGAAGCGGGGATCACTCGCAGACTGGCTCTAGACTAAGAATTGCTAGTGTAGCTCGGCTTGCCAGGAATACTTCATAACAACAATAAGTCGCACGCAGGAATGCCGACGTTCGTTCAGACTCCTTGGCACAAACAAACCAATGTATAATATTAATGATGTTGATTTTTGTTGCTTAATCTCTATTAATGCACTAAGACCATTCAAGACGTTGAGCGATGATGGATGACGATGATGAACAACAAAACAAGCAGGATTCGAACCCATGTCCTCGTAGAGCCCTAATCGTATGTGTGCCACCGCGGACGCCTTAAATCCACTATGGTTTGTACGAAAAAAAAAACGCTCAAAATATAAATTCAAAACAGTTCTTTCTTTATAATATCCTCTTTAGAGCTGTCACTTCGTTTACCCTACTCACTGCATGCTCGACCACTTCATTGAGAAGGTAAATATCTACAATCGTAATTTATTGAGATGATCGACGTTGACAACCCTCTACAAAGCTATCGGTAACCAGTAGTGATGTAAATTTTCATGAAAAGTCAAATTTGTGAAAACTTTGCTGAAAACTTTTCAAGCTGTGAAAAGTTCATGTTTTAGTCGCTTATCACCGTCGTTTCAACTTAAAATTTTGACAGCATGATTGGTAGGCCAATGGCCTACCATAAGTCATAGATTATAATTTTGTTAGGCCCTTTACCTCTAAATCAGGAGAAAGTACCATCATTGCATATTGTTAGGACGAGGAGAATTAATTGCAGGACATTTCATTGATGTATTACAAAATTTCTATGTTGACTGTTGATAATTGCTTTAGTTTGAACTTTTTATTATGAAATAGAGTCGGCCCTATAGGCCTACAAAAGTAGCCAATGCCTACTTTTAAAAAATGCATAGGCCTACAATGTCTAGTGTTATGTAGCCTAGCAGTATACAAATTCATTTACTAACTAGGAAGCTTCGCAAACGCTTTTTCAGGTGCATTGTTGGATGAGCGTAATTTTTTTAAAACAAAAAAAAGTGTAAAATTGTGATTTTTATGAGAAATAATTTTTCGATAACGCTCAAATTTCACACGAATATATAAATTTATAAAATTAAGGCTCTGTGAAAAAATCATTACAATCGAATAAAGCATGTCGGTGTTACAAGTCAAAGAAATTTTAAAAATCAAAAAAAATCGTAAAATTACGATTATCAGGAGAAATAATTTTTCGATTCCGCTCAAATTCAACACGAATATATAAAATCACAAAATTAAGGTTCTGTAAAAAAATCATTACAATCGGATAAAGCATGTAGGTGTTATAAGTAGAAGAATTTTTAAAAATAAAAAAAAATCGTAAGTTGCGATTTTCATGAGAAACGTTTTTTGATTACGCTCAAATTTCACACGAATATATTAATTCATAAAATAAAGGTTCTGTGAAAAAATCATTACAATCGAATAAATAATGTAGATGTTCTAATTCGAAGAAATTTTTTTTTTAAATCGAAAAAAATCGTAAAATTGCTATTTTTATGAGAAATAATTTTTCAATTGCGCTCAAAAAGGTGGCAGTTCTTAGTTCAGAGATTTCGAAGGCCTCCATAAAATTTCATTGCAATTGGAGTAACGGTTTAGCCGGAATCGTGTTAACAGATACACAAAAATAAAAAAAATAAAAAATAAATAGTAAATAAAAAAAAAAACATTACAGATTTTTTTCTCTAGTGTAGTGAAATGGAATCTTTGCTTCGCTCGCTACGCTCTTCCAATTTGTAATTATTTATTAATCAGTACATAGTTTTATTTCATAATACATTTCAAAACTCGAAATTTAGTGTCTTTTTGTGGCAATATTTCCAGTATCGTTATTACTTTGGCTTTAAAGCAATTTCGAATCGTATTCCAAGACCTGTAGATCTGTAGCAACTAGGTACATTATTAACAACTTTTTAACAACTTTTCAAAAATTTGAAACTTTTCACAAGCTTGGTGAAAAGTTTGCATGAAAGTGAAAACTTTTCAAACTTTTCATTGCAAACTTTTTGCCTTTACATCACTAGAACCACCATTGAATGGCACTTTTCCAACTACTATTTGTTTATAGGTAGACGAAACCTACAAATACAAAAATTTGTAAAAAAAAAAACGGCAGCAAGCTCTCCTTCAAAAGTCTTCGGCTGTGAATGCTGTGAGATATAGAAGTTGAGCCAAGCTTTTCATTCTTTCTCCCTAATTTTGCATTGAAAAGAAGTAAGATCATTTCGCCTGTTAACGAGCGCCAAGCCAACCATTTTCGTGGTAAAAAAGTAAAATTTTTAAACTTCAAATCATAAAAAAAAGTGCTCGGCCATTGAATTTGGTTCATTACGAGAACTTTAAAAAGTCATTGGCCAAGCAATTTTTTTTATGATTTTGAGTTTTAAAATTTTTACTTTTTTACCACGAAAATGGTTGACTTGGTGCTCGTCAACAGGCAAAATGATCTTACTTCTTTCCTACTTTCTTTCTGCGAGTTCGTCGTCGCCTAAGCAGTCGCGTGCTGCGGGCGAACGACCGTCGCCCTAGATAAGCATTGAACATAGGCTGGCTACTACATACTTTCTGATGTATATGCAATATGCATTTGCATACACCTAAACCTGGACGAAATAACAGTGTATGGGCTGGCAAACACCCAGATTAGTGAGTTTATATAAAACTGCTCCATTATCACTGAAAGTTGTGTGTTTAAAGGTTTGTGGTAAAAATTATATTTTCACAGTTAGGGCAGTAATCGATTAATTAATTGCTTATTTAAAGTGTTAAGGTATATAAACTGATTTCCAAAGGAAGGCAATAATAAAACTAGCTAGGTACATAAATGCTATTGTAACATGAAATTCAAATAATGAAAATGTGTCAGAAAATGATATTAAACCACAATGCACAAAATAATGTAAAACTAGATAAGTTAGTAATTCTAGTGCACGGTAATTTGCAATAATTAAAAATCGATTCTAAATTCAGACAAGCAGTTTTAGGAACATCCGTGTTTGTGGTTTGTGCAGTGGGCCAAGAGCAGCCAAATGATAATGTTGCTCAAAGAATTAGTTCACGATGATCAACATTAGTAAGTGACAAATAAACAATTACTCGTCAATCTTATTTTGCTACCACCGGTACAATAAAACAAGCACATTTACAAGGGGTACCCAAAAGAGAGAGCGAAGCTACTTAATCAACAAATCGTAGAAGAAGAAAATAAAAATAAAATTTTGTTGTGCCTTGATGGTTTTGGTGGCGGCACCGGGTTGTTAAGACAAAGCTTTCCATTAAAAAAGGTTTGTAGTTTGTTCTCGCATTGTGATGGTGGAGGTGCCGGGCATATGAATGTTCATACTTTCTGGGGGCTAGCCAAACTACCCCCACCCCTATCCCTTTCAGACCCCTGCTACACAAACGTGTAGGGTGTTTTGAATTTTTCTTGCTCTAAATAAAAGGGTTTTTCAATTTGACCCAATTTTTATTTTTTTGGGGGGGGGGGTGAATTTAAAACAAACCATTTTTTCCCACGCCAAGAGGACAAAAAGTTATTTTTTTACAAGATTGTAAATACAAATCTGTAAAAAAGGCTAAAAAAGGAAAAAATTAGGTTTGTCCCGGAAATTTAGTATATCTATAGTATTGCTATTATTTGAGATACAAAAAATGCAATAAAATTCAGGAAAAAACGAATTTTAGGAATGTATTTCAAATTTGAATTTCTACTTAAAATTAAGGTTAATATTAGGGATGCACACGATTATCGATATTATCGATCGATAATCAATAATCGATAACCAAAATTCATTATCGATTATCGAAATATCAAATAATTGGTCAATAGTGGCACGAACCAAACTCTAAAGACGGAAATTATCTCACGTTGCGCCATGCACTGGCTGGGCTGATGGTGTCACACTCGAGATTTATGTTTGAAATGAGGTATCAGTCAAAAACGGAATCCAAACACATGTCATTGAAGACAGCAAGGCAGCAAACGGAACGCGATTGTATTGTTTTGACTTACACTTGCCATACTTGAGATTCCATGATCAGGCTTTGTTGGTGATATCGATATTATCGATTCGATAATGACATTTCCATTTTGATAATCGATAATGAGAAAAGTATTGATGTGCATCCCTAGTTAATATTCAAAAGACAAAATTTTTAAAAAAAAGGTTGATTTATCCAAGGTCTTTGATTAGGTTTTCTCAAACCTTTGCACGAGCTCTAGTAAGAAATGTCAGAAATCTATTTTTAAGTCTGGAGTCAGGTTAATTGATAAGTTATCATGTGAAATTAAAATAAAAAATCCATAGGCTTGTTCAAATTGAAATGTAGCAAGTGGATCAAAAGTGTGTGAAAGATAGTCTTGTCTACAAGGCCTACCACTAGAGTAAAATGGGAGGTAGAGCATGATCATAAACTGATTTACAATAATTGGTAGATAAGTAGATTAATTGTAACAAAATATGAAAAATTGTTAAATTAAGAATATTGACTGACATTATGTTTTTTTATGTAAGAGCTGATATGTAAACTTAATATGAATGAAATGTAATTGATTTGGCTAAATGAGCCATCAAATAAATAAATACAATTGAATACTGTATAGGTTATGTCTTTTGCACGTCTTGCTCGCCTCTTCATTCGCAGCCCAAAGGTATGTGTGGCTCGTTGGTCTTGAGGTTAGCATCTCTGCTTCCAAATAATTGATTAAACAAATAATTACTGTTTTGAAAGATGATTCTACCTCAAAAATATGAAGATTAGAAACAGAAATTGCAACCAGGGAATTATACCACTTTAACTGTAGCACAAAATATATTCATGATTTATATTAAAATATAGATTGCTATACTTGCTCCAACAAAAGAATGCAGATGCTTGGTAGTGGTGGGGTTAGAATGAATGCGCGTTAAATGGAATGTCGCCTTTGTGTATGAAAGAGAAATATCTTTTAAAAATAATCAGTACCAAATCACAGAGTTCCTCTGTGTGCAAGATCCACGCTGAGCTAGCGTGAATAGAATTGACAAACTTTTTATGTTGGGAAAACGATTTCGAGCCACCTGTATTCTTTCGTTGGGACCACTATACAACCCGTACGTCACAGTACGTTAGGGCCCCGTGAAATGAACATTCACTTTTTAGCGGGAATTTTTCCAAATATTAGCATTAGTTCACAAATGGTCATAAAACGTCTATTTTTATAAAATTGCTACAATAAACACCAAATTTTTCTCCGAAGTATTAGCCAAAATGCCTCAAATTGGACAAAAAGGGTATTTTTAGCTCAAATTAGCAAATATGCTATAATTTAGCATACCATATTTTAGCATTAATTAGCAAAAATTTAATTGGTCAATAACACTCATAACTTATCAAAAGTTCCACAAATAAACTCTAAACCCAATTTGTCCATATTTAGCATTTATTTATAGTTTTAATTAATTTCACGGCCTCTAACTCAATGTAACTATGAATGAACTGGCATGCAACAATCCTTATCTACATGTCTTAAAAACGCCTCCACCAAGCAATAGGTGGTGTGTGGTATCTTATGCCTCTATTCGACATCGAACAAGTAGCTTAGTAGTAACAAGTAGCAAGTAGCCAGATGAGAGAGTATTGTGCGACTGTAATAACGCGTTCTATTGTCGTGATGGGGAAAACCCACAAGGTGCATTTTTTAAACTATTTTTGTCTTGGATATTAGTTAAATACAAATTACCAAGTTTAAAGAAATGATTAAAATTTATGTTAGAATTAATTTTAATAATCAAAATTACAATTCTGTAATGGCTATTTGAATTAACTGTTAGATCATTTAATATTTCCCAATTTCATTTATCGGGAAACACTCTCTTAGGTGTACTTTATTGTATGTAGGCAGGGCAATGATAGCCAGAAAGTCACTTATATTTAATTCTCTCAAGTTACTTATTGTAATTAACTTCAAAATATTGTTATAACATTAAAATATCCAACAACAATAAACTTTGGAAGAGAACAGGTAAATTATCAATAAACTTCACATCATATCACTAAATGAACCTACCAACGACAAAATCAGAGCATTAATAGAAAACACCGTAATATTCCCTGAACCGAAAACCGCAATAAATTTTATTCTAGTCATTTTGGCAATATAGCAAAAAAACTAAAAATTATTATTTACCTACATTAAAAAATTATGTTCAAAATTTCCTACCTATATTAATTTTTTTAGGGATCAGGACTAGGGATGGGATAGTGTACACGTTTTAATGCGTTTACACGTTTACTGTTTCTATGAAAATAATAAACGTGTGTGTGTCTCTATACTGTGTGCTCTTCGAAAAATGGAACATTTACGTAAAATATTACGCGCTCGACTCCCGCCCGAGTGCATCCTTCCGGGTGGGCCAGCCTCGCCTCACGAGCCAGCTGGCTTGCTAGTCCAAGGCAAGGTCTACTACATCTCAACCACCTGGAGGAGGCTCGTCTAACTCGCTATCTAGAAGACCTTGGTCCAAGGCGCAGGCGCTCTCTGTCTACTAGACTGACGCGGCGCAAGCGCACTGCGCAGAAGGCGTATAGTGAGACAGTGGAGCGGGAAAGTGCTGTCTCTATTGCTCTCCGTGTAGGTCGGACTAATGCGTCGCGTCTTGCATCATCATACGGAACTCAGGACCTGCGCAGAGACGTACTTACCAGACTCGATCGCTACCAGCTGACGCGTGAATAGGCGCTACACCAATAAAATAGATCGCATTTTTTTTAGTAAGTGGCAAACATTACACAGTGTAGCCTATGTGTACACGCGCTGACAGCCAAGAGTGTGCACGTTTAGGAAAGTACAATCCCTAATCAGGACAAACAAATTTAAGCAGATCGTTCATAAAAATAAAGTTTAATTGTAAATGGTTTCATTCAATGATACATAACATCCTCATCGTAATGGTGAATTTATTGTCGTTCAACATTACATGTACTATGAACTAAAACATGTGGAACTCATTTTTAACAACATAAACACAGACTAATAATTAGTAATAATTCTAATACCATCTACAGTATTATACAGAAAGGATGTTCTGGCTCAAAATTTACCACGTTTAGATTACCACTAAGACTACACGTTTTGATGTGATTGATGACAAAGAATTGAAAAAGAATTTAAATTCTACATACCAGTGTTAGCAAAAAAGAAAAGCAGACATTAAGTTTTGCATTTCTTGCATAACACTGTCAACTTAATCGCAACTTAATTTGAAAGTGGTGCGTAATCAGTTGGAAGAAAACTAAACTAGGCGTGCGACTACAAGACTCAACAACAACTTGCATCAACATGCCTTTCTGGGTACCGGTATGTTGAAGACAATATACAAAATTGTCAAATTTTAACCTGGAATCTATTAATGTTTTACTAAATAGTGAATACACTCTGGAAACTACCTAAAAATCCAACTTGTCCAGGGATGCTCCCATAGGTGGAACTATCAAAATAACATTTGATACAAGCCAAAAGTTACGCGGGTCTTCTGTGTGTAGGGAAAATGCCTCAACCACTATACCACCCAACCAGTAACTTAATCATGTCTGGATTATAGGAGCAAGAATCAAGTTAGATTTTTATGTTTCTGGATTGTAGAAAATATTAAAATACTATATTATATATTGAAGTCTAAAAATCAATTATCATTTATTTGTAATACACTAATAATATGATTTAAGATAACATGAACAAAGAGATAATGAAACAAAATTGAATAATATTAAGTACAAACTATGATAGGAGTAGAAATATATAAGTTGCAAAGTGAAGTAGGCTATTTTCCTTCAATCAAGGTTTGCTTAGATGGAATCCCACAGCAATAGGAATTAGTATTCTATCAATAAGAAGGCTAAGCCATTTGGAATGCATGCATGCATCTTCTCACTTTAATTCAACACAATTTGTAGCATTGAAACTCTTGGATCACTGGTCCTTACTTCTTTGTAGCAACCAATCAGCAAACAGAACACAAGAAACTACCCAGTGAAATAATTCACTGATACTTTTAAAAAACTTATAATTTTGTTAAATCTTAGTACGTACTACTTATAATGAAAGTAGGCCTACTGGTACCTATGTGTATCTAGTTTAAATAAGGCACACAGAAATACTGCAGTTATAATGTATACACACAATAAAACACAAAAAACAATACAAAAAAATGTATACAATGATAACTAAGATTAGTCACCAATTTTAAAATCAACAGTTTTCAGTCTTAATATTTATATTTTTAAATTATGTATTTTTGTCCAAACAAAGATGATTCTTCATAGCAAAGCAAAAAGTTGTCAGCGTAAAATGTTTTCTTCGGTTTGTCCACTGGGGCGGTAGGCACTAATCATCATTACGAAACTGATAAATCATCGACGACCAGGTTTGCTACAAAACCGCATCAGCATCACCATTGTCCACAATACCAAGTCACCACCACACAGGAACAAACTGAAAAAAAATACAAACGCTATAAAAGTTGTTACTGTGAAATGTTTAATAAACCAGAGTTTCTTTTTTTTCATATGCCCACTTTTATTCTGGCTTACTAGGCCATCATGCAATTACGGGCCTCTCTTTCCTCACAGTTCATGCCAAGAGGAACGGCATCCATTTCATCTTTAAGACTTGAACATCTCATCAGATGCTCTCTGTTCTGTTCTTTGCTCCCACCGAGACTCCCACGTAGCCTCCTGCTATCGGTGATTCCTATACAACATAGATGGTTTCCAGAAGATCATGCATTCTCTGCTCTGAAACACGTATACCACTGGCTAGAGTAGATGGAGGGTTCGTGAGCTAGTGTAATGTCTCCTCGACGTGTGCTCGGCAGTCATGGTTAGTGGAGGAACCTATACGACTGTCAAGGTTACACTTAGTGAGTAGCGAGCGAGGATGGTAGGAGAGACAATCGTTAAGGTCCCGCACAAATGATGTTGTGTACTCAAACCTCGCCCAGTCAACGTGGGCATAGATAGGCCTACCTGGTTCTTTGACAAAGTCACTGGTGGGCGATATGGTTATTGACATATTGTAGCAGTGGAGTGGTAGGAGCGTTACCATTGAACTGCAGAGATGCATACTGCAGACCGTGCGGGATATTTAATATTGAGTATATGATAAAGCTATGATATTGCAACATTTTTTTATATTGTGTAGGTATATCACCATAGAAAATATGCAAAATTTTGCAGCAATATCAATTTTGTAACGAATAATCAATATTGTCGGGCACCACTACAAGCTTGTCACTTACCTATTGCTGGAGGTAAAGAGACCACAATATCCAAGCAATTTTGTACACTCACAAAACAGATATGATCATTGCATTACAATTTACAATGCAATAATTTACTTATGTAAATTCTAGTTAAATTGCAAGTTCAATTCCACATCTCAAGCAGGAAAAAATTAATTTGTTTTATAAAGTTCAATAAACCATTTGTTTATTTGTGACCACATTAAAATAGGGCACAATGTTCCACAAGTGCAATTTACCAAATATTACATAGGGCATTACATAATATGATAATATTTACCTGTTAGGTAAATTAAAGTTTCTTACATTACAGGTAAAATATGTTTACCTACCTATTTTTCTCCCATGAAATTAAAATATTTTCTATACGTCTATTTAGTCAATACCTACCAAACTTAGATATCTGTATCAGGAAAATATAAAGAATAAAGATACAGAATTCTAACATTGTCTTACCTTACGCCACTAAGCAACGACTTCAATTTTGTGTTTTTTCTTCTCATCAGAAAATCGATTAATGATTTTATCGTACCAGGAATCAGTCTTTTCCAGACAATGAAACAGAGGCATCTGAACCATTAACACACATAGAGGGATCCTTGCCGTAAAAGTCGTCACCGTCTTGTTGGTTTTGAGGTAATTGTTCAATCGTTGGAAACAGGATTCGCCTTGTAAGGGCGTGATTGGGAGTGTGGCTACCAGACAAAAGAGTTTGTAAGACTCTGGTACAATTTCTTGCAAATCTGCTTTTAATAGTTGCTTGACGATGTCTGGCGGAGATAGAAGGAACTGACTGTCAGAATAGATAAACAAAGGGAGCTCAGCTTTCAGCTGTTTTATATCAAAATGTTTACCGTATGCGTTCTCTAAGGAAGCGAGTGCCTCATTGGGGAATTTTGATTTGTACGATGCAAATTTTTTTGAGTCAGTTAGTTGAAGGAATTCAAATTTTTTCATGTCATAAAAGCGAACTTTTAGTTGTTGGGTCACGTTGATGATAATCTTCAGAAACAAACACAGTCCACTTTTCAAACAAGATGCATACTTTTCTTCAGAGAAGATAACGCCAGCTAATTCCACAGATTCGTCAAAAATAATTTTCATTGAATTATCACTAGATTTTCGTAGCTGCTCCAGTTTCAGCAGTGCTTGCTCCAAGGCTTTATAACAGGCTGTTAAATCAGATGAACGCTTTTGTAAAACATCAAAGAAATCATCAGTTATTCTAAAAATAACTGAGAACAAGAGCAGTTGAAAAATGTACTTGTGATCCTTTAGAATACCAATAAATTGGTTCGCTTCTATTTTAATGTGTGTCGGCAAGTCCGCATCTTTGCAGCGCGCCTCAAACAAGTTGATGAGTTTCTGTCGCTCTCTAAGCAAGAAACACGTTGTTTTTGAGCATAGACTCCAGTGTAATTCAGAAGTATGAGAAGTGGAAGTATTGTCAAGCATGCATGAGAGAATGTACATTCCATGGTCCATTCTTTTTTTTATGTCACTTAATAACCTCTGAATAATGCCAAACAAGACTGGTGTCTCTGACACAAAGTTTAGCCCTTGATACAGTATCACTTTATACTTGTGGGATACTGCACTATGAATCAGCATTGCTTCAGGAGCTTTCAACATGATCTTCTTCTTTAACATATCCAGCTCCTGCACTTGTATGCTAGATCCACAAATACTGAACGATATCATTTTTTCTTTGTACGAATTAAACCCTAACACGGTGTCGATTGTGTCGAACAACCCCTTAGCAAACGTGCGATTACTATCAACACATAAGATGGGAAAGCCAAGAAATTGTTCCCGGAGTTCCCCTGACTCGTCGACGTACCTCACGATGACAGTGTGAAAGAATTCTCCCGCCACATCATAAGCGTTATCAATTTGAATTGAAAAAAAAAGTGCCTTTTTCAACTCATCCCTTTGGTAGTACAATATTTCATGGCTCATAGTTTCAATTATATCCTTCAGAATTGTAGAGAACATATTTGTATAGATTGACCCTAATTTCACGCAATGTTCTTTCAACTGAGCATTATCCTGAATAACCCATTCAAACAATCTTTTAAAGTTAGCTCCTTCTTCAGTCTCATTTTGCTGGTGATCCATTATCATATCCTTTTTACACAAGGTTGTAGCCGTTAGAATGAGGTGTTTCAACATTAATCGATTATTCATTTGGTAAACGTTCTGTTTAGATTTTCCTGCCTTTTTTGGAATGACCGATGCAGTTAGAGGATCTAATTTATTTAGATCAACACTGTTCTTTATATGATCTTTAGATTGGGCATGCGATTCTGCAGTCGCTTGAAGAATTCGAAAATCAGAGTACCCATCTTTCGTCCAAATTTTTTTCCTACTGGATGATTGCAACAGACAGGGCCAGCAGTACAATCTGTTGTTGGCAGAACAACCGGCCAGCCATTGATACGAAACATACCAGGCTACATCAAAAGGAGCATTGACACAATTATCTCCTTGGCCTATGGTAACACTTTTTAACGTAGGCTGCGGCCTCCTTCCTTTCAAAATCTTCTTTTTATCAGCCTCGGGCCTGGTTTTAAATGGAGTTTTTATCAATGATTGAATCACATCACCTCCATCACATCCTTCGTCTTCCATATTTAAAGAGGTAAGCCACACTTAATTTAAGGTATCTGAAACAAACATTGTTTACATATAAATTCCCACAAAAATATTCCAAACATATGAACCAGAGTGGAGGGCCATGAATTGGAATTGATCAATACGTTTTGGGTTAGTTAAATACATTTAGATAAATAGGCGGAACACAAATCTGAATTTTGAGTTTACCCACTTGGTGACAACTGATTTTGTAATTTACTACCGTATCTATGCAAATATGAGTCTTGCTCTCACGTATGTTTTGAAATATCAAGTTAAAAAGGTGGCGTGCGGCCATCACGAGGAGCAATAATTAGTCAATAGTTTTTATAATTTATCTTCATCTCATTAAAATCTAAGTACCTAGTCAAAACAGGGGTGTTCAACTCAAGACACAGAGTTGAACCATTTATTGAGAAACTATGTAGGTACCTATTCAAATATTTTATGATCCGCAATTTATACCTACTGGTACTTTATCCGGTATGTCTATGTAAATCTAAATACATAGAGACAAATAAAGAAAAAATTAGGCTAAGTTGGCATGCAGAGTTTGGAGGATTACAGTTTACTACATGGCAAATGTGGGCAACTCTATTAAAGGCCAAGTCAATAAATTATGATACTAGAGTGCAGTACGGTAGTTGTCTACAGCAAAACCGGGGGTAAATAGACCATAGCCACAAAATTTGGAGGGCTGGTGGCCAGTTGCAAATACTAACATAAATACTAAATTATTTTATTATTTTAAATAGAAACAGCACGCATTAAAATGTTAACTCTACCAATACACCATCGACCTTAAGTAAATCGAGGAAGCTAGTTGTATCTACTAGGCCCAGCCCTTGATTTACTTCTGGTCAATGATATTCATGTCACTGTCCCATCACTAAATGGCAATAAAAAGAACTAGGAAAACACCACAGTCGTTGTTAGACGAGTGAGCGAGCCATTGTGTTACCCGAAAACATTCCTTTTCTTTCCCCTACCTACCAAGGCTAGAGATGCAAATGTTCCCGGGTACTCAACACACACATGGCTTGCTCACTCGTCTATCAATGACTGGCGTTATCCTAGTATGATAGATACTTTCAGAATTGTTTGTTGCCCAGGCTGTGGCCACAACCATGATTATTTAATGCAGAATATGTAAACAATTGACATTGCTGGTTAAAAATGTTCACATTTTTATTTCTAGTGAGTTTAAATCGGAATGTAATTTGCTGACCTGCTAAATACCGGTCCCGGATGACCGTTTAAAATGTCAGCATAATCTAGTTAACGGTTTGGCAGTTTTGGAGCGAACTCACTCACTCGTACAAGAACAGACAAAGTCTTGCTTGAGTTGAATGGTAAGACTCGGTCGCTGCGCTCCAACGTCTCAACACAACACTTCCTCAAACAATCGATAACAGCAATCTAACTTTCAATTCTCAGTCACATGATACAAAAGGCTTATGATTATGAATAATTTAACACGCTCAAATGTTAAATTGTAAGAATGCAAATAAAAAATAAAGATACAAGATGCTTAGTAAAGTATCTGGTTGGTAGGCCTAGATAAATAGGTACTTTTTAAAATAAATATAGATGTCCTAACTAAATACGTAGGCCTCTGAATATTATAAGATGACAAGGGATATATATGAGTGAGGACTTTTTGAAGGGAAAATAAGTATGTAGGAAAACATTATTATAACTGACATAGGCCTAATGTAACAATGCGTGCACCGTCATATTTCCTTGTGATTGTAGACTTGGGACATATTGATATTAATTTTTGTAGTTTCCATTGTCACAGAGGTCATTTTGTGCACAAATGGAAGAAAATAATCCCTAATCATAAGACTTGGGACATTTTTAGTTACTTAGAGTTCAATATCATTTGTGTCAATCATTATCTCCCATAAATTTGGAGCATCTACATTGATTTTATTTCATTAACTGCCAACAATGTTTCAAATAGGCCTATGCCTGTAGTTAGTCTGTTCCTACAAGGAGTAAGAATTGTCTGTACTGAATCCCTCATGCACTAGAGCAGAGGATTGCAAAACGATAGTACGTAAAGTTTATAAACAGCTCTCAAGAAATGTATGGAGGTAGGGGTAATGACAATGAGGAATACTTTTTGCAAGTTTTGACTTCATTAATTAATATATTTGGTTGTATGAATCACATCCCAATAAAAATTTTACACAATATTCTATGAACTAATAGCTAATAATTTATGGTTAGCCTAAATCAAACCGATATCTTGATTCACTATTGCGCCTTTTTTTCCTTTTTTTAAAGTCTGTGTTGTTCCTTTTACCCCAGGAAAATGGGGTAAAAGGGAACAAGTGTTGCTGAAGTCATACCGTGTACAGCAAAAATATTTGGGGTAATAGGGTACAAACGTATACTGTACTTGCCTTTATAACAGTCTAAACAAATTGTTGAAATCGAGCAAATATTGCCAAAGGTATAGGCCTAGGCTATCAAACATTGGAAATCTGACTAGGTACTCGGAAATATCATCTAATTTTGGATTGCCAACATTGAAAAAAAATGCTGTGTGCTGTTTTAAAAGTACAAAACATGTAGGCCTATTGTTTTCAAATTTGAAATTTTAACAATGACATTTTTTTAAATAATAAATCAAAAGGACCCTTAAATGGCACAAAAAATGTTTTTTACCACTTTGAGGGGGGGGATAAAAAAATTTTGTTCTTTAAAAATCATGGCAAAGAAGTCGAAAAAAATTCTACCAGCTCCAGAACACATAAATACCCTAACAATGCAATCACCTATTATGTTCCTGTTTACCCCAGCAGCATAACACTATTAATTATTAACTAGGCCGCTTCGCGAACGCTTTTTTAGTCGCGTTGATGGATGAGCCTTTTTGTAAGTTTTTAGTTTGCGTAGGACCACTTTTCCTTTGCAAGTGCTTTTTGAATGCATTGTAGGTGATTGTTGTCAAGTTTCTATTGTTACTTGTTAATTGTTATTATAAACCTAAAAAAACTCATATTAAAACCTTTATTCTATGGATTCTGGCTAACTTTTTCAACTTTTTCTTTCAAAAAGCAAGAGATCACCATTAGGCTATCTACCTTAATGTCCATGTAAAATATGAACGTTGTAGCCCCACCCGTTTGGTCAGAATCGGACCAAATGTCACGAAAATATCACACTAAAATCGAAAAAGTAGGCCTATGATATTCATGAGAAATATTTCTTTGATTGTACACAAAAACGTGGCAGGTCTAAGTTCAGAGATTTCGAAGGTCCCCTTCAATTTTCATCAAGATCGCATATGCCGTTTGCCCGGTAGCGTGCGAACAAACAGACAAAAAAAACAAAACAAAACAAAAAACATTGGTGCTAGGCCTAAATTTTTTGAGGGGTCAGTGAAATTGAAGTCTTTGCTTCGCTTATCCTATTATTGCTGGGGTAAAGGGGAACAAGGCTGGGTGTAAGGGTATAATAACAAAATCACCATTATGTGGTAGGCTACCTACTTTAAGGGAAGGTTTTGAAACAACACTTTGTGGATTTCAAACAGTAGGGCCTACACTAAAGAAAAAATTACAAGAGTGATTAAAAGTGTTAAACATGAAGCAAACTTTTTTGTTAGGTTGGTACAAAAACAAAATTTACATGTGCCACAATTTAAAAAAAGTCTTATTTTGTATTTGCCCTGTAATGAACCTAAATCAATTTACTTAGTAAAATTACATATTTATTTTTTCCAATTCAAATGAGAGAATTACGGCCCTTTTTCCTCTTTACCCATTGTTCCTCATTATCCCTACCTCACCTAAATTGAAGATATTGATTTAGAAGAAATTACTTAAGTAGAATAGGTTTGTTCGTTCGTACACACTTTTGTGAAATGAGCCATTTTGGTCCGTTTGTTCGCTTCAGTGTTAAAACTGGCACTCATAACACTAGCCTAGAAGCCAGTGTAAAGTGTAGACACTGACTTTTTGAGTGTTAACACTAGGTCCGCGAACGAACAAACCTAATGTTATTACCCATCTCATCTGGGTCGGAGGAAGAAGACTTTATTTACTGTCCCCCACTGAAAATCAGTTATCAGTTAAATATAAATTAAATACAATTTAAATTTCTTTTTTTTATTTAGAGTAAAAGTCCATCTCACAAACATCAGCTAGTAGTTTCTCAATTTCATTAATCGGGAAACACTCCCGTTGGTGTAATTGATTTTTAGGAAATCAATCCAGAAATTACAAAATCCATCTCAGCGGGGTATCGAACACCGGTCTCCCAATTGCCGGTCGGGCGCTTTGGCCCCTAAGCTACCGAGACGGTTAACTTCCATAACATCTGGATTGTTGGTGCATTGTAGATCAATAGATTGGAACAGTAATGCAATGATTCTGCAGCCTTTGAACTGACCATCTAAACACGATTTATAATATCATTACATTACGCAGGTATGACTATGAGTGAGGGTTGATTGCACACAAGGGCAAGCCGCAAGACACAATGTATCTAGGCTAGATTCAGTACTATTTAGGTACTCCCCAACACTGCATGTGTGGTCCAGGGTCAGAGTACCGATAGGGTTGACATTCGCGTAAAACCTTGATAGAAACGGGAACCGGAAGTAGTCTCTCAACTGACTCTCAACATAGTAGCCCAACTGACTCAAGTAGGTATCATCTCATTGGTCTGTTGTATGTGACGTTTCGATCTCTGATTTGCTAGTCGTAAGAATTTATGGTTTAGTCGTAAGGAAGATAAACATTTTCAAACTTTGTTATGACTACGACTTCGACTAAACCATACGACCAACCCTTGTGACAGTATGTGAACGACAACATGTGTTCCCTATGTTTCATCTGCTTCTTATGACTACGACTAAGACTAGGCCTAGGCCTACGACTCTATGTGAACTGGGCATTAGTAGACCTAGGCCTAGCAGGCTGTGACGAGTTCAGCTTGAAATTGGGCTAAAGTATGGTAGGCCGACTTAGTTTTGTTGATATAGGCCTAGCCTACTACGTGTCGGACTAGATGAAACCGATCTTGGTAAATGTGGTGTAGCCTAGGCCTAGCCTGGCCTAGGCCCTATTACAGTATTGGCTCCAATGTTGTGGAATGTGTTTAAGAAGGCATGTGCCCAAGGTCCAGGTGGCCATGGCCCAGGCTATGCCTACGGCACTAGACAACAATATTACCTAGGCTTGTCTAGGGGATCGAAGAATTCAATAGGTCCAGGCTAGCCCAAAATTGTTGCCAGGCGAGGCCTAGGACCGAGCGAGCCTAGAATATTGGACCGTGACCGTAGGGCCTAGGCCGCTTTTGAGGTTATGACGTGAATGCTAGATAAAACTTGTCAATCTAAGTTGGAAAGGATATCAACAAAATATATTGACCTACTTACACGATTCGCAAGATACTTTGCAGGCTTTTGTATTAGGGCTAGGCCCAGAGCTTATCCTAGGACATACCTCGAGCATCGCGCATCTGGCAGAGTGGCGTCCGCGTCGGCAAGGAGAGGAGGTTGTATTAGATGGTTGGGCGTCGGTGGCGAATCACCGAGTGAGGCAAACATATCACAGCGCGGGCGGCGGAAAATAGTGCAAAAACGTGGCTGTGATACAAGCAAGCCGTTTTGCACACGTATTTTAATACTCAATTAAAGCATTTTTCCCGCAGTTCATTATTTGTAGGTGATGTGGCGGACTTGTGGGGGGTAAATTAAAAAATGGTGGTTAACATTTTTTTTTAAAATTGATTGTGTATTTTTACGGTAAGGATGTCATTTTCACATATTTTGGGGACGTCAAATTTAATGGAAAACATTTCAAATTCGTAAGTCCAACCATTTGGGCCTCATGGGCGCCATATTGGAATATGCCCCCAAATACAACGTTGATATCCAAAGCACGTAAATATGGCATGCTTGGTATCAATTTCCACTAAATCGTACTCGCTGAACACGCGGGTAACACTAAAATTGTGATATAACAAACGAAACTCTCAGAATCCCGCCATTTTGATTATTGTAGGCACCAATTTGTGAGGTGAATAAACACATATGCATGCTTGGTGTCATTTTCGTGTATTTTTCGGTCAAGGATTATAAATTTTGTGTCGAAAAATGTATAATAGGTAATATAATCGTCCATTTTTTATAATTTTTCAATATTGTGTGCTTATTTTGTGTCTACAATGTGAACAACATGAATATTGTACATTAAAAAAAGACAACATCATGTTCAGGTTATATCTTCTACAAATAACATATTGAAGGCTACTTGGCAGATTATCAATGCTCAAACTAAGGCGCCTAGTCCCAAAAATCAACTCACGATCAACATGAGCTGAATTCCAAACTATGACCCGAAAGCAACCGAAAGTAATATCAAATCATCTCAACGAGTTCTTTATCAAGGCTGTTATATAAACAGCCGACCACGGACACAAACTACCTGGTGCCATCGAGGATAAACAGGAAATTTACTCAATTTTTCTACATCCAACCACAAATCTTGAAGAAGCCGATATCATCAAATCAAATACTGAATAACAAACCTTCAGCAGGCCTAGACAATGTTCCAGGATCTGTGCTTACAAAAGTGGCAGCTTAATCTCTCACCCACTAGCATTTATCATAAATGTCTTCTTTTGCACAGGGACCTTTCCCCTCCAAACTCAAAAGTGGCCAAAGTTATACCCCTCAACAAGCAAACTACCTAGATCCTAACACTTACAGACCAATCTCCTTAACCTCCTTATTCTCTAAAGTCTTCGAAAAAATCATGTCATCCTTCCCTTCTAAGCAAAATATTCTCGAAGCAATCAACACTGTTTACACTACAGAAGGGCAAATCCACCATAACTGCCATCTTCTCATTCCTATCTGCACTATACAAGGCATTCGAATCATGGTGACCTGGCTATTGGAATATTCTACGACTTGAGTAAGGCGTTTGATACAGTTGATCATGGTATAATTCTCTCAAAAGTGGAATCTCTAGGCACAAGAGGTATAGCCAATAGATGGATTGCATCATTCCTATATCAGACTGCAGGTTCTGGAACTTATCAATATCGACGAAAATGAACAATTACTAAATTCCACTAACATTCCTTAAGCCATATCTGTGTAGTTGACTAAAAGCTATGTTGTCGAGTTCATCAGGAGATGCTATGGTTCTAAAGGCATCTACTGTCTTCTCGTTTCTCCACGCGTTCCTGGCTGTGCGTTTTCCCTTCGAAGCAAAAAAACGACAGTGTGTCACTGCCTATAATGCAATGGTGCAATGGTATGTTCAGCTATGTGGTGACGATTAGGGCCTCAGCCAAACAGTATCCATAGTTCGCTTTGGCCTAATGACTCCAAGGTGTTGAAGAAGGAAACCGAAAACACAACAACATCTGTGTCAGCTCTGGATCAACACTGACTTAGCTCCCTGTAACACCATATCTTTGACGTGTAGTAACCAGAACCTAGGTAGTAACATGCGACCATCTGCTTCCTCCATATGGCCGCACGAAACCCTGTCAAAATCACGGCGTCTATGTTAGTAATTATTTGCAAGCCACCTTCTTTATTCGACATAAAACTTGCAAGGGAGCGGAATATTTCTTCCTTATTCCTGGCGTTTCTTGGTAATCGGCCCAATCTTTGGGCACTGATCCTGTAAAACAAACAGTAACATGTACTTGGTAAATTACACTTTGGTCTCCGGAGCTTAGCCCGGCTGAAGTGACTGCCCGGGAACGTCTATAGGCCTATGAATATTTTTTTGATTGATGCTCTTTACTAACAAACCGAACCTAGCCACGAACTTCCTGATTCTAAACAATAAACATAGCACAGACCCTTGTTCGGGAGGTCCTGACGAACACTTTGTCCTCGTGAGTCGCGAATCGCATTCTTGACACTGTTTGGAGGGTAATGTCCCAAGGTTTGTCAAGCCGCCTTTGCTCCAAGATTTTGTTTAACCTCAAAGTATAATATTGGACCTGGTAGGCCTATAGCCAAAGTGTCATCCCAAAATTTCCTGGGTAAAGTACCTGATTGTGTACAAACAATTGAGACCCCCAGCCAATGTGGATCCGAGGCTCACAGCCATGGAAAATATTTCAAGGCAACCTTGGCCGGTTACCCACGAGAAATTACAAACATTAGCTTGTTTATTTCAACTTTTGTTATATTAGTAGGCGTGCATTTTTAAATATGCAAACAATTCTGGTTTTATCTTACGAAATTGCCCGTTATTCAAAATACGTCGAATTCCACTCCCCCAAGTCAACCCAGTATACAACAGAACTAACCAACTACGATACAGGTGAAATGCCCGAGTAAAGAAGCGTCTTGATTTTTCTAGACTTAGTGATAATCGAACTAATTTTGTGGAATATGAGTAATGTATGCAACGTCTGTGCGATGTTGTATGTATGATGTGCTATCAGTATCAGCAGACAACCGCGTAAGTTGCAGCATGGGATTTCCAAAGAGTAGAGCGTGGAGACTCCCCGTGACCTTGATTTGACTTTACATGCATGTGGGAGTGAAATATCAACACTGCGTCCACATACATGGCGATATACCATTCGTTATGACATCTCAGAGATGACTCTCATTGAAACGTCACCCCCCCCCCCCTCGCCACCCACCAACTCAACATACTGGTCATCATTGAGTTAAGTAAGCACATTATTATGGCTCTAAAATCACAAACTGTACGAGGTTTTAGTGAACCAGTGTGAAGAACCATTTTATTCGAGTGCAATTTTAAATTATGTATTGCCGTTGTCATTATTATTTGCATAATTCATTTCTACGAGCATTGGCTGGATTTGTTTATTTTGTACTGCAGGTAAAAGTGCAAGCTCATTTTACGCATTTACGATTGCCGGCACGAGGATACTATTCGTATAAGATTGGATTTGGATTATGTTAGGAAAGTAAAAATAGAACGCAAGATAAATGATATTCAAAGATACGCATTTCATAACAACTAAAATAGTCAAGAGTTCTCACATTTAGTACACAAGTGTAGACAAAAATTAAAATATCAGCAAACAATTAATTAATTATTTATATACTACGATTTGCAAGAAGTGGAAAATTCACATGCAAATTAATGCTATTAAAATTTCGAGGCAAACTATTGATACAATACAATCGTACATGAAATGAACTATCAGAAGCTTTGATTTGTGTTCGTTAATCGTTTGCTTTTGACACACTGACGAAATATTATGATATTGATTTTTTTTAATTTGGGGGTGGATTATCATATATTATTGAGGATCACTGTAATTAAAAAACAAACAAAGCCATTTCAAAACTTCGAAATAGTTCTTGAGGTCGAAGGTTTCCAATTGAAAATATTAATCGAAGTGGAACTCATTGGGTCTTTCTTTTTTGCCAGTATGTTCGTCATACGATATCACAGGCTGAATTGATTTTGATGATATTTTACACGAACATCTGGGGCCAAAATACGCCATTTATTCGCCACTCTACCGAAGATACGAAACCATAATGGCACCAAAATTCCAATTGCGATGAGCTTGAAAAAATCGATGTAATAATACAAAATTGAAATTATAAACCCCAAAACAAGATTCAAGTTCCAAAATAATGCACACCACCAGTTTCAATATTCTGTTAGCCTCCTGCGGTAACACATTGATGAGGCCACTTTCCACTTTCCGAAGCGAATAGCTCTACGAGGTCGTGGGTTCGGATCCCGGATATGGCATGGGTTTTTGTAATCGACCTTAATCGTCTTCTTTCACCGCTCATCGTCTAGAATAGCCTAGTGCATTAACATCACCATCAACCTTCCGTTTTTAAGATTACGATAACCCCCCTTAGAGCTTGGTCATACACATTGTTAGATTTCTTTCACATATTTCTTTCAATATTTCGATTCGAATCTAATCGATTACTAATGGTTATACGGTTGTTTTTGTTGGCGCCATGAAGGTGCTGTGCTAACATGTGCTACATGGTGGAAACGAGTTTCTAGCAGCACTTCCGTGACGTCACATCCAAGATGGCAGCGCCCACAAATCTCTACTAAAACTACCGTATAGTTCAACCGACAGTGTTGGCTCGGGCGCTAAGCGCTCGACTCTGATTCGGGAGGTCCCGGGTTCGAATCCCGTCGAGACCGGCAATCCTGACTGAAGGTTTTTCCCGAGGTTTTCCTCAGTCGTTAAGGCGAATGCAAGGGATTGAGTCCTCTTAAACAGCCCTCGGACATCCCTTCACAATTTCCTATCCGCACAATACCTAGTTCACCTGAAGAGGGGCTAATTGCACCTTATAACAGGTTTCCCACGATAAAAATTTAAATTTACCGTATAGTTCGAAAATAATAATAATTCAAATAAGGCGTATAATACTAATTTACATTAACCCATAATACATGATATATTATTTTCTTTAAAAAACGCATCATGAATTGAAATGATTAGGCCTACCAATTACGTTGGGAGTATAAGGTAATTATTTTAACTATAATGTTATTATGCATTACCTAATATTTTAAGAGTAGTTATCATTTAATGCGATTTTAATATTGGAGGAAATTGATTAATTTTGTTATTGTTGCCTTACTAGGCTTATAACACTGTTGTTCAGTTTAGGCTAAATTGGGTATAGGCTACATAGGCGGATTTATAGGTAATCGCAGTGCGCGCAGGAGCAGGGCCCCGGATGGCTGAGAAGCCCCCGAATTCTGCCATTAGAAAAATATATATACCAATGTACCCAGCAAGTGGAGCTATGCCATACATAGAATACAAGTTTTGTATCGTGTAGGCCTATTTTGAATCCTTATTTAGAACTCCCATTAAAAAAACACCTTTCCTTTATACTGTCAGAAATCATCAGTCTGCCTCTGAAATGTGTCTGCTATGCTAAATTGAAAATAAGATCATACGTTATGTTGCCATGTAAAGCTGGAAATGTCAAGAAAACAAATTGACACACACAAACTGCATTGCTTCCGTATTGCATTCCGTCCACCACTTTTTTTTCTAAAACGCACCAAATGCAATCTAAAAAACCGTTTTTCAAAACATTTCGTCTGCGGCGCTGATTATGGAGGGCTCCTTACCCCATGATTATGTACTAGATCCGCCACTGCAATAGGGCCCAAAACAGGCTGCACGCGCAGGGCCCCAATAAGTGTAAATCCGCTTCTGAGGGTAGTCATGTCAATATAACCCCACGCTTGTAGACCTGTCCCGTCATGGGATAGGTAAACTACAAAAAAATTTAAAAAATTACTACAATGTACACAAAAGACAATGCATTGTATCCATTTCTACTTAGAACCGGTACCCTGCTTTTGATAGCACACGTGACTATGATGACGGATAACGAAAAGGAAGCGTGCGAGTTCGATTCCCAATACCCAATAGCTGGTAATATTGAACAATTCAATTTCAATTTTCAAGGCTATTTGCTGCAAATCTGTGCCAAGGGGGAAGGTGATGTAAGGGTGGCTTCACCCCTCCCCCTTGGAGATATTGGCACGAAATGTTAATCACGATTACATTTAGATGTCACAATACAAAATTCACACTATAGAAACATAATAACTATAAACAAATTCCAAATGCACCTCAACCGTTTAATACCCCCTTCCCCCCCCCCCTCGCCCACCCCAAACCAATGAGAGCTCGTGACCTGGACAATACTTATGGTAATTGTGGATCATATTATATTTTGCCAGGTCACATACAAACATAATTTATTCTAATCGATTAATAATACTCGATAGTTGGATAAGAAAATTACATTCGAATTACTCGATATGTGCATCCACTAACAAGTCGTAAGAATTTTAATTAGCCGTCAATAGACCGCGTTTTATGTATTTACGCACGGTCAGTATTATTATCTCTCTTCTTTTATCCAGTTGTGATATGGTATTGCAACAGCGCTTCGCTCTCGCTTCCTAGCTGCATCAGATTCGTTCATGTGGTTCCAATGTTTACCAGCAGTCCAGGCCTCGTCGCATAGATCACGATGGTCTATTAAAACCTGTAGACTTTGAGCCGACTGTAGGTAACCCCGGGGCGGAAGGTCTGAGGGTGGTTTTAGGTACTTGCATATATTGAATTTCGATTTCCGCTTGTTAGCCGTCACGGTTTTGGTGGGTGTACCCACCAGGGGTGACCAAAGTACCCACTGTAAAAATAAAAAATAATGATTTTCGGTGGTAATGGGGCCTTTATAAACCTCCACCTACGCAGAGCGGAAGGTCTAAGGGTGGTTTGACGTACTTAAATACATTATATTTTAGTTTAGCTTGTACATCATGGTGTTGATGGGTGTACCCACTATGGATGACCAAAGTTACCACCAAAAAAAAACAAAGAAAAAAACAATTTCTATCGTAAACGGACTTTCCTAAACCTGCCACACACCTGGGCCGAAGGTGTAAGGGTGGTTTAAGGCACTTCTATACATCGACTTTTGATTTCCGCTTGTTATCAGTCACGGTTTTGGTGGGTGTACCCACCAGGGGTGACCAGAGTACTTACTGCAAAAATGAAAAATAATACATTTCGGTCGTAAAGGGGTCTTTGTAAACCTTCCCCTACTCAGGGCGGATGGTATGAGGGTGGTTTTAGGTACTTTAATATATAAGTATAAGTTTCTTATTGTAAGACATAAAAGTTTTGATGGGTGTACCCACAAGGGATGACCGAAGTATCCACCGTAAAAATAAATATGTAGGTATTTCTATCATAAATGGATTTCTCTAAACCTTCCCCACACCTGGACCAGAAGGTCTGAGGGTGGTTTTAGGTACTTTTATATATTGACTTTTGATTTCCGCTTGTTTTCTGTCACGGTTTTGGTGGGTGTAACCACCAGGGGCGACCAATGTACCCACTGTAAAAATGAAAAATATTAAATTTCGATCATAAGCGGTCGTCGTAAAGCTTCCCCTATGCAGGGCGGAAAGTCTATAGGTAATTTAAGGTACTTTAATACATTGAGTTTATATTTAAGTTTGTAAGCTGCCATTACTTTGGTGGGTATACCCACCAGAAGTAAGTTAATTTCATCACGTAAAAAATAATTAATTACTAATTTTGGTCGTAAATGAACCAACCATTGATTTTTGCGTTTTACCCTATCGACTTGTGATCTCATATAAAATAAATTATTTTGCTTCCCAGGGTTGTACAAAGGATGAAAAATCTATATCTTAAATCTAGCGGCATTAAATTTAATGCCATTTATGATTGAATTAATCCACTTTGGTTGGTGTGGCAAAAACAAATGTATTATAATAATCACCATAGCTGCTATATGCTTTAGATGTGTCTTGTTAACGCTCAATATGTTGGTGGGTATACCCACCATGGGTTTTCAAGTTGGTTGTATTTGTTTACAATATGGGAAAAATAGTTTAAAATGCTGCATATAATCATTGAGTATAGATTATAGAACATGAGAGATTATCTAAATCATGTTACTATAGACATTTATTTTAATATTGTATAAAGTTTAAATTATATTAGGGGATCAACTAGGATGCAAATCATCTTTATTATGCCTGTTGTTCACACTTGTTATGCTAAATACCTGTGGTAGGTAGCATTTATGCTACACTTTTTGGATGAGCGTAGCGAGCGAAGCGAAGATTCCATTTCACTACACTGGAGAAAAAAATCCGGAATGTTTTTTTTTTTCTTTTTTTTTGTATTTTTGTCTGTTTGTCCACACGATTCCGGCTAAACCGATACTCCGATTGCGATGAAATTTTATGGAGGCCTTCGAAATCTCTGAACTTAGAACTGCCACGTTTTTGAGCGCAATCGGAAAATTTTGTATCATGAAAATCGCAATTTTACGATTTTTTTCAATTTTTAAAAAATTTCTTCGACTTATAACACCTACATGCTTTATCCGATTTTAATGATTTTTGCACAGAACCTTTATTTTATCAATTAAGATATTTTTGTGTAATTTGAGCGCAATTGAAAAAATATTTATCATAAAAATCGAAATTTTACAGGTTTTTTCTTTTTTTAAACAATTCTTTGACTTATAACACCTACATGCTTCATCCGATTGTAATCATTTTTTCGCAGAACCTTTATTTTATGAATTAATATATCAGTGTAAAATTTGAGCGCAATCGAAAAAATTATTTCTTATAAAAATCGCAATTTTACGATTTTTTTAACAATTACGATTAATTTAAAAAAATTAAAAAAATTAAGTTAATTTTTAATTTAATTTAATTTAATTTGAAAAAAATTTCAACTTAGTAATGATTTTACCACAGAACAACAGAAAATTCGCATAACACATGGCAGCTCAATGCACCAATTACGCTCATCCAACAACGCGGCGGGACTTAAGCGTTTTCCTAGTAATACCAATGTAATGGTACAAATATTTATGCATAATGCCTTATTGCATGGTATTTTGTGATGTTGACTTGTAACCGAATAACCCTAAACGGGTTTTGTTAAGAAACTCCACTAGGTGTGTCCATAATAGAAGCCAAAGCTGGAAAGTATATTTAACAATTAAAACAAGTAAGACCTACATGGACGGACCTACATGGACGTTCGTAGCGGCATGGGTACCGAGCAGGCCATAGTTGACCTTGTATCTAAAATCCAGGGCAAGCTTGACAAAGCAGAGTATGCGAGTGGTATTTTTATTGATCTGAAAAAAGCCTTTGACACAGTAAATCATGAAATCCTCTGTAAGAAACTAGAGAAAATTGGAGTACGAGGCATTGCCCTGGCATGGATTAAAAACTACTTACAAGACAGGAAGCAATTTGTCAGTATTAATAACGTAAATGGATCTGAAGAAGGTATCACATGTGGTGTACCGCAGGGCTCAATACTAGGGCCTCTCCTTTTCCTAGTATACATCAATGATCTTTATCAGTCCGGTATTGTGGGCCATCTCCAATCTTTTGCGGATGATACCAGCCTCTTTTACTTTGCTTCACGTTTTCAGAGCCTAGCCGCGATTATGCAATCTGACCTTAATATCCTCGCCGAATGGCTCAGATTGAATAAGCTCTCACTAAATATACTAAAAACTAACTACATGTTATTTAAGACTAACAATCTAAAATACGATAATTTGTGTCTGCACTTGGCAGTCAATAATACTCCAATTAAACAAGTTTCTACTGTCAAGTACCTGGGGTTAATGCTAGATGATCGCCTATCATGGGAAAACCACATGGACTATGTTTCGAAAAAAATATCACCTATGACTTCAATCCTTAAAAGAATCTCTATAGTAATTTGCCAATCCACTCTCAAGAATCTCTACTACTCTTTTATCCACAGTCACCTAATTTATCTAAATATTGTGTGGGGCACTGCAAGCAAAACAAAATTGAAGCACTTGTGTGTAGTACAGAATAGAGCCATCCGAAATACATTCAACTATCCAAGGGAAATGCATCGTATAGACATGTACAAGACTCATAACATTCTACCTCTCAAACTCATTAATAAACACCTCACTCTTACATTTATACACAATATGATTAACAAATATTCAAGGACAAATTTACATTACACACTCAATAAGAATAAACATTCACACAATACTCGCACAAAGAATAATCTTTTCATAGATAATGTTAATACCAGAAAGTTTGGTTGTACTAATATAAACCACCAAGGGTTTGCCCTCTACAACAAGCTTCCTTGGTCTACAAAATGCTTAAGTCAAAATGTATTTAAAAAGAGGTAAAAAGTAATCTACTTCTAAATGAACTGGGAGACTGCTTCGAGTAGGGCCTAAACTGTTTTGCTGACATGCTATAATAAGCTAAGCTGTTATTTTATTTGCTTCATGTAAGAATTTGCTATTTTTAAATGTTGTTAATATTAGTATATAATTTATATTATATCATAGAGTTTATATTCATTACAATCTATATTTCAAAATATTTAACTTTGTACATTTAATTTTGCTTATAGCTAGATTGCATATCTTATGTCTATACCTGAATAAGTATAAACTAGGAAAACGCCAAAGTCGTTGTTAAACGAGTGAGTGACCTATGTGTATAGTATCCGGTATCATTCCCCATACTGGGCTACATCGAGCCTTAGGTATATGAGAGAAAAGGCGATGTTCCCGGGTACTCAACACATGGCTCACTCACTCGTTTAACAACGACTTTGGCGTTTCCCTAGTTATTTAAATTGAACATTTAAAATGCGAATCATGTTCAAACGTATTAGCGTGAAACATTACCAAATTTCCAAGATAAAACAAAATCACCTAAGTTTTATTACCCATTTAACACCCCTCAAAAATAATATGTGGGTGTAAAAATATAAAAAAGTTCGAGCTAATGGGTATCGAACCCCAACCCTCCGTGCGGTAGTCTAAATGCTTACCAATAGGCCATGCAAGCCACGTAGTTATCGTCCCACTAGCTGCTACTAAACAAATGCTATAGATATTTTAAAAATCACATTTTAATTTATTGTAGGATTAAATCGTAATGAATCTAGCTGATTTTGTTAGCAGTTCTCAGTAAACTCGTACCGGATGTCTGTTTAAAATTTCAGCCCAATCTGTTCAGCGGTTCGGCTGATTTTCGACGTACAGACAGACAGACAGAATCACAATGAGAGCCGTTCGAGTTGAATGGAGACACTCGGTCGCTCCGCTCCCTCGTTTAACTAGGGAAACGCCAAAGTCGTTGTTAAACGAGTGAGTGAGTGAGCCAAGTGTTGAGTACCCGGGAACATCCCCTTTCCTCCCCTATACCTAAGGCTGGATCGAGCCCAGCATGGGGATTGATACCGAGTACTCAACACATGGCTCACTCACTCGTTTAACAACGAATTTGGCGTTTCCCTAGTTATTTAAATTGAACATTTAAAATGCAAATCGTGTTCAAAACGTATTAGCGTAAAACATTAACAAATTTCCAAGATGAAACAAAATCACCTAATTTTTATTTCCCATTTAACACCCCTCAAAAATAATATGTGGATGTAAAAATATAAAAAAAGTTCGAACTAACGGGAATCGAACCCCAACCCTCCGTGCGGTAGGCTTAATGCTTACCACTGTGCCATGTAAGCCACGCAAATTACGTTCCGCTAGCTGCTACTAAACAAATGCTATCGATAATTTAAAAAATCACATTTTTATTTATTGTAGGCTTAAATCGCAATGGATCAAGCTGATTTTGTTAACAGTTCTCAGTATACTCGTACCGGATGTCTGTTTAAAATTTCAGCTTAATCTGTTCAGCGGTTCGGCTGATTTTCGACGTACAGACAGACAGACAGACAGAATCACAATGAGAGCCGTTTGAGTTGAATGGAGACACTCGGTCGCTCCGCTCCCTCGTTTAATAACTAACCTACTTCATCCAAGCTATAGAACTGCCAAGCTGAATACAAAGTAGCTTGTGTTATGTTAGTTATAGTTATTTTACCTGTTATTACTTTATCAATAAGCCCTATTTTATGTATCCTTCTTAGTGTAGATACATTCTACAGTACTTGTATGTAAACCATGTCTTGATCTTGCCATTGTAAAGAGCGTAAGCTCATTTTGGTAAATAAAGATAAATAAATTATTGCCTACAAATATAAAATCGGTCAATAATACAAAAATATATAGATAAATATATACATAGGTAAGTGTGCATAAGTTGATAATTTCAATGATGAACAAAGGTAAATATCAATTTTGAAATAATTATTTAACAAAGTGTAGAAGCAATCTGTGGCTACTGTCGCTTGCCTAACTATTTCTACTTAGATATCTGCATAATATGCGTAAAGCACATACGCACAAACAAACACACATTGTATTCCTTTTTTGAGGTGTTGACTGTTGTTTTTATGCTTATTCAGTTCTGATGCATGGTCGCAGTGGGTGCTAATCTAGTAGCCGAGTTAAATAAATAATTCGACACAACAGACCACTAATGTTTTTTTTTGGACAATTAACACTAAGCAAGAAAATATAGTAAATATAATATTATAACTTCATTTATTTGGACACCGGTTCACGGTCTGCTAAAATGTTGCCAGTTAAAGATTTTTGTATAATAACCTGCTTGTGAGCATTTTATAATGTTGCTACAAATAGCACAACAAAATAATGCCAATTATATTTCTAATCCTTTGAGTTAGCCAGCGGTTTAGCCGAACTCGTTTAACCGGTTCCCACTCGAACACCAAAGTTAAGCAGAACCGGGCGTGGTCATGGGTAGAGTGGGTGACCGCTATGCCTTGAAACTCACGTATACCGCTGGTTAAAGCAGATGGAGGGTTCGAAAGCTAGTGTAACGGCTTCATTCTCCTCGACGTCTGCTCGGCAGTCCGGGTTTGTAGAGGAACCTAGGTGACTGTCAAAGTTACACCGTCCTTTCGGATGGGACATTAAGCCGTTGGTCCCCTTGGTACTTTTCGAAAGGAGTAGGCTACGTGCCGGTACCGGGTTTCCCCTCCACCCTTCTGTTCATACTTCATCCTCATCTATCACCACTCATCGTCTCGATTAGCCAAAGTGAATAAATATGAGAAGTTAAACAATATCCAATCAATCAATAAATCAATCCTGTGAGTTAAATGCACTATTATAGACAATAGACATCAATTAATTTAAATTTATTGATGATAAAAAATGCATCTCACTTATAACACAATCAAAAGTTAATAGTTTCTTTTACTTTTGATTATTACTATGTTTTTGTAAACTAATAATTTGTTTTATATGGATTTGTACGGGGAAATTGTACCTTTATTTTATATCAGCCTGAAAAAGTGATTGTATGTTAGATATGGTAGGCAGTTTATGTTTGTCTTTGCTTCAATACTGATTGTATCTTTAATGATTAAATGATGAAGTTATTTTTTTTTTTAATTATTATTGTATACCTTGCAAATATGTATTATATTTATACAATATGCATGGTGGCAAGTAGGCTACTTAAAATTTTTATCTTAACTTAATTTTTTTTAAATTCAATTAATTACAATATCAAAACGTTTACATATAAATGTTTTTCTATATCTACCTCTTCCAAACATCCTTATCATTTTTATCTTAACTTAACTTAACAATTTGTTTAATTAACAATTAATTACAATATTAAAAATAACAAACGTTGACATCATAAATATTATTCTGTATCTACTTCCTCAAAACATTTTCTGAAACTTTTCACTTTGGATTCCTCAACAGCTGCAGCTGGCAATTTATTCCATTCCACAATTGTTCTGTTGAGAAATGACCACCTCCCAACATCCTTCTTTTCCCATTGCATTCTAACTTCCAGTTATGGTCTTTCCTCCCTTTGTAAAATCCTTTTCCAATTTTTCCACTAATCTCATTCCATCCCTCCATTCCTTTCGTAGCACGAAACAAGTTTCAAATTTATCTTGTAATACAGGACACTTATATATATTTTTTTAAAGAAAACAAGGTAGTATACATGCAATTTATTCTGTAATTGCATAAATAATTCAACATTTTTGGAACTTTTAAACAATTTAAATTAAACACATACATAATTTTTGATCGAGATACATAAAAACTATGCTATTTATATTTAATCAAACTAAATATAAACAAAAAATCAAACGGTGTGATCATATTTTAAGATTACGGCATGCAGCTTCCCACAGCAAGGTTTTTTGAGTGTTTTTTTTATTACTATTTTGACCCAAAATGCATTTATAAGCATGTTCATAAAATTACACATTTTAAATCTACTCATCAAGATCTTCAATTAGAATAGTCACATGCCCATATTGAAACAAAAATGTTTCATGTTGTCCAAAACATCATAGGCTGCTATCTCCCTAAAGTTTGTTTCTAAAACTCTCAATATTTAATTGAAATGATATTATGAAGAAAAAACACTCCGTTTGCGTATAGTTGGCTCTAAATAAATAGTTTTAGTTTTGGGACAAAAATGTTTGGTCACCCCTGTTGGGTACACCCACCAGTCATGATGGCTAACAAGTGAAAATCAAAATGTAATATAAATAGCTTATCAAAACCACTTTCAAACCTTCCGCCCCGGTGGGGGTTTGGATTAGCTGGCTCATGGACTACTGCAGTTGCTCGCGTAAAGCGCGTATCATTGATTCATTGGTGATTATTTTTTGTATTGAGTACCCTTCCTCAGAAATACCTGTAAATTTACTACTCATATGCAAACTAATTGGGTGAGCAAAGCGAAGACTTCATTTCACTGACCCCTCAAAAAGTTTAGCTCCAATGTTTTTGGGTTTTTTTCTGTCTGTTTGTTCGCACGATTCCGGGCAAACGGCATATGCGATCTTGATGAAAATTGGAGGGGACCTTCGAAATCTCTAAACTTACACTTGCCACGTTTTTGGGTACAATCGAAGAAATATTTCTCATGAATGTCGTACTTTTACGATTTTTTCCGATTTTTAGTGCGATATTTTTGTGACATTTGGACCGATTCTGACCAAACGGCTGGGGCTACAACTTTCATATTTTACATGGACATTAAGGTAATTGTGATGTATTAATGCTTTTTGAAAGAAAAAGTTGAAAAAGCTAGCCAGAATCCATAGAATAAAAGTTTAATATGAGTTTTTTTAGGTTTATAATAACAATTAACAAGTAACAATAGAAACTTGACAACAATCACCTACAATGCATTCAAAAAGCACTTGCAAAGGAAAAGTGGTCCCGCGCAAACTAAATACTTGCAAAAAAGCTCATCCATCAACGCGGCGGGACTTAAGCGTTTTCCTAGCTAAGTAACGTGTATGTTTCTTTCGCACAGTGTCAAGTTTGTTTTCTAGTGTGTATTCATCTCATAATTCTGACCTACATTTTTGTGCCGTCTTTTGACGGCCATATAATTATAACAAATATTAGCGAATTATAATGACATACTGACTCATTTAAAGAGTTATTCATCCAGAATTTAGTGAATTATTTTACTTTTGAATAGCTTGAGCCATTTGGCTGGAATCATTTTTGGAAACTATGTACGCGATTTCCTGTGCGCTGCTACTGGTGGCACCTTTTTTGTGATATCTCGAGAACGATACAAAATATCTAAAAACTGATTCTAGACCGCTACGTTGTTTTGTTAGAACAATATAATACAAGAAAAAATATTCAAATATATTAATCGGTGTGGTTTGTTTTCAAGATATGCATTTAATTAATTTAAATTCTAATAAAAAACTTCATTACCATCACATTACAATATTTTTTTGTACAGGCTGTTAGGCCTAGTTCTCACAAACCCACATAGTGGTCTAGTATCAGTTTTTTTTAGATATTTTGCATCGTTCTCGAGATATCACGGGAAAAAACTGTAATTTTGTGTGGTTTTAATTTTGCGACTATCCCATCCTCTTAAGGTTCGAGTTTCTTTTAGGTTTGCTTTGGATTTTTATTGAAGTTCAAAGTTCGACGAACTATCTAGTTGAAAGTTTGAGTTTGGTTCAAAATGTAAAATAACAGGTTTGCACAACCCTAGTGGCCACTAAAAATCAGCTAACTACACACAAACAAAACTCGCAACACATAACCAAACCTGCGGTAGAGCCATGCAAGAAGTAAATTCTGTGTGCATGTTGTTACTTCACACACCATTCATATTGAGCCACCGTCAGCACAACCAGTAGTGGGCATTTGATTGATTGAGTCTCGTTGAGTCCGGAACACTAGCAAAATTTGAGCACCTTGAACCTCGTATTATTCGAGAGGCAATCTAAATTGAAAAAAGCCCCGGATGCATGAATAAGGAAGACGACAGCAAGCGACTGCCAGCTGGTTAGAAACCTGCTTTAAGTATTGCCATGGTGCTACACCTTCACTACTGTCTAGGAAAGAGAGCAACAAACTGTTGGTGATATACCTAGTGATGTTGGCGCTATAACTAGGACCTAAAGTAGAGTGCTAATAGATGTTAACACTAACAAACAGGGGTCGCAATTAACGCTCACCTGCTCACCCGAGGCTAGTGAAACTTTGCGCGGGCTAGTAAAAATCTCATTTCACTAGCCCGACAGGCGAGTACTTTTTCCCGAGTTCCCACTTACCGTTCAAAAAATCTTAAATTTCGCACCGATAACTTAACGAGTTTCCAGTAGTTGTGCACTTCCTAGTATGGAAAATCGTTCTAAATATGCAAACAAAACTAAATTCTTTTAATTAAGGCTCATCTTATTTATATTATGGTAAAAATTTGTTGCTGGTCCCTCCCTAGTCCACCACATCCACACGTCAAACCCGGCGAATATTGTTACTTAAAACATTCACGTATGATCGTTTTACATCTATATAACTTTTTTGATTGTGGGCTAGTAAAGATACTCTTCGGCTAGAGTTTAAGTTAATTTCGACCCCTGCTAACAAAACTAATGTAGTACACTCATCCTGCTCCAGTCCTACTACGAGAAGTCGAACGTCAAGGTCGAAAGCTAATCTAACCCGTGTTTTAATAACACCTTGACAGTTCATTGTTTTGGTTTTCTTTGGTTTTTCTTTTGTTTTGATAATGTCTGGGCTTAAAAAGTGAAGAAATTTGCACTAAACGTTGTCCAATATTTTGAATAGTATAATATTTAATAGGTAATAGGACTGTGTTATTACATTATTGTCAAACACAATTTAAAATAAAAAAATTATAATAATAATCTGAACTCAGTTCCAACATGTCTGGCTGAGTGGTAGTTTTCCACCATTATCTAGGGTATGAAAAAACTGTAAATACTAAGCTTACCAGACTCGGTGTTTCTTGCTCATCATCTTTCAACTTCCCCTCCACCAATTTACTCCACTCTCTTCTGTCCTCCCACAGCTTTACACGCCACATGCTCCCACACTTCATCTCATTTTCCAAGGTCTTCTTGAATTAATCTTCCCCATTTCTCTCTTGGCCTTCCTATTTTCTTTTCCCCTCCTCTGTCGCTTCAAATTCTCGTCTTGGTATCCTCTCCCCGCCCATCCTTTTCATATGTCCAAACCATTTTAGACGTTCTCTTCCTAGTAAACCCCAATCTCTCCAGTCCCAGTTCTTTTCTGATTACACTACTTCTTATCTTGTCCATCTTGGTAACTCCCTTGACACTTTTAAGAACTTAATTTATGCTACTTCCAGCTGACTCTCTTCTTTTGTTCCCACTGCCCACGTTACTGCCCCATACGTTAGTATAGGTACAAGAAATTTTCCGGGCAGATAAAGACCGAGCCCGGCCCAAATATCACGCTACCAGCACATCCCTGATTCTAAACATATTACACAACCACACTACCATTGGTGATTGATGCACAATAAAACCTAGCTTTGGTCTTAAAATGTAAAGATCCCCAACACTTTATTTTTCTATAAATTTACTTTCCCAGTTTCCCTGTAGACTTGAATTAGAATCCTATTCTTCAGTTTTGTGTTTACCGTTTGTTTTATTTTGATGAAAAGCTTCTTGATAAATGATGTCTAAAATAGTAAATTGAATTAAAAACCATTTGTCGTTAGGGTTTCCAACTATGACCACGGGAAAAACCGGTCTTCCATGCAAGTTCGTGGGAAAAGGACCAAGCACGGGGGATTTGGGGGGCTCCCCCCAACTATAGCGCCGCAGGCGAAAATTTTGAAATTCAGCTTTTTAGATTGCATTTGGTGCGTTTTAGAATAAAGTGGTGGGCTGGATGATATACCAAAACAATGTAGTTTTTGTGCAGTCAAAACTGGAAAACCACCAAAAATAAAAAAGTCACTGATGTAATAGGCCTAGATTATAATATTACATCCGCTGATATGCCGAGTATTCATAATTCGAGTAGGCAATGGGTATATTTTTATTCATAAGTAATTTAAGCCTAAGGATAATAAATTCCAAATAAACCACGAATATTTTTTTTTGTCTTAATTTCAATTTGTCATATCACGATTCTCAAAGCAGTAAATTAATATTACGTAAACAGCACTAACAGATTTAAAGGAATTATGATCAATTAACAAGTTTACTTCTTGATCGTGAATGAGTATTTAGCAGTTGACCTTGCTGCTTGTCTTGTTGGACTTTATTTTTTCGCGGAGAGTCAATTTCATCGTCGGATTCGTGCACAAACTTCCCGTATGAACGGCATTGACAGTGGACTGCAGTGCAGTGTGGCAGTCTTTGGCCAGCCTACTGCCTTGTTTGCTGTCTGGTGAGGGGGTTGGCGGGTTAGGTCAAGGGGAAGTGGAGAAGAGCAATGTTTACTAATTAAGTGGGATTTGGGAAACGATGATTAGGATGGTTTTTAAATATTTATTTTAGTTTTTTGTGTATATTTAGTAATATTTTTAGTATAATGGGTTATTTACGTAAAAAAAAAAACGGCAACACTATTGCCGGTCGAAGGGACTGACAGACAACCGGCCAAGTGGGGCAAAAACCGGCGTGCCGGTCAAAAACCGGCCGGTTGGCAACCCTATTTGTCGTGTGCTATTTCACAGCAAAATTTTACATTTTTGTGGAAACAACTCATTCCAAAGTACATTTCTCACCAATTGGTAAAACCATTCTGCTTTTTGCACTCTAGATGACACTTCCCTACTCATTTTTGCATCCAAAATAATCTACTTTTTCTTTTAACACTTCTCCATGGAGTACAATATTTTCCCGATCTCTAGGCCTGCCCTTTACCTTTACCCATAAGTAAACAATCACTCACTCTATCTGACTGATTTTTAGACCAAACTCTGTAGGAACTTCATTCCATCTGTCCACCTTCTCCTGCACTTCTCTGACACTCGCCCAAAATCCACACATTGTCCGCAAATACCCTTGACTTGATAAGTTGATAATGTTGATGGACCTCTTAATTCTCAACAGCCATGAGCGCAGCTTCTTTTAAAGTTACACTCAAGTCTAACAAACTGTCTTATTCTTTCACAGATCCCACTCGGTTGATCTTACTCGTAAAGACGCCAACGAACTGCGTTGCGAGGAGCGTAAAGTTCAGCGTCAGATCGATGTAATTAAGAGTGCATTGAGTGAGCTAGGATGCGAGGAAGTACCCTCTGGCTGTGATCTATCAATGGACACGTCCTACCTCGAACACACCGTTGACCCACAGCAGGTAAGACTGAACCTGCCGTTTCAACGGAACTATTTATATGCAATTTTGTGGACAGTATGATTTCTTTATGTGGTAATGCTATTAAACTAACATTTTTAATTTTAATTCCATATAGGTTTAAAATTTAAATGTGATATAGCGCACGTCTAATTGTTTTTAATTCAATTTACTATTTTAGACTTCATTTTTCAGCTTTTCATCAAAATGAAACAAATGGCAAACACAAAATTGAAGAATAGGAATCTAATTCAGGTCTACAGGGAAACTGGGAAAAGTAAATTAATAGAAAATGCAGTGTTAGGCATCTCTACATTTTAAGACCTAAGCTAGGTTTTATTGCGCATCAATCACCATGATAGTGTGGTTGTGTAATATGTTTAGAGTTAGGGATGTGCTGGTAGCGTGATATTCGGGCCGGGCTCGGTCTTTATGTGCCCGGACCAAGTTGATAATTAGTTGCTCGAAAATTGGGTCGGTGTCGGGCTTTGCTAATTAAAGATGCCCAAAGTTGTTTTAGTTACTAAATTTTAACTGATGATACTATGATACTCGGAAATAAAAAAACTCTCTTTTAAAGCCTTATACACAGTCGTATAACACTTGTTTTTCATAACTGTTCATACGTAAGTATGTGTGATGATGCCTTCTGGTGCTTCCTTCATGTATTGGTCTAAAATACAACATGTGATACCAGAACCTAGGACATAAAACAACAAGCAGTTGCAGAGAAGGATTTGGGCCGGACCAGACCCAGCTCAGTTGTTCAAAACATCGATCTTTGTTTGTTTTTTTTTTAGTTTAAGTACTTGATGGCATGCATGGCTTGTTGCCTTTGCTATGCTTTGACACTTTGCTTGTCGTGGTGGCGCAACTGATGATCTCTTGCAATGCTTGTGTCTGTGTCGCGTGACCAGATGTTATTAAGTTATTCGCATGCACATTGCACACAACAAGGTTCTCCATGCTTTGCAACAATGATCGTGATCATACCATCGTTAACATATTGTCAAGCACTATTTTCATATTATCCCAAGATGTGAATTATGTCATGTATTTTGGTTAATATAATATCCGACTTCAAGTTTCCCAAGTACCCAATTTTATTTTATTTAATGATAAGCATAATGTTTTTAAAGACATTACTGTACATGTAGCATCTTCTAAAGTTATGGCCCGAGACCGATTCGATTGTATCAGGTAGCCGGATAAGTTTCAAAACCTACACTCTTTCTTGTTTTTAGTTTTTACCAAAGATCTTAGGAATATTTGACCTTATATAATATATAAATACCGCTTGGAATATACCACTTATGTTTTATAAAAAATTAAAATTGGACGTGTGATTTATGTTTGTAAGTGGCAATGAGACAGCCATTTTGTATTTGTGTATTTTGTAATTTTACATGTTTTCTTTCCTTTCAGTGGTGAGACTTGTTTTTGTTTATATTGAATACCGTATTTACTCGAATATAGGTTGCGCGTAGAATAGAAAATTTAAAGGTATAAAACTGGGATGCGTCTTACAATCGCATGAAATTTTTTTTCTGTATAATTATAATAAAATCCCCAAACTCTAACTTTATGATAAACGCGATTTGTTTACCCCCGACCTCGCAAAAAATGTTTTCTTCAGTGAGGAATATTTCTTAGTTATTGTTCGTTATCATTTGTGCAGTTTCTTGGATGGCCCTCAATAGTATGGCATTACTTAAACTTGCACTATTTGTTTACCCCTGACCTCGTAGAAATATTTGTCCTGAGTGCGGGGTATTTTGTGAGTTGTCATTCTATACTTTCTCTTATGTGTGTTGTCTTCCTGCAGCTACTGTGGGTGGCCCACCCCGCAATATCACGGGAAAAACAGTCAAGTCTAGTGGAAGTGGGAGCTCGTAAGAATGTTTATTCTGCAGACCCATAAAATGCTATCTTATTTCTCAAGTGTTATTTCTTAGTTTTAAATAACTCACTGAGACATACTCTTGCAACATTCTTCTCAGAAATATGACAGTTTCAAAACATATCAAGTAAATTGCAATAGGTGAGACAGAGAAGAGACTAAATATGGGCAATGAGCTTATCACCTTCTGCTGAACTTATCTTCTTCACAGATGTGGGAAATAAATTAGTCACCTACCAGTGTTCAATGCCGTCCTATATCAGCAAAGGAATGACTAGGCATAATAATAATAGCTTGACCAATGATTTCGACCCTGTATGTACACTTATTATTGCATTTTAAAGGATCTTTTACAAAATACATCAAACAGGTCAATACCATTTTACGTGTGGTGTTTTGATGACAGATTTGAAAAGAAACAGACGTTTGACAACACCTTATCCTCTTACCCTCTTATTATTTCTTGATTTTCCTACAATCCTGTGACCATGGTAGTATGATTGTATCATATTCATGGTTACAACTGCAGGAAGATGACACTTATAAATTATAATAGTGCAACCTAAGTTTCATACAAACCAATGTGCAACCTATACTCGAGTAAATACGGGTGTATATATAACCACTGACTATTATTGCTTGATACCCTGTGCATTTCCTGTTGTATCTTAGGTGTTGGTAGTATTTGATTGGAAGTACAGTACCTATGCCTGGTACATGGAGCGTTTATTATTGTTCCAAAACTCATCATAACATACTTAATGCCCACATATCAAATCTAGTTCATGCTGGTAAATGTCTATAGTTGGCCTAGATAAATCTTAATAGGCCTAACCAAAATGCATTTTAGTCCATTTTATTTTATTTGGTGCCTTGGAAATTCCAAGAAAGGAATACTACGTGTAGGCCTACTACAGTGAAACCTCGATCAATAGTTTTTGATGGGGAAATAGGAAAAAACTTCAAATGCAAGAATACAAGTAGGGAAAAAAACATAGAAAAACACTTTTCACTATCTAAAAATGTTCCAAAATTTTGCTCGTATAATGTTGAAAAATGCATCACTTTACTAATCTCTCGTTAACAAAACAAAAACAGCCATTTTGAAATTGAAAACAAAACCCCCACTCGGAGGCCGTCATATAATAGGCTAGTGGCTGTCACTTGGATCACTAGGCCTTACATAGCATGGGATGCAAGAACCCGCCCACTCCCCTCCCCTCCGAGAGGTTGACAATCTTTAAGCTGTGGAATCTGCCAACGTGTGTGACACTTACTGTGTAGATCGTTCAAAAACATTCATCAACTTATGAAAATAACACAGGATTGATTTTTAGGTCTACTACGGGTTCGATTTCAATAAAGGAAGTTATTTCCTTGCAAAGAAATCTTTGATCGATGATTGTCTTGCTGTAGATTACTCCTCAATGCAAACATCGTCTAGATGTAACTAATTCGTTTCGTGATTGACTCCACTGTGAGTAGAAGAACCTCTTTACAATCTTGAATGCCTCAACATGATGCCCTATGGCAAAGCTTGAGACTACAGGAGGCTCTCTTACGTCATGCAGCGAGATATCCTGCGACTGGCAGTGAAAATCACCATAAAGCACATATAATTTTGTTTGGTATACCGTAGCATAGGCATATGACCATAGAGACTCAAGGCCGATTTAACACTGGCACGCTGGTAGTTCGATATGTACGCTTCGCTCACATCTTCTGTTTGATAGCGAGTCTCGCTCGTGCTCCGGTGAAGTGGGAGGCTGGTACGAATGCACGATTTTAGCAACCTGAAGGCGGGTACAAACAAACTCGCGATCGCAGTAGCATACGCTTTTCTTTTTTTTGCATTGGAAATATAAACAAAACAATCTATGCCAGTGCTTCCCAAACTTGGGGGGAAAAAAAACGATTTATGCAGTAAAACAATAATAGTAGGATCGATGTACGCAGTATAATTATGAATCCAGTCAAACAATGGACAACGGAAACAATTGATTGAGGTTTCACTATAGGCCTACATAACTATTATTTATTATACATGCCTTCATTTATAAGCACATTTAGCAATTGCCAGGAGAGGTATTGCATTCTGCTCTCAGTTTTTTTTGTTAATTTTCAATTCTAAGACTAATTTTTGTTTTTGTTTGACAACGCAATGCCAGTTGCATGAAGGGAATCCGCAATCTATTGATATTAAATGTTTTACCTCCGGTTTTGTGGCATTTGATACCAAACGAATCATTAGTTTTCAAATCCTATGCACATTTTGCATAACAGAGCAGCAATTAATGAAGTATCCTTCTTTGTGAAATACTATTTACTATTACAGTTTATTTTTATTATACAAATCATTCTCAAAATAGAGTACGAGTATTATGATTCTAATGGGTGTTAAGTTTAATTATTAAAAATTAAAATACATCTAACCAGAAGACTTGCATGTACTCAAACCATTGAATCCTACCACACTTGAGTCAACTGCAGGAAGCTTTGCACTTTTTAGTGCTCCATATTTGCCTACATAAAATTATGTATCGTAACATCTGTACCTTGCTTGATGTTCCAAATAAGTGGAACTTATATGTTTTATTTTTGTCCCCAATGCTTCTCAGATGTACATGAGAAAAGGTAAGTGGATTGGGTGTTGGTTGCTTGTTATATTGTAGGACTCCATACCAACCACAAATATTGTAATAATAGTCTAGGACGCTTTGCTCTTTTTTTTTGATGGTTTGGCCTAACTCCCTGCTTTCTTAATTTTAAAAAACAAATCATAATCATTCAATTATTTTGAGAAATGTTCCTTTGATAATTATTTAAAAACTTACCATATCTTAAGTTCAGAGATTATGAACGTACCTTGAAAATGTCGGCAAAATCGGTGTACCTGGTCGTTAGTCTAGTATCAAGCAACAAACTGACATAAAGTTACTCAAATTTTTTTAGAAAAACAAAAATATGATTTTCATAAGAAGTACTTATTTCTTTGATTTTAACCATAAACATTACATGTCTAAGTTCAAAAATTTGGAAGGTTTTCTGAAAACACCATCAAGATTGGAGTATCTATGGCTATGGGTAATAAAATTAGAAGTCTCTACATTTGCCATTCTCACTATGTTCATCCAATTATCAGTCGTGTCATTCTCATGCCCTTGCAACACAATTCTAACCCCAAAGCCTTCATCATATAGTTTTTAATGAAGAAAGATCTACTCATTCTTTTGATTGTATAATGTTTGAGGTACAATCAAACCAAGTTAATACCTTTTTGACCATATTGGATTCAATTTAGTCTTGTCAGCTATCAACTTACCTTCCACGTGCTTGATGTTGTAAAATTATCTTAGTACAATGAAGTGTGTGGTAAATTCCAGATAGTCTCTATCCTTAACTTAAGGGGTATGTGCAAGATTAATTTTATACCACTGAAACAAATTTATTTTAGGCTATCATATTGCACCTGCCCTGAGATATCTTTAAAGTCGAAGAAAGGTGGCTGAAAATTTTCTGAATAAAATAAATATGCTTCAAAATTTGGGGTTATTTATTTTTCAGAAATTGTTTAGGGGGAAGTGATCCTGTGGAAAAGTGGCCAGGGGTGGGGAGGAGCAAATGTCAAAATTGGATTAGAACCTATCAAAATACCTGAAAGGCCAAGTTAATTTTTTTCTTTTATAATTACAACCAAAAAAATGTGGGAGGAAGGGGATGGGGGGTGGTGGGGCAAGGGGTGGGGGGAAGTCTGTAAGGGGTTGGTAATGTCAAGGTTGGAAAGGATCCAACAAAATTAACAGTGGAAGAAATAATTTTTCATTTTCATTTGTTTAGTTTTTTGAACTGATAAAATGTGGGAGGTGGAGTTCCAATGAGTGTGACTTGGAGAGGAAAAAAGAGCGGCAATGGAGGCTTATATCAATTTTAGATGAAATCTGACAAAATTTTCAGAATTATAAAAATTTCACAAAATACTATGGGGGGGGGGGGAGGGAGGAAAAATAGCGGTGGGCTCTTAAATGTCAATGTGGGATAAGATTGATTGGATATTGCTTTACGTCTCATATTTATGCAACTTGGCTAATCGAGATGAAGGGAGGGACGTAAGGGATGACGCGGGGGGACAAGGGGTGGACAGGCCTGTGCTGGTCAGAACCAGCCACAAGCATGGGGAGGGCAGGGGTTCCCCCACGTCGCGGTCGTCTCCGTCTGTGTCATCATCTGTCCGTGTTGTCTTTGTCGTCGCCGTCGGAGAGGTAGTCAAAGGGAAGGGGTTCCCCGACGGCGACCCAGAGCTCGCCATTAGTTTCAGGGAGTGAAACTCCCCTATTCACGGGCCAAACCGCGAGAAGGTGTCGAGTTGGAATTTGAAGGCCCGTGGGATAAGATCCGATAAAATTTCCGAATAGGGGAAGAAAATTTAGAATTTTTTTTCCCCCCTATAATTCGATTTTAAATAGTATTTCATGGCTAAACAAGGGTTTTGTAATGTTAGGCTAAGGGGTTAAGCACCTAGTTAAATTTTTAGCAGCAATTGTGTTATATCGTTCTCAGCAAAGTAAAAATGATTCTCTGCAAAGTTGTATGTATTTAAAAAAAATTGGCCTACTGTTACAAAACTTCTACTTGAAAATCATTTTCCCTTATATTTAGTTAGAAGATGTGTTGAAACAATTATTTAAAAATTCATTGATCAAAACAATATTGTACTTGGCACTTTATTAATTCCCACACCCAAAAAATTGTAAAATCTATTTTGTTGTTATGATAAAGTCCCAATTTCATTCATTCAACTTTTCAGACATCTTTCTTTGACTTTTAAGTTATCAGTCTGAGAGCAATAATAGCCTGTAATGAATGTCTTCCATTTTGCATGTGCCAGTTATTAACATCAATAAAACTGAAGAAGCCACCTTTTTATCCTATACTAGTATTCTGAAATCCAATCTTTTTAGGACATAACATGAGACTGAAAAAATGCAGTTTTCAAATACATTTATATATTTGTAACAGAATTATATTCCTTGGTATGTAAGTGGTAATTGGTAGTACATTGGTGATCACTTTGATTTCATCATTTTTTTAAATATCCCCACATTTATTTACTCATTAGGCCATCGTCCATAATGTATTTCATCAATTTGAATTCTACTCTATTGTTTCGCGTGAATCGTAACTCATAATTAAAAGTAATTAAGAGTAAGGCATTGCTCATAGACTATTATTATTGGTATGTGGTTGGTGCTTTGGTGTGGAATTACTTTACCTTACTTCTCCCAACTAATTTCCAGTATGCAGTAGCTAGTAGTGTGATATGGAACTTGTATAACACTTTTCCAGGGTGAACGGTCAACTTTAACAATGAAAAAAACACTTCACGCTCAACATCGCTTAGTTAATATCCTGCGTAAACCGTTCCGGCGAAAGTCGGTTCCATCCTCCCCTAGCTTCACCCGCGGTCACTTCCCCAACATAGCGGAAGGGGAGGGGGACCCAAGCAAAGCGGAAGGGGTGGAGGATCAAAAAGTATGTGCTGTTTAGTTTATAAGTGCATTGATGACTGTAGTTAGTATGGTGTGAAACAAAACCTAATCTTTTGAATTTTATATCAAATTTAATACTAGTCTTATGTCCATTGTTTAAGTGAAGAACAGCAAATGCGTAATAAAATAATTAAAATTCTTATCTCTATTAAAAATTACTACTATACCTAGTATTTTCTTGGAGACAATGTACAAAAATATGATTGCTTGCTTGGATCAATTTGTGTAATGTTGAGGATCACTGGTTTTCTGATGTAATACAATTGTTTTTTATTCTATTATGTATAATTGTAATGAATAATAATAATTCTTTTTGCAAGATATAGCCTACACTCCCTACAGTTGTACAGAAGTTATATAATGTAAAATTACATTTTCTGTTTAACTTAATTATGTTCTGAGTATGCCTATGCTATGGCTACTTGTAATTTTGTTTTTAAATACGTTTATCCTTCTCTGGTACAACATTTAACATTTATTTAGTTATTAAAAGTGGGACTGTCAATTTATTTCTCGTTCATTATTCGGATTTGTCGTCTTTCAATACGCATAGGTCGTAGCTTATATAGATAAGGCACACATGCACCAATCTTGCATGGCAAGCCTGGCTAGTGCATTCCTAGTTTATTACTTAGTGTATCAATTAAATGTTTTATCATCTAGACAGTGAACATGTAGAAGGTTTTTTGTGCATGGTTTTTGTTTGTACGTAATTCCATGTCAAGTGTGAATTGTTTATGTTTTTTTTTAAATATTAAATAACTGACTCGTTACTTTTTTCATTTCTATCTCTATGCTAGTAGGCCTACCATGTCTATAGTGTATTTACAACACTCCAAAATTGTACTAGCCATCTCCCAAGTTGCGAGTTACTTTTAATAGGTTGCCAATGAAACAATTTCATTGTATTTCTGTTCCATTCATTCAGATCTATAATGTAGAAGAGGTACGACCAATGTTTTTTAGGAGTTAGTACTAGCTCAGTGGTGCAGCAGTTGAGGCGCTGGCGTGGAATGCGGGGATCTGGGTTTAACTCCTGGTTGAGTTGAATTTTCCAATTTCTGGATGTAGTAAATAATACTTGTATTCTTATTTATGTTATTTATTTATTTACTGTCTATCCTATTTAGTTATAAAAGCTGATTTACAACGGGGGACATCAATGGATATGCCATCAACATCATCCTTTATATCATCCTTTTTTAAAGCTAAATAAGTGAAATGCCTTTCAAATTTGGATTAAATTTTAGATTTGAGTTTGGCCGGAGAGGTATTTTAAGGGTTGGTATCCAATTGCTGTTAGTATAAATTAAGTTCAACATCATTTGGATCAGCTCTCTTTTTGACATTTGAAAAAATCAAACCAATCAAAAGCATGATTGTTTCAGCAACTGCTAAATCATAGAAAAAAATGTACGTTTTATAAACAAAGTTAGTTAGTTAGTTAGTTTTTATTAGTATCCAAGAGATCTTACAAGATAACGTAAATGTAATAATGTTTTAAATTTTGGAAGCTCTTTTTACTTGAATTAAAGGAAGTCAAAAAAATGTAAACCAAATCAAATATAGTTGGCAATGATTTCCTCTCCAGATCCCAATTCAGCATCAAATATTTTTTTGCTATTCCAAAAACTTCATGCAATTGAGAAACATGAACAGTCGACCTATTTGATCAGTTTTAATATTTAAAAAGTTTACTTCTATGTTTCCAAAAGAAGAGTAGCAAATGTGTACACACTTTGTTCCTTTTGAAGGTCCAATACTGGAGCTGAAATAAAGTGGAGATTTAGAGTTTTCTTTTGATGGGCCCTCAAATGAAAAAAAAGGGTGTAAAATAAAAAGATGGGTGGGAACCCAGGACAAAATATTTATGCATTGCATAAAATTCAATTGCATAATATCAGGAAATTTAAACCCCCCTTAAAAATTCAATGCCCACCCTAATTATATTTGACTACTTTTTTAAAATCCCTTTAAAGATTTTAAAACAAAAACCCTTTAAAAAACTTACCATTTTTTGGAGTTTGTTTTGTTACACATTCATAAAACCCGGGTTTTCCCCCTTCCGTGGGGCCTACTTAAAAAAAGTAATTTTTTTACTCTCAAAGAGTACTGTGTTATGTTTTTTTCTCCAAAATATGGTTTGAAAATTAGGGGTTGGGGGCTGGGTTGCTAGGGAATTTCTCCCTTTGGTTAAGGTGCTCTATTTAGTATTTAGTAGTTTCATTTGCTTGCAACCAAGAGCTTTTATTTAGGGCTAGTGAGTCAAAACCTAATTCCTAATTATTTGCAATTCATTCATTTTAAAGTGAGTAGTGACTAATTTGTTAGGAAATAAGGTGTATAGTGACTGGATTTGTCGGGCAGGGCAATCTGAAGTAGCCTAATAATATATGTTGCTTATATACATAGCATATGCCTTAAAACTATGCCCTTAGTAATTTGCTTGTAAACGGAAAACCCCAATACTTCCCAATTTTTTATTTAAAAAAATTGTTTTAAATTTAAATTTTGCCAAGAAAACCCCGTATAATATGTTTTAGCATCAAATTTTTTTTTTTTCTCCTTTTAAATTTGCCTATGTTTTTTGGGTTCCCATATTTTTGATTAGGAAACAGACCACATGTAAAGGGAAACTCATTGGCACCCAAATAAAAAATTAAACAATGTTTTGTGGCATATTCCCAAAGGTTAAATTTACTATTTTTCTATCTGGGGCCTTGATTGCTAGGGGTTTTAAAAAGGGCGCATGGTTTCCCCCCCCCATCTTAATATTCTACCCCGGGATTTAAAAACCCCCCAGTCTTTTTTGCCCTTTTGGGTTTTCAACAGCGGGGACATCTTTACAGCAAAAACTTGGGTTGTAAAATAGCTTAAACAAGTGAATGTGCAGTAGACCTTCCACAATTTAGTGTACTGTTGTATCAAAAAACAATATCCCATTCAATGTCGGTCATTTAGACCGTAGTGCGACTACTAACGTCCTCGACTCTGAAATAGGTGTTGATTCAAATATCGATGCATTTCATGATAATATTTTTATTTATGTAGGACTTACATTACCAGCAGGTTTTACTAAACACTTCAACTTCCGTGTGTTTAAAAAAAAAGGTTTTCCACTGTCTTATGTTTTCTGGTTTTATTTTAATAGCAATAAACAAATATGTTATTGTTTATCACTTTCAGATTCACTATTACCTTGTATATTGCATGAATAAACAATAAAAAAAGTTGCATTAATAGGTATTAAAAAGTTACTGCAGTTTTCTGGACCATATGGTCAAAAAGTCTGCGCGTGACTTAGGTAACAAAAGGTTGCCGACTTTTCTCAGGTTAAGAGATTGCATGAATTATTGTTGATTATTGATTATTATGGAGACATTGGTTGAGATAATATTTTGAAAGGAAACAAACGAGCAGAATTAAAAAACACTCATTTATTTTATATTCTACTCAAAATATTTGCTATAGAGGATAATAAATTTAGGTTGTATGAACTTTACTGTCAGTAAAATACAAACAAACAAAAGGTATTGTTTTATCTTGTTTATTAATTATGAACGTACCAATAGTTGGTGTTGACGGGCAACTACCGACCCCTGGTGGATGAGGAATGGTTCCACGGAGTTCTTCCGAGAGAGGAAGTTGTTCGACTTCTCACTCACGAAGGTGACTTCCTCGTCAGAGAAACTACTCGCAACGATGAAAGTCAGACGGTGCTCTCTGTCTGTTGGGGAGGTCATAAGCATTTCATCGTACAGACTACCTCAGAGGTAAAAATTGGCACTGTATTAATTTATTTTTTATTTCATTAATAGCATAAGAGTTTACTTTTTGCTTGGCAAAAGGTAAGCAGTAAACAAGTACAATGTATTCTTTATTCCTGTGAGATGCTCTTGGAAAGCATACTTACTTATTTTGTATTTGTATGTTAACAGAAACAGTTGTGTAACAACTTTTACATTTTACTGCCTAAAATAAATAATTAGGTTTTGTCCGATGAGGGCACTTCCTGTGCTTCGGAGAATGGATAGCCAATATGTAGTAGTAGATGTTTTTTAAGTGCATTATATTTAGGAACTTTTATCAACAATGAGTTAAGGAACTTGGTTTGTATTTTGTCAAACTTAACTTTTCAAGGTGTCTTATTTTGGATAACTTGCTGGAAATATAGTTAGTATGGGACTTAGTCATTGGTTGGGAAAAAAACAATTACAAAGTTAAATATAAATATAATAATTCTTACTTCAGAAATATAATAATTGAGAACTATTACTTTAAATAAAGAGAACTCTGTTGTACAGAAACAATTGCCACAAAGATACGGAATAAAAATTTCATTCAAATATTTACAAAATGGTAAAAAAGGTGTTTAAAATTGAAATACAAATTCATAAAATATAAATAAATAATAATTTCACAACACATCAGATGACATCCAATTCTAATGTATGAATAATTGCAATGTGCATACAATTATTTTTATTTACTTAACATACACGAATTACATTAATAAATATATGCTTCACATATATTTTATTTTAGCTTGTGTGTTTTCTTGACATTTGTCGTCCGCCATCTTACGTAGGAGTTGGCGCCCTTATATACACTTTCGGCTTCTACCGACTGCCTCCTAAATTTTTGACTTCTCCGCGCTTTGGTCGCATACTGCCGACGTTTCGTCCATTAGTTTAGTACACTATTCAGTAAACTACGGAGCTTTGGGACAGGGCCTAACATAGAAATGAAACCTATTAAGAGTCTGCAATAGCTTGAGAGTCGAAAACGTACATATTCTGGAGCGAAAATGTTGGAAAGTATTGGATCAAACGGAATCGGTTTTTTTCCTATCATTAGATCAAGACTTTAACTACACACGTAAACAAAAACATTCTAAAGTTGTGTTTTATTATTTAGCGCTAATTAGGTTTGCAAAGTATCGAAATCTCGAAATTGTCCTATGCCAATCGATTTTCTGGAGCTAGTAGTACAGTGAATAATGAACAGATTGTCATCGGGTTTGATTTTTTTACGAGAGGAAGAAATATACTAGACACCTAAACAATCACCTGCCCATATTTCGCGGTCAGTTTTTTAGTATCTTTAAGCCAAAGTGCTCCTTGCCAAACCATCAAAACAGAGACGCAATGATTTATTTAAATAACGCAATAACATGAGACCTGTTCTACATTGAAGTTCATAGATGTATCTATGTACTAAAGTCAAAATATTTGTATTATCTTACCCGCGAACCCTAAAAACCATAGGCTAAATAAAGCAAATTTTCACTGAACTGTTGGATGTGTTGTTGCGTAAAGTGGCGCCCTCTACCGAGCACGGACTTCGCCACGCCCGTAGCTCTCCATATCTGTGCGCTAGGTGATATCAAGGAGGGGCATGTAATATGATTGGTGGAACTGAATATCCAGGCTTATCTGATGTTTTTGCTATGCTCTGTCAGTGCGCCATTACAATTTATATGTTGATTAGATCACTTCCTATGGATAGAGATCTTTGTAAATATTGGCATGTTTATATACGTGGAGATGTGTTTGCAGCCGTTCATTGTTTACCTGACTAAATCCCGTGCTCAAATTAGTTACTTGTTGTAATAGTGATTCACACATCTAAATCTCTGAACTACACAATCTTCATGCGTATAGCCTACTTATTATTATTTTATGTCTGTAAAAACCTCAATTCCTATTGAATATAATCGTCCACATATTTCTTCATTGCGTTCCTTGAAAGTTATTTATGTGATAATACACGGTAAGATTATTCTAGATAGGAGAAAACCACTATATATCGACAAAATTATCAGTGGCCCTGCGATAGTCTGGCATAGACAGACGTAACACTATTTTATCGAAAGCCCGTGGAGAACAAATATGCTGGGTAATGTGATAAAACTTTATCAGTTTCCTCTGGGGTTTGGGGTATGTTGGCGGGCAACCGCCAACAGCCCCCTTAAATTTGGTGTAGGGGCCAGGGGCACAACCGCACAATTGTTTTTCATAATGAGGTATTTATTTTATGGAAATCGATCCAGAAATTAAAAAATCCATCAGAGCGGGGTATCGAACCCCGTTCTTCCGACTGCAGGTCGAGTGCTTTACCCCTATAAGCTATATTATTATCATTATTATTCGAAATTATGTTTATTATAATTTAATGATATTATTATTTATTAATATTTTATAATAATAAATAATATTTATATGTAATATTAATATTAATATTTAATTTAATATAACTATTTAATGTTGGTAAGAGCCCAAGGGCCCGGTTAGTTATGGTCCGGGGTTCGATCCCCGCGGTGTAGTCACTTTTTTAATTTATGTCTTAAGTACTAACATATATATATATATATTATTATATTATATTGCCATAATTTTTGTAACTCGTAATTTTTTAATTCATATTTTGTATAAGATTAGTGTAAAAAAGACTCGTTTAAATACTCCTGTCATAACAAATAATAAAACAAAAATTCGGATCATTTGCTAAGGTTCCATCCCCCCCACCCCCCCCCCCCCCCCCCCCCCCCAACGATCTTGTAGGTACTTTACACTGGAAAGAGCGTAAACCCTTATATTATTTTTGGATGAAACCACTGACTATATCTACGTACTCCTTTAACTAGTCGTGCTGAATTGATCTTTTGAGGTTACAAAAATGTTCGTCCCCCGGCTCCCCCCAAAAAACAAGGGCTGTGTTAAGCCACTTGCTGCAAGATAGTTTGCTCTCTAGTAGACAATTGTCTACTCCGACTGTTGATAGGCCTACTAATCATGGACATTTCTAAACGTAGATCTTCCAATTTGTTTAGTGCTAATGAAAATGTTCTTACGCACACTTACGGGGCCTAGCTCAGTATCGTCCAACTCGGCAAAAAATTACAAGTGCGCGAACTAGGAGGTTTTAAAATGATTTCACTTTTCAGTTACTGCGAGAGATCAAATTATATTTAGTAAATTGTTACATTGAGCCAGAGCTAGTGATCTTATGTTTCATTACTAGGCATCTCAAAAGATTATAATATTCAATCGAGATCAGATCCTAGCCAATCAAACTAAATCGAAAAAATAGTAACAAACTTTGTAATCTATTTTGATCGATAAAAGTAAGTTTATTTTAACGGCCCTATGACGGGTTAGTTCGACAAGTGTATTGTTGTGGACATATCGCTACTACGAGCGATAATGGATTAATGGGCTTTGATCTTTCCATTACATACATACATACATACATACATATACTGAATTAAAAATGAGTTATGGACATTGTTAGCTCTCTTTCTTGTCCTTCTGAATTATTCAGAAATTAACTATTATTGTTTATGATCATCATCATTATCCATCGCCGCTTCCTACTTCTGGCAGAAAAAAAGCAAGTATAATGCTATTGACAAAATGCGTGTCAAGTTGTAGTCATAGGTATACGTATTATGAATTTTAGTTTCTTTAGGATGCACTCAGGTAAAATTTACGAATATTTGCGAGGGAATCTCTGAGGGCCATGTATTCATTCGTATTGATGTTTGAAGAACATTTCTAGTCAGGATTGCCAGTGGTGGGTATCGAACCAGAGACCTTTCGAATCATTACCTATGAGTGTACCTCTGTTGGCAGTCGGAGAACATAACTTTGCCATAAAACGGTAGTTTTAACAGACGTGAAATAACAGTCTATATTGGTGAATTATAATAGTCCTTTGCATAATGGGAATGTGGGTATAAAATTTGGGGCAAAGGTTGACCTATTACACTAGAAAGGTCTTGAAGAGACGATTCCGAATATCCATGATAGACCAGCAGCAGCGGTAGCTTTCTACCCAAAATTCAAGGTCAAAGGTCAAATTATTACTATTTTGATAAATTTAATTTCTCAATGTTGCGATTTTTTTCTTTTGTCTTTTAATAAATTTAAAAATCGATAAAATTGTAAATAATCATGAAATATAGTCAAATTTAATATTTGACCTTTTATGACCCAAAATTGGGTCACAATTGCCAATTTTGTACAATATTGCATTCTCTTTCTACATTTTGGTGACGTTTTCATGTAAACATCCATTTTTATCACTTGCAATAGCATCTCACACATGTATTTGAATGTAATATCTGATTTGAAGCATAGCCAAGGTCATTGGGTCAGTCGTGGAAAGGTCAAATATGCTTAAAAATGTCGAAAATATCGAGTGGGTACTCTAAAGAAAGGAATTTTCAGTTAGATTGCTACGACAAATGTGATATTGTTCAAAATAGTAATATATCAACGTTAACCTTCAAACTAGATAGTTTGAAACTTGACATTTGAACTTTTATGGCGCAAAACTTTGTCACAAAATTGTTAGTTAAAAAAAAATACATTTTGTCATACGTTTTGATTTACTACTTCACATTCATTTTTATGAAATACATAAGTATCTCACACATGTCTTTTGGTGTGTGCTCTGATTATAAATAAGCATTGCCAAGATTATTTGGTCAGTCGTGAAAATGTCAAATATGCTTGAAAAAGGTCGAAAATATCGAGTGGGTCACGAGTCATGATTCGATGTTATCACAACGGAGATCTCTTTGTCCTTTTCGGTTATTTTATAGCATTTATATTACACCGGTGTAGATATTATTTTGATGGATTTGCTGATCAAACCGAAATGTATTCGAACAGAGTAGAAAAAATCGCATGATTCACTAACATTTTATGCATTGGCATTGAAACACTACATGATAGCGCTGCGTGCATGATTAGATTGAAAATGCGATGCGTCATCAATAAATATTTGTGCGTACATCAATGTCCGGGGTACCAACAAAGATCAGGTCGAGATCATTGTTACTGCATGTAACCAACTTGAGGTCCTCGTCAGTCTACTGGATTTAGTTGTGAAGCAATGTATACATAAAGTAAGTTAATAATTTGAATTCCTTTCCGAGTCCGTGGAGATCCCGCCATCACTATCCGAATCATCGAAACTTTCTTCACCGCTTTCCTCATTTGACTGAAAATTTGTGCAATCTTTTAATTTACAAGCGTTTGTGCAAGTAAGTTTGTTTGTGAGGCACTCACAGTTCGGCAGCACGCAGACTCTTGGGCAATTGCATGCCAACAGTTCCATCACTGCTAATGGTGCTGGACGTCCTACCATCCACTCCACTGTAAGATCACCATTCTCATTCCTCCTCCATCATGGGACGTTGGATCGGGAACAGATGGACGTGGTTCGAGACATCTGTACCAAACTGCAGCTTGATAATTTGCCCTCGAAACGTGTGCAGACAAACAGTCTTGGCAAGGTGGTAAACGCTCAGAGTCAACTTCACCACACTTACTTCTGAACAGTTCGTAGCGGAGCTGATTCACGCTAGTTATGTAGTCGTTAACGCGTAAAGTTTGCAGACAAATGCTTCGATTTTGTTAAGGAGTTCACGTCTTAGTGTCCAATCATGGACCACTTCACTAAAGTCAAAGTTCTTGCCAAGCGTTTTAAGCTGTCAAAGCATGGAGTCCCGGCAGAGCTCGCAATCTTGGAAACATCAGTATAATGTGTTCTGTTCTTTGTCTGTCTCTTTGAGATCATGGCGCAGAGACATAAAACTAGCACGTCGTGTCAGAAGATTTAATGCTTGCTGACTTGTAGCCTTGTAGTGATGCATGCTTAGCATGTAGCAGCATTCGAGTGTCAGCTTCTTCTTGTAAGGAATAAGTTCAGGATAAGGCTGCAGCTGACGGAGGCTATCTTCACGCAAGACTCTTCATAAGTAACGTAGAAGACTTTTGGCACCAAGTTTCTGTCTCTTCTCCTCGGAGTTTCTAATCTTCAAAAACAAAATTGATTAGCTTAGTTTTATTATGAGAGCTTTGGAGAAATCCTCTCCAGACACGAATGCAGTGCCCAGCGGTGACATTTTGAACTTCAAGAATTTGGGTGTACTCCTCCGAAGTCGTTCCAAGTTTTTTTTTATTGAAGACTTTCTATAAATCAAAGACAATGTCGATGCGGGCGCAACCCTCTGCTTCTCGAAACGCTGATGCCAGCAGAGTTAGTTAGTATGTTAGTGAATCATGTGATTTCTTCTACTCTGTTCGCTGTCATTACAACTATCGAATTGCATTTCGGTTTGATCAGCAAATCCATCACAATAATATCTACACCGGTGTAATATACTATAAAATCACCGAAAAGGACAAAGAGATCTCCGACCCACTCGATATTTTCGACCTTTTTCTAGCATATTTGACATTTTCACGACTGACCAAATATTCTTGGCAATACTTTTTTATAATCAGAGCACACACCAAAAAGACATGTGTGAGATACTTATGTATTTGATAAAAATGAATGTGAAGTAGTAAATCAAAACGTATGACAAAATGTTTTTTTTTTTTAATTAACAATTTTGTGACAAAGTTTTGCGTCATAAAAGTTCAAATGTCAAGTTTCAAACTATCTAGTTTGAAGGTTTACGTTGATATATTACTATTTTGAACAATATCACATTTGTCGTAGCAATCTAACTGAAAATTCCTTTCTTTAGAGTACCCACTCGATATTTTCGACATTTTTAAGCATATTTGACCTTTCCACGACTGACCCAATGACCTTGGCTATGCTTCAAATCAGATATTACACCCAAATACATGTGTGTGATGCTATTGCAAGTGATAAAAATGGATGTTACATGAAACGTCACCAAAATGTAGAAGATAATGCAATATTGTACAAAATTGGCAATTGTGACCCAATTTTGGGTCATAAAAGGTCAAATATTAAATTTGACTATATTTCATGATTATTTACAATTTTATCGATTCTTAAATTTATTAAAAGAAAAAAGAAAAAAATCGCAACAATGAGAAATTAATTTATCAAATAGTAATAATTTGACCTTTGACCTTGAATTTTGGGTAAAAATCTACCACTGCTGCTGGTCTATCATGGATATTCGGAATCGTCTCTTCAAGACCTTTCTAGTGATATAGGTCAACCTTTGCCCCAAATTTTATACCCACATTCCCATTATGCAAAGGACTATAAACGATATCTATACTATTAGTTTATATTTTTTAAATAAAGTATCAAATCATCTTTCAGTGTATCTACAAAATAAGTAAAATCGACTGAAATTAATATATTATTCAGTTCCAAATTCAAGACTAATTTATGTTGGGCCTAAGTAAACTACAGCTGGGTTGCAGTGTCTCTATGATGAAAAGATATATTATTATTTGCCTACCGAAATTTTGTTTAAATTGATTTTCTTGAAAGAAAGAAAATTAAGGTTTTGTTTTCATTATGTCTAAAACGCACATATTTTCACTAAAATTATAGGGAAGTTGCACATTTCTCCAAAAGGCAAGTGCCCTTAATCGCCTTCCAAGTTTTTACATCGAACATTTAGTTGTGAAATGGCAAAACTAATCCATTGCTTTTTAGGTTTGCTGAGAGGCCAAAATGTGAAGAGATTTTTTTTTTTTACAGAGGTAAACACATTTATAAACAATGTAGGTTTCCGAGAATATTGATTTCACGAATAATTTCTCCATAAAAGCGCTGCAAATCAAACTAAAATATGTGTATCTTCATAGAAGTGACACAATTTCATTTGACAAATAAAAATTACGGAAGTAGTGATTTAAAATTAACTCGTCTGATAACTGAAGAGAGCAGACAGCTTTTTATCCTTTTACAGCATCGGAGAGGTAACCAGCTGTAAATTTCAGAACTTGATCCAGACAGTCCCAGGATACTCCCATAGAAATATAAATAAGAAAGAAAATAGAAGAAGTATAAATAACCAATAAACTACCCCTAAACCAATGAGTAAGATAAGCTGTGTGTTTTGTACCGGTAACGGGGAAAATTGACCTTTATCACCTAAATGAATTGAAGACTTTGAAACTATTTTATCGGCATGCCGAGAACGAAATGATGAAACCACTCACAAAATCTTGAAGCATAAAAAATAATTATTGCGACTTCCCGTATAAATTCCAAGGTTTTGTGTATATGAACAAGAATTGCAACCTAGAGAAAAGCTGAGATGATATTCCAGCCCCGCCAAATCGCACAACACGTGCGGAAAGAGCACAATTTAACTGGAGTGTAGGGCCTACACTGTTTTCTCTGTGGTGAAGTTCAGGACATACATAAAATAAATAAAATAATTATAATAAAAATAATAAAAATAATAAAAATAATAAATCAAATTCTCCCACGTCAATAAGGAAAATCGATGTGATGATAGTATTCGGTAAAGAGTCACTGACAGTGTAGATCTCTTCGCGGTAAATTCCAGATATCAGAAACAAATAATTATTACCTAAATTCAGAATAACATTAGGGAAAAAATAATTCAGGGCAGGGAGCAATCAAGACCAGAGAAACAACAAACTATGATCAAGCCGCTGATTTTGCTTTTAACTTTCATAAAGACTACGTTAAAAATTGCATAATTATTATTTCTTACATAATGTTTGCTAGATATTTAGATAATCCCTAGTCGAGAATGGCGTTGACCCTGCATTAGCTCTGGCTTGCCGGCAATATTATTAAAATAAATGCATGCCAATTTCAAGGAAGTCGTACATTTCACTCCAATACCGGCTAATTGCCATCGACCATGTGCGTCAAGTTTTTCAGGAGTAGGCCCTATAATAACAATTTTTTATTGGAAACCTGCTCAGAGTGCAATGCATGCCCGTCTTCAGGTGTTGTCTTTCAGTAACAGATCTTACCACCAAATGCAATAAATAGAAACTGAGAAGAATACTGTGAAATCGCATCATAATATAATTAACCCCAACTTAACACACAATATTCTTCGTCGAGCATCTGTTAATGTCGTTGCAACAAATAGTACTACAAATCTACAATCAAGGCGAAGACGAATAAAACGAAGACAATATTTAGGTTCAATCCAACGGCATAGAAAACACTATTAGGAGATTCACTTAGGATATAGCGTACTAAGTTTAAAGTAAAATCCTATGTTCTAATGCCAATCAAAACTTTGAATCAAATCGTATGGCAAAAGGCATAATTAACTACGCGGCATTTAAAACTGTTGACAAAACCCGGTATAATGTCTAATGTTTGTTTGTTTGTGTTGGCCCCATGCTTTAGCGACAGAATAAAAATAAAAACTACTATTATTGAAACAAATCGAAGCGTGAAGACATCAATGACAATTACACACAACACTAACATAGTAATTATTACTATTTTTTCACTAATCAACTACAATGAACTGAGGTAACTTATTGTAGAGACAAAAAAAAACAAGCGCGGAAACGTCAACCAATAATACAAAATAATGAACTAATCATTGTTCATTTGAAAGTCACGATGTGCATGTCCTATGTTATTCATATCATATCATATTGGTATTTATTTTTGCAGTCGCAAAACGATAACAAGACTACTTGCCGTGCTGTGTTGAGTCTGGAGATATCGTTATCTTATAGCGCGGGGTGGAGCTAAAAACCAGTTGTCTCGTTATCTCTGTCTAAACATTTCTCTCTTCGTTTGTTTCTGGCCGGCCCCTGATACCTCTCCCTTTCCTCAATCCCCTCTGAGATTGCCGCGTCACCAAGCTATGGCGTACTCTTAATGCATTCATCAAAACATCATGTAGTTTTTGCATAATTTAAACCCATGGCAAAAATCGACAAAGAACCTATGGATTGTGCCCCTTGCACAAAGTAACAATCTGATGACGTGTAATGGATTTGCTTGGTATTTGTCTGCATAGTACTACGTTATTCTTGGTTGGTAGATGTCTTGTTTTTCAGTGATCACTTGCTCAGCCTGCTCTACACTCAGTTCAAAGCTTATCAAGTCAAGTTTATGACGTCGATCTACCGAATAATTACAAGTACAGACAAACCGTTTACTTCTTCAACCTTACATTTATTGTAATTTGTTGAGCCATATAAAGTTATGATCTCAACTAATGTAATACTAATAGTTTACCTTGTTCTGACAGGGCCAGTACCGGTTTGAAGGTCCTTCGTTCCCAACTATCCAAGAACTGATAATCCACCAGTGGCACAGCGGTCTGGCTGTGACGAGCCGATCTGGAGCCGTACTTAGAAGGCCAATCCTGAGGGAGAGATGGGAACTAAACAACGATGATGTCCAGCTTCTTGATAAAATAGGAAGGGTAAGTTAGTGTGCAGTCGCAAATATTTGTGCCAGGTTGGCCAACCTTCAAATAAAGGTAAATAAAAGCTGCCCCCCACCACCATAACATTAAAGGGGTATTCACCCGCTAAACTCAAAAAATATATTTCGTTCAGGCTAGCTAGTTATGAATTTAGAAATTAACAGAAAAATTATTGGATCCACTATTGACCCCCAAAAAAATTGTCAAACTTGGTATTTTTCGAGCTAGGTCCCATCGGCAAAAATCTCCCATAAGAAATAACATGGGGAGGGACGATCTTTATGCCCCGTGACCTTGGAGGATTTTGATCCAAAAAAATATTGGCCATTATTGACGTACTATACAGCCTTTTCCGTAAATCCTCTATATTTTGTTTTGTAATTTGAGCAAGTGGTTTGGTCAAAATATGCTGATTACCAAGAAGGGGTGTGATTTTGGAATGCATATTTTTGCGTGTTTGAGTGTATATTTGTGCACAGTTTCAAGACACGATGTTATAAAAGGCCATTTTAGATTGGTATGATGCTCTTGTATTTATGTGGAACAAAAAAGAAGCAGGTTAAAGCCAATATAAAAAATTACAAAAACACCAATTTTCGTTATATTCTGGATCAAAAAAATTTAAAATTCGTGTAAATTCACAGTTACGAGATATAAATTTTTAAACGGTCATTTTAGAGTGGTATTTTGCTATAGATTATGTGGTAAAAAATAATGTTTTGGGGTGATTGCCCCTTTAACAAATTGTTCTACTTTTTGTTCAGACTTCGTAGCCTACTGTTCAAATTTGTATTAGTATTGCAAAACAAATTTAAGATGGCAATGAACTATCTTCCCTCGTCTGAAGGGTTGTGCAAACCTGGATTTTTTTTATTTCAAACCGAACTCGAACCACCAAACTTCCATATTTTGAACTGAACCTAACTTAAAGGGATGTCAAACCGTTATTGTAGGCAAAGTAGTAATCAATTTGGAAGTTTCCACTAAGAAAGAATTTAAATTCTTCTTCCACCATAGAAATCATTAACCTTTTTTTATGGTCGCAGTTCGATATGATTTGAATATTGATTATCGTGCATGTGAAATCGAATATCGATATTTTTACGTTGATTGATAATCGAATAAAAATTTGGCCTATACTTGCTCGCATACCGTCGCAAACAGTGGACCTTTTGCGAGTGCATCCTGTTTTTCCTTCTATTTGCTCAAAATAGGATTTTCCACGTTAGGAACGTCTTTTACAAGCTCTCCCCCCGCCCCCCACGCGTCTGGCCGGCCCGACGAGAGCGCTCTACGTAGCGTAGACAAACGCTACCTGGCTCGTGTGTTGTCTTAGTGAAGGTCGTGCTTCTTAGAAATGTTGGTTCTGTTAAGTTTCATTTCAGCCTTTGTTGTGACTGTCGTTCATTCATTTACGAGATATTATCAGTTAACCTAAAAATAAATATTTTTACTTGGCCCCCCTTTTGAGATATGTGACCTTTTAAATGTCAAATTTTGAGTTGCCACCCATTTTGGATTTGTTTTGGGGGATAAAGAAGACTCTGGATCAAAACAAAGTATTTTTTTTCTGTTACATGTGTACCTAGAGTATTAAACCCTTAAGGATCTGTTTTGATTTCTGGTCTCCATTTTGATTGATTTGCCTTCAAAAAGTGAGGGAAAAAAATCAAATTTAATGAGGAAAGTTGAGGCCCTTCCTCATGCCCTAATGATTTTTTTCTCTTGCATGTTTCTATAGAACAATGTATTTAAAAAGTATTAATGTAAGTATGGTTGAGTGTAACTTCAAAAACATGCTAATGGTCAAAAAGTGACAATTTGACTACACCGGCACATGCGATAATGCCCGTATATTGGATACGGTTTGCTCTAAAAATGTATTGTGAACTGATTTGTAATCTACATATAAGCACTTATCTATGTGCAAAATTTATAAATAATAATAAATGGGTCAGCAACCACTTTAATTAAAATTTGTTGTTTTCTGATGGAATTTCCCATGAGGCTTCTTAGTGACAATGCCATTTCCTCGTTATAGGGTAATTTTGGAGATGTTTACAAAGCTAAACTAAAATCTACAAACATTGAAGTCGCTGTGAAAACTTGCCGAATGACCTTGCCCGATGAACACAAGAAAAAGTTCCTTCAGGAAGGTCGCATATTAAAGCAGTACGACCATCCAAACGTGGTCAAGTTGATTGGCATCTGTGTGCAAAAACAACCGATCATGATTGTCATGGAACTTGTTCCTGGTAAGTAACTGCCTGGAACATAATTTTTTCACTCATATATTCTAATGTCACATATGACCACATTTGGAGCTAATTAGACCATCGATGTATTTTCCAGTAGACTCTCTTGTGTTTATGTGTAGGTATTGTCTTGTCCAATCGTTCAATGGTGTTTTAAAGCTTGGGGGCTTCTGAATAGGGAATAGGTTAGTACACAATTACCGATATTTCAATTTTGTCGAGCCTTTTTGGATGTCAATAGTACTTAAAATTAACTGCAAGCCAGCTTAGGTATTACTTAGCTAAAAATCACTTTGTAGAGACTCGTAACTCAATGCTTTTGAGACGTTCAAAAAGATGTTCCACATTTGACAAAACACTGCAACAGAATTGGCCATGTTGCACAGACTAGGCCTTCGTAATGTCGAGGATCCAAGGCAGTATCATAACATTATATTTTTCACAAGATGTTTGGCTAGAAAAACGCACAGACATTGGCTGAGGTGGCCAGTCGTTTTATACTAGTCACTATTTGGTTATTGTTATTTCGGTGCTATTTTCTTAAATTTGAATCTGCATGGAAAAATTTGCATTGAAAATATTGAAATTTATTCTAATTAAGAGATAGTGGGTGGAGCGACAATAACATTGGGTATCAAAAGCTTGGGGACAATGTCTTTCAGTTGTGTTTTAGCAGTTATACTATAGGAGGGCCTAAGCCTCACATAACCAGAAGTAATTGTTTCATCTTTAAAACAAGATTTTCTATAAAAATTAGAAACATTTCTAAGCATAAGCAGCCATTTGTGTTTTTGACCTCTTTATTGCATAGGCTGTTTGTGATGGTGAAACATAATCTTCAACTGAAGTGAGGTTCAATAAGGTTTCAGACCAGCAATTAACGGCATAATTGTGCAGTGTCGTAAAAACAAATACGCCTGAACACTCCTAGCAGTGCGCAGCGGGTGAAGTTCTGTAGAAGTAATTTGTATCTACTATTTGCAGGTCACTATAAATCCAACCAACATTAAACTTTTGTGTATGAAAATCTTGTTTAAACATTTAAAAATCATATCGTTGGCAATGTGCACTACTCACCATGTACCTATATTTGACTTAAACATTTGATTATTGTATGCATACTAAATTGATTGTCACCATTTATCTGTTAATACTAGGGATAACTTCAGTTAACCAGAAACCGGTTTCGATCCGGTTTTGAACGCAACCGGTTTCAAATTTGAAAACCGTTTTTTTTTTTTTAATCTTCTTAAATGGTGGCGAGACATGCAAGGGAAACTTTTTAAGTTTTCTGTTCGCAAGTGAGCGCCATTTCTAATATTTCTAATATTTTCACAATCGAGATCACCCATCCCAACCAACCAAGGTCACCCGCTTTCCTGATCGTAAATTTGCCGATAAAGTAGAGGCAACAAACATCGACGCTACTCCTAACCCACAACAAAAACAATCAATTTTTTAGTGAGATTTAAATTTTTTTGAAAACCGGTTAGCAATTTCGTTAACCGATGTCATCCCTAGTTAATACCGGTAATTCATGTGACACCAATGGTCCAATATACACAATTCCTGAAAACTTTTAAAATAACACATTGTTTGTAGGTGGTTCATTACTGACGTTTCTGCGTAATCGGGCATCTTCGCTGAATGCCAAGCAACTGTTGGGAATGTGCCGCGATGCTTCAGCCGGCATGCGGTATCTCGAGTCAAAAAACTGCATCCACAGGGATCTCGCTGCACGCAACTGTCTCATTAGTCATGAAAACATTGTCAAGATATCCGATTTCGGAATGTCCAGAGAAGAAGAAGAGTATATAGTTTCTGATGGCATGAAACAGATACCGATTAAATGGACAGCACCTGAAGCCCTCAATTTTGGTATTTACATACGGATCATTATTTTTTAAATTAATTTACATCACGTCACAAATTAACTTCAGTTCACGTTCAACTTAATAGTTATCTCCTCCCAGCACGATACTGTCCCCTCATCACTGTCTCTTTCCTCACCCTATAGGCCTACTACCATTAATGTGACAGTCTGCTTCTGCTCTTCTATCTCAAACTTTTTCTGCTAGTCTAGAACTGTGTAGGTCCGATTATAGTATGGGGATTTTTTACGGAAAAATTCCTCCAAATTTGCACTCGTATAATATTCGCCGACTAGACATTCTGTTCAGATCTATACTAAATAATAATGCACCAACAATTCAGAAGTTATTAAAAGTTTTTTTATTAATATCAAATAGGGACATCGAAAATAAATAATGTGTGTATATTTCCTGACGTACATCTACAAGGGTCTTTAAATTGATCGCCACGCTCTGGGTCAGTGACATCACGGAACCAAACTGCTGAGGTGTTGCAACACAGCACATCTAGTAGCGGCATGTAAGGCGCAAGACAGGACATATGGTCATATGGTGCTCAAACGAAGCATACACGCTACGAAGCCCGCCAGGATTCCACCTCCTGCTAGCTTGTGTTTTTGGTGATTGTAAAAGTTTCTGCAAAGTTCTGTAAGTTGACTTGTTAGTTCGAAGCAGTTGCTTCACTACGAACTACGATTGTTGGTGTTTTTGTTACAATCACTTACCGTTTGCTTCAGTAGGCTGTCTTTTCTATCAAATTCTAACTAACATACACAAAACTTGCACATTAACAACTTCAATTAACTAACAATACAACACATCAACAAATGTGTAGACCCTATCCCTCTTAATTTGCAATGAAACTGAAATATAAATTAATGATTATTGCATCTTACAGGCAAATACACCACCCTATGTGATGTTTGGAGCTATGGAATTTTAGCTTGGGAAATATTTGCCAAAGGTGGGATTCCATACAGCGGGCTAAGTAACTCGAAGGCCCGAGAGAAGATAGACGCAGGTTATCGAATGCCATCATCGGAAGGAACCCCGGAAGAGATGTATCAGTTGATGCTTCGTTGTTGGGAGTATGAGCCAGAAAACCGTCCTCGCTTTGAAGAAATATATTTAGTAGTTGAAAACTTGTATGTATCAATCAGGTAATGATGGGCTGTAAAGTTTGCTTTAAAGAATAACTGATGTCATTTTGACTACAATTATTAGGTTTCTACTGTGCATAATGTTATTATGTAATAGTAGGCAATCTCAAGATACTAATATTTTTTTCAAACTGCAATGGATATTCGAAGAGTACCACATAAAACTAATATTCTTCCTAATATAAATATATACAGTTCATTAAATTATACATTTTAGTATAGTCCACTACGATATTTTCAAATTTAAGAAAATAATTTAATATCTACTGTATACCAGAACATAACTTACAGACACCTACAATGATGCAATAATTGATCTTGAATGTGCCATTTTTATAGTTACTTTACTTTTACTCAAGGTAGCATTGTGTACCATTGGACAAAGTTAGGAATCACAACCAAATTAGCACGGGAACGCCACGGTTCGAGTTGAAAATGTGCATTCGTACTTTTCGAGCTACATCAACGCCGTTGCAACAATCAAGCAATTTTTTTTTGGCGTACTCAGAAAAAATGTCCTAATTCTTGTACATGGCTTGTTTTCTCAAATACGGTCCCGTTTGATCAAAACAAACTTCGCAAACATTGACCAGAAGTTAACATTGTTAGTAAGCTACTTGGGCAAGAAAAACATGGGCCCTTAAATGAAAAAGGACTGTGTACAAGAAATGGAACTTAAGTTTTCACAAAAAAGAGAACAAAAAATCAAGGTTTTTTACTTTGAACATTTGGTTCTATGTTCATGCTATGTATCTTATTCTACTATTCCACCCTATGTTTGTCCTTACCATTTGTATTTTTTTTAAACTAGTCCAGTCAGTGGACAACTAACTAGTATTCACAGACCACGGTTTGCACCACACTTCAAAGTAAACCATCAAAGTAATGTAAGATTGTATTTGTTTTATGTACCTAGTTCAAGGTTTGTATAACCTGCTGGGTATGCTCATATTAATTATATGCATTGTAGATACTTAGGGCAACGTGCTGATAATGAAGGTACTCAATCTGCCTTTGATAAACATTACTGCCTTGCGACCATCATTGGAACCAAAACTGTTGAAAACATAAACTCATGCTTAAGGCTTTGTGAGATGATACCTATGTGCAAGGCCTACATTATAGTTACATTTAAATTACATCTTAGTATCCGAGTCTTAAACTACCATTTTGCTTTGGTATTAAAGTTTTATCTTGTAGTTGTACCTACAAGATCTATGTGCGTCCGGTCCTTGAGTACGGAGCAGAAGTTTTTGTCACCTCGGCGCAGCATAACCTTGATATACTCGTCAAAATCCAGAATCAGGCCCTTCGACTAGCCAGCGGTGCAGTAAAGACAACACCGGTGGCGGCAATGGAAGCCTACTGTAAAATAGAGCCCCTAATACAGAGACTAGAGCAGAAAGCCATCATACTGCATAAAAAACTGGCGAAAATTGACACATCTAGGCTAGCCTTTCCAACGACGAGCGCAGCAGGACACACAAATTTTGACCCAAAAGACAACACTCCTTAAAACGGAGCACTGTCCGGACCTGCTACACCATCCTCTACAAAAGTTGCCAGCCTAGATGTCAATAGCCTTCCAAACTCAACCATCAAAATTGACTTCAGTCTTCAAGTGGAAGATATGGGCAAGAAGGAGGAAAAAAGCCAGTCCGAGCTGAAAGTGCTTATCGAAGCGCATCTGAAGAAGCACTACCCAATATCCAAATGGGTGCATGTCTTTACGGCTCCCGAAACAGCTCGGGGAGGAATACTGGCTTTGGCTTCCACTGCATCTTCTTTGAAGAGGCGCACCCGATGGCACCAGGCTCGAGCATTTTTGATGCAGAAACAAATGCCATCTCCAGAGCAGCAGAGAAAATCGCAGAAACACCAACCTTTCCACTCAAAAAGACAAAATTTGTCATTATCTCTGACAGCAAGGCCACCATCAAGAAGATCTGTCAGATAGAAAAATGTGAAGAAGCCTCCCTGTCCCTTAAAAAGAGTTAAATAAAAAATGTGAAGCATGGAAAAGTGCTTAAAATTCAATGGGTGCCCAGCCACTGCAACATCCTGGGCAACGAGAAGGCCGACGCGCTAGCCAAGTTGGGCTCGAAGAAGTCTGCCCCTGACACGGCGAGTATCTCCTACAACTCTGCCAAAAACCTTGCCAAGGAGGGCCTAAGACATCCTATGGAAACTTCAAGAGGCCAAGATGTATCACAAACCATGGCGGGACGAGGTCCTCAAAGGGCCAGGCAAATCCTGGACAAGAAAGGTGGCAACAGCGCAGTTCCGGCTGGCCACAGGACATGACGTCCTGCAGCACCACCTGAGTCAATTTCAAATCACAAAGGAACCAGCAACTTGCAAACTATGTACATCGGGTTTTCAGGACAGAGCGCACCTCTTCAGCTGCGCCGCACTTAAATCTGACATTGACGCCCTGCCAAATAACCTGAGCGGGCCAGAGAAGGAAGCACATATTTACTGGATAGCCAGGAAGAAAAATGATTGAAAAATCAAGCTTTCGGCATAGGAAAAAAAAAGTTACAAAGCGAACAAAAATGCCTGCTGACACGGCAAATATTTTCCAATCTTTGTGAGAGTAAAGTGATAATGCGTGATGCTTACCCACAACGCAGAAACTGGCGTAGGCATTACCGGTAAATGCTTTTTCTAACTATTTCTCCATTCAAAATTTGGTAATAAATTAGAACATTACCTATTCTTTTTGTCTATTACATGGTGTAAAAATTTGAATTCTGTTGCTAGAAGCCTTTTAAGTTTTAATCGTTGCACAACTGTAGAATGCTGTCTTCTCAATGTGTTTACATTTATTTGTGAATATTTAATAAACCCCATTTCAGGCAAACCTTCGAGGATGTGTGCAACAATTCCAAAGAATCAAAGAGTTTGTAGTTTTGGACAGAATTTTCCCACGTGGCAGTAGAGTTATTACCTAACCTACATTTTACAAAGTTTAGCGTTATAAAAAATGAGGTTGTGGTGTAAAACGTTTGGGAATCACTGATCTAGTGCAAGACTTCGGTCTGCCTCCTTGTTATTTGTTCTATTTTCTGTTAGTTTACCACTGGCTAGCTTCAAGCCTGTGCTGCTTTCAAGAAAATGCCCATTGCTTGTGAGATTTCATTCCTCTTACTTGTGATGCAATTTCTACAATAATTTATTTTATATAACCACAAACAGATTATTTTAGTCCAGTCTACTTTTATGTCTAGATGATTGCTGCCAACTCCGGTAAGAATGACTTCAGTCTCAAATATTTGAAACCAGATTGACCAAAGCAGGATCCAGTTTGGAACCGGTTCCCAATCTTTTGTATTAATGTCACTTTCATTATGTGATGTTTCAAAATTCGCTGTTAGAACAAGATTGTTGCATTTGCATTAGGCGTACCATATGAAATGCGCAAATGTTGTCATCAAGGGATCGAGCTTGCTGTACCAAGCGATATATTTTCGACTTGTAGATTTTATCCAAAGCACTTGAATAGAAGAAATGCTAACTCAAACAACAAAATCAAATTGGCAAAAATTATATCTTCGTAGAAACACGATTGTGAGAACATGGTATTATTAATGTTAACTCTGGAAGTCTGGATCACCTTTATTTTGAAACCAATCATAAAAACATCATCGCTTGGTTTTAACAATGTGATGATTTTAACGAGTTGGTAAAATTGCCACTCCAAGTGAAGCAAGTTGACGTAGACTAACCCTAAACGTGTATTTTTGCAGTATTAGAATCACAGGGAACTGATATTTAAATTATTCAGGTGAAAACGATTATAGCGTCATCGAAGCTTAGTAGGACTGTGCAAACCGAATCGAATTTTGAACCAAACCTTCTAAGGTAGGTATAAGTTGGAAAATATGTTGACAAAAAACTAACCTTTTCAAACCAAACCTTGCGCCACTTCTTAATTTTAAAATTCAGCCATCAAGTTATCAAGTGATCACGGTGCAAGTGCTAGCATGACTCTCGATAACAGAACGCAGAGGCTGCTTTCCGTTTTGTGCATCAAGTAGGTATATTTCGGACCTCGGCACTTTGTTTGGCAAAATATATTTCTTGTTCTGAATTGCTATTCGTATTTAATTTATTCAAACATTTTCTAAATTCTTTTACAATTTTTTGCCTCCAAATTCCTTCACTATCAACCACTAGATATCTTTTGAATGACACTATGCCCATGTTTTGCCAGTAAATAGTAGGCTTTGTTGGTATGACCTCAGAAACTGATAGTTTTATAATAATATTGTTTTTATTTATTGTACATCATACCCTCTGTTATTCAAACATGATTATGCAACTAAACTTATGCTTAATTCCATCGTGTGATGATGTCCTTACATAAGATAGATCCAGGGACTACTGATACATTTAGGCCTATTTTAATTCAAAGTGGGTGTTTAGGGTCCCTTGGAATTTGAATAAAAGAGGGATTAAAGTACTCTGTTCAGTTCATTACTAGTTATTATTTATTATAATTTATGTACAGTATTTAAATTACTGCTAGCTTTGATTTTTTTAAGTGATACTTTTGGTAATTTTTACATTGAGAAACCATGCCATAAGGCTTTGTCTTTAACAAGGTGTCAGCCTTCAATGACTACCTGCCAAATGTAACATGCTGACTGTTTCAAATTTTCTGTTGCTATGTGGTCAGGCAGTTGACAATAATTGTAGTTATACATTACCAAGTTTGGGGTAATTCCTATCTTCCTTTGTTCATATGTGTTTGTAATTTGTATAGCCTATATTGCTGCATTCTATACATTTTGCTAGTTCCCTGTATCATGTAATAGTTGGCTGTATAAATAAAGTGACTATGCCTAGTATAGTATCACATGCATAGGTTGTCGTCACCTTGATCTGCCATTGGATCTCAAAGTAGAGAATTACTGCCTTACTGGAATTTGTTGTTGCCCGGTAGTTAATATAGGTTGACAATGGTTGCTCGTGCCTTCATTGCTTGCTCTGACGTATGTATGTAGTTACCAGTCACGTTAAGACTAAAACCCTTTACATTTTTCAAATGCTAGTACGATTTCCTAATAAAATTATACTTGTTTTTATTGAAGTCCTATGACTGAGAATGGACTCACTAATGGAAGAACATGAAGAGTGAACCAAATTTGTTTTGTTGTTATTTCTTTACCCACTACTTATTGGTGGTGTACATAGTATACATTGTCCAATTGTTGATAGATGTTTAGATTGAAACTCTTGTTAATATCTTTTTACAATTTTCCGTTGATTAAGTTAAACAATTCTACCTAATTTATATGATATTCATTTTGTTAATGTGATAACACCATCATTGCTCTATTGTTAATCAATCTTTTGTGATGTCACACCTATGCAAACTGAAACTGTTGTGCATGAATATGAAGTAGGTAGGCTACCACTAATAATTTATACAAAAAACATGAGTATAATATTATGAGTACAAGAATACTCTGCTCAGACATGTCTGTGACTCCGTCCTATATGAGCTTTGTGCTACCGGTATTAAGAATTGAATACTATGTAAATCGTCTTCATTTAGAGATGCCTTATTTAGCTAACAATAAATTATATTTTCGAGAATTCACTTTACCTTTTACCCAAGCACTTAAACTAGTGTGGTGGTAATAACCATATACCATAAAATTAAGCATTCAAAGTTTGCTTATATTTGTCTGTTCTAATTGAGCAAAGATGTATCTTAGTTCTCAATTACTTTAAAAGATAGTAGGTATGTACATTTATGTTGTGCCAATCTGATTATTGTTTATGTTTTATGGTCAGGTTTGTTTTTGTGTATTGACTTGTGACAAAAAAGTTACCAACTGTACTCAAAAGCACACAGGTGCTACCAAACTTTATGCAACGTTAGTTAGCTGGGTGCTACAATGTATGAACAGCTTAAATTTTGTATAGTATTTATTGTGAAATGTTGATGAATTATTTATTTCAAATTTGTGCCCATGGCTTCATGAGTACAGACTTACAATAATGTTGGTCTGGCCTAATTGACCAGTGGGATGGGAATAAAGCCATATAAAAACAGTCTTAAATCTTTAATGGCATCTGGAGAGTGATTAAAGAGATAGGATATCAACACCTTAACCCTTTATAATTATAGGGCAAGATGCTGAGACACAAAATTTTGCTTTGTACCTTAACAACTTGAAATTAGTGATGTTTTAAATAATTTTTAGATTTTTTTCTTGATCTTATAGGAATGAAATGCTGATTTTGGATTCCAATTTGACATCGAAGTTTTAAAAATCCAGTTTAATTTTATTTTTAAAAATAATTTATTTTTTCTAATTTTTCATTTTTTTTTTATTTTTTTTTACATGCTTAAATTGTATCTACTACAGGCAAACAAAATATCCCGGACATTCGGGAAATTTGTGTATTTATACACAATTTGATTTTTGAACCATTGCAAAATTCCTTCTAATCATAAGAATTTAATAAAGCTGAACCGATTCCGATACAGAGTCTTGAGACTTTGCGAGTCTTTGTAGAATCAGTAGAATCGCAGATTCCGAGTCTTGAATGAAGATTTTTGATGCCGATTCTTTGTTTGAATTTCGCGCACGGAAAAATTGATCGAAGGTCAATAATCGAAAGCTGCCATTTTGCAACTTTTTTACCTTGGTTGGGTGAATTGACGGACTCCTTGACTCGTTCTGCAATGTACAAAACGTTTTGTAGACTCCAGTTTTGAACGTATTTCTCATTCTTTTCCAACGTAGGCCCATCGTCGTAAGCTTACTTGCCAGCCAGCTGTGATTTGGATCGAACGTGCATCTAATTTGCGCATGACGCTGCAACTTCTAGGCTCTCTAGCCAGCTGTTTGTTCACGCATGTGTCTCTCTCACACTTATACTCGTAGGCATGGGCGTTTCTCGTTGGGCGGCGGACGGACAGACGGAAGGCTGATACAAACGCGGAGCGCGGCTGGTAAAAACATATCTTACGCAGCGAAAGTATATTTATTATTTAAGTCATCCCAAAATGCAAGAGCGCGTATGTTGGATATGCATATGTATTAAAAATTAAAATGAATCAATAGTTAAGTTAATAATATGTTTTCAATTTTTATGTGAGCCTACTTATAGTGAATTAAAAAATTTTAAGTGAGTATACTCATTGTAATTACATAATTGAACAACTATAATGCAATAATTAATAATTCTTTATCATTTTTTGACAGAAAAAGTGAAAAAGAATTGGTTTCTGTAAGAATCGGTAAATAATTGGAATCGGTCCAGCTCTAGAATTTAATAAGTAAACATTCTACCAATTTTGAACTAAACAAAGCAGCTTTTTTTGCTTCCATCTGTTTGTTATGTGCCTTTGAAAGTTTGTTGTTTACTGAACTGCAAACAACACCATCCTGTCTCATTATTGTCAACTGATTGGAGTTGGACAAAACTAACCATATCATCCTTCTTGCTTGGTGGTTCAAGAGGCTAAGCATTCTTGATTTTATTTTTTCTGGTCTATGACTCGCACATACTCGATTGGATTGACTGCTAGATTAGTTTGGAAAGAGGGCTAACGGTAGGCACTTACGGCTATAGTACCACCTCTGGCCGATAATTTGAAAGTCGAAGAAACATGTCTGAAAAGTTTGCTGAATGAAAGAAGGCCTTTAAAATAACAGAAAAAAAAACTGTGAATTTTTTGGGGTGGGACATAACCTCACTCACACGGAAATTATATTTAGATTTTTGGACAAAAATGTAATATACAAGACTAGTTCAAATTTTTTTCTGTTATTTTAAAGGCCTTCTTTCATTCAGCAAACTTTTCAGACATGTTTCTTCGACTTTCAAATTATCGGCCAGAAGTGGTACAATAGCCTTAAGAAGTAGATAAACAGGAAATACTAATAACATAATGTACTTGTTAGGTAGGTATCAAGTGTTGTCAAACATGGATTCTTCATTCAGTACAATTTGTAGCGATGGAATGATCAAAAGTTATTATTATTAATATCATTATCAAATATAAAAGTTATCGACATATAAATGAGTAAATTACAAACAAATTCTTATGTATGGAGAAAATTGATGAATTTGAAATTCTTAATGCATGTAATATAATAATATATATAATCTAAGTTCACTTGGACTCAAATATTTTGTGTTTTTCAGCAAATGGTGTAAAATGATTCTAATTATTTTCTAGCTCCCACTCTAAATTTGGCCTCATGTATCATTATAGTACTCAATACTGTAGATAATAACATGTCAAATTATTATCACACAGTTTCACCATTCGCCTTCATGGCCTTGACAAGTGTCTCAACTCTCAATCAGTATTAACCAATTATTTATATAAATGTTAGAAGGTGCCTACCAGCTTCTATCCAATCAAAAGTCAAATCATAATTTGATCTTAAAAATTTGATGCCACTTAAAAATTTAAATGTCACTAAATTTGTCAAACTATAAACCTGAATAAACCATGTTACTTACTACATGATACCATGATGAGATCTGTATATCACTAATACCTTGTTGTGCCATAAACAAACAATGATGTCATAACAAAGACTCGAAACTCACTTTTCATACCAAAAGCTATTTGCAACTCTACTAAAACGTATGTCACAGTATGTGTAATGTGGCACACATGGGATAATAAGTTGTTCTTAAGTTTGTAAACTTGTCTTCCCAATCTATACGCGACTGTCCGTGTTACCCTGTTCATCTAAGCGAGGATTTATCTACTAATTTAAATTATTAAACTGTTGGAATTTTTCTGATATGTTGTGAATTCATTGTGTTGTGTCATATTAATTAACATATCTACAAAGTTTACTCACAATTAAAATGTTTGCCAATTGCTGATATGATTTAAGTACTTGCCTTACTATTGTATGATATTATGTATTTGCATTAGCCAGATGTTTTTTTTTTTATAATGACACGGTGCACTGTATCTAATTGCAGTTAAACCTAACATAATGTAAATGAGTGCAATAACTAGGGATGGGTGAACGTTAAAAATCCTGAATTTCATCCAAACTTTTTTAAGTTGGGTTCGAGTTTGAAATTTAAAGCTAGATTTCGTGGTTTATCAATATATTTTGAACTTAAGAGGGGACGCTGAGCTTGGCCCAATTCAAATGCGCGCGCTCAGGTGTTGATGATTTCTGCTGAACGGTTGGTAATATCATTACCAAATGTTGCATGAATGTTTTATATTGATATCTGCACTGGGTTGCAAAAAATAAGCCTTAAAGATCCATTGCGAGACTTGAGTCCAAAACGTGAAAAAATGGGAAATCCAAAACATGGATTTCAATTCTACAAATTCCCACCAAACCGTTGATCTTACGATAAAACCAAATTAACCTGCTCGTTCACATTGATTTAAACGTTGTTATCCAGTATGTAAATTTGCGTTAAAAAAATCTATACACTTGGAATAAATTCCCGAAGTTGACCAAAATGGAGTAAATTACGGTGATTTTACTATTTTTTTATTCAAAATCAATGAATTAATTTAGGAATATGCATGTTGGATAACATACACTTATTCTTTATTAATGTTAATGTGAAATTTGATAACGGTGTTATAAACTGTTTACCCAGAAAAACCACAAAGCTGAGCGCCTAAACTCGTCTCCGCGCCTGCATCAGCGACTCCTCAAAACCCGAACTTTGACTCAAAATTACCTCCCTCTTTATAGAGTACTTAGCCTATATTATGCGTGTTAAAATAAATACTGACACTAAAGTAGAATTAGCCTATGATGGTAATGTGGCATTTTTATTTACATCTCTACAGTTGTAGCTAGGGATGCACATCACACACATTTTGATTATCGAATTGATAATATCGATATTAGGCCTACCAATATTCAAGCCCGTACCGACATGGAATCTCAAATGTGGTAAATGAAGTTCAAAATACTAATACAATCTTATGCCACTCGCTGCCTCGTCCTGTGTTGTCTTTGTTTTTGTCTCCCGCTAAGTTTGCTCCCAAACATAATCTAGCCTTGTGATCTTGTCTCCCCAAGCGGAAAATACGAATTACGTGTTTTGGACAATTTTCAACCAATTATTGATATTTTCATTATCGATAATGACTTCATTGCGATTATCGAGATTTTTTTCCAATATTGATTATGGATTGATAATATCGATTATCATGTGCATTCCTAGTTGTAACTATTTTTCATTCTTCCTGATTTGTAGGGCAAAGGCCACTTGTTTTTGGTTTTCGTACAGATTTGTAAGGGTTTGTGTTTGAAGTTCGGGACTTTATTGGTTCATTTGTTCGAGTTGTTTCAAAACTAAAAAATCAAGTTTCATCCATCCCTAGTAACTTGCTAGACAAAGGATATACTAGTTTCAGACTTCAAACTGCATATATTTCAAGTGCAGTCAATACCCATCAAATTATAATGTAACATAATATGTAACAATTCTCCCCTGAAAATGCATTACTATATTTACTTTCCGTTTTATGTTTGAGATCTGGCATCTTTTTGGGTAGTAATTTTTGTGCCAAAATGAAATTTCACTGTTAAAATAAAGAGAATTTAAATAATAATTTAATCATAGAAAAATATCTATAGCTCTTTATTTCATGTTAGTTTACTGACCATTAGAAAATAATATGTATACATAATATTTATTGTATAAATGTTTTCATATACCATTAGAAGTTTTGAAGTGATACTCCTTAATTATCTCCATGGTCACTGTATTTCCCATAGCTTATCTATACATTATTACATTATTATTTATTTATTTACTATTACATTTTTTGTGGCTCGTTGGTCTTGTGATTAGCGTATCTGCTTCCAATGCAGAAGGTCCAGGGTTCGATTCCCGTCAAAGTCGGAAGTTTTTTAACTTCTGATTTGGACTTAAGTCCATCAGTTCTTGTCTTAGGAGTTTGTAAACGGTGACTTTGGAGCCGTCCTAGCAACAAGGCACATAATAAATTCAGAGTTGTTCTGAATCGGCCTTGTTGATTCTGGCATTGATTCGCGGGTGTTCGCACTGTCCATACCACTGATTGCTATATTTCCTATTACAAATATCGATCTTTGGTTGGTTATCGCTCACTCGTCGATTGCGTCAGGGCCTACAGGGTTGGCTTGGTTGCTTTGATTAACTGTCCCCCACTGAAAATCAGTTATATAACTGAGTGAGTAGACTCTAAATACAATTTATTTATTATTTATTTATTTATTTATTTATTATGTACAAATATCTGACGTAATGCAACCATGAGTGTCATTTTCAACTAACGGGGAATGTAAGCCCACATTTACTGTAATGTCATAATGTGCCATTAATTACCTTATTATGTACTATTACGTAGACAGTGCTTGGAATTTTAATTTTAGACGCAGCCCTTTAGGCTATCGTCTCCAAGTTTTTGACAGTCCAATCAACATTTACCACCATAACTTTCTTTTTTGTAGGGATGCTTGCTGAAGGTGACTTATTAGAGTTTAGGGTAGTTGGGAAAGGGATATCCGAAGGCTCTTTAAGAGAACTCGATTCCTTGCATTCTCATTAACGACCAAGGAAACCTCTGAAAAAAACTTCACCAGTCGGGATTGCCGGTCTCGACAAGATTCGAACCTGGGACCTTCCCGAATCTGAGTCTCGCGCTCAACGCTTGACCCAACACTACCGGTTACTACCAAGCTGCATATGTATATTTAACTTTTCCACCTCTATTTTGCATAGCTTTCTTAGGCCCCGATTGGACACAGTTATCTTATTGGGTTCTTTGCTCCACCTCAATATAATGCTGCTTTTGAAATTTGTAACTAACATGGATTGAACAAACAGCAGGCACTTCAGCACTACAATTCTATTTGAAATGTGTGTCACTGATCATTTTGTTCTTTGTAATAGTGAGCTCCAGCAAAATGTAGTTCGATTTTTTAAAAAGTCATTGTATGTGGGAAATTAAAGGCAGACCTGCCTAAAACATGGAACTGGTAACCCGTGTGTTTCGGGCAGCCTCGGGCATTTTATAATTTGAGCCCTGCCTGTAGATGACTGGCCTAAATGTGGCTACACTGAAGCTTAAAGGGCTATCATTACTCCAAAAAATTATTTTTTACCACATAATTTATAGCATATAATACAACACAAATGACCGTTTAAAATATTATATCTAGAGGATGTCCGTGATTTTAGATTCGTAAATTGGCAAAAATTTGTGTTTTTGTGAATTCCTTAAATTGGCTTTAACCTACTTATTTTTTTACTCACATAGATACCAGTGCATCATAACAATCTAAAATGGCTCTTTTGAAAAATGTGTTTTGAAACTGTGCACAGATATACACTCAAAAAAACAAACCCCCGAAAACATATATAATTTCCAAATTCCACGATAATCAGCATATTTTAACCGAACTTCTGCCCAAATTATAAAAACAATGTACTGTATAGTGGATGTACAGAATGGGTAGCCGTGTACGACAATAATGGTCAATATTTTTTTGGACCAAAATCTTCCAAGGTAACTCAGAATAAAGATTGTCGCAATGATATTTCTTATGGATGATTTTTGGTAGGCCGAAAATCAGCACAATTTTTTCCCGTTCTGTTATTCTGTAAATTCATAACTAGTCCTGAATGAATTTTTTTTTTTACTTAAGTGGGTGAATACCTCTTTAATCAGCAATTGTTTGGACGTCAAATTATGTCCATACTTGCACAATGATAAGTGTGTAGTTATTCTATCCATTGACATCTAGCCAAGGTTGCCTTTATTGTGCTAGACCCACCAGAACATAGTTTTAGGGATAGACCCTACCCTACTCGCACACAAATTTTAAATCGACTAAGCCTATGCTGCTAAGTTCTATGCGTCGTATTGGGCACGAGTTTGCTTTTAAGAAACAACGACCAGTCCCTCGTGTGATTTGTGGTCAGTAAATTTGTTTTTATTTTGAAGGTCTAGGCACGGGTCACATATGGCTCACTTGAATTGTTAAGCTTCCAATTCAAACAAAAAAATCTGCTTATGATATTAAAACTTAGAATATTGTGGTAGTTAGTCATTTAGCCTACTCATTAGTATTCATTTGTATTACGCCACATATAATTTGTTTGTCCTATTTTGTTCATGTAGTAACTACCCAGCAAAACAAGTGTGACATACACCAAATTGAATTTTTAAATCAAAATAATTGAAAACCCTGATCAGCAGTTTTTGGGAATGCTACCGCCCCAAGCTCCAAGTTGCAGGGTAACCAAAAGGGGGTCCTGGGGGCGCTTAAATGAAAATAACGAAAACGTCTAGGAGGGCTAATCAATTTTTAATATGGAACAGAATTATTTTGTAATTATTTCTTCTATAGGTACCAAATGTATTTCCGAATGTATTATTTATCGGCTAATTTAGGCGAAAAGGACGTTTTGGAACTTTATGTTTTAATAATATTAATAAATGGTTTATTGTCATAGTATCTACATTTTGCGAGATGCATTTACAGATGCATCGACACACTATGTTGGAGGCCAAAATTCACATTGGATAAGTGCACCAAAAGTAGGTACCGGCCCTGAGTACTAAGCCCTACACCACTTTTAGCATAATAATGATAATTTAATTTTTTAGCAAGGCTACTTCCGTTTTATAAACAATGTAGCTTTAGCATACTACATCTTTCTTAGGTGTTTGCGAGAAAAGTAGCGCATTTTAGATCTTTACATTAAAAAGTGTTTGTGCATTTGCAATGACCTGACAATTAAAAAAAGGTTCATTTTGTCGCTAGGGGCGCCTATGGATTTGAACGGTATAAAAATGAATGTCAATAATCGTACAGAAATAAAACTTTCATCGCGATGATGTGCTAAAAAAATACCGTGCTGATATGGTCTCCTTACGATCGCATCACAATAAATAGGTGTTGGAAATAATTAATAACAGCTGTTTATATTATTGTCCGTGGTTCGTAGTAAAGTTGTTTTTATTTCGCTTTCTGACTTGTTTCCATCTGAAACTTATGCCTGATCAGGTCCGAGGGATTTTACTAACGTAAGCGAGATTACGTTTGGCCGCCCCCAGTGGTGTCATCCAAACATTATTTATGGGTATACGATCTTTAATGGGTAAAGTATATAATTTTGTACAAGGGTGGTCCGGGGCACATAGTTTCGGATTCTTTTTTCGATTCTAGTGTGATTTGGGTATTTTAGCGCGTTTTAGGCATGTGTTTTCAAAACTTTTGTTGGTGGTGACTGGTGTGATTGTTGTGATTTTTAATTATATTATGTTCTATGCTGTGACCTTGATATTGTTACTCTATAATATCTTCACGGATAGGGGCGAGAGGGCGCCCAGTGCTGGACTGGACTACACGAGGGTGGAGAGTGGTAGCCAAACTCCCCTCTGGGCTCTAGTTTCAGAAAGAATATATAACTCCTGTACTGATTAGTGATTACAATGGTCAAACTATCGAGAATGTTGAAATCTGAGCTTTGATGATCTGATTTGAGTCTTTTGGCCGCGTTTTGCGATCAAGAAGTGACAAGACGGGAGTGCAGGTTCATATTTACTTCGCTTAGGCCTACACCTAGAACCGGCCCTGTGCAGCTGATTCACCCTACCTTTCCCCTAATCTACACATGAGTGACATGACTCATCGCATCGGTGTCAGTGCTGTTATCTCTTCGCCGGCTCTTGTCGAGAGCGAGTCAGTCCGTCTTTCGCTTGCTTCGGGTGCGGTTCTATTTCTCGGTCAGTACAAACAGTGAACAGTTCATCTGCATCGGTCATAGTCTCTCAGCGTCATTAGTGCAAACGTAAAGCGGTGATCAGTTTCATCCTCGGTAAAACTTCGCCGGACCTCAAGTCACCACTCATGCCATTCGCATACTAATTGTAACACGGAAACACTTTCGGAACGTCCTTGGTTCGACCGTCGGAAAGACGCTTCTCTTTTCTATATTCTTTCTTTCACCTTTCTCGATTTCGACCAACACGTTGGCGCCATGCTCTCGATCACTCGCGAAGGCCACGTCATGCATCTTCTACCTATCATCTGGCCTATACTCTGTCGGTAAGTTGCATATTATTTATTTTGTCTCTAAAACAGTCCACTGGGCACTAAGAAATTAACCTTATAAGTATACTATATATAAATAGGCTATGTTTCAAAGGTTTTCGTGGTTATTTGTAATTTATTTGTTCACAATTACATTTTGTTTTGTTTTTTTTTCGGTACATCACGTTATAAATTATAATTTATTTTCACATGGCGTTCCGATTGAATTGCACCTATTTTTCTCAAAGTTTATGAACAACTTGAAATTAAATCAAAATTAAAAACAATTCCCGAGAGACAAATATAAGAAAAACTTATGAATGAAGTAAACCAACACTACAATCTAGCCATGCCAAAGAAGTTGTCAACGGGACTTTTAACACATGGAAAGAAATGGCATTTCACTAGGCCGCTTCACGAACGCTTTTTCCAGTCACGTTGATGGATGAGCTTTTTTTTGAATATTTCTGCGTCCAATGATTAAGTTTTCAAGTGGGATCTCATTACTTTTTTATCCGGTAGTTACTTGATATTACTGGTTAATTATACACCTGTAAAAGGCTTATATTAAAACCTTTATTTCTATGAATTTTGACCAACTTTTTAACTTTTTCATTCCAAAGGCACTACATCACCATAATGTTTATGCCAATGTGAAATATGAACGTTGTAGCTCCACCCGTTTGGTCAGAATCGGCCCAAATATCACGAAAATATCCTATTAAAAACCGGGGGGGAAATCGTAAAAGCACGATTTCTATGAGAAATTTTTCTTCAAATGTCTCTAAAATCATAACATATATAATTTCAGTGATTTTAAACGTTCCCATAAAGTTTCATCAAGATCGCATAAGCCGTTTGCCCGGTAGAGTGCGAACAAACAAGACAAAATACCAAAAAAACGAGCTATTTTTTTTTGGGGGGGGGGGGGGGTCAGTGAAATTGAATTCTTCGCTTCGCTCATCCAATGATTTTAGTACGCGTAGGGGCCTATTTATTTCTCACTTTGCTTCTCGCCAGGTATATCACGGTTTCCTCAACATTTTCAATAGCTTGATGTGTCCATGGCTTGGCTTCTATGGGACACAGGCTTGAAAAAGGTAACATGGTTTCAGGAGCATTTGAGTCAGCGGCGTCGGAGCCGGGGGGGAAGGGGGGTAGCTTGCCCCCCCCCCTGAGCTTACAGAGGGGGGCGAAAGTATCTTCTCGCCCCCCCCCTAGAAAAATGACAAATTAACCAAAATAAGTGCGTTTTTCGTTTTGATTCATCAATTATATATTTTCTTTTTTTTCGTTCAGCAACTAACTACTTCTAAAACACATAAAAAATTAAAAACCACTTCAAAAATACGTATTTAAAAAAAAAACGCTGCGGCGCTATTATGGGAGTATTAAATACAATTATAAACATTGATTAGTGTAACTAACTTTGCACTTTCTTGTAAAGATGTAAAGTATCTCAGAGATGTCAGTCAGATAGTGTATTATTTTTTGGGTTTGGATGTATTCGTGGATGGTGTATGTCTCTTGGCACAAACATCCCCCCCCCCCCCCCCCATCTCCGCAAACAAGCCCAAATCGAGAGAAAGAGGAAACCGCTGAAGTCGCGCTAAGTCGCAATGACCGCTACTGCACATAGAGAGCTTAGCCTATATTTACTACGTACTAGCATCGGCAGCAACCGCGGAATGATCTTTTAGTGTCTAAAACGTGTTACAAGGGAGAATCGTTCTCTAATGAGATCATCTGCTAATACTACATAAGAAGCAAGCCAGCGTGATAGATATAGAGTAGACCAAATCTGTACTGCAAAGCTTGTAAACAAAACTAGTGATCGTCGCGAAGTGTTTGGTACTTTTCACCACTAAAAGCTACTAATATTCAAGGCAGTGGCGCCGCGTATCCGGGAAGGGGGAGGGCTTAAGAGCCCCCCCCCCCTCGAAATCCCAAGTTATTATCTTATAAAATCATCTAGGTTTACGTAAAAAATTTAATTCATCTTTATATTTTCTTTTTTTTCGTTCAGCAAAGCCCATTAACTACTTCTAAAACACATAAAAACCACTTCAAAAACACGTATTTTTCAACAAATTGCCTGCGGCGCTATTGTGGGAGGCACCCCCTCCATTGCATGGTTCGTCGAAGCCCCCCCCCCCCCGAAATATGTTTCAGCATACGCCACTGACTGAGAAACATTAGTTGCATAATATGTAACTAACTAACTATGATGTATGGAAGCATGTACTTTTCCTGGTAAAGCCCCCCCCCCCCCCCTCTGGAAAAATAGACTTCCGACGCGCCTGATTTGAGTAGGTACGTTTGAAGTGTAAGTTTGTATGATCGTGGTTTATACGATTGTTTATATCTTTTTAGATACATACATGTTTCTAAAGACACGTAATTAAAATACATTTGTAAGCCTATTTTGTATTTCAAATACTCATTTCGAAAGTAAGTCGTATGCTATCTTTTTACTGCCTTTAAAATACAAGATACTATTAATGAGTTCCAAAACTAAATTTAAAGAAATCATACTTAAATGGTAATTTCACGCGACCTAGCGAAAACGATTGTTTTTAGGCCAGTAGTTATCTCTTACCTACTCTTTTTTTTCTCAAATAAAAACTGAAAATCATTTAGTTGACCAACAAAACACTGCCATCTTCTTTTAAGATCAGTAATATAGACAATCTTGACAGGAGGTTCAAACACTTCTTCGACCTTGCTCCTGAAATTAGTGAGGCAATTTTAGCTGCCAGATCACACCCAGACTAAAAAATACTAGGTGCCAGGTGGTTGCCACCGAATGTGTTAAAAAGGGAAACCGCTCGCAAACAACGAATGAAGATAACAGCCATTGAAAACATTGAAGCTCAAGTGTTTACCACTGGTATTGAATAAAACACACAAGATGCCATTTCTGACTTTTTCATTTTTTCGATTTTAATGGCGGAGGAAAAAGGCCTGTATCTCCACAAAATCAGCGTCAAGTTATTGAGCTTCAAGTCCTGCATTTCATGAGTGATAAAAATGTATTTCTATGTTGTACTCTTGCCCTTTCCATAAGGCTATTCGACCGCGTTTTTCTATTATCCCAAACATGCTACCAAGTCAAAATATAGTGAATGGCTTTGAAACCTGGCTCTTTTAGAAAATCAAAACTATTTTTCTTAAAAAATTTCTGATCGGGCACACGGCAAATATCGCCTCTTCAAAATAATTTCAAACTTCAATTCGCCCAAGCACACCATTCAACGTATAGGTAGTTGAGTTGAGGAAAACGCCAAAGTCGTTGTTAGACGAGTGAGTTTGCCATGTGTTGAATACCCTGTAAAACATTCCCTTTCTTCCCCCTACCTAAGGCCTCCTAGCCTATCATAGGCTAGAGTGGCGCATTACGGCCTTACAGTTGACGCGCCCTCATACCAACTAAACTTAAAAACCCTATTATTTATACCAATATATTTATCAAACGAAAATGCAAATGTTCCCGGGTACTCAACACATGACTCGCTCACTCGTCTAGCAACGACTTTGTCGTTTTCCAAGTCTAGTTGGCTAAGGCGCCCTTATACCCGAAATGTGGGAGACCTGGGTTCAATCCCCTGGTCAGGAAAGATTTTGTTATTTCTGGATTGTATTTTAAAAATTATTAAACATGTTTTGAAATGCATATAACTCTGTGTAGTCTATCATCTGTGACAATGCTATGGAAAACATAGCCAGTACGAAATACGTGTAATGATTGCAAGGTTTATTCAATCTCCCAGCTCTATTAATTGGGTGCAAGATTCGATACACCTTGGGCACAGCATTTTCACAGCCAGACAAATAACAAACCAAAAATATTATTTCAAAAACAAAACCATTGTCCTTAAAATAATTCATACACATGACAACCTATTTTTCAATTTATTATTTCTTGTAGGTTTAAATCGCAATGGATCTAGCTGATTTTGTTGGCAGTTCTCAGTAAACTTGTACCGGATGTCTGTTTAAAAATTTCAGCGCAATCTGTTCAGCGATTCGGCTGATTTCCGACGTACAACCCCACAGAATCACAGAATAAGAGCCAATTTTCTTGAATGGTAACCCTCAGTCGCTCCGCTCCCTCGTCTTATAAAAAATTACAATATGTGAATTTAGGCAATTAATTTAATTGACAGATGACACTTTTTGTACGTCTTCGAATAAAAAATCAGACTAATTATTTCTAGGGAGGGCATGATATACTGAACCTCTACGAGCAATGTGTTTCATTATGGTCTTACGGTTGATGCACGTCCTTAAATCAATTTACTAAATACCCTATTATTTTAAATAAATCGATAAAGTCAAAGCAAATGTTACCGGGTACTCAACACAATAGCTCGCTCGCTCATCTAACAACGACTTTGGCCTTTTCCTGGATTTACAATGCACACATGGGATGTCCTCATTTATATTACACTGGGACTACTTCAAGAGAATGTTCAGAGCTTAGATTGAAAAACTCATTGGACTAGGCTAATATTTTTACTTTTCATACACTGAAATTGAAATTTAAAGCTATTATGTAATTCAGTATTTTTCGTCGATAAAAACCAGGATAACCAAATGTTGGTGTTATAATCCAATTTATGCCAATGAATACAGTAGCGGTGTGTGGTGGTGATTCAGCCGGTACACAAATGATCAATTCATACTGCTGTTTCGAAATTAATTAGTTTGTACATTTTTTTACGTTATCATTTGACAAATGATCGATCTCTAGTGATAATAGTATAGAGTCCCTTTTGTTGGAGCAAGTTTTTCTTTCAAACTAGTAGATTCTCCCTCCGTTGATAGAACAACTGAACGAGGTAAGACAGGACAGTGCATGGCATTAGTTGTTTCACAAAATAAAATTCAGTATAATTGACTTCCGTCACCTTTGCGAAATGCAGTGAATGAATGAATTGGGGTCGTTTGCCCCCACACGAACCAACGGCCAATTGAATATTGATTGCTGTAGTGCTTTACGGCGACATCAATCGATAGCTGGCTCATGAGGGACAAAAGACCCCAACTTTGTTGTTTGTTCTGGTGGTTGTGGACGTTATTCAATTGCAGAATAAGTGAATGTGACTTGATTATTATATTTAAATTAACAAAGAACATTACAATCATAACATTTAAATGGTAATTAACCAGTAGCAGTATTGAAATGTTTCCTTTCTTAAAGGGGCTATTAACTCAAAAAAAAATTTTTTACCACATGCCCATGATCTATAGCACAATACTATACTAAAATGACAGTTTAAAAAATTATATCTCGTAACTGTGATTTAACACGAACTTTTCAATTTATTTGAACCAGAAATTTGCGAAAATTGGTGTTTTGGGAAATTTCTTAAATCGGGTTTAACCTGCTTCTTTTTTGGTCCACATAGATACTAGAGCATAGTACCAATCTAAAATGCCCATTTTTTACATCGTGTCTTGAAACTGTGCCCAAATATACCCTCAAACACGCAAAAATATGCATTCCAAAATCACACCCTATCTTGGTAATCAGCATATTTTGACCAAACTACTTGCCCAAATTACAAAACAAAATATAGAGAATTTACAGAGAAGGCTGTAGAGTACGTCAATAATGGTCAATATTTTTTTGGATCAAAATCCTCCAAGGTCCTCCAAGGCATAAAGATCGTCCTCATGTTATTTCTTATGGGAGATTTTTGCCGATGGGACCTAGCTCGAAAAATAATGACAATTTTTTGGGAGGTCATGGTGGCCCCAATAATTTTTCTCTTAATTGCTATATTCATTACTAGTTAGCCTGAATGAAATATATTTTTTGAGTTCAGCGGTTAAATACCCCTTTAATTAAACATAATGGATAGACATCAGCCATCCTTGGTTACAAAAAAAAACGACCAAAAACTAGCGCCTTCTAGAAAAGGATGTCAAGGTGTCTAAAATTGCAAGTACAAACATTCATTGATTGATTCATTAATCATTATGTATCTCAAAGAAAATGGGAGTATAGATAGGGACCAACTACTGTATCCATTTTTTTACTTAGGCCTACTTTGATTTTGGAAATTATTAAGTGGAGTCGCTGAGGCTAGCGCAGATCGAGTTAAGTAGGCTACTCGGCTTTCTGTATTTTCCGGGAAAACGGCTAATAGCATATATTTATCATAGTATTTCACGTGGCCATTCATATAGAATCAAACTATGAGATCCAGTACGTGCATTACTCAACAAACTCATTGATTTTTAATGAAAAAAATCGTAAAACCTACGTAATTTGACCAAATTCTGTGAACTTTGGAGAATTTATTCAATCGGCGTACATTTTGTTGATGCAAACTTTCGTGCGGGATCGCAGCGTTTAAATAAATGTGCATGTTAATTTTATTAACCATACGATGAACGATTTAATGGTATTTCACGAATTAAAATCCATGTTTTGGATTTTCCACTTTTTAGTTTTCACTCTTTCGACTTTTGTCTTGGAAACTTGGAACGATTTTTTAATGCTAATTCTTACAATCAAGTTTGAACATTCCTGCAAAATTTGGTAATGATATTAACCATTCACCAGCAATCTGAAACCTAAATCCTGAGCGCGTGCACTTGCGCCAACCTCAGCGACTCCCAAATCATAATGAGAATTTATATTATGTTTATGTTCATTAAATTTCCAAAGTAACATGTTGTTCTGAATAAAATGTCACTTTTATGCACACAAGTACAAACACAGGGTGTTAGCTGCGTTGCAGAACATAGGCATTGTTTCTTCGCTGATGCGATGGCGGAAATCATGCTACACTCCTAGTTGACTAGGCCTATGATATTGAAGAATGAAAACGTTCCAAAGCTACTTTATTTTAAGAATATCCTGGTGTTTTCTCAAAGTTTTTGTAATTGCAGACTACATGGGGTGTCAGAATTCACAAGTGGACCACCCTTCACCAACAAAACTCATGGAAGTGTCCATTTTTAGGTGAATAACTTATCGTAATACCCCCATAAAATACTCTCTGCTGCTCTGAATAACATGCAGTTTTTTTTTTTTAATTAGACCATGCTTTATCATGTCGTATCACTACAGAATCGCACTTATTTACACAAATTTTAAACAGTTTTCATCTCATATATCTTGACAACGAAAGTAATGAATGAGTTATAATAACATAATTGTTTCACATCGGTGAGATTAGTGATAGGCCTGTTGTAAATTGTACAAATTCGCTTACTAAGACGTCAAGAAAAATAGGTTATTCTACGATATAGGTATGTATTTTATGAAAGTACAAAGCTTGGTTATCTAAAATGTTAGTTAAAAATTAAGGTGGCCATTATGTGAACGTCTCATTGTCAATATTATTCATACCATACTCCATTAGTTCGATGACCAAAAGGTTTACATTACTCAATGGTGTGCATATAATCAGTAAATACTGAAAATATTAAAATCAACTTAAAGGGATACAAGTCACTTTAACCTCAGGAGTTCGCATTGTTTTTGAGAAAATGATACCAGTGTTTGGTTGACAGTAACATTCAATAAAAAGAACATAGGCCTACTCCATTTTTCCGTTTTTTGGTTAATAACTTAATTTGAAAGGAATTAAAAGAATTAGACAGAGGTATTAAACATCAAGAGGAATTTTACATTAAAATTACGAAAAATATTTTAAAGTTCCTGTCATCCTTTGGAGTGGAGGTGGAAAAATTACTTTGCCTCTACATTTCAAAATTGATTAGCTGATGAGAATAGCAAATTGAGTTGATCAATTACGCATGTGACGCTATCATTTATTAAAATTATAATGTTTGTTAATGATACTTTATTATGACGGACCTTACTATTCATATTCAGTAAAGCGTGATACAATCATTAAAAAACCTAGGACTAAAATGGTCTGCCTAACAACACTGTCAAAAGACTTTAACGCAATTTCACTGAACGTCAAGGAGTCCTTGTTTTGTTGAGGATAACTCTACAGTTCCTTATTAAAAAAGAGGAATTAACTAATTTTTAAGTTTGGTTAATTTATTGAAGAGGATAAGACTTGGACAGAGGAGTACAACATCAACACTGTAGGTTTTCATTAATACCTTAGCAATTAAGGAAAATGTGTAGAAAATTAGAAATGACGTGTTTTAATTCTGTACATTTATGATGAAAATTACTTGCTTAATTTCAATTATTATAATGGAATAGCTAAATTAAACGTGTTTCTTTATATTTTATCTCCAACGGACCGATATTGTAAAGTTGTGACACGTAAGCAACGGTTGTATGTCCCCTTGAACTTCCAAAAGGCTTTTACAATTCAACTTAAGAGTTCTTACTTTTTAGGCTAATCGTTAAAGTTCTGTTTAAAAAGAGGATTAACTAAAGTTTTAAAGTTCATTTTTTGGGAAGAGGGGCTTGGGGAGGAGGAGACATACTCAACACTGTAGGTTTTTATATACCTTAGGCAATATAAGAATAATGTGTAGAAAAATTAGGAAATGACGTGTTTTTATTGTGTACATTTATACATGAACTTAATTAATTTTCATTATTATAATGAATAGCTTAAATAAACGTTTTCTTTAATTTTATCTCCAACGCCATCATGTAAAGTTGTGACACTAAGCAGACGGTTATTGCTTTGAACTATGCCTATAAGTTTGTTTTTTACAATACAATTTAGATGTTCTTACTTTTTAGGCTAATCAAGTTAGAGTTGGTGAATCTCAGAGATATAACTTGATGAGTTCGTCACTTACAGCGGATGGAGTCAAAATACCAAGATCGGTGAACAGAAGGGTTATGTAGCTTGGTGGAGTATAATCAACCAAGGGATGCAATTTATTCAAGTCCATTTTCCTCATGCTAGCTGTGAACTTGAATTCGTTTGGCAAGTCTTGTTGATTTAGTGGATACAGACGAACGAATTTGAAGCTTTCTGTGAGAACGTAGAAAGGTTTCTTCATTTCTCGAGCACAAATAGCCATGGTGTAGGTTCCAACCTAAACAAGAAACAAACCATGAATATGATTCATGAATCATCACTAGAGACCCTGAGAAATAGCAAACAAATAGTTTTCATTTAGTCATAAAAAATCTTCAATATCAGTAAAGGGAATCTCAGTGGACATTGTCTGGTTCTCTTCCGTCAGTGTTGAAAAGCCAATTAACCCATGCTAAATGTTTCGAAAACGATAGCGTGTGAACCCGACCACGGACCAAATAATACTTATCTTCAATCTTTACTCTTTGCATGGATATAGAGAACTCTGCTCTATCCCACCTCGGTCGCGTGATCAGTGGCCTGGCTTCGCGGATAAGAAGGGCTCGTTTTGCGCTGGAGTATTTAGTGTCATGCACGGTCTCGCATGTCACAATACGTGTGTGACTGTTATATTATCATGCAAAGTCACTGTACCTATACAAAACATTCATGCTCATGCACAATCACGAAGAAAGTCATGAGACGCGCGTGACTCTCTCGACCACCTCTAATCCCAAATATTAATAACATTATTTGTGAGTTGGAGTGAACTCTATATTTACACTGTTGTCAAACCTTCCAAACTGCAAATAAAAACATGTTAAAAACATTTGTCTGTGGCATCACAAAGATTTTGGTATCCGCCTTGCTTTGTGGCAACTGTGTGTTGTAGGCCTACTGGATTATACAATACTTTAAAAAATACCCTATATAATGCCAACAAAATCTTGAATGCAAAATAAATGTAGCAAGCATGTGGAATCACGGACAGGGGCGTAGAATGCGAAGTTGCCACACTGCTCACAACCTGATTGCGTCTCGTCAAATTTGCCACTCAGTCGGAGTACATTTCGGAAGCGTTATCAAGCTTTGCAGGATGCCATCATCAACTTCACAAAATTATGCATCTTGTGGTGTTATTGGTTTAGATTTCTTTGGAGCGAGCCAATAGATACGGCGAGTTACATTTTCGTACTATGCTAACTCTTATGGGCTCTGAGACCAGAGAGAACTTATTTCCTTACCGCCTTCAAAACTTAGGTTCCCTATAGGCCAGGGGTCGGCAACATGCGGCTCCTGAGTGGGTCTAGCCTGGCTCTATAGTTTTGCTAAGAAAAGTCTCTAAAATCCAAAGTCAACTAAGTCAACCTGGTCAACATGAGCGACGCAAATAAACGCGAAATATCCGATGAAAATCGTTCGTATTTACAGTGATTGGACTGACAAATTCGGTGTTTTTGATTGTAGAAAATAGTGGTTTTATTTTTCTACTTTGTGTAATATGTGAAGTTTTCTTCCAATAAACAAGAAACTTTGAGTGACATTTTTAGAAAAGTCATATAACAGTTTTCCCATGAAATATCCAAAAATACGTGCTCGACTGCGGAAGAAGTCACGAACTGTGCAGGTTCTACCTGTTTGTGAGTACGTGTTTTAAAGCATTAATTTTTTTAACAATCATCAGGCATAAAGTTAAAACTGTCCACATACAGACCACATTTTGAAATTATCTAGTCAAAAATTCAACCACAAAATTAACATTGCTTGAATGGCTCACTTGGCTATATATACAAAATTTGAACATATTATGCCGTCCATTTGTAGGCCTACCCTATAAAAATATAACTACGTTATAAGATGCAACTATTTTTCAACTCTTCTACTATGGCTCCAACTAGCAACCTCTTTCAAATTTTCTATAAAATTGGCTCCTAAGACAAAAAGGTTACCGACCTCTGCTATAGGCTATAAACTAATATAAAGGCATCGTTTCGTCATTAAAATAGCACTGCAATCACTACCCCTCAGCAAAATGAACATGTATATTAAACATAACATCATGTGGGATAGTATGACGGCTCCCACTCAGAAGTGGACATTTTCAAGATAAAAATAAAGAAGGCTGAATCATGACATGCAGTCACACACCCCTTGTCACACTGTCTTTTTTCGACTGCCACCCAATGTGGATCAAAGTGGTGCACCAAGATGTAGATAGAGCACACCACAACCCTTTCACTGTCGCGAGAACACCATCTTACCCACGACACCCACAGGAGCGCAGACAAAGACGTCATCAGCAGGAGCGAATTTAACGGGGCCGGGCCCCTTTGAACAAGATCTTAAAATTATTTTTAAGTGCACCATTCACTACCAACCCCCTACTTCCGACTATTAAGTATTTAAATAAACAATTCTTGAAACTAACTAAAAAACCTTTGCATGGTCCAGATTCCAGATATGGAGGTATAGGTATTGTTTATGCTTGTTGTGTGGAGAGATGAAGATAAAAGGAAGGGAAAATATAACCTTCGCAAATTTCAACAATGAACCCTGAAAGCTGGCGGCATGGCTCGGTGTCACCTACCTGTTATAAAAATTAAACGCTCCACAAGTATTTAGAGTAGCGGCGCTCAACACTCAGTACTATTGGTATCCACCATGATCATAAATGTCAATCACTTGTGCGGTTCCAAAACCTCTGACACTGCATGGATAAAGATAGTCAGTTAAACAGTCCAGTCTATAGTAAGCATATTGTTCGTGGTAGGTTGTCATTTGAAAATTTTGTGCTATATTATCAAAAAAAAAAAAAAAAAATTACAAAATTCACTGGAAGACGTTCTGCCGGAAATGAGTGTGTTGTACAGCTCGTTTTTTAAATTTCCTATTAGCATCACCAGTTCAGAGAATTGCATGAGTGCCCTATGTCCTGTAAAAATTACATGCGTTCTTCTACGCAGCAAACGTGACTAAGCGACCTTGCTCTTATGACAATTGAAAAAAAGTCTAGATTTTGGCATTTTCTCATTTATTGGAGGTGTTTGCAAGACGAAAGTCCTGAAGAGGGTTTGAATGCTAGCTGTTACATGAGTTATGCATTTATAACTTTTGTAAATTTGCATCTGCATTGTCCATATAATACATGGTAAACTGTTTTATTTGTACAAATTTACTATTTTATCGAATGAAACTTTTGAAAATATTGTAAACACCATGTAAATAATACTTAACAATTGTACAGATCTTCCTCATTGACAACTTCAAATACTCGCATGTCTATATGATGTGCATATGAGTGAACACTGTAGAAGGCTTACTTAAATAAATAAATAAATAAATAAATAAATAAATAAATAAATAAATCTTTATTAATAGGGGCAAGGGCTATTTTTTCAAATATAACATTTAAAAAATCAACACTGCACTGCAGCTATGGTGAGTAGATAATCAAAATTTTCAAATTTTTTAGTTCTTAAGTTCTTATCAATGCAAAATAAGCTTTATATTTAATGGTAGGCCTTCTTCTGCTTTAAATTCACCTTACGAGTTTCAGGCCTTTAAAAATAATGCGGCACCAAATTTTTTTTCACCCGTGCCGAAATTGGCCCTGCAGCTGGGGCTTCGCCCCAGACCCCAGCAGTACCGCAGAAACTCATTGCCACCTCGACACTGCTTTTTCCAAATTTAAGGGCCCCTTGACGCAAATGCTTACCGAGCCTCTTTCCTTAAATCTGCCCCTGGTCGTCAGTACACCTCTGCTTGAGAAGAACCAGGATGTGTGGCTCAAAAATTCACAATTTCTAGTGTTTGCGACCCTAGTAGGCCTAATTTGATACCTTTTTTTCAATAATGATTACATTTTTTACAAAATTTTGTATTCTAGAGTAGACAAACTTGAACTTTTAAAAGTAGACTTAAAAAGCATTTGAAATTATTTTTAACAAAAAAAAGATCATAGAGAACATAGCCCAGCCTGAAGGGCTGGGGGAAACAAAACTTTTCACCTGTAGATGACAACTGCAGTTAATTTAAAGTTGCTTGTTACCTTAATCCACGACGCGTTTCGTCCTTCTGGGACTCGAACGACGAAACAATACGAACAAAACGAATGACAAAACGCGTCATGGATTAAGGTAATAATAATAATAATAATAATAATAATAAATGGTTTATTGTCATAGTATCTACATTTTGCAAGAAGCATTTTCAGATGTACAGACAAAATACAGAAAATAATATAGAGAACAGTAAAACTTATAGTTATAAATTATTATATAAATAAATAGACAAGAAATATGTTCATGAATTACACTTTCATAATCTTGAGTCCAAACTTAACTTAATTATACTAGGTTCTCAACTAAATACTCGTTTATGGAGTAATAAGCTTTTGAGATAAGGAACTTTTTTACAGAGTATTTAAAACGATCTAATGAGCCTATGTTTTTTAGTTCAGTCGGTAGTTTATTAAACAATTTTATGTGTGTGTAGTCAGAGTTTGTTTGGGTTGAAGATTTTGAAAAATAATTTACATGTATGTCGTTTTTTAGACGTGTGTCGTGGGTGTGGATATTGTTATTTGTCGGAAGTGTTTTTATGTTTTTTTAACTTTTAGGATTGCCTGTAGAATGAACAAACTATAGAGTGTTAAAATATTTAATTTGATGAAAAGAGGTCTACAGTGTGATCTTCGAGACTTGTTCAGCATTGACCGGATAACCTTCTTTTGAATTATAAAAACTTTCTTGGTACTGGGAGAACAACCCCAGAATTCAATCCCATACCTTATGTGTGACTCAAAGTTAGAGTAATATACTAGTTTGGCTGTTGCAATGTTTGCTACAGACTTGATTGATTTGATTGCAAAGTAGCCAGAGTTAAGTTTTTTAATCAGCACTTTGATGTGTTCGTGCCACTTGAGTTTACTGTCTATTATGAGGCCCCTACTTTGATTGAGGTATTATTTGTACTATTGTATACTGTTTTTATTTCTACCCGAGGGTCTTTGTGAAATTCAACAATTATAGATTTGTTTTCATTTAATAGCAGTTCATTATCGTTGAACCATTCTGTGGCATTAGCAATTTTTATTTCAGACATTTGTTTTAGAGTTGATATGTTATTGGCTATGGCTATTGTGTTTGCATCATCGGCAAACATTTCAGTGTCAAGTATATTAAAAGGAAAGTCGTTGATAAATATTAGAAAGAATAAAGGACCTATTATTGAACCCTGAGGAACTCCAACAGAGATATTCTTATTATCGGAGAGAAACTTGATTTCAGTCCCGAATTCATTAGTGTGGGTTACCTCGACTTTCTGTTGCCTGTTACTAAGATAGGATTTAATAAGAGCTAGCGGGGTGCCTCTGATGCCGTAGTAACTGCATTTGTCCAGTAGGATGTTATGATTCATGCAGTCGAATGCTTTAGTGAGGTCACAAAAAATTCCTGCTACCGGAGTCTTTTTTTCAATACAATTAACAATTGTTTTAAGAAAACGCTCGATTGTGTTGTGGGTAGATCTATTTGCTCTGAATCCATTCTGGCATTCAGAAATTGAGTTATTCTTTTCGAGAAATGCTACAATACGAGTGTTTAATATAGATTCTAAAATTTTTGAAAATGCGGGTAAAAGAGATATTGGTCTGTAGTTTTCTATTAGGGATTTTTTGCCTTTTTTGTGGAGTGGAATTACTTTGGCCTCCTTTAGTTTTTCTGGAAAGACACCAGTTTCAATGCAATTGTTAAAAACAAAACATAGCGGATTTGCAATGTTGTGGATACATTTTTTAATCAGTGTTATTGGTATGCCGTCTGGCCCACAAGAATTTTTGTTCTTTAAGTTTTTAACTACTTCCGATATCTCTTTTTCGGAGGTTGGTGCTAGGAACAATGATTTTTCTGCTTCTTTATTTGACTTAATTAAGTGTTTTCGGTGGCTGTTGTCCTTCGTTTTTAAATTACTAGTGAGATTATGGGCAATGTTACAAAAGTAACTATTAAATTCATTAGCAATTGCTAGAGGGTCAGATATTATTTTATGTTGTTTTTGTTGGTCACTTTCAAGTTCCATGTTTCCACCTGACCTTCCACTCTTTTTTATGTGCTTGTTGATCACATCCCATACAACTTTTGATTTGTTATCTGTATTACTGATTTGAGAGCTTATCTCCAGTCTTTTTGCATGTATTATGATATTTTTAAGAGTTTTTTTGTATTTATCATAAGTGTCTCGAATGAATTTACATTTACTAAAGTGTTGTGATAGTCTATAGAGACAAAGTTTATTTTTACTCGATACTTTTATGCCATGCGTCAGCCAGGATTGTGGTTTGTATTTATTGTTGAGTTTAATATTCTTAATAGGGAAATGATCATTGAAAGCTACATTAAAATTTTTGTAGAAAGCGTTCATCTGTTCATTAGGAGTCTGGGCTTCGTATACGGATGTCCAATCTGTTGTTTCAAGTGTAAGGTTAAATCTGTCAATGTTTTTGTCGTTAAATATTCGTTTTTGTTATTGTTTTCTTACCTAATTGCTTTTGAATCTATTTAAGGGAACTTTTGCTATCAGAGCATGGTGGTCCGATATGCCATTGTCTATAACTTCTGTGTCACAATCTAATTCTATGTTAGTTATGATGTTGTCTATTAATGATGCTGAGTTATGGTACTTGTCTAACCTAGTGGGTACTGTGACTGTATGTGTGAGGTTGAATGAGTCGAGTAGGTTAATGAATTCAGTGCTGGTTGCATTATCCTTTAAAAGATTGATATTGAAGTCACCGGTTAGTATAAGTCTTTTTTTGTTAACGTGAATGATTTTTGTTAAGGCAGATTCTAATTTCTTGAAAAATACATCTGTATCGCCGAGTGGTGACCTATAAACACACATTACTATAATGCCAGACTGTTTATCTTTCTGTCCTTCCGGGAAAAACTCGATAGCTGCAAATTCGAAGTGTTTTTCAATACTATCAGAGATATCTTGTCTATCTATTATGCTATTAATATATTTATCGACCACCATTATTGCCACACCGCCCATCGCAAATATTTTCCTGTTAAATGTCGATATTAATTGGTAATTTTGAATGTTTACAACTTCATTCTCTTTCATGTGATGTTCACTTAAGCACATAATGTCAATAGTCTGTCCTGTGTTGTTTTGTTCGTCAAGAAATATTTGTAGTTCTATGGCATTATTTCTTAGGTTTCTGATGTTTTGATGTGCTATAATTATGTCTGTAAGTGAGTCATTGTGTGTTAGTGATGGTGAAATGTGTAGTGCGTTAGTGGATTGGGAGTTATTGATCGTATTAGTGTTAGTGTTATAGCTAAATTCGGGTATGGCTAAGGAGTGTTTAGTAGGGGTGATCCTGTCCAAAAAGGGTAAAATGGGTAAGTTAGTTGTCTAATTTCAGACAATGTCATTTCTGGATTTGTGTCGAAACCTAAAAAATCATCATCGGAATCAGTTAAATAGTCTATTTCATTATCTGATGACGATGTTGATGTGTAGTCTAGTTTTAATTTTTCGCTGGCCTTATCGGACTTGGTGCTTCTTGGGGTCGTGGCCTGACTCGAAGAGCCGATTGATGCCATCGACTGAAACGTACTTGGTGTGGTCTCGGATTCAGTGGAGATCGTAGGATGGCTCGGGGAGATGTCTTCTTGTTGTTGTGATTGGCTCAAATTTGGTGATGTAGGCTTTTGTGGAGGGTTAAACGTATAAACTAGGATTTGAGTATTACAGTTTTCAAAAGTACTTATTAACAGGTCTCTAATAAGAGGCCAGTACATCTTATCCATTCCACTTCGTGGCATGGCTATTTGGGGGATGTTGTATGAGGTAGATAGTTCTTTCATTTTTGTCAGGGTGCGTTTGAGATCGTTTACGTTTGGATTGTGGTGTGATTGGAGTTTTGTTATGAGGTAGAATATGTCTCTACCATTTGCGTTGAGCATAGCTACATCACCGACTCCTTTCATTTGGCTCCTGAGGTTGTTTGCGTTTCCAAATTTATTTTTAAAAATGGCTGCGACACCTCTGTCCATGCCAAAATCAGCGGCAACACAGTGTGCCAAGGGAATATTATTTGGGGTCCTGAATAAGTTCCCTTCGATTTCAATTAGGGTGGGTTTCCTTGTTGTTTTTGTAGGGTTGTTTTTTGCTTCTTTTTCTTGATTCTTGTAGGTTTCATTTTCAGCTAAAGAATTTGTTTTGTTCGGGTCTCCATCAGGGAACAGATTTTTGTCAGCTGTGTTCTCGATGTCACGATTACTTTTGGGTGCATTATTCGATTTTTGATTCTGTTGTTTGTTTGGCCCGAGTTTAGATTCAGTTTGATGCTTCTTTGTACTGTATGCCATTTTAGGCTTGTATAGGCCTAAGCCTAGTAGTTTATTTGGTTGGGAATCAAATACTGTGCATAATTAACATAATATAATAAGCATAATTGTAACAAACAACTTTAAATAGCTGCAGTTGTCATTAGCAGGTGAAAAGTTTTGTCGCCCCCAGCCCTTCAGGCTGGGCTTTATGTTCTCTATGCTTTCCCAACCTGTCAACCCTTCTCCAATTAAACTAAACTAGCCAGTTGGCCTTTTCCAAACTAATTGTTACTACTCTTTACCTTGTTTATGATTCCTCCGCTTTCAACAACTCCCTCAGCTCCAACCAATACAAAGTCTACTTGTTCCATTACATATCCTATGGAAGCATCAAGAATTATTGTGCATGGAATATTTGCTTCTTGTAATTGTTTAGCCATATCAAGTCTGAAACAAAATTCACAAAATTCACAAAACAACATGAAAATGTGAAATTAAAAAAATGTAAATTAGTGTACCTACATAGGCCTACATAAGGTACATACAAGTAGGTCCAGAAATGAACCTATTTAGCTGTGTTGGGGAACATGCATTGTATGGGCCAAGTGCAGGGCCCTTGGCCCTTGCTAACTGCGACACACACCAATGCCTTCCATAAGCATTTCTAGGACATACAGAAAAGCTTTCTATCTATCAGTGTCATTAGGCTTGTACTATTTGTTTATAACGCATCAGTGATTTCAAATTTTAATTGGATGAGCGTAGCGAAGAATTCAATTTAACCACCCTGATAAAAATAGCTCGGGTGTTTTTTGTCTGTTCGTTCGCTCTCTAGCTTAAAAACGCTGATGCGATCTTGATGAAATTTTGAGGGGACCTTTGACATCTCTGAACTTAGTCCTGCTCCTGCTACAGTTTTGGGTAGCCCTACAATAGAAGTGCTCAATATTTCTCTTGAATATCACACTTACGATTTTTTCCTTATTTTTGTTATTAGTAGTTAGGCCTAGTACGATATTTTCGTGATATTTGGTCCTCGATACAACTTGTGTGCGGATACAACTTCAAAATACAAAATGACTAATACACAATAAACGTTACGTTCACAAGGTCTCTGGTCAGCTTACTCGCTGTCTTCTCTCTTACCTTCTTCTGTCGCAGACGCTTCACCATCATCTCCCACCCCACGCCACCAATAATAGTTACATGTACAAGTCGGTGAGACCCTAGGATGCAATTTCTAACACAAACCACTTGCCTTTGATTCACCATCAATTATCAAATAATATTTGGTCGAGAATTTACCATGTATCATGTTATCATGTGAAGTCATTATGAACAAAACACTTTGACATTGTAAATAAATGTAGGTAGCCTAGCAAACAGTTGAGATTTCAATGCTTGACTATGTCTGTATCCGAGTTTGTACACTAATCAGCAAATTTAGTAGCGAGATGTTCTCCATACTGCATACGTGTTCCCTGTAGACTATGTGAAAAAACTCGGGAACTAAGTTAAAAATATCAAAGGGAAATGGCTCAAAATAGAACATGAGAAATTATGGCAAACAAGTAAGCACCCGACAGGCAATTGAGAGACCCGGGTTTAAAACCCGGCTGAGACAGATTTTGATATTTTTGGATTAAATAAATAAAAATTAAAAAAATTGAATTTAGATTCTACCCACTCAGTCATGTACCTAGAACTGATTTTCAGTGGGAGACATTAAACCAAAGCAAAGCCAACCAGACCTGTAGACCCCGACGCAATCGACGAGTGAGCAACAACCAACCAAAGATCAATATTTTTTTAATAGGAAATATAGCAATCACTATCAGTGGTATGGACAGTGCAAACAGCCGCGGATCAACGCCAGAATCAACAAGGCCGATTCAGAACAACTTTGATACCGGTATATTATGTGCCTCGTTGCTAGGACGGCTCCAAAGTCACCGTTTACTAATTCCTAAGCCAAGAACTGATGAACTTATGTCCAAATCAGAAGTTTAAAAACTTCTGCCTATAGCAGGAATAGAACCCTGGACCTTCTGCATTGGAAGCAGAGATGCTAACTACAAGACCAATGAGCTACACAAGATATGATATATATAAGTTTATAACATCCGCCTCTATCTCCAAGAGAATTTAGGCTGAGTCTGTGGAGATGCAGATGCAAGAAAGTAACTAATTGAAGGAAAACTCACCCACTCTTATCTGGATAGGATGTTGTAACAAAAACCTCGAATCGTTTGTTGGCCTTCGCAGCTTCTTTCATTGCTTGGATAACAACACGGGATTTTGAATGCGTCAGTATTTTTGATCCATCTGTTATAAATGGAGCAGCTAGTTTTGAAACTTTTTTTCTGGCATCGGTCAATTTGTTCAGAAATAACTGACCTCTATGTAGCATATTAATTTTGCATTCTTCGAAAGTCTGTAAAATCATAATGGAATTGTATCAAGTTTAGTTTACAGTTCAGTTTTATTAGCATCGTTGTAGGTTACATTGTAACGTTGGATTTGTCAATGAGTTTATTATAAACCAATTATTCTAGGCTGTTACATAAATGAGTATTAACTACTCATGAATATTCACATGCAATATACATAATTATTTACTAGGGAAACGCCAAAGTCGTTGTTAAACGAGTGAGTGAACCAAGTGTTGAGTACCCGGGAACATCCCCTTTCCTCCCCTATACCTAAGGCTGGATCTAGCTCAGTATGGAAAATTAAACCGGGTATCAACACATGGCATACTCACTCATTTAACAACTACTTTGCGTTTCCCTAGTTTAAATTGAACATTCAAAATGCGAATCGTGTTCAAAACGTATTAGCGTGAAACATTAACAAATTTCCAATATAAAACAAAATCACCTAATTTTTATTTCCCATTTAACACTCCTCAAAAATAATATGTGGTTCTAAAAATATAAAAAAGTTCTACGCAACGGGTTTCGAACCCCAACCCTCCGTACGGTAGGCTACATGCTTACCAATAGGCCATGCAAGCCACGTAATTATTGTCCCGCTAGCTGCTACTAAACAAATGCTTTCGATATTTAAAAAATCACATATTTATTTATTGTGGGATTAAATCGCGATGGATCTAGCTGATTTTGTTAGCAGTTCTCAATAAACTCGTACCGGATGTCTGTTTAAAATTTCAGCCCAATCTGTTCAGCGGTTCGGCTGATTTTCGACGTACAGACAGACAGACAGAATCACAGAATGAGACCCGTTCGAGTTGATTGGAGACACTCGGTCGCTCCGCTCCCTCGTTTAACAATTGCTTTTCCACAGCAAATGGTTGCGTTGATAAATTGTAATATAGGCCTACAATTATTATTACTCAATTTGTTGTCTACGTCATCTCTCATCTCTATCATTGTTGGTATATTCGTTGATACATTTGACCCGATATAATTGCAGCAAAATTATAACTTTGACTGGATTTTTTGTAGCTTTGTGTGGTGAATAATCTTCATAATTCTTTATTTTCCCGATGTAGCGTCCTCACTGTGGATGATATTTTCAAGGGATTGATGTTGTTTTGTTTATTTTTCATTTATAATTTATTACATTTTTTTTTGAACTGACAACAAGGCAACAACAACAATAACAACACGGCAAGCAGTCCACCGCTCTCTTAGCAGTTCCAAGAAGAAGTGAAAGGTTGCAAAGGCAAATAAGTAGGCCTATAGGCAACATCAGTCCCTTGAAAATATCATCCACAGTGACAACGAAGTACGTCAGGAAATAAAGAATAATGAAGATTATTCACTATTTCTGTTACGAAGGACAATACACACCGTCAAACTCAAAGTTACAATTTCTCTACTAGTATTACTGTATTGTTGATTATTATTATTATTTAATATCATGCTTACCTTAGTATCAAGTTTAGCTAGAGTGATGAAACGTAAGAAAAGCTCACATCCCGACTGTATTGCAGTGATTGGAAAGTCTAACGTACGCATTATTTCAACCGCTGCTTGGAAGTTGGCATCCAACTCCTGAACAGTTTCAGCTAGAGACAGGAAAATAAGTTTAATTCATATTAGTATGCATAGCAAAGCAATGGAAAATAGGGGGGGGATACCCCCTGGCCCCTGGTCGTGGTATCTACGCGACTCGCGCCGCGAAACCATGTAGTCTGCACACCTCTGCTAACATAGACACAACATGTGCCAGGGTGAACAATTTTTTTAAATTTTTATATCAAGAATCAAGATTTAAATGATTGAGATTGTGAGATCATCACTTAAATCAACAATCAGTGTTTCAAAGCTTGTCAAGTTGGTGAGCAGATAAAATAATTTCACAGGCGTTACAGTAAATCTAATTCGGCCCTAAACATTTTTTTAAGGAAAACTTTGCATAAAGTGTAGGTCTAACTCAAAGCCTACTTGATTTAAATCAATGATAAATCAAATACACCCGGGCATGCGCTACGCTAGGGGAAGTTGTTTATTCACTGTCATCCATGAAGCTCCCCTCGTAGCGGATTGTAGGCCTATGCTTCTTGAAAGCCATCACATAAAAATGGGACTCGACTTACATGTATAGAGCCTACCAATATTATTTTTGTGAATGCCCTTTAGCATGCATGTGAGCTCTTTACTTGCGGCATCGATTTACTTTTAAGTGAGGATTCGGTGAGTTTTTTCTGACAAAAAGAGAGGAATATTGAAATAGGAATAATTTTGTTGATCAAATAAAACTTTCGTTATAGGCCTATGCAAGCAATAGCATAATGTTCGGCTTGCAGGAAAAGTAATTGGTCAGAAAAAACAGCATTAGATTATCCTACAAACCCTACATCAGTAGAAAGACTAAAAACTTGTATTTCATTGAAACCACAAAATATTGACCTTATTAAGGGGTGTTGGCCTACTATTAAAGAGAAGTTTAATTAAAAACGCATAATATATTTTAAAACTTGTGTCCCTAGTGCACAGTCGACTCTGACCTGTGACCGTACCTGTGACCGCTGCGGTCACAGGGCGTTACTTAAGCCACCCATACTTGGGAAGGAACTTTTTTAAAGAACGAGTTCCATTTTCCATGAATTTTTTAAGGAACTTGATCCTTTTTACTATTGAGGAACTTTTCAGTGATCAAGTTCATATTTTCAGGGAACTTTTTCAAAAAGTTCCTTAAAACGTTCCAGTAACAATCAAGTAGGCTAGTCTTTTATGTAGGCTTCTCTACTAAGCACCACTTTTCAGTATTCGTTAGAAATAATCTTGCCATTATTTATACAGACCCTATCATTTTCAATCATCATTTCATATCATGTATCATCATGATTCATGGCCCTACTGCTCACCGTGCTCTATGACAGCCGTATGCTTGCAAATTGCACGTCAGTGACTCTGCAGTTGCATTAAACATGTACACATTACGAACTAAAAAATAAAAGGGAACTTTTTAAAGGAACTTTAGCCTAGTTCCTTTTTATGGGGAACTTGAACTTCATAAAAGTTTCTTTTTAAATCGATGAACTGAATCTTTTAAAGTTCCTTTTCAAAAGGAACTTCCCCAAGTATGGAGCCACCACTAACTTACTCTATGTAGGCTAGGCTAGGCTATAAGAAGGCCAAAGTACTCAACAGCCAAACACCTTTAGCAGAAAACCCCTTCCTACGTCCCCAAAAGCCGAACACCCCAACCAAACAGCTCAAGATAGCGACATATAGCTACATATAACTGCCGAAAATAATGTAATTTACAAATAAAAGCTAAAATGCAACGTTTGAAACTAACAACAGAATTGAGTTTCAATGGCGGCAGAGCGAAGTGTTCGCTTTCGACTAGGCCTAATCGAATTCGACCCAATACCCGAACGTCGGCAGTTTTTGTATAATTTAGGCTTTCCTGGAAGAAAAAAACACGTTTGCTTAGTGTTAATATTATGGACAAAATTATAATATACTCAGTAATGATAATGTCCCCTTCCCTTTGACATTTAGGCCCTAAATGGGTTTTGCACTCGTTTCCATTGATCATAGAATTTCCAAAAAGTTGTTTAAGACTGTTAAAAGTCGAGAAGTAGCAAAATCATGAAAATGGTGGATTCAACATTCCAATATTATTATCTCGTCAACCCTACTATCTGGCGGATATTAATTTGGAGACTCAGGTCAAGTAGGCCCGCCTACCCAATAGGCCTAGCCGAACGCACTTAAACGACGGATAAGCCGAACACCCTTCCGCCACCTGCTTTTGTGACCAGATAGTAATTTATTGAAATAAAGTTTGGTTTATGACATTGTTGTTGTGCCTAGTCTCCAAATTGATTTCCGTCGGGTAGTAGACGCGATAATAATATCAAAATGTTACCGGTAAGTACGCCATTTTCTCGATTTTGTCACTTTTCAACTTTTGACAGGTAAACAACTTTTTGAAAATTCCACTATCTACGGAAACGAGTGTAAAACCTATTAAAATGTCAAAGGCGAGGGAGACATTACTGAGTGTGGCCTATCATAGCTGTCTACAATATTAACATAACAGAAACATGTTTTACTTCCCGGAAAGCCTAAATTATACCAAAACAGCTATTGTAAGGGTATTGGGTCGAGTTCCATTAGACGAACACTCCACTCCGCCGCCATTGAAACTCCATGTTATTCGTGAATATTCATTTTTGCTGGATTGAAATTCAATAGCAATTAGACTAAATTACACTAACATAAAAGTTAAACAGATGAATAAATAAAATGGTACGGTACCCTGTTGTTAGTTTCACACTTTGCATTTTAGCTGTTATTTGTAAATTACCGGTAGGTACGTAATTTTCGGCCGTGATATGTAGGTAGGCCTAGCTATGTCACAATCTTGAGCCATTCGGCTATTGGCGACTTAGGTTTTCTGAAATTACTTCAACTTTCGAGTTTGATTATCGACCACACAGAACATTTATGACTGGCCGAGATGTTAAAATCAACCAATGAGGTAACTTACGCTATAAGGAAGCCTAATTTAACAAAACCCAGTCGCCTGAAGTCAGGGTTGGCCGGTTGGGTCATTAAACGTAGAATATTATTATTCTACTTGACGTGTAGAAAATATTGTAGAATAGGCCTAATGTAGATTATGTACAATATTATGTAGAATATGTAGAATATTAATTTATTTGTAAACTTAACTGTTGTTTATTAGGCATATGCAAGAAAAAGTTAAAAACAAAAATTAAGTTTGGAGCAGACCTATTATTTTCATAATTTAATTGGGTGATTTCTTGTAAATAAATCATTTAATTTGTATGAGGCCCTAATAATAATAAAAATAAAAAGCCTACTCTAATCCTAATTAATAATGTAATTTCAAGTTGCAAAATTTTGAGTTGCATGAGCAAATGATAGGAGTGCATAGGCCTACTAGGCCAATTGAATGTTAACAATGATTATTGATTACAAATAATTCAAATTTGCCACCATAAAGACAATAGCCAATCAGTGGTTATTAAGCCATAAATAAATCCCATAACCAATCAGGAAGTTTACTTGGTGTTTGTGGTTTGGGAAAGAAGAAAGGAGACCAACAGCTTACCTTAAACGAGATGGGCAGCTCTAACGGTCGGTGACCAAGGCCGCGTTGGCCGAAACGTACGACATTGTGTATCTTGTTTTGTAAATATTTATGTTAACCAGCCAGTTTCACGCAGCTGCCCATCTCGTTTAAGGTAAGCTGTTGGTCTCCTTTCTTCTTTCCCAAACCACAAACACTAACCTAGCCAATAGGCATTCTATCACAAACAACAACAGGAAGTTTACTTGACTTATTTTGTTTGTGTGGCTCGTTGGTCTTGTGGTTAGCCTACCTTCTTCCAATGCAGAAGGTCCAGAGTTCGATTCCCGCTAAAGTCAGAAGTTTTTAACTTGTGATTTGGACTCTAGTCCAATAGTTCTTGTCTTAGGAATTTGTAAACGGTGACTTTTGAGCCGTCCTAGCTACAAGGCATTTAATATTTATTTAAAGTTATTCTGAATTGGCCTTGTTGATTCTGGTGTTGATCTGCTCAGGCGCGTAGGAAGGGGGGGGGAATGGAAGGAGTTTCCCCCCCACTTTTTACCGTGACCCCCCCACTTCAGAATCTTAGAAATTCAGTCTCGCCGTAAATACGCACGGAAACAAATTCTGAATAACGAATTTTCAATTTTGAATTTCCCACTGTGATTCTTTTGTTTTTGTAAATGAGTAAAAAGTACATTATAATTGCCATAGGTAGCGTCGGGATCATAATAGGATCTTTGGTCGGGATGTTGTGACACGGTATTGCAGTCCGTATACTGGGGTACTGGGGTGTGTTTAACGAAGACTTGTTTGTGGCTGGTTAGTATAAGTTATGACTTGACACTGACAGTGGAAGGAAGGAGAACCTCAGAATAATGAAGAAAATACCTTCAGCTCTTTTGAACTGGCTCAAAAGCCATGCATGGTCTATCTCTTAACTATTCCAACTTTATTTTTAGTTTTATAGTTTTTACTGTACAAAAAATACATTAATTTGGTATTGCATTCAGCACACGATTTTTTTCTAGAACGCACCAAACACACTCTAAAAACCTAATTTTCAAAATTTTCGCCTGCGGCGCTGTTGTTGGGGGGCTTCGCCCCCCAAACCCCCCGTGCTTGGCAGCAGATTTGTTGTTCCCCCCCCACTCGAAAAGGAGTTCCTACGCGCCTGGATCTGCTTGTGTTCGCACTGTCCATACCACTGATTGGTGATTGCTATATTTCCTATTAAAAAATATCGATATTTGGTTGGTTATCGCTCACTCATCGATTGCGTCGGGGCCTGCAGGGTTGGCTTGGTCACTTTGGTTAACTGCCCCCATTGAAAATCAGTTGTGTGACTAAGTGGGTAGACTCTAAATAGACCTATATGTTGTTGCTTTTTGTTTTTTAAATTTTTCCTCCCCAGTTTTTTAGATGGCAGGTGGCCACAGCATTGCAAGTGGAGTGACCGAGTGATAGAGGCTTCAAATTAGTCAAAGAAAAGAGAAAACAACAAGTAATGTTAGTAAATATTTAAAAAATCTTTCTCAGATAATTTATTATCTGTAAATGAAAATAATAATTTTCTACATGTAGAATATGTAGAATATTTGAATATTTTACAATACATACTCTACAGTAGATTATACGTGTAGATTATGCATTTTTTACGGATAATATTCTACTGACCCAACCCTGCCTGAAGTCATAATTGAATGTAAATAGAAGGGTTTGTAGACACGGCAGTACGATTGTCTGCTAAAGGTGTTCGGCTATTGGGCACTTGACCCCAGGCCTAGGCTAGCCTACATACCTATTTTTTAAGGACAAAGTGATTAACAATTGGCATAGGCCTAACCGCCTAAACCAAACTCTTGTAGGTACCGGTAGTACATTTCAATAAATTACTAGGGCTTATCTGGTCATTAGGGGTGTTCGGCTATTGGGTAGGGTGGATGTATCGGAATTCGGCCATGCCCGTGAATTCGGCCACTCCCACAAATTTATCATTATTATAAATATTTATAGACACATTTCCTTAGATTTAGCTCATGTATGTCGTAGTTTGTTGTATTTTCTTTCAGAAATGCCTTCGTTTTCGATATTTGGATAAGAAACAGTCGAGATATAAATGTTGAAGAGTCGATTTGTGCGCGGATCGAGATTTTCGGCAACTTCTTATGGGAGCGGAGCTAAGACAGCGGCGCTGCGTACCGTGCGTGGGTCTAAGGAATTTGTCTTTTTAAATTAATCTGTATTTGAGTCAGCGTGAAAAGAAACCATTTATCTGAAAGATGAAACTTTGATGCATACGCGTAATAATATACGCCTATGTGGACAAACTGTTTTATAGAACAATTACTATAGCCAGTGAAATGCGAGATTGGGATGTGGACGGATTAAGCGGACGGACGGCGTGATGCAATGGAAGCGCACTCATTTCCTCTCCAAAGACCTCAAACAAAGATATTCCCCACCATTTGACTCATGTATTCGACAGTTTGGATATTTTTCTGTATGAAGCTCTTTGGTTATCGACTTTCGATCAAAGGACAGTCGAGTTATTCAAGATCGTAGACTCGAATGCGTGTGGTCAAAATTTTTTCGACTGGAGATATAAAATGTGACGTTGTGAGCGTCGTACGTAGAGCTGACGAACTTTTCATTTAAATAAAACCCTTTTAAAGTTAGAACGGGCCATCCGTATACTTGCAGGAGTATCAATTAGGCAATCATGCCGCAAACTGTTTCCCAAACTAAACATTTTAACAGTCACATGCTCACTCATACTAACCGCTGCACTCTTTGTGCATAACAATCAGAAACTTTTTTTAACAAACTCTCTGGTACATAGCTATCCTACTCGCTCCCAAAATAGTCTCCACGTATCCAATCATAAGACAACACTGGACGCAAAAGGGCCGCACTATCTGTGTCTCACTATATACAATAAACTTCCTACACAAAATCACAAATTAAGAACATCAAACAAGCTGCAACATTCAAACAAGAACTAAAATCACATTTGTGTAGTAAAAGTTACTATTCTCTTCAAGAATTTTTTCAATCTTAAGACCAAAGGAGGTGTGTTGTTGACCTAGTAACTCATCATGATACTGATTGGGGATTGGATCGTTGTATCGAAAACTGGGATATTGTTAGGTATGATTGATAAGTGCTAATGGAAGTTGAACCTAGCCTTACACCTGGTTTTAGAAGTGTTTTATTATTTTAAATATTTAGTTTTGTATACATTAAAATGTAATTGTTGTGTAATTTTGCTTTAATGTGAAATATTGTTACTACATACTACATAGGCTATATTATTTATTGACAATGCCCATACAGTATGCCATGTACCTGTCTAGTTGGTTAATAAAATCTGAAATCTGAAATCTGAGAGCAAAACGGATTTATTTATCTTAAGGTGGGATTCCAATGCGACGGCTGATACGTCTATAGCCGCGCGGCTGCAAACACTACATGAGTCACACTCCTTTATAGTTAAATGAATGGAACCCGTTCCAGTGACGCGACAGTGGCCGCACGACTGACGCGACTCTTTTGAGACGGCTTGAGCCGGACGACTCGACTGCCTCCCATAGCAGTCTAGCCGCAGCCGCCACGCGATCGGAAGTGTTTTCCTATATTAAATAATAGAACTATTGTTGTTTTCGTGAAGCTGAGTAACAAAACGTAATTGAACTGGTCAATATTCAAGCGGAAAAACTTCCTAGACACTGATGCATCGTCCAAAAGATGTCTCTGTATTAGAATACTTTGAAATCCCTCCTCGTCCCTCGCCAACTACATTGGTTAAGGGTCACTTCTTTTTAATTGATTTAGCATATTTAGTAACAATTATTCTTATTCCTCTTCTTCGAGAAAATACACTACCAACAGTGTTTCCTCCATGCTAATCACGTGGCGACTGAAACAAAAGTCGCGGGATTGGAATTTGAACAAGCGGCTCTGATCGCGCCACTCGGACCGTGCTGCTACAGCCGCGCGGCTATAGTAGTTTCAGTCGTCGCATTGGAATTGCACCTTTACAGCTAAAACTCGAATTCATACGTGGAATAGTGGATGTATTAAAAATATTCTCTGATATAATTAGCAATGACAAAGGATGCCAAAATAACAGCAGAAATATCAAGAAGAATCATACTAGCACACAAATTCTACCAAAGCGTACGAAAACTACTATGGAAAGAGGAAATATCAAACAGATGTAAAATGATATTATACAAAATGTACTTTCTCCCAATTTTGTCATATGCATCAGTGACATGGACAATAGGAGGAAAGGAAGAGAGCAGACTGCAAGCAGCAGAGATGAAATTCCTAAGAAGTGCGGTGGGCATAACAAAACTAGACAAGGTATGAAGCATAACAACAAGAACAAATTAGGAGTGGAAAGTCTACGAGATAAAATAGGAAGAGAAAGACTCAGGTGGTATGGACATGTAAGAAGAATGAAGCAAGACAGAATCCCAAGACGAGAATTTGAACGTACATGTGGGGGAGTACGAAGAGTTGGCCGGCCAAGAGATAGATGGCGGGACCAAATAACGCGAAGCGTCGAAGAAAGAGGGAAAACATGGGATAGGGTTAATGAAGAAAGACTCTGGGAGGACAGGAAGAAGTGGAGAGAATTATTAGAAATGCCGGTTATGGAAGAAAACGAGGAAGAAGATGAGGAATGCTGAGCCTGGCTAGCAAGCACAAGAAGATAGCCCGAGAAACTGGTGACTCGTCACCCCCCGACCCGACGAATGTTGGAAAAGGGTGTTTAATATATATAGGCCTATATAATTATCTACTGTAAGCCACGAAATTATGATGACGCAATGCACACAATAGGGTGGCCGAATTGACATTCTAACCTATTTATAGGAACTTTTCGTCTATTTCAACCGCTCAAAACATAGGCTATTTAAATAACTAATTTCAATGATTAAATACACTTCACATGTGTTTTAATATAGTTATCGGTTACCACTGGTCTAATAATAGGCCATTACTGTAGTTCAGGGTGCGGGCGGATTCAAGAGCAGACAGTGGTCAAATTCCCAGCAGAGGGTGGGCGGATTGGGACACATTACGTATTGGTCAAAGATATTCAAGAAATTACTGTTATTATGCACGTATGTCAAGTGATATAGTTTGAAACTTATAGGACACTCAAACCTACAAATAGAGGGGCTTGGGTATGATCTAGTGACATTAGGAGAGACACTATCTTGATTTTAGTAGGAACTAGGCCCTTACGTGGCCGAATTCCGGTACATCCACCCTACCTAGGCCTGGGCCTTATTTGACCCTAGGGGCCTAGGCCTACCCCTTTTACGCTAAGCTACAGCTATGTATAGATCTACCAACACCACAAAAGCCCTGGCCAAAACGGACGAGTCCAAGTTGTCTTGAATGCAGGCGATGAGCGCATACGCGCGTGCCGCGAGCGATCGGCGGAGAGAAATTAAGGTGCTGGGGTGGCGAGGCCATATCGCTCCCGCCGTATGCCGTAAGGAGAAGTGTTCCTCACGACTGCCGGCTAGAACTGAGCCGTACGGCGCCCGTATCTACGGAGCTCCCCTAAAACCAAGAATGAACTTGGCCCGGAGGCAGGGTTGGGTAACGACGCGTCGCAAATAATATTCTACACGTCGCGTCGCAAATATGCGTAGAATACGTCAAATATGTAGAAAATTCGCGTCGAAAATTAAATAAGGAATATTATTGTATATAATTCGAATTCCAGCCTTATTTTCATTCAACCCTAAAAACAAATGAACTCAACATTATATTTTGAACTTGTAAGCAAGTGTTTGTACTTATTACAAGGCGAGCTGATGAATCAATAATTCATTGTCAAAAGAACTTGAAGCAAAGAAAACCGGCATCTTCACAAGATACCAAGGTCACCTGCTTTCCCGATCATAAATATGGACAAAGCCAAAAGCCTCCCCAGATAATTCTTCCTCGCATTTCATTAACCAAAGTCATCCCTTATTCTAAACTTCTTTAATAGTAACATTTCTAGTTATAATTTACATATTGCCAATGTATGTAGACTAAGGAAGTCTAACTAGATAAGCACAATGAAAAATAAAAAATCACACTGATTTAGCTCAAAGTAACAATACACCATAGACCTACCTAAGCTCTACCTCCCAGTAATTTTCGACGTGTCATTAATGTCATAAAGTGTAATTAACGACGTGTATATTCGACGCGTATAATACTAGGTATAATACCTGTTTTCGACGTTGAGTATTATACCTACCCAACCCTGCCCGGAGGCGCACGCACGTAATGGCGCGGGCCACAGTGGTCTTGGTACATCTATAGGCGCCTAGGTCTAAAGGCTGGTGCGCAATTGCCCGGTAACGATAACGTTACCGTTAACGATAACGGGAAGAAAGTTGAATCACACGTTAACTTACGATACGATGCACAATAAAGCTTCCCGTTGCCGGTCGTTCCCGTATCCCGGCAACGACAACGGGAACATCACCAAGTTTTAACTTTCCGTAACGTTCCCATCCAGTACCTTACCGGAACCAATCAGAATCAAGATGTCCACGGCCTGTTAAAAGTGTACAATTAATGTATCAGCTGGTAGGTATTTCAGAAAGGCTGTGGTGTATGTTATTTACCAGGTGTACCAAATATGCGCAACAAATTAATAGGTAACAAAAATTGCATGTTAACCAACATCACATTTTATTTCTTACCGTCCGCTTCAGGGGCTATTGTGCATCGAAGACCTTAACGTTACCGTCTTCCCGTTCTCGTTACCGGGCAATTGTGCATCGGCCTTAAGCCTAAGAGAGGGGCCTAGGCTAGGCTAGGCAAATGACATGCATTTCCTATTCCTAGGCTATGCTAGGCCTAGGGTTTACTAGGGATAGGGCTAGCCTAGCTAAAAGTAGGCCTACCTGGGGCCTACTTTTAGTGATGGCGAGCCCATGCGGCCATATGAGTAGGTAGGAGGCCTAGGCCTACAAAGATTTGCCACAAGTCTACTAGCTACTTACATTTATTATTTTCCAGTACATACAGTAATGTGCGAATTGCTGCCATAGCAAAGGAAACATTTTCATCTTCATCCAATATTCCACAGAAATAGCGTTCGATCTCTGAAAAATCAACACAAATGTGAGGTTATGATGACGAACGAAAACTGCAAGAGCTTAGGCCCTAATTCTACTGATGATCTATCCATACCTTTAGCGTTCATTTTACGCCAAAGATGAATAAATGAGTGTGAATAGGCTAGGTCTGTTTATAATGTAAAGTGCATGTGCAGGCCCCATGCAATATTGTTGTCTTTTTCGTCAGATCAGGATACAGCTGGCAGCACCAGTGCACCACTACTCCAAAGTGAAATGAAATTCGGTATATGACAAGTGTTAGGTGTTACCAACTTCTGCGATTACGTCGTGGATTACAAAGCTCATTTGGCGCCAATTTTTTGTTTTAGTTTTGAGGTTGAACAATGAACCGTATTATTATGGCATTGCATTGTTATTATATTTGTTAATAATATGAAGGTTACCGAATACCGACAGGACTTTCAATGCGGCTTCAAATCCTGCCAAAGGTTTTTTCCGAGGTTTTCTTCAGTCGTTTTCCTTTTTTGATGTTTTTTTCATCTATTTATTTCTTATTTTATTTTCCTCCTATTTTATATTTTGGTTCATTGAATGATTTCACTTTATATTCTATGTAATGATATTTATTATTTCAATATGATTATTATTTAATATGTTATGATCTATGTAATTAGATTTATTTAGTTGTCCTCCTTTGTAAATCAGTTTTTATAACTGAATAGGATAGACGTTAAATAAATAATAAATAAATATTGTAAATATCCAATATGATATTACTAATTCAAACTTTATAAGTTTACTTAGCCTACTACGCTACAAGTGTTATAAAATATAATCAGTTTTATTTAGTTCTCCTCCTGTGTAAACCAGTTTTTATAACAACAGAATAGACGTTAAATATATAAATAATTAATTAATAAAAAATAATAAATAAACCAAAACATCAATAATTTTTTTTAAACATAAAACATATATGCATAAATACATAAATAAGTAAATAAGTAAATAAATAAGATATGTAAAATTCGAATGCAAGGGATCATTGCCTTGTTAGTAGGTAGTTATAGACACGAAGAGGGGCATGCATTGCCTGGTCAGGTTTCCCACGAGTAATTTAAATTATAATTATGCACTAAACATTATTTAAAATGTATTTATGTAAAATGTGATGTTAAATTAATCAAAATTTAATCAATGGAGTAAAGATCTTTTTACTAACTTATAGTGCAAAATGTTGTATCAGCATAAAATTTGCAATTATATATAGGCCTACATTTTGTAATGAGAATTTCAAAAATAACTGTCTCCACGACGAGTTCTTATTAATTTATCTAGTTATTGATCAATTTAAATTAATTAGTTGATTTTGTCCACAAATTTCAAAGTGAGGATAAATTTGTCACGTTTGGTATCAATTGAAAGCAATTTTCACCGGCATTAAGAAAAATATTGAAAACATATTGAAATAATAATAATATATACATATTATGTTAAAGTGAAATTAGTGGATTTGGGTCATTTTTTAAGTTTTTGAACCAAAAGATCTGCTTCAATCTAGAATTTCTTCTAAACAATGATAACACAGTTCACAAAAGAGCTGGTAACTATAATTTTAATGTATCATTATTAGTTTTTCAATAATAGTAGTTACAATATATTCAACACAAATTACAATATGGCGTAAAGGTTTCTAGCTATGGTACAAAATGTGATACCAACTTTAAAATTTGTCGATTTTGAAGATCCTGTAGTGATAATTTGGGAAAAAACTGGTCTAAGCTGATCGAGTTTATAGTATGTAACTATTAATTGATTAATTAACATTAATGCTTTATTGTTCCATCTATTCAAGTTCTATAATGTAACGACAATACAGAAGTTAAATAGTTACCGTCTCGGTGGTCTAGTTGGCTAAGGCGTCCACCCGGAAAGTGGGAGACTCGGGTTCGTACCCCGATCGGGATGGATTTTTTAATTTCTGGATTGTATTAAATATTAAATATTAAACATTAATGAGCTAATTGTGTCCAAAAATTTCAAAGGGAGTATACATTTGTCATGTTTGGTATCATTTGAAAGCATTTTTCATCGATATAAAAGGGATTTTTTTAATATATAATAATCTTAGATAAATAAGTTGATTTGGTGATTTTTTAGTTTTAGAAACCAAAAGATCTACTTAAATTTAAAATATATTTTAAACAATGATAACATAGTGTTCACAAAAGAGCTGGTAACTATTTCACTACATCATTATTAATTTTTCCATAATAGTACTTACAATATATTATATTCAACACATTTAAATTAACAAATTTTCTAAAATTCCAAACTTACAGAAACATGTGTGAAGTATCAAAATGCATAATTTGACTTGTTTTTATCTCTTGACGAGATTGGAATTTCAAAAATCAAGTAACAGTATTGTAATTAATGACATTATGCAATCTACAAATAACTATTTTAATGACAAAAAAATCTGAAGCAAAAGAAGAACGCGAATCTTCATTTGGCCCTACCTATAATATTGTGCTCAATCTAGAAATGATGACTCAATCTAGAATGATGACAAGCACGGGTACGGAAGTATTGGAAAAAAGGTAACTATAAGTTTCTTAGTCAACGGATTGTCGAAGAACACAATTTAATATAAACTCTGATGATCGTGCATTGGAATCCTTGGTGGAGGTGCCGGTTACGGGAAATATCCCTTTTAAAAAATAAAGGGCTTAGAACATTAGTAGTCTATCCCTCACAAATTTATACAAAACAATGGTACACACAATGGTACAAAACCGATGGTTTCGGGTGTAGACCACTAATGCTCTCAGCTCTTCAAATGCTTGGGGGTGCTTGGGGTGGGGTTAAATTTGAAATGAATATCATGAAAAAATCATAAGTTAAGATAGACATTTTTTTGTGTTCGTGTTTATTGTTATCATGAAAAAATCATAAGTTAAGATAGACATTTTTTTGTGTTTGTGTTTATTGTCAAAGTAGCTGCAGTATGCCTGCCTCTCTTCTCGCTTACGTTAGTTGATCTGAACTGACACCACGTATAGTAACCAATAACCATATAGTAACACCCATGGTAACACCACACCAATGATGTCTAACGTCTATTATAGGCTAGATCCCCAGTCTCAAATACGTCCGTACAGGCGCGATCGTAGCAAATTGAAGCGTCAATCTGACCTATTTAAGACTGCGATTTGGCGTTTCAATTTATGCTTTACATTATGTTTGTTATGGTTTTAGCTTGTGCAGCATGGGAATGCACTAACAGAAACAATAAGAAGTTATTGCATAAGGGTATTTAGTAATTATGCTCACCTGTCAACCTGACAGCTATATTGAAAAATCTTTGAGCTACAAATCGCTAAAACCTAACACAAACTGACCTATTCAAGATGGCTTCTAATTGTCACGCCAGTGGACCAACGACTGGGGATCTAGCCTAATATAGATTTTATAGCGATCTACACGTTTCGCCGCCTCTGTGGGACGCATTCTCTGAATTTGTGCTTTTTACAGTCAACACGCCTGTTAACCGGAGGTCGTGTTAGGTTTTATCGGGAGACTTTACAGACAAACAAACGGACGGACGGAAAGAAAAGTGAAGCTATGGTTATCTGATACAAAATATGTTTTTGTGTGTATATTTCACCATGCAATGGGCAAACTAGTAGAAGTAGAACGATTTTCCTGAAATTTTGAACGAAAACCCGTGACTAATGTTTAATGAGTTGGTATGGTATGACATGGACACAATAATACGTCAAGACTCAAGATACCAACCCACGTAAAATTATAAAATTAAAAATAGTATTTAAAACAATTAGAACTTAATATATTTAAACAACAGTAAAATTATGAATGAATGAATAATCATGAACAATCACGGGCACGAAAGTCCAAAATAGGGAGCCTAGCTACTTTAAAGGGGCTATTACCCCCCAACAATTATTTTTTAACCACTTAATCTTTAGCATAATACCACACTTAAATGACCGTTTAAAAAATGTTATCTTATAACTGTGATTTTACACGAATTTTTTTAAACTTTTTTATTCTATATTCGCGAAAATTGGCATTTTGGGGAATTTCTTAAATAGGTTATAACCTGCTTATTTTTTGTTCCACATATATAGGAGAGCATCGTACCAATCTGAAATGGCCCTTTACAGCACCGTGTCTTTAAACTGTGCAGAAATCTACACTCAAAATAGCAAAAATATGCATTTCAAAATCACACCCCTTGTAGGTAATCAGCATATTATTTTGACCAAACCACTTGCCCAAATTACAAAACAAAATACTTAGGTCAAAATCCTTCAAGGTCACCGGGCATAAAAATCGTTCCTATGTTATTTCTTATGAGATATTTTGCCGATGGGACTTAGCTCGAAAATTACCAAGTTTGACAAATTTTTTCGGGTCATTTTGGACCCAACAATTTTTCTTTTACTATTTAAATTCATAACTAGTTAGCCTAAATGAAATATATTTCGTTAAGTTTAGCAGGTGAATACCCCTGTAGGACTGTACGGGCGCAATAAGGTTTTAAAAATATGTATAAAAATTAAAAAGTAGTTTTGGAATATGAACATCGTAAATCAAATCGTCCATGCATGCTCCCAATATTACATACATTTTAAAGCATTTTGGTGGATCGTTTTAGCAATCACTTACCTTGACTAGGATATGTAAATAGTTTGAAATGTGTATCTTTATCATCATCATTCGTGCCTCGATTTTTTGCTTTTTCCGGTACGCTGAGATTATTTGTGCCGGAAAACACTTAATACTAGTCATTTCATATAGGCTATAAGCTATTGCGAGTTTTATATTATTTAATCATATTTTAGGCTAGAGGCCACAGTGTTGTCCCAAGCGTAAAGCGTGAGACTCTTTTTCTTTCGGGATTGAATCCTGCCACCGACAATCCTGACTAAAAGTGCATCCAAGTGTTTCTTCGGTAATTAATTAGAATGCAAAGAATAAACCTGAAACGGGGCATGCATTGCACTCTAAGCAAGTTTCCTATGCCAAACTAGGTAACTACCTTAGTATGTTGTGTTGCGTATTTGTTTAAATTCGTGCCAAGTACGTACATTGGGATTAAAACTATAGCACAATCTCATTGTACTTTTTACCTACCATTACTTAAGGTCCACGTAGTAAGAAGGTAGATATTATGTCGTAATCAGACGTATAAATTATAACACTTTATTAGGAAAGAAACAAATACAATATTAATAACATTTATTCCCTTTGACCTTTGATTGATTAATACTGACTAAACATTCTTTAACACATACTGAAAAAATACTAGAACCACAGCATAGAACAGCACCCCAAATGTCGTAGCATATTCTGTAATTAAATCAAATTGTCTCATTTGTAACAGAAATACATAACAACTTACTGGCATAATAAAGATCACATTTTGAAAATCACATTACGATTCTTCTTAACATGTTGATTGTCACATTTTCTTACGCGTGGCATATATACACAACGTGTACAGAGTTCGTAGGACCATGTGTCATTTAAACAAACTAACATAATATAATTACTATTTACAACTGCATTGCTGCACCTTAAGCAAGCTAAAGATAAATGGAGATAAATAACTAATGTGCTAGGATAACCTTTCTCTATTATGAGACCAATGAAGATGACATGGTTTGTTGAGGATGCATTGCGTGAATAAGAAGTAAAATAAAAGTGTTTTGCTATAACTAATGGACCTAATTTTGAAAAACCAAAAGTGAGAATTTCCTATTGAAAGGTGTTTATCTGAAATGAAAATTTCGTTGCGGCATATTGCTGACTTTTCAAAGGGACTCTGGCAGCAGGCTTGAGGCTTGAGTCCTTGTATAAGGTCAATATTATTGCTAGAGTAAATAATAAGTTAATACAAGTCTTGATCAAAACTTAAAATATGTCGCACAACAATTCATAGATTGTTCATCTTCAACTAGACACCACAAGCTTAAAGAGAATAATTACACAGGCTGTTTGATGATGTGAAAAACATTAAAATATGAAAAGTAAAAGTGTGCTTATTAAGGTCAGGACCCAACAGCCCAGAATTTTTTTTGTTGAGTCGCCTTTTTAACTAGACTAGAAGAAAGTTTTAATACATTTATTTAATTTGTTAGTTTGTGCTGCTAGCTAGTGTATTACTCAACAAAGGTAAACATGCCAGTAGCGTAATTACAAAGTGATACGTGATAATTTCTATCCTCCATTGAACTAGGAAGCCAACGTCGGAAATTCAGCTGCTTTGGTAAAAATAGTAACTGAGACGGGAATAGCGGCGATTGATTGATAAATGGGGGTTACTCTTTGTCTCAGTAACCGCCTTCATTGGACGAATGGCAATTCAGATAAATTTATTTCCTTTTTTACACCATGTATTGTCCTCCAATGTTTGATTCTAGTAATGTCTCTAAATGCACTTGTAGTCTTTTCAAACACGTAACATTTCATACTTTAAAAAGAATGTTCTGGTTTGCAATTTAAAAGACAGCGAGTGTATTTACATTTTGCTTCACACAAGGATGCGTTACTAAGATACTACGATTTGCCACCCCTTAGTTGCCATCCAACAACAAGGCTATTGTTTGTCTGCCAGAAGCAGTTATTGTTCTACCAATGTTTCTTCTTGCTACACCATCGTTAATGATGCTTCATGACTCATGAGTGCATTTGTATGGGGTAATACACATTTTATTCGAATTACAGTTCACAGCCAGCCGCTACACAAATTAACATAGTTACCCAGGGAAGTTTATACCATTCTTCGTATTATTATTCCAAACTCCGCCACTTCCCATCTCCGTGTTATTATCCCATTAATAAGGGTCGACATTAGCTGCAATATACACATATTAGTGTCACTTACACATCTAAAAATATTCATCTTCTTTTCTTTTCTTATCTATCAATTAACTTATAACAATTGCTTCAAATAAATAAACAACTTATTTTAAAAGATGGGTTTCCAATTGGATGCATGGCCATAGAGAAAGTCAAACATATAATCACACTTCATCCAAACCACACTATCCAATATTGTGAAGAATGCTCGTACTTTCTATGTGGCAACAACAGAACTAAACTTTTAAAAATTAATATATGAAAGTCACATTTGCATAATGTTGTGGTCGACATTGTTTTCTATTTAGTAATGATGTAGCCAATGTTTGGCAGTTAGCTCTACAGCTTTGGAAACACGTCGTTAGTGAACGCATGCCGCATTATGTTACAAACAATTTATCCATAGCAGAGTAAAATTATGCAAACGAATGCAAATTATTTTGGTTTACAACACATTAATTATAACAATGCTACAAAATTATAAACGGTGTATACAAATTGATTTAAATATTTTAAGATTGATTGGACCACGATCACATGGATTATGAAAAATACATCAAAGATAACAGTTTGTACTCTGATCCCATCCAATTGCTCAATAGGTGAAAGAACCGGGTGATTTGGGTTCGAGTCACAGTCAAGCCAAACTTATTATGGTACTTGTTCATTATAGGGACAAAGGGAAGTAGGTTAGTGGGGTTGGTGGGGGGCGCGAAGCGCCGTGGGGGGGACCTAGCTGACCACAGCAACGCACTTCATGCTCCCCCCCCCCGCACGGCGCTTCGTGTCTACTTTTCTTTTTTTTTGGGGGGGGGGGGGTGTCCCTATAATGAACAAGTACCCTTATTATATACTTTCTGCCACATGACTGATTTAAGCTTGCTATTTGATACCCTAATACATTCGTCTTGGAAACCCTCTTTTGGAAATACATACACAAATACACACATAGTACACTGTGACTTGTAGTTAGACTACCTGAGTTTTATAAATACAATCTTTTAACAGAATATTATCTGCACAACCTTCAACACAGAAACTGTGATTTATACTGGATATGTTTTGATTAAGTACTCATTAATAAAAACAGATTCGTCTCTCCTTATTCAGGATAAACGTTAACAACTATTGCGGTATGCGTGTTGTTTTTATTTATATATAAGGAACATGTTGAGATTCTTACTTTAGGTCTCAAAACGTAAAAATAAGCTGTTGTGCATCGATGGGTTTATAGCTCTTAGTCTTTTTTATGGCAGGGGTTGGGTTGTGAATGAGCTGTTTTTTTTTTTGCAAGTTTGGAACTTTTAAAAGCTTAACAACACATTTAAAAATCTAAAATGTCATAATAGAATAGTGACAATTGGAAATACAATCAAAATCGGAGTCTTATGGGGGGGGGGGGGCCTTCACTCCTGTATCCGCCCCTGCTGATATGTATCGTGTATCGATCCACGAATGAAACATTGAAACTGGACATTGTCACGTATGTGCTACAAGTATTCCTGAGACAAACCTAGGTTTTCTTGGTATGTTTTAATATGAAGGAGGCCCATGAGGCAAATCGAGTTGGGGATAAGTTATAGATACCCTTTATCTTTAGTTTCGATGCAACTAATATAGGCTGACGTACATAAGGAGTATTTGTGTTTTTGAAACAAGCAATAGTTCAGGAAACTTTTACGCAAAATAGATCACTCAGGAGATACTTATAATGGGGTTTCACCGTTTCAGTGAAGTACTTTTACTACAATGTATATTATGACATATTTTATTCGATTTGATTTTTGTTGCTAACCATCCCTATTATTGCAATAATGCTATTCGAGACGATGAGTGATGATAGATGAGAGTGAAGGACAGTTGCAAAAACCCATGCTGTATGTGGAATTCCAACCCGCGTCCTCCTAATAGTGGTGTACGCTTATAGGACCAGCGCTCTAAACACATAAGCCACTGCTGACTGCATTATGACATGAGTGCAGCTCCACAAACAGAATCAACTTTACACACAAATATATTTTTATAATATATGAAATCCAAAACATGGATTTCAATTTAGGAAATCCCCATTAAACCTTAGATATTACGATTTACAAAATCAACCTGCGCGTTCACACATCCAGTATGAAAATGTGCAATTAAAAAAATCTGTACACTTCGATTCCCGAAGTTCAAAAAAATTGAGTAATAAAAAAAAAGTCATGAATGTTATATTCAATATTGATTAATTAATTGAGGAATAAGCGTACTGGATTTCATAGATTGATTCTTTATCAATGTCCACGTGAAATATGATGACGATGTTATCTAGTGAGTTGGTCATTATTCGCTCGTCGATGGTGTCGGTGCCTACAGGGAAGGCTTAGTTGGCTTTAAATTACTGTCCCCCACTGAAAATCAGTTATGTGACTGAGTGGGTAGACTCTAAATACAAATTTATTTATTAACCGCGTTTACCCGTAAATTCAGAAAGTTGTGGGCTTAAACTCATCTCTTCCCCAGCCACAGTGACCCCTCTTAGCAAGAAATATGAATGAATACACCCAACAGCTTATTTTCAATTCCAATCTGTGATTCTTTTAGTAATAACCTTAAAAATGCTCCTCATATATAACTAGAAACACTCGCCCTACGTGTTGATACGTTTCTTGAGCTCAATATCTAGATCGAAGTTCGTCCTCATCTTGAGATCGTTGAGAATCTGCTCGCTGATGGTACCGTTCTGTTTCACCTGCGCCAGCACCTGCTTGGCAAGGATGTGCTCGACGTCTTCATACTTCGGGTCGAAGGTGAACCAGAGACCAATGGCACAGCGACTACCCCTGGTCACTCCACGGACACCGTGAAGGTTCTCACCGCCAGATGAGAAGGCCACCATCCTGCCACACTTTGACACCACTGACGTCTGGAAACACCAAACACAAAGAGTTTCTTATCATGGTTTCACCCTGAGCGTAAATAATGTTGAATATTATTTGTGAGACAAAATTGATAAGAGGCACTTATAATTTCTAATTTTAAATTAAATTAATTCAATTTCGAGCCACTAGAAGTTCGGGCGCTAGAACTTCTAGAAGCTTTGAGTTTTGAGGCACTAGATCTTCTCGACGCTTTGAGTTTTGAGGTGCTATCGAGCTTCGAGGTGCTAAAACTTCTAGATGATTGGAGTTTTAAGTCGCCAGAGCTTTGAAGCGCTAGAACTTCTAGTAGCTTGGGGATTCAAGTCGCTAGAACTTCTAGAAGCTTTGGGTTTCAAGTCGCTATAGAGCTTCGATGTGCCATAGAACTTTTTGCGCTTTGAATTTCGAGCCACTAGAAGTTCGGGGCACTAGAACTTCTAGAAGCTTGAAGTTTCAAGTCGCTAGAGCTTTGAAGCGCTACAACTTCTAGTAGCTTGGAGTTTCAAGTCGCTAGAACTTCTAGAATCTTTGAGTTTTAAGTCGCTAGAGCTTCGAGGCGATAAGAACTTTCAGCCGCTTTGAATATCGAGCCACTAGAAGTTTGGGGTGCTAGAACTTCTAGAAGCTTGGAGGCGCTAAGAACTTTCAGTCGCTTTGAATTTCGAGCCATTAGAAGTTCGGGGCGCCAGAACTTCTAGAAGCTTGGAGTTTTAAGTCGCTAGAGCTTCTCGGCTCTGGTAACTTGTACTCGCTATAGAGCTTCGAGACACTGGAACTTCTATCCCGTAGAGCGTAGACAACGCTAAGCCTAGCCCCTCAGCTTATGATCAAATCACAACCCGAATGAAGTAACCTTCATAATATCTCCTTGTTTCCTTAGAGAACATATCTCCGCGAGTTGGTGCTTGCAATACGGGTATAGTGGACAAATTGTCGTATAAAGCCTTATGGCAAGAGAACAAAGCTTATCAGTTATATACTATATTTTCAATCCATAACTTAAAAGAGCTGAATTAATTTACGATTTAGTAAAAAGCATTCATCCAGTACTTTGCGTTAATTACTCACATTGAATATATTTGTTCCTATTCAATATGCACTCACCATTTGAATCCGAAATAAATTAAGCACCAATGATGCGAATTTACAGTTAATTCGACATGAATGCTAATTTCAGCTTACCTGTATGCTGCTCGGGTGTGTGGAAGTAGCAAATACGAATTCACCTCCTTCAAAATCATCGTTTAGATAAATTAACGCACTGGAAAGAAAAATGTCAGTTATTTATATCAGTAATTATTGTTAATTCTTATATACTTGGTTTATACACTTTATTGGGTCAGTACTTTTGTCCTTAAGAAACCTTGATTGACGGTATTAAATGAGACGAATTCCCACTTATAGAAACGAACCCCAACCCTCTGGCTCAACATGGAGAATCTCGAGGTATATCAATGTAGCTGCGAAAACCTTGTTTCAGGATTGCCAGTGTCGAGACCGACCGAGACTACACGATTAGCGTAACAGACTACCGCGTGTTACGCTTGAAATATATCTGCCGGTAAGTCTTCGTAACGTTCACTACGCTCATAGCATTTAAGCTTCGTATGTGTTGAGTATAGCCCTACTATAGCAACTAGCTTGAGCAAGGTGTTAAAAACTACCATTACATATTGATATTTTATACCTGGACCTATGATATTTAACATAACATCTATAGTAGACAAGATGGCAAGTCTCCAATACGTCCGCACAGGTGCGAGCGTACCAAATTGACCTATTGAAGATGGCGATTTGGCGTTTCAATTTATTATGCTTGACATTATGTTTTAAATGTGATTAAGTATTTTTCTGGATTGTTTTGATATGGTTTTAGCTTGTGCAGCATGGGAATGCACAAACAGAAACTATAAGAAGTTACTGCATTGGGGAATTTAGTAATCATTTGGTGTTAACGGCTAATATGCTCACCTGTCAACCTGACAGCCATCTTGAAAAATATTTGGGCTACAAATCGCTACAACCTACTTTAACATAGAAAGTTACCTATTCAAGATAGCTTCTAATTGATATGCCAGTGGACCAATGACTGGGGATCTAGCCTACTATAGATGTTAAATATCATTGACCTGGACTCACCTATAGTCTCTCCAAATAAAACATGGCAATTGTTTTACACATTCTCCGTTTTCTCTTATATCACAGTTATCGCCGTGGATTGGATGGCTCATGTGGGGCTCGGAATACTGTCCATCTTCAAACAAATCATTTTATTATGTGAGCATTGTATAGTATATGTATATCACAGTTAACGCATGTTGTAGCCATATTTACCTCTTGCAATCGCAGTTCTACAGACTAGATGGGCATAGTTGAAATATAGTTTATCTTTTAGTTTAAAGTATTTTTCGACGTACACACGACCTCTTTCACTAACTTCGAGGAAATTCTCCAATGCCTGTGGCTCAAGAAGGCCAAAGTACACCATCTGTAATGAAAATGAAACTATAATGTACCATTAACGCATATAAACTATATAAGTGGTGACGTCACAGCAATGGTTGCCCCTAGCAACGAAGAAATTGACTCCAGTCCAAACACACTTTGTCTCCTGCTGTACCCAAATACAGCAATATTTCATAGGCTCGTAGCTTGAACATGATAACACTATAACACGATTGAATAATAATTGGGATAGTAGACCCCATTATCAAATTACTAGAAATCGTGGAGATAAGTTAATCTAATACAAGACGTAAACGATCTTATAATCTTAACTTAAATATGCAAACATCGACATTCAATTTGGCATACATTCATTCAGTATACATTCAGTACATCCATTCAGTCATTCATCTCTAAAGTAATTATATTTTTCCCTCGTTGTAAATTGTAATAGTGTCAACTCGTCGGAAAAATACTCGATTCAGATTAGATACTTTTGATCGCTTGAGACACTTTGTAGAAATTACTACCCAGTACCCACTGGTTTCTAATGGGAACAAAACCGTGTTTGGAGTCAAAACTGGGCGTTGCTATGCGTTGCCATGGGCGGCCATGATGGAATGACGTCACACTAATAGTGTCTATTTCTGCATGAGTATGTGAAACGTTAGCCAGAACCTTTCATCCATTACTCGATAAATTATAATATATTTGAAAAATAGCAACAACATCAAGTCATGTTTTCGTTGAAGCTACCCAAAGTTTACGAGCAAGTTCATTAGGTCTAGAGAAACCTTGCGGGATGTCTCTCACCCTTGCGATATAATATATTATTTAATCACACCGCAATCAGAGTGGACGCTCTAGGGTGGCAAACAGGGTCACGTAGGGGAGGTCCGAGTCGAACTCTTAGTGCGGAATGGGTGGGAATTCAATTCAAGGTTTACACTGATTTGTGCTCGCCGTTTCACTTGTTTCACCATTACCAACTGACTTTGATATCTTTGTTATTTGACTTCGTTGACACACACACACACACCCACACACACACACACACACACATACACACACACACACAACTCACACACGCTTTATCACTTCGGAGTAGTCATTTTGCTATTTTAATTATTTTTTATGTGACGTATATGTGAAGTTTAAATACACATTTGTGTCGACAGTATGCAAGCAATGGTTCAAAATCACTTTTAAATGTTTTATATTGCCTTTATGAGATGCCAACAAAATACGTTGATTTCGCTTAATAATTTGTACGCAAATCTAGGAAGCCTGCGATCATTGTACCAATCGTACCTCCGTACCTTCGTACCAGTGCTTGTTTTAGCTTTTTATGTAATGCATACTTCACTTAAAGTTAAGCATGAACTGCATTCACAATAAATGACGTTATGTAATCTTTCAATTAACGCTAAAAAAGTGTATTTTTTTGTTATCACGATTGGTGTTTTGTCCATTTTTGAACAGAAAAAACTATATTTAAAAAAAATGTCTGTTGATTGATGTGACATGATTTAAGTTTTAACCATTTGTATGTTTCGACATTATCTTTTATCTAAAATTAAATATTATACCTTAGTTTGATTGATCAACGGATATGATTAGTCAATATACTGATCACACAAAAGTTTTTGATCTTAGTGCAATATTTACATTAGCCGATGACAAAAAAATTTACCAAATTTGTGCAGTTGTTTTATGTTATGAAATCTTGAAATATGCCCAATGTACAGGATAGTGCCTACACATCAGCTTTACGTAGTGTGACCCTCCTTAGGTGACTTATTAGGCAATAAGGCAACATCTGAGAGCTATCCCAGATTTCGTTTTAACAACGGAAGAAAACTTGAGAACTTGAGAATTTGAGAACGAGATTCAGCCCCGTGACCTCGTTAATCAGAGTCTCGCCCATTAAGCATGAGCTGTACCTCCCTCATTTACTTAAATAAGTGAGTAAAGAGCCATCTTGTTTTTTGCGTTATTTCTCATGAGAAGATATATATTATTAATAACTTCTTTTGGAACGACGAACAAAAAAATACTAAAATTAACCCAAAATGTCAGTATTTTATGGAATAGTGAACTCATCATTTTCCCCATATTACGACATTATTATTAACATCTTTGGCAACGATAGGTTACTTATAGAGTAAAGCACACTCACCAATGCAGCTCGTCCTATACTCATGCCCACGAATTCCTCATATTGGGTGTGCGGGGACCTCTTTCCCTTGTACCCGTCTCCATGTACTCCAGCAATCTGCGACAAACAAGCATAAGTATGTGGGACAAACATCTCCATGTACTCCTGCAATCTGCGACAAACAAGCATAAGTATGTGGGACAAACATCTCCATGTACTCCTGCAATCTGCGACAAACAAGCATAAGTATGTGGGACAAACATCTCCATGTACTCCTGCAATCTGCGACAAAGAAGCATAAGTATGTGGGACAAACATCTCCATGTACTCCTGCAATCTGCGACAAACAAGCATAAGTATGTGGGACAAACATCTCCATGTACTCCTGCAATCTGCGACAAACAAGCATAAGTAAGTGGGACAAACATCTCTATGTACTCCTGCAATCTGCGACAAACAAGCATAAGTATGTGGGACAAACATCTCCATGTACTCCTGCAATCTGCGACAAACAAGCATAAGTATGTGGCACAAACATCTCCATGTACTCCTGCAATCTGCGACAAACAAGCATAAGTATATGTGGAACACACACTTCGGCCGAAACAGTGTACGGGGCTGTGAGCAGATGTGTGCTTTTATCTAATTACTCTTTTGTTATTCGTACGTTGTTTTGTTGTTATCAAAATAATGTCGTATAGATGGACATAAAAGTTACCACATTTTGTAATAATGATACTTTTAATGGGTAATAAGAGTCAATTAGTACCGGCACTAAGATATTATGATAATGTTCGGTCTCGTCCCGAGTTTTATAAAGTAGGGGTTAGACAACTAGGTCTGTTTTTCTGTTTTCTGAGGAATGTCGAGATGTTACTTTGTCTTGATAATAATGTGTGGGTTTGATTAAAATTATACAAAAATATATTTTGTGTATGGTGCGTTTCATCAGCTAATCTTAGAAATAATGCAGTGCAGCCTCTTTTCATCAACAAAAAATTACATAATCAATTGGCATTTAGCTGTTTACGCAAATACGCCTAAGCATGAAAACTCAATTATGCATAAGAAAGGAAATCCCTTATAATTCGTAATCCAAGTAACATTTATATTGTTTAAAGTTTAAGTAAAATGTATATTTTAATAATAATTGCAATTTGTTTTACCTTGACTAATTCGACCAATGTTCTGCACTCATTTTCGTCTGCGAATCCATCAGCTAAGACTCTGTGCTTGCCAAATAGTTCATCCCCGCCTTTAATTTTGGTTACATTAACCACAAGCAGCTGCTGAATGTATTTCACAGCCTGTCGTTTCAACTCTCTCTTATGAAGCTTCTTCTTCTCAAGTTCGACTTGTTTAGCCGCTGTGGCCTCATCTCTTCGCTTTGTACATCCCTGTTTCAGTTCGGTTAATAGCTGCATAAATCTCTCCAATTTATTACTTTGCAACTGAAACGTTTCAAAATTAACATTAAACAATATTCTACGGTATTACGACTATTTACTTAAGTGGGTGTCTGTCCGTTTTAGTATATGAAAATATTATTGAGGAAAAACAAAATTTAAATTAAAGTGTACACTTAAAAGGCATTCCATTAAACGAAAAAGCTTCTATCGTAAAGGGTATCCATTTTGATAGTAAAGAATGAGGGCCACATGAAACCTTTCTTATGAAACGATGTAGTTTCTAAATGTGAAACATGGAGTTCTCAAAGAAAACGTAGCATTCAAGATGGGGTGGTGAGGAAATAATGGAAATCTCTTTCAAACTAACCTACTTACTTTACTATCTATGTGGGTGCATTTCCTTGTTAGGAAACCTATACGTTATCTTATGGTTAACTAGGTGAAGGGTGTGTGATAAGAATAATCCCAGAATTCACTGTTTGAATGAGGGAAACCTTGGGAAAACTTTCTGTCGGGATCGTCGAATAGGTATGTTGAGGTTGAGGGATAGCCGGAATAGATCCGACAACCTCCAGGAATATTAAAATGACGAAAGAACCTAAACTGAAAACTACATTCGAAAGTGTATTTATTACATTTTATGTAAAATATTTAAAAAAAAAATTAACTTTCATTAAGTATAGTAGCCGTCTTTGGTGGCTGGTAAGGTTGGTAGGCAGGTTCGAAGCGTAAATAACTCCAAGGTACGAAGGTTCAAATCCCATATCGGCATTTTGTAATTGCGTGCATCCATTACGCATAATCTCGAATAAAACACTGACACTAACAGCTGGTGATACAGTATTACTTGAGACGTGAAGCAACAAACTCACTCGCTATGTCGGAATATAACCTGACAATATCAATGATTAGCTTCGAAACTAGCAAACTCGTGATTGATAAGCTACCATGTGTTCTCCTTCTGATGTGAATAAACGTTCATTTGAGAATCGTATTTTAAATATTGTATGATTGTAGCGTTTTATCTTTTTATAAGAGAGGTTCGTTTTGGTGACGACGACAAAATCTGGAATTTAGTTTTGAATTGTTAAAAACCGTAACTTCTTCCACATTGCGCAGTCTGGTATGTTTCTTTGTTGGGTGAGCTCAGGTAAACCAGGCTTAATTAATGAAGAACGCAAGGATTCAGTCCGGATCACTTTGAAGCTCTACGGCTTGCCCCATGAGACAGCGAATAATCTTCGCTGTTAAAGAGCCCTAAACTAAAACTTTTACTACTAACAATAATAATATGGTTTGCACCAGCATGTCTTATTAGAATGTGAGTTTGGCATGATCAGAACACATTTTCAAATCATTGCTTAGTTTTTTTAAGTAACTGACCCTTATAATATAGGCAAGCAAAGAGGATTTTCTGTAGTCGTTTCCAAAGGTTGTGTAGGAGAAAATTGTTTGAAAAATTGAAATGCTATCTGATCGCTTCATGTGCATCTCCTTTGCTAATAACCTCTAAAAGTTCCAAGTTTTTCGGGTGTGAATTGAAGGTCAAAAAGTGATCCATTGTGTATGTGCAAATTCTCTGTATTCGGCGATAAAGTTTTTTTTAAAATTGACAATTATGTATTTATTTTATTTATTCAACTGTACACAAATACAGCCATAGGCTATTTTACATTATGCATTGTAAACATAATAACATTATTAACTAACTTATACTTACTTAAAATAAACATGATAACAGAGGAAATACGAATAGAAATACATGAATACATTAATAATGAATGATACGTAATAGTAAAAAAAAGAAAGAAAGAAAGAATAAAAAAAATTAATTAAAAATTAAAAATTAAATTGAAAAATTAACTAAGCATGGCTAATAAGGGGTTTTACGCTAGTTATGAACTCGCGGTGGTTCGCAAAAATGTCTAGGGTGGGTGTGGCAAGTGAATTGTAGGTGAGGGGTAGCCGGTAGAAGAGGGAGCGTTTGATAATTTCCAGGCGAGGAATAGGTAAATGAAACAGTTGAGTCGATCTGGTTAGGCGGGATGGTACATGTAGGGAGAAAAAATTGATTAGTGGAGGTCGAAGATTACCATTAACGATTTTATGAAAAAACTTCAAATCGGCCAGAGAACGACGACTGGTTAAGGAGCATAAATTGAGAGAAGACATAATTTCAGGTTTTGAAGTGTTCTGAAAGTTTGTAACTCGATGTTTAACAATTGAAAGAAAAAAAGACATAACACGATCCAACTTCTTCAGATTTGACACTGCAGACATAGCCCAAATTCGTTCCGTGCACAATCTTGAGTAAGAATATGTGACAGTTAGTAAAATGCTGTTTTTTAAAATCCTAAACAACAGTTAGATCCAATTTCAAAGGTGTTCCTCGAATCAGGAAAATCTATGCTTTTACGAAACACAAAATGTCTCAAATGCAAACAATTTACACTTATCGCGCAATAAAAATAACCTAGGTTTGTTAATGTTGTTAATGTAAAGCTTACATAAAATGCATACACAATTTCTTGGACCCACCTTTGTCGAGTGCAGAATATTTGCATTGCACTTATTTTCCATTTCCTTGTCTTTGTCGCCATTCTCTTGAGTATCGCTTTTGTTTGTGTGCCCTCTTTCTGTTCGTTGGTCGAGCTCTTCGTGTACTCTCTCTGCACCCAAGTGTGCCAACGCCTCTTGCATCCCGCTCGCATCGTGGTAACCCTCAGACTCTTTACCTGATAACTCTTTACTCTTGACAGACTGAAAGAAGGATCATAGGCATTGCCAACCTACAGATGTGGAACTAGGAACTAAATGCAAATTCATTCAAGGACCACTGCTAAAGATTTTATGTTGAGGTACTTGAAACTGGTCTTGGTGTTTTGACAGTTTTGATGTGGGGACGACATTTTACTCAATAGTACACGCAGTATATTATTGTTTTGTCTAAATAATCATACTTTTTGCTGCGTTATATATGATGTATGAATAAATTGGTGAAAGCTGTCTCTTTACGTTTTTCAGTATTTAATCACAAAATATTACATTCATGTTGCCCTTGAAGACTTTTCCATAACTAATCAATGATGTGATAATTAGAACACAATTGTCAACTACTGGTGCCGTCAAATTAGTGCAAGCTAAAACGTTATGGCAACAAAACGTACACATTTAACTAAAAACATATCTACCAATCACGGGGAGGAAGGATTAATGAAAAACAACGACATTTATTTATACAGTTCATGTTATTTTTTTCCCTTGGCTTAGTCCATTTATTTAGTGAGCCATACACAATATACGTTAAAAACTATCGTACAAAAATAATATGTATGTTAGCATTCGTATAACATATTTAGCTAAGGCCTACTTAAGGCCGACTAGGGTATTAGATTCTGACGATGAGCGTCGAACAGTTCAACCAGCGACCATCGTGTCATTTATTCCACATTTTATAAAGTAACTTAAGTGAAATATATTTTTATAATAAATGTATCAAATTACTGTAAGATAAGATAAGTAGGTCAAGAAGAGAGAGTCTTTGGTTACTTATGCTTGTAGTGCTGAGCGATTTACATTTTTCTGAGTATGGTGAACCTGAATAGTCAGGAAGACTCATACTGCAACGAAACAGGAAGAATTAAAAAGAGTTATGTGACAGAAGTATAAAATATTTTGAACAGCAAGCATTAGCACGGCACAATGCAGACGTTCACAAGCTGTGTCTTATGCGTCGTGCACATGTTACGACTAGCATCAGTTGAAAGACTGAATGTATAGAAACTGAGCTGAAACTCATTCGTATTTCTCATAATTGGAGATTTATATTAAATATTACTTCTCAAGCAAAGGTTATGTACACATAAAGCGCCAATGTGCAACCAAAGCCAGTGTATCAAACACTTTCATTCAAGTAGAGCATATTCAAAATAATAGGTGCACGTTTGTTAAATAGTGTATTGATGTGTTAAGCGCATGGTTGGTTTTCTAAAAACACGCACACGCACACATTTGCAAGCGTGAGATACCCTATATTATTCAGAGCTAAGGAGAGAACGATGTTTTGCTACTGAAGCTCGCTAAGCAATAGATGAAGTTATAAGAAGGGCTTACCTCGTTTTCGATGCCGTCTACAACATTTCCTTCGTCTGTTTCGAATAAGAACTCCTTTTCAATGAAGCTAAGTAGCTTAGTTTCGTATTCTTGGCGTTTCACATACTTAAGAGCCTCCTGGAAAAGATTGTAAGTCAAATTGTCATTTTATTTCCCTTCAACAAGGTAAAAAATACCGAAATACGTTCAGTAATATTTTCCAAGCATTACCTCTCTTGGAATGAAGTATTCTTCTTTCACTTTGGGCATCTTTTTATAGTATTCTCGATTACTTAGCATAGTTTCATCGGCAGGGAAAAACAACAGATAGCTTTCCACAGCTTCACATGCTTTAGGCAAGTTGCCAACTGAAACAACAGGAAAGAATGCACTTCAATATTGGAACTCATATATTAGCTTTTAAAGTTCATGTCCGTCCTTCTCGATTATTGTGACTAGTTAACAAAACACAAAATAAAATATATCAACACAAAATACAGAAGAAAACAATCGCAAACAAGCAATTGAACCTCACTTTAGGCAGTAATATGCACAATACAATATAAATTAGAAGGTTAAGTTTTGTATTAAATAATTAATATTTAAAATATTTGGGATTTCGCCTTAATATTTTTGAAAAGGGTGCCAATCTAGCAAACGAGGAAATGAGTGATTATTTATTGTTATTATTTCAGGGAGCGTAACTACCTTGTATGCATCACCCCAACCATCCAACCATCCCTATACATTCGTTCGTCTGTGCGTCTGTAGCCTTTGCATTTCTCACGATAAAATTGACATGAGTTATTTGGTTTACATTTTCCATCACCAAGGATGATGCAGAATATTTTTAGTGACCCTCGGAGCCAGAGATGAGGGACTCTTCTTTTTCAAAGGAATATTTTTGCGTACTTGACACCTCACAAGCTGTTATGATGTTATTTGTGTTTTACTTCGACAAACGCAACAAGCCTCGCTTACTATTTTGAGTACTCCCGTATCCTTGCTTGTATTTATATTAATTTATTGTACATCGTATTTACTATTTAGTTACATAAACTAACTCGGCAGCTGACTAGATTACTAGGCATAGCTTGGTCTACCCTAGGGCGGACAGGCGGACGCTTCAGGCCAGTGCCTAGACCATATGAGCCACCGCAGAAAGCTGTAAGCCAGTAAGTGTGTCAGTGCAGTCAAAGTCACTTGGGAAAAGCATTAAAACAATAAACATAATCATTATGAGGTAAACAGAAGAAGCGCTCTTCGTGGCGGTCATAGGGACCATAAAAATATGCACTTTTATTTCTCACTGTAAAAAGTTTTATTTTATGTTTATTTAAAAGGTCAATAAACCGATTATAGCAGGTTCATTAACAGCTTTGCATAAACGCATAATGCTGAGTTACGCCTCAGGATACGGATATGAAAACGAGTCATCATTAATTATTTGAATTGTGTAAAAACGTTATAGGCATGGACACATAATTACATAATCAATTAGAAGTATGGCATTTGAATTATGACTCCATACAATACTCTTGTGGTGTATTTTGAATTTTTCAATAATATTTAGTAGGCCTAGCCTATGGAAATCAATCCAGAAATTACAAAATCCATCTTAGCGGGGTATCGAACCCCGATCTCCTGATTAGCCTACCGGTCGGGTGCTTTACCCCTAAGCTACAGAGACGGTTAACTGTATAATTAAACGAGGGAGCGGAGCAACTGAGTGTCTCCATTCAACTCAAACGGCGCTTATTCTGTATGTGTGTCTGTCTGTCTATCTGTTGTGTTGTGTTGTGTTGTCTTGTGTTGTGTTGTGTTGTGTTGTGTTGTGTTGCGTTGCGTTGCGTTGCGTTGCGTTGCGTTGCGTTGCGTTGCGTTGCGTTGCGTTGCGTTGCGTTGCGTTGCGTTGCGTTGCGTTATGCTATGACTGCGGAAACGTCACTATTCTTGTTTCGGATGTCAAGACGCGTCTTTTGATATATGTCTCCATATCGTTCTTAAAATATTAAGCATGAATCTCATAAATATAGTTATAGATACATTGGCAATATAGTGGAGTTTGTAACTCGCTGACCTTTGACCTCCGCCCACCACCATCCACATGGCATTTTGCGTCGGAAACGTCAAGATTCTTGTTCTTGGTGTCAAGACGCGTCTTTTGATACCCGTCTCCATATTGTGCTTATAATATTTAGTGTGGTTCACACGTGATATTAATAGTGGAGTAAAGATTACTAACTATAGTGCAAAATGTGATACCAGCATAAAAATTTGAAATTATGTAGATTTTGTAATGAGAAATTTGAAAATAACTGGCTCCACGATGGGGTCTTATTATTTAACTATTAATTAATTAATTAATTAATATTAATTAGTTAATTATGTGACACGAATTTCAAAGTGGCAATAAATTAGTCATGTTTGGTTTTAATTAAGAGCATTTTCGCCTTTATAAAGAACAAAAATACATTGAAAAAATATATTGAAATATACATAAGTTCAGTGGCGTAGGAACTATTTTTTTAGTGGGGGGGGTCACACTTAAGTTGACTACGAGGTTGGGTGGGCAAACCGGGGTCTGGGAAGCCCCAGCCGCCGGAGGCTTTTGCGCCGTACCGTAGGCGAGATTTTTTTTAAAAGGTGCCCTTGATAGATGGCCTAAAACACGTTTTTAGGCGAATTTTGAAACTAATATTGCATTGAAGATTTATTACCTGACTAAAATCGGTCGACAGTCTGCTTGGGAGTGAAAACACTGCACACAAAAATGAATATTAGTCTAAAATCAGATAGCTAGTCTAGTCTCACAAATCACGTCTCTTACTGAATCTTTCTAAAAAATGTTAACAAAAACCTTCCTTTTTGTTTGCAAGCCCGACTGTAGTAAAAATCCTAAAAATCACCCAACAAGCTATAAGTTAGAAAATGACATCCATACCTGGCTTGACCAGTGGGGGAGTCAAGCCAACAAGTGGGGGGGGGAGTTTCCCCCCCATCCCCTCCCGTTCCTACGCCCCTGCATAAGTTATAGTTAAATATGTTAATTTTGCTGATTTTTTTAGTTTTTGAACCAAAAGATCAACGTTAAAGTAAAATTTCTTCTAACCAATGATATCACAGTGTTCACAAAGAGCTGGTTACTATAATTAATATATCTTTTTCAATTTTCAATAATAGTAATTAAAATATATTTAACACAAATTACAATATGGCGTAAAGATGTCTAACTTTGGTACAAAATAATATGATACCAACTTTTAAATTTAGCAATCTTAAAGCTTTTGTAATAAGAAATTCGAAAATAACTGGCTCCAAGCTTAGTGTTTAGTATTTAAATATTAATTGATTAATTAACATGAATTAGTTAATTTAGTCCTAAAATTTCAAAGTGAAGACAAATTTGTAGTGTTTGGTATCCATTGAAAGTATTTTTCACCTTCAATAATAAAAATAATATTTTAATATTTATTAATTAATTAATTAATTAATTAATTAATTAATAATAAGTTAAATATGTTGATTTTGTGATTTTTTAGTTTTTGAACCAAAATATCAACTTAAAAGTAAAATTTCTTGAAACCAATGATAACACAGTGTTCACAAAAGAAGTGGTTACTATAATAAATGTATCATTTTTCAATTTTCAATAATAGTAATTACAATAAATTTTACACAAATAAACAAATTTTCTTAATTTGAAAAGTTACATAAACATGTTGTGTGATTATTAATAATGAAACTTTTAGTGCAGGTGAGGTTAATAATGTTATGAAATATTTAGACTATACACTGCACTTGTAAATAAAGAAAACAACTTGGCAATGTTGGTTCCCCAAAGCCAGAGGTAGTCATCGCTTATAAAGATGTTATATTTTCATTTTATCTTAATTGTCAGTTGGCAACATAACTGATTTAATTTTTATAAGATGGTAGGCATGTGTTATCTGGTGAAATTGAGATGGCAGTATGTATTTGTTTTTAAAATGTTAGATTTTTGTTTTTTATACTGTTGTTATTTGATCAATGTCATTAAACCCGTTGAAGATGACTGAATAGTCGTCGAAATATTGTTACAAAGTTGTTTTCTTTATTTACAAGTGCAGTGTATAGTCTAAATATTTCATAACATTATGATTGTGTGACGTATCAAAATGCATCATTTGACTTGTTTATATCAATCTTAAAGATTTTGTAATGAGAATTTCGAAAATCACTGGCTCCTCGCTATTATATAGTGATATCAAGCACTATCATCACGCGGGGGATAGTTGCATGTGCCAAACGAATACTTCCATTTCACTTCACCCAGAGAAAAATAGCTCTGGTGCTTGTTGGTTGTTGGTGCTTGTTGGTGACAAATGCTTTCATTTGATACCAAACATGACAAATTTACCTTCGCTTTAATATTTTTGGACACAATTAAGTAATTAATTTAGTTAATCAATTATTAGTTAAATACTCAAAACTCAGCCTGGAGCCAGTGATTTTTGAAATTCTTATTACAAAATCTTTAACATTGATATAAACAAGTCAAATGATGCGTTTTGCTACGTCACACAACAATAAAGTGTTTCTGTAACGTTTCAATTTAAGAAAATTTGTTAATTTGGGTAAAATGTATTGTAATTACTTTTATTGAAAATCGAAAATTGATATATTATTAATTATAGTTACCAGCTCTTTTGTTAATACTTTGTTATCATTGGTTAGAAGAAATTTTACTTTAAAGTTAATCTTTTGGTTCAAAAACTAAAAATCACAAAATCATCATATATAACAAAATATGTATTTCAATATTTTTTCATTGTATTTTTTTCTTAATCTTGGTGACAAGTGCTTTCATTTGATACCAAACATGACAAATTTATCTTCATTTTGATATTTTTGGACACAATTAAGTAATTAATTTAATTCCTCAATTCATCGTTAAATACTCAAAACTCAGCCTGGAGCCAGTGATTTTCGAAATTCTTATTACAAAATCTTTAAGACTGATATAAACAAGTCAAATGATGCATTTTTCTACGTCACACAACATGTTTCTGTAACTTTTCAATTAAAGAAAATTTGTTAATTTGTGTAAAATATTATGTAGGTCTAATTAGTAATTACCATTATTAAACATTGAAAAATGATACAAAAATTTTAGTAACCAGTTCTTTTGTGAACACTGTGTTATCATTGGTTAGGAGAAATTTTACTTTAAAGTTGATATTTTGGTTCAAAAACTAAAAAATCACAAAATCAACATATTTAACTATAACATGTTTATATTTCAATATATTTTTTCAATGTATTTTTTTAAAAATATATGTGAAAAATTCTTTCAATTGGTTCCAAACACTACAAATTTGGCTTTACTTTGAAAATTTAGTTTTATGTTAACTAATTAATGTTAATTAATCAATTAGTAGTTAAATACTAAACACTTGGAGCCAGTTGTTTTCGAATTTCTCATTTCAAAAGCTTCAAGATTGCTAAATTTTTAAGTTGGTATCATATTTTGTACCAAAGTTAGACATCTTTACGCCATATTGTAATTTGTGTTAAATATATTGTAATTACTATTATTGAAAATTGAAAAAGATATATTAATTATAGTAACCAGCTCTTTGTGAACACTGTGATATCATTGGTTAGAAGAAATTTTACTTTAACGTTGATCTTTTGGTTCAAAAACTAAAAAATCAGCAAAATCAACATATTTAACTATCTTATGTATATTTCAATATATTTTTTTCAATGTATTTTTTTTCTTTATAAAGGTGAAAACTGCTCTTAATTAATACCAAACATTACTAATTTATTGCCACTTTGAAATTCGTGTCACAAAATTAACTCATTAATATTAAATAATTAATTAATAGTTAAATAATAAGACCCCATCGTGGAGCCAGTTATTTTCAAATTTCATATTACAAAATCTACATAATTGCAAATTTTAATGCTGGTATCACATTTTGCACTATAGTTGTGTTTGAGAAGGCACCTTGATCGCACTATAACAAAATAGTAGAATAACTCAACGCGCGTGACCTTTGACCTCCACCCACCGCCAACTACATGACTTTATACTTTGGAAACGTAATTATTCTTGTTCCTGGTGTCGATACGCGTCTTTTAATACCCATCTTTATATCGTGCAAAGAACATTTGGCGTAATTCGCATGTAAACTATGAAAATAGTAGAGTGAACCGCGAGTGACCTTTGACCTCGCCCACGCTACCTGCACGATTTGCGACTGCGGTAACGTCATTATTCTTGTTCCTTATTTCAAGACGCGTCTTTTGATGTACTATGTCTCCATATTGTACTCAAAATGTTTAGCGGAATCCGTTTCAATGCTTATAAGCGTCTCGCTTCTTCTAGACTATGAGATGATGTAGATACCCAGAGGTAGGGATTTAGCCATCCCCGGCGGGGATACCTTTCAGTAAAACAGATTCAGAAATAAAATTAACAGAGGGGTAAAATCCCCCGATCCCCCCCGTCAATCCACACCCTGCCTGTGATGTTAGGCCTTACTAGGCTAGGCCCAAGTATAGTCCAATGGCTAGTATATTGTAGGCCTCGCCTAGGGTAGACTCTTTGGGTTTAGAACTCTTATCTAGGCCCACCTGTAGGATACCTAGGGCCTAGAGCTAGGGAGTCTGAAAACCAGCAATAGATGCCATAGGATATTGACTAGGGTAGGCCTAGCCTGTTAGGATATTGTAGCCTATAGGCTAGCTAGGCCTAGGGTCTGGTCTATACGATGGTTTCAATTATTCATTTCCTTATGGTCTTGTAAAGTTGTAACATTGATTAGGCTAGGCCTAGGCGCACTGACAGAACTTTTGAGGTTAAGTAACAACAAATAAACAAATGAATATAATTGTCAGACAAGCCACAGGTTGTCTAGGAAATTAACTAGGCTTAATTCATTCATTGTTGTACAGTGGTGCAAATAATACTAGACTAGGTCTTACTTACCAATTAATCAAAGGCCTAGGGCCTAGGGGTAGGCGTACTTGAAAACCATTTGGACTGGGGGTGACATCGAAATTTAACTAAAAATCACTACAAGTTAGTAGAGTGATATGGTAGATCTAAAAAAGCCATGGATCTCTCCACTAATTTCTAGTTGAAATCCCTAGATCATTTTGAATGATTTTTCGCAAAATTGAGAGGTTCTCGGTCGGCGAGCCCCGTAAACTCATACGTAAACTGGCCCATAGAGAAATAATTTGACGTTTTCAAGGTGGACATGACATGACATAATTCGTAAATAAAATATGAATTGGCATTGTGGTGGATTTGGGTGTTTTGATGGCCCAGCGGTGGATGTCCCCAGAAGCTCCCCCCAGGCTGCAACCGCCGAGTCGTAATCATTTTCAAATCTAGTACCAAACTAAAAGATGATGCCGACAACATTACAGCGACCTAGCGGCCGTTTATAACACTCACTGAACGCTCAGACGGTGGCGATCCCTAGCAGACATTACTTGAAGTAAACTTGACGCAGATAATTGCAATTAATATCCTAATTATAAACAATGCGACCAAACTGTAAGTGACAATACATGTTTTATGGTGTTATGCATCGAACACGTTAATTTCAAGAGTTAAAAAAATATTGCATTTGCATGGACTTGAAACTTATATGGAAGAGATTATCGTCTCTCTTTCAGCTGGGAGTCGTGGCGTACTCCTGTAATCCGGCTACCCGGAAGCTGGAAGAGAGGGATGACCCGAGGTCCTGTTTGGTGTGCGACGTCTCAGCTAATCACTGGGACGTCCGCACCTCCAGCCTCGATAGTTTGGCCTGGTATCTAGGGAATTCGAGTTAAACTCGCTCCCGTATCAGCAAAAACGCCTTTGTCAGACCATCTTCTTTTGACTCTTTTCGACTTTTTTTTATTTATTTTAACGTCTATCTATAGTTAGAAAAACTGATTTACATAGTAGACCCATGGTAGCACAGATAGTATATTACACTTACGATCTGTTATCTGTGATGATAGGACAACTTAATAAAATTTCGTACGAAATGCACACAAAATAATTAGATGTAACAATACTACAAAAATGTATTATAAGATCAACCATTTTTGATACCATAATAATTATTAAAATTGTGTATTATTAAAGAATTTGAACTAGGAAAACGCTAAAGTCCCGTCGCGTTGTTGAGCGAGCACCGGTACGTGCAACACGACCCGAGTACGACATTCCCATAATGTTACATACCAATAAGTCTTTAAGGTCTTGAGCGATTTAGCTGAAAATTTGTAAAATAGGAGAGAATGTTGTACTTATTGACCCTGCAAAATTTCATAACGATCGGAACATTTTTTTTTATAACCAACAATCGGATTTTGTTCAAAAACTATACAGCAACCCGCATAGGTGGTATGTACATGTGTGCCAAATTTCAGGTCGATCAGAGAAACGGTGCGACCTGTACCGAAGCAGTAACAGTAAAAAAAAACAGACGTTCGAGCCATAAGAGTCAAGTGGAGACGCTTGCTACGCTCGCTCAAAAATAAAAAATAAATAACAACTCAATGCTATCATTGTATTTATAGGGATCATTGTACATAATACCAGTGACTGATCCAGGAAGGGCGGTATGGACGATCGCTCCATCTCTTTTATTCCCAAAAAGGGTTAAATTGTATTCTCTAATGATTAAAACAATCTTGCAACGTGATGATATCATATACTTAACTGTCTGGTAAATCTAACAAAACTAAATACCTTCTCTAAAGCCATTTAAGCAAATTTTTTAATAACCTTCCTCAAAAAAAATTTATCTTTATCAAACTTAAATACAAATGTTCCCGGGTACTCAACACATGACTCGCTCACTCGTCCAACAACGACGTTGGCGTTTTCCTTGTCCTACGACGCTAGTCTCAGCTAGTCTAGGATTGTCAAGCCGCAAACACACAGATGACCGTTGAGCCTAGCTCGTGGCTCGAGTAGGCTCGGTGATGCAAAGCTGAATGTCCCCATTTGTGACGAGTCGGTGGGAACGCTTCCTGGACAGCCAAGTCTAGCTGTTTTCTAATCTGAGGCGCGATCTCTTTGCCTTGTGCCCGCGGAGCCGCGCCTTATCAGCCCGAGCATTATACGCTTCACTCGACGCGTGGCTCGTCGACCCTCGCGCCGACTCGGCGAGCAACGCGTCGAGGAAAGCGCTGCATGATTACAGGAGAAAGATGACCCTCCATAACTCGATTCGCACATTACCTTTGTTGTATAAGCAACGCTTCCAACTGATCTTTTTTTTTTTATAAGGGTGTAACCTATTATTAATTGATTCAATCTCTTTGACCCTGAAGTTTGAATTCTAGTAGTTGTAAAAGTAAATTCTGTGAACAAATTTACCTTTGAAGTAGGCATACTGCAGAAAGTGGTAGTGGCTAGGCAGCAGGTCATCGTGTTCCTCCCCATTCAATGTGTTGAGCTGAAGTGAGCATTTGCGCTTACACTTGAGGCAGTATGTAAAGTGATCTGAAATAAGTAATTGAGCAAGTTATTAATCGGTACCGGTACCGATCAGCCGCGGATAACCGAGTAGAGAGGGTGTAGTACGTACTGGCCATGGAAGAGGTGAAGTCGGGGTACCATCCCTGGTCGAACGGCCCCTCACAGAACGCCCGGCACTCTTCCTCGGCTCGGAGGTACTCCTCCAGTGACTCCTCGATGTAGTTGATCACACCCAAGAAGTTCTCCTGCTGGTACGCCTCCGAGCCATGCACGTACAGAGAAACGTACGGCTTCACCTCGAAGTTCACGATATTGTCGACGTCCACCTCCGGTAGCGAAGTGTAGAACTTGAGGTTTGACAACATGGACTTGTGGTTGGGGTTGACAACGAGGAAGGTAAACACCGAAGATGCAGCCTTCAGTACCATGTTTTTCTGGAAGAAAAATACCACACTAACAATCTGGTTCATCTAAGATTTAAAGGAAGTAAAACATGAATGCGTTTCGGCTAGTAAAGGTAATGGGCTTGATTTCCTTGCGTTCTCTATCATTTCCACTCCTCTCTCGCTCTTTACTCTTCACCCCTCTATCTATGTCAGTGAATGCTTTTAAGGAAATTGAGCATTAGGTGGGCTTATTGTCGAGAAAAGTTGTAAGGCATATTCAAGTCGGTAGGGGGGTTAATAACGCTTCCGGTGGGGTTTGAATACCATAAAATACCGCATTCGGGCAAAGTTCTAAAATATAATCTTTGTTGAAGATTCACGTGGCTTGAAAACAATTAGTAGGGATTTCTATGAAGTGTTTGAAAGTCTGAGTGGCACAAATCACGCAGATTACATTGGGAAATAATATTGAGTTATTTCACGTGCATGTGAGGTAGGCATTTAGCTCAAGTGGGGTGAAGTGTTCTGATAACCTACTAGAGATATTAAACTGAGAACCCTGCAGCCATGAATAAACCTGGAGTGATGGGATATTCATGTTTTACGGCAGGAATATTCCCCCTATTTCTCAAGAACACTGTACAATAATCATTACAAAGGAAATACATTCTGAAATCAAGAATTACAATAAGATATACAACGAGGTGACTAATTTATAAAAGGTTGATTTCAGTCTTCTTCACTTGATTGGGATCGATCCCATATAGTTGAAAAGTAATTTGTAATTAACGGACACGCCCCTCATCATTAGGCCTACAGTTGGAGGCTCCAGCAGCTTATATAGTGTATATTATATTTGTGTTAATTACACCTGTGCAACATTTCTGTAGTTTTACCACATTTACTATTAGTGGGATGTTCTTAATTTTAACCATATCAAAATATTACGCTACCCCCCCCCCCCCAACCCACCCCTCCCCATCGGATGACATCACCCTACTTTACTGAACTGGTGCCCAACCTCAAGGATGCTGTCACCCCTACCGAACCACCCATCGCCCACTGAGCCCCAAAGGAACTACATTGGTTTATTTTTCATCACCATCCCTTTACATATTTTACAGTGTAGGCCTATCATGTCACTTTCCCCTTTATGTATGTAAATTAACTTAATTTTTAAGGTTAATAAATAAATCCCTGAATAAAAGAGAAAGAACTGCACTGTGCTCATTTTACGCGCTTTCAAAGTTCTCATCCAATTTTAGTAGCATCTATTTGGAATTTTATATAATTGTGTAAAAACTAGGAAAACGCTTAAGTCCCGCCGCGTTGTTGGATGAGCGTAATTGGTTCATTGAGCTGCCATGTGTTATGCGGATTTACTGTTGTTCTGTGAAAAAAAACATTACTAAGTTGAAGATTTTTTTTAAATTAAATTAAATAAAGTAAAAAATTAACTTAAATTTAAATTTTTTTAATTAATCGTAATTTTAAAAATGGAAAAAATCGTAATATTTAAATTTTCATAAGAAATAATTATTCGATTGCAACTAAATTTTACGCGAATATATTAATTCATAAAATTAAGGTTCTGTGAAAAAATCATTGCAATAGGATAAAGCATGTAGGTGTTATAAAGTCAAAGAATTGTTTTAAAAAAGAAAAAAAAAACGTAAAATTTCGATTTTCATAAGAAATTGTTTTTCGGTTGCGCTCAAATTTCACACGAATACCTTAATTCATAGAATTAAGGTTATGTGAAAAAATCATTAAAATCGGATAAAGCATGTAGGTGTTATAAGGTGAAGAATTTTTTTTTAAATCGTAAAAAATCGTAAAATTGCGATTTTAATGAGAAATAATGTTTCGATTGCGCTTAAAAACGTGGCAGTTCTTGGTTCAGAGATTTCGAAGGCCTCCATTAAATTTCATCGCAATTGGAGTATCGGTTTAGCCGGAATCGTGCTAACAGACACACAATAATACAAACAGAAAAAAAAATCCGGAGTTTTTTCTCCAGTGTAGTGAAATGGAATCTTCGCTTCGCTCGCTACGCTCATCCAATTAATTATGAATGCATATATTTGAGCACTTTTTCATTATTTGATCATCGAAAATAAACAAAAAGTAAATTCAATTTTCTTGAATTTAGAATGTGTCAAAATGTTCAAAAACTCCCAAATAACTAAACATTTTCTGATAGATCTATGATACATATTGAAATTCTGATATGATGGTGGCGTACAGATGTCCTTCATTATCAAGTATGCCCAGTTGTATAAAGATGTAATGATTCATGTCTGCAGTACAATGAGCGCGCCGAACATCAAATCATCTTCCTCTTATCTTGAACTAACTAATCTTTGGAGGGGCTCTCAATAACGGGGTGTTTAGCTTGTCTTACACAAATACAAATTAATGAATTATACTTTCGTTAATATGTGGCCATTTTTATAGGCGCCAGTAAAGTTGGACAATCAACTTTTCCAAACAAACAAAATTATGTAACTAATTTGTCGATTGTACGTTTACTCCTAGTCCGAGTGATTTCGTTTAGAATGCCCATTGTGGTCTTGTGGCGGTGATTGTAGGGCACACAACAATGTTTTTGGATATTGCTTAACGTCTCATATCCCGGTGCGACCGTGCGACCCTGTTCAAAACAAGTAGGTGATACCCGGTGCGACCGTGCGACCCTGTTCAAAACAAGTAGGTGATATCTGAAATAATGATTATTTTTTTGATATTTTGGGAATGAATGTCCCAGACTGGGGCTGTTAGAAGGACTAAAGTTTATCAATCCTTGAAGTACAAAGTGACCATCGACGGACGCGTCGGGTATGGGTATGAGGCAGCTGCTAAGGGTTGTCGCGTGAAGTCGTAAAATAGACCATCCTAGAAGCTGAGGGTTTTCTACCTGCTGTATTCTCTTCCTGTCCTATTGTTCTATTTATTTATTGATATTTTTTTGTTTAATTGCAAATATCTAATAACGTTGTTAAAATATTAAGCGTGCGTCTTGAATTTCATTTTTTTGGACGAAATTCTACGATAAAACTGCTGAGTTACGGATAATTCTTCTACAATATATTTTTAAAATATTTCATAATAATATAATAATATTTATATATTTCAGTGAGTTTTGGTCGTAGACACTAGGGGAAAAAATGCATTTCCAAACTCAAGCTACACATTTGAACCACGTTATTAAATATTGGCAATTATAAAAAAAATATTTCGCTGAATAAATTATTTTCATTACAATAGATTTGAAATGGGCGAAGGCAGGTAGAAAAAAAAACATGTTCGCTCCCAAGTTCGATCACGCCATAAAAGATGGATTTGGAAAAATGCAGACAATAGACGGGACGACCGATCCCGATCTCGTCCGCCGATGGTCACTTTGTACCTCAAGGATGGATAGACTTTAGATCCTAGCATTCACCGATGACTGAAGGATAACCCTAAACAAATCGTATTCCTCGATGCCGGTGGCTGGGATCGAGTTGATGACCTGCCGAATCATTAGTCTCGGGCTCGGGGTATATGATCATTTCTATTGTGAAGGTGATGAGTGCAAGGCGTACTGCATTCTATCATTACTAGAAGCTAATCGCAATAATATATGTAAACTATTCTATACGCCATTATGTTCAAACGATAATATTGCCCATGGTTCAGTTATTACTATGTAAAACTGCCAATTCCTCTTAAGATTTAAGCAGGGTCTATATTATCTAGAATTCTTGATAACTGAACAACAGCTTGAAGAAAACTCGGTCGAATGGAAGGAAATGGATAGTAGTGCTGGAAATACAACTCTATATCCCGAAATCAATTGTTCAAGGAACTTATCTGATTTAAACTTCAGTTACACTATATTATATGACAATTAGTTGATTGAAACTTTATAACGACCATGTAAGTATTTCGATCTGAGAATCATAAATATTGAACAGAAAAATGTAAGCCACTTCTTAAATATTCACAAAACATCAGTACAGAGCTTAAATTTTAAATAGTTCAACTCTGGAATCAACTTGTGTAATATATCCACGTGATGTTAGCTGAATAAAGAAAGTATTACAACGGTATATTTGCGGCGGGTACAATAGCCTACAATTTCAATGCATTTCTTCAATATCAATCAAAGTTGAACAACATTATATACAACGGTAATTCATACTAAAAACGTTGATTTTGAGAGCTTGAATGATTTTTCGTTCCGTGTTTTGCAATCGTCAAAATGAATACGAGTTTTAGGATTTCTTTCGAAGAACGCATGCATTTTCTTATCGTGGCCTAGCGTAGAATATACTTGTTATCACGTTTCTTGTAACGGGGGATAATTTAAACGCATATTTACACATAATAGTATGTTTTCCCTCCTCCAGCCAAGGTCAGCTTATCACTCTTGGTGACGAATTAGAAATACCGTACAGTTGTGATGGTACATTGGTAAGGAGTGTCCAAGGACTATTTTATGCACTCGACAACTGACTGAAAGCCTTCAGACAGGATTGACGGTGGTTGATATTGAACCTAGCTCTCTGCGTGAGCCAACTCGATCGGAATACGCCAACGCAGGGCTTATAAATAATAATAATAATAATAATAATAATAATAATAATAATAATAATAATAATAATAATAATAATAATAAAAATAATAATAATAATAATAATAATAATAATAAAAATAATAATATATGTTTTTATTTTATGTAAATCTATTAAACCTACGGGAGTGTTTCCCGATCAATTAAATTGATAAATGTTTTAATTTGATATAAAATCCACCCTCGGTATGCAATGAGAATCATCTCAACCATTCTTATACCAAATTAGGCCAATAGCCAAAATACCCATTGCAAATAAATAATACCCGTCTAGCAGTTTTTCAACATTATTTTATCATAAATCGGGCATAAAATGAAGACTTAATTCGGTGTTTAGCTCTTATTGACAAATTATAAATACTACAAAAATTAATATATTTATTATTTATTTATAGTGGAAAAGTGATATATGATAGAAGCTTTCATATTTATTTTTACTTTACTATGTAAAGTACATATAGGTTGATGCGTTATAATCCTGGTAAAAGGAGCTATTTCTTTTTTTAAAAAAAAGGTGTTTTCTTAAAATAAATAAAATTGAGTGTGTGAATTAATTCGTTTTGTTCTATTTGTCGTCCACATGCCTGTCTATACCTATACAACAGCCAACACCATTCTCCAAATTTTACATCAAACTATAGAAAGCAGTTACCATGCACTCTACAGTAACATTTTGCTTCCTGACGGCGTTTACATTACATTTACACGTTTACATTTCACAGGGCCGAAATCTTACAAAAAAGTTAGAAGACATTGGTTGCCATCTACACCCCATCATACACCCATTTCGGGTGCGTAATTATTCTACTAAAATAGTCGTTTAAATTAAGCTGGTTATTTGTTTCCCGTTTCCACCCTTTGAATAAAAGCGCTACTACGCAATCACATAACTATATTTTATAGAAACTGATTTAACAGTCTTTGTGCCGACCTCAGCCATCAGTTAAAGATAACGATGAAATCGGTAAAAACATAAGTTGGGCTAATATGATTGAATATGTCATAGCGGGCGTACCATAATCACGAATATTTTAGTTTTAAATTTGACAAGAATGTATAATTGTTCATAGTTTATAAATTGGAACATCGCAGGATTCGTTATGTAAAAGCAATGCAACGACTTTATAAAATGTATATATTGAAATACGCAGATGTCATTGTGTAGCATCAAGAACGCAGTCGCACTACTGCAACAGGAGATATTATGTAGACTAGAAACCGAGCTAACAGATACGGTTCTGAATAGTAAGCAGTAACATACCTCCTACGTGCATTATACATGCAACCACTGAACACTCACGTCGCGTAAAAGATGGGTGATAACAGATAAAAGTAGTGGGATGAAATCGTTGAAAGCTCTGTTGTTTGTATGTGTTTATATTGTGCACTTGAATACGTACAAGAATAATGCTTTCTGTAGTGAGTAATAAAAGATTGCAATGGTGTGCCTATCACACTTTCCACATCCAGAGAATATTGAACAGTGCCTGACAAGCTTATTAGCATTTTATATTATAAGCAACCCTTTTCTGTACGTCCGTTCATCTGTCTGTCTGTGCTTGTATCACGATAAAAAACAAACACGAAGTCTGATTGATACGGGTTTTTATTGTCATTGCAACAAGTACGATACAGTAGGTTTTGGTTGACTTTGGTAATAAGGGGGGGGGGGGGGGGGGCGAGAGAAGTTAGCCCGCTTATCGGCACCTCCACCGTTAATGAGTGCAAGAACAAGCGAGGAACATTTTGGTAAGCTTTGTTTAAAATCCCTGCGCGCTCCACTATAAAAATAGCAACGCACGCTTATTATTTTATTTCTGCATTCTTCTTCGACGATCTGTAGATTAAGTAGCTTCGCTCCCTCGTTTGGGTACTCCCGTACTCATATCCGTGCTTGTATTAATATTAATGATGTAAATTACTATTTTTATGTGGATATGTAGGTATTTCAGTATTTCGTGTGGTACGAAATATTCAACATTGAATCAAAAGCATTTCTCCCTGCTATACGTGTATACTCATGCTGAAAGCGCAATCATATTATATATGCCTTCAAATAATGCCGACAAAATTAATAATATCACTGTTGTCGAGGTCAACTGACTGGCATGTAGGCCAAAACTAGACCGCTTCGCGAACGCTTTTTCCAGTCGCGTTGATGGATGAGTTTTTTTGGTTCGAGAGAAACTGAGAACCAACACGCGGGTCGTTGTGCCAGCAGCGAAAAAGTGCAGGGCAGCGAAGTCATATTGAACAATCGTTACCCTAAAAGTACGCTTTTTTATGAGAAATATTCATTCTATTGTCCTCAAAATCGTAACATATTTAAGTTCAGTGATTTCGAACGTTCCCATAACGTTTCATCAAGATCGGAGTAGCCGTTTGCCCGATCGCGGGCCAAATATTCACATAAATATCGCATTAAAAATCGTGAAAAAAGTCGTAAAAGTACGATATTCATGAGACATATGTCTTCGATTGTACCAAAAAACTTGGTGGATCCAAGTTCAAAGATTACGAATGTCCCCTCCAATTTTCAACAAGATCGCATATATGCCGTTTGCCCGGTAGAGAGCCAACAAACAGAGAATAATAATTTAAAAAAAAACTATTTTATCAGGGTAATCAAATTGAAATCTTCGCTACGCTCATCCAATAATACCACTGTTGTCGAAGTCAAGATGACGGGGGTATGTTAACTAACTGTGGAGTTCCTCTGTGTTAGAGTGCACTGATTGTACAGTTCCTGGTCTCACAACACTTATCACACACAAGCACTCTTGCTTTGTATAGGGGGACCTCCATCATTAATTAAATTCACGTGTCGCTAGCTTGTTTAGTGATAAATTGATTCCAGTTGCAATGGACATTGGATAGACCACTAGGGGACCACAAGCTATACTGCAGAAGATGCATGAGTAACTACAAACATTAGATGCAGACTCATGGCTACAATCATGTTCTTCAAGCCAAGATCAACCCTCGAATTACTCAAACCGCGCCATCAAGCTAATGGCTGATATTCTCCGTCGCTCTACGACTTCGGTATGAATAGCTGGCGGAGGAAACATCTGGCTACGCACTTCATTATACTTTAAAAGCATATAGGCCTAGCTCGCTCACTCACTCACATTAAGTACATCAAATACAGTAGCGTTTCTCACGATTCAAGATAATATACATTTGCAAGACGATAAGGTAACGCAAAAAACGAACACTAACGCTTCTACTTAAATAACAAGGGCTATTTAAAGCTATAAGGGCTATGTGCTCTGTCAGGGTTTTACGGTTACGATTCTGAGAATTGGTATGTATTCACGGGTAACAACGTGCCTTGTTATGGTTTATTGACTGCAAATGGTGGAAGTTGGTGAGAATTTGTTTTGTTTCTACAAATACTTATATGAATATGATGTATTTATTATATTTTTTAACGGTAAATTAGTGAAATGTTTGGGTCTCCAACAAATATTCACGCTCAGTGTTATAATCGTATAACCCTACTGCAGTTTTGAAACCGTCCTGTAATAATTATATATATGTCATTAGAATCTTGTAAAATTTTAAACAAGGCTAGAGTACTAATAATTGAACACTGAAACATAATAATAATTGTTTTTATTACATTATATCATTAATTTTGTTTTTGTTACTGTTGTTGTTCTTTTTCATGAAGTTAGTAGAAACAAGATAAGAATTATGGAAATGACGCCAAAGGTTGACTTTATAGAAAAAATAAATAATAGCCCCCCAGCCCCTCATAAGAAATTTTAAAATGTCAAAATGTCATACTGAACATCGCCTAGAAAATAACCAACAAATAAATAAAGTTGTTTTATTAGTTAGTTATATTTTATTGTATGTTTTTATATTTAATCACGAAGTACTTGTAAAAATTAATACATTAAGGAATCCTATGACTGAATAGTTAAATATCTTCGTTTCATAATTGAATACCTGAATGGAATAACGTTGTAACCAACATTTTTGTCGATATTGAGTTAAGAGTGGAAAAACGTTGTTTATGCAAGTCTCAAACCTAACCCAACGCCACCTATCGTCAAAATTGTTTTTCACTGTGATATTTAGTTTTCAGAGTTGGCGTTACTGGAACAACGTTGTATATATTTCAAAATGGCAGTGCCAAAAGTGTCACCAGGCCCCTTGAAACAATTTAATAGACCTTCAAAACGCAAGGTAAACATGGCCCAGTGGGGTAATGTGAAGAGGAAAATGTCCAAGGATAGTGGGCAGGAATATTTAACCAAAAACGGTCGGCAAATGTTAAAACTGTGTATTTAAAAAACAAAATCAGAAACATTAATAAAAAATCACTTATAAAAGTTTCAAAATAGTATGTAGGTCTACTTAACTCATAAGAATATTTTGTGACCATTTAAATAAAGAATATTATAATTAGTAGTTAAAATATAGTTTTTATCAATTATCTCAGAACCAACATTTTGTTGGTTACAACGTTATTCCATTCAGGTATTCAATTATTTTGTCCGCCAAGAACAAAATGCAACGAAAAAACATGATGTCAAACCTTGAGTTATGGCCCTGAGTTATGTATTATGTTCTATCTTAAAAATGTCGTGTTAATGTTTTATAAGTAGCATTTTTGCTAGTTTTCTTTAAATTCATTTACGTGATTTGTTCGTCTTCAACACATACGGTAATATGTGAGCCAACAATGCTTATGACGCCACGTCCCTACAAAGTTTACCCGCATACCTTCATTGTTGACAGCGAGCGCGGTGATCAAACAACCAGCTTCTCGACCTAATATGGCCGCCGTGTCGCCCCTCCACTGAAGCATCGCATCTTGACTCTTGACGGACCGTAGGCAATCGGTAACTTGAGACAGACATGCTCACCAGCTACATGCCAAGTCTTTACGTTACTTGAAAGACCGCTTCGGAAGTCATTTTGTTTTATAATTTTACTCAACTCGACTGAGTAAACTTCGGACAATTACAAATGCACGACATTGTAGGCAGGCACACACCCATGCATAACGCAACTTGGCAGCACGTTAGGTGCTCGGCTGTTCTAGTAGGAATCCAAGCAAGGCTGTTATTCAATCAGGCGAAGGAACCCGAATTACTTGTTTCCTGTCCTCCTTGGTGGCTTCCATTTTGTTGTCTGTGTCGCAACCATGTCATGGAGGGCCAAAACAAGTGAACGTGACCGTACAAATGGCTGCCAGATTAATTAACAGCGCCGCAGCTAGATGAATCGAATGGAACTGTACCAATTTATTCAAATACTAAGTAAAAGTACCGGTAGTCGAGTTGTGTCATAATCGATGAGAAAGCTTTTTGTTTCAAACAATAATCGAGATTTCTAATTTGTGTATTACTCTTAAATTACAATATGGTCATATAATTATATCACTTGAATAGGTTCTTGACTTCTTGTAACGGTGGTAAAAAAATTCTAAATGCTTTCTTTGTTTAGCTTTTAATTTTTCTTTCAAATTATAAATTTAAAAAAAATCCATTTAATATTTTTACCATCTCGATATTTCAAAGAGTTTGTGTCTGCAGCCCCTGTCCCGTGCACGAATATCTAAGCTTAAATATTCCTCCTAATTAATTAAATATTTTCGTTGTAATAACGTAGGTCCACGAGGATTAACAATAATTTGTAGGACTTCTTTCATAATCCTTATTCTTCCTATAACAATGGATTTTATAATGCTTCATAATTCAACAAAGGTACGACTTAATAAAACTTTTTCGAAATGAAATACTAATTCCAACATGACTTGTTTACTTGGGCCAGGTGGCAATTTGAAATTTTCTAGTTTTCATTAAAGCTACGTCAGAGAAATAACAAACTCGACATCAACTTACTAATTCTATGGGTGTACGTGCAACGTTTTTACTTAAAATAGGGCGGCCACACATAATAGAGGCATTTCCGACCACTTAATATGCTGCCCGTGGCTCGCGGAAAGTAAAATGTCTACGATATGCTCTCCGAAGAAGTTGATGAGAAGATTCACTTGATCTCGCCTTGCAATATGAAGTCTCACTACTATAGACGACTGCTTAGTAAGTGAGACAAGAAGCACACTAGAAAGAAAAGTTAGAACTGTTGAAAGCATTGTATTTATTTTGACTTTTGGCTATGGTTTGACTGTTCCTCAGGTTGGATAAGAAATTGAATTCAAAACCTTAAAATATTGTGAAAGGTCTACCTTTAAATCAAACAAAACAATCAATTTCTTTTTGATTTCATTCTCCTTCAGACAAACCAGGCTCTAAAGAGGAAAGCAAAGATTGCGTCTAACTTAATCACTTTGAAGCTCTACCAATCATGTGTGTGTTTGGCACAATTGGAGCACATTTTCGAAAGGTAAATTGGTCACTAAAGAGATTTTTGTTTTAATTTACCAAGCTTGTTCAGGAGACAATTATTTGAAATGTTCTCGAAGCGCGCCACGCGCATATCTCTTTCAACAATCTCCAAATTTTTTAATTGATAACTTGAATGTCAAAAAGTGGTCCAGAATGTCTGTAAAACTCGCTAGATTTGGCGATCATACAATAATTGGCATAAAACGTTATAGAAAAATATGAATTGAAATTTTATACTTTCTAATTTTTCTCCACACAGTCATGTAAGGTTTCCTATTTGAAAACAAAACTTATACAAAATCTATCATTCAATCTATTCCATTTCTCTCTGCAAGTATTAAGAAAATACTAAATAGTATGAATCTTCATGGAGGCTTTACTACCAATACCATTGGTTGAAATTGTTTTAAAATATTGTTTTCTATTTTAAACAACTCACATATCTTAATAATTAGTAATTCTTGCTGATAGCCATGGTTAAATCGCAATGTTCATCAATTATTTCATATTGGGGCAGATGGATTCTAGTGGTAGACTACAATATCTTACCTACCTATTACAACCCAGCCTTACGGAAGTCACAGAAGGCAGTGCAATTAATGACCGCCGTACGTGGTGAAGTAATGAAGATTTGTCAAGAAGTTTTATGGGCATTGTGAGATGCAATGGGGGAGAGAGGGATTGGGTAATAAATGGCTTCTCCCACTCGTTTCAAATGGGCACATGAACTCTGGCTGTCTGGCTGTCTGTCTAACTGCTGTCTAGAGACATGGTTTATGTGCAGTAATTGTGCACTTTGCATGCATAATTAACGCAGGAAATACTAAATTCGTCCATATAGACGATGAATGCAAGTTTGGTGCACATTTCGTGCATAGTTCTTATCAGTTTGCCCAGTTAAACGGTGAAAAGTAGTCAACAGAGACGCAATGGTAATAGGTTCCAGACTACTCATCACTGTATACTCACAATCAGCCGTAGCCTCCCTTCCATTTAAAAATAACCTTTTACGACCGAGTAGAGCAAGAAAGCGAAGGAGTAGAGCGTTCATACGGTGGAGCAATAGTGGTGATTTCACTTACCCCTGCACACCTTGCCAGAAAGCCGCGAAGTATTGAAAGTCCATGATAAGAGATTAAATTTCGGTTACTAGATTATGTTTTCTAGTTTCTGTAGGAGGTTTACATGCTCATTTTACGCGTTTTCAAAAATTTGACAATTTTAGTCGCATCTTATTTGTGATTTGATATAATTTGGGTAAAAATCAATTATGATGCCATTCTATCATAGCATTTTCCCATTAATTGATTCTAAAAAATAAACAAAAACGAAATTCAATTTTCTAGAATTTAGAATCTGTCGAAATGGTCATAAACACCCAAATAACTACGCATTTTCTGATTGATCTATGATGTATTAAAAATATTATAGGAGCATAAAGATGTCCTTCATTATAAAGTGTAGGTCAAGTTGTATTAAGATGTAATGGTTTATGGCTGCAGGTAAAGGAACGCGCCGAACATCAAATCAAACTATACAAACTATACAAGAGAGTGATTTTCAAAATATCGTGGTATTTTTAACCTGCCCTTCTTTCTTGAAAATAAAAGTGTGATGATAATAATATACAAAACATGGGTTACAAACTTTCAGCACGCCTCAGAATCTCACGTATAGCTGTGCAAATAGGTCCTGCTTCCTTGGATAGCGGGTAATGTTGGAAGCACATGGCAGACGTAGCGTGGGGTGACATATGCGTTAGGCGTAAAAGAAAAGTCGACGAAGTCAAATCTCCATCCACTCGTATGGTTTGTCTGTCTAGTCCCTAGTGTGTCATCCAAAATTCATCATGAAAGAGGCCAAAAAATTAATTTGGTCGACATCTTGTTGATCATTTTATTTTTTTATTCGTTTTACTAATCCAAACTCCCAAACAGTTCCAAGGGACAAAAGCAATGCCATTAAATAGTAAATAGCAGCGTAATAATTAGGGATACAGAAATTTTACATTGAGCTATAAAACACAATTCTGTAATTTTGCATAAAATGTTTTTTTAAGAGCAAATGTCCATGTTTCAGTCCAAAAAGAACTCAAATCAAATCGCACAATAAAACGACATTTCGCAATTTTAGCTAATAAAGCAAAATAACAGGAAATTTGCAATATTTTCACAAAATCTGCCAAAAACGATGTAATTTGCGCAGTTTTGATGTCCGCTCACAAAAAAATAATCAAAATTCGAATGACGAGAGAGAATTAAAGATGTTCTATTTTTTATGTACACCTCAAAATTCAGTAAAGCTATAATGTCCATGTTTCAGTCCATAAAGAACTCAAATCTAATCGCACAATAAAACGACATTTGCAATTTTAGAAATAAAGCAAAATAACAGGAAATTTGCAATCTTTTCACAAAATCTGACGAAAACGATGTAATTTGCGCAGTTTTGATGTCCGCTAAATAAAAAATTCGAATGACGAGAGAGAATTAAAGATGTTCTATTTTTTATGTACACCTCAAAATTCAGTAAAGCTTACCATGTAAGCTTTTGAATGGATGTCAGGACCAACAATCTAATACCTCTCACTTCATTAATTTGCAATTTATTTGAGTGTAACGCACATGCATCTTTAAAATAATAACAAAGAGTTGACAATTTTGATGAATTGAACGGGTTTCCCATAAATTAAGGTAGTAGGCCTAAGTATGACATAAAAATAAAAATAAAACACAATAAAACTCAATTTTGAATTTTGAAAACATGATTCATTAAAAAAATAGAATATCGTACCTGGTCCCCTAGCAATAATATAAGTGAATATGCCATCCAACTTCTGGAATGTGTTCACCACTGTTCCCGTAGGGTAAAAGAAGCAGTTCACAAAAGTATAACGTTTGGATCGTTAAAAGTACAAATTAAGGATTTAGAGCTAAAACAAATGGCCACTTGAAACAATTGGTAATTTGATTGCGATATCGAACCAGGTGATGCTGGCACCTGCAGAACAATGAGAGAGCGCGAGTGTTTTGTTTCCACGCTTCGTAGCAAGCACGGTTGTTTAGTTTTCAACGCCAGCTCGGATGTAGAGAAATCAAATTTGTAAATGTTATGTTACGCAACCAAGTCTAGTTTCCTTTCCCTTTGCGATAATGCAAGAGTTTGCCAGGCTCTAGGTGATGATTTCTGTTGCTTAACGTCACTGGCGTAGGAACCGGGGGGCAGAGGGCAATGTTCCCCCCCCAAGTTTGGCCCAGAGGGGGGCAGGGGGGGGGGCAAAACTAACGCGAATTAAATATTAATAACAGAATTTCCGAAGTATTCGACAGTCACCTTGGTAAAACGAATATGTTTGCATATGCTTCGTCTTTACATAAAAAAAATGTTGAAATTTACTAAAATGGGCCACTTCACGTTCATTTTTTTAGATTTTAGATGGCAGATAGTTGCTGTAAAACATCGTTTACAGAGTCCGACAGTCCGAGTGAAGTTAAAACATAACGAAATAACTGTAGTATGGTGAAAATTACTTCGCCCCAGACCCCAGCTTCCACCCACAAGATCTGTTAATAGGTTTGCCCCCCCCAACTTTCAAGACCATCCTACGCGCCTGCTTAACGTCTCGTATTAATGCACTAAGGCTATTTGAGACGATGAGTGGTGATAGATGAGAGGTAAGACGATTACAAAAAAACACGACTTATATGAGGGATTTATTTGCCATACGCTTCGGACCAGGGCGCCCTATAAACGTGTGTGCCACCGAGGACGGCATTGCAATTGGCTCAGTAAGCTTTTTACTTGCCAAACTCTGAGTCATTTTATAAGTGCAATGAGTTTGTATGGTTAAAACACACACTGACCAGCAATAATTACAACTCCAAGTGACGTCACATCTTTATAGAGTGACATAATCTAGGAGTCCATCTAAATGGAGTCAATGATTACTAGGGCAAATTGCGACAAGTGAAAACGCTAGTATTCTTAGGTTACTAGAGTTTAGTAGTAACTTCTGCGGTAAAGTAGTAAAAAGTAAGTAAGTAAGTAAGTAAATAAGTAAATAAGTAAATAAGTAAATAAGTAAATAAGTTAAGGCTATTGTACCACCTCTGGCCGATAATTTGAAAGTCGAAGAAACATGTCTGAAAAGTTTGCTGAATGAAAGAAGGCCTTTAAATAACAGAAAAAAATGTGAATTTTTTTGGGCGGGACATAACCTCACTTTTGGAAATTGTATTTAGATTTTTGGTCAAAAGTGTAATATACAAGACTAGTTCAAAATTCAATTTTGAGAATCGGTTTTCTAGACATAGTTTCATCTCAACACGGGAATGACAAAATTGAGTTTCAAGTTAAACGCGCTGCCTTTCAAAAACTCAAAATTAACAGATATAAGGAATACATGCGTAAAATCGACGCATCAGTGTCTGAAAATCCCGCTCGTTTATGGAGTTTCGTGAGGCACAAAACAAGAACAAGGCGAATTCCTATTGCAGTCGAGTACAACGGGCAAAAGGCCTGCGACACATCTACATGCAGCAAATTATTTTCTGATTTCTTTAAAACGTCTTTTCTTCCACCCCCTGTGAACCCGCTCGATCCCCCACCCTTCTCACCGTACTCAACCGAAAGTCTACCGTCCTTAACCACCACAGCACGTGAAATTGAAGATTGTCTGCGAAAGTTAAAAAATGAAAAATCTCCGGGTCCCGATAAAATACCAATAAATGTAATTAAATACTGCAGAAGTTCTCTCTCAAAACCTCTGGCAATAATATTTAATGCATCCCTAAACACTGGTGTGTTCCCTACTCGCTGGAAACACGCGGTTGTCACACCTGTGCTCAAAAAGGGTAGCCGATACAACGTAGCTAATTACAGGCCAATTTCGTTACTTTCCACTTTCTCAAAAGTTTTCGAATCTATCCTTCACAAACGTCTCTTCAACCACGTGGCTAGTCACATCGCACCTGAGCAGCACGGCTTCGTAAAACACCGCTCAACAGTCTCTAACCTGGCCCAGTTCACGACTGACATTGCATCTCACATAAACAACGGAAGTCAAGTTGATGCAGTCTACACCGATTTCAGCAAAGCATTCGACAGTGTAGACCACAGCCTCCTACTACTCAAACTGAAAGGCTACGGAATATGTGGTAAAGTACATAAACTCTTATCTAGTTATCTATCTGGTCGAACACAAAGCGTACTGATTGATGACGGCACTTCTGACACTGAACCTGTCACTTCAGGGGTGCCCCAAGGTTCAATTCTAGGCCCTCTGATGTTCACACTATTCGTTAACGATATACCATCATGTTTCAAGACCAGTAAATGCCTCATGTACGCTGACGATCTCAAGGTCTACTGCCCAGTGAGCAGCGTCAACGACTGTGAACAAATGCAACAAGAACTCCAAACCTTCTCAAAATGGTGTAAAACGTGGAGGCTCAATCTCAATGTCACTAAGTGCAACTTCATATCATTCACCAACAAGAGAAAAAACACAATCGATTTCACTTACTATCTCAATAACTTTGCGCTTGCTAAGGTCAACTCCATCCGAGACCTGGGTGTACAAATTGCCAGCGATCTATCGTACAATGCACATCTAGGGCAGGTAATACCCAAAGCTCTAAAAATGCTCGGTTTTATGAGGAGGAACTGTGCCAGGGACTTCTCTATTAACACTACAAGAAAACTGTTCATGGCCTTAATAAGGCCACAAGTTGATTACGCCAGTGTGATTTGGAACCCCCACCATGTGACGAAAACCAAAAGTGTTGAGCGCGTCCAACAGAAGTTCATAAAATTCGTGTGTTTTAAAAATAATATTGTGTACCATAGAGCCGACTACACCACCCTGTGCAAAAGTCTGGATATTCCAACTTTGGAAAATCGCCGCAAGGCATCTGACGTCATATTTCTATACAAGTTATTGCACAATCAAATCGACTCGCAATTGTTGTGCCTAGTGAACCTGCATGTTCCCTCTAGGTTCACTCGCAATCAACTCACTTTCGCTATTCCTCGGAGCCGCATCGACTTGTTTAAATACTCATGTGTAAATAGAATACAGCTAACTTACAACTCTCTTTTAAGCCGCTACCCTGAACTGGACATAAACAATACTGAAATACGTACTCTAAAAGTATTCCTCAACGATGCATTCGCTTAGAATATAGAATTAGAATAATATTGCATAAAAGTAAAACCTACATAGTCTTGTAACCTTAATTAAAAACTATTCTGTAAGTTTTAAATATATACAATCTGTAATTTTCTTAAATTTACATCTATACACACATAGGCCTACATACATTTTTAGTTCGAAATGTATTTTCTAAATGTCATAAATTTTGCTATGACCTGTTTCGTAACTTTATGCCTTCTGCACTATACAATAGTCACTGAATTTACTTTACTTTAGTCTAGTTTAAGTTAACTAGTAGAACAATACGTATTTTTAGAAGCTTTCTTATTATTATATTATATTGCACTTGTAGGACTACGGTCCCGTTGACAATAAAGATCAAATTATTATTATTATTATTAAACACCTTTAGCTATAACTTGACTATAGCTAAATAGTTTTCTGAAAATAACAGTTAGTGTACGAATTTTTTTGTCAAACGGTACAAAACTCGTATTTGTACCGTTTGACAAAAAAATTCGTTCACAAACTGTTATTTTCAGAAAACTATTTAGCTATATTCAAGTTAAAGCTAAAGGTGTTTAGAAACTATGTCCAGAAAACCGATTCTCAAAATTGAATTTTGAACTAGTCTTGTATATTACACTTTTGTCCAAAAATCTAATACAATTTCCAAAAGTGAGGTTATGTCCCGCCCAAATTGTCTGTTATTTTAAAGGCCTTCTTTCATTCAGCAAAATTTTCAGACATGTTTCTTCGACTTTCAAACTATCGGCCAGAGGTAGTACAATAGCCTTAATAAGCTAATAAGTTAATAAATTAATAAGTTAATAAGTTAATAAGTAAATAAGTTAATAAGTTAATAAGTAAATAAGTAAGTAGTAAGAAGTGGTAAGTATGCCGGAGTAGGTTGTGCTCTTGGGCCTAAACTTGCTTTGATTGTTCCAAATTGTACCAGTAACCAGTTTGTAATAGTTGGTGGAGATTTATATATAGGGCTTGATTAATGAGAATGAATAATATAAGGGGCTAGTCATCCAACAGAAATGAAAAGGACATTCTAAGAAAGTTGGAAAAAGTGCACAATATTCGTGCTTGCGTGTTTCCAAATACGAAAAGACGAAATTAATTTTTAAAAGGAAAAGAATGTTGTTCAATTGCTATTTGCAATTACTGACAAACGCACGCGAAGGAAATGTAGCATCTGATGCTGTTCTTATGAAGAAACTGGCCAAACATGTATTGAGCTCAATGTTAGACCGAATATACTTGCAATGTTAAACTTTACAATCATAGGCGTGCGCAGAGATTTTACAATGGGGAGCCACAGGTATAGGTGCACGCAGGAATTTTTGCAGAGGGGTGAAACATTTTCAATTTATACTTTCGTTGGGCAAGCACAGGGGGTTTGGTGGGCAAAGCCCCCTAACAACAGCGGCGCAGGCGAAATTTTCGAAAATCGGGTTTTTGAAATGCGTTTGATGGGTTTTAGAAAAAAGTAGTGGGCAGAATACAATACCAAACTATGTAATTTTTGTGCAGTCGATACTCGAAACTAGAAAACCACCAAAAGGAATTTTAAAGGAAACCGTCAAAATATTTTCCTCACACTTTTTTATTTTTTTAAATTTTAGTTTCAACTGATAGATATAAATACTGAAATTTTTATTTCATGTGCTTTGTCCAGGGGGGGAGGGGCAAGTGCCTCCACTTGCCTCCTGTCCTTAGGGCGCTCATGGCCACGAAGCAGGGATGGGGGGTTCTGGGGCATAGCCCTAGCCTCTGGAGGTGACATTTTTTGGGGGTTAAATTTTTTGGGGGATGGCTTAAAACGTATTTGAGAGTAAGAATGGCTATTATTTACACTTAATACCTTATGGCATTTTTGTTATAAACTTATTTAAAAGTGAGATGATGAGAGAAAAATGTAGGTAGGCCTAAAGGATTCGGAAAACTAAGTAGGGCCTAGACACGTTTTTATTTTGATAACATTTCTTGTCCTAATGGGGGAGCAAGGCCCCCCTGGCCCCTCCCCCCTGCGCACGCCTATGTTTACGATAACATTTACTTATTGCAACAAGCTGGCTGTGTAGGAAGTGTCAATACTGTCCGACCCCGAGCCAAGTATAGAGAAAGTATAGAATCCTTGTACATCATTTCTCAGCCCGACTGAGGAAAATGAATTTGTAATTGTATGTTTAATGTAATTTTCCAATTTTGTTTTGTTGGTTTGCTTTTTTTTATTAATGAAGTTGATTTATTCGAGATGAGTGGATACTCATGTATTAGTATGCTAGACATTTACAAGATGCAAGCCTCATGTGGCATTCGGGTGATTCCGTTCGGCTACCAGGTAAACACCATCCATCTGCGCACCGACAGTGTTGGCTCGGGCGCTAAGCGCTCGACTCTGATTCGGGAGGTCCCGGGTTCGAATCCCGTCGAGACCGGCTATCCTGACTGAAGGTTTTTCCGAGGTTTTCCTCAGTCGTTAAGGCGAATGCAAGGGATTGAGTCCTCTTAAATAGCCCTCGGACATCCCTTCACAATTTCCTATCCTCACATACCTAGTTCACCTGAAGAGGGGCTAATTGCACCCTATAACAGGTTTCCCACGGTAAAAATTTAAAAATTTAAATCCATCCACGCACTGATAAGTGTTGGCTCGAGCGCTAAGCGCTTGACTCTGATTTGGGTCGTCCCGGGTTCGAATCCCGTCGTTTCCGAGGTTTGGATCGAACCCCTTAAACAGCTCTCGGACATCTCTTCACAATTGTCCCAATTCACCTGAAAAGGGGCATAACATTGCACCCGTTGTACGATATCGGGTATATCAGGCTTAATTCCCACGGTAAAATTTTAATTTTAATCCACCTGCACCCACTCCTCGACTATGCCTGCATTACAACATCCTAAGAAAAATCTGTTTTATCTGTGTAGCACATGGTACTGAAGGCGAAAGGCGGCAAAGTCATTTCACTTACAATTCGAGTCAAGTAAAAACCACAAGTGTCGCATATTTGTTCAATTGCCTGTTGAAAAAATGTTTTAATCACCGCCGTCACGAAAGAAGGAATATGTAAGCTTGTTATCTGTCTACGCCAGTGCGTTCTCATATACGTGTTATAAAGTATAGCGAACGGCTGGGCCAGTCATTGCGGAAACATAGACCACATCACATGTGGAGTTTATTTTGGTTTTATTGCTGGTTTGAGAACGCATGGCTGTTATGGGGGGCTGCTACTTCCGACCTTGCTCTTATTGTATTCCACCAGTGGCGTAGAAACGGGTGACAATGTCCTCAGACTCCACATATTGACTTCCTCGACAACCCTGGACAACCTCACCCAGGGAGTGTTCTATCTTCTGTTTTCGAGTATTATTTCTCAGCTCTGTTTCCTGGGCGCATTTCGAGCAAAGAACTACCCAACAAATTTGGCTTCTTGGACGGGGAGGCTCCGGCTTGAGAAGTAAGTCTTTCTTAAATAAAATCCATTGTCTCCGCCTCCCCATCAATTTTTGTACGTCCGGATTTCTGACTGTTTTAAATATTAAGCTTCTTATATTTATACATTATTTGTTCAAAAGAGATTTATTCAGCAATTATCTCGTAATATTATTACCGATTTCAATGTCCACGAGCGTAATTTCAAAGAATCGTTCATTAAACCGTAAAAGAGATTTATTTCGTAAAAGCATCGACAATATTAATGTTCTCCATCACAGAAATTGTCCTGTTGGACCTTTTCCTTTATAAATATCAACATTTATGATGGCTTGCAACTGTTACAACGTTGAGATTAACCATACGAACGATTTTTACAATTGCTATCGAAACTGTTGTTACACTGGTAGGCAGTAATAATTGTAAAAAACAAATCACTAGCATAGGTTGCATCGAAACGCAATGTCGAGCTTGCTACTCTGGTCTGGTTCTAGTGTTAAAACATGGTGCACGAAGATCATTTCGTCCGTCTGGGGGCAACATAACTGACGCTCGAAAAAAGTAGCCCCAAGCAGCTAGGTTGAAGGTCTCGGAAGGGAGACTACACGCAACATCAATTGCAGTAATAATTACAGCATTTCTTTGTTTAACGAGCTCCATGGCGTGATAAGCGGGACGAAGCGAAGGGCTTGTTGTCAATAACTGCATTGTACTCGAACACCTGCAATATTAGCTAATCAAAAAACTAGTTAAGTTTTCAATCATTTTCTTTAGATAACTGTGCTTTGTTGTATGCATTTTGGAACTAATTTTTATTGGTTTGTTATTGAGATTAGAGAATAAAACAATGGTTTAAGAGCAAATAGGAAAAAGCGTTTTTCTTTTCTTTTTGAGTTGGGGATTTTATATGGCAATAATTTATAATTGTCTATTTAAGAAATTGTAAAAGATTCTATATTGGGTTATGTGCTGTTACGTAAGTTAAGTTTAGTTGCAAGCCCAGCTGTGTTGCATTCGGTATTATGTTGTGGATGTTATCTAACCACTACATCCGGAAACAATATTAATTTTTATGTCTATAATATTGATAAAGTAGGAAAACAGACTTTGTCTCATATCCTACGACTTTAGAGTCACATGTGGCTCTCTAGACTTGGTCGTTTAGATAAAACACTAACTTTGACAACACAAAGCAACAACAAAGCGCAGGCCTAATAATATATTGACCGCGGTTCCTCGGAAACTCTCAAATTGACAAGACTGGATGTAAAACAGTGCAACTAAAAAATGATTACTTATCTTTATACATTCTACAGTGTTGAGCGAAGCGTTAAGGCTATTCGACCGCGTTTTTCTATTTTCCAAAATATGCTACCAAGTCAAAATGTAGTGAATGGCTTTGAAACCTGGCTATTTTCGAAAATCAAAAATATTTTTTTTCAAATTTTTCTGATCCGGTACACGGCCATTATAGCCACCTCAAAATAATTTCCAACTTCAATTCGCCAAGGCATACCATTCAACGTAGGGCGTTGTGTTTTTGTGACATAAATTTTCAACTTGTTTTCTATAGACTGACTGAGAGAAAAAAGATTTTCTTTAACAATTGTCTTTCCTGCGAATTTTTTTGTTTGTCGGTACAAATCGGTAAAAAATACCGCCAAACGAAAAAATTCGCAGGAAAGACAATTGTTAAAGAAAATCTTTTTTTTTCTCCCAGTCACCCATAGAAAACCATGAAAATGAATGCCCAAAAAAACAAACATCCTACGTTGAATAGTGTGCCTTTGGCGAATGAATTTTTTTAAAAATTATTTGAGGTGGCAAATTTTGGGGGGGTTACCGGATAGAAAAACCCCCCCAAAAAAATTTTTTTTTGATTTTCAAAAAATTTGTCAGGTTTCAAAGCATTAACTATGTTTTGACTTGGTAGCATATTTTGGAAAATAGAAAAACGCGGTCGAATAGCCTTAAGCGCGAGACTCTGATTCGGGAGGTCCCGGGTTCGAATCCCGTCGAGACCGGCAATCCAGACTGAAGGATTTTTCCCGAGGTTTTCCTCAGAGTGATTGAGTTCTATTAAAGAGCCCTCGGACATTCCTTTCCCAACTAACCTATAGTGGGTGATTGGCCTATATAGTCACCTGAAGAGGGTCTCATAGTCATATATCCTACAGTGGGCATCCCTGCAAAAAGTTGATTTAACAGACGGGCTCTAAAAGATTGCCTGAAATTTTGCAGCCCTTGTGGTCTACCCCTAGGAATGGTCATTGAAAAGGAGCAAAAAAATCGTTAAAAACCTTGTCTGGCCTCTCGCCTAAAACTTGCCAAATTCAAAGAGATACGGCCGTCATGATCGAGTAGGAAATACATCCAAGCTATCGCACCAATCACAAATTAAGAAAATATTACAATGTAGTAGATTTCATTTGTGCTACTATCCGGGTTTAGAAATAAAGTAGATTTACTTAAATTTATTTTTTCTATGCGGTGGGAATGTGGTGTTTTTTTGTTGTTCGCGTTGCACGACGGCACGTGTCAAACTACGTGGTAAATACATATTACTTGTATTGGATATGTTTCAACTGTGTATTTTGTATCTTAAATAATCGTTCACAAAACAATGATTTTTAATCCGAATTTAAAAGTAGAATAATAAGACAAAACTAAAACCCATAACTCATGCAATGTAACGGCAAACGTGCAGGCGAATTGTAAGCCATTAAATCACTAAAATAATAACAAAACTATTAAATTTTGCTTTGCGCATTTCCTTAGTGTGTGATTTTATTGATTATTAATAATATTACGATAACTTTTAAACTTTCATATCCAAAGTTATATTTCATTTAGCGTTTAAAATATACAAAGTAATTATTTGTCACAATCAAATCTCGATTTGGAATTATGTTGCAATTTAATTTAATTGAGTTTACTGTTTGTTTTAGTATTAAATTAAATTTTCGGGCGTTGTCGCTGACGATTTGACATCCAGGACTATATCTGTCGGATGACTGATAGTGGAATCTCTAGATATTTTGTCGCTGGTATAGCAGAGTAGTAACTGTTTGTCGAATGTTTCCTATTTTCTTGTGTTGTCCTCTCATTTTTTCTTGTTGTGTTTGTGTTTGTTGGATGAGCGAAGCGAAGACTTCAGTTTCACTAACTCCCCCCCCCCAAAAAAAAAAAAAATTTGCTCGGGTGATTTTTTTTTGGTTTGTTGTTTTTTGGTTTGTATTTCTGTCCATTTGTTCGCGCTCTTCCGGGCAAACGACATATGCGATCTTGATGAAAATTTGAGGGGACCTTCGAAATCACTTAACTTAGACTTGACACGTTTTTTGGTACAATCGATCAAATATTTTTATATTATCGTACTTTTACGTTTTTTTCGATTTTAAATGAGATATTTCCCTGATATTTGGAAACTGCTACTCCGATCCTTTATTAAACATTATGGGAACGTTTAAAATACGAAAAATATATGTTTTATTCAGAGACATTTAAGAAATATTTTCATGAAATGTACTTTTTCGATATTTTCCCATTTGGGAAAGAATTTTTTTGATATTTGGGTCGATAATCAACCATAAAAGCTCATCCATCAACGCGACTGGAAAAAACGTTAACGAAGCGGCCTAGTGTATGTGAATGTGTATCCGTACATGTGAGCTGCAAAGGGCAGTATTGTTTACCTATAGGCCAGCCTATAGGGATTCCCGACCGCTCAATAATGTCAAGTTTTGCACATTATACCTGGCTCACGCAAATCAATTTATGTACACTTCAACAACAATAATCGTTGAAGTTCTTATAAAAAATATACGGATTGGAATTAAAATCAAAATCAATCAATGTTTATTCTGTTTATCTTACAATGCTTTGTAAGTTGTTATGAAAGCCTTCAATTAATTTTCCTGTACAACATCTCATGACGAAGTTTTGTGCATTTGTGCTGTCAGTCGGCCGCTTGAAAGGGGATTTTGCATTAAATGTTTATATATGCGGTATTCTCTTTGGATCGTAACCACGTGGGTAGGCCTAACTTGTTTCCTGCATATCTAGGTCTAGGTTACACGTGCAAATTTCCGTTACCCACACAAATAAACACCTACTTTGCTAGAACACAAGTTTAGACATGGGCGTTGAACACATTGTTTAATAATAAGCGATCAACAGCTGTGCAAAGCGCAGGCAATTTAGTCTAGACAGGGTGGAAAGTGGCACACATTTGGGTAAACTGTGACTGGGAAGTTTACATGTTTGTTTACTAAATGGAATATTTTACCTTTGTTTTTACAAAGTGAAAAATAAATAAGCTCTTCAGACTTTATTTTGTAGTATCTTTAGCGAACAAATTAAATTGAATATGTTTGGTCTTTTCGAATTATGTCTATGGCCGGGAATGAAAATGTGGGTTTTGTATGTCGAAATCTAACCAATATACAAAAGTAAGATAGTTTCTTGGATAAACTCACTACACGTATTTGAAATAATTTGTCCTTTAGCAGGAAATGAAGCATCTCAACAAATGAGCATATTATGCATCTCGAACCAACGCCAAAGAGTTAAAAGAGTATTACATTGAATTTCCTAAAAACCGTAACCTACACAGGCGTGTAAATATGTCCTAAGTAAGGTAATATCTCGTACTCTCCTCCACGTGTTTGCCAGGGAGCAGTACAAGGCGCATTCCACCTTTTATGAAACTGTACACAATTGTATCATCGTAAACTTCAAGATGGCCTACCAAGATACTTTACTACACACGACATTATCGTAAACTTCAAGAAACCCAAGTACTTTTACACAAAATTAGGGGTAACCTCAAAAATGGTTACCAGATACTTTTTCCCAAAAACAAATTATCGTAAACTTCAAGATGGCCTACCAAGATAATTTACTACACACAAATTATCGTAAACTTCAAATAGCCTCATATAAAAAAACTCATATTAAAACCTTTATTCTATGGAATCTGGCTAACTTTTTAAACTTTTTCTTTCAAAAGGTACTACATCACCATAATCTTAAGGCCCTGGAAAATGGACTTGTAGCCCCCCCCCGTTGGTCAGAAAACGGCCCAAAAGTCACGAAAATATCGCACTAAAAATCGGAAAAATCGTAATAGTGCGGTATCCTGGAATATTTCTTCGATTTTACCTAAAAAAAAGTGGGACGTCTAAGTTTAGAGATTTCAAGGCCCCTTCAATTTTCACCCAAAACGCTTATGCCGTTTTCCCGGAATCGTGGAACAAACGCAAAAACAAAAAACATTGGAGCTAAATTTTTTGAGGGATCAGTGAAATTGAAGTCTTCGCTTCGCTCATCCAAATATACTTGTGATACCAAGATGCATAGCCATTATACGTGCGAAATGTATTTTTCATGCGTGATTATTCATGTACGGGTATTGTACTCTATTTAAAGCCGAGTCCAGAGGGTCTTCAATATTAGGCGCGAGTCAAAGCTTTCCCTGCACTCGATAAGTTTGCTCCTAAGTGGTGTGTTTTAATCATCACCATTATTTTGAGAGTCGTTCTCCTCTTGTTATTGGTGAACACGACTTTAAAGAATCGCGTCCCACTTGTTCTGGCATAGTGCATCGGGGGTAGGGGACACTATGAAAATTGAAAAGTACTCGGAAAACGCTAAAGTCCCGCCGCGTTGATGGATGAGCTTTTTAAAATTTTAGTTTGCGTGGGATATCTTTACTTTTGCAAGTGCTTTGTTTTGCTGCCTACGCATTGTAGGTGATTGTTGTCAAGTTTCTATTGTTACCTGTCAATTGGTATTATTTACCGTAAAAAACTTATATTAAAAGCTTTATTTCTATGGATTCTGGCTAACTTTTTCAACTTTTTCTTTCAAAAGATGTTTAATATGAACGTTGTATAGCCCAACCCGTTTGGTCAGAATTGGCCCAAATGGCACGAAAATATCGCACAAAATATCAAAAAACTTAAGTTAAAAGCTTTATTTCTATAGATTCTGGCTAACTTTTTCAACTTTTTCTTTCAGAAAGCAATACATCACCATTACCTTAATGTCCATGTGAAATATTAACGTTGTAGCCCCACCCGTTTGGTCAGAATCGGTCCAAATGTCACGAAAATATCGCACTAAAAATCGAAAAAAATCGTAAAAGTACGATATTCATGAGAAATATTTCTTCGATTGTACCCAAAAACGTGGCAAGTCTAAGTTCAGAGATTTCGAAGGTCCCCTACAATTTTCATCAAGATCGGATATGCCATTTTCCCGGTAGAGAGCGAACAAACAGACAGAGAGAGAGAGAAAAAAAAATACCCGAGCTAAATTTTTTGGGGGGTCGGTGAAATTGAAGTCTTCGCTTCGCTCATCCAACCAGCATTGTGTTTAACACCTACCACACCTCACAAAAAGACTAGCGATAACGTAGTTACGTATAATACGTGCAAGTTTGCGAATTGATGAACAGAAATACGTCGTAAACCTTAATCTCTTAATTACTACCAAGCTAATTATACTTTATATGATTTGAACTAAAACGCGATTAACTGTGTACATGTGCAATGTCTGAATCGTTTCTGGTACATCATGATAAACGTGTAGTAATGGAATACCTACTTTTTAATTTTTCTTTAAAATACGTCGATTTTAAATTGGGAGACAATACCAAACAAAATTCAAAGTGTTGACGACATTTTAGTTGTACGAACAGTCAAAATTGCATGTAACCATATTCTTCCCTAAATATTAAAGGGGGGGGGGGGAGTAACTGCGATTTGCAAATACCAATTGTTATTCCGTCTTAACGACAACAGAATGTCTTGATTAAAATTTTTACAAAATGTTGGTTTATCCAATCAGTACCCCGTTCAAACTTAATACATCTCGTAAAACATTTGACATGCTCATCTAATGGAGAAGAAAAGTAACAGTTAAGAGACTCAATTGAAGTGGTGGGATGAATTATTTACGCATTTATTATTTTGTTTTATGAAATTAACATTTCAACCAACAATAAATATTTAAGTGAGAGATGTGGGGGTGGGGATTAAGGGGGGGCCGGGGGGGGCGGGGCAAGATGCAGATATTTAGCACTTGCATGAACGAATCTAACATTTTGTTCGATGCAGGTAGGTAGGCCTACTGGGTAGGTACAAGGTAGGTAAGCCAACCTTCATATCGCATCCTCAAACTTTAAAGTGTGTTACTATTTATACTGTACTTGAGTGAGAGCCACCTGCCGGTGTAACAGAATATCTTTACGTCTAGCGCATTAGTACTAATAACCGCGTTTGCTCAATGCTCCTACCGTAACCCAACCTTAGGATGTTTTTTCCTCGCAACGTGCGTGCGTGACTGTGCTAGTAAAGATGCGTAAACATATTATATCACACCGGCTCTGACTGCATGCCGACTGGCTACCGTCGCATGTGCGTTATCATGCCTGAATAGACTGATACATGAGATATGCCCGGGTTCGAGCTCCTGTCTGGATTCTCATTCTCACAACAGTAACTGATGTAGGACTATACCTAGTATGTGTCAAAAAACATTATTGTTGTACAGGTTATTGAGCGAGCGTAGCGAGCGTCTCCACTTGACTCTTATGGCTCGAATGTCTTTTTTTTCCTGTTACTGCTTCGGTACAGGTCGCACCGTTTCTCTGATCGACTTGAAATTTGACACACATGTGCATACCACCTATGCGGGTTGCTGTATAGTTTTTGAACAAAATCCGATCGTTGGTTATAAAAAAAAATAAAATAAAAAAATGTTACGATCATTATGAAATTTCGCAGGGTCAATAAGTACAACATTCTCTCCTATTTTACAAATTTTCAGCTAAATCGGTCAAGACCTTAAAGACTTATTGGTATGTAACATTATGGGAATGTCGTACTCGGGTCGTGTTGCACGTACCGGTGCTCGCTCAACAACGCGACGGGACTTTAGCGTTTTCCTCACAGTATAATATGTCATTAGTGAGAATAACTCCATCCTGAACCTCCTTCCGGGCATCATGGTAAATTTCTCAGACAATTCGCGTTGAATGGCGAAAACTGTATCACCACAGAGACGCTCATTTTTGTAACCTTCTAGAACAAGCTGAAACCTTGTCCTTGCCAATTGTGTTGCAAAGAACGAGTTGGGCAGAAGCCTGATTTTTTCGGCAAGTTAAGGTCAATGCGCGAAGCCACGTGATATCAGCCATCTGATAAACCGGCACATGTCTGGGCTGGGCCAAACCTAAACTAATAACTAATACTAGTAATTGAATGAAGCTTGCTTACCTGGTAATAACATAGTTGTAAGTACTCGTATGCTTTCAGATGCTCGAAGTTGTCCTCCATTTCTTTTGGCAGAATCGGTTCTTTATTTTTGAAGAGTACTTTCTTACATTTTAATAAACATAACGTTTTCTTCACTAATTTCTCGTAGAAATGTAGGTTTTCAACATTTTCCGGAAACATTACCGGCTCTTCTTCTACCGCGTTTTGGCATTTGATTCGGCAGTTGATTGTGGCCTCTTTCATTCTTCTATATCCTTGTAAAGCCTCTTCAAAGTTCTCGATACACACCTCCCAATTCTCATCCAAATATGCCTTCACTCCATTCTGATAGCTGACAACAAACGGTTTCGACGTCGTCGCGTTCACCACCGTCGCTTCCACTGACAGTCTACTTCCTAAACACATCCATGTGACGGCGATTAGCAGAACGCGCACTTGTGAGAGAGACGCGGACCGGGAAGCAGACGTAGCCATGTCCCGAGGTCTGTGTCGTCTAGCTGGCTGTGTCGTAATGTGTAGGCGCGGTGCGGTCTGTGAGTGTGGGCCGACGATCTTTCTGTCGTTCGAGATGAAACCACGGGCAGCTCCACTCCGCAGCATCCACAGTTGACGCAACGCGACCGTGGGAGGGGACCTAAACAAACAGCTCAGCTGAAGAGAGGCGAAGGTGATGGCCCGGCCGGGTCGGGACAAAGAGGTACTACTTGCCGGAGCGGTGGGGGCCTAGCCAAGGCCGCCCAGCTACCTACCAGAAGAGTCTACGCTACAGGTTGAAACCATCATAATCATAGTAATACGGGGATAGTAATGAAATAAAGAGTGTGCTCCTATGAGAGGTGGAGATGGTAGACGATGATGAGGGGATCATGAATGACGGATGGTATGGGGGGAGCACTATTTATAGCTCAGCGCGCGTCTTCGATGTACTGACTAGACTAGACGTCGCTCATGGTGACGATTAGTCGAGCACGTGTGTCTCACTGCTCACTAACACGCTTCGTTTCATCACAAAAAAAACATATCCAAGCATCACATCAATAGATGTTTACTACGTCTTATTTCAAACAATTTCCTTGTGGCGGTTTTCTGTTTATGCCCGGAAGGAGGGTTACATTTTGTTATAATTCTGGTTTGAATTTAAAATTCCAGAAATAAATTTTAAAACTTACGAACAAAATGTACCATGCGTGGGAAGACGGAGGAGAGGAGAAATCAATAAATGTGACTTGAGTATGCACACTCGCTCTAAATATACGAATCCATTTTATTATTACATTTTATTTGTCGTATTTATTTTACCAACCCTTGTCCTCTCTTTATTTCACTCATACCCTCCCGCCCCTCCTGTCAAGCGCTATTGCATTTAGGTGCACTGAAGACCACGCAGATTGATTGTTTGATGATTGTGTAGTTGATTGATTGACTGTCTGCCTGATTCAATTGATTTGTAATTTGATTCATTTAACAATGTGTTCGATCGATTGGATTGGTCCAGTGGCTTTATTATAGTTTGATTGGACTCGATACCAGAAATCGCATTTTGACTGAGGAATGCGTTGGCAAAAAGCTTCATTCAGGGTTGTCGAAGGCAGATATAGAATTAGCAACCTCTGAAAACCTCAGTCACAGTCAGGAATCGGAACGTCTGAGCTGCTGCATGATAATAATATGCAAGTGTTGCAGTAAGCAACAGCTAGCCATGATTGGGAGGTAGACATAGTTTAATTGCTCAATGGGTCTAGCTATATAAAAAAACGTAGCCGCGACACACAAAACTTCGACTAGGAATTAATACTAGTAATAAATTTGGGTCTAAAATTTAAATTTGATTGCAACTTTCACATGTCGATTCTCACAAAAGACGCAAATTTGTAATAAATTTGGGTCTAAAATTTAAATTTGATTGCAACTTTCACATTGTCGATTATCACTAAAAGTCGCAGGTTTGAACGTTTAAATAGATTTTGTTTTTAAATCCACAAAAAAATGAAAGAAACTCCAGTCGCTGACAGGAAAACATTTGATGTATTTTGCTCAGAAAATGTTGATGCATTTTGTATAATGCATGTCGAACTTTAACTTGTAAGTTTAAAGGGGATACAAATTGCTCCCCCATTCTTCCCACACTTTAAACTGGCTATAGAAGAAGAATGATCTACGCTAGGACGCGTCCATCCTGTCTTTGTCCACGCTTCAATGCTATCACTCGAGATCGTAATGGCCAACATCACATGCGACAAATTTTAATTTGCGCAAAAAACAAAATCATTAATTACCTTTCAACGAGAAATTAATATTCCAATGTTATGAAAAGATAGTGAAAAATATTTTAACACACTGAAGTGTAAGTTATTACTTTTTTGCCGACGCACTTCGGTGGACACATTGTACAGGGATGTGACACGCTTGACCTCAGATGAATGGCATTGTAATAATGTGTGGGTGATGGATTATGCAAGAAAGAGCGACCACGATGGCTCAACTGGATGGGGCTAGGGACCAACCCAACAGCCATTCTCATCTCGCATATTATAGCTATAGGGGTTTTGTTATTACTGTTTTTCATTAAACCATCATCCTGAAATTGTCTTGAATATCGTAACACCCATTAAAAGGGACGTAAAAACACAAGCAGCATAATGAAATTTGAGATGCTGATATTTGGAATTTATGACTGTCTCATAACCTTCTCTATACGATGGTTGGGTAATATGAAGATTAACAACGCCCTATGACATCTACAAACATACCACGAATTTGAACCTCAATGCATATAAAGCGTGCGATAGACGATAGTGTTTTGACATTCTAGATACATTATCTTGCTACGATCAATTAGAGAATAAAATTATTATAGCAAAAAAATATTCAAAACAATTTAAAAAATATAATTTATCTATCATCCCGATAGGCTGATTTTTATCTATACATAGATAAAATGATTGTGCTTTACGTTATTTACTATCGGTATTTTGTATAAAAGTTATTTTGTCTCTATCTAGAATAATAGGCCTATTAGTCTATTAGTGGTTATCTGGTGAAACACTGAATCTTCCACACATCAACAAGTTGTCCGACAACTTTAATAAGAAGGTGGTGTGCATTTTATAACAAGCATGTTGTTGGAAGCCCAATACACGGTAAATACAGGTTGCACTATTGAATTGAAAATATGTACGCCATTCTGAACTTCTCAGCCATAAAAGTTAGCAACTTCAAATCCGAAGTAGCCCTTTACACTTAGGGATTTGATTGTTTTGATTGACCAGTAGGTACCATTACTGCTAATTTATTTTATTGTTCGTGTCTATTGGCTAGCAATAAAGTTGTTCAATCCAAGTTGGGCAACTATGCTAATCGTCAATCGCTGCATGCGCTCACCCACAATGACTTGAAGAACTCAAGCACACCAGTTCAGTCTGCATGTGAAAACACACGTACCCGGTGCCTATGTTGTAAGGTGGTCCGTCATGTTATAGCACAAACTAAATTACCGAATGAGGTAGCTACCACGGGAAGCGCGCGACTGATTCGTGACATGTTGATTCGATACCGCAGCAATCCTGACTGAAAGTTACTTCCGTGGTTTTTATTCAGTCAAATGCTAAAAAAAAAAACACTTCAAAAACGTCCTTGTACATTGTGTCACATTCCATTCATAAGTACCCTACAAACCTATAGTTGGTCACCCAAAGTTGGGCACGAGTTGACCCTGGGCAGGTTTCCGACGAGAATATTTTGTTTTAGCACAATCCAAACATAAATAATGTAAAAACATAATATCGGTGCAGACAAACATAAACAAATAGAGAAATTCGTATCACTCATATTTTATCTCAATGATATGCTTTCATAATAAATTTGTTTGGTTTGTTATTATTTACTACAATTCAGAAATTAAAAAAGTCCTCCCCAACCTGGAATCGAACCTGGTAGTAAATAATAACAATTACACCTACGGGAGTGTTTCCCGACTAACCAAATCGAGAAAGAAATTTGGTTGGTTTGTTCAAGGTTTTATTTTCTAATCCAGGTGTATAATTTGAAGAGAAAGTAGAAATGAGAGAAAGAATGCCAAGAAATGCCAGTGGTGGGAAGCGAAAGTCTTTGGTTCTAAAGGTCCCACTTCCATTTGATCCTCAGGAGCCTTTTATCAACCCACGCGACACAAGATAACCTTTTGTTGGTTTATTTTCGTTACGATAATGGATTCTGATCAATCATTTACGATGTGTTAATGTTCAGCAAGAAGGGAAGATTGATTTAGTCTTTTTCTATCGTTCGAAAGAAATTTTTAAAGTACAAAATGGAGGCATTGAAGATGACAAGGAGGTTGTGTTGAGAACAAGTGAGATTGAGCGATCTTGTCTATAGAATATTGTTAACAAAAGCCGAGGAGAAAAATAGAATTTAATAACAAGTTTATACATTCAATAGAAAAACGAATGCTTTTATTGGCCCTGTAACGCTAATCACCAGCGAAGTATATTTCAAGAAAACTCGAAGCAATTAGGTACGTAAACACACAAATAAAGATAAAATTACAATTGTAAAATATAGCTATTACAAGTGGATGTTTATCTGATAATATACATTTGAAAATTGCAACAAAGAAATGTATTAATGAGTTAAATTATTGTGGACAACTTTTGTATTATACTTGAAAAGAATAATTGAAGAAATGGAATCATTTATTTATAGAGAAAAATACTTGAGAATAATATTATAGCCACGTGGAGGACGATATGCAAGCAAGATGTTGCAACCCACTGACGGCACTTTGCCTACGCCTGTCGAAAGGAACATACATTCCCATTATGATTATCTACTAATACGAATTGGCAAAATGGAGTTGGAAACTCTCTAAACCACTGCTACTTGTACCACATGTAATATAGTGTCGGGAGTTCAAGTTCAAATTTATTTAGTGGACATCCTGACTGAAGGTTTTTCCCGAGGCTTCCGAACTCCACTATACCTAGTTTGACACTTGAAGAGGGGCATGCAATGCACCCTGGACAGGTTTTCAAAAGAAATGTATTTAAAATTTATCGACAGAGTCACAGAGGTACACCTCATGCATATAGCACCTGGGACTCTGATGCGAGAGGTCGTGGATTGATTCCCGCCACCGGCAATCCTGACCGCAAGTTTTTTTCCAACGTTTCCTTCAACAAGATATAATTTTCTTACACAACCCTTGGGCATTCCCTTCACAACTATCCCAACACCAAAATAACCGAGATACTTACCTGAAGATAGTCATGCACACCGGGTAAAACTGGTGTACCTTATACAGCGGCCATCTCTACGAATGTACACCCACGACCATGTAAATCAAGGGCTGCAGTTGAGAACTAAGCCCCTTGTTTTACTTATGGGCGAATGTGTACATGCCTCTCTTTAGGCGCATGCGTGTTCGGTTAAATAACTTCAAACGTTTAAACCCATATTGCATGTCGTACGTGCGAAAATATTTTAAACAAAAATTATAAACAATAAATAAATAAAATAAATTCGTATTGAGAGTCTACTCACTCAGTCATATAACTAATTTACCAAGCCAACCCTGAAGGCCCCGTTGCAATCGACAATGAAACCTGCAAATATTTCGAAAGAAATCTTCATGCAAGATATTACAGGTGTGAGTTGAAAGTCGATCTCTCACCGTCGCGTTACTTCAAGAGTCTCGTGAAACGAGTGTTACATACATAAAAATAATCTTGTTTTGTTTTAATCGGATTTAGAGTCTATACCCACTCAGACACATAACTGATTTTCAGTGGGGGAGATTAAATTTAAAGCCGACCTAGCCAACCCTGTAGGCGCCGACATTATCGGCGAACGAACAATGACCAACTAGATATAGTCATATTTTAAGTAGGATACACCGACCAACCAAGCTGGACACGATTCCACCCGCTAGCGACTTCAGAATTATTCGGAACAACCTTAGGATTTATTATGTGCCTCATTGCTAGTACGGCTCCACTTTGGATGCATTTTATTGGCAGGGGGGATTTATTCAAAACAAAAGCAGATCCCTATTTTCGATATGATCTTGAGCTACAGACGTACACCATCGCCATGGGCTCATGGGTAAAGATAAAACTAAACACCTTGATTTACTTATGGGCGATGATATACATGTGTAAATATTTTCTTTTTAAACAGATACACAATCTAAATACATTAAACTTATAAACATTAACCAAAACATTTAAATAATCTTACCTTTGGGTAAAAGATATTTAAATTATTACATCACGTTTGAAACTGTGATTTAGCGTGAATAAACTACACTATACAGTAGCGGTTACCCGCTGATTGCAGATGGCGATCAAACTAAAGCAACGACCCAACAGCTCTTACTAAAAGTCTTCCGTGATTCGAGTGAAATCTCCACACAGCACTAAATAGCTAGAATAGTTTGTAGAGTTATTTTATTATTATACACAACATCAGCACATTTTTGTTTTAAAAAGTTGACACTTTACGTTTGAAAATGACAAACAAAAATAATTTCTCTTGTTGCTTTCCATTTGAAGCACGTGCTATGCGTTGGATACCGGATACTTTGTACACACAGTCGTGCCCAACAGAAGGAAACAACATCCGTTGACGAATCGTGTTGCACCGACCTTCAATCCATTGAAATCCAAGTTCCTGGATTTCATCATCCAAACCAAATCGTCTACAAACTATGAGCAGAAAACAACACCAACAATCATATCCAAATAAACATATGCCACTAAACTGTTTATGATAAAAACAAGTCTAGATCATACTGTCCTATCCTACGCTAAAATCTCGTGTATTCTCACGCTCATAAGTACTCACATTTATTTGTACAACGCTAGAGAGAAAATTTGAAATTATACATATGAGAATTCTAAAATGCACACACACTGACACTGACATTTTTATACAGAACAACATACAAAAAATAGAATTGCTTTATGTAATAAACACCATGTTTAAGCATAAAGTCGACGCACCGGAAGCTCGTGATGAGTGCTCCAGATGCTTATATTTATACCACCAACCCAGGAACAACGGTCGACGAAAACAGTGTATGTAATGCGAATGCCATACGACGAGTCCTCATTGCAAGCCCTCGGGCAATCTCTTCACAAGTATCTAACTCAAAGTCCAAAAATACCTGTAGTTGGACACTTGAAGAGGGCAACCAAATTGTCCCATGTTCACCTTTCCCAACCGTCGACCATGCTAGCCAAACATAACAAAAGTCACAACACCATTGCATAAAACGGCACGATAGAGGGAAATCAAAGAGGTCACAGTTATAAATAGTAATCCAAATTCATGACCTGTCAGTGCTTTGGAGCAAGATTTTCTATGAACAAGATATTGCCAAGGGCCCAAGCGGTATGCATAGGGGATGAAACAGAGGAACTGAAGAAGATACTGGAGTAAGCTTTGAACCGACTTTGATATATTGTTTATTTTTGTAAAATAAATACATATACCATCCTTGTTATGTTTTAAATGTGTGATACAAATGATAGTTTAGTTTTGTAATAATCTACATGCTGTATGATTATGAAGGATACATTTTGACTATGTCTATACATTACACAAAATGCATTTCACCTCCGGCACTCTCTCATTATTAATTGATAGATTGTTCATTATTCCCCATTGCTTGGCAGTTTGGTTTGTGACAATATGAATTTTGTCACAGTCACATCTATTCCATGCATAGTTCAACACAAAACATGACAATACCAATGCCAAACAATACTGTACGATACAACACTATGTGTGGGCTACATTACAATAGAAATGTCCATTTTTGATTGTGAATGAATGCAAGGCCTGAGCCAATTATTATCAACTCTAAAAAGATATAGCAATATTTTGCTTTGTTTTAATAATACATCAAATGTTGGAAGTTATTTAATAAATACAAATATTGTAGTTTCGTGGGCTGACGATGTTTATGTGGTAATAGCCCCATTTAGTCCGTGGAACAAGCTGGATCCACTAGAAAAATATTTCAAAGCCGGAAACCAGTACCAAAATTTAGGAGATAGTAAAAGACATATTTTAGAATGTTATTTCAGCGGGGGACACGTTCGGTAGCAAATAAGTCACCTGTTATGGCGTCTTCAAGATGGCCGCCAAAACAATTCTTAAAAGTCTTGTAACTCTAGAAGTTATCATCGGATTTAAATAAAACAGGTATTTTTTTGATTGTTTTTTTAAGCTCTTAAAAATGTCATAAATTTTACCGTAAACGCAATAGTTTTAATTATATTTACAAATTATTACAATTTATTGCAATCGTATCACTTTTAAATATATATCCTATTTTTTTAATATGTTGAACTCAATTGATCGTCAATTTTTTTTTAAACTTTACTAAAATAACGCCAACAAATGCAAAATGTTATGTCCTGAAACGAAATTCTTGTAACTTAATGATTAATTAACTAATGAAATTAAGCATTAATTAAATCCCAATTAAAAGTTTCTTATTCACGTACCACGGTCACCTAATGTATCCGATAAGAACAATATGGCCGACCTTGATTGCATTTCAAACAGCTTCAAATACTTTACGATAATTGAAGTTATGTATTAATAAGACAAAATGCAATTAATTGTTAAATTAAACACCAAATTAATTATATTTTAGTTAAATTATACCACTTTTGACATATGTATTATAATATGTTTACCTAAAACTCAATCGATCATCATCAATATTTTCCTTTTAACTGACAGAATGCCATTTAATCCATAATGTTAATCCTCGAAACATTTCTTATAACTTACTGATTAATAAAGTAATTAAGTGAAGAATTACTTATATCTCAATCATTGTTGTTTGACACTAACGTAGGCCTAGCACATACAAATGTCAACATAATTATCAAATTTCAACAATTCGAGTATAATTTTAAAGATAAATAGTCTCAAAATCAAGTTGATGCATTTTTCCATTAATTGATTTTATCAATTAATTCAATTAATTGATTTAATCAAAATTTGATGTTTAAATTAACACCGTCAAACTGGAAACCATTTGCAAGATTATTTTACAGGAATATAAATTCGTAAGAAAAATAATCATAAATTAAACATTAAATGAAGTGTATTTAATTAATTTATACTACTATTAACATAATAATGTGTTAAATAATGTACACCTAGAACCCAATCAATTGTTACGTAACATTCTTATACATAGGCCAACATACAAACTGGCAAGCACAAGCTATTCATGAATTATGTTATAGACTTCCCAGCATTCTTATTATGTGAAAAGTGGTGTAAATTAATTAAAGCGCTCAATTTAAGTTCAATTTATTATTATTATTTTCCAACAAATTTAATTTCCCGTAAGCTGGCAAATGGTTTTTAGTTTGGCTGTGTTAATTTTACTCAACAAATTGTGATTAAATCAATTTATTTAATTCATTCATTCAATTAACGGGATAGTTGCACGAACTTAATTTTAGTACTAGGGGCTATTTATTTTTTAAATTATACTCGCATTGTTGAAATTAGATAACTAAACTAAACTTTTTGTAGGAAGCCTGCCCAGGGTGCAATTCATGCCCCTCTTCAGGTGTCTAACTATAGGTATGTTGCGGATAGGATATTGTGAAGGGATGTCCGAGGGCTGTTTAAGAGGACTCAATCCCTTGCATTCGCATTAACGACTGAGGAAAACCTCGAAAAAACCTTGAGTCAGGATTGCCGGTCTCGACAGGATTTGAACCCGGGACCTCCCGAATCAGAGTCGCGCGCTTAACGCTCGAGCCAACAATTTAGATAATTCTGTTGACATTTTGTATGTGCTACGTTAGTGTCAAACAACAATTGTTGAGATATAAGTAATTTAATTTAATTAATTAATCAGTAAGTTACAAGAATTTCGTTTCGGGACATAAAATTTTAAATTTGTTGACGATATTTTAGTAGTTTACAAATTTCATGACAATCGATTGAGTTCTACGTATAGAAAATTGTTTATTTATTTATAAGTGATACAATTGCAATAAATTGTAACAATTTGCAAATATAATTAAAACAATTGAGTTTACGGTAAAATTTCTAGTGACACTTTTGTAGAGCTTTAAAAAACATAAAAACTGGTTTATTTAAATCCGAGATTACTTCTTGAGTTACAGGAATTTTAAGAATTATTTTGGCGGCCATCTTGAAGACGCCATGACAAGTGACTTATTTGCTTCCGAACGTGTCTCCCGGTGAAATTACATTCTTAAATATGTATTTTACCAGCTCCTAAATTTTAATGCTGGTTTCCGGCTTTGAAATATGTTTACGCTTGTTCCACGGACTAATTGTCAATCCTGTTGAAGCATGCAGTTGGCCAATCAACCACCACATCATTGTAATTACATTGTTTTTTCATTTAATTTATTATTCATCAATACAACATATTTATGCATTTATTTTATATATGGCTATATTCATACGTATGACTGATTTCGTAATTAAAAAATATATATATTCGTGGTTAATGCAGTCAATACAAATACATCAGCCCAAATAATCAAGACTCTTTATGGATGCACTATTTAATATACTAGGAAAACGCTAAAGTCCCGCCGCGTTGATGGATGAGCGTTTTTGTAAGTTTTTAGTTTGCGTGGGACCACTTTTCCTTTGCAAGTGCTTTGTGAATGCATTGTAGGTGACTGTTGTCAAGTTTCTATTGTTTCTTGTTAGTTGTTATTATAAACCTCAAAAAAACATATTTTAAAACCTTTATTTCTATGCATTCTGGATAACTTTGTCAACTTTTGCAACTTTTCTTTCAAAAGGTACTACATCACCATAACCGTAATGTCCATGTGAAATATGAACCTTGTTTCCCCACCCGTTTGGTCAAAAATCGGCCTAAATGTGACGAAAATATCGCACTTAAAGTAAAAAAAAACTCATATTAAAACCTTTATTTCTATGGATTCTAGCTAACTTTTTCAACTTTTTTTTTACAAAAGGTACTACATCACCATAACCTTAATGTCCATGTGAAATATGAACGTTGTAGCCCCACCCGTTTGGTCACAATCGGTCCAAATGCGACGAAAATATCGCACTAAAAATCGAAAAACTCATATTAAAACCTTTATTTCCATGGATTCTAGATAACTTTCTCAACTTTTTATTTTAAAAGGTACTACATTACCATAACCTTAACGTCCATGTGAAATATGAACGTTGTAGCCCCACCCATTTGGTCAGAATCGGCCCAAATGTGACGAAAATATCGAACTAAAAATCGAAAAACTCATATTAAAACCTTTATTTATATAGGTTCTAGCTAACTTTTTCAGCTTTTTGTTTCAAAAGGTACTACATCACCATAATCCTAAAGTTCATGTGAAATATGAACGTTGTAGCTCCACCCGTTTGGTCAGAATCGACCCAAATGTGACGAAAATATCGCACTAAAAATCGAAAAAAATCGTAAAAGTACGATATTCATGAGAAATATTTCTTCGATTGTACCCAAAAACGTAGCAAGTCTAAGTTCAGAGAAAACGAAGGTCCCCTCAAATTTTCATCAAGATCGCATATGCCGTTTGCCCGGTAGAGAGCGAACAAACAGACAGAAAAACAAAAAAAAAAACAAACAAAAAAACAAACAAAAAAACATTGGAGCTAAATTTTTTGGGGGTCAGTGAAATTGAAGTCTTCGCTTCGCTCGCTACGCTCATCCAATTATATTCCTTCTTCTTCGTATTCTTGTTATAGACAGTACAGCCAGGGGTGTATAGACAGGGGTGAGATACATGCATGCGGGTCTTCTACCCCCTTATCGTTTATCAACCACACTCACAGCCTTGGATTACCCTGATGACAGTCTAGTTTGCCGCGTCGCCTATAGCTTCCGACGTTCACCAACAGATCGCAGGAGCGCTGCGTTTAGAGGGCAGCTCTTTGTTTGAACCTTTCCGACGCTAAACCGGTTTCCCTAGTGAATTCAGCCAAGTACTGTTTTATAGAAACGTTCAACCTCTCAAAGCAATTATATCCAAATGTTGGCCAAGTATATAAAAATTTGAATAAAATTAATACACCTCTTTTTTCTAAAAAACTAAACAATACCAATGTCTAATAATGTACAATACTCCCACAAAATTACCCCGCTAATTTAAAAATACATCATCACTAAACTCCTTTAAGTATACACTGAAGTAATTTCTAGTAAAAAGTTGCTTCTACATCATCAATGAATACATTCATCATCGAGCAGATGCTTAATTTAATATGCCCATGTCATACAAAATCTCACTCACAACTACATAACATCTAACTCCCTATTTACAAACTTCCCCGTTTATAAGTTCATAAAGGGAATGTATTCATCTATACACATAATTAACTTGCACTTCCAATAGCATGTCTATATGAACAGTTGCAACTAAACTGGGCAAAGAAATCGATATTTCGATACGATATCGATGCGTGGGAATATTTTCGATGTCTATGTTTGGACTCCATATCGACATTAAGATAGAATTAAAGATTAATTCTATTTTTGAACACCAGAAACTAGGAAGAAGATGGTAAGTAAATATGTCAAGCCCAAAATACTGTAAAGTATGTTAAACTTATTCTTCAAATTTCGGTTCGCGTAATTATGGTGGAGGTGCCAGGTAGACTAGAGTAAATTCATACTGACCCTTACAAATGGTGGAGGTGCCGGGTAGACTAGAGTAAATTCATACTGACTTTTACAAATGGTGGAGGTGCCGGGTCATTCAACGCTTGTGTGAGAATGAAAACATAATTATTTATTTTGGCAGAATTTTATCATTCCTTCTTAGCCACTGCACTTTACCATTACCATTACCATTTTTTTTAAATACAACTTTGATTTAATTTTTCACAAATAATACAATTTTGATATATCGATATAGCGTAGCCCAGCCCCATTTTATCGTATTGCGTAGTAGCATAGGCCTAGTTTGTAGATGTCATTTCACACTCTCGCTTCAGATAAGTTGTATGCAATGTACAAGATCATCGTGTAAATAATAGAGTATTATTGGTGTGTGTTTTGTTCGTATAACGATCACGGCACGTTCTATGTAACGTAGGCTTAGTCCTGTGTGTTCTGCCCGACAGTCGCCTAGGTGTGTTTGCTGTTAGCGCTGATCTGACCACCACGCGGTTCAGATTTAGTGTCTTCTCCGTCACCTGGGTTGTTGACAGTCACTGGTCACCTCTTCACCCCAATGTTATACCTTCATTAACGCATCATCACACTAAACGAAATTAGGAAAACCATCCCGATGATGATTTGATGATTTTTGTTGCTTTACGACTTTATTAAGGGGCTATTACCTCAAAATATATATTTTTTACCACAATAATTCTATAGCATAATACTTCACTAAAATGACCGTTTAAAAAAATTATCTTATATAACTGTGATTTTACACGAATTTTGTTAATTTTTTTAATCCAGAAATTTGCCAAAATTGGGGTTTTAGGAAATTTCTTAAATCGGCTTTAACCTGTTTCGTTTTTTGTTCCACATAGATATTAGAGCATCGTACCAATCTAAAATGCCCCTCTATAACAACGTGTCCTGAAACTGTGCATGAATATATTCTCCAAAAATATGCATGCCAAAATCACACCTCTTCTTGGTAATAATCATATTTTTACCAAACCACTTGCCTAAATTACAAAACAAAATATAGAGAATTTACGAAAAAGGCTTAAGAGTACGTCAATAATGGCCAATATTTTTTGGGATCAAAATCCTCCAAGGTCACGGGGCATAAAAATCGTCCCCATGTTATTTCTTATGGGAGATTTTTGCCGATGCGACCTTCCTCAAAAAATACAATTTTTGACACAAAAAAATCGGATCATGGTGGACCCAATAATTTTTCTGTTAATTGCTAAATTCATTACTAGTTAGCCTGGAAGATTTTTTTTTAGTTTAGTGGGTGAATACCCCTTTAATGCACTAAGACTATTCGAGACGATGAGTGGTGATGTCGATGAAAGACGATTACAAAAAAAAAACATAAAAATACGAGAATCGAACCCACGTTCTAGTAGACGCTTCAAACTAGTGCCCAAATCTTATGAGCCAACGCGGACGGCACCAGCTCGAAATACTGTTTGTTATTATGATTTAAGTCTTCACACAATCATATGCGTTAGTATTTTGAACTTGATGTAGATTCCTTCTTGACTTTGAGGTGATTTTGTTCAGACGATTTTTTTCAAGAAAATTAAATTAATTAGATTTTTGTCAGGTCCTTGACAAAACGATAAAACATTGGCAGAAATCTGGCGTTATATTTTGCATCCCAACTGCATGCTAGAAAATTACTCTGTTTTTTTGTGATGCAATGTTTTTTTGTCCGTCCTCCATAAAAACAAACCGCTGTCGATATATTTTACAATTGATTGGCATGATCAATTAACATACAGGGTGGGGGGTAAACGAGGCACATCATCTCTCTGGGCGAACCAGATAACATGAATGCTTGTCGTTCTAACCGGTTTACAAATTATTTCATCAACTATTTGAGCTGAGCATTTTACCTGTATTCAAGATAATCACTTTTAATTGAAACTACTGCAATGGACTCGTTCCTAGGTTTACATTTCCAATAAACCGCCCGGACACTCTAACACCTACCTAAAAGGGAGTAGGGGGTTGGGGGGGGGGGATACTTTGTAACAATAAAAGTAAAACTAATATAGTACAATATAAAGCATCTTGCTTTGGCTCGGGTGTCCATTAAAGATACTTAAGGTACAATACGGATCATTTCGAATTGTTTGTATAATAACTGTTATCCCGCAATTTTCTTCGGGGTTCTGTACATTTGAGAATGTTAAATAATACTCTTAAAATACTAGTCTAGGGTGTTAAGACCTCCACACGTTACACCTGAGCTACGTTTTTTGGTTGAATAAACATTTTAACCTTTGTGACGAATGAACCGAAAATGCAAAATCATATTTTTGATTGGTCTAGAGAAATGATCCAAAAATATACTTTTCAAATTTTTGATTAAAACCAAAATCATCCAAAATCATATTTTTAACTGTTTGACTTACACAATGTTGTCTAAAAAAGTTTAACTATGAAAATTGTAATAAATGTTTCCACTGTTTAGCTGTAAGTTTCGGGTACAGGTCTGCCATAAGAGTTACGGACAGGCCCATCCCCTTCTTAGCATGTCTAGTTGAACAAAGTGTTTTAGACAATAATATCAACTTTAAAATTCACATCAAATAACACTATAAAATGTTATGCATATTCCCCAGAATTAAAATAATAACTATACATAGATGAAAAATAAGAGGTAGATGAAATTAGAAAATCGTAATCGAATACTAGTAATTTAATAGTAATCCATCCAGAATTTTTGTATTTTTTTATTTCTTTATCATTAATTAATTAATTAATATTTATTTTATTTTTGAAGTTTAATTTCTGGATTGATTTCTATTAAATCAATTACACCTACGGAAGTGTTTCCCGATTAATAAAATTGACGAATAGTAATTGATATTTCAATTCAAGTCTGAGATAAACAAGGATTATGCCCAACATATTATCAAGATTGTCAGTAACATTGTTTTCAAAATATTTTACATGGAAGTTATGAATACAGTCAGAGATGGTCTGATTATGTTATAGTAAGTTGACATCTTCATGTCTTGTCCATGTATTGGTAGTCGAACAACTCCGCGGATAGTCTTGCGTTCTAGCATTGAGGTTCTAATGATGCGAAATTATTGTGGTATTGGTTATAGGAACAGCTGCACTCCGTTATGCCGGAGTAAAACTCTCGACACGAAAGTAATATCTCATGTTGCTACCCTGTTAAAATACATGAAGTAATTAAAATTGATCCCGTGAAAACTGATTTCTACTGTTCGTTAATTAAAATTCAACAAAAACTTGCAATTAAATATAACTATGTGTCTGTACTAACCGTTTGGAAAGTTGTACGAGATTGTCGTCATCGTTATAGCTAGAGCTTTATACAGTACATTCTGTTACAAAAGCCACGTTTAGAGATTTCAAATCAAGAACTATTTTTTTCCTATGTGGAATACCACATGATTTTAGTTTTAAAATGTCAATGTAGGGTTTTAAATTAATCAAACTAATCTGTGTTCGTTATTAAACACGAACATCCAAGTCAATGATCAAACTGTTCTTTGGCGACTAAATTATTTGCCATTGTAGCAGCTGGTTCGGTTCTAAAATACAATAATGAAATTGCACTAGAATTATTTTACTTTCCAACTTGTTACATCTAGCTTTATGATTATTAGTGCACAGATGTTTCAGTTTGCTAGAAAATGCAGGGTGGATAATTTAATACCAGTCGGGTAGGTCTACTCTATTTTCAGTGGCAAGTAGGTCAGAGGAGAAAAGTTTATCGGGTATTATTATTACTTGGAAATCTAATTTGTCGGCCAAAGGCAACTCAAAGGTTGAAGCGTATGAAACTAGTCTGTGTATGGAACTAGTTTGTGCTTGATTTCGTTTCATATTAAATCCACTCCATATGGGTAAGTAAACTAACAAATTCAACAATGGCAAAATCTTATATTTAATTTAGGTTTAATTTTGAAATGTCATACGTTGCTTTTTATCGATTAACCTCCGTCACTCGCGTGGGGTTCTACAAACCCCAGGGTCTACATTCGACTCTGTTCCTCTGCATTGGACTGTTTTACCGACTCTAGATTCTCAGTACCTTCAAGTCACTCTATCTGTTAGCGAAATTTGTAACCCTTTAATCATTAGGGCTTTTAGTGTCCGTTATATTCCCTGTCTGAACTTGGCTGGGGTTACTGAAACCCCACGCGAGTGATCACGTTACAGTAGCAGCATAGGGAAACTCAATGCTATTTTGGCTTAAATTTGGAAATTTTGGAATTTTGGAAAAATTCTTCTTGCAATTTACTAACTGGTTCATGGTTTATTACTAAACAGTGAAACAAAACTTAAAATTGCATTATTTTGACACCTTTTTTTAATATTTCGAAAATATCCATTTTTTAAATCTGAAAATACAAAAAAAAAAATCATACAAAAAGGTTCATTGGCATTTTATTTCACTGTCCTCCAGTAACAACCACCTACATAGTAGTTCCACAAATCATATGAGCACAGAAAGAAATACCCAAAACATCCTACTGCACTAATTACAGCCCAAAATAAGTTGGGGGTTGAGAAACCCCACGCGAGGGATGGTGTTAAGAAATTCCGCGCGAGTGACGGAGGGTTAAGAAAAATACTCTCTTAAATCAAATTTCAGATAATATGTAGCTAGCAATTAAGTAATTAAGAACAAAAATAAAAGCAAATTTAACACAATAGGTATTCTGATCTGAATTAAACAAGTCCCACGAATTAACATTTCCAATAACCCACCACTTCACCCTGCTGTGAAAGATGGCATATGTTTTCTTTGCAAATATGAGACCATATTATTTAAGTCTATTTTGAGAACGTTATTCTAAGAAAACTTTTAAAATTGTACATTTTTCTTAGGCCTATATGTAAAATATTAATTATTTATACTTTATCATATCACACTGGACATACGTTTTCTAACAAATTCCTTATCGCCCTGCTGGACATCACAGATGTTTGAAGATATTTTGGACATTTGTCACGAAAATGTAAATGAATAACTCTACAGGCACACTTTTTTAAAAGCTATTGTTCCAAAATTGTAAAAAAATGATTTTCACGGTTTTGAATTTGGTTAAAAAGATCAAAATTGGCCGTGTGCGTGATTTTTTGGTCTGGTTCCCACAAAATATTGATAATTTATGACCGTATAGGGCTGCATGTCCAAGTATGCTTTATTGACAGTTTCATAAACGTCGGATGCTTCCTAGCCGATCATATTGCTATTTGCTAACTGCTAAAATTAATGTGTCCCAAGATTTTTTGTGGTTTATGGATTTTGAATTAAACAAAAGCTAAATTTCAAGTTTAAAAGATTTTTAACGTGCATGACTAAAACGAGATATTTTCATTGTTGTGCGTTTCTCAAATACCAGCAGTACTAGAAATATATTATATTATATTTACGGGACACACCAAAATCTTCTCGATTTTAGCTCATTTCAGATTTTATTTCCATTTTTCTCTAAAAAAATGAACTATTCGTCCCATTGACGTGGACAAATATATTATAATATATTATTTTCTTCTCGACAAATTTTGTTTAAAATTGGGGTTAAGTTATGAATTAATTTTGCCTGGACCGGCACCTCCACCGAAAATGTCCACCATGCACCCAAATACAATTTTTGTAACATGAAAATCGGGTACCTTTTTTAACGATCAGGTCAGCCTCCCGATCCAAAATTTTGTGTACCCGACCACCACTAATAAACACCAATTCTTTAATAAATAAAGATCGGCTATGTTTGTGAATAGGAAATCATGATCATAAACGTCAGGAAGCTCAAGTGCTTTTCACAATCAGTTATTTAAACAACGGAAATAGATTACCCCCAAAGAGTAGGATTAATTTTTTACAGAATGTAACAATTAATAAACTTTAATTAGGGTATTAGAGATAGTTGCCATTGCGAAAAGTCGTCTTCAGAAGCTTAATTTGATTCTAACTTGTTCTCTTTTTTGTTATCCGCCATTTTTGTTCTGCTGAATTTCGAAAGATAATTTTTTCAATAGGGAATTTGCATAAGTTACAGATATAGGTAAAAGTATGTGCAACAAATAGATATTCGTCTAAAAATGATATAAACGTTAATTTCAGGTTTTTAAAGTTAATCGTTCAATATCTGTTGAGGGTCAAACTTTGACCTTTTAAATTTCCCGCACATTTATTTTGAAACGGCGCCTACGTCACCGGCCTTCATGACGAACACGGCCCGCCTAGATAAACAACGAAATTCCCTCCTTTTACCAAAGTCTTTGGTTCTTACAACAATGGGCAACAATAAACAACAGTTTAATAATCAACTTTGTGTTTTTACTTATTATCAATTAATATGCAGTAAAAGCTTACGTTGTGATATTACTAAATGTATAAAATAAAATATTAATCATATTAGAAAAAACTAGATGCCAAAATATGCTTTCACAGCCAAGATAATCTCCGAAAGCGAGTTACTTGATATTATCGTTACGTGATTGGTTGATTGGCATCATGAAGGCTGGTGACGTATGACCCGTTTTTTCCCGCCAAAATATATAGGAAACTTTTACCCTTATTTTATAAATGAAAATATTCTCCAAATCAAGAAAATAAGATATTTTTGTGGAAAGGAAGGTGGCCTTAACCCAGTAGAACCATAAAATAATGTTATGCAAATTCCCTATTACATTGTGTTAATACTAACGACAACAAAATATGCGTGGATTAAGTTGTCAAAAGACAGTATTTATTTGAAATAAAATTGGCGTGAATAATTCCTTTTTTATGTTGGGAAATGTGTCACGCAAGCAGAGAATGATTTTGATTTTGATTAGAATATTATCTATTTTATAATATTTAGTACAAATTCAGATTTAAAAAAAATGAATTGTACTAAATAGTTACAATTCCACCTACGGGAGTGTTTCCCGAATAACCAAACCGTAATTTTTTAACTATTCATTATTATTGACGTATGTAGGGTTTGGTGGCGTACCAGAGATTGCCAGCCAGTGTTCAATATCAGGCTTTCTTTGAAGGTAATGAAGATTTCGAATAATGAAGATAATGAAGCTTGAAGAATTTATCAGACTAATTTTGTTTCCTTCCTTACTATAACCTCTACAGAGGAAATGTGGATTCCACTGTCACATGAAAGCTTTGTGAAACCTACAGATATTAAATACCTGAGAAGCGTTGAGGAGAAATCAGGTGGATATGATCCAAAATGAAAGTATTAGAACATGAAATGTCGAGATTTTGTGTGGGATATATCATATTGTCGTTGTCGTGGTATGGACAGAGGGAATAGTTTGACAAGTGATGTGTTGGGTACGAAAGTGATGTGTGATTGTGAATGTTAGGCAGGACAGATACACATGGAGATTAATTGGTATTGGACAAAAATACGAGAATTACTTCATACAGTGGTATTTAAACTAATCGTCTCTTGTTTCATACGTTTTGAGTCTGAGCGCCAAGCAGTTTGTTGGGTAAATGATGACTTGACCTAGATGATGAGGATATGATGACGATGACGATGACGATGACGATGACGATGACGATGACGATGACGATGACGATGACGATGACGATGACGATGGTGATGACGATGACGATGACGATGACGACGGCGACGGTGACGGCATGAACTTGGCCTTGACGACTTCTTGTGTAGTGTATCATATTTCTAATATAACATTCCTATTTCTAAATGTGAAAGTCGGTCACGAGCTCTTGAGATGACTCACTTTTTCATAAGGATGATCGGCGTATAAATAAATAATAAATTTTTGTAGGATGCCCGTTGTAGGGTATACACATCACATTTAACCGGTGTGACCCTCTTCAGGTGACTAACTAGGTATATTGCGGATAGGACAATTGTGAAGGGTATGTCCGAGGGCTGTTTGAGAGGACTCAATCCCTTGCATTTGCCTTAACGACTGAGGAAAACCTCGGAAAAACCTTCAGTCAGGATTGCCAGTCTCGACGGGATTTGAACCCGGGACCTCCCGAATCAGAGTCAGCGCTCGAGCCAACACTGTCGGTGATCGACGTATAGGGTACACATCAGTTTCTATTGTGCGGGTAGTCTTCACGAGACCCGATTTCTGTATATGTTTTTAAATTCTTACTCCCTAAGCTTGTATTAGCCCCAAGCAATCACCAGTCGGCGAGTGGTAACAGCGATCGTTTGTTTGTTTGCTATTTTGTGTATCTTAGAAATTAACCCCTCTAGATATTGAACAGGAATACTCTTTACCCCTAACTCCGCCTAACCCAGGGTTAAAACTGTACTGGAATCTGACCTGAGGTGAATTACTCGACAATTGGTGTTTCAAGTAATTGTGAAGGGAATGTCCTAATGTTCGATCCCTAGCATTCATCTTGGAATAAACTCTCAGTCAGGATTGCCGGCGGCGGGATTTGAATCCGCCAGCCAGACCTCCTGGATGCATTTCTATGTTTCATCGTTATATTTGTATTGTTAACTTTGCCATTTTATTTACAGGTTTGATCTCAGATGTGAATTTGTAGTAATTCCGAAGGAAGTTTGGAAATATACTTCGCCTAAAAGATGTCATCCTCGGTTGGACTACATATATATTATAGCGACACGATTACACACGATTACACCTGTCTCGAGCTTCTTGAGTTGCCTGATTTTAGAGGATTATCTATGATCCTCGAAAGGTACATGTTTCCAGTTTATGCCTTGCCTTTACCATACATGTATTCGTATCTTTATCAGGTAAAATGTGTTAATGGAGAGTATTTGTATTTGTATGTATTGTTGTTTTCCCTCCCAAGGGGCGGGAAGGCCGATATAGGGCACCAATACTGCCCTCTGCAGCCTATACATGTAAAAAGAAACATAATTCTCAAACACAAAAAGCACACCTCTACGTAGCGATGCTTTACCAAGTAAGCTATCGGGCCTCTGGGTACATCTCTTCTAATAGATGTATGTGTGATTTTACATACATAGTGTCTCAAGAAGTCATGGGCGTCTACAGGGGGTGGGGGTGAAGGGAGGCTTGCGCACTCTATCGAAAAAACATAGTAACCAAGAAATATCTTTGATACAGTTTTAGAGATTTTCGTTGAAAGATGAGCTGTTAATGCAATGACGAGCTAGCATTTCAGGTAGCCTTGAGATTAAGTCTTTTATGCGTGATACTGTGATCGTCTTATGTAAATTCATATAACTGAAATTTAAGGGATTTAGGGACAAGTTTGAAAATGTTTGTGTAAGTCTACTGAACGTTTAAAGAAATATTATCTGAAAAGCAATTAAATTTTCGTTTTCCCTTCACAATTCGCAATAAAGTGCATACTTTCAATGCTTTGTTCACGGATTTGAGGTTTGATTAAAACTATCTTTTGTTACATTTACCCTTGAGTTCTTGATCAAAGCAAATAAGTTCAAAAAGGACGACAAATTTGAAAGCTTTTGACAAGTAATGATCTCCTCAAACTGTTTCATAGAAGAAGAGAATCTGCTTTAGATGAGGAATTATACTCAGCATAATAAGTAAGTATGCCACGCTAATGCTCTAGTCTCAATTTGATATTCTTTGATGCCGCAAGTAGCTGCTATAGATGATAATTACTTCCTTCTTTGCGCTATCTTCAACTTTGTTGTTATCACAGCATCTTCTCATATTCTTGTAAGGCTGCTGCTACTACAAACAGTTTGGAGATGATACTGACTCGCTATGACTGAGAGTTATAAAAAAAACAATAACAAATGTCCAGGTCTACACAAACACTTTCCACTTTCCAGGAACAATAATTATTCCGATTGTACAACTGTTTCGCATAAAATTATCAAGCTCGATTACGAGAGTTTCAAAACTAGTAGCCGATAGTAATATATATTATGTTTTACTTTAGTTTGTTGAGACGCAGAGTTCTGAGTTATATTTTTATGTTATGACGAAGGTTTTCGTAGACCGATTCTGATTCAATATATATATTTATATGATAAAAACAAGGATCTTGGGTAAAACCGCGTCGAAAATAAGATGAACCAGGGCAGAACCTGGGCGTCCACCGACGTTTCGTCTGTACTACGTCAGACATTTTCAAGGTTGACTGTGACTCTACGGAGGTTGGAGTCACAGTGGTTGGCAAGCACGCAGCGCCCGCCTTATATAGCCTCGGCTGAAGGTGCGAGGCGGCGTGGGTAGATAGAAAATAGGTGCGGGGCGGCGATGTCATATCGAAAAAATATACGGATGGTGGCAATTGAGAAGCAAAATAGCACAGCTTACTGTAGTGAAACTTTTTTAGTCCGGCTTCTTGTCATAGGGCCTGATTGGTTGTCTTTTGAAATGTTATTCGTGCTTAGAATTATGGAATCTGAAACAAACAACAATCCATATATATATATATATATATATATATATATATATATATATATATATATATATATATATATATACACAATATATATATACATATGTTTTACCACCATTAGTAAAAGCTGGAACAAGCTTGGAACATAACGATGAGCTACGCTCCCTATGTTAGGTACTCCCGTATCTTGCTTGTCAACAAAACCATATTTCATTTTTCGAATTGCTTGGAGTACTAATGGTTAAGCACATCAAATATGATTATGGTCAAGCAAAATTACCTTGATTTTTGTTGTCTTTATCAATTTACTTGTTTAATTAAGTATTTAAGTATTGAGTTCGTATTGAGTATTAAGTGTTAAGTATTAAAGACCACTCCCTCCCTTTTTATTCGTCATTCAAAATTTATATAAGCGTTAAGCTACCGTCTCATTATTATTTTATTTCCTTCCATATTTCCGTTCAGCTAATGATTAACCTCCACTTTGCAGTAGATCGTTATATTTTTTGTTGAATACAAAAGATCTCTTCCGACTACAGATTCTAAACATTCAGTTTATTTGCTCTCCTTGTAGATACATTTTCTAAATTGATCATTTGAATGGGCTTTGAATAATGAATAATACGAATTGTATAACCTTTTTTTAATTTCAGGTTTTGAGAGTTTGGTTTCAAATTTACTTAGGGTTGGTTCTTTCTATCAACCTCCTTAGTTCATACTTGAATTTACACCAGCCCAACATGTTTCAAAGTATGGATTTTTCCATTTTAAATTCGTGTTTATTTAGGGGGTTGGTGAGGGAAACTGGATAGAAACATCCTTAGTTAACAAATACGCAGAAAACCCAATGAGCGGTATTTGGAATCTTTGATATCTGGGAGTGAAAGATACAAGATACATTCAAAATAAGAATTGGGAACTAAGTAACAAATTAGCACGGGTGGGATGCACGATTGGGCAGCACAAGTGGGCAGCACGAGTGGGTAGCACGAGTGGGTAGCACAAGTGGGTAGCACGGGTGGGTAGCACGAGTGGGCAGCACGAGTGGGTAGCACGAGTGGGTAGCACGAGTGGGCATCACGGGTGGGTAGCACGAGTGAGTAGCACGAGTGAGTAGCACAAGTGAGTAGCACAAGTGGGCAGCACGAGTGGGTAGCACGAGTGAGTAGCACGAGTGGGTAGCACGAGTGGGTAGCACGAGTGGGCAGCACGGGTGGGTAGCACGAGTGAGTAGCACAAGTGAGTAGCACGAGTGGGTAGCACGAGTGGGTAGCACGGGTGGGTAGCACGAGTGGGTAGCACGGGTGGGCAGAACACGTGAGTTTATATTATACAGGCACTAATCTTTGGCATAGTCCTGTGATATCGGGAGTCTCAATTTGTTCTTCCATGGACTTATTATCTCAATACTGTTACGGTTTGCTTGATAAGGGCCATCATTGAAACAACATAATATGTATTTATTTGTATATACTCAAAAGTGTAGTAATTTTGAGATTTGATGTGCTGTAAATTTACATTTTTATATTGTACTATTTACACTCATGTTTTATTATTATCGAAAATGTAAAATATTATTCATAATCTAGCTTTGGTGCTCTATCCGTTCCTTCAGGATCGCCCAGTTAGGTAAATCACAATAATTATTTGTCTACAAGCCAAATTTGGGACAAGTACGGGTACGAGAGTGCCCAAAATAGGGGTGAGCTAGTTTTTCAACAGATTGACGAAAGATACACAAACAAAATCTCATCCAACATTGATCTCTATTGGCGGTGATACCGTGATTGAAAATATCCCATTTTTGAGCGAAGATCCCAGACCCTCGGTGGGCCCCGGTGTCATCATAAAATTAAACAAAATAGCGTCTCGCAGAGTGGATCCTCATATACCAGCTGACTTTAGCTAGACTTCTGTCTACGTTCAACCGGACCACACGTTTTGAGAACATTGCGGCCCTGGGGTGGGGTGTGACGTGTACGTGCTACGGTTGTCGGAACGTTTTCTGATTGAAGAATCTATAACGCGAAAGTCAAGAATACAATATAAAACATACACGAGAATAATAAGAAATAGAAATAGGAAAAAAATAGAAATCGAAATAGAAGAATTACTAATAAGAATTGAAAATATTATCAAATTTTAAAAACTTTCATAATAAAGTGTCAATTTGCTCAATGTTGTCTTTAAGACTTGTCAGTATGTTCTTTTGGGACATTTTGACCACCGGGTTTCGTGTCTCGGCCGGGTGTTTCGCCCCCGGTGATCAAAAGCACACGCAAAACAAACATATTTCAATAGTTAATTTATAAAAATAAAAAAAACATTATTAGGCGCGTTAAGTGGGGTCAACATATTATGTTACCACCTGCCGTTCTTGGTTCTAGATCGTCGTCATACTGCGAGGGAGTAACCGAATGTGAAATTTTCTTGCCCAACCTTGTGTTTTGTACGAGAAAACTGACACTCTAAATCTAAAAGACTTCTCTGGCCATGGTGTGTAGTCGTATTGTTGTGATGCCTGCATTCTCCGAGGATCTCCGTGTATTGGACTTGGAGTATACCAGCAAAGACATCCGAGACCCGGCTCAGTTGTGCCGTTTCTATGACTACCGAGGAATCTATTGGAACGGATTGACAAAGATGATGATTTCGAGAAAGAAATAGGGGAAAGAGAAAGGAAGGTTTAACAACAAAATGGGGGAAACATGAACCTTATACAAATCTCGGGTGTCGTCCTGCTTGGAAGATGGAACTCTGACGTTCCCCCACGAGTGGGTGGACACTGGACACTGGACAGTGGACAGTGGACAGTGGAGAACCATGTGACAATAATAGCCACTTATGATTATATTCGGCTGATTGAGAGGCCGTGGACGTAGACAGACGATATGGCTTCAGCAAACCGAGATACATTTCCACTCGACTCCACGTGACAAATGTGCACGAAAATACGCTTGCCAAAATTGGTTATGGAGTAAGAATATTAGTCAGTAATGGTATGTGTTTCGTAGAAGATCAAAATTATGGTTAAATAATTTTTAGCTTTTTGTAAGGGTGAGAAAAGAAAACAATATTTCAATACAATATTGAAAATAAGAATATTTTCGATTTCGATATTTGGACTCCATATCGAAATATTGAAATTTATTGAAAAAATCCTTAATTCAATGCAAACTTTATTTAAAGACAAAAATTAGATCGAGAAAAGAAAATAAGCTCATGAATTTTGTAAGCCCTTTTTGAAATAGCTAAGAAAAATGTATCTATTTTATATAATTTCAGCTTGCGTGCTTAATCTTGGTGGAGGTGCCGGGTTAGCCTAGAGTAAATTCGTCCCAACTTTTACAAATGGTGGAGGTGCCGGGTAGCCTAGAGTAAATTCGTCCCAACTTTTACAAATGGTGGAGGTGCCGGGTTATTCAACGCGAGTGTGAGGATGTTAAGACCGTTGTTCATTCTTGGCTTAATCTAATCAACCCTTTTTAGCCACACATTATCAGTAGAGGCTATCTACTTAACTTAACATTAGCACATTACAACATTTTTTAAACCTTAAATTTTTTTCACACAAATAATAACATTTATATATCGGCAACGATATTTATGCCCAAATCTTTGTATGATATTGATAGTAGAATAATATGTCATAACTCAGCTCTGGATTTTTGTCTGACAAATATTGGTAACACAATTTCACAACCGTATACGATTTGGATTGGTGATTTATTATTTTTAATCATTACTAACTCTAGCTTTATGACTAGAAAGTTATTATATTTTAATTGTTTGCGTTTGCTGCTACAAATATTATCCCCGTAACGTCAAATAGAAAAAATCGCAAGATATTTAAGATGCACAATGCACATTCCAAAATATTACAAGTTATTATACAATAAATCTAAAACTAGCCTTCCTGCTCTATACTATTTGTGAAAATGTACGTATGTTATTTATAAATTCGCAACCATATAGGAGTAAGCAATAAATCAAAAGTAGTTTTTGTCTTCTCAAAATACAAGGGCCTAAATACATGTAATATTCGTACTTAATTTCAGTACTTTAGTTACATTTTATTTTGAAATCGTATATATACATATTCGTTACAAACCATACCTTATTTTCTAATTAAGTTATTCATAATTTGTTATTATCATTAAAAATATGTTTATTATGTTTATAATTCGCGTTGTCGCGCCGCGCCAGTTAGACTGGTCTCTTTTAGCTACAATATTTGAGCAGCAGCTTATACTTTGATGTCATGCAGTTTATTGCTTGCATTGAATTACTGAATCGTTATGCAAACTCAAGTAGTACTGTAGCTCTGACAGGGCGTGCACTTTATGTATATTTATTACGGCCATTGAAAATGGACCCCACAATTCCTTTGCGCCGAAACTAATTCCGAATCCACAACTTTGTTGTGTGGACATTGCTGGTCAGCCGAGTGAGAGGTGAAATCAACTTTGGCTGATGAGAGTAGGGTCCAAACCAGTGGCGTACGCAGAAATATATTTCGGGGATGGCTTGGACCAACGACTCAATGAGGAGGGTAAGGGATGCCCCCACAATAGCGCCGCAAGCAATGTTTTTTTTAAGTACGTATTTTTGAAATGGTTTTTGTGTGATTTTGCTGAATTTTTTTATTTGCTGAACGCAACAAATTAAATTAATAAAATAATTAATTTTTTTGCGTAAACCTAGATGATTTGCAAAATATGATATTAATGGTGCCCCCTCCCCTCCTCCCGATCTCCCCTTAGTTTGGACCAGTGTCGTATATAGATTGAATGATTGAATATTGCTTAATATGAGACGTTAAGCAATATTCAATCATTCAATCTATATACGCCACTGGTCCAAACTAAGGGTCACTGAATAGCCAGTTAAAAGAAGTATTATTATGATGTTGTTTACACACCATTATCACAGCAAGGGTATGGTACTGGGAACATCCGAAATAGAGAGCAAAGCTTAATGTTATACAACGTTGTATCTACTTAGTAATGTTGTTGGAGGTGCCTGGTTGATAGAATCCCCAACCTCGATTGAAACTAGCTCAGCACCAGGGCAACCAAAAACATTTAGATAGTCTGTGGTTAGACTCTGCTTTCGTTGCAGAAGGACCTGGGTTCGAGTACATCGATATGCAGTGACTTTGGAGTCGTCCTACGAACAACGAGGCATAATGCACATAATAAATTATAAGGTGGTTCCGAATCAGCCTTATTGATGCTGGCGCTGTCCGCGGGTGGAATCGTGTCCACCTTGATTGATCGGTGTTTCCTACTTAAATATGCCGGTCACTAGTTGGTCATTGTTCGCTCGTCGATGGTGTCGGCGCCTACCTACAGAGTTGGCTTGGTCTGCCTTGTTTTAATGTCCCCCCACTGAAAATCAGTTCTGTTCTGTGACTGAGTGGGTAGACTCTAAATTCGAATTTATTTATTTTATTTATTTATCCGTGCTGAAGAGTGATGTAAACCAAAGAACCGTACGTCTGTACTTGGTCATACTGGGTTTTATCGTGATTGAGACGCAGACGGACGTACAGATAGACAGACGGCCAGAGAAGTTGTAAATAGGGAAACTTCGCTAATCGCTCTGTAATTGGGCGTGGATACAAGGTAACACACAAAAAGTAACAAAAGTTTAAACAAAAGTAAAGGTTCAGCTCCAGTAGGACTCGAACTGGTGAGTGTACAGTATAAACGGCCATGAAGCAAGCGAGAGACCCGCGTTCGATTCCCGGCGAAGCTACCGTCTAACATGAGCATTACTATTGCTCTTACATCATGTCATGGCCACACAGCTGGTTAGACTACACCTCTAATATCCTAGTGCCCGACATATACACATACACATACACACATTCACATACATAGTGCCATTCGAACACCGAAGTTAAGCAGAATCGGGCGTGGTCACGGGTAGAGTGGGTGACCGCTCTGCCCTGAAACTCACATATATCGCTGGTTAGAGCAGATGGAGGGTTCGAGAGCTAGTGTAACGGCTTCGTTCTCCTCGACGTCTTCTCGGCAGTCTGGGTTATTAGAGGATACTTGATGACTGTAAAAATTACACCGTCCTTTCGGATGGGACGTTAAGCCGTTGGTCTCCTTGGTACTTTTCGAAAGGAGTAGCTACGTGCCGTTACCGGTTTCCCCTCCTCCCCTTTTGTTCATACTTCATCCTCATCTATCACCACTCATCGTCTCGATTAGCCAAAGTGCATAAATATGAGACGTTAAGCAATACCCAATCAATCAATCAATCAATCAATCAATCAATCAATCAATCAACTCACATCACACGCTCAATGATTGTGTCAATGCCAGGGGCCAACTCATACCAAATTGTCGTTATCTCATCTCTCATGAAGATCAGTATGATATAGATTTTTTTTTTTAAATCCATAAATTGTTTAATAAATTTGCGAGTTCAATAGGAATATGTCAATATTTGCTCGTGTATGCAACCGAGACGTCCTTATATAACCATTAAGATTTTTCGGCACTCACACGCACGCACACGATATTACATTACATATTTTAATAATTCCTACTCAATACATCCAGAAAAGTATGTCGCAGGACTTATTCTTAGCAATCGCCTCAGTAGTGAGGAAAACAATCGGGAATCCCCTTGAGTCAGGATTGCCGGAGGCGGGAGTCGATTCCGCGCCCTCCTAGGGCTGAGGCTCGCTGAGCCATCTACAACTATTGCCGTGTCTCCACTTGTTTCCAACAGGCAACACTGCGCAAAACAAAACTAGACGGTTGTCTGCCTGTATTCCCAGGTGGGCATACACCGGTCAATGATCGCCGTAGTCTGTAAATAGGAAGCCATACAAGTGGTTAATTGGTTTCGTGTTTTATTGGAAGGTGCAGCGAGTGTTCATTGAGTTTTCGATCGCCTCAAAGACTCTTGACTACCCCCACCCCTCCCCCCCACCCCGTGCCACTCATGTCAACACCCTGGATGTGTAGCATTCGAGGGACAATGCCACCTCCCCTACCGTGTGACTGATAACATGTAGGGTAGGGGACCCCTGGCTTTGTCTATCCTTCACTTCGCGCGACACGGCGAGATGCGGTAGCGACAAGACTTATTGGGAATGAAAATAGATTAATTTCCTTATTTTAGAGTTTTCTCCTCAAGATTGTCATTATGTTGCGGGATTTTCAAGAAAAGTATAACTGAATAATAGATTTCCTCATTGTATTCAATTGATTAAAATTGTTTTTCCTTCGCAATTCGATTATTACGGATGTGATATTATTAGTTATAATTTACTTTTCGCCCCAGTTGGGATTTAATATTGGTTCATTCTTATGATTGGTATTGGAGTGCGTTGCGACATCATAAATCAGTGTGTTTTGTAAATCTTTGATCAATTTTGATTACTTCCAATCCATTTGCGAGAATCAGGAAAACTGTTATTTTCTTCTTTCTTTCACATTCCCACATCCAGTAAGTTGATCTCCGTAGGGAAGTTTATTGTCTGTAGATTGCTTTTCCACCTTTCACAGATGTGTTTTTTAATCATACTACCCTCACTCCCATACTCGTCAGGTGCAGGGGGGGGGGGGGATTATTCCATGTTCGGTTTTAATCCTTCAGATAACACTAAAGCAAACAACACGAGTCTCGCGCGTTCAGACACGTAAAGATTGTTTCAACCGTACGACATGGTGTGATAGGGAGAAAGCGGGAGCTTCCAGATACCAGACTCTAGGTGTTCATTAGGCCTACTGGAGAGTTTATTTACAACACTCGTCTAAAACAGAGACGTTAGCAAGTACGTAACGGGATCTAACTATTACACGAAATCGGATATCGAAAACTTAAGACTATAGGCCCTAACTCAAGTTTAAATCTGATAAAATTAAACCCATCTTGATTCTCTGTACCATGAAGTGGAAAATAAACATTACAAATACGTTAAAATATAGTATTTTTGTACTGAATTCTTATTTTGTTAATATATATAACAGTGATAATTCGTCTATTGTACAAGTCTTTTTCAAACTGAGGGTTGAATAATAGAAAAAAACTTAAAACAATCCAAAGTAGATCAAAAATAAAGAAAATTGTATCACTTCATTACTAAGTGTAATAATAGCATTGACCCGAAAGTGACAATTGTAAAATGACACGTAAAACAAATAACCAGGGTCACGAACGCACTAAAATTTTCAAATCTTCTAGCCACACTGGATGGCTCTTCCTCGACCAGTGGCCTACTGACGACGTCTGCGTCTTCGCTTCGCTCATGTGACTGTCATGTCTACATCTTGGCGCACTACTGAGGATAGAATGACATTGAAACTTAAACCCCCGAATATATTGGAAAGTAGTCCAGGACACAAAGTTTTTGTTTTTATTTGATTATGTAGCAGTTTTAGTTAGTCTGTTTTTATGCCACATTTAGATCACTCTGTTCACGTATACCTATACCGTTGATAGCAAACAAGAAACAGATTTAAGGTTTAGTTTTTAAATGGGCTTCTGTAATAAAGAAATAAATAGGAAGTTATTGTAAACTTTATTTTTTGGCTGTGTAGGTTATAAAACATTAACATTTCTTCCTGTCAAGCTCACCAAAAAGATGTTGATGTAGGGCCTAGTCTTAAAATCTAACTTTTTAAAGTTTAATTTAAATTGTATTAATTTAAAATAATGTAATCTAACACGTATTTCTTAAATGGAACAAATTAATAAAAAACATTATGTAGAACAGAATCATTAATAACTGTTTTTATTTACTATACATATTATGCGCATTTATAATCAGTATATTTTTACATTAGAAACAAAAAATTGAATGAGTTTTAGGGTTGGTGGTATGAGTACATAGTTTTTAAGCATAAGCCCGCTAAGGACACATCGTTATTGTAGTAAAAGTTTGGCCGGACTGGCAACAAGAAAACAAGCTCAAAGATGTACGTAAAAAAACTAAGTCAATTCCTGGTAAAAAGAATAAGAGTTTGTAAATTAGAACCTAATCTAGTGAGTTGAGAGGAAGTTAATACACTTGTTCATTCTCTGTGTAGAAAACAAGTTGGTGGTGGTGTTGTTAGCAAACATGTAATTAGCAAGCATGGACTCGTGTTACTAAGCCAGAACGAGCACGATTGAAAAACAGGCGCATACAAATAAAAATATAAGAAAGTAATCAAATGTGAACTAGGTTAAGTTATAAAACGAGAGCTAAACCAAGCAAATCCACGGTACAGATTCTCTTTGAGCCACGCAGTAACGGACACCCAATGCTTTGCAAACCAACTTATTTGAACATGTACTTTCCTCGTGGATGAAACGTGCTGGAAATGGTTGGGTTATCAATGGGGTAGCTTCTAGAATCTGTGTCCTTTATGAGACCACAGTGACACTTCCCTGGGATTATTGGATGAGCGAAGCGAAGACTTCAATTTCACCGACCCCCCAAAAAATTTAGCTCGATGTGTTTTTTTGTTTTTTTTTTGTTTTTTTTTGTTTGTTTTTCCGTCTGTTTGTTCGCTCTCTACCGGGCAAACGGCATATGCGATCTTGATGAAAATTTGACAGGACCTTCAAAATCTCTGAACTTAGACTTGCTACGTTTTTGGGTACAATCGAAGAAATATTTCTCATGAATATCGTACTTTTACGATTTTTTTCGATTTTTAGTGCGATATTTTCGTGACATTTGGGCCGATTCTGACCAAACGGGTGGGGCTACAACGTTCATATTTCACATACACATTAAGGTTATGGTGATGTATTGACGTTTGACAGAAAAAGTTGAAAAAGTTAGCCAGAATCTATAGAAATAAAGGTTTTAATTTGAGTTTTTTGAGGTGTTAAATATTAAAACCTTTATTTCTATAGATTCTGGCCAACTTTTTCAACTTTTTCTTTCAAAAGTCAATACATCACCCTTACCTTAATATCAATGTGAAATATGAACATTGTAGCCCCACATGTTTGGTCAGAAATCCGCCCAAATAGCACGAAAATATAGATTTTGATCTTTCTCACAGCCTTGTATGAAAACTTCACAGGAGATTTTATATCTTACTCACAGCCTTGTTACAAACAATCAAAGATCCAACAGACCTAATGATTGCTTTGTATGGGCCGTGTGAATATATTTTTATTATTTTAAATTAAAATTAACATTTTATAATTAAAAAGCTCATCCATCAACGCGACTAAAAAAAGCGTTTGCGAAGCTTCCTAGTGATAGCCATTCAGGCTAGGCCACTCACCAATCAATCAATTTATCAAAGTTAGATAAGTTTTGATGCGACTTATATTTTTATCTGCAACAATCATCAAAACAACAACTGATTTGTACAAAAAAAAATTGCCTTAATAGTCTGCAGAAGTGGATTCTGCTTATGGTTATATATTATGTTAACTGATATCGTAATACCTCCTCTTGTAGACCAAGGATATTTACGAATTTGTTCTCACAAAACTTTAGGGCAATGTTAAGTGCGGCCCTGCATTACCTTTTAATTAACTTGCTAGACATCCCCTGCAAAAATATTTTATTTATACCAAAAAGCCTACCTTTTTTTTACCTTTTAGCTTAGGATTTGTTTTAAAACCGATACGCTATTTTTTATACGATTTTCAAATGTTTTGAAATCGGTTCAGCTACAAGTCCTAAAAATCGAAAACATGAATTCACTAAATGTTGTGTTTATAGGTCAGGGGGTGTGGAGCGAGCTAATTGAAAAGAAGCCACGGCCGCACTTAGCATAGTCCCAAAGTTTATTGAATAAAAATAGTAATGGATTTTTTTGTAAATATCCTTGGAGGAGATATTACTATACCAGTTAACATGGTAGAATACACACTTACAACATTCTATTGTAAAAGATTGATTGCTTATATTTTCTGCAATACACATGAGACTTACTAACGACCAAGCAATGAATCATCATTTGACGACAAAATGTTCATAGGTTTTGTTATTATCTGTTTAAAAGGGTCTCGATACGAATGACGATTCATATAAGGTAATAGTTTGAAACGTTATAGATCGTGTTTCAGATTATTTTTAGTACATCATCATCATTCTGTGTCTGAGCTGTATGGACATATTTATAGCCCGTCATAAAGTAGTTTTTGCGAATCTGCTTCCTGATTACATGGATAAAATCTGTTTATACTGTCTCGAAACTACGCATCTTCCGAGTGGCTTTTTCATTTTGCTAACCACTTAGAAAGAGCATATTTCAAAGCGATCCTAAGAAAGCTGATCAGTTGAGAATGTCTAGTGTTCACTTTGATCCGTAGATACGTTCCAGTGGCGCGCTGACCATATAAGACCAGGAGCAATTGCTCCTGGTCCTAAAGGGGGTGGGTGGGTAGGTCCCCGGAGGGGACCCACCCACCCCATTTTAATTTGTATTTATTATTTTATTTCATACTTTATTTATCTCATCATATTTAGGACATTGTAAACAATTAATAATAAACTATATCTACATAGTTGTTTTCCAAAGGGTTTTCCAAAAACTTGTGAATGAGTTATAAGTTCTAGAAATCGTAAAAGCATAAAATTGCGATTTTCATGAGAAATAATTTTAAGATTGCGCTCAAAACATGGCAGTTCTAAGTTGAGAGATTTCAAAGGCCGCCAGAAAATTTCATCGCAATTGGAGTATCGGTTTAGCCGGAATCGTGCTGACAAACACACAAAAATACAGGAAAAAAAAGAAAAAAACATTCCGGAGGGGACCCACCTACCCCATTTTATTTTGTATTTATTATTTTATTTCATACTTCATTTACCTCATCATATTTAGGACATTGTAAACAATAATAATAAACTTATTACATAGTTGTTTTCCAAAGGGTTTTCCAAAAACTTATGAATGAGTTATAAGTTCTAGAAATCGTAAAATCATAAAATTGCGATTTTCATGAGAAATAATTTTAAGATTGCGCTCAAAACGTGGCAGTTCTAAGTTGACAGATTTCGAAGGCCGCCAGGAAATTTCATCTTAATTGGAGTATCGTTTTAGCCGGAATCGTGCTGACAAACACACAAAAATACAGAAAAAAAAGAAAAAAACATTCCGGATTTGTTTCTCCAGTGTAGTGAAATGGAATCTTCGCTTCGCTCGCTACGCTCATCCAATCAATGAAACCCCCTTTTTTAGGTAAATAACCTATATTTAAAAAATATATTATTGAGAACAAAAGTTTTACTTTTAGAGAGTTCACTTCGAAGTTCCTTCAGTGGGTGGATCTCGTTGATGTTGTGTCACCTCACATTTGTCGACGTGTCGTAACAAAATCAACAAGTCGTTCGCCTGTTTAAATGTGTTCTTTATTTTGTGTTTCATATTTTATCGATGTATCTAAAATATTAAAAGATTGGGTGGTTTGATGTTGTAGTTAGAATTCATTTGACTTGATATTGCACATGATTTATTCAATTAAAAAATATTTCATTCCTCTATATAGGAGAGTAACATTACTGAATTGTTATCTTCTACCATATCAAGTACCAACAATACCACAGGTCTGATATTGTTTATTATTCATTATATAAACAGCTGTTAAAATAAATCACATAAAAACGACCATGGTTCAGCCAACGGGTTCGTTGGCTCTTTAGATCTTTAAATGATGTTTTCTGTATGTTGTGTCATCATATAACGATGTATCTTAAATGTAAGAGGTTGGATATATGATTTGATTTCGCACAAGGAATTAAATTTGACTTGATATTTTACATACGTTTTCTTCAATTAAAATATTTCATTTCTCTATGTTGGAGGGTAATGTTACTGAATTGTTATCTTTTAGACTTCTACCTTTCATATTAATAATCCTGGAATTCAGGCACCTGTCCTGCTGTCCCTAGAAAAACACCCGGTACGGGTAATTGTCCCAGTTTTTCTTTTAGTACGTTTTCATAATATATTCTGTTTAAACAAATCAAATTAAATCAAACCTATCTATCGATCAAATTTCTAAGTGCAAACCGGGGACCAGACCAGCCAGGTGGCGTGAAAATTAAGAACAATGAAAACGTCTTGGAGTACTGATGAATTTTGTTTTTTTCTTGCATGTAATGGGATTGTATTCTGTTACCAATAATAAGGTATTTTCTAGTGCTTAAAACTCGTTAAAACGCACCAAACACACCCTAAGAATTGAAATTTTTCCCGGGGCTATGCGCCCCGGACCCGCATGTTGCATGGGGCGTGAAAATTAAGGACAATGAAAACGTCTTGGAGGACTGATGAATTTTGTTTTTTTCTTGCATGTAATGGGTTTGTATTCTGTTACAATAAAGGTATTTTCTAGTGCTTAAAACTCGTTAAAACGCACCAAACACACCCTAAGAATTGAATTTTTTTCCGGGGCTATGTGCCCCGGACCCGCATGTTGCATGGGGCGTGAAAATTAAGAACAATGAAAACGTCTTGGAGGACTGATGAATTTAGTTTTTTCTTGCATGTAATGGGTTTGTATTCGGTTACCAAAAGGTATTTTCTAGTGCTTAAAACTCGTTAAAACGCACCAAACACACCCTAAGAATTGAAAATTTTTCCAGGGCTATGCGCCCCGGACCCGCATGTTACCTGGGGGGCTACCCCGCCAGACCCCCCATTCATGTGTTTATTTGTGAGGGTGGGTGGGTCCTGTAAGAGGGGGCTTGCTCCTGTTCGATTCAAGGGTTCAGCGCGCCACTGATACGTTCCATAATATAGGAAGAACTTAGAGAGTAAGCGGAAGTTGATTTTGTTTATGCTTATATAATGATAACTAGTTTCTTAATTTCTCCTCTTGTTGACCAAAGATACGTACGAGTTTTTTTAACTAACAAACTTTTTGGGTCCTCTAAACAGCCCTCGGACATCCCTTCACAATTGTCTTATCCGCAACTTACCTTGTTAGACACCTGAAGAGGGGCATGAATTGCACCCTGGGCAGGCTTCCCACAAAAAACAATTTTGGCGATGCTAAGTGCTGCCCGATATTAACTTTTAATTAACTAGCTCCACATCCCCCCCACAAAACAATATTTGGATGAGCGAAGCGAAGACTTCAATTTCACCGCCCCCCCAAAAAATTTAGCTCTGGTGTTTTTTGTTTGTTTTGTCTGTTTGTTTTTTTTCTTCTGTCTGTTTGTTGTTTGCTCTCTACCGGGCAAACGGCATATGCGATCTTGATGAAAATTTGACAGAACCTTCGACATCTCTGAACTTAGACTTGCTACGATTTTGGGTACAATCGAAGAAATATTTCTCATGAATATCGTACTTTTACGATTTTTTTTCGATTTTTAGTGCGATATTTTCGTGACATTTGGGCCGATTCTGACCAAACGGATGGGGCTACAACGTTCATATTTCACATGCACATTAAGGTTATGGTTATGTATTGACGTTTGAAAGAAAATTTTGAAAAAGTTAGTCAGAATCTATAGAAATAAAGGTTTGAATTTGAGTTTTTTGAGGTGTTATATATTAAAACCTTTATTTCTATAGATTCTGGCTAACTTTTTCAACTTTTTCTTTCAAAAGTCAATATTTTACCCTTACCTTAATGTCCATGTGAAATATGAACGTTGTAGCCCCACCTGTTTGGTCAGAATCCGCCCAAATAGCACGAAAATATAAATTTTAGATCTTTCTCACAGCCTTGTATGAAAACTTTATAGGAGATTTTATCCTCACCTCACTCACAGCCTTGTTACAAACAATCAATGATCCAACAGACTAATGATTGCTTTTTATCGGCCGTGTTTATATGTTTTTATTATTTTAAAATAATATTAACATTTTATAATTGAAAAGCTCATCCATCAACGCGACCAAAAAAAGCGTTTGCGAAGCTTCCTAGTTAATTTACCACTAGGAAGCTTCGCAAACGCTTATTTAGTCGCGTTGATGGATGAGCTTTTTTAAGTTTGTAGTTTGCGTGGGATATCTTTACTTTTGCAAGTGCTTTGTTTTGCTGCCTACGCATTGTAGGTGATTGTTGTCAAGTTTCTATTGTAAATTGTCAATTGTTATTATTTATACCGTAAAAAACTTATATTAAAAGCATTATTTCTATGGATTCTGGCTAACTTTTTCAACTTTTTCTTTCAAAAGGTACTACATCACCATAACCTTAATGCCCATGTATAATATGAACTTTGTAGCCCCACCCGTTTGGTCATAAATGGCCCAAATGGTACGAAAATATCGCACAAAAAAAGCGAAAAAATTGTAAAAGTACGATATTCATGAGAAATATTTCATCGATTGTAACCAAAAACAATACACCTCTAAGTTCAGAGAATTCGAAGGTCCCCTCAAATTTTCATCAAGATCTCATATGCCGTTTGCCCGGTAGAGAGCGAACAAACAGACAAAAAAACAAACAAAAAAACAAACAAACAAACAAAAAAACACCCGAGCTAATTTTTTGGGGGTCAGTGAAATTGAAGTCTTCGCTTCGCTCATCCAAAAAAAGCTACTTTTTTACCTGTTGACTTAAGATTTGGTTAAAAACCGGTACGCGTTTAATTTTTTATACGATTTTCAAATATACATTTTCTTTTGAAATCGGTTCAGTGACTGGTCCTAAAAATCGAAAATACGAATTTATTTTATGCTGCATTTGGGGGGGGGGGGGAGATTAAGTTCTAAAAAAATCCAGGGACGCACTTAGCTTTGCCCCCAAGTTTGTAAGGGCAAAAATTCGTAAATATCCTTGATCTATAAGAGGAGATATTACTTTTCGCAGAGTTACAAACAACAACCATTGTGAGTGATATGTTGGTAACCCGAGAACACACTATAGACCGACGAGAATACTAAGTAACTGACTGTGAGAATAGTAAATTGTTTCATTACCTGTTTCATTATCGATTTTCATGCCTAATCCAATATATTATACGCAAACAAAAAAATCCGTCGGTAAACATGGTAATTTTTTATCCAGGATGTTTTTCAGAAGAAATTTATTTAATGAGGAATGAACAAAGGAAACCCCAGGTTGTACAATTCGATGTTACAAAATGAGATTGATGTATTACAATTTTGCATGCACCTTACTTATACGAAGAAAGTGTCAATCATGCAGGTATGCGACATTCGCAGGAAAATAAAAACTAGCTCTTTGCCCGTTGTCACTACTTAATTTGTATAAAATGTTATTGATAACTTAATTAAACTAACGTTGCACTATAACAGTGTTCAAAACTGTGGTAATGCTGTGCCTGTTTATTCGGCAAAACTTGTATTGTAAACCAGAACACAAGGCTATTGAGAATTTACTGAAACGGGTTAGTGCCAAAGGATCCCGTCACTAACTCGGTATTTATTCTAATAAAATGATATCCTTGGAACAATGTTGCGCCTACGCTCAACTATTGAATGTGGAGGGAGATGGGAGATGGGAGTAAAATGAGACCCAAGAGGAAACCGTATATAACAGATTCCGGGAGAAATCTGCCAAAGACAGTTTTGTTTTGCTTATTACGACATTATAACGTAATATATCATTAGCTTTATGTTTTGTGCAGTACATAGATTTATTACTGCGAACCAAAGTGGGGGACTGGAATGTTTACAGAGATATCTTGCATCCCATCTGAATGGCTCGAAAGACTCAAAGTGATAGTTACCAACAGGAAGTGACAATTCGGAATTATTCAAGACGTTTTTATAAACATAAATATGCTTGAAGACTCCACGTTTAAAGCATTCTGGGCTTGCTATGTATTCTCAAACTAACAAGATATGTAGACACAGTGAATTAGGGCACAACTGCAGAATACACATCTATATTATATCTGTCAGTCAACACAACCATGATTATTATTGATCTGTCGGTCGGTCTATATCTACTATGCTAACCGACAAGAAGAGTATATGTATACAAAACGCAATGACATGTTTGATCAGGGGTTTGCAAAAGCCTGTTCCACCATGGACGCTTCGCCGGCTGCAGAAACAATAAATACTATAATATACGACCCAATCGATAATAATATCACAACCACTCAAAATTCTCGGCCTTGTTGGTACATACGGTTATTGTTAATTTGATATGTTTATTATTAATGGATACCAGTTTTAAATAAAAACAATTAATCAATGCCATTCGACGTTGATATATTAATTGGATGAGCGAAGCGAAGACTTCAATTTCACTGACCCCTCAAAAAATTTAGCTCTAATGTTTTTTTTTCTGTCTGTTCGCACGATTCCGGGCAAACGGCATATGCGATCTTGATGAAAATTGGAGGGGACCTTTGAAATCTCTGAACTTAGACCTGCCACGTTTTTGGGTACAATCGAAGAAATATTTCTCATGAATATCGTACTTTTACGATTTTTAACGATTTTTTGTGCGATATTTTCGTGACATTTGGGCTGATTCTGATCAAACGGGTGGGGCTACAACGTTCATATTTTACATGGACATTAAGGTAATGGTGATGTATTGCTTTTTGAAAGAAAAAGTTGAAAAAGTTAGCCAGAATCCATAAAATGAAGGTTTTGTTTTAATATGAGTTTATTTAGGTTTATAATATCAATTAACAAGTAACAATAGAAACTTGACAACAATCACCTACAATGCATTAAAAAGCACTTGCAAAGGAAAAGTGGTCCCGCGCAAACTAAATATTTACAAAAAAGCTCATCCATCAACGCGACGGGACTTAAGCGTTTTCCTAGTAATAATTGGATGAGAGTAGCGAAGACTTCAATTTCACTGACCCCCCAAAAAATTAGATCGTTTTTCCTTTTTTTCTGTCTGTTTGCTCTCTACTGGGCAAACGGCATATGCGATCTTGATGAAAATTGGAGAGGACCTTTGAAATCTCTGAATTTAGACCGGCCACGTTTTTGGGTACAATCGAAGGATTTTTTTTCGATTTTTAATGCGTTATTTTCGTGATGTTTAGCTTGAGACCGGGCAAACGGCTACTCGGATCGCGATGAAACTTTATGAGAACATTTGAAATCACTGGATTTTGATGGTTTTTGATTTTGGGGACAATCGAAGAAATATTTCTCCCAGAAATCGTGCTTTTTCTATTTTTCCACGATTTTTAATGCAATTTTGTCGTGATTTTCAGCCTATTCTGACCAAACGGGTGGGTCTATAAAGTTCATATTTTACATGGACATTAAGGTAATTGTGATGAAACAAAAAGTTGGATAAGTTTACCATAATTTGTAGAAATAAAGGTATTAATAAAAGCCTTTTACAGGTGTAATTACTTATATTGATAATGATTGTTGTCACCATGTAGGTGACAGCAATCACCTACAATGCGTACAAGAAGCATGTCTTTGGGCCTTGAGATTTTTACATTCTATTGTTAATTGGTAATACCTTATCAATTAATACTACTTTACAGAAATTATCCTTATTTAACAAAAATAATTTTGAAAAAGAACTTAAAAAAGTAATGAGATCCCACTTTTACTAAAACGTAGTAATCATTGGACAGAAATATAAAAAAGGTCATCCATCAACGCGACTGAAAAAAGCGTTTGCGAAGCGGCCTAGTATACAAAATACCACAATATTTCACCTGCTCCTCTTCAGACATTAACAAGCGCACCCAAGTTGAAATACGTCTTCTGTTGCACCTCCAAGTGCTGTCCAGATGCAGGGCCATGTTGATTGTTTGTAGTTTTGATTTTTTTTTTAGATTAAGATTTTAAGATTTAAGATTTTGTTAAAATCTACACCACACTGGGATTACTGATGACCCCAGGATCTCTCGTGAATGCCATTGAGTGTTGCTTCCGTATTTTTCTCGTATACTGCTCGAGTAGATAGCCAAAGATTGCAATATAACAATATGTGAATACGTGGTCAGCCATTTTGTTTTTTAATTTCTCGTGGGAAGCCTGTCCAGGGTGCAATGCATACCACTCTTCGTGTCTAACTAGGTATATACAAGGAAATTGTGGAGGGATGTCCATGTCCGAGGGCTGTTTAACAGGACTCAATCCCTTGCATTCGCATTAACGACTGAGTAAAACCTCGGGAAAAACCTTCAGTCAGGATTGCTAGTCACGACGGGATTTAAACCTGGGATCTCTGAACACTGTCGGTCAGTGGCGGCGCCAGACAAAAATCAATGGGACGGCAGATGATGGGCAAGGTAATAAAGTGGGGGGGCAATCAGTGGCGGATAGCTGGGGTCTGGGGCGAAGCCCCATCCGCCGGAGACCCTTTCACCGTAGGCGAAAAAAAAATTCACCAAACTACAATGTTCCGTCATGTTTTAACTGAAAAATGGCAACTCTAGGGATTACCGTTTTGTTTATGAAGGATAAACACTTGGTAAAATAAACACGAATATGTACAGTTTGTTATAATTAATTTGTGATTTGATAATTTAATTTTAGTAATGCTACACGACGTGTGGCAGGCATTTGAAACCGAGGGGGCAAGCGGGGGGGCAAGAAATTTTTTGGGGGGCAAGTGCCCCCCCCCCCAGGCACCCCCGTAGCGCGGGGGTGCACACTGCTGTCGGTCAGCCAGTTCGTGAAGTTCAAACAGTGTTGTTTGTAACCTTGTTGTTTCAGGGTTATTGTTCATTGGTAGAACGTATATGGTCAAATAACATGCATGGGTACAAATCCGTTAGGCATGTAGATTGGTATTGTTATATTTTGTACATTATACTTTAATTTATATTTTAGTATGTGTTTGCGTACGGGTATTTTCGTTATCACATTTTACTTGGCGATTCAATAATACCGCGTATTTTTCTTGGCAAATGTTTGGACACAATGTTTTGATAAATAACACTTCTGTCCCTTTCAAGTAGAGTAGTGTAAAATAACTTGAAACAATTTTAAACCATTACCAAAACAACCAAGCTTGCAGGTTAATAACGGTACGATGGAGCATTACAATATAAAATATAAAATATTACATAAACTAACAAGAATATTTATCAAATTGTCTGCTGTTTTGCGGTTGTTAAGCACACTCTGGTGTCGTAATCGTTAAAGTTGGTTTTGTGAGTTGCGTTTAGAACATAACACTTAGATTACGATTCGATTCGATTGATTGATTACAATACAATCACAACCATTTAGAAGAGTTTATGCCCATCAATTCCACCACTAGATCAATAGTTTTATTTCGTACACCAACTGTCCAACATGTCAATTTAATGTTCTTTTTTTTGTATTTTTATTTTTATTCATAAAAAACTTTTTTGTTAATAATTTGGTACAATACACAGCCATATTTATAGTTTTGTTGGGGAAATGTTTTTTGTTTTGTCTGTTGTGGTTTTTTAACTGTTAATTTGTTTGATAAAGACTTCTGTAAAGAAATCGAAATATCATTATTTAAATATAGGTATCATGTAAATAACAGTGAAAAGTCCAAAGATTTGTATTTGTCACAGGAATGCTCATAACTTTGTATTGTTTACTTACTTATCTGATGTAATGTATATTTGCAGGAATAAAATGCATTAAAATTGTAAATTGTAATTGCATGGTATCTTTGATAAAATAGGTATAATTTCAATTTGAATTATATTTCACGTAAAAAAATCACTTTTGAATAACAAGTAAATAGTCGTTTTGCAATTAGTAATCCTTTGTGTCATAGATAAAGCTAAAAGTCTACATTCCTCCCCGCTTTGATTGTGTTTTGTCACGTGCCGTGTTTATCTCGTAGGTCTCTCGCTGGTTTCATCATTACCCTAATTACATCTAAATCGCGCCCGTGCAACTAGTCGACAATAAGTTAACTTCACCTCGACTTGGGTTTGTGTGCAATTATATCCAATGCACCGCAAGCCAATCAATACAGTTCCCGACGCTATTTCGGTTCGGCTGCAAACAATAACAATATTCTCGGGAGCATAACAGGTTTATTGGTTCGAATACAGGATACAATTACGAGTGAGCGAAACAAAGGAGATCCAGCCCGCTGTCATTGCAATGAGATACCCCTGACCCACTTCTAACTACGTAGCCCAACTACCTCTACCGTGGACTCAAGTCAGCCCTAAGATGCGTCGATTTTATTCATTCATATCTCTGACGTTTTCTGCCGTGTTTGCATTAGATTAAAACAATTCGGTGGCAATGTTAATTTCGTCACTTTGTAGATATAATTTACAAATACTTGGAAACTCCTACGAATTTTCTTTTCTTTTTAAGATGTTATTATAATTATTGTTATTATTTATTTCAAAATGTAATGACATAATACATAATATAAAAGATACAATATATCAGTCAGGACTAATGATGGTAGTGAGGAGTAGGGCAAGCCCCTGCCACATGATATGTGTCTCACTACCATTTGACTTAACTAATTAATTACTAAATATATGTTACGTACTATCAATGAGTGATGTGTTCAATGTATAGCGGATAATCGATATGACTGACATGGTTATGATGTGATCGAAGAACCTATTCAAAATCTTCACTTTTTCATACAGTCGTTCATACACCGTTAAACGTTTCACTATTTATAGCACATAATCAATTTAATTTAATTGTTTCAACTTCCTCACCAGATCTCACAGGTTTCTACAATTTTTTAAGTGTTTACTATAAGGTTAATAGCAATTCACATATGGTTTGATCGATCATGTATTATGTTAGTACTTAAAATTATTAATATTATTATTTTTTAGCCTATCGTGAAATAGTTAATTATATCAGTAAAATTAATAGACAAAGTTTCTTCCTAAATTTGTTCATACTAACGTTTTGAGTGATTCTTGTGCTGTTGCCTCGTGTCGATGATGAGGCAAGACCGAATAGTCGTGAAGAAGACATCAAAACTACCAATGAAGATACCAATGATGAGGCACTGTTCGAAGTTTCGCCACCCATATTGGTGTTTTCTTCAAGATTGATCAGTCATGCCTCATCATCGACACGACGCAACCTAGGGAATAAAAACTTATATACGGGTCATGAAAGCCTTCAACATTTTATAAGAATGTTGTTTGGGAACAGGTTACTAACTTTTTTATATAGTGGTCAGAATAAAATAATGCTGTATATGAAATAGTTATGTTTAGTTGACAGTTGATCTAGAAACTCTGGATGAACTGAACATGCAACCAACTGGAAGTCGAAACCAGCTCCATGGTATGTGGTATGGCTATGGTTAGCACCGCAGACTAATTGTGAAAGTCTTCGTATTATGTCTAAAAGGCGAATGTAAATATAAATACAAATAAATTGCGAGACAGACGAAAAGAAATGAAGGAATTTGCCATTACTATGCAACCTAGATAAAAATCTTCAACTAGTGAATAATGGTTTATTATATTGTATCCACTATGCTGTGCATTATAAGATACACACATACTGGCTGTAAGTAACCATGGAAATGTATTGTTACTCCATCTCTAGAAAGATTTATGTTTAAAATGTCGCTTTGAAAAAGAAACATATTGATTTTAATATCCTTTCATTCGTAAATCCTCTATCTAGTTACAAAAGAAATAATAAAATATTCATCAATTTAGTATCAGTAATATGTCTAGTACTGTGTGCCCTTAAGCCTCAGAATCAATAGAGTTAGTGGTATGCAACAGTGCATAGCACATAAAAACAACATAGCTGTCAGCGAAAAAAACACAATTAGAGAATTGAAATGAATTGTAGGCATGTACAACGACAAGTCAGCGATAAGTTGAGAAAGTTCACCGCTTTCTCGTAACTACCAAGGAAGTAATAGATAGAACTTGTTTTTCTTGAGTTTGAAGAAGAGGAACGTTTAAAATTTATGGCATCACCATCAAGGAGAGATTTCTTGCTCATACTCTCCAGACACTGGCACCCCCCGCCTCTTCCCCTCCCCCCCCCCCCCACCCAAATCCCTTAGCAATTCCTTCATCAGTCAGACAAATACGTGCTCTTTCTCACACTCCCAGACACCAGCGGAGTCCTCTCATTCAGCAAATAACAGTCTTCTTCTTCTTCATATTTTATTAATATTTAGACAAACTCGCTGTCTGTGCATCCCTCCAAGCGCTATAGCAGGCGCGTAATGATCAGGCGTATTAGACGAGGAATGTCTACGATTGTCACCACGGCAAATTGCTCAGTTCTGGAATTAACAGCACCGTTCCATCACAGACGAGCGGGCATCGAGGAATGAGAAGAACAAAGAGTAACAGCGAAATTACAACACAAGATAATTAGAAAGACAAAATGCTTCAAATCTATCTCGTTCATATAACTTTATACTGGTAATTCATTTGCAGTAGTGGGTCGCTATGCAGGGCTAGAGAGCATTGCAGGCCAATGGTGGGGCCCTTGACTTAAAAGGGGGTACTAAACTGTCTGGATTAATTTGGATTCCTAATGCATTTTCATTTGAACATTCCTTTTCCTACAGCATAAATGAGATGTAATGAAGCTATAAAAGCCGGGAGGAAAGTATGACCCTACAGTACAAAGAACATTATCTATTTCTTTAAACATACTTATATTATTTATCTACCTGGATTAATTCTTTAATTCACTCGATAGCTTTACAAGACTCTGCATGCTTATTTATAAAGAATCTAACGAAATATACAGCTTCAGAGGCAGGTGCTTAGGTGGTTTTTTTTTTTTTAGGAAGAGCTAGGGTGCATGGCTTGAGTTCGTATGTCTCCCTGGGCATGGTATAATCGGTTTTACTTGTGTTCTTGTTTTTAACTTTTTCCGGATTAAAAAACTATTCTTATATAATATCTATAATAAATTAATTGTTGTATCTTCTTATGTGGTGGATGAAATGCTTATATTATCTTTTGATTGTATTTCGTTTTTCAGAAAATGTTTACTGCTTCCATTGATTCGTATTGAGACAATTTTTGAATATCTGCGCTATTCATTTGTGAGTAATAATAGCTAATAATATATAATAAAATAATATAATAATAACAACATAATATCTCCATATTTTCTTAAGCAACTCTTTGCCTCATTCTGCTTTGTTTGTAAGTTCTTTGCAAAATAGCTCTGTATATTTTCTTACTTCTTTTTGCATAAACCATATTGCCGTTTGGAATGGGATGCCCCATATATATATAAAGTTGTAAAGAAAATATAAACGTATAAATAAGATTTGATGTAAACTAGCTGCACATCTATATTTAGATCGTTAAATTAATAAATAAATGCGGTCGTTTGACGTCTTTGCCATTGCTTTGATACATATGTGTTTCTAGTTTTCAATTCAAAATCATTTCCATTAGCTTGCTATTTTGTCTGTTACGTTTAATCACCCATTTTAACATCCAGTTCCACGCATCATTTAATAAACATACTAAGTGTTCCAATTGACAGTTGAGTAGAATAAACCCGATTGTTTCTTGGTCCATTCATAATAAAAACATTTGTCTACGTGGTTTTACCATTACTGCAATAATTAGCTATAATACTATAAGTCACAATGCCGCGCGGAATCTAACACCGATAGTGGGGCATATTATTATTAGAGCCAACCATGCACACAGCAGTCGTCTCCAGCATGTCATGTAACGAGGGGTAGAGAGTAAATAACACCCAGTTAATATTGAACCAAACAACCTCAGCATATACGCATTATCTCCAGCGTTTAGGGAACCCCGACACTATTTACGTTGAACGCATGTTTACCCGGGAATAATGAGGAGTTAACAGTACCTAGTGTGATCTCGCTGAGCTGACGAGCTGAAGGATTCCATCTGACACTCATGGGACTCAATCAGTTGTTCCTGTATTTATTATAGTCTTGTACGCGTCTCAAGCTAGAGAGATGAATAATAATCCTTATCCACGTAGTAGTGCATCTACAGAAGAGATACTTTCACGAAAAACTTTAATAAGATTGGATATTGCTTAACGTCTCATATTAATGCACTTTGGCTATTCGAGACGATGAGTGGTGATAGATGAGGATGAACAGAAGGGAGGAGGGGAAACCCGTTACCGGCACGTAGCCTACTCCTTTCGAAAAGTACCAAGGGGACCAACGGTTCAACGTCCCATCCGAAAGGACGGTGTAACCTTGTCAGTCATATAGGTTCCTCCACTAACCCGGACTGCCGAGCAGACGTCGAGGAGAACGAAGCCGTTACACTAGCTCTCAAACCCTCCATCTGCTCTAACCAGCGGTATACGTGAGTTTCAGGGCAGAGCGGTCATCCACTCTACCCCTGATTGCGCCCGAAGGCTGCTTAACTTCAGTATTTGAGTGGGAACCAGTTAAACGACCTCGGCTAAAACGCTTGCTAAAACTTTAATAACCGACAATATAGTTTCGTAAAGCAATGTTTTCCTAGGAAAGTTTCGTACACTTACTGTGTACACTTACTGGTACGAAACTTTCCTAGGAAAACATTGCTTTACGAAACTGTGTGTAAAATTTGTGTAGCAGGTGTGCAGTAAAAGCACGAAAATATTACACGCATATGTGAATTAATGTGTCCAATGCTGTACTCTGCTCGCAAATCGTAATTTGTAGACAGTCAATTCCATTCACTATTGATTTTGTACTACAAAAATGCTAGCTAGTTTCAATTGGAAATTTGTATTAGCGGTGTCGTACACTGATTGTAAGTCGATTGATTTGGTATTTTGCTCCGTAGATTTGATTTCTTCCAGTTTATAATTAAGTTATTCGGAATTTAATGACATAAATTATTAAAATTTAACTTTCAAAGTTACATTCAAACATTTATTTTATTTTGCCTTTTCCCGTAAGAAAACGCTTTTTGCTTTATGTTACTTCTCACAATATCTTATAACCCAGATTTATAGTTCCTTGTCTGTGTCTGATTCTTACTGAGTGATAGTCCATAATACAAACAATGCAAAGTGAAAGTGACTTGATAACGTATACAGTGATATCTTTCTTTCCCTACAAGTCAAACGCGATTCCAATAACTTGAGTTGCAATTGTTTTAAATATTTTAATATCAATTAACCGACAGTGTTGGCTTTGGCGCTAAGCGCTCGACTCTGATTCAGGAGGTCCCAGTTTCGAATCCCATCGAGACCGGCAATCCTGACTGAAGTTTTTTCCGAGGTTTTCCTCAGTCATTAATGCGAATGCGAGGGATACAGCCCTCGGACATCCCTTCACAATAATTGTCCTATCCGTAACATACCATAGTTCACCTGAAGAGGGGCATATTGCACCCTATAACAGGTTTGATTCCCACGATAAAAAAAATATATCAATTACTCCGCCCATTTCTCGATGCAAGTAAACCATTTTTTCCAGTACGTACGTCAACACTACAAAGTCATAATGAGAATGAAGGTTTTAGTTTCAAGCCACTCAGAAGACAGTTATGATCACATTCTTTACAAGCCTACTAAAGTAAATTAGATTCAGTTTAGATTGTTTTTAATGTTTGAAGAGTACAGAAGAACAAGAAACGGTAAAATTCGTGTATATTATCGTATTTCAAATAATATGATAGAATGATCTTAATCGGTTCGGTGACGTCAGCGATCCAGAGCTTGGCGATGAATCTAAAGACCCCAATAGACGCAGGTCAGGAAATATACACAGATAACTTATTCTTTGCGTCCCTCGTTGATATTAAGAGCAACTTTTAAAACAGGTGAACGGGCACTTTGAGTTGCCTACGTCACTCAAACGCAGAGTTACCGCTAGACGGACAGCGAGCATTATGAGACGCGCACTCAATCGGTTCGGTGACGTCAGTGACCCAGAGCGCGGCGATGAATCTAAAGACCCCCGTAGACGCAGGTCAGGAAATATACACAGATAACTTATTCTTTGCGTCACTCGTTGATATTAAGAACAACTTTTTAAACAGGTGAACGGGCACTTTGAGTTGCCTACGTCACTCAAACGCAGAGTTACCGCTAGACGGACAGCGAGCATTATGAGAAGCGCACTCATCTCGCGACATGCCGTCTACCTGGGTCCGTCTCACGACACTAGAGGAAACTTTAAGCCATGGTACACAATAAACTAGATGTCAGCTAAAGTTCACGTTTTCAATTTCTGCGACTTTTAGAAAGACTCTCAGACGTAGATAAAATAAAACAATATGCCATGAGGTCTTTAAGCTTTCTTCAGTCATATCTGGGATGGGGATTTGAGTGAACTATGTGATACTATGAACCATGACATGTATCCGGAACTGCTCCATTCCAATCTAATTCAACAAATAAAAACTCTTTCTAACTACTCGTTATATCTAAAGATTGTAAATTTACAAAAGTTATTTAAACCGATAAAAGTAAATAAAGTATGACACTTTATTTTAGGGCTGGGCAAATATATCGATATGTCAGAATATTTTCGATGTCAATATTTGGACTCCATATTCCATTTGCCATTTGTTTAAAGACATTTTTTTTAAACGTCAATAACTAGAATATGAGTATATGAATTTAGGGTAACGTTAATTTGCACTTTAATGCTGCAAATACCCAAGCAAAATGGATCTATTTCTTCAATATCGGTTCGCGTGTTTAATTATGGTGGAGGTGCTGAGTATAGCCCAGCCTACAGTAAATTCGGCCCTACTTTTACAAATGGTGGAGGTGCCGGGTAGCCTAGCTATAGTAAATTCGTCCCTACTTTTACAGATGGTGGAGGTGCCGGGTTATTTAACGCGAATGTGGGAACTTCAACATTGTTTTTAATTTCTGGGTATTTTTTAGCAACATTTTATTAATAGTAGGCCTACTTTGATTACATTTTTGATAGTTTGAAAACTTAAAAAACATTTTTGTACAGATAACAAAATTTCGATGTATCGATATTGACATCGAAATTTTCGTGCTGTGAATAATACGTCAAAGACCAGCCCTACTTTATTCTGTATTACACTTTGTATTGGCTATTTGTCTAGAGGATATGCTTTGCTTCTTAATATTGTTCAATTAATATGAAGTTCAGACAAACGTTTGATAAAACAGATCTCAAGTAAAGAATCTATTGTTGATAAATATACAGTTGTAGTTAGGGGTACCATACCACAAAAGAAGTGATCAGGGTATTCAATAGATAGAACCATACTTTTCCCTTTGAATTAAAAATCACAAGAATTGAGGTGACAATCTCACATTGCTACTAGTTGTGACTTTGTAAGATTGTAATTCTGTTCTATCCTAAATCCAGACGTTCAATACAAAACTATTCGAAACACTGTTGCAAAATAGAAACTATAAAATCTATAGACCTCACTTTAGTTCCCTTATTTCCCGTTCGTATTACTATAGCTTCCCTCAACGATCGTAGCTTTTCCCGCATTTACACACACAATTCCGGTAATAAATTCTAACCCCAAACAGTTAGCTGAAAGAGCACACGCCCACTGACCGCCTACCAACTATTTTTACGAACTAAATGCAATTCATGAGTTTTGCTGTCAGATACGGTGGCGTCTGGAGCTCTTGAGTGGCCATGCGTTTTATCACTACCATAGGGAAAACTCACTCGACTAGCTCGTAGAATTATTTGTCACATCGTAACTCAACTCGATGCTAATTCGTAAATATGAACGTTTATTTTATGTTGTTTAATATTTTTGTATGCTCAGTTCATGCGGTATAAATAATTCACACATCCAACACAGGATAGAACACTAGATCTTTTCGATTTGAGTTTTGAAATTGTCATAAAAAGTTCAAAATGATGTACAGTGGCTTTCAGTTCGGCTTGTCAGCGGTCAAACCAGTTTCTAAGGGAGGTTCTCTAGGTTAACGTAGCCTCAGGCGCTGACAAGCCGAACTGAAAGGAATTTTAGTAAAAGAAATCTTTTCTGAAGGCAAGTCACAGCATTCAACAATAAATAAATAATAATTTTAAAAATCAATTCGTATTTAATCTACCCATTCAGTGTCAGAACTGATTTTCAGTGGGGGACATTAAATTGACCAAGCCAACCCTGTAAGCGCCGACACCATCGACGAGCGAACAATGATATTAATGATTGGAACAATACTCCTGTTTGTTATTGGTGTAATCAACTTATTTACTATTTTAAATCGTGGCCATTTGACAGAATTCTCCTTTTGGAAGGTTCATGTTGTTGTACCATGTGTTGCTCAAGGACATATTATTAATCAACCCACGAGAGCTAGTAATCTCTGTCCAAACTTTAAAATATTGAATATTGATGCTCGCTTTGTACTACAATTCACGAAGAGGATGCCAAACCCTATGCTGCTCTGCTAACCTTGATACCGTATTACCTGTTGTTTGTCTCAGTCGATCACCACTGATCAGATGGAGGAAGTAACAAGTTCAAGATACAATCAGGGAAAACATTAATTTAGGTCGGGTAGATACTCAAGACCGTAAGAACTGTAATAATACTTCGATTTAGATGGTTGCCCACAAGGAATATTACTATTATTATATTTTTATTTATCGGGTTGTTTTGTAGCATTAAATAAAAATATCATCAATGGGTAACGAGTCATTTAAAAGTTGTATTACTATTATTATTTATTAGGTACTTTTATAACTATCACTATTTCAAATTTTACTTCATTCTATACAGTTTTATTTAGTTGTCATTCTGTGTAAATCAGTTTCTATAACTAAATGGGATAGACGTTAAAAGGCAGGTCCACCTCCCTCGTATTTCAGATGATTATATTTTCTTTACGTACTAGGAAAACGCTTAAGTCCCGTCGCGTTGTTGGATGAGCGTAATTGGTGCATTGAGCTGCCATGTGTTATGCGGATTTTCTGTTGTTCGGTGAAAAAATAATTACTTTGTTGAAGATTTTTTTTAAATTAAATTAAATTAAATTAAAAATTTACTTAAATTTTTTTAATTAATCGTAATTTAAACAAAGGAAAAAATCGTAATATTGAAATTTTCATAAGAAATAATTATTCGATTGCGCACAAATTTAACACGAATATATGAATTCATAAAATTAAGGTTCTGTGAAAAAATCATTATAATCGGATAAAGCATGTAGGTGTTATAAGCCGAAGAAATTAAAAAATTCGTAAAATTGCGATTTTCTTGAGAAATAATTTTTCGATTACGCTCAAATTTCACACGAATAGATCAATTCATAAAATTAAGGTTCTGTGAAAAAATCATTACAATCGGTTAAAAACTGTTGGTGTTATAAGTCGAAGACATTTTTAAAAAATCGAAAAAAATCGTAAAATTGCGATTTTCATAAGAAATAATTTTTCGATTGCGCTCAAAACGTGGCAGTTCTAAGTCCAGAGATTTCGAAGGCCTCCATAAAATTTCATCGCAATCGGAGTATCGGTTTAGCCGGAATCGTGTTAACAGACAGACAAAAATACAGAAAAAAAAACATTCCGGATTTTTTCTCCAGTGTAGTGAAATGGAATCTTCGCTTCGCTCGCTACGCTCATCCAATTAAAGACAAGTGATCCAATTAGTTTTAAAGCGAGTGTGCATCTGTGGAACGGCTGTAGCTACAAAATAACAATGTTACACACATAATGTATCTGTGCCATCTCTATGGTACAATAATTATATAATTAAAACAACATATTATTATTCCTTTTCATTTGTGGATGATTTCACAATGAGTGATATAATGCTCTTAGTGCGACTATTGTATGTGTGCCACCATGTCGTCAATTTACAGGTGAAGAAGTGAAGAAACAGATTCTTTCCCCCTGGTCTATCGTTCACATCAACCCTCGTCGTCATCGTCTCAATGTTGCACAATTACAGATAAAGTTGAACGCAGGGGGTGAATGTGCATGATACTCGTATGCTCTATCTTGTTACATATTTCATCCCCGGTGGCTGCGTCGCTGTACCGTCGGCCATTCTCATGCCGCAGATGGAGACAGCCATGACCCACGGGATGTCTCCAAAGATGATTTTTCTTCTGGACAGATAGTTATTCCTCCCCCTGCGCGTGTTCAAATGGTTACGACATAACTGATGACGTTTTTATCTATCTATGCGATTCGATTGCTGACAAGGTTATTTGGTTGTTGGTGGTTGGGTGAGCTCTTCGGCATATTGCTCAATGTTCCATGGCAGGGGTGGGTAGATACTCAGCACTAGCCTCGCTTGAGGACATCCCAAAGAGTGGATCAAGACCAGAGAATGTTGATAGGTTTTTACGAAGGGGATGGTTAAATAAAAAGCAGGTCGTGATATGGGTCTAATCCATCACATGTGTGACGGCCTCGTCATAGGCTGATTACCCAACCGCAGATTCCACCCGTTATCGTGCGTGCGTGCATTGGGGCGGGGGGCGGCGCGTAGGGGGGGCTTTTAGGACTAACATTCGCCGTTGATACATGGACGACAATCATTACCATCTTAATGGTATCTGCCTGGGATAATACTGATTCCAGTAACATCCTACACTGATTCCAGTAACATCCCACACTGAACTTCAGTTGTGACTGAAAGGGTAAACTCTAAATACGAATGTAGCCTACTTTTATTGTATGTTGTGTTTTAAGTTGAATATGAACTTAAACATCGCATACATAGTATACCAATGACAACAACATGAATAAATGAATAGCCTACAACAATCTTCCACAAAAAATATTAAATTCCAAATCATTCAAGCTTTACATAAATAATGGTATTCGTTTAGCCTTAATGAATTCTTCAACCCTTTTACTTGGTTTCGATAATGTAATAATTGTAATTCATATTTTGTGTTATGTGTTTGCATATTATTTGTTATTATTTGTTGTAACTGTTAAGTAATATGTGCTTGTATTCTATTATAGGATACAATTATTATAGGATCACATAATTTATAATATGTGTAGGCTTACTATGCACATATCAAGGCACATAAAATATAAATGAACATAATAAACATAGAAGCAAACTCATATAAGTCTTTTTTAGTTTATTCTTTCTTTTGACTTTTTTCGTATATTTGGCGGCTAGAAAATGAAATAGTCAAGTAATCTTCTTAATTTTGTCCACTTATTCAACAACACATTCTTTGCATTCTTTGCATTCTTCTTTCTTTTTATTCAACTGTGGATTTCTCCAATTTGTAATAAATTATGCCTTTTTTGTGTCAGAACACTCAAAGCCTCCTCCCTTTTCCCCCAATTTCCTTTTTCATCAAATCCTCCGTAGGCACGCAACCTAGCGAGGTAACTGCATGGTTGACCGCCTTAGAGGGGGATCATCCCTTCTATCGAGACCAACCACATCAATAGTATAGAGCTCACTTGCTTTAGACTACAGATGTTTCAATGTTTCTATGTTGTTTGCAGTAGTTTTCTAGGGATGGGCAAAGAAATCGATATTTCTATACGATATCGATATTTGAACAACATTTCGAATATCGAAAGAAATCCTCAGCAAATTTCAAAATTATTATTTTAAAAAACGTAAACAAATACAGCGAGGATAGGATTTCTTTAGTATGGTGGAGGTGCCGGGTCATTAAAACCTTATGGGTTCTATGTTGGACTGCATCCGACAAGTGTGTTTTTCACACTATACTACACCCCCATTACACAATTTGACATTTTTTGGGGAAAAAATTGATTTTTATTTTGTTTAATTTTTTAGGTGAATTCTTTTATATATTGCCTACTTATTCAAGTGTTAAAATGTGCTTTATATAGTAAACAGTTCCACCGCCTTCAAAATAATTTCAAAAAAGGACCCGAAAGAAAGAAAGAGAAAATTAAATCAATTGCGTAAAAATATTTTTGAAGTTTCGGCGATACCTTATCAACCCTTTAATTAAAGTTTGAAGCCATACATTTTTAATAGCAAGCCTGCTTTTTAGTCTTGATACAATATTATAATTTTTTTGAAATTATTAAATTTAGAATTATGTTTGCACAAATATAAGATTTCAATATATTGATCTCGATATCAAAATTTTCGTGTGATATCGATAGGTAGATTGAATGATGCCATAGCCCCCCAGCCCTAGTTTTTAGTTCTTGACTTCACCGGGAAACAGTACAGTCACGTCAAGCAGAGTGTGCCTGTACCCGGGCTAGCATGTCAAGTAGTACGAACATATGATTACAGATTAGTGATCATAACAAACGGTGTGCATAAACAAGGTGTGTATTAGAGTAAACCGGATTAAAAATTAATAAAAATCGTATTCTTTAAAATATTTGGAATTATTTTAATCACGAATGGTACCCTAACTAGTTTAAATGATTGTTTTAACATGGACTTAGAATAGTAACTGGCGTCACTGGACCTGCAACATTATGGGACGGTGCGTCTGCGATTCTCGTTTCCTTTTTAGGCCTTAACTTAAAGCAACAATAAAATTGGCGGCCATTTTAGCACTTCAAAATGTAAATAATTGTGTAAACAGGTGAAAATGGCGACAATGTTTGACAAGTTTTTGTTTTACGGGGCTAGTTTCACAGTACACAAATTAACCAAGAGATGCATATCCATGCGCCTTGTAAGTCCATGGTTTTAACACCTATTGAACAAGAACTGGTCCGGGAGTACCCAAATAGGTACCAAACATTACCATTATTTGACCACACATATTCCCGCGTTCAAATCCCTATGGTAAAGGTGCCGAGTATACACATATAACACACTTTTTGAAGTGTTCACTCCGTCGCCCTAACCTCCAGGGTCACCAAAAACATTCTGAATCACCCTTGTTCAAGGGCAAGGACAACAAAAACACACTTTTAATCGGAGGCCATGTTTGGTCTTTCGTGATCGTAAACACACGCACAGACAAATTGATATAAAACTGATTATTATTGTTTATATTTTAGGATTGTATATTTTTTTAATAGTGCATTACATAACCAGAAGCGTATACTTATTTTTGCCACATTTTTTCTAACCTTTGGCGAGCATATTTTGATAGCCTAACTGAGTTTAAGACTAGCATCTTAAATTCGGTTAGGGCAACAAGTCGTCAAATCCTCCACGGTTGGGCACCGAGGTAATTTGCTGCTACGAACGAACGAACAAACAAACAAACAAACTCATTCTATTTCGGGTTTATTCCTGTGCGTCCATAGGGAAAATAGGTATATTAATAATTCAATAACTATTTGTTTTGTATTGTTCTGCTGTAATTGTCTGGCATTGGACGGCAGCGGTTGGAGGAGGGTAGCTAGGGTGTGAAAACATGTTATTGGTCAATGATTAATTTTGCAACGTACAACGTTTTTGCCCTGTATAATACAAGTAATTGGCTTTAATTGCAAGCGGACTATTTTGATGATATTATATGAAGTGGTTTGTGTGATGTTATTTCGCTCCGTGCTTCGTGTATAGTGTATCACTGCCCTAAAACCACCACTTCTAACTATGCATACAGATAGTAAACTTGGAAATAATATTCACTATGATTTTGAAAAGTTGGTATTAAACTTGAATTATGTAATATAATGATGAAACTTTTAGAGCAGGTGAGGTTAATAATGTAATGAGTTATTTGGACTGTACACTGCACTTGTAAATAAAGAAAACTATGTGAAACAATATTTCGACAACTGTTCAGTCGTCTTCAACGGGTTTAATGACATTTGACATAACAACAGTAAGAAAACACAAAACATTTAAATTTAAACAAATACTGCTATCTCAATTACACCAGAAAACTCATGCCTTACATCTTATAAAAGTTTAATCAGTTGAAGACAGTGGCGTAGATATCGGCTGTGCAAGTGGTGCAGCCGCACCAGGGCCCACGGCCTCTAAGGGGCCCCCGAGGATAGGGGTCGGTCGCCAAATTATACTTTTTAGGCTTTAGCATTTCCTAAAATCCCTAGAATGTTATTCAACTGTGAAACATTGAAAACATGTCTCATCATAATTCCATTGCAACGGGTATGGATTCGTGGGGGTGGGCCCCTGACCATCGTGAGTTGACAAATTACCGTTTCTGAAATAGGAATACTATATGGCTTCTTCACACTTTTTCAATTTAGAAAATAATTTATTGCAAAAATCTGATTAACTATAACTTTCAAAGACCTTGTTAGCCAGCCAATTTAGATATCGAAACGAGATCTGCAATTTTAGGTGCATTTAATTTTGTGCCTCAGTTTAGTTGGAAATGAAGATCGAAATAGTGTGGGTGTCGTGACTCGCGGGTGTACAAAATTAGTGTATAAGAGTTGAGCTTGTGTTGTACGTGTGCAATAGTTAGGCCTATGTCAAGAATATTTCGTTCAGTAACGTCTGCTGAAGGGGGATTGATATAATGTATTCGACTAATAAACAGAAACGACCAATTGGGGCTAAAAAAAAACATAAAGTTAAAAAGTTTCTAAACTCACTAAAGTTAATTCGTTTTTTGTTTCCTCGAGTAACATAATCACTAGTTTTGGGGATGGTGTTAATTCTCAATCTAGTATTGCAAGTGATATTGTAGGAACGAGTGATATTGTGGTGACTGACTTGGTTGGTGAGTAGGTCATTCAGTTATTTAATGTTGTTGTTATTTGTTTACTAATAAGAGGCCGTATTACCATGGTAAATGAATGGTGCCTGAAGGGGTGCTTTTTTGCACTATTAAGTAACATTGGTATTTTTATGTTTATTACGAATAAAAAAACAAATTTAAAAAAAGAAAGGATTATAATGCAATGTCTAGTTGTCCACGATTATTCCTATGCTTATTTTTCAGTACAAGTCGCATTTATATTGATAGGATATCAGTTGCAGTGGGAGGGGTCCAAAATCAGTAAAATATATAAGTACCGCTTATATATTTTACCGATCTTGGGAGGGGCCCATTTTATTTTTTTGCACCGGGGCCCTTCATCAACTTGCTACGCCACTGGTTGAAGATGTTGCCAACATAGACATCCTATATAATTGGCTAGACCAGCAGTCGGTGGTCCACTTCCGGTACAATTGGAAGCCATCTTGAATGGGTGAGTTTGCATGTTAATTAGATGGGAGCGATTAATCGAAAAAATATTTTTAAAGATGGCCGCCAGTTTGGCAGGTGAGCATATCAGACTTTAACACCAAATGATTGCTAAATTCCCTTATGCAATAACTTTGCATTGTTTCTGTTTGTTCAATACTATGCTGCACAAGCTAAAACCATATCAAACAATCCAGTAAAGTACTTTATTGCATTAAAAAAGCATAAATTAAAACGCCAAACCGCCATCTTGAATGGGTGAGATTGACGCTTCAATTTGGTACACTCGCGCCTGTGCGGAGGTATTGGAGACTGCGTATCTAGCCTACTATAGGTGTTAAGATATCTATGGTTTCCAACTAACAATTAAAATAGCTTAAAATGAGTTTTTGTATCTTAATTGTTAGTTGGCAACATCTTCAACTGATTTAATTTTTATAAGATGGTAGGCATGAGTTTTCTGGTGAAATTGAGATGGCAGTATTTTATTTATATATATATTTTCTTACTGTTGTTATGTCAAATGTCATTAAACCCGTGGAAGACGACTAAACAGTCTTGTCGAAATATTGTTTCACATAGTTTTCTTTATTTGCAGGTGCAGTGTACAGTCCAAATAACATACTACAGTATTTAATTTTGTAATTGTGTTTCTGTGAAACGCTCCATTTATGCATTTCAAAATGAAAACATATTTTGTTACAGTTGACCTGACCTACTCAGCACTGCCTATACCAAGACTAAGGCGGTCACGTATATTAAAGTAACGATGTTTTGCACGCCCAGAGTTTCTTATGTAAAGTCTCTAACTTAAATTGTGATCGCACAGCAAACTTATCTCCAAAATACACTCTCCAAAACATGTATACAACAGGTGGAGAGAAACTGAATTTCATGTATACAAAAAACGTTGATGCATTGCATATATGCAATAAGTGCTGTTTATTTATTATTAAAAAAGTCTTATACAGCACGTTAGTACCATTTTACAAAGACCCTATAACTAAAGGTGATTATGACATAGTGAATGATACACATGAAAGAAGATGGTAATGGACAGTTAACAATTAATATCAATTTATTTTTTTAGAATTAATTATTTAGAAGGTGTGGATGTCGAAGAGATCGTAAGACGTCTTCAAGAAGTTCTAAAGAGGATGGATGATTGGTTTAAAACTCAGGAACTTGATATTAATTATAGCAAAACAAATTTTATGATTTTTCATAAGGCTAATGATAGAAGCATGAATGATATTCATTTGACGTTAAATTGTAATGGTAAGTTAATTTCTAGAGTGTATGAATTTAAATATCTTGGAGTTTTCTTAGATTGTAATTTAAATTTTAAGAAACATTATGAATATGTGTGTAATAAAGTATCATCAGCAATTGGAATTATAAGTAGAATGAAGAGGTTTGTAACCGAGAGAATGTTGAGGTTACTTGTAGATTCTTATATTCACTCTGTTATTGATTATTGCTTAGTGGTTTGGGCAGTAAGACCTTCTACTGAGTATGTTGTACTCCAGAAGAGAATTGACCATCTGTTTGATTCATTTCCCTTGAACCAAGATTTGCAGTCTGATTGTTTCACGATTGAGGAGAGGATGAAGTATAGCGTGCTGGTAAATACATACAAAGTATTGAAAGGTATGTTTTTAGGTATTCTACCCAATATTTTTAAAATTGTTGATCGTGATAGAAATTCTACTTTAATAAACTCATTTATGTACAGAGGCGTATCCTATTGGAATTCAATTTCTTATGATATTAGAAGCCAGTTTACTGATCTAGGAATTGTACAATTTAAAAGTAAAATTGAAGCAATGATAATGAATCAAAGAGCAAAAAATTGATTTTTACTATTTATTTGTAAGTTATTGTCTGTGTGTTTGTGTAATGTTAATTTACCTTCATAAGCTCTTATAATTGATTTTGCTTTTCTCTTTGTTTGTTCATTATTGCTTTGATTATGATATAAACAATGTATTTTCAACTATATTTTTCTGCCTAGATTGTCTGGTTGCCGCCCAATGATGGAGCTTGCAACTTGATTTAGGTGTCCTGTATCATTGCTGTGATCAGTTTGACATGAAATTTTTTAAATAATTATATATCTGATATAATTATATATATGAGTCAAGATTTGAACACAAAAATGAAGATTGAACCCAAGAATAAAGATTTCGCGTTCGGTGGTTTCTTCCGCGAAAGTTTGATTATACTCCCTGATTTGCTGTTCCTGATTTTTGGCAAACCTCATATTCGTTTGAGTGGGATCGTCTAATAAATCAGTTTTTTTTCTTTTCGTTTTTCTTTTTTAATGTTTTTTTTTTTTTTTTTTTTTTTTTTCTTTTCTTTTCTTTTCTTTTCTTTTCTTTTCTTTTCTTTTCTTTTCTTTTCTTTTCTTTTCTTTTCTTTTCTTTTCATTCTCCACCCTTTTTTATATTTGATTCATTCATTGAATGCATATAATAATATCATTCAATTTGTTACCAAAATTCTTGTGTTAAATGCATTGTTGTTGTAATGCTACTATTTCAAATATTTACGAAAATGTAATTTATTGTTGTTTCTCCATCTATGTAATTAGATTTATTTAGTTGTCCTCCTTTGTAAATCAGTTTTTATAACTGAATAGGATAGACGTTAAATAAATAAATAAATAAATAAAATAAAAATAAATTATAAGAAATATAAAGATTACATTGATAATGCATGTCAAATATCAATCAATCAATATGGCTTAAAAGCTAAAAAACCATTATAAAATTGGTAAACTTCATATCATAATAAAAAATATCATAAATAAATTGTCTGCCAAAGACATAGGACGTACACACTACACAGCCAGCGTTCACAGCCATCATGTGCAATGATGGACGTCACTCCTTCCTTGCAACTTCTTTGATATGAGCTTCTTGGTTCTTGAACCTTTTTTTTCTATAGCTTTTCAAAATGTTGAAAATATCAAAAGTCAAGTAAAGAATTCAAAATAGCACTAGAAAACTTGAATAAAAACTGTAGATACCGATACCAGTAGCTCATTTCAGCATATTATGTACACGTTGGAGACAATAATCACGATAAATTTGCTTTACAAAATGATAAAATCACATTAATTTCTGTCCTGAATGCAGGCGAGTGATGTTGTGAGAGTGTGCACTAGTGTGTATTGTAGTCTACAATGTACCTATCTTGCTTTCCATGATAGTACAAATACTATTGCCATATTATACGGTTAGTGTAAATTATTGTCGTGGCACTTGCAGGCTTTCATATCTTGCGTTCCACGACATTCTACTTAAATGACAGTATAATAAATCGAGCTTAGTTTCTGTCCTGAATACAGGTGAGTGAAACTTGTGAGTATAGAACCATAATGGTGTAACGAGGAATTCTCTTTAGAACTTGACGCCGTATCAGACTTGACAACGATCCGTGAATGTATCCACTTTTAATATTTCACACTTGGCATATGTTACATATTATGTTTATTTAAATAATATTCATAATTAATTGTGTGTTTAGTTCCCCGTCATGTTCTGCTTGCAAAGCTATACCTGCGTGTAATGCATCATAACTGACTTCCTTCATGACAGTCAGTGGCGTACGCAGGAATATATTTCGGGGGACTGCCATGAGTAAGATATAACTGTAAAAGTAGATCCACAAACGACTGAATCGGGGGAGAATGCGCCCCCTCAATAGTGCCACGGTACATTAAAAAAACGTACTTTTGAAGTGATTTTTAAGTGTGTTAGAAAAAGGTGCTTTGCTGAACGGAAAAAGAAAAGAAAAATTTAGATATGTTTAATTTATTGCATACGTGATTTGTATAATACAATTAAAGTTGGGATTTCGGGGGAAACCAAGGCCCAGAATCCCCATCCCCTTCATGAATACGCCATGTAGACAGCTGTTTGACTGAGTTTTAGATTCATGATTGATTGGCGAATCAAAAGGCTAACGTCGCTACACCATTTAAATCTACATAATGTATATTCCTACATTGTGTACTGTCCACTAATGCATTTACTTCTTATAATGGTCATCTAACATGTAGCTCATTGCTTGTTGTGATTGCGTTCCAGGCATCTTCTGGTCTTATCAAGGCAGGTGGAGGAACTTGACCCTGCATAAAGCTACTCCGAGTCTCCGAGCCTGCATCTGGGGTGAGTTTCATAATCTTATCAATGAACTGCAAAAACATGAGCCTTAATGTTAAATACATTATGTTACTCCTAAACATGGAAGGAACAGAATGTGTTTGGTAGCAGATGGCCCGAATTAAATAGAAATAAAATAAAACATGTTGAAGAGAAAGGAAGGGACGGCGAGGAGACCTGTGGCGCATTGTATGGGATGAGCTTGCGAGCTCTCAATATCTGCCCCCCCCCCCCGCCACACGCGCGCACCCAACCCAACACACAAGCCAGCCTTATCTTGGTTATAATCGACCCATCAACAACATCCTTTCCAATCTGCTATTTTTTTCTGCTAGGTTATGAATAAAGTAGGAAATGTAAATGAAGGCCTCCCATTTCTAGCGCCCTGTTTTGTATAAGCCTATTTTCCTTCTGTACCGCTATAATTCATACTGCTGCACTGACAGGCCGTGGCTTGGTTAACCAAACTTCTGAAACTGACAAACGATCAATAACAGTTGCCGTTTTTACAAGTTCTTTTTATTTGCTTGAACTACAAATTGCTATTTCTCATCCTCGATATTGGCCTGGATTGGACTGCAGATGGCTTAACCCGTTAAAACTACACTCAATCCCACCATACACACTCCCCCAGCAAAACATTCACTTGTCAAACGATTGTGAAAGGCTTTCCCTACTGGAATGAAAATCGTTTTTCTATCAGCTTGAAAGGTACACGCCTTCTCTAATGCGATGTATTTTCATTCTCGCGTTGACTCGTTGGGCTTGGTCTTGTAACACAGCTATTCACTTCGTAATCACCCCCATTGAGAATGCAGACTGGCAATCCCCGAGGACTAGGAGGCTAACGGGCCCGTGGGAGAGTGTCCCGGAGAGCAGTGATGCCACATTGTAATCACCTGATCACTCCGCGGCGCTGGCTGCTAGCTGGTTGTCTAGGTGCTCCGTGCAAGGGCCTCCTGAGATCGCACAAGACGTGAAAGCAATAGGGACCATCACAAACCTAGTGCGGAAAGGAATTGGTCCACTTTATTTCGAGGCGTTGGTTTCCGAATTCTGAATTCAGCATTGGTCCCTAACGTGTTGAGTTGCAAGGAAACGCTTTTCAAACGACCAATTGATAAGATTACCAACCGAGATAAGGCGCCAGCAGTGGAACTTGGAGACTAGAACCAGCACCGATGAAAGGAAGGCAAGATTGAGTGACCTAGACTGAGAGAACTGTGTGATTGTGATATTTAGTTCGTAATTTAGCTCGTTCCTAGTCTACGGGGTACACGGGGCTTAAACAACAACGACTCCGTTTAGAAGACGACGCAAGCGTGATGTTCACTCGAGGACTGGTGCTCCGTGCACTAGTGGCGCGCATCCTCTGAGTGCATGGTGGGTGAGGTTCAACTGCCTTACGTCATGCTACTCGCGAAGATGACAGCATGATATGTGGTGAAACACAATGCATTGTGCGGGTTCAAACCCACGTCCTCGGAGCTACGCGGCTATACTATACGGCCCCTCGTTGCTACCACGTTCTTACTACTTCTTTCTTACTACTACCCTCTTATTACTACTTCACATTTCTAGCTTCTTCCTCAGCAATCTACCCAAGCACAATCAAGCGAGGGAATTATAACAAATTGTTTGATTATAAATATAAGTATTTGTGTAAATCACACATATGTCTTTATTAAAAAATAACCATAATTCCAAACTATTCCAGCTTCGTTCTCACGTTCTTTATTCAGTTACCTTCCTTTGTAATTCTATGCGATTGTGGTGACACTTATTTTCGAACAAAATAACTTTCAGCCATTTCATTGCTAACCAAAAATTCCGGATGCCGTACTCTATTTAATAAAATTGCACGAAACAAGGATTATTATTAAAAATGAGGAAATTATGTTGAAAAGGGAAATTATAGACGCCATAGTAAAAGCCATCCAAATGCAATCAGTTTACCAGGCTATAACCTGTCTTTTCGAATATCATTATGAAATATGAAAGTTGCAAAGGTGGTAAACATAGGAAGAGGACGCAGAGAACGTAAGGATAAGCTTGATTAAGTTGAAATGTGTGATTTATAATTCAAGGTTAATAAGTACTGCATCTAACAAAATAAGCCTTTGTATATGGCAAAACACATTTTACTTTGTTTAGCCATGCTGTGAAAAGAGGAACAATAAACTCCCACAAAATAATTTAGCTGATAATAGTTTGGAATTTAAAGCGGGTAATATAGTTAATAGTAGGAATGAGCGAACGTTCGAAATTCGATCTTGAACTCGAACTTAAAAAAACGTTCAAAACTAGTTCAAGTAAAAAGAAAAGTTCGAATTCGAAAAAATGTTCGATTTTTTGGCTTGTTTGTAGTGGTGGGACGGGTTGAGTATTTGGGGGACAAACCGATTGTCAAATAAACTTTCTTGATTTCCAGGTAAGAAATAAATTTAAAATTTATGGTTGAGGACATGGGTTGAGGGGCCTGTCTAGAAGTTTGTACTTTTTTGGTGGAGGTGCCGGTCCAGACTTATCACTATTTTATTTTGCCTACTATAAAAGTTTGATATCTTTTAAGGTTGGTTAGCGTTCGTATCAGGTTAGGTTCGACATTTTAAGAAATTTCTAAGTTCGATCGACTACCCCTCTGTAAATAGTAATAAGAACTTAGAATTGACGAAACAGTCCTCTGAAGTAGCCCACTATGATATTAGGTTGTAACTTGTAAGTAGTGATACCTTCAATATAAAACTATGTGTGTTTGTTCTTTACATGGTAACTCATTAATTATGTGGGATTTTATATAGCCGGTCAAATTAACCCTAAGTTACGTGTATAAAAGCAAATGCAAATATTATATGATACTCATGTCATAATCCATAATAATCCTCTCTTACAGAATGTTAGAAATGTACATCGAAAGAACAATCTCTGATTTCTTTTCCCGTATTCTTGTGTCGTTTTCCAAAATTCAACGACTATACATCACGCCACTTTATTATTTTCGAATCGCTGGTTTCACAGTAATTGAAATTCCAAACAATTTTCATTAATGCGTTGTCTTTACTGAGGAAATAAAGATTGCAATTTAACCATTCTGACAAAAAAAAATGCTTGCCTCCCCGTCTGTTTACTGTTGTAAGATAATGATTTCAAGATGTTTTTCTTTCAATTGTTTTCCGTTTCTCCACGGGACGTCGGATAATTTAGGGGCGAGCGAGACGCGTAAACTTGCCGCCTGAAACTCTTAACACAAACAATGACTCTTCATTATATCATTAAAGACGAGCGACGCGTCTTTACTTGAAGGTAGCAAATTATTCTCCGGACAACAGAAATGCTAGTTTTTTCCCTCTCGCAGCCACTGCGCTGGCACGAACGCCATTATGTGTAGATATCCCGCAATTCTCGCCCGGGGTGGTTTGTTTTATCGTACGCGAAAGGGAAGGGGTTATTTGGCAATGTTCCGAATTCTTGCCGTTTCTATTGGGATGGGGCCAGCAATTGCCCAGCGGTACACGCCACTCTCTTCTAGCCTTGTTTTAAGATTGAACGGTGGACATCCTTTCTTAAGTTGGAGAGGTCACATGGCTTGGAATACACTAAGACGCTTTTTATATTAGCACAGAAAAGCGCATAAAGGTGACAGTCGTATAATTCATATCCGTAATACTTCTGTTCATGCACTTGTTATTGAACTTTTAAAGTAATATCTTAAAAAGAGTTGCATTTGAGAGAAATTCAATCTCTTTATGGCTTCAACATTGACTTGAACAATGTTTGTAGCTAGGACTGTAGTGGATTGGATGCAGTCAACAAGTGAACTAGGAGGAAATAGAAAAATCTGGGTCTGCAAATCAACTCGGTTGGTATATTGTATCTAAATAATGGTTTAATGGGAGTGGGGTTTTTGGTAAAGCGGCGCTGAAATATTTTCTCGCCAAATTCAAGAGTAATAATTCTGAATATAATTTTCTCGGCACTAAGCCATATAAACAAAGCTACGGTCATATTCTTGGCCAAATTGAAACAACGGTGTCCGTACTTTCTTCTTCTTTGAGTGCCTATAAAGAAAGTTTTGCTCTTAAAGTTTCTTAAATATTTCTTCCCTACATATAAAAACTGAGAGCAAATTGTAGAGCTACTTAGTAGACTCGACTGTTTCAATTCTTTTAGCACAATGGACTGAGTAAAAGTTTTACGACCACTGCTGCCTTACGTTCCCCGTTCCGTTTTAATTCTTCCACTGCCCAACTTCAATTACTAGCAAACGACAGAAACTGGGTGAGACAGACGATGAGCTGCCATCTGTAGGCCTACCTTCTAAATCTCTTCAACAACTGTCTGCCTACAACAACAACTAAACACTTGGATTGAGTGAAACCAGGAAGATATACGTTACTCTACTACTGGATCGTACATGTATTTCTTTTATATGATTCATGACACATAAAATATTTTGTAACATGCCATGTTACACAAAAAAAAACATTTTGCAGTTTTATATGTTTTTATTTTAGCGTAAAACAAGGGCGCAATCTACCGGGGTTGTGTCGACCAACAAAGCCTCGTAAAGATAAGCGCCGTCTATGAACACTGCGTATCATGAAAACCCCACATAGAATGTGTCATGGAAACATGACATTGACTTCCGTACCAGTTATAATTCAAATGTGCCATTGTATTTGTACGTGAGATATTTCTATGTCAATATTTTACACACCGATGAACATATCATTATATAATCGTGATATTGGAAATTTGTTTTCCTGTCATTGTGGGACAAACGTAAAAAAAAACTCGACATTAAAGGGTTCTTATTTTGAAATGAATACCTCATCTACGCTAGGTAATGACATTATAAATAAAGTTAGGTTAATCAGTTTAAAGACAGCAGATTCGTTGCAGTTCTGTTCAATCCATTCAAAGCTATAAATACCAATAATTCAGAAGATCGTATCGGTGGTCTAGTTGGCTAAGGCGTATACCTGGAATGACGGAGACCCGGGTTCAAGCCCCGGTCGGGATGGATTTTCTAATTTCTGGATTTTATTAAAAATCAATTCTTCCCTGTTTATGAGTAGAGTGTAGATACTCGCATTATTGGAATATAAAATTGGAGTGTGCTGTCCATCAGTTTTTATTTCGTCATAAAATTGTTCGACGTAAGTTTTGAATCGAACTCAACACAAAGTTGTACTTAAAAATGTTCTAAACTTTAAACTAAATTAAGTACACCACTGTCCAAAACATGTATGGAGCACTGCACTCATCACAGTTTTTTGTAACCACAACTAGATATAGATTTAATGTAGATTTATAAATGACAAATTATGCGCCTTAGTTTATTTTTTCAAAGTGTTCACATTTTGAGATTAAAATAATTTTAGGGGTTATTTATTTACTGCCGAAGCTTCTATAGGTACAATAAGGCTGCATTTCTTTGACTTACTGTAGAGTTTATGGCCGCATATCGTCGCTTTGCTGCTATCATTATATCTTCCTTATTGAACAACACTCGCATACACTTACACTTTATATTATTGTTAATTATTGTAAAAGTACTGCTTGTAACTATAACAATAGTGACTAAACGCTGAAGTTAACGTTTTAACTTTGAACTTTAAGACAATTGACCAGTCAATTGATACGTTGCAACCATTATATATCATAGATGAGTCTATATCATATCATCATATATCATATCATATCATCATCTATATAATAGATAATGCATAATGCATTATACATTTTTTTTAAAGCATAATGTAGCATAATGTAGATTATGGAAGATAGCAAGCTTATAGGGATTTTGTTACCAAGCTAATTGGAAGATTTCAATGTACCGGTACGACGGTACCAAAGGCTAGAAAGAAATATAAGAAATACGTTACATTGATTGGGCATTCAGAACTCGTAAGCGCCAGGGGAGAGAACTATGATGGCTACAGTGAGTGAGTAAGGGGATTCGTCGAAAGTTTGATTTCTCCCTGATTTGCTGTTGCTGATTTTTAGCAACCTCATATTCCTATGAGTGGGATCGTCTAATAAATCAGTTTCTTCTTTAGTATGTTTCTTTTTTTTTTTTTTCATTTTTGATGTTTTACTTCTTCTTTTTTTTTTTTTTCTTTCTTTCCCTTTCTTTTTTCTTTTTTCCCCTTTTTTATTTGGGTCATAAATTATTATTAGTATTTCAAACTTTACTTAACTATAGTTCATTATTGTGTCTGCATTTATGTTATTAGATTTTAGTTGTCCAAATTTGACAAACTTTCAATATAGCCTATAATGTCGTGTTTGAAAGAATATAATATTCAATCTAATAGCAGGTCTTTATTTAGTCAAAACCAGAGCTTGGGTCGTCAATTTTAAATGTCAATTATCAATTTTAAACCGCTTGATCTCAAAGTACAGAAAATTGCACATACATTTTGGTGAACCTCTAATTTTAAGCCAACAAATCTGAAAACTTATGGCTTTGTTTGGAAAGAATATGCTCATGTCTCTATCATATACAACATAATACCCACATTTCACATTAATGTCCCCTACATGAGCTTAGGAATAATTATTACATATTATGTATGGCATATTAGAACTAAGCACTATTATGAAAATATAGTATGATAAAGAGACATGCGCATGTCCCTTCTTAATGAAAGGTCATGAAGTGGCCCAGATAAATCTCTTGCAACTCTCATTAAAACCCCGGTTTTACCGAGCTTATCCAGCAGACCTAAATCTCAGCATAAACTAAACGCCAGATGAAGATCGCGCTTGCTAAGTTCCCTGGATTAAAGGACTGTAATTTTTTCATTGAAATGATTTTTAAAATATTTTGGGCGGAACATAACTAGGAATCATTTTATTACAATTACTTGGAAAATTTTTCCAAGTACAAAATTACCTATTTCACTATAGTGAATTGAAGTTAAGGCTATTCCAGAGCACTTTTACCGATATTTTGAAAGTCAAAGGAAAATGACTGAAAGCTGGTTGGATGAAAGATAAATTTGAATAAAAAATAAGAAAAAAATAACTTTTTTTTTACGGGACAAAAGCCCTATTATGGCTATTATATGCAAATTTTAGGTCAATACGAAAATGAATGTTCTGTTGTTTGATGAACGATTTTTTTCGTGTTCCGGTTCAAAACTCTTTTTTGTACCATGTGACAAAAAAAATCGCACATCGAACATTATTTCAGAAAATTGTTTTCCCTTATACTCAGTCCAGAGACAAAGGTGTGTTGAAACAATAAAAAAAATCATAGCTCAAAATTAAATATTGTATCTAGAACATTCATTTTCGTGTCGACCCAAAATTTGCATATAATTGCCAAAATAGGGCTTTTGGCCCGTCAAAAAAAGTTATTTTGCTATCATTTTTTTATTCAAATTTATCTTTCATCCAACCAGCTTTCAGCCATTTTTCTTTGACTTTCAAAATATCGGTAAAAGTGCTCTGGCATAGCCTTAAGGCAACTAAAATGCATGCTGGCCCAGGTGGTGTTGATGGTTGCAAATGAACGATTGGTAAAAACTAATACAACATTTTGCACAAATGTTAATAAAGTACATTTTCTCTTCATATCTATATTTTGTTGCAAAAAATAAGCCTTAAAATTCATTGCGAGACAAAAGATCAGGAAAAAGAACGGAAAATCCAAAACGTGGATTTCAATTCAGGAAATTTCCGTTAAACCGTTTATCTTACGATTAACAAAATAAACTTGTACGTTCACATTGATTTAAACATAAATATCCAGTATAAAAATTTGCGTAAATAATTTGAACACTTGGAATAAATCCCGAAATTAAAAAAATGATTATTCCTAAATTAGTGGTGATTTTACGAACTTCTTATTCAAATCAATTTATTAATTGAAGAATACGCGTACTGGATCTAAAAGTTTGATTATTTACCTACGTTTCTTTTGAAATATTATACCTATGTCATTAACGGTTTAGGCGAAAAATAAGGAAGCTGAACGCTTAAATTCGTAAATATGAGGTACGACTATTGCTATAGTAACATTTGTACCTTACAATTTTTCGACCACCAGTACGATACTCGTAAATAGCTTTCTTTTACCGTCACACAAAACAAAATCGTCCACCAAACGTTAATACAGAAAACGACATTCTTTCAAAATTATTTAGGTTATAATTAAAACGTGTAGAACCAGTAACAAAATTGATAGTGAGAATTTAATTTTGTACTTTAAATAAATGTAGTACCAAATAATTTTTTTCCAAAAATATGTTTCAACTTCTTACAAATCTCTCTTTAATTCTGACAACTTTTTAGCCATCTAACAATTTTTTTTAGTATATAGATTATATCTGCATTTAATCCAGAAATAATAACAATCTCCTGATTGTCGTTCGGACGCCTTACAACTATGCCACCGTGACGGATCTCCATAGACTAAAAGCGATTTTCAAATTTCTGGTTTGAATTATATAATCAATTATATGGAATATAATATATGATATTATATAGTCCAACCTGTGCTGGCAGTATACTTTTTAATTGTTTGGCCCAACACCTTAAAAATATTATATGTGGTAGATTTTAAAAGGGAACTCAATTCATTTTTAATTCAAAAATCTCTTTACTCAGTTGATGTATTTTTATGTAAATCTTACTAATTGTTTGCGTTTATTTTTGTAACATTCGCTGTTTTTTAATTTTATTACTTTAGACCTATCTAAATTTCCGTGCTTGTATCACATAATAATATATGTTATATAAGTAAAGATGCTATAAATAAATAAATAAATTCAAAATAAATGAATAAAATTACACCACCTACGAGAGTGTTTTCCGATTTATAAAATCTAGAGGTATATAACTTATTCAATTTTTCTGTGAATACGTTTGATACAAATACACTTTTGGAACTAAATGAAAAAGATGGTCATTAATTATACTCTTTTATACGTGAGTTGCCGTTTCAAGTGAATATACATTCCCAACCCCGACCACCACCCTCGGCTAAAGCCACTGACAAAACTTTTGCTGTGTTGACCGTTGTTATTTGTAATGTCATTCCTTCACGCTAATAACTCGGTGGATGTAACGCGGCTAAACACAACACAAAATTAGCCCGGAGGCTGATTTCGGCTTAAATTTAACTGTTTAATTCTACATTTGGTTTTGTGACATTAAGCCTACAATTATGCGATGTTGACAGCACTCCCAATTCATAAGTAGCTTTCACTTGCTTTTTAATTCAACTAATTGAGATAATTGAGTGTTTATCTTTGCCATTTAAAAACATGAATTGTTACCATGCTTAATGTTGGATAGTTAAATGTGAATCTGTAGTTATTATATCAGTTCCAAAGGGAATGAATTCCAGAAGCGAAATGCAACCTAGGATATGTACATCGTGTCATTGTTATTAATTTTGTTCCCTGCTATGGTTTTATCGGTATAACCATTATAAGTTGCCAATCAGAGGATTACAATGTGTAAGGTTCAATGGTTTATGAATTAAAAATGAAATTGAAATAGTTCATTTTTACGTGTAGGCCGTTTTAGTCGTAAATTCATTTTTTTTACAGCTGGCTAATTAATATGGATGCCCATGGGGATCCAGCGTACCAATCAATAATGTTTACAGAAAGAAATAATAGAGAAAATATATAACAACAAAAGTATTAAATAATGGATATGATCATTGTTGTAAAGATGATGATGCAAAATGATAACACTAATACACAAGCAAGAAATCAAAACACATTTACGGGGAGCGATAGTTTACCTATACGCATAAGTTTGTATTCGCCTGTATAGGTACAAGTGCAAGTGTGTCGTTCTCACAAGAAAAACTTAACAGATCCTCCGGTTTAAACGAAGTTTCTGTTGACATCATCCTTCAACAAGGATGATGCTGAATGTGCTTAGTTACCCAGGGGGGCAGGGCTAGCGCCACTATCTATCAACCCGGCACCTCCACCAAGTCTAGTTCATCGCTGTATAATAAAGTAATTGTTTCGCTCCCTATTTCCGCACTCATGTACACCCGTGATTGTTACCTGTAACGTTTAACCATAGAGTTTATACTGTATCAAATACTCATCCGAATACATGCAATTTATGTTTGGCGAAATATTGATTGAATTGATGTATTTTGGCGACTATATTGATTCTAAAGCCCACTTTGTTTAAAAATGAGATTTCAACTCACGAGTTGGAAAGTTGCCTACCGATAACAGGTTAGAATGCTCAAAACCGATGATCGCGTACACATGATAAATCTTTATAGAGAAATATGTACACATGCGGTTTTCACTATATTCCAAAACTAAGTGTAAACTATTTTTATGAAGAAAGTAGTAATGTAACATACATTTGTCGTGGTATATCTGCACTCTGCACTGGGGCTGTGTGTCCCTTATATGATTTATTGATTAATACAGTCTCTTTTATACAAAAGCGTACTCGAGACGATTACCGCAGGGAAGGGGGGGGGGAGATATTCCAGGGATAGGTGGGATGTTGAATAGACTCCTCGTCGTTACGTGTCACGGAATAGCGAACGCTAGGGCGTGGGGACGGATATCGGAGATGAGTGACTGCATCAGGGCTCACCGTACAGCGAAGAAATGCTTCGGAAACACACGGTAACATTACCTATGATTTGAGTTGATCCCACAGCCTCGTGAAGCAGTGTTGGGGTTGGGGGATTTATGGTGATTGAACTCTAAAACAGGTTGTTACTGTCATCACTTGATAGTGTTTATAAAGTCTTATCAGAACCGACCTATAGAAATATTAATTTAATGCGTATAATGTGAGCCAATAAGACTTGGGGATATAATAGCATCTTGAGTCATATTGTGGGTCAAAGCATGTAAATGTTTATTTAATTTATTTACTTACAAATATATTATTTACATCGTAGTAAGTAACTGGAATTAATAATTTCTAGTAGTATCAACTTCACACTATTAATATCAATTTTCATCCAAATCCATATCCTCCAAACACCTTCTGAACCTTTTCACTGTGGATTCCTCAACAGCTGCATCTGGCAATTGATTCCATTCCACAATCGCTCTCTTTAGAAAAGACCACTTACCAACATTCTTCTTTTTTAGTTTACATTACATCTACTGGTTATGGTATTTCCTCCATTTGTATAATCCTTTCCAAATTTTATAGATCATCTCATTCCATTCTTGTATTTCTTTCGTAGCATGAAACAGGTTACAAAGTCTGTCTCTGTTTCTTTTTTTTTAGAGAGAATCCCATCCCAAACCTTATAACCTTTTTTTGTACTGTCACAAGTTCTTATCCTGCTTCCCTTATCCCTTAGAATCAGTTACCCATTTCCACCCCTTTACGTTTCCAGTTGTACTCTCCCGATTTGATGAAGTGAAAGTATCCTTTTTTCATATTGATGATTAGTTTTATATGATTTTTGAACGACGATTTTGTTTGCACAGTAAGTACCTACAGTGCAAACCACGTAAAGCATTATCTATGATTGTATAACTTGTCCGATTTATAATTTATAAATTCGTGATTTGATTTTTATAGACTGAATATTAGATAATCTCGAACCATAAAATTAAATATTATCAGCAATTTTCATATACCTTTATAACCACGAAACTAGTGAAAGAGTGAGCGATAATATCGTGAACTCAAACATGCGTTCAGTTTTGGTTCAGTTATAATCAATCACAAAAATGTATTTAGCTCTGAAAATACACGTAATATGTTATGTGTAGTGTTTCATGAAATATGGTTAATTTATTCTTAATTGAATCATTTTATAAATGCACTAAATACGACTAATTTTGAGTATTTACACATCCAGATTACCACATTTAATATGATTTTATAACATATTTAACATATGTTGGCATTTCAAATTACACTAAAGGATCAACTAATGTTTTATGCATTTAGTTGATTTGATTAGCCATTTCATTAAATACTTTCAATTAGATTTCTGTGTGCTCAAAACCGGAAACTGAAGAAGAAAGAAAACAACTAACAAAATATTAAAAAGCTAATTTAATGAGGTTTCACGGTCGGATTGCCATGCAACGATGTTGCGAATTCTAAATGAGCAACGCCAAAGAAGAACGACTAAACAGATAAACTACGCAAATGGACTGTATCCACCCTGAATTGATTCGATATCGTTATTTACACGAGATATACATTAACATTTTTATTTGCACAAAATAGTTTCTGGTTTAATGCTGTAAAAAAAACCACGAGCGCATTATGGAGCATGAAGAAGACTTCGAGGTAAAGAAATGGGGTTGGGGAACGAAATCGTGAACGCTCTAGCTTTGGGGTGGTCGACCACGTACAATATTAATTTTTGTGGATCGTTTATCACCGTTATTACACAATTAATGGCAACAATAACGGTAACTTGAAGGGGTTGGGGTTGGGGGTCTGTTGTTGCTTTGTTACGAAATTATTTTCTAACTCTTTGTTTTGACTGGATCAGTAAAAATAAAAGATTAACTTCAAAACCAAATTAAAATTTACCTTGGGAAACCTGCCCAGGGTGCAATGCATGAACATCCTCAGGTGCCTAATTAGGTATATTTTTTTTTTAAATTTGGACAATTGTGAAAGGAATGTTCGATGGTTGTTAAAGAGGACACAATTCCATGCATTCGCGTTAACGACTTAAGTCAAGCTCAGAAAAAAGTTTCAGTCAGAGTTGACGGTGGCGTAATTCGAATCCGGGGTCTCCCGAATCAGAGTCTCGCGCTTTACGCATGAGCCACACCCTATCGGTTACAAGAACAGACATAGTGAACGCTTAGGAAGGAAGAGAGTAGAGTGAAATTATAGGAAAAGTGAAGGCTTACCAAGGAATAGAGGAGAGTGAAATGATAGGAAAAGTGAAGGCTTAGCAAGGAAGAGAGAAGAGTGAAATGATAGGAATTGTAGGGAAGCCTTAGCAAGGAAGAGAGAAGAGTGAAACGGTAGGAAATTGAAGGAACTGCTGATGACACTGGTGCTCGAATGAGACGGGGTGGAAGTCGAAGTCACTCCTACGCAGCGGAATTCCGCAGCAAACCTTCAGCAGATTCAACCGATGAAATCACGTGTATAGGCTTACAACCTAGATTACATTGAATAGGAGGGCTTTCATATGAGAAAGTTTAATGATCCTCGACTGGCTGATTAACTATGCGTCAACGACCAGGCTGTCTCTGTCAGTAGGGGCTCAACTCACTGATCATTATAATGATTGATGGTGAATAATGATCCCGCCCTGTGGAATACAAAAACCAGGATTTGAACCGGGCTCAAAACCAAAACCGTGTGGCCGTTGTAACTTCTTCAATAACACTGCAATGTTCTGCTTGTTGTTATTGTTCCCTAAGACTCGCCTAGCTAAACATTCCTTTCATCTAGTTGTCAAGATTGCTAATTAGGACAGCTAAATTAGTTGGATAATTTGATCAGCATGTGACGTCAAAAGTTAGCTCGACCCCCCCCCCCCCCCCCACATCACCCAGTAACCGGCTCTAAGTGACGTTTCGTGGTTCAAAGGGTCTGTGGCCGGCCCGTCTGGCTTAGCTCTGTTCTCAAAACGCCGAAGTATTGCGACCTTCTGATAATTAATCTTCTATGGCTATTGTTGTCCGTAATTTCCGGGACTGAAGATTTATAATGTTAAAACAAGGAGACTTAAGTGCCTTCGTAAATGGCCTCAAGAGCTTTCACGTTCAAAATGTGTATCATTCATTTTCGCTCTTCACGTTATTTCATTACATTTTTTGCTATAGCTGAGCTTAACGAGCCATATGCTGAGAGACAAATGTGGATGTTGAGGTGTTTCGTAACGTATTATGGTGAAGGGGGAGAGAAAGTGCAGTCCTTCCAAGCACGTGGCCTACTCCTGGCGAGAAGTGCAAGGCACAGGCGACCACCGTACAACAATAATCTACGTATTTTTACTTTTGAATTTTGAATTGAAATTGAATTGAATGAAAACCATTTTAATGTACTTTTGTGTGGCTCGTTGATCTTGTGGTTAGTCTATTTGCTTCCAATGCAGAAGGCCGATTCCCGTTGAAGTCAGAAGTTTTTTTACTTCTGATTTGGACTCGAGTCCATCAGTTCTTGTCTAAGGAATTTGTAAACGGTGACTTTGGAGCCATACTAGCAACGAGGCACAAAAAAATTTAAATTGTTCTGAATACGAGTAATTGGGGTGGGGGGAATCAATGACTAAAGAAGAGGTTACTTCTTTTTAGTAGGTAAGTTTATGAAAGTAACTTAATACAAGTTAAGTCAATTGACTTAAAAAGTGACTAGTTAAAAATGAAGTGTTAAACAATTTAATAATCAATAATATTTTTTCGTGGGAAGCCTGCCCCAGGGTGCAGTTCATGCCCATTTTCAGGTGTCTAACTAGGTATGTCGCGGATAGGACATTGGCGAAGGGATGTCCGAGGACTGTTTGAGAGGACTCGATCCCTTCAATTCGCATTAACGACTGAGGAAAATTTTGGAAAAACCTTCAGTCAGGGTTTCCGGTCTCAACGGGATTTGAGCCCGGAACTTTCCGAATCAGATTTGCGCGCTTCGAGCCAACACTTTCGGTAAACAATTTAATAATGACTGAAAAGTTAAATGTTATTTTAAAGTCGATTTTAAAAGTTACTTTCAGTAAAATTCCTGACACGAACGTTCAATTTATTTAGTTTAATATGTCTTTAAGTTTCAGTTAGATACGTCGATTCATCATAGAGTTTTAGTTGAATAACAGGAAATATTCACAAGAAGATTTTCATTTACCGTAATTCAGTTCATCCCTAATAAAACACCGTGACCTAATTCACAAGCAGTTACCATGAGTAACTACCGCGCTATCATTAAAAGATATCAAGATTTTAAAATAACGAGTTCGTTACAAAACCCCACATTGCTGTTTAGGCTTATACCGTTTATGTATTCAGCGCGCGACAATTCATGTTTGGATTGAGATTTGTAAGCCATACTGTGCGCGACTTTGATTCGGGAGGTCCCGGGCTCGAATCCCGTCGAGGCTGGCAATCCTGATTGAAGGTTAAAAGAGTCACCTATTTGAAACTTTTTTGGGAACTTTTCCTGTTTTCAGTTGTCTTCTGATCGATATGCATTTTTGCGTAATTGTCAAGTAAGGATATGGTCACTTTTCTATAGTGAAAGATTACTAAACATAATTGCACATTACGCACAAATAAATTCCGAAATTTACCAATTTTGATGATTTTACAAAAATCCAAAATCCTAAAAATCCATTTTTATTTATTTCGACTTTTTTGTGTGTGCTTCTATCAAAGACTGTATATTCATGACCATAACATATGTGCAAAGGCTGGTAACAATCTGATAAAAACTGGCTTCAGGAAAAGTTCCAGAAAAAAATCACTGCTATTGCAGACTCTTAATGCGAATCCAAGAGATTAAGTCCTCTTAAACAGCATCCCTTTACATTTGTCTAACTCCAATATATCTAGTTAGACACCTAAGGGGCATGCCTTGCACCCTGAGCAGGTTTCGCAAAGGTTTAAATTTTACTGTGTACTATTAAAAAGTAATTTATAATAGCAGTGGTCTGTGCAGAGAGCAATCACCTTTCCAATTTCTGTCCAACTGACGTTAGCTGAGATCGGTGTCCTTAATGCCGCATGCGATACAAGTTCCGGTAGAACCTTGCTCTTCATTTAATACTTTTAACACATGGTTCTTGTTCATGTCGAAAGCAAATTAATTAGACACTAGTCGACAAATTTTCATATCATATGCCCAGATCTTTTGTACGTAAAAGACTTGAGTGGTTGTTGTATATTGAAAATAAAATAATAATGCGCTACATAACTATCTGGTTAATAACAGCTATTAAAAGATAATTTAAGGCCTGCCTTCTACATGGATTACTCACACGCACTTGCTGATACATAACTCACTCACTCACGCACGCACGCAACACCTACACTTTAACTCATATACTAACACACTTTTGTTAATGTTATAAAATCAATCAATCATGTATTTGTAAGTAACTTTATAACTCGTTTTAAAATAATAAATGTTGTGAAAAAAAATATTTATTTAGGATTAGTTGTATAAATTTAAAGTGTACAGAGTATACTTTATAAACAAGCGCATGCATGAAATACCAACGTTCATTATTTTAATGTTTATCGGACGTATTCATACATTGGTCGAATGATGTTTAACGTATAAGATAACAGTTCTGAAACTAAAATATTTGATGTTTCGCTGAAATTGCACATCACTTTGTCAATATCTGTGTTTTAACACTGAAAACGCCAAAGTCGTTGTTAGACGAGTGAGCAAGTCATGTATTGAGTACCCGGTAGCATTCCATTCTACACTCCAAGAATAACGAAATAAAAATTAATTTCTTCTATTGCATTGCAGTTATATAGCCAGTAATAGTGCATATATTGTCATGGGGTGGTTTGGTGAGTTAACAATTACTATGTAGTACTTTATAATTATGTATCAATAAATAATGTGTTAAATTGGAAATGTATCTCAGTTGATTGTCATTCATGTCAAGGTTAATCCTACATACCTTCCCACCCCCTTCGAATTCATAACAGCACGCTAACCTTCGTAAATTACGTAAATTAAATGGTCTTGAAGCAGTATAACTTCAAGTGGCGGCAGCCCTTATTATCTTTCTACCCCAGGCTCGAACCATGACAATATCTACACATTGCTGAGTATAAGTGGAGTGTTAAATTATGTTTGATGCTATCACCAATAATCAAGAGTGTAACTGACGACTGTGTATCAGGGTCTAATCATTGTTTACCAACAGCAACACACTTGAAAGACGAGAACAGTGAACATTATGATATGAATTGTACACAAAATCATCTTTCACTTATGTTTAGCTTGGGGTTAAAACTGATAGTTACTCCGTGGTAAATTTACTCAGACGTTGCCTCGAGCTGAATTCATATTCTTCAAGTGTAAGACTATTTCTATAACACAGCTAAAGTTTCTACGATATTAAGTTAGAAATTATAAGTGCATACTTGACAGCATAATTTAAACGAGGGGGTATATAAAAGGCAATCTCTTATTTTCAATAGTCGTCTAACGAAGCAACTTATTTATTTTATTCATTCACAAATTGTTACTTGAAACTATGTAGGTAAATGAATTCATTTCGAAAGATAACATTTATAATCCAATTAAAAACGCAATTCGATAATCTAGAAACATAAAAAGAAGATTGTACACTTGCAAGAGTCTTTGGAATATGATTTTGTTTTCCCTAATTATTTTAGTTCTTGCTGCATAAACTTGTAAATTTCAACATCTAGTACATAAATGAAGAAACACAAGAAAATTTTAGTTTTTTAAATACCAAAATTGATTTTCTTGTGTTGGAAAAGTGTGCAACCCCTCGATTTTCGAACTAGGATATTTCTCTCAATTCATTGGAGAAACTTGTTTAAACTCAATGGCATTCTCCCTCAAGAGGAATCGCCTTAAACGCACCCACACTAATGTTTCATTTCATTAGAGCAACATCAATATATCAGCTCCTAATTTTAAACTAACATGCACTCTCAGTTGAAATAAAAAATAATCACATACAATACAAACTCAGAATAAGTTAAAGCTTCGTAAATTTGGTTTCGACCGTCTTGTAGAAACTTCCTACGTAACAAAAACATGAGATTCTAAACTTGCTTCATCAATCACATCGAACAGCTAACGTATGCCTAGCCTTCAAACTATTCGAACAACTCTCATGACAATACAAACAATATGTCGGTTAATTTTTCAACCCTTCCTTATGGAATATCATTTATCATCAACGTCATGATATTATAATTTGGCAACATGTTATCATAGTCGATTAGGCCAGAGAATATGTATTTCCAATTAAATTTGATGTGCTTGTGTGTCGTCTGCTTTGCTGTACTCCCTTTCCCTTCTCATCAGTCATCACAAACAATTAGGCCTTTTGGGTGTGCTTGACTGTATCGTGTTAATTAGTTACTGTAGTAACAAACCGCTGTGAATTTCTTCACTTTTCACTCACACTGGTTTCGTCGAGGTAAGGCTATGAATATGTGTCAAGCCATTATTTTCCCTCTTCATTTCAGAGGGTTGTTAGTTTGTGAATAATATTTCGAGTCAGAAGAAAGTGAAACACCTAGAGTAAGAATGTTTTCTTCAACTCCCGTAATTCTTACAAGAACATCGAAACAGTCCAGAACACGGCAAGAAAGAACACATACCTGGCGTTGTGCAGCGAGTAACATTTCCTGTTTATTTGATTGGTGGTTTTTCCTTAGAAGCATATTAATGTTGGTCTCACACGAGTAAGCGGATTTCACGACGTTAAATATAAATTTTAAATCAAATTAAATCATTCAAACAAGAAAACTGAACAAGAATCCTTGCATGATGTAAAGTTATTCAAAGCAGCCTACTTAACACTGCACAATTGTAAAGTTACTGTGTTTAGTGTTTAGTACTTCAAAGTATTAATTAATGACGAGCACTTGTTAGGTTTCATGCGGCTTGTCCTCTTAATTAAATCGTTCCCAGAGAAATTGAACAATGAAAAAGGACTTGAAGTATACCTAACTAAGTTGGGAATCATTGTAGGTGGACCTCATTGTTAGCGGCTGGTGTAGTGATCCTTTGTGCAATCATTACCGTATAACGCGAACTAACACTGCGTCTCAATGGCCTTAAAATCGTGCAACTCTCACGTCAGTAAACGCTCGGGACTCGGATTCGGCAAGTTGTAGTTTCGACACTAGCCACCGGCTAACTGATTGAAAGTTTTTCCAAACTTTTCGTCGGTCGTTACTGCGAATATCAGGAATTGAGTCCTCGTAAAACGCTCTCGGACATTCGTTTCACGACTATCTTTACCGATAATACCTACTACAACTGAAGGGGGTCGTGAATTGTCCGTGTAATAGTTTTCCACGAGAAATGAAATGAAAGCTGGCAATTCGTTTGAATGTTGTTTTGCTTATAGACTTGACTAAACAATCTGAAAATAATTTGTTTAAATCCGTCAATCTGTTATGTATAAAACTTGTACCTTTATGACATTTATAACTCACGTAATAATTGTTATACAGGTTTAAAGTAAGTATAAAATAAACAAAACATCGTTTACAAATTAGACCTGTCTGCTCACCAACATCTAAATAATAATAAAGCGTACAAAGAAAACTCAGCCTGAGCAGTTTGACATGCAATTATGTCTTGGTGAAATTAACAGAAACACAACATTGCAGTAAATGTAATAATATGCATCCTAAATTCTTTCCAAATAAAAACCCCGAAATTTATTAACGAATGTACACCTTACAAGAAAATGTTTAGGTCTTTAGAAGACGCACATGAAAATATACCATAAAAAACACAATATAAATATAGCGCAGATTCAGGGAAATGTATCACGATATATCACCACATACTTCAGGGCATATTCTAGAAATATTTTTTGCTCGAGAATATGTAGATAGTAATTTAAAACAAGGATCTGGCGTGGTATGTTGTTATCCTGTTATTTATTGTATTGCGCTTGTGGGACTTGGCTAGGAAGAAAGTAATGTCGACATTAGAAATCTTTCAAATTCAATGATCTTCCTTTCATTCTTAACCAATTATGACGTGTTTTTTATTTGTTATTTTGAGAAGAAAAATACGAAAAAGGACTCAAGACTCTTGTTTACAACATTAGCGTTTTCAGAAACTTCCTCCATGCTTTATGAACAGCTACTCTTCAATTAAGTGGTAGGTAGGCAAAGCGTAGTTTATACAAAAATTAGTTAGATAGAAAGTGTTTCCCGGTTTTCTGCGTATTTCAACTCCCAACTGGAGTATTTATATTTAATATCAATTGCTAAGCGAGTGACGGTCGAAAATGAAGCTTCTAGCCTGAAATAAATAACTTAAATTCATGAATACGTCAGAATGTATTTTCAGTGTGTCACTTGGCAGTAAGTATAGGAACATTCCCTTTCGTTATATAACCGTGGGACAAATTCTCTTTCGAAGAAAGCGGTTTTCTATCACAAATGTGACTTTACTCTGGATGCTGAAAGTAAAAACTAACACAATTTAATTGAATGGTGGGGGTGCCGGGTTCTCTCATGTGACCCGGCACCTCCACCAAGCCATTCGTTGATTCGCCGCAAACATAACATTGAATTAGTTTACCCCAATGAATAATATAACGTCATTACAACATAAGCGACGTTTCGAAGGTAAATATACTTTACACGATAAATGCTTGTGTAGTTTGTATAGTACGCGGTTAATCGTTGATTGTAATTGGAAGTAACATGTTACACATACCTTCAATTCGGTCAACCATAATTGTGGTTAGTGATGGAGAATTTAGTGCAATGATGTAACTCAATGATTTGACATTGCTGGATTTCTCTATACCATTAAATTTAAACAAAAACAGACATGTGTGTTGAATTAAATGGTATTATACAGTTTAACAATTACAGGTTTCCGACAAACAAAGCCTGGATTAACACAGTGCATTTGCTTGTGATTTGCCTATAGGCGAACTTCTAGTTTTAATAAATTAATTAGCGTGTCCACAATAGTGGAGTTATACGGTAAAATTATATTTACGTATGCAACATGAGCAATTAGGCGATTTCATTACGTAAAACAATGCTGAAGCGAGTCTCGTATATGGTTTACAATAAATATATACAGGCAACGTTGCAAACATTGCAATTGTGTGCAAATATGTTTGTTGTGTGGAGAAAACTAATTCCCTGGATAAATACTAATAACCGATACTATTAAAAACAATCTATGAATGTTTGTATATATATATATATGTATATATGTATGTATATGTATATAAATAGGTAAAAGTGAAGAACAGCAGGAGAAATTCCCTGCTAGGTTGGCAGACCACCAAGAAGGGTTCGACTTTGGATACCCATGAAAACCTAGGGTAAACCATTCAGTTGTTGCCAAATTCAGGTGCCACGGGGCCTTAGTCTTGTCTTTGTTTTATGCTGTCAGTAGTATATTTTGATCTATGCTGATCTGATTTTGCATATCCCTTAATTAAGATGTATTGGTAAATTAATTAATTGAGCCTAACATTAGGCGACAAATTCACATTTTGCGTTTTGACATATTATCAAGAGGTTCTTTTGAAAATGAATCAATATTGAATACATGACAAAATAAGCCAACGTGTCAGTTCATTAAGAAAATGTTTTGGATGACTGAATTTTATTCACGGATATCGTGATCTTAGCTTGTTGGCCAGCGCCTCTCCATTGCATACCCTTATTCTGATGATGTGCTCTTTCTTATTCCTTCACTGGTCAAACGGACGACAGATTTATTACTTTTTCCACATTTGTTATTGACCCTTCGCCAACTAAAATGCGAATAATAAATAACGCCATAAAGCTACGTTTTATATGTTTTTAGGGCGCTACTCCTTCCCTTATGTGTTTGTTTTCAAATGTGCGTATAGATGTTCTGAACTGCGTTGATACAGATATTATAAGAAATACTAGATTGTGATTGTGTAAATGAGTGTTATACAAACACATTATTGTATATACCACGGTATTGGTTCGCTTGAGAGCACGGTCACAGTGAGTTGTGGGTTATGCATAATAAACTATAGTTCTCTACACTGAAAGCTAGAAAATAGATTTCATTCATGAGTATGTGTCATCTGAGATCAAAGTCACTCTTGTTTGTACCCTACACGAAAATGTTGATTTTTAATTGTAATTTGTATAACATGGAGGTTCATGGTGATATTGTATAATGAAATCACATGGCACAGTGCAAATTCACGGGACTTCTCCAGAACTGATTTCTAAAACCAGGTGTCAAAACTGAATGTAAGTATATGCCTAACTATGAATCTATCTGATCTGGGTTCCAACTATGAAGATTCTTTCACACAAAGTTCGATTAAATTCTGTGATGTTTTTTATGGTATAAGTTATTCTTGAAAATGACATTTTAGTTATGACATTCATTTATGAGATTATTTAAATGACACATTTATTTTTCTAAGGAGGAATTTTCATTGAGATTTGGTCATAATTTAGTAATGATTGCATATTTACATCTCCTTCGTCACGGTTTGAGTTATAAATATTGTTTGGTACCGAAGTTAAAGTTTAAGTATTTGTCCGTTTTCTCTAACAAAACCATCTGAGGCTTTAATGAACGGGAGCCGTCCTTCTCATAGTATTTCTAACCAAATTAAGATTTAGCATTTGATTTTACAAGCCGTTGATGATTTGTGCGTTTCCGCACTCGTACATAACAACGTACTCCATGCTCATAAAACCTAATATATAAGTGGAGAAAATGTTAGTAATTGAGGTAAATTCCTCGGCGTGTATATATTCGAAGGCTTCCCTCCGCCATTGTTCCGCCCAAACCGCAAAGTCATCGCAAGCTTTCCAAGTTCCACCTGATTGGTTCTTGAGAAAGTTTTCCGTCGAGCTTTCTCCCGGGCGTCTCACCGTTTCTCGGGCTTCCTTCTGTCTGTAAATATGGGAGGAGGGTGATTATTTTACAGTAAAATCTCTAGCGAGCAACTAATTGGTGAATTAAGTCCCGGAACAGAGCATTTGGTATGTGGTAAATTATTTTGCAATGGAATGTTACCATGAATCATGATTGGCGTAATACGGTTCAGAATTCGGGCTTAAAGAGCACTTAAATACCATAGTTAATACTCAACGCAAACATGAGAATGGAAATTATACTAATATTGATATGAGGCAGTATATTATCCTCTGCTTTCGAACCACTTGAGTCTTGCGTTACGGTACTTTATTAAAAGTTAATTCTCAAACATCCTATTATTTGAAAGTCAGGAGAACGGACATCGAATTGTTCTATGTTATATTCTCCAAGACCGCTTTTACGAATAAATTATCATCGATAGACAAAATGTGAATCATTATATTGGTTGACTATAAAACAAAGAATTTTGCTGAACACTGTATGTTTTATTCACAGTGTTTTTTTGTGGCAGTGCGACTGAGTATTTGTTTAGGAAATTAATAATTTATTTAATAATTCTAAATGATTTAAGAAACAACAAAAATATTTTTGTCTAAAAGTCAAGAAGTGAATTTAGACACAATTTTGTTTCATATTCTTAATAGATTGCAAAAGTCATTTAAAGTATTTGGAACGATTCAATATTTAGAAAGGAGTGTTGTATTGTAGTAAAGGATAAAACATTTAGTATCTGCTGGGATAAGGCGTTGTCCTTCTGGAATGGGTAACAGGCATGTCCTTTCCAGATGATGTGTAAAATATAATTTGCTTCTTTTCAAAAAGGCGAACGAGATTCTATGTAAAGTGACTTTTATGTAAGTGCATCACACATAAAAGTCACTGGTTATAAATCATGGTAAATTTAATAATTAATGTGTATTCAATGAATTAGGAAATTAGCCAAGTGTTAATTGCTTGAGTATATTTAGTTAGTTATACTGGGAACCTTGTATTGTCATTTGTTCAATGTACAAATGTTTAATGATTTCTATGTGTTATTGTATTGATTTTATTGTTCTGGAAAAAATTTCAAAGTTAACTATGATAAAACATTATTACTATACTTCTCCCTACTAGTAAATACTACCTGCTACTTTTCATAATTCTGAATTGCAAAACAATCATTTTCTACTTTCACGACCTATTTGTGTGGCCTTAGTACACTTCTCGGCCGTATGTACACCCTTGCTTAACTATGGGCAAATGTACTATATAAATACGGTCTATACAGAGAAGGTAACAATACAATAGTTGGACGTACATGTTAATAATTTTACTTTCACTATCTAGATGCCAACTGGCCACTGGCAACTGTAAAACATACATCATTGAAAACTATAATGTTAGAGATTACAACATAACGTTTTTTACGTTTACGTTTTTTTAGTTCTTACTGGTATGTTTGAGAGTAAACAATTCAGGACTTCCATACGATGACAAGAATCCGCCCATTCTGCCACCGAATCATGATCTAATTAAACTGATGATCATATTTGAACATCTCAAAGTACTTCGTGCTGGTCCGCAATTGCTAAGTGCATCACTGCGCCAGCTTCGTTGGATCCACAGACCAAACAAGTTATCCGTCAATGCATTCACAAATATTTACCTTGTTTCAAACTGAAGGTATCAACATCACAGCAATTATTGGCTCAACTACCTAAAGCCCGTGTTCTGCCCGTGTTCTGCCCGTGTTCTGCCCGTGTTCTGCCCGTGTTCTGCCCGTGTTCTGCCCGTGTTCTGCCCGTGTTCTGCCCGTGTTCTGCCCGTGTTCTGCCCGTGTTCTGCCCGTGTTCTGCCCGTGTTCTGCCCGTGTTCTGCCCGTGTTCTGCCCGTGTTCTGCCGTGTTCTGTCCGTGTTCAGCCCGTGTTCTGCCCGTGTTCTGCCCATGTTCAGCCCGTGTTCTGCCCGTGTTCTGCCCGTGTTCTGCCCGTGTTTAGTCTAGAGACATCGGGTACGGGTACCCGTTTACCCGAACCTGAATCTGAACATTACCCGAATCCATAGTAAAGGATGGGATCCTCTTTGAGTACGATTTTGTAATGCGATGTAAACAAAATCATCACACTAAAACATTATGAATTTATATGTATGATTGAGTTAAGATAATGGAAACTTTGTAACAGTCAAATTTTGTGACCTAGTCGTTGAACTGTTGGGTACTTTCCACGGCTACGACTGTTTCTTTTTTTAATTTTGCAGTGATTAATTGAATGTATGGCTTTGTCTTCCCTTCATTTCAACTTAATTTGTGTCATTGTCGTTTTGATTGTTAGGCTATCCGATATCGCTCTATTTAAATTTTAGAAGCCTGGTACCGAATTCATATTTTACTATCCGATGTCATTGAGCCCGTGTTTGATCCAGAATAAAATTAAAGTAATTAAAAAGAAAATAAAACATAATGTACAGTCCACTTTTAGAACCAGATTATTCAGCATCTATAGAGAAGACCGTACGCACTACTTTTCACACGTATACCGCTGGTAAAAACAGATGGAGGGTTCGAGAGCAAGTGTAACGGCTTCGTTCTTCTCGACGTCTGCTCGGCAGTCCGGGTTAGTGGAGGAACCTTTATGACTGTCACATTTACACCGTCCTTTCGGATGGGACGTAAAGCCGTTGGTCCTCTTGGTTCTTTTCGAAAGGAGAAGACTACGTGCCGGTACCGGGATTCCCCTCCTCCCTTTTATCATCCTTCATCCTCATCCATCACCACTCATCATCTCGAATATCCTTCGTGCATTAATAAGAGACGTTAAGCAATACGAATCAAATGAAATGAGTACTTAGGTTTAATCTTCAGGCAGTTCACCGGCGGGCTACGCACGACGGTCTGTGCGCGGCGCACTGGCCTGGGCTTGGGTGCGGTGAGCCGAGTGTGTAACCGCACAAATCACTGCGTTCGAGCGCGTACTCTGTTTGTAACCACCGGGTGCCGATAAATCCGTCTCTCTCCGAAGGAATCGACCCCCGAGGAGTAGGATTCAGCCTCTTCAAGACAGACGAGAAACTGCATATGCTAGGGAAATAATAGCTTTTCTCACTCATAAAATCGAGAACAAGAAAGTGAACTTTTCCTTGGAGGTTTTTGGGCTAGAAAAAGCCATGTAAAATAGGTTATTTTAAATATATTATCTATATGAACAACGATGTATATTATATTGTGGATATGATAGAACGTATGTGCTGTGCGTGCAATTATGCAGACAAATATCTACCAATTTTATTGTTATCCAATCTTACTTCACTTTCATTAGAACATGATTCCACTGTATATTTATTTATACCGACAGTGTTGGCTCGAGCGTTATGCGCGCGACTTTGATTCGGGAGCTCCCGGGCTCAAATTCCGTCGAGATCGGCAATCCTGACTGAAGGTTTTTTCCGAGGGTTTCCTTAGTCGTTTTTGCGAATGCAAGGGATTGAGTCCTCTTAAACATACCTTGGACATCCCTTCACAATTGTCCTATTCGCAACATAGTAAGTCCCCTTAAGAGGGGCATGAATTGCACCCTGGGCAGGCTTCCCACAAAAATTATTATTTATGTTTATTTATATTTGTGCCTTTCATGATCAAATGACGAATTCAGTATCATTTTAGGGTTGTACCACGTTAATATTACATCATATAGCTACGTCTGTTTCCAATATGAAGTCACACAATTGACGTATTGATGGATTTGAACTCTACTTTTTAAATAACCATTTTCTGAACAAGCTGACTGCAGTAATGGCAAAACATCAACTGTGTGTACGCCTATTTATTTTAATAATTATTTAGTTAAATTGGTATTCATCCGCTAAACTCAAAATAATATTTTATTTAGGACTAGTTATGAATTTAGAAATTAACAGAAATGTTATTGGGTTCGCCATGACCCCCCAAAAAAATGTCAAACTTGGTATTTTTCGAGCTAGGTCCCATCGGCAAAAATCTCCCATAAGAAATAACATGGGGACGATCTTTATGCCCCGTGACCCTGGAGGATTTTGATCCAAAAAAATATTGGCCATTATTGACGTACTCGACAGCCTTTTCTGTAAATTCTCTATATTTTGTTTTGTGATTTGGGCAAGTAGTTCAGTCAAAATCTGCTGATTACCAATATGGCGTATGATTTTGGAATTCATATTTTTGCATATTTGAGGGTATATTTGGGCATAGTTTAAAGACACGATGTAAAAAATGGGCATTTTAGATTGGTACCATGCTCTAGTATCCATGTGGATCCTAAAAGAAGCAGGTTAAAGCCGATTTAAAAAAAAATTCCCAAAACACCAATTTTCGCATATTTCTGGACCAAAAAAATTGAACAATTCGTGTTAAATCACAATTACAAGATATTTTTTAAACTGTCATTTTGGTGTAGCATTGTGCTATAGATCATGTGGTAAAAAATAATTTTTTGAGTTAATAGCCCCTTTAAAGGGGTATATTCATCCGCTAAACTAAAAAAATAATTTCATTTAGGCTAACTAGTTATAAATTTAGAAATTAACAGAAAAATTATTGGGTCCACCATGACCCCTCAGAAAAATGTCAAACTTGGTATTTGTCGAGCTAGGTCCCATCGGCAAAAATATCCCGTAAGAAATAACATGGGGACGAAATTTATGCCCCGTGACCTTGGAGGATTTTGATCCAAAAAAATATTGGCCATTATTGACATACTCGACAGCCTTTTCTGTAAATCCTTTGTATTTTGTTTTGTAATTTGGGCAAGCGGTTCGGTCAAAATATGCTGATTACCAAGCAAGGGTGTGAATTTGGAATACATATATTTTTGCGTGTTTGAGTGTATATTTGTGCAGAGTTTTTCAAGACACGATGTTATAAAGGGCCATTTTAGATTGGTATGATGCTCTAGTATCTATGTGGAACAAAAAACAAGCAGGTAAAAACCGATTTAAGAAATTTCCCAAAATACCAATTTTCGCAAATTTCTGGATACAAAAAATTGAAAAAATCGTGTAAAATCACAGTTACAAGGTACAATTTTATTTAAACGATCGTTTTAGTGAAGTATTATGCTATAGAATAGATTATGTGGTAAAAAATAATTTTTTGGGGTAATAGGCAAGTGCAACTAGTTATCTTCAGTTTGTTAATTTTGCATCGACGTAGCATGAAAGGCACACTAATATCACAGTGTGAATTCGCCAGTAACTGGGTTGTAGTAATTTACAGCACATTATGTGTTACGCTGATGGCAACTGTAGCTGGATTATCGTAAATTCTATGTTTGCTAGACAGTGTGACTGTTGCATTCGTATATGTTTTATAAAAAAAAAATTGATGTGATTTGATTGTATCTTGTTTATACCCTCCTATTTAAAGTATAAAATAGTTTTCCGATACGACGGGATTTTTTTTATATATATATTATCATGCTACAATACGTGACATTTCCAAAAAACTATTGAAATAAATTCACATTGTGGATCACGAAAGCTTAATACAAAACACAGATATATATTTCATTAACATCCGACCCTGTCTCCAACATAAAATTATTTAGGTATAATATACATTCGAAATGATTTACTTTACTACTTTTTAAGTAGGTATTTGATTGCAACGTGAAACAAGTTATTTTGTAGAGTCAGTGGGATGAGACTGTAACTTATATTTTGTATTTTGTACATATGTTTGTATGGCTAGCTTAGAGAATTAGAAGGAGTGATTTAATTTAAGGAAAGTGGTATTTCTGTTATGAAAATTATTATGATTACGATTATGTATGTTTTGTAAATGATGGTTTTGTTATGATGACCTAACCCGAACATCATTGACTCAAAGAAAAGGGGGGGGGGGGTAAATATAAAATACTCTCTGAGTGCACCAATTTGAATTAGAAATCATTACCAAAACAGTTGAAAAGAGGAATAAACCAAACTCGTTTGTAGCGTATTTCGTCGCCTCAGAACTTATTTGTTCAATTACTATGATCACTTATTTTTAGTTTGAGGCTTGAATTTGCTTATTGGTGCTTGTTTGTTCTATATCCACTGCATTTGGTCCATGTTTACCATCTGTTGCTACAGTAAACGAGAGGTAGGTTTGTTCAATAGACCAGCCTGATAGTTCCATGTCATAGTGTTACTGTTTGTTTGTTCAATGTCCCTCCTTTGCATGAAAAGATGTGGGACGTTGCACAAGTAAATACTCACAGGTACTATCAGATGGTCTATTCAACACAATATTACCTCTAAACAAGTTTAAAGGGTTTATTGAACAAACAAGTTCCCCGATTAATTTTCAAATTTTAATTAATATTAAATAAATATGACAACTCAAAATGATTCATACTATCATTTTCCTTGGATTCAATATTCAAACCCAACCCAGTTTGGGCACCTCTGATGATGTATATGAAAAATTGTACTTGATTTTATATTTAACACCACTATAAAAGAGTTTTTAATCAAGAAATGACAATAATATCCTTTTTAGATAGGATTAGTATAGAATCAAAAACTTCAATCCTTATTTTCTTCAAATAGCAAAAGTGATGTATTGAATAAATAAGTTCTAAGGCGACGATTTGTCAGAAGGGTCGCTGGTGCTGGCACGGAGACGAGTTTAGACGCACAGCTTCCAGGTTCTACCGGGTAAACGGTTAACAACACCGGTATCATATTTCACAACAACGTTTATATAAAGGATCAATTGATGAGATCAAGGACGCGTATTATGAGATTAATTCGCAAGTTTTCTATTTAAAAAATCGTGAAATCACCATAATTAACTCTTTTTAGGTGAACTTCGTGAATTTATTCGAAGTGTAAAGATTTTAAACGCAAATGTTCATACTATATATCAACGTTTAAATCAATTTGAAATCGCAGGTAGATTTGGTTTTATCGTAAGATAAAAGGTTTGGTGAGTGGTAGTTTCATGAATTGAAATCAATGTTTTTCATTTTTCATTTATTCCCGTTTAGGACTTACCTCTCGCATTGATTTTTAAGGCTAATTCTTTACAACCAAGTGTGGATATCAATATAAAGTAATTCTATTAATATTAATGCAAAATTTGATAATGATATATTCGTTCAGCTGCTATCATCAACACCTGAGCACGCGCATTTGAGTTGGGCCAAAAGCCCTTATTACCAGTAGTGTGGTTGAGGCCAGAGATATTTAACATCTATAGTAGGCTCAATCTCCAGTCATTGGTCCACTGGCGTGTCAATTAGAAGCCATCTTGAATAGGTCAGTTTCTATGTTAAAGTAGGTTGTAGCGATTTGTAGCCCAAATATTTTTCAAGGTGGCTGTCAGGTTGACAGGTGAGCATATTAGCCACTAACACCAAATGATTACTAAATTCCCTTATGCAATAACTTATTATTGTTTCTGTTTGTGCATTCCCATGCTGCACGCAAGCTAAAACCATATCAAACAATCCAGAAAAATACTCAATCGCATTTAAAACATAATGTATATGCATAATAAATTGAAGCGCCAAATCGCCACCATGAATAGGCCAATTTGGTACTCTCGCGCCTGTGCGGACGTATTGGAGACTGGGGATCTAACCTACTATAGGTGTTAAATATCATTGGTTGAGGCAGTGAACCCACATCCCTCTAAGTCCGAGTTCCGTGCACTGAGTCACCGATGTCGGGTATTTGATGACTTCATCGCTAGGAGCAACAGATACTATTGATAACCGTTGTGCGTGTAGGTATTCTTTATGACAAGCAGCCTTTCTTCCATCAATCAAAAACGCAGGGCATTTATATTGTTGAAATGGGTTCCCCTGTTTGCTGCAAGATTGAGTGGTCTCATATCCTCCCCTAACGCCTTACTTTAGTCGTTAGTGAGCCGATCCAGCACTCAAATCAGTAAATACACGCCAATCGAATTAATTAATTTATAACTTTAATAAAGCACCTGAAAAACTTGTACTTATTTGAATTTTGTAAAGCTCCATCCTACTGGAAACGAATTCTAAAACGAATGTAGTGAGCGATTCTTCAAGAGTGTTTTTTGTCTTTTTGTGTGTACTAAGAACTTATCGTCATATTAAATTTCTGACAGTGCTTTGACCTATATACGACGCGAGATCTTTTAGTTTTTGTGTGACATAGATTGAAGAGATTTAAGAATAGCGACAATATTTGAAACTTTCAATGCACGGCTTCATTATCGATCAGGCTGCTTCCTCTGTTAAACAAACAATTAATGAGTGTTTGATCACGGATTTGATGCTTGATGAAAATAAATTCACTCTGTTCGGTTTTCATATTCGCCAAAAGGGAAAGATGTTTTATTTTAGACAAGCGCGTCTCTTTTTGAGTGCGGGGGGGGAGATGATAACCCCATTTTTGCTTCTACAGACTGCAACTTGTTTTTCAGTTGTTCTCCTGGTGATGAACAGAAAAATTGATTTTTTACACTCTTAAGGGGGGGTGGGGTGTCAGAGGAAGATGTGGGTGTGTAATTCCCCCACCCCCCCTCTTCCTACGCGCCTGCTTTAAGAACTTCTAAACGAACAGTGGGTATTATCTTAACTGTTATCGGCCCCGGCAGGTGTCTCGAGCGTTATGAGCAAGTCTTTAGATTTTGGAGATGTCGGCACGATGAGTTAGTTTTTCCAAACGTGCGATTTCAAGGGATTCAGTCCTCTGAACCCCTTCAGTCCCGAATTTCAATGGATTCAGACCTCTGAACCCCTTCAGTCCCGAATTGAATTGGTGCAATTTTAGTAATTTTAAACAATTATAATTACAGACTTTTTATAAGATTTTTAATGTTTTCAAAATATTTTTCATCACGTTTTTTAATGAATTTTGGGAAATTTTGGATTCTGAATAAATGTTTTAATTTAATTTTAAATATAAATTTGAAGGCTATTCCTAAAACTAGATTTCTTTCTGAATTTTTTGCTAATGTTGCATTTTTTGTATCTCAAATAATAACAATACTAAGAATATATTACTTTTCTGCGGCAAACCCTTTTTTTTTTTTACCCTTTTTTGCAGATGTGTATTTTCAAACTTCTCTAAAAAGGTCACCTTTTCTCCCATTGACATGGGGGGAAAATGTATTTATTTTTTATTCACCAAAAAAAAAATGGGGTCAAATTGGAAAACTTATCACTTGCTCGGATAAAATTCAAAATTTGATTCCATTTAAATGGACGCAGGGACTGAAGAGGTTAAACATCTTTTGACCTTGGACATTTCTTTCGCAATTAGCACCAAGCCACAAAACACCTTTAATATATTTAGACACCTGACACGCAATAATTGTCCCTGAACTGAGTTCCCGCGGCGTTGAACCTCATACGCTGTCACCGAGTCAGATTATCCCTACCTACTAAATCGTAAGCCTATTGTACTTCCCAGTCTTCATATATTGATTGTTTGATTCATGTGTAGTGTAGACGTATGCTACATTATGAGCGGTATCTGATAGTGGTTTACATATCGCGAGTGTATAACTGTCGGCCCGAAGCACTATTTGGAAAGAGATAGGGGTGGGGGGTCTCTATAACTCTAAACACATAACTTCCATCCATCTCTCGTGTTTATTGTTAAATGTTTCAAATGCCCACAGCTACTCCTCTGATCTCCGAGGTTGTAAAAATCAAGAATAACATTTGGAATAAAGATTTAATAATACCAATTAGGACTGTGAAGGTAGAGACTTTGACACTCGGATCGGGTCGGGTCGGATAGGGTCGGAGAAGGTAAGGAAAAGACGGACCTTATAATTTGTGAATTGCATTATAAATTTTTTCTCATTTCATTTTCTATTGTATGGATTTTTATTGAAATGCATTTTCTATGCTAGTATAAATATTTAAATGGCTGGACCGGCACCTCCACCAATAAAGATTGTAAATCCTGGACCGGCGCCTCCACCAATAAAGAATGTAAATCCTGTAACGGCGCCTCCACCAATAAATAATGTAAATCCTTACCCGGCACCTCCACCATCTCTAAAAAACATACTTATATTGACTCCAGGGTAAGCCCCCAAATACCAAGCCCAACCCGAAATTTCAGATACCCGTGCACACAAATGCACTTTGTTTAAATTTTACTATAACTACAAGAAAAACCAAATCTTTAGGCCATGTAATTTTTTATGTGCTATAAACTTTCGTCCCTGGTATTATCTCGCTACAAAGTTGTTAATTGCAAAAAGCAGTTTCAGCAGATGAAACTTTTACGTACCAACTATTTATATTATATGTTAAGTAAAACTCGTCAATTTGTGTCAAATTTTTGGCTAAAAACCCCAAAAATTATTTTTTACCACGTGATCTATAGCACAATACTACACTTAAATGACCGTTTAAAAAATTATATCTTGTAACTGTGATTTAACATTAATTTTTTTATTTTTTTGTGATCCAGAAATTGGCGATAATTGGTGGTTTGGAAATTTCTTAAATTGGCTTTACCTGCTTCTTTCTTGGCCCACATAGATACTAGAGCACAGTACCAATCTAAAGTGCCCATTTTTTACATCGGGTCTTGAAACTGTGCCCAAATATACCCTCAAACACGCAAAAATGTGCATTCCAAAATCACACCCCATCTTGGTAATCTGCATATTTTGACCGAACTACATGCCCAAATTACAAAACATAATATAGAGAATTCACAGAAAAGGCTGTCGAGTACTCAATAATGGCCAATATTTTTTGGATCAAAATCCTCCAAGGTCACGGGGCATAAAGATCGTCCCCATGCTTTTCTTATGGGAGATTTTTGCCGATGGGACCTAGCTCGAAAAATGTCATGTTTGACAATTTTTTGGGAGGTCATGGTGGCCCCAATAATTTTTTCTGTTGATTGCTAAATTCATTACTAGTTAGCCTGAATGAAATATATTTTTTGAGTTTAGCGGTTAAATACCCCTTTAAGAATTGCCTACTTCTACTTCCTTTAAAATAAGCATTGCATTTGCTTGTCATACTTTATTCTGTTAAACACATTGATATTAAACCCCTAGTAGGCTAGATTAGCAGTCTCCTATACCTCCGCACAGGCGCGAGCGTAGCAAATTGAAGACTCAACCGGCCCATTTCAAGATGGCGATTTGGTGTTTTAATTTATGCTTTTTTAATGCAATAAAGTATTTTACTGGATTGTTTGATATGGTTTTAGCTTGTGCAGCATGGTATTAAACAAAAGAAACAATACGAAGTGATTGCATAAGGGAATTTAGTAATCATTTGGTGTTAAAGGCTAGTATGCTAACCTGTCAACCTGGCGGCAATCTTGAGAACTATTTGGCCACAAATCGCTCCCATTTGATTAACATGTAAACTGTCATTTTAAGATGGCTTCTAATTGTACCGGAAGTGGACCACCGACTGCTGGTCTAGCCAATTATATAGGATGTCTATGGTTAAACATTGTTGAACTAGTTACGGAGAACGACGTGTTGCTTCGTAAAATACGGTTAATCAGGAAAGAGAATTCACTCAACGCATACAACCACCAACATAAGCACTCACCAACTGACATCACCTTACGAACTGTACAGCATCGAACATTAGTAAATCAAGAGGTCTAGTTTGTTGCATTTGAGTTACTTCTGTTCGAGGGTGTACCATGCAATCCTCTTTGCTAAACTCTTAGCAAGATGTATTTGCCGTGGTTTCTTTCAGTACAATGACGCACACAGTTCTAATCCCTTGTCAACAAAGTGGGATCAGGGCTTCACTACAGAGTGTGTGTTTTTTTCAAAACAATGCGATTATACGTCTTAGGATTTAGAAAGCATTGGGCATTGTCCATTCGCGGAGAGAAAACACACTAGACAAGCTTTCAAATAGGTCAAATAATCATAACAGTTTTTATAAAGATTATTTCATTGTACTAGCACTATAGCACATACAATAGAGATGAAATCGAAATGAGTTGAATGAAAACTCTCATTTTGCTCGCTCAATAAACTTCTGGGTGACCAAAAACAAAATAAATGTCTTAAAAGATTGGATTTCTTCCTGTCAGTTCTGGTAACAATGTCTGTAGTTTAATAACTTACCTCGAGCTAGAGCCGATTCCAGTGATTCATGCCTAGATGTTGTATACATATCCCACTTGTCTCCCCCCCCCCACCCTCTCACCCTCGCCCACCAGTCCTTCGCCATTCTACCACCCCAACAAGGCTCCCGATACCTAACTGTTATTCTTTCAATTTTCAAAAAACTTGATCGATCACCCAGTAATTCCCCCATCCCTTTCTAAATTCCCGCCCATCAATCATGTCGCTCCTTCCCCCCCCCCCCCCCCCCGCCCACCGCGCCTCGTCACCGCGGCTCCCTTGTGGGACGAGCGATTCTGAAAAGCGCGTGATAGAACACACAGCATCCTTGCTGCAGCGGACCAATAGAGACGATCAGATTAATGGACAGCTAATACATGAATGAATTAAAAACAAGAAAATCTGCGTTACAATCGGAATCACAAGAACAATACAGTAACACTCATTACACCACATTTTCAATAACAATTCTGCTATTACAATCGTAGATCTGTTTTATGACTTGAACAATAACATAAGGATAACTTGGAACGATCCGAGTAGTGGCGTAGGAACTGGGGGGGCAAGCCCCCAAGTTTGGCCCAGGGGGGGGGCAGGGGGGGGCAGGTGATCCCAGAATTTCAGTAGTAAATATGCACATACACTTATACAATTTGACAAGTCACCTTGGTAGAACGAATATGTTTGCCTGTATGCTTCGTTATAACATCAAAAATTAGGTTGAAATTTATTAAACGAGGGGAGCGGAGCGACCGAGTGGCTCCATTCAACTCGAACGGATCTCATTCTGTGATTCTGTCTGTCTGTCTGTCTGTACGTCGAAAATCAGCCGAACCGCTGAACAGATTGAGCTGAAATTTTAAACAGACATCCGGTACGAGTTTACTGAGAACTGCTAACAAAATCAGCTAGATCCATTGCGATTTAATCCCACAATAAATAAAATGTGATTTTTTAAATATCGAAAGCATTTGTTTAGTAGCAGCTAGCGGAACGACAATTACGTGGCTTGAATGGCCTATTGGTAAGCATGTAGCCTACCGCACGAAGGGTTGGGGTTCGATACCCCTTGGGTAGAACCTTTTTATATTTTTAGACCCACATATTATTTTTGAGGGGTGTTAAATGGGAAATAAAAATTCAGGTGATTTTGTTTTATATTGGAAATTTGTTACACGCTAATACGTTTTGAACACGATTCGCAATTTTGAATGTTCAATTTAAACTAGGGAAACGCAAAGTCGTTTTTAAAATGAAGTGAGTAAGCCATGTGTTGAGAACCCGGCATAATTCTCCATACTGGGCTAGATCCAGCCTTAGGTATATAGGAGGAAATGGGATGTTCCCGGGTACTCAACACTTGGCTCACTCACTCGTTTAACAACGACTTTGACGTACCCTAGTTAAACGAGGGAGCGGAGCGACCGAGTGTCTCCATTCAACTCAAACGGCCCTCATTCTGTGATTCTGTCTGTCTGTCTGTCCGTACGTCGAAAATCAGCCGAACCGCTGAACAGATTTAGCTGAAATTTTAAACAGACATTCGGTACGAGTTTATTGAGAACTGTTAACAAAATCAGCTAGATCCATTGCGATTTAAGCCTACAATAAATAAAAATGTGATTTTTAAAAATATCGATAGCATTTGTTTAGTAGCAGGTAGCGGGACGAAATCTGCGTGGCATGGCATGGCCTACTGGTAAGCATTTAGCCTACCGCACGGAGTGTTGGAGTTCGATACCCGTTAGTATGAACTTTTTTATATTTTTACACCCACATATTATTTTTGAGGGGTGTTAAATGGGAAATAAAAATCAGGGGATTTTGTTTTATCTTGGAAATTTGTTAATGTTTCACGCTAGTACGTTTCGAACACGATTCGCACTTTGAATGTTCAATTTAAATAACTAGGGAAACGCCAAAGTCGTTGTTAAATGAGTGAGTGAGCCAAGTGTTGAGTACCCGGGAACATCCCATTTCCTCCCATATAACCCAAGGCTGGATCTAGCTCAGTATGGGGAATGATACCGGGTAACTATACACATGGCTCACTCACTCGTTTAACAACGACTTTGGCGTTTCCCTAGTTAAAATAAGCCACTTTACGTTCATTTTTGGAGTTTTTAAACGAGGGAGCGGAGCGACCGAGTGTCTCCATTCAACTCGAACGGCTCTCATTGTGATTCTTGTCTGTCTGTCTGTCCCTGTCTGTCTGTCTGTTCCTGTCTGTCTGTCTGTCTGTCTGTCTGTCTGTCTGTCTGTAACGTCGAAAATCAGCCGAACCGCTGAACAGATTGGGCTGAAATTTTAAACAGACATCCGGTACGAGTTTACTGAGAACTGCTAACAAATCAGCTAGATTCATTACGATTTTATCCTACAATAAATTAAATGTGATTTTTAAAATATCTATAGCATTTGTTTAGTAGCAGCTAGCGGGACGATAACTACGTGGCTTGCATGGCCTATTGGTAAGTATTTAGACTACCGCACGGAGGGTTGGGGTTCGAATACCCATTAGCTCGAACTTTTTTTATATTTTTACACCAACATATTATTTTTGAGGGTGTTAAATGGGTAAATAAAACTTGAGGTGATTTTGTTTTATCTTGGAAATTTGGTAATGTTTCACGCTAATACGTTTTTGAACATGATTCGCATTTTAAATGTTCAATTTAATAACTAGGGAAACGCCAAAGTCGTTGTTAACGAGTGAGTGAGCCATGTGTTAAGTACCAGGGAACTCGCCTTTTCTCCCATATACCTAAGGCTCGATGAAGCCCGTGTGGGGAATGATACCGGATACTATACACATAGGTCACTCACTCGTTTAACAACGACTTTGGCGTTTTCCTAGTTAGATCACAGATAGTGTTTACAGTGTCCGAGTGCAGTTAAAACATGACGAAATAAGTGTAGTATGGTGAAAAATTCTCCCCAGACTCCAACTTCCGCCCACAAAATCTGCTAATGGTTTTGCCCCCCCCCCCTTAACTTTAAAAAACGTTCCTACGCGCCTAGTTCCGAGTATGCATTAATGTCCTATCCTGAGATTAACCCCTCGCTCAGCCTCATACGTGATCCCCCTTGCTACTTTCTCCAGTCAAGCCCTGCTCGATCTATCTGCTCCGCGGAGACACCGCAGGTTTCCATCGCTCTAACCTACTTTCCACGTCATCAATCACAATCGTTATCAAGCATCACCCTTCTTCCGAGTTGCGCACAGTAGCCATGCGGTCTCTATTGCACACATCCGATTTTCTAAGTTCGAAATTTTTCTTTTGTTGGGATGGACTTTGTTGGGTGTGTGACCCCCTTCAGGCGACTAACTAGGTTATGGTTTTTAGGGTAGTTTGGAAAAGAATATTCAAGGGCTGTTTAAGAGGACTCCCCTTGTATTTCCATCAACGACGGAGGAACACCTCCATGGACTTAATAGTAACTGACGTTACTGGACCTGCAAGATTATGGGGTGGTGCGTCTGCGATTCTCGTTTCCGGTTTACGCCTAAACTTTTAGCGCCAATGACATTGGTGGCCATTTTGGCCCATCAAAATGTAAATATTTGTGTAAACAGTCGAAAATGGCGACAATGTTTTCACGAGTTTTTGTTTTTCGGGACTAGTTTCGCAGTACACGAATTAACCAAGAGATGCATATCAATTCGCCTTGCAAATCATGGTTAGACTGCTTCACTGCATGCCAATGGTACTCATATTATTTTTACCTCTTTTTGTCAGAATAAAGTTAATTTTTAACAGGATTAACAATATGCCATTTGCAAATATTTGCGTAACAGATGTTTGTTCATAAAGTACTACGTGAACTTGACCTAAACGGTTGACTCGCCCGTCTGTAAAAACTAAAAATTACCCAGAGGAAATTATTAATAGCTCCGCCAATCTAAGATACGCCATTGGGGCTTTCAGTGCCTTCAAATTAGCCACTTATCTATAACAGTGTCACACAAACCTACCCTCTTGGGGTTGGCCGCGCGGATTGCGCGGGCGTTTCGTTCATTTTGGGTAAATTAACCCACGCGTTGATGTATACCATCGACAATGAGTAAATCAAGGGCGCTATAGTTGTATCTACTAACACCAATCCCTTGATCTACTTCTGGTCAATGGTGTACATTACATTGGCCCTAACAGCTATTGGTCTCGTTATATCACGTGAGTAATATATATATGTTTAAAAAAACAGTTCTTCCTGAGGAGGGGCATGCTTGCATTGCACCCTGATTAAGATTCCCATGAACAAATTTAGAAATTGAAATGATTAGTTATTTTTAAATTTCACTGTTGTGCCACAACTGATAGCAAATACGACCTCTAGCCGTTTACGTCAAGTTGGTCAACCAACTTCCGGCCATCCCAACGAAACTTGTTCAGTTGATTTGTGCTACGTTAGTGCTGGTTAGTGCCAAAATTTGGGCGTTAGTGCTCTCATAGGGAAAAAAGATATTAAGCTCGCAACATGGGATGGCCAGCTTGACGTCAAGTTAGCCATTCCACTTTTTTCAATTAAGGTTTTTTGAAAAGGCTTTTTTACCCATAATTTGTGCTACGCTATTGCTGGTCAGTGCAAAAATACCAGTGGTTCTGTCATGAATACCTACTCTTTCCAAAGTCAGACAATCCCAATTATTATCCGAATCGTAGTGGCCCTTATGTTTTAATATCTATGCCATCCAAGTCTTTCGAAACATTTGTTTGTTTAAATATTATAATTCGTTACATTCTGGTTTGGATTCCATCGTCCGAGATGCTAAGATATCTACTGTGTGGATCAGAGCCTATAAAGATTAGGTACTGTCGGTATGTAGATATAGGCGTGAAGTAATTGCAAATGGGAGCATTAAGGGCTCTGTCTCAGGCTTAGCCCGCGAGGGAACCTTCAGTTTTAGTTCCAGAAGGTGGGGTCGAACCTACAACTTCCAGAACAGCAGGGATTCAAGTGATTCCCTCCCACAATTACTGCCTGGATAGATGCGACTGCAAGCTGCAAGATGTACAATAGGAGACGAACTAACTAAAGCAATTATGTAGCTAGGCCTACGTACGTTACGAACTGTAACTGATCTGTGACAAAGCACCAATTACCGTACGTTGCATATCGACTTGCAAATTAACTGGGGTGGCTACTGATGCGTGGGAGTGATAAGGAACGTTTCTCGTCCGGGATTAAAACCCACGGAGAGGGTGGGGTACTCGGACCTTTAGAGAAAGGGCTACTGCCCAGTATCAAAATCACGCTAAATGAACTGATTACGCAAACGCACAATCAAAACAGTAACAATTATTGGTCCAATGTAGTTTTGTTAGAATTGTATCCGGCATAATTTTTGTTTAAATTATTATGATCAGTATATTGAAATTAATTGCGAGTTAAATTAAATGGATTTATTCGCACTTAAAAACACAACATTAATTTTTTTTAATTTTTCATGCAGGGCAGTAACGAAACTACATAGCGACCGGTCGACCATACTTGGATCGACTGCGCATTGTTATTTTTCATTGTTTCTCTCGACGTCCGATTGTTGGGGACTGCCTTGGCTATACGGAATGGTGCGTGCTTCTACGAGGCCGTGTTTTAATGAAAAGTTGTGATTCCTCGCTAAAATGACATAAATTTTATCAAATTCTAAATTAATGAATGTGTAGGTATTTATTTATTGTCTTCCCATGTGTGGTTAAAAGGAACATTTTCGGTGGTGGAAATTATTCCATGATTTTCAACGATGGAATTTGAAATAACCGCGCTATCTTCGATGACCGGCCCACGACCGGCCTAAAACTGTGCGCTTTTTGGCGCAGCAACGCATCGCATACGTTCCCATTCCCCCATCCCATCATTCCCATTACTTATGAAACTGCAATCAAAGATAGCTCGTGTTTGTAAGGCACACTTCCAAGTGAGTGTTGGGCCAAGAGGTTTCATAACTTTAGTCTGGGCTCACCCTCAGCAGCGCCTAGTCGGTCGTAGTTAAAAAGAGCAAAACGAACATTAGAGGGTTAACTAAAACGAGGGTAAGTTATTGATTTCATGGGCATCAGAAACAGCTGACGACAACGTCATTTAAAACGTGGTTATTCCCATCCAATCTTAGCTAAAGACTTTTGGGGAGTTCTTATCACTAGCAATAATAGGCCGTGTAAGAGAAAGACTTTGTCAGCTAGCGTTCTCCGATCGCGATCAGTGATGGAAACATAGCTTGCCTTACGCTTCACTGGGCGTCAATGGGTTTTAGTGGAAACCACTGAACAGGTATAATTAGTGATGCTAGTTGGCTGTTAAGCGGCGAGGCATGCAAAACATGTTCCAGTCGAAATGTGTCAGTTTAGTCTAATTAACAATTTGGCTAAGTATTCTCGAGCAGTCCCATGAGAATCGATATACAAACGTTATCCTCTGCGCCTAAAACATTTTTTAATTTATTTTCATTAACGTCTTATAGTAATGCACTATAAGCCAATTCGATGATTATGATGATTTCTGTTGATTAACGTATCATATTCGAGACGCTATTCGAGACCATGAGTGGTGATAGATGACGAATGACGATGAAGGACGATTACACAAAACCCTTGTCTTATGCGGGATTCGACCCAAGTCCTCGCAGAGTCATACGTTTCGGACCAGCGCCCTCATCGTATGTGCCACCGCAGACGGCTCCTAAACTAATACTTGACTTGATTAAAATGCTACCGTGATTGGTTACTATATTTCTATAAGGATCCACAGCAATGACAAATACGGGAATACGAAACGTTTTTCGTTCTTTTTATAAATCAAAAAGAAAACATGTCTTTTAAGTTATGTATATTTGGAATCTTATCACGTAGCTAAACAGTGCAGTTTTATCTCTATAATGGATTCACTCGCTTAACCTCAAAACATATTTCATTCAACCTAACTTGTTATTAATTTACGGGGTAAGTTCCCACAAGACGTGAGGCTGGTTTGCACATGTAGTTATGTGTAGACAATAATACTCTTGTTTATGTATCAAATAACTCCATAAAGACTGATACTGATTGCTGATTACAGATATGTTGGTGAAGTTAAGGATTGGTTAGATTAGGTCGTATATATTATGTATACTATGCTACTACGTATACTAAGCCATTATATTTCCCTTTTGGTTTTGATTTATACATTATTTATGCTAATTTGTGATTTAATTTTTAGAAAAATACTCTTAAAACGCATTCTAAAGCACTGAAATTTGAATATCCCCCTGGCTACAACCGTTCGCCAATCAGACTTGCATCCGATTAGCAATATTTTCTACGCAATTCAGAACAGGCAACATGGTAAAAAATTAATTTTTTTATACATTATAGTGAAATAGAGTTGCGTCAAGTTCATAGAAATCAATCGTCAGGCACCAAAATCGAGATCATTGTCATTAAACTAGACATTAATGCGGAATGCAAGGGTTTATTATTTGTGGAACACTTTTGGACAACTAACTTTCCTCTTAAAGATTTTAGTAGGTTGTATACAGGAAGGATACGCGGTTGTCTCTATCAAGAGTACATTTTGATAATATTACTAATTGTATTTAAATAACTGGCAGTAAATGTGTCATAATAATAATTGACAATTGATATTTGGAACTATGCTTTCCCAACCTTATCTATGCAACAAATAGTATTTCAAATGTAATAGACATGCGCATATCCTTTTGAAACTGTTGTATTAAAATTATTGAGGTCACAAAGTGGTTGTGTCCATTTTTATAACATATTCATAAATTAAAGTATTTAAGGTAAATCCTGACGTCACGTACTTATAGTGTCTATTGGAACAAGACGCGTACGAGACAAATGATAATCTATAATATAACCGTCATCCTGACTTCACGTTTCTCCGTCTCCCCTGGGCAGCATTCTCGAAAGACTGACGTTATTTTCCTTCGCCTAAGATCTCGTTCCATCCTATGCTTACAGTTAATTATTCATTCCATGCTTACGATTAAAGTTACTCAAGACTCTATGATATAAAATATGCTATGATGACACTTATTAATTACCTCTCAATGATAAAGCGTCAACATCTCTAAAAAAAAATCGACTTAATAAGCCACCTACACAAGAAATATAACAAATTGAAATTACTGTATAAAAAGACAAATCTAATTTTATAACTCCTAATTGCTGTATTCTCTTTTCCTCTAACCCGCGCGACTATTTCGAGAGTGACTTGTTTTGTTTGTTCAAAACCCGGGCCTTGTTTCAATTAATCTTTCCTAGCACGCAAAAAGTAAGAACAACTTTATAGTAAACGTCGTCTTATTCACCAATTTGCTTCAAGTCTCCCGGAAGGGCCCTTATTTTGGGGTGGTGGGGTGTGGGGGAAGAAGGGAAACTGAGGGGAAGGGGATGACGGATTAACATGTGTTATAATCAAACCCCCCTCTCCTTCCCCCGACATAAATGAGGTTGAGATCCACCACCGACGTTCGGAACAATCGATTTATTGCTGGATTGAAACATTATTATGAAATAAATTTGCTTTTGACATAAGTAATGTTTCTAGAGTAGATTTTACCATTTAGATGAACAGTTTCTACATTGCTTGCATGATGCAACATGGCGGCACGCGATATTTGAAATATTTACTGTATAAGAGTTAGATTTGCACGTAACATCATGGTAAATCCTAATCAGCACATCTGTTGAATTTAATCTAGAATATACATTAACACTACGAAACCACTAGTGTTATTAAATAAATCAAAGTGGAAATACATAAAACAAAAGTAACAGCCACAAGTTTGGATAAATTAAAATTGAAATTTGCTCTGCTTATTGCAGCTTGCAACAAACCTCGGTTAACGTACAATCTAAAACTATATAATTGTAATATTCCAATCAGCTTACGTACAATCTAAAACTATATAATTGTAATGTTCCAATCAGCTTATATTTCCAACCATATTGTGTCAAACGCATACATTTCATATGCATGTACGTTCTAAGGTTTTCGTGGTTTAGAACTTGTTGACATCTTTAAATAGTTATAAACTTTTTTTTTGTAGACGTTGTTAGATTATCTAAGGTGATAACCTACATATTATGTTTTTCGTTAGGAAAATAGTATTAAAATAATGACTCGAAGAACTAAGTAACCTTTTTAAACTTAACAAAATATAAGTAGACCTACGGTACGCAAATAGAAAGCCTAGGTTCATAAATCCAAATAGAAAGCTTCTCCTAAGTCGTTGAAATATGACAACGCGGTCGAAGTCACCCAGCAAATGCGCCTAATGTACGTAGACCCCGCGCGGCGAGCAGGCGTAAATATTTAATGATAAATACTTCACTGGTAATTGTATAAGCCTCTAGTCAGGTTTTGGCTGTGTCAGTTAGCGTAGACCTATGAATTTTGTCAAATCCTTCCATTTACTGTCACTTAGCAAAGCTGCTTTGGTTAGAGTCAAGTCGCTTCGACATCTCGTCTGCTTAATGGGTCCTGGATTTGCTGCATGAGCCCGAGAGCTTTGGTACACTTGGACGAATTTGGGGTAAACGATGTAATGCTCTACGACAGCTTTCACGAAAATGACAACATAAAATAAGTCTCCTCATATAGTATGTCTCCTGTCCCCAAGTGGAAGGACCGGTATTCCAATATCACCAGTGTCCCAGGGGCGGATTTGTGGGGGGGGGCGTAGGGTTGCGACCCCCCCCCCCATGACTTTGAAGCTCCGAATTTCATTTCATACACTCATGCACTACTAATTAATATCACCATCACATTTACATCATATCAGACTTTTAAACTTGTTTTTAGGCTTTCCAATGCTACACATTTGCAAAATGTCGGCGATCAGGTGCCCTTTGCCACCTCCACTTTGCCGAAAAAGTATCACCTATAATCCGCATATCATCACACAATATCACTGTCAACTATCACATTAATCTTTTATGTAATTTTAGATTTTAAACGGATTTTGAGTATTTACGAAGCTGAAAATTTGAAAAAATTCGTCTTTGGTTGGCGACAAGGGGCCATGCCACCTAAAGCGTTACCTGATAATGGTAAGGGTTTTGAAAGAGCAAGACTGTCCTCTCCCCCTACACTCCTTCGTTGTTAATTCCTGGATTCTGGATTCTCCTGGATACTGCTTCCAATGTTCGTTTCATAAATTAGGGAACAGTGAAAATGTGAAAATATATTATTGAAAATGCTATGTAAATAGCTGAAATCGACTATTGTATTCGCTCTTCTCTTATAACTTGTAACTATTGACAGTAGTTGAGTTTGATCACAGATAACAGATTGGAATATATAATTATCTGTGGTTTGATTAATGGGTAGGGCTAAATGTTAATGATTGTTGAACATTTATTGCTCTTCATTTAAGCCAGGTATTGTGGGCTAGTACATCCAGAGAGATAAAAACACCTACAGGTATGATATAACTAAATAACATTGAAAATCATAAAAACCTTTTGCGTATTGCGTTTAAAATGCTCATCCATTAACGCTACTGTATAAATCCAAGGCTAAGTAGTCTGGAACTATTTTTCGAGTGGGTGGGAGGAGAATGATGAGCTTTTTTCTCTTCTACATGCTTGGCACAACTAGCCATAAGTCAGCACCACCCTGCATGGTATACTGGCTGCAACTAGTTGTTCATTGTAGTCTTGGCGATGAACGATGAACGGGAAGTGGGAGGGGGGGGGGGGGTATCGCAAGATCGGTAAAATATCCTAGCCTACGAGATTGGCTCATTGTGGCCCTATTTCAATATGCTACGTCATGTAGCTACGTCATTAGGGAACCAGACCGATAGAATTGGCTGAATAATAACAATTTGTATTCATTGAATATTTATTTATTTATTTTATTTTTCATTTTTCATTTATTTAACGTCTATACTATTCAGTTATAAAAACTGATTTACAAAGGAGGACAACTAAATAAATCTAATTAAATAGATGCAGACACAACAATGAACTACATTTAAGTAAATATTTGAAATAGTAATATTACAACAACAAACAACAAACAAAAACACATCGTAGTGTTTGTTGTCTATGTTCTGATGTAAACGCACTGCTCCCAGTGATAAGCCTGGGCTGCCTAGGTCCTACGTCACTCCGGAACCCAAGGCCAGCCAATCACAGTCTACTACCCTCTATGAGCCAACCTGTGTAGGCTAGTATATTTTACCGATCCTGGAGGGGGGGGGGGAGTTGTTCTGTTTTGTATTGTTCGTAAATTTCCATTTTTATTATTATTATAATATTAAGCTTTATTCACCACAGATACATACATTTCCACCAGTGCGAATATAATAGTAGCTACAAAGATAAACACGAAAATGCAGTAAATGGTATTTTTTCATTGTAGGAAATTTTTTCTTCAGTCATCTATAAGTTCTAACAAAACGTTCACTTCCGGTCAATGTTTGTGGAAGTTTTTTTTTATCAAACAGGATCGATTTTGGAAATCATTAATTCTTAATTGTACGAAAATACTAAAAACATTTCTGATAGTACGCAAACAACAAGTAAGCTTTATTGGTGTAACGACGTGGACGTAGTTCGAAAAGTACGAACGCACATTTTCGGCTAGAATCCTTGCGTTCCTGTGCTAATTTCATTTAGATTCCGAGCTTGATGCTCATTAATACTGCAGCTGTATTTTAACTGCCCTGCAAATTGTGCATATTTTGATAACTAGTTGGTATTGTAGAGTAAATAAAGTTAAATACAGGTACTTGTAAATGTATGTTCATTTTTGATTTTAAATGCATGGTTGAAAACTAGGTGTTGGCATTATACTTATAATTATACGGTACTATCATATTATGAAGAACAAGTTAAAAGATCGAGTATATGAATTGAAATGAAATACTCCACGTAGTTCTTTGTGCATTGATATTCCTATGATGTCAAAGAGGGTCTTCATGATGAGATGCTTATATTTACTTGGAACTTGCAAGTTTTAACCAGATAATACGATATTTTAAATGAAGTGGTATACGATTACAATGTTATGAAAGACTCCATCAGAAAAATGATATGAATCTCACAACTTGTGGATTTACCTTACGATATTCTTAGTCAAACTAATATTGTCTCCACCCCCGTTGCCATAAAACACTGTGGTTTATCAATGCACAATAAAAGTAGGTGGAATGGAGTATGAATATAAGAATGTTCAATAGTAAAATATTGTTTTACTCCTTCAAAATCAGTTTGTTTCTTAGTTGAGTAAAATGATGTAAAGTATTTTTATTTTGTTTGGTGTAACATATTCATTAGGAATTATTATTCTTTAGTCCCACATCGGATTGATAAGCTTCCTTAAAATATTAAGCCAAACAAAACATTAAAACACATTTTGAAAGTAATCCACTGAACATTTCCGAAATATCACTGATTGGTATTTCATGTTTTTGGATTAAAGAGTTCATTATTTTCACTTCAAATAATAATGAATTATTATTGAAACGTGTAGGAGCTTCGAGATGTTTCTTCGCGTCTGTTCTGTTAGTATAACTCGACTCAACTTCATATAATTTATTTTATTCGGAATGTATTGATTGACTAAACGATAGTTATGACGTTATTTAAGCTAAAGTCTATCCATCCTTGAGGTACAAAGTGACCATCGGCGGACGAGACCGGGATCGGTCGTCCCGTCTATTGTCTGCATTTTTCCCTTTCCACCTTTTTGGCGTGACCGAACTTGGGAGCGAACATGGGTTTGTTTCTACTGCCTTGCACATTTAAATTATTGGATGAAATAATTTATCAGAAAATATTTTTTTACTCTTCAAAATCCAAGTGTTCTGTTAGTTGAGTATGAATGTGTTTTTTTTTCTTGGTGTAAACACATATTCATTATGAATTATTATTTTTATCCAACATGTATGAAGCATTTCCGTAACACATTTTTATCACTGAATTTCGTATACTGATCGACTGTTATTTGATTAAAGAGTTCATTATTTTCACTTCAAATAATAATGAAAAAATTAATTGAAACGTGTAGAGCTTCGAGATTTTCGTGTCTGTTCTGTTAGTATAACTCGACTCAACTTCATATAATTTATTTTATTCGGAATGTATTGATTGACTAAACGATAGTTATGACGTTATTTAAGCTAGTTGGGAGCTGTTTAATACTGTGAAATCATAACATTACACACTTTCCCACGAGTGAGTGCATGGGAGAGCTTGATTGACTGATTAAAGTAGTTATATTTATGGTGGCAAGATTAATGTCATGGGGCCGATTCTTATATCTAACCAGGTTATAAAACTGCAAATGAATGTTATATGACACTTATTTGCAAAATTAATTAATTTCATTATTAGTTCATCGAAATATTTAAATAAATTGATTTCAAATTTAACTCCAAAAAGTTCTTCCTTTACGTCAACGTGAAAAAATAAATTGGACAAAAAATATATTCAACTGGATAAACATACGTTATAATGATGGTACCTTATTTATACTGTTGATTTTTTCTCTTACCGAAAATCGAAATAATGATCGCTTGCGTAAACAAATAGTAATATTTATTGAGTTTCTCAAAATTATATATGTAAAATAATATAAATGTGAAAACAGTAACAATAACGTTCGTTATTCTCGTAAATTTAGTCTTCGTGCCCTTCCACGTCGGCATCCGAGCGAATAGTCCCCTCCTATAGCCGTGGTGTCCGCTGCAGCTAGTCACCTCTCATGTAGGCCTAACAATGATTTTTAACATCTATAGTAGGCTTGATCCCCAGTCATCAGTCCACTGGCGTGTCATGCAATTAGAAGCCATCTTGAATAGGTCAGTTTGCATGCTAAAGTAGGTTTCAGCGATTTGTAGCCCAAAGATCAAATGATTGCTAAATTCCCTTATGCAATAACTTCTTATTGTTTCTGTTTGTGCATTCCCATGCTGCACAAGCTAAAACCATATCAAAACAATAAAGAAACATACTTAATCGCATTTAAAACATACTGTCAAGTATAAATTGAAACGCCAAATCGCCATATTGAATAGATCAGATTGACGCTTCAATTTGGTACGCTAGCGCCTGTGCGGACGTAATGGAGACTGGGGATCTAGCCTACTATAGATGTTAAATATCATTGGAACCTACCTACTCGCCAGTTTACGGTTATGAGCAGTGCAGTGCAGTGACGTGCAGTGGCAGTGCAGTGCAGTGCAGTGCAGTGCTTCCCATATCTTTTAGTACCACGACCCATTTTTGGAAAGCTGAACTTTCGCGACACACCAAGCTATAATAAATAATATGTATGGGATGGGGAGCGGGCAAGGTTTCTAAATTTCCTGGCTTTTCCAGTTTTTTTCAATTGAAAATCCGTATTTTTCAGCTGTAAATTTGTCAGAATAGGAAAATAGAGTACTGATTTTGCATATCGACATTATGGTTGGTAGTGATGTGTGAATTTTGTGATTTTATACATTTGATTTTGTTTTGTTTTCGAGATTTTTTAGGGAAAGTAAGGAAATTCCAGAAATATTACGAATATCCTGACTTTTGAAGTTTTTTTTTATTTTCCCTGGCAGGTTTTCGAGACTTGTAGACTTCCTGATGTTTTGCTTATGGTTTTGAATGTTCTTCTTTCACCAATCATGATTTTTGTGTACGAATTTTATCGTGAATTGCATATTATGGCTTCTTCAGTTCCTTATAAGTACAAATTCAGTTCTTTTATATTTTAGAGTTCATCAACCCCCCGTCGACCTACAGTTTGGTAATCACTGGATTGTAGTTTACTCGTCAGAGGGGTGAGGGGTGGACGAACACATAATACATGTACACGTAATGAAATAATTGCCCACAAAACATACTGACAGTGCAAAATAATTTATTGTGAAAACACCAAACGTACACCACGTCGTTTTGAAAATAATTTTAGTTATATCTGCAGAAAATCGCAAAATAAAAGCTAATTAAACATTACATAAATCAATGAATGAAACAACAAATTTTTATTTGTTTAACATAAATATACACATACTCTTAACAATTTCACAAACTTGGGTCATAACCTGATTAGTGTGTATATATGACAGTGCAAAATAATTTATTGTGAAAACACCAAACGTACACCACGTCGTTTTGAAAATAATTTTAGTTATATCTGCAGAAAATCGCAAAATAAAAGCTAATTAAACATTACATAAATCAATGAATGAAACAACAAATTTTTATTTGTTTAACATAAATATACACATACTCTTAACAATTTGCACAAACTTTGGGTTCTATAAACCTGAATGAAGTGTATATATATATATATATATATGGACGTTTTATCAGTTGATCATTATCACACAGAACACATCAGTCTATGCATTCTTTATGTTAGTCCCAGATACAACGATTCAATCATTTTTGAACAGCACATCACCTTTTGCCAGACAACATAACGTACAAATTAATTGATGGAAGCGATCTATCGTTTCAAATGTTGACATGCCGTAAGACTATAAGTGACTTCTGCGTCAATATAACGTTTAGCAAGAGTTATTCTCAAAACATGTCTCTTCTTTCCATTCAATAGCATTTCATTCTCCTGAGACCATTTAACAAAAATCCATCTGAAGAGCATAATTACTTCATTTTAATTTACTATGGGATTTACTATTTTAAATTTAATTTACTATTCATTTATATTATATCATTTATTAATATACTATTTAACATATGGTGCTGTAACGTGGCCAATGGGCTGGAAGGAAGAAAGTGCTATACAGGCAGCTGAGATGAAGTTCATCGCAGTGTGGCAGGTTGTGACAAAGTTGGACAAGATGCGAAGTTGTATGATAAGGAAGAAAGTAGGAGTAGAGAGCTAAAGTTCAAGATGGGAAAGTGCGACTACGATGGTATGGACATATGAGAAGAATGGAGAAGAATAGAATCCAAGACAAGCATTTGAACTAAAAATGGATATGAGAAGAGTGGGAAGACCTCGAGATAGGTGGCAAGATCAAGTACAGGCAGATGTGGAGGAGAAGAGAGAGAGTGGGAAGTGGTTTGAAGAGAGAGAAAGATGGTGGGAGGACAGGAAAAAGTTGAGAGAGTTGTGTTACGACAAGAAAATAAGGAAGAAGATGAGGTGCCGAGCTTGGCAGGCCGGTGATGATTCGGTGATGCCCAAGATTTAGGTGGAAACACCCCTTTACCCAACTAAACGATGTTGGAACAAAGTGTTAAGATATATATATATATATATATATATTCCATCGACGCCGACGCCATCAATGCCTGAGCGAACATGGCAAACCAGTGATAATAAGCCATAGAGTCCGGCACGGCTAACGCGCAAAAGACACCAGCATCATCAAGGCTTGTTCGGAACGCAGTATACAATTTATTAAGTATTTCGTCGCTATTTGGATCAAAATCTTATTTTAAAAGCTTGATTCTCATATCGGAAGCGGGAATCAAACACGGGACCTTCTAACATGGAATTGGAATGCTAACCACCAAAGCAACTTGCCACACAATTAATTACTTATCTAAAAATACACAAACAACATATGTTTTGACTTACCTGTTTTTATTCAGGAGATAAAGTGTCACCTTGTCACGAATTGCTGGTATACCATCTAATTGTAGCGTTATACTGCTGACAAAGCGTTTCAAGGTATATTATAGCGTGCTCATACAGAACTTTAATTACATTTTTATGAGTCCCATGTGTCTTTTATTGGTTTCTTATGAAATTATACGTTTTTATACATTTATAACCTTAGTTATTTATGCCAATAAATAATTCATTGTAGTGATTTTGTGAATTACAGAAACGCATACAAGAACATGTGCACTGTTTATCACAGTCAAATCTTACAAAAACAGCATTTACATAGGACAACAAAAAACATTCTATGTCCGGTTTATGTTTAAAATAAATGTATGGGCTATTTTGTTTTTAACAGAAGATAAACGGTGTTTGTGTCATAATCTTCGTTTATAATTACATATATTAAATAATAAATTATGATACTATAATTTAGTGCAAAAATGTCGTACGTGGTTTTAATCGGTGACTGTTAAGCTTACTAGGGGGGCAAAGCTCTCCTCTAAGTATTACTTTTCTGTCCGTCCTTTGTCTATGCGTGAGTCACGTCTCACGGAAAAAACGAACACGACTTTCGATTCACGTATCGGAAATCGGAAAAAATGTATTATTCCTTGCTCGTTTTTTTTTTTATAAAAATTTTGCCTTTTGTAGTCCTAAACATAATTTCACATCCGCAACAATAAAAAATCTACTATTAGGCCAAGCAACGAAGGATTTTTTTTCTGCAAAAATTCCGGGCAAGCAGAATTTTGGCACAGAATTTCCAGAAAGCATCCTAAATAAAGGGAAAAAGTCCAGGAATCTCGGACTGGAGCGTTGGCCACCATCTTGGAAAATGTCTGCACGAAAGTGGTTGTTTTCGTATATCTTCAAAATGGTGGAAGATAAACGAAAAGTTTTAACGGCAAAAAGATTCCCGTTATATTTTCCCAAATTACCAAATTGAAATTTGTAACCCAATATAGTTGCTAATTCCTAATATCCACTACATCAAAATGAACGATGAGACAAAAAGAATGTAAAAACAGTATTCATGAATATTAGGAGTTATAGCATGTTATGCTGGGCGTCAAAATGGGAAAATAAGCTGGTACTCCAATAAGCAACATATACCATGATATTGTTACGTAACCGTGAATAACAACATGTTTTAGGGAATTATATAAGGGGAATATGTTTGCTGTTGATTATTGAAACTTTTCGTCTATCTTCCGCCATTTTAAAGATATATGGAAACAACCACTTTTGTGCAGACATTTTCCAAGATGGTGGCCAACGCTCCAGTCCGATTTTTGGAGACTTTTCTGGACGCTTTCTGGAACGTCTGAGTGAAAAAATTCCGCTTGCCCAGAATTTTTGTTCCAAATCGTCTCTAATGGACCATCGCTGCTTGGCCTATATACGCAGTAAACGATCACCAGCAAAAGAACAACCGGCACAGAACGAAGTTTGGTTTTCACAATGAAGAAAATACGCACTCGGTGTTCTGATAATTGCAGCTGAACGGTTACCAATGACACAACCATAGTTCGCTGGAACGATCAGAAGAATCCTTCTATAGATATCCATACATCAGACATTAGCACAGAAAGTCGAAGAAATGAAAAATTGTGGGTTTCAATTCATGAAATTCCCATAAAATCGTCTATCTTTGGTTTAAGTCAATAAAACTGTGAGTTTAAATTAAATTTAAACTGTAAAGGTTAAATTTATAATATAAAATTTAAGTTAAATTTATACTGTAAAGTTTGACACAAAGTGCATTACAAAATGTAATCTGTACGAGTAAAATCATGGCTAGATTAAAAACAATCGATTAATTAAAATAAACGAGGTTTCAGTTTTTTCTTTTTAAAAGTTGTTTAAAAATGTGTATATTGTACACTATACATTGTTTATTTTTAACTTGTATGTGAAATATGACAAATATTATATTGGGAACCTTAAGTAAAAAAAACAACAAACTGAATGCGTGAAAAGCTGTATGCGCTAGCCTCAGCGAATACAGTCGTATCGTTTAATATTATAATGGCAACTGACGCGACCCGCATGAAAAATGCTCTTCTAGGCTAGGTTATGTTCTATGTTGGCTTTTATTATGCGATAAACAATGTGAAAGATCAAATAATTAAACCAAACGAACACTTTTCAACAAATACTTTTATCTTGTTAATAAAAATAATCGGAAATGCATGCCTACTACCACCTGCCACGAGACCTCTGAAGCATACATCTTCTATCAATCATTCTAGAAACCAAACTTGTAAATACTCTTGCAGTGGTCACATAAATATAGTAAGGAAAAAATTCGCTTTACTTTACGAAAATGTATGTAACACATTTTTGTTGGATACCTGGCCAGTGACCAGGGGGTCATTTTACTAAAAAAAAAGACGGCGACAGTGACAGCGACAATAGTCTACCAAACATCCGCAACAGTAAAAAATCTACTATAAGGCCAAGCAACGAATAATTTTTTCTGCAAAAATTCAGGGCAAGCTGAATTTTAGTAAAGACGTTCCAGAAAGCGGCCATAATAAAAGTGGAAAAATAAAAAATATTGGACTGGAGCGTTGGCCGCCATCTTGAAAAATGTCTGCACGAAAGTGGTTGTTTTCGTATATCTTAAAAATGGCGGAAGAAGGTAATTACTTACATTTTCTGTATGAAGTTGTCTATTACGATAAGGAAACATTGGCAGACAGCATTAAAATGTTAATTGTGTAATTATTGGCAATTCACAGCTTATAAGCTTGTATAGCTGCAGTCACTAAAGTTGTCGTTTCGGTCGACTCCTGTCACTTAGTAAATACACCTCAAAACGACAGTGTTGTCGATCGATAGTGGCAACGTTGTAAATAGAAAAAAATCGTACACACCGCTTTTGTGTAACATTTCTCCGTCTCACTGAAGCAAATGTTAGCACTGAGAGTCTATTTTGTAAGGTGTCAATATTGTTGTCATTGACGTGACAACATGTCTATCGACAGTGACCACTTATTCAGTGTACTTATAATTCAGTGTACTAATATTCAGTTTGTACTTATAACTTCGCTACAAGTATTGTAGTACTATATGTTTTCTTATATTATTATGTTTTTTATGCATCATGTCTCCTTGATTAGAATTTAAATTTAATTTTCTACTGCGCTGCCCACACACAGGGTGTTACCCTATGTGGGCTTCTTTTTTTTCTCTCTAGAATGTTAATGTGCAGTAGTTTTTGTCTTGTTATTTTTAATATTGCATGGTAAATGGTTTAATGTATTTATAAAAAAAAGAATAAAATTTATTGAAATTGAAATTGAATTGAATGGAATTAATCCCAAAACTGGGTTTGTATAGGCCCCCGGGCCCCTCTTCAACTAACTAATTGGTGGAGAATGTAAGGTACCCAATACCCCCTTTTAAAAATCCTTTTTAATCGCAATACTATTTTAGTCCGCATGTCATGGTTTGGGATGTCATTAATTGGATTATTTTATATTACTATACTCACAATTTTGTATTTATTTTAACAAGTTAGTGATTTGCTAAAAGTTTATAAGTTGGTACCAACGTTTATAAGTTAAAGCTCAGTTATTCATTGGTTATTTTTGTTTTTTGAGTAAGGGTAGTTTGCTCGTTACTGATTGATTTTCAAGCTTGTTCGTAAGTACTATTCGAACTTATTACTTATTCGTTATACCTAGGAATGAATCAGCAAACGTTCGTGCCACGAATGTATGCTTTAACGATTCTTATTCTACTATGAAAGTTGGAAATGCTGTCAATAACGGTTGTGAATCGTCAATAAAGTCTTGCGGACGTCAATTAGTTATGAAACTCATAAAATACTGAATCAGTTCCACTTCTAGTTGGCCATTACTTTGACGAGTAAGCATGACAAATAATGGTGATGAGCTGCATGATGACACTTAAGTAACTAAAATACTAAAAACTTGACATGTCTATTGATATCGTAAATTTATGTTGGTTATTGCAAATTCTTTAGTTTTGAATTCCAATAATGAAATGAAAGTTAGAGTTTATTATTTCCCCTGAAAAAGGTAATATTAAACAATAAGCTAAGCAGTTATTTGGCAATACCCATGCTAGGTGACATTAGTATCTGTTGAACTATGGACTGGTAGAGGACTACAGTAATTGAGAACGTATCTCGAAGCTGTTGGTTCAATTTCAGCATCACCTTCAAAAACAATTGTGACTCTATTATCCTAGAGACCAGCAACCTACTGAATTCAAGTTTCAGTTTCATAACAAGAGATTAAATCTCTTAATACTAGGACACACATTGTCTTCACAATTGTCCAACTCTAACATTCCTAGATGAAGAGGTGCTTGCATTGCACCATGGACAAGTTTCATAAGAGAAATTTAATAGATGTATTTTTTTAAATTGAGAAACCCGGGGAGAAACCGTCAAGATTGCCGGTGGTTGTGATCGAACCGACGACCTTTGTAGATCTTCTATCGGTAGATGATAGAGGTAGGCTATGTGGACTTAAATCAAGGCTCTGATTCAGGAGGTTTTCGGAGTAATTTTGGCCACCGTTAATCCTGCCTGAAGGTTGTTGGCTGTGTTGAATGTCGGCTTACAATAAAAAGAGTTTGATGATTATCTCTCTACTCACAACTAGCTTTGTACCAAGCTATTCACCTGAAGATTGGCAAGCTGTCCCTAGACAGTTTCTTTACCAAACGAATACATTATTTATGTTATTTATTAATTCATATTTTGCATCCTCATTATAAACATTTGAACGTGTTAATTAGTAAATATTCTTGCAAGAGTAACAGAAAGGGCATCTGCCCCATAGTTCGTGTGTGCCTGTCACCCTCTAAGCTCATTACTAAAATATAATTATAATTACACTGACAAAGTTAAATACATCATCAATAAATATTTTAAATCACTACAAAAACTTAAGTAAACAATACTACAAAACAGTACAACAACGTACAACCTACTTGAAATAATCTTTGATACAGCTATTAAAACCCCTGTTGTTTTTTTAAATCATTTGAAAGAGCGTTCCATAAGGCGAGGCAGATCTATTGTAAAAACTATTTTGATATGCTGATCTAGCCCTTGAAGGAATCAAGGTAATGCCAATTAATGAGATCCGTTAAATAAGAATATATTTTGTTAGCACAATATTTGTGTTAGTTTAGCACGCGCCATCTGTGCTCCGTTTCCCCTCGTAAGGAATGACCAAGAACGCAGACACTACACATCATGCTATGATGAAGCTGCGTCGTCTGTACTGTCTCTGCCAAGCAGCTCCCCTCCTAACCTCCCTACCTCCCGCACGAATTTTGTTGTGGTTCTTGTATATAATTGATTTTCCCAGAATTTAGTTCGTGTAAGTAACCACATAACCCTTCCAAGCAATCTAACCCCTAGCAAACTAAATTGTTTATTTATGTTGCCTTGGTTTTGTGATAGGGCTTGTGAAACGGGGTGGTCGTGAGGTTTTGTCTCGGTGTAGCGGGCATGGTTCTCTCGCTCTCCGTACACTAAAGAGACACAATTAAGATAGTTGACTTGCTGTGTGACTTTTTATCGAGGGTGAGTTACGACCAGGCTGTTAGTGAAAGTGGATGGCTGATGATTAGCCATTGAAACTTTTCAATGAAAGCCAAAATCTCTAGCCTATGAATAGAATTTAAAAATCTTACATCACAAATTTCATACAATATTAAATCTTAATTCGTATTTATATCAATAACATTTGGTATTCAAAACGATGAGTGAGGATATTAACATGAATAACAACTCGAAAACATGCTAGCCCAGTGCTCGATTTGAACCCACGCCCCTTTGAGTCATACGCTTCGAACCATCAAAGCCAATTTCTTTCAGTTTGATTGATTTTCTGTGATTTACTTTTCAAAGAACAAGAAGCACACGTGCTTTATAGCCTTCAATAATTTCGCTAGAGTTTTGACAAAATAAAATACAGATCTACGAATGACCACGAATTGTTTGAAAAAGATGTTTGGTATTGATTTTAAGTCGAATATGGTCTAATATTTTAATATAGTGTAGTTAAATTAACAATAACTTCACCATTAATGGAGTAAATGGCTCTTTTGTGGGTGTACAAGTACATACTAAACGATGTAATGTGAACTTTTGAACTTTTGAGCCACACGTCTTGTAGTATCGCCTTGAGGCATTTAGAAATGAAACACATAATTAACATTAGCGTTTAACATGCAGTCACTCACTCTTCGCCCACTGTCGGTTCTCATTTCCACATGAAGATCGCACGTGTATACTTGCGACTCAATATTGTGGCCCGTACTAACTTCAAAGAGAGAACGAGCTATATAGCTTTTTGACAAATTAGTGCATTCATGGACGTTTTAGCTAAACTGGTATCCGGTAGCTATATAACCAAACTTCAATGTGATACAACATTGCGTATTTGTTTGGAATTCAATTTCCACAGCTGATTGGCGAGAGAAAGTTTTGGTAAGGGCTCTCTCATTTGTAGAGGGGTATTTCCCATTAGGTCACTGATGTGTACTATTCGAAATCGTCAGTGGTGTAATAACGTAATGAAACGTTGCGTGAGATCGTACAAGAGCCAGCAGCGCGGCTAATAGTCTTGCCAAACCACCAAGCGATAGCTGCATGGTTGGTACGCCTGGCAAATGGGAAGCCAACCTAGATGGTGATTGGAGGTGATGATGATTACTTATTGCATTCATCAAACGTTTAGATCTCAATGATCACAGCATTACTAATAGGCCTACATTTCTACAACTTTACTTGAAAATCTTGTCTTGGCAAATCGTTGTGGTTATACAGGGTTGAAATAATATTAAATGTGTTGTAAATAGCAACTCTCGCAACAAAGCTAATGAAATATTGCACAAAGTAGTTTACTAATCAAAGCGTCATTTATTATTTATCCCTTTCATGGGCAAAATAGTTCCAGAGGTTAAATTTGAGTTTTGACTTTGTAGACTAACAATAATGAAGACTTACAAAGAAAATCAAAACTTTTTTTCATGGGTTACCCCCAAAAAGTGGAGGGAAAACATATTCCCACCGCCCACGAGAAGGTAAAAATTAACAATATTTATGTATATTTAGCATACAAAAATTCGATTTTTTTTTCAAAAAAAAACAAAATCAACTTCGGAAAAAAATAATTAGAAAAAAATTGTTTTTATTTACTTTCATCTCCCACAGAGAAATCATTCGATTTTGATGATAATTTCGATATACACTCGCAGACACAAAAACACAACAACAAATAACGTCTAAATTCGTAACCATTGTTATTGGAAACGTTATTACCGACCGAACTGCCGTAGCGAATTTTTTTCACAAGTTCCATTGGTCTACGTAAGCTAGCTGCACATGCTAACGGTGGGTATCATGCTTCCCGGGAACCGCGTAGCACGAAATGTCTGGTGGGAAGCATAATTCCCACGGCCCAAGAAAGGGTTATGCACAAAATGAGAATTTTGGATAGTTCAATTAAAAACAGTCCCCGATTAAAAATGGCAAACATACATAAAAATGAGCTAGACTTCCGAAAATGTTATGGAACTTCTCAAACTATGTGCATTCATTTTTACGATTTCAATGTATACTAATGTCAGTTATTTGATACAATTATCAATTATTAAATAAAATTTCATTTTATATTTGAATTTTATTTTCATGCTATTTAGGCCTTTGGATGTTGACAGACAATCCTATAATCACGAAACTGTGAAACAAGACTGTAATTGATAATTTTAAAAGGCGAAGTTTTTAAAATTCGGATATGGTCCATCAGTCCATCAGTTCTTGGCTTAGGAATGTGTAAAAGGTGAGCAGGTGGAGCGGTCCTAGCAACGAGGCACATCATAAATTCTAAGTTTGTTCGGAAATTGTCTGGTTGATTCTGGAACTGTCTGCTGGTAGAATCGTGTCCAGCTTGATTGATTGGTGTTTCCTACATAAATATGCCGGATCTTTAGTTTATCATTGTTCGCTTGTCGATGGTGTCGGCGCCTACAGGGTTGGTCTGCTTTATATGAAATGCCCCCAATAAAAATTAGTTATGTTACTGAGTGGGTAGACTCTAAATACTTTTTTTAAAGTTATTTATTTAATAATTCACGATTCAGAGATGTCGTTCTATGAATCAACCTGAAGCATGTGTGATCCCAGCTTGAGCTCTTTTGTCATCATCTGACAGATCAAGGAACTTGATGTGATTATAGCCATGACGGCGCACCATATTACGATTACATCTGCACTGAATTATGTTCACTCATTACCAGTGTGGTGATGGGTAACGTACTATATGCCCACATATTTTAGTGAGCGTCTTCCTTCATATGTGTGTCGCAAAATACAAATTTTTCGCTCTCTAAAATTCTTAGTCTTAGTCTTAGGAACTTGTAAACGGTGACTTTTGAGCCGTCCTGGCAACGAGGCACATAATAAATTTAAAGTTGTTCTGAATAGGCCTTGTTGATTCTGGCGTTGATCCGCGAGTGTTCGCACTGTCCATACTACTGATTGCTATATTTCCTATTAAAAAATAAGTATATCTTTGGTTGGTTATCGCTCACTCGTCGATTACGTCGGGGCCTACAGGGTAGGCTTGGTCGCTTTGGTTTATTGTCCCCCACTGAAAATCAGTTATATGACTGAGTGGGTAGACTCTAAATACGAATTTATTTATTTTATTTATAACAGAACATCCTTTTAAATTGACTTTATCTATCAATTACCGAATTGGTTCAGTTGAGCTCTGGTACTTGAATGTTGCATCATGATTGTCGATTATTAATTATATTTTGTATGCGTAATTAATATGTAGGCCTACAAGCTTTTGCGGAATAATTGCATTATTATAAAAGTATCGCTGATAAATGCATCAATTCCTACCCAAAAAATAGTTGCAACTTCCAGAGCTATGTCTCAGGCTCTCCTTATGTAAATGGGGGGAGGGGTGGGGAGGGGTTCCCCTTGACTCTCAATTGGCATCGCTGAACATTCTGTACCCATGCGAACGCACACCGCTTCCCTACAAAGTAACCACTGAATATAACATTACAGCTAGAACGTATTGATGTACACTCAACGGTACAAACCATCTTTAATTGGCGTGTGAATGTGATTTCAAATTGCCATGACAAATTGCGCCTACGAGGACTCGAATTTTAAGCTCAACTCAACTTGCGACCAACGTTCCAGCAGCCATAAAATTAATCAGCAGGACTACCTTTGGAACCATAGAGATACCGTACTAATGGTATCTCTATGTTTGGAACCTGTGCTGTTCTGTTACGGAGACTACAACTAATATTAGGGCTGGGCTATGACATATTATTTAACTATCGGTATCACACGTAAGTTGCGATATCAATTAAACTTGTTATTATTTATGAGAACAAATTTTTAAGTTAAAAATTGAATAGAAATTTTAAAAATTGTACCAAATTGAAAGGCCTATTATTGATAATGTGTGGCTAAAAAGGGGTGATAAGTAGAGGTATACGTGAAAATGGCGTTTTGTGAATAAAGGCTTCAAAGGTTTTCCACTCCTATATTATTTTATAAAGTATCTATTTTGTTTATACACATTTTTATTCGATTGCTGTTAATTCAACCTTGATGACATAACTTCTAAATAAAAATATGAAATACTTCAAACACAAGTTTTTGAGGGTGGCGAAAAAGTAGATGCTACAAAACGCTTTAAAATGACACTGGTTAATGCTATAATAAACACGTCGTACCTCTAGTGATAAGGTATCGCAAAAAATGAATAAATATGTTTTTATTCTCACAGTCGCGTTGAACGACCCGGCACCACCACCATTTGTAAATTTCGGTACGAATTTACTCTAAGCTACCCGGCACCTCCACCATAAGCAAGCGAATCGAAATTTGAAGAAATAAATCAATATTTTTCAAGAATTTACAGCATTTCGGGCACGCATAACACATTCACATTCCCAAAAAATTCCCATCCTATTTCTAGTTTCTTAAGTTTCAGAAAAATAAATTGTATTGATATTTTAATTTTAATCTTTATTTTGATATTTTGATACAGAGTCCAAATAAACCGATATCGAAAATATTCCATCACATCGATATCGTATCGAAATATCGATTAGTTCACCCTGCCCTGATTAATATCAACAAGTAATTTTATCTGTAAATAGTTACCGTAGTGCGTATTTTTTTTATTTTTTATTAATAAATAATTATATTGATGTGGTTTGGCTTGATAGCTACTGTGTTTGATAGGGAACAATTTATACCATTGGTATAATATATAGTGCATGCTAGAATATATATAAAAAATATAGAATGAAATTATAAAAGGATCTTTGGTTGGTTATCGCTCACTCGTCGATTGCGTCGGAGCCTACAGGGTTGGCTTGGTCGCTTTGATTTACTGTCCCCCACTAAAAATCAGTTATATAACTGAGTGGGTAGACTCTAAATACAATTTATTTATTTATTTACAATCATACGAAAATGATCTCCAGTTCATACTCACTAGGGCAGCGCGCGTGCTTGCACGTATAGTCACTTCGGAACCAGAACCAACCCATGGTACAAGGATATCTCTGGGTAAGGAAGAATATCATTGGATCATGGAAACCAACCAGCCCACGCCACGCCACGCCACCATGCACTTGCCAGAGTGCTGCTCCCCCTAAGCCAACATCGAAACTTAATTTAAGATTGCGTGGGTGTTAGCTTCTGGACGGTGCCGGTCTCGGTCTCGCGGTCGTAGGTTAGACGGTCCACGATGACTAAAGTGTTGCGCAAACTTTGCCGGAGTCCATGGCTACTCCACACGACAAATAGTCCCCCCCCCCCCCACCCTCCTGCCATCACTTCCAAAGGTTTACCAATAATATTTTTCTTCCGAACCGGGACAAAGCTTCGACGGGATTGATTGATTTTTGCGCCATGGCTGTAAAGCAACAATATTGCTCCTTTCCTTCTCGCCTCCTATGTTAGTTTCCTCTCTTGATATTTTCTCGACGAGTTGAACAAGCCTGAGGTACGTATACGAGACGAGCTACTTAGGCGCGATGTAGCGAATAATGCCGCTAAACGACAGGCGCCAGCTGGGTCTGACAAGGATAGGTAGCAATGAAAACCAACGAACAATCCCCATCTTATATACTTCACCCGACACCGTACACACTTCACAGGAAATCTCTGCTAATAGATTAGCAAATGTGACTGCGACTGCGTTAGTGGACAAAAATTCGTCGGAAATTACAACAGGAAAACTCAAAAATCAAACATTCTCTCACTCTATTTGTCTCCAGTTGTTTGTACATGCATTTTTGGAGGGAAACATTCCCAGAGACAATTATTTTTGCCCCTCTTTAGGTGGGAATGCCCAAGGATGTTCACCTTATTGTCCGAAGAAAACCAAGAGGAAGTTCTCAGTCAGGATTGCCGGAGGAGAGGTTCGAAACTGCGATCTCCAGCGCCTAACAGCTAACCTTTGTCAGGTTTCATCCTAACAGTATTCGTTGAAAACCTGCCCGGGGTGCATAGCACGCCTCCTTCAGGCACAGTAACAAGACTTCAGTCATTCATGTTCTCGAAAGGATAGTAATTGAGTTACGGAATATTCGAGGCACGTGTGGGTCAAGTTCATGCTTCGCATTGCAAGTATGATCTGAACCAGTATAAAGCAAGTCACGGATTACCGTCTCAGAAACGGTTTTGTATCTGGACCTCCGATCCGAGCAATATCCATAAGCGTTTCCTAGGCATGCATCACCGACGCTGCCAAGTGGCTACACCTGCAATCGAGCATAAGAATGGCTAATTAACCTGAAGTCAATGCCCGTTTATTATGTGACCGTACTTCATTAAAGCCCTCCAGCAACAGCTCCTCCTTGGGGATCGCCCACGGCGACCTTGGCAAGAGCATGCAACAAAATGTAATTTACGGTGCATGCATGCTCTATGGAATTATTAGTGCGTCTCTCACTTCTCCTCCGGACAGATCTCCTTGCTAGTAGGCAAGGAGGTGAGGTAGAGAACATGATTTCAGTGCAGTCCGTCGAATGCTCTAATGGATTCACTGTCGACTATACTCTATTTCGAAAGGATAGATTGAGAACCCTACTGAAGCTTAAGCAGCTCAGAGGCTGAACCGCACACAAGAACTCATTCCTCGCAATACTGGAGCAAAATTAATTAATTAATTATTCAGAAAATTCTGCACACCACGTCCAAAAGATCTTTTTTACGAGTGTTCAAACCCAGAATTTCGTTGTTTGGGAGATTTTACGTGGGCGTTTTGTTATTCATATGATAACGAACAAAATCGTATTTTCTCTCCAAGGGATGCATTTATAAAAACTGAAATAGTCTGCTTCATGTCGGGTTTATATATGAACAAGTTTCACAATTCATACGTAGTATTCTAAGAATGACAGATAAGAAGATATTTTAGATTACTTAAACGTAGATTGTGGAAAATGTAGCTTGGCCATCATTTGCCAAGTTTTATCTCTTTATCTCTATTTCCTCTGGGATTGTCGACTGGCTGCGAGACGGCCGAGGGAGGAAGTCTGGCGTAGCGGACTACCGCGTGTTATTCATCATGGCGCATTGCCTCGTCTTGTCTTGTCCGACATCCCACACCCACACCCCCACCCGGCACTAATCAGAGATTAATCGAAATAGGTCACGGTATTTTCGGTTAATTTTACTTAAAATAACCCACTGAATTCAAACAGCTGATTCCTGGTTTAATTAGTATTCCCGCTAGGGACCACGGCCAATCCTATTACACTGACCACAAATTTCAAACACGGCCCACCCCTTAGTAAAGAACTCATTCTCTTTCACAAAAACTTTATACGCCCCGAATTCAACAGGACGTTGCTGGCTTCTGGCCTGTTGCAGATCGAATATTCTATGAGCGTAAAAGTTTATAGATGTTCGATTCTACGCAAGTTTCGAATTGAGTTTTCCTCTATATTGTTTATGGTGTTTACCGCTAGCGTTAAGAAAATCTATGAAGGCGAAGAGTGACAAATACTTACCTAAAAGTTTATTTGAAGACCGGGAAAGGCACTCAAAGATATACGATGCACTACGTTGTCGGATGCGGGAAATTTCAATGCTACATAAAAAGTGCCAATTAGCAATTTAAAATCTGAAAGTAAAATGGGAGTAAAAAGGTTATGGCGCCCTTCCAGACAAGCGACCATTAAGAGTGTGTGGTGATGAGAAAAAGGCAAAAACGCGGGAAATTTATACAGAGGTCATTAACTGGTGAACATAACACTTCTGCCCGGACGCTCAACAATGTACTTATCTTACTTGCAGACGGGAGATAATTATTTGAAGCTAATGGCTGACCATAGTACGGCCATCTGAAAGCTTATTTTATGAACTGCCAGGTCTCTTAGTCTAATACGTTTTACAATTAATAGATTCTCACTCCAAATACTCAAAACTTTTGCTATAATTGAAGTATCTAACAGCACTGGCATAAGTGCCGCTTGTAAAATATCATCATGTTTTCATTACAAATAATGTTATTAACACTCTAAGTTATACGGGAGTACGGGTGTACGTTCAAACCTTCTTTGTAGGGGGGGGGGGGGGGGCATAAAAGACCACACAAAATATGTTACCGCATTCAAATAACGTTGTTGGTGGAGGGGCCGAATTTTCGGTCGAGGTTTGGTGAGGCAAGCACCCTCAGGGCCACCCAAAAATTTATGTATCTTTCTTGTTGAAGGGCAATGTTAATTAACACAAAAATTGCATATCAACCAGAGATCATGTTCTGATACTAGACACGTACGCACAGACGGACGGACGGATAAATAATTGTGCTAGAAGCTTTGCTCCCTAAAATATTCCATTTATTTTTAAGAATGGATAGTAGTTAAATTGTGATAATCTTCGGCGCTCGGTGTGAAGTCACCCGCAAATAAGCGGTCACTTTTTGTTTTAAGCTCCATGGCTGTTTGGTAGATATTTCACGAAGCCTTATTAAGCCTTTCTAGCAAGAAATCTCTCTGTAGTATACTGTTAGCAAAAAAGAAAATAGGCGGACGTCGAATGATTAGTCTCCCATGCAGTGGGGCACCTGCCCCCAATCCTTTGATTGAGTCCGCGACCACAATGCTGTGGTAGGCCCTCTCTGTCTTACCCACCGACTTGACACGACGCCAAGAAATAGCCACCAAACGATGCTCCCTGCAACGAAACTTGAAATAGTGACTGATATACGCCGTAGTTATCGCGAACGTTGATATGTTTTTTAAAAGTATTAATCTAGCGGCCGATAAAAATGGCAAAATCCTGTCGCCGTTCTGGCTATAAACAAATACGTTTTACATCTGTTTTATGTGCTATGTAGGGGTTTATCGACTGGTTTTTAATAGCTGTTCGACTTCATTATTGTGACTTATTCAGTCAACGTCTTGCAGTGGTGTCGCCATGATCACAGTATGGTGCGGGGGGGGATACAACAGATGAAATAATAAGGCCCAAAGAGGGCAAGATGTTTTGAAAGCAGGGCCATGCAGAGGACTCGCAAATACATGTAACCTGGAAGTTAGATTTGTGCGGATTTCTACCTTTTGAAGGCACACTCGACAAAATTTTGTAAAGTTTCAGCACAGATTGGGTGGTTTAAAAATAATTTCACACGTTGTGAACATTACGTTGGAAATATATAAAATTTGTACACACATTTGGAAAAAGGGACGATTGTCCCTTTCCCCCATGTCCAATCCATATTAAATTTGTTCAGCTCTGTGAACGTTTGTAAAGAAACTATCAAAATGGTATTTTTACTTCAAAGAACAAAGTAAGTGGATCTGGTGAACAAGATGTTACTTTATTATATATTTTTTTTATATATAAAAAGTCCTTTTACACATATTATATTTTCATATATTAAAGATGTGTTAATATATTTATTACTTTTTTCATTGTAACATTAATTGAAACGTAAACGTAAAAATTCAAACAAAGTTTCATTGGATCGTTTCTTGTAAAAATGTTATCAAGTCCAAATATCGCAAAAGAAAATAGTCACATTACATTACCTTGCATACAAAATACGACGAGAACTTTTCTAACAGCTCATTCAATAAACGATCAACAAATCCTGTATATATCGAACAGCTTTTACTACTTCATAATCCAACTGCAGAAAACAATTACCCCCCAAAAAAATACTATACCCATAGTTCTAGTTACGATACAAAATTTAAAAAATAACAAAAATAAATAAGGAATAGCTTGAAGGGGAAAGAATAAGAAAATGTGTTGTTGAAAATTCATTCTATGCAACAAACATATTAGTAAAATGTTGTTGGCACATTTTTTTATATTATTTAACGTCTATCCTATATTCAGTTAAAAAAACTGATTTACAAAGGAGGACAGCTAAATAAATCTACTTACATAGATGCAGATACAGCGATGAACTAATAATTAAGTAAATATTTGAATTACTAATATTACAACAACAATGTATTAAAACACAATGATTTTGGTAACAAATTCAAAAAGGATATTAAATTCAATTCATTAATGAACTAAATAAATAAGGGTGGGGAATGAAAAGAAAAGAAAAAGAAAAAATGAAAAAGAAGAAAATACAAAACAAAACAAAAAACCATCAAAAAAGAAAAATTAAAAGAAAAATGATATGCCCACAACTTGAACTCATTTTTCTTACAATGACCTCTTTAAACTAAAACCTTATTGTTATTTACATTTACAAACTTCACTCATAGTCATAATGCAGGTTTGGAAGCAAGGATCTGTGGTTTGACAGGGTTTGTCGAGTAGGAAAAATATATCGATTCCTTGATTGAGAAGATCAAGACAGAATAATCACAAAGAGTAAGACGCATGTTGTCTTGTGGTTTACATTTCAACCTTAAAACGTGTGAAAGTCAGTCAACTATAGTGCATTATCTCCATCTTGTTGGAGCAAAGCGAAAATACTCCCTTCCCTGTTCCTCTTTGCGTAAGAACTTTTAGTTCTGAGTACTTATATTTTTTGCTGAAGATTACTTTCGAAAAGTGTTGTTTTTATTTTTTTAATGAGGTAGTACTTTACATTAAAAGTATAGAATTACACCAGTTGTTAATTTGAAAAGAGAAAAGTCGACTTCTCACCCTCACATTGGGTGCATGGGTGAATCACACCCATTACCCACATTACCTAGGTGTATTGAGGGGCTACTTTTGAGAGCGTGCTTTAAAATACCATGGCTTAACCTCTAAAGCATTATGCCATTGCGTGAAGATAATTTACCTTTCATTCCAATGATAGAGTTTCAGGTCGGATAAACAGTTTTAATGGTGAAATCTTGTATGTTCACATGTACAGTTGTATTTTTAATTAAAAGACTGTGTATGGTTGAACATGAGGGGTGCCAGTAATAGCATATTAAAGTTGATATTATAAATGCACATGGTTTTGATAAATTCTGTTTTAAAGCGATAATGTCGTAACTTCCAGTACCAGAACTTACGTTGCAGCTAATTTGTAGACGTGATTCATAGAGTACGTTTCAAGTACATTAATTCAAAGTAAGTTTTGCGATGTTTTCTTTAGAATATCTTTCGAAACCATTCGTTCGAAGCGAAAATGTGACGCAAACAATGGTATGCGTCGAGTTGAGTTATTGAATACAGAAAGAAAATGCAATTTATTACGTAGAACCACTAATTCATTATCGCATGCAGGCTTTCGTGTCTAAAATAAGGAAAACATTACCAGTTATTGGAGAATCTTAGGCCTACTCGATAGATTGCTAGATAATTATGTGTGTGGGGGCGGTCTATTTACTTACTCGTGTGACAATAATCTATCGATCGATAACTTTGTAAATACAACACATACGAAAACTTGTCGATCGATTGTAAATCAGAGCTCAAAGCTGTATTTTTGTCATTTCCAGTACTGCCAGTGACTAAAATGTTAGCCCTGTACGTGGTTCTATCTCTCTAAGTTGTAACTGCCGTTTGACTGTTTGACAAGTTATCACAAGCGTTATTGTATTTACAAAAGTTGTAACTGTCGATCGGCAACTGTCGTTTAGCCTAGTAAGGGCTATATGTACTTCCAAATGTTACATACGAATATACACTTGTGACCATTGTGAGGAAATCTGTTTGACCCTCTAATTTGTTTCACATATATTAACGGATTATGAACTCACAATTTTTTTCAATGTTGCTTTAATAAAAAGTGAGCTTACCAGATTTTCCGCTTGCATGAATCCGAACCAGATAGATGAAACCTTTCAAAATTACTTATAAACTTTTATCAGTTTCATGTAACCAATCGCCGAGTTTCGAGATGTTTGAAACTTTAAGTCCCATCTTGTGTACAGACATGAGTTTGTTATGAAATACCCTCAGCAAGCTCTTAGTTGTTGGCGAGATGCTTGGCATACTCCAACCCTGAGTATACCCTCGTTATCACTAGTTATTAACATAGACCGTGCATGTATCCGAGGTTAAGGGATGAATATTCAGTCTCCTATCGGCCACAAGCCTGGACCCTTAGCCGCACATCGTTCATAAAATCTGAGCACGACCGTTTCTAAATGGGGAACATATTTGCCATGCATGGCACCTGAGGGGGGTACCCTAGAGTCCTAGACCCTAGGCAGGTAGGCCGGAGTGAAGACTTGATGATCGGTATCAGAATATGTGTGGATGGAGCTGGTATAGACTCTATTAGTAGTGTGAGGTCATTCGATGATCGATATCAGAATAATTATGTGTGGATGGAGCTGGTATAGACTCTATTAGTAGTGTGAGGTCATTCGATGATCGAGTCCTCATTTGTTTAAGAAATATTGTAAACAACACATCCTTCAAAATAATTTGTTTGTTAAGTAGATTAAGGATTGTATACTATATTATTATATAGTCCGATTTATATTTTAGTTCCTACATGTAGCAATACGTTGAGCACTGCTTTTAATTATATTGTATTTCTAATGTGTACTTTATTGAACCTGTCGATATTTATGTATGATACATGTATAAGTTGTGCTATGTAGGCCTATAATCAAATCTAAGAACTGAGTGAATTATGTATAGTGACATGCATTTTTTACTCATATCAGTGTATATTTGTGTTTGTTAATGAATCTACTTATCAATTTATTTTTAGTTAAAGTTTTAGGATCTTTTGTCTTAAATGAATGTATTGTATTGTTCGTGGATCGTGTATAATACTTGTGTTAATGTATAACATGTGCTAATTTAACAAATTACGTGGCTATAAACACGGAAGCCGTAAAGTAGGGTAGGTGGAAGAGCGAGCTATGTGCTCGAACCTCGCCGTTGTGTAAAATATTTGTGTGTTTTACAAATAAAGTCAATTATTATTATTATTATTATTATTATTATTATTATATCAGAATATGTGTGGATGGAGCTGGTATAGACTCTATTAGTGTGACGTCATTCGATGATTGATATCAGAATATGTGTGGATGGAGCTGGTATAGACTCTATTAGTAGTGGGACGTCATTCGATGATTGATATCAGAATATGTGTGGATGGAGCTGGTATAGACACTATTAGTAGTGTGAGGTCATTCGATGATCGATATCAGAATAATTATGTGTGGATGGAGCTGGTATAGACTCTATTAGTAGTGTGAGGTCATTCGATGATCGATATCAGAATATGTGTGGATGGAGCTGGTATAGACTCTATTAGTGTGACGTCATTCGATGATTGATATCAGAATATGTGTGGATGGAGCTGGTATAGACTCTAGTGTGACGTCATTCGATGATTGATATCAGAATATGTGTGGATGGAGCTGGTATAGACTCTATTAGTGTGACGTCATTCGATGATTGATATCAGAATATGTGTGGATGGAGCTGGTATAGACTCTATTAGTAGTGTGACGTCATTCCATCATGGCCGCCCATGGCAACGCATGGCAACGTCCAGTTTTGACTCCGAACACGGTTTTGTTCCCATTAGAAACAAATGGGTTAAAGATGCCTTTAAACTTTTCCCACTCCCTTATTTTCCCCGATGAGTCCCACACTATCACAAAGAGGGGAAAATGTAATTACTTAAACCATGAAAGATTGACAGCTTTATTTCCATTATAAGTAGGCTTAGTTTGTAGGCTATGTTTCCATATTTTTTAATGTTTATAGCGTAGATTTACTTACTTCTCATTCAGACCACGCGTCCATTATAACGGACATAACAATTTTGAATTTTTTTCAATTTGAATTACATGTTATTTCAATTTGGCAAAAAAAAAAAAATCAAAAAATTTGTGGAATTCAAATTTACATGATTTTTTTATCTCATTTTGATAGGACGAATGGTACCTTTTTTTTAGAGAAGATTGAAAATAGAAATCTGAAAAAACGGTAAAATAAGTATTTTTTCCCGGAAATGTAATATATTTCTAGTATTGCTGGTGTATGAGATATAGAAAATCCATAATATGCCAACAAATTCGGAAAAAAATGTAGTTTAATTAATGCACTTATAATATACATTTGGACATAAAACGTTTCTTTTATTCAAAATCCAAAATTTTCCAAAATTCCATAAAAATTGACAAATTTTGATTTTTTTCATATTTGGTCCTATGTGAGTGTATAATCTATCATGAAACAATTTAAATTTTTGTGGAATTAATTATGGTCTGAAGACTTCTAGTAATTTTATAATCAAATCATAGGTCTACAAATACATTATTATACAAAGCCTTATCATTTTTGTATTATCATGTTCAAGCTATAAGACTATGAAGTATTGCCGAATTTGTGTAAAGCAGGAGACAAAGTTTATTCATAGTCAACTTCTTCGTTGCTATGAGCAACCAGTTTCTGTGACGTCCACTAATAGTGTCTATTGTCTCACCTGTCTTGGTGTCAGAACCCTAGAAGAGGCCTGCTAACAAGAGACTGTCACGCTACCTGAAGCAGGGAAACACGCCATTATCAGACACCAAATATCATCAAGGGACAGTGGCGGAACTAGCCATTGTGGTTTATTTGGGGGGGGGGGGGAGTACATTTTTGTGAAATTGTTTCTGGAAAAGTGTATGTATCTTGGTACGGTGAATGGGAGGTCTGGGGGCACATAGCCCCATTAAATTTTTGAATCTAAACAAATCAAATGGTGGTATTTTTCTAGGTATTAGCGTGGTTTCGTCATATTTAGAAAATTATGAAAATTGTTAGTTTTATTGTCAGTTTATAAAATCTCGCCACTTTAAAACTCTCAGAACTACCCACTAGGCATTAAATAGGCCCTGCCATACCGATGACTGACGTTGGCTTTTTACATAATTTTTTTTTTAATGTACCCCCTTTCGCCCCCCTCTGTGGCGGTCGCCCCCTCCCTCCCCCGTGCTACCCCATAGTTACGCCACTGTCTAGCTAGAGAACATCGATCATCTTTCAACGCACATTGGGGTGGCCGACATCTGTTTGCGGGTACCCTATGTGCCCTGGGGAACGTAGCATTTAATCAAAGATCTTCAGAGACTGCGTCAAGATGGTATGAGTACTTAGCTACCGCGGGCAATGCGCTATTGTAGCAAATGATTGACTGGAAGTCAGCTGAGATGCTAATTAAATGCGCTACTCAGAGATGTTTAAACTGTTCAATCGATACAGCTCAAACTGGACAGCTATATACCATTCACTTCCATTTGTATCGTTTAGACGTCGTAAGATGGCACTTCCACCACAAGTTCATCTCATATTGCTCACGATATGTACTTATTTATTTATTTTTTATGTAGGAGTCTTTAGTACAGAACAAGTACCATTTTACATAGACAATAAAATGTATATATAAATAAGTAAAAATTCAAATTGATTATTATAGCCTACCTACAAACTAACAAATAATTATATGTTGATGAACAATAAAAATGTATCAAAATTAGAAGTGCAACAATACATGAGAGTAAATAATGTAAATGTAAAAATATTAACAGGAACGTGTTTATAAAAGTATAGAGGGGGAAATACTTATGATCTTTAACTGCAATCCAATCACGGATTGATTTTTTAAAAGAATTGAAATCAGAAAATATGTCGAACTTTGGTAAATTAGTCAAATTATTATAAAATGAAGGTGAACGAAAGATGATAGATGTACGGGTAATAGAAAGTATCTAGGTCTAGCTACATGAAAAAGGTGCGTAAGCCTAGTAATGTTGTTTGTTTAGCTTATTACTATGCCTGTATGTATGAACGTAAAATGATGGTTTGTATACTAATTATTTATTAAAAACAAGTTCGAAGAAGCATGAAAATCGGACAAAAATGCATTTTTGTAAAAAGCCACATTAGAGCGTATTCCAAGGTCCTGAAAATTGAATAGCATATAAGCACTAACTTCCGTGAACTATTCATAGTTCTCTTAAACTATATCTGGCACAAACCATGTGCAATCCTACTGTTTTTCCTATTAGTAATGCAATGGCCTTCATTGTTACGGGCATTGCGTAGTTCACTTGATGTAACAATAACAGTATTAGATAATATTTGAAACAAGGGGGGCGTTCACTTACATTGCAAGCAGGCGCATTGTAAAATGTGGGCGAGTTACGATATTATTTGTCAGGCATGTATCTACTGCCAGCGTTCGTAAAAAAAAAAACAAGGGGCATAAACGCTCACTAGTTCATTCGCCACAGGTAAATGTAAATGTAAATGTATTATGTATCCTAACTCGTGACTCTTGGGTCTTGACTAGTTCCTTCAACATTCTTAGTACCAGAGACAAATAACAATAAAAGTATATGGCCTATCAAATAACGTTAAAATCTTTCCAAATACGTGTTTTAGTATAGCTATATACATGTTCAGCTCTTGTAGACATAGGGAATCTTTCTACATCTTATACCATTAAAATGCCGTTAAATGAGTAATGCGAGGATAATACGATAACGCATCATCGTACACAGACAAATTAACACTGATCGTAAAATTTAATAGAGCAGATTCCGCGAGCAAGTTTCAACAATAGAGTTCTTTGCACGGGAAACGATGACGAAGTGGCATTTATGATTGATTGAACTGCGGGCCTCGACTTGGCGTCTCTTTTAGTTAGCGGCCGCCTAATCGACACGAAACGAATTAGAAATGGAAATCTACCCAATGTTAATTAAATGGTAGATTTTGAGATTGTAAGATTTTTCTGTCTAATTTCTCGACAGATTTCGCACAAAAAATTCTAAGTTGGTCTGTCAAAATTTAATGGATTAACCGGGGTAACAGAATCGTAAAACAAACAACATAATATAGTTTGTTGATAGTTGACTTGATGGCTCAATTAAATGCGCCAATGTTAATCGAGACAAAAGGGGGCGTGGCATGCTTTTAACGAGCATAAAGTTTATGTAGACCACAAACACACAGCAGGGAGGCTTTGCGTACCCACATATTATTATGCCAATGATCGGTGAAGTTGATTTTATGGTGCTTTAAATTGTATTATGTTTGTGAAGAGAATATAATGGAGAATTTGGGTTATCTATTAATATCTAAAAATATATAAAAACGAATGTATGTATGTCTGTTTGTCGTTAAGATTACTACATTCATCGACTCCATGAGAATTGGCCTATGTATTTTTCACGGAGTTTCTAATTCTATCATGTTGAAACTCACGTGTGATCGGTGTCTGCAAAGGATACTTCGTTTTCATATTATACAATACCATTCATCCGATCTCCACGAAACTTGGCACATATATGTATTTTTTCACGGGGAAGGTTTCTATGCTATCCATTTTGATGTAACTCCTCCACGTGGTGATCGGTGCCTGCAAAGAGGACTCACCAATGAATTGACTTCGACACTGTAAGGGTTCTGGAATACGTCGCAGCAACGCGCGGTGGGTAAGCTAGTTGTGAATATGAAAGAACGTATTTATACATAGGAAACTTACTTTCTTCAAATGACTCGATCACTTGGTACGCGGTAATAATTTGGATTGTCGACAAAAGTTTATTTACAAGGTAACATTTTGTATGACTTATTGACACAACTTGAAAAGATCTTGGCATGCGAACATATTCAATGGCCAAGCATTTATTAATATTTCGAGTTTTAAAATTTTACTTTTTTACCACAAAATCGTTGGCTTGGCGTCGTCAACAGCGAAATGATCTTATTATTTTCAAAAGAAAACTAGAAGAAAGAATAAAAATGCTTGGTCAACTTCTATGTCTCACAGCATTCACAGCCGAAGACTTTTGAAGGAAAGCTTGGCTGCCTATCTCGCAGTTTTCTTTTTTAAAAATTTTTTGTATTTGGCTGGGCTGCCGTTTTTTTTTTTTTTACAAATTTTTGTATTTGGTTGGATATTACATCTTTTTGTTGTTCGTTTGCTATCATGGTGTGAATGATGGACTTTGAATGATTAAATTTGTTAAGTTCAAAGTTGTTTTTTGACATTTTTGGGCCCACGGCCCCCCAAAGATACCCCTTGTGTTTTAAGCACTAGATATTTATAATGGTTAAGAGCATGTTTAATTTCAAGCTTGTACAAATTACTACACCTGAGTAATTACGCGTTTTGATTTTGATTTTGATTTTCCCCGGTCCCAATTGCCCGGTTTTGGTTATATGAGGTACATCTGAGTGTGGCCCAAGTTTCAAAGTTCTAAGATGAACCGTTTTCTCAGTATAGCGTATTATTCATAAGAGTACGGAATTACCTACTTTTGATAATTTTGATTTTCTCCGGTACCCGTTACCCAATTTTGATTTCCATATTCGAAGTGATAAAGAATGAGAGATATCAAAATGTATTCCACGTTTGAAACATCTCAGTTGTAGCGTTTACTTTGAATGATTGATTTCTTAAAGTTCAGATATGTTTTTTGTCATTTTTGGGCCCATGGTCATCCCCAAATTTAGCCCCTTATGTTTTTGACGCAAGATATTTATAATGGTTAATAGCATGTTTAATTTCAAGTTTGTACAAATTGCCACGCCTTGGTAATTACGCGTTTTCATTATCATCCAAATTTTGATTTTCTCCCGTCCCTGTTACCCGATTTTGGTTGTGAAAGCACAAGTCACTGCGTCTGAAGTACATCTAAGTGTGGTCCAAGTTTCATAGTTCTAAGATTTACCGTTTTCTCTGTAGGCTAAATTAATCTCCGCGGAGAACTCCTAGCCAGCCAGCCACCCAGCCAGCCGAAAGGAATTTGACAATGTTGAGAGCCTTTTTTAACACAGAATGAGTTGTCGGATCGGGTTGATTTTTTTTGGGTATGTCATGGACCACATACCAGGTCATATACCGAGTTTCAAGATTGTAACTCTTTCGGGGCGGCGTGTGCAGATAGCTGAAAACCCCCCAACTCTAGTAGCTGTATATAGGGCTGGAGTTCGTGTCGCCTAAGCAGTCGCATTCGCTTGTCTGCCGGGCGACGACCGTCGCCCTAGATACTTTTCAAAGTAAGTTGGTTTATCTGTGCCGAGAACAGATAATATTGTTGAAGCGCATGGGTGTTTAATGACTAGTCGGTACACATTACATTAATGTAAATTAGGGATGCACACGATAATCGATATTATCGATCGATAACCAATGCTGCATATAATTTCAATAATCGATTTAACCAAAATTCATTATCGATTATCGAAATACCAAATAATTGGTCAATAGTAGCAGGACAGAGATTATCTCACATTGAGCCATGCACTGGCTGGGTTGATGGTGTCACACTCAAGATTTATGTGCTTTCACTAGTCAATAACGGAAGCCAAACACATGACACTTGCCACACTTGAGGTTTCACTTATAGGTCGGAACAGGCTTTGTTAGTGATATCTATATTATCGATAATATCGATTCGATAATGATATTACCAATTTGATAATCGATAATGAATAAAGTATCGATGTGCATCCCTAATGTAAATTATTAATGAATCACTTATTTTTGAAACGACAATTTAAAGGTATAAAATCGTGGAGAAAGGAGACGCATCGTTTGTCATTGAAAGGTCAAAAGTTCCATTCATTATTCTAAGATGTTTTTCCATTTTGAATATATACCGTTTAGTTTTGAAAGGGCCGAGGTCCAAAACTTCAACCCCATCATACGTGTACTCAATTATCTCATAACTATATTTTGGACATACTGCCTTTCAAAACATTTTTGTTAGATTCTGAATATTTTAACAGTTATGTTTATATGGTTTTTATTCTTCTAAAATCTTTGATTTATTGGCCAAAAACACTAGTGAGATTTAGTTTCAATGAACATGAAAGTTTATTTAGATAAGCACACAAAAACTAGAACATACGATACATACAACTCGACTTGCTTTCAAAAATTTACTATGATTGACAGTTGTATTACATCATCGATATAGAAGTAATCTAAGTAACCAATTCCTTACCGACAGTGTTGGCTCGGGCGCTAAGCGCTCGACTCTGATTCGGGAGGTCCCGGGTTCGAATCCCGTCGAGACCGGCAATTCTGACTGAAGGTTTTTTCCGAGGTTTTCCTCAAGGGATTGAGTCCTCTTAAAACAGCCCTCGGACATCCCTTCACAATTTCCTATCCGCACATACCTAGTTCACCTGAAGAGGGGCTAATTGCACCCTATAACAGGTTTCCCACGATAAAAAAACAAAAAAACAAACAACTCCGAGTGAATCGTAGCTTTAGTTGTAGCTCTACATCCTCATAGGGCTAGCTCTAGGAAGAAAGTGTAAAGTTACAAGCCGGAGGAAGTCAGCCGACAAAAGGAGTCATTAAATATCTATTGAACAGAAATTGATTGGTTTTCACCAATGGTGTAAAATTTCTGCATTAGGTGTTTAGGAAAATGTTGGACTTGCAATGAAAAACTTCCATTGCCTGGGTTCACGAACTCGAAGTCCAGCGATTATTACTTAGGTGGGTCTTTTGCCCAATGAGTCACTACAAAATTTGATACCTCAAAAGGTCCACAAAGAGCATACACATGTTCCTAAAATAAGTGTATTTTTTAAATAGTATACTTATTCATCATAAATTCATCATAACATATAATTAGGATCATATCTATCTATTTCATATCTTAGAATAACATAGAATTGGTCAAAATAAGCTCATATTATGGGTTTTTAGTGAATATATAAGAGAATATCTGCTACTTAAAATATATTCTCTCTATTCTATATTCAAGTTAATTATATTTAACTTACAAAAGTCCGCATACGCGTATGTAAAAATATATATCATGGTGCCAAAGTCTGTAAGAATAAGATTGTGAAAGAATTATTGTATATTTTGAATTATAGAAATGTAAAAAGTGCAGAATGTGTTTTATAACATGACTAATTATCGAACATTGCACTATATTAATATTTTTTACGAATCTGTACTTTTTTTCGACTTCTACAAAAATCATTATAACTTTAATTCACCCACATCTCTATATTTTGACAACACTATACAATTTTTACATTTCACTCAATTTTTACATCATAACACTATTTGCATACACTGTTTTCTTTGTGGCCCTTGATGAACGTAGATACCACTATAAACAGTCCCAGAATATACCTAGAAAACCAAGCTACTCTCAACACACCAGCAGTAGAAAAACGTTTGCTGATACCAATGTGCAAGTGCGTATTAGGCGGTTAGGCCTAAGCTATCTCTGTCTTGTATGTGCTTACAACTCTATTGTGTGTATGTTACAATGTATAGTATGCCCTAAGCTTAAAATACCACTCTTCGCACATCTCTGCAGAGATGACACTAATTGTAAAATTGTCTATATTATGAAGAATAAATCTTATCTTATCTTAATCGAGAAGATAAGACACGCATAATATAGAACGAGAAAATGCGATAATAATCAAGACTAGAATAATAGTTTGTAATTTTTAAACTCGAACGCTGTTCGAAGAGTGAATTCTGTGATGGCAAGAAATCAGCCACGACTACATGCATAGGCCTCTATTTGAAAAAAGTTAGAAATTAGACGTTACTAGGTACTAGACGTTCGTAAAAAAGCGTTTTGTACTATGTAAGCACATCAGTCAAAGTCAAAAATATTTTTGAAAACGCTGTATTGTATTGTTCCTAAAAACAGGGTTTGTTCTTGCGCATATTTATATTAGCTAAACGTACGTTATAACTTTTGCATCAAACTTTCAATTACGTTCATTTTAATCACCTTTGTGAGACAATTAGAAACAAAGAAAATGCTATTTCGCCCACTTACAAGTTTCGGAAGATAGAAAGAAGTATGCCCACTAAAGCACAAAATGCTTAGTTAGAAATCGGAACTAATAAACAATAAAATCCAAACGCTATTTTTACTCACCTCTAGACTAGTAACATGTATATCCCTACAGCATGTAAGCGCCGTTTTCACAGGGTGTTAAAATAATAAAAATAAAATTAGTGATATTGTGTGATCGAGGCATTTTGCCACGTCGTTTATTCACAAACTTATGATGTTCCAGCCAAAACTGTGTGGGCTATCAAAAGAATTTTAAAACTTGCAGCATATTGAGCAAGACAAGACCCTTCTAAAACACAGCATCCCTCGCAAAGTCACGTTAGAGAGTTTCTGTTACGAATACGGTTACTCCGTCGAACTCCACTTCCCTGTGACATCCCGTTCCCGTTCCAGGTCAGGGAGGAGAGATGTCCTGTGTTAGTAACCTAGAGCGTGACACATAGGGGATAGACGGGTACGGTACGACCACTGTTGAGGCAGGCTTCTATCCTTTTAATATAGAGAGATTTTTAATTCTATTTCTCGTTTTTCTGATGATAGCCCGCACAGTTTTTGCTGAATGTCAAAAGTTTGAATGATGATGACGACGACGACGACGACGACGACGACGACGACGACGACGACGACGACGACGACGACGACGACGACGACGACGACGACGACGACGACGACGACGACGACGATGACGATGACGATGACGATGACAATTTTAAAAAAATGTATTCTAGCTTGCACGGAACTAAAATGAACTGGGGCTTTAAACCACCCGCCCACCCTATACCACGGCGAATACTCGTTCCATTTTATATATTATCAATTCTAGTACCGCATTGACGTAAACGCTACTAACGTTTGGTTTGGCTGATGGTTGTTTTCTGTATACAATACCACAAGAACAATACACCAGCTGTCAGGATCATGAAGGAAGGTTACGATATAAAACATGTCGCGTCGCCCATCCGCCCTTCAGCCAATATGATTGACAGTCGGAACAAAAATGAAATCCTACTCTCCCCCCCCCCCCATGTCCATTGTTGAATCTGCTCTTTGCAGCTATGCCTGCAAAGATGGAAAATGTTCACTAAAATACATGCAAACATGCTATTATGGAGGATGGATGGAAATCGTATACTGCAAACTTTTTTACTGATTATTTGTGAAAATATTTTTATAATTTTAATATTATTTAGTTGGCAAATCGTATCGTTACCAGCAGAAACCCAGGTTTGATAGACGAATTGGTAAACGGTTAACAGCCTTCGTTATCATTTTTCACTAGAACGTTGAAACTTGAATGAAAAACGGGAAATCTCAATAATTTGCTACTTTTTTTTGAACTTCGTGAAATTTTCCCAAAGTGCACAGATATGTTTTACCCAAATTTGTATACTTTGTGTCTCATAGTTTAAATCAATTTGAACTCGCAGGTCAATTTTAAACTGTAATGGGAATATCCTAAATTAAAATCCATGTTTTGGATTGTCTATTTTTTTACTTTTTAGACTTATGTCTCTCAATGCCACTTTTAAGCATATTCTTTGCAACCAAGTGTAGATATCAATAGAAAAGTACTTTATTAACATTCACACCATAGTTTTTACTAATTTTTACGAACCGTTCAGCTGTAATCATCAACACCTCTTAATAAACACCCTTTTTTACAGCTCCTGGTCAAATTCAAAATATTAGGTTTAGTTTGTTTTGCTTAAAATGGCAAGCAATGGTCAAATATTTGCAAAAAGTTTAATAACTTACTGTTATTTGCTAAGCAGTCGAGAACGGGAGCTCTTTCGAAATGCAAACACTTTCCACTCATCGAAATAGTGTTACTCTTTGATAAGTTGTCCCAAGTTTACTCCCGACCGAAGCAACTTAGCTGCAAGTTTCAGTCTTGAGTCTTGAGAGCTACCAGGTGGAAAATGATTTTATAATAATTATTTCGAAAACATTCACTTAAAGAAAAATACACTTGAAAGTTTGAAGGGGTAGGATAGTAACGCTGGTCTACAGTGCGACACGCCTTTCATATTTAGTTGTGTAAAGTGTTTCTACAAGTCTTTCCAGTCCTCCTTCTTGTAAAAAGTTTAGCAATTTAGTCAGCATCGTTCTTGCAATGAGTGAACTCGGTTGTCTGTCTCTTCTTTACGGGAGACAGTAGTGTAGCATCGTCCACCCTCTAATATCAATCCACTGCGGGTGGTACTTTGATCTTTCATCTCAACCGCAATTCAAACAAATGAAACGAAATACTACTCGATGCTAAAATTCATTTATTGTCTACCTAGCTTTGCTTGAAGGATTTGGCGAGATAATGGCTAAATAAATCTTTTGCTTTTCACTCCGATTTAGCTTTTAGCTCAAAGAAGAACAAGTAGGAAACACGTTACTCCGTTTAGCGGACTAACCATATACTTCAAGCAAACTCTGACAGAAAGAGTTATTATTATCATTTTAATTTGGAACACGACAATGAGAGTTGGAATGGAATGGAAAAATAGCGAAAAGTAAAACAAAAAAAGTTGTCACGGGCTAAATGAGGGCAAATATTAACGGGAGAGAGTATACAGACCGAGATTCAGTTGTAAACAAGAATGTGTGAGTGAATGGAGATTCCACATAATGTATCTACACAATCATTTTGCATGTCGTCGTGTTGTGTTATTTTCATCTGTTTTACCAATTGCTTTGTTATAAGAATTATGTTTGGTATGTGTGTATAATGTAATTTATCGTGTTTGAATTATGTGAATTATTGTCTGTATTATTTATAATATAACATTTATATTTATTGTTTGTAAAAATACTATGTAAAATAGCAAAAAGCTGGTAATACAAAAGTGCTACTTGTAAAACGTGCTGAAAAGATGGCTATATAAAAGTTCTATCCTGCAAAATAGTTTATTGGATAAGATATCACAAAGTATATGGATGGAATTGGATTGGATTTCTTAGGTGTGAGTAAAGAAGTACTTACATTACCCACACCGATCTTTCAAAGACGTACCTTATTCGATTTACTTCAGAGGAGATATTGTTTTTGATCTTCACAAGTGAGTACCACCTTTGAGTATGGAACCTTTGGCTATATACTCAATGGTACCACCTATCAAGTAACTTGCAAGAGAACGATGCGCATCAAACACTTATGAGTTTAGACGAGATAGTTTCAAAGTGAATGTTTTTTTTATGTGACGTCTTCGTTATTCAATCCCACAGCTAATAAAGACCGACATGGGTGTATTTGACCATGCACGTTGATTTTGAAAATATCATCAAAGCTTGATAAACTTTGACATTACCGGAAATATTGAACTCATTTTTAGATCCGAATATAAAACATTAAAAAGCTATATGCTACCGACAGAATTGGCTCTGATTCGGGAGGTCCCGGGCTCGAATCCCGTCGAGACCGGCAATCCTGACTACCTAGACACCTGAAGATGGACATGAACTGCACCCTGGGCAAGCTTCCCACAAAAATAATTATTACTTAAACTTAATCACTATGTTGGCACTTTTGCACTGTAATCCGATAGTACTCCTAACCAATTCCTAATGTTTGTTGGATCGTAAATAAATCTACTAGGAAAACGCTTAAGTCCCGCCGCGTTGTTGGATGAGCGTAATTGGTGCATTGAGCTGCCATGTCTTATGCGGATTTTCTGTTATTCTGTGAAAAAATCATGACTAAATTAAAGATTTTTTAAATAAAATTTAAATAAAAAATTAACTTAATTTTTTTTTTAATTAATCGTAATTTTAAAAAAGGAAAAAATCGCAATATTGAAATTTTCATAAGAAATAATTATTCGATTGCGCACAAATTTTACACGAATATATTAATTTATAAAACTAGGAAAACGCTTAAGTCCCGCCGCGTTGATGGATGAGCTTTTCAAAGTTTTTAGTTTGCGTGGGATATCTTTACTTTTGCAAGTGCTTTGTTTTGTTGCCTACGCATTGTAGGTGATTGTTGTCAAGTTTCTTTTGTTTCTTGTCAATTGATATTATTTATCGTAAAAAACTTATAATAAAAGCTTTATTTCTATATTTCTATTTATCCAAAGGTACAACATCACCATAACCTTAATGTCCATGTATAATATGAACGTTGTAGCCCCACCCGTTTGGTCAGAATTGGCCCAAATGGCACGAAAATATCGCACAAAAAATAAAAAACTTATATTAAAAGCTTTATTTCTATAGATTCTGGCTAACTTTTTCAATTTTTTCTTTCAGAAAGCAATACATCACCATAACCTTAATGTCCATGTGAAATATGAACGTTGTAGCCCCACCCGTTTGGTCAAAATAGGCCCAAATGTCACGAAAATATCGCACTAAAAATCGAAAAAAATCGTAAAAGTACGATATTCATGAGAAATATTTCTTCGATTGTACCCAAAAATGTAGCAAATCTAAGTTCAGAGAAAACGAAGGTCGTGTCAAATTTTCATCAAGATCGCATATGCCGTTTGCCCGGTAGAGAGCGAACAAACAGACGGAAAAAAAACAAACAAAACAAACAAACAAACAAAAAAAAACACCCGAGCTAAATTTTTTGGGGGGTCGGTGAAATTGAAGTCTTCGCTTCGCTCATCCAATTAAGGTTCTGTGAAAAAATCATTACAATCGGATAAAGCATGTAGGTGTTATAAGTCGAAGAATGTTTAAAAAAATCGAAAAAATCGTAAAATTGTGATTTTCATGAGAAATAATTTTTCGATTGCGCTCAAATTTCACACGAATATATTAATTCATGAAATAAAGGTACTGTGAAAAAATCATTACAATCGGATAAAGCATGTAGGTGTTATAAGTCGTAGGATTTTTTTTTTAAATCGAAAAAATCGTAAAATCGCGATTTTCATAAGAAATAATTTTTCGATTACGCTCATAAACGTGGTAGTTCTTAGTTCAGAGATTTCGAAGGTCTCCAGAAAATTTCATCGCAATTGGAGTATCGGTTTAGCCGGAATCGTGTTAACAGACACACAAAAATACAAACAGAAAAAAAGAAAAAAAACATTCCGGATTTTTTTCTCCAGTGTAGTGAAATGGAATCTTCGCTTCGCTCGCTACGCTCATCCAATTATATTATATATTTTTGGGGAATGAGGTTGATCTATTTTTGTTTCCGAAAAATCCTTGTAAAATTACCTGATTTTAGCAATATGTCACAAAACTCTACTCTAAATCGAAAACGTGGCTTATGGTATGAAGTTTCGGTAGAACTTATCCTGCATTTATATATATATATATATATATATATTATGATCAATAAAGATTTAAGTTATACGGATGAATAACATTGAATTATTCCGTAATTAGAAACACTACTGATGATATTCTATTTGAATTCTTCAAGCATAAAATAGTTCTAACGAAACTACATAAGACCTGTATAAGCAACTTTTTTGATTTTGGTTATAGCGTTGAGTCGGTTATAGTTTTCTGAAATATTGTTTGGTTTGTATACTTCGTTGGTCTTGGGTTAGAGTCTCGGCGCCCAATGCAGAATGTCCCGGACTCGAATCCCTTAATAGGTAGAAAGTTTTTAACTTCATCAATCTTGACTTAGGAATGTGTAAACTGTGACTTTGGAGCCGTCCTTGCAGCGAGATATAAGAATTTCTAACGTTGTTCCAAGCTAGCCTTGTTGATTCTGTTGCTCTCCGCGGGTGCGGCGGGTGGAGTCTTGTCCAGTTTGATTGGCCCGTGTTTCCTATCTAAACTTCTGGTCCCTAGTTGGTCATTGTTCGCTCGTCGATGGTGTCGACGCCAGCATGGTTGGCTTGGTCTGCTTTAAATGTTAAACCCTGTGTGACACTCGCCTGAATGACTACCTTTAAGGTAGGGATGGGACGTTTAAACGTTTAAACGTTTAGTGGACGTTTAGAAATGTTATTTTGTTATCACTTTCGGAGCCTACACAAACACGGGCTAACAAATTAGGCCGATAATTTTCTAAAAGTGCTTAATTTTGGTATAGTTGCCGGGTCCCAGGCTGTATTAAAACCCTTCATAGGATAGTGGTACACATAGTTACCACCACCTTTCAAAATCTACACAATTAAATCTGTCAGTTTTTCATACTTTACACCCGGTCAAAAAGCTGGTTTGTTTTGTTCTGAATTGGTAGCATTTTTCCTTACTAAATTCTAATGATTAGAATGATTTTTATAATTGATCAAAAATCGAATTGTGTATAAATACACAAAAATGCACAAATTTCCGGGATGTCCCGGGAAATGTTGTTTGCCTGTAGTAGATTCAATTAGAACATACAAAATAATTGCAAAAAAATGAAAAATTGCAAAAAAATCTGATTTTTGAAAATATCCTCAAATTTCGGATTTTTTCAACTTTATTGCAATTTGGAATATAAAATCAGTATTTTGTTCCCTAAAAGATCAAGGAAAAAAATTAAAATACTCTTTAAAAAAATCACAAATTTAAAAAAAAAATTGGGTCCAAAATTATGCCCTATAAAGGGTTAAGACATCTTGTCAGTTACACATGGTGGAAGTGCCGGGTCATTAAATGCGAGAGTGAGAATAAAACCGTTGTTAATTATTCGTCGGCCGGTCATAAGTACAAAATTACGATTTTTGTTGTAAACCTAGGCCTCCGCCTACCTTAAATTTATAAAAAAGAACAAATGTATATATTTTTCAAAATAGGGTTTAAAACGTTTAAACGCGATTATTTCAAGGGTTTAAAAATTTAGGAAATTAAACGCTTTTTCCCATCCCTACTATAAGGTTAAAGACTAACACCAATATTAAAATTACTAATGATTACAATTTTTTCGTGATATCTCGAAAACGGTGCAAAATATCTCAGTCAAATAATTACAACCATAGGGCCTACTTAAAGTTTCAAGATAGGAAGCCACCTCAATTTCCATGTAGGTCACCAAAATGGCAGCTAATTTCCAAAATAAATCCAATACGATTCTCACTGATTATAATATAAGAATCAGACTCGGATAATTCACAGTCGTTAAGAACTTTACAATACAAAATCAAGAAACAATTGAAAAAGGAAAGAACCTTTTTGGATGAGCGAAACGAAGACTTCAATTTCATAACCCCCAAAAAATTTAGCTCGGGTGTGTTTTTTTTGTTGTTTTTTTTTGTCTGTTTGTTCGCTCTCTACCGGGCAAACGGCATATGCGATCTTGATGGAAATTTGAGGGGACCTTCGAAATCTCTGAACTTAGAGCTGTATTGTTTTTGGGTACAATCGAAGAAATATTTCTCATGAATATCGTACTTATACGATTTTTTTTCGATTTTTGGCGCGATATTTTCCTGACATTTGGGCCGATTCTGACCAAACGGGTGGGACTACGACGTTTATATTTCACATGGACATTAAGGTTATAGTGATGTATTGGTTTTTGAAAGAAAAAGTTGAAAAAGTTAGGCAAATTCCATAGAATAAAGGTTTTAATATGAGTTTTTTTAGGTTTATAATAACAATTAACAAGTAACAATAGAAACTTGACAACAATCACCTACAATGCATTCAAAAAGCACTTGCAAAGGAAACGTGGTTCAACGCAAACTAACAACTTACAAAAAAGCTCATCCATTAACGCGGCGGGACTTGAGCGTTTTCCTAGTTTATTTAATTACGTCATATATTGTTGGAGTTACCGAGTTCCAGATTTGTCTTTGAGGTGTAGATTTTAGGTATGAAAAAATTAAAGTACTCATATTAATAATATTTAAATTCTTCGCTGCCTCTCGCCCCCCCCCCCTCCTCTCCACCCCACCCCCCAGCCCTGGAGATGGTGTTTTTTTTTTTTTAGGCTTTTAGGCATTTCAAAGTTGCAAATTCGTAAAATTCGTGACACTAACGCTTGGAACTTTCATACATACCCTATAACTCTATACTGGATTTGCAAAACTGAACTTCCTCCCCCACCCCACATACGCTACTGCTTCCAAGCTCATTTTCGTTTTATATTATCTGAAAATCTAGACAAAACTCACTCCCCTCCCCCCCACCACCATGAATCAGGGCCAGATCCGGCACTGTGAGCATTTCCCTCACACTTGACATCACGTACTTAACACAACCTTTCGTCACCTGAAGATGGTAACACCGGGTAAAACGTCTGTGTGCCCTAAATATGGCTGACAAATATCAATTGTAAAATATAGGGACGGTGCGGGGGGAGGCTTAGTTGCTTTTCAAATATTTTTCACTTTTTAAGGTGCTCATTACTATACATATACAGACTAGCATCATTAATTGCTTTGCTGATCGTAGACTTGCTTAAGATATTGTACACTGTTAGGAAAGAAATACACAAATAATATCATTTTTTGACTAAATTTAAAATAGATGAATGTTAGTTGTTAAAACGAGCTGTAAATTCGTTTATAAAAAGGTAAATTCGTTTTTTAATATTATTATATTAGACGCGATATTCAAAATAAAATCGGGACAGCATATATCCAGATACAAAACTAATCGGTACGCGCGACACAACACCTAAAAACGGTACGATCCCGATTTCATCGTGACGTCTGGCAACCCTGCCCTAAAACGCTTTCACTGCACAAATGTTTGACACACCTGCTTTACTCGGTGTGACCCTCTTGAGTTGACAGGGTATTATCCGTGTATTTATATACTGGTTAGTTATTTACGCCTCCTGTTTACTCGTAACTAGGGAAACGCCAAAGTCGTTGTTAAACGAGTGAGTGAGCCATGTGTTGAGTACCCGGTAACGTTCTCTTAGGTCCTAATGTGCCACTCTAGCCTAGGGATGTGGGAGGAAAGTCCAATACTGGTCAGAACCAGCCACGGAGGGGGAGGAAAGGTTTTTTTTTCATGTCATGGTCGTCATCGTTTGTTATCATCATCATGTTGTCTTAGCTATTGTCGTTGGGGTGGTGGTCAAGGTAAGGAGGAAGGGTTCCCGAAACGACTGCCAACTCACTCTGCTACAATAATTATTTAAATTGAACATTCAAAATGCGAATCGTGTTCAAAACGTATTAACGTGAAACATTAACAAATTTTGAAGATAAAACAAAATCACCTAATTTTTATTTCCCATTTAACACCCTTCAAAAATAATATGTGGGTGTAAAAATATAAAAAAAGTTCTAACCAACGGGCATCGAACTTCTGTGCGGTAGGCTGAATGCTTACCACTATGCAATGCCAGCCACACAGAACTCGTCCCGCTAGCTGCTACTAAACAAATGCCATCGATATTTTTTAAAATCACATTTTTATTTATTGTAGGATTAAACCGCAATGGATCTAGCCGATTTTGTTAACAGTTCTCAATAAACTTGTACCGGATGTCTGTTTAAAATTTTAGCGAAATCTGTTCAGCGGTTCGGCTGATTTTCGACGTACAGACAGACAGACAGACAGAATCACAGAATGAGAGCCGTTTGAGTTGAATGGAGACACTCGGTCGCTCCGCTCCCTCGTTTAATTAACCCTTTCAGTCCCCCGGCTATGATCGTGGACAAGAAAGATTTTTTCAATTTGACCCCTATTTAAAAAATCCGTGCATTAAAAATAAATAAATTTTCCCCTTTTTTAGAGAAGATTGAAAATACACATCCGCAAAAAAGGCTAAAAATGGGAAAATTTTGCTTTGTCCCAGAAAAGTAATATATTTCTAGTATTGCTACTATTTGAAATTCAAAAAATGTAAAATAGGCAAACAAAAATCAGAAAAAAACTTGTTTTAGGAATGTACATCAAATTTACATTTGTATTATTTATTATTTATTAACTAAAATGAAGCTTTAATTCAAAATTTAAAAAAATCCCAACATTCCTTAAAAAACAGATAAAAAATATTTGAAAAACACTAAACATCTTAGAAAAAATTAGTAATTTTAAATTTATTGCTTAAAATAACTTAATTTTGACCAAATTAATTCGGTACTGAAAGGGTTTTTATGAAAGAACTAAAGACGCCCTGATCTCGCAGAAAGTGCGCGGTCTCTTCGCTTCCCGCCTCTATTACCGGCACCCGCGACCGCTAGCTGTCGACCCCAACACGAGTGCGCGGGGTGAGGCTTGATCAATCCAACCCTATGCTGGTGTTTTCAGTTTGGCCATCGCCCCACCTCAACTTGTAGCACCATTCAATTCAATAATCGATAATCCTCTTAATTGTCGGCACATAAACCGTGCACGGCTAGGCCCAAATACAAAATAAACTCACGTGCACTTATAATTTTGTTTTTACTTTATTCCTACAATATAATGATTTGGATTTATCGATTACTATGGTTGTCAGAAGCGTAAAAAACAACTCAAAAGGAATCAAACGCCAAACATTTCATTTCGCCATGCCAAACACTATACTATACTATTTGTCAATACTCTTATATCATGGCGAACAAACCCATTATTACACATTTAACAAAATACTGTAATCATATAGACATGACTTAATTTCAATCAAATAATTGATTATAATTACCTTGCAAATAATGCGAATGAAACCCTCGTACCCAATCAGTGTTGTGACTAGATTATTATTTTTTGATCTAGATAAAGATAAAGATAATTATCCAAAAAGTTATCTAGATAAGATAAAAGATAAACATAATTATCTACATAATTTTGTTGAGATGAAAGCTAATAATTATTGAGATTGGCGTGTTTTTTTTTTAAATATAATTTTTCCCAAACAGTACAGTTTTCTTGTCAGTCGTAATATTTGGCAAACATGTCATGTTGACATGCCTGTCTTGAAGAATTTTCAAATATGCGGAACTACGATTAATATAACATTGTGAACAAAAATGAGTGGTCGAAGAATTTTTCATTTAAAAAAGTGATTCATTATTATATTTTTGTCTACATTGTTATTATTTTATCTAAAAAATAATTTCTAAAAGCTTAAAAATCTTAGATAAGATAAATTTTATTTTATCTAGATAATAGAAAAAGATAACATAAAATAACCCAACTGGGTAAGATAATAGATAACGGATTTAAACTAGATAGATTATCTAAATAATTATATCTAGATAAATCACAACACTGTAACTACTATAAGATATAAGAAAGAAAGATCCACGCCAGGAAAAGCCAACAAAAGTCGCCAGGTTCGAGACCAGCCACTGGCAGTCACAAGTGAAAACTTTTGTTTGTTTCATACTTTCCTCAGTCATATAAGCGAATGCCGAGATTGAGACCCTCAGTGTGCATTCCATCCTCCTAATTACACAAACATCCTTATAACCCAAGGGAAAAAAACTGTCACCAATATTAAAACAGCGCGTAAAAACGTTGTTAGTTATATCTCGAGAACACTGCAAAATATCGCAAAACTGTTTGCAGACAGCTATGGGGTTTTCTAAGGACTATAGCCGGCCCGATAAAATATTGTAATCCGATGTTAATTAAGTATTTTATTTGATATTTTATTAATTAAATGCATATTTGAAATACAAAATTCACCGATTATCATATTTCAATACTTTTTCTTGATGTATTACATTGTCCTAACCAAACCACATTGCTGTCTGCAATCAGTTTTACATTGTGCCTAATGGTATATTCCAATCAAAATTTGCAGCGTTGTGTCAAAATCGACTTGTACCGCGACGACTAATATTATTATTTTCTTACGACTTCTCCTATTTTGAAATTTTCCAATAGGTAAACTATAGGACTATTTAAAATACATTGATTAATTTTCACCCTAGAAATACTGAGGGGAATCGGGGGTGACAGGTGGCGCTGGCATACGAACTATTCATAATACCCTGTCTACAAGATTGTATACGTGCATGCTAAGAAATGAATTCAATGTTATATGATAGATTCTCGCACAACCCGACGTGTAGTGGGAATTGGAAAACAAGGAAGGTCTGGTGGATAGGGAATTGGGGGGGGGGGGGGGTGAACCCTGTTCTATCCAACAATATTGTTTTCAGTATTATGGACCATGGAGTTTTCTTTAAAAAAGTTCATAGCATCGATTCATAGATGTCGACATGAACAAATGCTATGTTAAACCTTTGAGTATACTCAATGGTTAAACGATACTCTTCTTCTCTATTCTCTTCTTCATGAGACGTTAAGCAATACCAATATCCAATCAATCAATTCTTCTCTTCTTCTTCTTCTTCTTCTTCTTCTTCTTCTTCTTCTTCTTCTTCTTCTTCTTCTTCTTCTTCTTCTTCTTCTTCTTCTTCTTCTTCTTCTTCTTCTTCTTCTTCTTCTTCTTCTTCTTCTTCTTCTTCTTCTTCTTCTTCTTCTTCTTCTTCTTCTTCTTCTTCTCTTCTATTTAAGTCTTCGTATTATTTAAATTATTGTTGATTATTGGCGTTTTAAATAAATTGTGCTGTAACGACAGTGTCGTAGGGTTTGTGTCAATGCAGTTCTCTATTTGTACAGCTTTTATTGTCGTCAGCCAATTAAAATAAGCGATATAGACTAACGATGTGGGTTCGTTTTTTAAATCCTACTTTTTTTGACATAAATCTGTGTGTGACATAGATCTGTGGTGTTACCATTATTGTCTTTATGAGCTTGGGGGGGGGGGGAAGGGGGTTAACTACAATATTTCTTTTTGTGGGGATGGCTACGACAATACATTTGTTTTTAAGGTTTGTCCCTCGAATCCACCCCCACCCCTCCGGACTCGATTACTGCCCCAATACCCAGTTTATAATGTACCCTAATTGTTGTTGCTAAATTGCCAAAGATTTTATTTTGATATGACTCGAGATTTACCTCCACATGATTGAACACGGCAAAGCATGAACATTATTTTATGGTGTAATGGTTTACGTAGTTTTATTTCCATCTGTTGCTGAAAATTCGTACCCCGTGCCCGTCACAACACAATATCATGCATGCAGTTAAGTTGCATTAGCAAATTTAAATAATTATGCATCCAGTCCATAATTTAAATGCCAACATAATAATATCCATAGTTTGTGTGTCGACGGTACGGGGGTAGGGTATATTATTTGAATGAATTGAGGGCCCACACAGACTGCCTCAGCTGTGCGAGCGAGCGCACTCCCGCGTCACGCACGCGCAGTGGGAGTGTCCGTCGGTCGTCTCACCGTCTGAAGGAGGTAGTGCCGTCGCTGGCGCATAGAGGCCGCTGTAGTCGCGCTCGCCACAACTCGTCCGACCCGAGCATCTGGCAGGCTGGCACGGCTGCAAGCCTGCGAGGAGTAAACTGTTCGAAAACGAGCGTGCTCTCAACGCGAATACTAATCCTCGACGCTTCTCGTCGAATTAAACTTAGTGTTTTAGCTTTTAAAGTCAATTAAATTATTTTAAAATTATCTTACAAGTGATAGAATATATCGAAAAGTGAATATATAATTTTTAAAAGGGACATTTTGGTCCAATAGTGTTTATTGTTTGGTTATTCTATTTATACGTTGTACACATTCGGGAACAGTGAAATATGCCTTGGTTCGTTTTATTTCTGCTTTTACTTGCTGTGATGGAGGCCTTTCCACGAGAGGCTACATGTATGCGGCTGCCGGATATATATTGGAACTCCACCAACCCAATGTAAGTAGCCTAGTACCAGTAAGCACATGTCGCTTGCCTGGTTGGTGTTGTCACGTCAATGTGTCATACGAAGCGCGCCGTAACAACAATGCATTGGGCCACGGGACAACGGCCCGTACGTAAACACTGTCTGTTGCCACGGTTTTGCCGGGCCTAGATGAAAATGGAATAGGACTACTGCTACCGGTCATTTGCCTAAGGGCAGGTAGCTTGCTAGATCGAGACACAGAAACTGGTTTCGTCTCGTGAGCGAACGAAAGAATGAAGACAGAGGCTGGTGGTCTCGCATGTAGCCAAGGTTAGGCCTTATCACGGCGTGTATGTTCTTCATTGTTGGATGCTGCTGAGTCAGAAATATTATTGTTGTTTAATTTCCTCGAATGAATGTGAACGCACTGCATCTGTCAAGCACGATAGCTGTCATGTGTTGTCACCGACGAGTTTCCTCGTCAACCTCGAGAGTGCATCTATTTGTGTGTGTTTGTTTTTATCGCATTATCATCGTTCCACATCACAACATTCATTTTCACGGTTGCTAATTGTTTTTGTCAGATATTTGTTTTGTTACAAGAATCTAAGCCAATTGTCATGGATAAAGCACAGCTAATGGAAACAATTTTATCGCTGGCCTATTGCTGTGCCGATGTTCCATGTTTCAATGTTGCCAGTTTTGGTTGGCAAAATAAATACTACTTTGCATATCTCAATTTTCGCCTGACATTTATATGAATATAAACAGAAACACAAAGGACGCGTCGTACAAAACATCGCGGGTTTACGAAACAATAGGGTAAATTACATTAGTGTTAGTAATGCTACCGGTATTTATAAATCACTGCCAATCAGTGCCAACAAATAAATGAGATACATAAGTGATCCGTCTGATAATTAGACCTAGGTTTCAGATGAGACTGATGTAGTGGTAATAATTCACTCCAGATCGGTGCTCCGAGGGTAGGGATACAATCCATGCCTTGCCTTATGTGTGTAATTAAACCGTACTTCCACCCGTCAGAAATACGAAATTTGACGTAGCGTTAGTTGCTTGGAGACATAGGCGTAAGGTTCACTGGCATAATTAAGCTGAGCAAAGCATCAGAGGGTACAGGGTAGGGGTTGAATTCAGGTGAGGGTGGGCTTTCATAGAGAAGGGTAGCTTGCAGACATCTTGGACAGATGTAATCAGGGACCACCAAACGCAATCGTCAACGCGAATCGGCTCGGGGTAGTATTTTGTGCACCCTCACCCTAATAGATGGAAATACATACGGACATGTGGGCTTAGTGTTCGCCTTCCGGACTGTTACAACCGTGTACTTAAAATTCGACAAATTGTTACGATTTACTTTCTTGATTAGAATGAGCTGGAACCGCTTCTTGTTTTGTTGTAGCTCTACACGGCTGTGTTATTATTTATCTGAGACGATGAGGAGTGATAGTGAAGGATACGGAATGATTGCGAATAATCCATGACTAATTCGGAATTCAAACATACATTCGTTTCGGACATGCGCCTCAACAGCATGAGCCAGTGCGAATAACTTATCCAGTATCTTTTATCAATATAATGTGCATTAGGCCTATGTTAGTTCTATACTAGACAGGCATATGAGCATGGATTTTAAATCCGTTGATATTAATTAGCTACCGATGGTTTAAAGATTCCCTTAGGTAGTATCGTTATTGCCTTGTCATAGACGACACAGCAACAAGATGATTGGCAATCGAATGAAATAATTCAGTCAAATTAAATGATTCAAAGCAATGAGCGCAGAGTCAATGACGGTTCGACAAGCTATTGCGAATGGGCATATTTTGGTCGGTCTGGCGACTTACTATTAGTCCCACTATCCCATCATATCCTTGTCATCCCGTTCATAAACAGAGTAGGCCTATTACTTGATTCGTTCCTAATCCTGGTTGCGTTTGAGTGGGAGTGAGCATATATTCTGGTCTGTCTGGTGATTACTATTGTCACATCATCATATCCGTGATCAACGTCAAACCAGAGCGTGCCCATAGGCATTATGATTCGTTTCCCATCGTTGCGTTTCCTTCCCTGTCGTCAGGTAGATGTCTATTAGTCCACTATATTATCGCTCCCGTTCGTAAAAGAGTTCATATGGGAAATTTTGTCCTAATTGGGGTTTGAAATGGACTGAAATAGATTCGGTCTGTGGGACTTACTATTAGTCCGTAAATCTTGATCCCGTTAAAACCAGGTAGAACTAATACTACGTTCCCTAATTGGTTTTTGAGTTTCTGTCTTCGGAACTTTAAGTATTTTTTGCTCGTTGAAACGGTAGGTTTATTTTTTGTTGGTTTGAGTGGGACTTATATTCGGGATTTGAATTGTATACAATTGTCAAGTTGAATACCGGGTCTAACGTGAACCCAGAGCGTGCATAATGCTTGAGAGCGTGCATCGTTCCATTCCCTGTACCCAGGTAGTATAGTCTAAATAGAGGGCTACTCACTATATTATGCTCTGAGCCACAAAGATGTTTTCATATGGAAATCTGTCTACCATTTGGGTTTATATGGAAGTGGAACTGAAATAGAGTCGAGGGTGAGGGGGAGGGGCGGGAGCAGAGAGGGGTAAATTCTGATCCTCTAAAACTCTAGGTGAAATACTACGCTCGTGAATGAAAAGATTTTCAAGTTTCTACTTACGGAAGTTAAGATTTTTGCTGTGAATTACGGTACGTGAAATGGGCTTATTTTTTTGTTTTATTACCTTGATAAATGCCAAAAGACAAACCATCTAGATTTTGACTCCGCCACGCTACGGCTACTATAGTTTATATACACACCCTGTTCCTGTTGGTTCGACCTCAACTCCACGTGCTTTCCACGATATCCATTTCATCCATTGATTTATTTTATAAACGAACATTTTCCTAAGCTCAAGCGTAGGCGCGGCCGACTCCTGATCCTGATTCGAGATGTCTCGGCTCGATACTGCCACCTGCAATCCTGACTGAAAGTTTTTTCCAGACGTTTTGGAGCTCTTGAACATTCCTTTGACAACTACCCCGACACCAAAATATCTATTAGTCACCTGAAGAGGGTCATGCAAGGTTTTTTAAAACAATTATGAAAATTACGATATTTACCAATATTTATTGTTAGAGATTTATATTGACTTTCAAGACTATTGCCCCGCGTTTTTGTACTACGATACGATATTACTTATTGATTACATCGTTCGTATATTATTTACTCCCGGTGCCGCAATGACCCAACCTTACGTCCATGCCCTCTCTCGTATCATGGACGCTCTAAAGTCTAACCAAACTAACCGACAGTGTTGGCTCGGGCGCTAAGCGCTCGACTCTGATTCGGGAGGTCCCGGGTTCGAATCCCGTCGAGACCGGCACTTACGAAAGGTCTTTTCCTAGGTTTTCCTCAGTAGTTAATGCGAATGCAAGGGATATAGCCCTCGGATATCCCTTCACAATAATTGTCCTATCCCCAGTATACCTAATTAGTCACCTGAAGAGGGTCACACTGGTTAAATCTGATGTGTATACCCTACAGCGGGCATCCTACAAAAATGTATTTTTATTTATTTTTTACCAAACTAGACTGGAACCGGCCCTTGATGTCAATCAAACTCTCTAAGACCTATAACGCCATGCAATCATTGAATGTTAAAATACTATTTCACGAGTTACGTCGAAAAACAGTATAAACTTCCAAAAAGTATAATATACAGAAAATTAGAGTCCACCGAGTCGCGGTGAACTAAAAAAAATAACTGACCATTGCCCATGTAGATGTACGGCAAAGTGTATATTTTATATAGCAACGCTTTAAAACTAACGCAAAAAATGTGCTGTGAAGAAGTTATATTGAAAAGCAGCTTGATGTCTGCAAATATATTTCTCTATAAATCGTCATTGTATAAGTTATGCAATTGAACGAAGGAATCTTCATGTTTTTTCAGAGCATTTAATCAGTAATACGGTATTATTGTTTACATATACCTAGTCATATAGGCAGAGAGAACATTGATGGCGGCTTTAATCTTGTTTTGTTTTAATGTTAAATGCACACAATTAGTCTTTAGCGTAGGCCTATAACAATACTACTTACACAGCTTACGATAGAGAAATACTTTTAAAATAGTCTTGCAATAATATAATATTATACCTAGGCCCTACTTGTTTTTATAGCTTCCTGTTAGAAATATGCCCTATCTCGTTTGTGTTATTTCATTTCATTTTATTGCATGATGAGATCATACATTATGATTAGTACTTGTTAGGTAATATACAATCATTGATTGATTGGCACACACATTCTAAGTTTTATAAAAATTACTCGTGACATATTAATATAGGATGTTCATAAAACTATAAGCAATCCCAATGTGTTTATTGATTTACTTAAAAAAATAATCCTTACAACTCCGCATTTAATAATGTTCATGGCTCAAATTATGGAAAGCGATAGCCAAATCATTTATAAACACTGCGGTTGGCCCATTGTCGTTTGGGTTGTTTTGTTGACATAACAATTATTATCAAGTGGCCTGATAGCATGAGTTTAAAGGGCTTGGTTAGGTATTTACAAAATTAATTGCCGAGCATTTACGTACCTTCACTGCTTGTCGTTTTATTTCATTCGTTGCTATGAAATATATTAAGGTACCGGTACCTATGTAACCAGCTTAGGTGTTTGGCGATTCAATTCGTCACTTGTTTTTTTTCATTCATAAATTTGGTTAGGCTTAAATGGTTAATTATTATTATTGGTCAAGTAGGGCTACTAGTCTAAATAAAAATATCAGGCTCTACAAATGATTGTAGATTTACCAATAATATTGGAACAAGGAGATGACAATCATGACGTGTAGGTTGAGGTTTATGATTTCAAATAAGTACCTCTGGTCCTATATCCTATTTACTTAAACAAAGCGGGCAAACGAAAAAATCCGTCCATCTATAAATTATCAATAAAACCTACGGCATGTGCATACACAAGTTTTTAATAATGAAACAATGAGGTACGCTTAACGTTTTAAATAAGTTTGGCTGTAGGCCTACGTATCCATCCCGATATCACCACTTTTTAGCAAGGTAAACATTTGTTATTCAAATCTGCAAACCCGTTTTGAATGTACCTATTTTAACATTATTGTTTGAATCATTACCCGTTACGCACTAAAAAATTGCAAAAATGCAAAAGATGGCAAAAAGATGACAAAACTGCATAAGTATACGCTCACTAATTCCCCTTCTACTTTTGCGTACATGCATGCATTGCTTATCACATGGGTATGCTTAATGAATGGTTTAAGGGGGATTTACATCACCACATATAGCCCGATAAGTATGGACGTATGGTATTTATGAGTTTTAGTCGAGCCTTAGAATGTCCTTTTGAAGTTGGGTTATCTACTTCCGACATAATCCTAAACCAGTCGTTTATATCCACCTCTTTGATGGGGCGTACGTTACATAGCCATGCAGGCAGCCCCCAGCGGAGGTTGGGTGTGAGTGTGACTGCTAACAGTTCCAATGACAAATCGTTCCATTTTTCATTAAAAAAAAATATGGAAACATTCTCATTTTGTAAGTATCACATTTCGTTCGTTAACGGTAGGCCTATAGAATTTCGTGGAAAATGTAAGTGAGGTGGATTTCATTTCGTGCCGTTTTCATTTTACGAAGCGGTTTTGTTGTTTTACATGCATGGCTAATGCAGGCTAACCAACCATGGATGAATGGATTTTTAATCTAAAGCACCGTATGGAATTAACTTGATTGTTAAATTCATCATCAACGTCAGCACAATTGTAATTTTCTGGGCATTTATTGAATGATTTAGTGTTACGTATACCGACCGACGTCGTCAATATAAATTCATGAAATCTTCCTATGTCGAGTTGTACGTTGTACGTGATTTCACGACTTCACCACTGTCAATTGCAATAATGGGAAATTTATTAGCCTTTAGCCAATTTAAATATGCTGAAATCGTATTGTTTCCAAAATCATGGGGAAATACATTATTATTTATTTCAGTATAACTTCAACTTTCACTTAGTCAGTCACTAGCCCATAAATTTGAGTTTCAATGTAAATATTGGAGTTTAAATGTTGTTTTTTTTGTCCAGGTTTAACTATTTCGTCCAAAACCCCTCTTATAACTTAGCAGCAACAATGGCCATTCATTGTTTCAACGTAAGGTTTACGATACAACATTGTTCTCAATATTGATTTACTAAATATTAATTCGTCTTATAGATTATTCACCCCAACTATCTTACAAATCCAAGTAGGCTACGCTTTTCTTTTTCCTATCTGGCAAATAACTACGAATTGAAACAACTTGCTCTTGTATTTTGATGACTCTAAATCTTGTGCCACCATTACGTAAGAAAGTAAAATTCCGTTATGCGCGAGTGTTCTAAAAGCAAAACTATATTCGTTGTGATTATTGCACTGGAGTAAAGAAGCTGAACTGTGGGGTTTCTGCTAGGATTAACAATTCTCCCGAAGTTTACCCACTAGGGGCCTAATGATTAAACGATATAAAATGCGGAAATTCCTACACAATTATTGAAAAGACGGCTCACGAATTGCAATAAAATAACTTGCATAATAATACAGGCCCTAGCCCAGACTGAAATTTGTTTGATACCTACCTATTATGGAAGTAGCAAAGAATATCTACTGGAACAACAGCAATTCCGCCTTTTGCCGCGCAGAATTCAGAATTAATTTCGCCTTGCAAAATCTGCGTGCACGCACGTATAGGTGTATACATAGCTAACAGCCGGTTGGCAATACGGAATACCAATTACTTAGGCCAACGTTCGTTCGTGTACGGCGTATACGCGCTTTATCCGAAACTCAATTCACCTACTTAGCAAAGCAACAGCCCACATACGTGTTGGATGGTGTCATTCGGATTGAGCGACGCCAATGCATGACATTACAGGCCTGCTTGCTTGATAGATTTTATAATTGCGTTCACGGTGGTGAAATGGCTTTTGTATGTATTCCTTCCCTTCGCATGGGACGTAAGAAAGGCTGATGAAGGAGCGTGGCTCTATCACGCATTGCCCTTAGTTCCCCATCGTCTTGATTGGCCTCGATGCGCTAATATTTTACGACGCGTACAGTAATGTTAAGAAATACCGGTACCAAACCTTATTGTAGGCCTAAATCTTTTACTCACTGCCAATCTTTATCAGTTTACGTTGGCGCTCATAGGCCTAGGCCTATTGTTAATTTTTTCATGAATATGTGGTATCAAAAATGACGGTTAATTTGAGTATCAGTCGTAGTGGTGTGTGCCTGATAACGCAACCGAAATATTGATGTTATTTTATGCAGTTCGTTTTATTGGACAAACCCAATTAGACACCAAAACATGTTGCGTTCCGAATCTTTTTTTTATATTTCAAATGTTTTAAATGTAAAGACAATATTATCATAACTTTTTATCTTGGGTATCTCGTATAGTGTAACTTGATAAAATAATAAAAATGTAGGCCTTCTTTGTTTCAAATGTTGTTAACTGTTCGCAATTACAAGGGGTTTCTTGTGTTTTGGACTAAGGTTACTCGTTAAACGGTAATGTCTCCTAAGCTTTATGACCATGTTTTGTGCGTTATTCGTAGCGGAAGTGGCCCGTTAACCATATAAAATAAATGCCATAAATGCCAATTGAACATAAAAAGTAAATCCACAGTTTATCATGTCGTGAGTACACTATCAGGCTAATGTCTCTTTTATTGATGTGTCGGCTCTTAATTCTGTGAACGTGGTTTTACAAGATGTTCGAGTTCGAAGTTAGTTCTTGCATTCTGATTGCCATCCTGCGCTCGACTCGACTACTGGTTTTTGTGTAGTGTTAAATAAAATTATACATTTCAGTCACATTTGGTGCGGTGTTCCAACTTCCAGAATTGCATTCAGTCAATTCATCGAGTTTCCCATGTCCTTCCTCACACCAGTGGCTGTCGTCACTCAAAATACAGCGCACAGGATTCTGCCTTTTTTGCACCTGTGTTCGAGTTGCATATTAATAGGAGATCCATTGATCTGGCATAGAGACGTTTAGAATGCGTCTTCAAACCCTAGTCGTCTCTAATTGTCAGTTTATATGTCAAACACTTCAACACAGTCTCTAAAGTCAAGAATAAGAAACGATAAGTGTAGAGATCATCGACATGTCAATAACTACTAGGTATTAGCTATGTAAATCAATCCAAAAATTAAAAATACATCCCAGCGGGGTTAATTTACATAAAATCTATTACACCTACGGGAGTGTTTCCGGATTAATGAAATAAAATAACTAGTTTTAGGCCTTACTACGACTAAAGAATTACATGCTCTCACAACTAAATACTTCACCTTCGGTGTTATTGCTCTTTCCTGTATTAAACCATTTGCAATTACTTGCAAAAATAGGGGCGGATCCAGGACCTCTTTAAGGGGGTGGCGATCAAGTTGGTGTAACGCAACGCTGGGGGCCTAGGGGACGCCCCCCTGCTCAGCCCCGTAGGGATTTTTTTATGGAAGTTTTGTCAAAATCGTGTTTAAAGTGGCTTTAGAAGGGTATATTTCAATAAGTTTTATTAGTTTACCCAGTTTGGTATGTTATCATCACATTGCAGGATTGTTATCATTATAGAATAAAATGCAACTTTTTAAGAATCAGGGGGGGGGGGGCGATCGCCCCTACCACCCCCTGGATCCGCCACTGTGCAAAAATGAACATTTCATTGTAGCCTACATGCAGTTCTGACTCTCTGTGTAGGAACTGACAGAAATTTAAAACGAAAGAAATGGCTAATCAACTATTTTATGTTCCTCTCTGAATTAGGCAACGTATTCCATAGAATGTGTTGAGGTTTATCTCACACGTTTCGAGTCTTTATGTGTTATGAATACTAATGAAACAAAATTTAAATAAATATATAGGCCTATATATGTGTATATTATTTTAAAAGGAAAATATTCATTTTCTTATAGTTGTGTTACATCTAGTATTTTGTATTTCGTGGCATTTTTCAATTAATTCTGAGCAGAGAAAGATAATTGAGGGAAGTTCGAGAGAGCGAGTTTCGGGAGCGTTGGGCGGAGGGAGGGGCGGGGGGTACCGTACGGCATGAGGTTAGGTTTCATGCATTATTCAGTTACCACAGGCATTAAGCATGTTTTAACCAAATAAATGCGATGTTCAATAATTGTATCTTTCTATGAAGCGTTTATAGCAAACCATTTCACGATTCACAAAAAAAAACTATAGGGTTAGTCTATTTATTCATTCACTTAGTTGTATATTTTAATTGGATTGGATTCACATGCAATGAGGTTTGTTTTAGTTTCGGATGTATTCATCAATGACTTCAAATTTTCGGAAAAGCAAACAATTTTATGATTCCCAAAAACCCTTTATATTCTAATTATAAATTCATTAAATTGTATATTTTAATAAGATTTACATGTAACGTCGTTTGTTATTGTTTTGGTTGTATTCAAATAACCCTTTTCAATTTCGGAAAGAATACATTGTCAATTCTAGGCCAGGCCAGCTTGGTTCTCAAGAGAGAGAAAAAAAAATCCTTTTTGAATCGAGCTAATCTTTAAAATTATAATTACGATAGTAATACGAGCACTTATAATTTATTAATGTTGGCTATAACTTACCGATAACTTATTACCTACCGCACGAACTTACCGCCACGTCGTTGAAAACACGTCGTAGGCCTCTGGTGTTATTTTGTTACGAAGACTTATCTTGTGCCAATCAAAGACCGATAAGGGAATTTCAGGGTTCGTGTTCGCTACACCCGTTCTGTGACTATTTAAGAGTGTAATTTGTTTTAGTTTTTATTGAGTGGAAAGAATGGGGAAAAAATTCTCTAGCGCGTTTTCATATTTAAAAGGTGGCAGCAACATTGAGTTGTGAAGTTCCGAATCTCCTCACCGCTGCTTTTCCCCGTTCAAGTGACGTTGGATCACATATGGTTTGGAAGTGGAACGAACCATTGTTATTCATAGGTCTGCATGTTTCAAACATGGCAGATGCATTAAAAAAATAACTCTGAGCTAACGGAAAGCAACCCCCACTGTGAATTCAGCAACCAATACAAGTATTGGAATACGTAATTCAAAATGGCCGTCTTTCTCAGTGTGCATATTGAGCCAAGTGTTCTTGGTAAATTGTTAAGTACCGTACTCATTCTCGGGATGTTATCGCTATGGGAGCACCGAGCACAAGTACACGCACACCCTGCCGGATGATGCCTTGAATGCAACTTCAAAATAAAAAGCTTGTGACAATGTGGGTACAGTCATGCACATCACACAATAGAATCTGGAAACTCTACATATCCAAACTTCGAACATGCGGATATGCATTTAGACCTACTGATTGAAACTTGTTTTATATTTTAAATAATATTTAGATAAGAGCCCCTTGAAATTCGCAAGCACCGACAAAGACGAAAGGTCTTAAAAGATTTTTGTTATTTCGCAAAATGTGGATGAATTGATTAATTTTGAACCTGAGAATGAATATCAATATACAATCACTGCCAAACACAGAAATTTTCAGAATATCAAACCGATATTCCTCAACTGAAACACTGCAAATCGGCCAATAAACATTAATGCAATGTTAAATATAGTAAAACACATTGGACGAATATAATTTAATTTTGACACTATTGTTGTAGCCTATATTTTTATACACAAATCAAAACTGTTCAAGGGTGTGGCCGTAAATTTCGCCTAAAGATGGATAAAACCCTTCAAAACACAAGATTTTCTCAATAAAATCAAAATATCAACATCAAACGTTTCTAATAATAATTTATTCGTTCATGTGCTTCTCATTGTGTTCGCGAGTTTCTACAGGTATTGTTTTTTATTATTATAATGCTTAGTGAAGAGAAGAGAAGTCTGTCTTTTCCGTGTACAACGACACGCAACTCCCCGAAACCTCTACCAAGCTTCGCCAGTATCGCAATCAATCTTAGATTAGCGTTCATTGTTTGTGTAACGGGCTGATCAAACGTCCAGTCAAGATTCCAAACTTGGAACATATTCCCCCTCATTACCAATGTTAGAGCCTCCTACATGGCTGTTTTTTATTATCTCATATTCCCCGCACCGAGTGAGTTCCTTACATCGTTTTTATTCTATCACTGTACTTTATTTTATGGGTTAATAACACTTAGGTTATGGCATGGGGGTTTATAGCCAGTTGCTCATATGAACACCGAAATTATGCGTCCCTGCCAGGCGCAGGTATACCGTATGTATAGTAAAGGCCTTCTGTTGGTGTATAAAAGATTCGTAACCTATGTAGCAGTTACGTTTTCTTGCTTGATGCTCCAGGTTGGAAGAGAAACCTCTACAGGACCAACTCGAATTTCGATGCTTTGCATTGTTTTCAATGTTAAATTTTAATATTATTTACGACACATAGTACGTCGAATTGTTACTCGTTTGGTATTTTTTCAAAATTTTCCACCTAAAAAAACTCAACTTTTAGAGAAATTTGTAAAAATATTTTTTAATACTGTATATGGACGTAAATACACCGTAATTGAAAAAGCACAAATCGGGGAGTTAAGTATAAATCTCTACTTATTATCCCTGATTTTCGACTAATGGGTTTTCCACTGAACATTTGAACTATACGGATCCATGTTATGGCGTTATTATAGGAAATGCCACATGTAAAAAAGATGTTTACAAATTATTGTCAAACGGGTCTCATGTCAAATTACATGATTTTATATCAGTGTTGGCCTACACCTATAGGGCCCTAGACTTCCTATCATATTGGTGGATTTCTCGGCTAGACTATGGAAATGGTAAATTTTTCTCCAGTATTGGCCTCTACACCTAGGCCTATAGGGCCCTAGACTTTCTATCATATTGGTGGATTTCTTTAGTAGGACTACTCTACGTGGAACTGCAACATTTTTTCTCCAACTCCACCAATCAACATTCAACATTAATATTCTCTCATCATAAATAGAAGACAAAACGCCAGGCTCATTAAACTGTAATTATTTGATCACGTGTAATTAAAATTACTAGGTATGCACTTTGTTCAATTGAAGAGGAATCAAATATGAATTTATTAAATGCGGAATGTTGCTAAACGAGACTCGAACTGGGCAACGTTTAACACATGGCGTGTTCTGCACTTATTTAAATTAATACCTTGGTATCGACGTAACAATTCGTAACGTCGATATTTGCGTTGCGCTTTTATATGGAATGTTTTAAAATGATTTTTCATTATGTAACGAGATATTACGAAAAACTTTTATGCTCTTTCTCTGAGAAACTTTCGATACACAAATTGAAACATTTTTATGAAATTAATCAGCCTATTACGGAACTGTTGGATCATATATTTTTGTAAATGTTCCAACCAATGTGAATTTAAAAATGTCGGTTTACATTTTGCCGTATATCTGTTATTTTACATAAGACAACCTCTAAAGCAAGTGAAGCAAGCTTTTTCGTTTTCTAATATAGGGATGCTTAAAAGGGCGTATGCAGAAAGAATGCAATTAAAATCAGAACTTATTAAAATACACACACCATTGCTTTTATGCGTCGTGGTTTTGGTGGTGGAAGTCGGCATTATTGCTGCTCCCAACATGATTCGTTCATCATTCTTGACAGAGATGACTGTAAAAAGAGCTATTTCTACTTAGAAACAACCATGGCAATCAACACGAATAGAAGCGGAACTAAAATGTCTGAATGTCTGGTGGTTCATGGTCTATAGCTGGCAGAACTTGACGAAATTTGCAGCCTATGGCCGAGTTAAATAAATCAATCAAGTAGTATATTCTTGACAAGGACATACAATACACTTGTGGCCATACACATAAAATCCTATATTAAATTCTTCAGTTTTCCGTCCGTCCGTGTGTGTGTCACGTCTCACGAAAAAAACGAACAACACCTCCGATTGACATAAGATTTACTTTCTAAATTTAGGCCTTAATAATTTACAAAATTTATCTTGCTGTTGTATTGGCTGTTGGCGCAACTGTCAATTTCTTGCAGACGGCCACCAAATAAAATTTCCATTCCATTGTCTTGATACTTGAGTACACTTGCGCACGAATTCAATAAATTACCTTGAAAATGAAACCTAAACTAAAGCAACAAACTTGAAAATACTGATTCCGATCCCGCTTCTCAAATTATTAAGATCTTCAGTTTCTTCCTTTCATCTGTATTTAAGTTTCTTCTTCTTCTTATGCATAATTTAGAAAACGCTTCTTTAATATTCTTACTCACTGAGTTTAAAAGCTAAAGTAGTATTTTCTTCCATCATACCCAACAATAAAAACCGCGACGATATTGTTGTTTGCAAACGATCATATAGGCCTACTGATTATTTCATGTCGGGACCCGGCGTGTGAGTGGTAGTGATGTGAGTGTGAGTGTGAGTGTGAGTGTGAGTGTGAGTGTGAGTGTGAGTGTGAGTGTGAGTGTGAGTGTGAGTGTGAGTGTGTGTGTGAGTGCGAGTGCGAGTGGGAGTGTGAGTGTGAGTGTGAGTGTGAGTGTGAGTGCGACTGCCGGCGAGTGAGTGCGAGTGCGAGTGCGAGTGGTGTGTGAGGCCGGCGAGTGAGTGCGAGTGTGAGTGCTGGGGTATATGATGTAGATGTAGAAGTGGGAGCGCATGTTGGGGCTGGCTTGCTTGCTAGTTGCTCCTTGATCAGCTATGCATGGATACATCCGTCACGAATGAGTCAGCCTTCATTGGGGTGTTTTGAAAGATGGGGTGGGCTCACAACCGCATCACTATCACTCGATGGTCGACTGCACACGTAACAAATCGAAAGCCAGCGCAAGGAACTTTCACACTGCTCGAGGAAATTATAAGCGTTGTATCACACCAAACACTGCGAGGAGGGTTCAAGAGTAATTTTACATCAGATTCTGTGAAGGCAGCCAGCTGTAAATTGCTGAAATTGAATTGTGGCTTGATAACGAACGGTGCAAGAAACGTAGACTTTTATTCGCGCTTTGAAAGATGTCATAGGGGAGCATATTGACTATAAATATTACGTGCTCGCATTCTCACGAAATATATTCGTAGGCCTCTATTGAGCTTTAGACAAAATCAACGCTCTGAACTTTTTATGAAAATAATATTTAATTCTTCGATTGAAATCTCGTTTTGTTTCGTTTGGTAGTCAACTAAAACATCTAGGCTGTATGTATGAATCAGTTAGATTTTAGTTTGTGCAAAAAGCTAGCTAGCGTCGTATATGAACTATAGTGTTACTGTTAACAGAATTAGTCCCTCGGAACCGCACGGCCGTTAAAAAGTTATGATGAAAAGAAAAACTTTTCAACATAGTAACTTTGTTTTTCTAAGATGCTGGCTCGTTTTATTTTTTTCATTATGTAAACATGTCTCTCACTGTACCTACTGCGAAGTTTCACTGAAATCCTTTCTTCTCTCCCAGTTTGTGGCGTTGGTAAACTCTATAAACTATACAAGAATACATCACACACAATTTGTTACACCTTAAATTTTAAGTAAGTTTTCCCCTAACAATTAATATGAAATTATACATTAATTTTCTTATCCTTAATCTATAAACATAAATAATGTTGGGTGTATTCTGACGATCCATATTTCTGTTTCTTACCATCGTGTGTAAGAGCTACACAGAGAAACCTTAGTCTCGATCAAGTTTACTTTCAAACACGTGTCTTGTAATTGTTCTAAAGCTGGCAAATAATTTCAAATACGGAAGGTTTGTCGATAGTTGAGTAAAAAACTAACAAGTTAAGCGGCGCCAATGTTTCCATGAACTAGACCTTGTGATGAATGAGCAACTAGGCTAATTGAGACAGATACTGGGTGATACTTTAGCGCCAGCAATATTATTCATGTTATCTCCAGGATGTTTTGAGGATGTTTCATTGAGAATTGACGGTACAAACATGTATGTTAGTGTAACACTAATATCATCTTCCTCACGGTATATTTTTATTATTATATATTTTGGACGATTGAAATATTTCTCTTATATTTCAAATAAAATTATGGGTTATATTCAAGACCATCAAAATCAAATTAGAAAGTGTGCATAGAGGAATTGTGTAAATATGTTTTTATGAATTCGCTTTATGTTATTAGGGAGGGAAGCTCATCTATAAGAGTCACTTTTTGTCCGTCCGTCTGTCTGTGCGTTTGTCACGCCTCACGATAGAAACCGAACATGACCTCCATTTAACATGCCTATTTTACATTGCCCTTCAACAAGGATGATACAGAATGTTTTTTGGTGACGCTGAGGGCCAGGAGGGCGGGGTTATAAATCAAAATCAAAATTTTACAAAAAGTACTCGGCACCTCCACCAATAACGAGATTTGATCGATAAGAGTCGTATTATTCTTCGACGATCTGATGACTAAGTGGCTTCGCTCTCTCTTTTAGGTACTCCCGTATCCGTGTTTGTAACTTATAATATTATGCCGTAGATTGTTAGAATGGGACATTATCCCATTCACATTGTTGTGTTTAACAACCTCTAAAATACATTTTCGTTAAATTAAATAATTTTTAATAATACCAAAACATTATAGAATAAGATATTTTGATTTACAGATGATTTTTGACCCAGATATATATTAGTAGACAGTAGACTGGTGTATTAAAATATATTTTTAACGCCAACTTGTGTGAATGTTGTGTAAGTGTCTGCCGTTGGAGTCGGAAGTCTTTGATAATGCACACAAGATAGTGTTAAAAAAGTATAAAAAATACAATCGTCTGCTTATTTAGTAAAATATATACAAAACTAATAAATATTTTTAATGAACAAACATTAATGGAACTAAACTATTAATAAAAATACTCGACACGGAAGTTAAAGCCAGACGATTCGATGCGATGCAATCATAATATAAAATGCTAAACCCAGGATATTTCCACTCAAGTTATATTTTAAAATTCAGATATAAAACTGTCTTGAAAAGAAAACACCGCTTTGGGGAACTCTGCCAACAAAACGAACGGTTTTGTCAGATAGGCGTGGTCTGATGACTTAAGTAATATTTTAACAACAATTTCACCACAACGACTTTCACACAAAATAGTATAAGGGATCCTTTTCGAAATTCAAGATATGTGTTTCCTGTGTACAGTCGATACGGAAGTGGCGGATGATTAAAACTACTGGACTTCCTGACAGAATGGGAGAGATGTCAACACTTCATTGCGTGGCATCTCAAACAGGCAGTTCCTACTTGTGCCACCCACATACTTAACTCACAAGCAACGTTTTAAGCTCTATTCCGGAGGTTGAAGGTTCGATTCCGCCACCGGTAAAATAATCCTGGCTGAAAGTTTTATTTCCTAAGTTGGCAAATTAGCTAATCGCTCGGTAAAGAAGCATTCTAAAGTATGTTCAACTTAGCAAAGTTGTCAATAAGTATACATGGACAGCCCTATATAGTCATAGATTTTCAAATATTTGTCTCAAATCAGCCACAAAAAATTCACGAATATAATCAAATTTATACTTTGTTCACTCGCGGGTTGGGTCCGGTTACTAAACTGCTTTGGTTTTTCGGGTCGGGTCGGCTCGGGTCGGGTAAGGAAAACAAGGGATATTTTAATTTTTTAAACTACATGCTAAAATGGATGATGAAATGTATTTGTGAAAAGTCTTAAAGGGGTATTACACTGGGGCCGCCGCCAACTGGCTACAGTTTTTGGTTGGGTTTTTTATGGATACTGAGCATGCACACATTTGTTCTGCCCACTTTAGAACGAATGTGAGCATGCTTAGTACCAACAAAACCCAACCAAAAACTGTAGCCAGTTGTCAGCGACCCCAATGTAATAGGTACCCCTCTTACAGAATTTTTTTATTTCCTTGAATGGCATTTTTGTTAATATAAGCTAAAAATGAAATTTAAATTGTCCGGACCGGCACCTCCACCAATTGCGTATGTAAATATTGTACATTTTTGTTACCCTAAAGTTGGGTACCCTGTTTTGACTCTCATGTGGGCCCCAAATACTCTACCCGACCCGAAACTTCGGGTACCCGCACACCACTTTTAGTTAGCCCAAACTACAACAACCCTTTTACTCATCCGCAGAGGGACACGGGTGAAACTGATGTGTATCATACAGCGGGCATCCCTACGAAAACTTGTTTTACTCTTATGATAAACCCCAACCAAACAACAACCGTAAAAAATTAAAGAAAAACACAAACCAGTGAATTTTGGGTTTCTACGTGTTGCAAGTATTCATATCACATAACAGATTGTTTAGTCTAAAGTTATAAACATTTGCGTATAATCGTCGAAAACAAACATTTAAGCTTGCTCGCTGTGGGAATCGAACCCGCGACCACACGGAGTGCGCTATGTTGTTTGTGTGGCTCGTTGGTCTTGTGGTTAGCCTACCTGCTTCCAATGCAGAAGGTCCAGGGTTCGATTCCCGCTAAAGTCAGAAGTTTTTTAACTTCTGATTTGGACTTAAGTCCATCAGTTCTTGTCTTAGGAATTTGTAAACGGCGACTTTAGAGCCGTCCTAGCAACGAGGCACATATAAAATTAAAGTTGTTCTGAATCGGCCTTGTTGATTCAGGCGTTGATTCGCGGGTGTTCGCACTGTCCATACCACTGATTACTATATTTCCTATTAAAAATATCGATCTTTGGTTGGTTATCGTTCACTCGCCGATTGCGTCGGGGCCTGCTTGGTCACTTTGGTTTACTGTCCCCCACTGAAAATCAGTTCACAGACTCTAAATACGGATTTATTTATTTATTTATTTTTTTCGGTATGTCTTTCAATGCGCGTTTCATAGACTCAACATGTCGCAGAAAGCGGGAATAATCAAAATACAAACTATGACATTCTTATTTTCGTGAACATAGCTAAAATAAACAGATTTGGTAAGATAGCAGTGTAAGAAAAGAACATCAAATGCAGTTGTGATGAAGATACACACTATACTTGATGACATAGTCTTGTCTAGGAATGTGAAAGCTAGACAGTCAAAATCAATCAATAGATATCAAGATAATTTGATTTAACATTATCGGCTGAGAACGAATAAAATTAGTGTTAAGACCTTTTAGTTGTTGAAAGGTTTCAACTAAACATTATGTTATGTTTAATCATTTCGTCAACTCGTTTCAATTTGTGTTCCTCTTAACTATGTATGTATAATCACAGACAGTCAGACTTGACTTCAGTTGATATTTCTATTTTCTATCAAACTAGAATAATCTAGATTCGTACCTATAGCATAGCTTCGAGATCGCCGGATGTTTATACTCTTCACGGCAAATACCTTGTTAACTTGTCTTTTAGAAATAAGCAGGAGTATTGAAAAAATTGAGACGACCATAATAATAAGTTTTAAAGTTGGGCTTATAAAACTATTACCATCCAACAATATTAGTTAACAATGCCGTGTTTAAGTCCGGCGATTGCTTCAAATTAGGTGTCATAATTATTTTCCTTTTTTTTGTAAATCTAATTGTATTAAATATTTTGAATAAAAACAAATTTATTAAGCTGACCTCAGTCAAGTGTAACAATTTTTATCATGCTTCAGATTACTTAACCGATAATGCATGTTATTTTCTGCAATTAGGTTTGTTTATGAAACACATGTTGTAAGAGTAACCATTATATTTGTTACTAATAAATAAATAAATGAATTGTATTTAGAGTCTACCTTCTCAGTTATATAACTGATTTTCAGTGGGTCAGTCAAAATAATTTCATGTCATTTACATTTTAGTTCGTTGTAGACAACTTGAAAGCTGTATTTTCTTAATAATTAGCTTTCTTATCTAAGAACGCCTGCATGATCTCATCTGGCTTGTATAGGGCGCAGTATTCATGGTGGAGCATCGCTCAAACAATCCTATAATTGCGTATAATTTGGTAATAGTAGGGGAACCTGCCAGTCAATGTTGCTAGACTTCATGTGTGTGTTTGTGTGTGTGTGTGTGGGTTCTCTTCAAGCGCACGCACAGTTTTACTGCTCGTCTCGTCTATAGGGACTCGCCGTCCGCCGACTTCGATTAAATGCGGTTCTGTGAGCGTAGCGTTCCGTTTTAGACGATGCTAGTAAGATTTTGAATATTTTACTAGCTGAAAACTTCTAAAATAAATAAATCTGTCTTGAAAGCTGGAATGAAAACGTTTCATGCATCCGCGGACTGCCGGATGTTCACAGCATAGTAACAGCGGTGTGTTTTTTGTTATGGATTTTGAATTAATCTGGTTTTAATTTCAACTACGCGGGTATTTTACCGTTCCAAATAACAAACCACAATCTACTAATTTTTACTACATAACATAATAGACTTGTAGATACTCCCATCATTTTGAATGAAGAAAACGGTTACTTATTTAACAATCTCTCGTTTATTACAAATTGTAAAGGGCGTATCAGTATCCATGTTTCTGCTTATACGCACACTTAGCTGGTTTTGCGCCTGTATGACCTCGGTCCTTCCTCCCAACTTGTTGTGGAACACAACGCCTATTCAACAGATTAAAAAACGTAAGTTTTCTAAGATACAAGGGGCAAATTTACAAATGTCTTGGTTATTGGATCAGCGAAGCGAAGACTTCAATTTCACTGACCCCCCAAAAAAATTAGCTCGGGTGTTTTTTTTTCTTTTTTTTCTGTATGTTCGCACTCTACCGGGCAAACGGCATTTGCGATCTTGATGAAAATTGGAGGGGACATTTGAAATCTCTGAACTTATAGACCTGCCACGTTTTTGGGTATAATCGAAGAAGTATATTTCTCATGAATATCGTACTTTTACGACTTTTTTCGATTTTTAGTGCGATTTTCGTGACATTTGAGCCGATTCTGACCAAACGGGTGGGGCTACAACGTTCATATTTTACATGGACATTAAGGTAATGGTGATGTATTGCTTTTTGAAAGAAAATGTTGAAAAAGTTAGCCAGAATCCATAGAATAAAGGTTTTAATATTAGTTTTTTTAGTTTTATGATAACAATTAACAAGGAACAATATAAACTTGACAACAATCACCTACAATGCATTCAAAAAGCACTTGCAAAGGAAAAGTGGTCCCACGCAAACTAAAAACTTACAAAAAAGCTCATCCATCGACGCGACTAAAAAGGCGTTCGCGAAGCGGCCTAGTTATAGATATACCATGTTTAATTCGTGCCCTTACGTTAGACAATTCGATAAAATAATCTCATTCATTATACTACAGTCTATAAACATTTCATTTTGATTTACTAGTATACGCTACGGCATACACGGTTAAAAAGTATGGAGCTAATGGCACAGTTTAGAGAACTGGTTGCAGTAGGAGACATAAAATCTGTACAGCAAGGATGGATTCAGGGACCCCGTTTACATGACAGGACGTACCAAAGAAAAACATAATTATTGGTTAATGTAAATTTCATCCTGAACCAGGATTACATCCCCGGAATTTGGATATTTGGAAACAAACCTATACAAGAACATTAGGACTGAACCGCTGTAGACCTACATTTATAGCTGTTGGCTCAAAATACAACATAAGGCCTACATGTTTTGTGGTATATTGGCAATTTGTTGGGTTAAGTTTTATTTGGATGCCAAAATACATATAGTTCTGCATTTGCCTAGACATTGTCCCCAAATGTGACCTCACCTGACGTTGCGTCTTTTTTTATTTGAGTCTAATTCTTTCTAGTAGTCTTAAATCAGCTGTAAGGCAACGTTGCAATTGATTTCGGTTCATAAACCTAGTGAGAATCAATAATACCCCGTTTATACGTACGTATCTGACAATCGTTTTTCTTTGCGGCCCTTCATTTCCCCTCGTCTACATAACTTCGAACCGTATACTAAACACATGTTAGTAGGGTGTGGGGTATAGGAGATATACCCAGGGGTCTATTCATCATATGGCATTTAGTTTATGACAGGGTACGTGCTCTAGGGTACAATGAATCCCTCTTTAGGTTTCGTAGGTGTATCGGTGTATTTGCGATGGAGTTCGGAAGAAATGTTCAAGGATGCCGTAATATTATTCGACATGTGACAGACAGGGGATAACCTAGGGAAAGTAGCCCTGCAGGATTGATGGTAGCAGGAATCGAACCTGTTTGTGGGTTGAGGGGGCGTGCTATTTATTACTGAGGCATGCCGGTCAACTGATTGTAATTCTCGCCGTTATAGAACTCTAATTCACAAATTATCCGTGCATTAAGCAGGAGAATATTAAAAGGTAGGGGGTTAGATAATTTCTATAAAGGGGTGTTGCTATAGATTTTCCCAGTTAGGCCTACTACTAACTAGTTTACTGGATCCACAAATCTAAATTAGTTCCTATTTTAGTTACCTATACCTATTTGAAACTTTTTTGGGAACTTTTCCTGCTTCCAGTTGTCACCCGATTTATATGCAATTTTGGTAATTGTCAAACAGGATATGGTCACTATTCTTTAGAATAAGAGTACTAAACATTATTGTGCACTACGCACAAATAAATTCCGAAATTGATCAATTTTGATGATTTTACAATAATCCAAAATCTTTCAAAATCCATTTAATTTATTGAGATTTTTTGTCATTGATTTTTAAAAAAAATGTGCCTCTATAGAAGACTGTATATACATGACCATAAATTAAAAAATATTAAAAATAATATTAAATGTATACCTAAGGTAGGTATACATAAAATAATGTATCATGCCGTAGGGCATATTTAGCCTAAAAAACAAAGATTAGGCTCGCTACTTTCATTCATAATGCGTACATTTGTAAAATGCTGTCAAAATTAGCCTATTTTAAGCCTGTTGATTCAGTGCGAATAAAAGTGACCTTCAAGGGTAAACTAGCCCTAGACTCTAGCCCCAACTGGGGCTGTGACCCAGGAAGTAATAAATCATCGTCGCATCTAAGTTTATCCGCTGTAAACCGATAACTTGACAATTCTGAGAAACTGAAACGTTCATGTCAGTTGTCAGGGTGCCAACTTGCAAGAATTTCGAAGAACTCGTCTTGAGAAAACTAGGTGTTTGGCTTAGAAATTTATTATTCAGAGACGTACTTAGAAAAATATACATTGTACGAGGGCTGGCTCTAATATTTATACTGTTTACACAAATTTGTTTATACTGCCGGTTGTTCTTGCATGTCTTTTAGTATACTGTAAAATAAGAGTAAGCATAGCCTATCCCTATATTATTGCATTGTTGATGAGATTGCATTTGAAAAATAATGCAACAAATCGTATACAAGTTACAAGACTGCCCAACAGGGTAGAGAGATGAACGTGATATTCATAATACCGTGTCTAAGAAACTATAGGTTTAGTATCGAAATGCTGATCGATATTAAGGCCATACAAGGCATGTCCACTAAAATGTTTTTTAAATTGTAGCATGTTTCCTGCTAGATTGCGTAGTTTTTCTGTATTGAATCCTCTTAAGATTGCAAGAGTATTCTGATCGATTCAAAGTTTTCCTGTATTGAACCCTCTAAAGATTGCAAAGTAAGTTTTCCTGCTAGATTGCGTAGTTTTCTTGTATTGTACCCTCTTAAGATTGCAAGAAGTATTTCCTGATCGATTGCGAAGTTTTCCTAAGATTGCAAGTCGCATGTTTTATGTTGGCTTGCTCAGTTTTTAAAACTTGTGATATAGGAACATAAGACAATATCACTTACAAGTTCACAGCAAATCTTGTAAGTAAGAAAGCTTGTAGCAATTCACAATAAAGCTGTCTAAGATTGCAGACGGATCGCCTTGTTTGTCTCCCTGCAGTCTCTTGGCTTAGCTCTTCCCTTGCTATTGATACTAAAATACAACACATCCACGTGAAGTTTTAGTTCTTCTCCCATATAAACACTTAGTTTTAGTCGTCTAGTGGCCATATGGATGGTAAAAACTATCACTTTAGTTAGAGTGTAATGCATAAAACCCCGGCGTCTTGTTGCTTTATGAAAACTTAAGCTATAAATAACCCAAAAATATTTACATTTTATTGCGGGTTATGGCCTCATCATCATTAGTTTAATTTGCATAGTTGCTTTGTTATATTACTTGAGAATTTATTAATATAGTGCGAATCTTCGTTGTTTTTAAAAACACCGCTCTGTTTTCGTGACTCGCAAGAAAATGTTCCTTTTATAATTTAATTTTCAATGAATCTCAAAAGTAAATTAATTCAAATGGACGACACAAATTATTTGTTTGGTATCCCGGCTGTATATCATTTAGTCGTGTCAAAGATAGTTTTTCAAAATATTTTTGTTGTTTTTGGGTAAAATTACATCTTTTGATTGCTCTTCTGCGTAATTATGCTGCCACATTAACAGATATTGACACTGGACTCATCAATTGACGCGCTGTCTACTGCCGCAGGATTTCTGTACTGATCCGATAATGTGTGTTTGAAACGACGTCATAGAAAAATACCAATAAATTGGATATCGTTTGACTTTAGAAACGATTCATTTTGTGCTAGTTACTTTTTAATAGAATTGTTATCCAATTAATATACAAGTATTGCACCTCGTTATACGAATTAGAATAATTCTACTATAATATGAATTAATATTCTTGTAGCCTAATTTAATTTTGAAAATGAACTGTGAAATGCGCTCTTTAATAATTGGTCTCCTGTTGACGAGAAAATAGTTTTTTTTTGTGAACGTCTGCAGACGTTTCATTCTACTTTAGGAATATAGTCTGATCGTTTTGAGTAAACGTCTCGAAAATACTCTGCACATACAGACTCACGGTCTTACGTATGCTCTGCCGTTCCTTACGGTTCCTGGAAACATTGTTTCGTATTAAATTCATTGATCATCCCATCTGCTTCGTCGCACCCTTAAAGCATTGGCAAAGTATGAACCGACAGTCCAAACCATTCATTTCGTGTTTTAATTGTGTATTAGTGCTCGTTTGAAATTGAAACTTTTTCCACGGAAAGGTTCATATAATGAAGAGAATAATATTTTCGGTGTAGCGGACTTTAATATCAAAGTAAAACGAAATTAAAAGTGAATATTCGCCCATGTTGCCGGAGACAATAAGTTTCCCACGCCTCGTTGGGCCTGCTGGACGTCGATGTACAAGCGGGGGGTGGGGGGTGTACGACTTTGACAACGCCCTTGTGAGTTGTGATTGCCCCCTCTTTCAATACTAGGCCTGCTATATAGCGTATGTCTCCATTCTTCATATCGTATTTCACTTTGCAGCTTTATACCGATTTGTTTTGTAAAATGAAGGGAGATGAGCATTCAATAATGAATATCGAATTCACTACATACTAATAGTATGCAACAAGCTCGGGTATGTGAGTATCATGCTCAAAGAGAGAATTACAAAATATATATCACGTTTTTGGTGGAGGTGCCGGGTAGGAGAGAGAAACAAGAAAGTGTGGTTCTTTACTCGCATTTTCGATTTTTGGGGCCAGTCACTGAACCGATTTCAAAACAAAATGTATAATTGAAAATTGTATAAAAAACGAAGCGCGTGTCGGTTTTAAAACAAATCCTAAACACAAGTAAACAAATTACTTATATTGAGGGGGGGGGGGGAAGGGGGCAATTTAATTAAAAAGTAATAACGAGTCGCACTTAGCATTGCCCCTAAGTTTGCTAGGAAAAAATACTCGTAAGGATCCTTGGTCGAGTCAACTACCACATAATTGAACTACATTATCACTTCCAAATCACGCTGAAAATTGAAATCGGTATTCATATTGTATAAGTTACGACTAATTTCTTGATGTTTCGGAATTTGTGAAACAAGAAGCGCGTTGGGTTGGGGATGATGGGTTATTTTGTTTTTATCTTTGTATAGTGATGCCTATTATATATTCAAAGTATGTTACACATTTGGCAGTTAGCAAATAGCTGTTCGCTTGACCAAGAAGCATCCGACGTATATGAAACTTTGCAAAGTTTCAATAAAGCACACATGGACAGCCCTGCGGTCATAGATTTAAAAAAATCGTCTTGATCAGCCAGAAAATCACGAATAAAGTCAATTTTCGACTTTTTATCAAAATCGAAATTTTAAATTTTAGAAATGTGTTACTGCAGAACCCTATATATCCACTTTCGTGATATATGTTAAACATTTCAAACACCTGTGGGTCAGTCAGCCGAACAGACATGAATTTTCTTAAAACGCGTGTTCTATCCTCTTAAAGGGGCTATTACCCCAAACAATTATTTTTTACCACATAATCTGTAGCATAGTTCTACACTCAAATGACAGTTTAAAAAATTACATTTTGCAACTGTGATTTTACACGTATTTTTTAAATTTTATTGATGATGAAATTTGCGGCAATTGTCGTTTTGGTTCATTTCTTAAATCGGTTTAACTTGCTTCTTTTTTGTTCCACATAGATACTAGAGCATCATACCAATCTAAAATGGCCCTCTATTACATCGTGCCTTGAAACTGTGAGCAAATACTCACTCAAACACGCAAACATATGCATTCCAAAACCACATCCCTTCTTGGTAATCAGCATATTTTGACCGAACCACTTGCCCAAATTACAAAACTAAATATAGAGGATTTACAGAAAATGCTCTCGAGTACGTCAATAATGGCAAATATTTTTTCGGATCAAAATCGTTCAAGGTCACGGGGCATAAAGATCGTCCACATGTTATTCTTTATGGGAGATTTTTGCCGATGAGACCTAGCTCGAAAAATACCAAGTTCGGCATTTTTTCCCGGGTCAAGGTGAACCCAGTAGGCCTAACTTTTCTGATTTCTAAATTCATAACTAGTTAGCCCGATTGAAATATTTTTTAGAGTTTAGCGGGTGAATACCCCTTTAATGATTGCTTCTGAATCATCACGAAATATTTCCGTTTGTTCGTAACATTACTATTTACTAAGTGTTTTTCTCGATTTGGTTAGTCGGAAAACACTCCCGTATAGGTGGAATTGGTAATATTTAATACAATTCATTAATCAGAAAATTCCATCCCGACTGGGTTTAGAACCCGGGTACCCCACATGCCCAAAGACCAAGTTATTCTATGTGGAAATGTCTGTAATAACCAATTTCTTCTTGATCCAATCCGTACGACTAAGTGCATGACAAGGTGAATAGAAGCTTGTATTACTTTTGTTTTTCCCAAGCTCTCACTTCTACCTGTAGTTTCTATGTAGACCACTCGTCGATCATTTATTATTCTCATCACGCTGGAAATTGGAGGGGGATTGATTGAACAATTAATTCGATCGACTTATTGTATGCTAAGATTTTTCGCCTACTAAGATGAAGAATTGCGTTTATATAAATTGAGTGAGATTATTAATAATCATTTAACAGACCAATAGCAATCTATTCGTGCATATCCTTCTATCCGACCTGTACACAAGTATAGTAGTATCTTACTCGTTCCTCAACGAGGCTATCGCAAGTTTTAAGTAAGTCGGGAAGGATACGTGAGATGATAATGCTGTCCACTTCATTTATTAATTGTCATTCATTTGTTGTTAATCGAAACATGAATTTCAATTATCTAATTTATTTCGTTTCAGAATGTAACCATGGATTTAAACTAGAAATGGACTATGACATATGATTCAATTGTCGATATCGCTCGAACATTTCGATATCAATTTATCGAAATTTTACTTTCTATGCAAATTTTCTCTTCAAGTTTTAAAGAAAATGTATCAAAGTAGGCCTACTATTAATGTGTTGCAAAAAAATTGTCAAAAATGTTAACTATTTTTACGTTCTTACATTCTCGTTGTATGACCCGGCACCAAAATTTAGGACGAATTTGGTATACGCTTATTGCTACCCGGTACCTAAGAACGCGACCAAAATTTAAGAAATAGGTCAATTTGTCTTTGGTATTCACAGAAAAAAAGAGCCCTCGTTCTAATTTTTTATTTTCTTCCAAAATTTTGATAGGGTATGGAGTAGTAATAGTATCGAAATATCGATATCTTTGACCAGACCTAATTTAAATATCTCGGATGTATCGGGTTTGGGTTATACCCTTACTTTGTTTTACTTTTAAATGTGTATCTCTTTCTACTTTCTCGCATTTAAACAGATTTGAACAGTCCTCTCTCCTCGTTTTCATTTATTCTATACATAAGACTTGATATTCGCGTTTTGATATTTGTCATTATGTCTTGTGTTCAGCATACACTTTGTAAACTCGAAGTCCTAAATGGAAAACCGCTTGTCTGTTTGATTTATAAACGAAGTTAATTATTGAGCCCCATTCTTTTAATTCCGGAGATAATAATGGGCGTTGATGTGTTTGTGTTTGCGATTGCCTGGAATCAGTGCTAGCGAGGTGTAATGTAATGTATTCGAGAAGCGCTCAGATCGAGCAGCCTGGCGCACATTAACACCTGTACTCGGGGACAGATAAGATGAGCGGATTGTCGTCAACGACTTGGCACTCAGCCCAAACCCATTAAAAAACGAAAACAAATTTGGAAACTGTGAACCCTAAATTACCAAAATAATAAAAGTGGATGGGTCGTTTGTTTCTGGGACGTTTTAAGGTGGACACTTGTTTTCGCTCTGTAACATGGAATGGTAAATGCAAAGATTGCGGCCATATTTGTTTGTTCAACCAGGAAATTAAGTTTTTCCAATGTAAACGTGCTGTAGGGCTGCGGTGCAATAAAATCTTTCTAATTCCGTCAATCGTATTCGGTGGAGAGGAAATTACATCTCTACGAATCACAATCACCCCACATCGTAACCTTCCTTTCCTTCGAATAAGAACCAAAGCAAGTTTTAATACAGAAAGCGATCGAAACACAAATTTGGTGTTACATTCTGAATGGGCTTGTGAAAGCTATACCATACAAGTGTGCGGTTTTGCACATCAGGCCGGTTAGCCAATTATTAGCCAATTATTCTCTCTAGCAAGTAATTTAGAGCTGGGAATCGAACAGCCCTTTGAAGTTTCTCTGGTGTAAGTTCATGGGTGGGTTGCCTCCTCTCTGCCGCCCCCTTATGCTGCGAGCCAGCCAATCCCAAGCCACTTTTCCAAAGGTTTCCCCCAGCTCACGCTGCATTCATTATTGGCCCGCATTGTCTTCGGCGTGCTTGGTAGAACCTGCACAGAGTTCGGATTCTACCCACAAATGAGGCACCATCCTTGCGACACCCCATCGCGCACTTTTTCGGCTTCCGATTTCCAGGAATTGATATATGCGCTACTCAGCTCTTGGCTCGCATTTATTACGAGTTTCATTTTCCATTCTAATATTCTTTGAAATCAGGGTCAATGAAATCTCTCCCCAATGAATTGAGATGACCCCCACATTCCCCTTTAGAGCCCTGGTAATTAGATTATTAGTTGCAAGTGACTCAGAGTGTTACTCAGCTAGGCTTGGTTAGCTGCATTATATGATATGACACAAGGACAATACACTTGCATTGCATTTCACAGCATCTCCATGTACATAGCAAGCAGGGGGCACTCGATCTGAGGGCCAAGCAAATTGAATGGCATTTGATTAACAATGCCTTATGCTACCAGCTGTAATCCAATAACGTTACCTGCGGATCGTCCAAGCTTCGTGGCGCTATATAGGCGGGGACAACACGGATATGTCACGTGCCAGCATGAATACATGTAGCCCAATAGAAAACCAATTAGCGACATTTACCAGAGCTATAATTTACACACACTCGTTAACTATATTATTATCTTCAACTAACTATGTTAACTATTTAAATATTAATTAGCAAGTTTAACATATTAGTCTTATTTAATTTGTAACTAATATTCTTTCCTGGTTGTTTTGCTTCCTTCGTGTGTGCTAGCTAGCAATTATTTCGATAGGCCTCTATGGGGGAGAGCTTCCCTGCAAACCAGATAGGCTACACTATACACGTAACTACGTGGATCGATAAGTTCTTTAGAAAACTGGGCTAATTGCCTCCATTAATAATCTTAGGCGTACTCGCTCTCATCGCCATGTGCCTCGTTCCATGCATGAATATCATTCCACAACACAAAACAATTTATATTTGCATGTTGCTTCTTGATCCCGTAGAAGTATTCCAATATTGCTTATATTTAATATTATATTGAGATACCGTATTTTAAAAACATGACACTCGTAATGAGACCTTGAAACTAGATGAGGTTCAGTTGCGACTTTGTTTTTCAAACTGCATGGAGGGAAATCAACAAGTTTCGATTCTGCTTGCACCCTCAGCAAGACAAATACATTCTTGATTCTCGCACATGGTCCTTTATCATTTTAGGTACCGCTTTTCTTCCTGCTTATCCCTAAACTTCGTAAAAATGTCAAATTTTGCCTTTTGGTCAATGTAAAACTTTTTTCCTTATTTTATATTATTGTTCTTATATAAAACCCAATAATGTAACTATGCAAGACATCACCTTTACGAATATGAACCAAGAAAATGCACTGGTCAAAGAAACAATTATTATTATTATAATTATTTTATTTGGAAATTGTACAAAATAATCGAAAATAGTGAAACCAAAGAAAAAGTCATGGCCCCAGTACAAAGCAACTTATATTATTTATACTTTAACATTATGAAAATTTACAAATAATAAGAATAGATGCACAACTTATAGAAAGTTTAGGAAATAGGTCATGGCACAAATAAAATAGATCAACTTACATGGTGAACTATTATAAGTCTTAAACAATTATGAGATTCAATATAACTGTAAAATGTAAATGTACTATTAAAAAGGAGAATTATGTAACAACACATGATGGTCAAACACATGTTCTAAGGTGACATGTGGTATGCACCATAATTAATAGATCGGTTCGGACGTCATCCAAGGGTGTGCACAATTGTTAGTAAAGGTGTGAAATTGGTAAACAATTATTTGAACTGGCTTCAGATGCTATACAAATTATTTAACAAATGTAATGCTTACCCCATTTAAGGTAAATGTACAATGACAGTTATTTATGGGGACATCATTAAAAATTCGCAGAAAAAATTTCGTGCTAGCATGCACAGCGTCTTACATTCTTGTGTTAAATTTAAAATTTTTTGGACGTCACAACTGTTCACAATACTAATAATTATTCAAATTTTGAAATATTTCAACGACTCATTGTATTGTATTAACAAGATTTTAACAATACATATAAGCTAAAATACAAAAATGACCATGAAACATTTATGCTAACAAATTATGATTAAAATGAAAATAAAACATTGCACATTGTGGTGAAATTGTGGTGAAGATTCTTCCAAATTAATTTCCAAGAAACGTATTCGAGGAAAATTAAAGTGTAATATGTATATACAGTACCTATTCATCTGTGTCGTTGAATGTAGTACACGTACCACATTTATCATTACTATTTTTCATTTATCGTGAACACTCGCAGAGTCTGTACTCAAATTGTGATAAACGTTGATAAACAAACCGTATTTCTGTGCATTCATCTCGTTTATTACGAACCAATAATACCAAGCAACATTTTATCATCGTCTTGCTATAGCCAACTCGTAGAAACCTTACTATATTTATTGTTTCCTGGAGATTTAACTTGTTCGACACTAGTTAACTATCATCAATATAATATATTAGACGATATAAGTTACGTGATTTTGTCTGCAAAACTTTAACCATCTTTCAATGCGTATTATCTTTGCCATCCATACAGAACACTATAATATCAATGGTTATTCGTGACATTAGACAATTTTTTTTATTATTTCGTCGTGGGTTAATACAACCTGAAACAATCAGGTGACTGTAATATAGACCAATAACATAGATTGTTTCGGAACACTTTTTCCTGTAGCCAGTAATAATCAGATTCATATTAGTTTTGCACAGATGTCATGGCCATCGATGGTAAAGTCTTCTATAGAAAAACAAATTACCCAAAAAATTAGTCTCATAAGACGGTTCCACAATGTAAATTGATTAAATTGCGAAAATTTGTCAATATCGGAACTTTTTCTGACCAATCCACGCTAATTTTTGATCATTTACTTGTGTAGTGTAGCCTACACCTAAGCAAAGTTTCAAATCATTTGGATGCTATAGCTGTCACTGGAAATAATGATCAAATACATACAAATAGACCATTGTTTAGTCGAAACAAAACTAGTTATAAAGATTATGTGAGGACTGTTGTAAAATGTTGAAAAAAATACTCAGTGCTTTTGTTTGCTTTACGACTGGCATATTTTACATTCGACTGGCGTAGTCTTGGACCAGTTTGTGCAACTGGTCTAATCTCGACGATATGTTACAAACAAATACTGATTACGTTCACTATAACCGCGAGGATTTGAATCAGAAAGTACTCACGGTTTATATTCAACCGTAGCTACTCCGCCTGATGCTGTAATAACCGTCATATTGTCTAAAATTGCCTTGAAAACGTTTTGAAGAAATATGTAATTTACTTGTACAATTCAATAACACTCTTATAATTTCAGACTATTTATCCAGTTTGTATATGCTAATTGTAATGCATATATAATTGTAATGTAATATTTTTTGATATTATGGTAATGTATTATGCTGGCCATCCCATGGTAATGATCTATTTTTCACAAAGAAATTCCCATGTTTTGGTGGAAATGAAACAACGTTTCGCATAACTGTACAACAGGTCGTAATACTGTTCGCACCAACCTACTCCACAATTAAAAACACATTAACTTTTATGTTGAATTTGCTTTAGGGCCAACGCAGCGTATTAGACTGAAAGCCATAAAGCCAGGGGAGAGCAACGCACGCGAACCTAGGACGTAGTATATAAATCTTCTTTCTCTATGCATATTACGTATGGAAACCTTTAAATCTAAACGCTACCGATAGACCAGCGGATTATCATCCGATTAAAAGAATGTTTTTTATCAACGACATTAAATACGTATAAGTTATGAAAACTACAGACAAAATACGAAAGCTAACTTTCAGTATTCAATGATAAACTAAGGGAACAGATTGCGCATTCCCGATGAGCACCTCGAACTAAACGTAATGTTAAGCCAAATTATGAACCTTTTCCTTCAGATTATTGATTGGGCATTTTGTATTTGACGTTCACGAAGAGCTTATTAGTTACGTATTGATCAATATTGGAGAAAAGTTTAGTCAATGTAAAATAGCTATTATGTAACCCTGTAATCAGCTTATACATAGTTTAAAAATAATTTTTTCTTGATAATGAATCTACGTACCTTTATTGTATTCAGTTATTCCTACTATTCTTAAGCATTCCATCATCATTTTAAATAATCACCTTTGCAATACAATAATGCTCCATGTGTTGAGAATAACCACCTTTTGATTCGATGTACATGTAGGGTCTGGGTATTATGCCGTTAGTCGATATAATGAATGAGATAGGTATAAGTAGGCCCTACCTGTTTCTGTTTCCACATTTTCTTGATCTCAATTGAAAGTACCATATAATTCTAATTTTTTACTTCCATGTAGTATCGAAAATATGGCACAGCAACATCAATAAGGATAGTTTTTTTCTTCTTGCCAATCCGGTAGTTTAAAATCTTTACTGTATCTAATACTTTCTCCTGTAAGTATTTGTAGTAAGGCGTATGTGTGTGTCAATGAGGTTGTACTTTACTGCCAGCTTTTTTTTATGAATAATAATATTAGTTTCTTAATGAGGTCTGTAGAGGTTATTATTATTATTTACAGTTAGGCCAATATTTTTATCTTGGATCAAGTTTTTTATTAGCTAACAACTTTCTTCGTGCAGAATTGTCACTTTCTCCCCCACTCTTCACAAGCCGGAACGTTTCCGTTAATTATATTTCCCGCGTCTTAATATTAACTAAAACGGAAACATTTTTCGCCTTTAGCCTTCAAATTAGAATCATTTTAAGTGTTCCAGTATAAGGAAAAATCGTTGTTTTTCACGTCATTAGCATTATTAAACTGGATAAACAAATGTCCCATCAAAAGACTCATTAAGATGAAGGTTGAACCTGGGAACGAACGGTAACCAGGGCGCGAATTGATGAGGGGATTTTCTCCCGTCGTTCCTTTGTCTCTTCCAGGAATATGTTGCAAAGCTGCTACGTTCCAGGAATTATGACCGCGCCCATTTTCTTTGTACATTTTCACTAAAATTGAGTTCTAGAATTAAGAAAATAAATTTATTATTATTTGTTATTTCTACTATGAACAACACATTTTGATGTTGGTTGAATTGTCTAGCATTGAACTATATTTTTCGTGTAATTTATCTGATACAATTAAGTGCTAGAAATGTGGTTTTATTGTGATTCTAAATGCTTACTCAACGTTTCGCTCTCGCGTTCAGTTTTTCTTCGGACTGATTGCTCGGGGGTGATTTGTCTTGCTGTCCAATTCCAACGTGTCATGTCAGTGTTTTATTCGTGTCCAACTCAGCGGAGCTCAACTAGACCGAGTCACCGAGAAAAATTCTCTCAACTGCGCAACTAGATAAGCTCCAACGAATATTACATTCCATTCTTGGCAAAAAAATATTTAAACCGTTCTATATAAGTACGGACAATTAATCGAAATGTATATTTATTTTCTCAAAAATGGCCTGGCAAGTATATCATATGGGCTTGATGTGAGGTGGCAATCCCAATGGTTTTGCATTATAAAAGCCTCCCTGCGCAGTTGCTTTCTTTTCATACTTTCCTTTTATTGTTCCCGTCTAAAGGAGAGAATTATTCGAAATTGTTTCTTTGTATAAAGTATGAAATAACTTATTGATTGAACTGGTAGCTCGGGCAGCTTATTTATCACGATATGTGGTTGGTTTCTTCAAAGAGTTCACATTCGAAAATAAAAATGTCGTGTTTCCTGACTTTCCTTCTGACACTTTCTCCATTTCCAGAGAAAGAAAATACATTTATTATAGATTGCTGTAAATTACGCAGTTGTTGATCGCGGGACGTTCTATTATTTATCAACCCGAAGATCTACGGCTTGGTGGTAAGATAATCTAGAATCTAGATTCTAGAATGAGTCGCTTACACTCAACGGAGCATTCAGGAAAGTGCGACATGTATCATTTGGTAATTTCTCGCGTTTAGTTACATTACATGCGTTTCGAAGGGAGGATTTCAGTTTATGCCAGAAATATTTTTCCATCTCAATGTATAAGTGCTTCGGATTTTATTACCGTGAAGAGTTGCTTGGAAAATATGGCTACACTAAAGAGCAATGTTTTATGGAGGTAAATTAAGTGTTGGTTACGTCAAAGCGAAAACTAACTCATCGCTATAGCTCTCGATTTCCACCTCTGCATTTTATCTTGGGCCAGAGTGGCGCGATCGTTGAGATTAAGTGCTATATTGTGTGGGACAAGATGATTAGATATCTATGGTGTAGTAGTAGATAAAGAGGGGTAAAGTGAGGGCTGGGAGGTGGTTGCCGGTTCATTAGGAGAAAGTGCACAGGGTGTACCTACTATTAGGGAATTGAATTGCGGAACGATCACGGCACCATTCCCTTCTTCGCAGTCCTCGGTCTTCCGTATATCACACTATCTAGTTCCTATCCTCTCCTCTCTCGGTTCTCAATTCTCATCACTCGAAGCCGCGACTCCCCTGCGGCGAGCCGGGAAATGACAGAGAATCCTCCTTCCTTCCCTTGTTCATTTTAACCCCGTAAGAGTTGAACACAAGTTTTGTACTATGCACTGCAAAAGGTCAAGCTGGTTTCTAACTAGCTATGGTGGTGGTATCCGTATCTGTAAGTCATGTCAACAGAGAGAAAATAGCCGACGTGCTTCGTGATCGCTATCACCTCGCAATTGAATTCTGCTACGTAGCTCCAAGTTGCCAACAATAAGTACTCGGTGCAACTGCAATCTGAATTACAGAGGGGTTTGTGTGCAGCTAATCACCCTTCAGGCTGACAGGCCGCGACATGAATGCAACTTTTAATGTCTGGGAGAATGAATGGAGCGAATTGCGGAACGAGCTCTTGATATACCTACACGGGGAACGCAGTTGCCTTCTCTACCCATAGAACTACAAGTACTCGCCTGAGCGAATATTGGAAATTGAACTAATATAACGCATGTATAAATTACTTAAATGGAATCACTCACGTTAGGAACTTTACAAACAGTTAATTATTAACGTTGCCTGTCCGCAACACAGGCTGGAAACATCGATATTCCCTCCCAGTTCGATGCACGATACTTTCTACCGTACGGTACACCCTATTATAAACAAGGCCTACTGTAATGCTTTGATTATGTCGATACAAATTGATCTTGGTTTTTAATTGATCTTGGTTCAAAGGCCAGCTAATTCTTACCGTCTAAATATAAAGAAGGCTAACGAGATATTGTTATGCGATTGAATACAAAGTATATGCTTACTGCATGGGTTTCCGGAAACATGTAAATATAGGCACACTGTTGTGATTTATTTTTCATGTAAGAGCGTTGGTGTTAGTCATTGCACTAATGTCTCGTGAACACGATATTGTTGACAGCATGCGATAGATAGGACTAATATGCTCTAGGTGTTTGCGGTTTCAGGGGAGTTACCGACGTGGTTGGTCTTAAATATTAATGAGGGGTTGTGCGAAGGTGTGCCTTGAGCGATTCCCGCCGGCGTAGGAAAAGCTTATTTGTTAACCACGTCGAGTTTGCACGGTTGCGGACCCATGCTGGTAATCGTAGGCATTCGTCACAAGTTTGGGTCGAGTTGAGCCGAGACAAACAGATAAGGAACCGTCTTACGGGTCGGCTCACGAGATGAACGCGGTCAATCACTTCCTCCACTCAATATTAGGGACATTTAGCCAGCCCATAGGGGCTGGAAACCTGCTAGACAAGTGGCAGCCATCTTGTCGGAGGGAAGAAAATGGCCGTAGACCCGGCGCCTCCACCAAAGGGGAGGGATCAAGATATTTGTCATTCAGTTGATAGCTGCCCATCAAAATCCGTCAAGGGTTTTTAGGCTTTAGATAGACTGCAGCCATTAAATGCGAGATATCTGAAAGTATCAAGAACTATGTGTCAAATAACTAACCCACATTAGGGTGTGTACAACGAGCGTCGATATTTCATTTAGATTAGTGTGGGTGTATTATGTTATACATCTTCGCTTTTTTTGATGGACCACTCTACCGACTGACTTCGCTATTTACAGAATACTTCCGTTTTTGTCGAAAGAGTAAATGGTAGTAGCTATATTTTGATACCATCTGGCTACATATATTGCTGAACAAGCCACCATGTCACTCCATTTTCTTCAAAGAATTGTGTCTACAGTTTCATTTAGCAATTGAGAATTATAAATGTACTTTTCTGTTTGAACTATCTGATAGTTTCGAAATATCTTTCCTGCGCAGTTTTAATTTATCGATGATTTGTGGCATTGACTATTCAACGATAGTAATTTATTTATATGACGAATAAAGTATGGCGTGTTCTCTTATCTTGATTCGATATTACGCTTATTGCGAGTCATGAGGGTAATCTCGACGAGAACATGTTGCGTAATAGGCCTACTTCTAATTGCGGTCACCAGCGTTGCGTTGATACCAAAAATGTGTATTCAAACTCACAACAAAAAGTCAAAATGAAGTGAAAAGTTCAGTAATGTAGCGAAAATGTTTAGCTACCATTAGACACGTTTTTATAAAGATTTACCCAAACAGTTCTCACTTCCCACCACTTTTCTCTCTCTCCCCTGGCATTTGCTCACGGCTATGTGGTTCCCATTAGATCTGCCAGGGGCAAAATAACGGAAAAACTCATCACCTACGTAGCATAGCATAGCATAGCATACACGTCTACGTGTTTTTCTCTAAGGTACTACTGTAAACTTCCATCCATAGAGTTTTTACTCGAACAAATCAGTACGTCACCCCCTCTGAAGAACGATCTTATGGCAGTGAGTTCTCTCTCTTCAACTCTCGGCGCGAGCGGAGAAGTCGCAGTCATTTGCTCGGCATTTATCCTCGACGCTTAATCCAGGGAGCAAGGGAGTGGAAAATACACCACTACATTAGTAAGATGGAAGGAAAACGCGGCGCGACGGCTGCCATGCCTGTGTGTGTACATAGGGCGGCCCGGCCTTACATACATTCCCATTGTCAACACGGCAATATTATTTATTGGCTTCTTTTGAAAACGTGGCGTATGTTCACTTTTTATGTTGTAAACGATATATTTTATATCCCATAGCTTAAGAATCAGCTATTGTTGTCATGCCAAAGGCTTTATCGTTCCGACTCCGATTTGTTCACATTTCTTGTAGAAGTTCTCCTATCGAATCTCACGACATGCCTTCAAAAATTGGCACGCTAAATTTATCTTACAATGACATTCCTACATTAATTTGTCCAACTAAAAATACTTTAACACTAATTGTTATTTTATTGTTTTGTTTTGTTTGTTTCATTCTAGGTTGAAAGAACATCAAAATTAGAAGAGTAGAAATTGGTAACGCGATAATATCCCACTTTTTCAGCCTAAGGTTAAAACGATTTCTTCCCAAACAACTACGTAAAATTACTGTTGGGTTACCGAAAGAGGAGCATTTTAGGTTAAATAAATGTCGCATGTCTCAATTCAACGTTCCAAGGTGAAGTCAATTAGGCCTACCTGAATGCTATGTAATCAATAAAATTTTACAGTTTACTTCAAACACAAAAGACATGCAATCCTATTCCTCTGAACTGTAAATAGTGAATGATCCCTTTCGTGTATAAGGTCGACATATTTAATTTACTTGTGGACTATAATACGGGGAATAGAGTTTTGATTGGATTTTAACCATGTGGTAGTGCTGAAAACCTTTCTATATAAGATTATTTATTTTTTATATTTGTTTAAAGTGACTCATCCCCAAATTGTTTTCAGATCTGTGAGATAACATATCATTTTTATAGTTTTTAATGCGTTTTTGGGTTATAAATAAAGTATTCATTATCGGCGTTCAGTGTTAAAAGACTGGGAATGAACATAATTTTGTTCCTGGGTTTTAAATAGTCTATAGAGTAAGCCCATGAAACACGGTTCTTCCAAGTAAATTATTAAGCTTTTTGACACGTTAGTAGTAGTTCTGAAATTAATATGTTAATGCACATCTCGCCGTCTTTACGAAGATAAGCCAACGGTTAAGCCTCGGTGGATTAGCCGGCTCCCTAACTAATGCGTGAGCTAAGCTTCTTCGGACGGGGTCATGGGCTGCGCGTAAATCTATGTACTGGATAGCCATAAATATTCGACGACTTCGTACTCTTTAGTTTAATCAGTTGAGGTTGTACGAGGTATCTATAACAGCCAAGTCTTTGTGAAGTGTGTCGCTGATCATTTGCTTCTCTTCATGCATGCCAGAAGTTATCATCCACATGCCGGCGCTAATTTTCTTTCATTCACTTTATGATTTACCTATCATTCTAGGCCTATATCTATAAGCTATCGTTGTTGCTAATTTATAAATTATATGGGCTCCAAGAAAAAAACAGTAATACAAGACAATCAGCAAAAAAAAATCCTAAATTTAAATTTTTAAACATTGTACACTTGAATAAATGTAGATTTTATCAATGTATCACTACTGTATAATTATATCGCAGTTCGGTTGCATGAACCAATCATTAATTGGTGTAATGTCAATTTCAAGCTACAAGATGAATTTGTATCAACAGTAATATATACAAGAGGTACACACTTGAATGAAACACTAATTGAAAAGATTAATTTTGTATCAACATTAATGTATACAAGAGGATACACACAAGAACAAACATGAACTTAGCACTTGTAATTGAATTTGCATTGTGTCAATTGCTTGCAACAAACAAGAGTAATTTTGTCAACAATTTAAGAGGTTACACTTACGAGCATTGTTACATATATTATTCGACACCTATATTCATGGTTTTAACGTTGTGTTTATTTACTTGCTATCGGTCTGTTATCGGTTTGTGTAGAGTTTGTTTGTGTTGAACACATATTGAGTCAAACATCGAAGAATATAAATGCTAAGATATCTCTTTCCGTCACAGGTTGCCGCTTTGTACAACACATTATATCTAATCGTTTGTGAATATTTGTTTAATGGTTAGCTTGTAAATCACATGTGTAGGCCTACGTGTAGCGTTATGCTAAAGTAAATCCTATAAAGATCCAACTTTGTTAAAAAAAACGCACTTATTCATTATTTTGAATGAGTGCTCTTACAAATTAATCATGTGGTGAACATAATAAAATAGTCGTGGACATTTAATTATGTGTTAAGTTAAGTTTGGAATAGATTATTTCCACTATCCGCATCTAGATCAATGACGAGTGAATGATATGTTGTTCATTATTGTTTGCATGCACATAAAAGTGTGCAATTTGATTACAATGAAACCCCCTACCGAGAAAAGCGATGCCAGAAACTTGTGTACCTTGGTGGGGGTGGATGATTACATGCGAGATAGCCTCATTCTGTACAGCTACTAGTTTAACATAGTGTTTGCGGTTTATCATATTGTAGTAATGCCATGTGCTACATCATGCACATTGTCATATTAATTCGAATAGAGTTGCATGTTTGTAGCCTTAATAGGTCGCAGCATGTATATCCGTGGAGTGATTTGTTTATAGTTACGGGGGATTACGCGATATAGGAAAAATAACATTTCTTCACTAATTGACATTTTGTTTAAAAAAATGCATGGTTAGAAATGAAACAATATTATAAATGGGCGTGACAGTTAATTGTAACGCGACTGTTGAAAGCATGAATGTTAAAAGCATGTTGTAAGCATGTAAGTACAGTGTTGCTGTTAGCTCAAGCGAGTCTGATTCGGGAGGTCCCGGATTTGAATCCCGTCGAGACCGGCAATCCTGACTGAAGGTTTTATCCGAGGTTTTCCTCAGTCGTTAATGCGAATGCAAAAGATTGAGTCCTCTCGGACATTTCTTTATTAACTAAGCCAGTGGTTTAGCCGAGCTCGTTTAACCGGTCCCCACTCGAACACCGAAGTTAAGCAGAATCGGGCGTGGTCGGGGGTAGAGTGGGTGAACGTTCTCTGCCCTGAAACTCACGTATACCGCTGGTTAGAGCAGATGGAGGGTTCGAAAGCTTAATGTGTAACGGCTTCGTTCTCTTCGACGTCTGCTCGGCAGTCCGGGTTAGTGGAAGAACCTGTCAAAGTTACACAGTCCTTTCGGTTGGTCCCCTTGGTACTTTTCGAAAGGAGTAGGCTACGTGCTGGTACCGGGTTTCCCCTCCTCCCTTCTGTTTATACTTCATCCTCATTTTATCACCACTCGATGGTGATATCTCGATTAGCCAAAAGTGCAAAAGTATGAGACGTTAAGCAATATCCAATCAAATCAAATTTATTAACTGACCTCAGCAAAACTCTAATAACGGTGCAAAACATCGCGTAGATAGGTATTTCTTTAGCTCTGTCGTGTCGTTGTATCTATGAGTAGAATCCATAGTTTTAATGAGTTTGTATTACCTGAAAACGAACGTGTTCGTTTGCGACGTGGTGATTATAATGTTGCCTGGGTGTATTGCTATCGGGATTGTAGGAGATAAATTGGAACCGACGCTGGTGTTCGATAGATTTGAATGAATGCACTGTGAGGCTTTCATCCCGACTCTTTCATTCAAATACGCGTAAACCAAGTGAAAAAACGTATCCCTATCCCTAGTGCTGTTTGTCTTTTTCAGTCTCACATTCAGCGAAAGTGGTTGAGGATTGAATCGAAGTGTTAAACGCGCGCGAAACGGGAAGCTTCAATGTTCTTTGAGGAGGCAACGCTTCAATCCAGGCTCGCTTTGTAAAATCACAATGAGTCCTACAGTAATATCTCGGATTTGCCGTTTCTTTGAAGCAGCCTGGGACATTGATGGGAGGAGAAAGGTTTATAAGTTGCTTCAATTCTTCCCTCAACTCACTTTGATACGAGTTTGAGTTCGCCAAATGATTTCTCGAATCTTTACATTCCGTTTTGTTTTCCTTGTGAAATATATGGGAATAAACGGTCTGATATTTTGATAAGGTTTCATCTTGATTCTCGGCGCTGAGAATGTGAGTGCACGTGGAACTCCACGTGACAGATGTGACGTCACTAACACATACCTCGTGATCCGATCTCTAGCTTGACACGTGGAACTCCACGTGACAGATGTGACGTCACTAACACGTACCTCGTGATCCGATCTCTAGTTCGACACGTGGAACTCCACGTGACAGACTACGTCACTAACACGTAACCTCGTGATCCGATCTCTAGCTGAGTGGAACTCACAGTGACAGATGTGACGTACTTACACGTCTCGTGATCGATCTCTAGCTTGACACGTGGAACTCCACGTGACAGATGTGACGTCACTAACACGTACCTCGTGATGAGCTTGACACGTGGAACACCGACGCTCGTCAAACATCCTACACTTTCGGAACTGTTTTATTTCGATCTTTTTGTCAATTCTTTGGTAATGCTACTCGGATAGCTATTTTTAAATTCGAGCTTGCTTGTTTTTTATTGTTCCGGTCATAATGGTATCACATTTATGTTATTTTATTAGATGCACATTAAGAAAATCTGTCAAAATCGGCACTTACATACTGTACGGACAGGCATTGATGACTAATAGTTTTAAAACGTACACCTTAAACAGAATATAACTAGTTGAAAGTATTCGTTTATAATTTGTATGTTTTGATGTTATGTACCTGGTTATTATTGGTTTATTTTGTTTTCTAAACACCCTTTGAAGTTGGATGCTTGCTTTTAATTGCCAGGTGCATTTTATTACTATAAAAATGGCCTACACAAGGAGGAGCCATTGATACAATTTTATTTTATATGGTTTTAGATGCCATTTAAAAAAAGTGCACTATAGAAAATGTCGAAGACGATCATTTTATTTTGTATCTAATATCTTATGTTCTTACTGTTATTTTTGTGCTTTGCATCCGAGTAATCTTGCGCATGTTGTATAAACAATAAAATTATCATCTAAATCATCATCATAAATCATCCATGTTGGGATTTGTGATATTTTTCTTATCGATTCCAATATGCAAAATATTAACCTAGCCCTCGCCATTGCATAATTAAGGGCTACTAGATGCTAATGGATATGTTCATGTTTATATAAACAATAGTATAATTATTCATGGGGCGTTAATAATGTATTAAAGGCGCCACATGCTTTGAAAGTTTGAATTTGAAACATATTTACTGTTACAGTATAACTGCATTTGTTCGAAATATTATAAGTAGGTACCTATCTTTCAGTTTATGAAGCCTTCAATATGCTCTAGTTTTCCGAAACATTCGTTTATGGTTAAATGAAGTAAAATGCAATCGTATCGTTTTGTATCGATAAATGCAGTTTATTGTTTGTCAGTACACTATCTTAACGGGAAAGAAAATAGTCACAAATGCTCAGTGATCCGAAATTACTGTGCACTCATGCACGAAACCTAAAGGAAGGAAACGAGTCCATTTTCTACGCCCTCCAGACGTGGGTCGAAATTGTTGTTCTTGAGTCGAACGAAGGGCTAGAGATGTTTGGAGATAGACTTAGGGCTCTTGGCAGAAATCTGTAGGCCTACTCTGTCGAGTAAAGCCAAACGGAAGGAGTGAAAAGGAGGATGACGGAGGGGGTGGCAGGGTGGGGGGCGGGAGGGGGAGTAAAAGACTAAGGTGAAAATGTGAAACCTCTCTGTTGACAAATCTTCAGCGTCTTTTATAAGAACAGCACTGTGGCTCTGCCTTTTGACTTTGTGGCTTTGAAGTTGTAGCTGTATAAAGAAAGAACACGACTGGCTCAGTGAGCAAAAGACCGCATTATGATATATAACCTGGATTAATGGACAGAGAATCTGAGAAAAGGAACTGTAAAGTTATATAAAAGGAAGTTCGCGAAGAGATGAACCATGAATAGAAAAGATATTAGAAGCGGGATTTTGTGTGCAATTGAAATCGGAAAACAAGAACGTTTTCTTTGTAGATAAGATCAGCATCTGGTCTTCACTCGCGTTCGTACTAAAAGCTACTCGAGCAGTCCTCGAGGATAATTTACCTTGTATACTTTATAAGAGTACAGTCAAGGAGAGCAAATAAGACGTTCGGGAACATAACATCTTATTACGTGTCGCAATGTCGGTACTTGGTTGCGGTATTTGGGGAGTTTTCTTTCGACGAGCTGTTGAATTATGGCCACCGAGTCACGAGCGAACACACACACGATTTGTTTGAATCAAGGGTCTGTCGGGTGGATGGGGTTCGCGATGACGTCGAGGTAAGGAATCCGGTAGCATGAGACGAGAGTGACGTCTTGTGTTGGTGCAATCCATCTGGCCAAGAGAAGCACCCCAAGTGGTGTGCATTCCTGGTGCTTGTTAACGAGTTCATAAGAAACCCGTACTGATGCAATGAAGAAGATACATTTGTCAGAGGGGAAACACACCAAACCAAGTCACCAACCTTGACTAGAGTCGAGGCTTGTCACTCCAGTGTTGTTTCACTGAATTGCTACCAAACCGAATTGTTTTTTTTCTCTCGCAATAGTTGCCTGGTCGCATTCTTGCCCACAGTGAGAAGTTTTGTTTCCCTCGTGATTGTGCTGCCGCGTGCGGCGTTCTCCTGTAAAACCGGGACCCGGCTGCATGGCCAGAGAGAGAGTGGACTGGATGCGACGTGATGTGACTACCGATGCCTCGCGAAGATAACGACAAGATAAATGGGAATAGGGCGCATGGAGCAGATTTGGAGACGGGCCTGCGAACTGACAGGTTAAACAGCCAACTAACTGGTCATCTTGAAGGGTCGCAAGTCTTAGCAAGAAACTGCCACCTATCATTTGACCACACGAACCTTATCATGCAGATTAGTCGGGTTCTGGTGGCGGCGGTGGGTGGCGGATGGTACTTGGTATTCGTCGCGCGGACGACGGAGCGGGCGTGCAGCCGCAAATTCCATAAGCAATGTTAGATGGGGCGTATGTCACGCTCCCTTCTCACCCTCAGGGAATCACCTCGAAGCTCGGGACTATTCTTTACAACGCAGTTCGAGACTTTTGAACGAAGTAAACGCAACTTCGCCGTTGACTAGAAAACATTATTTATAACAATATCAATCAATTACATTCACTCATTATGGCCATTCTGAACGAATGCATTAAAATAAAATGATGTATTCCCCTACTTGCAACATGCCTAACATTATATTTGTTATTCCTTACGTAATTTATGTCGGCCTCACGTGTAGAAGGGGAGCGTACTGGTGGGTTTATAGCCGTTGCATCGTATATTCAGCTATGAGAAGAATCAATAATTCTTCTTCGGTAGAAGTTATCGCTCACGGGTGTTGGTCTCCATAAGCTATAATCTATCTAGTGACCGTGTACGCCACACGGGTGGTTATGGGCAAAGGGAACCGTTTGTTTAGCCATTTATTTTAGTTGGCCCATATCTGTCTAGAAAACTTAGACAAATGCGCTCAGGGATGTCTTCCGCGCCCCAGACCCACAACTCCACCATCTTCAAACTTTGAATACTAAAACATTTAAGTTTTCTTATACTCATGATGTCTGACGTGTACGCTGCACCATGCCGTGCAGTGCTCAACATTTAGTTTTAGCTTATAGTGGTCACTAGTAAGTGTCCAGCTACCAAACAAACTCAATTGTGATGTCAATAATTATTATTTTTACACTTTTTCTCACACTTGCACTGCATGCGAACTCCCTTGTAAATTACTGTCTATTTAAAAAGTATAATTGCAGATCGCCTACAAGTGGTTTCAACAATATTACATTTCTAGTAAAACTAAAAGTTTACACTACACAAATATCAGATGCACAAATCGCCGACAAGCTTTGGTGATAAAAGTGTGAAACGGTTGTTAAAGTTAACTTTTGATTGCTCCAGTATATTAGTCTCGTACATAATATATAGCATACCATACCATCTAAAAGTTGCCTTTCGCAGGCTCATTACGGCCGGGTTTCAGGGGACATATCCAAAGCGTTTAACGCCAGTGGACTTGGGCTCGAATCCCGTATAATATAGATGTTTGAAATTGTTATTCCACCACAGTGTAGCAACAATCTCACCCACTCTGCTGTGCTCTGGCTACAATTAGTATTGAGATTTGTACGTATCCCATAACAAATGACAGTATAAGTTCCCGTCAAGGAACGGTTCTTCGCTACCTACAACATTCTTAAAAAGAGCCGTCTACTTAACATCCGGGGTGTTCTTGTAACGATCATTGTCTTACAGTCTCAATCTCTCTTCGAGCCGATGACCGACGATTACACACGTGCTGGTTTGTGTAAACAAACCTTCCCGATTAAATTACCTCTTCCGGCAAATTAAGGGTTGGAATCCGGTATGATTTCAGTGTGAATTGTTTACTTCACCTTTCCTAGTTTCCCTTGCAGCGTTCCCGTAGGCTATGGCTGGAATTTGCTACGAACGAACGGATGGATGATTGATGAGTATCTCAATTATGGGTTATATTGTTGCGTAGTAGGAGGAATATACCATTAATCTTCGTGCTGTTGGCCTACCATACTTAGTAAGCTCGAAAAGCGTAATAACTCATTCAACTGGTGGGGACGGGAGATGAACATAATGCAATATCATCGGGAAAACAAAGAACATGAATATCGTAAAAGTTTTACCGCTAGATTATCTGAATCTGCACGTGGAAGTGATGTATAGTTGAGTATACGGCTCCTTGGGAGAAGCGCATGGCGCGTAGCTCTCCCTACACGCAGAGGAACTGCCTCATTCTGACCAGGATACACTATTATATAGTGTATTGATTTTCGATCTTCCAGAAAACAGAATTGATATCGTTTGCCGTCTCTCGCTCTCTCTCTTCGTCTTCGTCTCTGGTTGGTGAAACGTCGCATATGCTTGTGACGAACGGCACACATGTAGGGGAAGAAACCTGGCTCCACATCATGTCTGCCCCTTTTTTCAACGAGTAAGTTTTCCACTTGTATCATCCCAACCTGCCATCTAAGCTCGTTTCATATCCGAACACCGGAGTCTAGCCCACCTATGGTGTTTGCGCTGTGCTTCGGAATACCGAAATCTAGGCGACTTCTCTCAATAGTTGGGGGAATCGGGAAAGAACAGTGAAGAGGGCGATGACATAAATCTATGGAAGGAAATAAAAAATAATGAAGGGAAATCTTGAAGAGTTTGAGTAGGGGAAGTTTTATTTTGCTTAAGTTCAGGATGGGCATTCTAGTTCCCTTCCTACCATTAGATTGCTCGTCGTATTGTGAAGATTCTCTGGAATTGATTGATGTATATTTGATGACTTGGAGACCCACCCGGCTTCCCTATAAGCACCCCCGCGATGTGACGGTGTATCTCTCTCCCCTCTACACTCATTCGACATTTTGATCAGACTAGTAGACAGCTCGTATGTGAAATGTTATGGCAAATGACACTGCATAAAGATGATTTCCTTGAAACGTTCGCCGTAGGTGGCCCCTCCTGCAATCGCCTTCCGATCAGCAGTCTTGTCTTCGCGAAATAGCCGCGTGACGGGTAGGAAATTGAAGTTGACATGATACTAGTAACAACGTCACGTGCAATGCACGCCTCGAAGAAATTGATGAACAGTGGTGGACATGATGGCAGCCTGTGGCAACAGTCTCTATCCTTTTTTAACCATGGTTTCTAAGCAACTGGGGCCAATTTCCGGGCGTCGCGTGCCTCCGCGTCCGGTCGTCCAGTGTTGGCTCGCCGTCTATATGGCCAACCCCCTCGACAACCACCACAGGAAATGAACCACTGCTCAAGGGCATCGACGTATCCTGGCTGGGCAAACTTCACATCCAATCTTGCGTTGCTCTCGATGTACATATCGTTAGCTTTATTATTAAAACTTCACCCGAGATTAGCCGGTTGGAGATTTTGAGTTATGTCTGTGTTACAAGCTCGAGACCTTGTTGCTTGCTTCATCATACTCATCCTCATGTGGTCACTCCTAGCCTCGGTGCAAACAGTGAGATGCAAACAATCATTAAGGTGACTAGACGTACCGGTTTGACCGGTGCAGTACCGTTTTCAGAACACTTGTACCGGTGTCCCGAGAGACTCGTTAAAATGACGTATTTGTACCGGTTTGCAATTTTGGAGGGGAAATGTCCCGGTATTCTGTCAACTGTACCGTGTGGAAGGATAATGTTTTACTTAAAAATACACTCCTCCGATAAATACTAACAGTTATAACATTGATATAGTTCTTCCACTTCCAAGAGATAATTCATTGTGCTAGTATTATTCAATGATTTTGGTGGAGGTGCCAGGTCGCCCACGTGCGTGAAAACGTAAATATTGTTATCTATTCTTAGCTTTACCTTACCAACCCTGAATATCCATAATACTAACCTCAGTCATTTGATACAAATTTTGTGTTCTTTTTTGATGTTCTGAACTTTTTTTTGGTACAAATAATAAAAATATGTCACTATAATGTTTGTATCAACATTTCTGTAATACCACTTACTATAGAATTATAAGTCATAGCCTAGCTCTAATAACATTTGCGCTTGATCATTAAAATGATCTAGAGAGAGATTACATTTTAAATCAATTAGATGTTACTCTTTCACTTTTGGAGCCAACATATTATAGACATATCAATAAATAAAATTAATATTGAACATAATGTTAAAAAATAAATATTGCCAAAGAGTAATAGTGAAATTTAAAAAAAGACAACGTACTCGGACTCGACTCGAATTAAAAAATCAAGACTTGCACACACCTTATTTGCTCAGTCAATATTTGCATTGGATTTGTTTATAGATAATGAAAAATTAAAATGTAATAATCATGCAACTGAACTACGTTTTTGATTAATTACATACCTACACTAATAATTTTGTTGAAAAGACAAAATGTATTAAAAGTTAAATCATGCATATTATACGAATTCAATGCATTTTCAATTATGTTTATTATTATTGATTAGAACTTCATTAGTATGATGCCCTCATCAATACATTACACGCATTATTTTCTGCCGAGAGCTTATATTTTATTTTGTACTATCATTTTTAAACCACTAGATTTAGATTTTATGACTACAAAAATGTACACATTAAAACCATTTTTAATTAATATTTTCATGTCAGAAAATCTTTTTTCTTGGCAATGGACCATTTTCATCTCGAAACAAAATATGCCTCCAGCGTCTGGGGCTCTGCCCCAGTCCCCAAAATGGTCCATGGAGTACAAAGTACATTTCTTACACTTAAGTTGTCCCGGTTTGTAACTTTCAAAATATGGTCACCTTAACAATCATGCCATTGATTGATTTCTTAATGTGTGTTGGTTTATATTGAAATATGTACTTATTTCTAAAAATTTTTTGGCCATATGTAGCGTACAGTGCTACCTAGAAGTAAACGCAGTGAGATTGCTGTGTCTGTGTCCGTCAAAAAATGTTTTTCGAATATATTGATTAGTAGTGATTTTAATTACGGATTAAATTAAATTTATTTATTCTGTCCGTAAAAACGCCACTGATTATAGTATTTAAAAAAAATATTCTTGCAGAGTATAATTCCAACAAAACTACATATAGGCCCTATTATCCACTTTCTCGATTTTGCGTGGCTTTTTGTAAAAAATTATAAAAATAGGATAATTGCGCGTGGTTTTAATGTTGGCGGTAGTCCTTCCTCACCGATTTCCATCAACCTGTGTATAACTCCTACCCGGTGTGACCCTCTTCAAGTGACTACGAACTACGAACTATATTATTTGTATAGTTGGAAGGAATTAATGCTCTAGAGCTGTTAATAAGACTCGACCTCTGCAGTCATATTTGCCAGTGCCTGGAATCGAACCAACGCCCTCCCTGAATCATCTCGTTGGCGAGCAATGAGCTACTTCTATAGGGGTGTATGATTGTGTACGAGCTATAATGACTCTTCTTCAAATCTCTTAGTGCCATCGGGCCTTGTACATGATTATACGCCGACCGGCATACGCACTTAAAAATTAGCTTTGATCTAAAGAGACATACTCTTCAAGTACATATAACTAATTGCACAGTGGTTCTGAATCGGAGGTCGAAGCACTCCCCACTCATGTGGGACTCGAACCTAGAACCTCTCGTGTCAGGGCTGTCCGACGACGAGACTGTTGTGTGCAATACAGTGTTGCAACGTATTGCCGGTGTGGGATGCATGTTGCAGCCCTGTCGTGCATCAGATAATTAGCAACTAGAACACTGCGATTATAACTTATTAATAAGGATCGCCACAAGTGCGGGAAAACAAGTTGGATATAGGTAAAGATCGATTTAAACATATCATCGCGGAATACTTTTAGCATTCGGTAGCTAATCACCCATGGATTGAGTGTAATTTTTATCACATTGCAACAAGTAAATGTCATATTTATATTTATATCATTCAGACTACGCGCCCATTATAATGGGCTTAATAATTTAGATTTTTTTTTCAATTTGACTTACAGTTTTTTCAATTTGTCCGAAAAAAAAATTGTGGAATTTAAATTCACATGTTATAGAAATCTGTAAAAATGGTCAAACAAGTTTTTTGCTTTTTTTCCCCAGAAATTTAATATATTTCTAGTATTGCTGGTATTTGAGATATAGAAAATCCAAAATATGCACAAAAAAATCGGAAAAAATCTAGTTTATTATATATATATATATATATATCTTTTATTCAAAATCCAAAATTTCCCAAAATTCATTGTTTTAATATTTGGTCCTATGTGAGTGTATAAGCTATCATGAGATAATTTTAAATTTTGTGGCATTAATTATGGTCTGAATAAGTTTTAATGAAATAAATATAAAACTATTTTCGTTTCAAAAGTGGGTGGACTATAGATAGACGACGTAATAGATCCATTCGTTTTCGCTCTCGTGCAATCAAGTATTCAAATAGCCCCACTCTTCAATTACTGGGGTCGTCGCCGTAGATGTTGAAGACTGCCGAGGAGGACGTGGTGAAATTATTTCTTGTTTTTAGTCAACCACACAATGACAACGTGGATAATGGAAAGTAATGTGAATGCCATCCCGGGCTCGTTATCTATCAAGTCCTTGACGACGTCTTCAACAACCTGCCATCAGGTTGAGACTTGGGTTCGCGTTGCGCAGACAATCTTTAGTCCCAGACCACGTTGTTCAACTCCTTAGCGAGGTTTCGCCTGCCAAAAGAGCTACGCGTCGAGACAAACGTTTCCGCCATATGTCACAATTGTTTATTAATCGCACTCGGCGCGCGATGTCTTTCATTTCCGGACGATTGATCCAGTCGGCAATCTTTGTCGACCGGGAGGAAGCTCGACCACAGAAAACAATTTGGGAGGGGGGGGTCGCCATGAATTAATCGCGAATTTATTTATTTAGAAGCGATCCAAGTCTCCAGTCTCTACTCGTAACATATAGAGACTCTAATATTATTTCCTCGTCAAGTCAAGTGCCGTAATACTCCCCTACGTTTTAGGGAAGATAGACGACTCGACTGATATTGTTGTTGTTTTCTAGAGAAACGAAAGAAGCCCAAGTTAATATAGGAAATTGGTTTATCTCCGTGAAGAAAACTCTTAGAGTTTTTAGCTTGGATATGTAAACAATATCTCTTACCTCGGATACTGTATAATTTGGTCGATGCCGATACCAAGGAAGGCAAGGAAGCGTATGGTCTTTGTCCAATCACTTTCAGCTCGAGCGATTGCCGGCTCTGCTGCATCCGAGACTACCTTTGCTTTTGTTCTTTGAAGTCAGTAGTACAGTCATGGACGGAAGTAAATTGAATTCCGAACAAATTAAGTAACTCAAGTTCGACGCATGAACGCATCGGAATTGCCTCCTTGCAGGCTTCAGCTCTGGTATAAGATGTATCAAGTACAAGGAAGTAAGCCAGCATTATCCTCGCATAAGGCTAAGTGAGGTATATGTAGAGATAAGTTTTTTAGCATTTAAATTTAGAATATTTAGCATTTATTTTTTCGAATGTAGCTTTTTGTGACATATCTATTTTTTCCTTTTCACCAAAACCCTACATGTGGGTATGTTTCTTGCACTTCTGATGGTCAATGATGAATTATTGGAACATTTTAATTCAATATAATGTTGGAATACAATGCTTAACTATTTCTCAATAGGTATGGAAAAGATTTTTTTTTATAAAATTAGCATGATGTAGTATTTTATGAAACATTTGTTTACCAAATTTAGCATCAAAAACCTGAAACGCTATAAAAACGTATCTCTATAGTAGTGGCAGGGGTACACTACAAAATCCAGGAAAACGTAGCATATTACCTTTAAAGCAAACCACTTTGCACAGTTGTTGTATAGGACCCTAGGAGTGATTTGGCCCGCAGCACCTAACTTTTGGCCCCTTAGGGTTAAGAATTTGGCCATTTTTTCAAAATGGCGTCTAAAATATTGAAATTTTCAAAATTTTAACACGAGTGCAGTATAAAGGTCGATTTCGCATGATTCGGGTGTGGGAAAATCGACGGTAGCCATGCCACGGTCGTGGTTTTCGTCGGTTAGGCCCTGGTGCCGCCATTTTTTAAATTTCAAGGCCAAACGAAGAAACGGTTTGCATCCTGGAGATGTGGTTGAGTTGGGTGTCGTTTTCGGGTATTTACGCATGTCTAAATACTGTAGTGGCCTTTTAAACGTCCTACATGAAACCCTTATCATAATGAACCACCATTTCAGACAATGGAGCACGCCCTTAGGCCCCTGCTTGTCTATGAACAGTATAGGGTGGAGCAAAAACATCGATTTTTCGAGTATCGAATTCTAATAGGACTCAAAAGTTGTGTATTTGCATGCTTATTAACGGAAAAATATTGAAAAAATTATACGTTGGATCTTCAGTTCGCTGAACGGGGCGAAATGAAAATGAAAAATGGCAAAATTAACAAATCAATGTTTCGAGTAAAGAAATCTAATAGGGCTTAAAAGTTGCGTATTTGCATGCTTATCAACGGAAAAATAATGAAAAAATCATACGTTGGACTTAAAGTTCGCGCAAAGACCCTTAAGTTTGAATAAATTACAAAAACACCAAATTTTTCAAATCTTCGCCCAATTTACAATTTTTAATGAAATGATCCAGAACTTTACACGAGGAGGTGGTTGCATTTCGTGTTCTACCCAGTAGGCCTACCCAACCATCCAACCAATTAGGGCGTGTTAAATATCATACCTTTGTTGATTTAGTCAAGGACATTGTCTTAAATTCAGATTTTCCATAAAATTTTGTCGATTTGGATATTTAGAAAAGAGTTGCTCTAATGTAGCTATCTCTGTTTTCTTCTCCGCATACTTTTCTGCAGACTCTGTGACGGGGTTGACGCATTTTTCATTATCTTGGCTATGGCAAGGTAAATTAAAAAAATCAAACTCGTGCAGAGTTTTATCTTGCAGAATTGACGAAATAGTCTCTGTTGTCAAGCTTACCGGGGCGACAGTTAAGCCTAAATTTTGTCCAATCTATCAGCTCAATGTAGTCCGTGGCATCAAAATTTATTGAGGGAGTCGCAAAAGTTCTAATAGACTTCCTCTTCGAGTTTTGAGTTCTTGCCTTTAGTACCCAACTATCGTATGTGTTGTCTCTCATCCACTATCTTAGCCAACATATTCTCTGAGTGACAGAAAAGCACGTTTCTCCCAATCACAGGATTGGTAATTCTTTTAAGTTTTAATGTAGTCTGGCAAATGTCTCGTTGCTTAAACAACTTTAACCTAAAAGATATTTCTAGGACCCTATTTCACAGATTGATATCTCTTTTTTTCGAACCAGACAGGAGCATATTATGTCTTCACAATGGAGTTTACAAACATCTTAAGTTCGTTTAGTAGGACTTGTTTGGGAAATGAACAACCGTAAGACACGGTTTACACATGTCAGCCATCGGGAGTGACTAAGGGCTCCAGGATCTCTTACATCCAGATCTGGAGCACATTGTCCTGTCTGAAATGCTCTGACAATATCCAGAGGGTAGGTACTGTTGGTCTTTACTTAGATCATCTCTTAGTCACTCCCGATGGCTGACATTGTGTAAACCGGGTCTTACGGTTGTTCAATTCCCGAACAAGTCCTACGAAACGAACTCAAGATGCTTGTAAACGGCATTGTGAAGACATATGCTCCTGTCTGGTTCGAAATAAAGAGATATCAATCTGTGAAATATGGTCCTTAACATATCTTCAAGGTTGTTTAAAAGTAAGTAAGTAAGATTTATTTCCAGACACATAGCATATTACATTATAATAAACACTTTATGGTGACTTCTAAGTTTATATTGTCTGGGATAAATACCTATGTACTTACTCCTAAACAAACTTTTTTATTGAGGTGTTTGGAAAAGGTGCAATTGCTGTATGAAGCAGGATGCAATTGGAAGATACTCCCTCACAATTAGTTTACCCAAATAATAAGTAACTTAATAATGAATTGAAAAATTGAATAATATAGCCTTAGTTTGTGCATATTATCATAACAATAAGCAACGAGACATTTGCCAGACGGCATCAAAATAATCACCGATCCTGTGATTGAGATGAACGTGTTTTTCCGTCACCCAGAGAACATGTTGGCTAAGATAGTGGATGAGAGACAACACATACGATAGTTGGGTACTAAAGGCAAGAACTCAAAATCCGAAGAGTAAGTCTGTTAGAACTTTTACGACCCCTTCAATAAATTTTGAAGCCACAGACTACATTTAACTGATAGATTGGACAAAATGCAAGCTGTCGGGGCGACAGCTTGACAACAAAGGCTATTTCGTTAATTATGTAAAGATAAAACTCTGCGCGAATTAGATTTTATTAATTTGCCAAATTGCAAATTTGCAAATTTGGCCATAGCTAACTTGTCACAGTGTCTGCAGAAAAGTGTGCGGACAAGAAAACAGAAATGGCTACATTATAGCTACCCTGCTATCTATATCCAAAATGCCAAAATTTAATGGAAATTCTGAATTTAAGACAATGACCTTGACTAAATCAACAAAGGTCTGATATTTAACACACCCTTATTGGTTGGATGCTTGGGTACTGGGTAGGGTGTGGGTGGAACACGAATTGCATCCACCACCTCGTGGTAAGTTCTGGATCATTTCATTAAAAAAAAAATGGGCAAAGATTTGTAAAATTTGGTGTTGTCATTTTTGAAAAACTTAATTTAAGCCCTTTGCGCAAACTGAAAGTCCAACGTATGATATTTTTCCAATATGTTTCCGTTGATAAGCATGCAAATACACAACTTTTGAGCCCTATTAGAATTCGATACTCGAAAAATCGATTTTTTCGCTCCACCCTACTCTTCATAGACAAACAGGGGCCTGAGGGCGTGCGCCATTTTACAAAATGGCGGTTCGTTATGATAAGGGTTTCATGTAAAACGTTCATAAGGCCACTACAGTATTTAGACATGCGTCAATACCCGAAAACGACACCCAACTCAACCATATCTCCAGGATGCAAACCGTTTCTTCGTTTGGCCTTGAAATTTAAAAATGGCGGCACCAGGGCCTAACCGACGAAAACCACGACCGTGGCATGACTACCGTCGATTTTTCCACACCCGAATAATGCGAAAACGACCTCTATACTGCACTCGTGTTCCAATTTTGAAAATTTCAATATTTTAGACGCCATTTTGAAAAAATGGCCAAATTCTTAACCCTAAGGGACCAAATTTTAGGTGCTGCAGGGTCAAATCACTCCTAGGGTCCTATACAACAACTGTGCAAAGTGGTTTGCTTTAAAGGTAATATGCTACGTTTTTTCACGTACCCCTGCTACTATAGGTCTAGTAATATGAGAGGATGTGCATTATGCAGTAAATCTGATTCAATGGCAGTGCATCCTTGACTTTAACATGTAACACGTGATTAAATGTTTTGAAACAAGTATATAAGAACAATCATACTATTATTTTTTATAACAAGTAAATAAGAACAATCAAACTATTATGTTTTAAAACAAGTAGCTAAGAACAATCAAACTATTGTTTTAAAACAAGTAGATATGAACAATCAATCTATTTCATTAAGCGCATCACTTTCAAGACGTGTTCCTCTCTCTATCTGTCTAGCACAGGTCGAACGCTGGAGGGCAATCGCACATTTATATTGTTTAAGCTCATGTCACAAGCCACAGTTCAATCAGTAGCACCGTTGGTGTTGAACACTGCACGACTAACATAGGTCTATGTGCGGATTCATGTAGAACAAAATGCTATTTCTAAAGTCGCAGATCTAAACTGAAAAACTGCATACAAATCACCTCTTTTGTCATTTTCTTTTTTTCTTTTTATCCTAAATCACTTATTTATTTATTTATTTATTTATTTATTTATTTATTTAACGTCTATCCTATTCAGTTATAAAAACTGATTTACAAAGGAGGACAACTAAATAAATCTAATTACATAGATGCAGACACAACAATGAACTTTGAAATAGTAATATTACAACAATGCATTAAATACTCAACAAATTTGATAACAAATAAAAAGGATATTAAATGCAATTTATGAATGAATCGAATATATAAAAAAGGTTAGTTTAATCTAATAGTGAACCTCGTAGTCATATTTAAATAATTAAATGTATTTGTAATTAATTTGTATATATAAATGAACCCTTTGCATTAGACACAACTATTTATTCCACGGTAAACTCGTGAAACGCTCCTGGAATATTATCATGTGCTAGTTATATGTGAAATATTCAAGTTGATTCTAATACTAACACCATACAAATACGTTTATCTGCCAAGGCAATATGCGTTCCAAGTTTTCTAATCCAATATAATTGTTTCAATCAGAACACTTTTGAATTTGCAGCAACACGAGTAGACAGTTTTAAAATTAATAAAAACACCTTTTAAATCACTCATTTCAAACCCTTTATTATTTAATAGAGACACGACAAGTTGAAACAAAACATGCTGCACATAGCTGCTTTCATACTTTAACTTATTAACATTGCGTGAATATTGGACTACAGATTTGGGGCATTTTCTTATACTTTGAAAATAATTGCACGAGTTTGAGGAACTAGTGCAACGATATACCATTCGCCAATTCATTTTATCAACCCAAAATAAACCTGAGCTCTAAAAAAACAATTACTAAAATCAATTAAAATAAAAAACAAAAGTCCCATTACAACGTTCAAAATTGTATTATAGGCTTACATACATAACGTGGCAGTTATTTGATGTTTCAATATAAATTTTGAGAGGAATGTAAAATACAGTACATATACATGTATATGAATTGACTTTGTTATGTGTCTTGGCACATACGGTTGTCTGATTGTCAAAAGCATGTGTACAATTCACTCAGATATGAGGCGGAATATCAAGGTGTGTGCAAATCCACGTCAGGCAAATCGCTCCCCATCCCATTCCTATTGCACGTCGGAATTTATCATAGTACGCAATTAGTTGGCAATTCCTCTCGAACTTAGCAGGAGTTCTTGAATATCTGCAGGAAGAACCAGGAGAGAAACATTCCAAAATCTGGGATGACTCACAGTGTAAACTGAAGGTATTTTCAGCTTATTAAACTTGATGTGAAAACCAATCCTTTAATAGCAACGCCAATTACGCTTTTAGTAGCTTGCAAATTAACGTCAAATATTCATTATAGCTTGATTTGACGTAGAATGTGTTGAACGGTGTTTTGAAAAGTTATAGGTATGCGTTCTTTCCCAGCTCACTCTGCAGGATGAGGAGCTGAAATATAGGACGAATCAAATCTACTTCACTAACTCGAATGATTTTTATTTCTTTTTATGGTTTAATCTACTATTTTCATATTCTGACAAATTTTTACTCCCGTTGAAATATTTGTAAAATGCCAAAAGGGGCTATTACCCAAAGATATATTTTTTACCTCATATGATATATATCATTATGCCAACCTAAACATAGGCTACAATTTAAAAATATAAATCTTAAACCTTGATTTTACATATTGTTTTAAGTTTTGGGTCCTCAAATTTAACAAATATATACTCAAACACATAAAAATTTGCATCTTCTTGATTGTCAGTAGTTTAGTGCGGGTATCTGGGATTTTGGGTGGGTATTTGGGGGCAAACCCGAGATTACAAAAAGAAAATGCACGATTTTCCGGTAAAACAATATGTTTTTGTAGGATATGGTGGAGGTGCCGGTCCAGACAATTTTAATTTATAACCTTAGGCATATTATACAAAATGTATCAATGAAAAATCTAGACGATAGAAAATGAAATGGAGAGCATTATACTGTAAGATTCTACACAAATAAAATTTGTTTTCCATTTTAGCATGCAGTATTATTAATGCAGTCTTTTCCATACCCGACCCGACCCGACCCGAAATCCCGAAGCAGTTTAGTAACAGAGTCCGAACCCTACCTAAGTGTCGAAGCCTCTACCCGATCAGTCCTAGTTATCAGCATATTACTGTGTGAATCAAAATCTATAAAACCGATCTTGTGTATTCTACACGAAATATAGAAGCTTCTTTTAATTCATCTTGCTATAAATTTGCATCAATTGACCAAGGTCTCGAGGCGTCAGGAACGTTTCAATGTTATTTCTTATGCGAGATTTTGGCCGATGTCACTTAGCTCGAAAATTAACCAAGTTTGTTCATTTTTTCCCCACGCCATGATGAACCGTTTTTTCTTCTACACGGTAAATTCACAACTAATTCGTCTTTTCCAAAAAAAAAATGGTTTATCGGGTAATCTCTTGCAAAATTTATTCTGACAACGTTTTTTGTTCCACCTGGTGTTTTATGTTTTTAATATACTCTGAGAAAATGTTGTCATTAAACTTTTATCTGACGGAATTGATTATTAGTTCCTTCTTGACGAGTAATTCTCAAATCGAACTTGTCTTGTTCCAAGTAAGGGTTAATACTAAACAACGGCAAGCCTGCATAGGATGACAGTTGAACACCTGGCTGTCAATATTCGAAGCATTGTTCTACCTCACATGCATAAAAAATGAACACAAACACAATTCGTGGTGATTAGAATTAGTATTGATCCAGTACTTAAGTACTGATTACTATCATAGCTGTTAGTGCATGTCAGGGGTACTGTTATTCACTTTATGAACGCCCTCTGTGGGTGTGGGTTGTGTGTGTCGGCCTAAGCTCCTACAACGTATAGGCCTAGGTATTTAATAATTAAGAATACGGCAAATGCAACTTCATTTTGTTTAAATTTAATACGTCTCCACTTTTCTTGCACACTTATTCTGCGAACGTATAAAATCTATTAGTGTTACTATTATATACTTGAATGTAACAACTGTTACAGATTTTGTTTAAGAATCAGCTATACCTATTTGAAATTTATTTGAGAACTTTTCCTGAGCTCAATTGTCATCTGATTAGCATGTAATTTTGCATGGTTATCAAACAAAGATATGATCACTCTTAAATAGTAAAATAGGAACATTATTGCGGATTAGCTAGAAGTAAATTCCGAAATTTACCAATTTTGATGATTTTACAAAATTCTTAAAAATCAATTTAAATTTATTAATAATTTTTTGCGATTGTTTTTTAACAATGTGCCTCTATAGAAGGCTGTACACATGACTATACAGTCTGTGCAAAGTTTGGTATCTACTTTTAGAAGTGATTGAGAAAACAATTATGTTATTGTAGACTCAACTAATTTCATTTTAGCAAAGAATTTACCAACTGAATTTTTCTCTGTGGCAAGTTTAAATACCAAGCGCTTACGACTAGGTTAAAAGTGGAATACAAATCCCTACACTGAAACGAGTGTTGACATCAGTGGAAGTTATGCCACATTTACTATGCGTTCTCTGAATACGCGGTGATGGTGATCAAGTTGACTGTGGCGTTTGTTTCATTGTGTGGTGCGGTGTTGCCACCACCACCAGTAATATGTCGCACTAAGCCTGTCAAAACGCGTGCTAGCTATCGGTGTACTTGTCACGGACGGGATACAGGTTAAACGCCTCAGAAATATGTCACTCATGTATGTAAACTCTTTTTGTTGTAATGTTCGCGTTAAACGGTGCAAACAAACTGATAATTCTCGACACGGGTTTGGTTGAAGAAAGTGAATGCGCACGCAATGTAGGCTACATCAGTTGCGTTAAATCTAGGGTAAATAGAACGAGGCGTTGTACATTATTGGCTCGCTGTGAGCTTTGTGTCATTTCTTGACAGGTATTGTAAATTCCACAATATTAAATGTGCAATAACACGTTTCTTATGTGTTTGACTGTTGTCTTCAAATAAATGCTGCAGTAGATTCAAGATTGCAAAAAATGGCAGATTAACCTTCGACTTGTCACTATCGTTTTTTTTTTGTTTTTTTTTATACAAGTGGTTTCTTATTTACTGTAGGTAGATCATATTGTACCCGTCTTAAAAAGGAATTCATTGGCCACAAAAAAACAAAAACTAATTTTTTTGACGTGAAAAAAAACTACACACCCTTGCAACACCTTTAACGTTTCTATTTTAAATATGAAGGACTTTCAACCGAAAAGAAGTTCCGACAAAAATAGCAACGTTAAAGGTTTTGTAGGTATAATAATAGTTGTTCACGATACTAAAAAGCGTGAAAAAAAGTTGTTGTTTTTGGGGGCCCATGAACCGATGAAGTTCCCGTAAAAGTAGCGAAATTTAAATTCGTCTGTCTTTGAGGAAAGTAGCCCGAGTGCTTTGTGTTTTGTTTGTGGTTTTGTTTGCCCTCTACCAGACAATTGGCTATTCCGATCGTGATGGAACTCTAAGGGAACCTTCATAATCTCTGTACTTGGACCTGCCACATTTTGTTAGTACAATGAAACATATATTTCTCGCAAGATTTGCACTTTTGCGATTTTTGTTTGAATTTAATGTGTTAAATAGTTTGCTCTCTACCAGTCAAAATACTATTTATCGATTTGGTTAGTCGGGAAACACTCCCGTAGGTTAAATTGTAAATATTTAATAGAATTCAGAAGTTAAAAATTCATCCCGATCGGGGTTAAAAGAAGTTAAAAGAAGTTAAAAGAAGTTACATAATTACCGTCTCGGTGGTCTAGTTGGCTAAGGCGCCTACCTGGAATGTGGGAGACTCGGGTTCGAACCCCGATCGGGATGGATGTTTTAACTTGAAATGTTTTAAATATTAGACAAAAAATACTGTTCCAATATTGATAAATCTTTCAGATAACATTCGAAATCACTGGCGTTTAAGGTTGACTACTTAGATTATTGTTGTCCACCTTTGTATAACAGTTTTTTATAACTGAATAGGATAGACGTTTAATAAAAATATTGAAACAAAAATAAATAAAAAATAAATAAAGAGAACTTTTTTTTATTAAAGAGAACTTTTTATTTTTTATTTTTGTTACTATTTTTTATTTAACGTCTATCCTATTCAGTTGACAAAAACTGTTTTACAAAGGTGGCCTCTTTATATTTTTTATATTTTTTGTTCACTATTTTTATTTAACGTCTTTCCTATTCAGTTATAAAATGATTTACAAAGGAGGACAACTAAATAAATCTAATTACATAGATGCAGACACAACAATGAACTACAGTTAAGTAAATATTTGAGATAGTAATATTACAACAACAATGCATTAAATCCATTGGCCAACATGGAGGTGACCTAACACTCTTGGCGCGTGCTGGCTCTCCACGGGAGAAACACGGTGGTGCGGGGCGGCGAGGTCGTAACAATCCCGCGGCCGGTATAGACGACAGGATACTTTAACGAATTGTATTATTGAATTAATTCCAGCAGAGATTGATAACATTTATTATTACTTTAAACTTTTCTGTATGTCAACTCTGTCTAAACAAAGATGAAATTGAAAAGTAGGGAAGCAGGATTCGATTGCCCAAAACGCTCGTCCATCAGCACCATTTTAAATGCATTCGCGCAGCTTCCTAGTAAATTATTAAAAGTTAAATTTATCCATATCCAAATACATATGTTATCAGACGGGCAAGTTAAGACTTGGTTCCTTTTTACCACCAATACTTAAGTTTATAACCATATTACTGATTATTGAGACGAATCGTTGACAATATTTCTGTGGGCAGTGTCCAAGAAAGGGAAGGTTCAATCTTTTTAAGAGTTCATTATTTAATGACACCGCACTCATGCTGAACTACTGAGAATATCAAAGACAACCCCCTGTCATAAAGAAGGAACACAATAATGGTCAAGTTGAAGGATAAAGACGTCATTGTTTCAAGGTTTCGATGTATCAAAGTAACTTACATTTACATAATTCATACCTAGAAGATCGAAATAAATGACAACGGCTATATGCACAATAAGAAGAAAATTACCTTCGGTAGAGCCAGTATACCTATATCAACATAATTGATTTAAGAATGTCTCATAATCTCTTGCATAGGTATTGCAGGTAATGTATCGTATGCATTGCTGTGTTATTGCAATTCCCACCACATAAATTCCTCCATGTTCTGGACAATAGTTTGCGATGTTAAAAAGCAAAGTCGTGCCCTGGAACTGTGTCGCGGTGGCATACCTACCCCGAGCCGAGGTGTGCTAGTGCGTGATTTAGACCAGTACATGCTGTGTTGTATGATGACAACCGGAATGCAGACTCGCATCGACAAAATGCTCTCGACTCTCATTGTTTGCTACTTCGTTCAACACGCAACAGCGATTTACTCAGGAAGAACCTAATTAAACCTGATGTTTTAAGACAATCGTAATTCTTTTGGTTAACTACTGATCAGTCAGGCGATTCTTTTGCATACACATGTTTCACATCCTGTATAAATACGGTTGTGATTCATAACGTATCACCCCAACACTTTTTTTCAAATGTAACCGCCATTGCCATGCATCATTTTTTAATTAATCACACGTTGATTTTCACTGTCACTGGTCTTCTGGGATTATTAAATGACGTTAAACAATCTCTGTTTTCTCGAAATTGATACAACTGTTTGGTTCAAAAGGGTAATTAGGGAGCGAAGTTCCTCTATATGCTTAGCTTTTTCTGTCCGTCCTTAATTCCATGTGTCACGTCTGACGATAAAATACGCACGTGACCCTTGATTGACACGCGTTTTGTTGACATTTCCACTCAACAAGGATAACAGTAACACAGAATGTTTTTGGTGAACCTCGAGGTTATCAAGATACCATTCGTTTAACCCGGCACCTACAACAAGATATTTCAATATTTGAGTATTTAATTTGTTTATCCTTCTTCGACATTCTGTCAGCTAAGTAGGTACTTTACCTATTTTGGGTACTTCCATAGTCCGTGCCCGTGTTTGTATATGTATAGGCTTATTATTATTTCATGACTATTTACTTGCACCTAATTATTTATTTGTTGCTAAGATCGTGGAAAATTATTGCTTCCATACATTTTTTTTTAATGCACCGAAGGTTGTAAAATATTTTTACTTTTACGTGCATGAGTTATCATTTCAAGAAATAAATATTACATTTATTCCTGCAAGATACATAATTAAGTGTGATTGGTGCACTCCATACAAAACTTACTTTGAACACCCGTCTTCTTATATATATATATTTTTAAATACACTGATAATACTTTTTTTATTTTTATCAATATTTTTACTTTTACGTGCATGAGTTATTATTTCAAGAAATAAATATGACATTTATTCCTGGCAGATAATTACATAATTAAGTGTGATTGGTACACTCCATAAAAAAACTTATTTTGAACACCCGTCTTCTTATATATTTTTTTAAATACACTGATATTACTTTTTTATTTTTATTAATATTTTTACTTTTACGTGCATGAGTTATTATTTCAAGAAATAAATATGACATTTATTCCTGCTAGATAATTACATAATTAAGTGTGATTGGTACGCACTCCATACAAAACTTACTTTGAACACCCGATGTGTAATCATTTTCATTAGTGGTACAGAACGGAACGGAACGGGTCGTGTATCTAGTATTTGGGGGCATACTCTAGAGTAAAATAAGATACCCGATTCTCGTGTTACAAAAATAAGTTTTTGTAGAAATGGTGGAGGTGCCGGTCCAGACAATTTTAATTTACAGTCGAGGCTATATTATACAAAATGGCTTTCAATTAAAATCTAGACAATAGAAAATGAAACGAGAGAAAATTACAATGTAAGACTTGCCAAATAAAATGTATGGTCATTTTTGTATATTATAAAGGCCGTCGTTTCCCTACCCGACCCGAAAACCCGAATCAGTTAAGTTACCGAACCCGAGCCCGGTCCGATTATCAAAGCCTCTAACCGCACAGCCCTAATTTTCGTTTACACAATCTCTGACGAAGCAAATAAAACGGTTCGACCATGGGACTCGCACATCATTGTATAAGCTGGAATAAATACCCACTAACGAGGTAGGGCCCCTACATTGTCAACAAATAACTTGATTTTTTGTATAGTTTTAAGACTTTGGTCGCTTGTATTTATATCACTGGTAATTCATGATTGTAATTTTAGAAAATGATTTTCGTACATGTTTAATTAAATTTATTTATTTATCTTTATTTATTCTTTAAATATAAGTATAATTTTCACATTATACATATAGTGTGTACATTATACTTATATTTAACTAGTTCATAGAATCTAGTCGCTTTTTCATTAATTTCGTAAAAGTTTATCCAAACACTGTAATTATATAATTGATAGGTTGCTAACAGATAGACAGAAATGCCAACAAAGTCACAATTAGTTTGAATTGAGACTTCGCTCGCTCAACCTAGCTAAACTTTGCTCCGATCTGTTGGCAACCTGAATTTTATCAAGCTATTTAATTCTTTGAGCATCTTAATTACCTGACCTTTCAGCAAGCTAACGTAGATTTTCACTAAGATATTTTCAATCAATGGCTCGCCGTCTTAACGTAAGCTGTGTTGTTATTATGTTGCATCAGTTCGATGGGGAAGGCTGTATTTGCAGTAGCCAGTACCTACTCGCAATATCGGTTTAACTCTATAAAAACCTGTATTAAAAGGAAATACTTATGCTCTTCAAATTGAATTTGGATTATGTTGTATTATTTATGGTAGGTTAGGTCTACCTTTGATTAGTGATAAATTTAAAACGAACATTATGTGTTGTTACTATCAATTTTCATGTAGTGAGTGATAAGTGATAACACAAGTATTTAAAAACTGTTTTATTGGTATGACTTTTGATTTTGCTCTACAATTTAGGATTAACTTGTGGTCCTTGAGGGAGTAATTGTGTTTTATTTTATTATTATGGCTGGGCCTTCACATATTATTCAATTATCGATATATCGGAACATTATTTCTGCAAAACAAGCTTCACTTTTAAAATTAATATATAATGGTAATGCTATTTTAAAAAAAGGCGTCTGCAAATTTGGGGCTAAGAGGTTGATAAAATATCGCCAACAGTAGTTTATAATGACTTTTACGTACACTCGCGTTTAGTGACCCGGCACCTCCACCATATGAGAAAGTCTGGACGGATTTACTATTGGCTATCCGAATTCCAAAGTTCGACATCGAAAATATTCCTACATATCGATATCGTATGGCAATATCGATTTCTTTGTTCGTCCCTACTTTTAATGTTTAATATAATTAAAAAGGTTGGAATTGTGTCCTTAAACAACACTGAAAGTTTAATAAGTATGTTTTTTTGTATGGTTATCGATTAGTTATTCTCGATCAATATCGCTTTCAGATTACAATACCTTATTCAATAACTAATGATAATCGTCACTGTTTTCGATTTTCTTTTACCAAGTTTTTCGAAAAACACAAACATTTTCAACTGCTTTCCGTAATCAAATCGAAGGTGGTCGACTAAAATTTTCCTACTTTTTATTACTCATCTAAATGTTAACTGAGAAATTTATCTATGATTACACTTATACCTTCTAAAATCATACATAAGTTTCCGAGTATTGGTCATTGATAGATATCGAATAGTTTGCAGGTACAGTGATTGTTCAACATCCCTATGTTTTCAAAGAATACAACGTGACAGTTTTATAAATCATTTCCTACCCTTGTTACTTACATATGGTGATAATTTAAATAGTCACAAAAACGTCTAGAAATTACTTCGTATATAGTTCTCTCCAAAACGCCTAAATGCAAATTAGATAATTATTTTTTGCGCCGTTCAAATTTCAAAACATAGTTATTAATCATTACTTTTCAAATTCTCAAGACGTTTTTCCGCAATCCATTGAGTCGTTATGATTACTTCGATGCCGTTAAATTATTGGTACTTTGTAGTCTAAAACAAGATTATTAAAGAATAACAATACAAATATTTACACGTAGGTCTCTTACGTTCGGCTAGTGTCCATGTGTTTCTACAGTTTCGTTTATTTCATTCGAAATTATTTCCTCTATTTCCGAGAAAATGTATAAATAACTAGAAGGAAGTTTTCAGCTATTAAATAAACGATTCGCTTGTTCGTAATATTTAAAGAAATTCGTTAATATAGAACGATCGGTATTGATAGCACTCGAAATAATTAACATTTGTTATTTATTTTTATTTTTATTATTGCGACTTGCGAGTGATTACTTTAGCTAAACTAGAAGTAAAACACTCACCCATTCGATTTTATTTTAATTATTTCCTTGCAACGATTTCGTAACCGGACTGATTCCGAGAATGGATATAAACGTACCTCTCGAAATATAATCGATCAAGTGGATTTGAACACACACACAGTTTAGTTTAGTTGTATGTACATCTATTATGTGTGTAGTCCTAAAAAGTTCGATGGAGAGTTTAGAAGCTCTCTGTATGAATAAATTATTTATAAGACCGAAGCTAAAAACTTGCAGGTTTCTCGCGAAAAAAACTTCTTCACTACGCGGTTTCTTTTTACGCGATAGCCAACATTTTCGGACAACAAAGTAAACTTTGAAATGAAGAAAAGTAAAAACATATTCTGGAGTGAATGACGCCTTATTTTTTTGCTGGCGTGTTTTGTAGGACATCCGTCGTAGTGTACTTCTCTTGTATCCTTCCCTATGTTATTCACTATCAGAGGACTTGTCGTTAGCACACACATCACACACATATCACACACACATCACATACATCACACACATCACACACATCACACACATCACACACATCACACACATCACACACATCACACACATCACACACATCACACACATCACACACACATCACGCACACATCACATACACATCAACTAGTACTTTTAAGTTTTAAGGGACTTATACCGTATACACACAGTGAGGTCACATTAAAAAAAGAGTCGCTGAGCGAGTTTGATGCAACTAAATTGCACGTTCTCAGGTGTTGATGATTACAGCTGAATGGTTAGTAAATTTTACGTGAATGTTAATAAAGTACTTTTATATTGATATCTACACTTGGTTGCAAAGAATTAGCCTAATTAGCCAAATTAGTATTATTTTATTTTTTGACGAATGTTTTTTTTTTGACCCCGTATTTTATTTTAAAATTATTTTTTGTGTGTGGCATAAACCCAACAAATATGTTATTGTAAAATAAGCCAATATAGGCACCAGTGTATTGTTAAAAATATATAAGCCTATTATATGAAATTAATATATTAATTAGTATTGCCTTTTTCACTTGAAAATATTGTCGTCGTGGTGTATTGTTAAAAGCTTTTATTTAAAAAGTCGTTTTGTTAAAACTAATAGCATTTAAAATTGCGCAGTTACATTTTATTGAAATATTTGTGCCAAAATAGTGAATAACGATGCTCTTTTTCTCCGAATAAGAATTAATGAATCGTGGTTTAATGGTACGGCATGCTGCAAGCCTGATGCCTCGTGAAGAGGGTCGGCCGGCACAGTTAAAATGTCAAAGCTATTTGACATCGCCCCACACTTAATTAGTTCGATTTAGCATTTGTTTCCCGGGGGGATTCTGGCTGAAATATGAAATGTTTCTACCGACCCTGAGTAGTTGTTGACCGCAAGAACTGAAATGTCAGTCCAACTTCTGCCACCGAACTGCAATAAAGACCTTTATAAATTTAGTAGTGACCTCATCCTATTCCCGAGTTGGCCTATTATTTCTACTTCCATTTTTTTTTTGCCAGAGGTCCGCTGCTCTGAAATGACAGCTTCAATCGCCCTGTTGCTTCTTGTTGCCTTGCTCAACGGTTCAGTTTCTTTAGCGGAATATGCGCGTTCCCAGTGACAAATTTCATTAGACTTTGGGTGTGTGTTATTTAAAATAATTATTCGCTCTGTTATCTCCTTGAACTAGTACAATCGTTCGTTTTGCCGACCGGAAGACAGTAGTGTTTTCGTGCAGCGTCGAGAGGGGGGTATTAAGGACTAGCCTCTTAAATATGGTTTTAATCTGGCTTGTGTTAACCGTTTATCGTCCTACTTAATTTGGTCGATGTAATAATGCCAGGGGTATTACGATAAACTCGAGGTAGGGCGATTGCATGACCAGAACACTTCCAAGTTGGCGAGAGGGGAGGGGGGGGGGGGGTTAGGGGGTTTGCGGCGTCAGACCATAATGTACCGAATTAGAGATGTTGTCGGATGGAATCAAATAGCCAACTTGGAAAGCTAGTTCGGGCTAAGCAACGCACATACGACGCGCAGCGGCGCAAGGAGTTTGGGTGCGAGGGGTTGCCCTGCCACGGACGGAGGTACTGAAATGAGTGAGTGTTATTACCCTACTCGATGGTACATGCTTGTATTGCGTGCACAAGCCAAATTTTCACTTAACAGTCACGCATGCCTAGGAAATAATAGCTTGGTGTCACGAGGAAAATCCTTTAGTTTAGGCTTATTATAAGTTATATAGCACACAGTACAGCCCCTTTCCATTGACCCGAGTGGCTGTTGAAACTGTAGGCAAGCCCGTACGTCGTATACCCTGGACTAGCTGCTCGCGGCAATATTGCACAATCTTGCCCGTCCGCCGTATTTCACTCCTACGAGTGGGCATATATTAGAGGAATATGTGCTGCCAGAGGTTACTGGTAAGAAGAAAATTCAATTGTTGGACAGAGAAGGGCTTGGACTTGCAAGGTGGAAAGAAAATGGTGTAGAAGTTTGAATAATTATTCAAGTTGGAGAGCAATATTACGGAGATGGTATTTACAATGCAAGTACCTCTTTCAAGATAATGTCGGGAATGAGTCGATTGCATTTTCATATCGAGGAGGAATGTCCAAGATCTGGCATAGAAGTCGCCCCCGTTTGCTTTGTGACTGGGTAATACCACGAACAAACTCGGTAATGGCTCTCGCGGTGGTGTGTACTGAGGATCTAACCCGCAACGGTCCGAATTACAGTTCCATGCGATGACCACTAATCCACCGCTGTCGGTGCAGAAAGCTCAGCTTTGGGTGACTTAACGACTACGTTGTCTTGGTCAAATTAATACATCCAGATTACTTTCATTCGGAGTTATTCAACATTTATCTGCATTGGTTGAAAAGTCGAGGATTTCGGGTTCTAAATGTAAAAATCACTTTAGTTTTACTTTTAAAAAAAGCACGTTTTGCCTAAACGTAGAAGCCCTCTCATCGTGGTTGACACGGTTATGCATCCACCGTTCTCTGTTTGAGGAATTTTTTCTTTACTATGATGTTAGCCGTGAATGAAACATATTTGTGACTTTCATATACATAATTTAAACTTTAACAAGTTACCTCCTATAGCTCGTAAAAAAAACATATTTTAATTTGAAATATTTTTATGAATAACACAGAGTGCAATAATTACGTATCGTTTCCTGAACTCGCACTTTTGAGTTGAATAGATTGTGTATACCGTTTCAATTCAATTAAAATCAAAATGCGTTTTATTTCTTAGCAACAATAATACCTGATTGAATGCTCACTTACATACTTAGCAAAATTGCCGTTTCCAAGTCTTGAAATACGCTTGGTAGAAAAGTTCTTAAACAATCTTAATAGTAATGCAAATTATTAAATAAATAGTACGAAAACAATATCGCGCTTAATTAAGTAAATATAAAGTAATGTTGACAAAATGTAAAGTTATCGTAGATGATTGTTACAATAATCACATTGCAGTGCTTGCATTCGTGAAATTCTTGTGTACTATAAAATGCATAATAAATTAAATACTTTTCATGTTTAATTTGAATTTATCTCTGCTTATGTCAAGGTATTTTAATTTATCTAGTACACTGCTATAAAGAATCACTCCACTCCAGTCTTCACAGGGTCCTTGTTTGACAGGTTAAGTCTATGTTGGGTCAATTCTATTAATTAATCAATTAATAAATCAAACTTTTCAAGATAATTTGTTCTAGTTAAACACATGGTCTTTAAAAATCATGGATACATTCTAAGTGTTGTTACGGCCAAATGGTGAGTGGTGAAAAATAAATTCGCGTATCCAATATAATACAATGGTTATAATACTTACTTTGATGATATTTAGTATGCACGATGGATCCATGTTTTACAATATCATGAAAGTTGAAACTGTGCGAAGTTGTGCAGCAGCAGCAATCAATATACAATAACCTCACTTAAAAAGTGCATTAACTGTCCGTAGGTAGATATCGACAAACTTCATTGCTGGAATAATGTGTTGAAAACGATTTGGTATTCAATTATTTTGTTTTTAATTGCAATGAATGGAAACTCAACTATCGCAACATAATACTTCGTCAGCTCTTCGTCGTTATAATGTTAATCTGAATTGTGGTTTTGGACGTGACGTAGTTTCATGGGTGCCAGTTACATAAACATATTCTCGGTTCAATTAAATTGGAACACTTCATTTTGTACTTCGTTATTTTTCAACTCCGCATAGTTGGTTTTTTATTTCATTAATCAATATATAAAATACCGCGATTAATTTGCAGTTCGCAACCAGGGTGGTATGAAACTTCCCAGTGCGCGCCAACGTAGCAATTTACCTTAGCTAGCAATAGCGAACACAATGTCAGTATTTTATAAAATGTATTCACCACCAAACTATTAAACAGGTACATCCCTTCACCCAATTCCGCTTTCCCTACAGTGTTAGTGTTTTTTTAGTAACAATTTGTCTTAGTAATGGGGGTTGGTAGAAAGTTTTCTGCTTATTTCGAACTGTTTTTGCTAACATCTTGCACTAAAGTGCCATTGCGAAAAGCAGCATAAAATTAGACCGAAACTCCTCTGCATACATCCTGAAGATTGAGGGATTGAAACCCCCCTTCTTTCCCCTAGCTATTAGAACCCCCCAATCCATCTACAAAGTACGTGTGTCTTACAAAAATAAATCGAAATATTAATTGCGTACGTTGACAACATTATAAAAATAATGTTTAATAGCGATTAGCAATATCATACACGCTATCGTACTAAGTTGACATAAGGTTAAAATTAATTGTAGCGTTTTGGTGGAGGTGCCAAGTACGATTCAAAGTTAGTATTGTAATAAATCGTCAATACCATATTGTTATGATCACCAAGAGTTGACTGAATTCTTGTTATTTTTAGTTATTTAAAAAAAATGACTTATTGTTGGTGATTTTTTTTATTTCTTTGTTGATATTACAAAATGGTTTTTTTAACGTTCCACCGAACTGATTTAAATGAAATATACATACCAGAAGAGAGATTCACAAACAAATGTCATTTATGAATTTGACTAGATGTCCTCAACCTCGCACGTTCGGTTGTGCACTACATTACTTACCTTTAAACAAATGTTTTTGAAATGGTGGAGGTGCCGTGTCAGATTCAATTTTCAATTTTATTTTTGAGACGCCCTATAATTTTTTTCTTTGTTGTGGCTTATAAAATCATGATTACAAGTTAAGTATTTTTAACAGTGACGTGTTGAAATCACACATTTTACCGTAATTTGCATATCATCACATTCTGTGTGTTTTGTGAATGTTCTGGAAGCTAGACATGTTTGCTGCATGGGCGTGCCTGGATGGTGCACACAGGGAACTACTTATGTACATTACGGCGCACTTGCACAGTCACATTAGTTCTGAACTCCGCCGTAGCTATTTATCACAGAGTAAATATTATTGTGTGTTGTCTATTTGACTAATGTTTTATAATTGTTCATGTCAAGCTATTACATATTTACTTTCAACGTTCAATTATTTTATAATAAACACACTCAAAGTGCGCTCACATTTGCGTATTAGTTAATTAGTTGACATTTCGGTGATGCATCCCTATAATACAGTGACAATATAGGTAGGCCCCACATACCTGACACACAAAATGTGAAGGGTGAGCAAACGCACGGACTTAGAAGATACAAACAACAATAAGATTAACATTAAGATTTCTTGAGGGTGCTTTATTTAATTATTTTAATTGGTAGGCTTGAGTCATAATCGCAATCATATCAATGTGTTCAACTTTATATAGGCTACACCATAGCTTATCTTCCCATCTCTCTTCTCTCGTGCTACAAATCCTGGCAATACCCATTCATTCGTGTTTATATTTCATCCAATTAATGTCTTTTATAATTTTATTTATGCTTCATGAATACTGGCATGATCTCATGGATATATATTATATGTACTTGTTTGTGGCTGAAAGCTGAATAACGACTTGGTTTGAATTATGTATTTCCTATTCGCTTCCCGTCCGATTTTATGTACGATAAGTAATCGAACTAGACGATGTCAAGCATCCTCTTCATTTCTCGTCAAGACATTGTGAATGTAATCATTCTTTATTTCCGGTAGATACGCTACTTTTCTTCTTTAATATCTGCCTTGAAAACCTATCACAACAGGAGATAAAACACATTTTATCGTCCATACTTAAAAATCCTCATAAACCAGATCGATTTGTATTTGATTTAAATATTACACTCGAGTCTGGCGGTATATTTTCTGACTGGGTTGCAGTCTCGGTCAGCGTATTACGCCGATCCTAGTTCAAGATACTGCCACGGCGAGCATGATTTGCACACTCTAAGCTGTGCTAACCACGGGCAATTGTGCACGTGTATCAGACACCACATCACGAGGTTTACTATGGCTGCAAGATCCACCCTAATGAGTAAGATCGCGATGCATCGTCCAGCCCAGACCGATTAATTAACTTACTAGTTGTTGATTGGTGATATTACTTCGCGCTTGGCGTAACAAGCCACTACTTAATTGCTACACATTATATTTGAAACATTTAGTATATAGAATGCTTGATGGTTAGTGTGGCTGCATTTTGATTTAGGATTCAATCTACACGCACAACGTGCAGCAAGTCGCCTACAATGAGATAAATCTATGGACGTTTTTAAACAGGTATTGGGAAGAAATTTGCGAGAACTGTCCAAATACAAAAGATAAGGTACCTACTTTCATTAAGCTCAATGCTAGCTACCAAGGCTGGTTTGATGCTGAAGGTTGCGAATTAGATTTCCGTAAACAAGTTTTCTCACATTTGGCATCAGTGTTAAATTACAGTTGTGTGGGTAGCCAAAATTTCGAGTCGGGTCGGGTGTTTGGGGGCCGACACGATAGTCAAAAGGGTACCCGATTTTCGAGTAACAAAATATATATATTTTGGGGGAGATGGTGGAGGTGCCGGTCCAGGATTTTCATACACGTTTGGTGGAGGTGCCGGTCCAGACAAATTTTATTTTATAGCTTACACAAAATGCCGGGAAAATAATGTACATCCACAACAAAATCATAATGAAAGATTCTTCATAAATTAAAGTCAATATCAATTTGTCATGCAGTATTATAACAGCTGTCTTTTCCGACCTGAACCGACCCGAAAACCCGAAGCAGAAGAACCCGACTGTCAAAACATCTAACCGCACAGTCCTAGTTTGTATTGTGGAGTACCTATGAAATGAAAAGGTGCAGATTGCACAGTAAGTGAGTGCGTTCAGTCAATTTCATTTACATAGGTCTCCAATGAATTCGTTTGTTTATGTTAGTAACAACGTAAAATAAGCATTTACTGTTTAGTTTAGTGACAGTTGGTGAATATTATTAGTGTTCAAAATGTACAAATTTAACCTCGCGACTGAAAACGCTATACACATTTTAAAGAATTATTTGCAATTTATTTACAATTTAACCCAAATTTGGATATTTATAGGGGAAAACGTGCAATAATACCATTTGTGTTACAATCAAGCAAAAGAAACACACTTTGTCACAAAATGTCATTTTACAATATAAGAAAAATTAAAATATCGGGGGTTGTAAATGGTAGCAAAAATTAGTAAAACTAGCTCAAAACCAATTTATACGTTTATAACACATCTCAAAAGTGCTTTAAAATGACTCACATATTGTTGATATGTAGGGGCTTGGCCCTTGCATAAGTAACGCTACCTAACCGAGGTAAAGTGAATGTTTATCGTTGAACATGTGTTTGTAATCCACCAATTTCACCTGTATAAAACATATCGATATAATGACCTGTTTAATATTGCACGCGACGTTGGGTGAGCATGCGTGTGCGTTGCCCGCGCGTATACTTGTGTTGTGGGGGAAGATGTACGTGGCTGTCGGCCATGCACAAACGCGTTGTTGAATTATGCAGAATAAACTTATTGGTGAATATGCATAAGCCTAAAATGCGTTAGACGCTACCCACTCCGATCGCTGAATTCCAATTTATTTCAAAGATAGAAACTTGAAAAAAGTGTTACTTTTTAATGAAAAATTAATGTAGTCAGTAAAGCATTTAATTAATCTAAGTTTATCTATAGTCGTCAAACGTGATTATAATGAAAGATGTTAGAGTCACGCTTTGCGCGATAGACTTCATTAAGCAAGGCGCCTGTATTTCCAACGACGTCAACGGTCGCGCCGCGGCGTCGTCGTCGGCGTCGGCGTCGTTACGGAGCGAGCCGGCACCTGTCATCACCAGATGATTGAAAACAGGGCGGAAATTATGTGGTAACGCTGAAAGGGTCTATGGATGGATATTGTGGTTTCTAGACGTACTTGGTTGGATTGACCAAACCTCTCCGATGCAGCTTTTTGTCTGTTACGCTAGAACAGAATTGGGTTGCCCCCCCACCCCCACCCCCCTCCATTTCCTTCTTCTCTCCCCAACGTTTAAGGCTATTAACATCGAGTTTTTTCGTTGCTATTTCGGGGCTGAATCACTGGGCTATTAGCTAATGATGATTGGATTTCATGTAAATAGTGACTCAGTGTAGTGTTGTAGGGAAGGCGATGACTGATGGACAGACCCATTAGATTCAGGACCGGACAATAAAGGGCTAAAAATAACAAGAGGGATTTGTTCCGCTAGTCCATTAAGATTATAACATGGGATGACTAATGGCGAAATCGCAATTTAGGATTTGCATGCGATGGCCGAGAAATCACATCGTTTAGTATCACATTGCCGGCTCGGTGAGCCAAGCACATAACATATGGTAGTGTGAAGCATAATAAAGATTGTAATGGAGTCGTATGGTGATGGACACAACACACAGGTATCATTTGTACATGTCAACTTCAGTCGTGGCTTCACTTCCTCAACTCGGCTGTAGTCTACCACACAATTGTGCTGAAACACGGCCAGATCTGCAAATTCCCTCATCTTTTCAGCGTTCAAGAAATTAATTTCAGTTTAGCCAGTCGTGTTTGGCAAGGTTCCACTGAAGTTTCCCAAAGTTTTTCGTTATTAAAGCAACACGGAGAAGAAGGGGCGTATTTTCGAATTGAAGACATTGAATCAATTAGCATTGCTGTGCTAATCAATTAAGGATTCCGTCCAGATTATTTATTGCCATGTAGGGGTTTCGTAGTGTTTCCCCTCCTAACTGAAATAGCACGTTTCATTTCAATAACAAAGCATCTGTTCTACTTACGACAGCTTGAAATACGTGAAGCACATTTTCAACGAGGATTTCTAACAAATTTGTGCTTGTCGAGATAATATTTCCTGTCGAGTTTTCCTTCCCCTGATAGTGATCCTATGCCTGTCGTATGGTGGGTGGGCTGGGCAGTGCAACAGGCTGGCTGCTCTTCTCATCAATATGCATCTCAGCTTCCAAGCAAGCGGCGCGACACCGCTTGACGTTTCGCCCCTTGCCTCCTGACGTTTCAATCTGACGGTAGTCGCGTTTACATTGGACTTTGCTTTGAAGATTGCTTGGGGAATTTAACTCTTTAGAGTATGTTTTCCCCTTGAAGCTTTAAAAACCTATGTCGCTTACGAAGTTACTGGTACTAGATGCAGATCGACTTGGGGTTGGACAACTATCTGACCTGTCACAAGTTTCAAAAACACCTATTATTTTTAGTTTTAAATTAATCATTTAATTTTTTAGTCAAAATATACAGACAGTTACTAATTAATTTGAACCGAATCAGAAGCTTGACATCATTATAAAAAGTTGCTGAATTAATTGCATGCACTAGATGTGATTGTGAACGTTCCCCCCTCCCTCGGCGAGTGAATGAACGACGTCCACGCCTCCACTCTAGAGCGCCACTAGACAAAGAGACGCCAGCGAGTCTTCATTGTATCGCCTTGGGCCCCCAATCCGTTTTGACACTCGTCATGCGGTTGACATTAGTTTTGGTGCGGACCCGTGTGGTGGTGTGGCCAAACTATTGATCCCTCTTCGCTGTCAGTTTCTCTGGATATTCATGATCCCCACCCCCCTGATTGTTTGCACTTCCTGTAGCCTGCAGCTGGGGGGGGGGGGGGAGGGGGGGTCTTCTTCGACTTGTGTGCATCGACCGCGTTGAAAATGCTAACACGCAAACTACCCAGGAAGGGCAAAAGACTAACGAACGCTTACAGGAGTGCTGACTCGAAACTCCGATCTCTGTTTACTGTTTGCATAATGCACGAGTCATAATATACCGAAAGAGTGACACGGGATTCCGTGTCCTGCGATCATAATCAACGCCGCACGAGTTTCCGTGCAAATTGAAAAGTGTCGGTGTTTTAAGCAGCACGCCATTCTAACTTTTGATATATTATAGGTTACGGACTGCAGGAGGCAGTAAACCCATTGGGTGTTTAGCGTCGCACCTAGACTTAAGCTTGAGTCATTCGTGTTCAAAGACAATAATCGTATGCATTTCTTTTGTTCTAGGTAAGTGAATCAGCGCGAGACTGGGACAGGTGAGCCAACCTGACGAGCCAACCCCTCAGATCAGAACACAGAGCACAAGTAGGGTATACCGTGCACTACACGCCACTCTGGAGTTTCCACTTATCACATGCAATCTTTGCTCAGGGAATTGAAATTAAATCGTAATTGATCTGCAAAATAGACGAGCCAATAAAAGCTGATATAGAAGGTACGCCTACTATTTTAACATTTATTATTTAACTTTAAGAACATAGTTTTGTTTAAGAACCTTCAACATTGCTTGTGCTGAAAGTAAGTTTTGAACGATCTGTCTTTAGATTAGATGGTTAAAATAAACACACATTAGTGTTTGGGAGACATATACGTATACTCTCCCCTCTTGTGCTACACTATTGTTAAAAGCACAGACTATACAACATGAATCAGTGGTCAAGTGTCGAGCTTTTAAAGCACAGACTATACAACATGAATCAGTGGTCAAGTGTCGAGCTTCTTAAAGCACAGACTATACAACATGAATCAGTGGTCAAGTGTCGAGCTTCTTAAAGCACAGACTATACAACATGAATCAGTGGTCAAGTGTAGACGTTCTTAAAGCACAGAGTTCCTCCTCCTTCTTCGTGTGTGGTAGTCATCAGTCGTACCTGTGAGCCGTGATAATGTACTGTTGCATGTAGTAGGAAATTAGTAGATAAACTTTCCGTTGGTCATACTTATTATTTCACTGAAGCATGCATGCTCTTTGTGAATGCTCTACAGCTACTCTCTACAGCTGATGCAGTTAAGTGAATATAATGCTAAGCCACAATCGATATTCAATATGCTGGCACGTGAAAGTTTCAGTGGGGTGGTCGAGTTTCCCTTGAGGGTAGGAATTTGGGTGACCAGCTCGACCTTACGGTCTATCCCTATATCGTTTCTAGCCCCTCATTCCTCAAGGAGACCGCAAGAAACCGTCAAACACCTCGAAAGTAATGGGAAGTATTTTAGGATGGGAATGCTGGCCATATTGATCGCTTACCCTATTCACCCCAACGAAGATCTTGAGCTAGAATTATGACTAACCCTAATAATCGTATTATATACCATTTAACTCCTTTGTATTATCTAAAATAAAGCTTTGGTAAAGTTAAGTGAGACATTGAGAAAACGTTTCTTATATTATTTGCCTTAAGGAAAGATTTAGCTACTGGTTTCCAATCAATGGCGGTAAATTTGGGGCTGTTTTCTGGCGGAGTTTTTCTGGATTGTTGGCCGAAGTGAGGTGAGGCAATGTGGCTGTGTGGCGGTGATCTTGAGCTGTGCCTTGGCGTGGCGGGGGCGGGGGCGGGGGTGGTTGTGTGGGAGGGGGGAAGATGGATGTGGCTTGAGCTTCGGAGATCAGCACACAGGACGAGAAAGACCAGTGCAAAAGACCGGAGGAAATTCCTCTATAACCGAGTTTCCTCTTAACGAAATTGCTGGTAGACAGGGGGTTACATTTTCCCGCCCCTATCTGGACCAGGGAATTAAGATCAGTTAAAGATTTCATTAGCAGTGCATTAAGGTGCAACAGTGGCTGATCAATAAACAGAGGTCGGGTGGGCTCATCTGTGTTCGCGTCCTACACGTACTATACGAAGTTCTCATTATTGGCATTATATGATCTACGCGCGAGTGCACAAAATAGAGGCAATTTCTGAAAAATATTCGCAATTAAAATTAAAACGGTTAATCCAGGATTTATATTTGTTTGATTTTTTTTTTCTCAATTGGGTAGGTTTTTGTGTTCGATCTCGTTACCGCGAGTAGCCGTGTTAGAAGCAATTCACCGTCCATGCAGGCCAGAGATCCGACATTTTAATATCCCGCTATACTGCGAAGCGAATCTGTCACTGAGTCACTGCCCCATGTGTGGGCTGGACAAACCGAAAAGTAATTTAGAGATAGAGCTCTAGACATACATTGGCATTCATTTTGAGCGGAAACCTGTGTTCCAGCATTTTATAAACAATTTAGAGTGTTGTTGGCCATCGAATGGGATTAAAGCCGACATAAGCTCTTTGTTTACTGGTCGAGTACATTGCAGCACTGAAATTAATAGTAAACAGTAAACATATGCACAGTCCATTACATGTACTATGAAGCGCTTTGAATATCATCCCTGCTGCGCTAGCGGCAATGTCCGTATATTCATCTTCCCTATATTTCGCTGACTCTTCTTTTGTTCGACTAGAACGGCCGGTTGAGTATCAGGTTAGTAATTTTCTTTTTATACCAGTAGGGTCTGCAGACGATTCAGTAATGGTCTTAACTCTTAACCTGATGCCTCATTAACTCCAAAAATACAATTTTGTTCGTTTCCTTTCTGATATCCGAATCTTTTTTCTTAATTTCAAGAATTTCCTTCGTGTAAAACCGTTTCCTCTTTTAAAAACGGCTGCGCTCTAGGACCTGCATCTGAATGGCGGTGGGGGGGGGGGGGAATTAGCGCGACTTGTTGTTACCTTGTCCTACATAGGCAACTTGATTAGAACCACCTCGTTCTATGGAAGACAATCATCTAAAACGCAAATGAGGCTCAGGAACACCAACCCAGTTCGGCCTTAATTAATTTTATCTCTTTCGAGATCTGAAAGAGTACAGGAATGTTTGTAAACAATGAGATTAATAGCTAGCACTGGTAAATAGGAGTAAATTGAGAAGGGAAATATTCCATTTTAGAAGCAATTACCGGTATGTTAGGAATATCCCTTCGTTAAAACACAGTTAGCTATAGCGTTATCACTGAGCGAACTTCTCTACCCGTTCGTATATACGTAAATTAAGTTCAATTTAGCTCGCATTCGTTCGTGTTTCTAGTAGGTCTTATTAAAATCTGTATTTATTCAAACCCTTCGCATAATCCGATGTTAATATAGACATTGAATAAGACCGTTCTTTTAAATACGAGTTAGAGAGCGTAACACGCACTTTCAATACGATTTATTTTTAATAAGTGAAATACGAAGTCATATAAGTGATCAAGTTTTAATGTGAGAGATGATAATAATATCGATAATGGCCTGCTTATAAATAAATCAGTGGACATTTTTATAAATTCAATTTATTTTTCAATTTAACTTTGCAGGTTAGATAATATAGTGTCGTTTTGACATGAAACGAATCATACTTGGCCCGTGAAGATCTTAAAGTCGTTTTAACGAGCTGCTTTCATCATTAGCGTTTAACTACATGTTACTATTGTACAAGATATTCGTGATTTTCTTTGAATCGCGACTTTTCTCGTGGGATTGCAATTGTGAACTTACGATCTTGTGTTAGTTTCTCGAAACTCAGCGGATAAATCATATCGATTGCAGATCCATCTAAAAACATAAAGTGGAATATACATAATATTTTTTCAAATTCGCAAAACCGTTATTTTTTTCTATTCAGTGATGTGATCGTTTTGGATTTTGAAAAAGCCTATTCCCCGGTTAATAATATTATTGTTCGCTCTTTACTGTCCTTATGTATAACTATAGTTGGTATTTTAATTACATTTCCAATTAATCGACTCCAATGTCTAATCCAGTTCATGATTGTTAATTTTATGGGTCGCAATGGAAACCAGGCGACATAGTAACTTTCTGCAGAACTTTGCCAAACTAATTATTTACTCGGTTCCGTATAGGCTCTACATCGCTGTAATTTAATCAAGCCATTAATTGGTTTGGTTTTTAAAGAAGCAACCCACAATAGGACTGTAGAACGAAGACACGCACGGCGGCTATCAAATGAGGAATGGTATAGATAGGCAACGTATACTACTGACGGTGCTGTCTTCACACCGCTGAGTGACGACATTTGGCGTAGTACCAACCTAACCGAGTTCTTTGCGTGTGTTTCAATAACGAGACTAGTCAGGGTGGCCACACCACTGGGAGTTCTTACTCCGGGAATAATATAATACAGAGTAATGTCTTGCTGGGGTTTCACTGGTTTCACGTCAGGACAAACCTGAAACCGCTGTTATTTAGAGTCAACTATACGACCAATCAAAAACAAGTGAGTGGCGTGTATCCAAAAGGGGGAAAGTTACAAAGTCCCCAAAAGAGAGGAAGTAAGAAAGAAGAAAGAGGAAAAGAGAAGGTCTGTACATTTATTTTTCTTGAAGCACGTTATACGTGGAGATATCGTTAGAATCAAACATTGTATATTCAGGTTTCTCGAGTTGCTATATGTTAAAATCGCTTGACTGAATTTCGTGTTATAGAATAGATGATCATTAAAATATCTACAAAAAACCTTTAGCACTTGTTTGTATCGTATTTGTCACGTGCTAAATAAGTAACCGATGACAAACATTTGTTTGTTGATAGATAGTGCATTAACATTTAAGTTTTTTAAATAATTAATTGAGCAAGCGTAGCGAGCGTCTCCACTTGACTCTTATGGCTCGAATGTCTGTTTTTTTTCTTTCTGTTACTGCTTCGGTACAGGTCGCACCGTTTCTCTGATCGACCTGACATTTTGCACACATGTACATACCACCTATGCGGGTTGCTGTATAGTTTTTGAACAAAATCCGATCGTTGGTTATAAAATATATATATAAAAAAAATGTTCCGATCGTTATGAAATTTTGCAGGGTCAATAAGTACAACATTCTCTCCTATTTTACAAATTTTCAGCTAAATCGGTCAAGACCTTAAAGACTTATTGGTATGTAACATTATGGGAATGTCGTACTCGGGTCGTGTTGCACGTACCGGTGCTCGCTCAACAACGCGACGGGACTTGAGCGTTTTCCTAGTATTATCGTAAGTTACTAGATGTTGGCAATTTAAATGTTTGTAATATTATGGCTTACTTCAAAGGAAAAGTTCAACTCGGGAATAATTTTGATTGAAACACTTACAAAATGTGCTGTGTGTGCTGGCCTTAACGGTAACTCTAGTCTGCGTATGCATTTGATAGGGGAAAGAAAGTGCTATAGTAAAATGTTGCATGCAAACATTGTTTATTACTTCAATGCATTTTAAATAGAACAATCAAAACCTGCAGCTTGTCCTAGACAATGGATAATTCAACGTGATTCTATCTGAATGAGAGTTGAGAAAATGTAAATTAAAAAAGCAAAACACAAACATCGAAAACGATGAATAGAAACTCGTTGCCAAGGGCTGACGATGTTTGGAGGGGGTTGAGGGGGGGGGGAAGCAGTTGTCAAAAGTTGTCGGCCCAATTCATTGCACAATATTAAAATGTAAACCTTTAATATATATATATATATGGATTGTTGTAGGTTTTCGCGGCCCGTCATAGGATAAAAACAAGGATCTTGGGTAAAACCGCGTCGAAAATAAGATGAACCAGGGCAGAACCTGGGCGTCCACCGACGTTTCGTCTGTACTACGTCAGACATTTTCAAGGTTGACTGTGACTCTACGGAGGTTGGAGTCACAGTGGTTGGCAAGCACGCAGCGCCCGCCTTATATAGCCTCGGCTGAAGGTGCGAGGCGGCCACCATCCGTATATTTTTTCGATATGACATCGCCGCCCCGCACCTTTTCACGATATGACCTCGCCGCCCCGCTCCTATTTTCTATATTACCTCGCCGCCTCGCACCTTCAGCCGAGGCTATATAGGCGGGCGCTGCGTGCTTGCCAACCACTGTGACTCCAACCTCCGTAGAGTCACAGTCAACCTTGAAAATGTCTGACGTAGTACAGACGAAACGTCGGAGGACGCCCAGGTTCTGCCCTGGTTCATCTTATTTTCGACGCGGTTTTACCCAAGATCCTTGTTTTTAGCATATATATATATATATATATATTTCGGTTCGACTCCAAGAACACATTAATGCAGTTGACAAAAACAGATAAGAATTCAGCATTAGCTAAACACCATAAGGATACAGGCCACGAAATCGACTTCGAAAACACGCGCAAACTTGTAGCGATTCAACATGTTTACCCACGGATCATTAGGGAGGCTGTGGAGATTAAGAGGCGTCACAAAATCTCAACAAGAGGGATGACAGCCAGAGATTACCCAAGGCTGGGAAACCAATCATATCAACTAGACTAGTTAAATTAAGACCATGGGAGGATGATGATCCATCACCTACTCGAAATGAAACTCGCCCAGAAGGCCTACTCCTGAAAGGTCCTGTGACCAGAAGGACACATGCCTATCTTAGACCGCTGCAGGACGATGCTCCGCCACCAAATATTAATGAATATCATCCAGGTCTCCAGGGTGTTCGTATAACGAGAAGTGGACATACTAGACTATTGCAGGCTGATGCTCCACCACCATCTGAGAATGAAACTCGTCCATTAGACCAACTCCGGGAAGGTCCCGTGACAAGAAGTAGGAGATAACATACACCGCTAACATCTGGAGACTCTCTCTCAACTCTCTGTCTAGTCATCTAGATCTGTTTTCCTAGATGGCTGTGTTTTAATTATTGTCATCTTGTACTTTGTTATTCCATTTTGTTTTTGTTTTATAACCTTGATAAAGCTAGGTGAAACCCTAGTGAAACGTCGGTAATAAAATATTATTTTATTATAAATCATCACACGCAGTTTTACCTCAAAACATATATTTTCATATATATATATATACACTGTACATAAGTTAAATGCGCTTCTTGGAGCCCCACATATTTACATCTTGTAAATGGCTCAATAATTGGATCTGTGATCTTCCACCCGCCTTGCTCGACAAGCTTCACTAAATGCTCATGCAATGCATGAAATACGGTTCGCGAACTTGATGAATTTTTTTACATGTGTTATGGCAAGGACGCCATTAGACAGCAATTTGCTCTGGCTCTAGCATGGACAGGACAGGACACTCTGGTACTTAATCTAATAAATCCACTTATCTAGAAGGAAGGAGCCCGTGTAAAATCCGAGACTGGTGTTGCTTCTAGTGGTAAATGTTTGCTTAATGTCCGTCACTCTTCACATTCAGGCTACCAAGGGAACGTTACGATCAGAGAGTTTTACTCAAACCCGTATTTTTAATTTGGCTGAACCCGAACCGGAAAACATTTTTTTAATTGACATTTTTTTAAATTCTTAACTCGATATGCAATATTTGAAAGGGGTATTTAGAGACACACGTTAGGGTAGTCCTTCACATATCCCCGATTCTCAGCTATATCGATACTAATCTTGAACATCCTTACAATAAAAAGTCTAATGTAATGGCGTGATCGCTTTTTCCAGTCGCGTTGGTGGATGAGCGTTTTGGTGACTATTTATGTTCTCTTGTTACTGTTCCGTGCCGTCATTGTAACAACCATGTCTGCCTTCAACAATGCGAGGATACCGAATGCTAGCCTGCGAGTCAGTGAGAGACGGGGAACCGACACGCGCCTCGTCGTGCCATCCGCGGAGAGGTGCGGGGCGGCGAGGACATATCGATCTCTGGTATGCCCTAAAAGTACGATTTTTTAAAGAAATATTTCTTAGAGATTGTGCCCAAAATCATAGCATAACTAAGTGTAGTGATTTTGAACGTTCCTGTAAAATTCATCAAGATCGGAGAAGCCGTTTGCCCGGTAGAACGCGAACACACAGACAGAAAAACAAACAGAACACCTGAGCTATTTTCACAGGGTAGCGAAATTGAAGTCCGCTACTCACTCATCCAATAGGCTATATGTATGAATTTTAGATTTAAGTAAAACATAATATTTATCTTCAAATAACAATACTATTAACGTCCTGAATCCGAATATTACGTTAATTTTATAATAGTACAATTTATTCTGATGTACGCAGATATTGTGGCTTGAAATGCCCTATGTTTTGCAACGTACTGCGAAACGCACTACCATTGGTCATTCCATTATGACGCCATCTAAACACACGCTTTTGTCTAGATTTTATTCAAGATTCAAGAAGTGCACTCGGCTGTGCAAATTGATTGCTTACATTTCTTGTTACCGTATTCAAAATGACACGATCAAGAATAAAGATAAGATTTTAGCTATAAAACACAAAAACTTGGACCCCGTAAAAGCCAGTCTCTATCGTCTAGAGCATGCCTGGAGCTTGTAAAAATTGCGCCACCTCAGTCTGTTCTATTGTTGTCAAGGGATAGTCCGAAACCTTTGCTATATTTTTCATGTTACACTGCACAGTGTAAGGAAGACCTTGTCTAATATAGGCCCCAGCACGTTACAGTTTTGTGGAGCTTAAACGGCTTTTTTAAACAAGATTTGTAATTATTTTTAATTTAATACATTTTGGACTTCCGATTTTGTTTTGGAACTGTTAATGAATGTGGAATAGGCTATTAGGGATGGCGAAAGCTTGCTGAAAAACGGAACAGGTTTGATAAAGGATAGGATAAACCAGTCTCGCAGTTTTTAAATGCCATAAATCGTCACCCCTTCTAACAGCAGTGACCTTGGTCGAGGGTATCAGCAGGTGCTAGGATTACTGCAAAACGTGACGAAGAGGGGTAGGAACAATCAGGTCTACTCAGAGCAATTTGTTTCCAACCAATCGTACTTAAAGTGATATATTATACAGGTTTTCTAACAACTGTGTGAAGTCAATTATTTATTACGAAGACATCTACTTACCTATCGTCCATTCAACTAATTCAAAATAAAACATATATTTTAGAATAATATTTTAGGGAATGTTTAAAAGGAAATATAATTTTCTCTTAAAACTGACGATTGAGAACTGTGGAAAATAAGATTTACACAAATCACATGGCGATAAGGGACTGTATTTGCAACGTCTGCGAATTGAAATAAGTTTAAAAGAAAGCAAGAGTGCATGGTTTCAATAATTCAATCTAATTTTGGAGAATTAATACCGTCAGTCGGACCCGAGTTCGATTCTAGGCGGAGAAAATTTCTCTCTTTTCTATCTCAATCACACACGAGTTATATTCATGCTAGAAAATCCACTTGTAACGTATGTAGCCTAAATTTGACATGTAAATAGGACATATTTTGATTTCAGCCGTTATTAATCGGTTCCTTGTAATAATTTCCTATTGAGACTCTACTGTCATTCTCCAATCATTTTGTAGTCTTGGCAGTAATAGGTAGGACTAAAGAAACCGCGATTACAGGTATATGATAGAAACATTAATGCCCCAGGGCCCAGGGTCACCAAATACATTCTGTGCGCCCTTGTTGATAGGAAATGCTAACCAAAAATACGCATGTCAATTGTCAATCGTACACCGTGTTCGGTTTGAGGCGTGACACACGCCCGGACAGACGGGACAGAAAAGTGATGGTTATATGGGAGCTTTGCTCCCTACTACTCAATAGTCTCTTAAGGATTTGAAAACAGTGCTTCACTCTATTTTGATTATCGAGCTCGCCGTGGATAGCTTATTTTTAGCTTGTGATAGTTTTAATTCAAGAAGGGCACTTAACATTTATGAATACGTTGATACGGAAAAGTATAAACAGTGTCTAGAAATAGTTACCGTGGAGGTTGTTATGAGGCGAATTATACGCCGATAAAGTCCGCAATTTACGGAGGTAATTTTCTAGACCAATCACTGTGCTGAATAATTGTATTTATTCGAAACGATTTGCAAAATTACCTTTTGTAACGACTTGGCCTATTATGGTGATTGACTTGATTTTACTATTAATTCACGCGTCGTGGTGTTTCCTAATACGGTGTGTGAAAAATCGTTTACTAATCTACTGGTCATGAGTTGTTAATTTCAACAATAAAACATGTAATCTAATAAATTATGGTGGTAAATGGGGTAGGAACTGGCTTAGGGTGGATCATATCTCTGAATTCCATGGGGAATTAATAAAATAATTACTCAGTCAATTAAATAGCATTAGGGTTTTTTATGGACTGCTTGGCTCTATTTTAACTAATCGACGACACATGCAGATACAAAGGTCAGCAGTTATATTATGTGTCCCCCGACCCAGTATTGAGTTAGGTCGGTGACCTGTAATAAAGTTCTTGTATGCATGCGATGTTTTCCATTCAAAGCACTGTCTTTTAATGAACTGTTGAAGGGCACACATCGAAATCACGAGACAGGAAATTCGTCGTGCTACTAGAAGTAGACAGGTGTAATGGGTTTCTACTCGGCCAGTGCATTGTGCTAATCTCCAGTCGTGACGGAATGGCGCGAACAACTATCCATGTGTAACGGTCGAGGTTGCGATAATGCCAACTTGATGAAAATGCAATTTTATTAAAATGTTTTTTGTTTTTTAGATTTTCGTATTCGATTTGCTAGCATTTGTCTGAGAACGCGCCCAATATATAACAACCCTTAGGCCGCTATATCATATACTGAGACAACTGGCAATTATTCAGGAGATTACTTAAGTCATACCGAGTACCAACTCTTGAATTTCACGCGAGATTGTTAGGGAGATCCCTGGTCGATACTCTCCACCGGCAATCCTGACCGAAAGTTTTCCTAGTTCTTTTCGAAGCTCAACTATCCTTTTCCGTCCGTCCGTCTGTGCGTGTGTCACGTCTGACAATAAGAAGAGATCATGACGTCCGATTGAAACGCGTTGTCGGTTGACATTGCCTTCATCGAGAATGATACAGAATTATCCTGGGGGTAAAGGGGGAGTGGCCAGCCCCCAGAAAGTTTGGAACACTAGACCCGGCGCCTCCACCAAAACCCAACGCGATGTGAATTATTTTATTTTGTATTCTTCTTTGACGTAATCTGTTGATGAAGTAGCTTCGCTTCTTCTTTTAGGTCCCGTGATTGTTTTATTTAGTTAATTAAATTGATTACATTTAGCGCATTTTTGCAAGTTTTTCTCGGCTTACTGCAAAAATTGACTGAACCCATAATAAAAAAAGTGAATACATGGTTTTCATTTATTTCAGACTAGTAACGAGCAATACGATGGTACAGACTTAATAATATTACTAGATTCAAATACAGCACATTAAATTTCAGTAAAGACTCGGGGAATTGTTTTCAAACATTTATACGACATTTTATAACGTGTTTCTAGTTAATCTTAATAAAGTATTAAAACGTTTTTACTTTTACAGTTACGCTACAATTTATAATAATTAAATGATATTCTTGGTATGCGTTTTATGACCTATCCTATCACAAAACAAAACGTATTTGGTTAATCACTGGTTGATATCGGCATGATTATACAGCCGTTTAATAAAATGTTGTAATCGTCCTGTCAAATTCATAGGATATGAGCTACCGATTGGCTCAACATGCGATCTTGCAGTCGTTGAAATGAAACACGAATTAGCACGCCTATTAAATTCTACTGTCCGATTTATCACCTACTATAAACATCGTAAACGTAATCGCAAACGCTTAGTAGGTGCACGTTTAGCTTGAAGCTCCAAGTTTGCGTCACGGTAGGGCTATACACAACATTATATTGGAAAACCCTTTGTATGTCAGGGTCTTCCTAATTGCGTTTTAAATAGCGGCTGTCAATCTTTTAATAATAGAACAAACATAAAATTGTACTTCCTTTTATAAATTGGTTACAGCACTTAGTTTTTCAATTGTTATCCCGATTTCCCTTATAATCTGTAATTTTATAATCCTTTCAATTCAATGTTTATGTCACTGCAGGCGAAATGCTATTGCTCATTATAATTTTTACAACTGTGTAGTTGTATTTGTTGACCTAGTTTGTAAATCATTTTAATTAATTGAAAAGGATGTACACTAAAGAAAGATAATATGCATTATTAAAGGACTTGGTTAATACTAGGAATTGCGAATTAATGAAAATAAAGCCATATTTCAACGAAACGTAAAGTCTTCGCTCCCATAACCGCAAATGGAAATGTATTCGTTTTAATTGTGTGTTCTTGTATTTTTCAAAGTAATTAATGTTATCAGTGGTTTAACTACGTCTCGTTTACAACGTGTGTTATCGAGACGACGGCTGATGAAGGGTGCTAAACACACCATTCGTTCGGCAAATCAAGGGTGCTACTACACTTACAACTGAAACAGTCCATGATGTCTAGTGGCTATACCTGGACATGTAACTGTAGACATGCAACATGAGAGTCCAGTGCAATGATAATCAGCTCTACTAAGTACTAATCGATATAAGGAGATAAAACAAAAGTTGATTTCAGCTGTAGTAGCCTTCTTACTTCCATGACCACGTCTAGCCATTTTCTTGAGCGTGACTGAGAAATGTAGTTTGTATTACAAACAATATATCCCACTATTGTTATTAAATTCATATTATTTATTTTTACGAAATGAATTTTAAAATATCGTTGACTTTATAAAATAGTAAAGCGTTAGCATGATAAGTATCCCGTGTATTATTTTCACATCAGTCCACAGTCGGCGATTACCACTAAATTTCACTTACAGCGTGGCACGCAGGAAAATAACTTTTTCATTTTTTTTATGGTCGCGATTATTTTCCCCGACATCTCCATAATATAACCTAAGTGATGTGTTTCCGATTTCGTTGTGACGGGCAGTTTGTTCAGCCCAGGCCGGGCCGGGGAGTAAGAAGTTCCAAGTAGGGAATGGATTTTGTTCGAAGAGACATTTGGGAAAGATGGCCTCGTAAAACATATAGCAGAGACATTAAGTTGGCAAAAGATGGTTCCGAAAGTGAGAGATTGCAAAACCGAACTAGCAGCCGATAAAAGTGGACAATTGAAGTTGAATGATTAAAAAGTCGGTCGTGGCTTGTCACTCAGTGTCGTTGTGTCACCACACCTTGTTGTTGTTGTTGTTGTTGTTGTTGTTGTTGTTGTTGTTGTTGTTGTTGTTGTTGTTGTTGTTGACGTGAACTCGCCTCGATGTGCGATGCGCGGGCACAGATGAGTAGTGATGAAACTTATCTCTAACTCGGTGGAAGTGAAGTGAAGTGGAATCATTCATTTTTGCCTTCGAGCGACATTGCTTTATGTAGACCAAAGAGGGAGAGATAATTTGAATATCATATTTGTCGTACGCCTCGGCCGTTTACCCACGTCAGCCTTTTGCTACACTTTCCGCACCTTTTCCCCAAGCGTAGAAGATTTTAATTTTACAAAGATCTTTAACATGCTATAAACTGCTCCACTGCCCCCCCCCCCCCTCCTCCCCAGCTCCCACCCACAATCTTGCCAGAGAACAGAAGGCTGGAGCCTCGTAAATGTCTTTCTTTCCTTTGCTAGTTTTCTTTCCTGAATTTTTAGCACAACTTCTACTTTTTGGTGCAAGCCTCATTAAATACTCTAAAGCTCTCTGAAAAAATTTGTTATTTCAATGGGCATTTTTTCACTTGTTGTAAACTAAATGAGTTGACAAATCTGGAGCCAGAGGAATGTCTCCACAGCGTCTCGTTAGCTAAGATATATTGAGCGGGGTCCAATCATACCCTTCACGTTTGAAGATCTTAAAGCGATGTTCCTTTCTAACAAAACAAAAGCTGGGCGAATTTATTATTCACCATTATCCGTTTAGCAAGCCAGGTAGTTGTCCTTCGTTGGATTATGTTTTCTTGTTCCTTCAAGTTTCAAGTCAGCCAATGATCCTCGACTTATCACCATTGTTCACTGAGAAAAGAAGATTCGTCTTAATTAATAATTGATCAAACTCTTTCTTCCGATGAGCCTATCCTCTAGCTGTAATCAAAAGCTCCTTAATGATTTCTGATCCGGTGAGCTTGAATCATTGACAGAATCACTGGCATGGAAATCAATTAGCAGCAAAGGAAATGCTTTTCAGATAATATCCTAAGCAGTGTTCGCGAGAACGGATTTGGGTGAAGTGAGCAGTCAAGTAGTAGTCTCAATATATCTTACTTCTCAGCGATTGTAAAATTAATAACATTTTCCACTTTAACACTTTTAATTGCCCACAATTAGTTGGAGAAGTAATTGTTACTTAAAGAGCAGATGTTAGTTCTTGTACTATTATGACTGTGTTTCTCTCTCTTCAGTTTATTGGGCTCTCGAGAGAACCTAAGAATTAATATCGTGTGGTTACGTAACATGACGAAAGTAATAATCCACATCTGACTACTGCGTGCAGACAACATTCCTTACCAGTCTTTGACTCTTGGTTGGATCACATGTGTATTGTATACATACGCGTACATGCAGCTATAAGTTCACTCATTACATTTGGTCCTGTGAAAATAGAAAGCTTGCAATTCAACCTGTATGTGAACACCTCGTCGGGGCCCGGGGTAGAACAGGCCCAGAGCATTCCTCCTCGGATTACAGTAAAATGCGATAAAATAGGCAATCGTTGTGGAGGGTGAACCCCTCAAATAAAATTTGAGGTGACTGAAAACCACAAAGGGTCCTCTCTTACAAACATATTCAACATTTCCACACGCATTTTTATTCACCAATTATCTCTATTTCTTACTTTTTCATATTCCCTACTGCAGTCCAATTCTCATGAGAGAATTGTGATCCAATTATTCACAATGCAGTATTAACAAAATTAAAGTGTTTTATAACGATGGGTGAAGGTCGGACGTCAACTTTTCAAGCTATTTTGTACGTCACCGCAAGTCTGGGTTGTCTTTGTGGTTATTGGCCCCATTGTGAAATGTGATGTGGCTAACATCTTCATTGCTGCAGAAGGTAAACTAAGATGTAGCTTACTCTCTCTTTCATATTCCATTTCCAATATTATTGGATGAGCGTAGCGAGCGAAGCGAAGATTCCATTTCACTACACTGGAGAAAAAAATCCGGAATGTTTTTTTTCTTTCTTTCTTTCTGTATTTTTGTGTGTCTGTTAACACGATTCCGGCTAAACCGATACTCCGATTGCGATGAAATTTCATGGAGGCCTTCGAAATCTCTGAACTTAGAACTGCCACGTTTTTGAGCGCAATCGGAAAATTTTTTCTCATAAAAAACGCAATTTTACGATTTTTTAAAACTTTCTTCGACTTATAACACCTACATGCTTTAACCGATTGTAATGATTTTTTCACAGAACCTTAATTTCATAGATTTAGATATTCGTGTGAAATTTGATCGCAATCGAAAAATTATTTCTAATGAAAATCGAAATTTTACATTTTTTTCTTTTTTAAAACAATTCTTTGACTTATAACACCTATATGCTTTATCCTATTGTAAATTTTTTACAGACTTAATTTTATAAATTCATATATTTGTGTAAATTTTGTGCGCAACGAATAATTATTTCTTATGAAATTTCATATGTTACGATTTTTCGTTTTTTTTTTTTTGATACAATTTAGATTAAAAATTTAATTTAGAACTTGCCAGTTTTTGAGCAATGGAAATTTTTTTCAAAAAAAAACTCAATTGTTACGATTTTTTTCGATTTAAAAAACTTTCTTCGACTTATAAACCACATGCTTTACGATCATAGTAATGATTTTTTCCACAGAACCTTAATTTCAGAATTAATCATATCGTGCGAAATTAGCTAATCGAAAATTATTTCTAATTAAAATGAAAATATATTAACGTTTATTTCTTTTTTAAAAACAATCTTTGGACTTATAAAGCATATATTTTATCCTATTGTAATATATTTTTTCAACAGACCTTAATTTATAAACCATTAAAATATTGTGTAACTTGCTAGCCAATCTGAATTAATGATCTTATGAAAATTATTTTTCAATATTTACGAATTTTTTTTTTTTTTGATCACAATAATTAAAAATTTAAAATTTTAAGTAATTTTCATTTAATGTTTAATTTTAATTTTACAAAAAACATTCTCAATCTTAGTAATGACTTTTTCACAGAACAATCGAAATTGCCGCATAACACATGCAGCTCAATGCACACAATTACGCATTCCAACAACCCACTGGTACATAAGCGTTTTTAGGTAACATATGCTTACAACATACATATTGAAAATTATCTGAAAATTAAATAATAATGTAATAATTTTGAGCACCTCCAGGTTCCGATTCTTCCAATTTTTGCAGCATCCCCTGCACGAGCGACCTCTAAAAATTCATAGTTGATCATTTTTTGATGCAAGTGGCCAATATTTTCGTTATTCTATATTCATTACAGTTAGCTGATAATATTTTTTTAAGCGATCCCCTTAACACCAATAAATTTATTAAAACATCCCTGTCAAGTTTCGATATTTTATTTTACTAATTGAATTCAACGATTAACATCAAAACTCCAACATTTAGCTTAGTTCGGATCCGATCCGTAAACATTGAAGTTCTAATTTGTTTTAAAGCCCAACTACAACTAGATAAATAATAGAGTTATTTCGTTATATCGTCAGCATATTGCTGAAGTTAACTTCACATGCATGGATCTCAGAGTACTCGTTACGAACACTGGCATATAATATACAATATGTACTTTCGATATATTATAACATCGCTCCTCTTATCTCTCGCAGATTGGAAGCAGAAGTGGGCGGACGATTTAACGGCTCAAATTTCAATGTTGTTGCTAAAACGATGGAGCTAGGATAATGCAGGATTACGGTGACTTAATATTCCACCGCCACTTTGGTAATGCCTCGTATAGGGGTTGATAAATTGTTCCTATGTTTACAACGGCGAAACTGTTTCTTCCCGGACCCAGTTTGCTTGCGATGTTATCTGCACAATTTCAACTCGGTTTAGATATTGTGCTCTGTCAACGTGTTGATAATATACTCAACATTTATTAGAACGTTTCCACATCACGGTAGGTTTGTAAGCGCTCATTGAAACACACTAATTAATCTTAGTTAAATAAACTTGTACATCCAGTAGTGGTTGTCAGTTTGATGCGCATGTTGTTAGTTATATCCAGCATACGCATAATTCACTGGCTTATTTTATATATGCAATACGTCGGCTCTGTCAGGAAAACAACAAAACAACACGCGAGACTGTTGCAAACAATTTCAATGCTAGTAATTAATTTATCATTCAATTTTGAAGCACATTATATTGTTAGGTGTTACGGATAATGACACTCTGAATTGTGAAGGTATAATGATATAAACAATGTTCGCCAGCACTTCGATGTATTAATAAACTTGGTTTCACGTCCACGTTTTAACGGTCAAAACGAGAACTTTTAGGCAATGAACGTGTAATTGAAAAAGCTTTAATCGCTTAAAATTGGTTTTATTTTTATCCACGCGTATATCGAACAGAGTGTATTATAAGCTTTCTCTTTTAGATGGTTACGTCGTGAACGTGTATAAGCATCTGTATGACACGCGGTAGAGAAGAATTTTAAAGCTTTAAAGCTAGAGGAGCAGAGTTGCGTGACAACTGACAACCTGGAAAGTTCGATTCGAATAACACTGGCGCTGTATGCGGACGGTTTTGCGATGAATCTTTTATAAGCTTTCGCGGTTTTATGCGGGGGCCCGTACGTACAAGGTTAAAACCGAGAGTTTTCTGGACCGAACGGGTAAATGAGGAATTGTTCTTAAATCACAATTACTTGGTAGCGTAGCGGATATCTAAAACACATCGAACCGCTCATTTAGTTCGCTAACGTACCAGTGAACACCAACGCTCATTTCTGCTGAACTTTTCAGTTTCCCTTTACATCACACTTTTCCATGCTTTAACACGTGAGTGGGATAATCCAAACCCACGCACAAGTTTAAAACGTGAAAATTACGCTTTTATTGGTACAGATCCTGAATCCTACGAAAGGAAGCCGAAAAGGCATTTTCCTTCATTGCAGAAATTCAAACAACTCATCATGATGAAATGTAGAACGGCGATTTCCTTTCAAAAGTTCTCCCCAAAGGTTTCATTGTTGGGCGGCAGTCATCTTGAAAGTGGGATTCGTGAGCTTCGCTATACGAAAAGCCTCGGTAGATCTTTCCGATGGCTTACACTGTAGCGCAGCAGCGTCGTCTTCAAATGCTTAGCCGAAATAAATATCGAAATAAAGAACACCAGTACACATAGCTTCATTCATGTTGGCGTGGTAAAATTAAACCGAGTGTTTATCTTAAGACCTGAGAGAGCGTGAGAATTTTAAGCTTTTCATCCGAGTATTAAAAAAAACGCGATAAGAGAAGAAAATTCGATAAACGGGTGGGTTAAAGAATGAAGAAGCAAATTAATAAAGAGCTGTAGAACGAAGGAAGGTTTCGCTGCGATTTGTTCCGATGAGATTGAACAAGGTAAGCTACAATCTTAGTTATCTGATTGCACCCGAATAGAAGCAAGGCTCTACATTAGCTTAATTGTATCTCGTTTCAGAGTTCAAACATACGGAAGTAAACGATAAAACTAGAACACTTTTCTTTACGTAACTCAACTATGAACTCGCGCTTCAGAAATATTGCCGACTATTTTGATTCTTAAGCTCAGTCGAGATTTAAACTATGCAAGGCGTCAGTTATCAAAAGTGAAAAAAAAATTATCTGGTAATCAACGGAGGAGATAAGTTTGATGAGAAGAACTTGAAAGTTTAACACAAGGGTTCGCAGCCACTTTCGTCATCTCGTTTTAAAAGTTTTCAAACTAACGTCGAGATGAATGAATGCTTCCCTAGAGGGTGGTTGGTGAATACATTGTCCGAGAGTACATAGACCTGCATGTGCCAAGCAACATCATGGTGTACTAGACACTCGAGGACAAAGATGAATATGATAAATTACTATCTAAATTCTGTGAAAGTTGGGGAATACACAGAGAGAATCTCTTAGACTTAGACGTGGCGCGCAGGTGGATGGGTGGGTGGGAACAAAAGCGAGTGACGTTGCAAAAGGATTTTGCCAACATCAACTAGGAAAAAGTTAGCTGGCTTTATGCAAGGCAAGTCTTTTCATAAAGTTTGATGCAGCAGCTAGCTCTTTATGTGGTGCTGGAGCCTGCTGGAAACACACTTTAACGCTATCACTAGACTTCCAAGTTCCCATCTTCTTTATTGATGCGTGGTTCTTCACATGTATCACAAGAGGTAGGCCCTACGCGATCAAAGCTTATATTTGTATTAAACTGAAATCATAAATTACGCTAGCTACACATTTATCTTGAGAGTGTTATTAATTAAACGTTGCTAACGCATACTTTAACCAACTTTAACTAGTGCGCAAGCGCCTAGGTCTTGTACAAACAGCTCTCGGATCCAAATCCAAGAAAATGGCTCCGGACTGGTACTCTACTTAACAGTAAAATATTGTTTTAAATTTTTTTGAGCGGGACATAACATATCAGCTATTCTATGAAACATGTTGTACATTAGTGGACACACTGAGACAAGTGCAAAATATAATTTTGAGCAAAGATGATGTTATTATTGTTTTAACAAACCGTTGTCAATTCCACCTTAATATAAAAAAAAAGTTTTTCTGAAATTACGTTTGGTGCACCATTTCTCTTATAAGGCGGTACAGATACGTGTTTTGTACCGGTGGGAAAATAATACGCAATCACCTTTGTTTCAGAAACGAATGTAAAAACCTTTGCTCAAAATTTAAATTTTTCATTTTTTATTGTGTGTCCACTAATTTACACTTTACAAAATGCTTGTCAGGGTTATAAACGTTTCCTTCCAAAGTATTTAAAAAATAATTGTTATGAATGAACACAGTATCTCTTTGAATCAGTCAGCTTTTTAGACATCTTAGACTTTTAGGATATCGGTGAGGACTATACAATAAAGCCGTATCGTATACATCCCTTTCAGAGCCGAGATAATTTGTTCTAAATTTAGTAATTTTAAGTAAAAATTCAAAGTTCACATTTTTTCAAAAATTTGAAGTCGCGTTATTTCATAAATTTTGATAAATTTTGTCTTTTGAATTAAAGTTTACTAATTAAGTTAATTAAAATTTATCTTAATACCAAAAATTACATCTAAAACTAGAATTTTTCTGAATTTTTTTCATTTTTTGTACCTCAAATATAGAATAATAGAGTATAAATTTCCTGGCAAAGAAATGTAGGGATTTTTCCATTTTAGCCTTCTTCAAAGTCTAATCTCTAAAAAATTCAAATTGTCCTTGGCATAGAGAAAAATATTTTTTTAAAACATTTGATTTAACTGGTCAATATTATAAAAAATACATACCGATTATTTGAAAATTGACCCTCACATCTGTGAGTACGGTCAAGGTATCAAATCAGTAGGTTAATAAATCAGTTCAATTTAAGATTTTAGGTTTTAAAAAATTAATCGCGTATTTAATATTTTGATAAATTTTGTCTTTTGAATTAAAGCTTCAATTTAAGTAAAATTTCAAATTCAAAATTCATTTCTAAAACTAGATTTTTTCTGCATTTTTTGCATTTTTTCTTTTTTTGTACCTCAAATAATAGAAATACTATAGATTTATTAAATATCCGGGGAAAACGGATTTTATGAATTTTTAGCCTTTTTCGAGCAGATTTGTATTTTCAATCTTCTCTCAAAAATTCACTTTTTGTCCCATTGGCATGGGGAAAAAATGTATTTATTTTTTATTTAACAATTCATTTTTTTTAAATGGGTCAAATTTAAAAAAAAATATATATCACCCGGATTCAATTTTGAAAGTTGACCCTCACAATCGTGCGTACAGGGTCCGAAAGGGAACCAACCAGCCAGGTTAATAATTAAACCGTTGCTAGGGTGGGAGGATGGGAACTAAAACTTGCTTCGTCTGCATAATTCAACGTGGGATTCCTTACGCAAATCAAAATTAGAAGAGTCGAATTTCGCAAGTATCATCTGTAAACTGCGGTAAAGGGGTAGTAAATCAAGTGCGGAATATAGATTCAGTACCCCAAACGAAATTGACTGACTTCTGATTGAGTTTGGTTGGGTTCAGGCATCGTAATAAGCCTTAGTTTAAATCTAGTTAACTGGAAATCTTCCAGATATTTTCCTCAAGCAAAAATCTGTCTGATTTACCATTGATATCCTTTGGAGTTCTCTTAATGACGAAGCTGGAGATGTTTCAATGAAGAGGGATGAAAATCGGTGGAGGGGGAGGAGGAGGAGGGGGTTATAAAATAACTTTTTCCCCGGTTTGTTACTTTACGAGGAAAATAAATTTGAATGATAACCCCACATTATATTATGTTCAAACAAAAAACTTTGTCTGAAAAGTTGTTATCGCTAAACTGTTGGGTATGCTAATCAAATTATAACATCTTAAAGTAACCCGATCTTTCTGCCCGAGAGCCGGGACAGCCAACGAACGATTCCCTGTCTAGACTATACACACAACTGGAGCTTCATATCCTACTAAGCTGTCTTGACACAATCGACAACCTTTTTTTCTTTAATTATGCATCTTCCTTATAGGCCAGTTTGACGAAGTGGTACGCTTAGTCAAGGCATGTAGATCTAGTTTACCTTCATAGATAGCGTCTACTTGGGTTTCTGAACTAGGATGGAAGACTTTTCATGCTCAGAAAGGGCTGCAACCTACAATTATATACATCCCACATTCTGATATTTTAATCCCAACATTTCTTCTGGATATTACCTCTGACTTTGACACAGTTTTGAATCTATTAAGTATGGCAACATAAGTTTGGCATCGTTGTGCACCTATGGCCGGAACTTGTTCTTAAGTTTATTCTGAGCAGTTGTTATATAAAACACGACAATATAATATAAACCCCGTCTTTTGTCTCCGAGCTACAAGCCACACTCAACCTGCTCGAGCTCAACCGTGATTGTTTTGTTTCTTGGTTTCATCCCCGTTTTATTGTTGACTACTTTGTGGACTTTTAACAAATGATTGCCGTGGGTAGTCGGGTATTTTATTCTTTAAAGTGGCGTAGAGATTTCAAATAATTTATCGTTTGCACTTAACTATGCAACTGGGAACATGTCACTTTACAATTTGTTAAGCAAGCTGGCACCTTTATTTAATTTAACCATCTGGGATTCACATTCTCAATGGGAATCACTTTTATTATCAGATACCACAAATTAAATTTGGTGAACTCAATGTTCCATTATATAACATACCGTGTCACCTGCTAGAGCTGCATCGTAATTTTCCCATGCATACAAAAACTTAAGTTCATGCATACCCTTCGACAAGTCTTGTGTACTATACCCTTTTACATTTGCATAAACTTACACTGCCCCTTGACTACATCCTTCAAAATCTTGGCAAAATAAAATTTGTATTACATTATTGGCATTATTAAAATCATAAACCAATAGCCGCAAATTCTACTTTGCCATGCTTTTCAAGGATGTTGTCACGGGGCAGCGTAACTGTATCCTTGTATGTAGTGTGAGTGCGCAAATGTAGCCTGGTTGGCCCTTCTTTTATAACTCAATTCTTATTATTGTGTAAGGATATGCTGTGTTTTTTTTGCAATTTGTTGTATGGGTATGATCTCATTAAATTTTTCAGTTCCATTGCAAAATAATTGTTAAAATTGAATACTTGACAGCGTATTACATATCATATTCATTGCTATGGCACTACCATACAAGAATGTAAATTAAATTATGGTCCCAACACATGCTATTCGTACATACTATAGATGATCGTTGGTCAAGTTTCTCAATCATACATTTATAATAAGCCTATTAAAGCTTAAACTTTGATTTCGAAGCCTTCCTGTTATCGTTAATAACAGATATTCGTCAAATGTATACACGTAATCACTATAAACTCAAAGTATAAGTCCATGCAAAATTTGAATGTTTTAGATCCACCCGTTTGTTCAAAATCGATGGACAATTGTAATTGACGAATTAGGCACTGCTGTAGCAGTATGAGTATAAGGAGTAGTACCTGTAATAGCATCCTGAAATCGATTTTGAGCTTGTTACAACACATTTTTTCACCCAGACGGAATCTTTGTACCTCAAACAAAATTGGCAAGTGTTGTCACGTACCTAAATCACCCCGATTATGTCAGTTTTCGAGTTCATTTTAAGTTTGATGACGGCTTAGTGACACCTCGAAAATGCCTAGCTCTGCTTGCTGTATTAGGTGGCCGAGTGTAATAGCGCGCTTTATTACCAGTTTCGAAGCACGTAAAATACATTTCACAGTTAGCTTCAGTACTTACTTTTAAGTCAGTTTGTGTGACGTTAACTTTCTTTTAATGATAATAACAAAACTTCACTGCACTTATTTGTGTTTACTTTACGAATTCAATGTTTTCCTCTTCCAGCGTCTATGATGTAGTTTTGCACTAGTTTATGTTGATGAATGCATTGAAGTGATGAGTTTATGTAAAGTTGTGCTAGCAACCAAATGAAGTTAGGTGCGGTTATTTCAGGAGAAGCATAATTGTTACACTTATACTCATAACACATGTGTTGTAAGAAAGTATATCCTCCTAAAAGTGTATGTAAGAACTCAATAAAACAGGTGTACAAATCGGGAAAAAGTACAAAAACGCATTTACATGATAGCGCCTCGTTATAGGTAGGCTAAATGTATGCTATTATCTCTAGCACTGCTTGTTTATTTTCGAATTGGTGTTAACGGTCTTTGCCAATATGATCATGGCGATATAGTCACAGTTTTAACTTTTTTAGAAAGTGACGTAAAGCAAGTCTACGTATCCGGACAATTGGCTACTTTAGGCGCGGCATGTGATATGCTATATAGAGGGTTCACATCTTTCGAGTTTCGACGAGGGTCCCTGTCTGGGCCTGGGGTAGAATAGGCCCAGAGCATTCATTCCTCCTCGGCTCATAAACTGCGACGTGGACCCCTCAAATATTGGAGACCCCAAAGGGGTCTCAAATGACATTTTCTCTATTTCCTCATATATTTTTGTTGGACAATCATCTCTACTTTTCACGTTTCCATATTCTCTACTCTTTTACTATCAATGCTGGCCCTCTTCGTGCTCCTATAGTGTTCACCACCGTGATTGCCTCGCATAATATGTCGACCATGGCAATGTTTTAATGTAATGACCTTTTGCTTTATGTTAAATATCGTATTTTAAACTGGTTTTATAGATCTCTGAGGCGCGAATAATCTTCTCTATTAAAGCACCCTAAAACTAGTATTAACAATAATAATAATTCGATCAGTCAATCAAGGAGATGAGGGTGTTAGAGTAGAGGGAGTGCACCGGACATGACATCCTTACAGGGGTTGACGTTGATCAGCCACTGGCGAGTGGATCTTGCCTTGATGAGTTACGCCCTTGTGTACTTATAGCGCGGATCGTGTGTCGTAGAAAAATCATCATCGTCCCAGAGTAAATGTCACACTCGAGCTTCAACCTATGATGAACGACATTATTGCTAGCCCTGTTAATATATATGACTAGGATTGTTTGTACTTTGTAGACTATTCCAAGATTTTCTTTCACTTCCAACACACTAGTTCCACTTCGCAAGACTCGTTCCAAAACGCCGTGGTACACATGTATGACTGAGTGTCATTATGGTTGACGGTGATGGCGGGCCCCTATGTTTAGCGTTACTAGGCTCAGTAAGGGCTTTGCAATCCGAGTGCATGCATACTGCAATGGTAAAACGCAATTAAAAGCGACGTAGAACACATCTCAACCAAACCCTCTTAACAGCTTCACAATGTGGCGTATGAAAAGATTTTACCATCCTGCATTTTATAAAAATTAATGCAGTGGGCACATTAAAAAGGAAAACAATGAGTAGAAGTCATCGTCTATGTGATGCTGAAAAGGCATTTCGCTTTTACGTTTACGATATTTATGAGTGCATACCAGTAATCACATTGCGCTTGACGTGTATAAGGGGGTTGCAATTCTGCATGCTTGTGCTGCAACGAAATGCAGTTTCCTGATGCATGTATAACACGCTAGGCTAGACGATGTGTGTGTGCATGGGCGCAGACGCGGCACCTCAGGCTGGCCTAGTCTAGCCGCCGCAAGAGTTGGCCAACTACGTATAGCGGTGCAGCCTTCTCGTGGCTGATTCGTTCTAGTAGCGCACATTAAATTAACTCAGGGGTTTAAAACGTTTTGGTTTGGAATTTATGGGAAAAGTTAAACGACAATTTAATACTGATGTTTCTGCGATCCAACAAACAAATGTTTTGATATCGAATATTAGTTCAGATGGTATAACACATAATGATTTTGCCCGTGTGCGGTTTGGATGTTAAAGCCCTCCCTCCTCAATTTTTGTCTTTAAAACCTGAGTGTAGGGTTTGAACTTGTAGGGTTCTAATTTGTTGAGGTAATATCAAGATTTAGACCGATCAGGACTAGTTTTGGACCAGCATCTATCCGCGATGAACGTTCGTTGTTCAAAGACAAAAACACATTTTCTACAATCCGGGTTGTGTTGCATGCCTTTATATGTAAAGTATTTGAGCGTTTTTCGTATTGCATATGCCTTTATATGTAAAGTATTTGAGCGTTTTTCGTATTGCATATGCCTTTATATGTAAAGTATTTGAGCGTTTTTCGTATTATTTGTGAAAGTATTAGCACGTTCCGAAATTGTTGAAGAACATTTTGTTTCTTAGTAGAACGTTGTCTGATGCAGCAAAAACTGTTAATATTGTATGTTTCTATCATTCGTTAAATCAATTTTAAATTTTGTCTCTGATATAAACTGCGAGCATCATTATATTATGCTCATTGTGCTTCAGAGATAGTATTTCAAACAAGTTTGAAATTTTGATACAAAATGTCTTACTAATAATATGTGATATGAAAATCGTAATTACTGAGTAAGGAAACCGACGTAAACGCTTGGCCTTGGAAACTTTAGTTGTGATTATTTGTTTACGATATTCAAATTTGCATTAAATAATAAATACTTTAGTGTGAAAGTGCTCTGCCGTGTCACAATGTCGCAGGTCTTCACTCAATTCATCGTGGAATAATTCATCTTGACGCGCCGCCAGCACACGAGCTACAGTGGCGCAACCTGTACAGTACTCACCATGTGCAAGGAAATTATGTGGTTAGGCCTACACGTTTTACGACCGTACTGATATATACAGTGGTGGCTGGACCGTTGAGCGAGCGACTCTGATTCGGTAGGTTGCGGTTTCAAAGCCCGTCTAGATCGGTAATCCTGACTGAAGTTTTTTTTACAAGGTTTCCCTCAGTCGTTAATGCGTATGCAAGGTTACTCAATTGTCCTAACTCCAAAATATCTTGTTAGTCCTGAGCCCAGATCCACAAAGAGGAGTTAACCATAAACGGGATTAATTTTAGGAGTAAGCCGTACTAAACTCCCATTTAGGTCTCCTCAAAAGGGAGTTACACATTTACAGGATTAATTAGTTGTGATTAGTTATTTAACTCTAAAATTTAATCTCTGCTATTTTTTAGAAGTTACATTTTTACTCTTAAAATTGGTTAAGAACAGCGTGCTCCTAAAATTAACTCCGTTTTTGGTTAACTCCTTTTTTTGGATCCGGACCCTAAAGAGGGGCATGCATTGCGCCCTGGGCAGGTTTTCCAAGTTCCCCCTATACTAAATCATATGACAAGAAATGTGAACACATTCCATGAAATCTAAGAAGCTAGATATACCTTGGCCTTCACTTATTATTCTTCTTAGTTATTTTTTTATGTAACTATATTGGTTACATATCGCTGGTCGGGAGTGGTGGCGAGTCGCGGCTCCCGTATGCGCTGCAGAATAAATAGTTCCGCCAAATTCAAATAACATTCGTGAAATGCCTAATAATTGAACATGTCTCTCTCTCTCAGGAAGCTCCCACAAACTGGAACTAGTGTAAGTGTGCGCTATAAACTAATGAAGAGAAAACAGCACCAGCTTTGTGTGGATCTTTTGCAATCCGGGAATCACGCGCTCATAATCCACAAATGATCAAGTTTAGCTTATTTATTGAGCAAACATGCGTTTTTACATGGGATATAGATTTTGTATTAACGTTTATTTACAGAATCCCGAAATGAAAGTGTTTTATCTATCGAGGCAAAGAAAAAGTAACGGTAATATTTACAATCAGAAGGAGTAAATACAGAAATGTTACCGTTAATGGCCGTTGTCTGTTTGTAGTCGTCATTATTGCTTTATTGGTGATTGGCCTTACCTGTGCGGTTCAAACATACTATTCTACTTCTATTAATATGGAGTGTGGTTCCGAATAGAAAATCATATCCAGGACAAGGTGTGTGTACTATGTTTTGGGGGGTGTTGATTGCTCTCATAGGGGAGGGGGTGCAATGTATTTTCAAACGCTTGCGCGAAATCGATTATTTGTAAAGTAAACATTTAAGGAAGTCGAGCTTCCCGGTTTTCGGTCGAGTTTATAAGTATCCGGAGTTGGTAAGCTTTCCAAGGCCATAATTTACAAGTAGCCCTAATAAGCCCACCGAAAGACACCGTTGTAGGTTTATACCGACCCCTCTCCCATTTGTTTCGAGCACAGGCATTTCGCTGGTCTTCCGTGCGCGGCTGAGAAACTTGAAATGTTGTTTGGCGATATTTACTACCTATGGGGAATCCCTTCACCTTGCCTATATTTTGCAAACTACATACAATTTTCAAACCCCTGCTTTCGAATGTCACGAACCCCTCGTTTTAATTTCCTGAACTTTATTCGCAAGTGGACACGTAGATACGCGCTGTCAACTCCTTTCACATCCATTCAGGGACGGATACCGGGGTACCGCACGGAACAGGTTAAGGGTCTCCTCGGTAAAGAACATAAGGTAAACGGGTTTTGCACTCCCGTTTGCTCCCGTTCGGTCACATATTAAACTCGTTCTTTGATGCTCAATCTTTCGAACCAAGCCATGCACACCAGACATACTGTCAACTGATGCCACTGTTTTGGCTACCTGTTCTCTAATGACCTAAGCTCTGTGTCACCTGATATTATGTATACCTGTTCATAAACGACATTGGGGATTTACGGCTTAACCACCATAAAGCTCACATTTTTAATTAACGCCCGCGCGAATGCTTTAATGTGAAATGTGTGAGTACTTTGGTGGTGAGATATGAATGCTAGTGATCAACGCCCTAAATGATTTCGTTGGGACATCGTATCACGCCAACGTATCATTTACGCTGTACAATTCGTAGCATATTGAATTTTCACTCGACAATGACGTGACGTTTCAGTTAAATCATTGCATGTCCATTTCCGTAGTTTATTTATAGATACGTAAATAGAATAATGCTTGGTACCGATCGAACACGACAAGCTTGGGGGGGAGTGGCAGGCGGGGGGGGTGGGACGAAACATGGGACAGGAAGAATCACTAGACTGTACAAGTGTTATTCCGTATTATCAGGAAGCGCTTTAAAAATAAAGATATTAATTAATAATGATATCATCTATATTGAAGTTGTATTCCAATTAATTGATGGATCTAAAGTTATAACTTGTAGACTCGATAAAATTAATATCTTATAGTCCGAGATACACAAGATTATAGAAGTATCAACGGGGCCACACGTTCTTTTGTCTCTAATTTGCAAATTGGTTCTGAATTTTTTTTTAAACACATTTTGACTTGCAGGACGAAAATTCGATTATCTGTAAACCATTATTTCCACGTTAAAGGGGCTATTACCCCAAATAATAATTTTTTACCACATAACCTATCTATAGCATAATACTACACTAAAATGACCGTTTTAAAAATTATATCTTTTAGCTGTAATTTAACACGATTTTTTCAATTATTTTGATCAAAAATTTTTTCGAAAATGGTCGTTTTGGGAAATTTCTTTAATTGGCTTTAGCCTGCTCCTTTTTTGTTCCACATAAATACTGGAGCATCGTACCAATCTAAAATGATATTTTATATTATCGTGTCTTGAAACTGTGCACAAATATACACTCAACCACGCAAAAATATGCATTCCAAAATCACACCTCTTCCCTATGAACACACATACGTTTTAAAAACGTTTTATTACGGTATGGAATGGTATTTTAACGTTATGGTTATGGAATTACCAAAATATTACGTATGAAAAACCGTATGCAAAAAACATTTAAAATACCGTATCTCGATTACGTTTTTTAAAACGTTATTATACGGTTATTAATATAACGTTTTTTCATGGTTATTAAAATACCAATTACATACGGTTATAATTTGGTATTGCCGTAACGTTAAAATAACGGTATTTCAACAACGTTTTTTAAAAACGTTTTAATACAGTAATAAAGATAACGTTTATTTCATAATTATTAAAATACCAATTTCATATGTATAAATTTGTAGTTGCCTAAACGTTACAAATAACTGTGTATTATTAGCGTTTTAATAACGTTATTTATGGTATTTAATATTACATTTTTTCGTGGTTATTGAAATACCACTACAAACGTATAAACTATGGTATTATTACCGTAACGTTATTTAACGGTATTTCAATAACGTTTCAAAAACGTTTTTATACCGCCATTAATATTAAAATTAATTCATAGTTATTAAAATACTAATTGAATAATGATTGTTTTAATGTTATAAGTCAGTCTAAGTTAGTTCTGAGATAACTAAAAAAAGCTGTGCCGATATTCATTAATCCAATTATTACATATTTTATTTTCTTATTTCTTTTTTCCTCCTTCGTGGACTTTTTTATGAGTGAATGCTTTAATTAAATAATAAAATGAATTTATTAATAATTAATTAAAACTTTCGACTTGATTTAAGTGTGGTTAATTTCAATGATTAGTTTGTTCTATCTCGGAACAATCGTTTTTTTTTATACACTGCATCAAAACGACAATTAGAATTGCGCGTTTTCTCGGTATTTCCCTGATACTCTAAAAACAAATTGATTTTTTGCGGCGTAATGAGATTACCAATTAGTTGTCATACAATTTGAGATAAAGCAAACATGGAAGTGTAATGTGAATCTCCAGCAATTAATTGCTTACTGTTTCACGAAAGCTCTGCCGTAGTATTAATTTGTCTTGGATTTCCCAACTAAAAACCAATAACCCAATCAACCAATCTAGATAATCCTCTGCTGCACTGTTGTCATTCAAGATTATATTGAAAATAATACTTCATCCCGCTGAAGTTTTGACGAAATTAATTTATGAATTAATAATGTAAGACGGTAAGTTTGTTTTACATAACTAAGTAAAAATATCTTCAACGACATCAGTTTTATCTTATGTTTCAAACTAAAATAGATTCTTATTTTGTTGCAAGAGACGCAAGCGCATTTTTGTTCCACAATGGGACATCTCACACAAAGACTACTCGCGCGCGGGCTCCACCTTCTTAAGCTAGCTGACGCGCGACGTACTGCACAGCTGCAGTGGCCGAGTGGATAGCGCGTCCCGATCTGGAGGAAGGTATCCCGGGTTCGAGTCCAGGTGTTGGCGGTAAAATTTAACCATGTGTATTCGATCTCATCTAACATTAAAATGTACCCCTTATCTCGGACCGGTGACACAAAACTCGTAGGCTTGAAAGAATTTTTGTTTTAATTAAATTTTTTGATAGTAGCTTTTTTGCATGTCTACTAGATAGCGCTAGTGGACGTTATGAAAAAGTATGGTTTAATGTTATTATTACGTATTTATCATACGTATTTATTACGTATGATAAATACGTATTTAATACGTATGATAAATACGTATTTATTACGTATGATAAATACGTATTTATTACGTATGATAATACGTATTTATTACGTATTTAATACGTATGTAAACGTTATAATAACGTATTATCATACGTTTTTATTACGTTTTTTCTACAACCGTAATTTAAACGTTAAAGCTATTGACATAGAGACGTTATTACAACGTAAGTATAATACGTATTTACAACCAAGACGCATACGTTATAATAACGTTTATAATAACGTATGTGTGTTCATAGGGTTCTTGGTAATCAGGATATTTTGACCGAACCACTTGCCCAAATTACAAAACGAAATATAGCGGATTTACAGAAAAGGCTGTCAAGTACGTAAATAATGGCCAATATTTTTTTTGTTCAAAATCTTCCAAGGTCGCGGGGCATAGAGATCGTCCCCATGTTATTTCATACGGGAGCTTTCTGCCGATGGGACCTAGCTCGAAAAATACTAAGTTTGACATTTTTTGGGGGGTTCATGATGGACCCGATAGTTTTTCAGTTAATTTCTAAATTCATAACTAGTAAGCCTGAATGAAATATATTTTTTGAGTTTAGCGGGTGAATACCCCTTCAAGTAATACATTGCCTGGAGTGGAGAAGTATTTGCCTCGGCGAAGATTTAGTTAATTCGTAATTAATAGTGAACATTTTAAATTTCACTACCATTTCTATTATATTACCTTAAGTACTAGGTCAGCTTTGCAACTTGCAAGATACCGCCTTGTGATGGCATTTATTATCATAACAAAAAAGTTGGTCTCATATTGGTTCGTTTTCTTTTTTTCAAAACTCTAGGTCATATTAAGTTTATTTTCAGGGTTATTGCATTGTCATAAAATTAATATCAGATTCATTAAACATGTTTGCCTTTTGGTTTGATAAAGTTTTAATATTTAATAGTTCTTTAAATTTCATAGTAGGCCTACAGTTATTGAGTCATTCTTCAAAATATCTTAATTAAAATTGAATTAAGTTTTAGAATATGATAACGTTATACTGTGCTAAGATAGTCCACGGCTATGTGTATGTTTTCTATTGTGGCATGCTTTGAATAAATGAAACACACGAAACACGGTTTTTGCACATGCGATTTTATTCAGTGTAATGCTTATACTGGGTGAGTTTCAGCGATAAAAGATAATGCATACATTATCATGATTTTAGAATTAATGCGTTAACAGCTTGCTGTTATGGCCATGTCATAATATTCTCTTGTAATGTATATATAACATATATTATATTGGTATTGGCACGCCATGTTATCACGATGGAATTCAATGTGCAAATCGAATGTGTGAGTATATATAATTACTAACTTATTTTAAAACAATATACTTTGCCGTTTATTCCACCACTTAAGTTTAATGTATAATTTCAGTATGCCCAATATAAAACCAAGGTTTTAAGGACTTGACTTGACTCAGACTTGACTTGATTCCTACTCCAACTTGACTTGACTCCTACTGGACTTGATAGGAATTTATTTAACTGGAATTGACTTAACCCCTACTGAATTGGTCTGGACTGGGCTTGACTTGAGTTGATTTCGACTGGACTGGACCGGACCGGACTGGACCGGACCGGACCGGACCGGACCGGACAGGACAGGACAGGACAGGACAGGACAGGACAGGACAGGACAGGACAGGACTCCGACTTGACCCCGACTTCACTCCGACTCGGCTGCGACTTGACCCCGACTCGATTCCGACTTCACTCCGACTCGACTCCGACTCGATTCCGACTTGACCCCGACTTGACCTCGACTCGACTCGACTTGACCCCGACTTGACTCCGACTTGACCCGACTTGACTCCGACTTGACCCGACCCCCTGACTCGACTGGACTCCGACTATGACTCCCCCATTTTAAAAAATAATTATCTATATTAATTATTAATTAAATTATACAAATATATTGTAACTCAAAAATTAATATCATAAAACCCAAAAGATTATAGAAGTATAAACGGGGCCACACGTTCTTTTGTCTCTAATTTGCAATTGGTTTAATTTTTTTTTTAAAACATTTTGACTTGCAGGACGAAAATTCAATTACTGTAAACCATTTTTTTCCACGTTAAAGGGCTTTACCCCAAAAATATTTTTACACATAACCATCTATAGCTAATCAACACTAAATACCTTTTTTTAAAAATTATAATCTTTTAAGCTGTAATTTAACAGATTTTTTCAATTATTTAAATAAAAAATTTTTTTTTCGAAAATGGCGTTTGGAAATTTCTTTAATTGCTTTAGCCTGCTCCTTTTTTGTTCCCATAAATATAGAGCTCGTCCCAAATCTAAAATATATTTTATTTATGTGTCCTTGAACTGTTGCACAAATATACACTCACTACGCAAAAATATTCTTTCCAATTTATCCCCTCTTCCCTATGAACACACATACTTTAAATAAAAACGTTTTTTTTTAGTTTGGAATGGTATTTTAAGTTATGGTTTTGGGAATTACCAAAATATTCGTATGAAAAACCTTTATGCAAAAAACATTTAAAATACGTATCTCGATTACGTTTTTTTAAAAACTTTTTTATACGGTAAAAATTTGGTATTTGAAATTATTAAAATTTTAAAATTTCAAATTCAAAACACATACAAATTGTAACACCACAACTTTTTTAAAATAACGGAATTTAATAACGTTTTAATAACGTTTTTTAATGGTTATTAATAAACTTTTTTTTTTATGGTTATTAAAATACAATTACATCGTTTATAATTTGGTAAAAACGAACGTTAAATAACGGAAAATTTCAATAACGTTTTTAAAAACGTTTTTAAGGGTAAAAAATTTTTTTTGTTCATGGTATTAAAATACCAATTACATCGGTTAAAATTTTTTGGTATTGCCGTAACGTTAAAATAACGTAATTTTCAGTAACGTTTTAAAAATTTTTTAATACAGTAATAAAATTACGTTTATTTTCATAATTTTAAAATACCAATTTCATATGTTAAATTGTAGTTTTGAAAACCCTTTTTACAAATAACTGTGTATTATTAGCGTTTTAATAACTTTTATTTTATGTATTTAATTTACCTTTTTTCTGGTTATTAAAATACCACTACAAACGTAAAAAATATGGTATTACCGTAACGTTATTTAACGTTATTTTCAATAACGTTTCAAAACGTTTTTATACGCCATAAATATTACAATTAATTCTAGTTATTAAAATCTAAATTGAATAATAATTGTTTTAATGTTTATAAGTCAGTCTAAGTTAGTTTCTAAAGATAACTAAAAAAGCTGTGCCATATTTATCCATTATTACATATTTTATTTTTCTTATTTCTTTTTTCCTCCTTCGGGGAAACTTTTTTAATTGAATGTTTTTTAATTAAATAATAAAATGAATTTATTAAATATTAATTAAAACCTTTGACTTATTTAAGTGTGGTTTAATTTCAATGATTAGTTTTTCTATCTCGAACAATCTTTTTTTATACACTGCATCAAAACGACAATTAAGAATTTTGCGCGTTTTCTGGGTTTTTCCCTGATACTCTAAAAAAATTGATTTTTTTTGCGCGTAATGAGATTCCCAAATTATTGTCATACATTTAGATAAACAAACATGAAGTGTAATGTAAATTTCTCCAGAAATTAATTGCTTACTGTTTTTCACGAAAGCTCTGCCGTAGTATTAATTTGTTTTGGGAAATTTCCAAAACTAAAAACCAATAACCCCAAATCAACCAATCTAAGATAATCCTCTGCTGCACTGTTTTTTTTTTCATTCAATATTATATTAAAATTTAATACTTCACCCGCTGAAGTTTTGACAAAATTAATTTATAATTAAATGTAAACGGTATATTTTTTTTTACATAACTAAGTAAAATTCTTCAACGACATCATTTTTTTATCTAGTTTCAAACTAAAATAGATTCTTATTTTTGTTGAAAGAGACCAAGCGCATTTTTGTCCACAATGGGAACATCTCACACAAAGACTACTCGCGCGCGGGCCCTCCACCTTCTTAACTGCTGACGCGCGCCCGTACTGCACAGCTGAAGTGGCCGAGTGGAAAAGCGCGTCCCCCGATCTGGAGGAGGGTATCCCGGGTTCGAGTCCGGGTGTTGGCGGATAAATTTAACCATGGGGTATTCGATCTCATCTAACTTAAAATGTACCCTTATCTCGGAAACCGTACACAAAACTCTAGGCTTGAAAAATTTTTTTTTTAATTTAAATATTTTTGATAGTACCTTTTTTTGCTGTCTTAACTAGATAGCGCTAGTGGACGTTATGAAAGTATGGTTTAATTTATTATTACGTATTTTATCATACTATTTTTACGTATTAAATACGTATTTATTAGTAGAAAAATACGTATTTTTTACTTGATAAATACGTATTTATTACGTTTTATAATATATTTTTTAAACGAAATTTAATACGTATGTAAACGTTATAAAAACGTATTATCATCCCTTTTTTATTTTTATTTTTTAAAATTTATTTTTATTCGTATTAAATTACGTATGTAATACGTTAAATACGTATTATCATACTATTTATTCTTTTTTTCAACCTAATTTAAACGTTAAGCTATTTGACATAGAGACCGTTTCAACGTAAGTTAAAAACGTTATTTTACAACCAAGACGCATACGTTTAATAACGTTTAAAAATAACTTTGGGTGTTCATGAGGTTTTGTTGGTAATCGGCATAATTTCGACCGAACCACCTGCCCAAATTAAAAAACGATATATAGAGGATTTACATAAAAGGGCTGTCAAGTACGTAAAAAGGGGCCCAAATATTTTTTTTTGATCAAAATCCTCCAAGGTCGCGGGGCATAGAGATCGTCCCCATGTTTTTCATACGGGAGCTTTCCTGCCGATGGGACCTAGCTCGAAAAATACTAAGTTTGACATTTTTTTGGGGTTCATGATGGACCCGATAGTTTTTTCGGTTAATTTCTAAATTCTAACTAGTAAGCCTGAATGAATATATTTTTTTGAGTTTAGCGGGTGAATCCCCCTTCAAGTAATACATTGCCTGGAGTGGAGAAGTATTTGCCTCGGCGAAGATTTGTTTAATTCGTAATTAATAGTGAACATTTTAAATTTCACTACCATTTCTATTATATTACCTTAAGTACTAGGTCAGCTTTTTCAATTTGCAAGATACCGCCCTTTTGATGGCATTTTTATTATCATAACAAAAAGTTGGGCTCTATTGGTTCGTTTTTTTTTTTTTCAAAACTCTTGGCCATATTAGTTTATTTTCAGGGTTATTGCATTTTCATAAATTAATATCAGAAATTTATTAAACATGTTTGCCTTTTGGTTTGATAAAGTTTTAATATTTAATAGTTTCTTAAATTTCATAGTAAAAGTTTATTGAGTCTTCTTCAAACATCTTAATTAAAATTGAATTAAGTTTTTTGAATATGATAACGTTAAACTGTGCTAAGATATTTACGGCTATGTGTATGTTTTCTATTGTAGCATGCTTTGAATAAATGAAACACCGAAACACGGTTTTTTGCACATGCGATTTTATTCAGTTAATGCTTAATGCTTATACTGGGCTAGTTTCAGCCATAAAAGATAATGCATACAGTATCATGATTTTCGAATTAATGCGTAACAGCTTGCCCATGGCCATGTCATAATATTCTCTTAGTAATGGATATATAACATATATTATTTGGTATTTGCACGCCATGTTATCACGATGGAATTCAATGTGGCAAATCGAATGTGTGTGTATATATAAAATTACTAACTTATTTTAAACATATACTTTGCCGTTTATTCCACCACTTAAGTTTAAAGTATAATTTCAGTATGCCCCCAAAATAAAAACCCGGTTTGACTTGACCCCAGAATCAAAATTTGACTTGATTCCTACTCCAGCTTTGACTTTTACTCCTACTGACTTGATAGAAATTATTAACTGGAATTTGAAAATTAACCCCGAAATGATTAGTCTGGACTGGGCTTTTTACTTGAGTTGATTTCGCCCTGGACTGGACTGGACTGGACCCGGACTGGACTGGGACTGACCGGAGGACGCACGGACAGGACAGGAAAAGGACGGCAGGCGGAAAAGGACAGGAACAGGACGAAACAGGAAGGACAGAACTGGACTCCGAACTTTACCCGACTTGACCCCCGATTGACCCGACTTGACTCCGCTTGACTCCGACTTGACTCCGACTTGACTTTCCCACTTTTACTCCGCTTGACCCGAATTGACTCCGACTTGACTCGACTTGACTCCGACTTGACTCCGACTTTACTCCGACTTGACCGACTTGACTCCACTGGACTCCGTTGATCCGACTTCACTCCGACTCGGCTGCGACTTGACCCCGACTCGATTCCGACTTCACTCCGACTGGACTCCGACTCGATTCCGACTTGACCCCGACTACTTACTTCCTCGTGACGAAACGTGACGTGACGCTATTCACTCGACAAGCCACGTTAACACTCATCCGTCAACGCGATCGAAATGTTGCGTTTTTAGGTTCTTTATTGATATTTTAATGTTTGATATTACAAGCCACACTATAAATTACGGCTGTGTCATGTTGATTTTGTATTGCGTGAAACACGTTTCTCATTCATTTCGTAAGACCTGGTTAAATGAAATCCGGTGCGTTTTCACGATTTCTCAAATATCCACAACAGACAACCTGTCGGGTACGGAATTGAAACATGGACGCTTTAAAAGGGTTAAAACTTTTTCATTAATTTTTCGGGGGTGGGGCGAACCGCCAATATTGCGTTATCGCTTAAATTACTACTTGCGAAGCTGCGTTCGAGACTTTTACGTGGTAAAGTGATATTTGTCATACATGGAAACACAGATAACTTTCTTCTCTATATACATTATCACTGATATATCTCTACTTTCTTCTTGTGGATTTTTCGTAATTTATATTTTAACTTGGCGAACATTATTTTAACAGAAGTAAGTACTTATTACGTACCGGAGCAGTTTCAGAACAAACATTTTGAATAAAGTGATAAAAGAATGCCGCCTGCCCGACAATAAAAACACAACCATCACTTTTCTGTCGCTTGCTCTACTCGGTGATATAAACAATAATGGCAACGCGACCCATACATTATTCAATGGAAAAAAATTATCACTCACTATCATCCATGTTGAGTTTTCCAACATATATTTTCCACGGAGAAGCGTAAAGGCTTTCGTTTCCTTGCTTTATCTATATTTTCACTTTATTATACAGAACAATAATTGAGTGCGTTTAGCTCAATCATTTGCGGTTAAGATGAGTTCCTGTGGCTAGCGCGGAGAAACGTTGAGCGCTCAATTTTCTGTTTGTTTTTGTGTTTTTTTCTTCGGGTAAAAGGTTGATAATATCGTTTTCATATTTCACATAAATGATGATAAAGAATAAATCTACTATTTATGAGTTTCGGAAATTTATTCCAAGTGTACACATTTTAACGCAAATTTTAAAACAAACAATTTCGGGAATTTATTCCAAGTGTACACATTTTTAACGCAAATTTTAAAACAAACAATCGTTAATGCAAATGCATGAATTGAGTCCTGAGCCTTCAAACTATTCACATTTCCCTCAGCACATATACTATAGTTCACCTGAGAGGACATATGCCCTACCGGTTCCTTCGAAAAAAATCAATTTACTGACCAGGGTGTTTTTTTTTATTAATCAATGATTTTTTAAAAAATCATGATTTAAATCATGCATTTTTTTTTTTGAGCAACAAACACAAAAAGTTCTAATTTTTTTTTTGAGCAACAAACACAAAAAGTTCTAACTGTTCAGGAAAGTTTTCCTTAAAAAAATATTGATTTAGATTTTCTGAAACGCTTGTGAACGTATTTAATCCGCTCACCAACTTGACAAGTTTTGAAACACGCATATTGTTGATTTAAATCATAAAAATCTGATTTAAATCGAAAAGTTGATTTAACCCTTTTGGGGCAAAAGGTGGGACCCAAAATTTTGCTTTCTACCTTTGCAATTGAAATTCATGATTTTTTAAAAGAATTTTGAATTTTTTTTTATTTTTTCCCTTGATCTTCTAGAATAAATTGCTGATTTTGGATTCCAAATGACATCAAATTTAAAACAAAAAATCAAAAATTTTATTTTATTTTCAAAAATTAGATTTTTTTGCAATTTTCCTTTTTTTCTCATTTTTTTACACATTCAAATTGAATCTACTACAGGCAAAACAAAAATATCCGGGACATCCGGAAATGTGTGTATTTTTGTGTTTTGATACACAATTTGTTTTTTGAACCATTACAAAAATTCTTCTGATCATTAGAATTTAATACGGAAAAATTCTATTAATTCAGAACGAACTAAGGCAGCTTTTTACCCGGGTTCAAAGGATGGAAAACTGGTAGATTTAATTGTGTAGATTTTGAAAATTATGTAAGTATACTTATCAGTAACCTATAAAGGGTAAATCAAATAAATCCGATTTAAATCAAATAAATCATGATAAAAAAAAAACTGATTGACAGTGGGTTATTCTTATATAACAACTCTGTTTGCCATTTCTAGTATGTCCTCGCTTACCACTGTGAACTCTAATGTGCGGCTTGAGCGTGCGTGGAGGAGCTTATCCTGCAAGGGATGGCTTCGTTATTGTTGCGAAATGTTGAATGTTGTCGTGGACTCGTGGTTGTGGGTTGACGTGTCGTTACCCATTTGAAAAACTTGTATGCTAAACGTGATATGACATTAGTGGCCTCGCGACGCCCAAAATATAAATAAACCATACGAAAAAGGGGTGTGCTATGAAACTGCGTATATGCTATGTAGTCACGTCAAAAATGCTTTGTTGATGTCACTTTGAACAGAGTTGGGTGAATCTGGAGTAAGACACGGAGTAGTTGGGTGACCGCTTCTACTCCTGGATATCCTTCCCGTGGGATGCACGGGTTGACATGGACTCGCACGAGGGTAGCACACACCACACAATGTATACAGTAGCTTCACCACTGTTGGTTTCATTCAATCTATGCTCCGTGCATTGTTTTAGAGGGGACGCTGAGCTTGACCCAACTCAAATGCGCGCACTCGGGTGTTGATGTTGCTGAACGGTTGCTAATTCATTACCAAATTTAGCATTGATGTTAATAAAGTACTTTTATATTGATATCCGCAATTGGCTGCAAAAAATCCATTGCGAGACATACTTGTACAAAACTTGAAAAAATGGGAAATCCAAAACATGGATTTCAATTCTGGAAATTCCCACCAAAACTGTGTTTATCTTACGATTAAAACATAATTAACCTACGTGTTCACATTGATTTAAACGTTTATATCCAGTTTGCGAATTTCAGTTAAGAAAATCTTTACATTGGAATAAATTCCCGAAGTTGACCGAAATGGAGTAAATTTCGGTGATTTCACTAATTTTTAATTCATAATCAACGAATTAATTTAGGAATACGCGTACTGGATAGCATAGATTTATTCTTTGTTAACGTTACTGTGAAATTTGATAACGGTGTTATAAACCGTTTTTTCCGGAAACAAACACAGAAAGATGAGTGACTAAACTCGTCTCTGCGCCAGCCTCAGCCACTCCTCTTAACTTGCACTGTCCGTGCTGTGGACAGTGATACATTCCTTGCACTGGGTATAGCATGTTTAGTCGTGTTGTCGTCGGGGGAAGGGGGGGGGGGGGGGGTTATATAAAGTGACTTCAAAATGAATCCAAAGAATAAGAATTTAAATTGACCTTGTAGTAACATAGGTTTGAGCTAGTGCTGAATTTCACTCGCAGCGTAGGAAACCAATGCTATAGATAGTGATGTGCAATTTTTGTTTGTTTTTAAAGTATAGAAAACTATTTGATAATGCACAACTCAAAAAAATAAAAATAAATAACACCTAGTTTTAAAATTATCAGTGTTACAAATTCCAGGACCATTTATGATTAATTTAAAATAAAAACAAGCACACGAGAGTGAGAATCAGTTTTAATTTTAAGCTCAATTTCAGCCTTCGGTTTTCAAAGTTTTCGTCAGTTTTTACCAGGATTTATTTCGACTACCCGGCACCTCCACCAAAATTACGAAATTATGCATTTTTGTATAATGTTGATATTTTGATACGAAGTATTTTGAGCTTACTCGCGTACAAATGTCTATTACGATCTCACAATCGCGTTGAATGACCCGGCACCTCCACCATATGTACCAGCCAGGATTAATTTAATTTTGACTTCCTACCCGGCACCTCCACCAAAACTTAAAAAAAACCCGCGATATCAACTAAAATATCGCGAAAATTCGCGAATTGGAAATTGGTGCCATTCAATCGCAATTCAGATGATTCATGAGCAAACTGAATTTGAAGTGATTATTGCAACTTTAAAAAAATCGCGAATTTCGTTCTCACCATTTTTGCACATCTCTAGCTATAGATGACATTAATTAAATAAATAAATATTGATTTTGTATTTATTTGGATAATATAAATAGGTTTATAAATGAATATATACAAACAATAAAACACAATTGCGATGTACACCCTCGGAACCTCGACCAGAAGTATATCAAGGGCTGGGCATTGTAGATACTTCGATTAACTTGCGGTATATGTTGTACCTACACCTAATGCTGCCACCTATGGAGTGATTACGTCATAACGAACAACCAACATGATAACCGTGAAATTTGTTAAGTACTTTACGAAAACTTGAAGCTTCTAAACAAACATTGGCATCTCATTTGTGAGGGTTCGCACAGGAAATGTTTTAAAACTTAAGGAACAAAGGGAAACTTTAGCGCGGACTCGTCGTTTTGCTATTATCAATTTATATTCATTAAATTCTTTGTCACCTACGAAATATTTGTTTATATAATTAAATATCCCAATTTTACGACCAAACTATTTGTTATTGGTTGAATGTAAATTATTGTCATATTGGTTTACTATATACCGTACATGTCGTAGATTCTCTGCGAGTGCATTCTAAACTGGTACGGTTTATTATAAAAGGAATATTTCCAGCAGCCAGCAGTGAGACGTAATATGCATATTTTACTTAATAATGTATTGTAAGTAACCTTGGTTCTGTTTCGCTTAAACGCTTCAACTAGTTTTTTAAAGCCGGGTGCAAACTTGCTAACTGAGGTCGCTGCGTTTTAATTAAAATCTTGCTGCTGTAACGTATCCAGCCAACTTACATCTTAATTCGAGTTTATTCTTTTAAAGCCCGTGCTTAACGGCGTTTATTTTTACTCACACTTGTACCTCCTGTCGCCGTATTTAACTTGGTTTAATTTCATTGTACACGATGTGACAATTAAAATTCAACCAAAATCCATTTCCAAAATATGATTAAAACAGTTATAGAAGTTAGTCTTTTAGAAGACCAAAGCGATTGTTGTAAGTTATTTAATTTTAGTTGATGCCTACTCCTGCTGTTACGACTTTTAATACACATTTTTGTGGACATTAAACGTAAAATCTAGACCATTTGAAAGTCTGTGTTTTTTCATCATAGCTTGCATAGTCAAACATTTGACTTACTTTTTAAATAGTATATCTTCAATAGTTTGCGTTTTACTTTTTTACCGTTTGCCGCTACAAAGACACTTGGCCCTATTTGTACCGGCAAACGTAAAACATCTTAAAACGCAATACATTATAGATACATTTTCCATCCCCTTTTCAAATGTAAGTTTAAACTATATTGTAAACAAAAAGAAGCTTTTCAAATCCTCTAGTTTTTGCGTTTCATGTCCACAAAAATGTGCAATAAAAGTCGCAATAACTGGAGTATGTATCAACCAAAAAATATACAAGCATAGTTTTGGTCTTCTCAGATGAGTATAACTTCCACATGACTGCTGTTTTATGCATATTTTGGAAAATACATTCTGTTGGACATACAGCTTTTGACCACCGCTAAAGCCCATTACTCTTAGCGGCCACCCTGTACGAATGGCGTAGGACAAGTTTACTCTCCTCAACTACGCTGACAATCATCATAGGCCTCGTCTAAACCTTTTGGTATTGGATGGGACCATTTCATGTTCATACATTTAATCATGTACATATATTTTACATTAAAAGTTTTCATTTAGTTACATTCGTTCAAAATGGCTATTCTCGGTACATGATGTACCGAGAATAGCCGTATTCCATTCGACCCGTATACGTAGAATGTCAGTTGAAGCTGACTGCACTAAAATGAAAACCAAATCAATATATTTTAATAGAGTTTAAAATAATTTTCGGCCATCTGTTCATATTGCAAAATTGAAAATTAGCTGTTACAATTAATTACACATGCATGCCTGACTAACTTTATCGGTGTATTTATTGGAGCTAATTAAATAATGTTACGATATGCTGCTTGTTGTTTTGTCGCATTTAAAATATAGTTACTACTTCGTTCGTCAAATGAATATTGAATAAAACAGCATTAACTTTTTACGTTTCAAGACCATTGAAAGAGTTAATCTTGACTTGTTTTGTGTTAGCCGTTGCGAATCATTGGTTTTCTTACTTCACTCTCAATGTTTACAGCTTGATATCTTATCTTGAATCGTTTCTACACGATTTAAGCTTCACTTTAGTGGTCTTCATTATTTTAATCCTTAACTTTTAGTTTTGTGAACGTGAATGCTAAGGTTAGTTTGGTTTGTTGTATATCATTCTGCTCTCCCGTGTGATATGAGTTTATTTATGTACCGATATTTTAATTTCCTTCACTTCCACAAGATTTCACAACGCGTTCTTGAAACGTTCGGTTCTTCTTAGTTGTTCACAAAATTCAAAATTCACAAATCACTGGTGGACATTACATTCCTCTAGCCTGTTCAAAACGAACCTTATGGCGACCGAGACATTTCAACGACATTCTATACCCATCGGTCCACAGGAATAATACGATACACAAATATTCCATACGATCTCTATGAGACTACACTTTTTTTTAACTTTAAAGATTTTAAGTAATGTGTAATTTATATTTGGCCCAATAACTCGGAGATATAGAAAATATCATAGCGTGCACTTCACATTACTAGAATATCTTGCACTTATTTCTTACCGTATAAACTCATGCATATCTTCATTCTTCAATTAATATGTTTCTATGAATAAACATGATCGTTTGAAGCGAGCACAATTTGTGTATGAATGGTATTTGTCAACTCTTCGTGCTGACTGCGATGGGGGCAATGTGTGGTATACGTGATGGTTGATGGTATATAATACTATTTTATTTATGTTGTAGCTGGCAACATAGCAGTGACAGTGTTGCCTTCCCTCGGTCTTACGAGTTACAGTCGCAGTTGCAACTAACGAATCACTCCAGTCTTTGGCCTGTGCGGTTCTGACTTCCGTGCAGTCATAGATTACCATAGAAACATGTCCCGCTGTAGCCATTCTGTCTTCTGTATCCTCCCACCCCTGTTTTCGGATTTATTTTGCCATTTTGACGGGATCAAAAATTTTATTACGTTTCTTATTGTCAGCTTTATCTGTTTCGAGGGTGAAATTTTTCTCTGTCGAAGTTCATTCGGTATGGATTTTATTTTGATGCAATGTTTTCCAGTTGTGAGTGAGTTGAGTGTATGTGTGTGTGGCCACGTTGTAGACGGCTTGAATTTAGGTCAGTGCTCCCCGAAAACTTCGGTCTGTACCTTAAATATTACATGCGTTGTGAAAGAGGCTTGTTTTCCTCGGTATTTGCTCGGGCTCATATGCATGCACAGTTATTGCCAATAACAAAAGAACCTCTATGGTTGTGAGTTGTGACCTATACGAATGCAAATGCTCAGTAATATTCATCTCGGAATTCTAAATGGAATTTTTGTTTTTCCCGAGTATGTTATTTACCACCGCATGGTTAGAAATATATCTAATGTCGACCTGCTTGTGCTAGCTGCTAGGTCATACTCGTACTCGCCTGGCTTGTTTGCATGGGTCTAGCGATGGGATGGCACAATGTGTAACTTCAATCGAGTGGTTCAAGAGGAGCCATTTTCTAGAGTGCATCCAGTTTACCATTCAATATTATCTTAGTATTATGTTCAGAGTTCTACGAGTATAGCAAACAAAGGTAGACATGTGAGGTATACTCCCGGGGATCCCAGCAACTGTGACTTTTCCACGAGCTAAGTGCACAAGACAAATATTAATGGGGGAACCCATTTGCCAACGTCACTCCCCAGACAATACGCCGTGTCCGTGGCGTAAGAAAATATTCATTATATCTTGCTCATAATATGGAGATTATAATGAATGTAAGGTAGAAAGAAACTTGTGAAAAATGTCGCGCCCAGGAAGTGAAGTCGCTAGCGATGATGGCCCACGGTCTCTGGTGGTTTGGAGGCCATCCGTTACTTTACGACTGCTGAGAGATGACAATCATTTAACACATGTCATCTCCTTACCAACTCCCGCCATCACTCAACTCTAATGAAATTCAAAATGGGACGAAAAGATGTAAATAATGAATTCATCTATTCATCACAGTGGTTCTTATGATATCACATTATGGTAATCAAATCAGCTACTAAGACAGAATATACTACATTTTGTTTTCAGAAAACATACACTTAACATTAATTCTTTCCGCTGTGATATAGCTTCAAGCTGTGAGCAATGCATGTCACACCAGCACAGGGGATGCATACACCGTACCAAGTTGTGAGCAAGCTCCGACAATGCATGTCACACCAGCACAGGGGATGCATACACCGTACGTACACACTGATCACCACGCCGGCAGCCATTTATAAACTCTTGCTGACGTTTCTCGTCAGTGATTAATTCAGTTTTTATGTTGACTATCCCAAACAAAGAGAAGTTTTAATGTTTGCATTGCTTCTAAATTACCAATCAACTCTCTGTTTATCTCGGTTCGCTTACCTGTAACGGGGACTCTTTTTTTAAAATAAGAGCAGAGTTTTGCCTTGCAAAATAACGTGGATTAATAATAATTGTTCTTCTCCTTGCTTGCTATAAGTTGAAGTTGATTAATGAGGTAAAACAAAAAGAGTTAATCATCAGGGGAGTTTCCGATGCCCCATCAATTCCCATGTTTGCTATCCACGATTGCCAGTGAAGTTAATCACTCTAATGACTATTTTGTCACCCACACTCTCTTCCGTTGAACCCCCCCCCCCCCCCCCCACTCACCCTCCCCCGCACACCACCCCTACACATTGACTTGAACATTTCAGCCCGTTCAAATCTGGTATATTCACTGCGAGTCAGTGTGTTACTACAAGTTTAATGTTGACACGTGGAGGTGTCACTTGGAAAATTATGGGCGTTATATACAGAGAATGGACGCATTGTCCGACGAAGCATTGTGTAAAATAAAATCGGAGAAATGTGTTTTGTAGCAAACTGCCCCCTGGGTGTTTGCTGTTCGTTATTTTCATTACTCTTTAGAAGAGCAGCGAATCCTCCTCGTTACGCTGGTCATCTAGCTAGACTCCAATGACGGACGTCCTGTCTAAATAATACCATTGAAATATTCCTCGATAACGATTCCGGCTAAACCTATACTCCAATTGCAATGAAATTTTATGAGGTCTGTGAAATCTCTGAACAAAGAACTGCACGGGGGGAAAAATCGATCAAAAAAATATTTCTCATGAAAATAGCAATTTTACGTTTTTTTTCGATTTTTAAAAAATTCTTCGACTTATAACATCTACATGCTTTATCCGATTGTAATGATTTTTTCACAGAACCTTAATTTTATGAATTAATATATTCGTGTGAAATTTGAGCGCAATCGAAAATTTATTTCTTATGAAAATCGCAATTTTACGATTTTTTCAATTTTTAACATTTCTTCGACGAATAAAACCTACATGCTTTATCCGATTGTAATGATTTTTAATATATTCGTGTGAAATTTGAGCGTAATCGGAAAAACATCTATTAAAAAAAATCACAATTTTACGCTTTTTTCGATTAAAAAAAAATACGCTCATCCATCAACGCGGCGTGACTTAAGCGTTTTCCTAGTATAACAACTCTGTTTGCCATTTCTAGTATGCCCCTCTTCGGGGGGGCGCGCGCTAGCCCCGTCCGGCGACGATCTAACCGGATACTCTTCCGACCCGTCTTGAAACACGGACCAAGGAGTCTAACATGTACGCGAGTCATTGGGACCGCACTAAACCTCCTCGATACGCCAATCAGGATATTTTTAATATGGGATATTTCTCTTCCAGTGTATTGTGTTACTGGTGTATTAGGTTTTCACTCGGAAGTATAAGACTACCTACCTAGGTAGACTGCGCACTAAGTTGACCAGTATCCACACGATATGGTTATTTAACAAATAAGTATCCGTTAAGTTATTTACATCATTCACTATCCAACCCTGCATTCTTAAAATCCAGACACTAGATAGATTAGCGACATTTGACACACGTAACGTTTACTAAATTAACCATTAGGTTTAATTATTATGTTCACAGCCTAATGTAGGCAAAATGCAGCCTGTTCATTAGTTTTCTGATAACTAAGTCTGAATCGCAATCATGAGTGCACTATAACAACGCTATAACAACAAACTAAACTCAAGATCAGTTGCAAATAACAGTCAATAACTAACGACATTGTCTCAGAGTCGATGCGACATTGAGGCTTGAGCATTCATGCGAAAAATCACAGTTCCTACTATGATCCATCCCTAACTATTCGCCGAGAAAATAAACCGAGCTTGCATTGTCTGAGTAGCTGGAATCCGCTAAATAAAATAGCTTGCATTGTCTAAATAGCTTGAATCCGCTAAATAAAATAGCTTGCATTGTCTAAATAGCTTGAATCCGCTAAATAAAATAGCTTGCATTGTCTGAGTAGCTTGAATCCGCTAAATAAAATAGCTTGCATTGTCTGAATAGCTTGAGTCCGCTAAATAAAATAGCTTGCATTGTCTGAGACGCTTGAATCCGGTAAAAATTGCTTGCATTGTATTGAGTATTGATGCCGACTACTCTGAACTTGTATTGTAAAACAAAATTCATTGTATCAAGAACACAACAAATTAACTTGGCATTTTGAAGTTGGCTGGCCGAAAAAATACGTTCCTGCCTGAATTCCTTGAAGCCGCACACGGCATTGTCTGAGTGCTTTGAAGTTGACGTACAGCAATGAGCAATCTGGGCTTGCCTACATCTGTAACGAATGCACTGAAATATTCAAACCTTGAAAGTGGCTCTACGTGTACCAGATGACAAGTGAAAGGTTAAAAGGCCCAGCAATAAGCCAATGTCTGCATCCAACGGTAGATTGCTAGTGGGAGACAGTTCTGGAACTGCTTAGCATCATTCGACTATCTATAATGTAGCAATGGCTGCTCCTAGCGTTAACCCACTTCCCTCCTAACAGACGTTACCATTTACAAACAAATAAACCATTTCTAGGAATAATAACTTATATGGGAGCCAGTATACATGAGAACTAGTTGCCGAGAGCTTCTGGCCAACAGATTATCTCACACACAAATCAACTTGATGTATATAACACAGCCCCTTCTTTTTTAGATGTGGTCGTAGAATTTCCGTTTAAAATCTTCTATGTTTCTGATTATTGTCCACGGTTTCCTTAGGGTTTGTGTCAAGATGCTAACTTATGTACCGCGAAGATGCTAGTTCCTGCATGGTTTATTATTGACTTTATGGATCACCAGCTGAACGAAATTGTTTTTTAAGCCACACCGTGGTACCGGAATAGTTTTTATATGTTCCAGCTTGACACTTGTGAAAAGCACCACGTGCATACCGTAATGCCTTGTCTGAGACATAGGGGCTTGGTTTCTAATCATCATCCGAGTGTCTTGAAGAGGTATTCTCTCTGGTATTGATTGTGCGTCGCGTGATAAGGCGATGTATTGCTGCTCGGAGGATGAAGCAGGCAGGATGTGGGTGTCTTGCCCTGCCCTGGTCAGGAGAACTAGCAAGGGTAATGGAGTGAAACGACCACCTTACTTTACATCAGCTCTGCCAAGGTTCATGACAGTTCGAAGCGCTAAGTTGGTCATGCTATTTACCTCCCCAATCGAAGGTCTTGCAAATCAACAAATCAGGTTTTAGTCTGTAGGGAAATGGGGCATTTAGAGCATTTGAGGCAAGAGGCATATTTGAGAGAGGCATTATTAGAGGCAAGAATAACCACAACTCTCGTTCGTCTTCGTGTGGATTACCTCATTATACGTGCATGAACAACGTATATGCGTACGAAAAGGTTTTGAACATAAACTGAAGAGAGTGATATGTCAGAGTATAAGCGTGAAAGCTGACATTTTGCTACTTTAGTGTACGTTTATATGTATTCACGTTTCTGTGTATAGTGTTTATGGACGATATAAAATTCATTTTACATAACAAATATTCTTTAACAACTGTATGCATATGTGAATGGTGGTAACAGCCATGCATTATTGCGGTGTCTATTATTATGCTGTACGATTTTTCCACTACATTTCCTGCTTTTATCTTGTCAATATTTATTAAGGTGGCTGTAATAAATTCAATGGTACGTGTTTATGTACAAACTACAAACCTCATACTAAATTAATTTTAATTCTCTTTTTTAAGAAAACTATTGATTACAATTGATGATTTTTCTCCTTTTTTCAATTATGTTTATTTCTTGAAACAAATGCCCTTGGCCCACTGATTTAAAATTATTTTATTCTTCGTAATAAATATGATAACAGTTACATAAAACTTATCAAAGTCACAGCACTCAGACACTTGCCTCAGAAAATACCGAAGTTAAAGCAACATTTCTCAATTTGTCACTTTTGTGATTCTAATGGTTTAATCAAAATGATAGTGCGATTATTTGTTCGTTATGAGATTTGATATGTAATGACTAATCACGCACTGCCGACCCGACGTGAGGTCGACTGGCGAGGTAGCGCTAGGCTGCAGCGTAGCAAGGCACAGCGAGTTATGCGGCCATCTTGGCAACCAATCTTGTTTACACGATCCATTCAGTATCTCGTTCCAGAAACTTGTGTTTTCAATCATCGACTTCTTATACGTACGCCGTGCAGCATGCATGCACGCTACTTGGGAACGTAACATTGTAAAGACATGTATGAAATATTTACCACGCTTTCAATTCAAGGTGTAGTAGAGAGCTGCCATAAAATAACATGTCGCGAACAACTAGCTATGGACATCTCTATCCTCATCTCACACTTTATCCCAACTCCTTTCTTATGCATCTTGCGGGTGTCAAAAAGGGTGCTAGATTTTAAGACTCGCCTTCAGTTAAGGTAATTCTTTATAAGCGCATTTGAATTGTGTGTAATGATATTATTTTTGATATTTTAATTTTTTGTTTAAAATTCCGATTGATTTCATAGAGTATAATTTGTGGCGATTTGTCCTGCAGCTGCAGCCCCGATAGCTCAATTACTTAGGGTGGGGTTCTGGGTTCGATCCCCAGTCGGGTCTAGTTTATACTAAACTACTAACATAATTCTAATTGATAGTGTTGTTAGCAATATAATAAGTTTCAATGCGTCCAATATATCGTTTGTATTGATATTATTGACGGTCCCGCTTTTTACGTATTTATTATTTGAATTAAATTTAGCATTATTTATAATTTTTGTCTCTTCTCTTATATAATGAACCTTTATTGGTCTCTGCAGCCAGCGCTGTTGCCTTGCGACACAGAATAACAATCAATTGCTAAATAATACATTGAAATTAAAAATTAACATTTAACAAATATCTAAAATATAACCTACTTACTATATAGATCAAATTGTCACTTGCCAAAATTGTTGTATTGGGTTGTGTAAATGTTTTTTTGGTGTTTTAATTTACGTTTGGGATAACGCACACAATCGATTATGTTGATGTTGTTTGATTTTTGTGTTCATAATGGTTTAAGTTCATTTGAATAATAACAAACTTAAATATATACTTCCACCCCTAAACTATTGATTTGAAAAAAGTTTAATTCGTAGTTTGTCATTCTTTATCTTTCTACTGTATTTAACATTAGTGTAAAATACAAATTACAATTTGTAAAATATTGTTAGACTAAGGATCTAATCCTAAAAATGTCATCGCGAATTAATTTTTTGTTTCTATTGCGATTCATTGCTTAGTCAACTGATATGTTTAGGCGTTATCATTCGTCTTCTGTGTACAATAAAAATACGCTCTCCAAAGCAAAAATGAAAAAGTGTTAGCAACGGTGCAAGAAGCATATATTTTCTTTGAGATTCAAGAGCTCATAAGAACTGAATTTATGCTGCATGCAATCTGAAATGAGATAATCTTCAAATTAGTTTCGAAAAACATTACCTCTAAAATTCCACATAATCTTTTCTACTATGGCGCCTTGTTTGTGTAGCGGGTAAATTTCCGGATTAACGGCTTATCTCCAGATTGAAAATTAAAAAGCAGCCACAAGCTTGTTCGTATAGTGTATTATATACCTAAGCATTAGCTGTAAAATACATAAACAGCGTTTGACCACAATACAATTAGTTTCGTTTCAAGCTGTATGGCACCACCTTGAAAATTAAATTCTTGGACGATAAAAAAATAGTAAAACTTGTACATGTATATAGTACTGTACTTGGCAACTCTTGAGTACATTTTACAGTTTACATAGACTGACCTAGATTTTGCAAAGCTCTTACAAAATAACTACCTCCTGTTGATATGAGCAAGTCGATCGACTGATTGGTTTGAGCTATCAGCTGGATAGTCTAGATAATTCCTTCTTCACTGGAGTCTAGCAATAAAAGATCCCTGCTATTCCACTGAGGCAGTCAAACTGAATGTGTCGGGGCTAAATACGAAACTGGGTACCCCGTTGTGTTGAAAAGGGTTCATTACTTCGTATATTATACCTTGCGATGATATGATACCATTGTCATTGTCGTTATATTGAGTCGTAATAATGACCGAGGCGAAGATGACAGTTGTGGCTAGTAATATAACAGTGCGCGGGCGGGCGGGCGGTTTTATTGCGGAGGAAGTTTATCGCGTTGTCTCATGTTGATTCTGCTACACGAGGGAAGCTATAGCAGAACTTCCCGAGAAGAAAACCTCGTTAAAACTAACATTTTGGATGGCTTCATGCAAAAAAGCAAAGGAAGTCGCAGCTCCTTGACTTGTCGTGTTAAATGGGATGAAGCCGCTGAAGAGCCGAGGATGGGTACATCCATTCAACTCCAAGACGTTGGATCATGTTCTCGAGAACAATTTGTGAAGAGTTTGAAATTTGAAATTAATGTTTTATAACTTTGTGCAAGGGCCATTCACCTGCTACGAATCTAAATTGCATTATGACGCTGGCAAATGGCGTGCGCTCGTTAAATAAAAGGTTGCTTCTTCTGGAGAGGACAACAGAGGAGTCTTATGCAGAATGGAAGGAAGGACCGTTTGATGGCTGCTACTAAGTTGAAATGGTTAAACTTGAAAGAAATATGAACCAGCAGTTGTAATAAAAGTAATGGACTAATGTAGTAAAGAGTGTTCCAAGCACCATGGTGATCTCACATGGTGATTACAATGGCTTGTGTTCATATTGAGGTCAATGTTTTAACGCCGTTTAACATAATCAGCTGTAAGAAGTACTCTTCTTGGAACAACTCTTCACAAAAAGTATAGGAGCTATTTTTATAGTGTGGGTTTACTTTTTCCCCGTGGATTGCGGCTTAAACGTGCTGCCTAACGTACGGTACGGGAATCGAATCCGGCTAGTTCCAAACACCACGGCCCCTGACATGCCACGTGACTCGTCTGTCACTCTCATCATTCTCCTCCGTGCTGTGAAAAACACGATGAAACGGTTTTTAAAACACAAGCCTTGCTTACTCCCAAAATATGGGACCGTGATGGGTGTGGTTACGAAAATGTCATCTTATTATTCATGTTTTGCTTGGGGACTATAAAATCGTAGCGAAATATTGTGCCACTTTGTGTCACGTTTTAGTATAAATGTATGTGCGTGAGTACAATTCTTCCTCGAATACCTAACATCTTGTGGTACTTAAAAATCCAAGTCTCTAGCCTAGGGCCATCCTTAAAGATTCCCAAGTAATTTATCCAAGCCTAATACGTTAATGGTTAATTTATAAATGATTATGGCATAAATAAAAATAATAATAATTTATTATTTCTACATATTTGTATTTAATTTAATATCCCGACTAAATGGTGAAAATATTCCAATTCACGTACGTGCACCCTACACATATGTAGGCAATAGATCTGTAACAAATTTATAGAAACGTGTGTAAATAATATTTATATCACAAATAAAATATTGTTATTCTTTCTTTTGCAAGTGGAATTCAGATTAAGAACAGACGTTAAACGCGCGATGTTAAAAAAAAACTTGCAATCATTCTGATTTCAAATATTTTATTGATCTTCTTTGCTCCATCTTAAATCTCTTTGAAGTTGTAACTACGAAAACTAACATACTTATTCCTCATCATCATAATTTCGAATCACACTTTCGTAGTTGAAAGTGTTTTGAGTCTCACCAACAAAGTGACAGCATGCTACTGAAGGTAGCGCGTTGTTAATTTCTCCGCCCTGTTGTGGGGGGAGGCGACCCCTGTTCTGGCCTAAATTGTCAATTAGGTGAGCGACCGCAGGGTGAAGAAATCTATCATATTATAACCGCGGCTCCTCTTACTTGGCAGGTTGTCGTCACAGCGCCTAATGGGTTTCAGTGGTCAACCGTCGGCCAAGCCATCACAGTAGTATAGAGAGTAGAGAGCCCTCAAAGAGAGCTCGTCTAGAATCTAGATCGACTTAATTGCCGTCGGGATCATTCAAGTGGGTATCTACTGTAAGATGTATTATACATATTAGGCTTTCGCGTTGTTCGTATAATGGTCCAATGGGAAATTGCTCATTATAAAATATAAATACTCGGGATTTGTGACTCCGCTGAATTCATGTAGAGCGAAACAGGCCTTTCTCGAAATTACGTATAATGCAGAAATTAATGGTATTGTTTGCCAGAAAATAATATTTCAAGTGTCTTCGTTTTTTTATTAAAAAGGCTCAATATACTGGTCAAGTAATCACGATTCAAGAAGTTCCAATTACTTCTGAAGTAATCGTCATTAGATATGGATTTCTGAATTAGAGAAAAACTTAACGCAGAAGTTTTTTGTTTGGAGTCACCGGCCTAACATGGGGCTTGAACCCTTGCTCTTGTGGTACTTAGCAGTACGTATACCCACGACGCTAGCTACCCATCTCTTACGTACTCACGGCTCTACCCATCTTTACGTACCCACGGCTCTACCCATCTGTTACGTACCCACGGCGCTACCCATCTCTTACGTACCCCAACTCACCGCGCTATGTACCCAAGGCAACATCCCCTCATTCACAACATCCGAAAACGGCGTGCAAGACATTTGTTTGTTCACGAAAATGAAACGCCACCTTCTCCTTGGAATATGACTTGATCCTCTGGTCTTGGTGGAAGTAATCCTAAGTGCTCATCATTATTCTGTACGAACCCTCACATAACCCCTCACCCCCTCCCCCACCCCCATCTACCTCTTCCTCCTATTCTTATTGCGGCCTTCCGATATTCAAGCAAGATCGCTTACCGGTCGCTTCATAACTCCTTGTTCGTCAAAGAGAAGAGGACGAAGATGGATCGAAACTTAATAGTTCTAATTGAGTTTGTTTTCACAGATCATTACTATTTGAGAGTGTTTAATGGAAGAGCAAGGGTTGGCGCTCTCCCTCCTCGACGCTTCCCTTTTAAATGTCTTTAGTCTTTATCTATCTGGATTTAAATTATTCTGCTTTCGCCGAGGTTGAGAACTCGAGATCGGCGCTCGTTGTTATATGCAACCCGTGCACCATTCTTCTCGTGTCAGTAAGTTCGATATCGCTTCAAGTTAATAACAAGAGGGAAGGCTGTCTCTACTAAGCTGACGGGGTTTGAATATTCACTCCATTGAGACAATACGCTCAGTGTTGGCGAACACCCGCCATGACCGTGAGCTTTCAGGGTCTACTAATACCTTCACCACTTCACCACACGGCAGGGCTTATCCCTATTCAGGAGGGATCTACACATTATCGAAATTAAACTGTGATTACCTGAATGATTACATCTTTATGTGCCGTCATTAAAACTTGGGTGCGCCATTAAATAATTATAATCAATATAGTGTTAATTTTTTCGATCCATTCTCGGAAAATGTGTGCTTCGCTGCACATGCTAACGAAACATTCATAATATCGTTTTATTTTTTTTCATTCAAATAATGTTAAGCAATGCAGTATTCTTTATTACTGCTTAGTGCCCTTCTCTCGTGAAAAAGGACAAAACGTCCTGTATTGTTGGGAATTGGGATGTCCCTCAAATAGGGCAACTATGTAAGATTAACACTTTCTCAATTTAATTTCACAATAGTTTAATGATTTCATTCAAACTTAGTGGACATTGTGTTCACACTTCATGTATGCAATCAAAAGAGATGTACTTAGTTCGTGGGTTGAGGTTTTATTTTGTAAGGATTGTGCTAAATAGTGGTCATTTGACATTGATATATATATATTATAATTATATTGTGAGAGGGCATACGAAGAATTGCAAAGATACGGTAATGAGAGAAATCCAAATCTGGCATGTAGCCGTACCCTGACTAAAGAAGGAATTTGAAATTGAAGCACTACTGCCAGATAGAGTGTATACAAAATTAATATAAATCATTGATTTAAATCTGTGCACTTCTTCTCAATTAGGACCAACAAAGAGAAGAGTTGTATAGTTGACTGTATGCAAAGTTTTCATTTAAAAATAAATAAATGTAATTTTCTAAAACGCTTGTGGAAGTATTTGAATCGCTCACCAATGGTCACTTTTGAAAATTTTATATTGTTGAACACAATTCAAAAAATCTGATTTAAATCTAAAAAATCACACAGCCTGCTTCCAGACTAGATTCTTCCACCAACACCTGGGTAATCTTCCGCAGCCTAGAAGCCCAATCACCAGGCCTCGGTGGCAATGCTGTGGCGTCACATTTTCGAGTACTATACTCCCGCTTGTTTCGGCTCCACTTGACTTATTACAACTAAACTCTTTTATACCACTCTGGGTGAGAAATGTTGTGGCCCAACATCTAGTTTTATTACCTTCAAGTTCTTCAAGAGCCTAACTTGAGTGTTTCATTATTGACGTGCCAGATGTACAGTGCTCAATGGTCTTGCTCTTAACCATGTGTACACACACATATTTGATTGTGTCGAGGGCTGCATGCCCCCCCCCCCCCCCTCCATGCACACATGTTGGTTCGTGCCCGCTCGGTTGGCGCGTACCTCTGCGCTTGTAATGCATGGTCTTCCTGTGTGTGTAGCCCTACACTATCAATAATTAATTAACTACCACAAATCGGCAACGTGGTTTCAAGAGACGGCTGATAGTACATCATTTATGGACCATGCGTGGAGGTAACCACATGCACGGACGTCCCGATGTGTCAATCATAATTAACCTTTTGATAAAACTAGTCGTAAATGGTTTGGTAGAGGGAATTAGCGCGTTTTAATACTGTCATTTGATCTCAATTAACACAGTAATTCAATTGACATAACGGGATGTGGTTTTCTGTTCGGGGACTGTCTTTCATATAATGTGCGATATGTAAAACAAGAATGTATACACACTATTCCCATTCTCTTTGTGGCCTATCGATGGTCGATTATCGACGTAGCTGGAAAATCTCTGGATAGGAAGTTTGCCAATTAATCAGAATTTGTAATGTACCAAGTCCGCATGAAGGAAATCAGTAATCACCGCGTAGCCCATCTGTTTCTATCTAGTCATTACGGGCATAATCCAACCACCAATCATTTGAAAGTGAACCTCTGCTGACGTATCTAACCCAAACCGAGCTCACGTTAGAAATTATATAGCACCTCGCATTGATTATTTAGGGATAGACCCATATTGCATTTCTCTTTTCCTTTAACTCAATATACGCTTATTCGCGGGTTATGGGTTCGACGATTAAGAGCTCCATCAATCTTAGCTGGAAATGTTCCCCTAGGACTTTCTTAGCACGCGCGGATAAGGTTAATGCTGGGCTCGGCCCTTCTCATTCCTTCTGTACTTTGTAAATACTAACACTTATATTATATATATTTTGTATTCTTCAGTTTATTTCGTATGTAGTCTAATAGGCAGTGTAATCTGTTCTACACACATTATTAACAATGTACAAAACAGACCAAAAATTAGACAGTTTTAAATTGGTGGCATCATAGCTCAGTTGGTTAGCTAAGTCCCGGGTTCGATCCCAGGTGTAGTCACCTTTTTAATTTTTAATTTCTGTATAAAGTACTAATATTTATATATATATATATATATATATATGTATCGCCTTAGTCCTTTGTCGCCTGAAGATTGTAGAAGTGTCACCAGACAAACATTTACAAAAAAATGTATTTGAATAGCCATCCATTACGGTCCCATACTGTGCTACAACGTTGATCGTCAAACCGAATTGATTTGCAATATTGTACATTAATTGCCATTTGCCAAGCAAAGTTCATTCGTTCTTGTGCGCTATCTTTTCTACTATACAGTGAATTGAGTTTCGGTTTTGTTCATCAAACATCATTACGGAAGACATAGATAGCCTTTACACGACTAATCCAAAATAGGGTAGTACAGAATTGAAACATACGCTTCTAATTACACTGAATGAAAACATACACGATTATAATTGCAGGTAGCCTATCTGTAAGGGGGTCGCGGAATTGCGTTTAAATCAAAGAAACTTGCAAAACGCGAACACTAGCAGGGGTGCGTTACATACATACAGACAGACCGACTCGAATTTGAATAATTACCACATGTCGAAGGGAAGTCCCCGAAGCCACATATTAGACGAGGGTGGCTAGAGCTCCTTTTGTCAGTATAGTGCTCAAGAGTGGCATGCAGAACTGTGGCTCTTCACACACCTCCCTCCCTGTACATCTGCGTGCTACGTACAGCCCCTGCGGAACCCCCTTCAGCGGTGTATTCCACGGTGCCACTTCAGAAACCGTAACAACTATGTGTGCGCTGTAACTGCTAGACGAGGGTTAACATTTTCCACACCGTCAACGTAACAGATCGGCCACAATCGTCGTGGTAAACCTAGTAACATTTTGATGGTGTCTTGCCGTCATAACCATGACTAAGTTCTCACAACGAGGCGAATCGAAATGATTGAGAGTCTTGTCCTTTCCCATGCAGTGTTTAGGATGAAAACGCAATTTTGAATCTTTACTTCTTGTAGGATTCAATCCAAGTGTTAAAAAGTCATCATGATCTCAAAACTAAATATTCTTTTTGTTGGAATGGCCGCTATATAGCTATTATTTGTTGGACTCAGTCTCAGGATTCGCCTACGACCGAGGAAAGAAAGTCTTGGTTAAAACTTAAAACCATGCATTCAGAATTGTTGATGGTCGGTATTAAACATGAGTAGACAAAAATCAAAATATGAATTAATATTTGAGTGGTGTCTAGATACTTTTTACTCGTTGCAAATAGTTGTATGTGATGTTACAACTCCGGAAAACTAAATGTCTTCTAATTTAATTGTACAAAGTCTAACTGAATTTAACAAAGTGCCATTGCACGATATCCACTGGCAAGATTTAATTTCTCATTGGGAATGAGTGTTGGGTTTCAAGGACTCAATCTGAGTTTTGTTTTCCCTTTTCCCCCAATAAGTGCGTTCATGAACTTCGAACCTCGTCAAACCAGGGTCACGAACCAGCGACCTCCCGATCAGAGTCGTGTACTTCGCCTTCTCTTTGTAGATAAGCTTGCTCCGATTTAAGGGTTACTTTAGACAAAACCTGTGACGGATGAATGATAGTAATGCTTGATTAAACTTTTTGGGTGGTAACTATTTTTTATTTGTGTATTATTGTTTTTTTCTCAGTTTGAGAAAGGCCTTTGTGAAAGGTTGAAATATTACTCCAAAATATATTTGAAAAATTAAAAAAGAAAACAGTCGACGTTCAAAAATACCATTTTAAATGACTCTGAATTGTACCGTTGTAATAATTACAAAATTGTAATAATACACACAAATATATACGGGATCTGATCTCTCTTATCCATACCAAAAATTCAAAGTGCTGGTGATATTCAAGGACTTACATTTGATGCGAACTATGTAACTATATTCAAGAAAATCAAGAGTTCAAATGAACATAGCAGGGCAAATATTAAATAAATAAATATGCAGCAAATACTTTCAAATTTGAAGACCTCATTTCGGGTCCAGCTCTCAATTGCACGCTTACAATTTATTTTACAGTCTGATAATAGAAAGTGTAATGGTGGGTGCTCGCCATCGCTATTTAGTTCAGCACAATGTTGAATATATTCCCAGTAGAACCATTCCCATGAAGCGTCTGTATTTCACTTGGGTAAAAACGACGCCGACATGAATGCAGAGTAGGTACATGAATCACGCTGCGTTATGTGCAGGTGTGTATGTGCGAACCCGAGCTCTCGACTGCTAGGCGACTTCCACAGTTGACAACTCTCTCTTATAGACTCTCTTCAATACAGTTCGTATGCGTTTACATCGTTGCTATAGTTGAAATTCCAATTTATCTGCTGTTGAACCGCAAATCGATACCGTATTTACTGACAATTACTTTATTTCACTTTTCATCCTCAGTTTTCATAAACTATTATGACATTTCTGCAAGATACTTTGAAAGTAAATACAAAGTATAAAAATAAGAATTATATTCGAATTCATGGTCACGTAAAAATTATTAGAATAATAAAAAGTTAAAAATTCGCTTAACATTTTAAATGACAATACCGTTTTTTTCTACGAAAGTCCTAAATGATAACTTTTCGCCCTTAACTGTTGTCATTACTGCGTCTGTCTGCGTCTGTCTGTCTTCTGTTATGTCGGTCTGTCTCTGCTTGTCTGTCTGTCTGTCTGTCTGTCTGTCTGTCTGTCTGTCTGTCTGTCTGTCTGTCTGTCTGTCTGTCTGTCTGTCCGTCTGTCCGTCTGTCTTGTGTGTATAAACATCGAGCACGACCTCCGATTGACACGCGTCTTTTGTTGACTTGCCCTTCAACCAGGTTAACGCATAATGTTTGTTGTGGCCGGTTGGGTAAACCCGGCACCTCCACCAAAAATATCAAAAATATAAAACGTTTTACAACGATGAGCCTCGCTACCAATTTCGCATAAACCTGTATCCGTGCTTATCCTGATATAAAATGTTTGTCTAAAAAGGAAATTTTAAGCTTTTTATATTAGATGATATGTAATATTCAAATTCCAATAAAGTTTGTGTTTTGGGATGTATGTACCTATATCATAAAATAGACTACGTAAAAGGTGCATGACTCTAAATAACTATTTTAATTGCTGCTCCTCTGCGCTGATCTTCCTGTTTTGAACCTTGATAAAATTTTACATTAATTTATGTATAAATTATATTTAACCCAACGCTAGTTTGGATGCAATTTGGGTCAACAACTTTCAACCTTTTTTTTTAAAACTTGTATTTGTTTTTTTATGAAACAATCCCGAATCCCAATGTAGTTATAATAATAAATATGACATTATTTATCATTCAAACATTTTCACATTCGAATGTTAAAATATGAACGTGTTCGATATGTGTGTCAAAATATGAAATACATTTTCTTGTGATCCTATCTATTAAAGGGCTAACTTAAATTAAACACTATCCGTTGTTGCAAATACAACTCCTTCTTTCAATACGGTTGTTTTTGTTGGCGCCATGAAGGTGCTGTGCTAACATGTGCTGCATGGTGGAAACGAGTTTCTAGCAGCACTTCCGTGACGTCACAGCCAAGATGGCAGCGCCCACAAATCTCTACTAAAACTACCGTATAGAATTGATTATTGTTAAGTTTTGCCGATTCATATTGTCTTTGGCTTTGTGTTAATGTTCTTTTATCATAAGGGTTTTCATCGGTGGATCACTGCCAACAGCTTTCACCCTTTCACTTCCGCAATAGTTATTATTTCCAAATTTCAAACAGATTTTCATTAACATAGAAAATACTACTTGCTTCAAGAATAGCTGCATTTTGATGATCCAATGTAAATCAAATAATACACAACGTAATTCAACTTGTGCATTTTACAAAATTGTTTTGTTCACAAATTGTAACAATGATTAATGGACACGTCATGTTGGTGTAGGTTCAGTCTAGTGTTTTACTGATAAACTCACAATTGATTACATGGACAAATGTCATAGATTAAATCGATTATGAAGTATTGAAAGGTTCCCGTTGGTGTAATTAACGCTAAAGGGAAAAAGAATGCAAACAAACGGTTCGTGGCGCAAAATATTACGTCAGTGGCAGCTGTACACAATGTGCCAAATTTATAATCCCAACACACAGTTATTTTAGTCTAGTGATAATCGGACATGCTTTAAATTGTTTTGCAATCAATTTCACGTTAATTGAGGAAGAACGGATAATTGGCAGAATATAAATTATTTTTTTAAATATACATCTATTTACATTAGATGTGGTTACGGACAGTATTTTTTAATTTTTTTATATTAACCTGGATTTTAGTTTTTGTTCGTGGCATATGCAACTATATTTTCTTCTTCACACTTTTCGTAACCATGAACATAATAGCTTGGCTCAAATGCGCGCGCTTAGGTGTTGGCGATTGCAGCTGAACGGCTGGATACATCATTGACAAACTTTGCATGCATTTTAATAGAGTTCCTTTATATTGATATCCACACTTGGTTGCCAAGAATTGGCCATAAAAAATCAATACGCGAGGTAAGTCCAAAACGTAAAAAAAAAACACGAAAATCGAAAACATTGATTTCAATTCTGGAAATTTCCTCCAAACCTTTTATCTTGCGAAAATAACAAATTAACGTGCGCGTTCACATTTATTCAAACGTCATATCCAGCATGAAAATTTGCGTTAAACAAATCTGTACACTTGTAATAAATTCCCGAAGTTCACCAAAATTGAGTGTGAGGTTTCACTAATTTCTAATTCAAAACCGATGAATTAATCTAAAAATGCGCGTATTGGATCTCTTAGATTGATCCTTTATATTAACGTTGTTGTGAAATATGATACCGATATTGTGAACCTTTTACCCGAAAACAAACTGAAAGCTGATCGTCGAAACTTGTCTCCGCGCCAGCCTCGGCGACCCCTCTAAAGAGGGCGCTGTGTTTTAAAATAAATTTACTAAAACAATCTTTGCCTCTATATTTATTTGACGGTTTTTCTCTATTTTTTCTTACTTGGTCGTTGAATTTCACGTTTGATCAGCTGATTGAAAAGTTTTCGAATTACGTCGTGTGCCATGCAACGTGCTTCTCATAAAAGTTTCGTTGGTTTGCATGAACGAAGATGGTTTCCTGGCAAAGAGCACGCGAACCCCCCCCCCCCCAGCCCCCCGACCCCACGCGCCGCGTGTGCGGCTGACAAAGCAAGGTTCCCAGAGCCCACACTCTCACTCACCCCAATTCCAGTGACAACCACGAGGGTATTGTTCGTATAGGATAGGAAATTATTAACGATTTTCTACTTCAAATTAAAGAAAATGTATATAATTCAACTTTTAAAATGTTCTTGATAAACGAAAGTAAAGTTATGACTGCACTTTTTATGAATGTAAGCTGACTTTGACCCAACCTTGTATCTCATAAGAATCGATCACTTCGTTTTTGTGTCTATAGTTTCGAACTGTACAATGTTTTTGGTCTGGTGATAATATGTAAGTTGAAATAGAAATAACTATCCCGAATATCGACTTGTCTAGAGAAGCAGCAAAACCGTCGTAAAATATTCAGAGAAAGTGAAATGTACTATTTTCGAGTTGCCAGGAAACAACGATCGAACGAACCTACATTAACCTCACAGGATATGCTGTGTGTATAATTAGAAATCCTTCTCAATTTTTCCAAGTGGGGCTTGAACCTCGAAAACACCCCTCGGCACTCCACCACCCTTGCCGGCTTCAAATAGTAAATTGGACGTCACACCATCCGAAGAGCGCCGATCTAACCCGAGCTGTATGATCGGCTGCGCGGCTACCTTTATTTCCCATGAGCAATTACTTCCTCTCAGAAAAACCCACAACCCGCGTTTTTAGGCTGATATTTCATTTCAATCGTCAAGACAAAAATATGTTTGAAATTAAACACATAGTTTTTATTTTAAATATAAAGTTTGGTGTTATCTATTCATTATCATTGTTATCTCCTCAATTATTATATTGCTACCAACTAAAGTATTCAAATTATTTCGTTGACCACAACTGAACGGCGGAGCAAACATGTTCAAATTCCTTATCATCACTTCTTTCATCTGAACGTATTGCAATCAGCAACATACATGGACAACCCATCGGTCTTAAACTTTACATATTTTGTCTTAATCAGCCAGAAAAAAATCATGAATACAGCCAACTTTGAATTTTTTAATAAAATTGAAATTTGTGAAAACTAATTTATTTTGTAGAAGTTATTTTAAAATAAATTTTAGAAATGTATTACTGAGAGCCTTATATTTTCATTTTCATGTGTATGTTTAAAATTTCACAGACACCTGTGGTGTCAGTCAGCCGAGTGAACAGCAATTTGCCTAAAACGCTAATACCATTATGTACACCCTTGACCATAAGTGAATCAAGGGCTGGGTATAGTTGATACGTGGCTAGACACCTTGATTTACTTGTGCTCGATGGTTTACATACTACGTAGTGCTTCTTTATGTATGTACTCACATTAAACAATTTTTACATTTCCCTTTTGACGAATATTAAAGCGTAAATCACTTCTGCCTAAAAATAGAATATGATTCATTTATAAAGTTTTATCTTGACGTTATTTGTACAGGTATTCTCAGTATCCACATTTTTAAGTTCCTCTTTTTTTGGATCATAGAATTTTATCTATTTCTTGGTGAGATTCGTAGTCAAACCTAAAAAATGAACTAAACAAGTAAATGAAAAATTAGCTGCACCGTAAGATATACATGTTTGTCAAAATATGTGGTAGTGGGGCTTGTATTTTTCATGACGAACATCATAATATAAACTAATAACTGAATGTATGTACCCTGTAACAAATAGCATCCAGCAATGTGAGTACAGGAAGCCAACCAGAGTGTGTTATTTTGCTCTGCCTTTATGTTCTGCAAGTAAATTGAATTTAATGTGAAAGTGAGCCGACCATCCATTATCTTGGCATCGCGTTAGCAGCCATAACTAGTAGACGCTGCGATTCCAGTCCACATCTTCCGACTGCAACTGCTTACTTAGAAGAAAACAGTGATATATTACTTAACGTCTAGCATTAAGGATATAATAATTCGCAGATTAAACGCTGTTTCCGCTTAGTTTAGTTTAATTCATCCATGGCGTAATACCGTCGGCGATGCGTCGCCTGTCATATTCTAAGAGGAGACGATTTGTAATGGGATTCCCCACCCCCACCCCCTTGTGTTCAGACTGTAACTTTGAGCTTTCTTCGGCTCACTTCACGGCCAAGCTTTCAAGACTACCACTTTCACAAAGTTCGAACCTTAATCCAACAAATAAAGGTTCAGGAGTACAAATCTCGCAAAGTCCCGCTATTCTTATGGTGCAAAACCCTTTTATTTACTGTATATAACAAGTAATATTAAAAAGAAAAATGTGTCTAGTTCTAGTTGAAAGATTTCGTTCTGATTGTGAAGCTGAGAAAAGGTTAGAGTAGCTAATGAGTGCACAACACGCTCACGCACCTCTAAAGCACCTTGTGACACACTGGATGTCGCATCTTCATTTGTTTCCTCGAGTTCATTGGTTGTAAGTTGCTGCTGCTTGGTTCTAGGGTGTCACTGGCTAAATGTGGGGGCTGAACAACTAGAGGGGGCTGCTAGCGGATGTGCACACAATGAATGAAAGTCATTAGAATGCGAGGAAACGGAACGGGCTAGATAAAAATTAATAACCGAGAGATATATTTAGAATAAATATGGAAATAGTATATACTCTTGGCGTGTGTTCCAAGACGTGAAGAATGGAAGGGGTATAATGATATTTAATTAACTTTATAATAGAATATTGTTGTAAGTCTCATTGCGGGTGAGATGAGTTTTGTAAAAGATGCGCTTTTGATATCAGACATAGATTGGAAACATGGGATCTTAGTTTTTGTACTTATATTTTAAATAAACCATCTGACAACAGAGACGTGGCATGCAATTCCCCCCGAAGTGTGCATTGACAAGCGGTACACGATGCACGGTGTTTTAATGTGTTTTAACCCAATCGGCCTATTCTCATTTCCTAAACCACATTTTTTCAACCCCCATCCCTAATAGTTTATATTATTTTTACCTTGATTTCCAGCATTCACCATGAAGGCACCGAATGAGTTATCAGCATGAAATTTGGCATGATGGTACATAATAATATGAAACATAATAATCCGCCAGGAGGCAAGCGATATTTCACCCCCACTGTTCCCTACCACCCTTAACTTTGGGAAAAACGTTAGGTCGTATTTAATACAATTTTAATATTTTAATTGCTGATTAAAATTATGCGTCAATGTGTTATAGTCCGGTCAACAAATCATTCACACAAAAACCCAAGACGACATTAACCATAGGAAATTTAATAAAAACATTGTATATTGCCAACTACAGATTGTAAACAAAAACAAAAGATGGTAGCTTTTGTTTCTAGACAATCTGTTTTAAAGGCACTGTATCCACCTTTACACGTATTTCACGTATTTCACGCCTTGATATGAAACAAACAACAAAAAGATGTGATATCCCCCCCAAATACAAAAGTTTGTAAAAAAAAAACGGCAGCCGAGTTCTCCTTCCAAAGTCTTCGGCTGTGAATGCTGTGAGATATAGAAGTTGAGGCAAGCATTTCATTCTTTCTCCCTAGTTTCGCATTGAAAAGAAGTAAGATCATTTCGCCTGTTGACGAGCGCCAAGCCAACCATTTTCGTGGTAAAAAAAGTAAAAATTTTAAACTCAATATCATAACAAAATTATTTTGGCCATTGAATTTGGTACGAGGACTCTAAAAAGTCAATGGCCAAGTAATTTTTTTATGATTTTGAGTTTAAAATTTTTACTTTTTTTACCACGAAAATGGTTGGCATGGCGCTCGTCAACAGGCGAAATGATCTTACTTCTTTTCAATGCGAAACTAGGGAGAAAGAATGAAATGCTTGCCTCAACTTCTATATCTCACGGCATTCACAGCCGAAGACTTTGGAAGCTTGGCTGCCGTTTTTTTTTTTTTTTTTTTACAAATTTTTGTATTTGGGGGGGATAGTATATACTGTTAGCGTGTGTTCCAAGACGTGAAGAGTGGAAGGGGTATAATGATATGCAATTAACTTTATAATAGAATATTGTTGTAAGTCTCATTGCGGGTGAGATGAGTTTTGTAAAAGATGCGCTTTTGATATCAGACATAGATTGGAAACATGGGATCTTACTTTTTGTACGTGTATTTTAAATAAACCAACTGACAATAGAGATGTGGCATGCAATTCCTCCCGAAGTGTGCATTGACAAGCGGTACACGGTGCAGGCGACTTCCTCATTTCCGTGTCTCGTCGGGCTTCAATGTACAATGTGCGCGAGTTTATATATTATGTAGTTGCTGTGAAATACAGTGGTGAAACTCACTCTTCGAAATTGAGGTATCCAGATTGTCCTGGAAAATAGTAGAAACTCGGTACAACGTAACGATTGTGTCGGAACGTACATAGAAATGGGGTGTTGAAGTCTCATATTGGGTTGAATCCGCATTGAAGATTGTCGATATTTGGGTTTGCTCTAGTTTAGAGAGTAGAATATCGTCGTTACTCGTACTTGCTCACAGTCACGTACAACCATTTTCTAAGAGTACAGGCCAGGTGCTTCTATTTATTATTACATGCAGTATATATAACTTCGGATTGCTAAAAAGAAAATGATCACATTTTAAACAACATATATATAAACTAGGCATGACTACGATCTCACATTGTGGTAATGTAATTGCGGTATCTTTGAGTATATTATAGCATTGGAACCAAACATATTATTTTATTCTTGTTAACGTTATGAATTTACATAAACAAAATATTTGGATCCCCATGGCCCACACAAAATTGTGAAACTTGGTCATCTTCGAACTAGGTGGTCCCATAGGAAAAAAATCCCCCAAGAAATAACATTGCGGACTTGACGTTTTGTGTTTGTATTTTGAGTACGTGATTCAGCTAAAATGTGCTTATTACCAATTGAAGAGGTGTAATTTCGTATTGCTTATTTTTGCGTCTTTGGGTATAAATTTGTGTTCAGTTTCAAGTAGTAATTAGTTAAGGGTCATATATTAACATTGATACAATGCTCTAATATCTACGCGGAACAAAAAATAGGCAGGTTTTAAATTTACTTTAATGTACTGTTTAGCTAAATATAGTGTGAGGTAGAAAGAGAAGAGTTAATAATAATAAGGGTGTCAATAAATCGACGGCGAGGGGCCGGGAATTTGAAGTTTGAACACAAGAATGAACCCTCTCAATCCATTCTCTTCACTCCCAGAGCCGGATTGAATTTTTGTGGTCGTTGGTCTTGGTTGTAAATTTCCCTCTGACATTCTCCATACTTTTGAGTTTGGACGCCCCTCTGGAGTTTCCAGCGTCGCGGCGGCAAATATACAATATCCCGAGCCCGACTCACTCTAGTAAAAGCAACCTTTAAGATGAGTGATTCAAAAAGTTTATATTTAAGGAGGCTATAAATTTAATATTGAGTTACTATTGGAATAAAGATGAGAAATAAAAACACAACGGGAGGTTGTGGATTTGTCTTCTTTAAGTATCGACCAATGTGGAAGGCAAGGGAGGTTGAAATATGAAGCGATTTGAAATTCGGTTCACATAGTCAGTTATTCTTCCACCCCCCACGGGAGCTGGCAATGCAAGCGAGTGGGAATACATTTAGCCAGGCCATGCACCCACAACTTCACTCGAATATCACCCTATTAGGAATGATTAGCTAAACGAGTAGCTACTCGATCTTCATGGGGCAGCATTATGCCATCCCCAGAGCGCCGCCAATGAAACACCAGTAGGAAGTAAAATGCCAATCTCTACTTTGACATTTGCGCTTCTTTTGTGTCCTGGGTGTGCGCGCCTGTGCCCACTGACCATAAGGAATAGAGCTAATAATTTTAAAACTTTTGTATGGAACTAATCAATGCTTGACGTTGTCTCAATGTGGGACGGCGTGATATTTTCACATTTATACTTATAATATTGCCTATACTGTGTCAAAATGTGTTAGGTTATGTTTTTTATTTAGTAATGTGCATATCATTCAATAACAAACAATAACTATCAAATACCACTATTAATGAAAACAGTTTTTAGTTGTTGTTCATTTTGTACGATGTAGCCTGGTAAATATCTTGGAACACCATGCATATGTTACAAGCAATCAAGCACCAGACTGTCATTAGGCCATAACATTAACTATCAAATACCACTAGTAAGTAATGAAAACAGTTTTTAGTTGTTGTTTTAATCGAAGTGGCCTGGTAAGTATCTAGTAACGTCATGCATATGTCAAGCAATCAAGTACCAGATTTTCATTAGGCCACTTAGGTTGAAGTATCACCAACATATATTGACCTGTGTGACAAAAGCATTACGTTATGTACCTAATCTCTTTAAATGGTTCATATTAGGCGTATGAACGGTTCATGTGTAGGCTACACATGATGTGTATATTGTGTACCTCGTAGAGCACTTGGTGTGTACACGCATTCACTCGTGTCTTATTAATGTCGGTACAGACATTCCGTAGCTAACGGATGAGAGTTGCTATTATGTTGCTATGTGTTTAGCTTCGTCTTATACTTGCGCTCACCAATTAACCAAGCTGCAAATCTGGCTATAATAGTCTATATTTGCGATGTTATAAATAAACCTATCATCCAATGTTATTTATCATGTGAAATTGAGAGTGATGTCAGCAACAAAAGTGTTGCGTGCCACTTACTCCTATAGTGCACATGGTAGAAGACAGTGAAGTAGCAAAAAATGAACACATTTTTCAATATTTCAGATTTTCACGTTTGAGAGATGGAGTTTTTTTTTTTTTTTTTTAAGAAAGCCTTCCTGAAGGGGCTAACGCTGGGGGGAGGATATTATAAAGGCGTCTGGCCACGCAGAAAACAGGGGATCTGGGCTCGAGTCCCAGAAGGGTTGGATTATCTTCACCTCGCTGTAACGTACAAGCATGTATGTTAGGCTTATCTCCGTTCAAAATAAAAACTCGCTTCGGTGCTTGGTGTTGTTTTTCGGTTAGAAGGTTTTCGTGATACGTAAAAATGTTTCTAGAAGTAACATTAAACTTACAATATGCAACTCCTTTTCGATACATTTTTGTTTGTTGTAGCTGTCAGGGTGTCTTTGATTTTAATCAAATGATATATTTAATAAAAATCATTGATTTAAATCAAATGTACTTTTTCTTCATTTTGAACAAAAAGCACAAGAGTTCTAAACTGATTTAGGCAAAGTTTTCCTCAAAAAAATGTTTTTAATTAGATTTTCCGAGACGTTTGTGAAAGTATTTGATTCGCTTACACGGTTGACAAGTTTTGAACCACTGAGTTGATTTAAATGAATAACAATCTGATTTAAATCGAAAAAAAATAAAAAAATCTTAAATCGAAAAGTTGATTTTAATCAAATAAATAGGATTTAAATCTAAAAAAATCATGATTTTTTATTTTTTTTAATGGAAATCGAGAAAATCACACACCATGGTAGCTGTATACCCACTACTCAACCCCATTCTAGAGTATTAATTACTTATTTTTAATATATTTAATTGTTTAGTTATTCTACGTTTAAAACTATAATTTTAAAACTTCTATCATTTGATAGTAATGTGAGTCAATATTTAACAGTCAATATCTCCAACATAAATAATGCAGTCATTAAAACATTCTAATTACGCTCAAAGCATTGTGCAAACTCTGGCAATGGAAACTTGAACACTTTCGATTCAACTTCGACCTAACGATAAATTGCGTAGTTGACACTATAATATCTTGTCTGTAATGCAAGTTCGAAGAGTTTGTCAGGAAGGAAAATGTCACAGTTTTATCACGTCTCGCACTCTCTGTACTTCGAACCACCTACAACATGCGTCACCGTCTGAGTGCTGTATGATCTTGAGACACAACTCATATTGCGTCGTCACATCAGTGCATAAGAAATCCCATTTCTGAGGCACTTTGAAATTTAAATGCACGAGGCAATCTCTTTAAGCTCCAGTGTCTAATTTTTCGCACGTGACACGGATAGAAAGTGCGCATACAACGTGAGTGTCTAATAACTTGCCGGAGACATAATTGTTATCATGGAAGCATCACGTTTGCCAAGGTACCTTGCAGGAAATTTCTTCGCCATCAACATTTACGATATGGTGACAACTTACTACCTGAAAGTTGGCTAAAGTGGTCGATGAATCGGCACCATCTTGTACTCATGGCTTTTAATATATAAAACGTACGCAGGGCTGCTTTATACGGGATGCTATTATGATGTATTTATAAATGAAAGTAAACATCGTTCAATTAAGAGGGAATCGGACACATTTGGCAGATAGCAAAATAGCTATTCGCTCGGCCAAGAAGCATCCGACGTCAATAAAACAATAACTAAATTAAGCGTACATGGACAGCCCTACAGTCATAGATTTTACAAATTTTGTCTTAATCAGCCACAAAAAAAATCACTTATAAAGTCAATTTTGGACTTTTTAACAAAATCGAAATTCGCGAAAACTATTTTTTTTATAAATAATTTTAAAATAAATTTTAGAAATGTGTTACTGTAGAGCCCTATATTTCCACTTTCGTAACATATGTTCAAAATTTCAGACTCCTGGTGGTGTCAGTCAGCTAAGCGAACAGCAATTTGCCTAAAACTCATGTCCTATATACTCTATAATGTTTCTGTTATTATTCGCGTGTGCCGCTGTTGAGACAAGCTTGTCGTGTCACCTTTATAGAAATGCACTTGCTCAGTTGCTCTTGCAGTTATTTGGCGCCAATGTGTCCATTCTTTCGAATCCAGTTATCATTTATTGGTAACTCGGATGTAAGGTTTCTCTTTGGGCAAAGCAAAGCCAAAGGAAATTCCATTAAATTTATCGTTTTGTTTGTGGTTGAAATAAATAAACATTGTTATCGCTATTGCTTTGACTATGGGATGTGTTTAGGCCTAGACGCTCTTATACGAGTCGGCTAAGCTAGAATTAAATTATTAATAATATTTTAGGCCTACTCGAAATAAAAATTATTAACTATGAGATTTATCCTTGCCCAAGAATATGAGTTTGTTATCTGGAATAACCTATGTTATTAGTTTGTTTTTGTTTGTGTCATTATGTGTTCTTTCTAATTATTACTCTTCAGAATTTCTTCATACACAACAGAATTAAGCTTCATACATGCGAGTATAAAACAAATGCTAGATAATGCCATTTATATTCTAGAAATAATTTATCCGTAGTTGCTGTCCGATAAAGTGAGTCTTTTACGCCTTTTCGTCACTCTCCATCCTTGTCACATTATTCATCACCTTCCATAATTAATTATGCGATTTAGTCATTTATCCCTCTATTGCACATGTACTTCTGGGACCTCCTATATAATGGAACGTTGAGCTCTCAGCAATGATAAATGTTCAACATTTTTTGCCTCCCCACCCTACAATAATGAAGTTCTTCTGTGAAACATTCTGATAAAAGTTACACATTGCTAGGGTTAGATACTGATCAATAAATATTTGCATATTTACTTAGAGTTTTTAATTAGTGAGAATAGAATATTAACGGTTTTGGGCATACGTTCTTTCCCTTCCGAACTCAAACATTAAACAATGTAAATTATATCCACCCCTCCCACCCCCTTGTGGCACCCCCTCCACCATCATGATTGTTGTAAGATTTGATTTTACGTTGTCCCCACCACGCGGGTAATTTACATTTACTTGTAATTAAATATTAATGACTTCATGGTCACTTGGTTTTTTAAATGAACTCCAGCTGGTAGAAATGTATCACGTGTCAGAACATCGTTGTATGATCATACTTCCAAGTCTTTTGCAGAGTAACTATCTCTCTATGGCAAACGAAATCAAACCTTTAAATGTAGGCCCTACATATATTATTATTGTGCTGGCATAGCCCAAATTGTGTATGTTTGGACTTCAGTTTGCCAGGCTTACATCATTCATTATAGACTTATGTAAACGACGTGCCTTAGGAGCCGTCCAGTAATCAAGAGTAAATTATGCATTATAAATATGTTTAGAGTCTACGTACAAACAACACTGTATTTATTTTATTTCCTCTACTATTGTTTATTTATTTATTTATTATACAAAATGACATGGTTTGCTGCCGACTTGTTCATTATTGGTTCATTACTTTGTCTGAATTTATGTTATTAGTGTTATTAAAGTTGTCCTCCATTGTAAATTAATTTTATAACTCAATCGTGTCGACGTTAAATAAATAACTAAATAATCTGGTTTCCCTAAAAGAGTTGCCTCCTTGCTACTTGTTCCAGCGTAGAGTGCGTGGCTGTACTAAATTCGCTTAGTGTTTTGTCAAATAATGTAATGTGTATGATAATTGCTTTGTTATAAGATGTCAAATGAGGGTCGTAACGGAATTACAAATTATGGCGTGTCAAAATTTAAATGCAAATAATATATCAATATTTCGTTTTTTGAATAAAGTAGGATTTAGGTTATGTACTTTAGGCCTATTATTTTTACAATTTAAAACGTGTAAACCATTTTCATGTGTTGTAACTTCAACAATTTGCCTCTTACCCGTTACCCGTTCTTACCTTGTTCAAACACTCACTACGGATCTTCACTAATTAAATACACTTTTATAATGTGGAAAACTTGTCAATTTCCATTGAAACGAAGACAAAATAAATTGTTATAAAACAAAGTTGTTATAAAGTTAGTTTGAAAGCTATAAGAGGGATAGTAGAAATTTGTTTAAGTAATTGCAACATAGAATAATTGTTAGTGAAGTAATAAATGCTAACGTTCCAGCCACATGATGAATATCAAATGACGTCTCACTATACTGATCTTCACTAATTAAACATACTTTTATAATGTGGAATACTTATCAATTTCCATTGAAACAAAAACAAATAAAACAAAGTTGTTGTAAAGTTAGTTTTAAAGCTATAAGAGGGAGAGTAGAAATTTGTTTAAGTAATTGCAACATAGAATAATTGTTAGTGAAGTAATAAATACTAACGTCCCAGCCACATGATCAATATCAAATGAATCCTCCGGTGTTCACGGCGGAGTAAGAAGACTCTGTGAGATACTAATGTAATTTCACCGTAATAACGATAAAAATAACGATCTGTGTTTTAATCGACGACCGTTGGCTGCAAGCCAGTGCGCTAGATCTACTCGGTTGGGGGGAGGGGGAATGATCTCCGTCAGGTCGACTGCATAACATCATTATATTCACTTCACTGTGCCCAAACAAGGGACGGGAGACGCACTTGCTAGCTTCCCAAACTTTCAAACACAATTCTTAACCATTATTATATCTTTACTGAATTCATACAGTTCAGACGAATTCTATAAATAATCTTTCAATATATTCAAATAATCCCAACCTATATTTCTACAATGGCGTCTGTTCACCCGAGATCCGAATGTTTCAGATCAAGCATCTAACAAAGTCTTCGGCTTTATGGCATTCACACCATCTACCGAGATTTAACGTGTAAAATAAAGTAATGTCTAACTAGTAAACTTTTATTCGTCTCTTCAAGCTCGCATCTTAAATCACCGACTCTAAACCATTGCCGACCGCGGGGTGTGTCATCACGTCCCCGGCTAGAGAAACGAACCCGCACAACTCTATTTGCCAGACTTCAGGAACTGTATAAACGAGATATTAAACCGTGAGCCGTAAACCTGCAACTTGTAAGTTATATCTCGAGATTTACTGGTTTTACCAGAAGAGGTATTTGTCAATTGGCAGATATTTTCAGCCAACGTTTTTCTACAGTGTACGTACATATAATAAAAACATTGAAATAAATGCACATTTATTAGCATATTTTTATATTTATATGGTGTGTTATTAAATCATAGTAAACAAATAACATAATTATTCTAGAAAATTTACTACGTCTAAAATAACTTCGAAGTCAAGTTCATTACAATTAATTCTTACCAGGCATTCGAACCTTAATCGTGAACTGAGAAACAGTTGGACCATTCTAGCTCCTTAAAGGTAGACTTGACTTAAATTATTACTTTTTATGATAATATAGATTTTAATACAAAATTCTCATTGTCGAAAACCTCTCTAAAATGGAACGTTTATTTTGGCAGCCATGTGCCCGTAACGTTTAGGTATCTGAGCTCGTGACGTCAGGTCTCCCTCTCTCGCTGTGTGGCTGATACACGAGACACTGGCTGGCGTGAGAAATAGGCCGCTGCACTTCCCGAACTTACAGGCCTTGCACGTCCGTGTTTTACACGTCTTATACTGGTGAAGTTATTTACACTATGAAAACTACAACACTGATTATTTGAATCCAGCCTCCCACATTCCTGTTGAAAGTAACGTTCGTCAGCCTATATCATCACCTTTGTCTCTTACTCGGGGGAGGGGGTGGTGACCAGTTCATCAGCAGAAGTGTCAGTTCTCTGTAGCTACTGGCCGGGTTGTGTGTTCTCATCCCTCTTATCATGTTGACATAATATCGCGATTGACCTTATTACATAAATGGGCGTCAAACCCAAACAACAATCAATCAAAAGTTCTGAATCTGTTTTGGCAGGTCACTCAGATATCACAGAATAACAATAGGCCCGAATACATGTTGTACGTATGATATCTTGGGTATCCTATAGGCCTACACAAAAATATCAAACGAACAAATAGTATACTATGACAGAATGCAACTTGCAATCTGAATGGAGAAAGTTCATAAATACGTTAGTTTCTTGTGGAAGAAAAGGACATTGAATAATTTATTGTAAAACTAGGCCGCTTCGCGAACGCTTTTTCTGTCGCGTTGATGGATGAGCTTTTATACAATGTGAGGCGACCGACTGCGAGTCTGAAAGAGACCGAGTCGAGAACCGCCACGCGCCTCGTAGTGCTAGCTGCGAAAAGATGCGGGGCAGCGAGGTCATATTCACCAATTGTTGCCCTAAAAGTTCGATTTTTATGAGAAATATTTCTTCTCTGGCCTCAAAATCATATCATATCTAAGTCTAGTGATTTCGAACGTTCCCATTAAGTTTCATCAAGATCGGAGTAGCTGTTTGCCCAGTCTCTGGCCAAAATTACAAAATATCGCACTAAAAATTAAAAAAAATCGTATAAGTACTATAATATTCATAAGTAATATTTCTTAGATTGTTCCCAAAAACTTGGCAGATCTAAGTTCAGAGATTTCGAAGGTCCCCTGAAAATTAATCAAGATCTCTTTTTCCGTTTGCCCGGTAGAGAGCGAACAAACAGGAAAAAAAAACACTCGAGCTATTTTTCTCAGAGTAAGTGAAATTGAAGTCTTCGCTACGCTCATCCAACAAATAATAATTGTCTTAAGATTTCCTAAAATCGGCAAGACCCACAAATGCATAATTAGTTCAATTCAATTTCAAATAAATTGAAATTTCGTCTCCAATTTCACTTGTTAGCAAATCTTGTATGCAAAGTTGTCACAACCGTAAAACATGCATAAGTTCAAATGGTAATGTTGTAAGTTTTCTTAATCTATGACACTATCGAGAGGCAAATTATGTTGTTTTGTAATGTCATGATTCAGGATGAAGAACATTAGTTTTACTTAGAGATGATAAGCTTGTTTAGTAACCGGTATCATTGCATTAATGTTGAATTAATATTGGCCTATTTCACTTCTTTATTATGGTGTACTTTGAATAATTGAACGTACTGCTTACGTTACGATTATTATCGCCTGACGGTGACGTAAGTTTAACGTAAGTGGCTTGCAAAGACTCCGCCACAGTTAAGTGAATTTCTCTAAATGGTATTATATCTAGTGCGTATTCTTGCTCTCACATAAGCAAAGCTCTATATTGTTAGCACGTCTTGATCTCGAGTTCATTTTTTTCCTCCAACTAATTATAAATCTATTCTGTAAATTCATACCAAAGTTTCAACTTTTTATTATAATATACTAAAGAGATGTAATTCAAGGACATACGTAAATGTATTAGCCTTCACCTGTACGGCAGTTTGATTATATCTTTTATTATAAATTTACCTTTTTGTTTTGTAATGTGTACTATTTACTCTAGTACATAAATTCTCGGTTCAAAAGTAATTTTTCTGTACGGAAAGATAATAAATTTTCGGAAGGAAAGTTTGTGAAACGTTTGTCATATATTTCACTTAAATGTACATCTATAAAAGGTTATAAATTACTTATGAGTGTAATTTAATATTCTTTTATCAAAATTTGTGAGATGTATGTACTATATTTTCTAAAGATGCTTTTCATAGGAATCCAGAATTGCAATAAATAATAGCTCACATTGAGAATGCAGTCATGCAATGTCGGGTTAAATACATATTGAGAAGTCGCACATACATTTACTGACGAGTTAGTGAACAATATAATGGTTTTGGTAGTCACCTCCTACTATTGCTCAAAACTTGATACTTTTTTTCAGTTGATATAAACAACACGCATACTCTGAATAAATTCAATTATTCAATTAATTAAATAAATAATAAATAAATAAAAGCTAAATCGGAACAGTTTATAAGTAGTTATACACTTCTTAATTCTATCATTCGTTCCTAGAACGTCAGTCACACAATCCAAGTATTGATAAATTTAACTCCATGTAAGAATTTAAAAAACAAACTTCTGCCTAAAGGAGTATTATAATCCGAGGATTCTGCAAAAAACTTTGCATGCAAACAAGCCAGTATTCACAAATATTGAACAGAAATTTATAGCGCAACCCGTATGCAATGCAAATGGTTAACTAATGAAAGAATTATTTCCTTTTACCATTTCATGTTATTTCAATTGGTTTGACTGAGTATTTGTTGTTTGCTATGTGTTTAATGTGCCAACTCTGTGGCAGGATTGAATTATTTGTTTTGCTGTTGAAGCTAGGATCGACATGTGATGTGTGCAATGACATTCGTAAATATTAATATTAATTTTAACGTGCGTTCGTTCGTTCGTTAATTCAAACGAGAACTAGAAAGCTGTTTATTGTACATGTAGCGAACGTATGGCTAAAACATCAATTCGACTACTCTAAGAAATATAGCTCGTGTGTTTTTGTTTGTTTTGTTTTGTTTTTGTTGTTTGTATGTTCCCTCCAAACTGGACAAACGGCTACTCCCAACTTGATGAGATCACCAGGGGACGTTTGAATGTTTTTAACTTACACCTGCCACGTTTTGAATAAAAACGAAGAAATATTTCTCACGGAAATAGTACATTTTCAACTGTACGCTCTCCACCACACAAAAAGCAACTTCGATGTTGATGGAAACTGAAGGGAACCTTCGAAATCTCTTAGCTTGGACATCCAAGATTTTTGGGTAAATTAGAAGAATGTATAGTCTGTCTCAAGAAAATCGCACCTTAACGAAATTTTGGACTGTGAAAAGTGCGGATATTAGCCAAATACCCCCATCAACACGACTATAAAAAGTATTCGCGAAGTTGCCTAATTATATGCACACCTAACTTATGTATAGTCCTTCAGAATGGACAGGCAGGGCTACACTACACAGACGAGAACAATATATTTTACCATAGTTGTCAAAAATAAACAACTCTCAGGAGTTAATATTTGTATGGTGAAAATTTTTAAGGCGTGAAGAGTCTGATGGTCAACCGTCACTTTATCAGAATCTAATAGTAAGTTTGTACCAAAGTTTTCATAGTGAAGTGAGTTGCGTTTAATAAAGCATGTCTCTCTGCTGGTAAATGTAATGCTCAGTTCTCTTGTCACGTGCCTATATAGTGTAGCACAACGCTTCATACCTTCGTCTGCGCGGGTGCGCCCTATGATTCAGTATGGTTCATGAACGAGAATAATTTCTACTACAATGCTACCCCACCATTTTCTTGGCAATGAAGTGACATCTATACACCAAATATATTACTTGTTTACAGACAAAAAGTAATCTATCATATTTACTTGAAATGTTTCTTTTTAATTTGGTGTTACACATATCTATCAGATCAATCCATTAGCCATCACTAACTGGAGTCCCGATGTAAGTCATATTATAATCTATATATAATTTATAAAACTTATAAAACCTTTTCTATTATTTAAAACATCTTGTTTTCAAGGGAGGATAATGTTGAATGTAATTTGAGTAGCGTGTAAGAATAATGGCCTACTTCCTTATTGTGTCCTGCGCCTACCTATACTACATCATCTCCCGGCTTGGTTCGTCCCGACGTCGCGCTGCCCCTCTATGCACATAGCACTTAATGTAGGCGCCAAGCAGATTGGATTGGTGATTATTAAATCATCACGGTGTATTATTTTTCACGGACCTCTCCTCTAAGCATACGGGGCAGAAGAGAGCGAGAGAGAGAGCTTCCAATGTATTCTTAAGGGTGGTTGAGTGTTCAGAATATCCACTAGGGAAAAACAAAACGCGATCGGCCGTACAAATAGCTACAGGGTTGAAAATAAAATAAACATGAATTTCTCTTTCTTGTGAACATTGACGTTGGATTTGAATTACGTACGGTTTCCCTCTATTTCCTAATTTGTTTTATTGATCTTACTTATTCACGGGTAGGTTTCATGAAGTGTGTTATAATTCGCATGTCAGTTACAAGTTCAATTTAACTGATGGATCCGCGTGGTAAGAGCAAACACTCTCTTGCTATCCTAATATAAATATATGCACAGGTGCGAGTACAACCCTAACTATCGCTTCGCTTGTTCACATAGATCTAGGGCTTACGAGAGCGACTTAAAATTATTATTTCAATGTGAAACCCGAAATAATGGACTTGTCTATTTTAGATACACAAAACTGATATGAAAAGATGGTGGCTATCTTGATCGTATGGAGTTTGATAGACGTGACGTGTAATGGCCGCCGTTGACGCGCTTAACCAACAAGACATGCTTTTAAATATTCATTCACTAATCTTAAATGAAATTAACGTGTTCGCCCTGTTTTACTACGTGGTTTTTGTTCGCGTTGGTTGGTAACATGCTTTATTAAAGCAGAAACAGCAGTGGGCTTGTTATTATAATCAGTTTCGAGACCACATTATGTGTTCGCATTAAACTGAAAATGTTGTCACCAAAATCGACAATGCAAATAATGTTTTTTTTTAAATATAATTTACTCGATACATAAGTTTTCTCGGAAGTAGAATAATGATAGCACCAGATTCAAACAAATATAATTACTTATTTGTAGAGGTACGTGTATATAGCATTTTCAAGTGTCATTTTATAGCGTTTTGTAGCATCTATTTTTTGGCTAATTTTAAAACCTAGTGTAAGAATTGTTTCAGATTTTTAATTTGGAATTTGGTCATCAAGGTTGAATTAATAACAACTGAATAAAGATGTGTATAAAAAATTATAGATACTATGGAAAATGAAATAAAATCGGACTTGAAAATCTTATTTAGTAAAAATATAGCGCTTTGTAGCATCTATTCACAAAACGCTATTTTCACGTACCTCTACTTATTTGTAATGAATGTAGAGGTATAAAATATGTATTTTTGTAATCAGGTTGTAGCTAGTTAAGAATAATTTACCGTTGTAATTAATACAAATAGTACTTAATTCTTGCCAAAACCAACAAGTGCGCTTCATTAAGTAATCTGTATCAAAGGGTTTGTTTTCATACGGCTGCGGCGATGAGATAATAATTGCAGGTATTTAGTTCGGTAATGAGATTGTCTGGTGTCATTGCTCGGCCATTAAACTATTCTCCTTGATACGTAGGTTCTGGCCGCTTTTTCCACTCTCCTTCACATCCCTGATAAACTCGATTAAATTAAGCCTCATGGGATAACAGTCGGGCGAAGCTCCCGCCCGCAGTCCGTAGATTCTTCCCGTCTCTGCTTCCGGCTCGCTCGCTAGCGTACTCCGCCAGTGCCCCATGCACATACAGAGCCGGCCCACAAATCAGAACATCTTCCTAGACCCTAATATTATTTATTACTCATGAGATAGTTTTGCGGCATGGAAATATGCTAGAAACATTTCTAAATTTTTGCGCCGTTATTCAGACTCGCACGCTTTTTGGACGTTAGGCTCTGTTGTTCATCAATCTTCCACCCCCACAAAGTGACTAGGGAAACTTTTTGCTTTGGTAAGGAACACACATTTTAGCTTGTGACAGAAAACGATTTCGTTAGTGGTTCTCTTATTATATTCGGAGAGAATGGGTGACAAGATTTCACCATATTACCTGTTGTGTTACCTTATAATTTTCTCACCGTATAATTTAATATCCATTTGTGAATACAAATATTATAGTTTGAGTTGATAACAATTGGTCAAAACACGAATTTAGTGAGTGCTCCTTCCTTTAATTAGCCTCATTAGATTAAGTTTCGGTCACAATCGTAATCATTCTGCGTCTGCCCCATACAACCGTGCTTTTCTACTGTCAGTAAGTGTTTTCCGCGCTAGCAGTGAAACACCCCTTGGTTACTTTGTTGGACGTCGCTTGCAATAGTCAGCCGCTCATACTCCACACCAGCCATGCAGCCCCAAGCCCAACCAACAGCTGTATAGCTAGCTAGCTGCATGTGTGCTGTGCTGTGTCAACGAACATTAATCGTAAGGATTTTTTAATTACGGTATACGCGAACGAGCCGAGTTCACAGCGGATCGGAAACACAGATTGATTTCCATCACAGGGGCGAATAAATATTTCACTTACGGAAACGGAAATGCCACCCGTTTGTGTTCGCAAACAAAATAATAATGGCCCGTTTTGAATGGCAATAATCGATTATTATGCCATTCGCCTGGTGTTTTGGGTCGATAGACATGGGCGTTCTTTCATTAAATAAATGAGAGTGATAGGTACCCTACCCGCCCGTTAGTTAGGGGGGCTGATTGAAACTTTGAGAATGGGCGTGTTAGTATCTCTACATGCACGAAGGTAAATAGAAAGGGTAGAATTGAATCGCACCTGCGGAACTGTTAGATGGCAGGCACGACACACCTAGAAATCGACCATTATGTTGCGCTTGTGGTTGTAAAAACACGGAGGATTCATGCAACGAGGATTATCGAGAAAATGTATGTGTTGTCTTGAACGGTTGTTTGTTGGTTGCGGCGACAATTTTTATTTATTTTATTTATTTATTTAGCGTCTATACTCATCAGTTAAACAAACTTATTTACAAAGGAGGATAACTAAATAATTCTAATTACATAGATGCAGACACAACAATGAACTACAGTTAAGTAAATATGTGAAATAGTAATATTACAACAACAACCCAAATTGGAACCGAATGTAATTCTTGATGGAAACAAATATTAGCCTGGATAGCCTGAAAGGCAGCAATTCGCACAGTTTAGACGATAATTTTTAATTTTTATCATTTTATTTATTTGTTATTGTTGTTTCTTGATATGAGAGGAGAATGGTCACCAACCCAATTGAGTGGCAGTGGAGAGTTGCTTAACTTCAGGGGTGAGTGATTCCGTATGCCATGTTCCTAGCCGGATCTATGTAAGCGTATTGCGTGCGTACTTTCGCACGCGTACCTCGTGTTTGCGTGTGTGCGTGTGTGCACGAGGTGTGCGTGTGCGTGTATGCTTCTGCGTCGCGCTCCCCCGAGGAGAGAAGGGTAGGAAGTTATGCCCCTCTCCAGTGAAAGAGAAGATGATGAAGGAAGAGTAGAAGCAAAGGAAGAGAACGTAGGAAGAAACAAAAGGGAGACTAAAACGAAAGTGATTTATGTGTAAACCAGTTGCGTACCCTTAGATCTGACTCGTGAAAACAGTAAGTCAGACAAAAGCGGGGAGGCTGGCTCGTCGCCAGTGTGGATGGACGTAGACACCACTGAGCTGTTGACTGATGCTGATATCACTCGGAGCGCTTTCTGCTCCGCTTTTTAATTCACACTAATATGAATACTAGGGTAATCGCCGTCATCATCATCAATCTCACCCTGCTTCAACAACCGTAACCGCTTGGGCGTAAGTCCACGGGTTGCTCAGGAGGCAAGGTGGACACACACATACATGCTTCCGCACCCTCTAGTTTTCGACACGGACTAGGTGTAGGTTCCAATCTTTACCTTCAACGTGTCAGTCATAATCCTGTATAACCCCGTAGTTTTACTTTCATCACACTCAGTTTTATTATCCGGCTTATATAACTTAAAAACTAAAATCGAAATTCAACGAAGACGCTCATATTTATAATTTTTTGGCCGTGGATAGGAAAGACCGGGCCAACGACAACGACAGCAACATTATTTACTTTTTGTATTTTTTTTCTATTTAATCTTATTTTCTTTATGTATACACCCTAGTTAATATCTTAATGCCCATCTTACCAAACTTTCATGCGTTTGGTGAGTGCACTTTTAATTAATCTCCGGCGGAAACAAGTATAAGTATAAGGTTTAAAAACTTGTTTTCGACTTTTTATGGCAAGAAGAGATGGGAGGTGGCTAAGAAACAAAATTTATTTTTCCATTAATTTTCCTCCAGTACCAAGATGCAATGCGCCTGCAATGTAGTCTTCTCAGATTTGCCTTCGAATAAATTATTTCTGATTAATGAATTTTTTGTTAAAATACCATCCGTCTTAATCAACGGCATCACCATCATTAAGCAACACAATTTTGAAAAAAGGTAGTGGAAGATTAGAGTTAGGCTCTCAATTCTCAAGTGTCGTCTTGTGACAGATTTATTACAGTTTTTGAAAGGAAAATTCAATGACAGGCTGTCATTGTGACAGCTTACTTCCCTGCTTTTACATGGAACGATCTCCTGTTCATTCTCAAATTTGATGAAAATGTTTAATATTATTAGAAATGTTATTCATTTATTTCCTCGTGTCTTTATATTTAAACTCTAATGCACGTGCAACGAGAAGTATCATGACGTAGGCTACGTGATAATAAATTCTGAAGTATGAAATGTCATCACTCACAGATCTTATCTCACACCGTAAGCCATAATGGTAGCAAAAATTGGTGACAAAGGAAGATGTTTCATCGCCATCTGAAATAATAAACATATGCGCGAGATCTTTGGAATTTCAAAGATTCTAAAACTTTTAAGATTTCTAAAATTGCCTTGGTTTGGATAATGTTGATAGTTGACAGTTTTACATCCAACTAATTATAATACATTTTTAAATGATATATTACAAATTTGTCTTGACCCTTAAGCGTGATTTGTTAAAATAAGTACATACAACTCAGTCAAACAAACAATCTTTTTATAAGGGTATATGGAAAATACTAGAAAGAGTTGTAATGCCGATGCAAGTTAGCAATATTACTATATGAACCAAGGCCCAAACTATTTAGTAATACATTATCTACTCCAATATGATCTTTACTTTTATAATCTATCACATACGTTATGATATATGTCACAAAGCAGCTTAATTTGTTCTCGTATGTTTCGTCCAGTGCGACAACATGGCGGCATGAAACCGAAAGATTTTGGCCCGTCAAGTTGCAGTTCGTGGCTACAAATGGTTCCCACGAAGTGACAGGTGCATAGGTCATTCAATATTACCGGCTTCAGGGAATTTCATTTTCTTTCCTAGCTCAACACTCAAAGAAACTATCTAGAGACAGAAAACTTTCTTCTGATTGAAGAACAATGTGCTGATCGTTATATGTCCCGAGCGTCGTTTTCTTAAAGTGACGTGAAAAGATACGCGAGTGCTGGTGCGTAGTAGGCCTGCTTGTTAATGTAATATGTGCCTGGTGAGCTTTGAGAGTTTTGCTGGATCGAGATTCCATTATAATCAGCTTTGTATCATTAATAGCCTCGTTGGAAAAGGATATGTGATCGATCGCTTTACTTCATTTTAGTTTTTCGTTCGGTCTAGGGTATGGAATATATGCTGAGCGCCACACACTTTACAATTTGCTCGTTCATCATCGCTGCAAACCTTAAATATTCCACTCTCGATTAAGAAATTTTCCTGATACTAAATCACATTTTCCAAAATATTAATACGCCTATGTGGATAGAGATAGGAGTCAACAGCTTCCCCTGTAGTGGTTATCGGGTACTCGAAATTTCTGATTAGCTCAGGTATTCGGGAGCCGGACCGATAGTCTAAAATAGGTAGGTACCTGGCTTTCGGGGAGCAAAAAATTTAAATTTGGGACGAAGATGGAGGGGCCGTCAGGGATTTATATAATATATTGGTGGAGGTGCCGGTCGAGACCGTTGATTCATTTGTCGCCATGTACAAAATGCCATGCAATAAAAATCCGGTTAATAAAGAATTTATTGGTAGAAAATGATCATAGCTGATATTTTTTAAGTGTAGCTTTGACTTAACTTTGATATTTGCAATGACGTATTTTGATGTGTGCCTTTTTAATATCTTGCCTTCTATAAAATGTTTTGCGTTTGCCGGTAAAGGGATATGTTTCATACCTTCATACATTTGTTTAAGCAATAATAGTTTTAACAATAATAACAAATCGGCCATCTAAATAATAGACAACGCTGAATTTTTCATAAAAGTTGTGATAATAGTGCAAATATATGCACAAACAGAAGAAATTAGCTATTTAGAAGACTGTGACTTATGTTTTACTCCGTAACTACTGTTTTATACATATTCTGAAAAACTTAATTTATCGCCATGAATGCTTATGTGTATGAACTATTAACAATTGTGTAAATACACTTACTGTTGATGTATTGCATACGAACCTTTTTAAATGGTAATGGAGTGTATTGTTTTGAATCCATTTAATTTGAGTCTTATCTACTTGCACGTCACATGTCTGTTAGTCTTATCAGGCTACAAGAAAGAATATTATGAATCTGGATTGGGAAGGAATTTTTGTTCGCTTTCTGTGAATAAAAGCTTTGGCGTTATGATTTAAAACAAGCTCGGGAAAAGCTTCCAGTCAGGATTGCCCGTTGCAGAATTCGATCTTGCGGCCTCTTGAATTCCGCGTCTAGACTTGGCCTACCTTTGACGTTCTAAATACTCATTAGCTCTAACCTCTAAGAGAGTATTACGTATGGCATTTCTATTCGGTTACATAACATGAATAGGGTAATTTGATTCGTTTAGCAACGTGTGACTGCCAAGGGAACTAGATCTACAAAGTTAACGAACCAAACTAATAGTTACCTAAAACGACTTTGTCTTAGACATGTGAAAATTGTACTATGTACATTGCGCGTTTGTGTATAACGAATTATGTATTTATATTTTATCCCTACAACTATAAATTAAACCTCTATCATCCACATAGTTCAAATCAAAAGTTTACTTAAGTTTACTGTCCGCGGGTGGAATCGTGTCCAGCTTCATTGATCGATGTTTCCTATTGAACCCTTTAGAGAATGTTAAAAATCTACATAATTAACTCTGCCAGTTTTTCATACTTTTATCACGGGTAAAAAGCTGTTTTGTTTGGTTCGGAATCGGTGGAATTTTTCCTTACTAAATTCTAGAGATTAGAAGGATTTTTGTAATGGTTCAATAATCAAGTTGTGTATTAAAAAAAATCCAAAAATCCACCAATATCCGGGATGTCCTGGATATTTTGTTTGTATGTAGTTTATTCAATTTAAAAATGTAAAAAAATATGGAAAAAATACAAAATTGAGAAATGAAACTTTTTTTTAAAATAAGCTAAAATGTGTTATTTTTCCCAACTTTGAGGGAGATTTGGAATCCAAACTCAGAATTTTTTCTAAAAGATCGAGGAAAAAATCTTAATTTTTTTTTTTTTAAATCACGAATTTCAAATGGCTAAGAAGCTGAGATGGCCTTACTCAAAATTAATGCGCGCACTCACGTGTTGATAATTTTTGCTGAACGGTTGGTGATATTGATATATTATTACCAAATTTTGCATGAATATTAAAGTGGTTCCAACGAAAGAATGCAGGTGGCTCGAAATTGTTTTCCCAACATATCAACTTTTGTCAAATCTATTCATGCTAGCTCAGCGTGGATCTTGCACACGGAGGAACTCTGTGATATAGGACAGATAATTTTTTCTTGCGTTGGTAAAAGATATTTCTCTTTCATACACAAAGGCGACATTCCATTCACGGCACATTCATTCTACCCCCACCACTACCAAGCATGTGCATTCTTTCGTTGGGGCAAGTATAATAGAGTGCTTTTATATTGATATCCGAACTTGGTTGCAAAAAATAAGCCTTTAAGATCCATTCCTAGACTTAAGTCCAAAACCTGAAAAAATGGGGAATCCAAAACATGAATTTCTATTCTGAAAAATCCCAACAACCCGTTTATCTGACGATAAAACCAAATTACCCTGCGCGTTGACATTGATTTAAGCGTTGATATCCAGTATGCAAATTTGCGTTAAAAGATCTGTAAAATTGGAATAAATTCCCGAAGTTGACCTAAATGGAGTAAATTTCGGTGTTTTTACTAATTTTTAATTCAAAATCAATGACTTTATTTAGGAATCCTACACGTACTGGATATCATAGATTTATTATTTTTTTAACATAAGTGTGAAATTTGATTAAGGTGTTATGAACCGTTTACCCGGAAAACCCAGAAATCTGAGCGCCTAAACTCGTCCCCGCGCCAGCCTCAGCGACCCCTCTTAAAGAAATAGAAAGCAAAATTTTGGTTCCCAACATCTTACCCTATTTTTAGGGTTACTTATGTCTGTTCTAGTTGATCATTGCTCGTTCGTTTATGGTGTCGGCGCCCACAGGGCTTTAAGTTTAATGCCCCCCACTGAAAATCAGTTATGTGACAGTGGGTAGACTCTAAAATTAATACGAATTTATTTATTGTATTTTTTTTATTTTTTTTATGACGCTATATCTTGAAGTCAACAGTTTAATGACAATCAGACGTTCTATTAAAGTTCAAGGTGTATGATGCCTAGACGTTGATGACAAAGGTTTCATGACGCCCAGACGTTGATGTCAAAGGTTTCATGACGCCCAGACGTTGATGTCAAAGGTTTCATGACGCCCAGACGTCGATGAACTAAATCGCGCGACGTCAAGATTAGTTTGTTTAACGTGTTATGTTGTTCATGAATATTAAATATCCAGTTCATACGAGTTATCTATTTTATATAGTTTAACAAGTTAACACTTAATTCTAACAAAGGGTTCATCTTCATCTTGAAGAGAAATAATTGACTTTAACAAGCTAAGTGCCGACACTAATTTATTTGAACTTAATGGTGATAAGAAAATTATGCACTGTTAAACATCAAACACCATTCAAAGTAGACATATCACCATAAACTAAATGCACAAATTTGCATTAAATAAATAAATTTGTATTTATAGTCTATAACCTGCACTCGGTTACGTAACGTTATACTCTACTTTGCTTGCCTTGCTACATGTTATTGTCTGTCTTGGTAAACGTACCTCATGTACGACCGCGCAAGCCTCGTCCTCGGCAACTGCCAAGCTGAAGTGAAGTTGAAGTTTAAAGTGACAAATGAATGAGTTTTCCAAGATTATCTTAGCTCGAGAGACGAATGTTGAGATTGAATCCTATAAAAGAGTCCTTGCAAATTCGCAATCAACTATCTCAACTTATACCTTTACAAGTCACCTTAAGAGGTATTACTTTTTATTGAGTTAAACGAGTTTTTTTTTGCATTGATATGGAATGAGACTGAAAATGTATCACAAAATGTATGTACCTCATTGTTCACATAGATGTATACCTATATCTATATCGACGGATATTTAATCATAAAACACGTTACTCAGGGTTACACCGAGAAAAATAAAAATCCTGTGATATGATATCGATGTATCAAAATGTAATTGCTGTACAAAAAATTGAAAATATAAAAACAATTAAAAGAGTAGGCCTATTTTTAATGATTTGAGGCCAAATAGGGTTGATAAGGTATCACCATAAATTATTTTCAACGATTTTTACGATCTCACAATCGCGTTTTATGACCCGACACCTCCACCATGATTCAGCCAGGATTATTTTTATTTCGACTACCTACCCGGCACCTCCACCAAAATTACGAAATTTAGCTCTTTTGTGTAAATTTGATTAAGCGAGCGAAGCGAGCGTTTCCATTTGACTCTGCCGGAAAAATTAGTCACTGGTTTTTTTTTTTTTTTTTTTTTTTTTTTTTTTTTTTTTTTTTGTATGTCTCGCCATAACGTTCGAACGGAGGCTCGGATCGAGTTGAAATTTTGACCATCCGCAAGCTTCGTTCTCGATTTAATGCCATTAGTTTTGTGGCAAAATCGTTCAAAAAGTTAAAAAGTTACATTAAAGTTAATCGAATTTTTTTTCAACTAAACGGCGACAAAATCTGAGATAGCCAAATCATTAAGAATGTCCGTCCGGTCACGAATATGTTAATTTTATTTTGATCCGATAAGTAGTGTAGATGGAAATTACATTATAACAAAAGTAACGTTGCCATGGCAACGAAAAGACGCGCGAAGTTTCTAATGCACTGCCACCTAGAAGTAATCAAAATACTTTCGAGGAAGCAGTCTATTATTTGTCAACAAAGAGTTTAAATAGTTAACCCAAGGAGTCAGGTTCTCTAGATGGCGGTGGATTTTATCCACAAAGTAAAGGATTACACACGGGTTTATATCCAAATACCTTGGCAATAATAAATAATTTTGGATACATAGCCCTGTGGACAGCGAACGTCGCAAATATAAAAATAAAAAAAAATGTGCAATGTGGGTCTAGCTATAGCACGTGCTCGCTTATCAACGCGTCCAACTGAGCGTTTCCTAGTATTTAATATCGAAAATATTCCCACTTATCGATATCGCATTAAAATATTGATTTTGTGCCCAGCCCTAGTTAAAAAACAGCGTAAAGCGGAGTTAAAAAACAAATAACGTAAATTGGAATAAAAATCCGTTTTTCACCCTCAAAATCCGTTAAACGGATAAAATCCGTAATAACGGCAACCCTGACGTAACTCATACACTGTGCATATTTTACAGCCATTGTACATAGACTATAATGTTTTATAGAGGCAATATTTTTCTAGTTCTAGAATCGTGGAAAAGAACTGCCCGTACATACGTCTTAAACATTCGGATATCGTGAGTTAGAACATAAATATGCTTTATAGTAAATTCAGAACCTGGTCATAATTCAACATTTTCACAGTGTCTGTCGTTTTATAAACAGTATAGGCGTGTCTGCTCCCATTGATTCGTGTCTACTTTCATTGATCGTTCAACTTTAAAAGTTGTACACCAAGGAGAACAGAGAACCATTGATAATCCATTTCTTTCTTGATTTTAATAGAATTGTTGAATTATTGGCAAACTCTATGAACCATACTTTAATTGGAGTTTTTCCCTCTTTAAGAGTCGTTGTCGTGAACCGTGTCTGAAGTTAGCGTTGAATTCTGGGCATTTTAGCGTTCTTTGTGACCGCGCGGAACGTGGGAGGGGCAGGGGGGAGGGCGCGTTCCAACTTATTTCACGGGATTGTTGTGAGGAGTTTGTTCCGTTGAATTCCATTGTGATTTCGTTTATTTATTAGGAATAATCGTCGGATTTCTTTTGTTCGTCTATATTTTCGTAAGATGTTTTTATTCACGAGACTTGTTAATAATTACGATCGTTTGTATTGATTGCAGTAATTATTTTCTAATGTGCTTTTCGTTTTGTTGCAGGTAAGTGCGGCTACTGCAGTACTTCTGAGCCAAGTACGAGACTGATTCAAGTGGATGTGGTGACTGGTGAATGCAACGAGCAAACTCACTGCCTCCAAATTACATACACATTTTAAATATTTCATATTAACTTTCTATTATAACGGAACACTTATATACACAAAGCCACACTCGTCTTAATCTACTTTGATATCTCCCTCCTCGCAATAACATATTAGCTGCTTGTTCTTTAATGGCGATTTGTAATTTGTATATTTTTTAAAGGTAAAACACCAGAAAAGTTATTTGCGCGAAACATAACAATTGATTTCTCCCGCAACTGTACTGGCGATGCTTCTTTTTTCTTCACTAAAATCCTTTTACAGAAAGTCAATTGTTAATGGCGTTATAATACGGTTTGCGTCATTCTATCTTGTTGTATTTTTGCTTAAGCAGGTCTTGAGAGGAAATTACTGTTAATTATTTACAGCACAAAACGTGAACACTTTAAATTGTTCGCGAGCGAAATACAAATTGATTCGCTGGATTGAAACTCGAATTCGGCGTGACAGGTTGCCCCACAGCTCAATAGAGCCGTACTCCGGCGTAGACATGGATACCCAGCGCTTCGGACTTGCCGAATAGGAATTACACTTTTCGGTTTAAACGTGGTGGTGTATTTTTCTTTATTGAAAATGTTGAATGGACATCACCCCCGCTCCCTGTAGGTCTATACATATCCCCTGGGAAAGGTGAGTTTTTAATTGTGGCTTCTAACTGCGCACGGCACAACTCTATGGTCTGAAATAGGGCCGTTAATATGCGATGCAAGGCGAATACTAAGTTGTAGCTTGTACTGGATTTGAACCCTTGGCCTATCGCTCTCGTGGTCACGAACTATAGGCAAGATGCTAAATAGTTGTCAGGAGTGTTTGTACAAATAACAAAGGAATCGTTGGTTTTAAACATTATTTAGAAAGCTCTCAAACAACTGTGTAATAAGTAACAAGAATGTTATTCAAATGTTTTTAAACGAAAACTGATTCGTAGTTGTGATAATGAAAAAGCGATTTGCGGAATTGCATTACGAAAATTAAAAACAACGACGAAAATGAAGGCACCATTTTGCGCGTTTCGTTTTGTTTATTCCAACAAAAAATTACAAGCGCATCTTCCTTCATGAAATGAAATGGTCTCTCCAGTCCCTGTGTATAATCACTTCCGTACTCCCGCTGTATGTGTGCGTTATCAGGCCCCATCTGAAACCCGTGTGGAAACACAAACCATGTTTCACATTTCCAGGCCTCTCGAGAAGGTAACTCTCTGAATTCTATGTCCGGTGTTCACTTCTACCGGCAAGTATAGAAGCTTTTTCCTTCAAGGTACAGGATGGGACTAAAAGTTTCTTTAAAAAGCTTTGTGACAGCTGCCTATCATGTAAGACAGTTCGTGCTTAGCGAAAGTAATAGCTATGTTACTCACATCCATCTCAATTCATCATAGCGATGAATATAAACTGGATGGAGTTGACGCTTTGTCACCCCGCCAGTCGACGCTGCGTTTATACACAAATCAATATAATTGCTAAACTACATACACACGCAGAAATTCGATTGTATTTGCGTATTGTGTGGGTTTTATTGAAGGCAAATACTCCTCGTGAATTTTCTTTCCTTCTCGTTATAATTTGCATACAAACCTATTATCAATGGAATTGGTGATGATGGTCGAATGGGGCTGGTTTCAATGGGAGTTATACTCGACCGACTGTGGTGATAGGCAACGCAATTTTTGCCACAATAGCAGAATCCATTTTGGGTGATTTTTTTTTTCCCTGTGGCAAATATTTTCGAATACTGTTGGTTACACACAATCACGATCCCAATTAGAATCGTCAAATAACAATCATTCAACGTGTTATGCGGGCAGGCACACAAAAAGATGAACGGATAAATATATTTGATTTTCTAAATTAAAAGTTTACTTTATTGTTTGTTTTAATTGTTATTCCCCGTTCAGAATTCAAGCTGCAAGCATGTTCATTAGGAAATTGAGTACAAAGTGCTGTAGTTATAAAAACATTACTGCTGCGAACTCCCCCATCATACAGTTCGAGCTGGGAGGGATTCGAATCGCTAGCTGCATAGGTTTATGTTTTGCGAAATTCACACATTTGACGTACTATGCTCACAAAATAAATACATTTTTAATGGTTTGACGAATTCCAAAAGTTACACATCCTTATTGTTTTTTATGGGCACGTTTCAAGAGATAGTGCAAATTAATTTACTTTCGCAGACCGCTCGCCCACAATTGAGGGCAAAATATTAGGTCTTAATGGATTTAGTTTCAGAAACTCGAATATTGAATGAAATATTTAATGACAAATGACAAAATATGTGTATTTTTAAAACACAAACGTTTTAGCTCAAACACACATAATATGTTGCTTTGTGTCATTTATTAATTCTAATTCGAATTTAGTGTTCAAATTTAATCCGTTAATGAATGAAAACAAACGCTAATTTTCGATTTTGTGGCTAAACAAAAATTGGGTTAACACTATTGTTTTTTTCTCATTATTTCGTTAGCAAAATTCCCTGACAACCTTCAAACTTTTTATTTTTATTTTCAAAACTACCTTTATAATCGAATAAAAAGCAGATTTAATGTTTATTGATTTATAAAATGAGAGTACATAGAGGATTTTAATGAATTGACCAAAAATCGGAAAATGTTATTAAATTCGTCTCGTTCCCCTGTAATACTGTATGTGTGAATTTAGAGTCCGCCAATAAGCGAGATCTCACTCGGCGACACTCGTAAGTTATTTAGCAATTCAAGCGTGTATGCGTAATATAACGTAACGCCCGCACCACCTTCAAAGTGGCGGCCGTGCCTATGCGGCGTTACCACTCACGTTTACAGGGGTCCAACCTTTGAGCATAACTGACAAGAGTAATGGCATCATTTGCTGTATGTCCGTATACATGCGACTTGTTTCACTTTGGGCACGGACTATAGATGCATGCGTTTCACTATGGATCTTCATCAGCATACTCGTAACTACCAATTAAAATATGTTCTTCTTACTTCTTAGGTACATATTGAGAACACAACAAATGTCATCAATAAACGGCAATCATTTACTTAATTTTCTGTTCAACGTAGGCCTACTGACTGATTGTTTTAAAGGTGATGTTTTTTTTTTACATTTCATAGGTTCTTCGCAACAAAACGTCGTCCCACCAGTGCAATTCTTCACATATTTACATCTTCATTTCTATACAAATGTAGCCAATATAAAGTATAAAAATATATATGAATGTGTGTATGTATACGCAGAATACGTACAGGATATCTGGAAAAAGTATTTTGATTTATTATGATATAAGTTTTGCAAAAAATTTTATGAAGCATTCTTGAACTGAAAATGTCGTCCAGTATTTGAGATTCACCTCAAAAGCGGAATAATATTTGAAATGTCAACGCATTTACCGGTGTTCCTTCTTTTAACAAGATCGGGTACATATTCTTTAGTGTCCACTTCACATAAGCTAACTGACACAAGTGTAAGAGCAGAACCCAAATGTGTCAACAAACCCACACAATTAGAAGAAAAACAACATTGTTGCGAGCCTGCATGTATTAGTGGACTCGGAATTGATTTGCTATGACACTATGACATGATGCATTATGTCTTGACACCAGCATGTTACTGGGCTTTGTATGCCACACTTTTTACTTTTTGATTGTACAGATTCCTTGATAGGTCATCGTGAAATATATGCAATTTATTAATTTAAACTGTGCCTTGAGTTTACCTTGCAAACTTAATTCGGACAAACGTTTTTCACGTACTCCAGTTCCAAAAATGCACACTCAATACTCATTGTATGCCAATTGTACGTTCCAATATTGAATATGAATAGTTACTATAAGTATAATGACGAACCATTCAAGTTCCGGGAACAACTAATGCAACATTTAGAGAAGGAGCGAGAACAAATTTCTTCTGATTTCGTTGAATAATTACGACATAATTATGTTTGTCTTCTACATCCAGAGGCTACATGGCCGTTAAAAACTTAAAATTGTTACTATCCTCTTCTGCGTATATATATTTTTCAGATAAGTTATTTTAGGATGTGATCCGAAAGGGCTATTAAAGTTTATATCGAATTTGGGGATTCTCGAACATGACTGGGGACTTATTACAAAGGTTCCGCAACCATATGCGAATATTAGAATTGATTATTTGAAATATCCCTTTGCATTCCCCCTAAATGCCCTAATACACATACCGCAAAGGGAGCTGATCAAATCATCTACTACCTTGTTAATTCAAAAATTGCGTTTTTGTAGTTTCCTTTTATCATGAAACGGGTTGTACATACTGTTCAGTACTCCAATCCCGTTCATTTTCGGTATAACCTATTCTGAAAATGACGCAGAAGACTAGAAGACCAAACAATGCAAATTTCGTTTACATTTTATTTCATTTAGGATTCTATCAACAACAGAGCAAGTGTACTGTATGCCATTGGATTACAAATTAAATACTATAACAAAATGCTTTGTATAAAAAAAAAAGGTTTAGGGATTATAATAGGTTCTCAAAGCACATAAAAATAGTTATACATTTTAGGCCAACTTCATTCAGTACGTTCAATCTTTGCTTTTAGTTTCCTTAGTTCTTACCCGAAGTATAGAACAGATGGCTATATTGAGCCACAAAGACAACCTTTTGTTGATGATTGATTGATATTTGTTGTTTTATGTCTCTATTAACAATACCTTTTGTTAATGTCAGTGTCATGTTTGTTTCTGACTCTCGTTGCAATGGCCACCGCCGCTGATTGCCTCTGGTTGCATCTGGGCACAGATTTCTGATGGGGACTGTATTAGTGTGCGCACTGCACGCTATTGTGTTGATTAAAGCTAATGAGTAGGCTACAATTAGTCCTATTATGTGTGTGCGTGTGTCGAAATATTCAACACAAATAAAAGAAAAGTGGGTTGTCTCTTGTAGTACGTGAGTTGGTGTGGCGATACAGAATGCCTCGAAAATCTCTCCCGAACAGACCCTTCTAAAAAAAAAACGTTTGCTTTTGTATTGATTTATTTCATAGAAGTTTAAGAGTTATATGGATATGAATGTAGACATCACTTGCTTAAATAACACGTAGGCCAACATATAATGTGCCAAAGTTTGTAAGATGGGTTCATTCTATTGGTGAAAGGGGTAGGCTGTTGTGAGTGCGTGTGCGTGTTTGAACACAATGAAATAAATCCGCGGGGCTTCTTCCACAATAAACAAGCATAGATAGCATGAAACACATTCTAAATAAACTTTAAAATGCGCTTTCGTCGATAAAATAAAAGTAAAAACATCAACATTACCATGTACTAATATCGTCGTAGAAAATGTAGTTATGCCAAAAATATGTTTACGCTGGTAAATAAGTAAGTAAGTAAGTAAGTAAGTAAGTAAGTAAGTAAGTAAGTATATTTTATTCACCCCCCCCCCCCAAAAAAAAAAAACAGAATACATCAAGTACATATTAAAAAGGTACCCTTACGAAGTTACGAGTGTTTATGGGAAAGCGTCAGTCAGTCAGTACATGTTAGTTGGGGAAACGAGCAATAACACATTTCTCAAATATTTTTACTTATGCAGGTCATGAAAATAATAATAAAACAAATGTACATTGATTCAATTAATAAAATAAAAACACAGTATTTTGGGATTCGATTAACCTGTTTTCCATTACTGAAATGAGGTTGTACTTGACACGTGTATGCATTTGTTTTTCAAGAAACTGTAAATCCGTTTTAAAAGGTGTAAAAACTTGCAAATTGTGTGTGCCACACAACTCACTCGCATCCAGCTAGGCTCATCTAGACAATGTGGACGATCACTGGAATAATGCGAGGCAACTCAAGCTGCAATGGGTTCACAATGAGTCGCACATGAGGCCTTGCCAAATAAAGAACTGTGTCGTTTATCAAATGAATTTTACACATCAGCTGCATAGCTGGCCGACTCTCAAATAATACATTTCAACAAATACTGAAACTCGTTGTCCTAGCTAAAAACAACATGTTACTAAAATAATTTAAATTTAACCCATCAGAAACAATGCTCAAGACAAATATCATCACATTTTAATTTATTATATATAATTGGATGTAATAATTAGCGAATGTGCAAGTGTGAATTATTTTTGTTGTATTTAACGCAAACAGGCTTGATTGTAGACTTTCAGCTTGCATATACCAGAACACTGTTTACATACAATACGCGATAGAAGTCACGCATTGTTCTTTGGTTATAAATATTTAACGCGTCGTGCATTAACTGGATTAAATACATCCCAGTGTTAGCAACTAGCCGCAAATTCAAATCACACTGCCCTTCTTTATAAATTACTCTTCTCTGTATTTATCATTTTTATTTAATCATTTAATTATACGAGACTGAGTATCATTGGTCAGTTACAATCACATATTATTATGCCAACCAATGGCAATGTGAAAATACTCTGAGAAATTAAATGTGGATGATAGATAAATGAGCTGACAGTATTACCCTAAATAAATTAGTAACCGCAAAACATAAAACCATTATATATAGACGATAGTTTCAGTTCAAAAAGTTTCTATTTGTCGATCAATCTTCTGTTCATTTGCAAACTAATGAGCTTTTTAGTTTTTACATTTAATACAACTACTATTTCGAATTGTAATTTCGTTGTTTGGAAATTGAAAATTACAAATAGTCATTAAAAATAATGTGGGCTTACATTGTTCGTTAAAACGTACTACTAATTAAATTAGTCTAGCAAAACTCCTGGTTTTGAAATGTTCAGATAACAGTGTAGTTAATAAGCACATCCATTGTATCTGCATAATACTTGTATTTCCCGCTGCCCTACTGTTGCCATGGTATCAGTTGCATCCTCTTCCGATCCCTCTCCCTATGATGCATGCTACCCTGCTGAAAGACTAAGGGATTACGCATCTATTTAGCCGAAGGCTTGCTAGTGCTAATGTGTTGCTAGTATTGGGTTAGGTGATATGGAATAGAAGAGTAGACTAGGAAATTCTAGTAGTATGCGATTGTAGTTGTAATTATTGTAGCGTGTACTGTAAGGGTTCGAGGGGGCTGTATGCATATCTCCTACTCTATTACAACCCCCTAAGCCTCCGGGCTCCCGGTCTCAGGGGGGTAGGAAGTAGGAACGTTCACTCGATGCGAGGCTTCAAAACGGCGAAGTAATTGTTGGCGGCGTATAGGGTGAGATTGAGTTATCCGATTCTATAGTCAAACCCTTATGTTTTTGCTTTTTTAATGTAGACTTATTTGTGATGGTATATTGTATAGTACGCCCTTCTCATTAAGACTAATATCCCCCTGCATTCCTCAAACACCATGTGCAATATACGCATGTGATGCTGGGACTTATTAGAAAATAATCCCTAACTATATAGGGGCAATTTACAGGAGAGTTCAAATTAAAATAGTTCCCTTAGCTGAAATATTAAATTCTAAAATATCTTGCTTGCGCCTTCTTGTTAATTTCTTTCTAACAAGTCCGCTCCCTAATTATAATTACTTTTCCAAGGCAATTATTCATGGCTTGGTAAGGCTCGTCTAGGAATCAAGTGTTGTGCTTGCTCTCATCATGTCAACCAGGGTTTCGCAGTAACACTTCGTTCGTGTCTCCTGCGTCGTTCATAATACGGCGCACACACTTGCGATCTCATCTAAGCACGCCATGATTCCTTCGCCTCCGTCCGTGAGCTCTTCAGTGACCACGCACACGCACACGCACACGCACACGCACACGATGTGGTCAGTAATGACTCGTATCTAAAGCCACTTTCCATTTACAAAAGGGAATGTCAATACGTGTTTGATTACTTATTCTAGATTCTAGCAGACTGTACAAATACAATATTGTCTGAAATAGGGTTGGCTCCCCTCAGTTGTAGCTTCATTGACATGTTCAACGGACATATTTGACGAGACTGTCTCGTGTTTTGAGCTTCATCAAATCGCCTCATTGCTCGAACTTAACCTATGATATGAATTATGTACTCAATTAGAAAAATCATACGTAACTTGGGACCAGTTTAAGAAGTAGTGCTTATATCAAGATGTGATTCACAAAAATGTTCTCTTAGATATGCTTATACTTAACAAGTTGTTATGTAAAAGACTACACTAAGCACTATCCCCACCCACCCACATGAAGCAGTGGCGGTACTGCGTGATGTCAACAGATTCACAACCGTAAACGTACAACCGAGGCACTCGGTATCTAAAATATAAATTATTTATTACTGCCGTTCTTGATACGCTAAAAGCTTCTACATAAAAATATATTTTCTCCAATCCTTGTCGCGTTTTTCGTCAGTGTTAGACGTGATTTAATCTTCCTTACTAGGATATGGTTCTAGACATTAAGAGTCGATGATTTTACGACTTTTGAGGTTTTGACTTCTGGGTATGTTGAAACGCTCATGTTTTATATTCCGCAGAGTACGAACGCGTGTGCGTGTGCGTGTGCGTGTGCGTGTGCGTGTGCGTGTGCGTGTGCGTGTGCGTGTGCGTGTGCGTGTGCGTGTGCGTGTGCGCATCAGCGAGCACGTGAGAACGTATCATCCCCCATGCAAGGGCTCGCTCGACTCACGTGTTTGTTACTTGTTACTCCCGGCCTCGGATCCATGGCTTACGGCCACTACATCCAATTTAGTCTTCCCGGGGGAAACACGGGCTTAACCTGTAATAACCGCCGTGGCGTCTCTCACTCACTCACAGATGCAAGAAGTAACACTCTCATGGCGTCGGCTGGCGTGATAATTGTATGAGCCCATCCATGGCTAGCCACACAATCTGCATTCCACGGAATTGCTTGGCTTCGCCCATTCGAGTTGTTATTGTACACCCAGGCCCTACACAGCTTTCTACTTTTAACCGCAACTAAATATGTAATGTCTTTCTACAAAATATGGTTTCTTTCCTTGAAAATATATTACTTTTCAGTGAATTTACTTGAATCGAATGCTCTCCATTTCCATTTTATTCTTGCAATTATTACACACGATGCAAAATAAATGTATAGCAATCAATCGAAGGTTCTCCATTTCCATTTTATTCTTGCAATTATTACACACGATGCAAAATAAATGTATAGCAATCAAATATAAAGGATGAAAAGTTTACCGTCCAGAGTTGTATTATACATTTTAACATTAAAAGCAAGATTGATTGTTTGATTAGGTTTGTTGCTGGTTTAGCTCGTCGAAACAATGAGTGATCGACGGTCAGGAAAGAGAATTACAAGACACGTGCCGTGTGAAGGACTCGAACCTACGCCCCTTGACAGTCATAACCTTCGGGCTTTCTATCTTAATCTAATGATTTGTGTAGCAATATAATACTTATAATATTTAATTATGTATTCAATTAAATTTTCACGATCTCTAACGTCTATACTGCCTAAAATTTATAAGGCGAGTAAATATTACATTTCCGCAAAGTTTTCATTGTTATTGGGTTGTTTACAGCTTTATATGTGAGTTTATTTAAAGTTTTATTTATTTACCATTTCCATACCGTTTGTCCAGTTTCAGGTAGTCATTATGGTTAAATTATGCAAATAAATATGTTTTTGTAACTACTAACTGTCCATTGACAAAATCAACAGTTTACTGCGTGTTTTGTTGTATTATGTTTTTTCGTCATGGAGTTGAAAAGAGTTTTAATTCGTGTAGGTCTAATTGTTGTTCTAAAGTACAAAAAATCTAGAACAAACCATAATATTGATAGAGCTTATTGAAGACTTGTGGTGGATTTTCGCAGTCCGAGTTTTCAAGTATGAACACTTTGTCGGAGTGCAACGCAAAGATGTCAGCACTTGAAATACAATAGACGAGGAGTTCGACGAGAGCAAAGTATTTAAACTTAAAAGTGTCCCTTTAGTTTAAATCTGCCAACGACAGCGTAACGACGACTTACTAGAAGGCATAAGAGCTTGATTAAATTAAGCCTATGTTTAATCCGTTCTGAAATGGACTTTTTTTCTGTTAATTATCGCGTGTCGATAAAGTTCAGACTGTTTAGAAGCCTACGAACGTATCGACCCGCGAGCCTTCTGTATAATTTCCGAAAATGTTGAAAAGTTCGTGGAAAAACTCTTAAGTAAATTACCGCTCCGAATGTAAACACCGGTAATTTCAAGCCAAATTAAAAAGAAATATTCGCTTCTCTCTTAAGTTTAACTTAAAAGAAGTTGTTAAGAAAATGAAGTGCAATCTTCTAGTTGACGCAGTCTATCGCGAACCTGTTCAAAAGAACATCTTGTCTCATGGTAGCGGAGAATATTATGTTTCACGGGAATTAGTAAGTTTTACTCCAACTAGCTCAGCGCTTGTAATTAACTCCCTAGAACAGTGTAAACAGATAGATCTGATTCTGCATGTTGACGAAGCATTATCTTGATAGTCTACTTTTTCCAACTCGCTTACGTCAATTGAAAATAAAATAAAGGAGGCGCTTTGCCGTACAAAGAGAATTGAGAATGAGAAGGAACAAATGCAGTAGAATATTGACATCGTATGAAAAAGTCTAGAGCCTGTTTTTCTCGTTAAAATGCTTGGAGCTCAAGGTGTGCTGGCAGCCATCCTTAACTAACCCAATTACCATTCCCCCTCCAACCCACCCCATATGACCTACGTCACCCCTCAATTTCCAATTCATTCGTTTAGGTTACAAATGTGACGTCGAAAGTCGACTCGGATGGACGTTAACGAAGATATCGCAATAAATCTCAAAGTTTCACGTAATCTTATTAAAAAATACTTTCAAACTATTTAGCCATTAGCTTTAAAGGAGCTAGGTATGGCATTTCAGCCACCCGAGTTGGAATCGCTCATTTGACGGCTAATTATATTGAAATTGAGTTATTCTTGGCAAATTATTTTCAAAAATGTGTGATTTAGCATCACTTTTGATATGAATGACGATATTAATTATTCCAATGTCGTAACTTTCCCTTGAACAAATCCACGTTTCATACTTAGCTCAATTTGTCTCAAAATGTCAGTTGTGAGACAGTTCTCAAGATAATAGCATGAAAAAATGTTTGATGGCTATATCGTATAGTTGTATATAACTTATCCTATAGAAGTGGGAAATGGAAATATATCGACATTTTGAGCACAATCTCTAGTGTTACGCTATAGTTATATACACCGTTATCAGCATAACTTTTTTACAATAACAACAACCAAAGTATTTCAAATTGTTGGTGTTACTATACTCGTTTTTGTATTGTGCTTTTGTGCACGATTGTATCAGTATCACACTTAAAATTCCAATTGTTACGAACTTGGTTGTTAAGTTTATTGCCACCTTCTTGTTTTTCTGTCGTCATATACGAGTATTTCAATAATTAGTGACCACGTGTTTGCTGTGATTTAAAATCCCATGTTTTCTTTGAATTGTGATTATACAAATTTATTTACTGCCACGGTTAAACTATTTGGTTTATTATTATTTTGCTATAATTATGCCCCTTACTCTATGTATTCATTCCTGTTTGAAAGTAGTAACTCATGCTGTGATCGTAGAGTTGGCGTGTGTATGGTTCTCGTCAGGAGGTTTGTAGCTATTCACCTCTTACTTCCCCCTTCTCTGTGAATGTATCGTCGAATGCGTCGACAGATTGGAAATGCTTGTCAGCGGTGGGCGTAAAGATCTTGAATACAAGCGTGAATGTAGTGCTGACAGCATTGACCCAATGTTAACGTGCGGTATCTGATTTGATTCCCCTGCTGACTGCTGACCGGGGATTTCACAATCATGGCGCTATACTAGTATCGAGTTTCAAGATGGGATTTCTTCCGAGGCGCCCATTTACCTGAGTCACAAGAACCCAGTGTACGAGTAGTGTACACACATGGCGTAGTGTATGTTTGCGAGGTGATCTGCGCGCGAAGATGATCTCCGACCCTCTACACTCTCCGAGTGAAACTTCAAAGAAGGCTCGCTACGCGAAACACTCTCATCCCAACCAAGCGTTCTGCTTCTTGCTGCCTCGACGGGTGAGTGGCAAGTGCCAGCAACCATCACCGTCAGGTGGAGGATCAAAGACTACTCCATATACATGTTTCCGTGTAAAGAGCAAAGACAAATAAACGAAACGTTGTGTGTTTTAAAAAATTAACTCGAATTCCAACGTTCGCATGTAAAAATAAACATCAATTTTCTTTTATGGTGATATTTTACTACCCGCGGTCAGGTTAATATTTAATTAGGCAAGCAAAACGTTCTACCTGGATTGAAACGAAGGTGAAAGTTGCGTCGCACTCAAATGTCCGCCCCACGATCGTGGTAGAAGATAGTTGTAAGTTTAGCGTTCAATCTCAACTTCGTTATAATTTTAGTCGCGCGGAAGCTCAACAAACAGAGAGAAGTGTCTGAACAGATCAACGATTTTTGGAATCCTCGTTGAAAAAATGTAATCCACCTTTCATTAAGATATTCCGTTTTCTCGAGGATTCATAAGTGCAGATGAAACCGGATGAATGGCTGTTATTGATCTGTGCCAACAAAGCTCTTACAGTCTGTGTGCGTGCGTGTGCGTGTGCGTGTGTATGCGACCGGCGTGGTTTTAACACCTCTCGATTATTTCACATTACTTAACCACTCGAGATTTTGAGAACGAGCTGAAAAAGTTTCGATAAAAACTAAAAAACCGTGCCAAATTTCCTCCATTACATCGAATAGGCGGAGACTCGGAATGGTTTAGCTGCAGCTGATGTCATTAAGAAAAGTCGTTTTCATTCCCTCTTAAAAACAATTCATCCATGGGACTAAGGAGGAATAATCGATCCGGCGAAGTTTTTATTTGTGTGTTAAAGTGATAGCTATCAGCTGGCTAGACAGACGTATGTATGCTGGTGGTCTGTCTGTCTGTCTATGTGATTCCCCTAAAACAACACAAAGGGATCAGTCCTGGCTCCTCAGCCCCTACAAGAGCTGACAGAAGTTACCCTGCGGCATGTCAAGCCTCGCTTTAACTTTACACGTCGTTAGAAACTTAAGCTTAATTAATATTATTGTAGGCACGGCTTACACGCGCTGCATTGACAGCTGGGATATTAATCACCATCAGGGTATTGCTAGTTTTTATAACACGTATCATATACACACGTAAAAAATATTGAAATATAATACAATAGTTTCTACTTAAATTCGGCGACATTCCCGACACCCACGCTGATTTGGTAAACCGTAGGCTATATATTATGAACAAAATGTACTTCATTATTTCGTGGGTAGGTGTATCTTCCTGATTTTTCGTTATGCTACTTAACTTAACATAATTTTATGTATCCCTTAATCCTGCTTATCTCAAAAACGACTAAAATGGTGACTAAAATCATGACTTAGAGACTAATTTTTAGTCATCTGTTGTTAGAGTGTATATTATAAGAAAGCTTTCAGTATAACATATATTTATTCGCAGCATTGTGAATAGATTTATAATTATACTTAAGGTTTGTTTTCTATAATGATAAGGGTCGTGCTAGATGGTGGGTGTTCGGATTCCGTTTAAAGCCGTGTGTTGCCTAATTATAAGTATAAATTCATAACAACCATTCGTGGAACTTCATTTCTACAAGCGTGGTCTGTGTATGTTGACAAACAAACAGCTGAAGCACTGTATTTGAATGGAGAGCTTGCCCACTTAGTTTACCCGTAATAATAGTGACAATAATAATCATAATACTGGTATGTGTCGACGACGTTCGTGTAGTCTAATGGTAATAGTAAAAGCCAGAAAATGATTCGATTATATTTGATGCCCTCAACGGATCAAACGTGCTAAAGTCTATCTATCCATGAAGTACAAAGTGACCATCGACGGACGCGTCGGGTATGGGTATGAGGCAGCTGCTAAGGGTTGTCGCGTGTAGTCGTAAAATAGACCATCCTAGAAACTGAGGGTTTTATACCTGCTGTATTAATTTATTTATTGATTTGTTTGTTTAATTACAAATACCTAATAACGTTGTTGAAATATTAAGCGTGCGTCTTGAATTTCATTTTTTTGGACGAAATTCTACGATAAAAACTGACTGAGTTACGGATAATGCTTCTATAACATATTTTGATAATATTATATAATAATATAATAATATTTATGTATTTCAGTCAGTTTTGATCGTAGACACTAGGGAAAAAACACATTTCATAACTCAAGCTACACATTTGAACCACGTTATGAAATATTTGCAATTATAAAAAAAATATTTTGCTGAATAAATTATTTTCATCACAATAGATTTGAAATGGGCCAAGGCAGGTAGAAACAAACCCATGTTCGCTCCCAAGTTCGGTCACGCACCAAAAAAGATGGAAAGGAAAAAATGCAGACAATAGACGGGATGACCGATCCCGGTCTCGTCCGCCGATGGTCACTTTGTACCTCAAGGATGGATAGACTTTAGACGTAGTAAGAGCATACACATAAAATAAACTTTTCGCAAGGATGCCCGCTGCAGGATACTCTTTACCCAGCGTGACCCTCTAACTAACTAGGTTATTAGGAGGTGAGTGAAATTGTGTAGGGAATATCCGAGGACTCAATCCAAACATTCAACCGCGGGAAAAACTCTCACTCGGAATTCCAGTGGCGAATTTCACGATTTAGTACGTACCCTCCCCTCCCATACACGGAATTATTAATAAATACATCGAGAAAGAAATATAATCTTATTTAATTAAATCAAATGTGGAGACAGTCTAAAAGCTCTGGTCTGGTTATAGACGCCCGCCTTGGCAACCGGGCTATTCGGCCCTGGGTCGAGTTGAATTTTATTTTATTTTATTCCATATCAAATTTTAATTACATTATGAATGCTTCTTCCCTCTTCACAAACAACATAGAGTTTTCTATCTCACTTTTCCTCTTTGCGTTGAGCCTTAACGTTTTCATCAGTTGGGCTTTGTAAAATGATTCAGTTTCCTAAAACTAAAATTCTCATCAAGACTAATCGTGAACATGAAGCTTGTTGTTGACATGTAATTTTTCTAACGAAGTGCAAATTAATAAACGTCAACCGCTAACATTGTCGACGAGACCTTGTGTACGCGGACGCGCGTAACCCTCCATTCAAGGGGCCGGGAAAATATTCCTCATCATGATAACAATGGCCGGTGGGAACTAAAACATGTGCTCGTTGTTGTGTTTCATGCGGCTTAGTCAACTGTGTTCGAAAAACTTTTTTTAAATTTCGAACGTTCGTATAGAAGAATACCAGCTTGCAACAGACAAACAATGCGTGCTCACTTGCGCTACGCATGATGCACTTGCTACTTACCTAGGAGTAAATTACTCATATTACAGACACCACAGTATCGAGAAAGTGGGGGGTTGCACTTTTTACAAATGTTTTATTTTCAAGTTTGAATATAAACGGCGAGGATAGATGCAGTAACTCGTTAATATAATTAACCATATCTTTGATTTCTTGAACGGAAAACGAAAAGTCGTCGCCCCCTTCATCATTAAATCGACATTTTAAAACATAACGAAGGGTCCTGGTTTTTTTAAGTTTAGTTTGAAAAGAAAAGTTTGTAATTTATTACAATGAGTCAATGAACATCCGTTTTTACTTTTATTTTTGAAATCGATAAAAATGATTAAATTTTAATGTGAAACTTGAGATAAACTGATAATCTGTATATACTTGCAATGATATTGAGCTCCAGAAGTCGTACCACTGTCACCATATAGTCAAGCTTGTGGGGAAGATGTCATGATTATTATGTGGTTAGAACATAAATATCTTTATAGTATCGTTTCCATACGTGTCCCCTATATCTGCTCTGTGTATAGTACACCCCCCTACAGTTAACTGTCGTGCTATGAGAATGATCAAGGTTATGCTTTTGTCTATATGTTCCACAATTGAATTTTGACTTTCGAAACCCTAATAGAAAATGTTCCTGTAAGTTCGTTGAAGTTACGCGATGTCAGTATCGGATCCCAATGTTTTCGAATCGAGTGTCTTGTGGTGGCAGTTTTGGTCACAAAAAAATCCTTAGGTAGGAAAACTTACTTAATTTATGTTCAAAGCTCTAACACCATCATTTAAACGTTTTAGTTGTCTTTATAATTGAAATGAAAATAAAACAATTGTAGTATAAGTTTGTCTTCAATGTGTCTTGGGTTCATGGCTCCCTTTTAACCACTGTTATTAGCATCAGACACTGTGCTAAGTCTCAACACACAAGTATATAAACGTGTTTGCACAACTGGCTAAAAAGTAAAACACATAATAATTAATGTGAAATGTTGATTTGAATAAAAAGTGGCACTTTAATAATATATTACCTGTTGGTTTGTGTTCTGAACAACGTGTAGTCCGATAAATCTAGTTGCGTCAAGTTGTTGCTTGTTTTTTGCCTTCCGGCTTTCACACTATACATATATGCTCTATTTGCCTTTATTTCAAAGCTTTATGTGTTTAGTTGGTTCATGAAATAATTCTCAATTATTAACACCCGCAGAGCGATAAAAGTGATATTGTATTAAATACAAACAAAATCGTTTATTAAAAACGTTCATGGTTCTCGGAGGTTAAATGGGAATCACATCATTGTCACCCAGATGGCAGCTCGGGTAATAATATTTTGCTCACATAGTTTTAAAATGAATAATGTGTATGTCACTCTAGAATTCGTGTGCATACTGCCTGTCGTGCAAACCAACTTTATTAGGATTAAATTCCTTACAATGTGATTTTTTTAATAAATGTGTTCTAGGGTTAAATGTTTTAAGTTGTTGATTAATTTATTAGTTCTTTAATACTGATTTAAGTCATATATGTAAACTGGGTGTTGATTTCATCTTCAGATAACACTAGTGACTTGTTAATATAGACTTATACATACATATTATGAATATTATGTAAAAGAACGAACTTATCAAATGTTCACATTAATGTATTGGGATGCGTTGTAATACAGTTGCAATTTCCTTTGTTTGCTGCCATTATTTACACAAGGCAACCAAATAGATGTGTTGATTTAGGCTAAAGAGGGAATTGTGCCCTACAATGGCCTTCTCGCCGATTGGCGAGAAAAATACATTAAAATAAATAAAATGTGTTGATTTTATTTTTATTTTTATTAAAACTTTCAAATCTTATAAATATATTCTGTGGGAAACATTATCATCTTAGTATTAGCAATGTGTCTCCTAAGCTTAGAGAACAAAAAATCCAACATGTTGTCAAAAAACTGCCGCCGTCACAAAACTTAAAATCCTCGATGCCTGCAAAAACGGTGTGTCTTTGAAATGGATGCTTTGAGAATGAGGCCGTCATAAGTCTTGCTCCATGCAGTCCTAGTGACTTAACTTGCGTTTCCCAATCCTTCGGTACTTTCATTTCACGACACCATCAGGCAGCGGAGTTTCTTCTTATCTATAAACATCGAATTCCCCACAAAAGAACATCAAAGAGTAAAAATGGAAGCCAATCATTCCCAAAGAAGAGAGACAAAATGTCGATTCTACTCTTGGTTATTACTTATGAGGTAGCAAGATATAATGTGTTGTAAAATATTTGGTGAACTGTCATAAGATATACTTTCTCCCCATCATTCCTAATCATCTTGAAGAAATGTAGTTACTTTATGAAAAACGAAAAACATCGTTAAAATTAACCCAAGAATATCGATTCGACGTACATTTTAGGAAATAAAAGTAATGCATTGAATAAAAAGTTAGCAAAAAAGTAACCCGTTGCCATTAACGCGTAACCATTGGGAGCCGACAGGTTTTCTACAAAAAAAAATACCTTCTGTTGTGCAGATGACAGTTCGATTCATAATTAGTAATTTCAATATAGCTGAGTAAAATCACGTGGATGTGTCAATGATATTTATTATGTGTTTTTGTAGCAATGCCCGCTGTATTACGTTTACCCGCGTTCATATATAAATCAAGAGGTCTTGAGGATACCTACCGTTATCGACCTCGCTCGTGAATGTTCGTTTTTCTTCGTAATATTCACAGAGCTATCACTCGCTGACGTCATCTAACTGTAACAGACCGTGGGAAAACATGGCGGCCCTATTTTACTTTAGCATTTGGCCTATTGTGACTTTTAAACACTGGACCCAGGGTGTAGTTAATATTAGAACACTGTTTGTATATATTAATGGATTGACAATACACTGCATAACCTTAGCGAAGGCTTATTTCTAGTGTAGAAATTAATTGGGGCCAATTTTTCTAGAAACATATTATATAAGGCAAGTTTTCAAATCTTGCCTATTCGCTGGGTGCTAGCTTTGTGTATTTAGTGCTAGCTTGGTGTGACTTTTAAAATTGCATTTTAGAACAAATCTTAGTTTTGCATAGTGAGTGTCGGTGGTGTCGGTAAAAGATTACCCTTGATTTACTTCTGAACGATGGTGTACATATGTACCCTCTTCATGTGACTAAACAAGGTACTAGGGTGATCGGTTCGTTGGGATGGGAAGGATGACTGCTATGACTGAGGAAAATCTTGAAATACCCTCTCAGTGAGGAGTGCCGGTATCTGGTATGAGTGACGGATGCCCTGTGTGTTGCACGCCGAATCTACGTCCTGAAATACTTTCCCCTACAACACCTTTCTAGCACTCAGTGATTGAGTGAAGAGTAATGGGGAGGAGATGAATCATCAACCAAGGTGGTTGAGTGTTATTGGTTTTTATTCATCCTCGTATCAAACAAACAAAAGATGCCTTCCTCAGGAAGTGGGCTTGGACTTGCAATCGTGGCCCAACACTAACTGTGAGTGTAGAGTGAAGACCACACAACTGATGGCCTCCCTCCCCTATTTGTATGGGTGCATCTGAAACGTTTTTTCGCCTGCCATGCTAGCCTGCTTACAGCTAGCCTACTAGCAGGTTAGGTCATCAAATCAACTATACTTGAAGGCGACTAAATTGCCTTATAAAACAATCTCGTAAAAGTAAGGTTATGAATAAAAAATTTGTTTCAAAATCTAAATTAGCTTGCCCACAATTTAATCCCTGCTAGTTAAATGACGTATTGCGAAAAACAAATCAAGAAATTGTGCTGAATATCTATCTATTTGAATACAATCGTTTATACAATGTATTTCCTTAAATCCCGACATATTGTATAAGCAGGCGAAGTAGGCTAGCAGGCATACACTTCCGGCAACTACGCTCGGGTGCTAACTAGCAGGCGACCGATGCCTACTAACGACAACTACGCGACGTCACTGACGGCTAACGAGTCGACTAGGAAGCAGCTCGATTTCAGACGCACCCCTAGGCTCCGCAACTACTTGTTCGTACCTCCATCTGTTCTACATATCACGTCTGGTGTTCTTGTATTCACCCTGGGATTCGTGTATTTTCCAACACCTACACCGTCTCGGACATTTCCTGTCACCGTGGTTGATAAAAACAAAATCCCCAGCTTTCTCTTCAATTAAGTTGCATTTTCAGTTTGTTCCCATGTTTTTCTTTTCTCCTAACTCTTGGGAGAGCAGAAAGCTTACCGGCGTGTTTTTAGGCGACGAAGCCAATGATTTATGTGAGTGTCGAGCCTCGGTTACAAGTGCTTTTCGGAGCCCCTTTGTGGTCGACTACCCGACGTGCACTCGGCACTCGGCACTCGGCACGACGCTGGCGACAAAGCTCCGGCCTTCCACCACGTGATGGATAGTATACCAGCTACCATCCTGAGCGCGCGCATCTCCATTACCGAAGACGCGCGGAAGAACGATCGCCCGTCCACACAAAATAGATTTAACTTATCGAACTGCGAACTAAAGTGACCGCTCTGAGAAATTGTTATCAATGAATGATATATGATGGATGATGGCCCACGGCTGGATGCTTTTTGGCTAGGGTTGAACAGTATCTTGACTGATGAATCATAGCATTACGATTTTATTTATTTTATTTCACTCTGCTCTCCCCTGGATCTGTCGTCAATCAATTATTCTTTTATGTTTTCAATGTTCCTACAAAAGTAGTCGTCCGTCAAAACGCTTCCAATTTTGTCAAAATACTCATCAATCACGTTTTGAAATGCATTGCCATATATAATTTTCTTGCGATTGATACTGTGTGCTATGTTAATCATAGTCAGGTTTTCATCGGCTTCCTTCAAGAAGAAAACTTCTAAAGTTGTACACCGCCCCTTCCACTTATAATTGCACCTGGAATCTATTTAAGTTACACTCCTCACAAAAACTAGATCGAATAGTTTAGCCACAAGAAACTTCCGAACGTTCCTATTAGTATCCACCTCAGTCACTGCCCTTTTTTCTTTTTAATGTTGCATGGATACGCTTTTGAAATTGTTTGCAAATTGATCCGTTACCGCAGCAACATTCAACTATGTGTTGGGATTGATGAGGGCGAGAAGCAATATGTGCGTTGCATAAATTAATGCCTTGTTTTATTTTACTATGGGCAAAAACACTTTAGACGTATCACAACGCTAAGATAGATGGCTCGCAGTAAATTATATTTTGGGGTGGTGTCCTGCTCCTAATGAACACACGTTTTGCAGGTCCCCTGCCCTTCTCTCGGCTCTCGCATTAGCACAGACCATTCTTAGCTGAAGATATATGTATATAGATCATGATATTGTTGAATTAAAAATAATAAGAATACAATACCTACAAACAAACCAACAAGTGCACATATATCTTTAAAAAGAGAAAACAATTGCTTAAATATGCGGTTTATTTTTAGAATGTCTTAAAGTCATCTTAAACTCTATGTCTGCGCATTTCTGTAAAACACCACATTTAAAGAGACTCGTCCAAAAACAGTAACACTTTATTATGTTTACAAGTATTTTGCCACTTGTTGGCCCAAGAATGAGGACTTGACTTTATCGCTCCTATTTTTCAAGAACTGTGATGTCTTTTCTAGTTTTATTCCCCTTTTAAAGTATACTTACGTTATTCGGTATAGATGAGCGGACGAATTATTGACAAGGAATGAAGGATGACATGATATTAGTTGCCTTCGTGGGTTATGTACTTGAGTTCATTGTTTGCAAACTACAGTATTGTTAAATTAATTAATTTCTCAAATCCAACCGAACATTTTGCCAAACAAAATATCATAAAATATAACACATACATTAATGTAAACGTCAAACCAATAATTATTAAATACGTACAATGAATTCATATTCAATTGATATTAGATTATTGCAAAGTTTACACTTTTAATTTATTTTAATTTAATGACATTTATTAAAATATTCTACTTTTCAGGTCGTTATACCATGCCCTCGTAATTCGAATAGTGAGTTTATAATATCATCCGTTGTGATTGTATTTGATGCGCGATGTGATGCAGCCTAAACAATGGCCAAGTGTGAGTGCACTAGAAGCAGTTGACGACCTGTGCCCCCATGCTTCTAGCGCAGTCGCCTTCCAAGAGTATTAATTGCTCCCGTCACCACCGTCACTGCGAAGAATAGCCGTGTTTCGCCAGCGGGCGTGATGATGGGGGGTTCTTTGCAGACTCCGCCACTCTGCGGCGATCCCCCTGGCAAACTTCACACGCCCTTTCACTATACCAACTCAGGAAAAAAAAACTCGTGGAGCTTTTGTTTTTGAGGTCTCCCCATTTTTATGCAGTCTGTTGTTTATAATGGGGGCACAGTGACCCCCCCGGCCAGTGTGGGTCTTTCACACTGCAAAGCGCACATGCAGACGTGAGCGAGACGCTCTCGTTGAATGCGACGAGGGGAAAGAGGAGGAGGTAGACACCGCAGTAATTGGGGGACGTGTTATGAAAAGATCATTGCGAAGCTTGGATAAGGTGGCGGTGGTGGAAGGAGAGAGATAGGAGCTAGGAGAGTGTGGAGAGTGAAAGAGAGAGAGGAAGAAAGCTTAGCTTCAATAGACACTGAAATACTAAAGACCGTGAGTGTTGGTCAGATGGGAAAATGAATGGCATACATTGTGAGAATTGATGCTAGAAAGAGTAATGGAAATATAAATTATAAATCTGGGATTAACGGGGTATTCACCCGCTAAACTCAAAATATATATTTCATTTAGGCCTACTTGTTATGAATTTACAAAGTAACAGAAAAAATGTTGGGTCCACTTTAACCCGAAAAAAATTGCTAACCTTGGTAATTTTCGAGCTAAGTCCCATTGGCAAAAATCTCCCATAAGAAATAACATGGAGACGATCTTTGAGCCCCGTGACCTTGGAGGTTTTTGTTCGAAAAAAATATTGCCCACCATTGACGTACTCGGCTACCTTTTCTGTTAATTCTCTGTTTTGTTTTTGTAATTTGTGCAAATGGTTCGGTCAAAATATGCTTATTGCCAAGATATAATTTCGGAACGCATATTTTTGCGTGTTTGAATGTAAATTTGTTCACGGTTTCACCGTTTCAAGACACAATTTTCTAAATGTCCATTTTAGATTATTATGATGCTCTAGTATCTATTTGAAACAAAAAGTAAACAGGTTTAGTACGATTTAAAAAATTCACAAAATTTTCGCATTTTTTATTAAAAAGCTTAAAAAAATTTGTGTCAAATCACAGGTACAAGATTTTTTTTAAATTTAGCGGTCATTTAAGTGTAGTATTATGCTCTAGATTATGTGGTAAAAAGTAATTTTTGGAGTTAAAATCCCCTTTAAATTTATTAAATCCAATCAGCTTTAGTTGAGTGTTTCAACTAAGTATGTGACTGAGGATGGTCTGTCTACTTACTTGTAGCTTCGTATGTTGATAACCCGTCTTTCATATAGGTCCTTTGGTTTCTTCAACGGTTACTCGGGCACACGACATTAAACTCGAAAGCATCTCTTGAAATGTATGAGTAATGCTGGCAATATATTTCGTGTGTTGTAGGCCTTTTGTTTTAACACTTTCCAAATGCCCCCCCCCCCCCAAAAAAAAAAAAAAAAAACACTCGCGCAACATTAAATTTAGCATTTAGATGCATTTCATTCTTGTTTCTCTTTTTAGTTTTGGTATCTCGTTATCTACGTGATTTGTTCTCGTCTGTAGACATCCAGGATGATGTAATTCGTGACCTCGAAACCTCCAACACCTTTTCATGCGGTTGATTGGACGATGAATGGCGCCGAGAGATAATCGCTCAACCAGCTCCAATTTGCATCCTAAGAAGTTATTACCTACTTAATATTTCAGTGCAATGGCGTGAATGCAGATTGCACGTGTTTCAATCAACTTGTGAACGACGAGGTGAGACCTCTTCTTGGCAAGTTGACATTCGAGTGTCTCATACCCCCTCTTTGTTTGAGCTCTAATCCTTGCATGGAGGCAGACTTACTGAAGCAGGCAAAACGTTTCACTATACGGACCACTTATGTCCACGTTCGCAGTTATTGTGATAGGATTTTCACAATACTTCTCATAAACAACTTTTTTAAATTATTTACTGTGCCATTTTGTTTTCATAACGAGATTAAGGATTCTAGTCTATCTTTCATCCGTTTAACTGACTTTCGTATTTAAAGAAAGTATTCTCAATAAAATAGATTGTTTGTCGACGACCACGACTCAATTCTTTATTTAAAAGATACCTTGGATATTTTTATTCGGACTTGAATAGTTTTGTTCTTTCATTAATGATAAGCCATTAGTTACGGTGACATTGTTTGTAGAAACTGGAGACTGCTATTTCCTGTCACGTGACATTGTTCAAACTACTTCTTCCGTGGTTTTGGAGATAGGTGATTAGTACCACGTTTATTCGGGATTCAAACGGAGCAAGCTCCTTCATCTTTGTTTGCCAAGATGGTTTATATTTCCATCACTGCTATAAAGATAATAAACTCCTCTCGAGTTGAATGTTCTGCCGATAATTTCAGAAAGAAAAGGCAGGTACTCAACGAAACTGTAAAGACGAAAATTTGTTCAAGATCTCCACGCTGAAGAAGTGATAATGGAGAAATTATTCCAAATTATGCACACTTTGCTAAGAAATTTCCATTTTCTCCATGAATTATTTATAGCTTTCTGGACCCCCGAATTATTAAACCCGATAGGTCTTCAGCGGAAAACATAAGAACGGCAACATTGGATACTAAAACAACAACTTTGAAAACGCCAACATAAACAAAGAACTCTGTTATACATTACCATACTAAGATACTGAGTATCTGTTTCGAAATAACGACTAGATAACGAAATGATCAATTCAATTTTGCTTTTCGTGGTGGATTTTTTTACATACTGATTTTAGTATCTAGTTATACAGCCTCATTTGATGAAATCCGATATTTTGTTCGAGTATTCACAAATCACAACAAACTTAATGTTAAAAATGTATTTGTCTTTATAGATCAGTTTGTCTCCTTAATTTAAGAAAATTTTCTTCTAAACAATTCCCTTTAAAAAGATGAACCTCCATAACAGATTGCTTGATTAACTTGTCTTCTTCGCTGGTCTCCGATATAGTCAATCACAGCATAGTTGGCTCACCCACATTTATCAACTACCGACGCATGCCCCCCCCCCCCCCGGACCGAATGCCTTGAGCCCTGACGACGCTGCGCCTAGTTCACAGTGCAGCTAAAACAATGCTCTTCCGTGATTGCGACGGGAATGAAAGAACCACTCGACACTTCGTTAATTACTGCGCGCCCTAATGATGACAGCTATACTCACACCTTCCAAGCATGCACGCTCTGCCCCTCCGAGCAAATTGCATGTAGGTACGCAAAATCTCTACATGCCATTACCAAGATTTCTCATTAAGGAGTTATTCGCATATCATTAAAAATTGATAGCTGCTGCAGATGGAACTGACAGCGTAATCATTTTCTAAATGGGTTTAGTCATTGTCCCCGTGTCACTTTATCTTCTTAAAATAATTACTCGGTTACTTTTCTTATGACGTAAAGGATAATTACAATTTTATATTTAACTAAGCTAAAATGATTAGTTCCTAGATTAAGTTTTTGTAGATTGAAGAAAACGTGTGCTGTAGTGAAGGTAGCTTATTGTCAAAGACAGTTTGGTGTTATAGAAATGCCCTTGTATTTTCTCTTCTGATGTTGATTGGCTTTTAAACAAGAATATTCTGAAAAATATAAAACGTGTCAGTTTGAGACGCGTCATGTTGTCTACAAACAGTTTCAGACCGACTTTTCGAACGAGCCATTTATGAGTTCCGTGACGAGGTAAATTATTTGAGGCATTGTTCGCGACGCTCTCGAGATTTGACGAAGTTGGCGGGAAACGTGATTAGGGTTTGAACTGGCGGTCGACCGTCTTGGTTGGTACCGGGTATGATTTGATTCGGCCCTGACACGCGGGACGAGTTTCAGACTCACACAACCACACCGGCGACATCAAATCAATTCGGGTTTGAAGAAGACACGATTTCACCTCGCGGTTAATATTAGCTCTTCCTTCCTCTTCCTTCCATTGTTGCTGAGGTACAGATATTTTTCACATTTGTGTAATTTTGTGTGATAGCTTATTATTTTGTGATTGATATGAGTGCCTAGTGGTACACATAATATGGTTTAGTTTATCTTATGTTTGTTACAAATATTATGCAGACAGTTATACGTTAGCAATCTTATATAGAATACGTACGATACCAGCTGCTATAGGCTAGTTTGATTTACATAGTAGTAATGGTTTGTATTAGCATTTAAATTAATAACGTGTGTTGTTTTACTAATTTTAGTAACGAATTATGCATTGAAATACACATTTAGTACAGGAAGTATGAAGAATATAACTCAAAGCATAAATTAATTAGTGAAATTTAATATTTTGATTTCACGTGTGTAATGAGTGCATGTGGCTTGTGCTCCAATCTGTCGCCCTGTTTCGCTACATTATGAATAAGCTAGGACCTAAAGGTATATAGTAGCCTCATTGAATCTTTTCATCAGTGTGTCATTGTTTACAGTTGATTATCGATGAAACAGCCGGAGATGTTTGACGTGTTTTGTAATTGATTGGTTATTCATTGGCGCCGCGATACATGATCGAGCCATAGAGCCATACAGCTAGCTGGCTCGCCCCCGGGCTGTGTTTCTCACTGGGTGAAGCTGATCACCGCAACCAGCCACCTCCCGCACAACAATGCCGACCATATAATAGACCTGTATGCTAACTGAATCGCATTGCATTACCCCTCTTACCATAATAATTAATAGCCAGACTATTGCCGTGCTTAAATTATTGAAATTGTATTAATGCATAATTGAATAAACTTGTTGACATCAGTGCACGTCATAGCGTAATGTAATTATCTGACTAGGGTTTTGTGGAATGTAATAATAATCATTTTCCTTTCGTGAAAATTATTTAGTAAATTGAAATTATCGAAGTGTTTGATTATCGAAAAACTCGCTTAATCATATCATACGTAAACTCCATACACTTTGTAAAAAAGAAAACATGCAGACAGTTGCTGTTTTTTGTAATGTTTTTTTTTTCCAGTAAGTAACGTGATTGTTTGTACCCTGTGCGTGCAAGAGTCTTTGCACCGAGGCTAATCTAGACAACGTTGAAAGGAGGTATGGAGATACATACCGCGAGGTGTCCTAACTCTAAGAGTAAACATTAAACAACCTGTCCTGTGTGTCTCAAAGCACATTCTTTTTTCTGTCACGGCGTTGACAGAACTACACTCGGTACTTGTTTCGTGTCAAAATCACTTTAATATAAATTCTTCAAACTTTTGTTTACCGTCTACTTGCCATTCATCCAGATCTTGACACAAACCATACAAATTTTAAATGTGTTAACAAGTTTATTTACGTATTGTTTTAAAATTTAAGTTGTATTTTTTATTTACTAATATGCTTATGTTCACGTAAGTAGACAAACCTATTTTGATTATTTATTCTTGGCTATAATCCTATTTCTTTATTTATAGTCCAATGCCCACATCGCAGTTGTGCAGCTTGCTGTATTGTTAATTAGTTATTAATATAAACAACTATAGTGAGGATGGAAATATAATAACACACGTTTTACAAAGTGCATACATATCTGATAATCTGTAAATTTAAGAGCAATCACGGCTAACCCTTCAAGCTCGTGTTTAGGAATAGATTTATCGGATTGATGGTATGCACAATGCTTCAGACAATGCAACAATGAATTAACTATTGACCCAGGTGTGACATCGCCACCGGTATGCGAATTAGCAGGGCGTGGGGTGCCTGCAATATGGAATATTTCAACGTTAATAAGGTGTATTGTGGTATTAAATTACATTTTGGTGGAGGTGCCGGGTAGAGCCTGGGATAAGTTATATCTAGGTATTTTACATTGCTATGTATGTCTTCGGTCAGGGTTTTACTACCTATTTAACTACACAGGGTTTGTAAAACGGGGATATAATGATAATGCATAAAATTTGTGTTAATGCAATTTTTTCGAATAATTATACCTTACTATATTGATAGGAAACGTGTACATTTTTAAATTGGTATATCTACTAGATTTTCTTTCTGCGAAATAATTTAGGAGCCTATAGTAAATGTACTTCAATTTCATAATAGACGATTTACATTTCTTTATTTTATTTTTTATTTTTTATTTAACATCTATTCTATACTTTCAAAAAAGCTTTCTTTCTTTTTTTGTATAGTATTTTATCGTATATAAACAATGAAAAATCGCTATTCTTTGGGGGGAGAGCACACATTTTCATAAATATTTTAATTCTGTATTCTGGGGGGTGATGAGATTCCTTTTTAATATAATGACTAGTTCAACATGAACGATATCACCTCGTTCCCTTGCGTATTCTCATTGATAATATTATTCTCGTCTAATATTTGTATTTAGGGTGGGTCTGATAGGATGGCTGTCAGTTTACATTATGATTGTTTGCAGGCTTGCCACTCAAGAAACTATGTTGTAATATCTAATTAGGTCAATTACCAACATGGCAGCATGTCAACAGAGAACAATGTGCGTTCTATAGCTAAAAGCTGAACAACATTGATACAGTGATGTACTTCCAAGAAAGCACATACGCATAACACATACAATAAATGTCGGTAATGTATTGCTTTATCCATTTATGGCCTTTATGGTTTTAAGGTGCCTACCTGGAATGTGGGAGACCCGGGTTCAAACCCCGGTCGCGATGGATTTTTTAACTTCTGAATTGTATTAAATAAAAATCCCTTCATGTTAATGTACACTGCAAAGTGTAAAGTCCCTAAACCAAATGTGTTTAAATTGCTATGTCCATAAATGATTCCGACTGACCGGTGATTTCTCCCGAGTGAAACCCACTGTATCAAGTGTTGAACTAGCTCAAAACCTTTGAGTACCGGGTCCTGAGGGAACAATTTCCGGGTCTAGGGGGGCTTCAGTAAAGGATTAAAGTTCTTTGGTCGTTGGTGTTAGAACTTGAAATCAGATCAGTATCGACCTCTTCAGAGGTACCTCGGAAGCGATGATAGTACTATTACACTTCACTCACAGGAGTTCACTTCACTCAATGCTTTCAACACCTTTGAGATAAAACGCTAAAATGAATAGAGTTTTATGTTAGAAGTACGTAAAAATAAAAATAAAAATATTGCATTCAAGGACAAGATAGAGAGCATGTACGCCAAAGTTGACAATTTACACAGCTATGTTATTGTGATATTTTGTGACTAACGAATGAAGTATTTAGTTGTGCAGAAATAGAATTTTTAAATAACAATTATTCTAATTTTATAAACTGCCTTTTTAAAAGTTTTTAAAATTTACCGACCTTCCTCTGCCAGAAATGCCAATTGTTATGTCAATGTTTCGACACATCCGGGCACCAAATACCATCAACTTATTCGCATGCTTCTTAAAACTTCATTTCTAATGATGTATTAAACAAAGTATTATTTTAAAATAGTGGTGTTCAATGTTCACGTTCGTAAACTGTTTTAGAGAGCGCTATGTAGCCTAATTAGTTTATTTCCCGATACAATGGCCGTAGTGCGCGGGCGACAGTGCTGCGATCTGTCGGCCAGTGTCAGCTTAACTGAAACCGACTATATGCTATTATGTGTTCATAATAAATATCGAGGTTATTTTGAGTTTTGGTGGAGGTGCCGGTTCCGTCGAGAAATCGCTTGAGATTCATTTGTTTACATTTCTTTTCAAGAAAGTTATGTTTCAACTTTCATGTTCATAATATTCGAGTGTGTCTTCAACCTACTTTTTGCATTTGCTCTTGCACTGCACCTACATGCTCTTGCACTGCACCTACATGCACGTAATTGGGGCTATATCACTTAACATACAATGAAGTCCTTCGATTATTTCCTACCGATATTGTACGAATATGAATTCTTAGATATTCATTTCTATTTCTCTTTAAATCGCTTTTTTGTTAAAATTAAAATTACAAAATTAACATTAATATAATCACCAAATTTGTTCAACATTAACAAAAGGATTCGGAGCTGCTTTTGATTGAACTGTGGGAACTTTGGGAACTTGAGCTATACATACGTTTGAAAAATTGGTGACTTCGGCGACGTGTTTAGTGCTTATGAAGAATCAGGTACTTGCTACGCTTCCCTATTGACACTCGCGCAATCCATGCCTTAGATGTTGGTGTCTGCATTTCATGCATGCATTTCGTGCTTATTATTTGATAAATCTGCAGTTGTCTCTGCACATTCTAGAAATGTTCTCACGTATTTCTTCAAAAACTACCACCTACAATAATATCAATATGACTATACAGTAAAGTATTGTTCATTTGAATACAATGACGTGTTGTTATGAAATGAGAACCATAATTATGACGCAGATTTTTTTTGATAGTTTGAGACATGCTTATTGATATTAACATGTAGGTGTGCTTCAAGTGACAAAAGTTAGTGAGTAAGGTAGGGCCTAGTTAAAACGATTACAGCAAAGAGAAATTACGTGAAATTGTGATAAGGAATCAGTTGAGATATCAATAACAATATTACAATTTCGGAAATGATAACGAACTATCTACATGCATGTTAGACCTATTTTCGCGTGTATATAGCTTTAGTCACATCCTCTACAAATTCCATTAGTTGTTAAAATACAAAGTTTTTCGGTAAATTATTGACTAGAATTACAATTTCATTGTTAGTAGTTATTATCGATGGGACGTGTTTTCGTCGCGGGTTCGAGCCCCGGATTCAGTTATTATATCGGAGTTTGAAGCTTAGCCATGCCCCAGATGTTGTACAAACTGTGAGGCAGATAAGCATTTCTTCCCATCTACCAGATATAGAATAATGTACCTCAAGTGTGTTACAATATCGTCTTATAGACTAGAGCAGTCATACTGATGTCTTGCTTGACGCAAAGCTGAAAGGTGCTTGAGCATTGCTTTGCTACGCTCTACACACAAGGTGGCGTGATTGAGTTAATGCGGTGAGATGGTGGGGGTGCCGGGTTCCCGCAACAGACTGCTTTCTGTCACATTCTCCGTGTTGCAGCGAATGCAATTTATTGCAATTGCATTCAACCATTTTGCTACCTGAGGTAGGTTTGCTATGTAGTTTTTGTACTAACATGTCGTAATAATTTACAACGAATATGTCGTTGAAAGATATACGAGTTTATCGTCGCTGCGGGGTTGAACTTGTTCATGTCGTTGACATGAAACAAATGCTTAGATTATATGTTTACTTTAAAAAAAACGGATCAGAGTGAACATGTGACATTTAGCAAGTAGAAAAGCAGAAGATGGCATAAGCTAGCGGTCGGAGCTTTTTTGACATCATTTTCAAAAAATCGTAAAAGCTAGATGAGTTAAGTATGACCACTTTTTGTCTTGATTAATAAGTAAACTTGGAAACGGTCCCCATCTCATTTATCGGAATATTTTATGATCAAGAATTTCAAATATAGACGAATTGTCAGCTTTCTGCTTTTTACGGTTCAACGGTTTATAACATCGTTATCATATTTCATGTGAACGATAATAAAGAGATCTATCATTGAGATCCAGTACGCGCATTTCTCAATGAACTAATTGATTTTGAATTGGTAAAAAAGTTCGTAAACTCTCCGTAATCTACTAAGTTTTTGTGAACATACAGGAATTTGTTCCACGTGTCTAGGCTTCATTTTTAACTCAAACTTTCACACTGGATCTGAACATTTACATCAATGTGAACTCATAAGTTCAGTTTGTTAATCATAAGATTATCGTTTTAATGGGAATTTTACAAATTGAAATCCATGGTTTGGATTTTTTTTTCACTTTCTGTACTAACGTCTCGCAATTTTGTTTTAATCATTCTTTGCAACTATAAATGTGGATTTTATTAGAAATGTTTTTTTAACATTCATGATAAATTTGGTATTACCGTTCTGTGACAATCATCATCAACTGAGCCTACCTCAGTGACTTTTTTTTAATCAATTCCAGTCCCGAATCCTACTTGTATTCTGGCTACAAGAATAGCGACAACGAAAATTTTCACGGGTTCTTCTATTTTACACACAGTTTAATTAAAAACCTTTGACAGTAACTTCGTGTGTCGTACAAAATATGTATGTATGTTTTAACATTGTACGATGTCTTCTTGAAGTTTCAACTTGAGCCGTGTGATAAAGCTACAATTCTTACTCATTTAGAACGTGGTTGTTGAAACGAAATTGTCCAAAATGCGTCTAAACTCATCGATGGGTGTTTCGTCCATTGTGTTCCCAGTTTGTATTTCAATATATATCGGTATCCCGTGAAACTAGAATCCTGTAGGGCATAAGCTTGGGTAGACGGCAAACAAAAAGGATTCACGGTTTGTAGAATTGAAAAGGAATTCCAATCTAGCTGGAGAATTCTCGTCATTGATTTGGTGTGTTGTGATGTATCGACACCTTGATGGAGGTTGGAGTTGTGCCTCTGTGGAGCTCTTAGATATTAGAAGATCGCAATCAAGCTAGGCCTATAGAGAAGACAGGACACTGTCGCAATATCAACGTCTCGCGATCCACCTTCATGGTGCATGGGAGAAATATCAATACCCAATGAATTGATCTAAAGGGGAGCATCCATTTTTAACAAAGCCTAAATAAATTGGAACCATTAAAAAAAAGTTGCTTTCTTTTGCCTTACACATTCTGGGACAATAAGTTTTGCGCTTTTTAAAATGTGCTGTAACTTATACCATAGTTTTTTAGGCCTGTCTCTGTGTACATAATAATAACTCACTCGAATTACTTTTACAAGCTTTACACATGTGGAACTTTATTAACACCGCATTAAGTCCACCAAGTACCAAAAAATGTTAGAGATGTAGTTGGGTCCTTCGTTACAAGCTCTATCAGTTGGTGAAATATTTTCTTACAGACTGTTGTAAATTTTTTTACTCAATAAGTTTATATATATTTATTTTCATAACGCATTAAAAGTCGGATCCATTACTACCAATGATAACTTAGTTTTACGCGTTGACAGAAGAACTCCGACAGAAGCCAGTAAATAATAAGTGATGCTGTGAGTAGAAACACAAAATATAAATAACTTTTTTCAAATGCTTTTTTTAAAAGGGGAAAAATCCCCCAATTTAAAAATAATAATAAATAATTGTTCAGCTACAAATATGTCTCGAATATTAATTTGGGACTTATTCAGTATAATTGTTAATATAAAGCCAATAAAACTTTATTTTTTCAAAACACAAGTCCAAAAATCTTTTAATATTTTAAAGAAAACTAACAACCACATTAATTTTTTATTAAGTCATAATTTTGTATTACTCACAGCCACCGACTTAGCAAATAAGCACTTTTATATTAATTGCGGTTTTGGAGAAATCAGTTTTCTACGTTTTACTCCGAATTTACTAACTTGACTTGACGCGTTTTGAAAAAAGCTCCGCACATATTGGTAAGTCTAGAATATTTGTACAAGGAATGGAAGAGTCTCAAAACTGGATCTTGCGAGTAAATCAACTATCCTGAAAGGGATGAATATGCACATGTAATAAATTGAAATTCTACTAACTCGCACGTAATAAAAACACCGCATGAGAGAGCGTTGCTCGTGTAGATGCTAGTAATGTTGATAATTCAAAATAAATCAATGCATTGTTTAATCCGTCGTTAAACCACTTGCCTATACACCTAGTAATTCAATTAGCGTGTTACTGTTGTCGCCCAACTGATCGTGAAGTAGCCTATGTGCAACGTTGCTTGCATATAGTGACATCATTACATGCAGAACAACACCTCAAAACTTGCTGCCTGCACTCGCCTGTAAACCCCTCTCTAAACATTCAATGCTAGAACAGCAGGGTGAGATGAAATGCATAATTGAATCTAAATATCAGAATAGAAAGCTAATGCATGGTTTTGTCGTCATGGACCCGATCATTATAATTATCCCGATGAACAAATAAGAGTTTAATCCGCGTGTTAGCGTGTGTGTTACGTGTGACATTTCATTGTTTACAGGACATTGCGAATCATGTTGGGTTCTTCAACACTGGCGCTTTCAGAACTTGTCATCAGGCGTTACACTTCATTCTGAATAGATTTTTGTACAATGCCAGATTTCATGCGTTCTTTATCACGCTGTTTTAATGTGATCGTTTCCGTTCCTAGCTAGCATGCGGGGGTGAAAGTAGATTATAAGTTGTATGTACCATTACATCGGCGTCAGAAGTAAATCAAGGGTTATCTTTTACCGACACTACCGATACTCACTTGGCAAATCTCGGATTTGGCACCTTTAAAAGTCACACTAAGCTAGCACTAAATACTCAAAGCTAGCTCCAGCGAATTGTCAAAGTGTGGACGTCTTGCCCTATTTATGTCACTAGAAAAACTGGCCCTAATTGATTTCTGCACTAGAAAAAAGCCTGTGCCACGGTTATGCAGTGTTTGGTAAATCCATTTATATAAAACCTTGTGTTCGTTTTAACTACGCCCTGGTCCCAATATTTAAAAGTCCCAATAGGCCAAATGCTACGTAAAATAGTGCCGCCATGTTTTCCCACGGCCTGTTAGATGACGTCAGCGAGTGATAGCGCTGTGAATATAGCGACGCCGGAACGAACCGAATATTTACGAGCGAGGTCGATAACGGTAGGTATCTTCCAGATCCCTTGATTAACTTATGATCGCTGGTGTACGTATTTATTGAGAAGCAAGCAAAGGAGACGCCTTTGTATTTGTTGTTTGGGGGGGGGGGGGGGTGATAACAAAATGTCAACTGAAGTTTATGAAGGGTGATGTAGACAATAGTTGTATGGTTTCAATGATTTTAGCGGTAACTCGACCAGGAAGAATACAGAGATGCATAATATTTAATCTAACTTTGAATCTATGAGAGCTTCGTTCCCCGATTATATTTATGGTGGTGATAAGCAGATATTTAATATCCGGCCGAAATGGATTTTTTATTGTTTTTCTTTCTATATTATTTTCTGGATTGATTACGTATGATAAAAGCATATTGTAAGAACGAGGAAAATATAGGGAATGAAATAAAGCTGTGATAGCTACAAAAGCGCTCCTGAAGTTCCATATCATAGTAGCAAGCCACCTCGACAATTCGGACGGCATGAAGTGTCAACGCGAGTCTTCTGCAATTGACCATTCGAACCTCCATTTCACACCCTACTTCTGTGTTGTGATAAGGGAAATGGAGCGGAAATGAAGAGCTGTCAATCTTGCGCTATATTAATGTCAAAGCAATCATTGCATTGTGATCAAGATAGCAGTATCATTGGAAGAATTCTGTTTTCTAAAAGTAATGGATAAAATTATCGCATGCATTTTATGTAACGATATCCACGCTTTTAACACGGTAACCGCACGTGCGTGTCAAGTTGTGAAGAATTGCTGTTTTGTTCATTAACATCTAATTATCTACACACAGGTTTCAATAAAATACACAGTTTCGTTTTAATTGTAGTTCTATTGACCAAAATATGGCCTATCCCGAGTTGTAGTGATTATCAATTTATATGGCTGTGTGATATATAGTTTAGATTAGGTAAAACAAAGTCTTGCTATTAAATTAAATATTATAAACCGTAGATAGTGTAAAGCGTTATACCATTGCAACCTAGTACTACATAGGTTCTAATGTAGGCACCGGCTATGAACGTGTGCTAGTCCATGAAGGCGTTTGGTTGACTCATTAACTTATTTGAACGCAAATTAAAATTGTCGGCCCTACATGACACTAGATTAGATAAAGTAGGTGCATGTTTTAAGTGCGATACCTCCCACATGAGACACGCGATATGGTAATAAACTGAGTGATGACATTGTCAATAAACAGCTGAAGCTTTAGAAAGAAAAAAAAACGCTTTGTGTTTAACGGGCTTACCATATCAGGGGCTAACAAGATGAGGGGTGAAAAAGTCAAAGTTCTAGAAAAGAAAGAAAATATTCTAGAATTGCGTTTCATTTTGATTAATCAGACAGGTTGAGATGTAATCGCGATTGTCTGATTTCATTAGAGCTCAAGGCATTTTTAGTCAATTTTAGAATGCGGTCTGAGAACTAATAATATCTAGCCACGCAACTGTAGCAAATTTCGATTTTAAATACCATTTTTGTGATACGAACGAAAAACTTTGACATGTCACGCATTTTTTTACCGCCTATGATACACACCTTAAATGCTGCCAAGGAAGGCTAACAAGTGCTTTATTTTATAGGTTTACCAATTCTTTACGTCCCACATCGAGCCTACGTTATGCCCTTGCGATAATGGCAGTGATGATGAAAAACGTTGTCGTGTTTCTAGGAGGTTTCGCTCGTGGCATGTCGGCCAAGCGTGCTGTTGAGCACGTGGTTTATAATTCACGACTGAACCAGCTTCCTTGCGCGACTTGGTCAGGTGTCAAACAAGATGGATGCTGGTGGCGTCCCGGTGAATTGATTGTCGTGCCGGCCGCGGCGAGCAGCACACTCGCGGGAGAGAAAGTGATGGTCAGTCGAATATACTCTTCCGTTTTTGTTTGCAGCTTGGAGCGTCTTTGGTTGACTCTTCAGTGATTTATTGTTTGTTCATTTGATTGCTTTCAAAAGGTGTGGATGAGAGATTAAAGCATCGATTCAACGATGAGGGGGAAATCGCGCTACCGACCAATTCACACTTCATTTCGTTATTCTCATTTAACCATTATGTTTGTTTAAACGATTCCAATTCCAATCTTCTTAAAGTTATGCTGCGCTTTGAACTGTTGGTTGACTAACTTCTGGTTGGCACAGGCCCTATATTCTATCGACTAATGAGGCTTAAGGCTAGCGTAATAACACACTAATAAGAATTGCGTATATACAATATGGTAGGTATTTTTCTTTCTTGCCTTTGGTATTATAATGTGTTATTATACCAAGTATTCATGTTCAAACTTTAAGACTATCAACATTAAATTTTGGAAATAAATAATGGATTTAGTTAACTAGTCATCTTTTAATTCGGTTTAATTTCCCGCCATCTCGTCTGCAATGAGAAACAAATCTAGGCTAAGGTTTATCTTATTCGCTTGGTTAAATATACCGTCAACAATTCACTGTTGCATTCCCCATACTCTCGGAAGCTCAAGTTCACTTACGTTCATTCCAAAAATTGCCCTATTCTAATATCAGAAGCAAAAAGCATTTAGCTATAAATAGTGTTTGCCAATATATGTTTGTAAACAAGAATTCTATTCAGTATTCACTGAATTTTTGTGTCATGTTTTCAAATGTATCTAGTTACATTGTGTATAGTTAACGGTCTTGCAGAAATACGTGAATGATAAACATAAAAAAATTCATTTACAGAACTACCAATAGCGTATCCTATCAAACAAACTGCAGCTGGATGAAAACTTGTCAGATTTACACTGTTTACGTTTTCTTTATAGCCGGCGCTTCCAGATGAGTCGTCTTGTCTGCCTCCACAGCCAGTATTATGTTGGTTGCCTTCTCTACTTTTTAATATAATTTCCTCTAGCAGTCATTGCTTTGTGTAGCATTTTGATGGCATTACTTACATATACTCGGTTGCCATGCCGAATAGAATAAGTAGAGTTTGAAAGAGTATGGGAAAAATATTTTAGTTTTGCGTTCGTTTTGTTTTATGGATGACTTCGTTTTAGTCTTCGAGACGTGTGTCTTTGAACTCGACCCGATGGAACGTGATAGGGCGATGTTCGGTGGGATATGCGAACTGTTGAAGATGAATACTAGTACACTGTAAGAAAAATCTTTAAAATAACCCGTGCATCGGAGACTTAATTTTCCAACAACAGTATACGTAAATATGGTTTTCACCTAAAGTATACCTTTTCTCAATAAATTGCTGCAGTGTACAGTGAATATTAATTGAAATGTTCAAGTTAATTTATGCAAAGTCATGATAATTGACCGCTTCCTTGTAGGATTTAAATTCTGTCACTGAAGGGGGTATGTTTTCACGACGTTCACATTTAATCTGCCCTACACTGTCGGCCTAATAATACCCTACATGTAGTGTGATATTTAGTAGAGCGTTAAACTTAAGTGTACCCTACATTGTAGACTTTTAAACTCCTCAACATGTAGGGTAAAATTCACACGTCTATTCAACTTAGAATTATTGTATGATTCACGGGTAAAAACACATTGCATGGAGTGACATAATTAGCACTACGTTCATTTAAAAGTTAAGCCTAAATGAAGGCTAAAATTTACGTGTTTAATTATGGTCATTTTTACCTCCTCGCTTACCTTACTTTAATGCTACGTTGCAGGCTTAAAGGCAACTATTCATATATATGGTTATTTGCATATGATGTTCATGTTAATTTTGCTGTACATGTAATGGAAAACCACATATGCATGTTGGAGCGTAATTGTCATAACGTTCATGAAAAATTTAGTCGATATATAGGCATCAAATTATGTGTTAATGTAAAAGTATATTTCAAATTACTCAAAACCTTATTTTTTTACCACATTATCTATAGCACAACTACTACACTAAAATGATAGTTTGAAAAATCATATCTTGTAACTGTGATTTAACACAAATTTTTCAATTTTTTTTGATCCAGAATTTTTTTTTATAAGCTTTTTCCTAACCGGCTTCGCCACCAAAATCGACGCAAGGTGATTTTTTAATTTTTGCATTCTTTGACGCAGTGGTGTAACTATCGCTTGATTTCGGGGGGGAGTGAACTATCAACATTGCCCATGAAACAATCGCTTCGGGAAAAGTAATCCTGTTACAATGGGGGGTCTGGAAAGTTGTCTCCCCCCCCCATCCCAAGCTACTGCGAGTCTAGGGCGCATCGGCATATAGGCCTAGATTTTTTATGTTTAACATTGCAAATGGTGGTATTTTCCGTCAAGTATTTATAAAATTGTGAAGTTTGACAGTGTTTTGTCAGTTGACAAATCTTGCTTCGCACCCCCCCCCCCCCCCACAAGTAGTTTCGTCTATGCTTTGACGTCAAGTATAGCTTCGCACTATCTTGTGGGTACTCAAGTTCCCGTGTTTTATAATATATAGCAAAGCATCCAAATGCTTTTGAGTGTATATTGTAAGATGTATACGTTGTAATCTTACAAAAATAATCTGATAGCTGTGTGTGTAATGCACAAGACGGTACTGAAACCATCTTGAAAATATTTAGAGAAGAGTCGTAGAATGCAAGAAAAGAATGCAAGAAAATTATAGGAATGCCTGGCTCTAGGCTCTGTCTGACCACTCAATACAACGTCTATATATAGAATGTAGATCATGATAAGAGATTAAGACTCAAAAGGAACGGTATGCTGCCGAGTTCTGAGTACAGTCATAAAGGGATATTAAATACACAATGGTACAGTGTTAATTGGTTTAATACAGCTTCGTTTGCCTGCCTTCGACACTTCCCCTGACATAGTCTACCCACATATGGTCAAGTTCAAAATGGAAAACGGTGTTCGGTACAAGTCATAAGAATTATATTTGTAAATATGAATTTTATTACACCTTTTATCTACAGAACAACCCTCCCCCACCCAAAATTTAAGTAGCATAAGAACTTGGATGTGGGTTATTCTTATTATAGATCTATTATTAAACGAGGGAGCGCAGCGACTGACTCTGAGTCTTACCACAGATAACAGAGTACACTTGGTCTTACCATTCAACCAAAGAAAACTTTCTCTGTTCCTGTATGAATGATGAGTGAGTGAGTGAGTGAGTTCAGAAACGGCTGAACCGTTGACTAGATTGCACTGAAATTTTAAAAAAACATTTTTATAGTGGTGATTGGTTAATAGATTGATGATTAATTAGGCACGTAGATGCGTGACACTACAAGTGTTGTGGGTGTTGGAAACATTTTCAGCAAAATCTGTTACGATTTAAACTTACACGACAAGAAACAATAAATTGAAAATAGGCTGAGAATGTCACATTTAATTGAATTGAACGACAATTGCTTTTGTTCATGAACCCAACGAAGTGTATAATAGTATCCTTGCATGAACCAATCATGTTTTGATCGAATGTCAGGCGGTGAGTGCATGCATGTGACCAAGGTATAACGAATCTCCACGCTCAAGGTTTCCCAAAATTCCACTGTGAGATTGAGCAAACCTTGCAATCTTTACTCGTATTTCCTACAGCCTTTGTTTTCCATAGAATTGTATGCATTCCAAAAATTATGTTCAATACTTTTTTCTTAATACAATCCAGAAATTACTAAACCTATCCCGACCGGGGTTTGAACCCTGGACTCCCACATTTCGGGGTATAAAGGCACCCAGCTAAAAAGAATAGAAAAACGCCAAGTAGTTAAACGAGTAAGCGAGCCATGTGTTGAGTACTCGGTAACCTTTGCTTTTAAGTTTGTTGATATATAAACTTTAAAGTATGAATGATATAGGGTTTTGAGTTTAGTTGGTATAAGGGCACGTTAACTGCTGTAAGGCCATAATGCGCCACTCTAGTATAGGCTAGAGAGGAGAGACTCTGGCTGGCTAGATCTAGCCCTTTGAAGGGGGTGGAAAGGAATATTCCCGGGTACACAACACATGGCTCGCTCACTCGTCTAACGACGACTTTGGCATTTCCCTGGTATAATACTAATAAATGACAAACATACACAAATAATGTATAATTGGAAGGGCCGAATTCACGCCCTTTACGCAACTCTATACTGTCAGGAAACAAAACGACTGTCATGACAATCACCAATTGAAATTAAATTGTTCTAATTCCATAATCTTTTTGCACTGAACCGTCGTCAAAAGTAAAGGTATGTGAGTGCTGAGAACATGGTAAAGGATTATAGGTCTAAGTTTCAAAAACTCCGAGATTTCGAAGGTTACTCAGTCATATGCCCATCTTGTCTTCATCAATATTTCTAACAGCATATATTAATTTTTAAATATATTGTGAATTCATTCTTACTAATTTATTTAGTAAATTCTGTTACGGGAAAACAAAAACCTTACGACTGAATCAAAATAATACAATGTGTGTGTGGGGGGGGGGGGGGGGGGCTCTTCAGACAGGCGAATTTCCTAATAATGTATAATATTCAACCAATATCAACCAAGAACTAAGACCTCTAACAAAAAAAAATTCTCCTCGTGGAGGTATATTTATCGACCTCTAAGTGGAGATATTCGACCACGAATCGGATAAATACACACCCTCGAAAGCCTAAATAATAGACGCATAAAAAGTAAAAAAAAATGCCAGTAGAGTTCGAAATTTGTCAAAGGTAATTTAATGAATGCAAATAAAGATAATATTAAACCAGTGGAGGAATAAAATTAATCTACTAGGAGAAGAAAATAATTCTTTTAGTAGAAGACAAATATAAATTGCAGGTTGAAATAAAATGCGGGCTGAACCAATTATTCCTTAAACAGTGAATCATCAATCGATCGGTATGGTTCTTATATTCAACTTTTAAGGTCTTTAAATGTACTTCTATTGGAGTAATATTCACTTAAAAATGGACAGTTAGCAGACTTTAAAAGGACAAGAATTTCACCTGAAGGGTAGATAAATGTCACTTGGATGACCGAAACAATTATCCCTATAAAATTCTTACAATCGCCCAATATGGTTCCAGGTCGTCAAAGTAATAATGTAATCATATTTTCATAATATTCCCCTTTCTAGTGACCAGTTAACACCGTTTAAAAGGACGTTTATTCGACACAGAAGAGTAGATTTCTATTTATAGCACCATGCATGGTGGATTTCCGAAAGGACGAAATGTGGACCCGAGGAGTACATTAATAAATAATATAAATTATATTATATTGTTATATAATATGGCCAGGAATCCGGAAAAACATTTTTTTGTATTGAATTTCTCATTTCAAACATTTATTAACATAACTACATGTCCCAACATGATTCATACAGACGCGCTTCAGGTATACGGTGTCTTGGTGTATTGGGTTTATCGACTAGGACAGTGTGTACTCTTACTCCAGGTGTACCAGGTTCGAGCCTCGCTGCGTCCCGAGATTTAACACCATGAAATTTATATGTTATGTTAATCTTTCTACTGGCTATTAAATGATGTGTGTCTTACTTACAGGAACGTTCGTCATCATAGTTAAATTGATAAATTAAATAATTGACATGTCCCATTAATCTACTACAGGAGGAGAAATTTCAGCCTGACAACTACTAAAATAATATTCGTACGGGTCGAAATTTTTGCTGACCGTTACAACGTATTCAAAACTTTAATCAAACAAAGGGCAAAAATTTTGCCATACATTGAGGTTATTTTAAGTTTACAATGTAGTAACAAATTAAATTATACGTAGTGCCAAATATTACCCGACTCAAGAGATTATTGTAGGTCTACAACGTATCCAAAACTTTTAATTAAACACAAGGCCAAATTTTGCCATACATGGATGTTATTTTTAAGCCTACAGTGTATGATTAAATAAAATGACACATAATGCCAAATATAACACTACACAAGGGGTAATTTTAAGTGAACAATGTTTTTGAAAAGTAAGGCGAACTATGGCTGAATTTTACCCTACATTGGAAGTAATTTTAAGTCAGCAATGTACGGGGAAATTAAGATAGACGCACTACTAAATATTGACGTACATGACATAGTTTGTTTAAGTGTGCAATGTAGGTTTTATTTAAGGTGAACACAATCAGTAATTTTACCCTAAATGTCGATGGGGTTAAAAGTCTGCAATGTATAGGCATTTTTTCCCGGACGTAGGGTTTATTATATGCCTTCAAGGATACATTTACTTAACCTTGCTATGTTTGCATAAATTAATGATTACTTTTGTGGGAACTGTGGCTGCCATATACATTACCCTTAAAAAAACGGTCGTTTTTTTTACAGTGTAGCTTATTGTTGTGTGATTGTGTGCCATGCCTGAGTAGTGAGAGAGGCCTAACCAAACGTCTGTTTAATTGATATTTGTTTTGCGATTACATGGGGCGCACGATGAATGGAAAAGTAAACTTCGCTGTGGTAAAACATCACGTTTAAAAAAAAATCTCGTCTGTAAAATAATGTCCGTGAAATAACACAAAAGTTGGAATAAATAAAAGTGGATAAACAATTGTACATAAGCATAAGTCAACCCCATTTAGAATTGGTTTGTTACGATTATTTATTGGAATAGGAATGTATAGGTATATAAAAATACTCTAAGAATGGGCAAAAAGAAAGTGATAATTATTGTGGATAATCAATTGAAAGCATGTGTATTGGGGAAAAAATTATATCGGCCATACTTTTTTACCGATCTCATTGAAAAGCAGTTCAGTTATTTAAAATTTGATAAAATAAACACACTTAATTTTTTGTCAGAAGAATGAAATAGTTATGAACAGCATACTCAGTGAACTTACTTTGCCAGCTCGACTTGTACTGTGAGATAAAACTGATCAATGAAATGGTGGAGGTGCCGGGTCCCCTTCATTTCTTTCTCATGTAACGCAATAACTGCAACACTTAAATATATCGCTGTTGTTCAATAACTAATCGAAGAAATGTTGCTTGGTTAGCGTTTTCAGAAGAAAAATAATTAGCTGTGACTAATAACATACGTTTTGGTATAATTAGGCGTGTAGAGCCTGCATTCTATTAATAATAATATGTTCTAATGTGATATTATAATTGTATCATTTTGCGGACACAATGTAACCGAACACATGGTTCATAAGTGCAATTTTACAAACATTAAATAAACAATGCACCATCATTTAATAATACAATTCAATGGCAAATTAGTTACGACTAATAAACATTATTGTTTGTGTGTGGTGTTGTATGCATGTTTGAGTGTATGATTGTGTGAGTGAGGCTATTTTCTCCGTTATAGAATCATTCCAATTTTTTTTTTAAATTGTTTAAAAACAGTTAAAAGTCCAAGATTGAAAAGGCATTGATTATTTTCTTAATTTTTGTTCATACTCATCTATTATTGTCATTCATAATCACCAACAAGTTTTATAAAATCGTGGCCAACAAACACCTCCAAACATCGGGAATGCATATTTTCAATCCGGTAAAACAAATTATTCAAGCTTTAATCACATGTTTATTTTCATTTGTTAGAAAAGTCTTATATAATTTCTTAAGGCTGCTATTTTTCTTCTATGTTACAAATTATTGGCAGGGTTTATTTGCTGGTAAATTTGCCTGTTGTTTATGAAATGTGTTTACTTAAAATTCGCGTGTTTCCTTTTTGTTTTGCTTGTGTAAAACAATGTTACCACATCGTCTCCATGTAAAGTATGAACAGCACATATAAATATTGTGTTTGCGTCCTTAACACGAGACTAAAGTATAACGTAAGTTTGAATGATGGTGTACATTACGGCCAGTCGGTGTGTAAAGGCCAGCCCGGAAGCTGCGAGTCATGTTTTGCGAACTGCCAAGAACTCATTCGAGATCCAGCCAGCGATAGCGTCCGCGCGTTCGCTCGCAAGTGACAATCTAGTCCAGTTGAGTTAACCCAATATTTACTCTCCATGTTATACTAGACCCAAGTTGGGCATATGCGATCAACATACTGATTGGGCAATTGTTAGTGTTTGGTAACGTCATCATATCCATCGTTCAATGATCTAATCATTTATGGTCTCTTGCATTTCAATGAAATAATGTTCGAAGCGTTAAGTCTGAAAGGTCCCCTCCATTGTATAAACGTGTGGGTAAATTTAAGCTTATTGTCTATTGTAAGAGTCTTGCACTCAACATTCTAAATTCATAATTGAATTTTGTTCTTGAAGGGAGATTTGCATCTTTCAATGATTTAATCCTATCAATGTTTCTATTCGCACGGAACTTGACGAGGCGAAATAAATGTTACATTCGTCACGATTTTTTGTTTCGTTTGTTATTCTTCGGTCAACATTGGAAGGAGGCGAACTGAAAACTACGCCGAACATTATGCAAATGTTTCGTGTGAAAGCAAAATCATCTGCAGATAAATAGAAGTTCGGTGTTCCAACTAAAGTGGCTTTCCAGTGAAATACACGGAATTGAATTTTCATCGGTGATTCGGGGAATTATTGGTTGATGGTCGTCGTTATACGGAGAGCGCCCTTGCACCATTCACTGCTCTAACATACGGCCATGATAACACTTCTCGTCGCACTTAGTTTAACACGGGAATAAAGTCCTCTGACGACTGATTTTATTAGCTATTTGTTCACTCAGGTAGAAATCATCAATTGTCTTTTTGCTTGTATCGCCAACACCATTAATCGAGTCGATGGGGTCTGTAATGTGTTAAGCTATAATTGCCAATACTGATGTTTTTAAACGTAACACTGTAATAGAAAGTAACATTTACAAATAGTGGTGTGCGGGTACCCGAAATTTCGGATCGGGTCAGGTATTTGGGGGAAAACCTAATTGTGAAAACATTGTACACGATTTTTGGGAAACAAATATATATATATTTTGGGGGGGTTTGTGGAGTTACCGATCCAGGATTTCCATACATTATTGGTGGAGGTGCCGGTCCAGAAAATGTTCATTTATAGCTTATGCCATGCAATACAAATAACAATTACAGACAATTAATGTAAAATGAATAAGATTCTTTTCAAGTAAAATTCAATATACATTTTCGCCTGCAGTATAACGTTCAACCGAAGCAGTTTTGGAGTTATATGAGTTGGGGGGGGGGGGAGGCGATATACTGTCGTAACTTTTATATATATATATATATATATAACGTAACAAAGCACCATTCTGCAGCGCGAAAAGAATAACTTGACGATTATAAGTATGTTTTCGCGTTTCTTGCGCATTGTTGTTTTAAGTTTCACATACTTAGTTTGAAAGCCATTAGTGTAGAATTGTGTAAGTGAACATCTTGAGCGCAGGCAAATGCAACGACTTTGTGAAGATTATAGAAAACCAACCAGCGAGCATAAAATCACGTGGTGGAATGTAAGCTGAGTTTGACAGAATTGTCTTCGTATATTGTCTTCGTGTATATTTGTATCAAACATGACACTAACACTGATATATATCTTGAGATATTCAGTTTTGTCTGCTGTAACTGTTTCTTTTGATAACTCGTTCCGATCTTTGACAGCTCGTGGATACGAAGAAGAACTTCCCTTGGTCAGTTCTTCTTCCTGGTAATTGAGTTTCACAGCTCTGATCTCCCACTTTTATATCTAGGCCTATCGTGGTTGTGGTTCACTTTACCACTGAGTTCAATCCAGCCATTTACTTTATAGGCTACTTTATCCTTTGAGCTAATCTCTCCTTCTTCTTGGCTGAAGTGTATTCCTGCTTCGTTTACACCTCGCACCGGATCAGTAATACACAATGTTTCGCAAGTCACCCTCCTAACAGAGTTTTCTTCTGCACCCTCTCAACTCCTTTGACTCTAAATCTGATGCGATTGGCTCAGTTTTCTAGTCCTGGTATAACTGACGGCCAGCTCTTTGGTTATATGCCAAATCATCACGAGTATCAGTTCACACACAATTAACGGATGCTATTACCATTGCCTTCATGCGCACTCATATCACATTTTTTGTGATTTTATCACTTATTGTATCTGCCAACTTGCAATCTCCATCTATTTCTCTACTACTTTATTGTCATAACGTTTGCATTTTCAATTCGTAAAATTATAAATTTATTTAAACTCAAATGTTCTTACACTTGTGAAATAAAATCAACACACACAAAGTCGAGCTAAGACTAAACCGATGCACCCTAAACATGTAAATTGCATCAAAGTGCTGGGTGTGATACATTGAAGACAATTGTCAATCATTCCATCAGCTGCTCAGTGCCATGAACTAGAGTGCCGGAGGTGATCAAATCAGCCTCTTGAAGACGGATGTGCGCCTCTCTCTCTCTCTCTCTCTCTCTCTCTCTCTCTCTCTCTCTCTTTCTCATCAGGCCTCAAGTGGACCACACAGCCGTAATGTTTAACCCCAACTACTTCCAGTGTAACGTCGTAAATGAAGGTTTCATCGTATCGCCTTGTTGAAGATCTAGCTTGTCCAAGTATACTACTCTTTGTCTTTACTCACTATAGTGACACATGTGCTAGACCAAGGAGAAAATACTCGGTATCGAATTTTAATTCAAAACAGTCTCTGAAGAAACGTCAGTTGATGGATTGGGTGGGATATAAATTAAATATATTGATTCGTGTATCGAGGATGCATTTTATATAATGTATGATGTGAATCTTAGAAAAAGTGTATAACGATGTTATACAACTGCAATCAAAGTGTATGCCCATTATTAAATTGAATGCCACCGGCTTAGAATATACAAACACACAAACCTATTGATCGATACTTGTTATAAGCATACTTAAATCTATTATGCTTGTCAGTAAATATTGAATGTAATTTCCAAGTGGTTTGAACTTTAAAAACATGATTTGTGCAGTTCTCAACTTTTGAGTTCAATATGTGTCGTCATTTCACTATAGCCTCGAGAAGGCATGCATGTGCATCAGGCTTCACTTCTGCAAAAATGTAATCTCATGAAATGTTTTGGTTTGCATTTATAGTGCTGATATACATTGAGGCCTCGTATTGGCACACCTTAACATAATTTATTTATTCAGCCGTACTGAAAGGTTTTTGAACGATAGTGGTTCCTGATAATTTGTGTGAATCATTTCTGACGGGTGTCTTTCTGGCAGCAAAATAGTGACATTTTCAAAATTGTTTTTCTTACGATTAATTCTTTGAGCAATCCATTCCGCATGGTGGGAAAATCTATTTTTATATTTTCCGTTTTTCTGTACATATTGGGGCTCACACTCAAAAAATATATATTTCATTCATGCGAACTAGTTATGAATTTACAAAGTAACAGCAAAGTTGGGGACCATCTTTATGCCCCGTGACCCTGGAGGATTTTCAAAAAAAAATAAAAAAATTGGCCATTATTGATGTACTCGCTAGTCTTTTCTGTAAATCTGATATATTTTGTTTTGTAATTTTGGCAAGTGGTTCGGTCAAAATGTGCTGATTACCAAGGTTGGGTGTGATTTTGGAATGCATTTTTTGGGGCGTTTGAGTGTATATTTATGCACAGCTTCAAGACACGATGTTGTAAGTGGCCATTTTAGATTGGTACTATATGCTTTAGTATCTATGTGGAACAAAAAATAAACTGTTTGAAGACGATTTAAGAAATTCCCCACAACACCGATTGTCGCAAATTTCAGTCCAATTTTTTATTTTTAAATCGTGTAAAATCACAGTTACAAGATGTAATTTTTAAACGGTCATTTAAGTGTAGTATTATGCTTTAGATTATGTTGTAATTTGTTTTGAGGGGTAATAGCCCCTAAATATTAAGACCGCACCTGTAATACGTTGAAAATTACTTATGTTTTCGGTTTTCACATAAGTCACACTTTTGTAAATATTGGAATATACGAAAACGGACACATACGATTTTTTGCCCGGATCTCTAAAATCGCTTATAAATGCCCAGATATCAAGTTCCCTTGGAATTAGATTATACACTACTCTCAAGTATGTGGTTTATTTAGTCCAGAGCTTGTGAATGTGTATCCTACCTTTTTTACTACCTTTACACTTTTAACAAACCAAATTACAATGTTAGTACGACGGCTTGGAGGTAACGCAATTTTATATTTATTTTAGTAATAATTCATTGAGTGAGCACTGGGTGGGGTGGGGGGAGGGTGATGGGTGATGGGTTTCGGATGGGCCGTAACAGCACACAAATCGATCGTCTCTTCATTTCCGTTAGTGCAGGCAGGCAAGGCAATCGCTGGGAGCAAGTATATGCTGTGGGGCTTCCTTGTATGGAAGACGTACAACAGACCTCTGTCAGCCTGTGGTTCGGCCACCGTTTCATGTTTGACAGATGCACAGCGGCCGTAGAGGACTGCTCAACTATATCATGTCTTACCATGTTTAAAGAAATACCATAGTGAATATTATTAGCTTGAACATTGAAAATTATTAATGTTTATTGTTGTGTGTGCATTTCTTTATCTCAGTTGTATTTACTGTCCTCATTTGTAAATCACTTTTGTAAATGAGTGGAATATACGTAAAATTAATAAATATATAATCCAAGTATTTTGAATTAAAAGTTGCGCTCCGTATAGCAAAATAGGATGATTGATTTACTTTGTGTGTTTTTGTAATTTAATTTTATATTTGATTTGATTTGTATTGCTTAACATCTCATATTAATGCACTAAGGCTATTCGAGACGATGAGTGATGATAGATGAGGATGAAGTAGAAGGTGTATAGTGGGGAATATTAAAAAGAATCAAATATTTGATTGAAATGAAATTTTTCTCGGTTTATTTTGTCTACATCAAACAAATCATAGTTATCGGGACCATGGCACGTCTATAAATATGCATATTGCAGATAAGAGTACAGTATGTGGAACGTTATGTTTAATTAACAAAGATATATTAACTTCCGAGTTCAAGCCGTAAGTAAGATAGGATGTGTTTGAAGGTAAACTAGAAAAATACTGTAAAATATGATCGTATATTAAATCCGCACCTTGTAATTAATGTTGGTATTTTTGCAATGACTTTTTAACAGCAACAAATTAACTATTGGCAGTGTTAAAATAATGTATAATGTCACATCTCTATGGTGGATATGTATCACGTTTTACTTGCATACAGTGTTGTTAATTGTATATTAAAATCATTAGTTCTTTGGTAATCTTCGTGCGGTCTTTCAAACTAGGACGAATGATGCTTTGTGCAAAGATCTGATGTTTCACTTCTTATACGCAAAACCTACTTTATTTATTATAATGACATTATATTCCTACCTCTATTATTATTACTGGCATTGTTTTTGTTTTATGTCGCATCTTTACGTTGGCAAATTGGCAGTGCACATTAAAAAGACAAGTAAATATTCCAGCAGAATGTTTCGAACCATAATGGCGTATTCCGAGACCTTTGGGATCGTATTATCGTCGTACTGATAAAGGCTGCCGCTTATTGGAGGCTGCTGTGAACCCCTCTTTACTGTTTCAAGGCGCATCACTCTCTTCTAGATTGACTGGTTTAGCGGTTTAGCCGCGGTCGCTTTGCCGGTCCCCACTCGAACACCGAAGTTAAGCAACCTCGGGCGTGGTCAGGGGAAGAGTGGGTGAACGCTCTACCCTGAAACACACGTATACCGCTGGTTAGAGCAGATGGAGGTTTCGATAGCTAGTGTAACGGCTTCGTTCTCCTCGACGTCTGCTCGGCAGTCCGGATTAGTGGAGGAACCTCTATGACTGTCAAGGTTACACCGTCCTTTTTCGGAGTCGGCTACATAACGGTACCGGGTTTCCCCTCCTCCCTTCTCTATTATAGTAGTTAGTGGATTGCTTTATCAGTTGCAAATAGAGACTTGATAATAATCCTTTTCTGCACAATGTCAATTAATTGGCTCGTTTTTCAGGTAGAATCTCGAGTCTGCTTATTATATGTATAAAAATATAATCAAACCAAACATCTCAAAATAAGAAAAGTCATGACGCATCGATGAATTCATAATCTAAATACGTTTCTGAGTATATTTAGCATACGGTTGAGTTACTATACTCATCTGAGGACGTCAATGCAAGAAAATGCAGTTTGTTTAGTGAACTGTATGTTGCTCTTGATATTTTCATATAGTAATCTACTCTACTTCGTATATTATCGTTGATGCGCATTATGGGACCTATAAGATAAAAAGAACTCGAAATATTCTATTCAGGCGTCTGTATAACAAAATATGTTTGTAACTCCGACGAGGTTTTCAGTTGAATACAATTCGTTCGTTCGCACAGAACAAGAAATACCACACATATATACCAATATTGTGATTCGGCGCGTATGAGTTTACTTCTCTGAACTACGAACTATTATATGAACTGACGTTAAAATTTAATTCGATTCTATAGCACGACGGAATACAAAATGATGTAGTTAATTTGTTTCGCACTTTATGTGAGTAAAAATGTGTCGTTTTTCCTGTACACCGAACTGCGTTATTTACGAAACGCAATCAATATAACTGTTTTGCTTTTGTTACTTATATATTGCATGCTAAACTCGATAAGCGAAAAAATGTATGGACTACGGATAATAGGGTAATCGAGGTTTTTAAAGCGATTAACTATAAATCATTTTAAAAACAAATAAGTAATGCTCCATCGCTGGCTGTGCTAATGATGCTGTCATATACAGCATCCTCTCTATTTTAAATTTTATTTTACGGAGATCGTAAAAATGCGCGGCTTAAAGGGACTGAGCTGACCGAACCTGCCAGCATATTTATGCCCCACTTCATTCAGAAAATTGGAATATATATGACAACATTTGACAGGCTCAACTGAGTGTGGTGTCAAGCCTATACCAGCTAGTTATATTTTCCAGTAGGTTTATTAAATGAAGTATATAATCAGTATTATGCACACTGTGATGGACTGAGCACTGCTGTTGATTGGTAATAAACTCCCCAAGAGGAATATTACATTTAAACCGTAGGCGTGGGGAATGCTATCCTGATGATAGTGTAGAGAAACCTATAGTTGTTAGCTCCGTAGTTGTTTGATGTCGTTATTTATTTAATTTGTGTTACGTTGTGTTGCGTCATGTAGGCCTAAACATGTAACCGTAGATGGGATGTTTATGTAATTAAGGTGGTTGCTTCTGAGAAGGGTTCTCATCTATCGTTTCATGGAGGGGATAAACAGGGGATACAGTTTCGAAAAAACTAAAACTGTACACACAATTCCAAGGGGTGTACAAACTTCTCTGCCCCCCCCCCCCACACACACACGAATGTGTGGGGGTGTTGAATGCTGAGTAGTGGCCGTATAGACGCACCTCGTCGTCCTATCAACGTGGTACGAGGCCCCAATTCGACCCGGAATTGGTTTTGTGACCTGGAGAGCCAAGATTTATGACATCCCCGAGTGTCGTCGTCGTCGTCGTCGTTGTCATCGGGTCATCTAATGCAACATGGCGTCGAGCGTTCATACTCTGCGATCGACTGGCCGAACTTTGTCTATGAATCAACCTATATGTCTCCTGATTGCTGTTGATCGCATTGCGGTCTATTGAGGTGTTCATTTTCTCATCGGCGACCCCATTTCACGTACCTTTTAATTGTCGACCCGGCCCAGCGTATACAGGCGAGACAGGGTGTGGAAGATGTTGAATCTGGCTGCTTCGCTGGCACTCTGCTTCGTGCTTCCCGACGCCCGCGCCGTATTTCAACGATGGTTCATGACACGGAAACATTCATAATGCTAGCTGGTTGTTTTAAGCCATAGGATAGGAACCATGGAGAGTGATAAATCTTGAGCGGGGTTGAATCTTGTATGATCTTCGTGTCTGCAGAGGCAGAGAGTTTCCTGTTCTGGAGGGATGACGTCGAACAGGAGCAGTTGAGCACACTGGGCCTAATGCAACTTTACGTATATGATGCCCCCAAATCTGACTTTGCGCAGACAGACCCATCATCGATATTTCAGAAACAAAGGCAAACGACTTTTCTGTTTTATTCGGTGGCGCGCTTCGGCGGTTAGCTGTATTCATGACGGCATTATGTATTCAGTTTCGCATGCTTCACCTAAAACCGTGAGAGCGGAGACTTGGCACCGAGACGTGCACCGAGAATGCTTCTGATAAACCGAACTGCAACCCACTTGCACAACTTATTGATATCTTTGTAACTCCCTCCATATGCATGAGTCACGTTGTTGGTTGACCACCATAACCTCTAATCGTGTTTCAGCGCGCTCGATTAAGTTCTAGCCGGAACACCTACGTAGTACGGACTACGGAGCTTCTGCAGTTAGTTTCTTTGTATGCGCCTGCAGCGTACGATAGCGATATGTGCCACGTCTCCCCGGCCCCTTAGTGCACGTTCTATCGCTTACGCTGGAGGAAGACCCTTCCTGGTATGTTGTGAACGTAGTCTTGCCGATAACTTTAACATCATTTGCATTTCAAATATCAGGAAATAAAATTACTCTCCGCGCAAGTGAGAGAGGTATGAATGAACGGAATTAACCCTGTCTCTATTGTTGGGTAGAGGGGAGGCTCATTAGCAGTGTGGCTCGTTTAGCACTCAATCGAAGCAAGCGAATGATAACCACAAGTCTCCATTCCGATGTATTTTTATGCCAAGAACTTCTTCAAAGATATCACCCTTCAATAATTGCTTTCAGTAAAATCATTGGCGTTCATTAGGCCATTGTTCCCCCGCCCCCGCCCCGCAAACTATATGGTTTTCCCTCCCTCCTGAGTCCTGATGAATACCAATCAACGCCCTCGTTTCCACTGAAAGACTCAAGATGAGAAAATAATTTGCGGTCGGTAGACCTGGCTATGTTCAATCTTTCCCTAGTAGTGAAATGAAGAGGGTCCCGATTTTTCTTGGCTAGTCATAATGCAGAGTCCTGGAAAGACTGTGGGTCCAGTCGCTCTTTGTTATTCTGTCGATTGATTAATCAGACCCATTGTCTTCTATGCGGACTGGCAAACGGGCATTGATCGGACAGTCTCTTTCGTCTTTGTCTTGCTTATAGCGCGCTTGCTCTTATTCACGAGTTGGTCAAAAGCGATAGAAAAAGAAAAGACATACAAAAAATCTGGATTGATTGGTCATCCGTCTTGTTTCCTCGTAGGCTGATGGCCAACCAAAAGGCCCCAATGAGCATTAGTGCCGTCCCCATTGTTATATCCCTTAAAAGATTAATCGGATGAAGGATCATAGCCATTAGAGCTAATTCCGTTGGTCTTTTTTTTCGCGTAGTACCACCCTTAGGGCAGCTGGGGCTCCATTGAACAAGTCGTTAGGACGTCTCGTCTGTCTGTACACTTTCCAATCACTGGCGATGACTCTTCCAGAATTAAAAGTTCGCCGAGTAATTGGTTGAGGAGGGAGAAGGTGGCATGCACTCGAGAAGTGGTGTTGTAATAGTGGCAATCACTGGAGCGGAACTAGGCCTTACGTTTCTACGGCGATTAGTCCATTGCGGTTGTCATTGTTGTGCAAATATGGATCTTTCAGTAGCGGATCAATGACTCGTCGAGCACGTGCAAGTGTGCGTGTGTCACACTCCACCCCTTCTAACGCAATACTACCCTCTCCCTTCACCTGGCAATGATGCTTCCCTACAAACTTACTGATTTGTCGAACGTGAGAATGCAACATGTTATGTATGATTCCTACCCTTGCGGAGGGCGAAAATGCATCCCAAGCTTTACCCTATAAAAATATACTGGGGGTATGAAACGGAATCGAGCACTTGAGATGATATTGAACTCCATATCTGTCTCGTGAAAGAAAAATTATCCTCTATTGCTAGAAACCGGGACGACGACGACGACGACGACGCCTAGAATGAAACGTGGTGCCTGGGGCCCCCTAACTGGGGACGCCATTTAGCAAGGAATAGGCTCCGTATGACACCGCCACTAAGCGGGTGTACCAAGCATGGCGCGGGGGTGTGTTGGCGGGTGTGCTAAGCGCGGAGCAGGGTGTGCTGAGAGGAGGGGGGAAAGCGGGTGTGCTAAGCGTGTGGCGTGGTGTGCTGGGCGGTAGGGTGGAGTGGGGGAGGGGGTAATATATAATTATATCAGACATATATTTATTGGAAATTGTTCTAGTCAAAAACTAATCACAGCAATCATACAGGACACCTAACTCAAGTAGCGAGCTCCACCAGTGGAGCGTGGAGCGGGGTGTGCGTGGGGGGGGGGGGGCGGGGAGCATAGTGTGCTAAGAATGAAGTTATGCCTGCTCAAAGAGAGTATAATTAAGACTTGCGTATTTTCTCGACACAATAATATGTTTTGTTATTTCCCGAAGTGTATCGGAGAAGGCGTATAACACTCAGTCAGTCGTCGACTTGTACCTTATTTCTAAAGCTAATTGCCCCAGAGATTTTAAAGCTAGCTCCTCTCCTCTCTCCCCCTCTCTCTCTTTCTCTCTCTTCGTTTGTTTAAGGTCGACTTAACAATAGATTATCCGGTTGGTCTATCGAAGTCGCTCAGCGTAATTGGTGTTCCGGCGACAAACTCGGTCTTAGCCGAACCGATTTGCCGCGCTCTTCCATCTCTTTTATCGTCACTTGATTCGTCCTACGCGACGCTATGTGGGTGCGACACGTTAAACTAATAAAAAGTGCCACTTTGCTACTAAGCGCCATTTATTGGAATTCTAGTATGAAGCTGAAAATTGTATTTAAAATCGCTTAGTACAGAGTTTAGCAGAAACTCTTAGATGCAACGAATCCCTAGTCTTTTTAGATGACAAGTGTCGCATGGAGGAAGTGAATTTACTGCCTTAATACTTGTTGCACTCAATAGATTCTAGATCTCTTTCCATTCCCAAGAAATCCTGTTAAAAATATAAACGTTTAAACTTCATCCCCGAGTGTGACTCTACCCAAATCTCCCCCCTTTCCCGGTAGACAGACACACTTATTACTTTTATCCCGAACTATCTACAACGCAGTGATGGTATTTCTTATCCACATCACGTATTAGCAATTAGCAATTTGATACCACTACTTCCATGTTAGTTAGTCTGCAAACAATCAAATGCTTATAGCTTTGAGCTGTGCTTTAACATTGGGTTATTTTAAAGCGAAATCACGAAGCAATGCAATGCTGAGAGAAAATCCGCTAATCAATGTACAAAACCGATACTTGATACATATCTCTCGTTGCGAATCAAAGGATTATCTTGAATTGAATGCATTAGTTCTATTATTTATTCATTAAATTATTTATTTAAATCCATATTGCGGTATAGATTGTGTCTTGTTCTCGAACGTATGCAAATAAATAATACTCAACTTAGCTGGATTAAAGTAGAACTATCGTTCTTCACATTGTTGTTTCCCCGACGGTTAAATGTTAATACATCAGTTGGGTACTTTTTGAAATATATTCTGCAGAATGTTACAAAACGCTATTTTATATACATTATTAAATAAATCGGTAGCAAATGCGACCGAAATTTGTGGTCAACAGTAGGCATTTGATTGAATCGTACAACTTAGTTTCAGCGTAAAAATTAGTTGGGAGGTAGAAAACTCTTTATCTATCAAAGGTTTTCTTTCTCAGTTTTTTTTTTTCATTTTTCTCAAAACCTTACGGGCAAGGGTGAATAAATAATGCAGACTTTACAGAATAGATCAGTGCTTACACTAAGCTAAGTTTGTTTGAAGAAGACTAAGCATGTTAGCTATCTTCCTTCTTTACTTTGGGGTTGGCTTGCGAGAAAAGTCTGCTTGATCTAATGACTTGATGAGGAACTAAGCCACGCTTACGCTCAAGTGTGGGAAGACATGATCGAGAGGTGAACGGGCCCTACCATCGGAAGGTGTGGAGTAATTAACTGCTTTTCATCTTTATTCAATAAAACCATCTTTGACCCAGTTATATTGCAATCGTCGCGGAAGAGAGTTTCGAACGGTTTCTATACGTTCACTCAAGTCATTAGATAACACAATGGGGTTTGTTATTATAATCGAGGATTACTTAATAACCTTCAATCTCAATTAGGCCTCCATATTCAAATCAAATTCAATTAGTTGCAAGGCAGGCAAACTTACTACTGCATAGAATCGCTTAATTTATCAACCTGGCGCTTTTTAAACTCATCAATAACTATAACTCACCCATGCACCTCGTCTCGCCTCGCATACTCAAATAAAGTCATCTTACATGCTTTGATCTAACTGGTTCCTTTAAATGTGATTCACAAAATTTCCAAACAGTTTGGTTGACATACAGTTTCTTGTTTGGTGTCATATATATTATAAAGCCTCATTTATGTCAGCATGCTGCATTACGTCTGTTTTCATTAATCATCTATCCATCCGTAAAACGCTGATTGTAATTAACTTAAATATTACTTTTTATAGTAAAACAATCGAAGAGTAAAAATAATAAGTTTTTAAAATATAACTGCACATCCGTTCAATGATGTTAAAAAGCATAGCGTATGATATGTTTCGACTCTATCAAAGGAACTAAGATGTGCCTACTGCAAACGTATAGGCTGATTCACTGTTACCTTTGAGTATAGAACACATACTAAAGTTCTATACTCAATGCTGTTACTGATGAAATCTGGTTGTCAAAACCCACGCAATAGAGACCCACGCAATTAAGACCCCTGGGATATTTATTTTCATACACCCTCGTGCACTTCTCAACACTTGATATTATTATTTTATTCAACATAACTTCTGTATCAACTTGAATAAAAATCTCCTATAAAAATATTTTAAAAACCGAGCTTGTTATTCTCCAGTCACGCGTACGGATTTCAAATTGAATTACATCTTCCAACTAATTACTCTTGTCCCTTTGCAAAGTTTTTCTATGGACTAAGCCGCACTTAATGCACTTCTATGTTGAGAATATGTATGTAGTAGACTACATAGCCAAGCAAAGCCACTCAATCGACGGCGCCAATTAGCGCGGTATTCATCGAGTTGTAGTTTATTCGAAATTGTGGCGGCAATTGGCGCCTGGGTGCTAAGTCCGAGGTATGAATACTAAGCTGCGTCTTGCATGATGCAAAATTTAATCTGTGTGCATGAATCGTGCCAACGAGGAGGGTGACGCATATTGAGTTAGGTATGTATTCGTATAACCAATTTCCATAAGTAACGCAATCTAAATTAATTAGTGTAAGAATGTAGTAGAGGTTTGTGTTGTTGCCTTGATAGCCCGAATAGAAAAGCATTTCGGTCACAAACCATAGGTTTAGGTTCGACTTGTTGGCTAAATCAGACAATTATTCTGTCAACGACTGTTAGTTATCTCAATTTTATCTTATATCATATTGAAAATTTACAAAACAATAATTGTGTGTTAGATTTAAAAAAACGATGCGGCACTTAATAAAAAGCTGCATCATTTTTCTCATATTTCATGGCTTTTGTCATCACACGCACCCAAAAAATGTTAGTTATTATAAATAAAAAAAATAATTAAAATCGTATGTAGAGTCTACCCACTCAGTCACATAACTGATTTTCAGTATTGGACATTAAATTTAAAGCAGACGCCTTCGACGAGCGAACAATAGACTGGAGATCGTTATTTTTTAAATAGTTAACACCGACCAAACAAGATGGACACGATTCCACCCGCGGGCGGCGCCTGAATTAACATGACTAATTTCGAAACACCTTTATAGAATTGGTTATGTGCCTCGTTGCTAGGACGGCTCCAAAGTCGACGTTTACACAATGCTAAGCCAAGAATTGATGGACTTTGTCCATATCAGAAGTTAAAAATATTTTGCCTATAGCTGGATTCAAACCCAGGACCTTTTACTTTGGTAGCAGGGACACAATCAATTTTTAACAGTGTGTACGTTACACTGCATTTTTAATTTAATCTTTTAGAATTTATATCTTATATTGGAGATAATTTGTTAATTGCCTTGTTTGATAATTATGTGTGTATTTGTTGAATTGCAAATTTCGATCATTTTCTTACGAGGGCTGATCAATGGCGAATAGGGCATCTCGCTGCTACTTTTATAACAGAGTCGTTGGAGGAGCTATTGAGTGGACTAGTACAGTATAGGGAGAGGGACCCAAATGGCAAATCACGAAAATCGAGTTTGGTCTAAGTTGGCACAGTGACCGAGGATAAGTCATGAGTTCCAGCGATTCCTTTTGGCACGCGCTGGAATGAGCTCTGTTGGAGCCAAAATGACCCGACGAAATAAACTGTTGATAATAATTTCAAGGACTCTTTATTAGGGTGAGCGATTTCTGCATGGATGGAGCATCAATGATGGACATGACTCTTCAACTATGTACCATTCATATTTCAAAATAATAAGATCCAATTCGAAAGACGAGATTTCGATTTGAGAATGTGTGTTGTTTATTTGAAATTCTCATATTATACAGTAGCCTACTTGCTTAATAATAATTCCCAATACCCCCTACCTTGTCCCTACCCGTACAATAAACCAACCAAATAATTGTAATATGTTATCTGTGATTGTATCTTTCAATGTGTGGTGTGTTCCTGTGTACTGTGTAGGTCGCTTTGTCAAGCCAGTTCCGTCACTCTAGTTTTCCTATACTTTCCTGACATGTAAATGCCAAAGAAGAAAGAAATGTTGTTGTTTTCTTATGTGAATGCGCCTGACACTTGTCCACCCTGGCACGGGGCCACCCCATTTATCTTGTAGTCTCCCCTGGCTGGCCTGTATCCTTACGCCCCCCACCACTACAAGTTGCTGTACAATGCACGGTTCAGATAGTTGAAACTGACTTTTCTATACATCAAGACACTTTATTGGGAATTATTTGTCTTGGATAAAAATCGTCTAGGGCTACTGTTCAAATGTTTCTTTAAATATACATCAACCATAAAATATAAATAAAATATAACATGCAATATATAAATGCATCCAAAAAATTGATGTTTAAATAGCTTTTGGGACGAAAATATAGCATCTGGCCAATGCGTCTCTTTATTTGTAAAGTTTTTGTCATGCTATATAATGACATCAAAAGATTGAGATTTCCCATGTCCGAAATATTTTACAACTCTATTTTGGCGAGTTTCCCCTGCATGCGTTTGGTTGTAGCCTTGGTCTCAAGTGGTTCAACGCTCGCATTCCCTTTCCCAAACCTCATATTGTTTTTCCCTATTTCCTAAGCAATCTCTCGTCCCTTAGTCCTTCAGGAATCAATTCTTATATGTGAGATGTCCTAGCATAGACTCCCACGCACTGTACACCTGAGCTTCGCCTTCATTTACTTGACCCATTCCCCTGTGTAACACCAATATTAAGTTAGCATAGAATCGAATTTGAATTGAATAAAATCTTACTTGTTATTCGGATTCACAAATAAGTAAGTTGAAAAAAACTCGGAACTCAATAACTAAAAATTGTGAATCGCGATTGGCACAAATTCAATTTAAGTATTTGGAAAACTTGAAGTGTATATATATAGTAGTACGGCTGGGCGAAATTTCTGCGATATCGATGTGTGTGAATACCTTCGATATCAATATTTAGACTATATCAAAATTTCGATTTTATTTTAAATTTAGAAAATCGCTTTAAATAAAAAAGTGGATAACTAGATCAAGGAAATGAACTTTAGGAAATAAAAATGTGTTGACCCTTTATGTCGCTGAGGCTGGCGCGGAGACGAGTTTAGGCGCTCAGCTTTCTGTTTTTCCGCGGGTAAACGGTTCACAACATCGGTATGTATCACATTTCACAACAACGTTGATATAAAGACGTACGTACGTCCTAAATTAATTCTGAATTTAAAAAATCGTGAAATCTCCTTAATTTGATCAATTTTATTGAACTTCGGGAATTTATTCCAAGTGTACAGATTTTTTAACGTACATTTGCATACTGGACATCAACGTTTAAAGCGCAGGTTAATTTAGTTTTATTGTAAGTTAAACAGTTTGATGAGAATTTCCTGAATTGAAATCCATGTTTTGGTTTTCCCATTTTTTCACGTTTTGGACTTATGTTTCGCAATGGATCCTTATAGCTAATTTTTTGCAACTAAAGTGAAAATATCAATAGAAAAATACTTTATTAACATTAATGCTTTATTTGGTGATGATATTACCAACCGTTCAGCAGAAATCATTAGCATCTGAGTGCGTACATTTGAGTTGGGCCAAGCTCAGCAGATCTATTTCAAATTTCGGGTAGCCTAGGATAGTAAGATCGGCCTGACTAAAAATGGTGGAGGTGCCGGGTCATTCCACTACAGTGTGAGAACGCAATACTCGTTATGCACTTTTGACCATACTATATCATTATCAACCATTTTTACTTTTCAGACACATATTGTTAGTGGTGCCTTCTCTTTGAACCCTTTTTTTTTACACACATACTAATAAAATTTCGATTTATCCAGATCGAATTTTTTCTGTGATATCAACAATTGAATGATATGTCACAGCCCAGCGGGCCAGCGCTATAATATAAATAATTAAAGCGTTGACATTATTTTGATTTTGAGGCAAAATTTTTTAAATTTCATCCTGATACTAAGCCCAGATTGTGACACAATGATGCGATGCTACACATTTTATTTTGTGGTTACTGGGTCTAAGTTTGCGATTTTGCATCGGTCTCGACTGAACGTTTGAACGTTCGTCAAGGCAACCTTGGACAACAAAATATCTTGTGTTGTGACAATATGTACCGCAGAATGGAAGTAGTATAAGCTACCTGGTGTGGAAAGTTTATTTATAATTACGAGAAAATGTTCTTCAATTAAGAATTTGTGAGTGTTCGAGTATAAAATAATTTGCGTAATGTTGATTGATTGATTGATTATTGCTTAACGTCTCATATTATGCACTTAGGCTAACGAGACGATGAGGGTGATAGATGAGGATGATAGTTGAACAGAAGGGAGGTAGGGGAAACCCTGTACCGGGTGCCTTCACCTCTTTTCTGAAAAAGTACCAAGGGACCAACTGCATTAACGTCCCATCCGACAGGACGTGTAACTTTGACAGTCATATAGGTTCCTCCACTAACCGGACTGCCGAGCAGACGTAAAGGAGACTAAGCCGTTACACTAGTTCGAACCCTCCATCTGCTCTAACCAGCGGTATACGTGAGTTTCAGGGTAGAGCGGTCGACCACTCTACCCATGGACACGCCGATTCTGCTTAACTTCGTGGTTCGAGTGGGAAACCGGTTAAACGAGCTCGGCTAAACCGCATGGCTTCTTGCGTAATGTTCACACCAGTACAAAATGCATGTGAATTAAGTTGCAATATTGTCTTTACTATTCGATTAAGAACGTACATATAGGGGTGGAACTGGGGGGGAAGGGGGGGGGGAGCGTTAATGTAATACCAACAATCTGGAATCATTAGATCATTAATGTAGTATGTTCGTTCGTTTATTATAACACAATGAAATTAGCATTTTACCTTAATTTGGATTATGAGGCTTCCATGTATAGTTGAACATCGAAGCCAGTCAACCATGTAATTACAACTATGCAATTACTAAAACTAGAGGCATGTTCACTGTACGCTCTGACCGAAACACATTCGGATAGGTCTCACTAATTTATCGTATACAAGATTGTTTATCACATTTAGAATCATTCGGTTAACAATTAGTGCACTAATCAGGTCGTACGTGGTGAGTGGTGGCTGCATGTCAACCAAATGAAGTCGTAATGAACGCAGTTTATTGGAACATCAAATTACCTTTGCAAATGCATTCCATAATATAGCCGTCCGTCTCTAATATAATGATAATGAATGGGAGACAGCAGACGACACAGACATTTACTGGTCGGAAGTGCCTTTCACATGTGCATGCTCACTTTAAAATGGACGTAATGACAGTTTGATTGAGTTAATTATTAATCCGGTATAATTATACATATTATGCTAACACAGAAGGGATGAAATGGCATACGTCTTGGGCGCTATAAAGTCGATGTGTGTGCTGAATACGACCTAATTTGCAACCACGCGCCGTACTGTTGGGTAATAAAGAACCCATCTGTGACACATTAATTAACCACGTAGGAATTACCTCATTGCTTACACCAACCGTTGTCAAATCTTGATTTTACGTTCATGGACGACAGACAGTAAACGTATTTTACGTATGGCTTAAAGTTTATGCTTGGACTTTATTGCACTTGATGTAATCGAGACTTGCTTGTTAGCCACGATATTTGTTGAACACAAGATAGCGATTTGATGGCCTCTTACCAAACGTCACACTGTGTTCATACTGATTTTGACGATGTAAGTCTGTGGATCTTCGGATGTTATTACGCGCTCGTCAGAATGTTGAATCATTACTGCACGTAGGTCGTAGATTAACCTTAATGCAGGTTATGAAGCCATCAAAACTAAATGGTGAGACGTGGGAGATCTATTTTAGTTTGTCATGGGGGAGGGTAGTTAAAGTAACTCTGCATGTGAATCTGCTGATAAAATTAGTTGAGTCAACTGGAATTGTGCACTGCATCACATCATCTCCCGATAGTAGTGTCTATTACTCAAATAGTTCTCGACTGCAAGTGAAGCCGGATTTACGGTTAAACCCTCAAATTCAGTTTGGAAGGAAGTTCATAATTGTGTTTCGATTTCGTACGCTGCTGACCAAGTGCACCTACTGCACCAAGGTCAGGTGAAATTTGTTTTCTTTAAGAATTTGTATTTATATATATACTAGGAAACGCTCAGTTGGACGCGTTGATAAGTGAATCATTACTACCCACATTGCACTTTTTTTTTAAATTTAAAATTTGCGACGTTCGCTGTCCACGGGGCCATGTTTCCAATATTATATATTATTGGCAAGGTATTTGGGTAAACCCGTGGGTAAAACTTTACTTTGTGGATAAAATCCACCGCCATCTAGAGGACCTTGAGATCATTTCTTTGGGAAAACTATTTTAACTCTTTGGTTACAAATAATACACTGCTTCTTCGATAGTATTTTGATTACTTCTAGGTGGCAGTGCATAGAAACTTTGTGCGACTTTTCGTTGCCATGGTAACGTTACTTTTGTTGAAATGTAATTTCCATGTACACTACTTATCGGATCAAAATAAAATTAGCATATTCGTGACCGGACGGACATACTAAATGATTTGGACACCTCAGATTTTGTCGCCGTTTAGTTTAAAAAAAAAACTTTCGATTAACTTTAATGTAACTTTTTAACTTTTTGAACGATTTTTCCACAAAACTAATGGCATTCAATCGAGAACGAAGCTTGCGGATGGTCCAAATTTCAACTCGATCCGAGCCTCCTTTCGAACGTTATGGCGAGACATACAAAAAAAACAACAAACAAACAAAAAAAAACAGTGACTATTTTTCCGGCAGAGTCAAATTGAAACGCTCGCTTAATTATGAACTGGCATTGATACTTAAGTTATCGATATAGTTATAATTGCATTACTGCTATGAGGAGTTACAACAAATCGACTTTACTCGGATCATTGCTTAGCTTTTCACTGTAAGTAGAGTTCACTTCTTCGGCACAGGTTGATACCAGAGTCGACGAATATCTTGCTCCGTGACATACCTTCTCCGAGTAATGAGAGAGTAGTGAGTGGCCTGCTTGTTTCTGACGTAAGATTCTCGGCATAGTTCTAATAAACTTTGCAAGGAATTTGTTGATTCCAGTGAGAACAGAACTCAGAAGACGTGAACGAATAGAATCCGACACGGGCCAGAATAATATCACTCTGAGATATTATTTGTATCACAAATAATTATGCGATCTCGAACATCTGCTTTGCAAACGAAGCCATTCTATTATGTCACTACCAACGCATTTGCGATTAAACAAATCGACATTCGTGCGATTGTTTTGCATGCAGTGGTATATAAACAGCACGATGTTTCAATGAGAGGAATTGTTCGCACCACCCTTTCAAACTAGCAAAAACACGATGCACTTTTATTGCAAACAAGATTTTATCGTATTTTCGCTATTTTATGAACATCCAGCTTTCATAACACAGTGCATAAAACTTGTAACGCCGTTGTTAAAGTTTACGTGGCACGTACTTGAAAATGTCTGTGGAAATTGTAACCAAGTAGTTGAGCTGTTTGGTGCGGTGTAGTAACGCGGGGGTGCACGCGTTTTTCCGCGGGCTCCGTAGCGGTTGTGCACGGCACCACATGTTCGCCCCCGAGACACCAATGAGAATTTATCGCCCAGTTGCGCGCAATTGCCGGCAAGAAACGAAATTGATGGCAAATGAAAACATATGTTACGTTTCCATGATGTCGAATGAGATAGCTAAATCGCATGTGACTTTTGCCATATGACCCGGAATCACCTAAGCGAATTGACGATAGAATGAATGAATGAACGAACGAATCTAATTTAAACCGATGCCCGAGGGAATTATACTCGCATTTACTTATAAAAGCTCTTAAAAAGGTAAACTAATCAGAAAACATCTGACTGGCAACTAAACCAATTATTGCAATGTTGTGGGATGTGGACTTGTAGATTATTGGCAAGTCGTCTCTCATGACACGTGAATCCTCGTGTGTTTGGTGTGAAGTTGCGGGTTTTTCAAAAGCCAAAGATCGATAGGTCTCTTTCTTGTAGGCCTAAGCTCTTCACTCCTGCCGTGGGAACGGCGAATCATTTGGGAAATGAGATTGGTTAAATGTTGATGAGACGGAGAAGTTAAGCCGGTAGCTAAGAATCTTTCCTTTTACAATTTACCCCCACCTCTCATCTAACATAACTCATTCTTCGTCGTCCTGTTCGACAACTCAAAGAGTGTAGGCCTATGCCCTCGACTCTACTCCGGCGCGAGTAACACTGCTGTCGACAGTTCGCAACGATCGAAGAAACAGCTACATAAAAAAGCCCTTCCAATTTAGGGAGCTCTTAATAATGCAGGAGCACATGGCAAAATACTTGAGCGTAAGGTTTGAAGTAGCAGAAGGCATGCTAAAAAGTAAGGAGGGGGGAATGGAACCATCATAAGACGAGTAGAGCGCGGATCAAATTTACAAAACATACGAAGCGAAAATCTGTTGATGGAAAGTTGCGAGCGTTTTTCCTAAATTTCAAAACGGACGCACATAATATCGTCAGGTAGTAAAATAAGTAGTAAAAGCAGCACTTGCCAAGCTAGGTAGGTGTGATCGAGCAGTGTTGGCTTTCCGTTCCACCTCAAGGAATAGAACAAGGAGAGAAATCCGCCAGGAAAGGGTACATTAGTCGGAGGTTCTTGCCTGAAGAAGGCTCGAGTTTTCCGAGCCAGAAGATCTAAAGAGTCAGCCTACTTGGCGGATAACAGAGTAAACAGTTTTCATAGAAAGAGCGGGGAACTCGTTCCACCCGCCCGTCCATCCAAATAAACGTCAATGCAGCGCAAAGAGAATTCGTCTGGCTCGGTGTTCCAGTGTTTGACATCCGTAGCTGAGCTTCCGCGACATCAACTGTTCTCAAGAGCATAATTAAACTTTGTACGGTGCTCAATTGTGATGTCGAGAGGCGAGACGCTAACAGAGCTGAAAGAAACGCCTCACTTGTTTACATCTTGCTTTATTGAGCAAAGTTAGTGTTGAACATCGATTGTATCCACATCTCGGCGAGAATTAGCATCAGAGTAGTTTTACAACTCTTATTTTATATTGTTTTCTTTTTTACTTTTTATTAATCTTTTAAAACGCTTTCTAAACAACGTAAAGTTTAAAGTTTGTCTTGATTTATATTTCGATACAAGTGTAGTTTAATGAAAATACTAGTGTACACCTACTTCAAACTCTGCCATATATTTTGATTTGATCGTGGATTTGATTTTCTTCAGCATCGCCAAGACCTATTTTCTTTCGAGTTTGGGTATTGTTTGTGTTGCCGGTTAATATACAAATGTTTCTCTGCTGCTTCTTTTAGAAGAAAGCCATGTTCATAATTATATGGATCTCTTTCGTTTTTTTTCAATCTCATAATTATATATAAAAAAAATAATTTTGTTCCTTATAAAGTGGCTTCTTGGTTTCCTTCTAAGACCAAAAGATGCGCTGTTCACTTCGTCACTGCAGCTCAGGATTAACCGATTCAATTCTTGGGTTTGTTTCAAGCGAAACATAATTCTATCCAAATTGCGTGATGAATGTGCCAATAATTGCAGATCGAAATATCATGATTGGAAACTGATCTAATTGCAAGTATAGGGGCCTACAATCTATTGGGAATAAATGTTCGCAATCCTATTTATCAAATCAAATCCATAGGCTACATGTGATATCGTTTCGTTTAAGTGAACCAAAATGTGGCAAAAAGCGGTCCTGAATCGCTAAGTGCTAACATCTGTTGTCGATGGGTTGAATTTTATCATTTGCGCATGAAATCCGAACCACGTGGGCCCATATCATTACACATCGAAAACTCATAGTCTATTGAAAAGCAGCCACCCCTAAACATCCACGAAACAAATTTCAACCATCAGGTGGTGGGGAATCCCACGACCCCCCCCCCCCCCGCCAACTCGGGCACCAAACGCGGCAAATGTGATCTGTAAAATGATAACGCTAGGAATGTTTGAATGCATAGGACTGATTTGATCAACGGAATTGTTTACGGAGAACAAAGAACTGCCCTCTCAAAACCCCCATAACCTTTGACGTCGGGTACATACGGGTGCACACGTTTCGTAATATTTCCGGAAACTATAGAATATATATTATATCTCTGTGATTTTTGCACGGGGTTCATTAACTAACATTGCGGATGTATAACCAACCCCACCACAAGATAAATCATGTATGTATAGTGTGGACTAGCCTGGCCGATAGTTTGCCCGCTAATTAATCCCATTAGAGCTGATACGACAAACCCCGGCGCAGCGCGGAGAAAGATGGCTATAGTCGACCTCGATCTACACGGGATTTTGTTGTACATGTAAATTATGCATCCACTAACACGATGATTTAATCATGTCCGTAGTAATGTGTGCATGTAATAAATACAAATCATATACCTAATTACCAGGTTATAGGTTCGTATTGATGTAGTGTGGTTGCGCGGCATGTCCACCTGATATCTTTACTTTAATGGATCCGGTGCATTTAGGGTGAAATTACACCCGATAAAGTAGCATTCATTTCCATCCGAGCGTTGCGCTTTACTGGTGGGGAATTACTTGAAAGGTGCACACTGCAGCAGAACGCGCACTTAATTCCTTGTAATTATATTAATGGGCTTTTAGCTACACCCACTGAAATCAAACAAAACTTCAAAGTATGTTACGGGGATGAAATTGCTAAATAATATATAATCCATGATCAAAATCGAAATGAATGAAGGTGTGGCACGTATTGACAAGTTTTGAAAATGATGCTGGTATACTTTTATTTTTATTTATTTATTTTTGCATCCTTATTTATACAATACTAACATTTTATATATAAAAATTATTGCGAACATGACAGAAAGAGCATCTGCCCATAGTGCGTGAGTACCCTGTCTGTCACCCTCTAATACAATTATAATATAATACAATGTCCATATATTATATATTTTGCACTAGTGGAAAATAATTTCTGTTGCGCAAATAAAGATTTAATTAAAATAGAGTATCAAATAAAACATAAATAATTATTATAAAATCACTACAAAATTATATTTTGTCGCCCTCTCTCAGATATATTATCTTTGTAACTAATTGTACGTATATTTTACAAGTTTTTTTTATATTGAACAAACCACAGTTATATATATTTATTATTATAAACAATAAGTTATATTGTCATTCAACATCGACATTGACATATTCAATTGCAAGAAATTACACAATATTTCGGCTGCTCCTCAAGTACATACAAGTTTGAAATTCTTCTATTTCCATTTATATATATATATTATATACATCCAGTGCCATCATAATTGATAGTAATTTCGAATACTTCTTTTTTGATAGTATAGGTAGCCAAATTTTGTTCAGCTCCTTACTGACAAAACTACGAATGCACTACAAGAAGAATTTCAAACTTATGTGCACTTGTTAATGGTTGCACAGGAGCAGCCGAAGTATTGTTTGATTGTTTTTGTATTTGAGTATGTCAATGTCGAATTACACTGACTATTGTTTATAATAATACATATCTATAACTGTGGGTTGTCCAATATTAATAAACTTATAAAATAGATGAAGTTAAATGTAAAGTTTTATGAATGAATGTTTTGAACTTCAATTTAAGCAAAATATGTTGTTGTTTTTTTCGGCGGTACGTAACTTCCTTGTCAGCCATTTTATGCCAATCTTGGGAGAGTGTTCTGAGCTAAGTACAATATTTAATTTCAAGCTTTGGTTATTTAATATTGCTCAATGCAATGGTCTTCCTCTAAGAAAAATTACTAATAAACGATTGGTATACGATTTCTCTGCCTGTTAAACTTTTTGTTCTATCTGACAAAATCGTCTCAACGTTTTCTGAAAATCATTCCTAATAGGGTGAAGAACAAAGTTTTGAACAAAATAAATGTGTCGAATAATTTTGCATAGTCAGTGTTACCACAATGGAACAATTTGAATGTATGGCTGACAAAGGAATTGGTCTGTTTTATTCTAGTTTTCTGTTTCATGCAACCAACTTCCTTCGACTTTTAAGCTAACGGTTCGACGAATTTGCTTTATTTCATACATTAAAATGTAATATTTAAAATATAATATTTACTTTAATAAGTAGAAGAAAGATTCCCATTGGCATTATACAGGCTTTTAGGAATGAGTTTTTAACAATAGCAAAGTGGCCTAAATCCAGGAAGCAGATGTCCTTCGTCTGTTCCCCTGGGCGGCTAGACGAGCCCAAGCTCTCAGGCTTTCAACCTTTCATCCCACTTTCAGTCTCACAGGCCTCTTAATTGTCTTGTGTTGTATTTTGTAAGGGGAATTTTCTAACAAATTTTCTTTAAAACATTTTGATTATGTCCTTAAAAGTTTTCTCCGACTTGATCGCCGTATAGTGCGAGTGGCGTTGGTCTTGTGTTGCGTCACAGCACAGCCTCTGCTCCTTCTAATTTCCGGCTCGGGCTTCTATGTATATAAGACCGGCTCCCACCCCCAACCCTCCACCCTTAAATCCCTCGGTCGCCTTATCTCTCTGCATTGCATCATCGCCCGCTCTCGGCTCTGATTGTGATATTTAGTGATATTTTAAGCAAATTGCCATAGGTAATGAGCCCAGGCAAGGTTTGCTCGCGCCCAAATAATTACTTGGAATGAGGTAGCAAATAGAGGAGGTGATAAGACGCTACAGGGAAGAATTAACCTCTTACAGCAGGAACTCGTGGCTCGCTCCTTGGAATGTTTAGGTGAAGAGTTCTACGCTCTAATGGCGGAGTGAACTTTGACCAAGGAATAATGAACATGTGGAACTCAAACCTGGTTTCATACACTGCGAGATTCCTTACATTTCTCTTCTCAAAGTTTGTTTTATGATTCTCAAACAAACAAACAAGACTTTTGCCCGCCTCCAAGTTTCATTTTTATTATTTTTTGGCCGGTCGTCGATACACTTTATTTGAGTTGTTTGTAGGGAAGATTATCCACCTAAAGGATTATTGGTACTTGGTGGAAGCTCTCTCTCTCTCTCTCTCTCTCTCTCTCTCTCTCTCTCTCTCTCTCTCTTTCTCTTTCTTTCCCTCTCTAATCGTGGCGAGGCAATAACTCACACACTTCACGGATACGGAAGGGATTCGAACCTATGCTTCAACTCAATGAGAGTTTACTTTGATGACGCGGACGGGATTCGAACCCACGCTTCAATGTCAGAGTTAAGTTCGCTGACAACGAAAACACACCTTTCTACCATAAGACAACAATGGGCAACATTTTATAAAATTTAAAATAATTAAATAATAGAAACATATTATTGTACCATCCATTTGAGGCCGTATGTTACCACTATAATTACAAGTTGCCATAAAACACATATGGTATCTATTCAGAAACTACAATAAATGTAATTTAGTTTATCTACGTGGCAATTACATTCGTAGCTACTAGTTGCAATTTACTAATATATCATTGTAATCCCGATCTTACTTGCAATTAGATTTTCTACATTCTGGTTTATAATTAATTATTTAACCCTATATTGACTTCAGAGTTGTGTGGTAAAATGCTTTGATTAGTAGGCCTAGCAAGTAGCCCAGACGGCAATGTTATATTGAGATTCTAACCATGTGCACTGCTTGGTTCACTTATATTAAATAATATCGTTGCCTGGAGTTTTCCATTTTCTCTCTTGTGCATATCTTTTTAAAACGTAGTATTAATATATATTCCAAGATCTTAGTATTGCGTGCACAGCGAAAATTCCAAATAAAATTGTGGTTTTGTTAAGAAACCCTATATTATTTCAACTAGGCGAAACCGTGTGAACAGTCACTTAGTGCGAACCCAGACCTGAAAGTTTTGCATATTGCAATTTATTAAACAAAGCAGTTCGAATAAGAAGTATTTTGTATTTTTTGTCTGTGAGTATGAGTAGATGAAAATTAAACTTTTCGTCGTAATTTCAGAATAAATAGAATCTGTTCTGGGGTACGACTATTTGAAAAACGTTTTATAAGACAACAAAATTGCAGTGCTAAGGTTTGCTCACTTGTAAGGCAATTAAATTTAAGGTGGTTTCCTGTTAAGTAAAAGCTAACGCGGCGGTGGCGCTCGTGTAACGGTGACTTCTCTTGATTACACCCCCGGGGCCTAGGTTTGGGAGAAAACTTCCAAGTAACACGCATAACGAGTTCACAGCGGTCCAGTAGGAAAAGATGTGCAACGAATACGAAATCTAGCATAAAACCATATTTCTGATCTATCGTTTTATTGCACCCCTCATAACCTCTCATTCATATGCATGAATGAATCTTAACTTGTCTCAACAAGTTTCTCGAAATCCTATTTAAAACGCTGCAAGAAGATTTTTAAAGCACGACTGTGACTTATCACTTATCTATTTTTATCTTTTGGGGACTGTGAATAGTCTGCACTTTTTAAAGGCGTTATATGTGCACCCCCGTCACCTGAATAATACCGTTTACCGAACGAGAGAATAGACGAACAACTTAAAAAGTTTGGACCAAAAGTAAAATAACCCGGAGTTGATGTAGTTATTCGCGAACGGAAAACTGGAGTTTGAAAGTTCACCAAAGTCCTAACCTAACGTATCTGTGTTTGGCCGAAGTCTTATTAATTTTGTTCGTGAGGGAGTTGTCGGTCATTTCCTTTCCCGGTTCCGGTACCTGCGAGACACATTCGTTGCCCCGTGGGTCACATCACTCGACGACTTACCTTCGACCGCGTGTGGCCGACCGCAGATGCCTGCTCGCCAGGGAATTACCAAGTAAATTGAAACCCTTCGTCTTTGCATTCAACGAGTAGAATCTAACTTGGGGTTCCCTTCCCGCTCACGGTCATTTCAAGTGCTTTATCAAGTCTGTGGTTTCTTCGTCGTCCCACTTGCAGCATTAGCTAATTGCCGTGTTAAGTTTTCGAATGTGAGTAGGTTAGTGTGATTGTCTCTGGCTCGGCTAGGTGCAGGATGGTAGCGCCTCAAGACGGTGCACGGTGCGACTGTGAGCTGTGTTTTCGAATGTGAGTAGGTTAGTGTGATTGTCTCTGGCTCGGCTAGGTGCAGGATGGTAGCGCCTCAAGACGGTGCGGGCTGTCGGACGCGGCGGGGTTCTCTCGTTGCCATAGGAATACACCCTCGCGGAGCCGCCCTCCTCAGCCAGGCCGTGGCTTTAATTAAGATTTCAAGCTTCGGTGCTGTCGAGCTTGGCGGGGATCCTCGTCAGGACATGCCAAAGGATGCTTCGAAGCGTGACACATTTTTCTCGAGTTCTGAGGTAGGCCTAGAGGAATTAAAGGAGAATTCAATATCCGGGTGTTGGTGTTGAGACTCTACCCTAGGCCGCCGCGTTCACTTGTTACACCAGGTGATCGCGATACGTCTTGCATTCTACGCGCGTTTTATTAACTCCCACTTAGACGAACATCCGACTTCTCGACAAAACCCTATTACAAAAGAATTCGCCTCTGAAGGGAAGACGCGGAATATATCCTAATTTCGAGGAGTTTCCCAACAGAAAAGCTTCGCATTTCTTTGTTGTGTGCTTATACCTTACAACTTATACGCGAGCTGCTTCATTTTCTCTTTTATATGAAACCTATGAATAGATGTTCCTTCAATACCTCCCGTCCCGTGGCTCAATCAAGAGTTCATGTTCCTATATGAAAGTTGTCTGTCAAGGAGACCTGATCCACGGCGTAGCACTTAATTCCTTCTTCGCGCAACCTAATTGCACCCGCAACTCGGCCCTTCCTGGCCTTTTCATTGGAAAGGATATTTTATGGAATTATTGGCACATTTCGAAATTGCGATTACATAAAGGGCTCGTTCTTTGCGCTCACGGAAAATCACGCACGCTATCGACTTAATTTCCTGGTGTTGCGATCGAGAGCTCGCGCGAGATAGTCGGTGTAGGCTCCCCGCGATGTTGCTTGTGTGTGTACTGCGTCAAGCGTGGTGACAGCCGCAGAGTGAACTGTCAGAACACAACACCAATTCATTTATGTGCTGTATCGGCGTCTATTCCCTGCTTCACACTCACTCGCAGACTTGGGTTCGGGTGATTTATTGTTTTCACTCAGCCAACCTACATTTAAATAATCATGCGACGTACTACGTTCATGTGATGCGCGGTGACTTTTCACTGTGCCCTGGGAAGAGAAGTTTATGTAAAGCTTACTCTCTTGTCATACCGCCGATTTGGTGGTTTTGCGTGTTGCTTCTTACAAACCTGTCTGGATCACTTTAATCGTCTTGAAGAAACTTTCGTTTTCACGTCTCAATGTTGTGAAATAAGGTTCTAAAAATAAAACAATACTCTAGCTATTTTAAGCAACGTTGAAATATGCTTTAGATGTAGGTTGTTTTATTTTTAAAGATAGTAGAGTTCAATTTACAATATTAACAACATTTGAGTAGATAACAACTCTTTAATATACAATAAGTACAACGTTTCGAAAATAAAAAAAAACTCTTCCCGTCATCGCAGGTAGTTTCAAAAATCATATAATCAAAAATATATCAAAACAAACAAAGACAATAGGCAAGGTAGATACAGATTTCACAATAAACACCCATAGAAGTTCACAGTTTTTGATAATACTTTCTTTTGTTTTTTGTATGAAGCCTGATTTAGGTAATTTTTTAATCCGAAACGTTGTATTTAATGTGTATTAAAGAAGTGTTATCTACTAAAACTTCTCAATGAGATGGATTTTTTAATTTCTGGATTGATTTACATAAAATCTACTAAAATGTTTTAAGTATTATGTGCTGTTTTTTTTTCAAATTTACAATTCAATTATTCATTAATCCACTTCAATATTTTAATATTTTATATGCATCTATATCTATATTATATTATAGCATCTGGTGTTTACGCTTTGTTTGTTCAAATTGAAATAGGCACGTGTCCGGGAGTACCTACCAGTTTATAGTTCGTTATACAACGACCTATAACATTAATATTGTTGGTGGAGGTGCCGGGTTGGTATAATTCCCCTTGTTTGTGTGGCATGTCCCGCCCCCTGAACCCCCTATAGTTACAAAAACGCTCTGTATCATCCTGGTTGAGGGCTAATGTCAACAAAAACGCAGAGCAATCGGAGGTCATTTCGTTCATCGTTCATCGTGAGACATGAGGCACGCAAGGACAGATGGAACGACGGACGGACAGAAATAAGAAATGGATGCTTGTAGGGGAGCTCTCTTTTACTATAGACTTTCCCAGTTAAATTGTCTATGGTTGAGGTATATTGCATCATCGTCGTCAATAATAGTCGACGTACTGTGACTTCTGATTCCAAGTAAAATAATACACGCTCGCTCTGTAAAACTGTCTTCTTAATATGAGTACCACTTATTGTAGTTGTAGTTACTCATAAGTTCGTAAATTGTTTATATTTTGTGAGTTGTATCAGGCAATATTTTCCAAACTATGACAAATTATTCAATGGTTGTAGGCAGTAGGCACCAGATAAAGGTTTGCATTAACATGTTTAGTAACAATGTTAGAATTGCGCGATCAGAGCACATTTACCAGCTAGTGGTTACTTTTTTCAGTAATGGACAGTAAATATCCTACCAAACGGGTAATTTGTAGTAATTTCCCAAGTTAGTGTAGAAGACAATTATTTAAAATATTGATTGCGTTCATCCTTCTTAAACATCCCAATTTTATATTTTTATGTAAAAGTTGGAGGTCGAAAAATGATCCAGAACGTTTGTGAAGTAAGCTGGATTTGCTGGTCAAGCGATTTTTTAAATGGCCATTTTTTTAAACATTAATACAAAGTTGGCCCGAGCTCAAACAAATACATTTTTAAATCTTACCTATTTTAACTCATTGACATTAATACATCTTTTATCACTTCAGAATAATAGTGTATCGTGATATTTAACAAAACAATAAGATTGCATTATAAGTTAAATTATTTCAGTTAGTGTAAATTGTTAAAGTAATGTCACAGGTGCTTTCCGGAATCCACATCCGTTTGACTTCTCCATTGGATCAGAGAGTGTAGTACAAACATTTGCATGCCCATTTTTATCAAATGGATGTCAAAAATCCAATATTGGGTCAAGATGCATTTTAATGAATTGAAGACTGCAACAAGAATAAATAATATGTATTTATCTGTACAGTATGTATAGTACCGAAATCACGCCATAACTAGCTGGTTGTCAATAATCAAAAAATGTAATTAATTTTAAAAGCAAAGGAAGCCGAGGGTGGTACCTGTGAATGAGGCAGAGAGACGAATAAAAGATGCGCCACGTTTTATGAGACCACCACCAATAGGGAGATCACTGGAGCGCACCATTGCAAACAAGGTTTATAGGACGTGGTATCACTGTAAATTTCTTACAGTTACATAACAGTGTATTTCCTTTGTGTTTTGGTGGAGGTGCCGGGTTGAAGAAATCACTTGTTTCAGTGGGGCTAGACCGGCCCCTGGCCCCAGTCACCGTTGTATTTCCTTTGTGTTTTGGTGGAGGTGCCGGGTTGAAGAAATCACTTGTTTCAGTGGGGCTAGACCGGCCCCTGGCCCCAGTCACCGTTGTATTTCCTTTGTGTTTTGGTGGAGGTGCCGGGTTGAAGAAATCACTTGTTTCAGTGGGGCTAGACCGGCCCCTGGCCCCAGTCACCGTTGTATTTCCTTTGTGTTTTGGTGGAGGTGCCGGGTTGAAGAAATCACTTGTTTCAGTGGGGCTAGACCGGCCCCTGGCCCCAGCCACTGTTGTATTTCCTTTGTGTTTTGGTGGAGGTGCCGGGTGGAAGAAATCACTTGTTTCAGTGGGGCTAGACCGGCCCCTGGCTCCAGTCACCGTTGTATTTCCTTTGTGTTTTGGTGGAGGTGCCGGGTTGAAGAAATCACTTGTTTCAGTGGGGCTAGACCGGCCCCTGGCCCCAGTCACCGTTGTATTTCCTTTGTGTTTTGGTGGAGGTGCCGGGTTGAAGAAATCACCGTTTCAGTGGGGCTAGACCGGCCCTCTGGCCTTTAAAGTCACCAAAAACGTTCTGTATCTTATTCTTATTGAGAAATATGTTTACCATAAAACACAGGTGTCAGTTTTAATCATGAGACATGACACACACACAACAACAGACAGACAGACAGAAAAGCGATGCATATATAGGGGTATATTTAATAATCTTATTTCTTCGACTCTCTTAAACGAGCGCTTCTACATACTCGTGAGGAATCCTTTTCAGATGAGCTTTGACGAGTTGGAAGGTTGAAAGGACCTCACTTATCCTCACTCTCGCCTGCTGAGAAGAGCGCGCTTTCACGTGCACTTGCACACAACGGAATGCATGTATGCACCGGTTTATAAACAATTACGACTCAATATAGAAGCTACCGCAAAGTTTCTATGTCACGTACTTACACTTCCAACAGTACTTCTTTTCAAACTCGCATTCATGTCCCGACACGTTTTACTTCCTAAATATTCTCGTTTCATGAAGAACTAACTTTATTTGTACTCTTTGAAAAATATTAGTTTCATTTTGTCCTACATTGATGTTGGCTTCCTCAAGTATTAACAATAATGATGTCTTCATTTAGCGACAATGTGCTGTGTTCCATCCATTATTATAAAATTACACGATTCATATTTACAAAACATTAATAATCCCATTCATGATTCATGACAATACTCAAATTTAAAAATGCACAAAATACAACATTAATAATTCTACCTACACACAGTAGGCCTATTTATACAACAAATATACTTCGTAACACAGGCTATTCATTATCATTGTTCTTCAAATAAATAGCAACTTTTTTTTTAAAGTTTTGCACAACTGAATCTTGTTTTATCTCCCCGGGTAACTAATTATACTTTCTCATTCATATTGTAAAAGAAGATTTATTTATAATTTGCATATAACATGAGTCTAAATATATGCAGCGGCATTTCCTCTATATAGTCTCATACCCATGTACATATTGTATTCTTACAATTTTGTAAGTCATGTATTCAGGTAACACACTTTTCAAACTTGTTCGAATATACCATTCCACACAATTCAATCTATCTCTTGTTATACGTTTAATCATTCTAAGCATTCAAGCATGTTCCTAATTGGCACATACCTGTTACATTTTACTATTTCTCTAATTGCATTACCTTGTAAAACTTCAATCTATTCACATCAGTTGCAAAAGCTTGATACAATACCGTAATTACAATACGCGAAATGAGGTCTTACAATCGTATTATAATCAACAGCCTTGTAAAAGAGTTACAAACGTACCAACTGTGCATAAAAATCCGAATTGATTTCAATATACAACACACGCTCCTTGAAAGTTACTCCAAAAATCCGACATAATCCCAAGATATTTATACTTTTTGCAGCAGCTAGTTTTTATTATATGCAGGTGTACGCTCTTCGTTAAATCTTTATTGTTATAAGTTACTTTTTAATTATTAAGCACGTGTTTCCCTCATAACAAGCAAACTAACGAACACGACCCACTTTCTGCTTTGACCTCCATGCCGTTGACAGCTTTATTTATAATGACATTGAGGGTGTCATGAATGTGTGGCATTTAAATTGGCTTCTCTTTCCCTCTCCGCCTTCCCAGTATAGAGGATTAGTTTCCACGTATATCTCCAGCCAAGTTGCGAATGACTCCATTTTGAAAATGTGCACAAAATGAAGGGAGAGCGTATAGCTCCTAGCGGCTCAGTCCGTCCCAGTGGACATGGCAGGTGGTCGCTGTTTTGAAAGTACTCCCGCAAGCTTAGGCATTCTCTTTCGCACTTCCCGACGTCTTAGTACCCAAGGTACTCTCGGGAGTATAGGCTCTACTCTACACATGCCAGGCGTGTGTGCGTGCGTGTGTACATAGGTCATTTACTAATTAAACTCCTTATGTAAGTGTGCTATAGTGGGGGAAAGACATGATAGTTGAAAGCCACTGTATGCCAGATCTGTATTCTAATGCTGTCGGCAACTGCTATCCACAAAAGCTCCTCGGTGCTCCGGCAACTTCCTAGTCCGTGGCGGTTATTGAACCAGCGACCCACTGAATCGGCCTCCCTCGTGCAACATATCAGCCTCTATAACATAATAGGTACCAGCGGATTAAGTGTCAAGTCTGGACTATGGAAACTCTCCAAAACCCTTATAACCGCAGTCGATAATTGTATACAAATATCACAACTCCCACTTTAGAGCTGCGTTTTGTCCATATAATGATAAGCAATACTTAAACTGTGTTTCTTTACAAGGTATTTAAGCATGATGTGACCGGCGAAATCTTTGACAAACGGCCCGACCCGGATGGTAATCAGATCTGCAAGTTTCGTACCGAAGCATAAACCATCTCTCAGTGTATCTCGAAGAACAGCAGCTCAAGCTGTCGTGGGGTAAATTCACTTACTTCTCAAACGATAACGTTTTCAAGAGGGTAAAACAATATTCCTTTGAACCGTGTCAACATTCGCAATAGTTGTTCATAAATTGTGCTTTCCTTTAACTTTTGGAATTGACAGAAAACAATTAGTATTTGATCAAGCAATACATTGTGATTACATTAAGCTTTGTTTATTTTTGTCTTGAACATAACAAAGTACCTCACTCCGAAATTCAACACGCGAATAAAACGCAGTATTCGGGCACAAAAATATGTGTTTCAAACTAACTATATAACAGTAAAATATGTGTTCCAAAATAACTAATATACATGTCAGTAAAATATGTGTTCCAAAATAACTATTACAGTAAAATATGTGTTGTATGTAACTAAATAACAGTAAAATAAGCGTTCAAAAATAAAACAGTAGTTTATATCGTCAGATCTGAAAAGAGGTTCTAGAAAACGGACGAGGTCTTGAGATTTGACCTGTGCCCATGTCTAGCCATCAGTGTCCCTCCATGCAACTAGCGGCATATCACGCGGTGTATGTAATCGTCGCCCGTGAGAAACCCAGCGTCTGGAAGGGTAGAGTCTGCCATGTTTGACATTTATTTTTCATAGGTCTGAAAAGTGTATGAGTGACGGACAGACGAAGGGTTTACTATGGCATCATCATACATATATTGACTTCCCTGCCGTGCGATCGATCTCCTCCCACTACACCCTTCCCCTTTTGGTTACCAACAACAACCAACTCCGTCTTTCTTGCCCTGTCTAGGACGTCTACGTAACTTGTTATTTCTAACCGTGTACTGTACGTCCTGGGCGTTGGTTTATACTTGGCTCGTTTAATTAAAAAATAATAATTACCTTCTACGTTTTAGTCAAGTAAGTTCCAGGGGCGGTTTGCGCGCTGGCTAGACTAGCAGGACGGCCATTGGCCGAGCACGGGTGTAACGCAGGGAAATACAGAACCGAAAGAAAAATAGTGAGTGACTTTTATACAATGTTTTCGGCCTACAGCAGCAGGTTTCCAACTGTTCAAACATAATATCCCGTAGCTCGAGAGACTCTAGCGTCTCGCGGGAAACACATTTCGGGTATATTGAGAATATTCTCGACATTCGTTATTTTAATTTTTACACACTATTCTCTTCACCGATTTAAAAACTTCAACTTAATGCATTTAAATTGATTAATAAATATTTCGCACTCTAATTTTTAGAGTTTTCGTTACTTCGTTATCATAGAAAAAATTAATAACCAGAAGCAAACATGTCAATTCTCGATTTTATTCCTATTGTAGATGGATATGGATTTATCCGATGAGCGTATAGCCAACGCAACGAAAAACTCAAATTAAACTACAATGAGAAAATTAGCTGTATGTGTTTTTTTTTTTTTTTAGTTTGGTCTCTACTTTGCTATACGGCTATTCCAATCTTGATTAATTTTTCAGGAGAGCTTCGAAATCTCTTAAATCTCTTTGTAAATCAGTTTTTTTTATAACTTTGAAGGATATAGGAATAATTAATTAATAAACGTTCCAAGATTTTTAATACAATCTAAAAATTCTTTGCCATGAAAACCATCGCACTTTATCTATTGTTTTCTAATGTAGGAATGCAGAGAAATCGCGAAATACGCTCATCCATCAACGAAAAGAAGAACGAATGAAAAGAGTTAGCGCTGCGGCGTGGTATTATCACATGGTTCTAGAGGCTGGTAGTTGCGGGGCGGGAAACCAGGCTGCGCCACCTTACTTAACACCCCTGACATCTGCGCTCTCAAAACACCAGTCAACATCGGAACTTGGTCACTTAACTTCATACCTACCTCAGGAGTTATTTTTCATGTTGATACAGGAAATAAATAATTAATATTGGTGCTATATTTGGTGCCTCACAGTTTTAATTTATGATGTTGATTTTGTAACTGAAACTACATACATGTTCTTGTATCTCCTTTTTTATATCTATAGTTCGAGATGTCATGGGTGTGTGCAACTCTAGTTTAAGATCGTAACCTTAAATTAAAGCAGGGAACTCATTATATATAATATATATAATTATTATTATCATTATTCAGTAAAATTAGTAAGTAGCCTAAGAAGTGGTAAGTAAATTTTTTTTGACATTTGTCACCCCAAGTATTGCAATTTAAATTAAACTCAAAGCAAGAAGTAACATTCACGTTTCAAATAAAATCAATTGATAACGGAATTTTCCCGGCCCCCCTCAGGTGCTTATATACTTAAAGAGATCTTGGCCCAACTCAAATGCTCACACTCATCTGCAGTTGTTGATGATTTCTGCTCAACGATAAAACCAAACTTATCCTGCGCGTTCATATTGATTTTAACGTTGATGTATACAAATTTGCGTTTAAATCTGTACATCCCTTGGAATAAATTCCCGAAGTTGACCAAAATGGAGTAAATTATTCAAATTAAAATAACTAAGGAACACGCGTCCTGGATATCATAGATTTATTCTTTATTAACGTTAGTGTGAAATTTGATAACGGTGTTATAAACCGTCTCCGTGCCAATGCCTTGGATTCGTTCCCTTACCACATGGAAAGTCGAATTACTGGTCACAGCTTATATACCAAGTGTATTTCTCATATTTTCTCAAACCTCATGGTTTTACTACTTTACTAAGGATAGTATGGAATTTGTACTTTTTCATGTTAAATTGAGGAATCTAGTTAATTTTGGTACATGTCATTACTTTCTTCTAGCACGGGCCTTGTGCCATGTTCCGTGTTATTGAGAAAGTGTGCTATATTATTTCATACAGCAAGTATCGCATATCACCTTCTATCCCTTTGGATATAGTAGTTGCCGAGGTTTATAAAACCTATGCACTCCGCAATCTAACTCGGGACCTTCAGCATTGCAATTTAGCCACTAAACTTTTAAAATATTTCTTCCGCGTGGGGCTGGATATTATTTTCCTTGCTTCAGGCGCTTTAGACTTGATTGACAGTTAATTCTTCTTAAGGAATTCCTCTCTTCCCAATCGGGAACTAAGGGAGCGAGCAACAGGTGAACCTCTAAATATCTTGTCCTATTTTTTGAATGGTTGTGTGTTTTTCTTTTTATCATCCCATCCCACATATTTATTGTTTTATATCGCCGACAATAAATAAGCAATATCCAGATCTGTGTTCGATATTGGATGTTTTGGAAATAAATCTTCTCCACATTGTGGTTACTACATTCTAAAAGGCACTTCCGTTCATATTTTTCTTAGCCTTGGATTACGAAGATATACTAACAATACGTGTTAATTTATGTGACTACTTATCTATAATTTCATGGAAAAAACAACGTTTTATCAGTTGTTAATGTGATGGTTACAATTTAATTACACACGTGTCCATAACACTTCCATTTCAATAATAATTTCCTGACTGCCACGTTTTCATTAAAATGTGTGTGTATAAAAACGAGACACCATTAAAGAGCACGCCAATTAGCCTTGGGAACGAACTCATCAACGCATAAATATTTTTCTCCTAGATTTAACGGCTAAGATTAGTATTGCGTGGTCGAGTGCCATTAAGTGGTTATTTATTCTGTCTGATGATGGATAGGCGATTTGGCAAAGATGTGCTGATGGCAACTGTCTTCAGGAGTGTTACTGATATTGCTACTAATGAACAGCGATACCCTGGCAATCTTGACTGACCGGAAACTCAAACATTCCAACATCTTCGAGTAGTTTTTATTACGTGCTAGGAAATGGGTCCACGGCTCTTCAAAATGGTCAAGTTGTGCGTGCGGCAGTCCCAGTACAAAACTTGTTTTAATCAAATTTGAAATGGTTGTAAAAAACAAATATAATCTATCAAGTTATCTTGAATATTGAAGTGTCTTGTCAGGAGTAGCTCAATATAATAAACTTGGAATAATTTGTGTGGGTTATGAACCAGCAGACATTCGATCCAACTTACATTTACCTCAATCGTTGACTAATTATATTTCCAGCAAACCCCTGGTTTAAACAACTTGACAATCTTCAATTTAAGTTAGAATTTAAAAATTTAATTAACATGGCTTATTTTAATTTTAAATTGTTAAAAAAAAGACTCAAAAATAAAAATACATGTTTTTTTAATTATTACGATAGACTCGGCCGTATTGAAGTTTGAGACAAATTAAAACATTAATTTTACTACTAACAAAAAACACACATGCAACTGTTATAGATAGTAATTGTATTTTTTTTTAGTTGCGCTCCAATTAAATATTCAATATACTACAGATAACTAATCACACCTGTGATTGAAAACACGCGCGTTGTTATACGGAAAAGTATCATTGATGTACATTCCGTCCCCAAAAAGGAAAATTGAACTCATCTGCGTTATTTTAAACCCATGTCGCACGCATATATTTTAGTTTGTTGCCTTCATGTTCCGTTGTGTAGGTAAAATCGTGACATGAAAGTTATTTAAATCAATCCTACAATTATGTTTTGCCACAATATTGTGTTTTATGCGAGTTTAAATTATGTTTATTATTGTATTTTCTAAATGTGTTTTAGAGATGTGCAGACGTGAATAACATGAACGTGTTACATAATGTTAATTTAGGGACTGCTTGTTTACACATACAAGCACATAACACAAAAGAAAATAGAAACACAAAACCATATTGATGGTTTTAATCCAATTTACACTAGAGATACACCAATACAAATATCATTTTGTCCTAATTTTCGCATTTGTTTATCAGATCCGCGTGTTTAGAGGAACTGGTAACGAAACGTCGAGGCAAACTTTGGGCTAGCGTATAAACCATCAAACTATACCCCTACTCTTCACCGAATGCATGTTTTCTAAATAATTCAATCAGCTGAATCGAACTCGTAATTCAATGAACGCTCTCTTTTACATTTGTCAGGCATTTAATGCATTTTAACACAGATTGAGTTAATAACCGTTGGGAGGAGTTTCCCCTTATGGTCTCATAGTTCACTGATATCGGTTAGACTGGAATACATTTAGCGTGATTTATGCGTTCGCTTTAGTGGTGTGCAATTGATTTCAAACTATGTTAATATCAACTATTACGCGTCGGGTTGATTTTAATAATACAACTAGTGGTTTGTGTGGGCCACATGACAGTCGCTCACATCGAATGTGGGTATACCGTTTGTTAACGTTATTTATTACCATAGCAACCTATAATATACGGTGATTTTTTTATCAGATGTGGGCTGAAATCTAGTTAAACATGGTAAATCTGGCATGTAAGCGGTAGCTGCTGTATTAGTAGTGGCATATTAGTATGTTTAGTTACTAATATTTATTATAGCAAATATCACATCTAATAATTAAATAAATTTAAAAAACATATATAATAAATAAATAATCGTAAAATAAATAGACTATAAAATAATGATCTTTGAGCAAAAATTGCACCCAAAAATGTTTATATGGTGGTCGTACGTCACGCATTTATTTCGCGATGAAGTCATCTCATATTATTTCTTCTAAGTTTTTTTAGTTTTTCTCTCATTTTGTAAGAGAACGTTTGACTATCTGAAAATCATTATTAATTTATTTATACACAAATATTAATTATGATTGGGTCTTAAGTATTCGTACGGCATAATCTTATAAAAAGTCATACCCATACACAACCTTTAAAGTAACATTGGTTGGTACTTACTGTACATGAAGCATGTCAGTTGCAAGACTGTAAGGTGTCAAAGCCAGGCTCCCACGTGCCAAGGAAGGGCTCCAGACCAAAACAAAAGACAAACTAGTAGGGTTTTAGTAACGAGGTCCTCTATAGTTGATCTCACAATTCGATCATTTCCATTGCTACGCATTCTCTCACCAACTGATGCTCCAGCGCACTAAACTAACGACATCCACGTTCCCATGCACCCTTGTAGGTGATGTGTCGTATTTTTAGAAGTGACTGAACTAATAGATAGGAATGTCTGGAAGTGGAAGTATACACAGCGATGTGTTGCCGTGCAAAAACAGGATTGGATGGGGTCGTGAAATGTTTTGTAAGTCAATGATTCGAATTCTCTTCTTTGTTCCAACGAAATTGGCCCACTTAAAAAACGAAAACAGACAGAAACGCGCACATAAATAAAAGTCTATTTGAAAATTGAATTGAATTGATCTTCTAGACTAGAACGATCAAACGTTATTATTTTTATTCGTGGTTTAATAATTGTGTTGTAAGTGTTTTGTCTTCGTTGTAAAGCCTCATCTGCTAACAAGTCTGAACGATGGCCTTGATCGTTGTGATGAATGTAGGAAGCAGCGCGAAACTTTTGTACTGTTGGTTCTTTCTGTTCTTAATTTACTGAGCTGTTTTTCATCCCTTTCTTCGGCACACTGAGACACGCTGAAACAGGCTAAGACACACTGAGAAACGCGGAGACATGCTGAGACACTGAGACACGCTGATTCACGTTGAGACACACTGAAACACACTGAGACACGCTGAGACACACTGAGACATACTGAGACACGCCGAGACACACTGAGACACGCCGAGACACACTGAGACACGCCGAGACACACTGAGACACGGTGAGACACGCCGAGACACACTGAGACACGCGGAGCCATGCCGAGACACGCCGAGACACACTGAGACATGCTGAGACACACTGAGACACGCCGAGACACACTGAGACATGCTGAGACACACTGAGACACGCCGAGACACACTGAGACACACTGAGACACGCCGAGACACACTGAGACATGCTGAGACGCGTATTTACTCGAGATTTGATCCAATCACAAAGGGACTATACAAAACTTGAGCTGTTTTTATTCTATTTTAAACAATACATTCCATTATTTATCAAAAATTCAAAATATTCGGTCCATATATTTTACATGTTTATACCTCTCAGAAGTGAATATAAAAAGCGATTATATTGTTAATTTAAAACAGAGACAAATTCGCTTTTTAAAATGTTTACCCTATAATTGAATCTCTTTCGATATAAGCAGCAATGAAGGAAGCATAGCTAGCTACTCTTGATGTCTTCGTTGCATAATTATTCGGCTTGAGCTAATGAAGAGTGGAGTAGATCGATGTATGGGCTAGTTTCTTCATTACCTGGGTCCATATCGTGGTTCATCCTTTCAGATTCCCTATGCTTGTTTGTTTTATAAATTTATATTCCACGATTCCCAAGGCTCAAGAACATTAGTCAGGTAGTAGGGTGGTTTTACGCAATGGAAATAATTTTCTTACACTGGAATACTGAACGTATTTGCATTGAACAAATATTAATTAGGCTCTGTGGAGACGGAGGCATTATATCGTATACGCGCAGTGCCGTGTTCCAACTCCTAATTAGACATTCAAAACATTTCCATCCATCTTCCCTTTCAGGTTGAAGCTAATAGACATCACGTCTGATTATCTCCGGTACCTCGGCACATTTGCAACTAGGCCCAGCGCGACGATACAAACAGTGGGTTTTCTTGTTGGAGGAGGAACCGATGGGCAGGATCATTACCAAAGTTTGAAACCCACCACTCTATGGAAATTGCACATCGGCGCACTTATTGTTTATTCAGGACATGGGTGGTCAATTGTAACAATATCGTGGACGTTGATGATGTATTTTTTCTCGTTATCAGGAGAAATGACCAAGTATTTAGCATATCTTTAAATAACTAAATAAATAAATTGTATTTAGAGTCTACCCACTCAGTTATATAACTGATTTTCAGTGGGGGTTTACGTTTTCTCTTTTTTTTTTACGTTTGCCGCATTTGCGTTTGACATCAAAGTGTGAATATTTTCTTATATTGCCGACTTATTTCGATGTTTTTATGGATTGGCACGACATTTAAACTTTAAAGTTTTCATACCATTAACCAAACACAAAAATGTGTATAAAACACATTTGCGTTAATTTGTTTTTATTGTTTAAAGAGAGCCTATAAGCGCTTATTTCAATTTGCCCCTACTTGATGCGGAAGAAGAATAACTCACTCCACTTGCATTGTACTGTTGTCAGAAGTTAATTTTTACTTTTTTTATGAATTGACTTTTCATTCTCTCACCAAAAGAATAACCCTTCACTTAATTTTTTGGTTAGTAGAGGAAAAATCATACATACATAGCCCAATCCTTATTGAAGAAACATCAAATCCAGCTGCTAAACACTATTCTTATAGCTCCCCCTCATGTGATTAGATCCTTCCGTCGTACGAACAAAACCAAAATTAAAAGCCAACTAACCTGAAGGATTCGCCAGTTAAATAGGTTCAAAGTGCAGCTATAAAGTGAATCATTCAATCATAATTTACTAAACAAAGTCTTTAAAACGAAGAATTTTATCAGTTATGACTTATAAATATTGTCTTTATTAGAGAATGGAACTAAAACGGTGAAGCATTATCTAGTATATGTGTTCCATTACATTGTAAAGCTGCTGTAATATTTGGATATCATATAAGTTTATTAGTACTTGACGCAATTTCCCGTTGCAAATGTGTTTGGTATGAAGATGCACATTGTTTTATTATTTCTCGTGGCGTATGGGGACATTATTTTGAACCGAGGTTTGTTACTGCGAGCGCAGTTTCGACGCAACTAGCACTCTTTCACGTAATTAAGCGAGCGAAGCGAGCGTTTCCATTTGACTCTGCCGGAAAAATTAGTCACTGGTTTTGTTTTTGTTTTTTTTGTTTTTTTTTGTTTGTTTGTATGTCTCGCCATAACGTTCGAACGGAGACTCGGATCGAGTTGAAATTTTGACCATCCGCAAGCTTCGTTCTCGATTGAATGCCATTAGTTTTGTGGCAAAATCGTTCAAAAAGTTAAAAAGTTACATTCAAGTTAATCGAAAGTTTTTTTTCAAACTAAACGGCGACAAAATCTGAGGTGGCCAAATCATTTAGAATGTCCGTCCGGTCACGAATATGTTAATTTTATTTTGATCCGATAAGTAGTGTAGATGGAAATTACATTATAACAAAAGTAACGTTGCAATGGCAACGAAAAGACGCGCGAAGTTTCTAATGCACTGCCACCTAGAAGTTATCAAAATCCTTTCGAGGGAGCAGTGTATTATTTGTCACCAAAGAGTTTAAATAGTGTTCCCAAGGAGTCAAGGTCCTCTAGAATCTAGATGGCGGTGGATTTCATTCACAAAGTAAAGGTTTACACACGGGTTTGCCCAAATACCTCTAGGCAATAATAAATAATATTGGAAACATGGCCCTGTGGACAGCGAACGTCGTAAATTTTAAAATTTAAAAAAATGTGCAATGTGGGTCTAGCTGTAGCACGTGCTCGCTTATGAACGCGTCCAACTGAGCGTTTCCTAGTAAAATATACTTGTAGTTGAATCTGTGTGTGCAAGTAACGCGAGATTGCCCAGTAAGTTCTTGCCTTGTGGGGTCCTCCAGCCCCCTCCCCCCGCCCCCGCATGTATGCACCCATTTGGTGTCTGCTGCAGTAAAGATAGTAAATATTTAAATTCTCGAACGCCGTTCTGCAGCCAAGATCGGTTAGGTTGCATTTACCAATGATATATTCGTCGCTGTTTGGACAATTTGCCACAAATTTTTTGTCATCATTCAACATAAAGCAACATTAAGGAGAGCTTTAGAAGTTATTTCTTGGTATGTGAGATGGGCTCAAACTTATTTATGGCCGAATTATGTATCCAGTTCTCTTAAAAAACATTACATTTACTTTGCGCGATATCTTCCAGATTGGAAACGAAGTGCACAACATTTATCAAATGCTTTATAGTAGAATTACATTTGTCTAAATTCCTAACATTTTATATGAACCTTCGGTAAATTCAATAACTTTTGTAGAATTGTTATCAAAGATACATATGCATGTATCTTACTTGATTGTACGTTATCCAGCAGATAGGAGCATGTACTCTTGATAAATACTGTGTATTCGAACCTCGAGAAGAGCGCTTTAGTTCTATAAATCGTTCATAATCCTTTCAATGTTAATCATTGATACTCTTGACAAATATCAAGTCTCAACATAGAGTGCTAGATGTATCGATAAATATTTTATAAGCAGCTGATATGATACTATACTGAAACACTCATGTATTTGCAATTTGTCGTAAAATATGTTACATCGAATTAAATTTTAGGTTCAGCCGACAGTGTTGGCTAACTCTGAAACCGAGCAACTCTGATTCGGAAGGTCCCGGATTCAAATTCCGTTGGGACCGGCAGGCGGCAATCCTGACTTAAAGGTTTTTTTCTGAGGTTTTCCTCAGTCGTTAATGCGAATGCAAGGGATTGCGTCCCTTCACAAATTGTCCTATCCGCAACATACCAAGCTAGACATCTGAAGAGGGGCATGAATTGCAACCTCCGGCCAGGCTTCCCACAAAAGCTATTTATTTATATTGTTACGTTTATATCGGTAATACTGAAAACGAAACAGAATAAAACAAAACAATCTAATATATACTTAATTTTTACCAGGATTTTAGAAACGTTTTGGTTTCCGTTCTATAAAAAGGCAATACCCTTATTTGGCTTTGCATAATAAGAGCTCTCTCTTTAGAAAGACGTATGTGGTGTGATGGCATCAGGTCCGGTGACGTGCAACCTGCCTCAGTGCACCAGCTGGAAAATCCAATCTTCTGAACCAGAATACTTCCAAGGCAGTTGCCCAAAGTGTCAGACTCTGATAAAACCCCCCATTGCCACGTGTGTTAGTGGTAAATCTGTCAGTTAAGTGTGCTCGCTTGAATCACTAGATCCTCTCTATTCCATACTGAAGAATGAAGATGAAGATAAAACATCCTGTCCCTTTAACTCGCTATCAGTCACTAACACGTTTTCCGAAAAGAACTTTGTTAAAATATGCTTCGAGTGATCCGTGTGCCATGCATTCTCTGAATTACGCTCACCGAAACGTCTGTCCGTGCCAGTGAACTGGAAGAAGCCGTGTCGTACGTGAACAGTTTAGGAACGCCACCCACAATGTTTCTCCTCAGTCAGGAATATATAGCGCAGGATTGCGACCCATTCATTTCGAGCTTATAGACCTATATATTCAAACACATTTTATTTCGGATATCCCGAGTTTTTACTATTTTCTATAATGTCAACAAACGCTCTCCCGGATTTTCCTGGACTGTATAAAAAATAAAGTATGATTAGCGATTCCAGAAGAAAATCACTTGCACGGCCCAGACTTTTTTGTAAAATTTTGCTAACAGTTAAAATAAATTTAAATTTTCTTTATGACTTGGTTCTTCTAGCTTTAAAGGGATCGATTTTGATTTTTAGAATTAATTTATGTGGCCAAAGCACGGTAACAATCATAAATCAATAATATTTGTATTTTTCATGATTGTATTACGTTCATACTTTCACACTTCATTTTAATTTTTCACTTCATTACATTAAAAAAAATATATTATCTATTTTACTACTGTTATAATGTACCACCATTGTATAAATATGTGAATTCAATTTTAATCGTTATTCCGTGTCGAAAGGTAACGTAATGATGAAATGGCAGAACTTTTTTTAAAGTTATACATATTACTACTACCCAAGAAATCCTAGCAACAACACATAGAGCCATTTTATAAGCTAAATTCGTTACTGTACAATTTTGATTGTATTCATTAATATTTGTGGGTGGTATGAATTCCTACGTTGATAGTAAAATGCTTGGCTTCCATAAAAATCCGAGAACATATTGCTACAGCATATATGTATGATATTCGTATGACGCATGGGCTGGTTCACGAGTGCTGCTACCCCTTTGTTCCCGCACCCACACCCACGCCCTATACCAGACCCCATATGAGAAGTCCACATCTGGAATGAGAAGACGTTCCTTATTATTCAGATAGTGTCAAGAAGTGAATCAATACCTCTGACCCATCGCTTACATCACCCAGTCAGTGGCGTCCAGGGGGGGGGGGGGGGAGAGGTAGTGTTGCTCCGCACATTTTATTGCGGAGATCAGCAGCAAAGTTTAATGAACATGTGTCAACCCTCAACACTTCTTCTTCTTCTCGAGAATTACAAATCAAACAAGTTCCATGAATAAATATGTGTTTATTTCTGAGCAGTCTGTGAGTCGTTCTAATCTTTCCGAATCTCATCTCATCTCATCGAAAATTTCATCAAAATGTCGTTATTTTCATATATTGCTTTACGGTGAATTTTTAATATTGTAGATTCTCCCTTTTCCACATGCAGATAGCAATAAGGTATAATCGAAGAACCAATAAAGTGATTGGAAAAGAACTTCGGAACTTTGGGATAAATGGGTGGAGAATCTTTTCATTCAGAATTCTGAGTTTTTTTCTTTGCCGATGAATTAATATTACATGTGAAGGGAGATATTGAAAAGCTTGGGCGTACCTATGACTTTCATGTGAATTATATTATATCTCGATATTAAAAATTCGCGATGTGAAAAGTCGATAATGTTTTATTGTGACTATAGGTGAATGAATGTAAATTTAATTTAAACGTGCAATACACCACGGTTCCACGTGATTTTGCCATTCAATTTCATTAAATTACATTCAAAGTATTGTGTGCGGACTACAATAGTACTATATACAATCTATGGATTAAACGATTTTAATTAAAAAAAAATCATTACATATTTTTGGTGGCTATTTTGAAGTCTACGTTGTGAAATCATCTGAAATGAAGTCATCATGCAGCTGTTATTAACGTTAAGAGTTCTTGTTAGGGTCAATAGAAGTCAAACTCATGAGATCTGTGCAGCTCTCTTTTACTAAGCTTGAGTCAGTTTTGACGAGTCGTTCCTTGAAACATAAAACACTCTTTGTACACTTTGTAATACACATTACCAACGGCATTCATTTAACGATGAAAGTATAACGCTAAATCGAATTTCCAATAATTCACCACTAATTCGCCGCTTTTGGACAAAATAAAATCTGCCCTTAATTCCCACTACAATCCCTGGCTCTGAATACTCAACTATGTTTTGATAATTATTTGCAAGATCCTACCCTCAAAATTTACAAAAGTATTAGTCTGGAAAAATACACCACCATAAACAAAATTTTGAACTATTTTTAGTTTTCACCAACATCTCACCGGTTTAAGGGCATGGCAAAAACAAAAATTGACTTTTATTTATTAGCTCACGGCATGACAATTTTTAATCAACATAATTTTTGCAGTGAAAAATTGTAGTGGTTTAGTACCAACACGATACCTTTTTTATTAACTATTGTTACAAGTAACTGTAGAAATGGTTTGAATACTTAATAGATGTGTAGTATATTTTTATCGTGATGCATGCTCAGGCCAAAATACGGGCTATACTTACAACTATCTTAAGTTTAAGTTTTATTCTGCTTTTAAATAATTTTGAGAATTGGTTTTAACTTGCTATCAAATATTTCACTCCTAATTACCGTTGATTGTAATTCAATTGACCAAAACGTACTCTTCGTGTTAATTCAAAATGCCTGTCTTTTAAACCGAGAATGTTTGAACATGAATTATTGAATTTCGAACGATTTAATTTTGTAATAATGGTAGTTCTAGATTCCATACAAATCTTAGACCCGGGTTATACTTTGAAACCTGGACGTGTTTAAAGTTGTTCGAAGTAAGTTTATTCGAGGTAGTTTGGTGCTCTACGCGTACACGCCATGTACACGTGCACACAACGGTGAAACCCACCCTAACATCTATAATTAATTAAGCCATCCAAGTAACTTCGATTTATTTTTCCTGCGTCGCGCGAAGTTGTCATTGGTTACGGAGTTGACTTGTGATTGTTCCACGAAGATTCTGAAGCAAATTACGTGATGGAGGTGCCGTGGGGTGTTGCGGGTGGAGGGAGGGGGGGGGGGGGGTGCTCGATATTGATGGAAGCAGTGTCGCCGAGATCCATTAGCCGTGTGATGGGATTGAGTAAGACTGTAATCTATGCCTCATGTTGTTGTACCATGATTGAAGCATGTGTTACGTTTAAGATACACGCTCCCTCCTCGATGCGTTCCTAGAGTCAATTAGGAGAGGACTCGTCTATACATACCAAGTAGTCTGCCCCATTTTATAACCAAATGGGGTTTTAGGTTTGATTGCTTTATTATTTAGTGCTATACGTCTTACATCTATTCTTAGGAGCTAATCAATACAATTACTGGGTTTGGACTGTGGATCCTTTATTATTGCTAGGAAATGTAACTTGAAATGCACCCTACTGGTTGCAATCTTTTGTTTTGCGCGTTACTAACATCGAGTAGACTCACCCAGAATAGATTACGGGACATCATGTAGGCCTGTGTGTAGGCTCTCGCCAACGATGACTATTTTTACATAAGTAAAAATTACTAAATTAGGAATGTTGTAGTTATTTTTATTTTTTACTACAATATAATTCTACCCCAAAAAATTGAACATGAAAAAAACACTAAATGCCAAAGAGTGCATATACCAGTGCCAGACGTGCAACGTTCTTTTTAACTATAATGTAAAAATTATAACTACATGTTTTTATTCAAGTTAGCGTGTGTTGCGTCAGTAATATTTAAAATGTAAAAAGTTTAGTATCCAAATGATTTGAATTTGACATAAAATGCAATCGCTTCATTGAGAGAATCGAATGAATGAACGGCCGGCCGGCACCCAATTGAAAACAGGTCCTCGAACAAAACGCCCGTTTCGGTCCCAATTAACCATTCCGATAAGCCGACTACAAGAACATATTACTGGAGTCTGTTTTTAATTAAACGGTATCGCTAACATTCAGCTCAATGTTCTTTATTTCTAGCTTGAAGCAGAACGGCGAGTGCACGAATATATACGGTTTATTGTGGGTTTCGTTTTAGACCACTTAATTTAACGCCTCCAAATGTGGTTCAGATAATAATGACATGGTGCATCTTGTATTCGGAGGATTGCACTTAGGCCCGGATCTACTGGCAGCTTTTGTTTCAAGTATTGTATCGCTCACAAGTCACACCTCGTTTGCGATTGAAAACTGACAACATAACGCACTAATTGCTAAATACATAATTATTAATTAGGTCTACTATTGACTATACTGGGCGTGTGTACACGTTGGTATTTACATACACTTTATTCTATGCGAGTAACGACCCATTGGATGGGGGACAATTGAAATTATATTGCTCATCACTCATTCATCGTTGGAGTTTTATATTTATTTGCAGTGAGAGTCCACTCAAGCAATTTCATATTCAACTGTCATATAAGTATAAAAATTAATATAGGTCATATTTTAGTGAAACTAAAAATTTTCCTTGTTCTAAACAGATAGTACACCGATAAATTATTAGGGAAAGACGTAAATGCACGGGTTTTCTTTACATATTTGTATAGTCATTTTACGCAAAACGCTCATAGTCAGACAAACATAACATTTCGCTTTTGTATTAACCCTTCGTAGGGAAAGAGACTGGGACCCATAATTTTGCTCAATTTGTAAATCGTGATTTGTTTGAGTTTTTTTTTCCTTGATTTTTTAGGAATAAAATGCTGATTTTGGATTCCAAATTGACATCAAAGTTTAAAAAAACCAAAATGTTATTTTATTTTCAAAAATAGATTTTTGAAAAATAAACGAATTCCGAACAAAATAAAGCAGCTTTTTACCCGGGTTAAAAGTATGATATCTGGTATATTGATTGTGTAGATTTTGAAAAGGGGTGATAAACTATTATACCTATATACCCTATACAGGGTTTTTCATCTACTTTGTTTTTCCATATTCCGGGAACCGGATCCCGCTAGGTTTCGTAGATAATTCTCTTTTCCCTCTCAAACATATAATAACACCTCGCGAGAAAGTTGGATTCTGAGAAATGAGAGTTGCACGTAACTGAGAAGAAATGTACTCAGTAACCCGACAGTTTACTCGGTAAAGCATTGCTACGTAAAGGCGGAGGACCCGGGTTCGATCCCCGGTCAGGACACATATTTTCGAATATTGCTCCAACTTAATACTGTGTTAGTATGATATATATTATAAAGATAATCCAAATAAGTCGGAATAATGCCCCCCCCCCCTTCTTCTTGCAAACAGTTTACCGATAGTAAAGAAGTAATGTCCCTTCACGGTGCCCCCTTACGCCCCCCCCCCCCTCCTATCGTCTGCTTCACAACTTCAAGATGGCTCCCAATTTGAATGAATGTTTTGTCAGGTCGCTTCTCCTCTGTTGAAGGTCACGTGAACCTGCGAGAAGGCAATGGTCAAGCACAGCACACTCTACCAGCCATATGCTAAACGACGTAGTACTGAAAGAGGAAAGAGGGGAGAGTATGTGTGTAGTAGTGGGGGAGAAAGATTGTACTCAATACTCATACTTCGTCATCCACGGTTTCTTGTTTATCATCATACACGAACCTAATTTACCATACCGTGGTTACAGACACGAACCTTTTCTTTATTGTACGAACTTTATTATATTTTTATATAACAGATTAGCCTTGTAATTGTCATCAATAAACCTTTATTCGTGTATACCTTGACGACAGCATTATTCATGTATTAATTCACACCTTATTTACCGGTGCAGGCTTTGTTTATCGTCTATAAACTTCAAACAATACCCCAGGGGTCTAGCAGCTTTAATATGAATTATATATTGTTTTATGTTAACACAACGTCTTTTTCTTGCTTGTCCTATGAAACACTGCATACAATTATACCAACTTAGTTAATACACGTGGAGTTAATATTGTTACCACAAAACATAAACAAGCAGCTCTTGACATAAAAATGCCGTCCCAGTTTACAGGTCGTGATTCTGTCCCGTCTCGCTCGCTCGCAGTTTTTCAATCCAGCCAGGCACCAAATAACTTTCTGTTAACTAAATGTAACTTTATTTGCCATCTACGACCATTCGTATTGATAGTAGGGATTGAATAGTGCCATGTTTTTCCTTCACCTAGATTCTTCGACGCTATAGTCTTCAATATTGTCTGTGATCGGCAAAGATACGTGACTTTAAGGTTAGAAATGTCACGTAAGGTTTATGCGTATCCAATATATACCGAAATATATTGCCTGGCCAAGAAGAATCTATGGACGACGATGCCGGTTGGCTAGCTCAAGAAGTGTATGCTGGTTCGATCCTCGGTGCCGGATTTGTCAGTCCATATACATTTCTAGTAATAATATTAACATTTTCAATTTTGGTTTGGTTAGGTTTTTGAAGAGTTTCACATGACAATCGCGTCCAATTTCTTAATTTTAAATGTACACCGACCGCGAAATAGAAGTATAGGGTCTATATTCAGCACATAGTAAATTATAACATACATTTTTCTTGCAACCTTGCTTAATAATTTGCTCGACCTTCCAGAAGCTGCACATGCAGCGAACTATATGTATGTCGACGTTAAAGATTGTACAATTCTGAACTAATATACATAACTCTTTCTTTATAATATGAATGTAAGTATGCACCATGTATCATGTAAGTTGCTGCCGCAGCATGGACATAGTAATGAACATAATACCTAATACATAATATAATAATACATAATACATAATACCTAAGATCATTAAAAATCACCTGACCCGGTACAATTATCTCACTATACTATAATATTATTATGAAGCGAGGATTTCTTTCTTTTTCTTTTTAACTCTTTAAAACTATCACATTCTTAAACCTTTGGAAGAATCTGATTAAAATAAAATATAAAGGTACAGAACATATTGATATATTCCCATATGCATTTTAAAGAGTGGACGTAACTGATACATTCCAGCACTTCTTGATAGAGTAAAAGACGTATGACCAATAGCAAAGTTATATTCTGAAAATGATATTGTTTTTTCTGAAATTTATTTCCTAAATCGGGTATAGCTTGAATTTGTTCACACAACGATAAAATGGCGTAAATTCAAGTTTCAGATTACACAAACATGATTTGTGTTTGGCTTCATTATACCAATACTTATTTTATGAAATAACATTTTTTTAATTTCTTCCATGCACATATTTATTTGAATATAGCCTATTTTCATTTTTGAAAACCATCTATGCATTAACTATTGAACATTACCCACATAATTCCATAACTTTTTTCAATATCGACGATTTTAAAAGTAACTGTGTCCGAACCCCGTAATAATGTCCCTAATTGAAGTTAGCTGTGAGTGTGACGAAGTGAACACTCTGAACTTGCTAGGTGAAGGTGTAGGCCTGCCCGTGCAGTTGTATCCGCGTGCCGTGAGGTCAACCTCACATTACCCCAGCATCACGTTTGCCCGAGCAAGAGGCGACTCGATCCCGCCGGGAATTAACCTAACGAGTTGTCGATAGGTTTACACACTAGCAACAACCTTGGTGATTAGGCTTCCAGGGAATTAATAATCTAATAACTAGCCAACTCCACTCGAGTCGACTCCAGCCTCCCCCCATCCCCCCTGCATGGTCAAGAGGAAACAGTGCGCATCCAAAACACCCACTGCTGTTCGCAACTTTGTCACAACAACGAGTTTGTGATACTAGCACCACAGTTTTGTATTTAAATGATTCAATTATGTTTTCATTTCCCATTGGTCCAGGAGTCAGTTGTACAACTTCCACAATACGTAACAAAAACAATGCAAGAGTCAAAATTTAACTTGCTGGTTCTTGAATGACACTGATCAAATTAATTATACTTTATGGCGGGGTGGGCAATTGCGAATTTAATAAACTAACCTATGAAATGGTGCTTGTTTTGCTTATAGAAAATGTTCTTATCCCAGTTGAGTTCAAAATAATCCAATAAGGCAAATCATTAAATTAGTGTCTACTAAGGGTTGCTATATGCTTGTACATCATGGACGACACACTTATTTGGAAAGCGTCTCAAAATGGAGGAAATTGTGAATCATGATTAGGTAATAATAATATTATGAAACATGTTCATTTTATAAAAGAAAAAAATATTTGTTTATAAAAATATTAAATACAAAATACTTTTTTTTAAATATTAAATATAAATTATTTTTCCTACCTAAGAGCAAATGCTCTTCTCAAGGAGACGCCTATTGTTGACAAAATATGAAAATAAATCATTATTGTTACAGTCAATAAGAGTCACAGTAATAGCGACATCGGTTGACTTATGTAGGGCCTACATAATTACCAAATGTAATCGATTGTTTTTGTGGGTCTGTATTCATAACATAAGTTTTCGGTACAGCTATTTAAATACAAAACATTAGTACCACATTCATGATGCAATCAAGTTTCCTTGTGTCGTTTTAAAGTTTGAACAAATAATATTATGATCATGATAATTTGCACTCATGAATTGATAAATTTATGATTTTGTATCATACATTGCAATGTAAGCTGAAACATAATGTTATGCTTGTACCCATCGCAAGAAAATCACTTCCCACACAACGAATTGGTTTATTGTGACTGTTGTGTCATACCATTTAAAATGACAGCGTTGGAAAGAATTCGTACAACAATACCAAACATTCTTCATGTGCATTCTTCCTTACATAACTCTTTGTGTATGTGGTAATTTATATCTTGTAATGCACATACATGTATGTATGTATGCATGCATTGTAGAAGCTGGTGATAAGATTTGATAGGTGTAATGAGGAGTAAGAGTTATCGCCTGCTATTCAACACATCAGTGATCCACGAGTACAAAAGCGAAGATTTATTATTTTTGTTGGATCCTGGTTTGAGTTGTTTTTCTTCTGGTTGCTCATCTCGTCGTAGTTCTGGGTATTGCATATGGATGGCGCCTGTGGTAGTGTATTCTTGTGGGTCTTCTGACGGAGGAGTGGTAGAGGGGGCGGACCCTCCCCTCCTCTCCCCCCAGGTGCGAGTGAGGAGTTCGTGTTTCGTTGTGTTCAACATACGTTCAGTGTGTTCTCCGTCCCGTCGAAGCACATCTCTTAGCTGAATACCCAAACAGAAGTTTTTAAACTTTTCTGTCTGGGGACCAACTCGGAGGCGGAGGCCATTTACTTCCAGAACTAGAACTTAAAGCGCAAAGTACTAAAATATCAACGGGGCGACAACTCTCGTAAAGGAGCTCTTTTATGCATTTTGGGGTATTTTCAGATTTCGTAGTATAATATTTTGGTTCCTTATGTGGTTACCACTATCAGACCATAATGGATATATGAGACTTGTTGAAGTAACTACTCGGGCAGCTAGTCCATGTAAAAGTTACAAGTTAAAATATGTTTTACTTTATTGTTCTTGGGATTCATTATCCAAACAAATAGACCTAATTTATTTACGGTGGTACGGAGATGACAGCCAAATACCACGGTCCCCGGAGTAGGCCTATACACGTCGTAGTACCGTTCTAGAACTATCAACAAGTAATTTGTCGTGGTCATACTAAAGCTCCGTCGTAGTATTTTATTGAATCAACTCTAATTTTTGTTTCTTTTCATCACTTTTTCTTGTTGAACTCTCAATGTTCTCGTTGACAGATACGTGGGTACTGGCTTTGGGTTTCTAGTAGAAACCCAAAGGTACTGGCTGCTGAATCCGGGTGTCAGATCTCTAAATTCTCCTGTGGCTGGGTGAAGTTAGCATGGGCTTGTTCTAGTCTGGCTGGTTCTTTGGGTTTATTTATATATATATATATATATAATAAAAATATCATCAACAACTGAGGTCGTCAGTTAATTATTATTAATCTAACATAACATCGCTCAAACACATTTTGATGAGTGCATTTCATACGCATTTAGGATCTCAGGTGCGGAGAGAAATAAAGCATTTACATTTGGTCTTTAACGGGAATCAACCGCGTTTTTCTATTTTCCAAAATATGCTACCAAGTTAAAATATAGTGAATGGCTTTGAAACTTGCCTATTTTACAAAATCAAAATTATTTTTTCAAATTTTTCTGATCCAGTACACGGCCAATATCGCCACCTCAAAAAATTTCAAACTTCAATTCGCCAAGGCACACCATTCAACGTAGTGTGTTGTGTTTTTGTGACATTAATTTTCAACTGGTCTTCAAGAGGACAGGTTTCAAAGCCATTCACTATATTTTGACTTGGTAGCTTATTTTGGAAAATAGAAAAACGCGGTCGAATAGCCTTAAATCAGAATGTGTAGTTATTTACGCTAGTTTGCGTCGAATTCGATATGGTGCATAATTGAAATTGCAGACATTTCACATAGAGAATACTTAATGATCGTGTGAAAAGTTGAACTTGCATTCAGTAAATTTATTTCTACTGGAATGTTTTGTTCTTGAACTTGAAGCTTAAATAATTGTTGTTTCTTCTATAGTCAACACATTGAGTTTTAGTAAACTGGCTAACTTCTTCAACTCTCGATGTTTTGTTATTTGCACCACTGGATTTAAAATGATTCGAGAAATTTAGTTAAGTCTTAAGTGCATATTTTACTAATGAAAGCCAAACCCAATTCCACAATATAGTGAGTGCAGAATATTTAGAAATGAAACTCGGAATGCAAATTTCAAAACGCATACCACTCTTAGAAAAATGTTATGTAATAAGTTTTGTAGTTATTTTGTTATAAGTAAATAACATTTATTCTCCGTTTCCTGACGTATAAACTCAATCAAATAACTTAAAGTTCCATAAATCGATCTCTTAAAATTCAAGTTATGGTCTAAGTTTCATCGTAAAATCTCCGTACTAAAAACTCACTCACACTTTGGAAAGTATTGCTCCAGAACACACGATTTTCCTTTTGTGTGTTAACAAAAGTGTATAAAGTTCCATATTTCTATAACAAAATCGCGTTCAACGTATTTCAAGTTACTTTACGAAATCCTCGAAAAGCTCTATTCAATATTATATTTCGAGAAAACTATATACCGAGCCCACACAATCAATCTAATATCGAAATTCTATATTCGCTAAAAAGTTTTCTTTTTCATTGATGCTTTCTCGCAATAATAAGTTTTTGTACTATACTACGTACAACAATAATTATTATAAAGTTGTTCAAATTTTGAACTCGATTCTTATAGAAAAGAACACAACTTTTATATCACTTTTACTGTTAGTACAATTATTTATATATTTTTAAATTCCCCATTTATTGATGTATAACGTTTATTATATTTACTCATTGTTTGCATAATTCTTGTTTTAAACGAATTTTACTATTTTTACCACAATTGTTGTGTTAATTTTATTCTCAAATGCTGTGATAGTCAATAGACTTTTTTGGATTTTTCAGCAACATTTAATCGCGATTCAAGAGTTTACTTGCAAGGTTCTATTTCAGCCAATGGAGTAGATTATATTGCCACTCCTAACATCAAACCATAACATTGTCTACAAACTGGTCAGAACTGTGTTGCTATATCATCAAAATTCTAAATACTATTTCATTCATTGTTCTATTTCGATTCGCTGGCAAATTTTATAAGTATCCTTTCATACCACGCTGCATTTGTAGCTAAATTGATAATTTTACTATAAGACAATCCAGTAGTTTAAAAAAATTTTGATGTGATGACTTATCAATGGTACAAGCTTTGTTGATTAGTTGATTAAACATAGGTTAATAACTATAATAACTATATATTTATAATGATGGACAAAAAAAGATGGAATGTGTGACAGGCGGGACCCAAGACAATAAGGCCAATACGGCCATATTGCCTTGGGTCCTCCATTCCCTAAAGATACGCGCATTTCATTTGCCATTTCCAATCTGCATTCCCTTATCAAACGAAGCCTATGATATTTTATAAGGCGCTTACATTTCTAAACCATACCCTACAAAACACCCATTAAAAAGTTAAATTGCAAGACTTTCCGAATGTAAAAAAATCCCCCGTCACTGGTAAGGCCTCCGTCATTTCCACTGCTGTCAGTGAGTTACGGCAAACCCCAAGCCATGGCTGAAGGCATGGACGCAGAAATGAAGTTTCAGCTAAAAAGATAAGTCCGTAATGGACGTTGAATGGTGTTAGGCCCTCCCCCGGCGCATCTGTCTTTGTTAAATCTGCTTATCACATATAATCCTTGTGTCTGCCGAGTGAATATCCTAAACCTGGAATAAGGGACCTGTATTATAATCGGGTTTCCCTTCTAATATAAAGAGAAAGTTTTACTCTCATTTCGTACCTTGGCCTTTTGAGTTCTCTCTACGCGCGCTGCGCCCGCCGTGGCGTGTAATTCAAAATGGAAACGATGATGTGGTGTTGATGCATAGAGAGGGGCTGGAGAGGAGAGTCATAATATGGCGGCTAAACGTTGCGTCGCACATCATTCAAATGCTTTGATCTAAAAGCGAATTATTTTGTTTTTGTCGTCGTCGTTTGGCATGCGCGCGCGGCACATGTAGCGACTTCCCAATTGGTCAGTTGTCTCACAGTCGCAGTCTCACCATTCTAATTGACAGCGAGTAGCGCTGCTTTGCCAATAAGACTGCATGACCAGACTGTCTAGTAATTAGAGTGATCAAAGGGTGCCCTCAGCCTCAGGTTAGGGTTGTATGAGTATCAGAGATGAGCTCTCTACTCTCTATACTCTCGACTCTCTACTCTCAGACGGAGGGGAAGGAAATCACGAAATGAAATAATTGGTATTTGTGAAAAGCGATTTATGAGCCAGCCAGAGTCTTAATAATAACAACGATAGTAATACTTGAATTTCACAATAGCCCCTTTGTCTCCATCTGCTTATACAATGGAAACGAATCGTATTCAGAGGAAAATTCGTTTATTTCTAAAGAAGTTTAATTCGATTGACGTCGAAGTATATATTCTCTCTTTCTATAATATGTTGAAAGTATTCCTCTTTTTGCTTCTTTTCTGATCAGATTTCCTCCTCCCTGCGTCTTTAATTCCATCCTCCCGTCGTTATGTTGTTGTCATCCCCTTGGCAACGGCCGTGATGTGGCAAGGGGATGCTAAGTCTTTTTATTTCCTACCTTGGTCGAATATGAACTTCATTAGGAATTCGATCAATATCTCCGTCGGTAGGGTCTCTATAGGTGAAGGGATTGGACAAGACCATATTTTATTCATCAAAAGATATAGTTGTTTCCATCATAAGTTTGTAATGGTTATGTTGAATACTCTGTGGTAATACGCTCACCTGCTCTGCACCAACTACCGCGAGGTTGTGTGGTGTTCATTTCAGAAGTGCATTTACAATAAAGTGTGTAATTAAACGAGAGAGCGAAGCGACTGAGTGTCTCCATTCAACTCAAACGGCGCTTATTATATGATTCTGTGTGTGGGTCTGTCTGTCTGTACGTCGAAAATCAGCCGAATCGCTGAACAGATTGCACTGAAATTTTAAACAGACATCCGGTACGAGTTTACTGAGAACTGTTAACAAAATCAGCTAGATCCATTGCGATTTAAACCTAAATAAATAAAAATGTGATTAAAGATAGCATTTGTTTATAGATTTTTCATATGCACTCAAAACATGGCTCACTCACTCGTTTAACAACGACTTTGGCGTTTCCCTAGTTAGAGATCAAATCTATCCTACAACTTTATAAGCATTACTTTTCTGACAATCCATCCGTCCGTCCGTTTGTATGTGTGTGACGTGTCACGATAAAATAGAACATGACCTCGAAATGCGTTTTTGTGTTGATATTTTCCTTCAACAACAATGATACAGAATGTTTTCGGTGACCATGGGGGTCATGAGGCGGAATTAGCTTCACACTAACTTGGCATTAAAATACCTGGCACCTCCACCAATTTTGCTTTGAACGTGAAATAAAACATTTTATTCTTTTTCTTCGTCTTTGACGACGATCCGTTGATGTCGGCGCCTACAGGGTTATATTTGTCTGCTTTAAATTTATCAGTTGTGTGACTGAGTGAGTATAGACTCTAAATACGAATTTATTTTTATTTTATTTCTTTAAATAAATAAACTTCGCGCTCTCAACTCCCACCCCAGTGCTTGTCGACCATTTGCACAGCATTTAAACCTTGTATTTAAATAAAAATTAGATTCCAAGTCGATAACCGCCAATAATACAACACACAAAATGAGGCGAAATGTGTCTTAATCTCTTACATTGCACTGTTTGATGTTGGTCCAAGTTTAAGCTAAGTTGATACTTTTTACTATATCAACGATATATCTCGAATGTGTAATTCTGATTTTGATATATATGTATGTTGTAGGCTTTCGTGACCCATTGTTATATCTAAAAATTTACGAAAATAATGACGCATTTTATTATAAGTTATTAAAACCCTTATTTTAATCTTCGACGTTTCAAAAGACTTGGCTTTCATTCTCAAGAAGACATGGCATAAAACAAACAACTTATACTTATGCTTATGCTTATGCTTATACTTATACTTATGCTTATGCTTATGCTTATGCTTATGCTTATGCTTATGCTTATGCTTAACAGCTTATTTATCGCGTGATTATTTCCTTAAAGTTTTCGATATCATAACTTAGTTTTATAATAGGCGACAGTGACGCTATTATCATGGTATCATAATCAGAAGGAGGTCTTTTTAAATAAGTCTATATTAACTCCTTAAGTGTATGTATACTTTCACTATTTCTTCAAAGATTTTATTAAATGTAGCTTTGGAACGAGGGGGTGGACGTCCTATCAACCGTGGAGCTTACTAGTAGTGGATTGATAGCCATCCAGCTCTCGGTGGCTTCCAACTCAAACTAGGTATACAATACACAAGATACACATATGCTAATGATAATTTAATGCAATTCAATTCCGCTGCCAATCTCGTGCAGTGAGGGTCACAGGAGAGCCGTCGCTCTGTCGTCGAAGAGAACACTGCTTATCTCTAGCGGTTTGGTTGGATTGCTCTTGAGGTTCGCGTGCGTGTCAAACACGGGACTCCCTTGCACCTGGACGTGCACGGGGATGCACCGGCGCTCTCGTAAATCAAGCTCAACATCCCTGTGGGTGCAATCAAATCATTACCATCGAGGATAGGAGCTAGTGAATGCGTGTATGCCGCTGTTTAGGCTCTAAGTACCCTTGTGCATATCAGTTCGTGAACATGGTCGCGTACTGTTCTGGCATGTTGCCTTCCCCTACCCTAACGCATTAAACTGAGGGGTCACTACGTTAATTATGATTTTTATGCAAACTGATGGGTGAATATGCCAGGAGGTTTTAGATCAAATACGATTTATGAGACCACTGCCAGAACTAGGATGGTGACTGCAAGTGGCACAGTCACGAAATCACTTGTTCACACTCGCTGGGTATTTTTATGCAATCTTCCGCCCAAACAACACTGTTGTTTATGTTTTTAAAGTTTTCTTCACCATTAAACAATTTGGTAAAGAATGAGATATACTACAAAGATATAAGATGTAACTTAGTCATATCTCTAAAATCACACTTATACACGAATATAATATTTGTGTAAATTTGAGAATTTCTTTGATATTTCAGTTTTGTCATTATAAGGTTATGGACTGATGGAAAATGTAGTCATGAGCGAAGTATGATGCTGAAATGGATGAAGAGGGGTAGACCTCGTGCTGTTAAAGTGCAGCTCACCTAGTAACGTCATTAACTCGACACGTTAATTAGTCATCCGTATAATTGGGACGTATTTCCCAGGGGCTGGTTTAGATCTTCAGCTTATATCAGATTGAGTAAAACCGTTCACAAAAAGCTGCCTTGATGGGAATCAAACTCGAGACCTCCGTGAGCTGTTGCGAAGCCATGCCGCTTTTGCTTTGTGGGCCTATGAGAGCCTCAAATGGGGAATATACTATACACTTCCCATATCCGGCTAGAAAAGCATCCAACGGTTTAGCAATTTCTTTTCTTTGCATCTCGTCCCATCTATACCCCTCCCCCCGCTCTCCACATTCCCGGATCGATATTGGTGGTTTATAGCTCTCATAATTTTTCCAATGGAATGTCTATAATCAATTCACTAAATCGAAATCTGAATTCGATACGACATAAAAATTTCGCAACTATGCGAATGAGCTTGTCGTCGAATACGAGTACCGTTAATGTTGTTGGAGTTGGCAAACGAGTGAAAACTGCACAGAAACGCCACAGATGTGAAATATTCCTCCTTAGTTTAAGTTACGTATGCGCGTAAGTGTAAGCCGCTTAGAGCGAATCAATCTTCTTGGGGTAGGTAGTTTATATGGAGTAGCCGACAGGTCCTTTCATTCAACGAGCTATGCGGATGAAAATCATTTCATGGATTACGGAAGCCCTCAGATTTATCATGCTTTATGTGTTTGTTTTTCATTTTCTTCTCGGATCCAATTTTTTCATCTCTGCAAATTACTTAGTTATTGCTGTGTCCTCTGCGGTTCATTTAGTCTGGTTTTGTTCCTGTAACTACAAGCAGGAAAAAAAAACATGGAATGTATTTTTATTAGAGTAGTCTCCATGATAAATCCGAGTTATGAAATTCCGTCACCGAATCTGTCAAATCTAAGCTGAAGTAGAAAACTTTTCTGTATGAAAAGCGTTAAAGTTGAAGGTAGTGTTATGTCGACCATGAAAACACTGATCTTGACAGTAAGACTAGAACGACTAATCTTGGAGGCTGCCGGCAACAATTATTCCTTCTTATACAATTCAAAGTACCACCCACTTTGTGGAAGTGGAGGGATATAAATATTACGAACTGTAACTTTCCTTATGTATCGCAGTTCCTGTTAGAAAGACGGTTACGTTGTATACATAATATAATAATATAATTGGCTTGCCACAACGTAGGCACGCACCCGCATTCTATTAGCTGTGCCACCCCATTTATAGTCTGTCCAATTCCACCCCACCCAACCCCATGCCTTTTGTTACTATAAAGTCGTGACTTTTGAAAAAGTACTCTCGATAAAACAATATAAGAAATTAACTTCCTTAATTTAAAAAAAAGGTTTGTACACACGAATGCCCTATGCCCATGCATTTGAACACGATTCATCCGTTACATATACGCTGCTATCGAAAAGAGTATTACCCAAGATTGTACTATACAACCTAAATTTGAAAAGATATTTTTAAATTTGGAATAGTGTTAGAAAGCGTAAGTTTGTGTAAACTGCAACAAGTGCTGTTTCACTTTCTGAGGATTCGCAAGGCCCAAGCCAAGCCACATCATACTCGTAAAACTCAACCCGAGCCAGACCAAGACGTTTTTATTCTATAAGGATGGGATCCAGGCTTAGTCTCGGCACTCAAAATATATGAAAGCTAGTTTGTAATAATTTGTAAGTTGTTGGGGTGGCGTGGGGTGGGGTGTTAGTCTCGCAGAGTTATTGGGAAGAGATGCGCGGAGAAACCAAAACTAACACACAATCCTCTGGACTAGGTCCAGGTAGATTTGCTCTCTGTGAAGTTAGTTGAAATGTCGAGGAAAATCAATAGTCATTACTATAGTAACACTGGTAGGAAGGGTGCGTTTAATCACAGCCAGTTCCCTCGTGGGGGTACCCTCCTCCCCTTCCGCCAGCCACCTCACAGGAGGGAACTGCACACCAACTTGCGCCGTCAATTTAACCGGCAATAATTTTCAAACATCTCAATATCGCTAAGACGCTAGGTTGCACGGGTGATTGTTAATTAAAATTCATACCATCCCGGCGGACTTGTTTATGCACAATGTTATTAGCACGCGACGCGAAGGTGGGGTTGTCAATGTCAGGAAGGTTTATCACGGAATAAATTAAACTCTTAATATCAGCTGTCGTTTCACAATTAGACGCTCCTTCATAACAATGCTCTTCCTGTGTTCCCGAGCTGATGCACGAGTACGACCAAGAATGCAGACTTTCCTTTACTCCCATGCTCGTCTCTCTTGGCGCAAGACTAACCGTTGCCAAACTCAAAGTGTAAAGTAATCCTTTACTAACGATATGATCTTGTTTACAAAGAACATGTTCCCAGTTGTCTACACTACGCAGGAACGAGACCTACTTTTAATATTGGTGCAGTCAGTCGATACATGCACGTGTCGATTCTATGATAAGAACATATAGCTTCTTCTCCTTCTCAAACGCGCACCAATGGCAGCGGAATTTTTCTTGGTACACTTTTTCACTACCATTGAGCAACTAAATTAAATTCCTTACCGCTCCGAATGAAAGATTGGATGAGAAGTTGAGCGTGCACGCTGCGGATTCTCTCCCTAGCATGCAGAGATTTACTAGTAACATTTCCTAGTGTTTGTTCACCTACCCTAGCTGGCTTGTGTATATGGAGACGTTATTATTTTTGTGAAGAATTTCAGTTGCCTAAATGTGATAAAATGTGAGATTGAGACTCAACATGTATCTTTATAAAAACTTGAACAAACGATATTTACTTTATGCTGCGCTATGTTTTCAATTTTCACCGACTTTATGCTAAGTACATAATGGAGAACTTATTTATTTTCGTGACAAACTGATAAAAAGTTGTGGGAAATATGTATCCCACTACCTTATATAAAGCGTAACTAATTATGCTGTGTTGAAATAGGTTAAATTATTCTTTTTATTAGTTAACGTATTTGTTTTCTATTTCAACTTATATTTCACGAAGCCCGTAGACGAGTTTGTTTATATGGCTTTAAGCGTTCAGCTTTCTGTTTTTCCGGGAAACGTTTAATGACATCGTTGTCATATTATTTGACCTAAACGTTGATAAAGAAACAAACTATGAGATCTTTTACGCGTATTCCTCTATTAATGCATACATTTTGGATGAAAGTTCGATAAATTAACGCAATTTCCTAAATTAACGTAATTTACTAAATTTCTGAAACTTCGGAAATTTGTTCCGAGTGTACAGTTTCTAAGTGCAAATTTTTAAATACTGGATTTCTATGTCTTAATCAATGTGAACGAGCGGGCAAATTTTGATTAGAATTTTACGAATTTAAATCCATATTTTGGATTTTAAAATTATTTTTTGAATGCTTCTTCTTTGCAACCAAGCGTGGATATCAATAGACAAGTACTTACTTAACATCCATGCTAAATTTGGTAATGATATAACCGCATGCAGTTTAGTTGCACCAACCTCAGCGAATCCTTTGAAGTTATGTAGATGAGAACAAAATGAAGGGTAAAATAAAACGTATTCTGAAGTAAGTAGTCTCATTAGCTGAAATGATATGATGATTGTTTAACTTGGCAATTCAACATAAACGATGAACGTGTATGCTTCAACTTGCTCGCCCAGTATACCCGTAATTACAAGTTACGTTAGTTATGACGCGTTATCAATTCTGATTCTCACAAACTTTTATTTTACAATTTGTGTACTTTACTTTACTTCAAAGTAAACAGATTTTGAATCGGGTGGATTTTTGTTTGCAATTTGCTTTGTGCCTCTGTGCTTACATAGTAATCCGCGTTAGGACTTTATTGAAGGATAAATCAATTTATGAGTTTTCAATCTCCAGACAAATCCGGGATTTGAAGACTTTTATATAACGTTGAGCCAAATGATTGACTGGAGCTAATCAGTGGTTAGCCAAGGTGTAAACCACGTGGTGACTGGGGCTACTCAGTGGTTAGCCAAGGTGTAAACCACGTGGTGACTGGGGCTACTCAGTGGTGAGCCAAGGTGTAAACCACGTGACTGACTGGGGCTACTCAGTGGTGAGCCAAGGTGTAAACCACGTGGTGACTGGGGCTACTCAGTGGTGAGCCAAGGTGTAAACCACGTGGTGACTGGGGCTACTCAGTGGTGAGCCAAGGTGTAAACCACGTGGTGACTGGGGCTACTCAGTTTTGAGCCAAGGTGTAAACCACGTGGTGACTGGGGCTACTCAGTGGTGAGCCAAGGTGTAAACCACGTGGTGAATGGGGCTACTCAGTGGTGAGCCAAGGTGTAAACCACGTGGTGACTGGGGCTACTCAGTGGTGAGCCAAGGTGTAAACCACGTGGTGACTGGGGCTACTCATTAGTGGTTAGCGCGGGGAGCCCGGACAGATAGGGGTGCAAATGTGATTTTGATCTCTGACTGTCTTACTGAAGTTAAGACTTCTTTAACTATACTATTCATCAATGGTAGGACCCTTCATATTGATTGATACCACCGTCTATCACAGCAGCTTTATAACTAGTGACAATTTTATGTTTTCGTCCGCATCTTTTAAAATGGCGATTGATTGTTAATTTATCATTTATAGGGTTCGGTTAAAATCAGGCAAATTCAATTAACATTGATTTGCATGAACAAATGTCGCACCCCACACGAAAAACATTTATTTTTTAATTGAGTGTGTATTTTATCATAAACACACATTTTGTTAGTTTAACTCCTGTGTACCCTATGTTTCATGATGCAGAACACCTAACTACCTCAACACCAGTCCCCCGACAAAATGGATGGATTTTTCTCCCCATGCAGCCCTTGTGTTGTGTATAGTCGTGTGTAATGTATGGCTTTCTATCTATAGCGGTGATCTTGAAAGCTGTTTGCTAAAGGGATGGAGAGCTGTGATATGCTATGCTTGCGTGTTGCAAATAGACGCATGCACGGTTTTTGAAGTAAAGCAGTGTTCACCTAATCCAAGCATTCCGCGGAACGTAACAATGTAATGTCCACATTAACAAGCTTAGTCACAACTAAGCGCTTCAGTCACTCTAGTGTTTGCAGGAAGCCGGCCGGCCGGCATCGCTATTGGAAGAAACCCAGCCGGAAGTCCGGCTCAAAGTGAAACTCCAAAGCAACAGAAAACAACCTCGCACTTCCGGACACCACTGCGGGAATCTTACGAACAAGGAGGAAGATGATACAAATAACTGGACGATTCAAGTTCACCTATTGTTGCACGGGTCAATATAAAACGCGACTTCAACAATAATGCCTCGATATGAAGTTTTCTCTTCGTTGAGTGATGAGAAACATATGTTATCTCTTCGCTCACTTAGCTCACTGCGTTTTTCAAAATTCAGTCCATTTTTTTTTTAAATAAACATGTTACCTCGACCAAACTTGTGCTCTGCCTACGAATAGCAGTCCATTTCAAAGTCGGTAGCAAATGTTCTGCGAAGTCATAAAGGTTGCCGACCCGTGTCGACTGTAAAAAAATAAACGGTCATTATATGCTCTTGGATAAAGAAAATGATAAAAATGTGGCAATTTTTTTTTCATTGTTTGTGGTCAATGTTATAATAACCATGCAATCCAATATTGGTAAAATATTTATTGCGATTTCTTACGTCTGACTTGAAATTACAGAAATTAAAATGTTGAGTGGTTTTTTAATGGAGTGGACAGTCGTCTCCTTGCCCAAGAGGCCCCCTTGTTGCTATGTGATTGTGTCTGTTCATAAAAAAAGTCCTTTATCTGTTGACACGATACTGTACTAATGAAATCAAGTGAGACTCATAATCGAATTTTGGTCTATGAAGTTTTAGAAAATAATCGACGAGTGTGTTGTCTTGCATAGACCGGTCACCACGCTAGGGCTCCACTTGCATCCAGGTAAAACACGCATAGATCTGTAAAGTGTTGCACGCAAGAGTAAGACCATACTTGTCATATGGTGCTGGGCAATAAAAGCACGAAACTTTTCCTCTAGTTGGCTGCAAGATTAATTGCACCCCTTTGTCTCCTACTAATAATTACACGATCAAACCTAGAATTAAATTACTCACTAGAAGAGTGAAATGCGATCGTGCACAAGATAGACCCGTGTGTCAGCAGTCAGCAGTCAGCACTCGGCACTCACAAGTCTAGGCTAAACTGAGTGATTTGTTGGCGAGAGGTTTGCTATTCAGTGTAAGCTCGGTTTACCACGAAACCTACATGAACATATAACCACGTGATTGATGCCCCTGCCCTACCCGTCTCCCATCCTCTCTTATTAGTAGGTCAGCGTCAGCCTTTAGTTGCACGAGAAGGGAAACAACTAGACTGCCTTGTAAACACTAGAAAGAAACGGCTGGAACTTCAACTTTGATTCAAAGATAGTCGGAAAATGAGGTTTAAAAACAGACTTGTTAGTTTGTGTAGTAATACCGCCAGTTGAAGTTTGAAGTATGAGCAATTTGTCAATAAGCAAAACAAGTTACACGAGCTAGTACCATTATGGCGCCGAGACTTCGCGACTGCCGACATTCTATCTACTTTTTCCTCAAAATTGAATAAAAAATCATACAGCCAAGTCTAGAAGTAATATATGTCTTGAATTGATTTGAATTGCGTTAGAGTGGCAAATGAATCAAATAACTTCAAATTGTAAAAGTCCGGATTGAAGGTCAATTTGAGTCAATTCACCAGTGTAACGAGATTTAAAAAAGACAGGAAGAAAAGAAGAAAAGAAGAAAAGTCGTTGGATGTAGATGGAATTTGTTTGCTGCGAGTATTTACATATATATTAAAGAAAACATAGCATTGATTTAACGTAAAATGAGTAAAAATCGTTGTGAAACGTGCGCTCGCTCGCTCGCTTGATTGATTGACTATGTGAATGAACACACATGGAGCCGTCTCGAGCGCAATCCGGGCGGGTAAGTACAGTAATTGTAGCGCGATGCGTGTATTACACCAGCTGATGCTCGAGCGTGTTCATAAATAACCTCCTTGTTATGACAACTCGATTAGATTGAAGACGTTAATACCACTTGCAGTGAGAAAACCGCTGCGTATGACTGGTCGGAACCAGTTCTCAGGCGTCTAGCACTTGGATAAATCACTATTTTTGAATTTTGTTTCCGTCGGTATTTCTCATCAATATATTAAGTATGTCTTAGCTTCAACTTTTGCAAAATAACATTCGAGTATAATATGAACACCCATTTATCATATCCACATTAAAACTAAGTACATTTTTCACATTATTTTAATGCATACTTCGAACATTTTTCAATTTTGAAGTTGTTTTAAAAGTTTGGATAATTTCATTTTTAAAAAAATATGTATTCAAAGTTCTCATCATGATTGCTTCTTTGGCTGTAGTCACAGGTCATCAAAACAAGGAATGATTTTGATCTTCACTCGAATCTTGTATAATAATATGCAAACAAACACCCATTCTAAACAAAACAGACGCACGGTTAGGACTGCAGAATGTGTTTCAACGCAATGAGAAGAAAAACAATTAACAAAAAACGACAGCTCCGAACATTTCAAAATTTTATCTCAATTAATGATTTTATAATAATACAAACCCCACAACAGGTGAAGTTATCTCCGCCTAAAGCTAAACCCTGCTGCCAATGATAAACAACGCACCAAGCAAAACAAGGACCTGCAAATGCAAAACAAACGAAATTATGCAATTTTTTGCGTTACGAGAAATAATATCGTAAAAGGGGAATATAACGGAAACGTATGTGTATCATCATCAGACGATAGTAAGGGTAGGCAATTAGTGCGATAACGCTTTGTAACGGTTATTTGATCTACCCAAGCGAAGGCATTAAAACTTAAAACTAATCCTAATTGATTGTTTTGAAATTGCGTTACCAAACATCGCATCAAAGTACATCCCCGTATTGATTTTACTTGACATTTTTTTATGTTTAGCTTATCCAATCACTTATTATAATTTTAATAAAATCAATATGGATGTTTCGTGTTTTAGAAATTGACGAGGCTGCTTATTTCACTTGCCATTTAAAACTATGTTCGCGCTATAATGCAATTTAATTTATAACAATATTTAGAACAAAATACGTATTCTGATAAGCTTTTGAATATTATTTTCAGGCAATAATATAATTATGGTTTTTGATAAACTTGTGATCGTGTTATCTCCAAATGAATCACTTTGATTATCATTGAAAGGGCTGTCTACGGTCACAGCACATAGACCTACCCCGAATATTAGCCAGGTCACCCAACATATATTTTCTTGAGGATACTTCCAAAGCAAAATGTAAAAAATTCTTAAATACGAAGTTTTATGAAATTTCGAGTTCCCGTCTACCTACATTGCGGAAGTGATAACACTTCCGATGTATGGTTAATTAATGTGTGAAAAGTTATTAAAAATATAAATTAATATAAATGAAATGTATCCATCATATTTACCCGATAATAATCTTCCAACTCCGACTCCATAGGAGACTCGGTAGAAATCGGTTGAACCTAATAGTTTCGCATTCCAGACCTAAACATTACATTACATGGTGCAAGCTTGTTGAGTGCGTCTATTCCTACTGCGCTCGATGTAGACGTAATATCACCACCGTCCACAACACTTGCAGCGAGCAATTACTTAAAATCATTCACTGATCATACCCTGTCAAAACAAATGTCCGATAAGATATTGACAATGTAATCGATGTCAGAATTCAAATCTGACATATCGCCAGTGGATCGATTAATCAAAGTCGATGGGGAAGCTTAATAAGTTTGACCTAGTGTTTGATTTAGTGTTGAACACCTTGGTTAGGTGTTATGTGAAGCAGCCATTTGCCTTGCCAATTTGCCCATCACTCACTGATTGCTTCCAGTGATGAGTTCAGCAAGGACGTTGAACCACGGCGGCCCACCACCTAACCTACCTTACTTGCGAGTGCGAGGCTGCATGCAGATTGCAGATGATTCATGCGGACAACTAGGGGTTATTTACATTTATCATTTCTTTTTCTGTTTTCTTTTTTTTTGGTTTCTGACTGATTTTACTTTATATAATATATACAAATAACATTATAAATAACAATTGAATAAATTATGTGATATTGCCCCGTTAACTATAGCTAAAAAATAATAAGTTTGTTTCATATCGCCTTGTAAGAAAATGGCGCATGTGTCACACAACTAATGATTTATGTTATTACTCTTCTGCACCTACAAGTAACTGGTTAAGTTTTATTATGAGAATTCGTTTAAGGAAATTGTTTGCGTTCTATATTTCATCCGATTAGTAATCTTACTCGGCCAAGTGTTCCAATATTATTATTAATCTCGGATATCAACCCAAAATGTTCCAGATTCAAAACGAAGGTAATACGACTGTGACTGTGGATGACTTTGATTGAGACGTCAAATCTGCAAGGTTTTTATCAAATGGCTTCTTTGCCACATAACATGTTGATAAATGCTAATAAGGAAAATAAGAAATAATAAGAATTCATGAAACTGAGTAAACTTTAAATTTCATTATGACTGATGATAATGGTATGAGAGTATTTCTAAGCTATTTTTCTAATGCATTGATTGATGCACTGATTGATCATATTCGAAAATTATGTACCTATCCATTTTCCACTTTTGTTCAACTAGGTAGGCCTTTGGCGGCCATGTGGTGTATTGCAAATAAATAAATGCATACATAATTAAATAATTAAATACATAAACTGTAAAATATCATCTGATATCTAATATTCCTCCTCCAAGTCGTCAACTCTTGCACTGCAAGTGTTTCCAACGCATCCTGACGCCCCAGATGGCTATCCGAGAGAGCTTCGCTAATGCTTGTAATCAATAAATCGTATTTACAACACCCAATACAAAATATGCATTACTCTTTGTATTATTGTGTGTATTTTCTTTCTTCGCATTCCTTCACAACAGAAGTAGTTTCTGTATGTATTCATGGGCGGCTTTAGTATTGCCTCCAGCTATGTCAAGATCTAGTGCTAAATGTATCGATCATTTGTTTCGCCCACTGTGCCCGATATGCATGGCATGAATTTATGAAAGTAATTGCATTTTATCAATCGTCATTCATCTCATTTACTATTACTGAATTCTATGCACCTGACTGACGTATTCGTTTAGTTTTAAAATAACTAATTATATGAACCTGGCCCAATAAGTATATACAAAATTGTTACTAAGATGCTGTATGATATGTAAAATGAAGCATGGGCTGAATAATTTCGGTGTATTTGATGTTGTAAAGTACAGTTAAGTAACCACTAGCTCAGTTTAATATATATAAAGAATGTTTCCCAATATATATTACATTGGCTGGAGTTTTGCTAAAGCCCCTCAAAAAGCGGCTCACTCAACTAGTTGTTCCCCGGATGATTGATTGGCCCACTACACTGCACACCATAATAATAACAACCCATAATCTATTTCGAACCGTGAGAACGATTTATCATACGTGCATGTATTCAGATCGGATCATTTGAGCACAAAGTGCATTTTTCGGTTATTTAAAAGCCAACCACTGTTTTTGATGTTAATACCTCAAATTTATGACGTGCTGCTGGACATTTTCCAATGCCATTAATTATTTCCATACACGTTGGCTTTGCCAAATTTATAAACCCTTTTTGTAGAACATTTAAGGAATGTTCTTTTTGTTGTTGTGTTGTGAGAGTATCCTTGCCAGTGTGTTTTTGTATCAACTCGTCTTGTCTGCTCCAATCATTGTTTTAGGAACAAAGAATGCAAGAGGCGAGGCCATAGGTTGGCCAGCATTGACGTTGATTACACTGTTTTACCGGGGGCAAGCAAGTTATCACCACTCCTGTTCACGAACCGTGCGCGCTCGTTGGCAAGCCTTGGCTATTATTATTTTGCGGGTTTGATGTGCGTTGTTTAGGGGGTAAGTTGAGGCATTGTGTCTGGTCTGCGTACCATCAACGTGAAGCGATGGAGATTGGTAGCTGTTCTCCTAGCTTATCACTCTATACCCGCGTCACATGGGAGTCGCCGCTCCCGCCTGCAACTAGACGAATAAAACCCGTCACCTAGTTTCCCAGAAGTAGCTCGAGAGAGGTGATAAATATCGCATCACTTGTAGTGGCGAAACGTGTATCGAGCAACACCTCACTTGTCACCGTCACCTCCGCATTAGTATTTCAGAGCACCAAGTTCGATTCACCGGTGACATTTCGGAGAATTGAAAAAACAACCGAAACATATAACTAAAACGTATATCAAGCTAAAAACAAATGTCACCTGTCAGAGTTGAGAAAATGTTGTCTTACACATGCGTACATTGTGAATGTTGGGCGTGATTAGGCCCAGTTTTCTTCTCTTGTCGCGAGTCTAGACTGTTTCCACTGTGACGATTCATCATAGGAACTCTGCATGAGGTTTGCTGGTCCGTCCAAGTCAGGGTCAACTGAATGGTCAATAGCGCGCGTTTATCATTGATTCATAATTACATTAATTTCACCTCTCTGTCACTGTTACTCCCAAGCACAGAAGCACCGCATTACACATATCATTTCCTAATCGCATTTACCGTATGTTATAGTGTGTGTGAATGATTGCTATTATTTCAATATCTCCTCTTTTGATCTGGCGAAGTCGCCCGACATAACTCCTATACCATGGTGTTCACACGATGTATGGCCCCTGGAGACGACGAGCACATTCAATCTTTCAAATGGACTGCCTAGTTTCTTACATCCTATTCGTACAACCCCATTAATCTTCGCTCTTCGATATAAGGACTTCTTTGTTAGTTTCATAGTGACATATAGCTGCGAGGTGGATGCATGATTGCCGGGTGAATGCACCTCGGCATATAGACATTGCACATTTACAAAGGTGAAAATTGTCAAATCAATATCGTAGCCTAGGTCCTTTTGATTTATAATGCACGCATGGTGAGGCGAGGTGAGGTGAGGCTAGGTGGACCTTTGTGTATTTGTTTGCTTGCTACATGGTTGCACATGTTGATGACAAACGAGCGCTGTTGTCCGTGTTCATTTTTGCAATACAACTTAATTTTAAGTTAATAAAGGGCAATGATTGGGAATAATAAGAATAAAGTTTATGGAAGGTATGTTCACTCTGTTGCCTAAAGGAAAATGCCCACTACAATTAAAGTTGGTATTGGTAGTAGAGCAGTAGTACACGATTATTATAATTTGACTATCAAATTAATGTTGTGATTATACATTCGTTTCATTGCCAACCATTGAGCCATTATATAAGAAGAATTGCAAATTAAAATCGTAAAGCAAACTGAAAAATACGTTCAAGAGTTTTATGTTGGTAATATTGTTAGACAAGTTACTATGACATAGTTTAGCTGTATATTTGTTTGGGTCGTGGATCTCACGTTACTTCCCGTTGAACGGTCGAAGCTGGTAAATGTTTCATAGCTAACAACGGCTACGTATTATTAGTGTCAAACATGCCCAGCCATGTTATAAAGTCGCCTTCCGTCTTCCTGCAAATGCACGATCAATAATGAATGGAGAACGTGCTTGTTTTGACTTTTAAATAATAATATGCCATCGTAGTTAATAGTTTTCTATGTGAATGTCGTAACCAGCTCTTCGTCGTATATTATTCCTCCATATATTTCAGAATTAAAATTTAGAATGAGACCAAACTGGCAATGGCACCTGTCACATAATTCTGTCCCATATTCATGGTAGCAAAAATCTCCCGGCGCACACTATTAGAATGTGCATTAGCTCGTGGTTTATTATTATATTTATAACACGGGGTAGCTTATATTTCCTCTCAAAGACAATTTTGAATTTTGCATTTTATTTGGACAAGGATTTGGGGCGTACGTTTGCCCGGTTGCATAAGACCTAAAGTAGTAACTTACCTTTAATGTAAACACTTTAAGCAGCTACTTTGAAAGAATGACAGATTTTCTTCTGATCCTCATTATCATTAAGTGTATGCCCATGTGTGACCGTGTTGACCCGTGTTGCCATCAACCAGTCAGCTTAGACCACGGCCTGACTGCCAAACCCTTGTCCGCTCAAACCTAGTTCCTCCGTAATGCCACTTTATTGGCCGTCTTATGCCGTACATGCTCCAGCGCACCATACTACCACGGGATAGAAAAGCTTCTCAACTAAGTCGCAGGAAAATTAATGTCATATTACCCAACATATTCAAAGTTTATGGACGTAAAAAAAAACAACATCAATGTATTAAATCTCAAAGCCAATGTTAAAAGTCAAGTAGTTTGCGTATGCATAAACCTTATTGATGGAGTATTATAGTGGCTCATACTCTAAAATGCGTTATTAACCCCAATAAAATATTCATGGTCACATTGATTCTAAATCTCGTGGTTTTGACTTAGTTTACGTATTTGAAACAAATATATATATTTATCCCACATTCCTAAGCGGCATGTGCAGTGAAGTGACCCGTGGAATGATGTCTATAACGCATCTCCGGTGATATTTACGACCGACGATCTTCGTCAGTCATCCAACATAGCATCCTATGTAAAAAAAAAAAATGAAAAGTATATTGATGGTGAAGATTGCTTGTACAAACGTTAGTTCATTTCTATCCCATGGCCGCCGCTGTTCGAAGTGATTGTAAATGAGCGACCTGTCACTATCCTTGTACGAACACTTAGAAACGAAAGATATTCAACAACGATAAAGAAAATTGATGGCATATTACACAGGTTTGCTATGAAGGCAGGCAGGCTGGCTGGTGCTCCGGGACAGATATATCGCTTGTATATTGCCGTGAGGTGCACTTGCAGACGCCTAGCCTCGCCTCCTTCGCTGTCGCCTCACGCCTCTCGCCTCTCGTCACCAAGACACAAGCACTCGACTTGAATTCGGTCTCTAGATTGTTCCTCGCCTTCGCCAACTGATCATTCTCGACTTAGTCAGGAATGCCGCCGACTGCCATTTCTACACAAACGTCTCCCAAGCGTCTTCTTTTTGTGACGCGCAACGACATGTTTTAGAATCACTACACCTTGTTCTTCAGCATGCTTCCCTTTTCTTCGACGTCTTTTTTGTGGATTACATTTAGCTTGCGTCAGTCTTCCTCCCGTCGCCTCGTTAAGTGGCTTCTCGCTGACTCTCATCACGTATTGTACACTCCGACCGAGAACAATATAATTCAGTATATTATTTATTTATTTATATGTGTTTTGTTTGATTGTTTTCAGGTAAGTACGAGTAGAGAGTCGCTCTTCTTCCTCTCCAAGGCCATACGACGTCTCGGCAGTGAGTAGTGAGTATTGAACCACCAGCACCAGCCATAAACATATGGAGATCTCTGGCTCTCAAGCGAGGCTCGGAGAGAACGCTCATAGCTCACGCGAACTTCAACGCATGACCTTTCATCGCTGTAAATCTTTATGCATTCCTCGTCATATGCGGAATAAAATGTGTTGCCAGTAATCTGCAATTACAGCCAGCGAGAATGTCGTGATATTGGTACGCGCAGATTTCCGTGACTTGGCTAAATTAATCTACATTAGACAGGTTTTAGCATAAGCATTCCCTGGTGCCTCCGTGCTGGTGCATGTGAGCCTGTAGCCGCAGCGTGAGAGCTCTACGGGGGAGGTAACGCGGATCAGCATTCTTAGACACTGCGAATCACAGAGACTCCGTGTAATTGATGATTCACTCGCAATGCACATAGAAACGTCTTGCCAGTGAATTGGACGATTCAGAGCGAGAGGTATATCCATCCACATTGGCTAATTATCATAGCATATGAACAGGTCTTGATCATGCGCTGTCAATTGCTAGGTTGTCCATGTGACGTCGAGGTAGAGTTCGAGAGGGTATTGCATGTCCATGCGCGATCAATTGTTCGTGTCACTGCTAATACCATGCGCAATGGTGATGCTGTAAGAGGTACTGTATCCATGTGCGTCTGTCAGATTGCTGTAAGGTTTGTATCCATGTGCGTCAATGGTAGAGGGTCCTGCTAGAGGGGTATTGTATCCATGCCGTCAATGGTAGATGGTCACTGCCTAGAGGGGTATTGTATCCATGCGCGTCAATGGTAGAGGGTCACTGCTAGAGGGGTATTGTATCCATGCGCGTCAATGGTAGAGGGTCACTGCTAGAGGGGTATTGTATCCATGCGCGTCAATGGTAGAGGGTCACTGCTAGAGGGGTATTGTATCCATGCGCGTCAATGGTAGAGGGTCCGCGGCTAGCTAGAGGAGTATTGTATCCATGCGCGTCAATGGTAGAGGGTCCGCGGCTAGTGGTATCTGATGCAGAGGCTCAGTGCCATGACTTGGACTCATAAACCTCGCACCCACGTTATTTGATGGAGGCTCCATCAGCCGGTCCCTAATGGCCGGCAAGCTGGGGACTCAGCAGCTGATCTCTCTCTCCCCCACAGCCACCGAGTACGGACGTCAGTCGACCGCCAGACCACGCGCACTGGGAAATGTCAGAATCAGATCTCGAATTCGTTCTGTTTCAAACAGTTTTCTTTCTTATTTAATCTGCGAAATGACATCTTTAATTGTATTGCCGGAGCAGAGTTAACAAGCTGTGTAGTTTTTTTTTTCTCGGTTGTAGTTTGGACGTCGTTCTTTAGGATAGATTGAAGTATTTGGGAAGCGCATTTATGCCTATCCTATCCTCTTGATTGCATACACTTAGGTTGGGCTGTAGCTGCTATTAATTCTCGAGGCATGATCGCATGCATTAGACATGAGGCATGTGAGCAATGCTCATCTAGCCTAAGCTTTGTCGGGGGAATGAAGATGTATCCCGAGATTTATGTATATAAAGTGGCATGACCTATGTTTTCCCGGTGGCGAGGTAAAACGAGTTTCTTTATTAAATGGATGATGTGCTCACGGAGCTGTGCTGTAATGTATTTCATTATGATTCCATACCAACCAAAGTCGCTACGTCCGTGCATGCGAAACAAGGGTGAAATTAAATTAAATTTTTGCAAGATACCTGCTGTCTCTTTAAAGTTACTAACTTGGTATCCTTCAGGCATTTCCGTCGCTAAGAGGGAAAGTCCAAGGGTTGTTTTAATAACACAATCCCAGCATTCAGCTTATGACTGAGGACAATGCAATTATAAGCCTTCAGTCGGGATTGCCGAAAAGATGTAAGTTAACCCCCAGTACTTAAAAAACAAGGTATGGCCGAAACGTTTTTCCAACAAATATGAGGAAAGTTTACTTTACACTGTTGACTTATGAGAGAGCATTATTTTTTATAAAACGACAATGTTTTAGGTTTACTGTGTATCCAGTGCTTGCCAATCGACTCTGTATACGTCCTTCTCTTTCATTGATGGACATTTTCGAGACGTTTTCCCATTTCCTTGATTTCCACGCGGAGCTGTGTTTGGCGATATTGCTCTGGCAGGCCCATCTCGGACAAGGCGTTTTCACCAGTTGGATTGCCCATGCATTTATAGGGGTGTCACTTGGAGTTACCTATGCCATTCCTCTTTCCTCGTGACAAATGATTATCAAGATGGAAGCTAGGCGTACTTCCGTCACCGTCATGCGTTCGTGTGCGTGCGCTTGTAAGCCCCCACCAGACCCGAACTCGATCTAGCCTGGAGACATATTATGAATACATTGATTATGTTAATCGAAGTGTTAAAAAAAAGTGTGCATTGAAATGGTTTAAATGTAGGCGTTCCCATAAGTTGCAACCAGTGAAGGATTTCGATTATGATTAAGACATAGCTTCCTTAATTGACGGCATGGTCGTGCTGCTATAATTGCTATCTTGAGTTGCTGGAACATATAATTTCTTAGACAATTCTCTTTCTATATCAAAACCTATAGAGGATTTATTTTGCATAATCTGTTTTTAAAGAGTCTATATTCACAAACGCGCGATAATTTCCTTTATCACAAAAAACGTCCCGTGTATAACTGGCCCTCGTGTCATGCAAGCCGCTGCCGTCGAGTCCCAAGTCCGCCATAATTATAACACCCGTACAGATTGTATCATTAAATTTTCTTGACACAGAAATTTGCAATAGGTCCTATAGTGGTGCGTCGGGCCGCGGGTTTGAGGATTCCGCGCACGTTGCCGGGCCCTACAAGGCAGGCGAGTGCGAACTACGTCACAGGGGTGACGAAACTTTACTCTGCAACGCGATAGTTTTTTTTTATTATTATTGATAATCACTAATTATTCAAGTTTTGTGTGCGAGAAACGGATACGGAATGTAATGTGTATTTTACATTTAAAAAACCATCCCCTAACTCTTATTTGCCACGCAGCAAACGGAAATTAAATAAAAACGGAAGTGTTAATTTAGCCCCTAACAGGTTTCACGGGAAATCATTCTGAATGAATTTAAACTTTTCAACTCGAGGCTGGTTATGTAGATGGGAACGTCATTACCGAGCTGACAAACTTGTCAACAATATATTATACGGATTAGAAGAGAGCGAAAGATCGTCTTTGTTGAGCGCCTGCCATGGTGGAAGCTCCTTCATGCGTAGCTAAGCCTCGAGATATGGTGTGTTGTTTACGAAGTTAATTTCAAAGAAAGTTTTACTTGAGAATTTTCAAATAGTTTTTTTTTCTACAGTGTGAGAGACTGGTTTTATTATTATTTGGATGTTTGGCGTGTTCGTCTACTCGAACACGCAATTTGTGACTAAGAAACATAAATATTTTATTGCTGAAATACACGGTCATTCCACTTATATTTCATGACAAATGATTTTTTGTCAATACGCTTAACACTAAAAAACAAGTGTTTGATTTTATTGCTCATAAAACCACGTTCATTTTTTCAGCCAATTTTAGTTAAATTTATTTGGTACTTTCCATAAATTCATAAACATGAAATATTAAGTCTCCCGTCAGAGAACTATTTCATAAATTAATTCTACGAAATAGATTGAATTTTCAAGTGTTTAGAATCTATGTAGAAAGATCAAAAACCCCTACCAAGTTTGCATTTCCTATCTGATTTACGATACATATATATATATATATATATAAATATGGGAAAACCTGATGCGGTAGGCAAGTACATAAATCCGTAGCAATTACTCAAGGTCACACATGTAATGATTTATGGCTGATGCAGGAATAGCCAGATCAGTTCCTCTCCAGCTACACGAACTATTGAGTAGGCCTACTCTCGATATACAGCAAATAATACAAATAATTAACACGAAATATGGCTACATTCTCCAGTGAAATGTTACGAATGCTTGAATCTATTGCAATTGTGCCATGCACCAAGTAAATCATTATCTACCCCTTTTCTGGCAGCAATCTTTACGATAGTGTTTTCATGCCTCACAATTGACTGAGCGGGAGCGCCGTACTTTGAGTTTAGGCATCCCTTGTATACTCATAAGAAGATACTTCTGAAAAATATATCAAACACATTATTGAGTTGACATAGTATTGATCTTGATCCATTTATAAAAGATGGGAACACGTTAATATGATGGGCCGATAATTGGCTTCAAAGATTTCGACGTAGGTTTTGCGTATGTTTGAGTGGATGGGAGCGGAATAAGGCTGTGTATTGTCGAGTGCTGCTTGTTATCGCAGCCTTCTGTGGGCCACACATGTTTTTAACACGAGCTTTATGTTTCCACGAGATCTGCTTGATAAACTGTTTGCGTGCATTTATTTGTTAAGTTTCGCTTCCCATATTTGTTTTTATATATGTATAACTTTGCGTATAATAATTAATATTTTTCTGTCTGTGAAATCGCATATTGTGGTATGTTTATAAAATGTTTTTTTCATGACCTTGCTTTTGCAGCCCGTGAAGTTTGCCCTGATAAGCAAAAAAAAATCCCTGTCACTAGGACAATTCGCAACATAAATTTATAATTATCACGAAATGATACTTTAAATCTTAAAAATGAACTTATGTCATTTATTTTACGAGCATAAAATATGAAATACGAGTCTCGGTACATCTAATCTCTATATAATTTAGTGTAATGGCCTAGATAAACTTGCGAATTGAAACGAGTTTCTGAAGACCGTGGGAGAAGTGTTAAGTGTAACGTTCCTCTACCCTCTCTAGCTCGCGGTTGGGCTCAAATTTAATTTTCGGAAGTTGTTTAATTCTATTAAGTTCTCCGTAGCGATAGCGCGACTCTAATGCCCCTGTTTTCAGGGCAGCGCGGAATAAAAAGACGTTGACTGGTTGCAACGCCGGGGACATAATCGAGCCAATTTAGTGAAGCACTCATCTTACCAGCGTTATCAAAAGACACAGACGTGGTGTGATGTGGTAGGTCACCCTATAAGGAGTTTGATTCGCTTCTGTATGCGCCTATAGCTTGTGGAAGAAGAGTTTGAAAGGAAGTGGCTCTCGCTGACGCAACAACAGAACAAGTGCAGCATAAAAGTCAACATCACAAGTTTAAAAAATGCGTGATCTTTGAGAAAGCTTATAGCAATACGATTCTGAAGCCTCGAAAAGGAATTGACTTGACACCCTGATGTCACTTCTGCTTCCACTTCCCGAAACTTATCGACCTATTCTATATCTAGCCTACATGCAAATAATATAAGCACGACGAGACCAATGTTAGGACATTGTCCTATTTAGGTCCCGATTTACATTTAACTAGTTCTTCTTCATTTTCATTACCATTTTGGTTTAGCAGTGCACAATGTCCGCCTCTCTCAACTAAACCTCGCTTGGAAACATGTTATCTCTCAAAACGCTCGAGACTGTATAGCTAAGTGATTGGAATATTAGGCAAATACTTATGAGAACAAATGTGAGTCGTCCCAAATAAAAAAGAGCAAATTCAATTACTTTTTTTGTATTTACCATACGTCTTACGGAGTCTTGTGTTTGCCGATGGGACTTGCTCTTCCCAACCACCTCTCCCTTTCCTCTCTTCTTCTCCTATCTCTTCTCTCCGACTGCGTATAAACTATATCGCTTTCCCACTGAGAAATGCTCGGTCAATCTCTCCGTATTGACGGTTACCAGCCTCTATGTCTGATGGAAAATATATTATTTTCTATGGCTCGGCTATACCGCTAAAGCACATCATTCAATTATCGATATCGCACGAAAATTTTGATAACGATCTCAATGTATCAAAACTGTATTTTTGGCGGTGGGGGCGGGGGGAAAGTTATAAATTTAATAAAATAAAAATAAACTAAAACATAAAACTAAAGCGTTGGCCTAAAAACATGTGTGGATACAAAGAGTTCATAAGGTATCGCAAAAACTTCATAATGTTTCATAACTCGCGTTTGGTGACCCGGCACCTCCACCAAATTATAATTTTCGATATTTTGCTACAGAGTCCAAAAATAGCGATTTCAAAAATATTTCCGCATATCGATCGTATCGAAATATCGATTTCTTTGCCCAGACCTATAATTTTAATTTTTCTTTTCCTAGAGATCCAGAAAAGGTGTTCAATCAATGTATGGAATAAAATATTCTTAATTATAGTCACATCACAGGTCTTTTTGTGTTTGTGTATTTGTGCATTGGAGTTCATTCAAGGTGGGGTAAAGACTTCTAAAGATTGTTATCTCCTGACCCCCCCCCCCCCCCCACCCCTCCCGGCTGTACCTAAACAAACCAAACATCATCCAAACTATGTATTTATGTGAAAAGATGTTCAATACCAAACTTTTTTACTCATGGTGAGAATCGAACTGCCGATTGCGTAGTACACTAGACGGTCTGCTAACTATATTGTGTTAGAAATAAGAACATATGATTCCTACAAACGCTATTTCCCGTGAAATTTGTGACATTTTCTGAAACGTCTATTTCATAAAATTACGGACGAAACTTGTTTTAATGTCATCAAAGTAGGTGGAAATACGTATGTGAAAAAATAGGCCCTTTTTATCGTATTTGTTCCCCACAGTCTCTTGTGTAGCTCCTTCTAGCACTTTTCATTGGTATTGTGGGAACGATTCTGTCACCAGTAATTGAAAGTAAATCGTACGTGGCTTGCTATCTCATTGCACTATTCCTTGTGTATTCTGGTGCGCGCTACTATACGGCCAAATTGCATCACATTGATTTCTTGACTCGTTTTTCAGACTAAAGCAAACACGTAATACATTACGAAAACGTGAGTCTGCGTTTAATGTTTGCATAAAAGTAAGACATCTTTGTTATTTAAAAGTACCATCAAGCCATGAATAAATTTAGAAATGGAGTTCTGAGCTTGCTTTTTATAATGTTCATTCGAATTAAATTCCAAAACTGATCAAAAATGTTATTACAAAGTTATTATAAAAGGTTTATAAAACCATCGTGACTCCTCCTTATAACTAAACTAATCTATACTTACGTTATGGATAAACTAAATTGTATTTCTACTTTTCGTAGTTGGTGCAATTAAAGTAATAATCCCCAGTTTGAGCTCGCACACGTACTTCTTCATGTTAGCCCTCCATACGTATGCAGTTCCATTTTAACGTATCTGGCTTTAATGGAGCTAGCGAAGATTAAAGGTATTCACTTCCAGTTCCACATGTATTTTGCCTTCATTTCACGACGCCAACCAATGTGTTGCATCAAGACTTCATAACGACCATCCCTTGACCAAGGTGGAAAAGGCCAGAGCTCTGGGGCTTTCCGACTTATGGGAAACTGCGCTGAATGTAGGTGGAAGATGGACGAGAAAGAGAGAGAGAGGGAGACTCGACTGGAAGAGACTAGCTTCCACTTGGCAATGTTCGAGATTTGGAGTCGGATGTTGGCACAGGAAGGGAAATAGCCCGAGGATCGAAGTAAGACGGGAGATTATAAGGCAACTACCATGAAAGCAGAATGCACACCGCATGTGGCTATGGCTGTCTTCTTGTGTGTCCACTTTCCAACCCTCCAGGGATCGACGACTGCCTTCCTCCTTCCTCCTTGCTCCGTCTTTGGTATTAGTTTGCGGATTGAGGCTACATGCTAAATCCGTCCGTTCACATCTAGAAAGAGGCCGGACAGTCATATAGACAGAATATCCTCGTTTCAAACGCAAAAGGACACAACTATATGATTTAAAGTGAATGAGGCAAAAGTATAGCTTTCTGAGAAAAGTACGTCCTGAGATTTAAAAGAGTAATAATCAAATATAAGACTTAGCAAACATGTGTATATGTGTAGTGCCTAGAGAAGGTTGTTATTTTTTAAATACGTAACCAATACAGACGTCACTTGGACTGGCGCCTCCACTAATCGCTCTTATATTCTAGTGTTGAGACGCACCCACTGCTAGTCATTTAGACCGGCACCTCACCAAACCCTCTCATTCTAGTGTTGAGACGCACCCACTGCTAGTCATTTAGACCAGCACCTCCACCAAACGCTCGTATATTATTATTTTTGTTAGATTGTAATAAATAATATAATGATTATAATAAGTGTAGTTAACTTTTTTTGAATTGAGCTTTAATAATTGGTGTAATAGAAGGTATAATTGATATTTGTCCATCCGGTGCATATTATAAGTACCTCGTAAATACCACACCTCACCCCTACGCCACTAATCTAATCAAAGATTCAAGGGTGTTTCATTCTCTTTTGATACATAAATATAATATATAGTTATGTCCGATGGATATTCAGTTCAGCCAATAATAATATTTAGGTTACTACTGCAAGGTAGTTCCAAACTAACTTTACACTCAAGCTCTTGTATTTACACCTCACTTTTTATTATTTACTGCTAACATCAACGAAGTACAAACCTCGACCCTTGAAACAATTCCAGTCAAAACTGTAATTTACATCCACCCTTGTTGATTTAATTAAGCACGTTCAAAATCTTCTCGTGGTGTATTGTTATAATAATTTCAACTTTTATTTCCCCCAGTGCGGCCATCACCCCCAATATACACGTATAGCTGAAATTAATCCAAAGTTCACAAACATCCTACGAATTTGTATTAATGTTTGACGCCATTGCATCAATCCTCCCTTGTCATGTAACATAGATAATATATTTTTCTTGTTGTTGTCCAATGTAAATTTACAGTCTCTGCGGGATATGACACATAAAAACTACGTCATACCATTGAGGTTGAGGCAATTGGAAACTGCAAAATATACAATCTGTGTGGTAGCGGGAGATAGGTATGATCTCCCAGTGGATTCGACCCAATTACGACAAAATGTCCAGTTCACTGGATTCTGGTAGAGGCTGTCTGAACAAGGCAAAAATATAGATTGAGAGTTTTCCCACGTTTCCATATAGTTGTGCGTTATAGAATGAGAATCCTTTCAGGTAACCGCTGTAGGCTAATATCTTTAAAGTTTTCTGCCCTTTCTTGGTGTTGGCATGTTGGGGCATGTTTTTGAGACTTTTTTGTGGTTATTTTTTTGTGTTTACTACTACAATTTTACGTCTATAAAACATTACCCAAGTCCCAATAGGTATCAACTCTTCAATACGACTCTACATATCGCACTGTACTCGGACCTTGATCCCAATAACCTTAAACCAAACATGAAAATAATACTAAAATATTAACTATGCTAACAAACGATTTTTTTCTGACAAAATTGAGGCAAACTGAATTTTTGCACAAACCGTCCAGGAATCGTCCAAGAGTCTTCTCGAGACATTCATGAATTCTCACACTCGTAAGTCCTCACATTAATTTGTACAGCTCTCAGGAGAAAATTTAAAATTACATATGCGAATTCTAAAATGCACAAAACACTGGTATTTTTATAGAGATCACCATAGGTACATAAAACAGAATTGCTTCATGTAATAAACACTACTATACACCATGTTTAAGCATAAAGTCGAGGCATCTCGAGCACGCAATGGGAGCTTCCGGTGAAAAAAATTACAACTTAATTTAAAAATATTTTTGCTCTATATGGCCGTCCAATTCATATTCCGAACAGGTTAGATACTTTAGAACGTTTTGTTTCACAATCTTGAGTTTATATTTTATAATGCGACCAGTGACTAATATATGGAATACGGAGTTGTTTGCAGGCTGAATTGTCAAACCAAGCTTTGTATAAACTTGAAACAGTTTTTATTGGCAATAACCTTTGTCTACTATTTTTTTTAAAGATATCTCTACTACGTCGAGTGTAAATTAGTTTACTAGAAACTCTTTAGTGTCCAGGTAGTTCATAATATACTTCATTAAAATTATTTTACTGTCGTAATTCAATAATGTAGTACTTAACATTGCAAAGTGTAGTTACGAGAGTATGAAAGTTCAACTGCGTCTAATAAGAGCCCTTAAAGAGTATACCGTACAACGATTTATATTTATTGTACAGACCAAGGTCTCTCTACAAGCTTCATTTTTCTTTGTCGATGCAATAAAAAATCAATGGAATGTTGAATTTAAAAAACGAAACAATAGTTTTACGAACAATGAGTATAAATTCCACAAGGAATGAATGAAAACAATGAATTTATAAATAAATAAAATCCTCATTGTTTACAACCGTTAGTGCAATTGCTTTTATTTTGCACCAATTTGTGGGGATAACTGGCTTGACGGTTGTCCCGTGGATGTGCTGTAGGATATCACTATTTTATATACGACACAAATTAAAATCGTTCCGTTTTCTTTAGCCGATACTGGTTGTGCTACCTATATAATGTATCTCATTTTGGATCCGGATACTTGACATGTTCTGTTCTCCAAGTGAATGAAGTGTCACTGATATGGATTCAAATCATTCGCAAAACACATGGCAAGCGGAACAACTACAAATGATAGCGATAAGGTGAATTTGATGGTTATCAATAATTTATAATTTATCTTCAATACTTTATGTTTGCTTGCACGATTCTTAGTGTGTGTTCCAAACAATATTGACAATTTAAATTATTAACTCTCGTTTTGAAAGCCAATGGCTTTAACAACTTTTTGTCAATGAACATCACTCATTAGTCACTCATAACCGTCATGTTATTTATCTTCTGGAAAATTAATTACTAACAAAATTATTCCTCGTGTTGAATTTATTCGAATCGAAGTAAAAACCAATGTATCAGTAGCCAATTCTTATTTTGTAATTTCAATTTGATGAGTAGCCACAATTGTATACAGGTAATGCCATAAATTAACTTTTTCCGATTCCATTTGAGCATGAATCCGCTCAACGCATGCAGCTGTGCTAGACTCGGCTCCATAAATCATCGCGCTTGTTGCTAATTGTTTTGCGTGTTATTGTGTTGTTTTTCGAGGCAGGTGGAATCCTTATGCAGACAGACAGCCATACATCACACCGATTGTCACCCTGGCCCCACTAGCTAGGTGGATAACGTAATATACGACTGCCCTTCCCCTTCAAACGGTACTCGCAACTGACAATACAATTACTATTGTGATGACCAAGACTTGGAACTGCGTACATTATCAATTACATCCTATTGTTGAGTTTGTCATTTGGAGATGATTTATCATAGTGAGTCGAGGGTGTCGTTCAAATCCTACCTAAATTACGTCTCAATTCTATTTACCTGTACTGTATATGGTTCAGTCTTCGAGCGTGACGCAATAGTTTCCACTATTGGCTACAAGGATGTTGTTTACTTGCATTATAACATAAAACCAATTCCCTTGCCTTGATTGGATGTTGGTTAGTGTTCAATTATGCAGTTCGTAACGTAGATAATTGCACCTTCCTAAGCAATTGATTCAAACTTTAAGTCAATTGAAGAGTAATTATAAAAATTACCTGTGCCGAATGAGTGAGTAAAACAGTGTGGCATGTAAGCGGTGGCTTAAACTCGACACTATCTCGGGGGTGTGTGCGAGAGAAATATCCCGGGGGGTATGGGGGGCGGGCAGGAAGTGGTACTCGGTCCCTGTTAGTTCCGGCCTTGTAGATATCAAACAGCAAACAAACAAGTTGAACCCCACGAACTAACCTGTCCACACAGAGGTACGAATACGTAGACCACACTGCGGACGAAGCCTTCGGATTGTGATAGTGATGGTTATGTTAAAAAGCCCTTGAGGACATGATATTGTGTGCCGTAGCCTTACACATATTTAGTTTGGTATCGGTGCAAATGCAAGGAAAAAGGTACAGCTCAATTTAGAAGCTACGTGATGTATTTGTGAAGTTAAACTTAAGTGGACAACATTTTTATTAGAAATTTCTTCATCGAAGTAATTGTTGCCCAAAATTTAGTATGCAGTAAAAATATGTAACTAGTCATATTTTCAATTGCCGTATTCATGATCATTTTCATAACATTTCATGTTCAAAAGACAATATATAACAAATTTTACAATTATATTTGACGAGAATGGGTCCATGTATTCGTATTTGTTTCAGTGCAGTTTTTGTTTGTATTTGTATTTGCTTATGGCCAACAGAGGCTACACATTAAATAAATGCTTCATTATTCTGTGTCATGCGCGTGCGATTGAGCTAGTCAATCTAGGCCAAAAGCATATTTGCTGTTTTAACTCAGCGAAGAAAATTTCCACCAATATTGATAGATTTTATCTAAAATATTGGAACAAAGTTGGTAAGATTAAGTAACTATTTTTGCTTCTTTAAATGTGGTTTTGAAGTTAAAATGTATATCAGTCCTATACGCGTATAATTATCATTCTATAAATGTCGTCATAAGTGTGTTTTTGCGCCGTGTTAATTTTCCATTGTCACTTTTCCATTTGCAACAGCGCATTTAAATATCGTACCAAATCGTAGGTAGGAAAATCTTGTATTTGCATCAACGTCAGTTTCCTTGTTAACAGGACAAATAAATCTTGGATTTGAAACGCCGACCTTTAGAAGTAATCTCAGAAGGATATATATGTTGGATTCCAGGCAAGAGTGTTTTGTCTGCTTAGCTTTAGCATGCATGGACATGCACCTTATTACCACATCTCGCTGGGTTATCTAGACGATTTCGCGATCTTTACGACTGCTCGTGTGTTCCTATAGCTCTAAATTGACTACGTGGTATTGGGCCTGCAACAAATTGCTTCTAATTCGAAGCTCTATTTTTTTATTTTTTATTTAGTTTTAATAAAATAATTTGTTTACTTATACTTCAATTTATTTTTAGCTTTCAAATTTAGTTTTCCAAATCCATAAGAACAAAAATGCAAAATAGTTTACTCTTTAAATGAGTGATCAAATAGTCCTGAAGCAAGAATGACGGAGGGAATGTTTTACGTTTCCGGCCAGTGAAATATTGGAGAATTTGGGAATTGGACACATTTGGCAGTTGGTACATAGCTATTCGCTCGGCCAGGATGAATCCGACGAAAATGAAACTTTACATAGTTGTGAATAAAGCATACATGTACTGCCGTACAGTAATAGATTTTTTATATTTTATTTCAATCAGCCAGAACCAATTCACGAATATACCATTTTCAACAAAACCCAAAATCCTGAAAATCAATTTAATTGTAATTTTTTTCATAATAGTTTTTAGAAAAGCGGTACTTTAGAGCCCTATATATCCACTTCCGTGACAATTACCCAAAATCCCATATATCTGTGGTGTCAGTCTGCCGAGAGAACAGTAATTTGCTGAAACGTTTGTCCTATATCCCCTTAAGATAGATCAGTTGAGTATAATAATCATACACTGCGCACCGGCACACCATTGTTTCCAAATACGCTACCATGTTCTGTCACTAGACCATCAAGTGGTTGTACCGTATGTTTTACGAAAATAGTTTGCGTGGTTGGCATGGGTGTATACCTTCTGACAAAGATAAAGTGAAAACTAAAAAGACATATTATTTTTTCTGTCGATGTGCTAGGAAAGTCTTTCTTTTGCGCGCATATAATATTACCTGACAGAATTAATTCACAAATTTTATCTTTTTAAAACATTTGGCTCCTACATTCCAATTGGGGGGGGGCAGGGCAAGGTAGTTACAAACCTTTCAGTAAGATTGCGGTCGGTGAGAGTCGACCAGGTGACCTTCTAAATCAAACGTCGATATTTTATATCCACCAAGACACCTCCAAAGATCGCGTTAAAAGCTGTAACAAGTTCAATAATGTTCCAACTTATGCGTGGTGTTTTTGCAAGAGAGGTATATACCAGTCCATAAAATGTAACATGATCCCCTTTAGACACCGAATACAGTTCAGACATCTCGAATCTCGCTTGAAGTGGTTCTTGTGCACTGTTTCACCGCTTGGCTTGGTATTGCCATTCTCTGCAGTGACTGTCTAGTGTCTGTGTCTGATGATGCTGAAACAAGTACAAGCTTTCGGATTCGTGAACAATTTCCAAACATTCGTTCGGTAGCTAACAATTCTGTTACAAGCACTTCAACAAGTCAAACTGTAGTGAAGTCACAGCGATTTCTCGTCACATAGTAAATTAATTGCTTTGCCAACAAACTAGAGAACAGAAAATTATTCATTTCAAAAACTTGTTTAAAGATTCGGTATTTCATTTCTTTTGGCCGTATGTGGGGAAATGTTTTTGCGATTGGAATAATTTTGTCATTCGGTTTAAGTGACACGATATTATATTAATATGTCACATTCTTAAGGGGCCACAGGACCGGATGTCCATACTGTTACAAAAAGTATTTAATTTTACATAATGCGTTGGTCGTTTTGATGCAAAATTATTGTTTACAGCTTACCCTAGAACATCGCCAAAACATGCATCCGTATTTCAGCAGAAAAGTGAAAATCATTAATACGCGTACGTTTTTGTTTAAATTTTTGCTGACTTTTTGTTCTAGGACTTGTGTGATACTTTTTAAATCAAAATTTCTTTTTTAACTCCTATTTCAAACTAAATGTAATTTTTCAAATTTTGGCGAAAATTTGTAAAGCAATTACACACATTTTCGAAAAACTGCACCACTCAAGTCCTAGACAATTCTCTCAAGAGTATATAAAAAAAATATTCTGCAGATATGATAATAATTGTGGGCCGAGTTGCAATTGAAATGCAGGAAGACAATGGCGCCTATATTACAGAGACTCATGTGCAACAATGCATTCGGTTCAGCCACTTCCTCGGGATTTGAAGTTTTTAATTTTTAAGAAGTTCAATTTTATTTACCGAAACTTGTTAATGTTTTCCTCGGTATAACGATAGAAACATAGAATACCAGCTTTACTGCTATAGTTAAGACAAAAACAATAATGCGTTTCAAAGTGGATGAAATCGGGCGCATTCAGTAATGGCGGTTTAGCAATCAGTTACGCGGTCAGCCATCAGCCACTCCGTTGAGAAGGAAGGTTACAACATTAGCTCCCAGTAATAAACGCAAACCGACATTACAAACTATCGGCTTTCGACTTCCGATTGCTTTTTCGACTAGCGTTTTAGCATGGCGGGGTTTAATTCGGATTTGCTTGGTTACGGGAAAAGTTTTACTTTTTTGTTTTCAATTTATATCGGTTTGATTCCCTGTCTACAGCACAGCAAGAGTTCTACCCTTTTTATTTCATATCCACGTTATAAATTTGTGCCGTGCTCCTCCGTGCGACTGTATACGCTGACACGTTTATTGTTTACTGATGAATATCACGCTTTTCCCTCTGTTCAAAATTCAGATTTGCGAGAAGATACTATTTTATATTCATTTTCTTCCCATAGCACTTTATTCTAGTGTGAGCCTATTTATGCAGCCGGAGAGCAAAATGCGCGTGTTCAAAATCCTCAATGCGGTTTACGGATCCAGTAACGCCATTTAGGTATGAATTCATAGCATGCAATTTAATATTCATAATGGCTGCTATTTACCATCCACGTGCAACATATTTTTAACGACTTTCATTTACATCCATTTGTGTCAGAAACCCTTCTTCCGCAGGACTATTTTAAGTTCCTCTCATAAATCCTTTTCAAAGGAAAAAAATATCACGTTAACAACCTCCGAAAAGGTGGAGGCGGCATAAAAATAACTTCTACACCAAAAATAAAAAAAAATAATTAAAGCACGCAATCCATTTCGCATGTGTGAGTCTGTTTTGTTGTTGTTTAATGAGAAAGAACAACAAAATCCTGGAACGAACGGGTAATGAGAAAGCGCGGCTGCGCTCTTAATGAAGATGCATTATACCATCTCTCTCTCTCACTCTCTCTCTCTCTCTCTCGCGACGTGAGCTATGCCCCTCGATCAGTATGCGCCATGCAGCGTGCAGCATGCAGCATGTAACGCCGAATAAAGAGCCAGCCACCTCTCTCTATACATCTCGTCACTCATATTGCCATCTCGTTAGGGCGCCATTGAGAAACTTTACTGCTGGCTATGGTGCTTTAATTTATCGCCAGCTCTTACGACACGAACAATTTCGTCTCTGCTAATGCGACATGAAGTAATTAACATTTACTGTAGCTGTAGTTGTGTAGTAGTCATGAAGACGAGCATCCAGATAGATTACTGATTGCGGTTGCTTGGATCTGCCAGGCCTCTCGGTCATGTTGTCCTTGATTGTGATCTGACGCAAGATCGTAGAACAATCTGTACGAAACAGCATGGAAGATTTAGTTCACGAATATTCGATAATCTGGCGACTGCACATCTTGTTATCATTGTGCTGTTGTTGCTTTGTTCGCGTTCTTGTCACAACCAAGTCTTGTTTCACCTTAACAAACAATACCTCCGACCAATAATATGCAGGTTGAGACAGCGATTAATTAAAGAACGTTGCGTCCCGGCCATGCAGGTGACCAGGTTTGATAAGGGTGGGCGGTATCACCTTGCTCATCGGCATGGACTGACAACCTAGAAGGGAACCACGCAAAACACGCAATGGACCCGATCAATTTAGGATAACATAATTTACTTGATTTCTTGAGAAGAAACCAGTACGTATGAGCTGAAGGCGTAGTCGTTCGATCGAGAGTCAGTAATGCATCTCTTATCAAACTTGCCTTGTACCCGGGGTCAATTCTCTCACATATTCTTCGTTGATTTTGTCTTGGCATATATGTGCAGTTACCACCCATTGTTTGCTAGTTTATTGTGTCAACTGTACTTCTTGCTTTTGTTTCTACTGGACGAGAGGTGCTATTTCTTGGAACGGGCTCTGTAACTTCCCTTATATTTCCATACAATGGGAGCTGAAGCGCCTCCAGGCTTCTCGCCTGATGGCTCAACAAGATTTCGCCTTCCTTCGCAAACTCCATCTTATCATTCCAACGTGTATGTGGTAGTGACAATCATTGACTGAACGCCAAGCGCCCACCCATCCCTTTCGGCCACAATTTAATGACAGCTAATTAAATTAGCTATCGCCATGGCGTTCACCACTCGATTCAACGCAATCTATTTTTATTTCACATATGCGAATTCTCTCGCATTAGATTTAAAAATTGCCCGATAACGAACATAACATGGCATGACGACCCTATCAATGAATGGCGTTTGATAACATTGTACAAGCTCTGACCACATGCGATTTAGAGATGGGATGAGAGCCAGCCGGCTGCATGGGGAGGGAATGAATGTGTGTTTGGAGCGCACGCTCAATGGCGTAATCAATTTCGCAATTGCATCGATCTGCCACAGGGGGGTGGGGGTGTAGGGGGCAGAGGGCAGTCACCGAATTACACGACCATGAACCAGGGAAACTAAACTATCCACATCAGGCTCGACTATACCTAACATATCAGGTATCTAGGTATGGAATGTTTTTATTCTCATCCTAGACCCTATATGAGTGTTCTCATATTTTGTTCTCCTGCGGAATCCTCAATAATTTATTTCAAAGTTTTCCGTTCCGATAATTTGCTTTTCGCCTGTGATTGATTCAACTTGGTCCGATCATGTGTGGTGTGGTTGTAGCTCGGTGGGCAAACTTTCTGTACATCTACGAAACATTTCAAGTATAAATAACGAACACAAGTTTTGCCGGCTTTCGCAACTTTCCTCATTTCCGGTGTCGTTCGTCGTCGCGCGCTTGCGCCCCATATCCACGAGTTTGTTTTCAGCCCTACTTCTGCGACTACCACCGAGTAGCATCTGCCAATGGATGCTTGGCCAAAGGAGGAGAGAGAGAGGAGAGAGGAGAGGAGTTGATGTGATGGCAAAGCTTTGTGACGATTATGACACCTCATTGTTTCGTGTGACAATGCCGCATTGCCGCGCGACAGATCGAGACTCATGGTTCTCGTTATCGGCTGGTTCTATTTGACTTGACTTGCTCCTGATGTGCGCTGGATCGAACAGCATCTTTGACATCTACCTGGATCAGAGACTAAGCTGTTATCTGCTCTTGGAAGCCTATTTTTACCTTACGCACTTTCTTTTGATTTGCTGCTTTTCTTTTGTTCGCTCTAGTGAGCAGGCAGGCAGGCAGAGGCGCTGCAAACAAAGTGGAGGGCGTGTGTTTCGGCGCGTGGAGATATGCGTGCTCACTCTTTGATGTGACCCTGTTCACGGAGGCTCAAGTTGTTATCTCCCACACGTTTCTTTCGTGTTTCCCTCTTCTGCAATGAGTGTGCAGAGTATCAGACATCACAGATTCTCTCCCTATCCCTTACCCACCCTCTCTCTCTCTCTCCCTCACTCTCTACGCCTTCACTTCACTTACTTCCACACTGATGGTACTTTAATGTGTATCGTGGATTGCTGGCAGCAACGAGTAGAGGGGCTTATTTTTCTCAACAACCATACGAAAATTGAAAATTATTATTCCTGAGGTGTTGCTTTCCCGAGGCTGAGTCTCACTCTCATTCGACGCTTGCTAGAATTGGTAAGACGCGTATTTGATATTTGCTTTTACCGAGTTTAACATATTGTGGCAAAGTGGAAAACAGAAAATGGATCATGTTTGGAGTGGTTACCTGCTCGATTCTCAAGAACTTAGTCTACAATTTATGGTTCGAGTCATGCAAGTTATTTGCGCGCACAGTGGATAGAAGGAAAGATTTAATAGAAAATAAAACCGAGCACAGAATCCAATGATGAGAAAGATAAATCGCTAAACGAATACTCATTTCATGATATGATTACCAACTTAACATTATTAATTGTCCGTGAAATGCGTAATTCTGTATTCTTTCTGGTCTGTTATTTTCGTCTTTGGTTGATAGAGGGGTAATACTATATTTGGCACGTGTGGTAAGAATGTTACAAATCGATACGCCTACCTTTCAAGCCAGCGTTCAAAGGGAAATGACTTGTTAAGTGAAAATAAAGGCAAAGTTTGCTGCAAGGGAGGAGAAACTCGACATTAATTTTTCAGATTGGTGCACACTGTCACCTCTTGTAATGGTAATAACTCAGTCGCCGTCACCATGCTTTATTTAATGCTCGGTTGGTCGATTAGGGTCGCATCTGTGCACAGGGCGAATACTTTTAATGTTAACAACATAATCTTTTTTGATTAATGGTTCTGGCTTCAACTCTTCTTGAAAATTGTTATAACTTATATAAATGTATTTTTTTTTATCATTTTTGTTTTTGTTCCAATATCTCTTTCTATTATCTTGGATATTTAAATTGGTTTCATTACTACTAACTGTTATCTTTATAATTTTGATAACGTTTTTAATATTTTTGTTGCGAGCGCGTAAGTTAGGTGGTTTATTTAGCAACATCTAAGAGATCCAAGCTATGATAATATTTCAATTTGTTTTCTAGTTTGCATACCGCGCGTGCGGCCTGCCAGAGTCGGTGCGTACGTGCGTGTAGAATCACGCATTACTGCGAGCCCCGTTTTTACCGGCATTGGTAGTTGAAGCTAGTCCATGTACAACAACCAACGTTAGCTCAGCTTGGTAATTGTAGTTATAATAGGCAACGCTGTAATTAAGTACGCCACTTGAGACTAAAATGTATAGCAATTTGTACCGTATAAGGACTTTGGAAACAAAACTAATTGGCAGATTATGTGTGCGTATAGCTTATGGGAAGCTACACCACTACCATTAGGCCTATATGTATTCAGGTGAATTTAGTTGTTATTAGCTGGCCATCGACCATTCATTGATGCTTATTAAAGCTGGATGCAAATTAAATCTTATTTTGATGGCAGAATTAACAATGTTAATCCATCCACCCCCACCCCCCTCACTTCTTTGTTAAATTCAAATATCTCCCCTTCGCCCAACCTCACCTGCCCAGTTCGGGTGTTGTAACTTCATACTTACAAAACTTTATTCATTCATGGACATGTGTTTATCTCAATATGGCATTAAATAGGAGGCTGTATTTTCTTCCCCAAGACATAATTTTGATCGAATGCCAACTAGAAAATTCAAAATGTAATTATTATGGCAATCGTTTTTTTGTCGCCGTTGGTTCATTGTTATGTGATATTTTGGCTTCCATCTGTACTGTGTGTTTCCTTTATGTCTGTCATCCCATAATACCATCATCATACCACACCCACTAAACCTCATACTTCTACAACGACCCTAGTTTTAGTTTATAGTATATAATATTGTTAAGAACTATACAAATTCCAGCCTTGAGTATTCGACCAATTATTGAGTACATATATACCTATTAATTCGCCGATATGTTTACAGCTAGTTTTAACTAGGGCTGGTCAAAGAAATCGATATTTCGATACGATATCAACATGTGGGAATATTTTCGATATCGACATTCGGATTCCATATCAAAATTTAAAAATAAATTAACAAAAATATATAAATTTGTTAAAAACCTTACTATGACGACGATAGGCATTTTTGGGGAATGTCGGCATAAAACACCTTTTTTGCTGTATTTTTTTTTTTTTTATGGATAATTCCTCTAAATTTTGGTTCGCATGCCTAATTGTGGTGGAGATGCCGGTTAGGCTACAATAAATTAATTGTGACTTTTAAAAATGGTGGAGGTGCCGGGTCATAAACGCGAGTGTGAGAACGTAAAAATCGTTATGAATTTTTGTCGATACCTTATCAACCCTCTTTCCACACATTTTTAATAGCAGACCTACTCTTTTGATACAATTTTAATTGAATTTTGTAAATTATTTTACATTATAGTAATATGATTTCGATTTATCGATATCGACATTTTCGTGTGAATCGTAATCGAAGAATTCTCTTCAATATTACCAAATGTATATGAAAAGGAATCCGTAAATTGTGAAGTAGAAAGATAGAGACTTTTGTCGACGTCATGGATGAATGAGTGCAGTGAAATAAATTGTTTATAATGTGGAGTGTGCCCTAGGGAAATGCGAGGAAGTTATTTGCTACGGTACAGACATTACATTTTCTTGTTTTTGTTTTAGTTGTTGTTAGAGATGTATTTTAATTCTTTAACTTTAATTACCTAGCTCAAGAAACTTTTCACAGACTTCATTAAATTTATAATAGATTTCAGCATGTCTGTTAACTTGTTAAACGGATTTTTCTCGGAATGAGTATTTCCTCTAATTTTTACTTTGAAAAGTTTTGTGTCTTGCTTATATATTATTAATGATTCATTAGATTGTTCAGTTAGATTGTTTTATTTAGTATTTACAAATAGGAACATAAACTTTTGTAGCCAAGGTATCTCAGAGTAAAGAAGTACATCAGAAGTTAGACTAGATTCTCATAGTACCATGTACATAAGTTATAAATTACAATTATAAATTACAATACAATAGTTTTCGTATATTTTGTGTAATATAATGTAAGTATGAGTCAATGCGTATAAATTGCACAATAGTTTAAACATTAAAACCAAGGTAGTTATTTCATGTTTTTATATTTCCACGTTCTTCCAGCTTTTTCGCTCTCTTGGTCTTCGGTTATTGTTCTGTATTCATGGTGCAGCAAGGTTCGTTCGTAACGCATCTGCCCGGGCAGCAGAGGTCCCGGGTTCTATCTGTGGTGGATCCAGTTTTTATGTTCTCTAAAATACTACCCAAATACAAATACATTATTTCATAAGTTTGGACTGGGTCAGGTCTGCATGGTGTAGTTAAGAATGAATATTCGAATTTTGTGTTTTTCGTCTGCTCTCGTTTGACATTTCCCTGATTGCAATTTCTGATTCTTCACTTAGGTGGGGTTGTTTTTTACGTATAGTTATTTATTTTATTTTATATTTTTTCTTTTGTTTTCTTTTCTTTTCCTTCGCTTAATTTTGTTTTGTTTTGCTTTTTGTTTCCAATGTCTTAACTATTAATTATTTTTCTCTTAAGACAAGACTAATTAAATTTGTATTTAGCAACTAAATCCAATTTTTTAAAATTCCATTCCATTACCTTTTGTATAATATTGCTTTATGTTAGGGAAATGTCTATTTCATAGTATTGTATTTTACTTGGAATTGCGTATATACATTGTTGTGTGCAGAGTGGTGCTATTCTAAAGCTATATTTTATCGTACTCCTTCGTAGATCAGTTTTTCTAACTGAATCTGAGTCAAGTAGACAATAAATACTATTCTCTTACTTGCGCACGTACAGGAATTGACTGCTCTTCTTTCTATGTTGCGGATGTGAATGCCCAGAATTAAACACTCCTTTATCCCGTGTCCCCTTTTCATTTTTAACTATCCAACAACTTTTCTGCCACCATCTTGTAATTACACGTACTGTAAAAATAAATACAATATTGAAACTTAATTCCAACTGATTAGTTAGTTCGTTATTCGGGATTAATGGCACACATACGCTCATACTAATATTGACCATGCTATATACTTCTTTTAAATTCCAACCGATGTTCGCCAGAGTTGTCCGAAATGGCTAATCGTTGTAAGAAGATAACTTCATTCGGTCTGTGCCAGTGGCGGATCGGACTGTGTTGTTTGCCCCTTATTTTTGCTCTTTATACAATGTTTTCTCACATTTTCTAATGCTGAAGAATCAAACTCTAACATTTTTGAATCTCGCCAGCAAAGTGTATTCCAACTGCTGATAATGACATTTCACTAATTACGAAGTTCCTTCTTGCATTATTTGCAGTCATCTAGCTAATCTTTGGCGTGAATTGCTAATTTGTCTATAGACACGTTTATAATTTCTATTAACTCACGTAAACGAGATGGGTTATGGTTGTTAGACACGTCCCAATTAATGTTATTTCTCGGTATATGGTGTGCTTAAAAAACAGGCCATGCAAGTCAACCATTACTCATCCACCTTTTTATATAACTTCATTTTCTCGACGGTTAATCTACTCTGTAATAAAGCTACGATCGTGGGTAATAGTTGTTTTAACTGACGTGTGAATAGTCCACTTAAGGCGTTGTAAAAGTGTGTGTCCACATTAATTTTATTTGGTGTAATTTACATAACGTAATATAGTCGTTCGTATCTTCAGTGTTGTGTAGTGCATTAAACTCGGTATTACGGAAATTGATTAGCTAGTCAAAATGGTTATTATATTTTGCTTTAATATAACATTATACACTTGATCTTTTGTTTGTTTTAATTTTTGGACTAAGTGGGCCTAATAGGCAATCGAAAATCATATAAAGCAAGATATGCAATGATGTTCAAGTGAAATTTAAACATTTTTCTAGAAAAACTTAAAATTTAACATTTAAAACTTAATTTGTACAGACGACATATTTGTAATAATTAGTCGTAAATAACCCCATTGTGACATGTGAAGTATAAGCGATACATGGTGACCTGAACAACAGTCTGTATCCCGTCGTGAAATATCCCGTGTCGGTCGTAATATTGCGATGGTAAATGTGGCGCATCCTTGCCGAGCGTGGTTCTTGCCTCCAACGTGACGTCTGTACTCTGTAGGTCGCCCGGACACCGTCTGGAATAGATGATACCGTCCTAATGGTCAAGAATATGGAGAGACATTGGACAAAATGAGATTATTTCCAGAAAGATGGACAGGTCACATTTTGTGTAAACTACAATTTACTTTAGAAGGTGGCAAATGTGTGACAATCTCCTTTGAGATCGACTTCGCTCTGACATTCGAACGGAATATAAATTGAGCAAGCCACTTGGGTTTCAACCCTTAAACATCTTGAGCATTGCCTCCCTGATTCCCATAAGCGCGCCACCATTCCATAAATGTGGATTCGTTCTCCAGCAATAAGTCGTGTGTGTGTGTGGGGGGGGGGGGGCAGCGTCGTCGGCGTCGGCGTCGCGATGCCCTCGTTCATATTGAGGTCACGTAGCAAGAAATGTTGAACTACCGGTGGCCCGCTCGGCTTTCGTGTTTTTCCTAAGAACCAATTCAATTTGAGAGGGCAGTCGGTGAAGAAAGAAGAGATTTGTCACTTTACTGGGCTGAGGTAGGGGTGAATAGGTGACCAGTGAGTAGTGACCAAACTCCCTCCATCTAGGTCTGACGTAGGAAACCACCACACCTAATGAATACGAACAACGCGTAAACAATTGCTCACACTTGAAGTGTTAATAACCCCGCTATGCAAATGATGACAGCACTAAAGTTTTGACACAATAACGATAACGTGAGACTAAGACATTGACAATCTTCCTGACGTGAAGTGAGGGGTTAACACACCCACTTGAACGCGTAATAATAATCACCGTGATGTTATAGGATAAATGTGTGCATTGGAGTTAATCCCTTCCTCCATAATACACCATTATTCGTACAAGTATGTGTTTTATCCATGTAAAGATTATTCTTGATTTATTCACGATGCAGGATGGGTGATGGTTTAAGAGTGGGTTTATAGTAACGATTGCAGCTTATAACAACAAAGATCAGCTATATTATGCTTATGAATAGTTATGATTTATTAATTTGATGGTAGGCCTACAGGATATATTTTAAAGCTAGGAGGTATGCATTTTTAGTTAAACTAAAATCTTACCTACATATTTTTATACGCTATTTTCGTCATCCAATTCGTACATGTTCGACAAAACATAAACTTAACCTGCCATTCATTCTCAGATATCTGCCTTTGAATGCCCAAAATTACACTTTTAATGCAATCTGCAATTCTTTGAAACGATTCCAGGCCCAAAAGACTATCAGTAGTAAATAAAAATTGCACTTTGCAAATTTTTCATTATTTTCACCATCATTTCATAGTTTTTTGCACACGAAAACTGCCATTTTCATCACAAATGCATAAGTGTATAGTCATTCTAATCAAATGCGAAGTATAGTATAGATATGTCAAAATGACATGTCAGCTCTGCTTCCTTATTTTCAATCACTGGCGTATTCCTGTTTGAAGAATTATCAAAGAGCAAGATGAAAATTAAAACACTGGTTTAGAACGTAGTAAACTATTCAATAATCTAAAATGCAGATTTATCATTTGGCTGAGTTGTTTTTCAGTTAGCTTTTCTCTCTCCATCGTATTTTCCTTGAAAGTGTAAAGTGGCGGCCCATTAAAGTAAACAGCGTTTACATATATAGTATGTGTTTTGCATAGGTGAGACCTAGGTGCAATTTACGCAACATACTGGAATGCAATCAAGCACGCCTGAGCAGTTTATGAAAGTAGACAGTAAGGTTTGTGTAACTATTTAGCTTCAAACGAGCGAAGCCAACGATCATTAAAGTCTAGTGATTAAAGATTGATACGCAAAATGTCTGAAGATTGAATATAGGTACGCAGTATGTCTGATGATTGACGATAGATACGCAGTACTCTGAATGTCTGATGATTGAAGATTGATACACTTGTGTGATGATTGAAGATAGGTACGCAGAATGTCTGAGCTTTTTAAGATTGATATGCAGAATGTATGACGATTCGAAATAGGTACGCAGAATATCATGCTTCTGGCTAGGTACGCAGAAAATCTGTTGATTGAAGATTGTTACACAGAATGCCTGATGGTTGAAGATTGATAGTTGGTACGCAGAATGTCTGATGATAGAAGATTGATACGCAGAATATCTGATGGTTGAAGATTGATACGCAGAATGTATCAATGATTGAAGATTTATACGCAGAATGTCTTGATGAATGAAGATTGGTACCAAGAATGTTTGTTATGGCCAACATATATTTCAGTGAGAGTTTATATAATTGGCTATAGCTAGAATTATTTATTGATCTTGAAAATTAGGGTAAAAACCATTAGGGCTAATTTAAAAAAATCAAACGCTTTATGAATGTTTTATAAATGCAAATATATCTTGAGGTTTGAAGCTACGAAGAATCGAACTAGAGTATTATTATTTCTTTTAGTTTTCTAGTCTTTGGCAGGTTCAATGTACCTTCCCGGCTCAGCATTTCGCCATTGAAAAAATTAGTAGCTTGAGTTCATTTGTTTTATTGAATAAATTCGTCGATTTCCTTCGTTGCTTCTCTGTCTTTTGAATTAACTTCTGTTTTAATTAAGAAAACGTTAACTTACGTCTCGTTTTTGCAAGCAAAGATCTGTTTACAGTTTGGCGCTGGTGGATCACGTGGCATTTCTCAAGCTTTTTATTTGTTTCCGACAAATTCAGCAGCTCTTTCTAAATCTCAACTGGTGCACAGAAGAAGTTCACGGATGTTTCCGTTTCGTTTCTTTACTCTCATTATCGTATTCTTTCCCCTCTCTGTATTAACAATCCTTTTGTCAACACTCCTGCTAACTACTTGCTTTTACGCTAGCTTTTCTACTCAATTTTACAGACACAAAAAGTCAATTTTCGTGAATTTACAAATAACATGGAAGCGACTTGATTATATTTTAAACTTTAAGCTCTTGCATTTTCCGTATAGGCCTACTATAATTTCGTCGTTTCTTTATTACCATTTTAAAAATGATTATTGTTTTCTGGAAATATATGAACTGGGCATTGTTTAATGTATAGTAATGTGTTTGGTTGGTGACTAGGTCAAAATTGTATCAATTACAATTATATGCGACTCCTTACTATTGACACCCAGTATTGACCTTAATAATTCAGCTAAATTGATTTAATGTTATATTGTTGATGTTAAATTGTGCAACACGTTTTGAATTGAGACCCTGTTAAATGATGAGAGGAAACTCTACAACAGTTGAAGATCAATTAAAGTAAAATTATCAGGTGAATTTTTAACAGTTAAGATGTCCTTAGTAATGCATAAATTAATTTGATTGTGATCATTTCGCTGTGATAATATTTACATCCTTACGGTTTAACATTCTGGACGTATATTTCGTAAATTGGGCGCCCCGAAAGATGATTCAGTGTGGCTTCTTATGGCTTTAGCTTAATTAATATTAAGGTGCTCTCGAGGCTGCAATATTTAAAGTAAATTGCTTGATCATTAATTACCGCAGAAGGTAGCTAAATGCGTAGTGAATTTTCTTGTGTGGGAGGTTCTAAGTTTTCGGACTGTGTTTTATGGGGTTCACTGACTTTTAAATTGGACCTTGTCTTCATCAATAACCCACCACTGTCACAATTTATAAAAATTGAAACTATATAACAGGTAGTAACGTTATAAATATAAATAATTGGACTTTTTCACTGTTAGTTAACAAAATATTTATTTTAATGTGATATTTCGATTTCTTCACAGAAGTCTTTATCAAATGAAATTAACAATTAAAAAATCACTACAGACAAGACAAAAAACATTTCACAGAAAATTATAAATCTGGATGTGCATTATTACCAAATTATTAACAAAAACGTTTATTATGAATAAAAATAAAAAACCAAATTACAGAACATTAAATTGACAAGTTGGACAGTTATTGATGTATGAAATAAAGTTATTGATCTAGTGATGAAATTGATGGACAGAAACTTTTCCAAATGGCTGGATAATTAACACTAGGCACACTGATTGTATTGGCCACACATGAAATCAAACCAGCTTCCTTAATTTTCCGTGTTGTGGCATTAGACTCATGTGCAAGGATTGAAGCGTCTTCCCAATTAATATGAAGATGATTTTCATCATCATATTAATTGGGAAGACGCTTCAATCCTTCATCATCATATTAAGTGGGAAGACGCTTCAATCCTTGCACATGAGTCTAATGCCACAACACGGAAAATTAAGGAAGCTGGTTTGATTTCATGTGTGGCCAATACAATCAGTGTGCCTAGTGTTAATTATCCAGCCATTTGGAAAAGTTTCTGTCCATCAATTTCATCACTAGATCAATAACTTTATTTCATACATCAATAACTGTCCAACTTGTCAATTTAATGTTCTGTAATTTGGTTTTTTATTTTTATTCATAATAAACTTTTTTGTTAATAATTTGGTATTAACCCACACAGCATTTGATATTTGTTCAATGTGTTGACAATATTTTCATCTAACATTTGGAATATCCGGTCAATATCCGATATCCTTAAATTACAACTAGCAAACGTTGTTTAGCTATCCGAACGTCCCGGAATTTGACAAGAAAAGATTGTCATACAACGTTCCACTTAAATATTAACAATCAACATTGTTTATACTGCCTATAGATATTTGACTTTAACAATCAATGGGCACACAAAAATATTGATGCAATATTTTAACAATATTTTTCTTTGATATTGGATGTGGACAAAAAGGGGCGGGGCGTTGGACAGCGCCGAATGGAATAACACCAAATCAATCGGGTTAGGAGCTAAATAGATTAGCAGGAACTTTACAAGTACACTAGATACGATCGATTCAGCGTTGTTCCTTTCGGCGCTATCCAGACGCTCCGAAAAAAAAGGAAATTTTAATTTCAATAAATTATAGGCTACAAAAATTGTAAAAAATTATTATTTTATTTATTAAACTGTATAGCATACACAGCAGAAGCACACACCCACACCCAGATTTAAAACTTGAAAAATTCAAATTTTTCAATCTCTAAACAAGAATAGTAAAGGTACAATACATAGATTTTACAAAGTGATTACACGATGGTCAGGTAAATAGTGTCAGGAAGGGTATAGGATTTTGAGCAAACTCTGTACTCTTTCCCTCATCCTGTGCAGTGGCGTGCAGACAATGGTTCCGCGGCGCGAGCCGCGCCGGTGCCAAAGCCAGGGGGTGTACCCAACCCCTGGCTTTGGGTGACCCACCCCCACTCACCTCTAGAGAAGGTGTGGGTGGGAGAAAAAATATAACATGTACAGGTAATACAAGAGAAATTGTTATTAGTTATCACTTCACTAGGTTTGCAAGCTGGATGTAATGGTGTATAGTTGTATAGCAATATCTTGGTAGTTATGTCGTCTTCGGCATCAGCATCTAAATTAAAATTGATCACGAACCGCCTTCGCACGACCGTTGAAGAGGAGAGCAGTGGTGGATGCAGGGGGCGGTAGGGGCGATCGCCCCCTTGATCCTTGAAAACCTAAATTTTATTCTATAATGAATATGTTCAGACACCAGAAATATCAATGTTTTCTTTCGATTATGATTTTTTTAAGTTTATTGCTTTTAGTCAATTCCTCACAGTTACACGATATTATTTTCTTTGGTTTTCCCCAAAATCGTAACACATCTATAACTTCATAGGCTTTGATGGTCCCATGAAAATTTCAGCACGATCAGAGTAGCCATTTAACCGGTAGAGCGCGAGCAGACAGAAAAAAAACACTTAGGCTATTTTTCTCGGGGGAGCGAAATTACTCTCATTGGATGAGCGAAGCAAAGATTCCATTTCACAACACTGGAGAAAAAAATCCGGAATGTTTTTTTTTCTTTCTTTCTTTCTTTTTTTTCTGTATTTTTGTGTGTTTGTTAACACGATTCCGGCTAAATTGATACTCCAACTACAATTAAATTTTATGGAGGCCTTCGAAATTTCTGAACTTAGAACTGCCACGTTTTTTGAGCGCAATCGAAAAATTATTTTCATGAAAATCGCAATTTTACGATTTTTTTCGATTTTTAAAAAATTTTCTTCGTCTTATAACACCTATATGCTTTTTCCAATTTTAATGATTTTTTCACAGAATTTTAATTTTATGAATTAAGATATTCGTATGAAATTTGAGCGCAATCGAAATGTTATTTCTCATGAATATCCAAATTTTACGGGTTTTTTCTTTTTTAAAACTGTTCTTTGACTTATAACACCAACATGCTTCATCCTAGTGTAATGATTTTTTCACAGAACCTTAATTTCATGAATTATTATATTCGTGTTAAATTTGAGCGCAATCAAATAATTATTTCTTATGAAAATTTCAATATTACGATTTTTTCCCTTTGTTAAATTATGATTTATTAAAAAAAAATTAAATTTAAGTAAATTTTTTATTTAATTTAATTTAAAAAAAATTTCAACTTAGTAATGATTTTTTCCACAGAACAACAGAAAACCGCATATAACACATGGCAGCACAATGCACCAATTACGCTCATCCAACAACGCGGCGGGACTTAAGCGTTTTTCCTAGTCCAATAACATTAATTTCAACACTGATTTTGAAAATGTGAGGGTATAGAAACACATGAGCGATAGCGATTACAAAGGGACTTAATTCAGTTTGTTGTTGGGCTTGGCCTTCTTTCGGTTTTACCTTCCTCCAGAGGGCCTATTTTAGTGAGCAACTGCAAAAAAAATAATTGAAATATACCCTCTCTAAAGTCATTAAAACTCGTTTTTTGAAAAAAGGCCTAAAAAAATTCCCTGCGGGACTAAGCCAGGGGGCTACGCCCCCAGACCCCCGTGTGGTGCGAGCTGAGTCGCCCCCCCCCCCCTACTTTGAGAGGTCCTGGATCCGCCCCTGGAGGAGAGACTCGAAGACCTAATGACCTTGGCGAGTGAAATAGATATAAACATAGCTGTAGATAGGTTTGCTGCTTCTTCAGAAGTATACAAACGTACCCTAGTCTACCACTAGCTAGACACTGTCACTCATGTTGTTGTCAAAACCATATGCATAGGAAGTACTATAAATAATATTTTACAATTCGCTCAATAGACATCCACTTTTTCCTAGTTGAAGAAATTTAAAGGGGCTGTCTTAATAATTGTATTGTAACCTGTGATTAATGTTAGATTCGGTGTGCTAATTACCTTACGATCAACAGACCATACTAGGTTAATTGTATATCCACATTATGATTTTATCAGTGTGTTAAAAACATATCCACAAATTGAAAATGGTAAATGGTTAATTTAATATAAAATTTGAAATAAATAAAAGAATATAGCAAATATAGCAAATCCTTGAAAAGTTTCCTATAAATTATTGCAAATTTGCAATTAGTAATTTAGTGTCCTAAATGTCTCAGATCGCACTACAGGCTATTTGAGGGAATAATGGACCCAAAAATTTTCCGCCTCCGGCGGCTGGGGCTTCGCCCCAGACCCCGTGTGGCCAGCGCAAGTACATACACGGGGGTGGGTGTACCCATTAGTATGATCGCGCTCGCGCCGGTCCCTATCGAACCTCTGCACGCCACTGATCCTGTGTGTGTGTATCGAATCAAAGCGTTGACAGTAAGTGAATGTGGTGTCCTTTACATGAAAGAATATTTTAGTTTTATCCCCCCTCCCCCCATACATCTCTGTTTCTCATCGAAACACATTGTCTGTGAGATGTAATGTAAATTCCGACCTCTAATGGTCATAAATTACTGTTTGCTGGGGGTGCCTAATAATGGAAACGCGGAGTTGTTGATTTTTCCAGACTGTTTGATTGGATATGGTGGGGTTCACTTTTGGGGAATAGCTGATTATCCGCGAGGTTATTATTTAGTGTAATGGGGGGGGGGGGGGGGGGGGCAAACTTTTCACATCTAATGTATGTAGGTTAGTTGAAATACTTACTTTGATTAAATTTTGATTGTTTTTTGCTATAGCAACAATGGCGTTTAGAAATTAGAGCGTTCGGCCTATGCGTCGCAAAAATGTGTAAACGGTGAAAACTATAGGCCTACGTTACTTTTAGATACAATCGGTTCAATATTTTCTGTTTTGCGGTTATTATCAATTTTAGCAAGCTGAGAATTTAGGCCTACTAGTTTTGTTAATTTCTAAATTTCCTGTCTAGATTCCTGTTTAAATTCTTTGAGGGACTGAAAAATTGGTTTCACCATACTATAAGTCTCACTCCCCATTTCCAAAACTTGTCTATGTTTGCTGAAATGTGTGAACAGGAAAATGTTGAACTCAGAAATACAATTACAAATATATCAGACTTGGGTATTGTCCTACAAGGAATCCAAATCAAATTAGACTACAATTAGCTAGGTATAGGTCCAGTCTTGCAAAAAATGTGAAATATCAATATTAACACAATTTTTAAAAGCAATTTAATGAAATACAAATATGCCTAGAATAAACAATTTAAAAAAAACAAATAGAAGGCCTTAGGCCTAAAACATTGGGAAGTTGGTAGTTAAAACTGGCACTGTATACTTGGCAAATAAGCAAAAAGCTTTCAATGTTCACTGCCTTTAGGCTCCTAAACAGTCAAATTTACACAGTCAGATTTAGTTTTTACTTCACTCGCCGAGTATTATTTATTAGTGTAGGAATGTGGTGATACGTTACAATATTATCGTAGCGATGCGCAGACGCAGATAGGCTCCTCAGTAGGATAGTTTCGGACGCAGAGAGGTGGGCGGAATGCCCAAGCACCCCAGTTGAGTGTAGTGTAGGCCTAGGTAGAGCTGCTGATCATCCTCTCGATACTGGCCTCTGTTGGGTAGGGCTGGGTAGGTACTTGCTGTAGGCCTCTGCCAGCACTTGCAGGGCTAGAAGTGTTTGTATAACTTGGTAAGCTGCCGGTGCTGCCATTGCTGCAAGACGAGTCCGCGATGAGGGAACCATCGAAATTCACTATGCTGTCTCCGCCAAGTTTATTGGATCTATGAAATAGAAGATGACTAATGGTAGACTCACTGGGAATAAATGGAAATTTTAACATCAAAGATGGCTGGAATCAGCTATGCAAGAATTATCAAAATGATGATCGTACGATTAGCCCAAGTTAGTATACCTACAGCTGACCGTACGAATATAGGCCTAGACCACACAGCCCAAGTACTAGAGAAAATGAAAATAACTTAAAGGGGCTAAAAAACCCAAAAATTATTTTTACCACATGATCTTCGCACAATACTACATTTAAATGACCGTTTAAAAAATTATATCTTGTAACTGTGATTTAACACAAATTTTTTAGTTTTTTTGATCCAGAAATTGGCGAAAATTGGTGTTTTGGAAAATTTCCTAAATCGGCTTTAACCTGCTTCTTTTTTGGTCCACATAGATACTAGAGCATAGTTCCAATCTAAAATGCCCATTTTAACATCGTGTCTTGAAACTGGGCACAAATATACCCTCAACACGCAAAAATATGCATTCCAAAATCACACCCCATCCTGCTAATCACCATATGTTGACCGAACTACTTGCCCAAATTACAAACAAAATATAGAGAATTTACAGAAAAGGCTGCCGAGTACGTCAATAATGGTCAATATTTTTTTGGATCAAAATCCTCCAAGGTCACGGGCATAAAGATCGTCCCCACGTTATTTCTTATGGAAGATTTTTGCCGATGGGACCTAGCTCGAAAAATGTCATGTTTGACAATTTTTTTGGGAGGTCACGGTGGCCCCAATAATTTTTTCTGTTAATAGCTAAATTCATTACTTGTTAGCCTGAATGAAATATTTTTTGAGTTTTAGCGGTTAATACCCCTTTAAGTCCATAAATTATATTTTTTCTCGCTTTTGCATGCATTTTAATTTTCACTATACCACTGCAGATTGAACATTGAACAGAACAGTGTAAGAACATAGCCTATTTTAGTTATTTAAATTTTTAGTATTTTTTTATTTAAAAACTTTTCATTTAAACTCCTTTCAATACTTGCACGTTGTATTGACAAGATAATCCAAAATGTTTTAATAATTGTACAAACTTTTAGCCATTTAACTTTTTTACCAATACACTGTTTCCTAATTAATTCTGTTACCAAAAATCAATTATTTTTTAAAATATCTATTTATTCGTATTCTTAATTGACAACAAAAGTAGTTTTGTTAAAATAAGGATGAGTTTTAATTAACACTAGTTTTAAAAATACTTTTACTCTACATTTTATTGGTAACGAATACGATAACGGAATTACTAAACACTATTGCTTTGAAAACAGTGTTTAATGTTGATAAAGTAGACTCCCTTATTTAGTAATCACCCTTTTTTTCATTAAACTATCATTGAGGGTTAGATTTAACCATTGCAAGCATCAATAAAATTTATCATTCGCTGGGGTAATTCCGTTACCAAGGTTTGTAATTGCGTTACCGAAAATAAATATCTTAAAAGTTAAAACAGTTTAAATATCAACCAAAATGCCAAACATTCTTGAAGATTTTCAATAATTTGCATTAAACCATCATTAAGAGTTAGATTAACCCACATGCAATGGGATGTACATGGTAATGGTATGGTGCTGTATGGTGCTGTGATGAAGAAAGGCCTAGCCCTGAGTGCATTGTCTGTGGCTGTGGTGAAAAGTTAGCAAATCAAGCATGGTTCCTACAAAATTGAAACAGTGAAACGGTATTTTTAGTTTTTACTAAAAATAGTCAACAAATTGACATCACATTGCTGAACTTTTTAATATTTTGTTAACCAGACCTGCTAAATTACTACTTGGCTGAAGGGGTGCCGCTAAATTATTGGATGAGCGTAGCGAGCGAAGCGAAGACTTCAATTTCACTGACCCCCCAAAAAATTTAGCTCGGGTGTTTTTTTTTGTTTTTTTTTCTGTTTGTTCGCACGATTCCGGGCAAACGGCATAAGCGATCTTGATGAAAATTGAAGGGGACCATCGAAATCTCTGAACTTAGACGTGCCACGTTTTTGGGTAGGCCTACAATCGAAGAAATATTTCTCATGAATATCGTACTTGTGTGTGGTGGTGGTGCTACGCAAACAAAAAACTTACAAAAAAAGCTCATCCATCAACGCGGCGGGACTATAGCGTTTTCCTAGTTAAATATAGCATTGGGGTGCCTTGAGTTGAAAAAGGTTGGGAAACACTGGTAGGCCCCTATAGAGATAAGGCTTTTCCTTCAATAGGCCTAGACCCTAGCACTTTAAACACTTTTATTAGCCTATCTCTGACGTAGAATTACGTTCGCGACAAGGCCGAATGCAGTGAAATCGTTTGAAGAAACACATGGACCTAAATAGATTTTTTTTAAGCCAGCGATCTAGCCGCGGTCGTTTAACCAGTTCTCACTCGAACACTGAAGTTAAGCAACATCGGGCGTGGTCAGGGGTTGAGTGGGTGACCGCTCTGCCCTGAAACACACGTATACCGCTGGCTAGAGCAGACTAGGGTTCAAAAGCTTTGTGTGACAGCTTCGTTCTCCTCGACGTCTGCTCGGCAGTCCGGGTTAGTGGAGGAACCTATATGACTGTCAAGGTTACACCGTCCTTTCAGATGGGACGTAAAGCCGTTTGTCCCCTTGGTACTTTTCGAAAGAAGTAGGCTACGAGCCGGTACCGAATTTTCCCTCCTCCCTGCTCTATTAAATTTGCACTACATTATAGTTTGCCCTGTTTTATGCTATTAATGTCACCTGCCAACATTTTCCAACATTTAAAATACTATATCATAGCATGCCACCAACCTTAGTACGTATTCCAAATGGCTACTACGTAAGTAGGACTGTGTGAACCTAATTGGATGAGGGAAGCAAAAACTTCAATTTCACTTATCCTGAGAAAAATAGCTAGTCTAGTGGATTACATTATCCGTTTGCAAATGGAGACTAAATAATTATTTAAATGTGTACCGGTAATTTGCTGGGGTAATTCTAGAGTTTAAAGTGTTGAAACTTTCAATTTGAAACTTTCAAGGGTAGGCCTACATTGAAATATTTCAAGAAATTATGAAACATTCGTATTTAAGGCATTTCTGCATTACTAGATTGATTTTGTAAACTTTTAGAGAGTTCTAGCTTTTATGAGTTTGTTATGTTGGTAGTACCAACCTTCTGCACACTTTGAAGCTGTGTTAAACTGCTTCCTACCACTTGTTACCTGTTCCTACAATGGTAAAGAAGTTTATATTCATGGTCACAAGTATTTTACCCCGAGTGGGAACAAAATAATTTTCAACTATTGTAGCTGGGCAACTATGTAGGCCTACCAACAATGCTAGGCCTACTAGAATGATTGCTCACATCAAAAAGTGTGAAAAGTGCCCCAAACAACTTTTTATTTTATCTTGATGATAACTGATACGGTTATTAGTTATTTGTTATTTTCTCAGCCTACAGGATAGAAGTAAATGGCATATTTTTGTTTTATTTCATCAAATTGCAAACCTCAAACTTGTGCGTACATTGTTATAGGTCCAACAAGCTAATGGCTGTGTCAAATTTTTTTAAATAATTGCTATTAGACAGAATGATTTGTTTGCTAAATATTATTCCTCTCAAGTTTTGTCCAAATTATTTAATGAATTTAGAATAAGAGTTGGAGCGTGCCAAGTGTTGCGCCGTTCAACAGACGTAAAATTGGGAAATGAGAATCTTTCCCAACTCTCGTCTCTTGTCACGTGACCTATCGATCGTTTTAAGCTCCTCCTTATCACCAGTCGTCAATTACCAAATCAGTTTCCGTTTAGTATAATTTATATATATCTCTCTCTGTGGTAGGCCTACTGGTAGGTCGACAAGAACTTTTTCAAAGTTTCAGCACCAATTATGGGGTAATATTTCAGAGATGCAAATTTTTTGCCAATCTTATAAAAACCTTTCTTATAAGAAAACGCTGATTTATTAAAAATGGAGTTTGTATTCCTGAAGATTTCCTTGGAAATTAAATATTTCACAAAATTTCAATATTTTTTTAAACTTTTATTGAAACTGTCAAAAATGTAAATTTCATGAAATTTTCAAACACTAGGTAATTCTGTTACCAGGGGTCGTAATTCCGTTACCGAATATAAATAGGGTTTAAATATAGTAATTTAATTATTTGCAATGAAGGTATGTTATTTATGTTTAGTACTATGCTTCTGGATGTTGTAGAAGCTGCAAAATAGATTTTATTCCACCATTCACAGGTTTTCAACAATACTTTCAGCGTAATTCCGTTACCGGTACCAGTAAAAAACCTGAATGAAAACTCATTTAAAATAATTTTAAAATAAATAAACTTGAGCTAAAATTTAGTTTAATTAAAGTCTTTAAAGTCAGGTTATAAGAACTGCTATGTAGGACTACAAGGTTACTTAAATAGAAATATTTTCTTTTGAATGTCTTATTCGCTCCCTGAAATGTAATTCCGTTACCGTGGAATTGCCCACCTACACTTTGTTTAATATTTTTACCTTGAGATGGGCTAGTGTCTTAAACAAACACTTGGGGCCTACACCAAAATGCCTATATTTTCATTTTAGGCCTAGCCTGAAGCCAAATAATAAATACGTAAACTACGCGAGGCAACAAACAATTTTACACGTACCGGCATATTAATTGTCCAGCCCACTCGAGTCGCAGCCGTTCTCTAGTCAGGTTAGATCTTGGCCGCCCGACCGAGGATTTCACCTAACTCGTCGTAGAAGGCGCAAGTTGTCCTTCGATGTCCGCTCTTGCTGTTGGAGTCCTTCACCGTTTTCGAAGGCTGCGTACAGCGTACAGATGTTTCCACTTAATCCCAAGTTGCTCTAGTGTCCGCGGAAACCCTGCATCCTTCATGTGGGGCATTACAGACTTGTAAATATCTGCATTGCGATATCTGAAAGAAAATTGTAACATCATGAACTTCCACTCAAGAAATGGCAAAATGAATGCTCCTGGCCTAGTAGGCCTAGGCTAGGCCTTGAATAGCTTGACACGATCTAGGGGCCTAGGCCTGCTTGGCCTAGAGGCTATATTAAATTGCAATCAATTGCAATGGCAAGGGGCTCTTATCCTTGGCACACAGTACAGTAGGCTGAATGTTAAGCTAGGCCCTAGCCCTAGGCCTAGAGTACGCCTAGCTTAGGCCTAGGCTAGGCCAAATGAACTGGGTCGTAGGCCCAGTTAATGGAAGATTTTTCTTTTCATATGCCAAGGCCTAGCCTAATTTTGAACTAGGCCTAGCCTAGCCTAGGCTTCTACTTGGAATAAAATAGGTAACTTAACCTCAAACTTACCTCCTTCCATCCAGCATTTGCACGATGCTCTTTTCTTTGATTAAACCGATAAAACTCAGTTTCTCTCTGTCCCCACGTTGACATGATCTTTCAGTTGCACAATATCACCAAAGTTCGACATGTTTATCAAATAAATTCTTTTAATACGTCCGAAAACAACAGAGCGTGAGCACTTTGACGAGTTGTGTTTTGTGTTGTGACTAGTGACAGAACAGAAAATGCAGAATAACGATAAGGTCGAATCGATAGGTCGAAGTTAAATCTAAGTTTATATCGCCATGGTTCGCACATGCGCGTAATTTGAATGCTTATAATTCATGTTGAGAATATTCCGACTGTTGGATTGACTGACATTACTATGAAATGGTGAAACTTTTTAAATAATAGATATGAAAATAGATAGTTAAGTCTTTTGATGGTAATAAAATCCTTCTGCTGCTATAAGTTACCCAAACTTGGCCAAGTTTAAGACAAAACCACACGCACACAACCCGTCTTCCTCTCTTGATGACTGCTAGTCGAATGAGAACAGACAGGATGCGACAGGTCCAACTGCCACTTTGACCGTTGAGATTTGATACAGAAGAATAATCTATAGATATTGCATGGATATTTCGAAAAAGGAAATTAATTGAGAATACTGAATGATATTAACAAACATTACACAGATACCCATTTAATATCCATATGAAACATAAACTGAATCGCCTAAATATGTTGCACTTACAATGTTGTATAACCGCGAAACAAAGTTAAAAATGGACTTAACAATTTTACAGACGTTGTGCACTTAATTCGAACGTCCAGAAGATATTGCATGCTGTATGGGAATGCACAGCCATATTTATAATATTTGTGAAATGTTTTTTTGTCCTGTCTGTTGTGATTTTTTAATTGTTAATTTTGTTTGATAAAGATTTCTGTAAAGAAATCGAAATATCACATTAAAATAAATATTTTGTTAACTAACAGTGAAAAAGTCCAATGATTTATATTTATAATGTCACAATTTCTTCCAAGAAAAATAAAGAAGATGTTTTTAAAATCTAGTAATATCTCGAATGGCTTTGTTCGTATATTAATGTGGATAAAGCTTGTTTACATAAAAACATATTTTGGGAAATCTCAAATTATGCTTGTCCCCGTACATTACTTCTCAAAATCTTGAGCACTGAAGACATATTTTAGTAGCTGATACAAGGTGTCAAATATTATTTCAGGTTTGCGGCATTGTTTTCGAACGTACACGTTCTTACAGCGGTGTTGCATGTATTGGAACAAAGAAACTATTGCTCTTTAAACTAAGCTTATATCTCACAATTGGTATTAAATTAAAATTCTCAAATAAAAAAGAGCTATTGCATTTACTCACTATGAACTGAATCTTTGGTTCTCTGAAACCTTTATGTACTCATAAATAAGGCCGATCAATATATCGATAGTAACTAATAATATTGTAATACACAATTGCACAAATAAAATGTACACACTGAATGTAAGTAAGTAAAGTCAGCACCGTAAGTAACATCTTCGTGTAGCGACTTTGCGTTGAAGTTAATTCACAATGTGGTTAGAGTTTCAGGAAGAAAATGAAAATTCCCGTATCAAATTACGTTCCTTATTTCCTATGAAGAATCTTAATCTTTTGAATAGCCCGGTAAAACGTAACGATGATAGCATTATCCTCGTGATAGTATTATCTTGGTGATATGCTAGTTCTAATTCAATTGGCTGGCGCTAAACCATTTGACTTTATAAGCCAGTCGCTGATTTAATAATAACTAGGAAACTAAATTGGGTTGAGACGCATTTTCTGTCTTTAAGTTACAACTTTTAAGTGTTGAACTCTCAGATAAATCTTTCCGAGCATTCTTTCGTGTTCGCTTTATACCCTGGACAACGAGATACCTGTCATAACTTGCTGTCCTCTTGAATCAAAGAAAAACAGAAGTGACAAATGAGGACAGGCTGAAGCTAAAAGACTACCTTGAGGTTTCGAGTTTCGGAGTTTGCTTGGCTATAGGCTGTGGCTTCGTTTAGCGTCTTTCTTTTTGCTACATTTCTAACAAAGCGTCTGTTTAAGTTCTTTAATCAGAATGCTTAATACATCTTAATTTGCAGCACTCGCCTTCAAGCTCATTTCTGTTCTAAATGAATTGCCGTCTGACGGAAACTATTTACATATTTCATTTCTCAAATTCTTCTAAAGCAGTGTTACTTCAACACCATTATATGCTGGTGATTTTCCTATTAGTGCGCCCTATTAATACAACGAGGCGTTACGCAAGTAAAACATTACCCTCGTTACATGCCGTCTTCTACATCATTAAAGGTTGATTAAAAGGATGTTCTTGCTTTTAAAGTTTCACTTAACTTAGTTGAAGCTTTCTTAAAGAGATGTTAATCCGTAATTTAGATGTTCGCCAGGCTTTTGGTTGACTTGGTTTGGCCGGAAGACATGTCTAGTGGGTCTTGTGTTATACGTCATCCGTCTTCTTCAAGGGGTGGGATGAATCTGCCACTTCCACGGGGTAGAAGAAGCGTCTTACACTTCTCCAACCTGTCAAAACTTTACCATGCAGCATGTACGAGCTCAAATGGCATCATTGAAATCGTTTCTAAGCTCACCCATTAGTTGTACATACACTGAATAAAATTGATGTCCGTTGCAAAGGGCCACGTCCACGTCTGACCCCGCCAAGTGGAAACTCTTGCTTCTCGGGTTAGATTACATCGCAAGGAAGATGTGGTAACGTTTATGTGAGATAGCTTTTGTGCACTGCACCATTGAGTTTCATACGTCGCAATGAAGCAATGAAACAATGACAACAATGGGGCACACATCACAAACGCAACCACTTTTTAGCAAAACGTAACTAGAACAATTCCGTCTTTACAAAAAAAAAAAAAAAAAAAAAGACTTCAAACAAATGCTGCTCTTTCCGCACTTGTATGCTTAAGCATTGCCGTGAAACGTGCGTGTAAAGTCATGCCCTGACGTTTACCTACTTTGTTGTATACCTCTACCCAACAAGCTCTGTAAAAAGAATGTGGGGCGATCGAAACTACGTTATGTAAACTAGGAGGCAAAAAGTGAGGCATTTAAAAAAGCGAGTGAGCAAGGAAGCAGAAAATCAGTTAATTAATCCACACTGATGAATTCTTGTAGACAAACCCTGGTTATCCGGAACCATATTGGGTTGGTTATAAAGAGTAGAATAGTGTTCATTTAGTGTCTTAACTCTCTGGGATGCATGGTGGAATGATGCAATTATGTACTAAGTAAAGTACTTGTTTGAAACGTGGCTTCCCCCACCGCTACATTCTATCTAATTCGCAATTCTCGTTCAAGACGGTAAGTCCGCGACCAGTAAATAATGAAATCGTCTTGGATAATATGAGTAATAAGAAGAAGAACCTTTATAGCTTGACAAGGGTATAGACATAAGCACATTTTAATAATTTAGTTGGAAACGAAATAAATCTCTCTCGATTTAAGTCTTTGAATTCAAGCCTGTTCTTTGCTCCTCAATTATATACCCTACCTTTGTCGTCTTCTTCTGGTTTTAGACAACCTATCTCTTTATTTCAATTTATATTTAAATCAACAGAGAAAGTCCTACCATTTTAGTAAATAGTAGTAGATCCCTTAATAATGTTAATATCATAATCCTGGGATACGCGGTTGGGGCTTCAATCACATTAAGCCTTTACTCAAGGCAGTCTGTTTCTTAGCTTACGGTAAGTTATTTTTCCAGAGGGAGGGAAGGAGCGCGTAATATTGTTGGCGAGAGGCATAATGCATAAAACATGTGACTGTGAGGCCAAAAAGGAGGTTGATCGTAAAGTAGCACTACGTGAACAATCGCCCCCATGCAAACCGGCAAGGAAGCCATTATTGAGCATCGCTTCACGTTAGCTGTAAACAAAACACACCGACCGCAATTGTTATATAAAATGTCGTCGACTATCAGTCAGATTTGGTTTAAGTCTAAGAAGATCTCAAGTGCAATTCCAATTAGTTACCTGTGATGCAAACTGTACAGTACAGTTGACACGCCAATGTTATGCAAAACAACGCACTTTAGGAAGCATCATACTATGAAATGTACATAGTTAGTTACATATTGCAAGTGCTGTAACTCTCATCTCTTATAAATAACCGACACATTTTTACACACGCCTTGTCACAAAACATAAGCAAAGGAAGGCCACCCACATAGAATGAAGTTAACGCCTTGTAGCTCCTAAAATTGACGTATAACGTTTTTTTTTCATACAACAAGAGCATTCTCGTACTAAACAAAATTTTAGAGCTGCCGATATATTTTTAACGCGTTTTCAGAAGATATTGACGTGCGTTAAACTTAAATGTCTGTTTTGGGACGTATATTGTGATTTGGTATTTGTGAGTGACGGTTTTTCCTCATCTCGATTAGCGGGCGGAAATGCCCCTGTTGAAACCGCGTTGTCTGTAGTGTATAGTGAGAGAAGGGAGGGCGGAGTTTACAGGGTGTGTACAATATGGTGCTCTGATAGGCAATAAGGATGATAACGCTGTCACAGGGACACCGGTCTGGAACATAAGTGGAGGAGGCTGGAAGAATAACTGGTAAAATATGGAGCCAGAAAGTGATTGGAAGCTAAAGGAGTTAAGTTGTTTGGTTTCTCAAATTGAAGATCACTTGAAGTAGGTACCCACCTTCCTTCGTTGTTCGGTCACCGTGAAGAGGAAAATTAATAACTACTTCATTGATATTAATTTGTGGTTACTAAGATAATTTTTCAATGAGGCTTAAGCTCATTCCTTAATTAGTCACTAACTATACTGGCAAATGCCAATTGAAACTCGTTGAACCTTTTCAAGAGAGAACTTCGAGTATTTCGACCACTTGAACATTTCTTGCTCGAATCAATTGCTCAAAAGTTAGAAGTTAAAAGTTTTACAGGGTTTCTCGTGGAACTTTTATTGCATTCGTTTCACCCCCAATTGTTGGCACTCATATCGTACTTAGACAAGTATATTTTCCTGGATTATTTTCCTTGGGGGAAATGTGAGTTTGTTTAGGTTTGAAAAGAACGATCAAAACTAGGTCGTATACTTGAGCATTATTTTTCAAAGTTATTTCAGAACGGTTTGCTTTATGTTCGAACGATTTGTTTTTTCAAGCATGCACCTATACGGCGGCTAGAGCACACTTTATGTGAAATGTGTAGGCTCTCGTCGTAGTTTCCCCCTTGTTCGCGCTGTTGCCATTCATACATGCTAGAGTGCACATTATGTTTAAACAACGGTAAGATCATTTCATTGCGTTGAACATTAAACCTCTGCCTCTGATTCACATTGTCGCGTCTTTGGACAATTTCTCACTTTTATTACTACGAACAACGTGCAATGAAATTAAAGTTTAATATTGTGTTCGGGTTGTCATGGATGCTGAAAGCAAATAACGGAGAGCGATTGATAGCCAGGGCGGATCACTCGCTCAAAGCAAGGAGACAAATATATCCAGCTGAGTTATACTCAATAGTGCCGGAATAAAATGCATGTCTATTACTTGCGCATGGAAGCATCGACATTGTGGAGAGAGGGGTGGGGTTGTACAAAACACCGTCTCAAGGAACCATCGAATTTGCTAAAAGTTTAAAATGCTGATAATTCTTTTTTTCCAATTCTGTACTCACGAAATAATTCAGTGATCATTATCGATATAGAAATCAATAGAAACTTCAAAGATTATAGAATCGTGTTATAGCAGCAGTCCATGACATTCAATAATGCGATGGTAATGAAAGTGTTGATGAAACTCGGTTGCAAAGAGCGACTATCAAAGTTAATATGGCCCAGGAATCGTGCCTAGTAAAGGGTCAACTTGCACCTCTTCGGATCACTTGCTGGTTGGCCCATGGACCAGGTTTGCCGAAATATTGCTCGTAATTCGCCTCTTGACTGTGGAAATTGAGGAAAACTCCTCAGCCAAGTTTTTCAATGGAAATGGAAACATGTCATAAATTACACCCTCGTTTGCTGGAGCTGAGCGTTTATATGATGATATGTAATTCAACGTGGTGCAATGTGTTTAATTACAGTCAAGTGCAGTCATGCGGATTTATATTCGTAGGGATACCAAGACTTAGCTAAAATCAAATTCAGGGAAAAGTGGAGCAAAGGTTTTCAAAGTCTACACACCTTATATAACATTTTTTTTGTATGTTCCAATTATTTAACTTCCTCATCTCAATTTTCAACATTTCATTTCAGATTTCGATGCTTTTAATAGTTTTGATTTTCAATCGCATGTTTACGTATACATACACGAACCGCGAACGAAACCACTAAACAAGATCTGCACTACAGATTGTATGAATCCTGCCTGTACAGTCTGGACTCTCTTTCAAATTTAAATCTAATGTAATTTACATATTTTTGCCACTCTAGCATTTTATAGGGCAGAATTTGTCCCGTCTTTTGCCTTGTGAGTTTTTGTATTCGTGAACGTATGTAAACATTGGCTGTTTTCAGGTATCGTGGCATATTATTTTTGCGAGGGTAATCTCGACGTTGTCTGGATGATAGGCCACAGCCCCCCGCTATCTACGATCCCCCCTCTGACATCAGCATGTGGGGTGGATTCAGATTAGTTAGACAGGCGGAGTTGTATCTTACTGCTCTTATATTTTGGCAACGAGTGTTATTTTCCTCCGAGTTCTGCGAAATCAACAAGAGAGTGCTCCACTGTGCATGCGATTTAGATTGTGATAATGTTGATCCTGTATTAGATATTACTTTAAAAGTGCATATATACGAGCAGCCAATGTAACCAACAATAAAACAAAATCTTACCTATACAAGAAATAAGTTGCTCCATCGACTGCAGTTTAATAATTCGGTGCTAGTTTATTAATTCCGGTAGATCATGTCTGATGATGATATTATTACATAAATATTGATTTATTACACCATGTCTCCCTCCAGTTTAGAAATTAATTACTGTCTAGAAACGTAAAACTTGAATAATTGTAAGTTTGGGGCAACAATGAAAGTGAAATGGAGAAGGGATGCTTAATAGTTCTAAATGGTCTTCATCAACATAATTTCTTGAGTTAATTGTCGTCAGCCGACCATAGAGCTCCGTTCTGTGTTCTGTTGTCACATGATACGTTTACCTAATGTCCTTTACCATTGGCTATTAAACTCAATCTGTGCTTGTAATGGGGTCCATTCCTAGGGGGCAGTCGCCGCCATTAATAACTTAATTTGCATTTTAAGCAGTCGCCCCCGTGTGGCGTGTCCACTTGAACGCGTGCACAGGTCCATCATTCCGGCAGATCATTGAATTACCCAGGATCACTTGAAATAATGACGTTGCCACAGGGTGGTATATGATGAACAGACGCGAGTATATCAAGTTTTAGAATTTCAACCAAGTTTGTTTACTCTTTGTTAGACTATGCGGAAGAAATAACTCTAAAGCCGTAGATTCCTATTTTATATTCGAGTTCATTGGGAAAGTTTCTTCCCTCCGCTTGTTTTCCTTCTAACCAACTTTGCGTCGCCGATAAGTGCCGTGCATGCCATTTTAAGAAGACCGTTTCATACATCGTTACTACACGAGAAACGTGCTACCCTAAATCCAAGCTGATTTCACACTTGCCCTGTGTAAATAATACGCGCGATATTTATAAGTTTATTGTCCGGAACTAATCAGGTACAACACCGCGCAGGGAAGTTGCCTCTCTGGTATCCATGTTAGTTTCCAGACTGTGCCCACGCAATTTACCCGGGCCGGGCCCTTTGCGCCCCCTGTGAAGGGAAATCCAATTCAAAACGCAGCGCAGTGATTGGTTTTCGATACCGAGTCATTTCAAATCGGATGATGACGAACGAGAAAGTAGCGAATAAATTAGTTTTCGTGAAACATGATTGGTTCGATCCGTGACTGCTTTTGTTTATTATTAGTATTTTTATATGGAGAGTCGGCGTTAATCTTGACTTCAGCTTCTTATTGGTGAAGTTGAGGGGATTTGATTTCTGCTACGATTAATCTTCTATGAACGTTATTGCATGAATTTATGTCCAACTCAATTAATTCAGATTGGATCTGATTGGAAAGTGGAAAACATGCAGCGATGCTGTTCACTGTGGTATTGTTTCTATAAACAACAAGGGTTCATTTCAGGAATGGAAAAACTTTCTACTGGGACGATCAACATTGCGTATGTTGTCATAAACTCTAGAAATATCGACACCGTGCCTCAGTACCCACATGGCACCGTGCCTCAGTACCTGCACACCACATGGCACATGGCACAGTACCCGCATGGCACCGTGCCTATGCGCACACCACATGGCACCGTGCCTCAGTATCCGCATGGCTCCGTTCCTTAGTACCCACATGGCACCGTGCCTATACCACATGGCACCGTGCCCAAGTACCCTCTTTGCTCAGTGCCTCAGTACGCGCTCCACACTTGTAAATACACCACGCGTGTACGCTAATGGCATTGGATGTAACTCACAACCCCCCAGGAGGAAAACGTTACTTTATTATCGCTCACACATGCTGCGCAGCAATAACTTCGTAAACGTGAATTACTACTAAAACTCTGCGTTGGTATTAAACAATGCGACGTACGTACACTCATGAACTCTCAAATTTGACACACTAGTAATTTAATCCTCCATTCTTCTTCGCAAGCAATTAAAATTTTATACATGCTGTGAGAGACTGGTGCGCGTATAACATTCTGCGTTGGTGTCAAACTTATGCTTCTCACTTTACATTCAGAACTAGAAAGATTTGTATTGGACATTAAATCATGAATACTGAAGAATTGTACCACTCTTGAGGTTTTGTGAATAAGGAGGGAACAAGTGATTTTTTTTTTAAAGAAAAAGCTGTATTTTTATTATTAATATCTTGTCATTCAGTATTAAAATCTCACTTTGAAATGTATTTCAATTTTCACATAACATTTGCAATCAAATTCCTTCCATCTTGTCGTCAGTATGACAGTATTTTAATACTGGTAGCGGACTGCCTGCTAAGCGAGCTTTAGGTAGATTCTTGTTACAGCTCAATTAACAAAATAATTGTAAGGGTTCCTTTCCTACATCTTTGTTTCCAGCAGAGGCAAACATGTGGTGATTAACAATATTCGTGTCACATTTAGCAACACAAAGCACGAACCAAAGCAGAGTATACGAATCCAACACTAACACATTCTTACACACTCAGAATCAACAATCATTGTAATTGTACAGAACACCACGTGGATGTGTAATAGAACATTGTTGATCAGTGGCGTAACTAGGGGGGGGGGGGGCGATAGGGGGCACAATTCTGTCACAAGATTTTGTTAATTGACAATAAAACTGATTAACTTCACAATTTTATTAAATATCGATGAAACCACGATAAAACCTAGTAAAATTCCGCCATTTGCCAAGTTAAAATAGAACTTTTCTTGGGCTTTGCACCGCCCTAGAACCCTTAGTACCAGGATACATACTTTCCCGAAACAATGTTACAAAGTTCGCCTCCCCCACCACAAAAAAATAATTGCTACATACGCCACTTCTGTCTATACAAGATGGCTACCGCGAACTTTGAGTTTCCGTGCAGTCATTGGACTATAGCCCTCCCTATCGTGTCCAGTCTGTCGATACATCTACGTCGGTTAAATGTCACAGTGAATTCGTCGACCTGAAAATGACCATACAACTTCACTGTGTTGGTGTGCAAGTGGAAGTGAAGTGTGACTCATTCCTTATAAGTTAAATGCTCGCGACACTTGTCATTTTTTTAGCAGGATAGCAATTGTGAACAAAAGTAAAACTAACAATTTTGAGGGTGGTGGAATATAAATGTGTGAGTGCGATAGAATGGGTTACAAATGGCGCATATTACATCCTCTATTTTCTTATGATTATGTTATTTTATACAGCATAAATTTTGTACACACCAACGTACAAGATGATTTGAAAATCTCCGTACACCCTTCTATGTTATCAATCATCATGCATTGTAGTAAAATGCTACATCAAATATATAATTATGAAATACTGTCCACATATATTTAATTCTTCGTATAAATAACGTAAATATTTTATGCATTTCATTATATTTTACTTATATTAAACCTACAACATAGTTTATTCTTGTTACTGTATTCGTAATATTTCACTCAATACACATTTATTTTGCTTCATTTATTTTGTTCGTGGGTTAGGTATGTACATTTTATATTTCATTACTACGTTTCAAGCAACAACGCCTGATTTACTTGCAGACCTATTAGTTCTTAACTACGAATTTGTTTTGTTATTCTTACTTTGGCACCACTGATAAGCCCTTAGGCGCATTGTGATTTTTTTTGCTTTATAGCGTGTTTTCCGTTTGAAAGCTAATTATTTGTATTTTTATAATGTCTCCACTCTCCAATTATAAATTATACTTAGATATGATAGGAACTAAACTAAATAGCTTTGAAATGAATTGGTTAGCAATGAAAACAAGGAGAACAGTTTACATCTCCTGCAAGCCGCGGAATTGCATTCGACCCACACTCGAGATTCATGTTGAACATAAGTAAAAATATTGTTAAAACTAGCGGTAAAAACGTGATTACAGGATTGATTGTGATGTTATATTGTGAAGACATTGCAACGTTGTTCTCCCGCACTAGTCTAATGCATGCATGGTGGGGTGGTTTGACAACATCACAAAACTAATTTCCCAATGATGTTTAACATAGGCTAGATCCCCAGTCTCAATACGTCCTCACAGGCGCGAGCGTAGCAAATTGAAGCGTCAATCTGACCTATTCAAGATGGCGATTTGGCGTTTCAATTTATGCTTTATAATATGTTTTAAATGGGATTAAGTATTTTTCTGGATTGTTTTTATATAGTTTTAGCTTGTGCAGCATGGGAATGCACAAACAGAAATAAGAAGAAGTTATTGCAGAAGAGAATTTTGTGGCTAATATGCTCACCTGTCAACCTGACAGCCATCTTGAAAAATATGTGTGCTACAAATCGCTCACATCTACTTTAACATGCAAACTGACCTAATCAAGATGTCTTCTAATTGTCCCGCCGGTGGACCGCTGACTGGGGATCTAGCCTACTAGACGTTATATATCATTGAAGTTTCCAAACTAAAAGTTGACTATGTGCCGAACCGAGTGATGTACGTAGCGAGACTCCCGGACATGGAATAGATTGAGCTGAGGCCAACCAGCAGAACGTTATCGCTTTGACGTGAACAATTATTTGCACACTGTCCTGTCCCCACTAGCAGAGTGATGTATTTATGTATGACTTTCAATGGCATTTCAAAATGAGCCAACATCAATTCAAAATTGATTTTATACTAGACAAGCACAATAATGGGCCGTATTTAGCACGGTGACCAAACAGTATGCTTTCCAAAAACTCCACTTACGACGAATTGAATTATTTTTTATCTTTGCACAATTACATTCATCTCTGTTGATAATTAGTTTCGTGCGGCTTGTAAACACATAGAGTGTGTATTTATACGGCCGATGTATTCAGTCTAAAAAGGTTGATATTGAAACAATGCTTGATTTGTGATTAGTCTGTTAGCCAGGCTCGAACACATGGTTTTAAACCAACGCAAACAAACAAACACATCGGCATATTCTATTGATCATCGCAGTTTTGAGTCGCACAGTGATTTTGTTATTTCTGTCGGCCCCGATGATTGGTGCAGTTTTCCCACAGTTTATGTTTAGGTTTGGGTTTAATCTGTTGGTAGGCTGATCGGTTCATTGAAATCTCCACAAAAGTCATTCAATTGTAATTCGTTCGTCAACAGTGTATAATATGCACAATAACAGTCGAAGCAATGCCTATTTTTAGTCCAGAGCAGATAGGCTCGTTTATGCTATGCTTATTATTAGCTTTGACTTGATGAAGTATTGACTTTGAATGGGTTATTGTCTACACAACAGTGCAAAACTATGCACTACGCATATATAATTACTATCACGTTTTAAAAATAAATATATATGAAGTTCTGTTTTCGTAGTTGCACACAATTGACACATGCAATGACAATTTACTTCATATTTGGTTTGATAGGCTTAGTACTAATAACAAAGTAATACATTTACAACATAACACAATAAATTTAATTTCCCCCACTGAAAATCAGTTCTGTGACTAGAGTGGGTAGACTCTAAATACGATAAAAAAAATAAAAACATAAAATAATATAACGTGCTAAAATTTGTTTGTAAACAGTTTGACGGGAGTTCATTAGATTATTTCAAGCACTAATTGTGACGAAAAGACTAGCCCTCTTACTAATGTGGACGTGTTCTCTCATTCGCATAGATATTAGTTTCGAGAAAGCAGCCAACATCGTAGCTAATCGGTGTATCAATATCAGCCAAATACTATTCTTTCTAAATAAAATATCGCAATCGAGTGGTAAAAAATATCCATGAACTGTGGTTTATTTAGTAAGTTATTTTCCACTAAACTCGTATGGTTTGCGTGCAGGCGGAGTAATCGCTACCCGACTTACAGATAAGCCACCAACAGAAGTCAGATCTGCCTGGCTACACCTTCTCTTCAGTTTGTTTGAAACCCGAGACTGAGTCGTACAACAGTCCTCTCAGCATTCCATCCAATTTAGACGAATACCTAATTAACATACAAAGTAACAGGGAGGAAGACGTATTATTGTACCCTTAAAAAAATATGTATTTTAACTCTCACTCTGAGAAGATGTAAACAAATGCTATCTGAAGCAAAATAACAGAGGGAGAAACAACCCTGTGAGTCAATATTGATGAAACTCATGCAACGTCAGCTATTAATGTGCTTTGCTTTAATTAACTCCTTCTCCATGACAACTTGCCAGAAGTCCCGGTTAATCAAAAAAAGTTTTGCTCATTAGTTGTTCCGAGTTTCGGCCTAAAAGAAACTCCTTGCAATCTCATTTTGTTCTCGCGATGATGTTAATGAAACACTGGTCTAATCAACAATCAGCAATTCCGAGGATCGATCTAAAGCCTCATTCTAGAGTAGAACACTTGACGATACGATAGGAGTAGGTATTTTGTGCTCTTTTGACTTGGCCCTCACCCCCTCTTGGCTGATGCTATTTGCCAAGTGATCAGCAAAGTACCGTGGCCCATCAGGGAGTCCTTGGGGGACTACTTCTAATACTACGAGTGTGATTCAATAACCCGGTCGTGACGAGACTTGACTCCCGAGTCCTGATGAGACACATCACATTGTTTCCGTCACACTGCTTGCGCTAGAGATCACATTTTATGCAATATGGCGTCTTTGCTTCATCTTATACAAGAATAAAACAACCTCCTTTGACTAAAGTAACTTCATTAAATAATGGATTTTAAATTTCCCTATTGTGTTTTGATCTCATTTAAATGTTGGTTACACTGAAAGTAAGCCGACCTTATGTAATTCGGAAGTCATTACTTAGGGTAGCTTCGTGGTGGGTTGCCAGAGGCATCACTCCTTTTAACAGTTTGTTAGGACTAAGAAAGTGAATTGTTTGCGAGTACACAGCTTCACTCTTTCTCGTTGACTTCAAAACTCATGTGTAGTGAGAGGGGGCAAGCTTTTTCTATTGTTTTGCTAAAGAAAATATTGGTTTTAGTTCGTGTAGATTTTCTTAGGCAGCTTGCCGAAAATATTGCATACACATAAATTATTTGTTTCAAAGTCTATGTTACGAAATATATGTCATAAATCGAGTTGGGCACTTTGTTGTATTTCACATGTTTGGAACATCTTCAAACGATCGATGTAATTAAGTTCTTGAACAGAAATTCAGAACATTGTAGACAGAGAAAACAAGAGAACTACTTCACGGGATGTCTGTTTATCAAATTACTAAGCTTCACAATCTCTCAATTGATGGCATGACTCGCATTAAGGTAATGTGACACCAGATACTCGTATAAACAAACAAACATAGATGAATTAACTTCCCTGTGGGATGTCGACCTGCATGTGGCTGCTATTCCTGGCACTAGCACACATCCATGATGTGCACACCAAGCCATGTGACGCCAACGAGGTAGGCCTTCGTTAGACAAACACACAAAACAAAGCAACAAGTTGAGGCTTAAGCCATTCTGGTGAAAGAGTTGGTACAGTGAAGGATTGTTTAGGAACTAGGTTTTCTTGTAAGCTTCATTGTTGATCACAGTATCGAAATGGAGGAATGCACATAAGGAAGGGTTAGGTGAATGCTTAAAAGCAGACTAGGAACGTTTATAGCCAGCCACCAGCAGCTCTTAAATCTTATTTCGGCCATTAAAGTTAGTTGTCTGTTCCTGTGCACCTACTAACGACGTGAGGCTAATAGTGAATTTGTAACACTAACACGGGAGGGGGGCTGCACAGTGCACAGTCAGTCAGCCTGCATATCGAGGTGCGAATGATATACGTAATACACTATTTGAATATTTCGGTTGTCAACTCTTTCTTTTCTCATGTTCATCAAGTTTTGTTTCTAACATTGTGACTTAAGGCTATTGTTACGCCCTGACTGAAAACTTGGAAGTCCAAGAAACATGGCTAAAAAATTAGATGAATGGTAGATAACTTTTAATATAACATCCAAGTTTTGTTTTAAATCTTTTTGGCAGGAAAACCTCATCAGCCATTATGTTTCAAATTTTTTGATCATGTATATAGTCACCCACCAAGCTCAAAATTAAAATTTAAGCAAATACTATTTTAATGTTATTTCAAGTCAACACACCTTTGTTGTCTACTTCTGCACATGGGAAAACGGTTTGATGAAATGTTTTTGTTACACAGTATCTTTCGTCCGCCGGTACAAAACTCGTGAACTTGTACCGCTTGACAGAAGAATCGTGCACCAGCTGTTATTTCAGAAAACCATTTTATATATACAAAGATGGAATATAAACATGTTTTGAAACAATAAAAACTATACTGTTGGTCAAAATATAATTTTGCGCTTGGAGGGTTGGATTGCACTTATATCCAAAAACTGAAATTTTGTGACCGATACCGATAGTGAGATTATGTCCCGCCCCAAAAATTCGTTTTTTTTTGCTCTTCTGTTAAAGACCCTCATTCAATCAGTTGACTTCCATGGACTTTTTAAGTAATTGGCCCGAGAGCGATACAATACTTTAATCTTGTAGTATTTCGTCTATATTTTCGTGTTTCCTCTTATTTTCTTGCTCAACTTTTCTTTACTGTGCTCTCGTTTACGTAAATTCCCTATTATTGTATTTTCAACAATTTAAAATTGCTTAACTTTTATCATTAGTTTAACTTTAACCTGGTTTTCTTTCATCGTGCTTTACTTTCTGTGAACTTGGGCTAAGTGGGGCCTAAAAACTTAAATATGTAATCTTAATTGTATGTTTGTACCTATGTCATTTTAGTTGTATCGTTATCGTACTTTTTACTGCTTTTCGCCATAACTGATAACTAATTAGTTTAAAGTAAAAGTATTTATTTTTTATTTTTATGTCGACGAACAAGTTCATTAAGAATGTATTATACAACGCATGTTCGATTGAGCCAAGTCCGATTATTGTATAAGAATGTTATTGAGTCATGTCCCAAAATCATCTACTCATCATTATTTGTGAGTTGTGACAGGATTCGCCCCCCCCCCCCTCCTCCCCACTCTTCCCCGCCCCCGGCAGGGTAAACAAATTAAGATGCTAGGCTGTAAGTTCCAGTTCGACCACTGCATTGAACCCTCTCATTACGTCACGTGTTTGTTATGGGTACATAAGTTGTCAAAAGGTGTAGGTTTTAGCCTCTGTTGGTCCGGTGTACTTCCACAGTCTTTGTTTGATTATCAATGTGTAGGATGTGTGTACCTCCACACGGGCAATCAGCACCTGGACAATGAAATTGTTAACCCCCAAATGTTTGTGTAGGCAGTTTGGCACAAAAATGTGGAAAAATGTATTGAAGATTTCAGAATGAAATATAATGTGGCATTACCCCAAAATCTAAGAAAATATTGAATTTAAAAAAAGGTGGGTAATATATTTTATTGGATGAGCGAAGCGAAGATTTCAATTTCACTGCCCCCCCCCCCCCCCCAAATAGCTCGTGTAAAAAAATGTATTTTTGTCTGTTTATTCGCGCTCTACCGGGCAAACGGCATATGCGATCTTGATGAAAATTTGAGGGGACCTTCGAAATATCTGAACTAAGGCTTGCCACGTTTTTGGGTACAACCGATCAAATATTGATTATGTATAACGTACTTTTACGATTTTTTCTATTTTTCATGAGATATTTTCGTGATATTTGGCCCGCGACTGGGCAAACGGCTACTCCGATCTTGATGAAACTTTATGGGAACGTTTAAAATCACTGAAATTATATATGCTAAGATTTAGAGACATTTGAAGAAATATTTCTCGTAGAAATCGTATTGTACGATTTCCCCCCGATTTTTAATACGATATTTTCGTGATATATGGGCCGATAATCAACCATAAAAGCTTATCCATCAACGCGACTGTAAAAAGCGTTAGCAAAGCGGCCTAGTATAAAAATACTCTTTATTTGAAATATGTTCATATTATTATTGTTTTTACAAAAAAAATTTACATGTGGAAATTAAAACACATGTCTCAATTTTAGTTAATTTGTGGTCATCAAATTGGTTCACTCTATTTATGGTTTTATTTATATGTTGCAATTTGTTTTTTTACCTATAAGATATGTCTTATCTTAGCTATAAGTTTTTTGGATGAGTGTAGCGAGCTTAGCGAGCGAAGCGAAGATTCCATTTCACTACACTGGAGAAAAAAATCCGGAATGTTTTCTTTTCCTTTTTTTAAAATTTTTTTTGGGCTGTTTGTTAACACGATTCCGCCTAAACCGATACTCCAATTGCGATGAAATTTTGTGGAGGCCTTCGAAATCTCTGAACTTAGAATTGCCACGTTTTTGAGCGCAATCGAAAAATTATTTCTCATGAAAATCGCAATTTTACGATTTTTTTCGATTTTTAAAAAATTTCTTAGACTTATGACACCTACATGCTTTATCCGATTGTAATGATTTTTTCAGAACCCTTATTCGAATAATTATTTCTTATGAAAATCGCAATTTTACGCTTTTTTCAATAATTATTTCATATGAAAATCGCAATTTTACGCTTTTTTCGTTATTAAACAATTACGCTCATCCAACAACGCGCCTGAAAAAGCGTTTGCGAAGCTTCCTAGTTTAATATAATGCAGAAACAATAACAGTTTCGCACACTGGCCTGACCATGCAGCCCGACCAATACAATTAGCTTGCGATTCTCTCGGTCGCGCAATGTACGTCCCGCTCGGCAATAAGTGATGTAGACGAGGCACTTGAGTTAAATGGTTTGCGTGAAGCGAACACCAAACACAAAGCCGGAGTCAAGGCTGAAACGCGGTCGCGGGTTTTAAGAATGCTGTTTAGTGTGCCAATCCAAGTCAACATTGATTGAATATTAAAGTACACGTAAACTGTTCCGACATGCAACGCCACCGTGCTGGAAACCCTTCATTCGTGTTTGAATATTTGGGTTTCTTTGTGTAGTACATTACACACGAATCATATACCCTCGATAAAACCCTTTATTTTTTGTTATAAATTGAGGGTTTCTTATTTTTATACTTGTCAGTTTATTTGACCCTGTTTTTGGGCATCACACAGTAAAAGTCTTGTCAGTCTTATCAAACGCATGCCTCGCACTTTGACAGGAATCATTGAAATACGAAGTCAACAGGATGAAAGATGTAACTTGATAGGAAGGAGGCCTATACCTGGTTCAGCAGGAGCTGCTTATCTCAAGACTACATCGGAAGCCCGAAGCTTTTTGACAGGTTTTTTGTGTTTTGAGGAATGGAACGGGGGCGGTAGAGCTGAATAAATTCTCAAATCAAGGACTGAGGTGAAAATGAATGGCAAAGCAAAGAACAATGAAACTAGAATTCTAAAAGTTCCTCGTTAAAATGGATGTAGCCAAACGTTGAGTTTTGTAAAACATAAACTAATTTCTATAGATTCGTTAGTGAGTGAGCAACACGGCATTATTTGGATTGTTAATGGAGAACAATGTAAACACGCGTGCACTAACATGTTGGCACACTGTCAGGTGATGAAAATCATTCCGACTTACTTGGACCGGTAGCTATAGTCAGTCTAGCTGGCTCACAGCGGCGACCAAACTCCAGCTTCGAAGCCTGATAAGGTATTCATATCTTGCCGCTATTTCATATTTATTACCCTACACAAATCAACCACGCTACATAAATAAGATACGTTGCGCTCAATGCAATTTATTGAACGTAGTATGGGAGAAGGGTACTTTCGTCGGGAGTACGCGACGTGCCAGTACGGGTACCCTTATCTTCCTCTTGTAATACATAATTCAGCCCATAAAGTCTCACAACAACGACGACGACGATTGAATAACGATGAACGCCAGTATAGATTGTTGGTTGTTGCTCAACAAGTGAATCACAGTTTTCAAAAATAAATCCAAATTCGAATTTAATTAAAGTCGAACAAGGAATGAGTGTATTCTTCCAGTGTCGTGTAAAAGACAGTCAGAGTGGTAGCATCTGCACTCTGATCACACATACCGGCCGGCTAGACTTACAACGACACCGCAAAACGATTTAGTGTTCTTAATTATATAGTAAAACGGATGTGGGGCTGGGGTGTGTACAAGACCTCGGTTGAGGGTTGGCTCAAACCGCATCATGAGTTGTCTCTTGCCCAATGCCCATGTGTGTGTGTGTTCAACGCAAACCACATGCGTAAACTACAATGTTTGCAAACCTAGTAAACTGAATGACCAACGCTAAACCCCGTACTAATTTAGTCGGAAATTAACACTTGCATATCAGCGAAATTGAGGGAATCGTTATTATTTGTGCATTTAGTCACATCTGCATAAATTGCTGTTTACTGTGGATAGAAATGTCGTTAAGTCGTATTTCTTTAAACTACCTTGAAGCGTTTTCCATTTTGCCTGATACAAATTGCATTTTGGTTTTACCGACAATTTGGATAAGAGAGATTCTTAGTTAAATCGAGCATTATTATTTCCAAACGACGTACGTTTGAGTAAAAAATAAACAATAGAAAAAATGTGTATATGTTTTGTAAGGACTTCAATCAACCAGCATTGTTTAATTTTGCTTTGGAACATAAAAATTGTTTCTAAGCCTATGGCATTATTTTTTTAAACATAACTTAATTGATTCCCTGAAGGAGGCATCTAAATATAAACTCAATAACATTCGTATGTAAATATAACAAACCTACATCGACACGTCGTTCAGAACAATTCGCTTCACCGGCTAGGAGTTATGGTCTAGTTTCGTATTCAAGTCAGTCAGTCGATAGCCCTGTCAGCAAGAGAAGCACATAAAACATCGTGCCATCCGTACCTTCTACCGTTACATACAGTTAGACTTTATGAAGTAATTCGAAACAGACCCTGAAAAGAATTGCATAAGGTAAATATTGGTGTTTTGACGAGTTTTTTTGGTAGTTTTGGGTAGCAGTAACGGTGAGTTAGTTATGATTTACTATGGAATAGCTGTGGTAATGTGCCGGGTAGAAAATACACTTTTCGTAAGTTACGAGGAATTGTGAAATAGCTTTGGTGGAGGTGCCGGGTAGAAAATACACTTTTCGTAAATTATGAGGAAATGTGAAATAGCTTTGGTGGAGGTGCCGGGTAGAAAATGCACTTTTTGTTGCAACTTATAGGTTCGTTTGTTTGTCCGTTTTTTATGAATATGAAATTTGACACGGTAATGTTTTTTAATTATCCTATCAAGTTAGAAATGTTTCTTCAAATCTACATTCACGTGGGACTAAACGCTGAGAATTATCGAGGAGCGATTTTGATGTGCACGTCAATTGGAAGTCGAAATGAATAGGATGAATTGTAAAATAATATATTATATGTGGCACAAGAAATGTTTCTAGGTATAACGATTACGTCAGGAGATAATGAAACTTCCTACCACTCTCAAATTTATTTACAAATTTTAATTACTCTATATTTTACTTTGGCACTTCTTGAAGTTTTATAACTGAATATCCTGGTTGCAAATCATTGATAAATCAACTTATTTAGATCTGTATGACGGTACGTAAAGATGGTTGCTCACTCGTCTGCGGATTGTAATTATGCTAAAATGCTAACTATACTCCGGAATGCTTCTAAAGTCTAAACGACCGTGTACAGTCATCTCATGTAATACATAATGACGTACTTAAACCACACGTGTGTTTTATGGTTATGCTTGTTCGTTATTTTACATTCTCTGTCTGTATAGCATACCGCGAAGATACTGAAATATGTGACGGGCATTATTCATACTGCATTCTTTCGTCCCGAATGTTTAAGCTGATTTATAGATTTTCTGAATGCATCTATAGTTTTCTTGACCACTGCTAGGAATCAATTGATTTCCTTGATCCTTTATCGAAATGCGAGATGTTGTTTAAATATTGTTTTGATTAGTTGCATCTGCATCACATACCACAAGTTTCTATCTTTCAGCGCATTTCAATGCGTCGCCATAAGCAAAAGAAAAATACGTGCACATACACCATTAGAATTATAGGGAGGACACCCCCCTTTGTTAGGTGTTCTGCAATCTTTTGAATGGTTTTAAAATTTAACTTAATCTTTAAATAACAATAATATGTTTGAGATTGAAAGAAAATGCGAAATCGGTTTAAATATCACGTTTTCCTCGATTGAACACTATAAATATTAACTCTGCAAGCTGGCATTGATCAGCAATTGTAACAATGTGTGCTTGGGAAGTCTGCAGGAATATTAAGTAGTGTTCTAATTCAGCTATACCTCACTTACTGGAGTTTTTGCGTTAAAGTGCCATTAAGCACGTACCGTATATATACTGTTCATTACCGTGACATTACTTTGCGAAGAGCTTTAAAAGTACAACTACACTACATAGAGTTACTTACAATCAGTGTCCAGTCCGTATTGTTTCCAATTCTAATCCATATTAATGAGTTTGATTGCGTGAGTGGGGGTAATGTCACGCCCCCACATCAACCAACATCTTAGGTGTTGATTTGAGATGTTATGTAATGAGTTGTTTTTCCTCACGTCTAATCTAATCAACCGAGTCCGTCTCAGTGTCGGCTGCACGGCGCTGCTCTCATCAATCCAATCAATCTTATTGGGCAGGTGATGTCATCCTTGAGTTGGCAGAATAATCAATTAATGGATTGGCATTGTTCGCCTGCTGGGTGATCAATCACTGGGGACGCGTCACAAGCGGCAAACTACTCCTGTGCTGTGTGTGTGTGTGTTTGCCATCGTTACTAGGGTTTTACTCAAACTACCGATTAGGTTTTACTTGGGTCGCCTGGATAGCTGGCTTATTGTCGCCGACATCAGGTTTGCTTCAGGCTAACACGATGGTTCTTCACTCACACTCGCCATAATTTACATTTCCTCAAACTGAAAAGTGGTGCTACAAGTCTACAACCCTTGATTATACCACTAGGCCGCTTTGCTAGCGCTTTTTCCAGTCGCGTTGATGGATGAGCTTTTATGGTTGATTATCGGGGCCCATATATCACGAAAAAATAGTATTAAAAATCGGGAAAAAATCGTAAAAGTACGATTTCTATGAGAAATATTTCTTCAAATGTTTCTAAAATCGTAACATATATAATATCAGTGATTTTAAAAGTGTCCATAAAGTTTTATCAAGATCGGAGCAGCCCTTTGCCAAATATCCCGAAAGTATCTCAAATCGGAAAAAATCGGAAAAGTACGATATTCATAAGAAATATTTGATCGATTGTACCAAAAAACGTGGCAAGTCTAAGTTCAAAGATTTCGAAGGTCCCCTCAAATTTTCATCAAGTTCGCATATGCCGTTTGCCCGGTAGAGCGCGAACAAACAGACTTTTTTTTTTGGGGGGGGGGGGGTGTCAGTGAAATTGAAGTCTTCGCTTCGCTCATCCAAATACCATCGTGATTTATGTACATAAAATAAGTTCCTTTACAATTGTTCACGACTCCAGTGTACATGATGATAAGTGGAGGCTACCCCATTCCAACATGGTTATAGCTTTCAGGCTTCGTATCATCTTAGTATAGCTCATTGAAGCGTTCTTCGATTGATGATATTTCTTCCATTCCGATCTCAATTACTGAAGTGCTCCAGTCCCCTGGAATCTGCAACTGCCGAGGCAGAACGGTCTGGCTTCATCTTGCCAATGAAAGGATTAGCCATTCGCATTGACATCGACTTGTTCTTGCCGTTGACCATTTCTCATAATTTGTCAGTTATTTAATTAATGCATCGGTTAAAAAGTACACCCGTCAGTGTTATCGTAATCACTATTACTTTTTGCATTGCGCGTATTGGCTGTTCTCTTGGCTTAATTAAAATAAATATTTTCAAAAAAGCCTCAATTCACATAACGTTGAACATTATTGCCGTCCTTGGTAAATCAGTTTTATAAATCGGCATTATTGCTATTGGCTAATTCTAATAAAGAATGCGCAAATATATTATGTAAGAACTAATTCTAATGTAGTTTAGGATTTCACAGAAAAAAAATGCAACTTAATTTTGAACAGTTCTTCAGTTGCCGTTCCCTAAAATAAAATGTTCTCAGACTAAGTGTACTTCTGAAATGTTTTCCGCTTGACTCATCCCTCAAAGTTCTCATCCCCTCTCTCTCAGGGGATGGCAACTGATGACGTCTTATTGACAATCATCTAAGATATATTCGGTCACCGCAATCTCTCTTCTGTTTGCACGTAACTCGCCTTTCTAGAGACTTTTCAGATCAAAAACAAAACGATGCTTATTTGTTTCCCCTTTTAGTGGCTTCCAACGTTCATAATACACAGCAGTAACCTGTCTCCAATTGATTTTCAGAAGAAGAAAGCAACACGAGAAAATAAAATGAAAGCCATTATTTCGTTCCAACTAATCGGGTATTATAATATCCTTTTGAACACTGGAAATATCGCGGAGTCTTGTGTATAAGCATCACCTTGACAACTCAAACCATCAGAGGGTGTGAAATCAAACCCTGTGTGTATATCTGTCTGTGTGTTGGTCCTAACACCACATCAAAGATGTTTTCATTGTCAGCGCCGCGTATTATATAATAGGAACACCCTTGTTTAATGCGCGATGGGTGGAATTCAAAACCACTTCAAATAAACAATGTTTCTTTTTTTTGACATTGGCGCGCGCTAGTTTGAGTTACGCCAATCATTTACCAAACAAGGTTTGAGATAATACACCTGTCGACAGAGTGAACCAATCATGTTATCAGCCGCATTGTGCTTATGTTCATGGTGTGTGCGGAGCTGCCGATTTGACTAATAGTCATCCTTGTACTCTGCGCACTGATGCCAGACTGATAGAAACGACATATCGCCGCAGCGGGGATCATGATCGATCTCTGACTTAAGATTCCTCAGCCACCAGACAAATACTGCTCTTGGGCATTCCAACCCCAGTATTTGAATGCGCATATGAAGTGGTTCACAGTTCACACCTACCTACCAACTTGAGGTATCTTAAAAATATAATTTTTGTAGAGTCAGCGACGATCTATAATTTGCAAAACAATTCCCACGCCAGCAGATACAATCGCCTGGGGATGTATGTCTGTCTGGAACGGAGAATTCTATTGTTAGTGGAATTGAATTACAAATCACGTTGTGTCTGCTTTGTAGAGTAGTGAACATTACGAACTTGCATTTCAATAACGCCCAGCTGAGAAGTTCTACCAAAACATTGAACTTGCTCATGCAGTTGGTCACTTTACTCTGAAAGCGCTGAAACAGCTTGCTTTATACTAACATACAAGTGTACGTGAGTCAATAATATCGTCTACAGTATTTGATAATATTCAAAGGAAATTGGATTTGCATGCAATGCAATAGTTTGCGAAATTATTTATGTAAAGATAGTTTTACACTTTGTCCTTCAGATGCGAGGGCTAAAGTTAGTGTTAAATGACGAGAGCGTAAATATATATGTGAATAGACCTGAAAAAATTACTATAAATAATTATTATTAAAATGTTGTAATATATGACATTTTATTTTCCTCTTTGTCAATCAATCAAGGTCCAATCAATTTATTCCCAATGTTATAATTTACCAAAATGGTGTCAACTAGAGATCATTTGCAATATTTGATTGGATTATAAATTTAACATGTATTATCCATAATATAATATGAACGTTTAAAAAAGATAGTATAAGGTCATGGTTGTGACCCAATAACGTTAACCATACCTGCAACGATATATATTATTGAAAATATTCATTTATGGTTCCGTATAAGTGGTGGCCAATACCGCTGAGTCGCACATGTGAAGTGTATGGTTCCAAATTATCTGGTTTAAATAACCAACGTAGTTATGTACTCTATCCGTATATCTATCACCATTCATTCACCCATCATCGTCTCGAACCAAGACATTCTTCAATGTTAATCAATAACTTACTTTTACATCAATATGGAATAATATATAACACTTGAAACACTTGAAGCCAAACATATTTATCAGGTGTGAAATGTATATTTTAAACTATCTATGGTTTCAGGGTTTCTAAACATACGTGATAAGAAGTGATAACACATTTCGTGGGCTGATAAGAATTCCGAATTCTGATTCAATAATAAAACAATTTTAAACATTATAACTTGAAATTAAATATTTTTGTCTTTATTGCATACACACTTTTTTGGAATTATGATTTTCAGTGCGGGTCTTTCTGCAAAATTAGTATGTGTCTCTTTGTCCCTAAGTTAAAACTTGTTCGATGGACTAAGAAGTATTAGCAATGTGAATATCAATAAAACCAAAACGAGAACGCAATTAAAACCATCATACTTACGTTTGTTTGAAGCAAGAATCTACCCCAATGAGTGGTAAGCTTCATCTTCTATTTTTTATTTTGTATCAAAAATTGTTCTTATATTTTGTTCGAACGTTATAACAATGTGCGCACCATTTCGTTGAATTCGTCATGTTGTAAAAAAACAAACGTGGTGTGCTCGTTTTAGATGTTGTTCATTTCCTCCTAACAATATTTAAGCCTACGCATTATTATTACTGTTGTATAACACAACTAAATGAAATGAGTTCGGGCTGTTTACCTAAAACCATGCCACATTGCAGAGATTAATGAAGATGAATTGGCTTCTGTATTATTACAGTTCTTCATTTCATGTCGGAAAATTAGTTTACGAAAACAGTTCATGTGGAGGTTATCCGACAAAACGTCGCGAATTAATGAGTTTGTATAACAATAGCCAGCAGTAAATGCTCATCGCAACTCATGGTACAGATAGAAAACTTGCCACTAGTTTGTGTCGTAGCATTGGTTAATTAGTTGTGATACTAATGTACACCCTATCTAAATACAGTTACCTCAAAACCGATCACTTTTTCCTCTGGTTGATTCCATTACTGTGATCGTGCTGCTATAAGCTTACATTATTTATGCCCTGGATATCTTCATTCTATCTCGTCACTCCCTCGACTCGACGTCTCCTCGACAATTAGCCTCGTACGCATCGAGTGCGCCTCCGACTTCGTGCACGTACAGTCTTGCACACGTAAACACGATCACTAAACTTGCATGCACGTTCCTCCCCCCCCCCCCCTCCCCCCGGGAACACGTACATGCTAATAATGCTTCATGCTGCAGCTGCTTACAGTTGCAAACTGGAGATTGGGTGTGGTGTGGTATAATTTGTTACCATTAGGAATAGCTTCTCGGCAACAAATTATTTTCTTTGATATCAACACTTCCTTGTTAACAATTCAATACTTTAATGGTATAGCACAATCGTGTTAATGATATTTAAGTAAAGAACCAGTGAGTTTCGTACAATGAGAAATGAGTACCTAATTGTTCAACCTGCTGATTTGCTGAAACTGTGGCACCACCCACAACTAAACAATTTTGGTATGGTAGGTAGGGTCCATGAGAAAGATATCCATGGAAACGAACATTAGTAAAGAAATTAATATAGTCAACCATCAACTATACTAGGAAACGCTCAGTTGAACGCGTTGATAAGCGAGCACGTGCTATAGCTAGACCCACATTGCACATTTTTTTAAATTTAAAAATTTGCGACGTTCGCTGTCCACAGGGCCATGTTTCCAATATTATTTATTATTGCCAAGGTATTTGGGTAAACCCATGTGTAAACCTTTACTTTGTGGATAAAATCCACCGCCATCTAGAGGACCTTGACTCCTTGGGAAAACTATTTAAACTCTTTGGTGACAAATAATACACTGCTTCTTCGAAAGTATTTTGATTACTTCTAGGTGGCAGTGCATTAGAAACTTCGCGCGTCTTTTCGTTGCCATGGCAACGTTACTTTTGTTATAATGTAATTTCCATTTACACTACTTATCGGATCAAAATAAAATTAACATATTCGTGACCGGACGGACATTCTAAATGATTTGGCCACCTCAGATTTTGTCGCCGTTTAGTTTGAAAAAAAAAACTTTCGATTAACTTTAATGTAACTTTTTAACTTTTTGAACGATTTTGCCACAAAACTAATGGCATTCAATCGAGAACAAAGCTTGCGGATGGTAAAAATTTCAAATCGATCCGAGCCTCCGTTCGAACGTTATGGCGAGACATAAAAAAAAAACGAAAAAAAAACAAACAAAGCTAGTGACTATTTTTTCCGGCAGAGTCAAATGGAAACGCTCGCTTCGCTCGCTTAATTATTCTAAACGGCTTAGCTATAAACTAGGAAACGCTCAGTTGGACGCGTTGATAAGCGAGCACGTGCTATAGCTAGACCCACATTGCACATTTTTTTAAATTTTAAAATTTACGACGTTTGCGTTTCCAGTATTATTTATTATTGCCAAGGTATTTGGGTAAACCCGTGTTTAAATCTTTACTTTAAAATCCACCGCCATCTAGAGGACCTTGACTCCTTGGGAAAACTTTTTAAACTCTTTGTTGACAATTAATAGACTGCTTCCTCGAAAGTATTTTGATTACTTCTAGGTGGCAGTGCATTAGAAACTTCGCGTGTCTTTTCGTTGCCATGGCAACGTTACTTTTGTTATAATGTAATTTCCATCTACACTACTTATCGGATCAAAATAAAATTAACATATTCGTGACCGGACGGACATTCTAAATGATTTGGCTATCTCAGATTTTGTCGCCGTTGAGTTTGAAAAAAAAACTTTCGATTAACTTTAATGTAACTTTTTAACTTTTTGAACGATTTTGCCACAAAACTAATGGCATTCAATCGAGAACAAAGCTTGCGGATGGTGAAAATTTCAACTCGATCCGAGCCTCCGTTCGAACGTTATCGCGAGACATACAAAAAAAAAAAAAACAAAAACAAACAAAAAAAAAAAAAAACAAAACCAGTGACTATTTTTTCCGGCAGAGTCAAATGGAAACGCTCGCTTCGCTCGCTTAATTAACAAAATTGCGTTTGCCATCGTGTCTAGCCTATAGTAAATTTGTCCCGATTTTCACAAATGGTGGAGGTGCCGGGTTATTAAACTCGATGCACTTAGGCGATACCTTATCAACCCTCTAATACACACATTGTTATTAGTAGTACGCTAACTCGTCTTGTATTTATTTTTTATTTGAGATATTTTTTTTAAATTTGGATTTTAGAAGAAATAAATACAATTTTGACTTCTATATCGATATCGAAATTTTTGTGTTATCGATAGTTCAATGATATCTATGTGAATGTTATGTGTTTGTGTAGTTGCTTGAAAGTAATTCAAACCTATCCTAAAACTGCAAAGGAGTAACAACACGGTACTTCGTACACTATTATTTGGTAGCGCAGTACCGTTGATAATTTATATTGTAGCTGATATCTTATCTGATACAAGAGTTGTGTTGTTATTCATACATGTAATTAACCAATTCATGGCAAACTTAATATTTTTCCACTAGAAAATTGGCGAAAATAAAATGTTATATATCATAGCTGCTGCATAGTTTCACGTCCCATCAAAACATATACACGAAATCAACAAATTTATATACCCAGAAGTCGTCTGAAAATATTTGTCTAATAATTTTCTAATACGGCTCCATCAATAATTGTTCATTTTCGTTAAAATTTTAAAGGCGGCCGCAGATCACGTAGAATCATGGACGAGTTTGGTCATTTGTTTTACCGTCACATCCCCCCCCCCCCCCCCCCCCAAGTATCTGGGGGGGCATGGGGCGCCAGATTTAATTTCCACCTTCCCTTATCCTTAATTAATTATGATTTTTGGCAAATTTAGTATAGCATTGCTTACTTAAATAATTGTTCTGTCTGGGGCGGATTTTGCCCCAATGCTGGGGTGGAACTCCCATACGAAATTTAATTTTTAAGGTTTATCTGCCCCCAGGGTTGAATATATTATCATAAAGCATGCTTATGATACAACTAGAAATGGGAGATTGGGTACCTTCGTGGAACTTTGTGATCTTACCATTGATGGTCTAAAAAAAAAACCAGTAACCGCAACTTAAATATGAAAGGGTTTTTTTTCTTAAAAACAATGTAGTTGTTTTTTATGATTTACTAAATAATAATATACTATAAATTCCCCCTAGGTCTCCTTTTACATTTTTTAAGGGACAGGGGGCTGCCCATCCAAGGGGTTGTTGCTCCCCAAATTTTGGGGCCGGGCTCCCTTAAATGCTTTCATAAAAACAAAAAAACCCTGAATTTTGGCTCCCCGAAATTTTAGCCTATGCTTATAGTTCTTGCTTCCTTGCCCCCCCCCCCCGTCTATTGGTTAAACTCCCTAGAGGGGTTGGGCCCGTGGCACGTTCTCAAGCCTAAAAACCCCCTTTTTCCCATTTTAGGGGGGGGGGCCCCCAAAGAGGCACAAATTTGAGGTGAGAGGGTGGCGCAGAGAGAGGGGAAGAAGGAAAAGGGGGCGCTTTACCCCCGCTGGGTACCTTGCTGGGCGGGTTTTTATAGGAAGGAAGGGAAAAAACCCCCTCGAAACACCTTTCTTGATCCCCTAAAAATAGTCCGAAGTCCCTGCAACTCTAAGGGGGGGAGAAAACGTTCATGCTTCACCTGCCTGCGGTCTAAGGACGCATTTCTTAAGAGCCCCAATGTTGGACTCTAATATCGGAGGTATGGGGATATCACCCAAACAAAACACCTTTTTTTCCCCAGTTTTAAAACCCCAAGGGGGTTTCCCCAAAAGATTTCAAAAAAATTTGAGGTAGATCGGGAAAAAACCAAAAAAAAAATAAGGAAAGGAAACTGCGCTTTAACGTCGTCGGTAGGAAATGTCCACCCGTTGGCATGGGAAGAAAACATGCCTTCCCAAAAACCCCATTATCAAATATGAGGGAACCCGACAATTAAGGTGAAAAAATAACTTTTCTTACATTTTTCTACCTTGGGACGTGTACACTCCTGGGCAAGTCGAGACTTTAGCAACCCAATAGTGGAAATTTTGATTTTAATCTTTCGGGTAGTGTAAGGGAATTAACAGCATTAATCCTACTTTTTCCTATGACTTTAATATCACCCCCTTTAAAAATCTAATTACGTTTTCCCCCCGAAAAAAAAAAATGTATTAAAAAAAAATTTCCCCGGTACATTAAAAAATCGAAGAAATAAAAAAAAAATACAAACAAAAAGGGAAAGAATAACTGGTTGGGTTCCCGATTTACAGATAAAAAATCCCCATCTTTATAAATGAAAATTTCTAGAAAAAAAAAAATTTAAATAAAAAATTCAAATATTTGGGTAAAAAAGAAATTAAATGCCAAAAAAAAACTAAAATAACTTGCATACATTTAATTAAAGGTTCGTTGTAATAAATTTTAAAGTTTGGGTCTAAAGGCCAAAATAAGTTGAAAATTTAAATTTAAAATTACATGACCCTTTTCAATGTATTTTAATTTCATTTAACATGAATATAAAAATTTATTTCTTGGTGTACTTGTACACCCAATTTTAAACATATTAAAATTGTACCTTTTATTGGTGTACGGTAAACCCAATTTTAAAAAACCCTTTGCCAAAATAAAAAAAATTTAATTTGAAAGGTTTCTAGTCATGTAAAAAATGAAAAGACCCTATAAAAAAACAAACTATATAAATGTTAATAATCAAAATTTAATTAATACAGGATATATATGGTCAAGACCCTCAAAAAACAATAATAGTAAAAAAATAAAATGGAAATCAAAAAATTTAATATGAGGAAAACTTTTGCCTGAGAAAGAAAACCCAATATTAAATATGAAAAAATTTAAGAATTTTGTAAAACAATAAAAATTAAAATGCAAAAATACCTACTGAGGTGAGTCATCTGTGCTATTTAGCACTTTAATCCCTTATGTAATTTTGACAATATAAAACTAAATACTACATTATTAGAGAAACATCCAAAAGCTTTTTTTTAAAATGGGGAATCAGTATGAGTTCATCTTTTACAAAATTGATTAATTAAGTAGTTCATAAGACATAATTATAAAAAAAGGGTGTGATCAAATTATATTACCAACGCCCCAAGACTACCCGCACAGCTAAGTTTGGGGAAATGCCTTTTCTCGATTTACTCACAATTTTCCCAAAAACAAAAGAAAAAAATAGAAAAATAGTGACGTAACATAACTAGTACAAACATCATCACTCCAAAAACAATGCCAAAAGAAAACCATTAAAAAAAAAACATCATGGCGTATTCCCCAGTGCAAACTATGAAAACACTGCCCTTTATTTCACGTCGTTTGACCCCAGTCCTTTCACATAATTAGTTCATTGGGTCCCCTTTTAGCGCCCAAATTTTGCGTAAAAAACATAACAAAATTAGATTTTCAATTCCATTATTATTTTAAATTGATATCTTTGAGATTCACCATACTTTTTTTTTATTGTTTAACCGAAAACAACACTCGAATCTTGTTTCATATAATTGAAAGGGGGGGGGGGGGGGGTTTGAAGTATGAATTTCACGTAGAGAATGATACATTGACAGTCGTCATTGTCCTACCATTCATCAAACGTGGGCCACTTCTAGTGTTCTTTTCGCTTTCGTGTTTCCGTGACTCGATCAAGGAAAATCCATGTGATTCAACTACCGAGGTGCGTTCGAAATAGTGCAGAAGCAGGCGCTAGGTACCATGATTGTGAAATATAGTTTTTTAGCGTTGTAGATCTATTCCATAGTTCAAAAACACGTTGCCGTACCGAGGCATGTTGCGCGTCTTCGATGTGTCCATTCATGACGAGTTTATTACTACAGGTTCTCTTGTACCTTGGAGGCCGACTGTGCAACCACTTTCGTTTTCGGGGGTTGAAGCTGGCCGCGACCAAGGCTGCCTCGGGTGTCGAGGAAGCACGGCCTACCCCAGGTAGCCCGGCGAGGGCGACAGACAGCTTGGCGACGCCGACTCGACCGCCCCCAAAGGGATCGAGGACGCCGCGCGGCCCCGCGGGTACCCCATGACGCCTCGCGAAATTTTCCCCACAATACTAGAGCCACATTTGGATCTGAAAATTTGACAAGTGATTATAATGCAAAAAATAAAAAAATCACGGACAGGTCGTCCCTGGCGTTGAGGGTGAGTTTCATAAAAAGAATCGACCTAGGCGCTTCAGTGCCGTGCATTTAATGGGTGGCTGTGGGAGCTTGAATTCCAACACCCTTGCCCCGAGACTCGAATTTGGTCCTCTGAGAACCCATTTTTACACAAATTTGCCGAGGGCCTGACGATATCATATCTCTTTAAATTGTTTTGCAATTTCCTTATCCTATCTTTTAAAACCCATTCGTTTTGCAATAACAAATTGGGCACACACAACCGGGCAAGATATCTTTATGTGCATATTATTTGCCTGTTTTTTTTTCAAAAAAAAAACAAAAAAAAAAAACAATAAATTTGCTTTTTCTAGAATTACATAAACCCTTTTTTCCCAAAAACTGGACGAGTTTAAACTTTTTAAATAATTATCTTTTTATACTCAAACAGAGCAATATCTAGTATTTGATTTACAATTACTGTTTTACTAGCATAATTACTTTTTACCTTACTATCATCATTGTTCCTCGATACAAGGACACACAAGATTCGCAGTCATAGTTACCAACGTAGACTACCATGCGATGAACTGCCGCTGAGGAGTGGGGGGTGGCCGAGAGTTTGTATCCAGACCACTGCCCATTGAAGACTCGAGTTCGACGCTCACCTCGATGATAGCAATACGAGTACACCTCGCATTGTGGGCCCGGTATGTTTCCGATGTCCAGTATTTTGAGTCATTACAAGGTAAAGTTTAGATAATGTGACAAGCTCTTTTTATTTACCTCGTTTTTCCCAGAAATGTTCGTTACCTTTGTCAGGGGAAAATTTTTTACCAGATTCCCCAACTGATTCATCCTACTACATATCATTATGATTTTTTTCCTGACAATCATTTTTTCTTTCCCCCAAGTTCACCTATACCCTTTTTTACACATGTACTATCGAAATTTAATGAAAGTGACTTTCAAAATGAACCCATAGTTTTTCAACCCACATTACGGATGATATTGTGCGAGCATCATTTCTTCCTATCCCATTTTTTAAAACTCTTAACGAACTCACAAAATACTTGACCGTTAAAAACTTAAACAACACAAAGAAAAAACGCTGTGCTTGCAGGTCAGTCCTCGAATTTCACTTCAATATGTCTGTCCAACACTTTTGTACCAGTTTCTACCCTCATAAAATAAAAATCCTCCAAAAAAAAAGGAAAACATCCTTTTACTGCCTTGTAAGTAGAGAGCAATGTTTTGGAGGCTCCCGAACGGATGGCATTTTTGGCTCAACAAAACCTCGTCGGGTTGATAACCAGAATCAGCCTTACTGTTAGCAAGTACAGCGTATTATAAAACAAAATATCGGTACTTTCCTTTTTCATTAATCTTAAACTGACGCAACGGACGGGTGGAGGGGGGGGAACGCGCTACTTCTGATCTATGCTTTCCCATTACTGTGTCATTTTTTCCCCACGATTTATTGACTCAATAAGACTCACGCTTACCTTTTGGCCTCCCAGTTTCTTTGCACTTATCCGCACATTCAAATGTATACAAAATATATATATCACTTTGGGTCTATTCCTACAACCGTTCCCCCCGTTTTATTGGTTTTACGAATCCTAAGACCGATCATTAAATGAATAGATGTAAAAAAAATCGTGTGTTTCGATTATAATTCTTTATGATATAGCAAGACTTGTATTATGCACGCATTTAATTCGTGTTATACTTTAATTCAAGTTATTCATTACCTATTATTGACACTTGTGATTTGAGTTATTCAAATTAACTCGAGATACGTAATCTTGCTACCTACTACCTACATCGATACTACTCTTTGACGATTGATTCCCTGGTTAAAACTTTCTTCTTTTCTTACCATCCTTTTTATGACTTGTATTAAGTTTATAACTGTTGAATAGTTTACTTAATCTTTACCAAACTGATGAATGACTGTAACCCTAGTTGTGGCAAAATGTTCTCTTGCATTTGTAGTTTTTATGTATTCAACAACTTTTAATTTTATTTGTTTTATATGTAAGCCACTTTTAACGTTTTGTTGATTACTAACGACATGTTGATTATACTAGGGTACTTGCTATGTGACTTTTATTAATGTCTGTACCTACGTTTTACTGAAACGACTGAATACTAACCAACTGCAATTACATTTATTCCTTTAAAAAAAACTTTACATTTTGTGTATTACAAAGCAATTACCGCGATCTCAAATTTTTTTTATACTTCCAAATGCTATTACATATATTTCTTCAAAGTACTTTACTTTTGTTTATTACTGAGCAATTACTGCGATCTCAAATTTTTATATCTGACCATAAACACTAGCATTGATTACAAAACAAGTTTTTATGATTTATATTTGTTTGTAACCTAATTTTTAAAAAAAACAAAAAACGTCACATTTTTATTACTACTATGATGATGATTATTATTTGTGAGTAGACTTGTGTTCTAGTGCCTTTTAAGGATGGCGTTTTAATCCTTGTGCTCCTACGAGTTGGTATCGCGAGATAAGGTTTTTTTGTACAGACCTTGCTTCCTATTTAGGGGCGAAGTTTCTTAGAACTTGTTTTAGAAACCCCCCTGCGTCGACATGTACTTTTTGGTTAGGAGGAGTACCGAAGTATGAACGTTTTCCCCTGAAGTGCAGGTCACTAGGGGGAAAAAACTCTTTTTTTTGCTCTTTAGTTTTAGTACCAGGGGTGCTTGGTTCATGGCCTTGCATTTTCCAGCCCCGAGTCATTGTTCAATACCACTTGTTGTTTGGACCTGGGGGTAATCGAAAAGTAATTCATCTGGATAGGGGAATTTTGTGCAAGATCTCTCCTTCTATCATGTCTTGTTTTTTTTGGGCCCCTGCATTCTGGTGCGTAAGGTTTCTAAAATCCCAAGTGTTATAGTGTTGGTGGGGGTCTACACTGAAGGAAATTCGCCGTATGATCTACAATTATTTTATTGGAAAGAGGAGCTCCCAAACCATATAATGGTAGAGTACGCATACGTGCTAGAACAATCTTACACCTGAAGCTAGAAAGTCCCCCCAATAAGGTAGATCTCCACCCCTTTTAGCACATATGAATGTATTATGAGAAACCAACTCTCAAAACTGTAGATCTTTCGTTCCTTTGAGTCAAAGTACTATTCTTGTAGCGAACTACACTCACATATTGTAGATCGTTGTTTCTTTTCAGTAAACTTTATTAATCGTGACACCCTTCCCTTAATAATTGTAGCTTGTAGTTCCGTATGAAAAATAGTTTTCTGTGAGCGAACAATACATAATTGTAGATCTTTTCTTTCCCTTTTAGTCAAACGCATAATTGTCAAAGCGCTGAAACCGTCTAGGAGCAAATAAGAAAAACTAAAAACAAAAAATTTAGATTTTTAATCATTTAATTTTTGTATTTGTACTATTTCAAAATTATATTTTCCTTCAGAATCGATCATCTGTAATGGAACATAGACATTTTAAATTTGACACGTTATAAAGTTACAAGATTTTCATGGTGACTCGAACTCGACCCAACTGGTACTTCCAACGTAAGCAAAGACTCAGACCGTTGCGCCAAGAAGACGCTGAGTACGAGGGGAGTTACCCCCTATAGATACAACAGCAAATCGACGCAAATATCGTAGGCTTTGGCACTTCCCGGGGCCCTTACCTTTTTAATATGCATATATGCGTTCTATAATTAATCATATGGTTCAGTTCTTGCTAATAAGTAATAAGTATCCGGATTTTTAATAGTCAATGATTACACGGAAAGAGGAATTAATACTACACATTTGATGAAATGAGCATAATTAATATAGCCGGGCTTGTAGTCTTCAAACAAAGGGTGCCTGTTGCGAAGCTCGAAAATATGCCCGTGAGTTTTATTTTTTATTTATGTTTTTTTTATTTATTTGTTATGAGGAAAGGGTGCCAGATTTCAATGACCAGTTAGTTTTTTGTTTAATGGGGGTTTTAGATGAAACCAAACACTAACTGGTCATGATAAACCGGGCTTGAGCAATACGAATTCCCGTGATAAATAGTTGAATATCATTATTGTACATCAAACATCCAGATGCGGGTGATCTCTCGCAAAAATATGGCTGTAACAATATGCTGCCTGCCAATTTCCCCTCAAAAAATGGGAGATTCACTGCCGCGACAAGTAGTTGTTTTCGGGTAGCATTATAGTAATAGTATTCTACATAAGTGATCTTCGCAGAAATATCTGTGTAACAATATGGGGCCTGCGAATTACCTTTCAAAATGGGGATTCCCCGCGCGATAAATAGAGGTTTCCCCCTAACATTATGGAATAAGCCATTCTCACAAAGTGATCCTCGCAAAATATCGTGCTTAACAAATGCTGCTTGCAATCTCCCCTTAAAAAAGGGGGAGATTGCGTGCGATAAATAGAGATTGCCGGTAAATTAAGACATCGCCATTCACATATAAGGATCCCCCCAGAAATACCTGCGAACAATATGCGCCTGCAAATCACCCCACAAAAAAGGAGATTAACCCGGCCTCCGTAAATAGGTAGTTGCTTTAAGTTAACGTCGAAACTCGGCAGATTAAAGAAATCATTCAAACTTTTTCGGTTCGCGTTCATTTATAAAAAGGAAAACTGGATCTTTAATATATAATGGGAGTTTTACGGATTTTGAGGTCTGAAGACGACTCACCCTTTTTAATTTTAGATTGTTGCCCTCGTATAATGGGAGACCCCAAGATTTTTAGAGTGTAGGGTCGTCTCGTCGTCTGATTTTTTTCCTTTGCCGGCTTTTTGGACGTCCTTCCGACTATTCCCAGAAAATGCGTTTTTATGTTTTACGTAATTAGTGCTGTTTTTTCCCCGTTTTGACCTGCGTTAGGGACCCTGCGGGGTTTAATTGTTCTATCTCGGTTTTTGAACTTTTTAACCGTTACGTGGATGTTTGACTTTACCCGTGTATACATGGGTGATGTCGGTCACTTTCCCCCCGAAGTCGGTGACCCTGAAGGCCCGGGTTTTTGGCTTCGCCATTTCTTTACTAAGGCTCCGTTTTTAACGTCGGGGTAAAAAGCATTACCAAACACCAAATCGTTTTAATATCAGTGGGGATTTTTATTTTATTTAGGACTATTTTGATTTCACTAATTCCAAATGCTGCCCCGTTATTGTTAGGGTCTAGAGTCACGTTGAGTTCTGAGGGGTAATGATAATTTCTCTGAATTGATAACTTGTGGGTTAGAAAACTCTTTTTAGGAAATAAGGATCATGGGCCGAATACAAGATAGGCGGGGAGAATAACCTGTTGTGGTAGATATACGCTTCTATTTTTAGTAAGATCTGGTATATAGCTGCCCAACACGTTGCTCTTTTGCAGTTAGGTGTGACAAAATCGAGTGAATCTGTTGGACAACCTCTATTTCCATTACTTTCGATCGATAACTTGTCACATTGAATGCTTAATTTCAACAATGCCCAAGTTCTTTGAACACATTTGATAAGAAGACTTTCCCTTATCGGCGACCCCCAGTGGCCTTTCCGAACAAGCGCGACAGTTCCACAAATTTTTGTGCAAAAAATTTCAGAATGTTGGAGGGAATCGGACAGAAGATGGGGGAAAACCCCTAAATCTGTCTATAATTGTTGTATATATCGATTACCCTTGTTTCTGACAATGAAGGGCCCCGTACAGTCTATGTGCAAAACCCAAAAGTTTAAGACTTTTTGGGTATCTCTAATCGCGCCTTGTTTGGGTGAGGGGGGTTTACGCTCTTGACACGATACACAAGATGCCACGACTTTCGTATATCATTTTATGCGCCCTGCCAATGAAACGCGAGAGAATGCCCGAGATGTTTTCCATCTTCCCATGAGAGCCAAGAAGGTGTCAGATAAGCCTCCAAATGTGCGTTTCATAGAATCCGGAAAAATCCCCGGCTCAAGTTCATTTTCTGATTTTTTCCTTGTATAAAAAGGTCGCTTGCTATAGCATAGTCAGCCGCGAAAAAAAATTTTCTTTTAACAGCCGTTAATGATTGGGCGAAGTCGAGTATTTTACGTTTAGCCGAATTTTTGCTTCTGTCTGTCCCAATTTAAACTCGAGCCGTTTTCCCCTTCCTCGCTTTGTTTTCCCCCGAACTTTTTTTGTCTCCCAGTGCTTTTTCCCGAGTAGGTTTACCCCTAGCCTGGACAATGCATCCACGGGACTAATTTTTCCCGGGGTGGGGTTTGGGAATTGAAAAAAATTAGTAATTGGATCGCCCAACGAGAAGTTTCCCGACATTTTTGGTGTTCAATAATGCACTTAAAGGGGGTTGTGACGGACCCCAGAATGAAGGGTGCCAAAATTATACTGCCTAAAGTGTTGTAGACACCCCCGAGCATTGCAGCTTCGGGTTCCCCCGCCGCGTAATTCAACCAGCTGGTGTCAATTTGGGGATAGAAATGCAAAGGTCTGTCAAAAAACCCTCTAAAACCCGGGAGGTTTTCCCCCACGCAAACCCACTACAATCAGAAGTTTTCTGGATTGCTTATTTTATCAGGGAAAATCAGACGATCCCAGCAAACTGCTTGCCTGAGAGAGTTGAAAGCCTGTTCGTGTATTTCCCTCCATTTAAAGGGGTGTTCTTCCCCGTGAGGTTGTTTGAGATTTTTGCAAGTTTCCCCCAAACCCTTTTTTAAACAATCTATAAAATCCCCCGAAACCCCGAAATGTTTTTAAATGTTTGCATTTTTGGGGCGAGGCATGAGGTAATTGCTTTGATTTTTTCGGGGGAAGGTTGCAAACCGTTCTGTCCCACAAAAAAGCCTAAACAATCAACTGAGATTGAATGAAGTGGGTTTTGCGGTTTTACTGACAGCCTCGCGTTTTTACAAACGTTCCAATACCTTCGTAGAAGTGCCTTGTGTTGTTTATTGGTCAGAAAATAGAACCCAAAACATCGAAATATAAGAAGAATTTTTTTTCTTTCAGCGAAAAAAATGGTCAAAAAATTTGGAAAGGCCGAGGTGAGTCCCCGGGGGCCTGCGGCTACAGTAAACTTAGTATTTGCCCGGGAATAACTTTTGCGCTCTTTTGACGATGTTTCGGCTCCCAATTTTGATGCTGTAGAAGCATTGAAGGTCTAAGCGGAGAACACTTTGGGATTTCCGATATAAGATAAGTACTTGCACAGAAGGGATTGGATAATTTTTGCACGAGTACCGCATTAAGTTTTTATAAAATACAACTAGACGGATCCTTTTATCGTCCCTTTTTTAAGATCGTTGGCAAAATAAGAAGGGAGGCGAACTCCCCCTCAGAGAAGGAAGGAAAAAAGTATACCCCTTTTTCAACTAACCTTTTATTTCTCTTCGAGAAAAAGGTTGCAACGCGTATGGTGTCTTGTAGGACGCTGCCTTATAGGGGGGCTATCACCGTTGAATGCTATGCCTAACATTTGTAGCCACTCCCATAAAATCACCTTACGATAGAAAAAAACTGCATATTTTTCTAAATTCCTTAAAAATTTTTGCTGAAGATCCGGGCCAAGTCCCCGATTACAAACCTCGAACGTTTAAATTATTGCCCTGTCTTGTTTCTGACGATGTAAACATCTAGTACTCGCCCCCGTCCCATAGTACATACCCTTTCCCATTTTTTATCAGTCTTTCTATTTTCCATTTATACCAACCGCCTCCTTCCTTTATATCTGAGCAAGTCTGATTTTCCTCGTACTATTTTAATTTCAGTTCCCCGATTAATTCCCAGATTATCACTTTCACTTTATCCCCCTTTCATAATCTTTTATTTTATACCGTCGCATTTTCCCTCATTGCCCAAAAACACATATGGTTTTTTAACTGTAACTTCTTTTTCGATTTCCCTTTTGCCATTCATTTTACGAATTTTTTATGCTTTTTTTGAAATATCTATTTTTAGATACCCTCATTTCTGAGTATCTGCAATCCCCCCATGGGGCGCTGTTCCCCGTTGGTTCCTGAATCCGAATTTCTTAGAATATTCATTTCCCTTCTTTACTAGTTTTTCCCTTTATTTTTTTTTCAATCAACCCTTAATTTTTTCATACACGGTTTTTTCGTGCTGTGATATACGGCAGGCCTACCATTTTGTCCACTGAAGAATTTCCGTCCGACGTGACCCATTTCCTTTTCGATTTCCCTTTCAACTGTGACTTCCCAATACTGACATTTTCCTCATTTTATTACTCCACATTTTTCCTTTCTTTTTTTTGATTTATCCCACTATTATTTTAAAAATATATTTTTTTTCTGTAAACAATATCTCCCTTCTTACGAGACACGTTCCCAGAAAAGGTTACATCCACACAATGGACGCCGTGCGGCCGCCCTACTATTGAGCGCCCTTTATCGCAGTCTGCATTTTCCCTGTTATTTTCGATATTGTGTACAAAGTCGAATCTACAACGCGGCCGTCAATTTTTGACGCATGTTCGCCTGGCTGCAGGGGTTGTCGCGCGCACCCGCTGGTTCGGAAAATGGGAGTGGAGTATTTAACCTTGCAGGTAGCCATTTGTTAGCCAAAGTGCCGGGTGTCTGAGAAGTGACTTGTGTATTTGCTCTCGCCGTATTCCTGAGGGCCCTGTGCGTTCTACACTTTCAACATTCCCTCTACACTGTCACTGCATTCGGAGTTATATGTTATCGGAGAAGCACATTGAGGTCGGGCCCTCGGTGTCCATCGCATAATCGAATTTTTATTCCCCTGATTTTTGGGGTGGAATAAATTTTATTTTTATTACTAGGCATCTTGATTTTAGAATTCGTGATGAGTTTTTAACCCCAAAACTTTTTTTGCCAGAGCTTGTTTTCGCCTGTAAAAATTATAGGTTCTTGTAAAAATTTTATAGCATTTTAAAGTGTTGTTTATGTGTAAAATTTCTAATTAATTTCCATTTTTGTTTTGTTGTGTTGCTGGACCAGGCATAACTTTGGTATCCCCAAATGTATCAAATTTTTTATTTCTGTTTTTTTAGTATTAAATCTTGGAATTTGTGTATTTAAAGTGTTTAATATTTCGATTTTCTAATTTTTTAGATTGTTTCCGAATTTTTGATCATTTTTCTTTACCGTCGGAATGGTATGCTCACACGCACTTAAATTTTAGCGTAAATTAGAGAAATGTTAGAAGATTTAATTTAGTAGCTTCTAAGTTCATTTTTTGTAATATTTTGTGCTGGTTTTGTTTCGAAAACAGGTTTTTGAACAAAAGATTTTGATCTGTTTTGATTGGGGCATGGACGGAATATTTTCAGGTCGGGATTATTAGTTTTGTGCCTACTTTTTATGTTTTGTCGAGCGGTGTTTCTTATCCAGGAGTGTTTCCGTCATTGTGTCGGGTTGACCTTAGGTGGGCACTCGATGTCATGTCGTTGAACCCTATCTTCAAGTGTCTACTATATTAGTCCCCTTTTGTAATTTATTTCTCGAATAAGATCAAACGAGAAAAAACTAACCGTCTATTTTCCGGGTTTCCATCATATCGAACCCTAGGTTTCGTCAAAGATGCGAAATTTGGAAGCAAGTAGCATTTCCAAAGCGTAAAATGAATTAGCCCAGCCTACAATTGGAATAGGGGTCCCGTTACTGATAATATTTTGTCTCGTGTTTCCCACTTACCTATTGAGCCCGGGTCGGATTTTATCTGAATTAAAAGATATATCCCGCACCCGTATCAATTAAAAAAATTAGCAAAAATAGGAGATAAGCATTTGAAAGAAACAATTTCCACTGAACTATGGGTTTTTTTGGTCCCGAATAATAGCATTGATTTTAGTAGCTATTTTATCCCCGCCTCTGAGACCCGAGACGTGGTTTCCCAGTTAAAAAGTACATTTCTATTTTCGTTTTGTCTCGAAAAGCCCCTTTACCTTGCCTCAAGTTATTCTGCTGTTGTGGACGAATGCTATGTGTCGGGGGGGGGGTGGGGTATCGGTTTTGCCCGCGGACGGAACTGATACTGGTGGGGGTCTCGAACCCCGCACGTTTGCACAAAGTGCCCCAAACCGATTACAAACGTTTACATTTTGGGGCCCAGTTGCTATCCGTCCATCATTTCTTGCAATGTTTTAAGGGGGGGGGGAAGGGTGCACTATTTGTTGAGCCTGCTTCTGGGGGTAGCACAATAAGTTTCAATATGCCAAATCCTGGCAACGGTAGCACTGCACAGAACTAAGTTGTTGACCCTTTTGTGTGCGGGATTTTTGAAGAGGTGGCATTGAATGGTGGTGGGGGGGGTTTTGAGGGGGGGCAGGTGACTGAAAGCAAAGCTTTCTCTACCTTTTTCTTACTAACCCCAAATTTCATTACCACATAGGCACGTCCCCTTGCCCTTTCAACTGATTCTTTAAGAAAGCCGTTTGAAAGGCTTGGTATATGTGGCGGGCAACTTTTTTTAAAAAAGTCGCTTGAATTGCCTTTAGACCCTTTAAAAAATTTAGTTAAGGCTTTTATCCATTAATTTCTTCTAAGACGTGCTCTGCATGTTTGTGGGCCCGATTTTATCAAATTCGGCCCCCATACAACTGGTGGGAAAGTTTAAACGTTCATTGGGCAATTGAACAATCTGGATATTTGCGGTCAAATGAGGTGCGTTCCGAAAAGGGAACCATTAATTAACCCCTCTTTTAGTGTGCATAGGGGGCTTGTTTTAGTTTTGTGTATTTCATATTTCTGGCCTCCCCTGGAGTTTTAATCGCGCAATGACGGCTTTCTGAGCGGGCGTCCATTGAGCAATGCTAGATACTCCTCAAAGGTTTTGGAAAAAAAATTTTTTTACCGAATGCCCCCCTGTTTTCCAGAAAATTTCCCAAATTAAAAGACATATGTTGAAGGTTAATGCTGCGATTTTTTTCTGGGGTGGTCCCGACCGGGGGGCCGTTACATCGGGTTTGTCGTCGCCTGCCCTAATTCCAATTGTTTAGTAATACTCGGTTAAAAATCCTAAATTTTCATTTATGATTTAAAATCTCAAAAGTTTATTATCACGAGAATATTTATTTCTTTCATTGAAGATTAAAAGTAAAACCCCAAAAATCGTATTTAAAAAAAACCCCCACATGATCTCATTATTTTCAAGTTCAATAAAATTCGCCGCTTTTGCATCTTGCCACGAACATTTTGACTTATTTGAAAAAAAGGGGGGGGGAAATGTGAAATTTACCTAATATTCTTTGCTTGATTATCTGCAAGTTTCTTGTTTAAAAAAAATTTTCATACATCCCACCACTCTACAATGTCGTGGGTGGGTGGATGCTGCCGCCAAGAGTGGGAGGGTGGAACTGCCATCACTGATTAATTATATATTTGAGGTTTATGCTGCCCCCACGGGTTGAATATATTATGCATGAACCCCGACATGCTTACTGATACAATGAGAAAATGAGGAGATTGGTACGTGGTCGTGGGGGGACGGGGGATCTTGACCAGCTGGTGGTCTAAAAGAAACTGCAGTATACCAGCAACAATTAAAATGAAAGGGTTTATTTTTAAAAAAGATACAATGAATAGCTTGTCTTAGGATTTTTCTCAATTATATAATATACTAAAATTGCCCGACCTAGGAATACCCAATTTCATTTGGGGTTTAAGGGACAGGTTGGGCGTACCATCTCAACTGTTTTGACTCACCCAAAAAAGTTGGAAGTAGACCTACAATTAACTGGCCTTCTATAAACAATACTAAAACCCGTGAGAGGGTTGGGGTCGCCGAAAGGGTTTGCTATGCGTATAGTTCTTGCCTTCCCTTTCCTTAAGACCCACAGCCTGATCTAGCTTGGTTTTAATCCACAGAGGTTGGGCTCCCCTGGCACGTTTATCAAGCCTAGAGGCCTTTCCGTACTGATAGTTTAAAAAAACTTAGAGGGTCGGGCTCCCCGTATGGCTACATTTTAGTACGGCTGAGCAGGGGGTGGCTGAGAGCATGAGAGACGCAAGGAGCGGGTTTCTGGGGTCTCCCCGATGAGAGTACCTTGCCGGGCAGGGTCCCTTTTACGAATGTGATAGGGAAAACCACCCTGAAACATCCCTTTCTGTGACGTAGGCCGTAAGAAATAGTCGAAGACCGACTGCCGTCATACTATAGGGGGCGGAGAAAACAAGATTTCACCTGACTTCACCTGCCTCGCGGTCTATAGTGACGCATTCTCTAAGATGCACCGAATGTTCGGCTACTCTAAGTGATCGTGACGGTACTGCGTGCGATATCACCCCATAACATTCTTGTAAACAATTGCTTGATGGGTGCACGTACAATTGGGTCTCGGGAGCGTCCGGTATTCTTACCAGTGCAGCCGGCCTCTCGCGCAGCTGTGTTAGGTGGCTTTGTCTCATGCCTGGCCTCTATGGGTGACGATGAGTGGTTTTTATATAAACAGATCGATAAGATAGTAATAGATGTCACTCAATCAGTCGGGTAGCTTGTAGAACTGACGCGCTCAGTGAGGGATGTGGCGAGGTTAAACTCGATAGGAACAAACATGGCCGACTTCTTAACCACACTGCATTAGTGTTCAAGTCGTTTCCATTGAATCACGAGTAGAAATTAATTGAAATCATAAACATTTCTTGTAATAAAACCCCAGCAACGTTGCAGAAACTAATAATTGTTGGCGAATGCGTGACATACCCTCAGTGTAATCAGATGTGAAAATTCGTAACATGCACCACGCGTTTGGACGCTTTAATCAAGTTGAGCGTGCCAGTGTTATTCTCCGGGCGGTATATCGTCGACACGGCGCGGTTCACGGTAGCACAGTATTACGCACTTATCGATCAATACCGGAACATAAAGGTAGATTCGGTTCCTCCTTTCTCTTCGACGATATCAACTTAATTTGTTTGCATAGTGTTTTGTCAACACTCGTCCTTTCCGATTGGGATTAAGACCGCTAAGTGAACTCATTGCATGAGTTAGTTAGCCTGCGTGCACTGTCACCCCATGTCAGATTAAGAACAGAATCAGATTGAAATTCAGCTTACATAATTGCGGGTAGGATGTTTTGACCGAGACTGGTCGTCCCAGGAAAGCGTGCAATTTATTAACACGAATGTCTGCTTTGAGTAAATCACTTATTGTCTCATAAACTAATATTTCAAAAGAGTTTTTTTGTACGATATCAGAGAGTTTCTTATTCAGAATATGTCAATACATAATTCATAAGAGGAAGCGGTTCTCTCTGAAGCAAATCAAATTACTTAGTTGTAATTTGATGATAATTCATTATCATTTCGGGGTTAGTATAAACCAGAGGGATTGTAAGCCATTATTATGATTTATTTGCGCATTATTATGCATTTATGATCTAGGAAACGTTTACCGTATTATCCTCTAATAAATAAAGATGAGCGTGTCACTGAACAAGCACAATCAAGCAATTTATTTGCTAGTATTCGTGTAACGTAGAAAGTTTTCTTTGGCAGTATATCCAGTCCTTGATTTCTTAACATTATGGTTTTCTACAAGCTGCATCTCTTCGTGTTGACAATCAAACACATCAGATGAACTAATTCCAGAGCAAGGCGACCTGAATTACGTCCATACAAGGACTGAAAGAAAGTATGAAACGGAAGAAAGTAAACAAACCATATACCCTGGTCGTCGACAACAATATAATCATACGTTGTGCTACTAATTTGATTTGCAAGTGAGTACTCATTGTTCAAAAAATTTAATAATTTATAATGTCACGGTTTTGAGACAGTGGCTAAATTACCTACCTTCGAAAATTGCTTTAAAAGTATTTTAAATTAAATATATAGATATTTATTCTAAACAAATAATAATTCAAATTGGGGGGAGAATAAGGACCAGTGACTTAGAAATGTCGATTAATTATGACAAGCATCAAAGAAGGGAGCGAAGCGAAGCTTTTACGTCCACGTTGAAATAGTTTGGTGGAGGTGCCGGGTTCTGAGTATAGCGTTGAAAACCCAACCTAACCCCCAGGATGAACTATTACATTCTGTATCATCCTTGTTGAAGAGCAATGCATCGTGTTACGGACGGATTGACTGACTGGCTGACGGACTGACTGACTGGACTGACTGACTGACTGACTGACTGACTGACTGACTGATGACTCACTGCGACCGACTGTGACTGAATATGACTGACTGACTGACTGACTGACGGACGGACGGACGGAACGGAACGGAACGGAACGGAACGGAACGGATGGATGGATGGATGGATGTATGGATGGATGGATGGATGGATGGATGGATGGATGGATGGATGGATGGATGGATGGATGGACAGAAAAGTGATGGATATCTTTGCTACCTCAAATGTCAGTAATATGATTGAGGGGTTATTAAATATTCTGGTCATCAAAGCGTTAAAGTCATTGATAAACATTATTCAATTAAAGCCCATTGAATGTTTATGATGCGAGCAAATTACCCCGGTCAATTGTTCTCTTCCGATCTCAGCTACCGTAGATTTAATATCCGGCGATCATTAAACACATAGATGAGCATCAAGATTGTTGACTGGGAATTGCATTGTTTCATTTTTAGTAATTGCTTTTTAGTTTTTATTATTCACACAATTGCAATGAACACATGCACAACACAAAATGTGACGGTTGCCAGAAAAGGGCATAGCCCCGAACACCAATGTGTCTGTCAACTGCATTATTAAATAAATGTTAAAACTAGAAAGGTGTTATACAAAGTATTGTTATTCGTGTGATTGTGTGTATGTGAGAGTTAGGGAATGTGAGTGTGAGTGTGAGTTTAAGTGAAGGTGGCTGTTGATGGCTTCATCATTGCAGATATAATACTAATATATATTGTCTCATGTAATTATTTCGTTGTAAGCAATTACCTATGAACAAAATTTATCAAAATCTTCTTGTGTTCGATTTCTGTACCAAACGCAACAGATCACAATAATCATTTTGATTTACTATGAACTTTGTTTTTTTTTACTGTAGAGATTTATAAAGATAGATATCGGACATGTTTTGCGATAAGGGAGGGGTAACCGTTATGCATTGTACTAACACAATAATAAAAAAATAACAAAAATAAATCCCCGACATTTTGCTTGTGAAAATTAATATACTTTTATGTAAATAATTAACTTTTTTCGGTTTTGCCGCCTAATATTTGTATATTTTGTACATTTTGATTCTTTTCAAACTGTAGAACATCCAGATATTGATTTTGCCAAGAGAAAAAGTGTGAAATAATGGCCTCTATTAGAACCCCATGCACATAATGGACGATGGTAGCTATCTCCGATAAGTAAAGAGCCCGGCCACAGTATTATATTCATGCTTGAGGTACTAACAGCACGTGGCAGGTGGCGTTTGCGTACCAGTTCTCTTAGTAAAGACACGATTCGGGCCATGGGATATAGGATAGCGGCTTTCAGATGGCTCCCTCTTCCACTTATAATATCAGAGATATATATCCTCGTCGACGTTATGTAATAAAACCTCGATATTGATTTAGATATGAGTGCGTATATTACGACTCCCTTAGCATTCCCCAGGGAGGTTGAGGTAATGGTCCTTGACAAATTCGCAGAAGTGTCCGTGCGCAGACCCCAAAACAAATTACTTGCTTTTACTGGAGACAAATCGTCGTGAGTACCTACCCTATGCCGTACTGAGGAGGGCCATCTTTAAAACATGAGTGTTTGTTTATTTGCCATCTCGGTTGCCTGACAGGGAAGGATTGTAGGCAATATTTTTTATTCAAAAAGTTTTTTTGTATTTCGAGAAGGCTGAAACACGATACAAGTGCGGCCATTTGTAAATAAACTTCGACTAAAACGTTTTGTTATTGTTTGCGTTAACAAAATTAAACAAATTAATGCAATTGCGTAAAAACTACATACGGTAGTGAATATGTATGTGTAACAATTATTAATACGTATGTGTCTATTAAAAAGATCAGTTTTAAATCGTCCATGCAATATAAATGACATAAATATAATATGCATAACAAACAGTTATAAACATTACATGGAATAATTGTGCGTAAAAAACTAGACAATATGCTATGAACTTGATAATTGATTACCATTGTAGCCTATTACAAGACGTAGGTCGCTAGAAATCTTCTTGCGACTACGATACCTATGATACGATACGAGAAGCCTAGGGAGGGGATGGGAGGGATAGATTCATCGGAATTGGCTTGACTGTCCATCACAGATAATCATACGACTAGAGACAATGATTTTGATATATAATCGCTATATTAATAGCAGTACCCCCTACTATGAACAAGCTAGATGACAACACCCGTTTTCTGTCATCTGCCTGTGCGCGTATCACGTCTCAAGATAAAACAAACGAGCGTGCCCTCCGATTGACATGCGTGTGTTGGTTGACATTGACCTTCAAAAGGTGGTAACTGAAAAGGGGAATTTCTATAAACCCGGCACACCCACCAAAGATAATTGTAGGCGAGAACAAACGTTGTATAATAACGGTACGCTTCGCTCCCTATTTTAGGGACTCCTAAACCCGTATTTGATGGATATGTCAAATAACTGTTATGGTTGTGGCTTGTGACATATTTGCAATATTGTTAGCAATAAAATACAAAAGTTAAGTTTCTCGGATTTTGTTGTTGTTGTTGTTATTATTATTGCGGCGTTTTTAATAAACCAAACTAGTATGTTAGTTGCCCAATCATTCCAACCCTGTCAATATGTTTTCAACCTAATTTCGGCGGCAGGACGAACCAATGGATATTCCTTCTAAAATCACTATTCGCATGCAGTCATTTTGCTTGTTTAACATGCTTTTGTAATTCAATAAAAATCAAGTTCCAGGCCAGGGAACTCAAACCTAGTTAAAAATCACTCCAGATGATTGCTAACTGGAACCGGGCTGTAACCTTGTGTCACTTTTCGGAGTGGCACCTTCAATCCCCCGATAAATTGAGTCTCCGTTCCATCTTATTGATTCTTTGCCTGTGGCTTCACCCGCCACTCATTTACTCACTCACTCACTCACTCATTCATTCATGCTTTCATTCAAACTAATTGATTTCTGCCAAGATTGGGGAAAGAATGGATGCTTCATTATTATTTTCTCTTAATCATATTTTGTGGTAAATTACCTGGATTAATTATATTTCAAAATTAAATGTCGAGCTTTGCTTTTAATTAAATTAGCTTTTAATTGTGACTCGTTTCTTGCTCGTAATATTAAGAATGGTACGCCATCAAGCACATCATGGAGTTAGTTTAGCCAGCAAATTGAAGTGGGAGCTATTTTCTGTAACACAAGAGCGCATATAATACCGATGTATATAATGATTCAGATGGTGAATATCAGAATTATTCCTAGGATTTGATTGTTGTTCAGGATATTTTATTTCGACGTTGTAATGTTATAAAACAACAAACCACAAAACAACTTTCGATCTGTTGAGGTAATGAAATAATAATGGGAAACAGTCATTTTTCATGAGAGTCGAAATATGGAAACCTGTTATTTGTCAACTGGACGCGTCATCAATGTTTTAATTACAAATTTGTTCCATTGTTGCTAAAGAAAAAACGGAAAAATAACAGTTTTCGCGGCGATTGTTGTTCTTCTGCATCATGAATTTCGCGCCCCACGTTGGGCGCCAATTGTATTTACGTTTTAAAAAAACGTTTTGTCAGGGGAAAATAACTACACGTATGTAACGTGTGTGTGCGTGTGTGCTTCACGCACGGTATTGAGTGGTCTGTGTGCGAAGCGTGGTACTTCTTGCGTGTGCGAAGCATGGTACTTCTTGCGTGTGTGAAGTACGGTACTCCGTCGTGCGTGTGTGAAGCACGGTACTGCGTGGTTGACACGGTGTAGACTTGGCGGTGAGGCGTGTGGTGTTGTGGCCTAGTCCCCTGAGAGGAATACTCGTTACTTCACACCAGCGCGCCCAACTTTGCGGCTGCTTTACCATTCATTAAGGGCTGCTCCCCCCCCCCCCTACCCCCCTACCCCGATAACACGGCCACACTGCTAAAAACTACACCTGGCAATTTGCATTCTAATAGCCCCATAGAGAGCACGCATTAATTATACGAAATACATTTCGATACAACGAAGGTGTAGGCCTAATATTTTATAAATCAACCATTTATGGAGATTTTTTTAGATTGTTAAGAAATTAATCTATTAATCTATAAACGTTGTTAGTCACATTTACTTTTACACGCCATTATGTAAATCATCATTATTTGGCTCAGAAAAATGATCTCAGAATTGTGCATATTAGGTTTAATAATGTAAAATAGTGTTTGGCGTCCTGTATAAATTTGTCCTTCGTTTATGGATAAGGTAATTGATTGTGTTGAAGTTTTGGTTACAAGGAGATAATAATATACAGATAGTTGTGGAATCCTTTTTACCATAAAGAAATACTTTAAAGTACTTAAGTTATTATATATTTATAGTAGAAACATGCACTTAACTATAGTTGAAACTCCTCAGAAAGCCATACGAGAACTGTGGCGCTTAAACCTTAATACTGAATCAGCTTGTTATGAATACCTAATCAGCACTTATCATGTAATCACGGTTAAGTGTTGGATGTTGCCTTTGTAAACATCGTTTAAAATTTACCTGAAGTGAGTTGTTATTATATGTTTGTTTCGTGTTGTTTATAGTGAAAATTATAATAATAACTCTAATTAAATTAGGCCTATACTAGGCTACTCTTATGGTGACGAGCGGCAATATTGAAAGAAGTCAGATGCTATTGAAAGGATATATTAACTAAAACTTGCAAACGACAGTTTAAAATTCACTATATATAATATTAATTTTCCATATTTCTCCAGTCACGCGTGAAACGTACTTCAGGTATTAACGACATGACCTATTATTGCTCAGTACACCACCGATTGAAACTGATATCACCCAGATAAACCATAAGTGTTATTGTTTGTGTTGAAATCCCCGTATTCTACAAAAGAATACTTTTATATTTCTAAGCTCGTGTTCAAGTCTCAAATTTATTTGTTGCCTGTCTTTTTACTTTTTTCCGATTTTTATTGTCAAACTGAGAGCCAAATTGGCAAATGGACGATCGCAATGTATCGTACTAAACGGCTTTGCTCTACACTTAGATTCTATATACCATACAGTCATATGTTGTTCTATATTTCTTTGCTTTGAGAGGAAGGCAATTTAGTTGCTACGTAACGTGTTCGACGGGTACCCAAACTCCCCACTAACCATGGGTCAAATAAGCGTTAGGTTTGGTATCGCCATAAATCATATTTATCAATTTCATGGCGTCCGTCGTGCGACTTGGATATAGGGCGGCTTTGTCACGGTTGCCGTCGATTGCTGACCATTATTATTAGTATTGTTTCTTCCTAGCCATGAAAACTGAGGTGTCGTTTTATTGTGCGAAGCCATCGCGCCTGCGTTGTAATAATGTATTCTCGTGAATGTTTTATTTTTTATTTTTTACCAAATGCGAATTTTAACTTTCACGACTCTTATCCGTTTGACGTGAGAGACAGTCACATTGCGATAGTTATGAGTATGACATTCCTGTCTTAACACTCAAGCGTGTATGTTCATCATTGATTTGAGAATCCTTCCAGTCGAACACGTCCAAGATCTCCTCATTACACATTACTGATCATTCGATGATCACTCTGCAATAACTATGTCGGGACCATGCCCAGAAATCTCTTATCAATAGATTGATATGAGACTTTACAATATGGTCATGTACATTACGTCTTAAGAAACCTATTTTAAGTATTTTTTTATTAAGGGTTAGAGGGTTACATTAAAGCAATCAGATGAACAAGTACAAGGCTTGATGCCCTACTATCACTAATAATAATAAGAAATAAATATGTCATTATAATTACTAGGAAAACGCTTAAGTCCGCCGCGTTGTTGGATGAGCGTAATTGGTGCATTGAGTTGTTAAATGTTATGCGGATTTTCTGTTGTACTGTGAAAAAATCATTACTTAATTGATTTTTTTTTAAATACTTTAAATTAAATAAAAAAAAAACTTTATTTTTAACTTTTTTTAATTATTCGTAATTTAAAAAAAAAAAAAAAACGTAAAATTTCGATTTTCATAACAAATAATTTTTCGATTGCGCTCAGATTTCACACGAATATATAAATTCATGAAATTAAGGTTCTGTGAAAAAATCATTACGATCGGATAAAGCATGTAGGTGCTATAAGCCAAAGAAATTTGAAAATCAAAAAAATTCAAAAAATTGCGATTTTTTAAAGAAATTTATCTTTCGATAACGCTCAAAATTCACACGAATATATCAATTCATAAAATAAAGGTTGTGTGAAAAAATTATTACAATCGGACAAAGCATGCAGGTGTTATAAATCGAAGAATTTTGTTAAAAATCGAAAAAAATCGTAAAATTGCGATTTTCATGAGAAATAATTTTCGATCGATTTTTCCCCCCGTGCAGTTCTTCGTTCAGAGATTTCATAGACCTCCATAAAATTTCATCGCAATTGGAGTATTGGTTTAGCCGGAATCGTGTTCACAGACACACACACACAAAAAAAAAAAAAAAACATTCCGGATTTTTTTCTCCAGTGTAGTGAAATGGAATCTTCGCTTCGCTCGCTACGCTCATCCAAAAATGAATGAAAAAACAGATGAAAACTAGACAACTTAAAATAGAAAAATGCAAGAAGCCAACCAAGCATGGATTATACAATTCTACTTACAATTATTTTAAATGAGTATCTGAATAAGTATACTAATACTATTTAGTATTTACGTATATATAGTTTTCTATTCACTGCAGTTAGTACACTATAGCCTAGTACAAGTTTGGCATTCGTGTGAAGCACCGCAACATTCGTGTGACGCACCGCCACATTCCTGTGACTCACCGCCACATTCGTGTGACTCACCGCCACATTCGTGTGACTCACCGCCACATTCGTGTGACTCGCCACACCTTGTGACTCACCGCCACATTCGTGTGACTCCGCCACATTCGTGTGACTCACCGCCACATTCGTGTGACTCGCCACCACATTCGTGTGACTCCTCGCAACATTCGTATGACTCACCGCCACCGAAGTACGATGGTATTCCATTATCCCACACGAGATAGCTTTGTACGCAAAGTTTTCAGGTGTTGAATATTTCCGCCTTTGAAATAGAAACAAGCGAAGAGATGCGAAGAGGTCTGCTTTAAAAGTTGTGCTCTCTACTCCACATCATCTGTTTTGATGTTGTTTGTGTTGTCACATTGTGTGTGGAGTAGCCGAGTCGAGTCTGTATAGTGTGTTCTTAGTTGTTGTAGAAAAGGAAAGTTTTTTTTTAGCAAAGCTGGCTTAATAAATCCGCAAAGAAAGCGACGAGGCGTGGTAGCCGGCAATCGGCTCCACTACTGTTCCAGTGGCCATGCTATGCACTGCCCGCTGCAGTCAGCTCAATGGCCCGTGGGATTTATGAAATGTTGGCCTGACCGGGCCAGATGGAAGCGATTACTGACACCACCAATATTTTATACGCTCCTATATATATGGTGGTCTCCACCGAAAACTGGCTGCAAACTGATAGGAAAATCGTACTTTATTGACAATTGTCAAGTAAACCATTCAAATTATCGATTCAAAAAAACAAGTTAATTAAATCTACGTTAATGAACCGACTATTCGGAATATTTTCGCTAGAGATAATGTTGAGGGTTAAAACTGAATAGCTATTCCAACACTGATTTTCACTTTCTAAAGCACCGAAAAGCGGAAACGTTTATCGGTTGGAAGGGAAAGGTGGGCAAACAGAATAACGTAAAACTTCCGTTTTATTATGTTTTCGTGGGGCGCGCTATCTGTATAGAACCATAGGTGATGCATGCTAACTTGTCCAAGCCAAAGAGGCTTACATAATAACGGCGAATTTTATTTGAAATTATGTATTTAGTAAAGCATTGGTGCTTGATATTTTAATTTGTATGTCTCATAATATAATATCTATTATAGATAATCATTTTTTATGTTTTATTCGTAATAGGACGAAGTTTTCTCCAAATAATGTTTTCTCCAGTGAAGTCATTGTCTAATTTTATGTTGCCAAGAAAAACAAATATTTGGAGTTTCTTGCAGGATTTTCATTGCGATGTTCAATAAAACATTATTTTGTAAAATAGATTTTCATTTGATTTTTCAAATAATTGTTGTAACAAATTATTTTATAGAGGTTGGGGGGGGGGAGGAGAGGGGGGGGAGAGCTTTTTTCACTATCCAAATAATTTATCTTGCCGTCCGTGGTGGCACATACGGTTAGGGCGCTGATCCGAAGCGATCACACTACGAGAACGTGGGTTCGAATCTCGGTTCGAATTCCTCATAAGGCATGTTTTTTTTGTAATTATCCTTCATTGTCATCTATCATCACTCATCGTCTCGAATATGGGCACTGATAACTCTACTGTTGAGTGCCCTAAAACAACACTAACTAACTCGAATAGCCTTAGTGCATTACTACAAAACGTTAAGCAACAAAAATCATCACCATCAAATTAATTCTTACGTACTAATATGGATTATAGTCCCTACACGTGTTGTAGGAAGCTTCAATGGTCAATTTCTTGTTTAGATTGATCCGTGTGGCAGCAAATGCTCGTGTCAGCCTTATTCCGACCAGTGAGCCTATTTAATAACAATACATTCGTATCAGAATAGAGATGCACGCTGACAAGTTATGATGGCAGTGTCAGCTGTTTGCTTATTCAGACCATAAGGGACAGAGAAAATTCCAATGCAAACAAAACTGCGGCGGAAGGAAAATCGATGCCTTCTCCAAGAGAAATCTGTGGTCTGTGGCCTGCGAGACATGAGCCGTGGTCACGACTCACGACGACTGGGTCAGCGAATTAGCTGACGCAGCCAACGAACAACGTAGCCTACCCTACCCTGCAGAGCGGCCGGCTGAAAGTACTAATTATTTTTTAAACCGTATAAATTGTTCATAGAGGGATGGACCTCCTAACGTTAAACCAACAAAATACAGCCTGCCAAAACCGCGTAGCTTGGTGAAAAACTTAATTCCTGGCCATTAATATCAATGTTATTGCAGTTTGTGTGAGCTATGATTAATGCTTTGTATAAAAGTGCTTTTTAGACTGGCAAAAATAATAACATACAAAACTTTGGCTCATATATCGCCGACGTGACAAATGCTACGTTTAGTGCGTTTCGATGCCAATTTTAGGGATATTTATCATTTAGGTTAAGAGCTGCATCTGTTTCTGGGTATTGTTTGATGTCTTACGTCATCACCAATCTCATCAGCTCTGCTGGTGTGACTCCACAGTCAGAACGAGCATAGTTCATATTCATACCGATCTGTTACTTGAACGCTGAAAAGATGAAATGTGGTTTTGTGGGCTCGTCAATATCTTCTAAAACAATACTCGTAATTAGTGATGGTTCTGCGGTGACTCTTAAGGCTTGACCCCGTCATGTTGGTCATTACTTGATTGTAGCTTAGGATTGAGGGGGGCCGTGTGCGGTTCAACTCATCTGAGTGCAGAGAGTTACCGACAGGTATCGCTGTCATCCAGGTAGATGACCAGAACCTAAACATATATAATACAGTACATAGTCATTTTATCATTGTTAACACCGGTTTAAGATAATAGCTACGTGACAAGCTCATTCGCTTAACCCTTTTAAGTCTCAGTCCCACAGTTTTATTGTGGTGTATCATTAACATTGATCCAGCCCCCATTGCCCGTCGGCTTGCTCGATGCACATTCACCCACAGTCACATAGGATAATATTTACTTATTCTAAAGCACCTTAAAACTAAATAATTGTAAAATATTGAAAATACAAAAATCACCCATTACATTGCATTACGTTTTGGAGGGATTGATTGAAGTTTGTGTATTATTATCTTATGTAAGTTTACAAATTTTCAAACCGCGGGCAATTGTAGTACTAAATATTTAAGATCCAAAATTTCCTCAAAAATCTTAAATATACAGAAATAATGTCAACGTCATTATAAAATCTAAGATTTAAACATACTCGATGTTATTAAATTATGTGTTTGAGAGTTAACAAGAAGTGTGGTCCGGAAATGGATCTAGTCTTAACACATACAAAAATTTACCGCGCAGTTCCCTATATGGCACCACTGCAAAAGCAACCAAACCAAACGAGCCACCAATAATCCCAATTTCGTCTCAAAACATTAATTCGTGTGTGGACATGCTTTAATCATCAACGCAACCGTTACGAACTTTGTGGACACCTCGTTATATAATTTGAGTCCAGTGTTCGAATTGTGAAAGTATAATGTTTTTGTTGGAGCCGTTGGTCACTTAGAGAGTGTATTTCCGTTACATTTCCAGTAAGTACGATTCTATTCCTGGATCGCACTTTGGGGGTTTAACTCCCCGTAAATGATAAATTGTTTCATAAGTCACCCACTAAAAATCCGCTTTAGAATGTGTCTGGGAATCGATAAGTGGACCAACCACCACCAAAGCTTACCACCCTTTGTGTATGTGAATATGCACAATTTAATATTATCTATCATATAAGCATTCGTCGATAAATGTAATTTAATTGTATGTAGATACAACAGGGTCAGCACTTAAAGGGGTATTCACCCCCTAAACTCAAAAAATATATTTGAATCAGGCTATGAATTTAACAGAAAAATTATTGGGTCCGCCATTGACCCCAAAAAAATTGTCAAACTAGGTATTTTTCGAGCTAGGTCCCATCAGCAAAAAATCTCCCATAAGAAATAACATGGGGACGATACTTTTGCCACATGACCTTGGAAGATTTTTTCCAAAAAAAGATTGGCCCTTATTGACGTACTCTACAGCCTTTTCTGTAAATCCTCTACATTTTGTTTAGGAATTTGGGTAAGTGAGTGGTTTGGTCAAAATATGCTGATAACCAAGAATGGGTGTGATTTTGGAATGCATTTTTTTGCGTGTTTATTTCGGCACAGTTTCAAGACACGAAGTTATGAAGCGCCATTTTAGATTGGTATGATGCTCTAGTATCTATGTGGAACAAAAAATAAGCAACTTAGAGACGATTTAAGAAATTTTCCAATACGCCCTTTTTCGCAAATTTCCGAATCAATTTTTTTTTAATCGTGTAAAATCATAGTTACAAGATAAAAATTTTAGTCGGTCATTTTAGTGTAGTTTTATGCTAGTATAGAGTATGTGGTAAAAAAAAAATTTTTGGGGGTAATTGCCCCCTTACGAAAACCCCGATCAAAATAATGACTACATGGTGCAGGTTAAAATGTGGTTAAACTGTGACAGTCTTGTCTCTAGCCGCTAATTGAGTGTTTTCAATCAGCACCACCACTAAACAGGAATGTGTCAGTCCGTATGGTGGATCGAAATAACATCTACACGCACTTCTTTCTACTTTTTGTAATAAATGTCATGTTAGAAAGATGAAACAACAAACTTTTTTCATGTCCGCCCGTAAAGTCGCCTTTGATGTATATCCCTTTTAAATGAGAATCCGTGTTAAAAGGCTTTTATCCGCGTATGTTTGAAGTATGGCACCTCCAGCAAACTGGTGGTAATGCGACCGAGTTGGCTATGCGCGCTGTCTGTCGCCAATATCACACAACTCAACGTCATGTGATGGCTGTCAGTTAGTTTGAAATGTGTGCTCTTAGTGGGCCGACGTCTCGAATTGATTGTTTATAGTAACTGTTGTTTGTCCCTCGTGTTGAGGAACCTTGAGCAGATGGTTTCCGGCGGTGGCGGCGTGGCGCGGAGGGGGCGGGGCCGGAGATAACACCCCTTTAGCCGCCTCCGACTTAGATTGACGGACTCGGGCGCCTCTAAGCTCGCACCACCAGTTGGCTGATACACCAAGGCAATTCATTACCAGAGGGGGCCGGTATACAATTATATCTTTCACTTTTGAAGCAACTGTACAAGGATTAAAATGGTTATTGTGTCTACTAAGGGTATTAAAATGTCAACTCATCAATTAGAATGCCAAGACGCTCCGCTATTGTTACATGTGGTGAGACCTCCTTACACATTGTGTGCCACAAGAGAGCGACCTACCTACATGATGGGTTAAACCTTTTCTTTCGCCGGTTGACATTTTACAACCGTTTCGCCATATAACATCTTAATTAAATCTGAACGTATTAAACTGTTTTATATTAATTTCCAAGGATATTATGTTGGTAGGTTTCACAATGAATAGCTCTAAAAGTAGAATTACCACGCCGTGGTGGCGACTCAAAGACGGGGTAGCTCCGTGCAGTCGTAACTGCGCCACTTGACACGGGAGCTGACGATAAAATAGAGCCAGCACAAAGGTTATTTGACTTTACAGGTAATTAACTTACTAATAGCCCATTCTGATTCCTCACAAAGGAAACCCTTTATGAACGCTTGCACACGTGTGGTGTTGCCTGAACAAAAATGTCATATTCACGATCAGAAGCGAGTACGTCATCCCCGACGTACCTTGAATTCCCCTCTTCTGTAGGGTTGCGGCGTAAATCTCTACGGCGTAGTGTCAATTACGCCCAACCGTACAGAACGTATAGCGTCAATTAAAACTGCACAGAGCATTGCTTCAACTTTAACCAAGTGTGCAAAATATCGCGTGTACTGAGCATAAACTCGCACCAACCAAGCGTAGAGACATTGCCTCAATATTTCAATATTTCAACCAAGCGTAAGTTACATAGAATCGTGTAAAATTCAGCAACGTTCAGAAAGCATTGATACTGTTCAATGATATGTAAAGAACATTAATAACTTTTAAATGTATGGGTTCGATTTCCATCAAGCGCACATATCACCAATTTTAACCAAGTGTAAAGAACATGTGTTAATTTTTTTACCAAGCTTATTTGTAAATTTTGCGTCCATTTCGAACAAGCTTACACATTCTAACATCAATTTCAATGAGAAGTTAAAGCAATGAGGCGAATGCCGCTGAAAGATGGAACTAAATGTGAGACTAATTTCCACGCAACAAATTAAACCATACTAAAGAGAACTAAAGAAATCATGGCATGAAGAAAATACAAAAAGGGATCCATGCATAAACAAGTGAATACATAACATGGATTCATTTTAAACCAAAACGATGAGTAAATTTAAGCAAATCTAGATAAAAGTATTTCGTGCTCAAACATTGACAGAAGGTGGAAACAAATTCATACATGGGAAAGCTGTTAAAACAGTTTGTTTTTAGAACAATCGAAACACTTATTTGAACAGAAAATACCATATAGCTCCAACTTACATGGCTTGATAGAAACTATGCAAATCTCAACATCACTGTCATACACGTCAGTGAGGGTATCCCCCCCCCCTCACCGCACTTGGGGTCGTCCCCCGTCAATTGAAAGCCAGCACAAGGCAGGACTCAGCAACCAACGCAAACTTGATGTTATTATTTTTCAATAAAATCCCTTTGTCTCGTTGACGTGATGATAACGAGCTTCATACAAATGCATTGCCCGCTCATCTTGTTTAAGCGCAGGGGTTCTCCTCTCTTCTCTTCACTCAATATTGACTCGCGCCAACTGTCACCTTTGACACACAAACTCAGGACTGAATAAGTCATTATTTCTAGGGTAGTTTGGATAGAGTGTGTAAGGATAATGGAAAGAGGACGATCAAAGTCTACACGCATAGGATGGATTTGGCTCGGCGATAATGTGCGACCAAATAATTGTTGTGAAACGTCTATCGTGCTACGATTTGTTTTTCTGTGTCGAGGCTTGGGTTTATATGATAATACCAACTATGTACTCAATGCGCTAAGGTTGAGTTGATTGGATTGATTGATTGGATTTTGCTTAACGTCTCATATTATTGCACTAAGGCTATTCTAGACGATGAGTGGTGATAGATGAGGATGAAGTATGAACAGAAGGGAGGAGGGGAAACCCGGTACCGGCACGTAGCCTACTCCTTTCGAAAAGTACCAATGGGACCAACGGCTTAACGTCCCATCCAAAAGGACTGTGTAACCTGACAGTCATAGGTTTCTCCACTAACCCGGACTGCCGAGCAGACGTCGAGGAGAACGAAGCCGTTACACTAGCTCTCGAACCCTCCATCTGCTCTAACGATGCAGCGGTATACGTGAGTTTCAAGGCAGAGCGGTCACCCACCTAAGGTTGAGAAAACTAAAACACTCTGATAGGTGTTGATGATTGCAGCTGAACGGTTTGTAATATAATTTTCAAATTTTGCATGAATTTAAATAAAATACCTTTCTACTGATATCCACACTTGGTCCAAATAGCAAAATTACAAAATACAAAACGGATTGCAATTCAAGAAATTCCCATTAATCCGTTTACCGTTACACATTGATTTTTAAACTTTGAGATCCAGTATGAAAGTTGTGTTAAAAAAATCTGTACACTTTGAATAAATTCCCGATGTTTACCAGAACTGAGTAAATTAATTATGGAGATTACACAATTTTTACATGTAATTGCACGAAGTGCATCACATTGATTGATGCGTTATCAACGTCCGCGTGAAATAAGATATCGATGTTATTAACAGTTTACCCTGCAGAATAACAAGAAAGCTGAGCGTCTCCGAGCCCTGCAGATCAACCACCCATCCTCTCTAAACACATCTTATAAACCTAGAAACTACGCCAAAACTGTTGGTAATTTCACAAAATAAGTATCATATAAAGTGTCGCTGCTATTTTGTGTGGGATGAATGTTACTATATTTTTATTCGAGAGATAAAATGATGTAGAAGAAATTGGTCAAAAGTTATTATTTCTGTTATTACTGTCATAAAATACTCGTTCAAAAACTGCACAAATGGTCTTATGAAAGCTGTCGAGACAAGAATTACAATTTCAAATGCTTCATATTATTATCTCGCAACGTACCTACAAACAATGATTCACCGAAATCTATGGTGTTCGTTGTTTTTAGGTCCTGAACTTTGTTTTAATTACACCAAATTTGAATCGTATCCGAGCGAAAGTAAACAAAACAATAACACAACCTGAAGTTTTGTCTTTGGTGAACTTAATTGCCAGTTTCTCCTCGCACTTCAGCTTCACATTACATTTCCAATTTGATCGTCTAGCAGAAGCAATGAAGCCGTGTGACCACCAATGAGTTGTAAACATTCCGAACAGAAACAGAACATGGAAGTTATTGAAAAATTAAAAAGAATTGTTATTAACATTTTGGACACGCATATTATCTGTGTCAAGTGATTATTGTCTTATTTGGGATTGAAATTATGTTATTTCAAATTATCTCTTTATATCAAATATAAATACAATTCAACCATAGTTTACCACTTTTCAAAACGCCAATTAATGTATGATTGGATGAGCGTAGCGAGCGAAGCGAAGATTCCATTTCACTACACCGGAGAAAAAAATCCGGAAGGTTTTTTTTTTGTATTTTTGTATTTTTGTGTGTTTGTTAACACGATTCCGGCTAAACCGATACTCCAATTGCGATGAAATTTACTGGAGGCCTTCCAAATCTCTGAACTTAGAACTGCCACGTTTTTGAGCGCAATTGGAAAATTATTTCTCATGAAAATCGCAATTTTACGATTTTTTTTTTTTTTTAAATTTCTTCGACTTATAACGCCTACATGCTTTATCCGATTTTGATGATTTTTTCGCAGAACCTTAATTTTAAGAATTAAGATATTCGTGTGAAATTTGAGCGCAATTGAAAAAATATTTATCATTAAAATCGAAATTTTACGGTTTTTTTCTTCTTCTTAACAATTTTTTTACTTATAACACCTGCATGCTTTATCCGATTGTAATGACTTTTTCACAGAACCCTTATTTTATGAATTAATAGATAAGTGTTAAATTTGAGCACAATCGAGAAATTATTTCTTATAAAAATCGCAATTTTACGATTTTTTTTCTTTTTTTAACAATTACAATTAATTTAAAAAAAAAATTCAAGTTTATTTTTTATTTAATTTAATTTAATTTTTAAAAAAATTCGACTTAGTAATGATTTTTCCACAGAACAACAGAAAATCCGCATAACACATGGCAGCTCAATGCACCAATTACGCTCATCCAACAACGCGGCGGGACTTAAGCGTTTTCCTAGTCTATAACTTCAGAATGTCTATTTTGATTCGCCTATTTGGATTAGCGTAGCGAGCGAAGCGAAGATTCCATTTCACTACACTGGAGAAAAAAAATCGGAATGTTTTTGTTTGTTTTTTAGTCTGTTTAAACCAATACTCCAATTTCAATTAAATTTACTGGAGGCCTTTAAATCTCTGATCTTAGAACTGCCACGTTTTAGAGCGCAATCGAAAAATTATTGCTCATTGAAATCGTAATTTTACTATTTTTTTCGATTTAAAAAAAAAATCTTTGACTTTTTACACCTACATGCTTTATCCGATTGTAATGATTTTTTCACAGAACCTTATTTTATGAATTAATATATTCGTGTGATATTTGAGCGCAATCGAAAAATTATTTCTTGTGAAAATCGCAATTTTTCGATTTTTTTAAATTTTTAAAACATTTTTCGACTTATAACACCTACATGCTGTATCCGATTGTAATGATTTTTTCATAGAAACTTTATTTTATGAATTAATATATTGGTGTGAAATTTGAGTGCGATCGAAAAATAATTTCTCGTGAAAATCGCAATTTTACGCTTTTTTTCGTTTAAAAAAACATACGCTCATCCAACAACGCGCCTGAAAAAGCGTTTGCGAAGCTTCCTAGTAATTATATCATCAAAACAAAATCCTTCAAAGACTCTTTATTTCATGTCACTGTATATAGGCATGCACGATGAGCCAATGTTTGATTTAGTCGTTTTTTTTGTCTGGCTTTTTTCTGGAGGTATTTCCCGCTTTTAATCCTAAAATAAAATTGCATGCACATCGTCTATCACACCATAAAACAAAATCGATATTCAATTACCGACTATATGTGGAATATACATGTTCATCACACGGAAATCAATCTAGAAATTACAAAATCTATCTCCGTCTTGACAAAAACTGTCACCGTGTTCCGACCAATTATCGGGAGACCTGGGTTCGATACCCGGCTGAGATGGATTTGGTAATTTTGAATTGATTTTTAATTTTACAATTACACCTACGGGAGTTTGACCGACGAATGAAATTGAGAACTACATCATTACGTTACGTTTACTTCCGTATTATTTGCTAATTCGCCAGTGCAATTGAATTTACAACAAATTAACAAACTCGGTATGCACAATTTTTAACTGCGATTCTATACACTGGTATATAAATCGTTTATAGTTACAACATATCTTACCAATTAATTTGGAATGTTTTTCAAAAAGACTTGTGGGCAATTAATTAATGGGCGAAGGGTTTAATTTACGAAATACGCCACATGGGAGGTAAATAAACGTACCACAGATTGTGAAGTATTTTACTAAACACGGTATAATACAAATTGTAAACAGTAATTGCGTTCAAAATGTTATACACTAGCTCAATAATAAACTCTTAATACTATGTAAAATAATTGCTCCGTCATCCGTATTAAATGGGATATACAAAGGAATGTGAACTTGTTCATTGAAGGTTCACTAATTGCTTCTGGACGAACGTTTATTTACCGTCCGAATTTTATTTTTATTTCTTGCAAATATGTGTGTATTTTCTTGGTAGCGAGTATGTTGAAATAAGAACTGGTATAAAGTTTTCTATATACACATTCTCTAATTTGGGAGGTCGTATCGATGCGAGCAAGCGGCAGTCCTGACTGAAGGAGTTTTCCGAGGTTTTTCTCGTCATATGCGATTCTACGGATTGAGTCCTATGGGCATTTCTTCCAAACTACCTGACCACCTTAATTACTTAGTTAGTCAACTGAGGAGGGTTACTGATTTGTACCATACAGTACATATACATCCGTGCAAAAGATAGGATCCATAACAATTAGGAAGAAAATAGTGAGTTCTTGTTGTTTTAGGGCACTCAACAGTAGAGTATCAGTGCCCATTTCAAGTGTATTGGAATCTTCCAAATTTTCTTTTTCCATAATTGTGGATTACCACCATGTTTTCTTCCCTCCAAAGGGAGGAACGTAAGGGAAGACGCGGGGGGTTAATGGGAAGGAGTGAGGATGTTGGATAGGATGGGTTTAACTGGGTGGGAACGGAGGAGTGCTCGTTGCAGAGAGGGCAGGCAAGTATGGAGAAGAAAAAAGTGAAAGAAGAAAATAAATATGAGTAAGGCTGTGTGAATGAAGAAAGGTGTGATAAAATGTTGCGCCAGAGCTCTCTCTGCAACACGCACCCCAACCGGCCAGAGCTCGCCTTTAGTTTTGGGGAATACACTACTCCCCTACTTACAGGCCAAACCACGGGAAGGTAGCGAGTTGGACTTTGAAGGCCCAGGAAGAAAATAATTTACTGTTTTGAATGAGAAACTACGAAAACGTTGCTTCGTACTATATGACATTTAGAGGGTTGTGGAGGTGCTTTGAGAGCGAGAGAACGAGACGTTGAAGAAAGCCCCTCTTTGCGGGCACCAGTCACCACATATCACTTCGGGGGGGGGGGGGGGGGGGGGCTCATTCATGATTTTTGTAGGCTATCTTAATTTTCACGAACGTACTTATTTGCATACAATATTTTGTCGGCATTTATTTTCACAATGGGACTTCCATTTCTTTCTCTCTCACTTACCGTAATTTTGCTCAAAGACTGCAATAACACAATTGTTAGCACGGATCTAATATAGATATTTTATAAATTTTCATTTTGGTAATGGCAAACGCATTTTTATATTTAAGCCTACAACCGGCAAAATATAAACAAATTAAATTAATTACGCTAATATACTATAAAACCATACATATTGTCTTTTTTTTTGAGTGTGTGTTTTATACACATTAATAACCGTGGTCTCGAAACGACTCAACCTAGTTTTTGGCATTTAGTACATTGATGCTTAAATAATCCGTCTTAATGGATGAAGCAATCAACATATAATAGTTATGACCAGTGTTTCTGTGAAGATAAAAGTCAAAAGAGTATATCATTGTAATATATCGCTTGAAATTGTTATGTTAAAACAGGTTCGTGGAATACAAATATTAAAGCTAGACTTATTAACGATCGCGTTAATACATTTTATAATTTGATTTAATTAAGGCGTCTTTGATATTTTATGGCTTGAAAGCCGTTATCCATTTCCCACTGGCTGATATTATCGCCACAAGCATGCATGGATAAATTCCCAAGAGCAACTCAACTATAGAATTTTAAGGATGCAGAATTATGTAACAAGAATTTAAATTAATTTAAAACAGCCTTCATTTAACAAAGAACGTTCAAAATAAATTCAAAATTTAAATGTTACAATAATTGTGTTTATATTTTTTAATGCTATGTTTTTTAAAACAGCATACAAAATCCAAAATGTCATAAATGTTTACTTTAGGAAAGTAATTAAAAGTTTAATCTCTGAATTGTCTTTCTTTGTGAATCAGTTTTTATAACAGCTGTATTAATATAAATATAAATTATTTGCATCATTCAATATAATAACCATTTAGTTCGTTATCATATAGACTTGTTTACTCTTCAGTTTACATACACAAGGATTGCATGTACATCCTAAGTTCACAATTCAAATTACAGATGCATGACAAAGGGAACATATTTTTGCTATGCATGAAAAAATCAAATACAACCAACCAATGGCAGCATTGAAACATGCATCATTTACCTTGGCTTATGCTACAATTGGGTGGCACACTAATAATATAAGTTTGAAGTAACGTAAAGTATTGTGCATGTTTGAGCTGAAAAACTAACAATACAAACAAAACAACAAAATAAACGTAACATGCGCCTGAGTGATTGCAAATTATACCATATCATTGTTTTTTAGGACGCGGATAGCGGCCTTATAGGTTTGTTTAATATATTTTGAGCCTGTCTTAAATAGCAAACTTAATTTTCTCGAAGGATATGGGAAATGCTTAATAATCTGTGATCGGAATTGCTGATAAAATGGAAATGGGAAATCTCCATATATATGGTAACAAGTTAGTAATAATTGTGCTATATCTAGGTGCAAGTGAACATAGTATTTTAAATACTCTAGCTTAGCAAGCGCGTTACATATGCATGGCTGCTTCTGGAAGCCTCCCCAACAACTTTAATCCCGCACTGAAGTCTTTGCATGATGAGAAAAAACTAGTAATGTTCACTAATCTTACAATTAAATTGCTGCTGGAATTCGTTTTTGGCACCGCCCCAATCAAATACATTATCAACAAGTGCATGAGAGAATTACACTACGCGTTTGTTTAGTTGTTTTTAAACAAACATAATATACAAAATGGATGAGAAGAGTAAATGTGTATTTCAAAAACAGAATATTTGTACACTTTTTGTGGTTGATTTTAACGGAATGTGTTATGTATTGCGTTGCTTGCACTCCCTCATTTTATCTTTGTGATAAAGAATCTTTCATCCACTGGAAATGCGGGAGCGTTATTGTATTTGTTGTAGCGAACAAAAGTTTGATACGGTAATCTTACAAACATGTTTGTATCCAATTACAAGATGTACGAGAAAAGGTAAAAATTCACGCAGTGCTTTCTGCACAATACATTATGTAAAACAGTGCTCTACCCAGAAATAATTGTTTCCTGGGTATTTCATGAACATTGCCGGGTAGTGTGGTTTATAGGAATTTTACAAAAAAAACTATTCTAGATTCGATTTTTTGGTTTTTAATTTTGTTTTGAAGCCCCAATTAAGTAACTTTTTCTCATCGGTTTTGTTGTTATAGGGAGGCTTACTTTTAATTTAATCGAAAATAAGCATACATTTATTTTTCTTGTGTACACGACAAAGAAAATGAATGTGGGCCTGCGGGTAGGTCTATACATGCCAAATAAAAACAATTTTGTAATATTTTATGTAGAGTTAATTAAAAGGTTGTTTTTAAATTGAAATGTCGTTTTTCAAGTGCAAATGTCGCGCTTGTTCCCCAATTTTCATAATTTAGATGGAGGTAATAGTAGACCTAGTCCACCACAATCTAATTAAACGAACTAAAACAAGAAAAAAACAAGCTCAAAATTCATTTATTTGTTGAAGTAAAAAACACAAAATGAAAGTTTTTGTAACCCGGCACCTCCACCAAAAACACAAAAATATGAAAAAGTGTTGAAAATACATATTTGGGTACCGACAGTGTTGGCTCGGGCGCTAAGCGCTCGACTCTGATTCGGGAGGTCCCGGGTTCGAATCCCGTCGAGACCGGCAATCCTGACTGAAGGTTTTTTCGAGGTTTTCCTCAGTCGTTAAGGCGAATGCAAGGGATTGAGTCCTCTTTTTTTTCCCTCGGACATTCCTTCCCAATTTCCTATCCGCACATATCTAGTTCACCTGAAGAGGGGCTAATTGCACCCTATAACAGGTTTCCCACGATAAAAATTTAAATTACATAATTGGGTGTTTTTTTTTTTGCGTTTTGGCACATTTAATTTAATTTTGTTAACAATTTCTCTTTGAAGGTAAAATTTGACGAAAATCGCGATTTGAAATGTTGAAATTTTATGCACAAAATTACAATAAAGATAACATTTCAGGCTATTATTCACCTTTTTGTAAATTTCGAGTTGTGGATTGTGTAACAAAATCATCATACGTTTAGTACTTTTTTTAAACATTTATTTAAAAAGGGAACACAGATACATGAAAAAATTCAGTACCTCAAACAATTTGCTATGTATATTCTAAAGAGGGGGTAAACTATACGTTCACTTTGTCACACATTTTCTTAAATTCAACTCTCTCCATTCTCACCTAAACTTATTGATAGATAGAAAGATAGATATATAGATTAGATAGATAAATCGTCTTTATTTAGGCGGGGATTAAAGCCAGGAAAGATAGAAGACAAAATATAAATGCCCCTTGAAACTATTGTTTTGAATTTCAAATTTGTAAAAAGTGTCAATGATGTTTTTCTCGTAAATTACCATTTTAAAAACGGATGCTCCTTTATTCCCTGCTGCAAAGCTACTTGGTAAACTAAGCTTGAGACTGAGACTTAGTGCTGGGGGCTTCCTCTTTGCTGTTCGAAGACCTACCATTGCCATGTCCACCAATCAGCTGATACCGCATTCAAGGCTGATTATCAGCCACCCTCGGCCTGGGGATGACGCTATTTTTCGTATGGAAACAACTTCCGGTTGTAAAAATGTGTCCTTTGCTGCACCAGACCTCGCTGTAGTTTGCTGTTTCCGCTTCCTTCTTGGCGGACGCTCAACGCCGCTAGGGGGTGGGGAACCGCCAGCCATTTGTTAGCTTGAGCTTGCTTCTAGTAATATACCGCTTTAACGGTCCGTTTCTTCATGTTTACTGTCGTGTATATCATGGTATAACTTCCGGAATCTGTTCCAGCTATAATTTGCACAACTCGTGTGTTGCTGTGGTTTTTAGTCTGACAACCACAACCTAGTCACGAGTGAGCAACTTAAAAAACGTGCTTAGTTTTGAGACATTATGCGTTTCTGAATGAATATTTACTGTGTTATGATGCATATATGAATTCGCTCGGATGAAATATCGGAGTTAAACCCAGAACCCACTGTTGGAGCATCGAGATATATGTTATGCTCGTCGTAATTGGGACGAGTTCTTCTTTAGTTTTCTGGTTGTGCATTCCACTATGCAAAAGGAACTGCATTGTTTGTTGGCGGCCTCACCTCGAGTTTTCACGGTCCAGGAGATTTGTCTCGGCAGCTGATTCGACCGATGCCATAGCTTCTTGTCCGCTATTGATTTAGTTGACATGGTAATCTGCACCAGGCGAGTCTCCACTCCGTGTGTGCCGCATTGTGCGCGCCTAATTGATAGTGACATGAGCTTGCTGGCCCTGAAAACTGCCCTTCACATTTCACTCGGCCATCTTACACCCAATTTAATTGTTTGACGTAAAATATGTGAGTGGTATTGCTAGCTAGACACATCTTTATAATATCTCCGATGTTATACTGTATTCAACAAGATCGCGTCCGGGATATGATAAACATCTCGGACGGGTGGGTATCCTGCTGAAAGGTGACAGTCTTTGGTCATCAGCCTTCACCTCATGGTCACTAATCCCTGTCTACTGGGACCACATCGCCATCTTTCAGCATCACATTCTTCGCCCGGAGCTTACCTCTCCAAACATATAACAATATCACAATTATTATCATATTTCAACTGATGTCTCTAACTTTGTTTTTTCTTCTTCTTGCAGGTGAGTGACCCTTCTTCTTCCAGTAGCTGTATACGAGCGATGCTGGATCAAGTATGCAAGTAGGCCTACACGAAACACGAGACGGAAGTCACTAGCTTGATTCATGACGTATTTGTCAGTCAAAGCGAGTTAGAAACTTCCGTTTCATGTGCTTTTCTAAAACAAAATGTCCTGGTAATTGTTTGCCCTTATTGTTGGTAAAAGCAAAGAACGAAATCCGAGTCAAAATCAATCAGTATGAAAAGTTGTTTAGCCCTGCTTTGATTCAGCCTTAAGACAGACAGACGACGGTAAAGTCTGGTTGGTCTTCTAAAGGTAGGTAATACCTCACTTGAACCGTGTTGTGACATTATATAACCTTGGTTTGTTTAGGAGGTGTGTAAGACGACGCCATTTGATATTGCGTTCGCCATTGTGGTGGGCTAGGAAACGTGTACCGTGTACCACTACCGTACTCTGTGCACCAAGTTAACCGGCTACTGGGCTTAATAAACAACTCTAGTGAAACGTGACACCTTACATCCCTCTGAAGGCTCCTTCTTCTTAGGTATCCGCTTACAAAGACGCTCTTAGTTTTATGTCATGGCTGCATGATGGGAATATGAACAGACTATGGAAATAACTCGAGAATGATGTTCTATATTCCGCAAATTGGTTGTCGTGTCACTTTATTCAGAGATGGAGATCATTTTGCGGAGGTATCTATGTCATGGATTTCAATGTAGACTTCGTGTTTATCATATTTGCAAAGGAGATTCTTTAGAATGGGGCCTTCGTGATACGGGGCTTTAAACAATTATTTACGAATGAAATTAACTAAATGTGTACACACAGCTGTTTTCAGACTACAATAGTTATGAGTAAATATGGTCATGAATAACACGAAATGCTTTTAATGAGTTTGAAAACGTTAAAGTACAGGCTTTTATTTAATTCAGTAAATCAGTATAGCCAATTTGTATTGAATGAATTTAATTCAAGGAATTTAAATCAACTTCGTGAAGAAGAAAAAAATAAAGAACACCAATCAGTTTTTTATGTTTTAAGGCGTGAATTAACAAGTAAATGTAATTCAATACATCGCATTGGACTTCTATAGTAATGGTCACTCTAGGGAAGGAACCCGTTCCTAATTAGGAAACTTTGTTGGGAACGTGTTCCTATTCCTATTCCATCACGACTAAGTCTGTTGTAACCAAAATTTTGCTGGAACTAAATCAACATTCCTTTACACGTTCTTTACCCTTTGGCAGTCCCGTCGAATACATTGGAGACAACATTCATATTACAAACTCGATGATTGCCAGAATAGTTTTTACATTTTGCTGTCAATGTAACTGAAATTATTCGAGTTCTAGTGAGTACGGACTTTCCGCAATTCCGAGATAGATACATTAGTTATAATTTAATTATGTTTTATTTTGTATTATTAAAAAAATTAAGTTCGAGGAACTTGTCAGACCTAATTTTCAAGGGGATCGAAAACTTGACTTAGTTATTTTTTTTTAGTTTCGCAAATAACATTATATAAAAAAATTTTAAAAATTATCGAGGAAACTTGCCCAATTTCGGACAATGACGGTTGATTTTACAAATTAACATATCATGTCAATATGGAAAGTTTGATTGCAATGACTGTGATTCACTTAACGTCCTGCAAGAAAGGTATCGCCACTGTCCCCCTTGCAAACGGGCCGTCCCCTCCTGGAGTTTCAGCCGAAGGGAAGGGAGTCTGAGCTATAGTGTAGTCTCAGCTCTAAAGGAACCCAAAGCACGTAATACACTACGTAGCCCATCGATTGACGTTATTTATTTAAAGTAAATCTTATTCAGTTATAAAAATTGATTCGCAAAAGGAGGATAACTAAATGAAATTACATACAGAAATGCACACAAAATAATTGAACATTTAAGTGTGCCAAGTTTGAGATCATAATATAACAAAAACAAGAAAAATGTATTTTAACTACAAGACTAAAAATGTGAAATGCAATGAATTAAAAAAGATTAAATATAAATTAAGAAAAAAGGAAAACAAAACACATCAAAAACAAAAAACGAAAAGAAAAAACTTATTCATTAGACGATACCACTCAAACAAATATAATGTTGCCAAAAATCAGAAACAGCAAACCAGGGAATAATCAAACCTCCGTGTAACAAAACACCGAGCGCGAATCTTATTCTTCTGTAGAAATCTTGAAAACCGTTATCATAACAAAGATCAGGACACCTAACTCAAGATGCGCCCCTCCACCGGCCGGCAACCAGACAATCTAGGCAGAAAAATAGCATCGAATAGAACCTAGAGCTTAAAAAATGTCATCACAATTAATCTAAACCATCATAAGTTATTAATAAACCCATACTCGTAACCAAATCATGCAATAATTAACCACCTAAGAGATAGCGGAATCAGAAAAAAACACATTTGAAGAGAAATCTAACTTTTACAAATGGTGGAGGTGCCGGGTCATTCAACCATTTTTTTAAATATTTTTTCACTTAGATTTTTTGTATGTATAAATAAATAAATTCGTATTTGGAGTATACCCACTCAGTCACATAACTGATTTTAAATTGACATAAATTTCAAGCAGACCAAGCCAACCCTGTTGGCACCGACAACATCGACGAGCGAACTATGACCAACAAATAATAAATAATAAAACTTCGATAAATCGATATCGAAATGTTCGTGTTATATCGATTATTGAATGGTATGTCATAGTCCAGCCCGACTAAAATTCAATTATTTTTTGCACTTTCATTCATGATCATTGTTTCAATTTGTAATTTTAAATTGTTTACTATTTCTATATCTCTGTAAACCGGCTTCTAATATCATGTGAAACTGATTTCCAATAATACACATCTGTGTATAAAAATGACTTTCTAAATGATTCAGAAATTACGACTGTTGTGTCTGTCTTGAGCTTGAAGATTAACAGCATGCCAGTGGAATCGTAGACTGTGTTCTTTGTAGCGAAGTGTTTTCTTTGAAGCTAACCAATTTTATTTTAATGTCGGTAAGCTCCGGAGTTAAGGTTTTCCATTTGAACTGCGAAGCCTCTTAGTTGCATGTGGCAACGCGTTCATAATCAATACATTCACATTTTAGTCACTTCGCCCAAAGACACAAAGCTACTTTGAAATCATGGGGGTGAAGTTCCTTGATTGGAATCGGAAGTCTCAGCAGGAAGACTGCAGTAGCAGTATTCTCCAGTGTGTGTGCGCGTGTGCGGTCACGATACAATGATCCCTTTGCTGTGTTTAGTTTCATGTATACTAAGGTAAATATCATTATGTTGATACTTACGTTTTATCTAACCTTGTATTATATGCTTTTCATACTGTATACTTGCCTCAAAAAAAAATATAGAATAGTTTTACGTCCAGAATTTATACTATATTAAACATTTTAATTAAACATGTAAACATAGACACAACACAAATACAATAACAACACATGGTGTTTACTACAAACGAAACAACACTCTTTCTTAGAAGTAAAAGTTGAGTCATTAAAAATATCCCAATCCGGGCCAGCCCCCAGAGACATCAAGCTGTTAAAATTTGTCTGCGCCCTTCGCAAGTAAGAGTATTTATACAATCTTGCTTTGGGTGAGTAAAGTAACGCAGTATTTGTCATATTCACTACACACATGAGTACATGTCGTAAAGTCTGGAAAAGGCTTGACTGTGGAATAAGACAATTCATAAAAGTAAACCAAATATAATACACCACAACGTGACAGGAATAAATCTTTCAAAACAAATATAAATATAACCACTTTTGTCGCCTACGTGAATCATTGAATATGTGAAAGACAGAAAGATAAGAATAACATGTTTAAGACATTTCGGGATTCAAATTTGACAAAATCCAATCTTTGATCTCAAACTTAACACGACTTTAATAATTGACATGACAGATTATCAGGCAAATATTGTTATTTGTCTGTCTTCGCTTGTCGACCATCATTAAATGTTAGACTTTTTGTGATGGTGTTTTTAATTTAAAGTTCTCATGGGACACCTGCCCAGGAACAATTAATTAACATGCAGGTTTCAAACTAGGTATTTTGGAGTAAGGAATAAGGATGGGTGTGAAGGGTTTGATCAATCTTAGTCTGGGGTAAAGAAATCGATATTTCGACACGATATCAATATATGGGAATATTTTAGATGTCGATATTTGGACCCAATATCGAAATATTGCAATTTAAAAATTCAACAAAAAAATTAATTAAAGTAAAACTTGGAAAACTGAAACAAAGATGTAGATTTTTAATATTTTAAGTGAGAGCCCTTTATGCTGTCAATACCGAAGATAAATAGATTTATATCAAATTTTGGTTTTCGTGGACCAGCCACACATTTTTAATAGAAGGCCTAACTGCTCTTTTGTAACATTTTTTTATTTAAATTCATATTTGACTACCTTTTTTAAAATTCGGATCTTTTTTAAACAAATAATACAATTTGGTTACATCGCTATCGAAATTTCTGTGCGATATCGATAATTGAATGATAGAATGACATAGCCCGGCCAATAGATGTTTAAAAGAACTCCATCCATTTCTTTCGTGTTGACTGAAAAAATCTTGAAACATAAAACATTCAGTCAGGATTGCCGGTGGTGGGCATTGAGGCTCACACGCTGCGCTTTAGCCACACCGGTCGGTATTTTATGGTGTTTATCACGTTTCAAGTTTTTAATTTCCACTGAGTAAAGTTTATTATGGTTGTTGACATCTTGATCTTGTCAAACTCAAAGAAGTAAATATCTGCCGTGTATGCATTACTTGTATCAAAACCAGATTAAAACATCCATATGACTGGGAAATTTCTTACGAGTAAACTTTTCATCGCGCTATTTATACGAGAAAATGATCCTCTTCTTTTCGGCTATACAATGACCACACGGAAATATTCACAGGTCTACAAATTTCACTTCACGAAACTTGAAAGGAGGAAAGTGAGAAAACATAGATTTTCATTTTCAACAAGAGATTTTACTCTCACATTTCAAACTATCAAACCAAAAGTTGTATAAATCTAGTGGAAGTGGATATTCCCGGATATGATGAAGCCATGCACACAAATACCAAAGCGAAGGGCAATGAAGAAGCATGGGTAGACAAAGAAGAAGGACATGATGGATATGCTAGGAGTGCTGCTCGGGCTTCATCTATCAGAGCTGGCGGGAGGACAGTTTGCAGTGTGTGCCCGCCCAGGTATAGTAATCTTACTCGGGGCAGAGATCTCATAATCTCGACTTTGTCCAGCCCTGTGTGCTGCTCATTATGATTTCAGCGTGAACTTGTTCCTTACCAGTGTTGTGACTTATCTAGATAAGTTTTTGGTTGTTTCTTTTTCTATTATTTAGATATAATAAAGTTTATCTTATCTAACTTTTAAATTTTTTGGATATTTTTTTAGATAAAATAGTTATGTAACAATACTTTAGAAAAAATATAATAATGGATCACTATTTAAATAAAAATTACTTCTACTAGTTAATTTCATTATGTATTTTATAGAATCCGCATATTTGAAAATAGTGGCAAAAGCTGCAAAATGAATTAGCTTTTTCTGTGATAGTTATTATCTTTTATCCAAGCAAAATTATCTAGATTATTATTTTTATCTATTATATTTTATCTAGATTTTTTACAGCTTATCTTTTATCTCATCTAGCTACATTTTTGGAGGATTATCTTTATCTTTATCTAAAAATAAATTTTCTAGTCCCAATACTGTTCCTTACAAGGGATTTCACTATAATGTAATATTCCACCATGTTAAATTATGGAGACTGTATTGTTTGTTGTATATCAAAGCTGTAGTATTTTTGTTTTAATTTTTGATAGACCGTCAATAATATTATGTGTTGTCTGTTTACTTGAAGTTAAAATATACCAAAGGTGAAATGGTACTGAATTTCAATAATTATGAGAGTTGTAGACTTATTCTGAATTTCTTGACAGGAATGCCAGTGGTTTCCTTCACAGAGGTATTATCACAAATTTTGCACATGTAGTGGAAACGTAAATTTAATTATTTTCTTGTAAAAACTGACACGTGTTTTTAAATATATAGTTAGTAATTCTTTGATTTTACTGCAGATTGTGTGAAAAGGACTGTAACGTCAATTTTGATCATATTTTCTACCTAATCAACATTTGTGATAACTTCTACGACTATTATATAGTAGAGATATAGTGCTTGACAATATGTGGTTTCCTCCAGTCATGGAGGCTTATAGTGGTTGGAGGAAATGCTCCCAAAGCAATTACAATTTGTGTAACTTACTGTTCACTCTGAGCTATTCTAAATATCAAGAGACATGTTTCGGTTATGCAAAGCGAACAATTAACTTGTTCAATAAGTTTAAAGGACGTTTCTCATCTTGACAAAAGTGGCGTTCAGATGAAATATAATGACATTTTAAGCCACTTTGTGCTTTTTTTTAAATCCTGTGTGCGAAACAAGCTTTAAGTGCCATATTTTTAAATCCTGCGCGTGCCAGTTGTGACGTCATCATGCCGCCTGCGCTCAGGCCGCTACATCATGCCCACTGGGATAGTGATAAGGAAACTCTCGGCGTGGTTTCTAGTATGTTGCCAGTTTTGTGGCAGCACATCGACTCGATATCTGTGCATTTAGAATGACAAAATCCGCATGGGCACTACTTTGTGTTGCACCATTCTCAGCTGCCCCCGCAGCTTGATAGTTTTTTTAATCTGCTGTAAAGTCAACTCGGTTTCAATAAATATAGTTTTTATTTTCGATTTGGTGTTTATTTATTATTTAGCATTGATATCTGTTTGGGATTTATCTCGACTTGCAGATTGGATTGAAACTGGATGTAATAGTATTATTTCTTATTCAATGGTATTATCGGGGCTAGAGATTTATTTTATTAAACAGATTATTGTTATTTTTATGTTGGAACATAAAGGTTACAGTCGTGGGGTATTATGCCAAGAACGTATATACGCTAAACACTGTCCCGTAAAACAGAATTTGACCAAAACAAAATCAACTTGATTGTGTTCCTGTTCGAGAATGCACGCTATGTCAGTTCCAATCTCATATTTCCCTATTGGTGTAGTGAGTGATAAGTGTATCACACGACGAAGGAACTAACCCCGTACCATAACAAAGAAATAGCCGGGCTTTATCAAGGCTATTGGCACAGATAAGGGTTTTGGTATTGGTTTTCCCACGCAACAGGCAAAAGTCCGTTCCAATTTTCCAGACCCTTCTTGGGATTCTACTATACTATACTCTCTTTCCTTCTACCGTGAACAGAAACTTTTCGTTTCAACTAAATAACGCCCCCACAACAAAGAAAACAAACACATATACATCCTAGATGAGAGCGTACTAGGCTTTGGTACTTACTGCAAGTAAGTTGCGCATTAAAAAGAATCGTTAAAGCTTGCTCTTTTTGTTCCAGATAATTGAAAGCTATAAAAGCTAACTTATAAGCCATGAGCAATAATTTACATTTAAAAGGTAATTAAGTTTAACGAAAATTACTTTGTGGTTTCGCGGCTAGCTCCCATACAAAAGGCGGGAATAAACTACTGTCTTCGGATGTTACAAATTGACTGGCTTGACTTTAACTGACTGCCTTTAATTGACTGCATGTTGTTGGAAATTCTTTGCGCTTGATTCTTTCTGTAAACTCATCATCAGAATAGAAACAATTAAAAGGAAATAGCTTCCGCTATTATCGAACAATATAAAACGCGCTTGCCTTAACCATAAAAGTAAACGTATTGAACATAACAATTCACAACAATAAAAATAAATTGTGATAAAAAATTAAAACAATAATGTAACACTAGGAAAACGCTAAAGTCCCGTCGCGTTGTTGAGTGAGCACCGGTACGTGCAACACGACCCGAGTACGACATTCCTATAATGTTACATACCAATAAGTCTTTAAGGTCTTGACCGATTTAGCTGAAAATTTGTAAAAAAGGAGAGAATGGATAAAATCCACCGCCATCTAGAGGACCTTGACATCAATTCTTTGGGAAAACTATTTTAACTCTTTGATTTCTTTGATTGACGTTGCCATGGTAACGTTACTTTTGTTAAAATGTAATTTCTATCTACACTACTTAAGGTCTTGACCGATTTAGCTGAAAATTTGTAAAATAGGAGAGAATGTTGTACTTATTGACCCTGCAAAATTTCATAACGATCGGAACATTTTTATTTTTTTATTTTTTATTTTATTTTTCATTTTTTATAACCAACGATCGGATTTTGTTCAAAAACTATACAGCAACCCGCCTAGGTGGTATGCACATGTGTGCAAAATGTCAGGTCGATCAGAGAAACGGTGCGACCTGTACCGAAGCAGTAACAGAAAAAAAAACAAAAAAACAGACATTCGAGCCATAAGAGTCAAGTGGAGACGCTCGCTACGCTTGCTCAATAAAAGTATTTTTTTACTTTTATATCAATGTTCAAGTCTGTAGATGCTGCCAACAGGTAAAAACACGTAAGTTAGTCTGCAGTTTCTGCCTTATTTAAAATTAATGTTGCACATAGGCTATGACAGCGATGTACATTTGTTCATTATTGGCAATTTCACAACATTTTGTACAAAAAGCAGGAGTACAAAATTATGCCAAAGATCAAATAAAAACCCAACCTCACCCCACCTCCCCTTAATGTTGCAGACCAAGTGAAGAGCAGGTTTTTGTTGGTATAATAGTGTTCTCATCATGAATTGTCACAGCGATATTATTGTCTCGTTAATACCACAAGTATCAGCAGGAATTTAAGAGCTAACAAGAATACTTACTGTTACACAACTATTTTAAGTTTTACTTTTCAGGGTTGTAGGACTCACCAAAGTGGATGGAACGTGGGTTCTTCTTTCTTTTCTATATCATTTCCTAATTAGGTATAGTATTGCGTCGTAACTTTTTTGTATGAATGTTTCAATTTTGTATAATGAATTGTAACATGTCTGATATATATTGTATATTAATATATACTATATATATATATTTTAAACATCTTGTTAAGTGGATCTAGTAACCGACATAATCAGTGCAGTAAAGTAAAAATATTACTGGAACGCAACTTTTATGAAATAGTCCGAAATACACAAACATAAAAACTAGACGTTAAATAAACCTCTTCCAAGCGGTTTAAAAACGGTAACCATTACTTCTCCAGATTGCTTTCTCAACGCAACTACGTCTTGGATAAATATTACGTGTGTCGGTTTTTATCTCCTTAGAGTCTTGTGTCGCCTGTTACTTACGCTGCTGGTTTCGCTAAGCCCCTAAGCCGCCATCTTAGAAATAATATGTGTTCTATTACTATAAAAGCGTCTTTGAAAGTGAAAAGACGACGCTGGCGACATCTTGTATGCTTTGGTAAGAAGTTTAAGCTGAGCGCTGTATGTAAGTGTTATGTATTGGTCTTTTCATATCTAATGCGTTGCTTAGGAGTTTAAAAACCGTTTCTACTAAGTTTACACGTAGTCACGTCGAGTACCGTATAACGTGCCACGCTATCCACCAAGATCATCTGGACAGGAAATATCACGTTATCTTCTGCTGTTGGGTTATCCGACCACTGTTTGCGAGATGATGTGTGGAGTTTTGTATCTGAATTTTAAAAAAATGTTCAACCAAGCATACATAGAATATTAAGCACGGCAAAGACCATTACAATTGTTGAATCATTGTTGAATTTTGTACTTAGTTGTTGATGACATTTTGTCTGAAATGCTGATTGCAGCAACCAGGCCAAGCCCTCTGCCACAATGTGGCTGTGGTTTATGTGTGGTGCTGGCGATGACAGACCACACTGGCTGGCGATCTATAGCCGGGTACAAGTACGAAGCTGCGGTTTCCATTCTTCCTTCCCTTCCTTCGTTTACTATCAAGTTACACTGACAATCTTAGTCTCGCACAAATCTGGAATAACCTCATTACAAATAATGCATAATGCGATCATTATAACGTTTCAATTCAGATCGAAATTTGCCATCGTTCACTACATTACATCTTACATATACTATCTCCTTCGTTTTATCATGGGACGTTTCTTGCCCGACATCTCAAGTAATGTATTACTCGTGCTTATGTACTTGACGCGCACAATTCCGTACTTAACAACTTCTTATTCAGATTGTTTTCAGAGTAACGAAGTCTTGTCAGCTTCGGAGTGAAGTTTTGTTACCGCTTGGCAGCGAAAGAGGGGGTATAGCACGTTCCCATTCCTTCAGTCATGGGAAAATTTCATATGAACACAACTTTGTGTAATGGAATAGGACACATTTGGCAGTTAGCAAATAGCTATTCGCTCGGCCAAGAAGCATCCGACTTATGAAACTTTGCAAAGTTGTCAAAGGTTTTACAAATTTTGTCTTAATCAGCTAGAAAAAAATCACGAATATAGTCAATTTTGGACTTTTTACCAAAATCGAAATTCGTGAAAACTAAAATTAAATAAAAATATATATATATATATAAATAATTTTAAAACAAATTTTAGAAATATGTTACTGTAGAACCCTATATTTCTACTTTTGTGACATAAGTTCAAAATTTCACATTTCAGACACCTGTGGTGTCAGTCAGAGGAGCGAACAGCAATTTGCCTAAAACACAAATGTTCTATACTCTCAAAGCAGATTTCAACTTAAATTGTTTATCAGTCGAAGATGCTTATTAGTTGATAAGCTTATATACCTATTGTTGTTGTTCTGTTTTTTTGGAAAACCAGCGTATTTGAAGATTTAATTAATATTTAGTTAATTTTCGACTAATAATAAATTAATTGAAAAATATTATGTTGGGAACATCCATATTTTATACATCAAACAAAGTGTCAAACATAATAATATGTGACTCAAGGTGGCTATAAGGACATTTAAATATATTATTGTAATAAACGTCAAAATAATTGTGACATAACGAATTACATGCCCTGAGGCTAGTATCGTATCAATGATCACAAATGGGACGCAACAACTTTAGTAACTAACTGTATAACCTCTACCATTGCCTTTCCAAGCGCATGTGACTTTGAAGTAGCCATTTTGAAGTCAACAAGTCGAGTGAACGTGAACAAAGGGAGCTCTCGCAAACTTCCCGAACTGTGCCTTGTATATACACGAGGTCTGATTTCACTTCCTTACTTCGAGAAGTCTCAACAACAATGCGGACGACGGTCCTGCTCTGACTGAATCGAGCCCGCTAAGGAATCTAACATTACCAATGCACGACGAATATAGTTCCTACAATTTTATAAACATGTGGATTTTGATTTGATACATTCTTCACATTCTTTTTTCAATGCAACAACAAGCTGCCATTGTAATATGATATAGTTAGTTATTTTCTGTGATACGTTTATAATTTAGGGGATGGACAAAGAAATCGATATTTCGCTACGATATCGATTTTGGGAATAATTTCGATATCGATATTTGGGTTATCGAAATATCGAATTATTTATTTAAAAAATGAATAATCAATTTTTTTGACGCGTCAAAAACAAGATCGTGAAAATTTTGGGGAGTGGAAATGTATGTCCTTGCTGTAAATACCTAAGAAACACCGATCAATTTCTTCAAATTTCGTTTTGCGTGCTTAATCCTAGTGGAGGTGCCGAGTAGCCTAGAGTAAATTCGTGCCGAATTTTACAAATGGTGTATGTGCCGGGAAGCCTAGAGTAATTCATCCCGACTTTTACCAAATATTATGGTGGAGGTGCCGGGTAATTTCAACGCAGAGATGTGAGAGTGCGGTATAAAAAGTTATCCAATTTATTGTGGCGATCCTGTAACCTTTAGCTTCATCCATTTTCAATAAGGGAGGCCGTTACTACTGATAACATTTTTTAAGCTATTTTCTAACCAATTGAAATTTCGATATCATTGGTGATTGAACATATTCATAACCCCTATTTATTTAAAACAATTCTATTGATATTTTATGACTGTTTTAAAAAATGTGTTTAGTAATATCGTTGATGTATGTTAGAACGTTGGTTTACATGTATCTTGCTTTCAAATCATTGAATATAAGACCTACATTTCAGTTGGTTTTTGTATGGACTACTTATTCTGGTTAGGTCAGAAAGCAACTGGGCAAGGCTATATAATAATGTGAACAGTCGTAGATTACCAATAATTATTTTTGATCATCCAGAAGCAATTACAAATAAATATTATGGATAATATATAAAATATATTTTTTAACTTTTCCCCAAATCCCAAATGATAGAAAATCGATTTTTCACAGTACTGCATTCATCATAAGTTTTTTTTGAAAAGTGTAACTCGATTCCTCCATTCCAGCTTCTATCCACAATAGTGCAAAGTGTCGGACATCTGTAATGTCAGCTATCCATGCAACACGAGTTTGCATCACAACCCTTAACCATAAGGCTGATTCGAATACATTCCTACCAATACTAAGTTGTTTCCGTGATCGTAGTTAGTAACTTACTCGTCGCGGTTTCTTACCATTAATAGCCTAGCCCTCTTCCATCTCCTCAATGCACAATCATAAATCTACTTAAAATGCACTTTCTCTCTGTCACAAAACGTTTAAAAATACTTCACGCGAGCAAGTTTACGTTGTGCTTGAGTGCAACTTTCGTGTTTAGTTTTCCCTAAATCGAAGCTCCTACTCCTCCAGGAATAGACAAGAGTGGCGAGGCTTAGTGTACGGTTAATGGAGCCAGGTGGGTTAGCGCACCTTGCCAGGTTGTTGATGTGTCTGCTCTGGCTGCTGATAAAGTTATCGTACCACCCACGTATGTCATTATACAACCAAGACGTGACGATGTATATTGATATCAAAAGTATTCTTTACGTGATAAATCTTGTCTAGAAACAATTTCAACTGATAAAGTACATTTGTAAAATCTCCGACAAAGAACTCTTGCTAAGAGCTCATACAACTTTCTAGAATGTTGAGGGTTCGATCCCATCATCGGCATTTCTAAGAATTTCCTCGGCTGTAAGCCGATGTCAGTACACGAAAAATACTATTTATTTATACATACTTGGACAATGAATGCTCTGCAGCAATGTTACTCAATATTACTGTACACACCATGCAAGGAGTGCTTTAATTTTGAACTTAATTGTTGGCAAAATGATGACAAAATTTAAACTGATTTGCTTGAAATCTAAATGATGATGAGATATTAATAATTATTAATTACATTTTAATTATAGAACCAACAAATGAACTGGTGGGGTTTGAAAATACATATAAGTGCTGCAAGTTCATATGATTTACGACTGCCTATGGACAAGCCTACTGGCTATGGATAATTGATTAATGGATTGATTGGTTGATTGGTTGATTATTGAAGAGTTACCACTGAGTTGCCCTGGGGGATCGACCCCACAATATCACACGTAGTCGTACCAAGATGAATTGGGGGCATCACGGGATTGATAACAGAGGCGCCTAGATGAGCTAATTAGTGATGTGTTTACTGGATTAGGAACATCCTTGGAGTTTCATGTTTAGAGGCTAAACCGACATAATCACATGTGTGATACAATGTATTGACTATTCCCTGCTCGGCATTCGTATAATCCTTGATACAAATAAATGTTGTAACTTGATGGCAGTCGTGTGCAATGCATGGCCGAGTGTGTCGACGAACTTTATTGCCGCTATACCTCTGTTTTATGACGGGAGACAGCATGCGCGCATATCCTGGATTCGTTTTACTTCACTGCAGCGCACTCCTCTAATCTACTCATCCAGACTATGCGGGGAAACAAAACGAAAACCATCATTTATGATGCTATCACCAGATCATTATAGTTTCTACTATAAAGTAACGGGGATATATATTACCTGATGTTAGAATCTTTAAGAAATACGTTCTTCGGCATTCAGAGATGCATAATGGATTGTCCGGGTTTGGAATGTGCATCTGCTTAGGGAAGGGAAGCTGGGGTTTAGCCTTCGGGATGACACGGGCACCCCGGTGTACATGTCAGAGTCCAGTCAATCGCAAACAGGTTGCCTGGGACTAGAGTGGAGTGGGGGAGCTTACATCAAGCTTATGGTTGCAAGATTAACATATCTCACTGGAGAACGCTCGCTCATAAGCTTCTGTTTGCCTCTTCTATCTCGCCCTGTGTTATCTGCAAGGGAGAGGCTTAGTGGTTAAATTGATAGCCGCCATGATGGTCGTACTAATTCAGAAAGTAAACTAATTAAACCAGTAGTAGAATTGAGTCGTTCGTTTCTTGTTAGTTTTCCCCTCCTCCCCCCCCCCCCTCCTACCTACCCTTCCACACAAGTTGATATTGAAGTGACCATCGGCCAGTGGGTTAATCAATTGGTAGAGCTAGCGGACCGTTGGACGAGATAATCCATTATCGAATCAATGCGTTGGTCATCGGTTTCAGCATCTGACTCCGGAGTGACTGTGAGCTGAGGTTGAAGGTTCCCCCGGCTGGTGGCGTAACCTGTGAGCATGCATGACGTACCCGGCCGGTGGTATATCCTCGATCATCTGTGAACGTGAGCTAATAGATGCGTCACTGAGGTTGATGCAATTAAAATACACGTGGATGATAGCACCTCAACGGATAATAATACATTCCCAAGTTTTGCATTAATATTAATAAAGAAGTTGTGTATTGATATCTATTCCTCTTAATTGCAAAGAATTAGCAATTACAAATCATTGCGAAACCTAAGTCCAGAAAGTAGAAAATTGAAAATCCAAAATATGGATTTCAATTCGCGCGTTCACATTGATTTAAACATTAAGGTCCAGTGTGAAAATTTTCAGTGTGAAATCTTGACAGGTGGAACAAATCCCCGAAGCTCAGAAAAATTGAGTAAATTACGTCGATTTCGCGAATTTTGTACTCGAAATCGATGAATTTATCAAGAAATACGCGTACTGGATTTCATAGATTGATACTTTATCTACTTTCCTGTAAAATATGACAACGATGTTATTGAAATTGTAACTTGTAGAGCTTTTTATTATTTGTCATACGGTATTATTGATATATTTATCGTTGTATGCATTGAATAATATATCTTTGGACTTTGTAACAAAATTTAAAAAAAAAAAAAACGAAAAACATTTACCTGTAAAAGCAGCAAGCTGATCCCCGCAAGCCTCAATGACTCCCGGTCATAACGTGTATGCGTGACGGTCCGACCCTTGGTATAACCTGTGCATGAGATCATGGGTTACACCGCGGCCGGTGGTGTTGCTGCGTCAGGAGCCGAGATAGAGACGCTATTGTGTTCTGATCGTGGGACTGTTCATCTCATTCTTTCCTCCTCCTCTCTGAATAAATTGTCTTTGTCGGGTTAAATGTTTTTACCTTCTTTATATCTTAGCTATAATCTAGGAACACCTCTTTTATTTACTTCTTAATGTAAAAAAGGTTATAGAACGCACCTAGTCCTTAGATCCATCTTTTCCTATGGGCTATAACTGAAACTATAAATAAAGATGTGTGGAAGATTTCTGCATCGCGTTATGAAGGTTCTATGGTCGAGTTCTGGCCTGATTAGACGACCCTATGATTATTAGAAACAAGGGTCGAGATCTATATTTTGCCGCGGGTGATTTTACTCTTTTGATTTGTAAGTCATTGTTAACGAACTTTTTGATAAATGTTGGATAAATCGTCGATAGTTCGTTGATTTGATCAAATGCCGAGCAGTTGTCTGATGTCGTTCGTGAAATCCTTGTCGTCTTATCTTACCGTTAGATATAAGATTTAAATGCGACCGTGTAGCTAGTTTACGTGCATTCAGCCATTTCATTACACTAATGCTCGTTTAAACGTGCAAGGAGAATTGATAACAGTTTTACGATAACCCCCATTACTCGAAACCTAACTTTGATTCCTCAAGTAATTTTAACCATGTTATTATGTATTCATATTTTTTTGTCAGATTAAGATTTGACTACATTTTTAAGTTTACATTTACATAGACATTTCAGAATTATTGGTACAGCATATAATCGAGTATAGTGTTAGATTATAAAACCTTTTACATTGGAATAAGTTTTATACTATTAGGGCGCTGGTCCGAAGCGTATGGCTCTACGAAGACGTGGGTTCGAATCTCGCATATGGCATGGGTTTTTTTGTAGTCGTCCTTCATCCTCATCTATCACCATTCTCGTCTCGAATAGCCTCAGTGCATTTCTATGAAACGTTAAGCAACAAAATCATCATCATTAAAACAGGCCGAAATATTCCATCAGCAAGCAAGAAAGAGAAGAAGACATGGAAGGTGGTGAAGATATTGAAGGAGATGAAGAAATGGCAGGAGTTGAGAACTTAACTTACAGCTGTCTGACAAAGCGATGTCAATAAACTCCTGTGTGTCCGAGAAAATGGTGGTTAAAACCACCCCCTGACCCGATTTAATGTTGGACACAAGTGTTATTGAAATTAACATATACGTTGATACACTGTCATAGTCGCTTCTATAAAACCAAGGTAAAAACATCATTCCAATAACTCTCAGATTACAGAGAAGGTTTGTGTTTCTGGAGTTCATTTCGTATGTAGTCAAATTGGCAGTGAAATCTGCTCTACACTCTTTATTATTTACAGAATTAAATCAGTTGTCTTGATAGCTTAGTCGGTAAGAACATTTGCCCGGACAGCAGAGGTCCGGTTTCGAACCTCGGTGGAGGCACTTTTTTAATGAATGTTAATAATACCATCTTAACATCATAGTCGTCTGCTATAAAATCAAGATTAAAACATCAGATATAGATCTATGTTCGATTGACGTTGGTCGTGGGTATCGAACCAGTGCCCTGTCGCCTCACAATACCGTGCGCTGAGTCCTGACCAGTAGTAACTGTCTAGCAGCAAGTCGCGAAGTAAGGCGCTCCACGCTAAGAAGGAGTGGCGCGCTTTGAACGAGTGAATGTAGCCCTTCAGGCTCCATTAAATACGATCGCTGATTGCCGTCGAAGGGCACTCCTTTCTTACGTGAGCGCTATACGTGCGTTTCTATTCTCAGGATGAGCGTTGACTGAACTGACCGGACTCATCTGCTCTGTACTGACCGGTACTAACCGGTACTTATCTGCTCTGTACTGACCGGTACTAACCGGTACTCATCTGCTCTGTACTGACCGGTACTGACCGGTACTAACCGGTACTTATCTGCTCTGTACTGACCGGTACTGACCGGTACTTATCTGATCTGTACTGACCGGTACTGACCGATGCTAACAGGTTCTAGCTGCAGAGATGTGAATAATGTTTTCAGTTTAAATTATAAAAATTGCTGTTTGGCGATTCGTTTAACAACTACAAACTTTGAGTACAAAATGTATTTAAATCTCAGGTGCTAAAACCCAACACATATTATTAATCGCGTCAACGTTAGAGACTTGTCTATGAAACGTGAGGTAATAAGGAAACATATTCCATCCTATAAAGGTGTTGTACGATTCTTGTTAACACCCACACAAGTGTCTAATTTAACTCACCCAAGTAAGAAAAGTTGAGTAACCTTCGCTATAGCTAAATTTGCAACACAATGTTGGATAAAACGTGGGTCTGTTGTTTTTTTTGTGACCGAAATCTTTATCATTTATTTTGGGATAGCTGCGAATTGTAATCTCTCACGCTTCGAAAGTAGAAAAATATCATGTTCATGAAATACATAAACTTAAGAGTAAGATTTTGACTCGGAACTCATTTTCGGACGCAGTAGTTTTATTTTTTTGAATTTACGTGAGAACTTTATTATCCAGAAAAGTAGAAAAACAAACTATAAATATTTTATCGCGTGTTGTAAACAAAGGAAATCTCACGCGTAAAGTTCCAAAGGTACAGAAAACACGTCCAACAAAATATACTGTTCCTCGCGCTCGTCGTTTCGTTTCCATATTATTCGATGTGTTTAAAGTTGATGACATGGCATTAACAACAACTAACAACGTAATATATAGTGTACATTGTCAGTTTTCACAATATTAGTTATAACGTAGTAAGTTTCTCGTTTATAAAGTATACTAATAAACAGCATTTACCTTAACCTCAATTATAGCAATATAATTGTTGTCTCGTAAATGAAATGTTACTGTTAGTCACGTATGTGTTGAGTTGTTGACCAATGGCGATATACGAGGCAATAGATTCCTGCGTCTGTAGTATCGTAAATAAACCTGGTAGAAGTGAGTGCGAGTGTTCACAAGTTTACATACGACGTACGTACACAGCTATTTCTAGTATTATACCAGGCCATACAATTTACCTGTTTCGAGAAACGAACAACTAATTTTACGAGATAGTCCATAAAATTGACAAGCCTGATAGAAATATACGCATATAATCACGACCGTATGTGCAGAGATGTTTTCGAGGCGGCTTTAAGAAGACATTAATGTGCATAGGTGTAATGAATATATGGCTATAGCTGCTTATGGCGGTGGTGCCGACTTGAGAATGGTAAAGCCGTGTGAATGACAGTGTATACCGCATCTACATTGCGTAACATTATAAGCAAGACATGGATTCGTTAGTGCGATTTGAGCTGGGATAAGAAAACGGCTGTATATCTTGTTCAGGTAATGATCAGGGTAGTGGGTGTGGTGGAATGATCGATTGACTGATAAACCCTGAATTTGAATGCGGGTGTATCTTTCAAGGCTTCAAAATGAGATTCGATAAAATTATGTGATACATGTTATTTTCACAATTTCTCTGCAAACAATCGCCTAAACAATTCTTGTCAATTCTTAACAATTCTCTCTTTTTGACATAGTGTAGTCAAATCAACTCTCTCCACAATGTTTCTAAATATACGCTGTTAAAGACGTATGTTTGTGCAGCTGAAATTTTAATTTTAAATTTCTCGTGTGAAACCTGACCATGGTGCAATGTATGCCCCTCTTCAGGTGTCTGACTAGATATATTGGAGTCAAGACAGTTGTGAAGCGATGTCCGAGGGCTGTTGAAGAGGACTCAATCCCTTACATTCACCTCGGAAAAACCTTCAGTCAGGATTACCAGTATCGACGGGTGCAGTAGTTCGCGGGTGCTACAAGCTGGCGCTGGTCCAAAGCGTAGACCACTCGGTGGACGTGGGTTCGAATCCCGCCTAAGGCATGTATTTTTTTGTAATTGTCCCTCACCCTCATCTATCACCACTCATCGTCTCGAATAGCAAAATTGCAATAATAGAGGCGATTGGGAACAAAATTCATCATCATCGTCGTCGTCGTCGTCGTCGTCGTCGTCGACTTCATAATTTGCTTACAATATGTTACAGGCACAGCATTGTACCATTTCTTATAAAGTTACATTTCTCATCATAGGCTAGTTAAATAACAGGGCTTTACAACCAAGAATCTACTTGACTAATTTCTTAAATGTTTCTTGTTCAGTCCTGTACAACAACGCGCTCCTTTTCCTTCATAATGAACTTGAAACTTACAACTTTGTGGGAACCTGGAGCGAATCGAACGATGTCTATAAAAGTTCTACAGTTTAACGCTGTCGTAATCCCTTCGAACCTGGAAGATCCCATGAAGAAACTACATAACAATTCATTGTCTACTTTTTTAAACATTTTACTGCCTGAAATATAATATTGAAAATTAGTCCGTTTCTTGGGAATTCGGAAAGTAACAATTTGTACAACGTTTCTTAATTTAGAAAACTTAATGGCTGACTGTTGATGAACAATGAACACACACATCTATCCTTCCTTGTATTTGCTTATTGTGTAACAGAACACAACATATCATTGAAAAATCTCTATGTAACGCAAACTTTGTTCCTTGCTTACAGTAACCAACTAAAAAAAAGTATACACCTTCTGATCGTTTTCGTTTACTGATGATTTTAAATCTTTGGAATCGTGGACCTGTTCGAAAGCAAAATAATTTCATAATAATTTAAAAACAAAAAATGTCTTTCAATATAGCCTACAACCAAAAATAGCCTCATGTCGTTGTACCTTGAATTATCGCATTTATATAATGTCCAGCCGTATAATTGAAATGCCCTTGCCAAGTGTTGGCAATGTCATAAGACAAAAGATATGTATATATGTATGTATTCTACACGATTCTTGATTCGTGAAATCTAATGGCGTAGTAATCAGTCACACCACCAAGATAGGTGACGCATACAAATCAATGTCATTCCGTCCTGAGTTTTATTGGCTTCAGCATTAATGTTGTAAGATTATGGAGGGACACATCACGTCACATCGTCGAGACGGGCTCAAGCCGAAGCCTTGTTCATAGTTAATGGGCGCCAAAGAGCCAGAGTTTTACTGCTTGTCATAACTTCATATCGAGTGACGTCACAGTTTGCCTACATTATAGGCCAAGTGTTATCCAGCTAGGCGATCTACGCGAGATGGCATTGAAATCGGCGCCGATAGATCGTAGGCAACCTTTTGAAATGTTGACATGAAGATACATGGCATTTTTCTTGCTCGAGATGATTTTTGCCATCTTTCATTTTCTATGTGTGCGGCATTCTCATTCATCATTACGAAACCCTTTCCATGCCTCAACACATTCAAACAACAATTCCTCTCCTGTCTCCTCTCCTCTCCTCTCCATCGGGAAGAAGTAGAATGACCAACGCCTCGCTCGCGGATCCATAAATCCCGCGAGGTACTTAGCTAAGCGGAGCATCAGAAATGGTTGTCTTTTGAAGGACACTAAAGCTTTCCTTCATATCGACTTGAGAGATGAGTTGTTGGCATTTCAAGACGTTGCTTGGAGAGGGAAAAGCTATCCCATCCCATCTCTTTCCTTGCCTTTCCTTTCCCCTGCTACTTTACGATCCTGTACTACGTTTCTCCATTGAAACTTGAAGCATAACGGGAAATTATTTTTTGAAACGAGCTCCATATTATTTTTTTAAATTGGCAACAAACACCCAGCTTTTGTGTGGTGAAATTGTTAAAACCGTCCAACTAAAAGACTTGACAGAATCGGCTGTTGGAAGCGTCTTAATAAAAATCCACATTTTTGACAAGAAGAAAAAGAAAAAGATGATATTTTCCTCTTTGTAAAGTTTGTCGAGATTTTCCTGAGAACAATAATAACAATGGTATCAGTGAAGACATTGTCCTCGTGAATGTCTTCAGTCGCATTTTAAAACTTGTACTTTCTCCGCAATTAGACACAAGACGCTAGAACGCAACGAGCATGAACGCAACTACTAGGCAGGGTAGTTACCTGGAAATATGATTAGAGCCATCATTAGTTGAACGCGCATTCTTTTTGCACGGGTGCAATTGAACAGAGAATAAGTTGACAGATCAATAGGCATACAACAAAAGTGAATTTTATCGTAGTAAATTCAATTTTCAAAACGGATTTGACAACTTGCATTTAATTAAATCACATATCATACTTACTGGTAGTGTCATAAAAATGTAATTAATTTTGTGTTATGAATGTAACTTCGAATCCGGCTTTAGTCTATGATCGTAGGTCCTCCAGCAGACAAAGGGTTTCATTAGTTTATTTGACTAATGTTTGTTATTGTGGAGGTTTTAGTCACAAATCCCGAGGTGTTTTTATTTCGTTCAATTAGGGATTTGATCGGTCAAGAAAATAATCCAACTACTCCCAAGAATAAAACAATAGATGGAGGCATGTTATTTTTCATGTCATTACTCTCAGCTCGCATGGGTATTTTCTAGAGACTAGCGGCATCAAACTTTTCAAATAATAACAAGAAGAAGAAGAATTCTATTTGTTGAGTTGTCGGTTATTATTGTTCGGCATCACACATCTTGCTTTATTATTACGTGATCTAACCCTTCACGCCTCGGTTGTAGATTGAAGATCAACATTTGCCTTTGTGGAGGTGTATACTGGATAGAGGAGAGAGAGGTATGGTTCGTACGTGCTGTGCCGTGCTGTGCCGTTCGACTGCAGACGGAATTCCGTCATGCCCTAGCAGAGTTCGTTCATGCTATACGTTTTACTTGTCAGGCAGAACTAGTTAAATCAGTTTATTCTAAGCCTATGTAAATATTAGTTTCGCAATAATTGAGGCAGTGATAGTATCTATTAACATAACGATGCCTTGAAAAACATTCGTGTTAATTTGTTAAACGATTATACAGCAGTTATTGCCACAAAATGTAAAATATATTAGTAAATTTATTTGAATTCTCCTCATTCTACCATATTGCCCATCTTCTCTGATGGACCAATGTCATAACCGTTTAATCCCGTAATTCGTAATTTCTCATTCTTTCTTAGGGGCAGGTATTGGTAAAAGTTTTAAAAAATGTTTTTGTTGTTCCCAAAACAGTAACTTCACAGTGAAAATAATTATTAATTTAATTGAAAGTAGTGTATATTTTCCTCCTAATATTGCTTTAATTTAGCGACATGGGATCTTGTAAACTGTAAAGAACTTGCAGATTACAATAAAACGCAGTAATGAGAATTCATTCAGCGGCAGATATTTTTGGGGTAAAACTTTTTCATCTTTGTTGCGTGGCTAAAATCGTCAATTAATGAATAACGTTGTTTACGTTCTCACACTCGCGTTGAATGACCCGGCACCTCCACCATTTGTAAAATTCGGGACGAGTTTACTATAGTATAGGCTACCCGGCACCTCCACCATTTGTAAAATTCGGAACGAGTTTTCTATAGTATTGGCTACCCGGACCTCCACCAATTTCAAAAGTCGGTACGAGTTAACTGTTACTATAGTATAGGCTACCCGGCACCTTCAACATAACAATTAAGCACGCAAACTAAATTTGATGAAGCAGGTCAAATTTCCTTGGATATTTACAGCATTAAGAGCTTGCATGCTGACATTCCCACAAAATCCTATCCTCGTTCTAGTTTTAGAAGTTAACAAATTTAAACCTTTTTGTTTTATTTTTCTTAATCTCGATGTTCCGATATTGAGTTTATTATTCATTTATTAATATTTTGCATTAATTTGTTTTCGTATTAATTAACAGATCTAACATGCCATTTATAAAAATAAAATATATGAATGCAAGAGAAACAGAAAGAGCATTTGCCCCGTAGTACTTTCGTACCTGTTACCCTTGGTACACAATACCCCCACATTACAAAAGAACGTCGTATCATTTTAAAATTATATATCATTAAAATTAAAATTACAAATAGTTCAAATAACTATATCAAAAATATTCCCACTAATCGATATTGTATCGAAATAACTATATCTTTGCCCAGTCCTAATAGAAACATCACTGTGGTTATATTATATTGTCACTTTGTTTTTTCGTCAGTATATAAGGTTTTTGGAATCAAATTATAATTGGGGATATTTTTTTTAACTTTGGAGTTGCATACTTTTCTCTTTTCTACCATGTCCACATTATACTATAGTGTTTTTAAAATTGCTATTTTACACGTATTAGCTATTTACTTTCTCATATCAACGCTTACTATTAGCTGCCATTTCGATTCCAATGTTGGAAATTGGAATTATCAAACTTCTCAAACTACGTCAACTTCACACTATTCACACATTTTGAACGCAAAGTTTCAATTGATTTCGAGAACTATGTCCAGTGATGCTTACAACTGTTAGTATGAGTTGAACAATGTGCGTCGCAACGATCGCTTAGCTTCTCCATGTTAATAACACAGATCAGGGAGAATTTAGTTGAATAGTTGAGTAAACCACAAAGTCATTTGTCACGATTATTGCGAGTGAAATACTCAAGTATTTGCCACTCCACTAACGTCAAACATATGTCACAACCCAACATATGAAATCGAAGGACTATATATTCCATTCATTACCTGTTGGTCAGAGCAATTATGAACTTAGAACTATTTAGTCAAAAGCTCCTTAGTTAACTCTCAAAGCACACAACATACACTGCTAACTTTGAAACTGTATGATTGGAATATCAGTATTACATCATATGTTGAATCGTGACTAACCTGCTCATTTTACTCCAATTAAAAGGGTTTGATTTGTCATTGTCAAACTTTACCGGGTGAATACTATTTGTACAGATTTAATTAATTTTAGGTTTTCCTGTATTTTAGTAATATCATAGATCTTTGGCAATATACCCATATTCGTATTTTGTTAATCTAAAGTGCCTTTACATAACTTATGCTTAAACTTCAAAGTATCGTTACCGTTTACGAAGAATCATAAATGTCCCAACAAGTTTAAAAGTAATAACAATATTGGTTTTAAAAAGAAAACCTTCCAATTATTAAACTCAACATTATTTTTAGAGACTCATACGGTCACTCGCTCCTGAAGAGCATCGACTATACTGTTCAACTTGTGATCAAACTATTACGTGATGGGGAGTACTGATGTAGTCATCGATGGATGTAGTAGATTGTAGATGATAATATGCCGCCATTGTTCTTAGACGTCGACGTCTGTTTGGGAAACAGTCCTCTTAAGGCGAGAGAAATACTAAATCCAGATTAGTATTCTTTCGCTATTGTTTAGTGATTTTGTATTCGTATGTTGTTGGCTAGCTGGTTGGGATGTAGACTGAGCGATGGCTTGACTCCATATAGCTAGGCCTACTCTTATAGTTGTTTTGTTACAAAGTAATGGTCAACGCTCTTCAGTTACCCCATCAACGTGTTTCAGATTCAAATTATGATTATACATAAAATAATAATCAGCATGGTAATATTTAATTTGTATTATTATTATTATTTTACTTTATTCACCATTGTTCATTGAATAACATTATAAAGCAATATTCTTCTCGTTTGGATTGTTTATGTATTAAACTATTATTATTGTTATTCACTATAGTTTCATATGAAAATAATAGTATGTATGTAATGTTATGTATGTATTCTTATGACTATGTTCTCTGTGATTATAAAACTGGTATGTCAACATTATGAAATAAATGTGGCTTACCGAACCAAAAATACAGCTTAAATATAGTTTAGATAACATACCACCAATTTATAAACCTCAATACAACTGTTTAGATATTCTATAAAATTAGTTAATACATTTTCGTGAAAAACGTATTAAAAATATCGTATCATTGATTTGCTGCCCCATGTTTGAGTGCCAACGTGTAAATGATAAGGGACTGCCAGTTTGTGTTCATTCTAGGCCTAGAGCCGGGATTCTGTTGTGTCTAGCGCGTCTGACGCATGGCCGGCATGTAAAACGTTTCCGACCACTGTGATGGTGTCAAGGTACAACTGTCGACTAGTGTTTTGCCTTGGAAATTTCACTCACCATTGTCTTGTCACCAGTCCCTCAGACTATCCTGCTTCAACAGGGGTCGACAACGGCATCAACTCAGCTATTCGCAAATTTTTGTGTGGATTCTATAGTTGTGGTGAGGAATGCATTTCATCTTCTCAATTTGGTATACAAGAGACCAGTTTACTCATTCACTTGTCGACATTACTTATTTCATGGGCACAATATTTTATGCACTAGAAAGTCCCTAGTATAGGTTGTAACCAATCCTATGTGACGATTAAATTACGGCCAAGTAAAATATTAAAAACCATTTGTCGATTCCCTGTCGAAAATGTCCAAGGTCTTGTCTCCATAGCAGCATTATAGCCAATCAACCGAGTGTACGAACCTGTGGCGACAGCTGGTTGCAAGTTACATTGCACGATAATCATCCAGCATAGCCATGGACACACTAAGGTAGCTGTTGGTCTAGCACTCTAGTTTCTTTGCTCAATTCTACAAGGAGATGGGCCTATTTTCTCGGACAGTATTGAGCACTACAAGAACGCAAATTTGCATGTAAAGGAAATACGTCAAGATTATGTTTTATGTTTAATTTACAGCCTCGACATCGCGGATGCATACTTCACACTCAACAAATGCGAATGAGAGTCTAAGTCCAAGCACGTCGTTAAGATTTTTATTGTGTTTATTATAATTCTTGTTTTGGGTGTGGCTCTGGCAGCCCTATACAAATACCCAGTAAGTCATCATTGGCTTCTGATCTGCGACTGCAACTTACTGGTGTCGGTAGCTGAGAAATATGGATCAAGTAAGGGTCGTGCCACGAAAACAATGCCTTTGACTCTTGGTCGGAGCGGCCGAGAGGTCACTACCATGTTTGGTTGTATTTGCCAAGCGCATACATTCCCGCTTCAGTATTCAGCTAAACATCTTGCATCCAAACTTCTTTTGGAGGGTTCATGCGAACGCACACACATACCCACAATGGAGAATCACGTCAATTGATTTCTGTTGAGCGAAGTGAAGTCGATTCCGAAGTTGGAACGTCGGCCGCGGGCGCTTCCCGCACTAAGCCATACGCGTTCCGTTTATTTGGGATGCAAATCGGATTCATGTAACAGTAACTCCGCCAAGATGGAAAAGGTTCACGATTGAAAGTTTTCCCTTATCTAGGGTTACTTGTAACGCTCATGGAAGTGATCTGCTTAGCCACATTGTTCCACGTCCGGAGAAACCCATGACTTACGTGGCATTCAGTATTAATTCTTCTTGCACCCAGCACACACATAATGATAATATTCTCACAATCTTCACCTATCATGCCGTATCGGGTGATGACCAGACTATCACGAACCCCATCTCTGGTCATGTGAAACATTATTATTAACAATGTTTTCAACTTCTCATAAACATGTATATACATATAGATACCTAAGAATAAATTAAAATTTCATTTTTATAATCTTCACAAATGCGTCCGTTAACTTTTACTTTCCAACTCATAATCGATTGTATTATGATAATTATTATTAAATAATAGCAAGCCAATCATAATCATCTTGTTCTACGCGGATAAAAAAAATGCTCCTGACTTCGGTTATAAACAGTGTCAATAGCTTTTCTTGTTAAAAAAAATCTCACCCATAAAAATACTATATTTTAGTTGATCTATTAAGGTCAGAACGGAATCTTACTCGTTTTTTTTTTTATAGCGGGGTTGTTTTTCACGCATAAGTTATTGCACATATCTATATCTGGAGACGTAAACTCACGTAGCTAGGAGTGGTAGGAAGTATTTAGCAATTGCTGGTGTTTCTACTTTCTGTTATAAATTTATTGTATTTTATTAAACTGTCAACTAATTGAAAAGTGTGCTTCAATAAGGTTAACGATGGAAACTGCTGCCAGGTGGATTAAATTGACCATTAAATAGTGTGATATCAAATGTATTGCCAAGTAAACTTTTACTTGTACACTTTAGTCATAATCTGAATAGAATGTTATAGCGTCTATACAGACAAGTAGTCATGTCTTCCTTTATTGCTTAACAATATTACATTAATAACCAGTAACATGATGGTTATCAATAATATATCTTATGATGATTGTTACTGGCTTCGTGCCAAGCTTGATGTTATGTTTCTAATTAAACGGGCTAACTAATATGCCACTTATTCTAATATCATGATGTCATTTACAGAGTAACTATTTGCAATAAAATTGTAAGTTGTGAAAAATACTTAGCAACATTGACTGCCATCACATCGTTACGCTTGGCATTGATTTAATTGTTTTTGTCGTTGTCTTGTTATTTTCATATAAACATTACCAAAGATAAAACTACTAATCGCGATCTGAAAGAGATGCATTATATAATATGAAATGGGGGTAATATAAAAAGTAATTCAGTTTAAATGGAACTATATATCTAAAAGTGACACAAAATCTTCTGCGACCACGTGTCAATTGTTTTTTCTAGATTTAAATTAGTACTTTGGAAGAACGAAAATAAGAAAAACTATTGATTGTAGACCTATTCTCTCTCCATAATAATCTATGCTTTCACAAGTATCAATGCATTGGCAAAATATTACATTTATTATAGTTTTTAGATAAAGTTTTCTGCTAATAATGTGAATCGTATATCGTCATGCTTATTATAATTTACACACGGACTTCCTTCTCCCTTTGTTTTTACAGTGTTGTGGTTTTGGGGCAAAGTCACGTTTATGAATTAACTTCATTCTTCAGCCGTAATGTGTGTTTTTAACACAAATCATTGTTATGACCTCCAAGTGAGAACGAACATGGTTCAATGTTTCTTATTGTTCCTTCATGCCAAGTACACTCTTCAAGTTTTAATACCTGCTGTAGGTCCATGTAGTGGACTTTGAATCGACGTTGTTAACACCAAAAATAAAACATTAATTAGTGGGACTTAAGAATTCTAATAAACGAAATATATCACACAGAAGAAATCCTCAGAATTAAATTACAGTCTGCACATTTCGAAATGAATTAGATAAATTCAACCAGTCGAGTTGTGCAAGTTGTTTCTATAAAGTATAATGTATTACATCGGGACTCGCGCAAGGTTAAAAATTAATCAGAAGAAATTTAAAGTTTAGTTTCTTGGTGCCAATCGAAGACACGCCATAGAGTGCCTTCAAAGTATACACTTTTATAACAGTTCCACTCAAAATTACTAAGTTGGAGTTAGCTGCACGTGTGCTGGCAGGCGATTAATTTTTGACAAATTTTACCATTTTTTGTGTTTTTCATTGGTACAAAATTTTATTTTATTTCAATTAGTTAATATGCATTGTATAAGCTTGCTAACCTTTCACCATAATCACCATTTAATGCCAACCATGTATAATAAACTAAATAATTAAAAATATATGTATATCAATAAATGCTTAACAAAATTATTTTTACTTCCTATCCTGATTTTTTTTTTTAAGTAAGGCTTATAAGATTACTCTACACAAAAGTATTAAGAAATTGTATGATGAGGGTAAACTAAAAATTCTATAAAATGATCTGATTATAGGTTGATGCGAATTTGTGGGTAAACAAATCCGGGATGTAAACTGAGGTGGCTGAGACAGAGTAGAACATGGATATACACACACTCTTTGTGTCTTGTTAGGATTGTTTATTGTTAACGTTCTAGTTTTGGACACACCTCGACGACTCAGTGTTACTACCCAAGACACCGTACTAGATTAGTGCTCGAAAGCTAAGAAGTAGCCAAGTTTTCTTTCTTGTTAATAAATGTTATTATACCACTAATGGTTAATTTATCGCTTTTTACACATACCTCTTAAATAACGGTTAACTAGCTTTGATAGATATTTGATATTTCACAACCTACCTTGCAAGAATCAGTTCGCTTTAATTGTCGCCAGAGCGTTTTTATCATCATAAATTCCTTGATATTAGTGCGAGCCAGCGAGCCAAGTCCATTCTTGGTTTCTTCTCCTGTGGTCAATATGAATTCAACAAAATGTAAATCAGCCAAATTCATGGATATCTGTAGCTTAGGTGGAGAACGTTTGTGTTAGGGATATATCACACCTGTCCAACAACCATGGAGAAAAACACCTACACACTCGAAGCCTACAGAAAGGAATGGGCCAGATCATAACTCAATATTCGCAGTCCTAGCAGTGGCATATCTAGTTTGAGAGCTTGGTCATCTCAGTCAAACCCATTTGAACGATTTGCTCCGCGGCCAATGTACGAAAAAATGTTTTTTGAAAACGCCCTTCTGGCTCCCACTATCATGTCCTCACATATATGAGAAACGTCGAAGTGTTCTGAATTATGGCGTTTTCAAAAATTTGGTTACTCAATTGTTATAAATCTTCCATCCATTAATCCCATGCGCTGACTGAAAACGTTGGGACGAGATTAACAAGGAGGCCATGGGTATAGAGGCAGCATTTAGCTGAGCCCTGTAAAGCAAACATGCTTCGACACTGCAGCATTTAGCTGAGCGGCTGAGCCCCGAAGAGCCAACATCCTTCGACACTGCATCATTTAGCTGAGCTCTGTAAAGCAAACATCCTTCGACACTGCAGCATTTATCTGAGCCCTGTAGATATCAAACATCCTTCGATACTGGAGCGATATCCTGTAGGAGGCAGCATTTAGCTGATCTCTGTAAAGCTTCGACACTGCAACAAAATCCTATAGTAACTACAAGACGTGCTGTACACGTGTTCGGACGTGCTAGACACGTGTGGACGAGGGTGAAATAGCCTGGAGGCAGTATTTAGCAGGTGCGCGTTGACCCCTTGTCTGCCGTGAGAACAAGACAGAAGCCGCGGCGATGTCATTGTTCATGGCTACAACGTGTTATTTCGTCCGCCGCGAGATGTTTCTAAGCGGGCTTATTGATACTTGATTATACAGCATTTTGTTTTCAACAGCCAAGAAAAAGTTGTAAAATGAAGTAAGAGCTAGCCAGTGAGCGTCACATTAGACAATAAGTACGCTTATAACGTCAGATTTGGAGCCGTCATCACAGAGGAATGGACAGGTCGTTCGATCATACCTCTACCATTGTTCAGACACGTCAAATTATTCGTATTCACTCCTTTGAAAGCGACATATTTTTATTGTCTGATGGAAGCACGGGGTGTGATTTCGATTGAGTTGTTTTGTCTGTCGGTGAGTAAGTGACTCTACATAATACCATCCTCCAATTAACACCAGTTGCCAGCGGTGTTCGATCAGATGTTCTAGCCATGGCAGCCAGCTTGATCCGACGTGGGACGCACGCATTTAAAACTGAGTAACTGAACTGAATAATGCATTGTTTACCTGGATCGCGAAATAATAAACCTTGGCAAGTTTCAATTCTCGTCGTTGTCTCTTGAAATCTACTGCCAGTTACATCAGCCATGAGTGTGACGGGTGACGACTGACGACTGATGAGTTTGGGTGGGTCCACGGTGGGTATTTAACATGAGCGGTGCGTTACAGGAAGCATTTAGATAACTTATTCGGAAGTGTGGACTGATAACTCGGACAGAGCTCAAACAGGTACTGATAACAGCCCATAACTTTTGCACCATCAGGAACTAGTAATGAATGTAACGTGTCTTAAATAAACGCGAAATCCATTTGAAATTTCAGGAGTTAAATTTGCAATTAACTTTCTACATGAGCCTCAAAAATAAAAATAAACTATAAGTTCGTTTGTTGGGACTTTTCGTATTTTCTGAAGTGACCAAATTTTAACGTTTATGATTTATTTTAGATTGACGACTTTTAAAACTTTGAGTAGCTTGCAAGAACCTATTTTTGAAGAGCAAAGAGAACATGTCTTATTTCATTTTCGTTAAATAAACTTAACAAAGTTGGTTATTTTGGTGAGCATCACGTGACCGCTAACAAGTACCCAATACAAAGGCGCCGCAAACAAACTAGACGCTAGGTCCGGTATGAACACGATGGGATGAATATATACAGTTTTTATGGAATGGTCATAACGACGAGATAAGAAAGTAAGCTAATAATTAATTTCATCCAAAGTGCCCAGGTATATACTTAACAGCCCAAAGAGTGTGATTCTTCGACGATGGTAGATACGTAAAACGAAATTGATGGCCATGTGCATTCAAGTTTCGCACTAGCCAAGATTTATGCGAACTGGCTGCACGGTCGTCTTCCCACACAAGTCTTGATAGAGTTTTTTTGTGCAGCTGTAAACCTATGCAAAGTTAAATGACTATGATGATGGCTAAAATATCTCCTGGCGATCGACGAAACAAATCATATAGAAACACTCTTGACGTATAGCATGCAGTAAGTACCAATAAGAACATTAAAAACAACAATGAAGATGCTGATAGAAAACAACAGGAATTGAATTTTATTTTTGTACTTATCACGAGGTTTAAATTTTAAATAACGCTTGAGATGAGAAATGCCGATAAATTTTACTTGGGCCTTCTTTGCTAAACTCACTTTGAACCCAATTAAGCCGTTATATCATCACAAATCCTAACGATCGCGCTAGCCATAGAATTAAATATAAAACTCAATTTCCTTCTCCTTTAAGAGATGCGTGCACGTGTATGTACAATATATATTAACCAATCATCCATCGTTTAGATTTAATGTACACGAGATTTTGACAACAGTAGCAGTGTTGGTATTACCTCTGGTTTTGCTAAACTATCGTTGTTTCATTTCTGAATTTCTTTCAGTTTAATTTAGCCCGAGTTATCCTAAAGTTTTGATTCTTCTTATTTTGTGGTATTGTGGTGTCTCGCCTCACGAGCATTCATGATTGTTCGACACCAGAAATCATTTATTTACAGTCGATTAAACTAAAAGGCAAGTTAATAGATAATACCACTGTGGTTAGTGGTCAGTCACTCGTATCCTCTCGCTCTCAATCTCATTCTTTATGACTATCTTCATTCCTAGTGATACACGTCACACTAACACACATTATTACATATTATTAGAATTAATTAAGGGAAGTGGGAGCCCTTACCTTACACACACAGCACTTCATATTTACATGTGTAGGAACGGATGCATTTTTTTATTCTCGTGCGGTTTTACCGATAATCCAGGTTTTTAATATCCACCAAAAGGGTTTAATAAAAGTTGTTCTCTTCTTTCTCCAAATAATTATCGAACAGTACACTGCTGTCATCAAAGACATGAAACAATACCTCGATATGTTCTTCTGTTCTTCAAGCAAAATTAATAAATGAACAGTGCTGACTCATTTGTTTCCTATTGTTTCTACCTTTCGACTAACGGCATATCGGTGTCTCGGTGAGTGCGAGGGTCTGTCGACAGACGCGGTCCACTGTTTCTGATTTGAAGATGATGAAAACACAAAGCCCCTCATTAGAAGTTGCGGCCGACTCATCGCTATTGATCTCCCGAACGCAATGAATGAACTTGAATTGTTGAAAGCCAGCAAGTGCATTGCTCTGAGGGCCTGCGGAAGCCTGTTATGTGTCGTGCTAGTATCTCGCCAAGATCACTAATCAGGATCGAGGTAGCTTCTAATCTACTAGGCAGATCACAGCTCCAGACACACAGCTCCTTTAATTACTACTCCTGCAACTCTTATTAACAGATGATCAGTAAAATACCTGGCCTCCAGGCCCCTGTGCAGAATCTTAACTACCGTTCATACGAACGGGGACGGTTGCCGGTTCATTAATTAATATTCTTCTGTGTGTCAATAATTGCAAAATCTAGCTCTGGGAGGGTAACTTCTCGCGTCTCCACTTTTCATTAAGGACATCAAACTAATTTAAAAACACCTTTTAGGTGTAATCTTGCCATGACACCTTGGAATTTGAAAATCAAATTTTGGTGATGAAATAATAATTTCATCGATTATCTCTTCGAGACTGGTTCTTTATAGATCGGTTAGGCCTCACCTTCATAAGTTTTACACCTCTAAAGAACACAAGTATCAGAGTAATGCCGTATACTATAATCTCGAGTGCATGTTTTGCATATACCTTTACAAGAAAATCATTAAGGAATTAAAAGAACAGCTTCGTATATTTTTATGTTAACGATGGTAGAAAGCATTTAGTCACTGTCTAGTTACGAAGGCAAGCTAAATTACGTATTTGTTTTTAAAGCACTGCATTGCCACGTGATAAATTGAAATGTTGTGCTGAGTATACAATGCCAAATTGCAACTTGTCGTCAGTCTAAAATGTAGGCTAATTCATTGAACGTTTAGAAGCAATAAAATTACAATATGTGCACTGCAGCACACCAACTTTTGTGGCAAACCAATGAACATATCAAATCAAGAAAGCATCTTTATTTGGAAGTTCTGAGGACTCTTGAGCGTTTCCACTAAAACCCCAAACTTAGTCGTAATACTTGGAAATTCAATTAAATTAAAAATTTATCGTTAGGTCCTAAAAAGGATTCAACTTTTTTATCATTCAACTCGCCGACAGTTTTTTTTCTCATACTTTCCTCATCAGCTGGCCATCCATATCTTTGTCTCACAAGCAAGTAGTACCGAGCCTCTCTCATACGAACGGTTATTCGCTGTGAGCCCGCAATGGATTCATTCGCGAGTCCCAATATCGCTCTAATCTTGCAGAATAAAGAACTCGACATACTATTAGAAGCTTTAGATTCTAGAACAAAGATTGCTAGGTCAAAATCACTGCGGTAATGTGCAATAAACTTAGTTTTTTCTTAACACCCGGCTTATAAATTCCACTGATCACATCGTTCCTCGCGAAACTCAGGAGGTCATCACTTCGATCCTAGCCCCCGGCAAATCTCCCTTGCGATTTATCCTTACTCAGACAAATTCACTAACAGCCCTTGCACATTCCTTCCCAACTATTTGCACACTGTAATTGCCAAGTGAGTCGCTGAATGGTTTAACTTATGTGGACCCAAGCATTTGTATGGACGAACATTGCATGAATATTTGTATATTTTGAGGGAAAAGTGAAGGCTTTAACTCAACATAAATTCTCAGGGAGAAGGTTCGGTTTTTTCTTAGGTTCTTAACTACAATTAACGATGCCTGATTGTTTGTATATTTTGAGGGAAAGGTGTTAATAAATTCTTAGGTTAGGTTAGGTTCGGTACTAGGTTCTATAGTACGGAAGTCTTGCTCGCGCGACCTTTATCTAGCCGCCCTAGCTTTGCGACCACATATCAAACTCCATCAACACGACCGACCGACTTGAGTACGTTACAAAGCCGTTATTGCATGCACATAAAAATGTCCATCACATGAAATATTCACGATCATATAGTCCAACCGTGATTGTGTATGTGGTTCTTACTAATTAACAATGATAGCTGCTTACTACGGTAGTACTTTTCTACGTTAGCCTATTTGTTCATGTCATATACCACCCATGTAGGCGAACAGACAATAGATGCATTGATATACATTGAAATCCTTGGTGAATTTTCGTACGTCATTAGTGAACTATTCAAGCACTTTGGAAAATTGCGATAGTTATCAACGCTAAAAGCAACTTTTTTCGGAAGAATCGCTTTTTATGTCACTTTTAGTGAAAGCGATTTTGACATACAAGCAAAAACATTTGTTGAATGTCAATACATTTACAGTTTTGTATTGACAAGAGTGGGGGCTACCTTTTTAAATATTACTCTTTTGTATTTGACATTTGAAATAGATCCAATATCTATGTATCGATCAACAGAACATGTATGTTGGTGCGTTTGTTTTTTCTAGCACGCTTGTCCGAGTCGGAACAAAGAGTTGGGGAGGTAGATTGAATCATATTGAATCATGGTGAAATTGTTTCTTGCAGCAGGCTGTTTGATCAGATACGTAGCTGTCGGCAAAGCGTAGTAATTAGAAGGGAGGTTTTGTCTCACCTGCACGTGTAATGTGTAATTACATGGCGAGGCTGTGTTTACCACCCTCATTGTTACCATCGACAGAGTCGCACTCGCACTTATACGACTGCACACTAGCATTTCCTTCACTCACGACCACATAACCCTTACAAGGCAATCTATCAAGAAATAATTTGTCAGGATGCGTTTTGTTTTTGTTTTGGCCGGGGCAACGTTTTCGTCTGGTATTTTGCATGAACAGCCAAGAGCTCTATAGACTATTGTTGTATTGTGGATTTTATACGCATGACGTTGTTCACATTCACCCTGTGGTACATTAATCAGACTTATTGAAAGGAAATTAATTGTAATGACTCGAATTATACAGCCAGAACGATCAGCATAATATGCCTCTATTTCTTTTTAGATGTCTAGTCCATTTTTCTTACGACCTATTCTTTGTGGATAGAGCTGTGTAGTAAGAAAAAGTGTGCAAATATCCAAGTTCATCTAAATGGCATTGAGCCAGTTTGGGTTTATAACATTGAGTGTGGAAAATAACGATCATGTAGAAATAGTTGCCCCATAAAGTAGAAAAATTGAAACCCAAGTTGAATTGAATTTATTCTTCAGTTTTTAACTGTTGTGTGTTTTCCGTTATGTTCACATCATATTTCCGTATTTGAGCTTGATTAATTTCGCTTTCTGTCGTGTCATCTTCGTAGCCTATCGCACAGGTAGTTTTCTAACCACATAGTGGCAGAATATTGATCACCATTTTCATCAAATCCGAACGAAACGTTACTGCTAATTGCAATTTATGTTTCTGCCAGTGGAAGTCTGCGGCCAGTGTGATTGAGTTGAGACGGTGTTGCATGGTTCGCCGTTGAAGAGGAGGTGTGAAAAGGTCAGCTCCCCCACCTCGGAGATCGAACCTGTCTTGCGATGGGGCTCCGCCCTTACCCCCCCCCCACACTTCTCCTCCCCCCACACACGGTAACAAGACGTATGTCCGTCGTTGACGTCTCAAACGGCCACGAATATTTATGAGAGAAATGGTAATGACCATGAACCTGTGGTCATCATTACACATCGCTGTCAGGAATCCGGGACTTGATATGTTTAACGGCTTGCTAAATGATGTCCGGCCACCTCTTATATGGCTGACCAGGCCTTTTATAATCTTGTCTCCATTCCCAACACCCGCCAGCCATAGACAACGAAATTCGATCGTACTGCTAAATACATTTAATCGACACTTTCATTGAGGTATTCGAATTTATTGACTTTGTTTGCAAGAACGCAACGACTCACTTAGCATGGAAACGAAATTAGTGAAATTGGAAAACCGAATTGATTAATTGGAAACAAATGTCCACAGTTCGTCCAATCTGGGCTTCATTGCTAGTAGGGTAGAAAAACAAAACGTGAACGTCAAGCCAATATTGTCCTTAGAACGCATGCAATGTATAGATTTGAGCTGCATGACCATGAGTCTTCCTGCCGTGCGGCTTCTGAAGTCTCAACTGGATGGAGGTGGCTAGCGCGTAGCGAGTGCTGGAGGGTAGCGTGGCCAAGAGTCTTCCTGCCGTGCGGCTTCTGAAGTCTCAACTGGATGGAGGTGGCTAGCGCGTAGCGAGTGCTGGAGGGTAGCGTGGCCAAGAGTCTTCCTGCCGTGCGGCTTCTGAAGTCTCAACTGGATGGAGGTGGCTAGCGCGTAGCGAGTGCTGGAGGGTAGCGTGGCCAAGAGTCTTCCTGCCGTGCGGCTTCTGAAGTCTCAACTGGATGGAGGTGGCTAGCGCGTAGCGAGTGCTGGAGGGTAGCGTGGCCAAGAGTCTTCCTGCCGTGCGGCTTCTGAAGTCTCAACTGGATGGAGGTGGCTAGCGCGTAGCGAGTGCTGGAGGGTAGCGTGGCCAAGAGCCTTCCTGCCGTGCGGCTTCTGTAGTCTCAACTGGAGGAGGTGGCTACGCGTAGCGAGTGCTGGAGGGTAGCGTGGCCAAGGCTTCCTGCCGTGCGGCTTCTGAAGTCTCAACTGGATGGAGGTGGCTAGCGCGTAGCGAGTGCTGGAGGGTAGCGTGGCCAAACACTTTCAGACCAAGATTACTTCCCGGGTAATTGTTTTCAACTTTGAAGCAATATTTTTACCAAATCACCCGTGGCATGCAACACTAATTTCCTTGTAACTACCCAATCAAAATAATTGTAATCAGCTTCTCTGCGAACCTCTGGCTGTGACATGCTATATCTTCACGAGCGCAATCCGCCCGTACCTTGACTAGACAACCAAGTGCAAAAGGTGAATGCTTCATGTGTTTCTCATATTTGTCAACATTTGTAAACTTGTATTCATTAAAGACTGCCGTGTTTTCTCTAAAAGGCTAGTTGGCACTTACTAGCCGTAAATTTAAAACCCGCTATGTAGCTAATTATAAATCGGGTTATCTCCCTCACCGAATATCAATTTTTTATTTTACAAAAACGTAACACTATTATCAGTGCATGCGAGTCTGAAGGCTGCTTTTCATTTATTAATTTACTAGTGCTTATTAACATTTGATTTAACACCTCTAGATTGCTTGTAATTAAATATAAATGCATGCATAGCCAGAAAAACTGCCGCAAGGTCCAATTTCTGTTAATCAAAATCACTCAACAACCGATAGATATAGCTAGTGCATAAGGTAAGGATAGCATGCTCCTCAATCTGGTTCTAACTGGTTCAATCCTTACCCAGGCCATCCTGACTGCTCAAGAATTGCTTCAGTCAAAAGTATAGAATGAAGGAATGGGACCCTGCGCAATAGCCAAGGTCACTTTCCTTTCAAAATATCTGAATTTTTAATGGAAAATTGGTAAATAATTTGAAGGAAAAGTTATACTTATTTTCAAAGAATGCAATGGTGGTTAGCAAATTAGCTTGCAATGTGTGACTGCAACACACTCTTCTTGCGTGAATCACCTATACTCGGTTTGCTAGGAATCCGCATTTCGTAACGTTGTTTTTAGTAAGGAAACGAACGCATTTAGTAATAGCTTTGAACGTGGCTGAAGTGAAGAGTTTTTACAACCTAATCGAATCGTATTTTAGTTAGTTCGCATGCTTAAACGTTGTTAAAACTAAATACAGATTAGTTAATATCGTCTTTATAACGTAGTATATAGTAAGTTCCCTTCCAATTTTAATATACATATCACAAAGCTGAACTGTTTGTTCGGAATTTTGACAGGCAAGTACATGTTTAGTTTATTATCTTTTCTATTTTTGCTTGTCTGCCCCTGCGTGTTCCTGTAAATACATTGTAAAGCAGAAAAGGAGAGGTAGCCTTTCTTCAAAGCTGTATTATTTTTTAATTCTCATTTAGAATACTAAAACCGAAATATTAAAAACGTTATCGTTTAGTACCAACGCAAATAAAACTCTTGTTTAGTATTTGTTTTTAATCTCAATAAACTTGGTATTTAGTCTTGAATGGGAAATGGGACAGTTTCGCTCTGTGAATAGTGTTCGGTAAATCTATCACGGTAATTAACTACGCTAGCGGTGTGCCAATGCTCATTCCGTGATAAGGTTTATCAGCGTCGCGTGTCAGAGTGAATCATCACTTGACCCTGTAATTCCATGCACCGTTATGGAACACTAAACTAAGTAGGACGCGTGGCAACTCTTGGAACTAAGTTGGAGTTTATAATATTTCGCTCAACCATAGAATATATGTTTGAGCGTCCTGCAATATTACATTCTCAGGAAGTTCGAAAAGTTTCCAAATTAAATAAAAATCGTCATCTTAAATTTAATAATCTTTAAAATTAATTACAATGCAGTTAGACTACCAAATTATACCATGATTTAATAAAGTCATTGTGTATTTATGTTTTTTGGCAGAAGTACTGTGTATTAATCTGAAGCATGCTAAAACTAGAAGATTGTTGTATGATTTGAACGTTTTGAATACGGTTTACGGACTGTTCTTTTCTTACTTAACTCTTTCCGAGTTAATGAAAATTCAGAATCCTATATACAACGACTACAAGCTCTAACTAAATACCCTGGCAATCATCAGGCCCGCGCATTCCACTTGGCATTTAATTATCCTTTCGGCTGTACCAACTGCTGTAAGAGTGATTCTTGCTTTTCACTGAAGATTACTCTCCTGTCTGTCAACGCTTTATGTGAAAAGAAATAAGCAAAATGAAAATAAACTGCCGCATTTAATCAAAGTGTATTCTTACATTACGTTCGCTCTCTTCTACTTCCCAAATGCAATGCTAGATTTTGAGAGGAATATGCCAGCAATTTGCTTTTTGTCCCTTTTCGTCTTTGTGCTGTTTATAATATTAATCTTCTCATTTCTCAAATTGGTAGGAAAGCAGCCACAATGACAAAAGTCTAGCTGTGTAGCCCATTGTGCTTAACTTGTTTTACAAAGCCAGTTTGTTGCGTGGGCCTGGCGTTCATGTTGCTGCTATATCCCCGCACAGCGGTGTGTACTTCCTCACCCTCACAGAAAGCAAATGCACACGATTTCCGGAGCAATCTCGACGAACATTCTCCTCAACGTCAACAGTCAAGCTATGTGTGCTTCGGACACTCATGTACAACAGACAGTTAAGTCAGTGGTTTACTACTAAAAAAACAATATAAAACTATTGTAATTGTTAATCTGGTAAGACATGAACAAAATAGCGAAGCTGAAAACTCACCTTAATTTATACACTAACACCCACCATTAGAATTACAGTGGAACCTTATAACTAAAATGGCAAAATTCGCTGGGAAAGATATATTAAAGAAATACAAATATTTGGTGGAGGTGCCGGGTATCGGGAAATCGATGCTAGAGATTACTGGGCTGCAGTTAGGCATACAGTAGGGCCTATAGACCTAGTAGCATTCGAGTCCAATGACTATCTGGCAGTTTGTAGACTTTATTTTTATTTTGCCTAGGAACCTTTGACCTGGAAAAGCCAGGGAATCAAGAAAATGTAATTGTTTATTAAACTACCCTAAAAAGTCTCTAAATCGTGTCAAAACTCAACATTTTTTGGAGGGCCTAGACTCCCATTGTAGTTTACTATCACTGCCAATCATGACGTTGTTAGGCAACATCGGTGCTCTTATTTGACTCCATACCTAATCTGGAAAAGTCAGGAATTAGGTAACTTACACCCTAAAAATGTTGGAGGTGTCGGGCAAGGAAGAGTTAGGCTACTGGAAATATTTTACATAATTAAGCGAATGCAATAAACTTATGAAAGTGCACATACATTTTTATAAATTGGGAATGCTGAAGATAAAAAATTGGTTCTAGAATTACACAAAAGTAATTGAGAATAAACGTATGATAATGCAACACAGTAAATTTATTTTACAGCGAATGATTGAATTTCGTTATATCTCCAGAATTAAGCGTGCACACGACATGTCTTTAGTTGCATGCAGTTGACACAAACAAACAACAAACAACAAACAAGTTGAGCAATTGTGGAATGGAATCAATTGTCTGCTGTAGCTGTTGAGGAAGCATCAGTCAAAAACTTCATAAGGTGTTTGGAGGATATGGATTTAGATTTGGAGGAAAACGAATTGATGAAAAATGAGTGTGAATCAAGAGATATTAAGACTTGATACTTTTGATATAAAACAACAATTGTTTTAAGTTATAGGTACTTGCCACCATGTTAACTGCATATTTGCAAGGAAAAATAAGATAAATAAATAAATGCTCTAATGCTTCACATCATAATTGATGCACAATTACGATATGTATAGTGCATGGACACTCCCCACCCATGTAGGAAGCATATATACAACATTCCAAATATATATATATATATGTTTTTGAAGGTTTTCTTGGCCGATATGTATTAAAGTAATCGGTTTTTCGGTTTCAATTAAGGAATTACTTTGCTTTGACGGGGGTCAATGTTACGTGCCCTAAATTAATAATATTTATCTATTTCAATTTTTATTTCAATTTTTTATGAGGGCAAAGTGTACAGGTTATGTAACAACAACACAATGTTTAGTGTATGTGTCCTTTAGCTAAATAAAAAAAAATGTTACAAATATACTAATATAATGAGAAATTGTCATAATATGTAATACATTGTAAATAATAATAATTATTGAAAAGTAATAAAATAAGGTTCATTTCATTATATTATTATAGTTAATCAATAATATCAAGTGATAACAGGAATTTCTGTGAGTGTATCATTTAAGTAATCAATAAGATAATAGTAGGCTTTTAGAATTAAAATTTGTTTGAGTTCATGTTTGAAACGGTAATAGCTTGAAATGTTTTTAATGGATTCTGGAAGATGGTTATAAAGAGATTTATGTAAGTAGTCTGAGTTTATTTGGCCAAGTTTTGTGTGATATGAGTTTAGCTGTAGGTGATTTTTTTTACGTGTGTCATGATCATGGACATCATTTTGCATTTTGCATTTACTGAGTAGGTATGTATATGTTTTTGTATTACTAATATTGATTTGAGATTGTATAAAGATGAAATTGTGAGGATTCTGTGGCGTATAAAAAAAGGTTTACAGTGTTCTGTGGGATCAAGGGAACAAATTGCTTTAATTGCTTTTTTTTGTATAATAAAAACTTTATGAATATGGGTCGATATACCCCAAAATTCAATTCCGTAGCTTATGACTCAAATAATGAATAGTAGCATATTTTGGCTATGGGGATGTTACTTATCTGCTTGATGGTCCTTATAGCATAACAAGGCGAATTAAGTTTTGGTATTAATGCATTGATATGATCGTGCCATGTTAGATGTTGGTCTATTGTTAAGCCTAGAAATACATTTGATAAAACTTGTGTTATATTTGAATTATCTGAAAAATTAGTTAGGTATGGTATTTTATTTAAAGATTTAATCTTCTGAATTGAGTGGAATTGGATATAGTTTGTTTTTTTGGAGTTTAAAATAAGTTTGTTAGCTGTAAACCACCCATTTGATTCATTTAGTCTTTCTTCTGATTTATCCCAAAGAGCTTTGCTTTCATCAGCCTTTATGACTGTGGAAAAATCGTCAGCAAAAAGTTCAGCATCATCTATACTTTCAGTTAGATCATTGATAAAGACAATGAAAAATAAATATAAATAAATAGTTGGTTTGTACCGGTATTAGGAAGATTTGTTTGCCATATCGCAGCTGATGGTGGAGGTGCCGGTCCCCGTAACTCCAACGACATCATAGTATTAGCAGCAGGTAAATGTGTGGATGTGATGAGCAGTGCTTGCTCAATTAAACCTGCATAGATATCCGTAAGTTGTTGCTGGTTTTCACGGTTTACTCAATACCGGGTCATTCATAGAATGAGTAACAGACAATGTATTTCTCATGACACAGTTTGTCTATCACATTTATGTTTATCATGCATCAATAGAACGCAGCCTCAAGACTGCTTTACGAAGAAATCTTACAGCTGTTATATCCAATGGAGGAAAAGTTAACTCGATCACCACCCCCATGTGTGCACGGCTTAACTTCTTAGCCCTCGGTCTTGAACTAAATACACGTTGAATATGGCTGGCAATAGTTTTCAGCGCTTTAGTTTAGTCATATATCCAGCCCAGATTAATCCAAGCTCATTAACACGAACTTTGATAGCCTGGCCGATGTGGGATTTTCGCAAAGCGGGTAAATTGAACTTGGAAACTTGAATTGCCCGGCCGTCTATTAGATGTTTCACATATGCATCGTCTTCTTGATATAATCCGCGTATAAAGCTTTCATTTGATTTCCAAGTATATTTTATCTCAACGCTAAACTCAGTTTAACAACTTAAAAACTATTGAATATAGGCCCTTTTATACATGACTTGGCCATACACATCTAAAGTATTGAACGAGAATTCCTCATTGGACAAAGCTGGAAGTGGGCTAGTAACCTTTCTGGACTGGATTAAAGCCCATTAAATATCCTGACGGTGTTATTGGTCCAGGCCGTGCGATATTCTGCATATAAAGTTCGTAGACTTCCAGCAAACAATGCCTATACCCTTGCAGGCGTAAACTGCTTCGTCGCGATTTTATGTGTTGCTCGTAAAGTACGTCATGCAAAGTGCGCGTCGCGAGCGTGCGGTACTGCATGTGGAGTGTAATATTTCGTAGTGGAGGCGTCGCCAAGCAGGTTCCTATTAAGAAAACTACTTACTCAACATTTAATCTTGAAACTAGGTGTAATTGTAACGGATTGCTTGATAAACGAAGTAAGTTTCAGTCTTGAGGTATCGCATCATGTAGGTTAAACTTCTTGGAAGTAGGAATTTGCTTCTAGACAGGTATACATGAAGCGTGCATATAGTGCTTCGTTTAGTGGCAGACGCTAGTGGAAGCCCTCCAATCTCAATCAATCTTACAATAAAGTTTCCATAAGCAAATTGTTCGTTCAAGACCGTATGAGCACAGTGCTCGAGTAGGATGGGTTGGGAGTGTGTGAACCGTAGCTTACTCTCACGGATTCTCAAATTAAAACGCAGAGCTCATTTTTCTTTTATTTCATTAACACTGTAATAACTTAATTTGTATTAATAGGTAGTTCATTAAATATGTAGATTCTTACTTTCAGCGGATATATAAGTAACATTAATTAAAATTTAAATTGCATTCCATCATTTTAGGTTCTAACTTACGAAAACGTTATAATGCCATTAAGCATCATGTTTAAGAAAGTGCACAATAATTAATCTCATATAAATACTATTCGAATGGATTGTCTTTAAGAAATGATTGTTCACGCCTCTTCCTAACACAACACACACACGCACACACTCACGGTAGTAAGGCCTGGTCGTATATGGGCGTTCCCCAAGTCGTATTCACACATGTAAGCACGAGTAACAACACACCTAACAGCCTCCCAATCGACGGTGGAAATGCCATATTTCACTTTTACAACCGAACTACATTTACCAAATGTCATCGTCACATTTTAGAGGATACAACAGCATTGACTAGTTTTTATTTAAATATTGACGTATTGAATATAGTAAATGAGAATCATCGCCAAACCATTAATTTATTACTCTCCTTGTTAAGCATGTTTCTATCACAATTAACTCGTGCTCAGGAATTTAAAACATAATGTACTAAATTGTGTTTAGTTTTCGTGGATGGTTCACTCTTGTCACTAGTCACTTCTCCCTGATAAAGGCGTGACAAACAATATGCGTGCGCATTTACCACAGTCATACACGTCATTGTTTCACTGGACATTTCGTCGGTAAGGTTCAATACCGTGTCTTGCAACCTATACCGGTCAGCATACTCCTTCCTTGTTGCTTAATTATTGCCATCCTAAGAAGTAAGCCCTTTTGACGTGAACATCACCTTCAATCTACTCACAAATAAATCCCAATGAAATGGAAACAACGATTATTTCTACTTAAAACTAATGATGCACTGTCTTATCTAGTGATAATATTATGAGGTAAAATGGCTGGCTAGATTTCGAGTGGTCGCTTGCGTGTTTGCCTTGACAGAGGTTAATTACCCAACCTGGGGGATATTTTACCATGCAGTGGTTATTTGGATGAGTAATGGGCCGAACCGCTAGAAGTAATAAGTGGCTGCTGTTTCGTTTGTGAAATATTCAAGACAATGCTTTTTGCTTATGCTTAATTTTTACCACACGCTGGTTTAGCTAGTGTAATAATATTAACTCATTAGTCGAAAGCAAATTGTGACTAACGAACTCTAAGAACAAGTGTGCGGTAATTTTTGGAATCAGGAAAACGATATCGCTGAAGAATGTTGTGCACGACATGGATATAGCCTACTCATAATATTGTTGAGACATAACGTTGTCATGGCTTGAAATATTCCTCAATGTAACATCACCCCTCATTTTCACAGTGTGCTCTCAAAGAACAAACACCAATGTACGACTATCTGAAATTTTAAAAAAAAATCTTAGAATCAAAAGAAATTGATATTGTCGTGAAGTTAAATACGATCACTCAATGAGCAGAAAAACAAACTGAGGTTCTATTAACGAATGAATAGCTTAAAAAATAACAAACAAAATGTGATGTGATGTTACTTATAATATGCGTATTTTTTTCGTGAATAGAGTCATATACCTGTTATCCACCTGCCCAGTTATCCCAAGACCTGCAAGCGTAGATTCAGCTAATGATGAATTTCCTCTAATTACTTGACATTTACGTTTTAATTTGCCTTTCTTGCACAACGTGGCTCACTTTAAAGGGTTTTGCAAGCCAAAAAGTAAAAAGAAACCGTTGATAGAAGTAAAATAAAACGTAAAAACATAATTAGTTTGTACTACACTAAGTGAAAAGAATGTTAATAAGAAGAGCTTTTGATTACCTTCTTGAAATATGTTTTTTTGATAGTGTAGGGCCTACTTAGTTTGAAATTTTTATTTAAAACATTAAGTTTGGAATAAAAGTTCAGGTCAGGTGGAAATTGTGTTTCTAAATCGAAACATTAAAGACGAACACGAAGATTAGGTGTGTGAATTGTATTGTAAGATTTGTAGCTTTAAATAGTAGATTAGGTCTTTTTGAAAAGTAGGTGTCAATATTATTCTAAGGATTGTAATTGCAAGATTTGTAGGTGTAAATATAGTAAGTTTAGGTCTATTTTTGCAATGTAATTGTATGATGTGTAGGTGTAAATAGTAAGTTTAGGTCTATTCTAAGGATTGTAATTGCAAGATTTGTAGGTGTTTCCAACAGACTTGTCGGAAGTGTGGGCATACAAATTAACTGTTATATACTTAAAAGCTAAACCGATAACCGACCATAGTTTTGAGGGGTTCGTAACGTTTAACCCTAACTGTCTGGTGTGCCCAGATCAGTAGTTCATTATCTGAACGGTAGTATAGATAGATACTAGCGATGTCTGTCATCACGAAATCCCGGGGACATTCCTTGGGTATTATCAACACGATTCCCTTTCTTTAACCAACATCCTAGTGCGTGTATGTTGTAGAAGTAATTTGAATACGATTTGAATACCAAAATTATAATTCACATGATGTAGAATATATATTTGTTTGACATTTAAAGTATGTAACAATTGCCGAATTAAATTCTGCCAATGCCGAAACTAGCTCCTTTTCTGTCATCTCCAATTATTTTCGTTGATATTTGTTGAGATGTTTTAGAATTATGTCGTAACCTTTGTTGCCCCTCTTAGATGGAAGTAAGCGATGCTTTTTCTTTGTGTATGTCTGTACATGCAGACTGACGGAATATATATTAACTTGAGAGAGTAGTATTATTTGTGACAACTCCAGTAACCCGGGACAATCCACATCACTCTTAATAATCCCTCGTATTAAGACAATAACACAACATGTTAGCTGCACATCTTGCTGACACTTTCCAGCGTATTATTTAGATCGCTTGTATACATAACTTCCTCTTTCGCGTTTAAAACAATAACCATTTTCAATTCTATCAGTTATATACATCTCTAAAACACTGACGTTTAATACAGCTTACAATAACTCGAATGTGCATTTTTAAAACAAAGATAATATTAAACCTGTACAAATTGTTTAAACTCATGATTTTAACTTCTAAGCTGTATTTTACTTGACATTCGTGCTACCTTTCTTACTCAATATATCAGTTTAAATTTAAAAAATAACTTTCAATGCAGTTGAATAACTTCCTGGTGTATTTATTGGTTTTAATAACTTTAAGCTCGTCACGTATCACTTTAAATTATAATAATCAGATTACAAAAGATGGTGTAATAATCAAGATTCTGAAAGAAAGGTATAACAAGGACCTGGAATTTTCAATTATACTCAAAATGTTTTCGTAAGTTAATCGTTTAATATATTTTTAAATTTGTTGCTATCAATTCTATAAGATAAGAAATAGATCTTAGTCTAGTGTATAACAGAACCCGTTTGACTTTTTGTTCTAGAATATGTTTGTCATTGAGACGTAATTGCCATGACATACTGTGCAAGTGCATTTTAAACATGCAACTTTCCTCGTTGTTTTTAAAATATAGCAGTCATTTACATAAACCATTAAAATGAAAATAAAAAGTCAATGAATCGTTAAACATTTTGTTTGCCCGTGCAAATGAAACTGGTCGTATAGCGAGTGTTTTACTTATGATTCAATGGCAAATACGCCGATGACGTTAATCTCTATAAAATGGTCTCGAAATAGAAAATTGTGTTGATTTTACTGACAATTTCCGTACTCACAAAAACAAATTGACGGAATCCGCTTAGCCATTTAAGTAATAATAATTATTACGATTCAATGAACAACGGATCGGCTCGACGCAATTTCCAATATATTTGGCTCGTTTAGGGAGGTTAATAGGTAAACGTAATCCCCTTGTTTGTTACTCAGTGAATCCCGCCCTTTTACATTTGATATTTTAACGTAATTATATTTAACAACATTGTTTGACATTACATCATACTAAAATGTAACCAAACATAAGTAACACTTCGTGGAGCTCATACCATCGTCGCACGGAAAGCGATCACAGTCAAGTGTATATGTGATGTGGGACCTATACCAGCATTTGGCGATCTCTAAACTTTTAATACTGCAGCCACAAAACATATAAAAAAAAAAAATAGGTGATTGTTTATCCATGAACGTGAACACATGTATCAAACACCCAAGTCTTCTCATGTGCATTTCGTGAGGGGTATCAATATTTCTGTTTTTCTTACCTCTGCTGTCAAATCAACAACAAGGTGTGTATAGTCACGTAAATCATTATCTGGCGTTGAAGTCTGTCACGTGCCACCTAAATTCGTAAATATCACCAAAGTGACCAATAAATAATTAATTCGCACGTTTGTCATCAAAACGCTGAACGTTAGACCCGCCCTGAAAGAAAGCAATCGATCACATGTTTACTGGGCTAACGTTCAGTCTTCATGGAGTTTAAATTGTAATGCTTAAATTTAATTAGACGCCCCCTGACGACATTTATCCGTTCTTTAAAGCTTTTAATTTAATTGTGGTTATATTTCACCACATAATTAATATTTATCTGTGGTACGGCGTTGTAAGATAGAAAGAATGTTCTCGGGCTTGATATTATGATATTATGATTGGACGCGTACAAATTTACCATTGAAAATAATACACATTCGTTTTAGCACGTATTGCTCAAAATAATGTGGTGGGAGGGTTAATCGACGCTACTCGTCAGGGGACGCTTCAATCATAACACAAATATAAATCAAATACAAGGGTGATTTCACCGGAGCACAAATATTGCCATGCGCTGGCCAAACAGTGCGTATCCAGGTTCGTGACGCGATATTGACTATACATGGCTCAGAAAAAATACCCCTAAGAAAGTAATTTGTTCATTTTGAAGTGTTGCAATTTTATTCGATATGGTATCTTGTTATGTAAGCTTGAATTTTAGTAGGGCAAATATATCGATATTTCTATGCGATATCGGTCGATATGTGGACATATTTTCTAAATCGATATTTGAACTCTAGACCTACATCGAAATATCAAAATTAAGAAACATACAACAACAGAAATTGAAAACGTTACAAACTAGAACGAGGACAGAATTTTTTGGGATTGTAAATGTGTTAGCCCTTACCCCTTAGTTATGTAAATATGTCCGAGATCTATTTGTTCACATATCGATCTCAGTGGTGGAGGTGCCAGGTCATTTAACTAGAATTTGAGAACCGAAACTGTATAAATATGCCCATACGAATTGATATTTTTCTTCACATTTTGGTACCGTTGCTTATTTATGGTGGAGGTGCCGGGTAGCCATAGAAATTTGTCACGAAATTACAAATGGTGGAGGTGCCGGGTCATTCAACGAGAGTGTGAGAACCGAATACAATACTGTAAAGCCGTATAACCTATTCTCCGTTATTAGAAATGCTTCTTTATCTGGGATAAATGGTGGTGTTTTTTTTTTTAATTCTTTGGTTGAGTTTAGTTTTATTTGAAATATGCTAACAGATGGAATGTAGCGTACACGTACGGCTTAGGAACAGAACATAATGTGTGCAGCCCTGGTCACTGGGAATAGACCTGCATATAACTTAAACAATATCATATTTCTATACTCCCTCGCCATTGATTGTGACAAATATATGGATAAAGCCGGTGAACTCCCTAAAGTGTAGAAAATATTGGAATCGAATAAACATTTAAAATTAAACGATATTTGCCATGTTCAGTTGCTAGTATTGTCAGTGAACATTATTGTAATGTAGCCTAGCTAATAACTTTGTAAATGTATGTTGAGCCCCCTCGCCCTGCTGCAGACTGCGGTATTAGTGTGTAATAGCACTGCATGTTGCATCTCGTATCAATACTCTAATCACATGGACTCATGATCATGTAGAAATCCTTTCAATGGCATTCTGTTGTTACCCCTGAGAGCTTGCACAATATGGGCTACACACAAGCGTTGTGAATTATCCAACGCTACCTGTACTGGAATACCCTACTAGTGAAGACTTGTGAATTTTATCTTTAAGTTAATTGAATTTTTTATTATAAAAGCGCGCCAGTGACGATGATTGCTAGTGCTAAGGGTAGCGCTGCTAAAGTATATTATACATGTTTAAATTTTACTGGTAACAAACCTTATTCGTGGAATTTGAAATTGAGTAATTGCACATTTCGTAGAATCTTACGACTACACGTTGAAATTCTCGTAAAATATTCGACACGACTTCAAAATTCGTTGAAAATGAAAATTTTCGTAAAAAGACCTTGCAAAAATATCCTCATTATAATTATTATTACAACAGCCTTAAGGCTGTTGTAATCAGGGTAGGGTCAAAACCTTAGAAGTCCCTGAAAGTTTGCTAAATGAAAGAGTACCTTTAATACAACAGCGAATTTTTTTTTTTTTTTTGGTCATAACCTCACTATCGACTGTTATAAAGTCGTTTTTTTGACAATAGTGTAGCCAGCACAGATAGTGCAAAATTAAATTTTGTGAATCGGTTTTCTGGATATAGTTTCTTAAAACCTTTTACTGTCAACTAAGGTACAAATAGATTTGATTTTTTTACGATTTTTTTAGCCAGATCTCAAAAAAAAAAACAAACCGTAAAAAAAACCTACTGATATTTCAGAAATCTATTTGTCCTTATAGTTGAAGTTGTAGCTAAAGGTGTTAAGAAACTGTATCCAGAAAACCGATTCTCAAAAGTTAATTTTGCAATAACTGTGCTGGCTACACTATTGTCAAAAAAACAACACATAATGGCCAAAAGTAAGGTTACGTCCCGCCCAAAAAAAGTTTTTTCTTTTTTTCCTGTTTTAAGTAAGGCCCTCTTTCATTTAGAAAACTTTTCAGATTTCCAATTTTCTTTTCAACTTTCAAATTTATTTCATTATTATTATATTAGCTTATTATTGTTATTATTTAATGACTACTTTTGTATCTCGATCCGTAGCATTTCACCAAAATTTTGACTTTTTCGGGATCTGTCATAAGGCAGGTGACGTAGTAGGACCGTGTAAAGTTTTCGTTTTGAAATGCCCCGACACCACTCACTATATTAAAACCTCGTTGTTGAACGTTATTCTGATGGCCATCATTATAAGGTATCTATTTGTATGATTATTATTACATCCCTTACATTATTCTCGCTTTGATTATCATATTAATTGGCGTAACAGGATCACTCAGAGCCCGGTCGACGTGGTAGGAGTGGCGTATGGAGTGGCCACTACATGTGCATAGTTGACTTGCTTTGCGGCGTATAGACCCGAGCCCAGTTCAAGGTGTGAATGTTTTTTTTATTAATTGCTCTATAAATTATATTTGCCTTTCCGCTGGAGGAAGATTGTGACATTTGAAAGATCAGATGAGAAATGGCTTTAACTCTTGGCGTAGGCCTGCCTGACTTACATTTCATGTTATGGTAATTTATTGAACAATTTACCATTTCTAAGACTAGCTGCCTGTGTTGTGATTTGCACAAGTCTCAAGATACGAGCAGAAGGAAATTATGGGATGTTCAGAAAAATCATTCATTAGTAGTAATTTGCCGAAGCTATCACTCTTCAGTCGAAGCTAGCGCTTCATTTATCTATTTAGGAATAAATGCATTCTCAAGGGAGTCGAGAGGTTTTCATTAATTAAATGCAAAGAAGCATTAGAATTTGTAATGTATAGTGTTGGGTTTTTCTTTCATTCTAAATTTAAATCGCATTAGCTATCGAAGTAGTGAGTCGAATAAAAAAGAACTTGCCGCGGCTGATGCTAAGTAGATTAATTTGTCATCCCCAATGTCTGCCTTCATCATGTTATTCAATGCTCTGCTGAAATTGCTTCTTAGGTTTTCTAATATAAAATTGTTATCAATATATATTATATATTTATTCGTGTCAAGTATAATATAATTGCCAACCGATACGATTAATATCAAAGCGTCACTGAATGCCTATTTGATCGCAGGACGCCGCTTCACTTACACATTGCGATGCGGTTTCATGAAACAACATCAATAATAAACATCACGGGCAGTCCTCGAACTCTCCTCTCCAGTGGCGAATTATATTTAGTGTTTGTTTTCTACAGAAATGATTCACTGCGTTTTCACCGTTGCACACGAGATATTTAATTACATGTTTCCAATACAATTTATAATAAGGAATATCGATCGCAAAGTGTAAACGATTTGAAGAAAACTTACCCAACCAAACTAATGCCCCTGAATCAAGATGGGCGGTTTTCTTGATTATGCGCCCATTAATAAAAAGAAAACGTTCTTTATAATGAGCTCTTTTGAGTTTCATCTTCTATCCCTCGCAGTCCAACAATTATTGATTGCGCTATTACCAACTGCCAAGTTGTAAGTCATCTCATGGAAGTGGTTAGCGTTTTTCTTTTTTTAAATCGTTTTAGCTAACTATACTGTCATTCAAACTGAGATGTTCTTAATACCGAGTCTATCGCCTAGGTCTCATAAGAGGATAGTCGAGTCATCCCAATCAATCGGGCATACCCTCGGGAGGGAGATAGGAACCCGCCATTCCCTTGCATGACGAGGAGGTCCAACTATTGTAAGAAGTTCTTTCCAATTGCGATGTATCAAGCGATAGGAGAAACAAGACTCACACCTCCCATTGGAGCCACGGGAAATACGGATTGAAAACTTTTTTGGGGAATATGTTTTTCGTTTTTGTCTATGGTTCACGGTTAATTTTTCTCTGGTCGTGCTGCCATCTTTCTGCGTTATAGGGATAACTACATTGCCGGTAAGCTGCCATCTAACAACGTTGAAGATTTACTATCCATCCGCATACAATAAAATTGTATTTAATAAAGGTTTATCTGGAATTTGACCAGTGAAACTAATATAAATAGGTCCACCTTACTCTGGGAAAAAGTCAAACGTGACCATTTTCGAGCTAAATCTATTTGGAACAATTCTACCATACGCAACAACAGCTTGTTATAAAATATTTTTGTGCATAATGTTTTTAAACAAACTTTTTAGGGAGTTGCTCCATCAAATAGATTAATACAAATGTTTGATAAGTGATTTAGATTTGATTCCAACGTCGGAAAGAAAATCGTTTTTTTTTTTTTTTTAACCGTATCATTAAAGCCGTATAGCTGACTCAATAGGTCTCGGTATTGAATCTCTCCACATGCACTGTGGTATATGTGGAGTCCACAGGCAGGGTTTTGTTTTAATACCTTGCATACACATAAAGGGTTAGATACATACATAACTAAAACTCGATGGTGAAATTAAGAAGGAAGCATGCGCTATTTAGCGTTGATCTTTGTCAAAATTAAACAGAGAAAATTGCAACTGCCAAAAATGATTTTCTCGTATGGTTAAGTTGAATTGACAAGTTTTAGGAGCTGCTTCTGTTGCTTCCGCGACCTTCTTCCCTCGTCTCTCGTGGGTTGCCTTTATTCGTCCAGATTTATTTGGTTATCACAACTTCCGAGATAAGAACTTTTTTGAATCCGTCCCATCAAACTTCATGGACTAAGACCTGGGACGTTCTTATATTTACGAAATGTGTATACCCTAGCAATATTGGCATTATTTTTTTTACCTTTTTGGCCATGTATTTGCTTATTTTCTCTGTTGACTAGGGTTTTAAGACTTGTGTGCGTTGACTGTGACTAAAGGTCATAGTAAAAATCACTCTCAAGAAGTGTTTGGGAGAACTCTCGCGAGAAGACACGCTATTGGTAAAAGTCGCTTTTTGTTTTCACAGCCCACTAGAAAAGTTTTTTCCAAAAGCTGAAAAACTTTCAAAGAAGCTTGGCTGTGGAAAAACTGTCTAAACATTGATAACTTTTGTTGGATATCTAGGTTTGTCTTGTAAACTTCTATTTAATAGGTATCTTTATTCAAGTTGAATCCTTTAAGTGCTTTATCATTGATAATGTTGTTAGAGAAAGGAATAATTACTTTAAACAAGGGTGTTTATATTCTTCGAGGTGGATAAGCTTGATGAAGCAACATAATGCAGTCAAAAAGGTCCGTTTTGTCGATTATTGGGAGTAATATTTCCCGAAACATGTATTTCTATTATACTAAACCGTTGACCTATTTCTGATTGTGTTTCAATATTAAACGACGAATTATTTATATTCTACAATCATTCTAAAATCAAAATACTGCAATTATTTCAGTATTTATGAATACTATCTCGTTCAAAGTAATATATCAGTACTTTGTTGTTTAGAATGTATTCTATCTCACGGCCGTATTATGATATGAGTGTGGAAATGTTTACAGGAAAAGTACCAGTTTGGTTATTTTTACATATTTGAATTATAGATTTCACAATAGTTATTATTATTTAGACATAAAACAGTAGTAGTCTTTTGAGAAGGCCAAAACTATTTTGGAACATTTTTTTCGAACATTCGTACTCCCAATATTGCGGCTTTTAGCATTTTTGTGAATCATTTTATTTTAAAAAAGTATACTAGATATGGCTGATATTTTACCAATGTTTACATTTATTCGTGAAAGGACATGTGATATTTTGAAACGTGTATCTTAAAAATCTAGCGTTGTACGACTTTTTGTATTTTCCGTTACAAATACTCTCGCGTACCGGAAACGCAAAAAATCAATGTAGGAAAAATACACCGATACACCTTTCAAAATATCACATGTCCTAGTCACGGGTAGGTGTAAACTTTGGTAAAAATATCGGCCATCCAACTCATTCTTGATAAAATGATCCACAAAAATGCTTTAAAAGCCACAATATTGGGAGTATGCATGGACGAAAAATGTTTAAAAATAGTTTTGGTCTTCTCAAAAGACTATTTGTGATGTTATTACTCAAAAACTAATTTTTTATAGTTATTTTAGAAAACATATATCTTCGTGTCTGCCCAGTCTTAATATAAATATCATTAGATATGTATAATTCATTAGATATAGATATGTATAACTGTATAAGTTATAACATTTATATTATCAAAATGTTTGAAGCTCAAGATAATTATAATGTATAGTACACGTCATTTTAAGAATTAATTCAATGCAACTCTATTGAATTAAGTTATAAATCATATTTATAATTTCTTAATAAGTTAACTACTATAACCGGATTGTAAGGAAAATTCCTATCTTTATAATATAACTTGAACTAAACGGCAATGAGTTTATACCTTGCTCGCAAAGTCGCGAATGCTTATTGCTTATTTTTCTAGAACCATTCGCGTGGGCTAATTTAGTTAAAAGATATATAACTTATATAACAACATACTAAACGGTCTGCAAACTCCTCTGCCAGCTCTTTTACAAGCACTAACTGCTAAAGGAGACCGCAATAATAGAATATTTGTCCAGTTACTTTGGAGGATGCCGAACCGTACATTAGACTCTGTTCACTAATCAGTGGAAATGAGGCTGTCGCGTGGGGCATGCACTATGTCGTAATTCCGTGTGTAAATGTGATTTAAGAGCCATAATTGGATCTAATTGATTTAAAAGGTTGTGGCTAAGATTCCATTATCAATCCACTTGAAGTGTTGAAGTCGTGTGGCACATTTTAACCTCTGCAGAGCGACAGTAAATAGTAATTCGTGTGTGTGAGAATATTCATTACACATAGCATCTAAATCACGACTAAAAATAACTATAGATTATGACAAGAGTGGCAAAGAAATGAATATTTCCATACGCTATCGATATGCGAATATTTTAGGTGACGATATTTGGATCGTAATATCGCAATTTTGTGAAAAAATTAACAAAACCATCAAAATAACGTTGAAACGTGAAAAATTAAAACGAACAAGGGAATGGTGGAGGTGCCGGGTCATTTAAGGCGAGTTTTAACGTAAAAATCGTTGGGAAGTTTTGGCGATGCCTTATCAACCCTTTGATGTAACACATTTTTAATAGCAGGCCTTTTTTATTTAGTTTTAATTTCATGAAATTTAGAATTATGTTTACACATTCATAAAACTTCGATGTATTGATATCGATAATTGATTAGATACGCCATAGCCCAACCCTATAATATTTGTGGTGCATGCATTATGCTAAGTCTCTTCCACTAACTTAATTCTTTGCATGGATGTGCATCGTGCTATATTAGTAATTAGTTATCCTCTAAGATCGCGATCGATGTACTCAATTTGTATATTGAAAAAAAAACAGAGCTTCGAATAAGTTTCCGAGCTTGGTCTGAATCTGTGATGCCCAAGATCAATGATGAAAACACCCTTTCCCCCCGCCTAAACGTTGTTGGAACAACGCGTAGTGATATTATATATCATAGTAGCCATCGTTCCGCTGAAAGAATGCACGTGTGCATGTGGTGTCTTGTCCTCCGAGACGGCAGCAGTAAGGGTGATTAGTACATCCATGTACCGTCCTTCTCTTGTGCAATGAGCTTGCAGATTATACAAACACTTGACTATAAATAACACCGTACGTCTCGTGTTTTGTTTTGTGTGTGTACCGAGTTGTCACTGCTCACTGCTCACTGCTCGGAGGCAGCAAAGAACTCGAGGTGCCGCTTCTTGAATGCCTGAATGCACTTGGCACCTCAACAGCGCGACGCCTGTTTACACGTATACGTCATCCCCCTCGGATTAGCAATGCCTTGTTAATCGAATAGTTAAAAGCTTTCTGCATATTTCCATATTTATTTAAATACGTTAAAAGTTACTACCATGTAGCATGCATGCTTAGCTTTAAACATTGAATATTTCATTTGCATTTTACCTGAAGGCTTTCTATTCAACGCTATGAATAATGGCTACTGTGGCATACGTGTTATCATGGAATACACTATAGGTTGTTGTAGCATTGTAAGAACATGGTTTACCTTAGCTTTTTGAAAAGGAATGAAAAACATGCAAATCTACCGAGAAATCAATGTTCTACAACTAAAACGCATTTGCAACGTTGTTTTTCGTATGTAATATCAATTAATTACCAACTATATTATGATTCATTTTAAAATTCTATTTTCTTATGTACTTCAGCGAATATCAAAACGATCTAAATACTAACTCATTATCTTCAGTGCAAGGAATATAAACAAGACACAATGAAGCGTATGGCTGGAGGGAGTGAGATTGCTTCCATTGGTGATCTATGGCTGGGATATTTCACCATAAGTATGCCAATGAAAAGCAAACGAATGGAATAGTATTGAAACTTTTCAACTAGGTTATTTAAGTTTCTGTATTTGATTTTTCATATTGCATTATAAAAGCATCTGCACCGCAATACTGTAAGAACGTCAATACTAGTTTTATCGAAATATCATTCGCTTTGGCCAATAAAAATTAAGTTCACAAGACTGCTTTTAGTCCGGCGTTTAGTTGTTGGCTGTACTCGTTAAGTTGGATTTACAAAAGTGTTCTTTTATTTTTTTACCTTCTCGCTACTTTATATGCATAACCAAAGTTATACACAGCTACATTAATCACATTTCATTTTAAATGGCTGTGTGAGTATTTTTAATTTGTTTGTAATGTGAGTGACTATGTAATGTAGTAGATCCCACATTATCGCATCCTAAGAGTAGTATTAAAACTTGGGCCTGCTTCTTCTTTGAATATTTAAAAATTGGTCAGAATTATTGTATCTTGTGAATTCTTTGTATGTTTGTGTGTGTTCTGTGTAGTATGACATATTATTTGTATGTGAATAAATGTAAAAGAAATATAATTCCAACCACAAATAAATTTATCCAGACTAGTGAGCCAAACATGAGGAATGAAAACGCAAACAAAATCTCAAAAATTAAATTTTCCGTCATTCATGAAAACACAAATGAAAACAAAATATGGATCATTTTAAGTTGAATAGACAGCTTCTATAAGAATGGACGACACTAGTTCAAGATCAGTGAAATTCGTTCATCATTCAACGCTACTAATGTATATGAAGTAAATCTTATAGGAGGTGTTGTCAAGGAGGCCGTTAAAAAGATGTGTTATTTTCAAAGTCGTTAAGGAGGTGGTGCATTGTTACAAACAAATGAATCTACCAGAGGGTCAGCTATGTGTCGTTAAGCCATTTATTACCGCAAGTATCATGCTGGCCCACGGGTTTCTTCCGACTTTCGGTAATTTGATTAATTTCGAAAGCCCCTATAAAAAATAAACCGCATTAGTCAAGCTTGTAGGCTTGGCGTATAGGCTAAGAGATATAAGCTTTAGCTCTAGGCTCGATCCCAAACCACAAAATATTTTCAACATTACATTAGAGTAATATAATATTATTTATATTATATTCATATTCAATTTGATGGAATATAGGTTTAACCAATTTTCAAGTAGGTAGTCATAATTTTGATTTGCACTTGTACAAGCTGCGAAGTGGCTAGACATATGCCTATGCAAGTAATGGGTTAGCTTCTAACTTAAATATTCACAAATAAAATAATAATTTGCAACAGGTAATTGTAGAAAACTTTAAGAGACAATTAAGTGGACCCTCTTCATGTAACTACTATATAGGTATATTGTGAGAGGATAGTGAGGTTAACCCATGACCTGTAAAGTATTAGGAGGTATTAGGCATGTGTGCGTCTTAGATTGTTGTTTATGTGTACATTGAAAATATAAACGTTTTATTACATAATTGCACAATAATTATGTTAATTTATTATCTTTTTTTAATCCCTCCAATTGGTCGCTAATCCCACACGAAACCCATCCCCATTCTAACACCTGCAGATTTCCTGTTGCGAACGTCAAGTTGCATGACAGGACAGCTAACGAGTTTTTACTTTCAACACGTTTTAAATCTCTCGTCTGAATTTGATTTTGATTTGCAATTTAAAACTTTTTATTTTTTCACACGGTTTTAAACAATAACGATTGGAACTAAGAATAACGTGAAATTATCTAATTATTTTCTACTCTGAGCGAATGTTGTGCACTTGTTTTCAATCCTGGGTTTCTTCCTAGAAGCTTGTAACATAAATCAGGCTGTGGTCAGGCATCGCAGCGAGCCGCCAGCAATCGTCGACTCGATCCGGAAATCGATGTCATTCCTTTACTTTATGTGTTACCACGGTCCATAGCGTGTGTCCTTCTTTAAAAATGTCAGCAAGGAAAGTCACTCTTGAAATATGTTACCTGAGTATTTGTTTGAAAGTTCCTTGTAATCGTGCATGGGAAATAGACTCAACAATTAGCAGGGGTGGCAATGTAAAAAAACTGTGGTTTTAGGTTCGTCTTGGCGTTTCACCGATTCTTACACCCACCGTCCTACTGTCTCAATCAGCTTAACACGCTAAGGTTAACGATCAAGGAATAAAGAATATTTAAACGGATATGCTGGAGTTCAGTTTTGATACAACAATTAATTAGTTTTGTGTCAACTGAATTTTACAAATCCCTTGAAACTTTCGAGTTGAGATTAAATTAACGCCGATAAAATAGCTTCCACCACCATGAGTCTTCTCGAAATTCCATCTCGAAAAGCGTTGATAAATTAAATACGTTTCACCACGGTTTATTACACGGGTTTTTATCGTCGGGCATGTATTATATAAAACGTTTAATGTGCAATTGCATGAAATTAATCGTGTAGTTTAAAAATGTCGACCTGTTGCTTTGTGTGTGTTTTATGTCGCGTATAGCTTATTAAGTTGTGGTCTGCTTTGGGTTGGAAACTGGTATTTATATAATATCAAGTCGGCGAGGTAATTATTAAAGCCGGATCAGAATTATCTTCCGCAATAATACCATTACCGTAATTCTACCAATGAATGTGTCTCCGTTGGCACAAGGGATTGGAATGCGGTCACTCGAATTTTGTTTTCCTTAGTATTTAGAGATATTGTTTTTTTTTTTAGCATTTTAGGTTTTTGATGATAACTCGGTGAATATAAATTTGGTAAAACGCTACAAAATGCAAATTTTATGTTTTTCCATACCTATTGAGAAATAGTTTAACATTGTATTCTTACGTTTTACGTGGCTATTGAATGTAAATGTTCCATTAGTTCATCATTTACTATTTGAAGTGTAATTAAGGGTTTTGGTGGAAAGGAAAAATAGATGCTACAATGCTTAATTTGAAATAGTAAATGGTCTAAATATTCTCAATTCAAATGCTTAAAACGCATACCTAGTAATAATTCACATTCTGATAAATATATCAGAATATGGCGTACCTGAGATTAATATTTTCAAAAATGAAACAAAGTTATATATTCATGTTCAGGTCTCATCGTTATTAGTATAACTTAATTGGTATACCAGAACACTAAAGTAATGTGTAATGATTCTCTATTATCGACACCATGCAGTTTGCCTACATTTCAGCTATAACTGAGCCAACGGTAATTATTGTTATATTATCTGTCCATATTTTATATATTATGTAATATATTTTATTGTAAATGACACATTTTGGACAACAATGGAATAATTTTACATTCAGTTTAATTTTTGTTTATGAAGAGTATATTACACAAGTCCTTGAACAAACATGTATCTACATTTATCTAATCCGAATGTAATAATGTAATGTGTAATGCTTTTCAATTGAAATTGTCTTTTTCTTTCTTTTTTCCTTTTGTTTTGTTTTTTTCCTTTCTTTTCTTTTCTTTTCATTCTACACCCTTTTTTATATTTGATTCATTCATTAAATGCGGACATATAATATATTTTTATTTATTTGTTACCAAAATTGTTGTGTTTAAATGCATTGTTGTTGTAATGCTACTATTTCAAATATTTAGGAAAATGTAGTTTATTGTTGTTTCTGCATCTATGTAATTAGATTTATTTAGTTGTCCTCCTTTGTAAATCAGTTTTTATAACTGAATAGGATAGACGTTAAATAAATAAATAAAAATAAAAAATAAAATACGGATTAATGTTTTACCGAAATGTTAGGCTTTTACGCTTCCATATGCTTGCATAATTTTTCCAATATAGTTTTGCTCCTATTTTATAATTTCTTCCTGTTTTTCATGTTGAAGCTGACCAATGTTAGTTGTGCAATTAATGTTCAGATCAGAAGGCTCAGGTTCACCTCTAATTCTCCTACAGATTGAACCTCAGCCACTGCCAAATTATAATCCAATAATAAGGTGTTAAACAAGAACGATTAGCATTGTGAAAGTCTTTTGTTTGTGTAATATTGATATTGTTGATGTTGATGTTGAATGATCTGAATGATTTACGTATTGGGCAATACGCAAAAGGTGTTAAGCAAAGAAGATACTATTTTATCAATTCACTAAAATCTGAATTCAATGTATAAAATAGAGCAGCTATAATATTCTGAAAGAAGAATACATAAATATATTACAACGCTTTATCATCGAGCTGATGTAGGAACATCCAGTTCATTCTTCCCTGACCGCTTGCTTTTATACACAATTAATAGCGTGTTTCTCACTTGCATTTCAAGTATAAAAACATGACTATATTAAAACGAACATAAAGTAACATTAATATATAAATCCCGAAGCAGAAGGTCACCCTGTTACCTTTAAAATAAATAGTGTAGTTCATAACACACGTGTGGTCATTGTGATCCCTTGACACCGTGCACGCCGTGGGTGCACGCCGTGGCAAACTATGTGTGACTGCGAGAAGCGTTCATTAGCCGGGGACATGGATCATGCTGCTAGTGCTAGCCCACCACAACGACTCTTTCACTTCAATCATAACTTACAATTTATAATGTCAAGGGCACTTATAGTTCATACCGCACGACGGATAAAATCTAAATGGCGCGTACAAATTGAAATAGTGTGAAATTAGTACTATCCTCGTCGTTTGGAGAACGGGACATTCTTCACAGTGAAATTGTAATCTGTACTTTTTTAGGGGTGACGGATTTTAGAAATATGTCGGTCTTACAAAGTCAAATAATTGGCAGAATAGTTGTAAGTTGAAATTTAACACGGGGTTAGTTAGCAGGTGATAAGGGGATAAAGGGGGAAAATTGGGGAATTGTTATCAAGATTTTGGAGAAACTTGCGTCCATAGACAATTACATGCGCCTCTTGAGGTGTCTTAACTAGGTGTTTCGGAGCTGGGGTAGAATTGTGAAGGGAAAGTGCATGTGTAAAATTGTTCCACTAAAGGAAACGAAAAACCTTAAAAAAACTTTGCGTCAGGATTGCCCATCGTTGAATCGTTCCGTAACTTCCGAAGTCAGATGTCTCGCGTATCTTTCTCCCTATATCCATCCGTCGGTTATATGCTGCATGTTAATTGTTATCTGTCTCGACAAAATACATAATATTGAAATATTTATGATAAAATATACCAGTCAAAACATAATATCAAATGACATGTCTCACTACCATCGGTTGTTCTTTATCAGTCACAACACAATTAGTGGTCTGGTTTAGGTATACATTCACTTATAGCTGATGAAGTAATTCAAATGTAGAGGGATTATACCCTCACCAAGCTATAGTGACTATTACATCTTACTTAGTGCCCTCTCCCTGCTAGTAGTGCACGGTGTGACATACTATATTGCTGTTTGCGGTGTTCTAATTAAGTTAAATTAACATTCTAACCTTTTGTATTAACAGTAGCAGGATCTAAATTTTAATTGCGTTGTTACTTGTTGTTGAGTTTGGCTCGTCGTATCTAAGGCAGTACACAAGTTAAATCGTTACTCACACTAAATGTTGGTTCAGATATGAATATTCATCTCCGTAGTTGTTCGTCGGTGGTGGATGATCCCGTGGTACACCCCCCCCCCCTCCCCCCCCCCGACTCCCGGGGTGAAACGTTCATTGCAACTTGGGTGACATGCAACCCTGAGTTTTTTAATCAATTTGCATCTGAGATTAAATGAGCGAGACCATCCCCTATGTAATTACTTTGCGGGACAAATTGATTAATCGAATTGTGGGTGTGGTGAGGCGCTGGTGAGCCTAGGCTTCAATAACCACGCTGATGGCGATGAAGATAGGATACGTATAGGACTTAAGCCTATAGAAAGTAACGGTGTGTATTCGAGGAACTTTACAACGGACTCTATGATGTTTTTTCGTCAATCAATGTTTGTAATGATTATGTTTTTACAAGTTGCGATGAATGCCAGCTTGAAACAAAAGCCGCATTTCACATGTATACCACCACCCCTATGACCGGAAGCAATGTTTGTGGTTGAAAAGAGGGATTGAGAACTTGGTAATAAAGATAGCCGATAGGGGAGCGAAGTGGCGGACTCGGGCATTATCATGCCCCATTCAATCGCCACTGGTCATTAGCGTTTTCTCTACACGACTCGAGTGATACAATTCCGTGTTGAAAACCATTTATACAATATATTGTGTACTTGGCAATTGCATACATAATGAAGCGCATTCATTTGCACAAGTCTTGCAAACTGCAAACATTATAAATATAATATATTTCCATTCCTCCTGACCTTCGTTTGGGCTCCCACATGTATGTACTACATAAAAGGCAACATTGTATTAGGCTAGGAGATGTTATAGTGATTGCTTCACTAAATCAATTTGATCAATTCATATATTTTAAGCTAAAACTGTTCTTTCGAAAATTTCTAATAACAATGCCATTTGTGCTGGATATAGCTTTAATTGTGTTTAAATACATATTCCATCCATCACAAATTGCAATACTTTATATTGATAACCATCTTAATTATTTTGCATTTTACATAATTACAATAGCTTACTCGTGATCTGTAAAACTAGATTCGTAAATATTTCATATAGAAAACGCGCCAAGATAAATTATTATATCCGACTGTTCAACACATAGGAAAGAGTTGGCAAGCGTTCTTGCAGCTGTTTATGACAACGAGGCACATCGAGACGGTTACATTCTTGTATGATACCCGGAACGAGCTTCTTTCGGTATTAGTTGAGACTGAAGAAATTCACGAGCATTAACATGTTTAAAACAAAATTGTTGCAGACGTTTTAAAGTTGACACATAGTATGTTTGAAGGCGCACTCTGTTGTACTAAACGGGAAGGGTTAATGTTATCGACTCGTTTTTTTAGCGACGTGCATTATCGTGCATATTTTTAAAAAAAAAACAAGAAGGTCGCTACAAATTTTAACTTTTTCTATATGCTTTGCTTTAAAACAGAGATTCGTTTTAAAAATAGTAAGCCTTTACAAGGGGGTATTAACTATTAATTAATATAAAATGAAAAGTTGTTTATATTGTTCTGTTGACAAAAGTTAATAAATTCACATATCGTCGCCCTAGAACCAACCATAGGTACTGTTCCATCTCCTTTTCAAAAAAAAAAAACGGCTATATGTCTAAAAACATTATAAATAAATAAATTACGGCAGAAATTAAAAGTGAATGACTGTGGCAGAATTTGTGTTAGTACTAAGAATGATATAATACAAAATCTTAAAACAATTATTATAATATGCTCTGTCAAGGCAGTTTTGATTTTTGATTTTTTGATTTTTTTAAAAGAAGGTAGTTAGAACAGTATGGTTCTAGGGCGACGATATTTCTGTATCCCTTGACTTTCGTCTGCATGAAGTTTCGCATTCGTGATTTGAAACTTTCCTGGACGAATCGTTTAATGTCAAAATAGTAATTATTATTATTTATATATTTTTTAATTATTATAAAGTGTGCGCCATGATTTGGCGGGGCGAAGGAGTATTAACGATGCAATTCTGTACAATATGTCCGTGGGTTGTGACATAGAGTTAGTTAGTTTGTGTTGTTTTAGGGCACTCAACAGTCGAGTTATCAGTTCCCATTAGGGACATAGTGGGAGACAGTGCACGTATCCGTGCCGGCTAGTCTTCTCTTGGCTACGCGTGGTGGTTTGATATGGTTAGAGGAAGTGTTTGATCATCTGGTCACACGATGTGTAATGGTGAAGACTTCATTCCACCAGACGGGACCAACTTTCAGCTTGTGTCTTGTGGTGACATTCTTGTGACCAATCAAAGCCGTACATCACTCGACTGAAGACGGCTTTGTTATCCTCTCAATGAATTATTACACCTACTTGCAGGTCTAATGATTATCTTGTTTTTACTTGTCTAATGTGGAATGTGTGTTGACTTAATTCTTTGTGTAAAGTAACGATTTTTTTCTCCGAGAAATTGAAACCACTGTCGTGTAGACCAAATTTGTTTTGGGTCGTTTGGATGATTAGATGTGGTCAATTATTTCTATAAGAAACATGGGGAATATATTATTATGTAGCCTATCTGTTGGCATGCGAACTTAAACAAGCGTCTTGATAACGTGTGGTTAACCATGGAAAATAATAGCTTATTCCATAATTAATCGAAACTGGATTTAAACCTGCATATTCTTTACATCACAAAATATGAGCTGAACATGCTACTTATTTATATTGTGCTAGTCACATGCGCATGCCTTAACATCAACGACGTGTTTTATCAAGTCATCGAGTTGGACTCTCGGGTAGCTAAAATGAATGGAGCTCCAAGATGTCTGACCAAAATAAAGTCACGTCTTTCAAATGAATGGTAGTAAAAACATTTGCCCTCGTTTAGAACCATTGTGTCTGATAATTGTTTCACGTCTGTGCAAAACTATTGTTTTCCCGGCAAGTAACAAACTACGTCGAGCGAATTGGAGGGTAATGCGCCACCTCTTGAGTAGGGTTGGAGCTAGGCAGTACCTCCTCAAGCTACTTGTTAAGAGCACTTGCCGCTACACCAAACCCCCAAGACGACTACCCCTACACTTGAACCTCGAGCCCCGTTCAATTGATGGCTTCCCATCCCAACCTACGCCCAACATTCTCTTCAAACTTGAGCTTCTCTTCTCCTAGGCAAGCGCTTTCGCAGCTCAAGATCTCTTGGAGAGGATAATAAACCAAAATTAGGTAACTAGAGCGCAACTAGGAATCACAAGGTGTGTGTAAACGCCAACGCTTCCGGTACACCCAGGCAATTCTTGTTGGACCAAGGCGAGGAAGACGACGTCATCTTATTTTGGTCGGTTCGAGAACGTCTTGTTTTTTGCGCGCCTTGAAATAATGCGGCAATTGTTGGTGCCTAACAAGAAAGGCTGGACCTTCTCAAACGTTTTTTAATGAAGATTTAAATCGTGGTTGGTATAAAATAAAAGGATACTCGTTGACTTTTTTATTTCGGCTTGGTATTTTACAAGTGATTTACACCGCTTCTGCAGATCACTTACTTTGAACATTTGCCCCGAGGCAGGTGGTGTGAATGGTGATGTCCGAAATTGTGTAGTAAACTGGCCCGTTGTTGACAATTAGCGATTGCCCGGGGCCGCGGGTCCCGGGCACGCCGCGAGTTACTGCATCGGCTAGGTCTCGGTCTGGCTGTGCAAGCACGCTCTGGCTGTTTGATCGGCCTTCCTAAGTAAACTCGCCCATTGACGCGAACAGTACGCCGAGGTAAGTGATGACCTAGGTGGTCCGTCTGTGGTCACAATGGTGCAGACGTACTCCCATGCTTTTAGTTACGAAGGGCCGAACCCACTTTCGCATATTGCACTAGTGAATGTAATTCATAATCCTCGATACCCTCCCAATGTTGACTTTGAGTGTGAGCTGACTGCATCAAACTGTGAGAGGTCTGCTCTCTTAATTAGCATGGCAGGTGCTCGCTAGCCGCTACCACATTGACGTCGGAAAGTGGCTTTTTTACCATATTCTCTAGGTCTTGATATCTTACCTCAGTCTTTAGACAAAGATTTGTATCAGAGGTCTACCATTAATCTTGCCCAAATTATGTCAGTTATAGCCAAGGTGTTGAGATGGGGCCAACTGGCAACATCATTACAAGAAAGGTGAAACATCCAATGTGTCATTACTGTGCAGCCGTTATTAAAGAAAATTATGCATTCTCCCTACGTCCGAGTATAACGCCTCCACCACCTACCCTGCACCGCTATGCTATCGGATGCTTGTCGGCCATATTGGTGCCCACTATCTCCCATTCATAAACCGCTGCCATACTTTGTCGAGTGGGGAATTTGAGAACAGTGAGCAAAAATTAAGGGGGCACATCCGTGGACTACCAGCATTTAACACCATCTATTAAAATCGTATCAAGGGGATCGGAGACAGAACTCTCATCCAGAATGGACTCTACGGAGGCGTCACATTGTCGTCCACAACAAGGACAATCTGCGAACTAGACCAATAAAATAACATGTTAATTATGTAATTTACAAGTAAGTCTAGTGTATTTCTAGACAAATTACTTTTATAACTCTATTTAACAGAACCTTTGTTTGTACTGAAATATACGTTCAAATATTTTTTCCTTTATAGATAAAAAGTAGAATTACCTGGAGCGAATAACGCCAATCACTTTGCCAGTGAAGAACTGTCACCTATCGAAGCAACGAGGCTTAGCCCTAAGCTGTGCCGATCCCAATGAGGATCAATGCCACTTGCAGCCCATCGAAGCCTGTCAATTTCACACTTGGTAGAGCGATACTTGTAACAAATACTAGAAAATAAAGATCTGGATTGCACATTATCGAGTCATTATCACGATTGTAAGACCAAATGAAATGCGAGAAACCGCGATTGTGAATTCTCAGTGAAGATATTTTACTCTGATGTCTTCAACTTCCACCTCATGTGTGAATAGGCATTTGATTAATATTTTGATGTCATGTTTTTTTTCTCACATAAATAATTTCTAATTTGCTTTTTTGTTATCTTATCACTACTCTATAATAATATTCTAATTATTTATGATAACAACTATGTACCTTTGTTAGTATTATTATGATTATTATTACCTGTACATTATTTATTTATTTTCTCTCTGACAATGAATAATACAGTTTTTCATACCTGCAATGACAATGCCTATAATAAATACAATGTATGTGTATGAATAAATAATAAATAAAAAAAATGAAAAAAATGAAGAATAATTTACGTTTAGCGGCGTACCCAGGGGTTCGGGGGCTACCCCCCCCCCCCCCCCCCCGCTTGAAACCACAGCTTTAATTTTATCCTGCGAATCATAGGTTTACGCAAAAAATCAAATACACTTTAATTCTATTTTCTTCTTCCGTTCACCAAAGTATCTTAGCTTCTTCTAAAACACATTGAAACTTAAAAACTTTATAATACGTATATTGTTTTAAAATTTGCCTTCGTTGCTGTTGTGGGGTGCCCCCCCCCCCCCAAAAAAAAAAAAAATCCTGTATACGCCACTGCTTACGTCCATGAATGTAATAATTGGGTGCAAATTGGGTTGGAACTAGAAATAATATTGTAATTTTTTCTTTAAACTAATTTATTCTATATTTCGTCGTATGGACAGAAACAGATGCATATTTATGGTCTCACTTCACTTGACTCTTGTGTTAATGCTCTCCTTTACTCTTACTTGGCAAGAAGAATATCCAGCGACTTTAGGCGGTTATAAAACAAGATCCCTTCCAAATCCGACTTCCCAAGCTGCAATCACTTATTAGCCAAGAGTACTTCTGCGCGTGTAAAGATAGCCCACAACATATGCAAGGGGAGAGCAGACTAAGTATATGCCGACAGTTTCTTGCAGCCGACACTAAACACCATCTTTATTGCAACTGACGCAAACTTCTTGTTGAGTGTCGAGAAGTGTTTTAATAGGTTATCGAATGGGTCGTGAAAAAGCCCAAATATTTTTTCATTACACGGCAAAATGGGGGAATTTAATTACTTAAAACGGTTTACTAGCTTTTTATGTATTTTTGTTTTCGAGGAGCAACGCGTAAAGAGGAGAAAAGTGGTAACGACCTACTTGTACCACGCCAATCTCTCATCAGAATTAAGAAAATTGATTGCCTGAAGACATTTATATTAAGAAACGGCTTAATGTTAGAATTCTTCAGTGATTACACCTACTGTTTTGTATCAGTGTAATCTATACAATATAATTATTATGTATAATTGTTTTTGTAGTTGTTTTGAGATAGCTGTACACTTGTTTGTAACTAGTATTGGTACTATACTTTTGTATTTATATTTACGAGCAAGTGCTTTTCAATGTGTAATTTTAACGACATCTTGCACTATAATAGCAGGCGTTTCTTTTCGCTCCTCGCAATGGTCATATACACCGTTCACCCACGCTTAGATCGTCAAGATGGTTCTTTGTACTCAAATGCTTCGCACCTTTTAGTAGTTTTATTACACAATGTGTTGATATCTTTAAGTGAAGTCGTGAAAGACTAATCATTCTAGGTGCACTTCAACCCCCCCCCCCCCCCACTCGCAGGGTTGCCGGTTCAATCCCCTCCATAGACCGTCACTCCAGTCGTTGTTTTCCCAAGGCTGCCTGTATAACTCAGTCTTTCGTTCTGATCTTGGAGTCTCACCTAGAAACGAAACACATGGGTCACCCCTATGGAACTATGATTAGAATGAAGCCGGATGTGTAGTAGAACTTTGAAGTATATTCAAGTATATATAACCTTTGTACAGTCCTGACGAGACCTGACATGTGCTTACAATGCGACATGTTTTCGCTGGAAAAGTTAAAATATTGTTCGTTGAATTGCCAATACGGGACTTTAAATCAAACATAAATGATTCAGTATTATTATCATTCCTACCATAAAAATGGCAATTGATCTGAAAACGTGATATATTGCTGACATTTTATACTTGTATAATGCGTAACTGATTGTGGTTTATGCATTTAAACCCATTATTTTGACACAAATAAAACAATAATACAACCACATGTTATATAGTTATTAATCAATTGTTACGACCCTTGGCCCGTTTGTGTGCGTATCCACCAGTTACACAAGTGGATTTAGTCGAATCGGTGGCTTTTATAGCGTATTATAATACCATTTGTAGGTCATGAGGATATACTTCCAGAAGTGTTGATAAATGGAATTGTGATTATCAGCTTGTCTAATCCCATACAATTTATTTAGCACATTGGAATGTACCAATTACAACTATGTGCAAAATAAGTTAAATGTTGGCTCGATCGAGCGCTAAGCGCGCGACTCTGATTTGGGAGGTCCTGGGTTCGAATCCCGTCGAGACCGGCAATCCTGACTGAAGGTTTTTTCCGGAGGGATTGAGTCCTCTTAAACAGCCCTCAGACATCCCTTCACAATTGTCCTATCCGCAACATACCTAGTTACACACCTGAAGAGGGGCATGAATTGCACCCTGGGCAGGCTTCCCACAAAAATTATTTATCATTGTTAAATGTTATAACACCAAACTTCTGATGATGGAATGATTCTATTGTGTAAAGAAAAGAAAAAGCTCAAGCGTCCACTCCCAGCAGAAATGTGTCAAGCTAGGACCCTGTGGGGTCAACAGGGCCCACGGTCTTAATATATTCTTCCTTACCAAAGAATATCCTTGTATCATGGACATTGCCCACGCTTCAAGATAATCTCCTCCCCCGTCAACAGCTTATTACAAACTAAACTACCGCAACACAGTGCATGGCAGACGGGAACCAATGAGCTAATGTTTCAGCCCATTGCATTCGATGAAACCTCTTGAAATTGATAAAACTCACTGTCTGTATGCTTGTCTAGTTCCTCCTCGAAGAGAACTCGGCTGTATCAAATGATTCAACGAATCAATAAACATTCTAAGAGGCCTCTCCCCTAATGGTATCATAAAAGTGCTTCTTTACGAGTTCCGCATAGAAACTACGTTACATTGCATTTTTGTTTTTTTAGAATTCGTCGATGTCATCTTCCTGCGGGTTTCTTCCCGCAGACGCGCACATCAATCACAATTGACAGTGTTTTAACACACTCTGTGCTGTTGTTCGTAGCCAATCTACGCTTTGCGGCGTTTGCTAAAGTTGAGTAAGAGCTTTAGTTAGCATGCTATAATAATTTATGAAATATGGGCGCGCAAAGGAAGTGACTTGAGTGAAATATCAGGAAATCAATATACAAACAAACGAAGGACCGCAACATTCTGTCAAAACATCCTTTGATCTTCCATTTAGAAAGGAATTGCACTTGATTTTCGCTTTATAGAGGTGCGAACGTTGTTGAATTTCTCAACGAGTTCTCAATTTGATAATATACCAAGTGTTTGTCCTAAAATTTGGCATGACAAAGTATTTGTAAAAGTCGGAGTAACTCGGTTATGCCTTGGAAAAAGCATTTTGTAGGCCTAACTAAATCATAAATATCTTGGCTGAATAAAAACGAATTGTCCCATTGATTTCCGATAAAGGCAACTCGTTCTTTTTGTCGGTTTGGGATGGACGAAATCTTGCAAACGAAAGTCGTGAGCACTTGTCCTTACTGCGTTCCGTTTCCCTGGAACCCCCGCCTTCCACGACCCTCCCCGTGTGTATAATCATGACAAATCTTCCCTCTGCCACTTTGAAATCTCAACATCAGGTGATTGGTGAAAAATCGATTGAGAGCTGCTGAATCGCAGAATTCAAATACTTGCATATACATGATTCTACACCCTTGTGAGATAGAGATCAGAATGACTGAATTTATAATGCAAATCTGCTCGTGTTTTTTTACCGAGGTATATTTTATCACGTACAAATGAACTTTTTAATAATTCACATTCATTGCAAACAGAGCAAACAGTAAGACATGAAACTACCCTTTTTGCGTCGGGTCCTATCAATTATCAACGAGGCTTATATGGTATTGTGTGAAGATGGGAACACTATCGGAACGGTGTGTAGAATTATTAAACACGCTTCCGCGCTCATGTGTTGTTGTATACGGTATTTACGTTTCTTATGCAAATATCGGATTTGCATATCTGATTATCTCTCGCAGATCTATATAACAAATCATGTCGGGGTTGTACGTAAAAAGCTTTGCCATCGTCTGCATCTTGCTTGTTTGCGGCAAAAGCATTTGCTTTGTGGCTCTTCGCTGAGCTCAGTATGACTAGACATAAGTTGAGTCTTTTCATGAGCCTCTTCGTATGACGAGATATCTTCAAATACCTTTTTGTTTCAAGAGCTTGTTGTCTTTGATACATTGGCAATTTAATGCCGAAAAGAATGTCTGTGTTGTAAAGGCATTTTTGACATGTGAAAAGAAGCTCTTTTCTACGGACGTCATGTCATCATTTGTTCGGTACCTGTGTAGAGACATATTGTTACATCTCGTCAGTGATTATGCAAGAGCAGGGGCCATTATGCGTACAACATACACCTACAGAGGCATGGTCAATTCACACGACCTCATGTAAAGTGAACGAGTTGGTTCTCTAAACGATTTAAATCAATGAGCTGGCATTACCTTGACAAGCTTGTAGATTTATGGAGTACTAAGTGTACACAATGCAACGTTATGTACATCATCAGATTAGTTTATCTCATTTGCTACGCATGATCAATCGGACTAGATGGAAGCTACAAGCTACAAGCTTCCTTGACGTTGAAAGCTGTGCCTGCCTTCATTGTCTGTGGCATTCATGCCATAATGCAAGTATCAGGCTTTATTGCATTGCGATTATGTGGTTGGAGGGAGGGAGCACATGGTAATACTATTGTTTTGTATTTTAAATATAATAATTTTTAAAAGGTTGAATTTGCCGAACACCAACATAAATAAATCTACAACTCAAATGTGCACACGCGTGCTGCAAGATGTACAAGAAACCACAAGTGTTTTATACATATAAACAAAATATTTCACTGCAAAACGGACTTTAAATACGATCTAATAATTAAAGTGGTATGTCATGTCCGAATCTTAAAATATGTTCAAAACATGTTTTTGTATTTTTTTAAATGTGAATCACAATCTTTCAATTTTACAATATGACCAAATTTGATATGTTAGTAGTGAGTTTGTGACATTGGGACTCCAGGCTCAATATTATCAACACACACTAATCAATTAACTCGCACGTATTATTACCGGCAATATTGATAGGGCAGTCTCGACCAGCAGTAAGCAGTGTTGTGACTAGATACTTGATTTTTTTTATCTATCTCGATAAAGATAATGCTCCAAAAAGTTATATAAGATATTGATACATAGTAGAAAATTATCTAGATAAAAGATAAGATAAAAAATAATTATCTACATTGTTTTGTTTTGGTGGGATTGACGTGTTTTTTTTTAAACTTTTTTTCTCCAACAACATTTTTCTTGTCTATTGTAATATTTGTCAGACTTAACAAGTTGACATGCCTATCTGGAAGAATTTTCAAATATGCGGAACTACGATTAAGGTAACATGGTAAACTAAAAAAGTTGTAGAAGAATTTTTCACTTAAAAAGGGATTTAATTTTTATATTTTTGTCTACATCATTGTTTATTATTTTACTTAAAAATTGTAAACTAAAAGCTTAGAAAGCTTAGATAAGACAATTTTTTTTATCTGGATAATAGAAAAAGATAACACAAAACTTATCTGGATAAGATAAAGCATAGTAATTCTATTAGATAGTTACTAGATAATTTTATCTAAGTAGGTATAGATAAGGAAGGTCCTGCAGCTCTCAGCGGATGTATACTATACTTAGAGATACGTATTCTAGCGTTTAGCTTTTTGATGCTAATCGGAGAACAATATTGGATAATCTAAATAGCTAATTTACTAAATAATGTTTTTCCATACCTTAAGGAACTATTCGCCAATGTATTCTAACATTTGTTGTTGGTAAGATTGAATGTTACCTAACAACTCAGTCAGTAACATTAAGTCAGACAAACCCACATTTATGGTTTTAGTGGAAAGGAAAAATGATGCTACGAAAGATTTGAAAAATACTAAAATAATAATTAAATGCAAAAAAACTATCTCTACATACCTACCTAGCGGTATGGAGTAAAGATAAATTACATACCTAATTTATTAGTTCGACAGTATTGAGGGGCAGTCTCGACCAACAGTAAGTATAAGGTTTTGAAAGCTACTCGCGGATGTACTACCTAACAGGGGGTAGCAGTCTGGGTAGAATTAGTATCATGACAATACCTAATTTATTAGTTTCCATTAGGTAGGTCTGGAGCCGGTATTAGCGTGGTGAAGAGTGAAGACGTAGGCCCTTGGAAACAAGCTTGATGATATGCAGAAATGAAGCAAGTGTAGCCTACAAACGCTCGTGTCGAGCGCTAAAGAAAACCTATAAATATTCTCCACGGGAGACAACAAATTAGTTTATTCATTGGCTTACAATAACTTACCTTCTCATACTCTCCTAGTCTGACGTGGGTAATTTTCATGTTGCACATAGGTCGGAACTCATTTATTTTCTAATTTAGACTATTGCATTGGGCTGCTTCAGATTTCAAAAGAAACATAAAATTAAACCCCACGTTATTTAACTGGGAATTACTGCAAAGATTTTCAACGAGGTAAACTTCAATATATTGTTGAAGGTGCATTGACTTGGATCTAAAATTAAAAGCACAACGAACCTCGAGACGGAATTAACTTTGATATTATGTTGGGCTTTAGATTTCAAAAGAAACCAAACCAACACCAATTGGTAGTTTAATGTGGAACTATTATGAAGCATAGATTTCATCAATTAATTACACTTTTTTATTCAGAGAGTTGTTTGATAAGAAGCTACTATGAAGTATAGATTTACATCAATTAATTACATTTATGAATTCTTTGAATTCACTAAGGTAGTTTTAATACGTGTTCTCTTCAATGGAATTAGTTTCTGCATTCAACAATGCTTTTGACATTAAACTATTACATCACAAACTTGCGTTATACATAACACATATCATGGCATTTCAATTAATTAACGTTCAGTAAATTAAATTCAAATTATAAAGTTACACGGTTTAAAGTTTAATTTTACGGATAAATTGATTATTGACTATATAGATTGTCATTGCACTATGTATATTATAAAATGGTTTTAAAGGAGCGCTAATAACAGATATTCTATTACTTTACGTTCCATAATATATAACCGAACCAGGTGTCGTGGCCAGAGACTGGAGACATTCGTCTGGTCCCCCCCCCCCCACTCATGACTCGTGCTATTAGATTTAAAGTGTAATGTGCAGAAAGTAATTACATCACATTAGTATGTTATAGTCGTAATACAACCAAATGGTTTCTCAATAAATGCCATCTAGATATACGCTCTGAAGTTGGTTTAGGTACATTTTTAATTTCTATCTACACCTTCTATTGGTATTTGCATACAAATTTATTATGTGTGGAATAAATATTGTGCGACATGGCTTATTGTGGATAAGGTATTGTTGCTGTGTGATAACAGTATTTACTTTATTTAGTGTTAGATAGTTAGTTAGTACCTCAACTTGTAAGTGCATCTATATTTTAACCAGAGTACACGGGTTCGATTTGATTCCGGTAGGACCAGAGTCTAATGACAATGCAATCACGTAATAACTATGGCATATTTTATATAACAAGTTGAAAAGCTTTCGATGTATAACATCATAATAACAATATCATATAATTATATATTTACAAAATCCCAATTATTGTGATTACCAAAATAAAATAATATATACTCAAATGGTGCTAGACACTTTGACCCAAAACCCCGTGAAGTAAACATATTTACAGTTAATGTGTATTGTGTGGTGTAAAACTCTTTTATAATATTATACTGTTCACAAAATAGTTGTAGGCTATACGGTACCGAACGAACCATGTCCTTGTTTTGCTTGTAAATTAATTATCCCATTTACTTGACTATATATAGTAAATGCTTGAGTTCCTGATGCAAAAGAACATGATATAGTTGAAAGAGGATCTAAACCTCTAGATTCCCCAAAGTAGGCCAAAGATTCCGAAAGGTGAGTGTTTCAATGAAGGATCTGGGTGGCATGAGTGAGTCGTCGTCCGGGTACAAGGAAGATCGATCTAAATTCTAAACGCAATTGTGATACGGGTAAAGTGGGGGGGGGAGAGGGCCGGGGTTAAGACACAAAGCAGACGCGAAATAAAATTGCTCCCAACGCAATTGTGATATTCCCGAGATGCAGAGACGACTGACTTACTTACTGTTACCAGATGCAGTCTCTCTCTCTCTCTCTCTCTCTCTCTCTCTCTCTCTCTCTCTCTCTCTCTCTCTCTCCAGATAGCGCTAAGGTCGTGTTTTACCAGATAGGTGTTAGACGTGAGTCTGGCCGTAAAGTTGTTTCACACATTTTAAATGTGTACATTAATGAGAAATCGATTAGTGGTATAACTAATGCATTAGAGGTTGTACAATCAAATACTCAACAAAAGATTAAGGTTTTTATTAACGTGTATGTTTTCATTCACGAGTAACCAAAATATTAAATGTAATTGAGTATTCAAGCAGTATACTTTATAGAAAGCATATTTTTACTCTGAATCATAAAAAGTAAATCAAAGAACAATATAAAATTAAATTTTATTAATTTGAAACTACACCGTTTATTTTTCTCAATCTTCATGCTCTACAGATACCTGGCTGTATTTAATGAGTAATTACAGATTGCTATGTATAACAATTGACTTTATAGACACCAACACCATTTACACTCAATGGTATTATACTCATCCGGGACGCTTGCCACTTGATTGTTACAAGCCGCTGCTAAACCATCAACAAGTCATAATCTATTATCTGTCCACACGCGTTCTTACTTCATTTTAGAAATTATTTTTAATGGGACATACTTTTTTATTTATTTTTCTTCGTATAGGGATCCCCGCTGTAGGGTTCGCATCAATTTTACCCAGTTTGAGCGAGTGCCCCTCTTCTGGGGACTAAAACTAGGTAATTACAATGTTAGGCTGCTTTGTGTCTTAACAATTGAAGCTGGTTTCGAACCCGTGACCGCGTTACGCCTGAGCTACCTTCATCCGCGCATCTAGCTTGCAGACCATATATGTGCATATGCTGAGGGCTTGTATTACATCACATACACGATAATGTAAATCTGTAAAACTAAAGGAAAAAGTCAAAAGTGAATTTGTGAAAAACGGTTATGTCATGTAACGTCACACAACTCGTGCACTTCGCTTTCGCATTCATGTAGTAGGTACTTTGTATTGTTTTAATTTTAATTTACAAGTTGATTTGCATTAGAGTAAAGCACATGCACGCGCAACTGCAAAGCGCTTGTTTTGCAGCGAGTGTGACGGGGATGGCGTGACCCACACCATTGTTGTCGAATGCAAATTAGAAAAACGACATTTTAGTAATTTTAACAATTTTTCCTCTTTTAACTCGTTTATTATCTTGCCCATGAAATGGACTTCTCGTTCTCATGATCACCCCTAGCTGTGGTTCCCAACGCTAGTTACACCCTCAGCAATTGGATTATAGGCATATTGGTACTTATTTAATATCCACATGTGAGCTGACCACCACCATAACAAGAGGTTGCTAATCCGGATAAAAATATGAAGTCATACTCATCTCATTTAACCGTAATTTAAATGCACTAAGATGTTATTTTTCTTGTTGCCGACAAAATGTGTGCTATCAAAGATGTGTGATAAAAGGCGGGTATAAGAGGGGTGTGGGGGGTGGAGAGGAAACAAATCCCCCCAAGAAATAATGAATCCATTTTGTGACAATATATCAACATTTAATTTATTTTATAAAGATGGTAAAATAAGTATGCAAGTGAGATTATTATTATTATTATTATTTATTTTTTTATTTAACGTCTATCCTATTCAGTTAAAAACAATTGATTTACAAAGGAGGACAACTTTTACAACAAGTTTAATCTAAAAAGAGTGTTTAAAACTTCCTTCAACGGACTGTTTCTCAAACATCCATGTAGTGTTTCAACGTCTAGTTGGATCCAATGAAAGTTTCACAAAATTGGGACTTAACGCACGCGAATAGCCGTAAAATTTTCGAAAGCCGATTGACATGCACGTAACTGCAAGGCAACTCTTTTATAATGAAATAAATATGCTGTCAAAATTATTCCAACAAATAATTTTAATGAATGATCGTGTTTTTTTTTTGTTTTTTTTTTTGATAAATGAATTTGCGATCTTTGGTCTAGAATTGGTCTATCTAGAAAAAAAATAAAAAAATAAATTCGTATTTAGAGTTTACCCACTCAGTCACATCCCTGATTTTCAGCGGAGGGCAGTAATTTAAAGTCAACCAACCTTAGCAAATGTGTCGCTATAATTAAAGATCACTATTAGGCATCCGTGGTGGTAAAGTAAGCACCCTGATATTACAAAAAATTTATGTCGCTCACCCAAAGGCCTAGGACCCATTTCATACCACACTAGTATCAGGACATCTTTAGCCCATCATACCCGGGTAATAAATAAATATTTTTTTGTAGGATGACCGCTGTAGTAGGGTATACTCGTAAGATTTAACCGGTGTGACCCTCTTCATGTGACTAACTCGGTATATTGCGGATAGGACAATTGTGAAGGGATGTCCGAGGGCTGTCTAAGAGGACTCAATCCCTTGCATTCGCATTAACGACTGAGGAAAACCTCGGAAAAAAACCTTCAGTCAGGATTGCCGGTCTCGACGGGATTCGAACCCGGGACCTCCCGAATCAGACTTTAGCCAACACTGTTGGTAACCCGGGTAAAGTGTATACCCTGGCTATACACTGCCCTGTAGCTGTCCTGGGTGTGCTTGTAGTTGTTGCACGGACGGGGCTGCTCTTATACCAGTCACCAGTCACCATTGAAGCAGAACCTGCAAGAGTGCTCGAGCAGTGCGTTAAAAGCATTCTCATGTAATCAGCACTTGGTCACACATGGTTGACGATACATTAACTATGTCTGAGGCGCGACCATCGCCTGCCCTCGAGCACTTAGTACACACTGATAGGTGGACATCAGGCCGTTCACTCGCGGAGATAATAAGTGTGTTTTCTTTCACCTTCGAAACGATCTCTTCTTGACCGAAAGGTGTTGGAGCCAAATGAGCGCGGACGTTTGGAAGAAGACTCGTAAATCTGTTGCTGGCCTCTCGAGACAGGTCTAATTAAGGGAGATGACGGATAGCCCGCGTAAACATTAATGACCTCTAATAAATCGCTACTTGTTTGGATTTTGTATCTGTAATAAGGTGAGGTAATCACTGGTGGACCTCCAAGCTTGGCTCGACATGGACACTTCGATTGGGAATTAGAGGGTGATAAGGTCTCAATAAAAACAGTGGGATTGTTCGGAAACGCACATCACGTACTGGGCACGCGTTCACCAAGGAATTAAAAGCGCCGTTTTACGATTATCTCATGAACTAATGAAGTCGGCCGGGATATAATTGAGAGACATAGCAAGGATTAGTATAGTTGTGATTCGACAACGCAACATCGGCGTATACTAATTAGGTGCGAAAATCAGCAAGGACTACTGGTTTTACTACGTGAGAATCGCCGGCAGATCGGCCGCTTGATGCCTGCCAGCCTGAGCCAATCAATCTCACATGGCGCTGAGCCCGCGATCATCGTCTCCTCGGCAAAACTGTTCCTGTCCCTGTACTCTATACCTATTACTTCTCTGCATCATAATATCGATCGTGTTCGCTAATGGGTTGCTCATGTAAAGTGTTATCTCCCTGGCTATTCGTCTTATTATTACAGGCCATTTTTAAAAATCACCTCCGTTGCTTAACATATGTAATCTTTCGAATAGCTTGTTGGCATTTTTATTTTGCACTCTTCTTTTACAGCACAATAGTAATGTGTCCACTTTGTAATACCGACTGCAGTGGGCGGGTAGACCTAGACCACCAAGAGATATATGAACTCGATTTTTTTAAGTCCCGACGGAAATGAGATTATACCCTCTCTCTTCCTTCTTTTTCCTTCATTGAATCAAACGGAAATCGTGACAATGTTACCGCCAAAATGGCAGGAAGAAATCACCTTTCTCACAATTGGGTCACCCAAACTCAAATCGATAACGACGCCGAAGTGATTACCTGGCAGTGAATCACGATCTTCCTCGGATGCTCACGGAAACATGGCATAATGGCCGAGGAGAGAATGTTTATTAGCGCCTAGTCAAGAGTTTCACCAACTTTCCTTATCTCCCTTTGTCTCCTTGGTGCTCAAGGGGTTCCTCCTATATCTCGCGCATCATCATCGTCATCATCGCCTGATAGCGATGACCTCGCCAACACAAAGCGCGCCCGGCATGGACATTGGGCATGCGGAGCTGGTGGTTCATCTTCTATTCCGATGACGGGCTAATCGAGACGATGATTCCCAAGGGACACACGGTACTCGTGTTGCCAAGAATAAAACACACGTATAACTCAGAAGAACGGTATGACTCGAACGGTTCCTCTGCCAGACGCCACACAAAATAGTGAGGAGGAAAGCGGTTACAGCCCAATGTCCTCAACTATGTCCGTCACAATTGGTGACCGTCCTTGCGGTTCATTTTCTTCGTCTCGTCTTCGTCTTCGTCTTCGTCTTCGTCTTCGTCTTCGTCTAATACATTATTCTAATCGAGACGATGTGTGGGTGATTAATAAATAATAACATGACAGAAGATGGGAGTTAGGGTGTGGGAGGTTGGCCGGGGGGCGGGGGGAAGGGGGAGAGACGCGCCGGGCCTCGTTAGCACCAATCTATATGCATATATAGGCCGGATGTAATGAGGAGTGTATTGTAATGTAAAATTACAGGGTTCTGTTAATACGAAGAAAAAATCAAGATTGTAAGATGCTGTCTAACTAACTTATCGCAGGGGTGCCATTTTACGGCTGTCATGTCGAGTTACGTGGGGGCCAATGGGAAGGCCGAGAGGTAGTTAATAGTTGCAGTGTGAAATATCATTTGGAACCGCAAGTAATATGGAGTCGGAAACCCCGGATGTCTCACCGTGACAGTTGCATTTAAATTACTGTAGGGTAGGGCTTAATCTGTCGACTCGTTTATTTGTGGAATAAAATGGAAATAATTTTTGTAACTTGTCATTTGGAAAACATTAACATACACCTGTAGGTAAATGTTTTTTGTAATATTTATCGAGTGTTATTATGATAAGTCATGTGCATACATACACGTTTCTTGTGATTTATCTCAAACAGGCGTGTCCATTCTGAAGTTTGTGCAAAGTAATTGTTTTTATTGTATACGAGGTCTCGAAATGTTTAATTATTCTGAATACATTTTTATTCTGATAAATAAAAGTTGGTTACCATTATAATGGTATAGGATTATATTGCATTTACATAATATTACCATTGTGTACTTTATGTAATCGCAGTTTTTTACTTGACAATTTAATTTTTTAATTTATGAATTTCGCGTGCATGTAGATCGTTTGATGACATCAACAGAAATATTGGCATTTTCTAAACTAAACATGCACTAAAATAATATGAGATTTAAATAATTGCGTGGTCACATGGTCCCTCGTTGGAGCTATCATTCGTTGGAAACGTCTTCATGTCAAAAATTTTTAGCATCGGCATAACTCATGGTAAACCATTTTAAATTCATCTGATTGGCCCGACTAACCATGCCCATCCTTTCGTGTGCACTGATGCGCAAACGAAATATTTCCTCGCCTCTCTCGAGTGTACAAATATATTTTATAAAATTAGAATACATTGTGAGATCAGCCCTCCCTCATCTCTCCCCTTTCACAAGGTATCGTCACAGTTTGGCATCCTCCCATTGTCAGAAGATGATTAGGAATCGCGATTGTATCTAGCTTGGTAAATAGAGTTGAGGTTTGTGCCGAATCATAGCCTCGAATGGGTCTGGTCTGGGGCACAATGCGTGCAGACCACCTCCAGTGTTGGTGTGAAGTCTAATGAGCCATCTATCTACTCCACATTGATTTCGAAGAGTTACGACCACGACCACGCTATAGGCCAGACAAGGGCAGCGTTTTGGTCGCCACGGGATTTTCTGGCAACCCCTTTACTAAGTCGCTAGAGGCGTTAAAGTCTGGATGTAGAATTTGGTCCTATTCAAGTTACTTTACAGACCATTTGAAATGGATGAATAAGTATAATCCAAGTTTAATCCTCTTGTGCGACCAGTTATCATAACATTTGACTTGATTAGTAAACAAAGATTCATGATCGCAAGTCCGCCCCTCACCGCTACACACCTACACAATGCATCTGATTCATGTACAGTTCAATGTCCCAAGACATCAGTCTTTCTTAAACCAACTGTACTTGTAAGTTGCAAACTAAACAGCAGAGAAACAACACGTAAACTAGGAATAAATTAATTTTACAACTAACGGCGACATGTCCATGCATTCTACCCCTCCCTCGACAGACATTAAACCTCATGGTGGCCTGGTGGGTAACGAAACGACGTAATTTCCGGTGTACCTAATTTTTGCTCACCCTTGCTTTGCCTGGGTGTTGGTCGTCTGCCCCCCCGTTGGGAAAGCAGTGCGCAGCCCTTTCACCTCGGGTATATGAGTTATGAGACGAGCTTAATTCTCGCATGGTCGTTATGACAATGAGAAGAGACGACGACGACGACGACGTCGACGTACGTATGGAGGCGTTAGTGCATGCATCGCCTTGGAGGAGACTTCAGTGAGGTGTGGATAGGTTGTGGTAGGCCTGCACACGTGTCCTGCGTGCGTGCGTGTGTTGCGTGCGTGGATTAATTATGAGTGAATGAGATGGAAGTGGCTGCTTCGGCTACGTCAGGGCTCTGATGATTCCCAGGGAGGTAATAACGCACCGGTTCTGACCACCACTCGAGGTGCATGAGCGCCAAAACAAATGAATGTCATACTCTACTAGTATCTCTAAATTTTTAGGTAATTGTGGCAAAAACATCGTGGCCGTTGTGTGTATTTTTAGTTATCGTTAAACATCATGATTTATACAATAAAATATGCCGCGTTGAAGGAGATAGTAATTTTGAATCAAATTGGGGTAATGTTGTTCACAATATCCGAGTGAAAAATTGTACGTCATGTATAATTAAACTGGGAAATTGTTTTTAACACATAGCATGCCAAAATACAAACCTCAATATGGGTTCTGACCACTGCGTAATAGAAATCCAATACGCTTTTTACTATGGGGTAGTCAAATAAAAATGCAAAGAAATATCAAAAATGCAAGAAAATCTGATGGAAAAGAGGAACAATGTGAAAATAAATTCCCTTTGCCAAAAGTTTTAAAAGAATAACTTTCCACTGTTTCTTGCCTTTATTCCCAACATTTTTGTTTCGAGTTTACATTTTGCCATCCCAACATATAAGTTTTAGTCTTATGTCCTGATGTATCTCGAAAGTTGTCACTATGTCGATATTCCGACCCGGATAAACCATGAACTTTGTAGTTTTCCAGTCTCAAACCCTACTCGACAAGGAACCACTGTTTGGTCGAGTTTTGTTGTTTATTGGACCCAGTTTCCTGTATTTATACCACTGTATATCCTCTAGTTGAGCATCAGCCCACGTATACTCGAAACAGAAGCATCATAACAACCCCGCAGTCATGCTTTGATTAATGAAATGTACAGTAATAAAGTCATATGCGGCTACAATGTCACGGATTCCTTTCCCACATTGCAAAAAGAAGATTTCAAAATAAATTAGTCTGAGAGATTGAACTGAAAGATATAGATAGGCAGATGGGCGTATCTTTACTAGAAGCGATTTTACCTTCTACTGATCAATCACCTTCAATCCGTCAGATATCAACTTCATTGCCATTTTGCTTCTTAGAGGTGCAATAATAAATACATAGAGTGCGTGTGGGTCATTTCCGGCACCCTATCCCACACCATGGACGTGAAGAAACCCTGCAAGAGTATTGCCCGAGGTGGGCGTCGAACAAGAGGCCACGCACAACGCGCTAATCGCTGAGCCAAGCCACCTCTGTGCACGTACTCCACTCCTACGGTATCTTCAGAGTAAACCGTGGCATTACATTTTCTACCCCCGGTTAGAAATAGAACGCGAAGTCAACATTACGGGGCTGTGGTTTGAATTTCTGAAAGTAAACTTAATTAGCACCTTTTCAGTACAAGTTCGCTTTGCTTGGTTTGGTTCAACGGTCCGCACTCTGGAGTTCCTCCACTTCTACCCTGGTTGGCCCTTGTGTCAACAATTAAGCTCTTCGTCATTTCGTGGATTAACAGTTTCTATATTTAAAAAATGTGTACTTACGTCTGCTTGGCGTAAGACGCGAGATAATGATGTAGCATCTTCCTTGCTCCCGTGATGTGCCACCCTTGAGCGAGAAACAAGGAGCAACTGAAAATTCTCTTACCCCCAAAAACGCTGGAATTGCGAAAAAGACGAATACATTTTAAGAGCAGACTCAACAAAAGCTGAAGTTGACGGACAGTAAAATGACATGAGAATAGAGACTAGTGCATGAGATGTTTAGTGTATGAGAGAGAACGAAAGCGAATTCGAGAGCGGATGTAGAAAAAGTGAATAATCGAAAATGGTGTAATGTTGAAGGCAAACAGTGTGTGGTGAATGACAGTTACAGACGAGTGTTTCAAACAAACGGGATAGGGTTACCTTAATCTCAGGTTTAACGGGACACGAGCCAGGATGAGGCCATGAGTTGGCACACAGATGTTTTGGCCTCCGACATCCAACTGATAATGTTACCGCATGGGTTTGATTAACCCGCAGAGTAGCCAGGGTATTCGCGACGATATAGTTTAACCTACTCGCAGAGCATTGTTGTTTCACTCATAGAGAAACCACGAATAAACACTCTCGTTGTTCATAAGTCACAACAAACTTTCAGTGTGCCTCGTTGCTAGTACGCCTCTAGACGGAAGCTCCCTCATCATGACTTCACTTTCGATAGAATTCTACCGGAATTTGTTTCTATGTCCATTGGTGTTTCCCTCGCTATATTTTTGGATATTTTTGTTGCAAGTCTTATGCTCATTTCTTTTAAGATTGTAATCGATAATTTTCTCACAATACAATACATTGCTATCTACAGAATGTTAAAAATTACTAATAATGGGGTTTTGACCATAAATTAGTTTTTGGTTTTGGTTTAATAATCTAGAAATCAAAGGGCAACCACCGTTTGCTATCAAGCACATTTGATGTAAAAAATGATACTTTTAGTCTTAAGGAGGTAAAATCAACATTTTTTAAAAATAAATTTTGGTATAAAACAGATATTTTTATTATGTATCCAATTGCATGGTTAATTAATACTTGCTGCAGTTTCGCAGCATTGCTCAATGCAAGTTTTCTTTTGCGGATATATGTGACTCGAGAGATACAAACAAGAGAGACTGAGCACTGTCGATTGTAAAGGTAAATTTTAGAAATTAAAAACTACTGCCCACTCCGGGAATCGAAACGTAGGCCACCGACACATGAGAAAAAGACAAAGCCCCAGACAACATCCTATCAAAGAATACAAACTCTGAAAATAAATATCACTTATAGTTTTATAATGTCATGAACTAGATTAAAGAATCAACAATAAATGAAATGTCAAAAGTCGCCATATGCAGCGCATGTCCTGGCACCTCCACCAAACAGCAGGCTTGTGAGGGTTGTGTAGCGGGGCGGGACGGCGCGCTTCCTACCACTTCAGAACATCTGTAGACGAGCTTTGTTTTTCTGGTATTTTCTTTTCAATTATACGTTCGCCTTTGTTGTTTTCTTTTGTTCTGTTTACATATTGTATTTTCTGTAATAATGATGCAAACTTATAGTATTATTCATCCAACGCAGAAAAAGAGGAAAATTCATGGTAGAATAATATACCACTCGCAGAAGAATAATACACACATGCATTGCTCAATAATCAACATGAAGCTGAAGTTCAGAAAATAAATTACTTATGATGGGTGACCTACACTGCAATATCACTTCGTTACACTGTTAATGCCACACAAAACGGCATTTTATCCATTATTCGTTTTGTGTCTCGTTATTTGGAAATGCAACATTCCGTTACTGCAGTGCATGTTGCATGTGTATATGAAAGCTTGGAAAATTGATGTTTTTATTTACAGAGAGAAAGAGAGAGAGCGAGAAGGGGGGGCAGCCACTTATATCAGTGTTATCCTTTATAGTTGATTCAATAACTCCCGAAACTCGACGAAAATCACATATTTTTACATATCACAAAAAATCTAGTAATGCTTAAATCACTGCAGAAAATAGCAAATCACTGGTCATTTACTAGTATTTATTATCTATTGCTAAAATTTTCCATTTCTAACCATTTCACACATATCACAACACATCACACTGTCACTTTATAGTATTGGTATAACATTTTCCATTTCACAACCATTTCACATATCGCAACACATCACACTGTCACACTGTCACTTTGTAGTATATAATATTATTGGTATAATTTTCCATTTCACAACCATTCAATATCACACACATCACACGTCATTTGTAGTATATAAATTTGGTATAACATTTTCCATTTCACAAACCATTTCACATATCAAACACTCACACTGTCACTTGTAGTTAAATATTTGGTATAACATTTCCATTCACAACCATTTAATATCACAACACATCAACTGGTCATTTGTATATATATATTATTGGTTAAAATTTTCCATTTCACAACCATTTCACATATCACAACACATCATACTGTCACTTTGTAGTATAATATTATTGGTATATGATTTTTCCCTTTCACAACCATTTTGAAACTAAAATAATTTAAACAAAATGTAAAAAAATCAATAATTTGTATTGTGGAATGTGGCCCCGGTAAACTAATGATTATACAGTACAGCCAAAATGCATCTCCGCTGTCTCAATCTGTTATTATTATTGCTGCCACATATTATGTGCAATGCATGCATATTATGTGAACGCCTGCAGAGTGCAGACACCTGATGTTACTTGTTTTCAATAAATTAAAATGAGTTTTCATTGTTTGCTTATACCTATTTATCCATTCAAGTAAAAATCAGTGGTGTGTTATGAATGTTTATTCAATCAAGTATTTGAAAACACATGACATAAGAAAAATGAAAACAATCTTTGCGTCTGCCATGAAGTATAAATCTCCATCCTTCTAGTTCCGATACTTGAAAAGGGGAACGCCCAGGCTGCATTGAAACCCGTTCGAAAACATCCATGAAAATAGTAGCACAACGCAGAGATGAATGTGTTTTTTGAGGCGTACGGTTAAAATGGGAATGGTTAAAAATTCAATGTTGGTGGAGGGTTCGGTTCGGAAAAGACGGCGGCGACTATGAAATATGTTAAGCATCAATTCAAAATTTCGCTATTTACATTATTTTTCACTCGCCGTTTTCACCTTATTCCTCATTGACATACATATTTTTTAAACTTTATATTGTAATTGTTGTGAAAAATTTAAATACTTCCGTTTATATTATGGAGGTCAAAAGGTGGCGAAATGACGAAACAGAAGATTTCAAGATTGTCATATTTTTGCTGTCGTAACTGAAAGATTACATGGTTTTTAGCCATAAACCCGCTTTGAGGACATGGTTAGTGATTGATTGCAATAATTGTCGTAATCATCATGGAACTCAAACAAAAACAATCACAACAAAATAGCAATAAAGTAAACTAATTTGTGGCCCCGATAGCTCAGTTGGTTGGTAGAGCATCGGTACAAAAAGCCGGAGGCTCTGGGTTCGAGCCACGGTCGGGGTTAAAAGCCTTTGAATCATGTAATGTCCCCTTGAGGCCACATGTCGGCAAAGCGCTCTAGGTCCCTCTAACCTAGCATGTAACAGTTCGTCTTTCGTCCCATGGATTGCAAAGAATGACCAACATTGTCCAATAAAAAGTATGTACTTCACCGAACTACATCATGAAGTGTATGGTATAATAGGTAAATATTTGATAACTCGGTTCGTTCTTATTTTTTATTACCTCAACTTAAACGTTATATAGCTGAAAGCTAAATATCACACCACTTGTTTTTACCTTGTCAACTGATGATTACATTTCTCTATTAAGTACGTGCAATTCAATAGAAACCAATTTACATGCTAGTTTACAGAGCGAACCTATATTAACCTACACAAGAGAGCGGCCATACAGTGCTTCCGGCCGCCATGTTTTTGACAAATCATTTTTTAGTTTCGTCAACTGCCGTAAAATAAACAAATTTGGCTTAAAACAGACGTAAAAAAATTGGGTCTGTTGTAGGCCACATTTGTTTTTCAAGTCTGTTTCAAGCCAAATTTGTTTACTTTTACGGCAGTTGACGAAACTAAAAAATGATTTGGCAAAAACAAGTTGGCCGGAAGCTCTAAGGTATGGCAGGCTCTCTAGTTTACAGGCTAGTGCTGTCGATTTTCTATTGATTGTTTCTAATCATCTACTGTGCCTTGTACCTTGACCATGTGTGTCAATATCTAATGTGGTTTATTCTCTTCTTGCAGGTAAGTGACCGCTGAAGATGAACAGCCCTACCAGGCTACCACAGTCCAGGACCACCACCGACTCCGGTCCACGGGCAAGCCAACGACATAGATTCCAATTATCATAACGAAGTTTATTGAAAATAAAATTAAACATCTGTCTTGACGTCCCAGGAGAAATAACGAATCTTAAAGATGAAGTCAATAACAAGCATGGCAATTTACTAATTTATCTTGCGTCGTGAAAACTTTGCGAAGTATCTATGTTTTATAGAGTAAATATTTGATTATCAGTCTGATTTTACTCAACTCACAAACAATTCAATCGTCTTTGTTTCATAACTCTCTTTGCTCGAGTGGTTTCTTATAAAATTAACTTAATTAAGCCTACTGATACATATTTCAAATCAAATCAAAGATTCACTAACAAGCGTGCTCGCGAAAAGTGTATATCATTTACTTTAAGAGGGTTTGAAGGTAGAAGTATCGAAATGAAAAAACTGTTAATTTGAAATTTAAAAAAATATTGTCGCGAAATGAAGCAAAGTCTGCATCATTGACGCAGGGGGCTCAGAAGATTGGAGTAATAAGGATTACACCACCAATTATTTTGATGATGAATAAACATGGCGTTCCATGCTTGGTTGAAAGTGTAATAATTGCAACAGCTAGCAATTTAATCAACGCCACCCCCGTGTCGCTGTAATTAATGCCTAGAAATTGAGTCAGAATTCTGTGGAGTGAGCCAGCACCTCCATCCGATACAAACGACCCGTTAGTTCATTAATCTTGGTTCAGGCCAGTTACCAGCGTGTCGAAGGAGCGGGCGGGTATTGCTGCCTTCGTTAGTTCACGAGCAAATCAGAACACAAGATTTTCACTTGAATTTCTTGGCATTCAGAAACATGATATAACTGGCATATATTATGTAACCTATTGTTCGGTGCTGGTGTAAAAATACGAAGGTTTCCGATTAGTTGGCGTTTAAGTCTGTTTATATGTATATTTTTTAAATCTCATTTGTCAGGGATTGGTTATATTCGCAGGATGATTTCACAAATACGTTAATTTGAATCCTATGCAACTGCAATAATTGCGTCGGAGCCTACAGGGTTGGCTCGGTCGCTTATTTGGTTTACTGTTCCGCCACTGAAAATCAGTGATATAACTGAGTGGGTAAACTCTAAATACGAATTTATTTATGTATTTATTTATTTATTTATTTATTTATTTATTTATTTATTTATTTATTTATTTATTAAACGAGGGAGCGGAGCGACCGAGTGTCTCCATTCAACTCAAACGGCCCTCATTCTGTGATTCTGTCTGTCTGTCTGTACGTCGAAAATCAGCCGAACCGCTGAACAGATTAAGCTGAAATTTTAAACAGACATCCGGTACGAGTATACTGAGAACTGTTAACAAAATCAGCTTGATCCATTGCGATTTAAGCCTACAATAAATAAAAATGTGATTTTTTAAATTATCGATAGCATTTGTTTAGTAGCAGCTAGCGGGACGATAACTACGTGGCTTGCATGGCATAGTGGTAAGCATTTAGACTACCGCACGGAGGGTTGAGGTTCGATACCCGTTAGCTCGAACTTTTTTTATATTTTTACACCCACATATTATTTTTGAGGGGTGTTAAATGGGAAATAAAACTTAGGTGATTTTGTTTTATCTTGGAAATTTGTTAATGTTTCACGCTAATACGTTTTGAACACGATTCGCATTTCAAATGTTCAATTTAAATATCTAGGGAAACGCCAAAGTCGTTGTTAAACGAGTGAGTGAGCCATGTGTTGAGTACCCGGTATCATTACTCATACTGGGCTAGATCCTTAGGTATAGGGGAGGAAAGGGGATGTTCCCGGGTACTCAACACTTGGCTCACTCACTCACTCGTTTAACAACGACTTTGGCGTTTCCCTAGTTATTTTTTTTTATTAAACGAGGGAGCGGAGCGACCGAGTGTTCTCCATTCAACTCGAACGGCTCTCATTCTGTGATTCTGTCTGTCTGTCTGTACGTCAAAAATCAGCCGAACCGCTGAACAGATTGGGCTGAAATTTTAAACAGACATCCGGTACGAGTTTACTGAGAACTGCTAACAAAATCAGCTAGATCCATTGCGATTTAATCCCAAAATAAATAAAAATGTGATTTCTTAAATATCGATATGCATTTGTTTAATAGCAGCTAGCGAGACGGTAACTTCGTGGCTTGCATGGCCTATTGGTAAGCATTTAGCCTACCGCACGGAGGGTTGGGGTTCGATACCCGTTCGCTCGAACTTTTTTATATTTTTACACATACATATAATTTTTGAGGGGTGTTAAATGGGGAATAAAAATTCGGTGATTTTGTTTTATCTTGGAAATTTGTTAATGTTTCACGCTGATACGTTTTGAACATGATTCGCATTTTAAATGTTCAATTTAAATAACTAGGGAAACGCCAAGGTCGTTGTTAAACGAGTGAGTGAGCCATGTGTTGAGTACCCGGTATCATTCCTCATACTGGGCTAGATCCAGCCTTAGGTATAGGGAGGAAAGAGGATGTTCCCGGGTACTCAACACTTGGCTCACTCACTCGTTTAACAACGACTTTGGCGTTTCCCTAGTTTATTTAAACAGTACTTCCTTCCCCTTGATTAGAGCTTGGAAGAGTGCATGATGCAGTTGCTAAAGGCTGCCTTCTTATTTGAGAGGAAGATGTCTTCCTAGATTGCCTGAAACTATATACCACGAGGTTTCACGTGTGTCATCCTACAGTACCTGGCAGGAGGCTTGATGTCACCCCCCCCCCCCGACCTCGTACCCTGTCAAGAGGGGTGACACCTCAACCCCCCGGGGGCCCTGACTCGTTCTTGTCAATTCTAATATAGTTTAAATGTTAAATGTGCCATAAAATAGGGTTTCGTCGGCACGTAATATTCTAGATTAACTCTTAGAGCCTAAAATAGGTTAAGGTTGCTACAGAATGCAATTACAAGTCAATTAACTTCGTACGTAACTAATAAGATAAATATGGATATAAAGTATAACAGCGAAAGAAACCATAGAGATATAGATGGCGAATGGAGGGCGTAAGCTATGATACTTGGCTTGCGCATCCGAAATGTAATTCTGTAAAGAAACGAAACGAGGGAGGCTAATGAATATAATGAGCACGCCATTGCTTGTATAATTTGATCAGCATACAGCCTTACCCTGTGATGATAAACCTATTTGTATTAAATATCAATCAACCATTTAATGTAATCTCGTGCCGTAGCATTTCTCATCACAAAACTATATAGATTCTCAATTCAGTTCACTCCAGTGATTCTATAATCGAATAAAACGAGACAAGACGTTGTCCCAACAAAATATCGGAATAAACAGGTAGGCCAGGCTCAAGTAATTGCTTCTAAAATGTATAAGCATAGCATATCTTTATTCAACTTGCATATTATGCGGTAAATATACTAGACAAGACAAATATTTATTCATTGTCTTCTTGTTCATAATAATGTTTAGTTCTATTTATATATCAGTTCTGTATCAGTATATAGACTAAACCGCTACACTACTTAATAAAACTTTAATTAAATAAAGCAGTGCTTATGTTGTTTTTTTTACTGAAGGCAGTGCATATAAAGAGACTGAAAGATGCTTTGTGCAAAACAACCCATAAAAGCCACCACAGCAATAATATTTAATTAAAGCATTACTAAACCGTGAGGATTGAACATTCTACTCCAGTATTATACAGCTTCATTTGATTAAACTCCGTAGCTCTATCTTTCCCCTTGGAATTCAATTCAGTTCAATCAAATAATCCCGTTGTTCTTGAGGATATTTGTCAACTGCTCGGACTGCTCCTCGAATTATGCATCGCCGAGAAAGTTCTCGCGTAGATATCGCCAAGTTTGTTCCGCTGGTTGATGCCGCCGAATAGAACAAGACAATCAGGGCTCGTCGGAACTTCGTTTTCCCGAACTAAACTGACTAGAAAGAAATACTAAACAAACTTATTTTACTTCGCAACTTCTTATATAGTGAATACAATGATCCTACTATGTGTTTACAGACTCGTTCTCAATCTACCCCGTACGTAAGGCCCAGGTGGGTCCTGGGTCCGAATACCGACTTAACTCCATTTGCATTTCTGTTGTCAATCCTGTACAGACACGCATGATGCAACAATCACAACTTCGGCTAAGCCAAAGCCTAAGGGGCATTATTTTTCGTCGATTCATATACTTATTTTATAATAATATAAGGTGTCTGTTTCTTGTTTTTTTCAATTATTTTATTGAAAATTATTTATGAAATTGCGTCCTCAAATTAAATACTGGATTTCATGCGCTCCCGTTTCTCAGGTGGAATGTGTATTACAAGTTAAAAGTTTAAACAAAGCACTATATACTTCAAATAATGGGGATTACACTAAGAGGTGTATGCATAAGTTGATAACGAAGGAAAGAAGATGAATAAAGGATAAGTTGATAGGAAGGAAAGAAGGCGAATGTGGATAGGTTGATAATGAAGAAAAGAACAAGAATATCTTAAGCTGATTAAAATATTAACTAAATTAATATCCTTTCGTATTATAAATAAATTTCCAGAAGAAAATTAAAAGTAGCTAACAATAGCCTGTTGTCTTAGGTGATTGCAGAATGTCTATTCACATCACATGATTTAACAAAAATGCGCAGACGGACATGCGCGCATTGAAAATATAAACTCGTATACTACCAAATACATAACGCATCATCCAAATCAGTAATAGAAAGATTGACGCTGCCAATAGAACAAGGGGGACGGATAATAATAATAATAATAATAATAATAATAATAATAATAATAATAATAATTAATAATAATAATAATAATAATAATAATAATAATAATAATAATAACAATTTTTATTTATGAGATTTTAATGTAACAAATACACCATTAAATAGAATGAAAACAATCATAATAATAACAATAATCATCAGCCTGAATGTGATCTAGTGATGGTTCTTTGTCCTCTGCTGCGGCGAAAGAATGGCCGTAGAATCGATGTGAACATAGATGATATTGATAGCTCGTTCCATGGGTACCTCGCGCTACCCTAAACCCGGTACGTAGGCCTACTCGCTTCTGACGAGGGCTCGGTGTTTGCTGCCGCCCTCTGTCTTCAGGTGCCCATGGCATACTGGCCTGGCTGTTCTAGCACACAGATATCACTGGGAGGTGCCGCTGCCTGATGGCCATGTTGTACGATTTAAACATCTGCCCCTGGTTGGCTGGCGCCGTCGCCGAAACACGTTACTCAGTGCTCAAGTTACCATCGTTCTTGAATTTGTGTTCAAAGCAAGGTCCACACCAATACCCACTCCTGTGTTGCCACTGTGCTTGCTTTTACAGCCCGAAATATATAACAAATTATCTATTTTGCAGGTCATTTCGCTGTGTTCGAATACTCAAAAGCCTAACGTTTTGACACGACTGTGCGTATCGAAACGTTAGTCTTTTTAGTATTCGAACATAGCGAAATGACCTGCTAAATATATAATTCTAACTAAATATATAACAATAAATAACGTTTTATGATAATAATGAAAACATGTATTTGTGTATTCACAAACAGTTTATCGCAATAAAATGTAAATCCCACAAGCCTTCTTTCCAAGTGTTAATATTCACGTTGAATCTCCTTTGGCGCAAATCTAGACTTGTGCCAAATTATTGAGAAATTGCATTGGAAATTTTTGTGATCGCTTGCAGGCTACCCCTACGGTAGTCATCCCTTCCGTATTTCCTCAAATCTAATAACCCGCAGGAGCTTGGGGGGGGGGGGAGATTGAACTCTAGAATCTCCCCGTGCAGACCCACGCGTAGAGGAGGACAGGTGTAGCCCACTCACTGCGTTGTGTGCAAGTACATCATAACATTCCTCATTCCACATCCACTGAGGACGAGGCATTTTGAGAGTTGTTTTTAGGGGTATAGTATTTCTGGCGTTTGCACTTAGCAGTCTTGTAAACATTCTTTTTGCTGTGTGGTTAGTTATCTTATACACCATGAAGTTATGACCAGCAAAAAGCGTGTACATAATATGTTACTGAAATCTACACATTGGGATCGAAACCACATGTTTCTGTTTTGCTACGATTTCTTCGACCAAATAATTATTATTTTTTGCGTTTTTTTTGTCCATCCGGTTCTGAGCATTTTGATACAATGCGATCGTCGTCGTAGTAACCATCATTATCGAGAATTGCATTTTCTCTGGTTTGTCATATAGACACCAAATACTTCATTGGTAGACATACGTGAAAATAGCTTTTTGTATTTAGATGCTATACATTATACAACGTGCTTTTTATTTACTTATCTAAGGTTTTACCAATCAGTTTTATTTCATTCAACATAGTTTTATAATTTGTTTGTTAATGAATTCAAACTTGATGAGATAACGTTAAAATTAAAATATGAAATCCTCGTACATAAGTTTTTTAATGTGGGAAGAACATAGATGCTACAAAATGCGTTAAAACGATACTTGAAAATGATGTACACACGTATCTCTAATTGTTCGTAAATTCCTAGTTTCCTCTACAGTCGCCCATGTTCAATCACTCTCTCATACTATTCAACATCCATTGTTTCCCCATTTACAGTCCAAGCCCTCCTTCACCTTGGAAACATTTAAACATTTATTTTGAATGCCAGCTTCTCAAGCATTATTGTGAGCAGATCACCTTGGTAACGTACGTTCCAACATGCCCCAATTTGCACTTATCAATACTTGATTTTTTCTTTATCGTGGCATTCATTTTTATACGGTTCAAATCATAGATGTATCTCCTATTTCTGTGCGGAGTCCGAGTAGTTCTCGTTCGTATAGCTGTACCCTACAAATTAAGATGGTTAGGGTATTAATGCGTTTCTTTGATCTTCTCATTTAAAAACAGAGAGCTAAGCTTTAAGTAAGTTTGAGTAATAACCTTTTGCTACCCCTGGGTTTCTGTTAAAACTTGAAAGACGCGACCTAGTATAGTGCAGTCAAGGATCTGCTAACCCTGGTTTTGAACTGAGTAAGATATTGGCCAGACTTCACTTTATTTAGACAGGCAACATTTTCTAAGGGTTTTATAAACTTCACCAGTCCTCCCTTCTCAATAACCACCCCAAAAAATTCGTATTTCGAAATGTGTTGCTACATTTATAGTTAAAACGTTTTAGTTAAAGTCATGGGCCTAAACAAATACTGGGGCATCCACATAAATATAACCCCTTCCCCTTTACTCCAAATTCCGCACTGGTGTTTTTATCTAGAAAGAAAAGGAGTAATCTTTAACAATTTTATGTTTGTGTGAATGCCGTACCGCAATGTTATTTTTCAGGATCTAAAAGTAAATAGTTAATTCTTTGAGATACAATCCAATTCTATATTTTGTAGCAAACTTCACGCAGAAAGCATTTAAATTCAGTAAAGTCACTTGACTTCCTACTAGCGACATATTGAATGGACACCAAATAAGGCAAAGAGGCGACAAAGTCAAGGGAAAGACAAATAGCGTTCAAACTAACGAGAACTGGGTGGACACTGGACATTTAGTTCTTTTGCTTGTGTTTATATGTTCACGAATCACAATTCACAATAAGACGTTGACGACTTCTAGCAAACCCATTTCTGAGCTCAAAGGCTAATGAGAAAATGCAGGTCATTCGTAAATAATGGAGTAGTGTTATGAAGTATGTAGTACTGCTAGTAGCTAAATCTCCGTAACATTATGTTTAAGTCAAATAATGCCACTTTCCGTGTTTCTCTGTGTATTAAACGAATGTTATAAAAACACTTAATTTTGTATTAACTTGTTCACATATCCACACATACAAAGAACTTGTAAAATGACAGCCAAGACTTGCACACTCAAAGTATTAAGATCTATCAAAAACTGGCCACGCTCATATGAACCCTGCTACATTTGCCCCGTGACTCCCTGCAACGTAGCTGGGTGACACCATGATCCAAGGTCACCAAAGAATATCCTTGTACCATGGGGTGACACCACTAAAACTTCACAACAACGAGTGTGTTACTATTATCGCACCGCGGCTTGGCTGTGGCTCCCTACGAAATACTTAGATAACATTACTTACATTCAAAGGGAAGTGATATCTGCTCTCTTTGAAAATTTACTTGGCAATAACCACTTTATTCATTTCACCGCAAATAAAAAACAATTTTTTAATTTTCAGATTGTGCAGGACTTGTCTCAAGCGTAAATATGGCACGATACGCACATGTTCCACACACTATCCTCTTGAAAGTGAAGGGCTTGCTTAAAACGAGTTTACCCCTTAGTGACTGGTAGCTGCGGTTTCTGGCTTGGGTTTCTCATAGCTAAGCCAATCTGGTGGGAAAAGTCTTGGTTGCATGGTCTGTAAGATTTGCTTCGTTATGACAAGGCAGCATCTTGCCGTATCTCTCAACCCGAAGGTAGGACTAGGTTCTGCATTGTTACCGGCTAGCTGTTTTATTATTCCGCTTGGTTTATGGGCCCTGTTGAATGTAAAGCAGGAAAAATTTTGATCTTCTTTCTTGTGGTTGATGGATGCGCAGAAACCCCTACTCTAATAATCCAAAGCACGGCTGTTACGAAGGCGTGAAGATGCGTTCACAGACAGAGACCAAGTTTAACTGTTACTCCGCTGACAATAGCTCTCATTGCGAATATTTGTGGGACCGTTCTTTAGAATTAAATGAACCACTAATCGACAGATGGTTAAAATAATTTATTTGATTGATAGTTGTTTGATTGAATTGCGTTTCTGTTGGATTTGTGACCTCGGCCTGATGTGATGTGATATACCGTAGGTGCATTCACGCGCTAACTTTTCATCGCCATTCATTATTATTACAATTCCACCCACCTATCCGTGATCAGGTCCACTGCCGAAGCTTGAGATGGCACGTTGAGATATTATAATCAGCATCGCATTATGTTAATATTGATTTCCGGCTTGCATCTCGATGTATTGACAGTATCTCTCGGATTATAGTCACTCTATTGTCCATCCATCTTGGGCAAGGCATGACGTCACTGCACGACCTCCCTCCCACCCTCCTTCCACCCTCTTCTTGTCGACACCCTCAATATCATGTATCATCTTGTATACACGATACATGATGAAGTTTAAGGTGGCAACAAATCGGATTCGCTTTAGAATCCAAACATCTGCAATATTTTAATTATGTTGTCACTTGCGGCGCTGCAATTATTGCAAAGTTATAATGATTTTTTCATTTGTTTTAAGAAGTTCTCAACGAAAATCGCTTCTACTGGAATCAAAGATGGCAGAATAACTCCTGGTGGAATGACCACAATAATTGTTTCAGTTCTTCTGTGAATTAATATGGGTTACCCAATTTAAAAATTGTTTACAAAAAAGCAAGATTTGTGGAAAAAAGTAACGGAAACAGATATGGATTTTAAGCGCAACTGAGCATTCGGAATATGACAAGAAAAATTATGATCAGGAAAATAGTTCCCATAAATTGTGCTGTCCTTTCCAGAGACGTCAAACGAATACGGTGATATTTTTACCACATTACACCTGTGTCTATTGTTGGGAGTGAAGTACATGCAAAATTGAAAAATAATTCTCATTGTGCATTATTCATAAGTAATATGTGATGCATCTACCAAACCTCTCAATGTGGAGGCTTCCTGATTGATGGGGGAAATAGAGTACAAGTTTGCGAATCTGATGGCTGTAGCATCAGAGAGAATCCTTTGATGGGATTAATAGGTGCACCCCCCCGGCCTCTAAGTCAAAGCGGTAGGCTGCCTAGTTACAGACCCAACCGCCAAGTATATCTCTAATGTTATATCATTTTATGCCTATGCCCTAACAAGTACAACACTATTGCATTTAGAGTTAGTACTTAGTAGTTTGAACAATCGGAAGACAATTACCATTTCAAGAAGTTATGTTTTTTTTCTGGTGATGTTGAGTTTCCAAAATGCCCGGTTATAAGCATTAAGGGAACAACAGCAGAAAAATAAGCGACTGTGACAAGAATTCGTGCAGAAATGCTTGAGATTTTTTAAAAGGAGAACAGCAAAATGCAGAAACGTAAGTAGAGGAATGTGTTAAAAGCTTGAGTGTCACGAGTGAAGTTATAGATGCAAGTTTGAAGGCGTAGACGATATATAGTGCAGTCACTAATCACTCCTGCAAGCTTAAGTTTCATGAGGTGAAGTAGTGAACGCTAGTGGACTAGACATGGGTTCGAGTCCTCTCCTTCAACCAGTCCTCAGCATCTTATGTCGCCAGTATCTCGATCATCCTCGCTACGCTTAGCTACATGAATGTGGACACCGGATAGTCTCTAACGGTCAACCATCTAATAAATGTATTTTATATTTAGATTGTTAGTTAACATATAATTGATGTAAAAACAAACCCTTTAAAACAGATAAAATAAATGTCAAGACAATTCTTGCAATGTGTGTTTTACTATCGCAATCTTTCAATTTGATAGCGTACCTATCGGACGGGTTATGGAAAGTAAAACATAAAATCTAAGTGAGTATAAAAATAAAAGGCCGACGTCTAAAATGTAACTCACTTCGTAGCGCGATCGAAAACCTGTTACGTATTTGACGAGTCGGTCTAGTTTATTTTTAGGTTAGTTGACTCATTCTTTTCTTAAAACTTCGCATTGAAAAATTAAATATCTCACTTTGACACATAAGGTAAGATAATATCCTATATATATTAGGACACTCGACCGAGCCTTTCTCCAGATAGCAGAATAACACATTTTGGCACATGTTAATTTAAAATAAATTATTCAGTATGGAAGGAAGGATTTGTTTAAGTCTTGCATGTTTGTCTTCGTATGGTTTGATAGGTCTTAACAAAACCGTTTGATACGTCGTTCTAAGGGAAGAGTCAGTCCGAATCAAGGCGTTGGAATGGTACATTGGACACAACAGGAATTGCCAAGAAAATATATCCACGCAATACAAACAAGTGTGTTGATTCAGAACAGGTATTTCTTTGTTCTGGATGCTTCCTGCCGTTTTACTCTAATCTTATCTTACTCTCCTATCAAAACCTGAATTTTCGCTTATAGCACTTGTATAACGTGTTTTATTATATTAAAGTCATCAACTCAAACATTTCAAAGATGGAGTGAAGCTATGGCAGCAACCAACTGAAGACAGCAACCAACTTTATAAACTAAATGGGTTGGTCTCTTATGATATATTTTCAGTTTCATTTTATGGAGGTGCACAATGACCCAACCCATAGAAATTACTTTTTTCTAATTGAAGATAAATAAACTCATAGAGTCATTTCAATTATAATAAATTTCATTTTTAGGCTCACGCAAAACGTTTTCCGATGCGAGTTATGGTATTGCAAGCCATCGATGTGCAATGATGTGTAACACGTCGCACTGAGAGGCAAGGCAAATCCTTCAAAGACTGATCCAGACATGACGTGGTGACTGCGTTGGTCGTCTTGCAGTTCAACCACAGATATTAAACACCTATAGTAGGCTAGATCAGCAGCCATTGGTCCACTTCCGTGACAATTAGAAGCCATCTTGAAATTCATGTTTGCATGTTAAATAAATGGGAGCGATTTGTAGCCCAAATAGTTCTCCAGATTGCCGTCCCGTCAGGTTGACAGGTGAGCATACTAGCCATTTACACCAAATGATTACTAAATTGCCTTATGCAATAACTTGTTGTTGTTTCTGTTTGTGCATTCCCATGCTGCACAAGCTAAAACCATATCAAACAATCCGGTAAAATACTTTATTGCATTGAAAAAGCATAAATTAAAACGCCAAATCGCCATCTTGAAATGGAGTGATTGGCGCTTCAATTTGGTACGCTCGCGCCTGTGCGGAGGTATTGGAGACTGCTAATATAGCCTACTATAGGTGTTTAATATCTATGAGTTCAACCTATGAGCTATAGTATCTCGTCTAAAACTCTACAAAACTAGGGAGCCTATATTAACCTTCACAAGAGAGCGGCCATACAGTGCTTCCGGCCGCCATGTTTTTGACAAATCATTTTTTAGTTTCGTCAACTGCCGTAAATGTAAACGAATGTTGCTTGAAACAGACTTGAAAAACAAATGTGGTCTACAACAGAACACTTTTTTTTACCTCTGTTCCAAGCCAAATTTGTTTACTTTCACGGCAGTTGACGAAACTAAAAAATGATTTGTCAAAAACATGGCGGCCGGAAGCACTGTATGGCCGCTCTCTTGTGTAGGTTAATATAGGCTCTCTAGTCTCTATACAAAGCTAAAGTCTAATTCCAGGGAGAATCACGGTCGTACATTGAGGGCCTATGGATAAGTGAATCTGAGTATTACATTTATTCTTTCAGAGACGCTGCAAGTATAATACTAGTAGATCTTTAAAAAGGGAAACTTTTGGAAAAAATATGTAACACTTTGAAGTCAATATTTTATTTTAGCTAGAAGTGTGTTTGTACTATTTTATATTTTATTACTATGCTAATTGATAACCTGTGGTATTATGTACCCTAGGCTGTTCTCACTTATACATCCAATGTACATCCTGATAGTGAGAAATGAAAGATGTAAAGCTTTATGGAAAACTGAATACATTGTCGTCTGGATTAGCATCGCTACGTTGCATAAACTTAGATATTAAACCTGGAAGTCCAGCCTTTAATTATTAAGGATTGATTATAGATATTGAACACCTAGGTGTTCAATATCTATGAGATTGATACACATTGAGTTTCAATGTCACTTTAGCATTGAGTGTATTCTGTTATTATGTTGGCAGCTGTCAATAGGAATTACAACCGTCCAATGCTAGGGGTTGTAGTCACTCATACACACTAAATCATGTCACTGACTGCATATCCACTGTAAGGAAACATAATTCCTTCACCGTGATGCTGTGAATGTGTACAAGTTCATTTTCGTTCGTACATTATTTTTTATTATATCGTATTTAGTTGAATCTGATTTTATTAGTTTATCAATAGCACTTCGTGGTTCATTGATCGTCATTTGAATACTTTCAAAATGTCACCACGTGTTTCACATTTCCTTCCAGTATAGTATTATTTAATTTCGCACCATCGTGAAATCCAGTGTTTACCGTACATTTCCTTCAAGCCAAGAAAGGAATAAATACTATAATTTGAGTTTGTATCTCTACAGTGGATAAATATGTAGCTTTCAAATAAAATCTATAGAATGCATTTATTGATCGTCTTCAAATAAATATCGTACACTGGCCATCGACTTCCAAGCTTGAGCTGCAGTTGATTGCTGGCCAGTGAGAATGTAGAACCAATACATCTGTATAAGCACTAGTTGAACCACCACTTTCTTCTGATTTCAATGGAGATCTTTCTTGCTACCTATCATTAGAGTTACCGAACGCAGGCTCATTACCAACGTTATTTCTGGTTGAGCAGTTTTAATAAGCTGATTGGAGTGTGGAAAATTTATATTTCCATTTAATGACAACTATTGAAAGAAAGAAATTACAGCGTGGTGCAGTGCAGGCCTACCATCACAAAGTTACATGATAATAAGCTCACCATTGAGGTTTGTACTCGAAACAGGGAAATGTCATTGGCAAGAAATTAAAAACGCGAACGAATTCATGACAAAAATCAACAAACCATCACATTAAAAATATAAGTGGGAATATTTTCGATATCTATATTTGAAATCAAATATTATTGAAATGTCGAAATTTTGAAAATAAATAAAAATTGAATTTCATTTTTTATAGGAAGTTTGGGGATTGGAAGTGTGTAAGTCCTCAATGCTGCAAATACCCAAGAAAAATGTATCGATTTCTTCAAATTTCGGTTCTCGTGCGCAATGGTGTATGTGCCAGGCAATCTATAATAAATTCGTTATTACTTTTACAAATGGTGGAGGTGCCGGGTCATTCAACGCGAGTGTGAGAACATGGTTATTCATTTTTGGCGATACCAATTATCAACCCTTTTCAGCCACATTGCTAATGTAGGCCTTATTTATATTGAAAATTGAATGATACAGCCCAGCAGCATTGTAGTTCCGTCATATTTTTATATATTTTCCAGAAAAACGTGTATTTTTATAATTTATTATTATTTTAGCTAGTTTAAATAATTGAAATACATAACTAAAAACAAACGAAAACTTACATAAAACTATATTTGATCAGGAAATCTATCACAACAGTCAACACTAACACCCCCTCATGCAATCGTAACTGTGCGGTTACAGATTGTTGCCTTTGCTTGAGACATCCACTGAAAATCGCGATAGAAATCGCATATTTTTGTATCAAACCGATGTTTCCTTTTTCTCTCTTTTTACTCCTTTTGTTTACAAAACATAAATACGACGCACACATCAAATTTATTTAAAAAAATACGCATTTCATTACGAAATTTACATCTCTCTTTTATTGGTATGACATAGTAGTATGTATTTTTAGTAGGCCCTACTTCATAACTATCATACATGCATCCTCACATAACCTTTTGGTAAAAATTTTTTAATGTCAGCAAATCAAAACCAATGTAATGTGTAAAAAAATTTGCTTGTATCAAATTTAAACAAAAACAGAATCATAATTTGTCAATCAATGTAACAATTTCGAAACAAATTGATGTGGTTGTTTTTACTAACACTTTCACTTACAATAAGAAGGAAAAATAGCTTCTGTCAGTGGTTATTTTTAGCAAAATGGTGGTTTCAAAATACTTGTAAAAATTAAGTACGTACTCTGATTCTAAAATATTAACACTTTTTCTCTACACACTCAAAATGAAAGTTTTTCAGTCGCTCTGTTCTCGTCTTGGATTTCAAGTCGTTACTCAATTTCAATGTTTAAAATAAAATAAGAAACAAAACGGTTATTTGCAGACGACAAGCGTGTTTTGTTTAGTTCACGCACCGCCTGCTGTAAGCAATGATGCGATCAAGGCCAAGTCTGGCAGAGCCACAGCCTTTGTTAATACGAGCACGAAACACATTTTATTGAATGGCAATAACATTTCATTGACATAATAAAAACAACGTTTAAATCAAGACTTTTTCAAGGATGAGTGAGCGAATGGTTGTGACTTTACTGTATTGATGAATGATGAGATCACAGCCTTCAGTTCCGTATGTGTTTCTGTCTCGTTCTCTCTGACCTGGAGATCTGCATATTTATTTTATTTATTATTAATTTTATTTTACTATTTATTTTACGTCTATTCTATTCAGTTATAAAATAATCGCCATTGCGACTCGACAGAAATAAAATTGTTGTTCAGTCCCAAACACAGCAGTATTCTTAAAATAAAAACCACTATTAATTTGGATTCTGAATTTTATTAATTATATCCATTACTTGTGACAGTACTCTAAAAATAAAACCACTATTAATTTGGATTCTGGATTTTATTAATATTATCCTTAATTTGTGACAGTACTCTTATAATAAAAACCACTATTAATTTGGATTCAGGATTTCATAACCCAATTACCAAATCCATAATTTGTAACTGTGTTGCACAACTGTTATAACATATCCTTCCGCACGGTTCCACATAGGGATGTGAAATTCATTGGAAAATTTCCGACCTATTTTTCCGGAAAATTTCCATCTTCTTAGATATTAACATAATAATGTTTTTTAAATTATTATTTGTAATAACAACTAAGACATGTGTTCTAAGATAATAAAATTGTGCTGGCTGACTGGTTGTGCTGAAAATATCTCAATTTCCAAGCGTCAGATGTTGTCACTTGTCAGTGCTCGATATAAGACTGTTCAAGAATTAGGCCCTATTCTAAGCTGCCGCTAATTGCATGAAATGAATGAATTGCATTCTTTTTTATGAATTATATGTGGAGGACATCATAGAAAATGTATTTTTTGCTGAAATTTCCAAATTGAATCTTTCCGGAAAACCCACATCACTAGTTCCACCAAAACGACCACATGCAAACCTTCCAAGTTGGATGCAATTCTTGTTTTTGTGAATTACGGTTGTTTGTTAATATCTTTTTTATGCACCCAATTCAGTGTACACAGTAATTTGCAGAATTGTAGGCCAGTGTGTTTCCATCTTGTTCTATTTTGACGGCCTTTGTCGCAACTAGCAAGATTTATGTCAACGTGTTCGCGCTCCAAGAGAAACTCTTCCACCGCCCGTATTTCTTTCTCGAGTATTGGCTAAATTTAGTTTTTCTCTTTCCCGATAGAATTCGCGTCGGTCAGTAACCACTCTGGTACTAAAGCTCACCGCTAGATGAGGCTCAACGACAAAGCTCGAGGCTTTCGTCCGCGGCACTCCTGACTGAACTTTTCGTGAGCTCTCACTCATTCATAGAGATGAACGAAATTGTAATCACGGAATTCGCGATTCATTTAGTTCGTATAATTTATAACCTCCATATTTAGTAAGTAAATTGAAATATAGTTTAATAATTTGAAAGAAATGCGAACATAAGGCATATGTACTCTGGATCGTAATTGCTGTAGTGTAGTGCGTAAGTGCTAGTATTTTTCGCATAACGTAACGCTAATGATTACATGATTAAATTATGTGTACAACTTTCAGTTATTATTTATAAATGAAAATTTGCTCCATTTTCTAATAAAATAAAATTTTTAAACAAAAACACGGTACTTAATTTCGTAGAATATACGGCCTAACAAAAAAAAACTCGTGATATATATTTTTTTATGAATGATTAGTGACTTTTAATCCGAGCAGCCCCCCCCCCCATCCCCTCCTCTCACCCAATTCAGTTTCACTAATTGTGCCATCTGGACATATCTCAACGCTGACACATCTTTGATTTTTCAATTGTTTGTTATGATAGTAAGCCCACACACAACGGTTTTTGTCGCTTTGCTTTGAATGCGGGTTTGGGGTGAGTTGGGTGGATTGTTTCGACGTTTTATTTATATATAGTCTGTCCGCGGTGGCTAATGCGGTCGGAACGCAAGTCCGGACCACACGACACCATTGCACCGGACGCGAGCTCGAACCGCGCTAAAGACGTGTGATATTTTCTATTCAAGACGATGAATAGAAGAAAGACGAGGATGAAAAAGTGTTTAAAAAAATCCATGCCTCTTGAGTGTAATTCAAACCCATGCCCTGAGTTTACGTACACAGCTCTAAGCAACCGTCTGGGCCACTTGTAGATTAGATTCTGATTCGGGAGGTCTCGGGTTCGAATCCCGTCTTGACCGGCAATCCCAACTGAAGATTTTTCGAGGTTTTCCTCTGTGCATGCAAGGAATTGAGTCCAGTACGCGTATTCCTAAATTAATTCGTTGATTTTGAAAAAAAAAATGAAATCTCCGTAATTTACTCAATTTTGATGAATTTCGGGAATTTATTCAAAGTGTACAGATTTTTTTTACGCAAATTTGCATATTGGATATCTACGTTTTAAATCAATATGAACGTGCAAGTTAACTAGGTAAATCGTAAGATAAACGGTTTGATGGGAATTTCCAGAATTGAAATCCATGTGTATAGGCTTCCTTATTTTTTCACGTTTTGGACTTATGTTTCGCAATGGATCTTCAAGGCTTTTTTTGCAACCAAGTGCGGATATCAATATAAAAGTACTTAGTAAACATAAATGCAAAATTTGGTAATGACTAATGATATTACCAACAGTTCGTATAGAAATCATCAACACCTGAGTGTGCGCATTCTTTGCATTTTTATTTGCACCTCTACCATAAGAGAAGGCTGGAACAAGCGAAAGAATAATTTATTTTGTATCCTTCTTTATACTCGACACCTCCACTAACAACTAGATTAGAAAGCTGGGAAAAATGTTTTATTTTATGTTAGTATTCTTCTATGACGATAAGGTTTGTTTTAGCAGTTTCGCTCCTTGTCTTGGGCAGCCTCCTCGCGCACCCTGTGAGTGCTCATGAATGTGCGGTACGTGAGAGTGTGGAAAGAGTGGAGGTGTAAACAGCCATCGCCCCTCAGAGTTCGAACCTAAAACCCGTGGCTGCGCACGGCCGTTATCATTATTTATAGTACATATATACACAGATTGTCGTCGAGTCGAGAGGCACAACTCCCCTCCACGTAGCCCTGTCATTACATAAACAAGTGCATTTTTCAAATGAGTTGCGGGCTCTTTCTTTGTAACCGGCTGTCATCCAGTTCGTCATCGCCTATCCCCGTGCAACTCGGTGATGTAAGAGTGTAGCTCGGGCCTCGGAGCTACGGGAGACTTGCAGTTTCGCTCTCCGATGCCATCATTAAAGTAATGAAACATTACCATCAACATTGCACGAGGGGCTATCTTGATACTCCATCAAACATGGCGGTGCTCTTTTGGAATCTGTCGCTGTCGACGTTGAATCGAACGATGACGTGAACAATGAGACATCTCAATATACAAAGTGTTGTATCTTGGACTAGACTCACCATGGGATAGACTGGAGTAACTCGTGCTGAGAACGTTCCACCACGAAATCGTGTTCAGCTCAAAATGAAGCCGAGTCACATTCGAAATCATGCTGGAATATTGCATAGAAATTCTCCAGTCCTCGGCGGGCCACCTCTATCGGTTTAGTTCCACGTGTGCTGCTCCTGCTACAAATCACCCGGGGTAGAAAGAGGCTGGTGAATGGTGATCATGTGAGGTTAGAATCAATCACCTTGAACGCATCCTCCGTTCCAACTCACCACTTCCTTCGTGACTGATGGAATGGAAGACTCCGTTATTTGGCAGCAATTTGTTCGCGTATAGGACCCAGTAACATGGCGTTTGATAAAAACAGGAGAAAAATAGCAAACACAATGTTCTGTGAAAATGTGTCGTCTAAAATATTGAGGGTAAACTGTGGCAGCTCAGACAGGGAGGACATTTTTGCTAAAGTAATAACATTTATACGGTGGTGTAGAGTGTGCATGTGAGTACGGCAAGGGGTATTATCGCCACTTTGAATGGGAACTGTGGGTTCGCCCACCACGTTATTACGGCCATGCTTCAGTCAAGGCACGAACCTTTGCATTTTGCATTCGAAAAAGTGCGTAGGTTGAATAACCAAAGCATTATCACTTCTCCATCATATTGGTCACCCTGGTTCGTAGTCTTTTACATTTGTGTTATTGGCTATATGAGTGGTGAAATACCACATTAAATGAGCCATATCCAGCTATGGCCGAGTAAAACCGCCCACATAGTTGCGTCCACTTCTCTCTATCGCTCTCTGCGTGAGCTCGAGAGAGGAGGCCGCTTCTCCGAGGAACCACCATCAGTAATAGTCATAGCCATTATCAATTCATCGGCCCAACAAGCGGTCCATTTGAAGATGAGGAGTTTAAACTTCTTGAATCTGGCATTCAATGCGAGGGCATTGTTTTAGCGGAATGATGAGTTCAATCGACGTCTCGTCGGTTGAAACTTGGTTCATCATCATCATCATCATTATCATCTTCTTCTTCTCTCATTCTCGATTCGAGTATAACTTGGTTGAAGGTGAATGTTTAGCCAAACCCATAAAATGTTTTAGTCTAGATTTTCGATACGTGTCCTATATTTTCCATCGCAATTCTGCATTCTTGTTCTAACCGTCTGAGAAAGCAAGTTAGAAATCAAATACCTTCCCGAGACTACATATTTTTGTGCCCCTGATGTGTAAGGCAGATTTGTTTTTGTGTATCTGTCGCTTTGGTATGGCTTCTCTGGTGTTTGTGTGTGTGTGTTTTTTGTTTTTACATGCGAAACAGCATTTCAGATTCGCTTTATCGAGAGGATCATGCCATCTCTTTCACTCGCTGGAATATTAATGAGACAATGCCCGCCTTTGTTGTCATCAATTGCCTGGTGATTAAACTAGATTCGAATTGAATTCTGGTCATTTTCGCCCAAACTTGGGCAATCAATCTTCTCGTCAAGGTTGTGTCCTCTCAAACAGCCCTTGTACATTTCTCTCAAAACTACCCCAACACCCAAAGCTAACCACCTGCCTGAAGAGGTCGACAATGACACCAGGCGAAACACATAAAAAGTTTTTTTCTCCCTGCTGGTTTGGCAATGATTTAATAATCAATATGTTATTATTTTACCTGTGTTTTCTTTATCAATATGATTCGGATTGTTAGCGGAGGTCCCACGCGATTTATTACTGCATTGAAGGATGGGCATTGGTTAAAAGTGCTGTTTTTATGAGCACTTAATTGATAACTTGGACGATTAACGTTTAGAAATTTTCACGATTCCCTGAAAATTTCGATCAAACTCGCAAAAAACAACAAAACAAAAAATAGTATTTTTTTTATTATTTTAGATAAATATTTCTGTAGTCACTATAAAAAATCTTTAAAAGGTAAACTGGCAAATTCATTAACATAGGAATAATTACTTGTTCAGTTCATTGCGAAAAACAATTACATAATATACAACAACAAATCGATTAATAAATGTGCGATTGTTATGAGAATGTTACTTTAACTTTACTTTACTTTTTGCTACTTTGTAACCAAAGTTTATTGAAAAACGTGACAAATGTAGAGAGCAATGAACGAAACGCTTTATCAGCAACGCAACGTATAAACATTTTGCTTCTAGTGTGGAGTAGTGAAACTGAAATCTTTGCAACGCTTACGCTCATCCAATCGTACGTCACGAAAAATATCACATTGTTCTAAATCTTGTATTCGAGGGTAGTTTTCTTGTATCCTAATTTCCCTCCATTCTCCATGCTTGACTAGAGTATAATCACGTGTCATTAATCTTACCCGTCATCACCAAAACTCAAAAATCTTTTCTGTTGAGTTATTCAACAACTACGGTGTTAACAGGATTGCTGTAATTGAATCATATTTGTCTTGAATTGTGATTGTGATGTTTGTTTGTTTGTTTTTTTTTGTAAAATTACAACTAAGGCTATGCTCGATTTTTTTAGACTAAAATGTAGTAAGAGTTTTGATTGCTTTAAAAATATTTTTCAAAAAATAATAAAGGCATGTATTAATTTTTTAGTTGCGAGGAGGAGCTAATTCTGCGCTACGCCACTGCATCTGGTATGTTGATTTCTCCATGTCGAGGTCCTAGCTGGACCGTGGTCGTATTCGGTTCTTTGACACGGACTATTGATTGCCGCAGCTTTTACACAGTATTTAATTAATCACGATTCCGTTATTAAAAAGCCTGACAAAAAAGTACAAATCAAACGAATCGTATTTTTGCTGTATCAATTCAAAGGCAGCGTTTACTAGACGAGTTTGCCAGTGTGAACCATGGCAATCATCAGTCATCTCGTCGTCTTGTCGATGAACATGTGTTCTGGCACAATGGCGCGCCGCTTGGCAAGAATGCTGCTCCAGACCCCAAGTCTGAGTCTCGGAATACAGAAGTCATATTCGCTGATTGCAAGATTGCAAAGACCTCGAGGACGAAGACAATGAAACCGATCTGGAGCTGGAAGAGAAATGTTGTCCTTCCGTGGTGAAATATGGTTGACTGGCTTTCCGAGTAGTTTACATCCGACGTTCGGTTGAAACATGCCGCTCGTCAGTCTCAAATATTGTTCACTCTGTTTTACATGTTTGACCAGTTTAGATTGAAATCATAGACCGACTTACGAACAAAACTCTGTAGAGAACCACATAGAGTTACACCCAATGGTTGCACCCTTCGGCGGCAGAGTACGACAACCAAATGACCCGCACAAAAAACTCCTTAAAGACTTGCTCCGTGGAGCCAATTCGCTAATTACTATCGAGGTACGTAATTCTTATCGCGCCTATTCTTGTTTCGCCTACACTGTATCTACGCCCAGCCATCATTACTCATTCGCCAAGTCAAACACGGCACAGCTTTTCATCCACCGGGCCTGTCAGTCCAGCTCTCGATTTGCAAAGATTAGTTAGCAGCTAGCTTCCATGAAAAAACCTCGCGGATACTTCGCAAAGATGTTTCTTCAAAGTAGTTTATACTTATGTTAGTCGGCAGAAAATAAAAACATTGGGAGAGCATTGAACATTCAACTCTGTTAAAAAAATTCTTACTTCCTTAGTTATAATGATAGAGATGGAGTTTGTTTAACAGATTCGTGGATTGATTGATGGGTATTTTCCCAGTATTTTTTTTAATTTTATATGTTTCAAAATATATTGATAAAAAAAAGTTTATATTTTTATTCTATCTATTTAATTATTATACACAAATAATGCCAGGCCATTTTACTTGTCCTATAAAGCATCACAAAACTAATGTTCACATGCGGTATGTGGGTTCGATCACACGTCCCTTCAGTACTGCACCTCAACCGTATGAGCCAACGCGGACGACGAGCGAAAAAGAGTGGAACATCTTTTCTCACATGCACAACAATGTAAGTATGCAAGCAAAACTCAAATTCTGAAATTATTATCCCATTATTCGTATCGGCAACACGTGAATCCCAAGCCAAGACTCACGTATATCACAAACGTCACCATTGGAGTTATGACACGTTAAATTAAAAATACTGTTGATGATTTGTGTTTGTCAGGGATTTTATGACATGTCCGTGTAATCTCCTGGTTCGAACTAGCAATCATGTTTAGTGCACGTGATAATCCCCCCCCCCCCCTGCAAACATCATGCATACGCTTTATAGAGACGAGGATAGTACAACTTCCTAGGAGCCAATAAGTATCATTATAATTGCCACTGACGTTTATACATGAGAGAAATAAATTGGTACAACTTGTATTTTCTATAAAACGTAGTCGGCGATTTCTTTTCGTACAAGTTTCTTTCTTTTAATCGTGACATGCTGTTTCCCATGTAATTAGTTCGATTACGCCTGATGCCATACACTATCCGTAGTATTTGTCGTTTCTGAAATGCCGCCTTGTATGTAACATAATACTCCTATAGTTCATACTTCATGACTGGTACTAATCGTATCTCACATAGCATAGATTGCAAAGTAATTATGGCACTCGCCACTCCGCTACGATTTATTTCGGACGGAAAACAGTGTCTCCCACTCATACGTTGATTTGTGAGTTGAGTCGTAAACTTACAAGAATCAAGTTAATTGTAACCTGAACAAATTGCTGTGGTTGAGACTTCTGCATATCATCAGCTCGGTGATATGTGGAAACCACCTGACTGCATTATGATGGCAATAAACCATTTGTGAGAATTTATTTTCGCATAGAAAATCACATAATTATTATGTTGGTTGGTTCAACTTGTTCCAACACTAAAATTCCTTTACAATTTGGGTTTATTTTTATTTGTTTTTATCATGTTTTATATTTTTCCGTCGCTATAAATTAGTTGACAAAAAGTCAAGTACCTGTTGGTAGTACCACTCTTTAATACCCACGCAAATTGCCTCCTTGGTCAGTACTTCTAAGAACATGTCGAGACCTCTTTCGAGACCAGCCAAACGAGAGGTCAACAGAGTGACCAACGTGGCAGACATTTTACTTATGTCTTTTTCGATTTATAAAACCCGCCCAGTGCTCATAAGTGCAATCCAAATAGGGTTTGCTAATCACAATAATTGTTTCTTTATTGGGGGGGGGGGGGGGATTGGGGGGAATTGGGGGGAAGCTTGACCCAACTCAAATGCGCGCACTGGTGTCGATGATTTCTGCTGAACAGTTGGCATTATCATTACCAAATTTTGCATTAATGTTAATGAAGTTTTTTTATATCGATATCCGCACTTGGTTGCAAAAAATGAGCCTTAAGGATCCATTGTGAAACAAGTCTAAAACGTGAAAATATGGGAAATCATAAACATGGATTTCAATTCTGGAAATACCCATCAAGCCGTTTATCTTACGATAAAACCAAATAAACCTGTGCGTTCACATAGCTTTAAATGTTGATATCCAGTATGCAAATTTGAGTTTAAAAAAATATGTACACTTGGAATAAATTCCCGAAGTTGACCAAAATTGAGTAAACTAAGGATATTTCGCGATTTTTTAAATTCAAAATCAATGTATTTATTTAGAAAAACGCATACTGAATGTCATAGATTGATTCTTTAGTAATGTCCGTGTGAAATATGACACCGATGTTATTATAACCGTTTACTCGGAAAATCCAGCGCCAGCCTCAGCGACTCCGCGCTAGCTGGTATACGAGAGGGAGTAAGTTGTTGTTCATCGCTTGTTCCACACTTCATGTATGGTGGAGGTGCCGAGCACATGAATACTCAAATCATTTTGGGGGGATCCCCAGGTTCACCTAAAACATTATCTTTCATCCTTGTTGAAAGGCAATGTAAAGAAAAGAACGTGTGTCAATAGGTCGTGTTCAATTTTTATCGTGACACTTGGCACACGCACAAGCGGACGGACAAACAGAAAAGTAAAAAGCTCCCTAATTATTCAAGTCGTTTTAGAATAGCGTTTCACAAAGTCTTGCTAATAATGAAATCTCTGTAACTTTCCTTACCGAACAAACGTAACTAATGATATGTGACCTTGTGACTTGCAATAAATCCGAAATTTGAAGGAAACAAGCCGAAACTGAAATTATTATTTTAGCATCATGCCTCCACAATGAATACTATATTCTTAACGGCAGTCGTCGTGAAAGAAGTGGTGATCGGGTTTATGGTATAGTGGAGGTAGCGCTTATTGTTTTAACTATATGGTCGTACCGGTATAGAAGTAATTATGTTGATGTTGGCATAAGCGATCCAGAAGTCGAGAGGAGCTTCCTATGATTCATGGCAACCCAAAAGTAGAACAAAACACGTTAGTTAGTTAGTTAGTTAGTTAATGTTGTTTTAGGGCACTCAACAGTAGAGTTATCAGTGCCCATGTCAAGTGTATTGGAATCTTCCAAATTTTCTTTTTCCATAATTGTGGATTACCACCATGTTTTCTTCCCTCCAAAGGGAGGAACGTAAGGGAAGACGCGGGGGGTTAATGGGAAGGAGTGAGGATGTTGGATAGGATGGGTTAAACTGGGTGGGAACGGAGGAGTGCTCGTTGCAGAGAGGGGCCGGCAAGTATGGAGAAGAAAAAAGTGAAAGAAGAAAATAAATATGAGTAAGGCTGTGTGAATGAAGAAAGGTGTGATAAAAAGTTGCGCGAGAGCTCTCTCTGCAACACGCACCCCAACCGGCCAGAGCTCGCCCTTAGTTTTGGGGAAAACACTACTCCCCCGGCGACGAACTAAGTAACGATGCAAACTGTTTAATGTTCGCATACTAAATTTCGCAAACATACTAATACAAAACGAGCAAATGAGTTGTTTTTAGCTTTTTCATTTGTGGTAGGAAGATATCATATTATTGTAGATTTAAATAGGATCATAATCACGATGGCAAAAATAAAATGTTATGTCTATGTCTAACAAAATTTGATAAAATTACGCTTTCTGTTGTGTGTGCTAATGATTTCTGTTCTTTTGTTAGCCAGAGATCAGAACTCAACTAAAATCCAAAAGTTATGCAAACCCCTTAGTTCTAGAGATCCACACCAATCTACATCCCAAATAAAACGACTCAACGAATAATGTTTGCCGGAGACTTTTTTGTGACTGCTCGACGCTTTGTCGAATGTCTGTATCATTCCATCCTTTACAAACTGACTGGAGGAATTTTAAAAACATTTATTTTTTGCTGTACCAAGACTTGAAGTTCCTACTCTTAGCGCGCGAGGGCTGTGGCGCTTGCGCTAGGCAGGGTAGGGAGCGAGAGAGCCGTCGGGGTCGGTACGAGCATGCGCAAGTCGGCGACCAGGCTCAAAGAGTATACCTTGTCCTGAGAAACTTGCCTTGTAATCATTTCCCATTGAAAGCCGTGTATTACTTGTTCCGTAGACATTTCAATAGTTGATATAAATATTAACATTGCCGAAGGCAGAGAATATAATAAATCATATTGTTTTATTTAGTCCTGGTTTTGTGATAAAAACTCAAGTATACGTTAGATAGTTTATAAATAAACCGAGACCACCACTGTGCTGGCTTCAACGCTTGCTGGGAACTTCTTTTTGTCACACTACTTATTTGGATCACCTATTAGCGCTGCGCTAGTCCCAACTGCAGAGACCATTACACTTTTTGTTGCCGTTTCTTACTAGAAGCGGTCGACATTTTTATCCGTGTCTCGTGCTGTGAATTCGGATCGATTGCAAAAACAGAACCGGCAGTTTCCCAAAATTCGTAAGTGGTAATGTGGTAACAAAATTGACCCCCACCCCCACCCCCACTTACAAATAAAGTAATTACAATATCAGTGTTTGACTATTTCCTCATGAGGTGAAAAGCGAAAGCGCCACAATAGAATATATAGATTGTACATGTAGGTACGTAAATTTAGCGTTCTAATTTTTTTTTGCAAAATTGGTGAAGATTCTTGAAAACGCTACACAATGCTAATGTTATTAAAAATAAGGTTTTCCGATACCTAGTGAGAATTAGTTAAGCATATTGTATCCTTCAAAGCATCATTTCCTATCAGAAATGCAAGATACCACTCACATATTTCAGGGTTTTGCTGGAAATAAAAAAATTGGTGCTAAATGAATGCTATGAATATTTAATTTGAAACATAAATGCTAAATATTGATATTAAAATTCTTTTTTTACTAGGGCTCAATTATATCGATATTTGAACTCTATATCAAAATATCGAAATAAAAAAATATCTTGAAAACAACCAAAATTTTGTTGAAAAGGCGAAAAATTAAAAGTGGATAAGAGTTTTTGGACACGTAAATGTGTAAGACCTTTTTTTCTGTAAATACCTCAAGAAAAGGAGTTTATTGCTTCAAAATTCGGTTCGGTTACGTTGGAGGTGCCGTGGAGCCTGGTAAATAGCACCGACTTTTAGTTATGGACTTGGTGGAGGTGCCGGGTCTTTAAAAAGAGAGTGGTAACGCAAACATCGTTATGAATTTTTGACGATGTCAATTATCAACCCCATTAAGCCACAATTTTTTAGTAGCAGCCCTGTGCCTACTCTTTCCGACTCTATGCGTGTGCTTTTATTTGATTTTTTTCCAAATTTAGATTTTTTGCACAAATAATAAAATGTGTATAATCGATATCTAATTTTTGGTGTGATATCTATTTTTGAATGATATGTCATAGCTCAGCACTAATTTTTATTTGCCTCTAAATATAATATAATATGACTCATTAAAAAAACAATATAACTTTTTTGTCTCAATTTATGTGTTTAATTCCAGTAACATTGTTGAAATTACTAGTTATGTTTTGATCGTGAAATTCGTGCTGGCATTGCTTTGCTAGACAGACGTCGAATGAATAATGCGGGCGTTGGGGGGGGGGAGTAGGGGGGGGGCACCACGGACCCCCATGCTTCGTACCCATAGCACTTGGTTGAGGTTCTAACTGATACGACGACACCGCAATTATAAATAAATATTTTGAGTTACCCCGAACTGCAAGGAACTATTGTACATTAATAACACAATGTACTAATCTATGTTTTTATTGTTGTTCGTGTATTTATTTTCATAAAACCTGAACAATATTGTTATACAGAGTTAAAGACTTAAAGCATACACAGTTGCCTCGATTAGCATAATTGTATAACACGAGCCGAGCTCAATAACCAACATTACACATGACCTTGTTACTTGCTCGAAGCGCAAGGACTTTGTGGGATCTCCCGAGTCCCCCATCTTGAACGTGACGTAATATGTATGACTATGCATCACACGTAGTTCGTGACTTCCATTTCGTCTTCTTCATTTTTGTTATGTTCTTTCTTATTAATACACTCGATTAACATGCATCGCCACTTGAGAGTTTTTGTTTCGAAACGTATTTGAAGATTTGTCGTAAATGAAGAGGACGACCATGTGCGCATATTGAAACGCCTTGTATTGTATTGTCTGGTAGCGCCATGCCGCGTGAAGGTGCGGAGGTGTGAACGCAGACTCTCTTTGTTCGACTGCCGGCGCCCGGTGTCGGCTCGGAGCCATGAAAATGTAATGAGGTACAATATCTACTCGGGCGTCGTGGCTTTCATGTAGGCTCGAGCTTTGTCTGAAGGCATTCAAGGGGTCAGAGCTGTGATCTTGAAAAAAGGGGGTTGCGAAACAAGAGGCATAATATGACGACATGAACACCTCTGATTGGTTGGGAGACATCACATGACTTAGGGTTGGAAGTAGCTCCTCATTGTAATGAAGGTTTCCCCCTTGGTTTTCAATGTGGGCGTTCATTAACATGGCTGACGTATCGGAGTATTCTCATTGGTTCCTTCCACCCTCATCTTCATTGTCTTACCTTACGATGGAACGGGTAGAATTTGCCGATGTTTTTTGATTTCTGGTACACAGCAACAAAGTGACCCGGTGCTATTGATTGCGGATTCCATCTTGGTGCTAATAGGATCTCGCAACATATGCTCATGCATGACTATCAACTATCAAGTATCAACCAACCCTAGCTTAATTCCCAGGCCAGACCACGAATCAATGTGTTTTATTTCATTTAGAAGAAGCTCAACCGGCCGGAAAAACCACTACCAAGAAGACTAATTTCATACCATTAAAAAGTTTTTGAATTGTGTTCATTTCCTTTGGCTATTGTCTAAGCTGTTTCCATGAATCCTTGTCTAGTGTTCGCATTCTCGGTCTTGGGACATTTAGTTCTTCTCGGCATGGGGTCGATCGCGGTCTGCAGCCTGGGAGTCTACAATGACAGGACATGGTAAGTTAGTGGCTGGTTCCGGTTGACTCCACTCCATCATGGATGGCGTTGTCGGCCACAAGTTTCCCCCTTCATATCTTTGACCATGACCTGCGCTGCGATATCGAAGGCGCCCAATAGGTTCCCGAGCATTCGTTGGGCAGCTCAATACATCTTAGCAGGGGGTATTACCAAGGCTTCAACCGTATCTACCTAATTTTGAATGGGGGTTATTATGGACAAAAAGTGTGAGAAAAAAAATGTTAATAAAAGACCGCGTTTCGCACCTTACTCAGAACGAATTTAAACTCTTAAAAAAAGAAAGCTGTTTACGGTTTTGTGTGGACCTTATTGTTTTGCAGTGGAATGGGATTGAAGCATCAAATCTCATTACCATGTACGCCACATTCTGTCACGAGGCGTCCGGGATCCACCCACCTCACGTTTCCTTGTTTTAGCGTGAGAAATATGGAGGTATTTCGTCGGCCTGGTTGAAGGGTGGTCCTATAGTTCGAGGGTCATGACGAATCGCGTCCACCCCGCCCGTGATACAGAACTTGACCACACGCCTCTTCCGTCGTAATTATAATAACAAAAACAAAAGAAAGGTGCATAGTGTTTCAACTTGGCATTTAAACGTGTGCCTGCTTTTCAAAGCAGATCAAATTCTAATTATATAGTCGTCCGATTATTGCTCATTCCCATAATATGAGCGTATAACTCACCGTATCCATGCACACACGTCCGCCTCCAACAAGGGCTGTATCTATCTTCTCACCACTCTCGAGTTTCACACTTCTGCAGGTTTTCAGTTTCCTTGGTGATCTAGAAAAGTCAGCTATACGTGTAACGTATAAGATACACTAGGAGAGGAGTTACTAGTATTGAAATAAGTAGTGTAGGCCAGGCTCCAAAGACCGAATAACTATTCTTTTCTCTGCTCCCCAGTCTACTTCCACCCCCCACAACTCTACATCAAAGTAGGCCCAAGTACGCTGCTAAACATACAACCGAGTTTTTAACCCCTCTCACTGCTCCAAGCACCTTATCTGTCTCACTATCAATTTTGTCATTCCTTTCTAACCAACTACCCAAGTACACCAACTCATTCGCCTATACAAGCACTTCACAATCAGTTCTTCTGTCCCCCTCTCAAATATACCCTTTACAAATCTGCGTGTGTATATTTCCAATGTTTTTTTTATTTTTCAGACGACCCTATATAGCTTACTGTGTGTGCTTGTGTGCGTGTATGTGCGCGTGTGTGTGCGCGCGAATGCGGGTGAGATGAGAGTGCGCGTTAGCGTGGAATTGTCCCAGGAAGACTAATGTTTTTAAAAAAATCGAACACCCAATTTTGTATTATGAGCATTTTATAACAAAATGTTGAATACACATTATTTCACTAAAAATACAGCAAACCATATTTGCTTTACTAAAAGCTATACTCGTGGTTGCCTTCCATGGACCTTGGTAATGTGTGCATCCACATTTACACAAGCTAACAATAAAATACACACTACACACTCAATCATAACATTTAATACAACATTCTCCCAAAAGCGTTATTAAATGTATACCATAATATATTAAATTCAAAACTGAACTGACAAAATTTGCAATTACAAAAAAGCTTCCTGCAGCGTTCAAGATTGTATTGTATTTATTTTACAGGAACCAACCTTAATAATAAATAAACAAACATGCATATTGTTATTATTGAATTAGTATATCATATTATCTTGGTAGTATTCTTTATATTCACTTAATTGAAATATGGATTACACGGTGGAAACTGTAAACTGTAAACATTTGTTGTAATTGTAACTGTCTGTATTAAATGCTGTCCAAAGTAATATAAAAATAATTGCTCATGATTGTTTCAATGAAATGGAGGGGGGTGGGGAGGAGGGGAGAGGATGTTAATATTTTTCATATGTGTATCCCAAAATACAAAACGATGTGTATGTATATAGCATACACGCTTATTCAGAAAGTGGAAAGACATGCATTTTGTGATGACTTTGGGCTGCTATAGTACACAACTGGCACTATAAGTGAAAGCACATTTGTAAATAAATACATGTGTCAAAAATGTTGTTTTGATTAAGTTACAAACGAAGCAATGCATCACTCTTCGGTGCATGTGACAAACTTTATTTCTTCGCCCTTCAAGCCTTCAACACGGATGCTACATAATGTTCTTGGTGACCCGTGGGGTCAGGGAAACGGCGCTGCTATAGTCGAACTCGAACTCATTCATAATGAGAGCATCTTTAACCATGCACCACCACTACAAGAGATCAACATATGGATGAGGTTTATTACTTCTGTATTCAAGAAGCTTCGCTCCCTATTATAGGAACTCCAGTACCCATGTTTGGATTATTGTTATTATTATTTAAAAATATAGTGTCCAGACGCGAATGTAATTGAAACTTACCATATCATGTTGAATACCCTACCTATTCAATTCCTAGTATTAGCTTGGCCTCGGGTTTAGTGTATTCATTGTTTGTAACTCTTTAATGTAGTAAGCGTGATAATGGAAAGTGAATGAATGCATACAACGAACGTGAAGATTTTTTAAAACCCTTGTGAAAAATGTGTTTCTGACTTAAGGTTTATTTTATTTCTTTATTCTTATTCCAGTACACTGGCGTGTACATAGCACATTAGGGCCTACACGACAAATACATAATAAATGGTAGTTACAAATTACAATACTACAAAATTAAAATAAATACAAAAACAAAGTACAAAATGTGAATAACAATGCTAATGCATTTTTGTTATTATAGAATAATAAACAAATAATAAAATATTACATGATTTTTTTTTAAATCAACGCTTAGGCCTATATTTAAATGTACTAAAAAGCAAAAAATAAATTTTCGACCAACAAATGTTTGCCTTGCTCGGAAAATAAAAGCGTTGGGCGCTTTCCATGAACAACAAAATTCTGTAATCTATGTCTATACCGTAAGCGCCCAACGCCTCACTATAGCTGACTAATTTCACACATGAAGCTTTGTTTGATCAATTAGTTATGATGAATTAATTGATTTACTAGTGAATGTGATAAATTGATTCATGTATTGTCATCAAGAATATACGCCTGTGTGAAAAATTTCAGCTCGATCGGACATTGGGAACAGGGTGAAATATCTATTCCCATATAAAACTTTGATTTATTAATTATGATAAATTAATGGATTAATTAGTAAATCTGTTAATTGATTCATCTATTGTCATCAAGAATACGTATGTGTGAAAAATTTCAGCTCCATTAAACATTGAGAAGTGGGTGAAATATCGATTCTAAGATTCCGTCCAGACAGACAAACACAAAGCTAATAAGCACATAAGCGCTGTAAAATAATAAACAAATCAAGTTCAAGTATAACAACAAAGTACATTTCTTTTATATCAAACTTAATGATTTATAATTGAAGTTGTTATTTCGTGGGAGATAGTAATTGTAGGCTGTAGTATTTGACAATATATACTTTTTAAGGCTATTCGACCGCGTTATTCTATTTTCCAAAATATGCTACCAAGTCAAAACATAGTTAATGGCTTTGAAACCTGGCTATTTTAGAAAATCAAAAATATTTTTTTCAAATTTTTCTGATCCGGTACACGGCCAATATAGCCAACTCAAAATAATTTCCAACTTCAATTCGCCAAGGCACACCATTCAACGTAGGGTGTTGTGTTTTTGTGACATTAATTTTCAACTGGTTTTTTATGGACTGACTGAGAGAAAAAAGATTTTTTTTAACAATTGTCTTTCCTGCGAATTTTTTTGTTTGGCGGTATTTTTTACTATTTGTACCGCCAAACGAAAAAATTCGCAGGAAAGACAATTGTTAAAAAAAAAAAAATTGTTTTAATCAACCTATAGAAAACCAGTTGGAAATTAATGTCACAAAAACACAACACCCAACGTTGAATGGTGTGCTTTGGCGGATTGAAGTTTGAAATTATTTTGAGATGGCTATATTGGCCGTGTACCGGATCAGAAAAATTTGAAAAGAATATTTTTGATTTTCTAAAATAGCCAGGTTTCAAAGCCATTCACTATATTTTGACTTGGTAGCATATTTTGGAAAATAGAAAAACGCGGTCGAATAGCCTTAAACAAAGACAAAAGTGAAGGGAAAAAAGTGGTGTAAAAGAAGTGTGAAAACAAGAAGTTACATTGTGAGGTTTGTGTCGGGCCTACACAGTACATCGCTCTCTCGTTCAGTGACACACGTTTCGACCCCATGTTTTATCGGTTTTCATACAAATAGTATAAAATAGTAATTCCCTTGATTCAATCGTGAACGACACATCGTTTTAAAAGTTACAACTTAAAACATCTACCGGCCACAGCAAATGTGTGATTTCATACTTGACCACTTCTTTTTAAATGCGCCATTACACGATAATTCCTTTTGTATAACCCAAAGCTTTATTCATCTCGGAATAGGCATTCTCTTATGAACCGTGTGCTAATCAAAGAAATTGGATTAGCTGTTATTAATCAACTCTAATAATACGCTTAATGAAATGTGCTGCAGATGAAAAGGGCTATCTGTATTGTTGAGTAAAGGTCCAAAGAAGTAGGCATTCCTTGTCTTACGACTACGAGACATCACCACATCTAATACAAGTCAGTAGTAATGAACAAATGAGCAATGTGTAACGTCTCCCCTCAAGGCTTGGCTAACGTAATTATCTTGCACTTTTCAAGCTCCATTTGCAAGCTGAAATACATGGAAGAATATTCTAGCCCATTTATCACGGTAGATTGGCAAGAATGTGCTTTGGTTTCTTTGTTGCTGATGATAACCATAACATTGACCGTAGTAATGCCTAAAGTTAACCCGGCATTTATCATTTATTGAATGAACATTATGCAAACTCACCTACGGAAAAATGTTAAGTACTTCCATGTACATACATGATTTGTCTTTGTCTTGGTTTACTGTCCCCCACTGAAAATCAGTTGTATGACTGAGTGGGTAGACTCTAAATACGAATTTTTTATGTTTATTTTATTTTTATTCTAGTTAAAATAATTTAATTTTTTTATTATATAAATTAGAATTAGGTGTTTTTTTTGACAAAAATGTCGTCGCATCCAAATTAGCTTTTCGTTACAGATAATCACTTAACTTATCAACTAATGTAATTTTGGCGAATTTCTCGACTCGATGTATATATACATTGTACAATTGATGAATCTAGTTGTTTATGTTGATCTGAGCCAAAATATGGAAATAAGCCAGACTTGGTGTATGTATAGGTATAGTACAATTTTACTTATAAAATACTGTTTTTTAATCAAGTTGAATAATTTACATGTGCATGCATTAGAGCCATCAAATTTTTGCATTAAATGTATTTAAGTTTTTATACATTATAGCATTTTCTTTATAAGCTGAAAGGTGTTTTTTTAAACAAAATGAATATTTTCAACATTCCACAATTTTGTTAAATAGTTCTATTTTATTTTCTTCCTAAGTATTTTATGAAATTTCAAACTCGGACCTCTGCATTTCCATTCAGGGAATGAATATATATTTTGAAAACTAGTTTGTCCAAAATATGTGAAATAAGGCACAGACTTGGTTGTTGAGGTATAGTATCAAGTACATTTGCTTCCTTTTCACCCTTTTTATACACACCATTTTACACTCTGCATAAATGCAATTTTTGTTTTAAAAGGTGCTACAAAATGCTATTTGTTGCTATAAATCATTCATGCCATTTTTGCTGAAATTAATGCTGTAAATCGTTGCCTCTTGATATTAGTTACCTTTTTCCGTTTCCACAATTTCTTGATCTCAATTCCTAGTTCCCTATTATTATTTTTTTTGTTCCGTGTAGTCTCGACTTTTATAACACATTGGGACAGCAACATCAATAAGGGAATAGTTTCTTTACAGATAATAGAGTACACTACTGTTATCTGGTTTCTTGTTTTTCTGTCCAATAATTATTATTCCTGAGTAGTTGTGATGTATAGTTTGGTCTGTTATAACTGTCCGGTCGTAGTTCAGTTTGAAATCATGACTATATTTTAGCACTTTTTCTCACTTGTATTTGTGTAAGGCGTATGTGTCTCAGTGTCAATGAGGTTGTTAATAGTTTTTTTTTATTAAAATATTAGCTCCCTGGTTAGCGTGGATGGTCGGTACTATATGGTTGACCGGTTGGCAACACTACGTGCCGTTAGCGAGAAAACAAAAGAAACGAAAACAAAATATTTTATTTTAAATGTCTGTAGTGGTACATATTGATTGGCAACCTGATAATATGATGTTATTGTTGGGGGGGTTTGTAGAAATCCACAAAGCGAAATCTCAGGAAAATAAAGATGCCAGTCTACTCCTGTGGATACTACGCAAAACGCAAGTATTCAACCTTGGCGCTGTGGAGAAGGTAAAAACTGAATTACGCAAAAGCTTCTTAAAATTATCTTTAGAACTGCCTGCAATTAAATGTATTTACCCAGTAATTCGACCTATATTAAAGACCGCGGTGCTTAGGACCAAAAAATAGAAGAGCTGGCGACCCTTGACCAGCTTAGTCGTGCGAAAAGTTTTGAACTAGACAACATTGAACAACTGCAAGGAGAGGACGCGGAAAAGATGTACGTAAAATTGCTGAGAAATTGGATATTCCACTCAAGGATCGAGAGATCGAGTCTGCTCATCGACTGCCTCCCTATTGGACTGGCGGTCAAGAACATCGGAAGATTGCCGTTCATCTGTCGAGCCGGAAGAAGCGAGCGAGACTTGTTTGTTGTGTATGTTTGTTTGATGGTCTCGAGTGGAGAACACATCCCTGGATGGATCATATTTTCCTCAGTGAGAGCTGAGAATTTTGCGCCTTATTATCGTGATTTGAGGGGGGCGGGGCGGGCTCGCGGTACCGGGTTCGAGTTCGGTTAAGTATTTGTTCGTAAAAACGAAAATTCACAAGTCAAAAAGGCATTTTCTTTCAGAGATCTTGGTGAAATATCTATTTAAACATTGTTGATTTTCTTATATCTCCCTTGACGTGTGACTTATCTCGGTTAGAAACACCTTGCAGGTACGATGTAGTCACAGATATGAACGAGAGGTTTCTGGTAAATACAAGGTATACAGTACATTGATTTGTATTCATTAGATAAAATCTATTTCAAAATGGGATAAGCTTCAGTCAGGGTTACATTACTTCACCATATTGACGTATTTGTTTGACGATTAGGCTTGACGTCTTGATTTTAACGGGGGTGAACAAATGAGATTATTAACCTTGGTAAGGTGACCATGCAGACGTACCGGATTGACCGGTACAGTTCCGTTTTCAAAACACTTGTACCCGTGTCTCGAGAGACTCATTAAAATACCGTATTTGTACCGGTTTGCAATTTTGGGGAGGAAGTGTCCTGGTATTTTCTTATACCACGCATGGAAGGATAATGTTTTACTTTAAAAAATACACTCCTCTGATTAATACTAATAGTAAAACAATGAAATTGTTCTTCCACTTCCAAGTAGATAATTCATTTTCTTTAGGGGAGTGCGAGTATTAGGCCTTAATGATTTTGGTGGAGGTGCCGGGTCGCGCACGTGTGTGAAAACGTAAAAATCGTTAGGCCTACATATTTTTGGCGCTACCTTACCAATGTTGATTTCTTAGCGATAAAAGTAACCTGAGTCTTTTGATACAAATTTATAATTTATTTTCAAATCGGAAGTTTTGACCTTTTTTTGTCAAAAATAATAAAAATAATCAAGTGATGACTGTTTTCAACATTTTCATGTAATATCACTTACTAATGTCATAGCCTAGCCCTAATAACATTTGTGCTTGGTCATTAAAATAATCTAGATAGAGGTTACATTTTTAAATCAATTGGATGCTAGTCATGGCTTTACGTTTGGAGCCTACATTTAGACGAACATCAATAAATAAAATTAATATTGTTCATATTGTAATTAATAAATATAGTCAAAGAGTATAATAGTGAAATTGAAAAAAAATCAGACGAAGTACTCGGACTCGACTCGAACTCAGAAACCAGGACTCGCACACCACAAATTTTCTCAGTCATTATTTGCATTGGATGGAAAACCAAAATGTACCAATCACACAACTAAACTACGTTTTTGATTAATTACATACCTACACTTATTATTTCGTTGTCAAGACAAAGTGTATTAAAAGTTTCACCATCCATATTATACAAATCAAATGCAATTTCAAATTATTTCAAATTTCAAATTCAAATCAAGGAAAGCAAAAGGTAGCGTGAAGGACACATGTCAAACTATAAATGTAATTTTAGGTAGAAAGAAACTGGATTCGGTTGATAACATGATTCACACGTTGGCTCACAGTTCTCGGATAAAGAGGCTGCTGACACGTTCGTGGAGGAATATACTCATGTACGGCATTGTGATGTTATTACTTCTTTCAATACAATCACAAATCATTTTTCATGCCAAAGGTCAGCTCGACCCTAATTCAGAAAATCATACATGGTATGGACAGTTGTAAACAAGCAGGAGCAGACGGAGTACGGGTTGTCGATTAAAAATATGTATGTAAACAGGTCAGCCCGATAATAACTATCAATCTTTTTATCACAACTGGAAATTATCGTCTATTTTTTTGTAGTACAACCTTTTTTAAAAGGGTGGCCGTACAGTATTTACCAATTATCTTGCCAATCATAGTCCGATCGCATTATTACCGACGATGTGTACAGGATTATTGAAATCAACTGGTATGTTCTTTGATTGTTCGGTAAAGTAATTTCAAGGTCTCCGAAAATTCTAAAAATCTTTCCGTGCGAACCTAATAAGACAGTGCATTGTATGAGTAACAAATCCTCGCATAATAGAAGTATAAATTCAGTTGCACCATCTTAAGTGGATGGTGGTTTGGTAATTAAAAACTGGGAGTAATACATTACTGTCATATCAAACATAACCATGTCAGATTTGTATATCGTGCTGAAGTGTTGTTAGTAATGTTTTTGCCATTGCATTTCTAAAGGAGGTGGATAACATGCTAATTGAAACAGGCAAGTATAAGATAAGCACATAGAATATAAGCATTCATAATTGTATTGATGGTGTTTGTGATATCTGACACTTGAAGGGGAAAAGAATCAGTTTACATAATTATGAATACCAACGTATTATAATTGCACGGGTTTCTTTCTCATATACAACAAATATTCTTTGAAGATATCTACTATTGGCCATGGTAGAATGTAAACACATACGGATCATTAGTGTAATTGTGAACAAGCGACGTCTCGAATCTATATTTATACGTCAACGTCGCTTCTCAAATCGTGAGATGGGATGATTGACCATGGAAGCTAAGCTACCAACACTCAGTACGGCGATGTAGTAGAATTCAAGCCCGCGTACTATTACCTTGAGTGCTAGGAGATAGACAGTCATGGCCTTACAAGACCGCACCGTTCACCCCTACTTGAGGGCTGCTAGCCGTCGACTGATGCTGCTGTAGTGGCCACATGCGGAACTCGCCGCCCTTTCCTGGCATATTTAGGATATTCGTGTTTCCAACTACTAATTGGATTTTTCACCAACCGCGATTTCTTTGGCTTCATATTCTATTACACCCTCTTTGAACTCGTATAGAGCAGATCGATGCCACCCACCTATACCTTGTGAGTGTCATAGGCGGTACTGGCAAGTTCTAATAGTTCACGGAGACAGCTCTTAATTTACCTAAAATATGAATAATATAAACTTTGCTCATCAATATTGTATGCATGGTGGCTTAACGTTTTCTTCTTTCCTTTGCAGGTAAGTGAACTGAGAATTGTACCGCAAATCTTTGTCCTCACCCGCTGTTGATGAAGGCTCAGAGGCACTCGCAAAGTTTGCCTATAGACAATGAAGGTAAGAAATAATAAGGTGAGTTTGTGAACTTTTAATTACAAGGATCAAAAACATTCGTGACTATCCGAGCAAGCGCGTTCCCATTCAGCTATATATAAGGCAAACGGGCATAAGGTTCAAGTGCGTGTGTAAGTTTCTTCATTTGCGAATTGCAACTCAATTACGCGTACACTCGCAGAAAACTTAAAATTGTACAGTAAAAATGCACACAGAATATCATAGACTTGATGTTATTGCGGTAAGAATCTTAGCTGAGATAAAAATAAAATGTATGTAATTATCTTTAAAATTGAACGAACTTGCCAATTATGTGGTAAACTTGAATACCTTACCCACACTACTTAATATACTCGAAAGAATCAATTTACAATGTAAATATACTAATCTGAAAACAAATTATGTTTCTTTTAAAAATTAATGAAAAATTTTTACGATTCATTTCATTTAAAGGGGGATTCACCCGCTAAACTAAAAAAATAATGACCGGGTAAAAAATTGTCAAACTTGGTATTATTTTTCGAGCTAGGTTCCATCGGCAAAAATCTCCCATAAGAAATAACATGGGGACGATCTTTATGTCCCGTGAGACCTTAGAGGATTCTGGTCCAAATAAAATATTGGCCATTATTGACGTACTCGTGCAGTCTTGTCTGTAAATCCTCTATATTTTGTTTTGTTTTTTTACTTTTTTTTTGTATGCGGATCGGTCAAAATATGCTGATTACCAAGAATGGGTGTGATTTTGGAAAACATATTTTTCCGTGTTTGAGTGTTTATTTGTGCACAGTTTCAAGGCACAATGTTATGAAGGGCCATTTTAGATTGGTACGATGCTCTAGTATTTATGTGGGGGAAAAAAGAAGCAGGTTAAAGCCGATTTAAGAAATTTACCAAAATGTAAATTTTTGTCAATTTCTGGATCAAACAAATTGTAAATTCGTGTAAAATCAGAGTTTCAAGACATAATTTTTTAAACGGTCGTTTTAGTGTAGTGGTAAAAATATTTTTTGGGGGTTATAGCCCCTCTAACATGCATTACTTTGTTTCCTAATTCCTTTGAATACCGAAAAATGGTTCTAGGATAATGGATTACAGGCAGTGAGTGATAACTATACTTTCACTGCATCGCTCTGTACTCATTTTATGAAAAATACCCCACGAAAAGCAAACATTACATATATTTTGCTCAGCTTTGATGCACTGCTCTCCTTGATGCTTGCGTCAAACAATGTAGGCCTACCATCTTTATCGTATTATTATAAAATTTGAAATGATTACTATCGGCAGTAGAAGACATTGTGCGTGCATACACGCTAATGTCAGTATATTACTACTGTCGGTGAAAAATATTACGAAATTCTACAGAACAATAGTCGTTTATAGTAGGCCGGGCTAACACATACCCTTCAAATCGATATCACACGGGGGGGAAATCTATCGATACATCGAAATTTTGTTTATTTTGTGCAAAATTCCCCATAAAAGGGAATACTAAACGAGTAGGACTATAGTATTTAAAAGCGTGCAGGAAAGGGTTGATCAAGTGTTGCCCAAGATTCGTAACGATTTGTTTGTACGTATATGTTGTGTTTGTACCTCCAACCTGGACCAAGACAGGATGAATTACTAGCATACCATACCTGGCACCTCCGTGCACCATGCGTAAGAATTCGCGAACCAAATTTTAAAGAAATAAGTCCATTTTTCTAGGCATTTACAGCGTAAAAGGCTTTCACAATAACATTTCTCAATTAATTCTATATCTTGGTTTTAGTTTTCACATTTTTTACTTTTTTTTATACTTTTTTTCATAAAATATGGATTCTAAATATCGTATCGAAATTTCCTATTTTTTTCCAGACCTAGTTTATAAACGTTATTGTATATCTAGTAATTTTTTTTCGCATTACTGTTGGTGTTTTATGGTTTAGCTCCATGTTATTGGCTCTCTTGTTAAAACAATTAGCAAGCTATAATATACATGATATACATCACATTCATATTAAAACGCTTGACTACAAAAATAACTAGCTCGTGAAGTATAATCCTTTTACTTCTAGCATAGTTCTACTCTCTCAAATTTAAATTTATGGAATGTATACTCCTCTTCTCTTCAGGTGTAACTAAGTATTTTTTGGTGAATTTGGACAAGTGTGAAGAGAATGGCCGAAGGCTGTTTAAGAGTGTTTATTGCTTGCATTCGTCTAAAAGGTGTTTTCACCCGCTAGTTCAGGCTAACTCTAGTTATGAATTTAGAAATTAACAGAAAAATAATTGGGTCCACCATGACCACCCCACCCCAAAAAAATGTTTAACCTTGTATTTTTCGAGCTAGGTCCCATCGGCAAAAATCTCCAATAAGAAATAACATGGTGACGATCTTTATGCCCCGTGCCGTGACCTTAGAGGATTTTGATCCAAAAAAATATTGGCCATTATTGACGTACTCGACAGCCTGTTCTGTAAATCCTCTTTATTTTTTGTGTAGTATTATGCTATAGATTATTTGTGATGAATTATTTTTTTAGGTAATAGCCCCTTTAACGACCGAAGAAAGCCTCGAAATAACTTTCGAAACTAAGTCGTGATTGACTGTGGCGGGCTTCGATCCGAGACCTCCCGAGGAATCGAGTCTCGCTTTTTACGCTTATAGCCACCACTGTTGGATCAAGGCGCAAGTGTGTCCGGCAAGTGCCTGGCATGATACCGGCATAGTTTACTACCATGCAATAAATTATACTGCCGCAAGTCAGTTACCAAGAGCTTACCCAGACGCACAGCGGTGTCATCTTGTGGTCTTACAGAATCATTGGTATCTGAGCATTTTGGTGAGAATAGGCCTACGTACGCCACCTTCAACAGTTGCATGTTTTCCCGTGGACATGAATGCCAGTATTCCAATATTTGGTTATACCAATATAATATATATTTTGTCCACACAACCTCGAGATTAACGCCGGAAGAAAAGTAGTATTTTATTTGCGTTGATTATGTATAGCGTCGGCCGTACCTATGCATGTATTCTTATACAAATTATTATGTAGGTGAATATGATAAGGTAAATCAACGCTAGCACTAAAGATTTACGGACGCATGGCTGATATGTTTAACCCGTACAATTGACCTCACTCATCGTGATAAGTTATAACAATATGAGTGAATATTTACTTGTCTTTCCTATCATCTTTTGGATCTAAAATTGCATTCTCACGATCTTCACAATATGTTGTTAACAAAGAATTTTGAGCTCGGGTTCAGATTGTCCCTTTGTTTGTAGTGATGAATGTAAGTGAAATGACGTCTAAAGGTCTTAATTTGTTTATTAGTCATGCAAACACTAAACAGTAACAATTGCGATTTAAATTTTAATAACTTATTCTCTAGCCTTTTACTTTATTTACCACATTTACATTTATACCTGCAATATAAAAATGTGAAAATTTCCAAAATTATTTGGTACTGTTGGCTATGACCGAAAATTAGTATGCGATTTTGAAACTGGATACTAGTAATAACTAATAACTACATACTCCACTCTGTTACCGAGAATTGCTGACTTGGAATAAAAATAATAAACACCATCCAAACAGTCACCACGCACACTGTAAACTGCAAACTGCACTTACTTATTCATCTAATAAGCTTATTATGTTGGTTGCATTGTGGCATGTGATAGCGTTTGGAGCCGATATCCAAATCCAGGGGTTTATAACTGTTAGTCAAGTTGTCCTTGCGGGAATACGTGGTTGAGTATTCTGAGTAAGATCTTATCAACGGACATATATAAGCTTACGACTTAAACTGTTGGAGGAAGGAAATGTACTGACCTGGAAACCAAAACCGAATTAGTTACTATATAATAACCCTGCGTTGTTGCATCAGAAAATATATTCACATTTCACAGCTAGTAACTAAGACATAAAACGCTGTGATCTTATTTTAAATAAAATGTTACTAAACATTACGCAAACGCTATCAATTTTGAAATATGATAGTGTGAATGTGTCTATGCAGCCTCACAACAAATAAAAAGCATCACGCAATGCACAGAAAGTGCTCTCAAGGGCATTATGCATGCACGCGACGTGGATTAGACCGCATGTGATATAATATAAATACCGCATAATACTTTGCTGTCCAAACCTTCAGTAGCATTAGTCACATCGCTTAGTATCCTACAGGGATCCGTCCTCGGACCCTTATTCTTTGCTCTCGAGACTTGTCGCCGTTTTCGGTCGTCGGTATCGCGCGCGCTCACTGCTTCACCAGACAAGAATAATGAAGGAGTTGGGCTGCTCTATTTTTCCTCGTACACCTTTCAAACAAAGCTACTATTTTGTTTTGTGTTGGCCCTCCACATGCCAGTCTGGATGTAACCCGATCCTGCAGTCGCGAAGGGAAACCAGAGTATTCAAAGAACTGACGAACTCGGAAGGTGTGAAAGCAGTCACATCACATCACTATTCCCGTCTCATAGACTTCCGCCATGAACTGACTGGGGTCCGGTCCGGGGGATGCTCAAAGCCTGTTCATTGCTGTTTACCATAATGCATGCATACGCATACGCTGGAATCTGGTTGACTTGAAGAAATTCATCGCGGCTTCTCTTACAAAAACCAAACCGGTATTCCAAAAACTCATAAGAAATATGGACGGAATAGATGACCTAATTAATTATGTAAAAGGTTTGTCGTTGATGGATTAGTTGTTAGAATCGTCGCCATCACTGTCCATACTCGTCATTCAGAAATCATGGTTATTTCGATCAAGGTTGCTCATCTGTCGGCCTTCTGTTAGCTGTCTTCCCTGTTAGTTTCTTTCGGTTCCCCTTGCGGGCATCTATATAGTTACAGCAATTAGCACTTCCATAATATCAAGATCAAGGTACACTTGTTTTTCTATGATTATTATTATGTGCTTTTATTGAGTGTGGATTAATCGGGGGGTGGAGACTAAGCCTTCATTATTCCAGTGATAATCAAATCATCATTGAAAATATATCACGCATTTCAGATGAAACGTCGGCAAACTTTCAGTTGTCAATTGGCATTCAACTACAGCACTGTTTTAACATCAGCAAACGCCAAGTTTCGGTTATCTAAAAATCTTGCCATTTTTTATCTAAAGTAATAATATATTCATATTATAAATTAGTTTTAACAACATCGTTATTTTCGAATAGATCGCGTTATTCGTTATCACGCTTATGATCACTCGACGCGAACATAATAATAATACATCCTTAATCCTTACAATACACTTTATCCTTAATTCTGAGATCTTTCTTCTGGGAATATATTTTACATCCTAATTTAAATAGTTGAACTATTAAATCGTAAAAAAACAATCATGCCTATAAAACTAAAGAGTTATGTAGTGGAAATGAACACATAATTACATAAATTAATTAACTCAAAAGTTATTGATGTGCGTGATAATGTCCGTAGCTACCCTGGATACTGTGAACGTAAAACCAAACATGTTAGTTATCTAAGAATGCGATTCTGATGTCTCTATCCACGGTACTAATAAGCAGATGCAGTTATCGGCAGTTTCGTTTTTATTGTCACAGCTGCCTCACTTTCAATAATAGTGAACCTCTGAAGGCGACTGCCCAACTCGAAGTTTGCTCACCACCTCGAGGCATTCCTTTGCCGTCTTGCTATTCAAACTTCTCTTCTTCCAAAATTGTGAGCATTCAAGATTCTTTTTTCAACGATTTTGGGACAGTTTGTTCTTTTTCTTTATGACATAAAATTTTGAAAAGATTGCCGACCATGGTTTCCATTCGATGCAGTTGCATAGTTCTTTTGAAGAAGTTAACTGTTCGTTTGGAGTGTGGTAAACACGTCGTCCCTGACTCTTGTCATCCCCTGGAGAGGGAATATTACCTTGCAGAGGGGTGAACGTGACGGTAGATTATTCCGCACAAAGGCGACCACAATAGCTACTCAAGTTTTGGCCTCATCTCGCACAGCTTGATGTCCAGTGTTAATGATGGTACAATGGAGCCGAAGGTGTTGCACGGACGAGGGCTGGGGGTATGGGTAGCAACAGGAGTTTCATCTAACAAATTCACTCAGTGGTGTGGTAATAATAGGAACCTGCAAGCGGTCATGTGAAGCTACGAAATAACCTGGTAAGTATTTTGTCGTGTATAACTTGAACAGAACAAAATAAAATCATTGGCATTTAAATTTGGACGAAATTTGCTTGAAGGGCCTAGATCAAATTTAATTGGGCGTTGTCCGTTTCATGATCGAAACGTTTTTCTACCCATATTCGCTTCTAATCTCGTGTCGTGTAAAACGATCTATTATCCCTAATATCAAAACAGCACTTTCTGTGGGCCATTGATGTAGTCTGCAACCGAATGATTGAAGTTTATCGATTTGAACTGTAATTTTCTTAACTATACATTTATTTTATTCCTTACCATTGATGTTCATGTTCGGTGCTTGATATTGTTTTGGTAGTTCCAAACCACGCCTCCGCGCTAGTTGTCTCGTGGTTCCAAATCTTGCCACCACCGCGCTAGCGGTTTCGGGGATTCCCGCCTCCAAGAAGCAAGCAAGATGAGACTGGCACTGGAAGAGATCACCAATAGCTGGAAAACAAAGGCAACTCTACGCCAGCGCAGCGCTACCTACTCTACTTGAATAGTGTTTTGAGCGCATGTAGATGTACAGTCATTAGATACAAGTACAGTCTTCCATTCTTCCTCGTTCGTATCCCTAATGACTCATTCCGCGATGTCCTGATTACATGCATTACTTCATTCATTTGTTACTACTGGGAGATGTATTATTGCATTTTGTGTGGCAACATAATGTATGACCACAATTGTTCTGAAATTTAAAATCCACACATGTGAATGCACAATCTTCATTGCATTTCATGGATATAAATTATTCTTATTGTTAAACGTTGCTGCCGTTACTCTTAAAAGTAATTGCAGTTGTGCTAGCTAGACGTAAGATAATAATATATTTACGTAACAAGATTGCCACTTTTCATTACTGTGTACGCCCGCTTGCAAACCAAAGGTGCAGTCAAAATAACGAGATCTCAACTCCTAAAGATTGCTGAATCATTCAAATTTAATGTGATATCCAAGTTTTTATTTGTCATTCGGACACCTTCACTAATCAGGCTAAATGTTGCTGCTACTTTGATGTTCAGAGATATTTATCAATAACGATCACGTTTTCAAGCCGCGCGTTGTTCTGGCCTCGTCAGAGAATTAGTTGACAACCTCGTTGAATATATAATACCGCTTCATCTAGTTTTGTATACGTGTACACCTTGTTTTAACACTGAAGTTATTCTATCGGCGACATATGCATAATTACTTACTATGATAATGGAAATTCTATGGAATTCAACATTTGCGAAATGCATGAAAAACATTGTATTTGAGATGTAATTGATTAATTAAAGAAGGGCTTTGAAACCCCCAAGGACATGAATAAAGTTTCTGGGAGAAAACTTCTTTAGCCTAACAACTCTTCTTAACTTCACTATGGCAATTTTCTGGTGGTGATCTTATGTATATCGATCAATTCCATCGGGAAGCACCCAACAAAAATTCACAGACATATTGGAAGTAGAGCTGTGCAGGTTGTAAAAGGTGTAATTGCTATAGCTATAGCTCCTACATTGCCCGCCCTCTGCGCTCCCTTGAATCAATGCTAAAGCTATAGGTACAGAATGTGCTTTTTTTGCAAAGATGTACAAGAAGGTATATATTAATTTAAATTAATCACTTCCAAATAAATATAAAAATGATTTTAAGTATTTCTGTGACCCCTTATAGGTCTTTCTGTAAATGACAACAAAAGCAATGCACAAAAAATATGAGCATGTGCTGCCACCTAGGATTGACGACGTCATTATGCATGTTAGGGGGGGGGGGTACATCTTACTCTGTATGTCGAGTATGCGCTGCTCGGGTGTGCATGGATGGGGTGCTGAGTCGGTGCACGAAACATGCAATTGTGTATCCACTAATTAACAGCTTTGCTATAATTGCCGCATTGAAGAGTATCACACACTGACGTAGTCATTAGAATGTTGCTGGTATTGACAGGGAGATAGGAGGCGTGGAGTTAGACCCTCGTGTGACTCACATCACGCTCCTTGAGGAACCCCTTACCTCCGCCCCCTGCCCCAGCCATACATCTTTTACATGGAAGATATACTAACCGTATGTGCAGGACGTTTCAACATTTTCACAAATATCATATCGAATAATGTTTCTTTTTGCATCGTGTATGGAGATCACGAAGTAACTGTAACGGCACGGCAGATGCAAGTAGGCTAGAGTAGGCATGCACCTTCCTTCCATCGGGTGTTGGAGGGGAGGCACCGAAGCAGTGTCATGGGAATTGACGTGCCGTTGTCTAGATGTTTTCAATTACTCGCCAGCGTTGTTTGGTGAGGTGAGGGTGTTTCAGAGCAGAGGCACATCATTAGTGGAGTGCTGCATGATATGAAGCGCACAGATAAGTAGGCATATACGTGTATTTAAGCTGCATCGATAACCAACGAACGTCTTGGCGTAATTTGTCTGGCTGATTATGGGTAGCTGCTACCATAGCAGCTGTGAAAACGCGGAAAATCATTATCAAGGAACAACAGCTCGAATGTTTGTAACTTTTAATGAGATCGAGAAGCATTATTCGGTTTCCTGCCGAGTTAACGAGAGAGCTAGTCTTCGGTAATTGCAGGGTCCGGCGCGTCTCGTTGCTACACGCCGCAGAACCGATATTATATGCAAATAGTTGAGTGTGCGAGGGCTTCGCGTTCGGCGGTGGACCTCTAATGAGACTTGTGTGTTATTCATTGTGTCACATGATTTGGAACGCTTTTGGGCCCGATTTGTTTGTTTTTTTGTTTTGTTTTGGCCTGCAGTAGCTAGATGACAGGTCGACTTTATGACGACAGGTTTGTCTTTGGTTGGCCAGGGTGCGCTAGGCCTCTCATGAGTGGTTTATGAGGGAACGATTAATGTATTATGCAAATAAATGTGTTCTTCTTTTTGTTGTTCTGGGTCGTCTCGGCCCTGTATCGCTCTATCAGCGTCTTTCCGAGCTTGCACCTCGATGTGTGACGTAGCTATACTGGACCCCTGCAGAGGACCTGTGCCATAACGGATGACCTGTCACCGTGTATTGTCCAAAGATGGTAGGGGGCCCTTGGATTTATCGTCTGTCACAAATTTGTAGCGTCTCCTCGTACATTGGTAGATGGTATGAGCTAACTCTTGCACATCATAACGACACCGAGCCGAACCACCCTGGCCTCCCACATTCTTTTGTTCTGTCTTCGATCAAGGAAAAATGCTAAATTTTGAAAGTCTCGTTGACAGTGGAATCGGTGCTTCTTCAAAAGGTGAACACAATTTATGCACTCATTTCTTTCAGCACATTCCTCTTGTTTTCTCCAACCCATTGTATAGTCATCTAAATATATTATCAGGAAAAAGGCTTCCGTCTACATCACGACAATAAAATGGTACTGAGATAAGGACGGTTCTGATAAATGGTCCTGAGATAAGGACGGTTCTGATAAATGGTACTGAGATAAGGACGGTGCGGATAAATGGTACTGAGATAAGGACGGTTCTGATAAATGGTACTGAGATAAAGACGATACGGATAAATGGTACGACTGACCTTTAGCTATACAATGCCACTTTGAAAAAATTAATGTCTCACGATTTGTATCAAAAATCTTCTTGTTACATCCAATCCAACATTAATCAGCTAACGATCTCCGCTCCTAGTATTACGACTTCATCATGGCTTGGCAATTCCAATGTGTTTATGTTTACAAGCTCCACACGAGTAGGGAATGACCGTTTCACGTTTACAATCCACGAATTTGTGAAACAATCAACTGCTTCACATAGGTAATCCACGCTCCTCGCTGGCCTGCTAGCCTTTAACCCAGTGTCACGCATTCTAATGAATAAACTCCTCGTAGACCGAAGTCGTGGGCTCGTGGCTCAGCTTCGCGTTATGTAATACTAGGAAAGTTATATTGTGATGGGAGATTTGTCTTTTTAATTATATCTAAAGCTTATATACTGAGTTTCACCGCACTGTGGTTAATAATTTGCATTTAAAACTAGATGGAAGTGATCTTGCTGGTACGCTTGCATCAATGGACTGGGAAAATAACAAAATATGTTTATTGAAAATGTAAATAGAAAATAGCGAATAAATGGTATGTATTGTACTTCTATTTATTGTTATTTTCCCGCCCCTTGGGCGGGAAGGCCAATATAGGGAAACAATACTGCCCTCTGCAGCCTAAACATATACAAAGAAACATAAATCTTACACAGAAAGCACTAATGAGAGGACAAAATAATCATGCCATGCAATGAGAGAAAAACATTAAAAATCCAAAAATGAATGTCATGGTGCTACCCTGGCACTGCGAAGCGCAAGAATAGCAAAAAGCAAAGAGAAATCAACATAAAATATAAATAGATGGGGCAAACACTCCTAGATACAATACATCGATCGTCCCATAAGTTTTCGATTATGACACTATTCAATAGTCTATACGCAAGTTTTTTGCACGTGTGATAATTAATATATAATTGAATTAAACTTAAACGTTATGGTTTTGGGGAATTTATTAACGATGTTGTCTAAAAATTCACTCGCATTAAATTTCACATTGTCATGGAACTTCGCAAATGCTTCTGCCTGCGGCTTTCTGCTTTGTGTTAATACTGTCAAACTTTTGACATGCGATTCAAGTAATTTTTTTTCAATATACAAAAGAAACGTTTTCAAACTCGTTGTGTTGTGGACTCATTGTGTTCCAACTCGAATATTTCATATTCTTCCTGACCTATGCGATATTATGTGTAATAAATCATGGGCTGTATAGTCGAGGGAATCATTACCACTAAATATGTTTTGCCATGCATAATATACAATATACATTCACAATAAAATCACCGTCACAAGTATATCTTTGAAATTATATCTTACATAAATTAATTAATGAAGTTTTCGTGTTTTTAAATTCTGTAAATCTTTCAAATTTCACCCCATTCTTGTAACTTTGATTATTGTGACGCAGTGAGCGCGCCGAGCGCACAAACTACAAAATACAAACTTCATTAGGCGCATGGAAGATGGACGAGTGTGACTCTTGTAGGCCTAAATTTGTTGAAATTTTTTTTCTTACTGGATAACTTCCTAATGGCCCTAGCTCGAAAGAGCTGTATTTTACCATTTTCCATAGTTATTACGGACCCATTATTTTTTTACTTCGTAAATCCATAATTAATCAGCCTTTCTAGTTTCTTGTGATACATTTTTATAATGGAGGGAATACATTTTAATTTTATAAATATATCAATAAAGCATTCTTGATTTCTCTTGAGGACATTACGTGTATATATTCTGAATTTATTGATCAAAAGTGGCTAAATCCTCTGCTGAATGTTACGCGCGACCCGCCCCTTCCATTAGCAATGGTAGTGAGCGCGCACACTCAACGCCAGATGATGATGTAGTGAGTCGGTAGGCCTTACTACTAAGTATAATGAATAACCAAATCATTTCATTAACATGAGTTGCGCCGTTTCGTGGATGCGTAACGGTCCTGGATTGATGAACATTACCCTTTCAAATGATTGATATCCCCACCTCAAAGATTCTTAGTTGAAAACTTTGATCTTGCTCTTCTAGTCTTCTATTCACCAACACCAACATGTTAACACTGATCTTCCGCATGTGTGAGTAGCTTTCATTGGCTCGCAGACCCTTCCCGTACGTTCAATAGGTTGCGTCTATCATGGTCAAACAATTAACTCCATTACGGTGATTAGAATTCAGCCTCTTGTAAGTTGTGTGGATGGATACATTATAGAGCAAATAAAACAAATCGGAGACGCCATTCCATCAACTTGTTTTTGTTTCTTTCTGAAATAAAATTAAGTATCTCTACGGGGTTTGAAAACAGTGACGTAACTGTTTATACATTCTTTATTCCAATATGGTATATTGTCCAAATCCTTTCCGAAGCGCCGTAGCAACTGTCGACATCAAATATAATATAAAATCTTCCACTGATACAATAATGGAATAGTCGAAGAGATCGAGCCTGGAGATTGTTCGCCACCATGCCCCTCTAAATAACATGTTTGCATTTGGGGTCCGCATACATAAATATTATTACCATTTCTTTGCCCGTGTGAAGTTTTTTTTTAAATCGTCTTTATATTTTGTGTACCCGGTTGTTTGCAACGTATTCCATTTTTAGAATAATTTTACTTCGCTCAAATGACATCATGTTTAAGAAAGATTTCTAGCGTAGCGGCTGGCAACTTTTCGTCTAAAACACGGTTGTAAGCCATGAGTATGATTGATGTAACCATGTTGTTGGTATTCTATCATAGTAAGGTCTTGTATTGCGAATTTACACCGACAGTTTGTGGGTCGATTGTCGTGAAACTTTGCAGCAAACAGTCCATCAAGAATACCCCCCATATCAACGCTCGATGCGCATGCATGTATACGGTGTACTGTACGGTACTTCTATCTATTACCCGTAGAAATGCACGATCGCACACAGTTTAACTTGTCATCATATCGTAACTGTACAGTGAAGACGAGTATTATATAAATGTGCACTTATATTTACTGTGTTCGAGTGTTTGCGAGTTGGTTTGGTACGAGTACTTGGAGCTTGAAACTTTCAAAGCTCGTTGGGAAGCTCCACAGGTGTTGACGTTATGAAAATTACTTTTTACCTCTTTCGAGGTTCGTTCTTTCTATCATGTTGGCGCGGAACTTTATTCATAAACTTTCTAGAATCAATATTTATAAGGTGTTTCAACTTGCATGGGCCTATCAAATTGAAGGCGTCTTTAGTTTGTTGTGAACGTGTCTTTGTTTTTTGTTTTGTTGGTTATGTTGATAATGAGCAAACCGAAGTGTAAACCATTTAATACCAATCAAACAATATCAATACGTGTATCGGGCCTATGTTTTGAGCTCCAAAATTTTTACGCTTCGCACGATTCAACAATTATTAGTAGCACATAAGATAACCACGATAGTCATTTGATAGGCTCTCCAATAAGCTTTTTTAGTGTTTAAGTCGACTACTAACTACTGAAAAAACTTTGCGTCGGGGACTTACTGAAGGAACCTAAATGACAACAAATAGGAGGCGTAGTCAGTTATTTTCACATTAAGGTGCAGTGCTGCCTTACTCGTCTTTTATGAGTTCACCCCATAATAATAGTAGGCCTATAATGTTGTTGTCATTCTCCAACACGTTTACACGCGCGGCCCTAGGAAACAATCGCAGTAATTACTGTATCAATACAATATAACTAGGTGTAATTTATCTAACAATGTGTTCAGACTTTAGATGATTACTTTTTTTTATATACAGTCGATATTAATTTGTTCAGAATACAAGCAAGGTAGATAGTAATATTCCACCTAGTTCACGTAATCTAATACCTTTTACATTGTGTTGAGAATAATGTTTTATTGGTATTTTCTCGTGAGTATAAAACTTCTAGCTGAAATGTGATTTGATTTGACGTATTTTATTTTAAAAATTCTTAATTCATTGGTTAACTGCATGTGCATGTGTGTAATGTTATAAATATAAACAATTCACCCAGCTTTCATTGTGGGAAATGACTGTAATTTGTGAACATTTTAGTTTTTATTCGAAAATTAATATCAGTATTATTTACTAATGGAAAACATGTGTACAACTTTAGACCGCAAAGTTTTTTTATTCGTTATATATATTAAAATACATTCTTACAGGTATAGACCACGTACATATAATATTTAAAATAAAGAATACGTTTTGATTTGACGTTTCGTGGAGATTGCACCACTTTAAAAAAGGTAGGTTCAATCTACACGAAACGACAAAAACATATTTATTTTAATTATTATGTGTACGTGGTCTAAGATTCTAAGAATGTCTGTAAATACATCATTGGACCATGAAAGCCAAGTTACCAAGTTTACATATATATATATATATATTATGTAAACTTGGTTCTATAGGCGACTATGACGCTGTTATGATAGTATTATAGACAGAAATTAAAAAGTGCCTCCACCGTCTATGATCGTATGTATGTGTGTGTATTTTGTTAAATGCGTCTTGGCGTATCTTATTTTTTGTCTATCTATACTTTCTCACCTTAGTACTCCCGAATCATCACGAACCCGCCATTTCTATCAACAAATGTACACAATCTATATTATGTCAATAACTTTATTTGATGACCATGCATGGGCTTTCTTTGCCTTTTCATCAAAGTAAAACAATCGACGTTTTTCTGGTGCTGTAGATGATGTTCTGGGTTTTAGTCACCGGCGACGTTAAATCTTTACTCCATTTAGTGTCAAACAACTCCATAATGTGGAATAAAGCTTAGACCCATTTAGTCATGTATAAACTAACAAGTTCTTGTAATATTTACAAGCACTACTTTGAAAGTTTTTAAAATGTCAATTCCCCTTGAAACGAGGAAGGAAAAGTCTTGGGAAAACATATTTTGACGTGCCGTTCCTGTCGTTCACCGCACACGGGGAATGAATGGTCTTACCCAGCCGTGCAATCCACTGGCGAAGAGAAAACTTTGATCAAACGTCGGAGTGATGTCAAGCATCGCTGTGCTGTGCTTTGCGGTTTGTTTGGGCGTACTCGTACACAGATTTGTTTGCCGTCACTGCAAGACTTTCTGTTGTGTAACATATTAAGGTGTACGTAAATAACTTTTGAGTCTTTGTCGAATGTCCGCCACTGAACTTCAATACTTGCGACTCGAGGTATAGAAAATGCATAACGTGCACATGCTATGCTTGTTTCTTTGTTCGTTTGTTTCTGTCTTTCATGCTCTCTTTCTCCATTTTATATTATTTCTTTTATTATATCTCTCATTCTTTCTTTCTTTCTTTCTTTCTTTCTTTCTTTCTTTCTTTCTTTGTATACATAAATTAATTTAATTATGAATAGGAAATTGAACATATAATTTCACTATTCAAGAGAATCTATCATAGCAGCCAAAGCTTTCTGTTAACTCCCTAGAAGTCGTAATTTTAAACCTATGCTGATGACCCTAGTTTCATTTGGTTAATCTTACAATAATAAAAATAAATTAATCAAATATTTTTTTTGTTTTTAACAATAAAGTAATAATACAAAAACACAACATTTGACACCATATTTAAGTCATAAAATCATGCAAGAAAAATGCAAATATTTGCAATGTATTCAAAACCACAGGAATAAATATTTCCAACTTTTATTAAGGATCATAAATAATCAAATCTATGTATAAATTTTCGTTTCTGCTACGGTGACAATAAGTTGTTTTTATTCGTCGTGCTAATAATATATGTTTTGTCTTATAAGCGTGTCCCTATTTTCCTAGTCCTACCTCATTCAAGAGTGAATTTATGTATACACATCTACAACAATCACGACACAAATAACAACTTGATGCTATATGGGAGTCTAATCGCAAATAAGTTGCTCTATAGTCTAGGCATTTCGCTCTTTAAATAATAGGTTAGCCAGATGTTGAAACAGTATACTTGCGATTCATAGATTGTTCCAGAAATATTGTTTTAAACAGTGTTGGAGGATTTGCAACGGATCAACATCAAATCTATTAAATATATCATAAAGATGGAGAGTTTTGGTTTGGACTATTGAAACTCACTAACCGTCCATCAGCAATGGAAGTAAATCGCATAGGCGCAGGTGGTATGCCGAGAATTATTGACTTCCGAATCACTTCTCTGAAAGTTCGCACATACCAGCGTATCCCCTTTCTATATAAATCCACAACTCCATGTGTTGAACTAAGAAAATAAAACACTTTCAGTTTATAAAAGAGAATATAAGGCGACTCGTTTGTTTTGTGTAGACCTTATCATGTCTAAACTAAGAATTGCGAAGACAAAGTACAATGCAGTTCGCTAACAAAATGTAACTTTTCTAATATTCCTCGAATATTGGAAAAGTTGACGTTGGTTGGTTTCTGTGAACGAAAATGTAAATCACTAAAGTAAGCAATGCACTGACTCCTCCACCTTATCAACGCATAATCAACAAACAATCAGTTGTTTACCTCATTGGTACCTCTGCCTGCCACAATCTCAGACCCATCATCACACAAGGCTGAAGATAGGAAACATTTCTCATTCAGAAACCAATCACTCTAACCTCAACAATATTAACAATACTTGGTACGAGTGCAACATCCCCGAACAAATATTTAATTTGTCATGTTTTCGTATTTTTAGGACCACTGAACCGATTTCAAAAAATAATGTAGCCTTCAAAAAACAAAAGAAAACGGAAACGCTTATCGGTAAACAAATCCTAAGCACACAGATAAAAATTTAGCTTTTTTGGCAAATTTAACCATTAAACATATTTCGGGGAGACGTATATCGATCCGTACTTATCATTGCCCCAAATTTTTTTAAGTGGAAAAGACATAAATATTCTAAATGCTACAAGAGGAAATATTACGGTACATGTTAACATTTTATTTAAGTCATATGCAGAATTCACTTCCGCAGACTCTTAAATTTCACTGTAGCTACGTTTTTCTCGTCCAGTCTAGGCCTACATCCCACAATTTCTGCCCTGTGCCTCTTGTCTTACCGTCATCTCCAGTTCGTCTCTCTGCCCATTGCAGGTAACCTGAAGCCAATGCTCTGTTAGCAGGAGTACACTACGTTCGTGTATCCGTGATTAATGTTGCCCACTGATTGACGTCTAGCTAAACGTGTGAAATAATTAATGCATTTTAATCGCTAAAACACCTCGTTCACATATCACTTACATGTTTACTAATTATTTAATTACCTTGTTTTGAAAGATTCGTCGGTAAAAAAAACCGATCGTAAACTAATATTAACGAGTATATTCTTTCTAGTTAGCATTTTGAGGCGCCCGTATATTAGTGTGGGACCTATCTCTTATTATTATGCAAGCCTCTCTGTCTCGATCCCACTCTCAACTCAATTCATGTTGACGCATGCGCAATACCCAATTTTACAAATTCATAAATTTCTAATTATCTTCTAATTAGAAGTCAAGGCTGGTTTGAGTCTGACGGTGCAAGGTATAGCAGTCAGCTGATGGGCCGTAACATGTGATGTGACGCGATAGCTCCGTGTAGGTAGGTCAATCGCGAAGATGCACTATTTGTTATTATTATCTTGTATCGATGTGAATATTATGGAAGTAGAGCAATGGTCGTCTTCTAGGGATTCACGGTCATCAATTAGTGACAAAAGGTGTAAGAGGGGGCGGAGTGCAATGGTGAAACATAACGCACATGTAATAATATTTCTTAACCGAATCAAAAAATCAAATTGTAATTTTTTAAATTTCCCAACTTGAATAGGCCTAATATCTGTATTATTTTCTAAGCTACGATATAACAAAAAGCTGTCAGTTATTTGAAGTGCCCAGCTTTATGGCGTGGAATTGTATTTACTTATGTCTGCATTGCATTGTTCAATGCTCGTACCTGAAATGTAAAAGTATTTTACGAAAACAATATACATTAGGGTTTACGTACATTTTTTTGGTGAATGGGGTGCGATGTAATAACGCATAATTTGTGATAATGACATAATTATAGTAGAGGGGCGGGGTGGGGATTCAAATGTGTGTGACCAAGTTAGACATGGGGCCATATAAGGGTCAGAAAATGTATAAAAATGTGACGTTTGGCGAAGAACCGTGTGGTATATAGTCCGTGGATAAGGGGTTGTCCCTAATGAGCACAACGAAACAACGAGATCACACCCTGATTATCTTTCCATACCTTAGTCTTAGAGGCTTAGTCTGTATTTATTATGCGTTCCCCTTCTTCTTCGTCTTCTTCTAATGATTTTTTCCGTATTGTCTACGTACGAGCAAATCCTCTGTAGGAAGTGAAGCACACATGAAGCGACTCTCCACGCCCAGCGCCCTGCACCTCATCATTAACTCCCAGCTAATTGCGTTAGTTACGTGTGTGTTAATGAGGTGGAAATAGCTGGCAAGTCTCGACCAAGAGGTGGAGTCGAGATGAGCCTTGCACATATGTGTGCATGCATGGGCTCGGTAATGAGCACTGCTAGGGGTAGGGGTGTTATCATAAGTGCACGCTTGTCTGCACGATTATTCGCGCGTGGTTATCAGCGGCACACGCCTCACAGACTCTCCTATCATGATGTAGGCCTACGTCAGTCTCCCGACGTAGAATTCAGGCTTCCATCAGGTATGTTCATGTGATATTATTCCTTCAGTTGTCCCCCCCCTGCACTTGTACGTCACTTGCTTTGAATCCGTGTTGTATGAAGGAGGTTAAAAAGCTGGAAGAGTGAAGTTGAATTATGATGAACATTAATAGTTGCGAAAAGCGCGGTGGCTCCTTTTTTTAACGACATAATTTTTCTTGCCCGCTTCAAATAAGGAAGAGACGAAACTGTATAACCCCATATCAATGTCCAATGAAAGCATAATGTACCTTATTATTAATATGTCAGCCGTAATGATGAGCGTTAGGCCCTATATGCGGAGTATAGCGGTCGCATATAGTAGCACAGGAAGGCGACTGGCCACTGGCGCATCGTAAACCAGCCACTATAGTCTATGTTCCCTTGTAATGTTGGCATGCATGGATAAAAATAAAATATCTTACGTGCTTGTCTTTTTTGTTATGTATATAAGATTGGTTATGCAAAGGTCAAATGCGATTATTATGTTTCAGTACCGAGATGTATGGTTCACTGTTATTCTCATAAGGTCGCAATATGACTTTAACGTTGACTGCATTATATTGCGGGAGAGATAATAATGAGAGACAATTAATCCTAACTAAGGAATTCTTACAAAATAAAATGCTCATCGCTCATCGTCTAGTGTGGAGGTTCGTAGTGAGTTCTCTTGATATAGAATTCGCTACCGCCTGTACAAGGGACGTGCTTGTACCGCTTCAACCATGCAGACACTGAGTTATACACATTTGAAACTAAATTACTGTAGTATGACCTCCCGCCGCCCGCTATTATCTCATACGTACGTGTTATGTTACCAAGATTCCGAGACCAGACTGAATGTGTCCATATCGAGGTACAGCCGGCCAACACATTGACAGCTTCACCTTGCGTTTGTTTCGTTCGACAATCCGATCTCGATTCACAAACGTAAATTTTCATCTTGTCTTCTTCTCTAGAACATCTCTTCGACACGACAATAAAACAGATAACAATCGATAGTTTATTTGAACCATTTGAAATTACAAATGCTTTGTTTGGTTGATTGGTGATTTAATCCGTAGAGTTTGAATATTTAATAAGGAAGCCTACATAAAATCCTGTTTAAAAAAACAGACTTCTCTAGTTGCCTTGTCAGATCCCGGGTACTTGCCTTTCATCGGCATCGTTAGGATATTAATGAGAAAATCTGCAGCCTCTAAAGAAAAGATCATTTATCAGCTATGAAGTTCAGTTTAGACGAGTAATGCTCACGAAGTGATTAATCTTGTCAAATTTCGTGAGTATTTCCCTGTTTTCATCGAGCGGTTGGAGAGCCACCTTAAATCCTGCTAACCCACGGGCTCGTGGAAATATACGTTATTCATGTCCCATGAAATATTGAGAATATTATTGTCTTGTTGATGTTGTCGTCGATGACAGGACAGCCACTGTGGGTGGTATAACTCCTCCCCTCCCCCGCATAGTTTCTCGGTGCAGCACCGCCAAGGTCGAATCTCCATACTAAAGACCGTGTTTAGCGTTTCAAAGAGCATATATTGTCGTCCACCGTCTTAGATGTCAAGCCCAAGATGTTGTCGTTTTTGACCCCACGTGCTAGCCAGGATGTTGTCGTCCACCGTCTTTGACCCCACGTACTAGCCAAGATGTTGTCGTCCACCATCTTTGACCCCACGTGCTAGCCAAGATGTTGTCGTCCACCCTCTTTGACCCCATGTGCTAGCCAAGATGTTGTCGTCCACCCTCTTTGACCCCACGTGCTAGCCAAGATGTTGTCGTCCACCGTCTTTGACCTCACGTGTATTATAACCACGATGTATTTGCTTATTAGTTATTTATCGTGACATTCACATCTCGTTGTATTGTAGTCGCTAAATGTAATTAGGTTCGAATGAGGCAAGGCACCCTCACCAGGGGCTAACTTCATCGTGACGTGAGTTGAGCTGTAGAGCGGTCTGCATGGCACCTACTCCTCTACAAGGGTGGAGTGCGGCCACTTATTTCCCACTTGTTTTAACACTTCCCGAAGGTTTTTAAACCAGTACCAGACGTAATCATAATTATGTTGACAGTCGGCTAGACGACTGTAAGTATAGTAATAGCCCTGCTCTTGTTGCCAACAAAGTGTAATTACATCCACCAAGCACCAATGGAAAGAAGTAAATGTACCAGATTGCGACATGTACGATTGTACGCATGTTGAACCCCAAGTAAGAGCCTATATCGATTCCTCGCTCTTCATTGAGAGTTTCTTAGCTGACAACTGGCATTATACTGGCAACAGGCAACTGGTTTTCTGCAACAGCATTCAAATAAACGAATCTTCGGCTAGCGGAATGCAGTGTGCAGTTGAAGCTAAAAATCATGACTTTCACAAATGATCCTTATTGATAAGTTATTATATTTCAAGAAGTGATGATTGGGTGGGGTCGAGGTGAGGTGAGGTGGTCCCTCTTCTGCTGTTCATCTCGTCACGGTTTCTTCGAGAATAATAATTGTATGACGTGATGCCGCTTTGGGTCCCCTTAACAATCACAATAATATAAGACCATGCAGTGTTCTCATTAGACGATCGTTGAGACAATGCAGCAAAGAAATAGTTCGCCTCAGGGCCTGTGATCAAGGTAATAAGCCTCGTCGTGACGGCTTCTCCCGCCTCGCATATATGCATACATATTGTTGACTACAGAGGATTGGAATTGGAATGGGAATCAAATGAAACAACGGTCCATGACCTCTCAATACCTTTATTACTTATATTAGTTCTCTCACTCCCCGCTGCGCGCGCTGTCCCGAGGCTCAAACGCAGATTGGCGCACCGCCGCCATCATGGATCGCTCGCTCATCGCCTTTTCTGCACTTGCTTTCACTTTCAGGCTGTATTTTATTTTTAGGAGCTTATGCGATTGCTCTGGCGTATCGTGCTTGGTACTTGCCGAATCTTCTCAAACAAAGAAGGAATCAGTAACCCTTCTGATAGCATCCCTGTGTGATGGACCTTGACTTGAGTAGTCCGGTTGGTCTCCAACTAATTTCCTTGGAGATTTAAACAGTGGTAAGAAGCACCAACTCTCACACTTCCTTGTTTCAATGTGTATCAACTACCAGTGAAAAGTTTACGTGTTTGTAGAATTACGAATGTTTAGAACAAGAATACATCACATTTCAATTTTATATATTCTCAAACCTTTTTTGCGATTTGTCATGAAGATTGGTTGTTTTGTATCATTTTGCGGATATTGTATTACGCATATTTGTACTATTTCAAATATTGTAATGCGTTTCAGACAACATTATGGATGGCATTTATTAAAAATATTGGGGGTTTCCTTCTTTGATTCATACAACTGACATGTCCTCTGTCTCAGTGTGCGTGTGTCATGTTCCACGATAAAACCCAAACATGTCCTCCGATTGACATGTTTTTATCACAGTTTTTATGTTGCCACTGTTCAGTTCAGTTCAGTTTTTATTTCCATATTTGTTACAATGTTAGAAATGACACCCTTTCGAGGGTGCAATACATGGTCAAGTTTATGATTTTTTGCACATTTACATATAGTGACACAAAATAAGATTGCGACAAATAATAAGTACTAAGTAGAAAATAGCAAATAGCAGAATTAAAGAAAAATACGAAATTGTGAATCACAAGCCGCTATAAAATAAAATAAGATGAGTAGGTCTAGGAAAAATAGTTATACACAATAATTAGAATGAGACAAATAATAAGTAGGTCTACAAAACAGAAAATAGAATAACTTATAGCAGATAGCAAAATTAACATACAAAATTAAAAATTGTAAATCACAAACAAAATATAAAATAAGTAGGAAATATCCATGCCTAGTTACGTTCAAATTGTATTTAAAACAACAAACTGCCAACACCTTGCAATGGAATATGAAAAATTGAAATACCTACAGGCTTACTAGTTTTACTGTCCATATTATTTACAACGTAGGCCAAGGTAATGGTTTGGACTTTTTTATTATTAGTTTATAGCCGCATGTTTTACGTAAAGGGGGACGTAATTTTACCTCCATCTCCCTAAAAATCGCCTTGCAGCTTGGAGATAAAGCAATACAACGAGTAAAACTTGTGGCAAGACTGAAGTATGTACAGTAAAGTAAACCCTTAGTTAGCGAGTTAATTGCAAAGAAACGAGAAGTCTGCCTCGTTAGCTCTAAACCCCTATGTTTACATTACTAAATTTCTATCTCGGTTCTTGTACAATTTTTATTAAAATTTATTCATGGTTCAACGGATAAAAATCACAGATAAAACGCATATTAAATTTTATGGAGCATTCCTCTTAAAATTGGTTCCGGTGATAATAGGTTGTATACATTGGCTTTTTAAATTAGTCCTATGGAGCTAATAGGCTTGTGAAGTGAAGATGGAATTGATTTGAAAACGGCACTTCCGTGAATTTGTATTAGGCCTACTTGAGGATGTTCAAGCTTTATTATAAAATGATGACCTCACACAGAGCAGTGGTTCAAGTTACTTCTTACAAGTTCTTATCTCAATCACATCCAGGGCGCCGACGTTCTAAGCTGTTATTGGCAAACGGTGGCTGGTAAATCGTCGAATTTCTACGGTGGGAACCGGCCATTACGCAGAAACGCAATAGAAAAAATATATAAATAGAAAAAATTACAAATATCACTTTTGGTTCGAAATTTTAACACTGCCATTAAATTGCTTCAATATTACCGTTCATTTAAACATGTTTGCCATTTTTTCCTTTCCGGATTTTCGGTTGTGTTACCTACCACTTTCACTACAGTAAAATATGTACATTTTATCATTTGTAACAACGATAACGAAAATGGTTAGTTGTTGACAAACTTTTTATGAAATTCTATACGCAGCAACGCAATAGAAAAAAATATATATAGAGAGAGAAATTACAAATATCACGTTTGGTTCGAAATTTTAACACTGCCATTAAATTGCTTCAATATTACCGTTCACTTAAAAATGTTTGCCATTTTTTCCTTTCCCGACTTTCGGTTGTGTTACCTACCACTTTCACTACAGTAAAATATGTACATTTAATCATTTATTTTGTAATAACGATAACAAAAATGGTAATCTGTTGACAAACTCTTTATAAAATTCTATACGCAGCAACGCATTAGAAAATATATGTACGTATATAGAAAAATAACAAATATCACGTTTGGTTCGAAATTTTAACCCTGCCATTAAATTGTTTCAATATTACCGTTCACTTAAAAATGTTTGCCATTTTTTCCTTTCTGGATTTTCGGTTGTGTTACCTACCACTTTCACTACAGTAAAATATGTAAGTTTAATCATTTGTAACTACGATAACGGCTAGCTGTTGACAAACTTTTTATTAAATTCTATCTTTCCACGGTGACTGGTCAGTTCCCTGAGAAGGTCAGTCGAGGTGAAGTCAGGAGGCTCTTTCTTGCGCCTGGCTGGTCGTCGCAATTCATACACATGGGCTACCTTACACAAGATAAGTAAACCAATACAAAAACAAGTTACGTCTTCGAGCCTGATAAAACAAGGAAGGAGTGAAGCGTTCCTGTCTAGTCGAAACCATCTATAGATTTATTCTTAGGAAAAGTTGCCAATTATGTGTATCCAAGCTGAAACTGGCGGTGTTGTGACGCCACGATGTTATGGGCAGACTTTCTCCGCTAGTTTGGTCGTAAGTATTGGGAGCAGTCGTGAGGTCTGGCTACCTCTCTAACATGACTCTGTCGCACTGAGGCTCGTGACCAGGCTTGGACATCACTCACTTTCTCTCGTAGTAGGCGGATAGACGGGCAGCATCTGGACGGGCCTATCACATTCACGACCTAGGTGACGGACACGGCGCGATTCCCAGGAAGTTGAAGATTTTCACTTTAATTTTAATTGATCCTTTAATGCGCGAAATTCTCTTTAGATAGGGAAAAATATTCTTTAACTTAAATTTTTTATACAACCATGTTTTCAATTTTGTGATTGGATTGAGTTGTATTGTGTAAATATTTTAAGAAAAGCTTTTGCAAAATTGGTAAAGAAAAAATTACCATAATTAGCAAATCTTAATTTGATACCGTTACGACTGGTATGAACAATGAGTATGGCATAAAGTCTGCCTTTGTACATTGTTGTTGTTGATCCTTTTCATCAAATATGATGCAAATAATGTTTGAGTTGAAGAAGTTAAATTACCAATTGACTCCTCATGTTTTCCTAGCAGTGTCGGAGGCAGACCCCCCCCCCCCCACCCCGCCCTTCACCACACTCCATTTACCTATAAGGCGGTAAATTAATGTCTATCTCGTCAGCTGAAAAAATGAAATGCATGGATTAAAAGATGCCTCACTCCGACTCTCATACGAATAATCCAATCGGTCATTTGTAAAAATTAATTGATGAACGCTTTTAGCCCCAATTGTGTAAAGAACGACATATTTTTGTATTTGTTACTCTCTTTTTCAGTAAAAAATAATCTTGACATGTTGTCTTAGCTGTTGATATTCGCGAAGAAAATCAACAACAACAGTTACTAAGAACTCTTGAAAAAACTCTGGTAAAGACTCTGGTAAAGGACATTGTTATTGTTGAATGTATTTCGTTACTTATACGGTAGCGTTTTAAGAGGTTTGTAATTTGTTCTCTCCTTACTATGAGTTGAGTAGCATCCCCGCTCCTGTAGTGCAGTAATTGAATACAATCCACTAAGGCAAGCGTAGCGTTACTCCAAGATAAAATACATTGCAAGAAAACTAAAAGCATCGTCTGCCCTAGATTGTTCCTGGTCGTATAACGTGATGAAAAAGCTTAGGGGTGTGCATGTGCATGTGTGCTCAATCAATGTATGCGCTCTGCACAGTTTGACATGCTGTGTATAAATCTTTAGTATCGAGAAAACTCACAAGAAAAGTAAACACAGTTTGATTTTATTTCATTCATTCACCCTGTTATTAATTTCTGAATTGTTGATCATGCCCCGATGGTATTTACTGTTAATTTGAAATACACGTTTATTTTACGAGTTTACGGTTCTCTAAAGGTGCAGCTTTGAGTTCCATCTTTCTTTTATTAACAATCTTTACCATTTTGTTTTCATGTGACCAACCTTTTTTCTGAAGTTAAATTTAGTAAACAGACTAACATTATTTTCATTATACACTCAATTAGGCCTCGAAGCTTCCACATAAGCACTACTCTTCAAACACGACGTCCGAAAGACAATGACAACAGTTTTTTTTGTAAACAGTGCCCTTCAACAAGGATGACGCAGATCGTTATTGGTTTGGTGACCCCCCCCCCCCCCCCCAATGTTCGAATATCATGTGCATGGCCTGGCCTGGCACCTCCACAAGAAAAAGCGACGAACATTTCTAATAGCAATTTTTGTCTTTACCACCCGGCGCCTCCACCAAAAATATCATCGCGCGGTGAATTATTCTAGTTTTGCATTCTTCTAAGACGATCTGTTGATTTTGTAGCTTCGCTCCCTTGTTTGAGTTCTCCCGTACCCGTGCTTGTTCTAAATTACTAGTCCGCTTCGCGAACGCTTTTTCCAATCGCGTTGATGGATGAGCTTTTTTAGTTTCATTCCAATGATTACGTTTTTAAGTGGAATCTCATTACTTTTTCAAAAGTTACTTGTTAATTACACACCTGTTAAAGGCTTATATAAAAACCTTTATTTCTATCAATTTTGAACAACTTTTTCATTTTTTTCTTTCAAAAGGCACTACATCACCATAATCCTTATGTCAATGTAAAAATATGAACTTTGTACCCCCACCCGTTTGGTTATTATCGGCCCAAATATCACTAAAATATTGTATTAAAAACCGGGGAAAAATCGTAAAAGTACGATTTCTATGAGAAATATTTCTTCAAATGCCTCTAAAATCATAACATTAAATTCGTGTTTTTTAAAAACGTTCTCAAAAAATTTCCATCACGACCCTTTTGCCAAATATCACGAAAATACTCTTTAAAATTTAAAAAAAAATTTTAAAAGTACAAAAATCACAGAAAATATTTGATCGATTGTACCAAAAAACTTGGCAAGCAATTTCAGAGATTTCAAAGGGCCCTCCAATGAATGCGTTTCCGTTAGAGAGCGAAAAACAGAAAAAAACTAACAAAAAACAAAACACCTTTAGCATTTTTTTTGGGGAAGTAAGTGAAAAAAAAAAAAGTAAAATTTGAAGTCTTCGCTTCGTCACCCAAATTATTCCCCGGCGCCTCCCCCAAAAAAATATATCGCATGGTAAATTTATTCTGTTTTGCATTCTTCTGAGACGAACTGTTGTTTTTGTAGTTCGCTCCTTTTTTGAGTACTCCGTCCCCCGTGCTTTTTCTAAATTTTATTACCGGCGCATCCACCAAAATTCTCGCCGGGAATATTCTAGTTTTGCATTTTTCAAGACGATCTGTTGATTTTTAGCTTCGCTCCCTTTTTGAGTACCCCCGCACCCGTGTTTTCAAATTTATTTTTACCGGCCCCTCCCCCAAAAATTTCATCGCGCGGTGAATTATTCTAGTTTTGCATTCTTCTAAGACAAACTTTGTTTTAGTGTTTCGCCCCCTTGTCTGAGTACTCCCGCACCCGTGGTTCTAATTTATTACCGGCGCCTCCAAAAAAATACCTCGCGCGGTGAATTATTCTATTTTTGCTTTCTTCTAAGCGATCTGTTGTTTTTTGTGTTTCGCCCCCCTTGTTGAGTACTCCCGACCCGTGCTTTTTCTAAATTATTTTTCCCCGGCGCCTCCACCAAAATATCATCGCGCGGTGAATTATTCTAGTTTTGCATTCTTCTAAGACAATCTGTTGATTTTGTAGCTTCGCTCCCTTGTTTTCTTTCTGACACCTTTTGAAAATATGTTAACTCTTCGTTATTTTTAGTTAAATTATTTGGGTTTCACAAATTAACTTTTTAAGTCATGCAACTATGGTATTTATATTTGTTTTTTTGTTCTATTTTGGTTATGTTCCGTTTTGGGTATTGTCACCTTCTTATTATAATTTTCTAATTTGCTTTTAAACCCCCCACAATTAAGCATGTTCTATTTTGGGGTTTTTTTTGATTATATATTATTAAGTTGTGTTTTGTACGTAATTTTTTTTTGTACAACTTGGTATGTTTGTAAATATAAAGTAAAAAAGAAAAGAAAAGTTTCCAACAACAATGCTAGATTTTGATCTCAAATTGAAATTGACCAAATCGCACATGTATTTGTATTTAATATAGCACATCATGGATAAATTAAAATAGAATTATATAGTTATTGTTACTCGTATATATAGAAGGAACCCTACTGTGGTCCATGTACAGCTATAAGGCGTCGTCGCCATTCACTCAAATCTATTCAAGCTCACACCTACTTTAATTTATAGCAGTATATTGTGTTGGTTTCTCTGCTACTGTTATTTGTGATCAAATTTGTATGCCTTTATTTAGGTTTAATGAGATGTTGAATGAATACTAAACTTATTTGCATTGACGTTTTGCAAATGTACGAAAGTTGACCACTGTACATGATATTATACCTTACCTGTGATTGAATATTCAGTGGTTAATACCGATGTAAGAGTAGAGAAAGAAATTGTATGAAAGTTTTATCCCGGGTATGCATTAAAAATAATGGGTTGGCATTGAATTTTGGCCCTCTTTTAAATTTGGGCAAGGAAAAACGATTTTCAAAAAATTTGTTTTATTTTAATCGAGGAAGCTCGTTGCATAAGTTTACTTTGTTACAAGTTTGAGCGTTCTGTATCGCTTTTCTAGTTTCCTTGATTGTATTTTAACATTGCAATGAGTAATGGAATAGGTTTACGAATAATCTCTTCGTTTGAGATAAATCACCAAAGCAGAACGTTCTGCACGATCTAAGAATCTCGGAGTGCACGGCCAGATTTATTGGAGGCTCCAAACAGTGAAACTTGGTTAATACTTGTACTAATTATCATAACTATTACTGTGAATATAATTACAAATAGTTGTATAATAAGTAACGACTTGGCGCGCGTTTCTGAACTCGGAACAACTTTTACATTAAATTTCTGGATTGATTTCCATATATAGCCAATTACACCCACGGGAACCCTTTTCCCGATTAATGAAATTGAGGAATAAACCCTCGCTCATACATGGGTTAGAATAATGTTTAGTTGGTCTGTTCAAAGGCAGCAGAATCGTTGCAGTACTGGTGCAATCGATTTAGATCTATCTATAAGCACAACCAAAAAACCAACCAGAAATTTTGCTTTAGTACGATGGGAAAACGGGGGACCCAGGTAATGAAGTAACATAAAAGTACTGATATACCGGCTGATCTTTACCGTTACCTGCGATAAATTATACATGATAAATTAGCTGTTTAATAACCTTACCTACAAGTTTTATTTGTCTCTTCTTCATAACAACGAAGAAACCTTAATAGTATAATATACGGCTGATCTTTACCGTTGCTATGTAAAATCTGGCTTTATTTTCTAACATTATTACTAACACACTTTACTTAACACAAGTTTAAAAACTTAATCGTAAATATATTCTAGCATAGACTACCCTTTTCTGTGTGTAGATATAAGTACTAAAGATAGACTATGCTTTCTTGCGTAATAATGTTCTAGCTCCGTTTTACGTATAAGTAAAGCTGCTCCAGCTTAGTTTTACTAGTGGTAAACCTGTGCTAGAATAGCTATTAGGTAAAGCTGGGTCATGGTACAGATATGCCGCCACACCGGGTTCAATACCCAGCTGAGAGGGATTTTTGTTATTTCTGTATTGAGTTCCATATAATACAAATTCACTTGATGGGCACCTGCGTTGTTTGTTAATGTTCGCAATGTTAATCACAAGTATTCATACACTTGAACGAACTTTCATTGATAGACTATTATCAATTTCAACTGATAGTGAAGAAATGAATACTACATTTTTGCGACATGCTATATAATTGGCGTTCTACTAACATTTAAATTTCGTTTTGTAAGTTTTACCTTAATATCTTGGAGCTAATAAAGTATGTAAATTGTACTTTCGAAATAAATCAGGTCGACGTCTTATGCAGTCGTACATGCGCCTGAAGTATTTCACAGAAATCATTGCAATATATTGTATGCGCATAGTAAACTTGTGGAATCACTTCGGCAACTTAGTCGAAATAGACAAACACAGTTCGTTCGGTAGAATATCACAGTTTCATCTCAAGTTGTTGTATTACTAAATAATGTTTTTATATTTTTAAAATAATGTTTATTTTTATTAGTAAACTATATTTATATATTGATTTTTGGATTTGATCTTGGTTTAAATATATTTCATTCCATTTTTTCATAGTGTCATTTATACTCTTGTTTTTTTTCTTATTGTGGCACTGATTTAGGATTTCGTTCAACAAAAACAAAAGTACATAAAACATCGATATTGATACTTTCTAACTAACAATAATGATGGAATTAACTTCAGTATTGCTGTTCATATATCCTTGCCTGACAAGATGCATAGTGCCCACATCACGTACTCGTTAAATTATTTTGCATGGGTTGGGCTTGTGAAATGAAGGGAGGAGAGGTATTTGCTAAACGTGCCATATCCAATTTCTCATTAATTAAAACTTCAAATCAAATTCAAGCTGATTTTTTTTCATAGAATCTCACTAAATTAATGAATTAATACCAAATTAACATTACAGAATAACATTTGTATACAAAATGTTCTTTTAGCATTCAAGTTTCTTGAGCGAAATGCATAGTATGATGCGCACATTCTAACAACATCGTGCAAATGTGGTTCCAATGTTTCAAAGCACAACCTACGATCGTAGTTGAAAGGCGCAGTATTGTAATTATCACCTCCACCTCCGACACAATGTAGTTGCTTATACGACGAGCCAAGTACACCTTTCACTGGAGATCCGTCAATGATAGTTTTTCAATTTGTCTGTGGATCTAAGTGCATTCTTGTGTATAGCTATAATATAATGGTGATGGTGCTAGCCAACACCCACGTCCTACATAGCTCGAGGCCTTAGCTAGGCCCCAGGACTCGAAGCCAGCCGACAAGGTACTTGAAACCCTCACAAGTGTATGTGTAATACGATACCCCTCCCACGGATTGGTCGTTGAGTACATGTATTAACGTGCTGTTAACCAATAGGGAGTCTCATTTTAGTGAACAAATATGGCGTCGGTAAATGTGTGGTAAAGCAACATACATGTGTGGTGTCGGATGGCCCCCCGTCTAAGTGATATTATGTCGCCTGCCTTACATGTGCTTCTTCTTTTGTTCATCAACTGATGAAGACTGATGACAAAGTGCTAAGGAGACACGAGCCTTCTATGCATCGATGTGAGCCCTTTAGAAAGACAGCTTAATGTGCACGTCGTCAATGTGAGAGAAAATTGATATTTTTTTATATTGCCTTTTGTTGAAATTTCATTGATATGTGTGCCGTTTTATTTTCGCAGCAATCGTTTTCTTCGATACGATAAATAATATTGATGACAATGACAAACGAGTTAGGACTGCACGTGGCAGACTTTTAAGACTTTGCAAGCAGACGATCAAAAATCTAAACTCACAGTTCATTCTTGAATATACTGTATTGGTAATTCTGTCTTATTAAAAGTAGCCTTTTATTCGATCGAATCTTCTACCCTGTCCTAAGGACGTGAAAATATAATGGACTATAACTTTCAGCATACAAATATTTGTAAATTTATTCGCTTTTTCCCACCAATTCTCACATTCTGCATTCTGCAAAAATAAAAATTCATTTTGGATCCTTCTTTTTCAATTCTAGTTCTTATATCACAAACCTCCTTAATTAAGTAAAATGCCTGGGGCTTGAGGTCTCTTTTGGTTCTCCCAACACTTGAGTTGGGGCTCCAACCCTACGCAGATGAATGTCTCTAAAACGACCCACGAGATTCGTGCCAGCTGAGATGATCTTGGGCTTAGCCAACAAATTGTCTTTGAACAAGATATTTCCCTATCATTCAGTCGCATTGTAATTTAATCCTACTTCAAACAAAATAAAAATTACCTACACAGACCTTATTTTTATTATGTTTGACTAAAGGATAATATTGAGAGCATGCATGTGAATGTATTTCCCATCCGGAACAACTACCACCGAGATACACTGTTTAAAAAAATCGCGCCAAATTGCGACATTTGCTTCGGAAGTACTGCTAACGACAGCAAATGTAGTAATTTTGCGACGTACGATATCTTGCAATTTGCTACGAATGCTCTTGCTAAAATGCGTTTACTGCCTGCAAATAGAGACGTATGCCCTTGCAATTTTTACTTTATGCTTTCCGATTTTACTATCCATGTCTACCAAATAACAATGCTATTTGAAGCTAAATTGCTTCAATGATGTCACGAAAATGGAGCGTTTAATTCTCTGATTTTACAATCATTTTTTAGCTATTGGGCAATGCTTAGCCAGCAATTTTACTATTCCAACTAAGACGTAATAACAACGTAGCGGTCGTAAATAGCTACGATTGCTGTGATAATTTTCATACAGCATAGCTACCATATTAGAATAACCTGGTCATGCTATTTCATGAAACAATATTCAGTAATTTTACTGCTTCAAGTATAACTTATTATCACTGTAGCAGTAGTAAAATAGCTACGATTGCTGTGATTCTATTCCTACGATAAAGCTCCCAAATTAGAATAATTGGGCAAGCTATTTCAACCTGTAATTAGAGCTGAAACACAGAGACAAACGTTGACAACAGCAACACTATACCCGGTGGTGGAACCTGACCAAAGCTAAAACAAAGAGACCTACGTTAGTGGAGGCAGCAGCGACACTTTACCCGGTGTGGAACCTGACAGAAGCTAAAACAGAGACAAACGTTAGTACTGGTAGCTCAACACCACAATAATTTGGTGGCGGAACTTGTGATAAGCTGGAATACATGCAGAGACAAACGTTAGTGGTGAAAGGACCAACACTCTGCCCGGTGGTGGAACCTGATAGAAGCTTAAACATAGAGACAAACGTTAGTGGTGGTTGCTCAACACCAAAATAATTTGGGGTGGGAACTTGTGATAAGCTGGAATACAGAGACATCGTTAGTGGTGAAAGGAGCAACACTATGCCCGGTGGTGGAACCTTTGGAGTAGTTAGAACCCACGTGTATCGTATTGTGAGTGTAGTGGATCGTGTTTTATAAACGAAGAGTCAACTGAAAGTAATGTAAGGCTTGCTTGCTTCTCGTGCTGTTGTCGGGGTCGGAATGAACGAATGAATCTTGCAACAAGAACTTAGATGCCACCTCAAGTTTTTTCTCGCGTAAGGTCAGTGTCCTTGACGCAGTACCCCCGCCCCAACCTCCCACAGCAGGGGTTGGGTTCAACCGTGAAGACGGGGCTCTTTTACAATGCCATTGTGAAGCGGAAACATCCGTTACACTTGTCCTGCATGACTACAAAGTAACAGCCAATCTTATTTTTGAAGTTAGAGTTCTGTTCCAAAATATGTGTCCCGACCGGGGATCGTACCCGGGTCCTCCGCCTTCCCCTAGCAATGCTCTACCGGTCTACCAAGTAAGCTATCGAGGCCACTATGTACATTTCTATCCTTGTCTTTACATCAGGAATTATTCAGGAAACTGTTTAGGACTGTTACGTTTGTTGGTGTATTTAAACTTACTGTTGGGAGTTGTAATTGTGTTTATCATGACAAATATATAAGTATGAAATGCATGTAGGCCTACGCTGTAGAAGGTCACTGGTTTCATATCGTCAAAAACAACAACAGTAATCTCACTTTAAAATAATCACATTTTGATTAATGCTTTGTTAAAAATAAATGCATTCACCTGCAAAGGGGAATTTTCAATTGGAGATAATTAGGTAAAGAGTATCCAATGGATAGGCTGGAGGCCCTATTCATTAAAATTCAACCTTGCAATTTCCTTATGCAAATAATATCGCGAAAATTATTTAACAAATAAAACACACAACTCACTACATAAGCTGTACATGGACCGCTTGTTTATAAACAAGACCTAGGAATGTCTTCTCGTTTCAATTAGTAACAATTACGTATATGGTTGGTTCGAGCCCCCATGTTATTTTACGATCGATACCCTTCAGTCCGAGCACAACTTGAAACGTTGTAACAAAGACGGGTGAAATGTTTCCTTCCCCCATACAGCGTTGACTGTCTTTATTTGAGGGTAGCCATAAAGTTTTTTTGAAGGAGCCCGGCCATTATGATGGAGTTTGCATCGTCGTAGTTGTGGGAACCCTTCAAATACCCATTCACGTATAAAAAGGAAATGTACAAAATTATTATAATGTATTACTAACAATTGGTAGTTTGATTTAGGCCCTATGCAAATACGTCTGACAGCAGTTTGACAAGTATTGGCGCTCTTCAAACAATATGACAATTTTATAAACAGGTGTGAACGTCAAATTGTTGAAAAGAAATAGAAAGCATGTTCATGACACGGATAGCAGTGCCCCATGTTAGTTAATATTTATTGTGTACTAATATTTATAAAAATAATAATAATAATAAATAATAATAATATAATGATAATATACTTATACTAAATATACTTATAGTACCTCTCCTCAATGTATTTAGTGAAAATGCCAATTTACAAGGAAATACGATAATCGACGCTAAAAGATAACCGAACGCTGCTAAAGAGTTTACGTCTATCAGAAAAGACTTAACTCAGTAGACATACATGACTACACAAAATGGCGTGAAATAATATTTAAAAACGGGTAATTCTTTGAGAAATAGAAGTTCTATGAGTATGATGGCTATTCAAGTGATAAATTATCATATTATAATTTTGCAATTAATATGCAGTTCATATAAATACACGTCAGTTTTCCTGACCGTGACAAATATCTACACCCATCCCATAAATCACTTGTAGCCGATAGATATTAAAAGTAAAACATTGTAGTCACAAGTATAATGTATTGAATACTTATCACAGAGCGTTGGAGATGGTATTTAACATTTAAATGAATGGCAACATAGTCATATACTAAGTTTATTATGCCTTCATTATAAAATATAAAGCCCAGCTTGTTGTGTATTTACATGTAAAATAGGTAAAATGATAATACAATGAAGAGAACTAGCAAATATTATGTGAATGCGTCCAGCAACGTATAAAAACCCGTCCATCTATACCCACTTAGTATAGGATTCTCTAGCCCACTTCCACTTCACCCAAGTATTGCATTCTAAAGTAATAACTACTACCTTTGAGTATGGAACCTTAGCTAGAGACGTCACGCCCATGTTAAATATTGTACCAACAATTTCTGTCTCACTCATCGAGTTCAACTCTGCACTGCTACGAGCGCTACGAGCGCCACAAGAGTTTCGCTAGCTCGTGGCCGCGCATGAAGTTAGTAAGTGCACCCATAGAGGTCGCCCCACAATTTCAACGACGCATCCCCCACTCGACGGTCCAGATCGTAACTACGTAGATGCGCCCGGCCGGAAGTGTGTCTACTCCACGAACTATCTCAAAATTATTGCGCGCCTATTTAAATATACATTTGGGCGAATAAATTTCGTTGGTCCATTGTAGATATTACAAAGCGGCTTGCAAAATAGTCATAAATTGGGAAATCTTTCAATACTGTAGACGTAGTGTATTAAATACAGGATTTTTAGGTTTTTAAAATTTTGAACTCTTCATTCCCTCATTCCATTCATATGTTTTTTTCAAGTAATAAACATGTTTTTTAAGGGGCGGAAGTGCTTATTTTAAAGCAACAAATAAAATACATACATCCCAAAACCCAAAATTTGTATTTCTATGATGCCTTTTTCTAAATGGGATAGACGTAAATAAAAAAATTTCATATCTACAACAAATGCGCAGGTTTTAAGTGCAGGAAAAAAATTTTAAAAGGGGTGGGTTTCGCGCCTGTGTTTTGTGGGAAGCTCCACTACCGGGATAAAAAATAGAAATATAGAAATTTAAAACAAAAAAGGGAAACAAACACGCAAAAAAAAAATAAACTGGAAAATTTAGCTATTGTTTACTCAGTGAAAAGGATAATGTACACGCACCGCTTTTTTATGTATATTTTTTTACAAACTAAATGTACAATCTGGAAAAAGTTTAAGTCCCGCCGCGTTTTGGATGAGCGTAATTTGGGGCATTGAGCTCCTGTGTTTTGCGAATTCTCGTTGTTCTGTGGCAAAAACTTACTTAGCTAAATTTTTTTTAAAATTTAAAAAATTTAAAAAATTAAAAAAAACTTTAATTTTTTTAATTTTTTTTTTAATTATCGTTTGTTTAAAAAATCGTAAAATTGCGATTTATAGAAAATTTTTCCCTTGCGCTCAAATTTTACACTAATATTTATTCTAAAAAAACGGTTTTTACGAAAAAATGATTACGATCGGATAAAGCATGTAGGTGTTATAAGTCAAAGGGTGTTTTAAAAAAAAAAAAAACCTGTAAAATTTCGATTTTTTATGATAAAAAAATTTTTTTTAATTGCGCCAAATTTCACAAAAAAATCTAAATTCATAAAATAAAAGGGTTTTGTGCAAAATCATTAAACGGATAAAGCTGTGGTGTTACAAGTCAAGAAAATTTTTTTAAAAAAAGAAAAAAATCGTAAAAATTTCATTTTTATGAGAAAAATTTCCGATTGCGCTCAAAACGTGCGTTCTAAGTTCAGAGATTTTTAAGGCCCCCATAAAATTTTTCGCAATCGGATTATCGGTTTAGCCGGAATCTGTGGACAAAAAAAAAAAAAAAAAAAAAAAAAAAATCCCGGTTTTTTTTTCCCAGTGTGTGGAAAGGGAAATCTTCCCTTCGCTCGCTACGCTCTCCAAAAAAAATACTTTTTTCTCTTTGAGGCTTGGGGAAAGAAACAAGAACCCCTTTTCATTTTTTAAAACTTATTATGCAGAGATATCAAGTCAGCAATAAATTTTCTAAAAACCCAAACTGGGGTAAAAAATTAAATTTTTTAATTTTAATAATGAAAATTACAATAATGCTATTTTTTTTCAATAAAAACTTTCTGTAGGCTAAATGAAATTTGAATAATTTGGGTTAAAATTTTTGGAATTTTTGTTAAAATTTTTTCCGACTTTTGGGAAAAAAACGGGAAAAACTTTTTTTTTCTCAATTTTTCCGTTTTTTTTAAATACCCCAACACCCCTAGCAAAAACAACAAAATTTAAGGGTATAGAGTGTTGATGGGGAAGTATTTTTTAAGTAAAGAATTAAGAATTTTTTTGAAATCTCAATACAGATGAAAAAGTTGCTTTTAAAATTGAAAGGGGAAATTTTCTAAGCAATAGCAATGCTACGGAATGCGAATTTTCCCCGGGAACTCAACACATGCTTGGTTCAAACCCCCGGTGGGGAAAAACCATTTTGAAATTTTGGTTTAAAAAAAGTATAAAAATTTTTTTTGAAATGCATAAATCAGTCATGGGGTCAATACTATGGCAAACAACCCATACAAAATACTTTGTAAAAAATTGCAGGGTTTTTTTAATTTTCCGAGGGGAAATTTGGGGGGCCCTTTGGAGCGTACAAGATTCGATCACTGCATAAAAAAATTACAAATTTTTTTTCCTAGCCCTAGCTCTAGGGGGCATTTTTTTTTTTCAAAAGAAAAACCCATTGTCCTTTTCTTTTTAAAGGACTATTTTTCAATTTATCTTTTTGTAGATTTATTCGCAAGGGGATCTATTTGTTTTTATTAAAAATTTCTCATTTTAACTCGAAACCGGATATTTTTTTAAAAAATTTAAAAAACAATCTATTCAGCGATTTTTTCTGTTTTCATAGAAGACACACACCGCAAAACAATCACGGAATTTTGCCGTTTTTCTTGAATTATTGAACCCTCTTTCGCTTGGGTCCTCGTCTAATAATTCTAAAAGTTTTTTTAATTAAAAGGGTTTCCCCAAATAGAATTCAGAGTTTCCCGGGAAATTAATCTAGCATGGGTTTGAAAAATTTTCTTTGTTTTAAAAAGCGAAAACTTAAAAACTCGGCAGAGAAAAATACGAAAGTGACCTTTTCCCTAACAAAAAAACGGGCCGTGACCCCGCTTTCCCACTTTATTATTTTCCGTGGAATAATTAATAGAAAATGTAGAAAAGCCGGGGTTTAAAAACGTGTGCTGATAAAACTTTGACAATTATTATTTGAACGACAAATTGATCAAAATTTAAAGTTTTACGGCTTTTACCCCCAAAAATTACCCCCTATATTTTACCAACATCCCTTATATCGTATCGTATGTTCCCAATGTTTTTATTTTTCCCTTACGGGAGATTTTGCCAATGGACCTACCCCTCAAAAATTCCAATTTTAGATTTTTTAGGGGAAACATAAACAAAATATTGTTCTGTTTTTTTGGGAAAATTAAATAAGTTAGCCTCTTTTTCTTTTAGTGTAGCGGGTAAATAAAAAACCCTTTGATTGAACCCCACTGCTTTGAAATCTATTCGATGTTTCCCGTTTCGAGCTTTAACGTACTGACAATATTTATATTTTATATCCAAAAAAAACATGTTTTAAATTAAATAAACAGATAAATCCCCCCCAATTGCATGGAAATTCATTGTGATCGACAATAGCCCCCCCCCCCCTCACTTTAAAGAGCTCGCCTCGGGGTTTCAGGGGGTTGAATATCTTTTTATAAACTTTTTTTTTAAAAAATTTCCCTTACTTAAAATTTTGTGTTTAACTGATTTTATAGTGGGGGGGGACAAACCCATTTTTTAATTTTTTTTGGGAAACCAAATTTTTGACCCCACTTTTATTCAACAACAATATGGCTAAAAATTTAGAGCAAACAAAAAAATTTTAAAAAAAATGTGGTAGTTTCCCCCAATGCACAATTTTGTCATTTTAACCAACATTTCAAGAAAGGGAATTTAAAAAAATAAGTTTTTTTAAAAGGTGTTTTTATTAAAAACATAAATTTTTTTAGTTAGGGTTTTTTTCCGGGATTACCCCTTGATCACAAGCCCGACCCGGAAGAAATTTAAAGGGAAAGGGCCCCCGTTTCGGGTACGGGGGTCAATAGTAACCCAAAGGTCCGAGAAAAGGTCAAAATTCATAAAAAAGTCCAATTTAATTTCTAAACAAGTTTTTTGGCGATTAGGGCCTAAAATTTCCACGAATATATTTTAAAATTCATGAAATTAAGGTTTTTGTAAAAAAAAATCTTTCCAATCGGATAAAGCATGTAGGGGGAAAAAGCCGAAAAAATTTTAAAAATCAAAAAAAGTCGAAAAATTGAAAATTTTCGAAATAAATAGCTTTTTGATAACGTCAAATTTAAACAGGAATATATCAATTCATAAAAACTAAGGTTCTTAAAAAAAATCATTACAATGGGAAAAAAAGCATGAAAGGTGTTATAATTTCAAAAAAATTTTTTAAAAACCCAAAAAAAAATCGAAAAAATTGCGATTTTCATGAGAAAAAATTTTCCCAAATTGGGGGCTAAAAAAACGTGGCAGTTCTGATTTCCCAAAAATTTCGAAGGCCTCCAAAAATTTCTGGGAAATCGGAGTCCCCGGTTTGGGCCGGAATCGTGCTAACAAACAGAAAAAATCCCCCCGAAAAAAAAAAAAAAATACTTACAGTTTTTTCTCCAGTGTAGGGGAAATGGATCTTCGCTACCTCGCTAGCCTCGTTACGTAAAATCCAATAATTAGATTTTATTGGTTTGAGCAAAGCAAAAGACTTCCCATTTCCCCTCCCCCCAAAAAAAAATTTCCCTCGGGGTTTTTTTTGGGGGGGGTTTTTTTTTTTGTTTTTTTGGGGTTCGCCCCTTCTACCGGGCAAACGGCATAGGCGATCTTGATGAAAATTGGGGGGGCCCTTTCCCGAAATCTCTAAACCCCTGCCCACTTTTTTTTTGCAAATTTTTTCACGTGAAAATCATTAGAGTATGAGGAGATAAATATTTATGTAAAAATTTTTTTTTCCCCCTACTTGGTGGTTAGGGGCCCCAGCAGAAACCCATTGAAATTTTATATTGTTTGTATCTTTTTACTCTTTGTGAAAATATCCGGGGGTTCGATTCCCTGTTGGGGCGGACTTTTTTAATTTCTAAAATTTAGTGAATAAAAAAAATATTTTTGTAGAAAATTTATTTTTTTTTTTTTTCCCCCAGGGAGGGATTTGTTTTGCACAACAACCCAAGTAAAAACTGTGAGCAGGCCCGGGAATCGGCCGTTGCATGAATTCTGTGTATTTCATTACCCCCACTTTTCGTTCAAAGGGTTTTCGGTTTAATTTTAAAATTCATACAGATAATTTTTTTTTCTAGGGGGGGTAAAATATAATTTTAGATATTATCATATTAAATAAATAAACATAAAACGTTTCTTTTTTTTATTTGAAATTTCTAAAAGTTTGTTTTCAAAAACTTTTCCATTATAACTATTTTTATAAAGGTTTTTTTGGGGCAAAATCTATTTTTTGAGGTGGGCCCATCCTTATAAGGAAGTATTTATGAGGAAGATATACGGGAGGTAACTTTTTAAAAAGTAACAATCTAATTTGGCAAGTAAACCCAGAGCCGTCTTTCCATAAACCCAGCTAAAACACAACTTTGTTAAGGTTTTTTTAAAAAAAAAAAACTCATCAAATAGCGGGGTTAGCATCGACTGGGAAATACGAGGGCAAAAAAAATTTAACTTTTCATTTTACAAAACCCAAAATTGAATTTGTTACAATATTGTGCAAATAAATTTAACAAGTAAAAACTTTGTTTTTCAAGATAAAATTAACCCCTTTAAATTCGTCATATTGACGGACATATCACTATCACATCTATTTTGTAATTTTACTTTTAAAAAAAATTTTTTTAGATTTTTCTAGTTTTTTTTTTTTTTTCGGAAAAAAGGGTTTTTAAATAACTTTGTTATCATTTTTTTCTCATTAAACTTTTGATAAGAATCATCCATGGATACTTTAGCGTGGGTATTCGAAAATTTAAATTCCCCTTTTTTTTGATTAAAAAATTCGTGAAATCCCCAAAATTTTTACTCAATTTTGGTCAACTCCGGGAATTTTTTTAAAGTGCATGTCAAATTTTTTGAAAATTTCCCAAATTACTGTAATCAATCAACCTTTCTGCAGAATCATAAACCCCCGAGTGCGCGGGGTTTTTAAATTTGGGGCGTTGAGTGGTATTTTTTTATAATGATGAAAACAATTACAAGATGAGACGGATTTTTTATGTTTTTTTTTTGTTGTCTTTGGGAAGGGAAAGGGAATCGTTTTTCATTTTTCAAGTAGTTTTTTTAAAAATGCCTGTTTCCTGGCGCGAGTATTTGCATTGTTTTTTTCCCAATTTTTTTACCCCTTTTTGGGCCCCGGGGGTTAGAATTTCCCCAAGCCAAGGCATGGCTTTTGTTAATCGTACAAGGCGATTCAAGAAAAAAAGGGTCCCCCCTTCAAACATAAATGGGCAAGACCCAAAAAAAAATCACGAAGACTTTTTAAATTTTTTAACTTTTTTTTTTAATTTTTTTAAATTTTTTTTTACATATAAATACCACACCCCCACACCAAAAAACAACGATGTTTTTAACGTAGGCAAGTCTTTTTAAATTCAAAATCCATCAATCGAAATCAATTGACAGGTTGTTAACAAAAAGCTAAAAACACATTGCGCGTCAAATCACATATTAAACAATGATTTTAAAAAAAATTGTCTTTTTTTACAGCTTGGGGAAATTACCACAAATTATCCCCTTGGGGTAGGGGTTTTCCAAACTTCCCCCTTTTGGCGGGACATTTTTCCCATATCCCAAATTTTAAATCCCGGTCCCCCCAGTACACCCAGCGGGGGCACAATTGTCCCCGCTTTGTAAAAAAATTTTCAAAGTCCAATGTACAATATCAGATTTTATCAGTCCAAAACTTTCAAAAACTACAACAGCAAAACCCATAGGCCACGGGCGTACCGTTTAAACGTCTTATTTTAAGCACGCTGGGGAAACAGGAAATTTTATCAAGGGGCAAAATTTTTCCCGAAAAATTTTGAAAGGGTTTTTTCAAGGGCTCTAAAATCACCTAGAAAAAAACCAATTTTTGGGAAAAAACGGGAAAACATCAGTAAAGTACAAATCTAACTAAAATAATCTGGTCTTATCTAAGTTCCCCAAAAATAGTTTCCCACTTGTATTTTATTTCTAATTTTCAATATATTTTGGGATATATTTTTTGAAGTGAAAATAATAAGTTTTTCAATTATAAAATTTCCAAATTTGTTTTAATAACAAAAGGGTTTTTTCAAGTATAACAAACACGTATTAAATTTTTAAATTGTTTAAAACCGTTATTTACTCCAATCCCAACTTCCCCAAAAACCCCAAAAAAATTTATAAAAAAAATGTCATTAATTTTTCCAAAATTTCCCAATTCCCTTTTTTTTTGGTTTCTGTTTTTTTCACTGCAAAACTGCAATTTTCGTTACTGCATTCAAAAACCCCCCCAAATTTTTTTCTAAAACGCTCAAAATGCACTCTAAAAACGTAGTTTTTAAAAATTTTGCCTGCGGGGCTTTTAGTTTTAGGGGGAGCCCCCCCAAACCCCCCCTTCTATTTTTTCCCCCGAAAAGATTTGGGGCCCCCCGCCCTTTGTTTAAATTATGGAACCCCCAAACTTGGGGGGCATTTTTTCGGGTAGAAAAGGGTTTTCCGAGTAAATAAACTCTGCATTCCACGTTAAAAACCCGCTTTGTACGAGCTAATCCCTAAATGGGGGAGGGAAAAATTTTTCGCCGAGCATTCAACATAGTCTCCCCCAATTCAAGGAAAAAAAATTATTTTATTGTTTTTTCTTTCACCAGGTTTGGAAAGAAACCCCCCTTTTGGGGGAAAGTTGTGCCGGCCACACTACCAAATTTTAGATTCCCAAAGGGAACCCAAAACGGGGGGGGTGATTGACCATATGATTAGGGCTAGGGGTCATAAAAATATTTATTTAATACCAAAGATGAATAAGTTTTTCCAATACAAAAAGTTAACTCTTGAATCATTATTAAAATCAAAATAAAATGCATTTTCAAAAATGGATAAATTTTTGTAAGTTTTTTTCCACTTTGGGAAAGAAAAATCGCCCCATATTTTCTTTTTTTAAATATTTTGGCATTAACAAATTTAAAGTAAGTAAAATACTTAAAACCGTAAAAGATATCCGATTTTTTTTTATTCAAATTTTAATAAAAAATTACCAAAAAAATCCTCCCTTTTTGTAAAAAGCATATGATTTTGATTTAAATAATGATTTTAAAAGAAAAAAATTTTTAAAAGGGGAAAAATTATTTATTTATGACACCTAGGGCAATCTTATTCTCAATCTTCGGGGTTGTTGCCCCGGTGCTGATATTTTATAAGGGAAATTTAAAATTTGCTGACATACAAAAAAAACCCCCGCTCTCGAAGAGAAAAAATGTTTTCTACTCCGAGGGAAAAAGCACTAAGATTTGGTAAAGAGGGAAAAAAAATTCCTTTTACCCCCGGACCAAACCAAAAAAAGCCCCCTTTTAAAAATTATCCAAAAGGCTGAATGCCCAAAACAAGAACAATGTCATTAATTTTCAATTTCGTTTTTGCTTGGGCATTTTTTTCAATCCCCCAGGGGGTCCCCAAGACCGCTAGTGAGAACCCCTTTTTCCCTTTCCCCTTTCCCCCTAGCTTGGTTTTTTTCCCCCCATGGGACCTTTTTTTCCCCACATTTCCCCGGTTTTAAACTAAAAACATTTCCCAAATGTGCGACAGTAGTCGATCGCCCGCGACAACTTTTTAAATATTTTGCCTTTTCCGTCTCAATTTTCAATTTTTTTTATTCAGCCAGAAAAAACCCCGGATGAAAGTCAATTATTACTATTAACAAAATCCAAAGTCAAAAAAATCCATTTATATTTAAAACTTGTTTAAAAATTTAAAATTTTATTATTTTTATATTTATAAAAAAACCAACACACAAAAACCATGTTTTTGCAAATTTCCAATTAAAAATATTAAAATTTTAGTAAGGGCACTTTCATACACAAACTTTCGCAACCCTGGAAAAAATTGGGGTGACTTTCATTTAAAAGGATTTCGTTTCCGGAAAAAGTTTTAGTTGGTATTAAGAAATGTATGTTACATTTTTTAAATAATTTTATTTGTAGTTGGTTATATTATAAGGCTTTTGTAAAACTTTTTAAAAAAGTAAATCAAAACCAAAAAAAATTACCGTTTGTATATTATTGTTTCCCAAAAGAACGCCATAATTAAAAACCCTGATGAAGAATGCCAGTATAGGAAATAAATCATGTGAAAAAGATCCGAATTTCTACGATTTTCAGAATGAAGTCGACGGTTTTTTCGCGTGTGTGTACCCAGGGGGCCCGGGGGCGTATAAAATAATTTTAACATAATTTTAAAATGTAAAACCCTTGGGATCATCAGGCGAGTAATGTGGCTAAGAATGATTTAGTGATTTATAAAAAATGTTTGGTTTTAACTGTAAAACGCAAAAAATCCGGAAATTTCCCAGCTAATAACGAAACATTTCTCCGATGTAGGGAAAAAAGATGTTTTGAAATTAAAATTTGGTTTAAATACCCTCCCGTCGGGGAATAAAAACATAAGAATTTGGCATGTGGGGGTGCAATTTTCTTTTTTGAAAATCGAAAAAACGTTTTTTTTGAAAACCCCACAAATTTTTTCGAGAGAGGTGAGAGGGGTGTTTTCCCGTTTTGATGATTTTCAAAACATTCCAAAAAGTGACTATTGGTTTTAGTTTTGTCAGTGGCAGTTAAAAAAAGTTTCAACTCCGATTTTTAGTTACTTATTTTAGTATTTTTTTGAGTTAGAAATGGGGCAGTGGGCGTTAAAAAATTGAACGTCCCCCCCCCCCCCCCATCCACAACTCTACGCTGCAAGACACGTGTTCGACCACCTTAAAACTAGGGCCATTGAGTATATAAGGACTAGGGCAAGTTTTATTAATTTTTTTTGCCCGGTAAAAAGGGGAATTTATTCCCTTCTTTTGCAGGGGGCAAGTTAGTGTTTTTGAGAATAGGGGTAGACATGCACAACAGTCAAATTTAACGCTTTCCCGCACAAAAACGAACATTCCTAATCTTCCCCGGGATTAAATTTTTCGGTTTTTTAAAAATATGGGCGGTTTTTAAAAATTTGTCTCGTCGTTTAAATCCCAATGGCCGAAAGACAAAAAAAGATTAAGCTGTAATTGTAATTTTCACAATTATCAAATCTAAAAAAAAGATGTTTCATTGTCACCAATTTGATACAGAATTATTGATGTTGACTTGTAATCTCTGCATAATAATTGTGAAAATGAAAGATGTTCTTGATTGCTTGAAGCAACAACGAGAAGAAAATACCAAACAAGGTATTTGTATTGTACATTTTAACTAAATACAGGTGCGCGTACATTATCCTGAAAACATGATGTAATACAATAGCTAAATTATACAGTTTATTTGTTTGTTGCGTGTTTTGTTCGTTTCGTGTGCATAATTATAAACAATCTAGTTAATGCTAGTTGATGAAACAGGGTAAACATTGCATTAAGAGGAACCTAAAAATATTTTAAAGCACAAAGTAATGCATTGCTAACAAGTTACAACAAGGCCGGATTAAGGCATTGGCGCCATGGCTAAAACAAAAATACGCCCCCCCCCCTTATTTCAACAAGCTGAAAAAAATAATATGCATTACCAATTTTAGCTTAAAAAAATTAAAATTAGGTAACTGTAACTAGCAGCACTGATTACCATAGTAGCATATAATCAATTAATTTTTATCGTGGGAAACCTGTTGTAGGGTGCCATTAGCCCATCTTCAGGTGAACTAGGTATGTGGGGATAGGAAATTGTGAAGGGATGTCTGAGGGCTGCTTAAGAGGACAAAATCCCTTGCATTCGCGTTAACGACTGAGGAAAACAATTAAAAAAACATTCAGTCATGATTTCCGTTTTCAACGGGATTCGAACCCGGGACCTCCCGAATCAGAGTCGAGCGCTTAGCGCCCGAGCCAACACTGTCGGTAGAAGCCTATATAATTTCCCTGGCCATATAGTCTCGTCTGTTGTAGTCGCGCAAATCAGGCCTTTTCAAGCGTTTTTTTTTCTTTTCTTTTCTTTGGCAAAAGTGTCAATGACGTCTTCGTAATTTAAACTTAAAAATTGTTAGTGGCGAAGGTAGTGCATTTGGGCAGGGGGGGGGCAATAAAACACTTTAAGAACTGCTCATTAAAACAATGGTTTCGGAAAAAAATATGGATCCTGGTACAATGGGGGCTCCGGTGGGAATGCCTCCCAGCTAGTGCGGGTCTGGGGCGCATAGCCCCAGAAAATTTTGATTTTTGACATTGCAAATGGTGCCATTTTACTAGATTTGCTTTCGTCGATAATTTTTTAGTTGTTGTTTGTTAGGAGTTAGACGCCTCGCCCACGGAGCCGAGTGAGGGGCGCTTTGGCGCCCCCAAAATGCCGGCGCCCCAGGCTCCAGCCTACTTAGCCTATGCCTTAATACGGCCCTGGTTACATCGACGAGCAACGATGTCTATGGTTCTTGGAATTACTATATTTATTATTCTGGTATGTGAGCAGCTTCCAGATAAATTTACACACAGGCACGACTTAAATTTATTTTTTATTTATTTAACGTCTATCCATTCCGTTTAAAAACCTGATTTACAAAGGAGGACAATCTTTGCCTGCACTGTGCTGCCATTGGTGCAGCCAAGCTTGCATACTATGTTTTCTGCGTTATGGAATTAACTATAATATCGGCGTATTTGTTGAAGATATTTAAAATTTATTTATTTATTGTCTATCTCATTTAGAAGTGACATTGTAAAAATACAATTTGGTTTTAGGCATGTATGTATTTTATTTGTTGCTAAAGTAAACCACTTCCGCGCCCTAAAAAACATGTTTATTAAGATTCATATTCTAACACTATATTGTATTGCACTTGTGGGACACCCGTCCCGTTGTCAAAAAGGAATAAATAATAATCATAATAATAAACAAAACATATGAATGGAATGAGCGTAATGAAGACTTCAAATTTAACAACCATAAAAATTACTGTATTAAATACTATTGCGTCTATAGTATTGTAAAGATTTCCATTGATAACCATTTCGCAAGTCTGCTTTGTAATATCTACAATCATTCTACAATGGACCAACGAAATTTATTTGCCCAAATGTATATTTTAAATAGGCGCGCAATAATTTTCGAGATAGTTCGTGGAGTAGACACACTTCCGGCCGGGCGCATCTACGTAGTTACGATCTGGACCGTCGAGTGGGGGATGCGTCGTTGAAATTGTGGGGCGACCTCTATGGGTGCACTTACTAACTTCATGCGCGGCCACGAGCTAGCGAAACTCTTGTGGCGCTCGTAGCGCTCGTAGCAGTGCAGAGTTGAACTCGATGAGTGAGACAGAAATTGTTGGTACAATATTTAACATGGGCGTCACGTCTCTAGCTAAGGATGGTTATATACTCAATGCTACTACAGCTAGAGCTTTTTATAAGAATGCTTTACATGCTTGGATGCTCATATAATCTACTCAAAAATAAAAATTTTGTCGTAGATTTTAAGATAGAGCTGGAATTAAGTTACATATAAAATAATCGCCTTCTCTCAGATTATTCTTATAGACGGACAAAAAAAGTTTTCCGACACACTATTATTCGAGAGGAATTGATACTGCAATACAGTACGCTCGTCCGTACGCATAATATTATCTGTTCAAGAGCCAAGCAGCAAACATGAATGCTATTTTTCTAAGTTGTGCTGTGATCGTGCATTAGTGTTCGTGAAGTATGATTCCCCAGATCAAATAATCACTTGACACTCATTATTAGCTCGACATGTTTTCATTTTCTTCGATATTCCACATTATTATGTTTTTTAACTTTGACGGCTCAAATGTCCTTGAGTAGGTTTCCAATAAAAACTTACTTTAAAATTGTATAAATGCATAGCCTATACCCATATGTAATGATTAATTATCCATGAAATGTTTGTGAGTGTTTGTTTCGCACCTAAGTCTTTTCATACAACACTGCGTGTGTTTTTTTCATTATGTAGGCTACGGGTGAAGAATAATCGATTTAATTTATAAATTCAGTCATCGTTCCATTGGTTCACGATTGTCAAATTGGAATTTGATACCCAACTAAATATTGCTAGTCCGGGGCTATGTTTTTTTAAAAGGTATTTGTATTTGTTTATTTACCGTATCAATTTAACGTATATTCTATTCATTTATGAAAACTGTTTTTGTAGAGGGTTATAAATATTATTAATATGTACATATAATATTTTAACGGATAATACACTTTAACCCCTCGCTGATCGAACTATTGTAATTTTTACTAACAAGTACGCGGACTTAATCATTGCATGGGCAATGGGCATACATAATTTTAAGTTCACACTGATGAAAACACCTCACTTTAAATTATCACTTGATTTTTCCACTTTTCTTCCTTCATTTTCATCAGAATGTATCTAATAATACCTATTGTTATTGGTGAATTGGTAATCAGTGTCTTATAAAGTGTTATACTCTGCTGCATTATCTTTGTGCTAGGGGCCTATATAGGTATATAGTCGGTATGTCATATTTCAATTATTAAATATTTTTCCGACATTTCTATTGGATTTCAAATATCAACAACTCAAAATTATATCAAATACACACTGAAAGAGATAACAAAAAACACCCAAGGTAACACAATAATCAAGCTAGGCCAAAGAAGTTGACATCTGGTATCTTTTAACATGGAGTTCGTCAGTTCATTTTATTAGAGAACCTGTATCTTATTAAAGGGGCTAAAAACCCCAAAAATTATTTTTTACCACGTGATCTATAGCACAATACTACACTTAGATGACCGTTTAAAAAATGATACCTTTAAACTGTGATTTAACACGAATTTTTTAATTTTTTTGATCCAGAAATTGGTAAAAATTGGTGTTTTGGAAAATTTCCTAAATCGGCTTTAACCTGCTTCTTTTTTGGTCCACATAGATACTAGAGCATAGTACCAATCTAAAATTCCCCTTTATAACATCGTGTCTTGAAAACTGTGCCCAAATATACCCTCAAACACGCAAAAATATGCATTCCAAAATCACACCCCATCTTGGTAATCAGCATATTTTGACCGAACTACTTGCCCAAATTACAAAACAAAATATAGAGAATTTACAGAAAAGGCTGTAGAGTACGTCAATAATGCAATATTTTTTTGGATCAAAATCCTCCAAGGTCACGGGGCATAAAGATCGTCCCCATGTTATTTCTTATGGGAGATTTTTGCCGATGGGACCTAGCTCGAAAAATGTCATATTTGACAATTTTTTGGGAGGTCATGGTGGCCCCAATAATTTTTCTGTTAATTGCTAAATTCATTACTAGTTAGCCTGAATGAAATATATTTTTTGAGCTTAGCGGTTAAATACCCCTTTAACTCATTTTATCATTTAGAACTAAATTAAGTCGATAATGAGACTGCTTGCCCAGAACACAGAGGCCTATTCTTGCCTGGCCTTGTGGCAGGTAGTATGGTTTCAAGAGTATTATTTTGAATAGTTTGATGTGTTATGGGTTCTTGTTATGGGAACGTCAGATAAAATAAATAATCTCTAACGTTGAATATCGAAAAAGTCTAATTTCATTATTCAACACAATATCTAGGTGCCCGATAGGGCGCCGCAGCCAAGTAGCGGAGCGCTAACAAACTCAAGCCGAATTGGGTCGATTCGAGGTTTAACCCATCAATCAATCTCAAAAAGAGAAAAATAAATATTGTTGCCTACGACAGATTTTGCATTCGTGTATAAATGGTAATTAAAAATTGTCGTAGGACCCAAACACAGAGAAAAACTGTTTCCGCTTGATAAATGAGACTGGTCCAAAAAGATCAGTAATGTGCTGCTTGTTTGTAGAGCCCCTTCGTGAGATCAATGTTGTATAGGTACTCAACGGTTAGTAGTGTTGTATCGTGGAAGTTACACGCCTGACAACCTCCACCCGCAATGCATGGCTGAACCAAGGGTTGCCTAGACGCTAGGAGTAACCTCCACCCGCAATGCATTGCTGAACCAAGGGTTGCCTAGACTCTAGGAGATATGTTATTTTGCAGCAATGCATTACCCCCACCAAGATGATGAGCAGTAATTCTTGCGACTGCTACAGTAACTCACACCAAATCACCCAAGTAAAATAAAAATTCAACTAGATTATTAATACATTAATATCTTATTAGGCACCAATGTTTCCAAGAGGATGCACAGAATGAATATTGTGATCTAAGAAAAGCTTATACCTACCTTGGAAAGAAAAACAAATTCACACGCAAAACACAATTACCACTAAACTGTTTTTAATAATGAAATAACCAGAATCACGTACACCACTACACCTGTAATTACCAAATATTGTATTTAAAATATTAATAACGGTGATGGAGCACTTCTACTCTCCCCTAGTCACTCACCGAAATCGTTTTACATGCTTCACCGTGTACTAAGACTATTTCCCAGTATCCTTGATCAGGAAGTGACGATACGAATAGACTCTAGTCTAATCCGTTGAAGCTGACGCCTTTAAGTTTGTGTTTAGCTACAAGCAAATTATTAATAAAATGTCCCCCTTTGTAAATCTGTAAATGACCAATTTCCGTAATAACCTTAATACACCAGATAGATGAATCATCAATATCAAACTGTAGTGTATAATAATTTTAAAATACGACATGATACAACAACAAACAACAATCATGATAATTAATTATCAATGAAATTTAAGGTGGTTTTAGTTCAGGCTGATTTATATAGCATTGGAAATAATTTACAGCTTGGCAGCTAAAATCATTGCGTATAACGGCTAAAGTTCTAAAGATGTGCTCTTGCTCTTGTATATATTATATCTGCTTGCCCTGTTATAGCAATATTCGTAAACACGGCGTAGGACATATTCAACGCATTCACATCTAAATTGCTACGAATATGCTCTTGTATATCTGCGTTAAAATATCCTTTAATTTTACTTGCTCTCTTAGCAGTATTCGTAGACATGGCGTAAGAAATATTCAACGCATTCGTAGCTAATTTGCTACGGATATGCTGCCGTAAATTTACTTCAGTTTGTTGAGTAATTATGCATTTGACACTGCAATATTTACAAACATAATGTGTGATTTTACTACGCATTCACTCCATAAATGCTAAGAATTCATTTACTTTTAGTTAAACCATGAGCAGTATTTTAAGAACATCGGAAGAAGCAAATATGCTACAAATGCTCTCGTGTTTGCTCTGTTGCGACAGCATTTGTAGCAGATGGCGCTTACTAGAGCGATGTAGTAAACTGTTACTGCAGCATATGTAGCTATTTTGCGATTTTTTTAAACAGTGTACTGCTTCGGCAGATTACTAAAAATGATTCGACGTTTTCTTTCATCTTTAGCCTGGCACAAGCATTATATATAGATATATTAAAATAGCCATCCAACTTTCCAACTACTAATATAGGGTATCAAAATTTACTACAACTTTTAATCCATCACTTTTTAAATTATGTTTTTACCTTTTCATCACCACATTGATATCTCTCTATTCCCTCGTATTTTTTCTTTCCATTTCTCTCGTTTTAGCATGACTTAATTGTTTTTGATAAGTCACTAGCAGAACTCAGGTCCAACAAGTGCAATAGAACAATATGATCTTAATTTAGCAAAAAGCTACAACTATACAAAATATATTATTTCCTCTCCTCCATTGTTGATTTCGATTTTGAAGTAAGAGTATAGTAATAATATATATTATAATAAAAGTATAAATAAGTAATCAAATAAATTTATCATCACTTTATTATATTCCTCCTCTATGTTTTCAGAAAATTAGACCAATTTTCTTTCAATCATGTTGCTTAAAAATGATAATTCCCATTTAAGCCTCATGTTAGCCATTACATGTTTATGTTGGTCAATGTTATAGCACATACTCTGTCTATATACGCCCTCTCTTGCATGACGTAATTCGCTTACGTTTTGCTCCTGTGTGAAACTGTGTAAGCTTGTTACTGCCTCGATCATTATGTCTAGACAGATCCGAGTAGGCCTTCATGTGATTGTGTTGAGAAGGACGATTAGGTTACAACTGCCAAAATTTGAGACTTATTTCATTTGTTCTCACCACTCAAAATTCGTTGTCATTTTTGTGCGCTATACTATTATGAGCCAAAAGCCAGAATTGAGTAGGAATTCACTATTAGTACAGGGCTCCCAACTGGCCACAGAGATTGACAACGTAAAACATAAAAAAACAAATAAAATGTGATTAGACAAAAAAAGAGGTTAAATAAAACACGCTTAATTAAAACTATAACCGTCGTTCAGATATAATGCAATAAGCGACCTGTGATTTTCTATAAATTACAATAACGAGTGCCGTAGTCTTACAGTCTTACTATTGGAATACAGATAACCTGTGGTTAGCCTGTTTTAGAAAAACATTTTATACACACGATTCAAGGCATTATTTTCTATTTATTGAATGATGTATTTCATTTTGGTCATTCAGCTCACTCAAAATATTATGTGTAGAATAAACTGCCGAGTGACGGATTTGGCCTCTTTGGGTTACTAACTGGACATATGAAAATGCCGTCGAAGAGTGTGGAAGCAAGGGGGGGGGGATGCCAATTGTCGTTGAGATCGTCTTCTTAGTGGATATGGTTATATCTATATATACAGTGGATCTGCCCTACCCCTACCGTAATGTGTTCTACAATTGCAATATCACCCAATAATCTCCCCACGTGCACAAATGTTTGTAGTAGTTTCTACATCATTACATGAGCACAGGTCCATTATTAACCTGATTGCCCATGAATAAACATCAGCCACAATGAAGTGAGTGCATTCCGAACAAACTGCATACAAACAAGCAGTCAACATGCAGTCACAGTAGCATTCATTGTTCCACTTCTCGAGTTATTTCTGTGTCAGAGACTCTGATACAAAGTGGGTGCAACTAGCGCTGGCTGTAGGCTACTTGTGGCATGTATGTACAGGTGATAACTAGCAAATGCGACACCAAGTATCAACACAATTAATACATCGTAAAGCAATTAACATATAATAACACTGTTATGCGGGTCACTTTGGTGTTGCGATATAGTTTAAATAAATACCTTTGTTTTTCGGCGGCAGTTCTGTTTAAGCCAAAGGGCAAGAATAGTAATTAAAGTGATGTTATTTTCTCTCTCGTTGAAATGCTAGCTGTGGGTACACATCGGTTAACCAAGTGTGCACGACTCTCTTCGGAGCTACGTTATATTTGGATACAGTTTGGGTGAAAAGTTTGGAATCTCCAAGAGCTTCTCTTAGAACACAATTCATATTCGCATCACTGGGAACTGGGAAGACTCCTGAGAAATATGTTATCAGGATTGCCGGTGGCTGGGTTAGAAAGGTGACCTCCCGAGTTGTTAGATGTGCTCGAGCAAACCAGGCTTTGACACGAAATGCAGATGTTTAGTCTGGATCACTTGGAAACTCTTACGTTTGTCGATTTTGCACCAAAAAAGTCAAGTAAGAATGTGTGATTTTCACTATCGTAGCAGATTTTCTAAATAGTGGCCAATTTTTTCACTAACGAACAGTAAATATTCCACGAAAAGGGTAATTTTTAGTCATTTTTCAAGGTTGTGTCGGCGACAATTATTTAAAATCTTGAAATGTAATCTGATCCTTTATAAACATCATACAAAAAAAATTGGGGGTGAAAATTGGGGGTCGGAAGGTGATTCAGAATGTATGTGAAATGAGGAGTTGGATTTGCCGATTAAGCGAATTTTTAAATGGACATATCATTAAAATAGTTTGCCCGAGCTTGAACAACCTCTCTGCGGGCTTAGGCTCAATAGTCTAGCTAGCTTGGCTCGTATGGGATATCTCATGTGACTCGCTGCTTGAATCTGCTTCAAATACAGACGATCACCTTGTAATAGTTACAAAATGTCTTCAATTAATGTGTCACTCATTGCATGCTGGTTGCAAACTACAACTTCATAGCCACCTTGGTAACGAGGCATATGATTGGCATAGTTTCCAACCCAGAATCAATTTATAATCAAGAGGGTAGACAATTAGATGCAATTAGTTAAATTAATTTAATTCAAAGACGGTATCTCGTGGTTATTACTGTTTCCGACGTGAGCACGGAGTAGGCACTATGTTGATGAATTAGTTTGAGGCCTACACACAACAATAATACGCATCAATAACAATTAGCACTTATTGAAAGATTGAACACAAAGCATTGATATAATTTAATTACAGCGATATGTGGAGTATTATATGTGTTCCCAGAGACGTAGCCCCCCCCCCCATTTCCTGCAGGGGGGGGGGGGGGGGCCCGCCCTTCGTGCTACGCCGTACACATGCTCTTGAAGTACAATTCGTTCCCTACAATTCGTCAACATTTTCGGCAAGGTTCACCTGTATACCGCTGTGCCGTGCGGTGTGATGATTTTCATAAAAGTTCAATATTTGTCTCGGTAGAAAGCTGGAACCACAGATAACAGAGTACACTCTTTAATTTGTTCCATGAAAGAACTACATAAATGGAATGTCGAAATATAGCACTCTGCACTAGTAGGCCTACATTTTTCAATGGAGTACTGGGAGGCATTCTCTATCTACGGACGAGATCTAAAAAGAGACCGAAAAGTTGCATTCTACATACATGAAAATTCTAAAGATCTCTGTTTTAGCTTGTTTATATGATTGTCTCCTCCGCATAGTCCGTATTGAACTAAGGCGTCGATGTTTGGATAAGAGTGAAGTGATTGTGATGTTACTTCCTGGAGTGGAGCTGAGAGATGGGAGTAATATCGACATGTCAATGACATTTTCGTTGTGGACGAATATAATATCGCCTCGCAATACATAAGCGCGTTCACATTATCACACATCGAAGCGGATTCAGGCGAATACTATTCGGCGGTTTGATGCGTATGCGTACCCAAAAGGCCAAAACACTCTTTTAAAAATATGTATAATAATAGTAAAAAAATAACAAAATGGGTTGACAAATTTATCCCGAAAATATATTGAACCTAGCGTACACTCCGTATAGGTCAAAAGTTCTTGTTTGCTTCAATCGTTTCAATTTGTCGAATTTGAGAAACTCGACTACTTCCTATAATGTTACGACTTACAAGTGTGAGATAATTAATTGATTCTCACGTCCAGTGGCGTAGGAACCAGGGGGGGGGGGGGGGCTAAACTAACGTGATTTAAATATTAATCCCAGAATTTCTGTAGTAAATATGCACTTGCACTTATACAATTCGACAATCATCTTGGTAAAACGAATATGTTTGCCTGTATGCTTCGTCATTACATAAAAAATTATGTTGATATTTACAAAAATGGGCCACTCAGCGTTCATTTTTTTAGTTTTTAGATCGCAGAAAATTGCAGTAAAACATCGTTTACAGAGTCCGAGTGCAATTAAAACATGACGAAATAACTGTAGTATGGTGAATATTTTTTTCGCCTCCGACGAAAGGGCCTCCGGCGGCTGGGGCACCCCAGCTACCTCCCACATAGTCTTCTAATGAGTTTGCCCCCCAACTTTCAAAACGTTCCTACGCGCCTTCTCACGTGTTTACTTTACGTCTTGCAGGATCGAGGCGGGCGGTTTTCATTGCGATTATTACCTACTTGAACAATAGCTTAATCGAAAGAATGACATGATGAAGACGTTGCTGCATAAGAGATCCTCATTCGTAACTGTTTAATAAACCAGAGCATTTAATGCATAGCAAGTTGTCCTTCTAAACAAACGAAGAAATAAAGTTATCACTGAATATAACAAGGGCGGGAAGATGTTGAATTTTGAAAAAGAGGAAAAAAGTATCAGAAACATCGTTGACGAAATGTTAATCTTTTAGTTTGAAATCATTAATGCAAGGCAAAGACATGACATGTAGACAAACTGTCTTACCTGTATTTCTGTAATATATATCATAGTTAAATATTTAACTTTGTTTTATTATGAGTAATATTATTACTTTTACTATTATTTGTATCGGAAATTGTACATTACATGAAAAATTAAGATCTGCAACTGTATATAAAGTTAGGAAAAGGTCATGAGGCCATTTTTATTTGGAATATAAGTAAGTTTTAATCAGAGTTCAACAAATTAATACACCCTTATAATATTACTTGTTATGAAATGTAAGGACCATTACGAAGCACGACTGACTTGTTATAACTTTCCGATATACTCTTATTTTAGTCAATTTCCCCAGTAATTGGAACCAAACTCCTTACAAACTTCGACAAAAATCTCTTTCATATATATACAGTTAAAATGTAAAACTTTTTAGCGAGTTTCTGTATGTGCATAGAAACCTCACAAGCTATTATAAAATACTCACATACACCACACGCCACACGAAAACACGCACATAAATGCCGATCACTAACCGTCGAAAATAATAATTGTACAACACTTGGACAGGATCACTGAATTCCGGTTGTACAATTAATTATTCCTTTTCTCTTGAACCGTGTTTACATATAACCACAACAAACTCCACAACTCATGACTGTTATTGGCGCGAGTGATGTATGCGACGAGTAATATGATATTAACAAATAAATTCCAATTAAATGCAACGCACTGGCATGAGTAAGGAAATCAACCAGTCATGTGTTATGATTTTTCAATTCATTTCACCACAAATACTAGAAATATAGAAGAGCAATTCGTTAACTTTTGTTATAACCGCCGCTCGTCACATGACGCAACTCTCGACGCTTTTGTATTCAAAATTGTAATTTAGATTGCGTGGTTAGAAATAATAACTACTTGAAAAGTGTGATTTTGATTTTTTTAATATGTTTTGAAGGAGAAAATTAGAAATCCATTCGCAGTAAGTGCAATAATGTATTTCAAAATGTTAATGTCGAAACGCTGCTTGGTTTTACTAGTGATTGGACAAACAACGATAATTAAAACCGATACAATCGGTGATGTAAAGTTTTCGCCTGAAGATTGTCGTCTTGCAGTTGCATCTGGTGTAAACTGCACCAAAGTAATGTCTGCACCAACCATTACATTTCGTTAATAGCGTGGGTACACATACAGGTGGCCAGTCCTTCTTCCTACCATGTGGCGTCAAGAAAACGAGTTAGTGATAAGGGAAACGATCTGATTCTAATACCAAATCTCAATTTTATAGCTTCACTTCGAGTTTCCAACCTTTATTGCACGGTTATAACTAGCCGCTAAAATCCAGCATTTATGCCCTCCTAAACCGTTAGGATGAGATTATACAGATGGTATAAAAGTTATTCTTCCAAAGTTATATGAATAGATAGTTAAATATTCCGGATTATCTAACTACGTTAAGCTTTTAGTGATGTCATTTAAAGTGAGAATGTGTTTTCATTTCATCATTTTAATCTTGCAAACGATACCAATAAAATATATCAATACACGTTTAGGGTCGTTTCAAGCGGTGATTTACACGACCCGTCAAACTTTACTGCCATACCTTCAGACTTAGAATCACAATGTCTTGCATACTTTTTGACACTATTTTATTGGTCTTTACTTTTCTTCTTTGATTTTTGAATGCAAGTAAGCCAAGATTGTGCCTAATTCACTCTATTAACTTTGAAATATGGTCCAACGGGACTAGGGCCCCGACGAAACCGCAGAAGAACACATAGTTATTGAGTAGGTCTAACCAAAACCCACAGAAACAAGTATCAAATTAAAAAACCTGAAGTTAAAATTTAATCCTTCCGATTGTGACCGCCATTCATATTGTCAACTGCACGGAAGATTAAGTTGTCGTAAAGTTGAAGCTCGAAGGCTGGGTGCCTAGCCCAAGGAGTGGGTTACAACGAGTAATGTTGGGTGGAACATACCAACCAGCTTTTAATCCAACAAACAATTGTTCCGGTTCCTGACCATTTTCAAGTGTTTCAATGACTCAAGATAACTCCACCTTTGCCTTTACCAGCAAGGTCGTCTGCACATACAGGAGCTCGCCCATAAATACTATAGCATTGCATGAGGCTTGTGTTCTTACATAATTAGGTATGTTGCTTTATGAGATATGGCATGTCACGTCATCTTCCACGTTTATTTGTGCAAGTAATAATAAAGCCAAGCCGTAGCTCATTTCCATAATGTTATATAACTTGCATGCCTGCCTTCACTGACCCCTTATATTTTGAAACCGTAGTGAAATTGGTTCCCAATACTTATTGTTACGTCATATTCTAAATTGTTGTGGTGAGGGTCATATTGGTCATATTGAATGGTTTTGATTAGGGTCATCGATTATGGCATAGTGTGTGGAGGCATTAGGCAGGTGAGTCGAGAATGGCGAAGCAGAGGTCACGAATTTCAACATTCGAGGAGAAAAATCTTAGAAAAGTGTGTCAGTCGTAAGAGAATCATTTCTTTCGAGACCGTGGTCGAAGCATACATCATAGCTGCCCCGTACATACACCGTGGCAGCGGGTAGCTAGCCCCGCGTGCATACACCGTGGCAGCGGGTAGCTAGCCCCGCGTGCATACACCGTGGCAGCCGGGTAGCTAGCCCCGCGTGCATACACCGTCGAAGCGGCCGAAGCTAGCCCCGCGTGCATACACCGTGGCTGCGGGTAGCTAGCCCCGCGTGCATACACCGTGGCAGCGGGTAGCTATCTTGACTAAGGCTATCTCGCAACATATGTTCCGACGACAGCCATCATTCTCCTACTGGATATAAAATGTGTTTGTCTTTACAGTCTAGTCTACTCTACCCATAACAATGACTTCGAGGTGTACTTGTAACTCGCCGCCTACGATGACGCGCGTATTGGATTCCCTGCCTGTCGTTCGGGCTGTAAGTGCGATGCATTAGTAGGGCCTACGTAATTTCACACCTTGAAAGATTGTTGTCACCTCACTTCGTCCAACAAGGGAGACATGGGACGTCCCCTGTAACTCTAGACGTTTCAATGGCCGCCGTCGGTAGCCAACTGCTAGGAGTACGACAACCCCTCTCCCCCCACACACACTGCCCCCCCCCCCCCCGCTACTGGACTTCCATCGCTGTCTTTTTTCTCTTACTTTTTTCCAACCTGCTTACTTGCGAGGTAAATTGAGATGCGTCACTATTACGGGCGTAGCCAGCAATGTATCGGTGGAGATATGGGTGCAAACATGTTACATGATAATAGCGCACGAGACTCTAAATTAAATTCGGAACGCTGCTGATTGGATTTGCGCATCGTCTTGAGTAGCCCCCTAGTAAAAATATGAGACGTATAGCTCAACATCAAGCAATCGATTGGATCCCTATTTTCCTGATTAAAGGTTTTTCCAAGGGTTTCGTCGATGATGAAATGAATTCGTGGACTTTGACCTTATAACATTGTTGGGTTATTATACTTGGGTATTCCACTTCGGTAGGGTATTCCATCTCAGAAATAATATTATATTCAGATTTAGATCCAGCGGTTATTCCTTCCACAAAATACACCATATCAGGCAGAGAATAATTTTTTGTTATAATCAGATTTAAATCCAACAGTTTATTCAATACTCATCCAAAGACTAAATAAAATGAGCAGAGACTATAATGTTTTAATCAGATTTAGATCCAGCGGTAAGTCCATTCCAAGAATAAATAAAATCGGAGTGAATCAAATCTAAATTTAGCGGTAATTTGTCGTCGTATTGTAGAAAACCTAACACGATTTGCAAAATTATAAAATCTAGTTCCTTACATACAATGTTCCGTTGTGTTTTGTTATAATTTGAATATTGTCATCATCATTCACATTATGTAAGTACATTCGGACAGGCCCGCCAGGATCGACTTGCTTCACATGTAAACATCTATATCATTTATACATTTTCTGTAATGTAATGAGTTGTGTGCTGATGAAGAAATGATGTGATTTGAAGTAGGTATTCAATAATATAAATTAAACATTACAAAACATACCAATATATCTACTGTTTATCGGAATTGCCGTCCCGGAACGAACAAAATAATTCGAAAAGATTTTTGTAATTCCTAATGGATTGTACCGTCATTTATGTTTTCTCTTCACTATGTGATAGCTGAAATACGTTTTATTATCGACATTTGGCATATTGTTTCTTCAGTCTAGTCTGTGGAAGTCGGGTACTATGAAATAATAGTGTGGGTAAATATACCCGTTACTGTGTTTATAGCAAAAGTTAAAAACTTATTGCACTCAAACTGAACTGAACTGAACACTCCAAGCATCCTTATGACTGAGAGTAATCTTGAAGAAAACCTTTCAGTCAGGATTTCCAACTGCGGAAGTCACCGCAACCTCCTATACTGGAGTGGAGTGCACTCACTGGCATTCATATCGCATTGGGAATCGAACCCCACATCCTCTAAGCAAAAGCAAGCTAATCAGAACTGAGCCAGCGCGGAGGCTCTTACTATGGGTGTGGTGATCCATTGCACTCACTAAGTGTTCCGTAATCTTAGTAAACAACACACTATAAAAACGTCCGCTACGGATTTTGGTCATCATTTCTCTTCACTAAGTGCCTTGCTTTTTATAGTGTTGCTGCGTTTCACGATTAACATTCGAATTTGTCTTGTGTTGGTCGGGGACGAATGTTCCGCGTCGTGAGTTCGAATCCCTCTGGCTCTCTTCCACTGGAGACTGGAGGGTCCGACGGTCCGTCCAGTTCGTCATCACTCTTACCACAACTGATTCGTAATCGCACCGTTTAAACTATTTCCGAAGAGGAATCAAACATATTCCATGTATAGTATTGAAGGGGAGGTTCCTAGTTGTATCGCACCAAGTACTCTTTCACCGACAGTGTTGGCTCGAGCGCTAAGCGCTCGACTCTGATTCGGGAGGTCCCGGATTCAAATCCCGTCGAGACCGGCAATCCTGACTGAAGGTTTTTTCCGAGGTTTTCATCAGTCGTTAATTCAAATGCAAGGGATTGAGTCCTCTTAAAACAGCCCTCGGACATCCCTTCATAATTTCCTACTCCAATATACCTAGTTATAGTCACCTGAAGAGGGGCACATCAGGTAAAACTGGTGTGCACCCTAAAACGGGTTTCCTACAAAAATTTATTTTATTTATAGTACTCTTTCTTACGACAGTTCTAATGTTATACACACAACACAACCACATTATTATCCATATGGTCGAAGTAGGCCTATAACATTTACTGAGAAAATCGTGGATCTGTTACAGAGATAAGATGTTGAATTATTCAATTCGTATTGAACTTGTGAGAAATGGAATAGTACTACTACACAATGTGTTGTGGATATGTGATATCCATAAACGAGATTGTGAAGGGAGCAAAGAATTTGTGACGATCGAGATAGGGTTGTTGGCGAGGGATATATTCCTATACTATAATTATAATTTTACAAGGAATATCTAACAGGCTGGACAAAACGTTGTTATATAGAAGTAATTTTGAGCATTTAACTCTTTTTAAAAAAAAGTCTCAGAAATCAACATCTATTTCAGTCATAAGGTTAATACAAACTAAAATCCCAAAGACAATAGCCAAGGTAGACAAAATATTAGCAATAAAAATGGTCACATCAAAGTGGTATAAAACTAATTCTTATTTACTAAAAATACTATTTCCTATTTATTAAAGGAATTCACATTGGAGGAAAATAATTGGTTCTAGGTTTACTAATGCACGTTGATGCGACCATACTTATAGATGATATAATTTTTGTCTACCTTGGCTATTGTCTTTGCTTGTTTCAATATGTGTTTGATATGGTGATTTTTGTTTGTTATTGATTTCTGAAACGTCGTTGTTTTATAAAAATAAATAAAGAGAGTAGTCTCAACTAAGTGTTTTGATAAAATAAAAGTTTACTTATTCCTTGTCACTTATCTTATTGGCAATGATGTGTCTTAAAAACTTGTAAAATTTGTATCAGCTAAAATTGTACTTCAACTTTTCAAATCCACGACCTGCAAAATGTTATCTAATTCTGAAGTACCAACAAGGGACAAATTTCAAAACTCTTTGGTTACTAAGACTATTTTTATGCAAATCTAGAGGATAGCCTACTTTAAAAAAATACATTTATTATTAGCCCTTGGTTGGCATTTCACTTTTCGATTTGTTGAACTAATTAGTTATTTTTTTGTCAATAAACATAATCCTAACATATTTCGATAGTTGCCGTCGTAACTGTCTGTAATTTGTACAAAAAAAACCGTCAGAATTTACTTCACCAAACGAATCGTGATTAAAAATTAAAACTAAATTAAATATTTTCCCTTCCTCTCTCGACATGTTGCAATTGCATACAGTTTGAGTTCCATTTCCGGAATATGCAATCCTGACTGAAAATGTCCCCGTAAATTCCCTCAGTATTCAGTAATCACATTTTAATGATACGATTAAGGCCGACAGATATCTTTCAACATTTCATACCGCCAATCCTAGACTGAAAAGAACAATTTTATCTCCACGGGACTTGATTAATAAGTCATAAGTGAGTACCCGTTCATTTAAATCACATACTCCAGCAATGCCTGTGAGTCAAACCAACATTGGAGGTAAAATGGAACAACCTCATTTCTCTTGTTTGTTCGTTATAAATAGTAATGAATAATAAAATGGTCTAATATCGAGGTTGCTCTCGAACGTAAGCCGAACACTCAATGCCAGTAGCTTGACCGTACTTTACACTCAAATTACTTATTCGGTAGCAAAAGCTGCCCTTGTATAATTATTATGCACCCTGTTTCTGTCTGTCTGTCTGTCTGTCTGTCCTGTCTGTCTGTCATGCTAGTCTTTTTTAAAGTATAAATGTGGTATTTTTGTGTATTATTCAGCACCTCCGCACAGAGAATGAACCCTGGATAAAACGTTATTGTGTGTTCTTCGACTCTATATTTTGGGTACTTCCGTTCCCGTACTATGCTTGCCCGTACTATAACTCGATATTCCGAATAGTATTACACTCATCTAAAAACAGGCCACTTTCCAGTCCAACTTGTAATCGTTTATATGTTACATCTAGCTTGAAACATTCATTTGCATATAGACTATGAGACGAATAGTTTCTCGTGCAGTAACGATTGATCTCATGGCGTGCAACTGCAACTCACATGTCAGTGCAGTGCAAGGGAACAAATTGCAAGACGACCGACGATATACAGAAAATCGAGCAGTATATATATTTGGCGAACATTCCTTTCAGCCAGTTAGTATCTGATTATAGTATGACCCAAGCAAAGGTGATGTTGCATTGGAGTATAATGTGGGGGGATAAATGTCATGTATTGAAATCTTATTTTGGTAGGCCTATGTATGGCTTATACGTAGATACTGTTTCTTTGGTATGGAGGAAAATTACATTTATTGAACTCTTTATTTTGCTATACGGCTAAGACACCGTTTCCCTATAGTCGATGAAATACATGTTACATATATATCGGTCAAACGTATGGAACTATTATAACAAAAAGCATAAATGAAACGAATCTCTCGTCTCGGACTGTTTCTTTCACAAAGCTTTTCCACTCTTCCTCAATTTGGATTTATCCACAATCTTATCAGTATCCATCAATGCATCTTTAAAAGTAGGTATTGCCGATGGCTGGATTATTCCGAAACCCTAAAAAAAAGTGTTTGTCTTTTGTCTTTTCATTGTTTGATACTAACAATTCCGAGAAGCGAAGGCTGTGAGTTAAAAATAACAAAGAACACGACACATTTGAAGGCTTCGCTCGTTTATCGAACAAATGATAATGTCTGCAACGTTTGATTTTTATTATTTCTTGATGAATGTTAATACTCGCCACCTTTGCCCTCGGGATACCTGTGAGACATAATCTTCCTTTATGTGCGGACATAGCATTCCATTTATGGGTATCGATAGATGATCATATCTTTCCCAAGCGTCATCCATTATCTGTGTGGTTTTTTTGTTGTGCCGCTTACTTGTGACAATATTTCATGTGATTACAACTTTCATCTGTGAATGATGGCTTGTAGGCGACCCTCGAACGTTGGTTGGGGCGGTAGATAAAAACACGGCTTTGTACACGTAGTTATTGCATTTTTAACCGCTCTTCAAGTATGCACGTGTCCGTGTAGAGGTGTTGGAGCGTACTCCCTCTCTGCGGTTATTGAGGTTAACATTTAGAAACTCCCTCAAATGTGAATAAACTAAAGTTATGGAATTGGACGACAAAACAACGCGAGTTACTTTCAGTGTACGGTGATTTGAAAATTCTCGTGTGTTTTCTTTTTGGCTAGGTATTATTGTAAAATAAAAAGCGTTATTTTATCTCTTAGAAAGTTATCAATTTGTGTACCGTCATGCTAAGTGTATAGTTTATATTAATATATCTCTTCTCCAGAGTAAACTAAAAAAAAAATTAATCGTTGAAAAGTCCATGCGATATTCTAACAGACTGCACTATTTGCAAAAACAATGTGATGTATATTAGTAGGTTTAAAAGATTCCTGACGTATCCCAATGATGTTAAATAATGAAACGATTAAAACCACGTCGTCGTCCCCCGAAGAAGATCGTCGAGAGTCCTTTCACTTATTCAAAATTAACCATTGATCATTATGTAAATTAAACGCAAGGTGACGGATAATTACTAGAAACCATGTGTTTGTAAGTCGTTCAATAGGTTTGTAAATTAATATCACGTCATAGAGACAAATGAGTTGATCTTTTCATATGCCTGATCAGTGATTTAGCCTTATAAACTTAGGGAGTGAATTAATTATTGATGAAATCGCGTTTGTTTTGTTTTTGTCTTGTATGGCGCTGTCAACATGGGCAAGATACGAAGTGAGATGGTGCTGTCAATTAGTGACCGGGTGTTCAAGTCTGTCGCCTAGATGGGATTATGATGCATCGGATTCGACACTTCAAGACCTACCGAGTAGTTCCCCAACTCTAATATACTTGCCTCATGCTCGACACGAACAATTGCAGTTAGCTTAAATTGGACACAAATTTAACACTTACAACGATCCCTTGGTAATGGTGGTAACTGGAGTTAGATGGTGCCTTATTTATACTTTCAAGGACGTTGCTATATACTTGTACATTTAAACTTTGGAAATGCGTTGCGAAATAATATTTTGCAAATCAGAGCCAATTACTATTCTGTCTAATATCGAGAATACGACGAATTAGCGTTTAAATGATAAATATGGCAGATTAGATTTCACAAATAAAATCGTTCTAAAACATATATTTCCAGTTTATAACTTGGCATATAAAACGATTGGGAAGATATAAGATTCTGTTATCCAAGAGTCTTCTGTCTTGCAGCCCTTTAAGTAATAGTAAACAATATAGGCGATAGGGCCATCTGTGTATATATATATAGCTTGCGACTTAGAATATCACCATGTTGGTTATACTAAATAAGTGACAAAACGTTAGCGGCGAAACTTGTTCATGAAACTATGTTTTGACATCTTGTTCAATCATGGATCTTAGTCGCAGAACGTAATCAATCAATCAATCAATCAATCAATCAATAATTACATTCTCCACGACAAAATGTACTCGTGTCGTGTTGTAAATCAATCAAAATACGCCAACATCTCAATTCACATTTTTTTCTCTTCCCTATTATGTTAGTTTAGATTTTACCTATCCTTCCCATTTATGTATACACTGGTTTGTATTTTATTTTTAACCTTGGTTTTATAGTTGGCGACTATGACTCTGTTATGATAGTATTATAGACAGACATTAAAAAAGTACCTCCACCGGGGTTTATTTGATTTATGTGTATATATTACATACAGCCATAGGCCATTATAAATATATGATACGCAGAACATAACAAAACCATTTGCTGAACTAAACTTAAACTAAACATGGTAACATAACATACTATGGAGCAAATATATATACTAAGTAATTAATAAGATCATGTTTTTATCAATAAATTATTTTATTAATAAATTTATAGTTAATTTGTTAAAAATTGATTTGAGAATAGAATTTGGTATGCACACGATATAAATAAACTAGGAAAACGCTTAAGTCCCGCCGCGTTGTTGGATGAGCGTAATTGGTGCATTGAGCTGCCATGTGTTACGCGGATTTTCTGTTGTTCTGTGAAAAAATCATTACTTAGTCGAAGATTTTTTTTTAAATTAAATTAAATTAAATTAAATAAAAAAATAACTTAATTTTTTTAATTAATCGTAATTTTTAACAAAGAAAAAAATCGTAAAATTGCAATTTTCATAAGAAATAAATATTCGATTGCGCTCAAATTTAACACGAATATATTAATTCATGAAATTAAGGTTCTGTGAAAAAATAATTACAATAGGATAAAGCATGTAGGTGTAATAAGCAAAGAATTGTTTTAAAAAAGAAAAAACCCGTAAAATTTCGATTTTCATGAGAAATAATTTTTCGATTACGCTCAAATTTCGCACGAATATCTTAATTCATGAAATTAAGGTTCTGTGAAAAAATCATTACAATCGGTTAAAGCATGTAGGTGTTATAAGTCGAAGAAAGTTTTTAAAAATCGAAAAAAATCGTAAAATTGCGTTTTTTATGAGAAAAATTTTCCCGATTGCGCTCAAAAACGTGGCAGTTCTAAGTTCAGAGATTTCGAAGGCCTCCATGAAATTTCATCGCAATCGGAGTATCGGTTTTGCCGGAATCGTGCTAACAAACAGACAAAAATACAGAAAGAAAGAAAAAAAACATTCCGGATTTTTTTCTCCAGTGTAGTGAAATGGAATCTTCGCTTCGCTCATCCAATTAGTTAATTAACGTAATATCTGGTGGTAACTTGAGTGGCTACAGAAACAACGGCTGCCCTGAGCCTCTCCCACCACTTATTATTGTTAGAGTTGCTAACAAAATGTGATACCAACTTACTAGTTAGGCAAAACACGCTTACAACACGTTTCGATGGTGGCATTAAAAGTTTTCATTTTTATTCTTAGGAATCACCTTGATAGTCAAAACGTGTAAAAAAATATTACATCTTACAGGTGTTTGTATTTAAACCTCTTTTTAAAATTTTGTAAATCAATGAATGTTATTTTGATTCTGTGGTGTATTATTTTAATTTTTTTGTGAGTCGACAAAATTGCTAGACGCCGTTTTCTTTCGCCCAAAGTCCCAAACCCGCTAATGAATTGGTGAAGTGATTAATTTTGACTAGGCCTAATCTATTTCTCTACTGACAAAACGTGACTTTATTCCCATAAATTTATTATTAATAATAATTTTTCGTGAATATTACCTCTACCTACCGCAATTAAAAACATTTTTGAAGACTTATAGTTGATTCCGAACGAAATGCCATGTACGATCCTGAATGGTCCCCTCGTTTGGACTAAAGGTTCAAGCACTTTCTCGGCCATTTAGCCAAATAAGAATAAACAGTAGTACGCTTGAAGTTCGCTGTTGTAGAATGGACGTTCCCACTATACGACATTTCTTAGTGACCAAATTTCACCCTCGGGTAAAGCAAATTTAAACCTTTTTCGCCTTCAGACTGAAAATATGTAGGCCTACTCAATTTTACTATACCTTTGCCTTTGGTCACGTATTGAGTTTTAGAAATCAATGACACATCTTGTTTCATTATCTATAAAACAATCTTCAATTTTATGAACGCATCGAAATTAAATTCCTTCATTACTGAAGTGTTCTTCTTTCGTGTCGGTGTATCCTCTGGTGGCACTTGGTTCTCACACATATCTGGCCAGTTGAGAGCCCACTTCAAGTAACCAACTAAGTTTACTGAAGTAGTTGGGGATGAGTAGGCCTAACCGCCTAATGAATCGTTAGTGATATATACCGACCTTATGAATGCACAAGTGAGAACTACTGCATTCCTAAAATCAATCCCAGATTCTAAACTTCGTACTGAAGCATTGAGCCACTCCTATCAAATTGTCTGGTGTCTGCAGGTGATTGTGATGGTTGCCATTAACATTTGTACAAGTAAACAGCTGTAATTAAATTAGTCTTCAATAAACTCATGTAAATGTACGTGTGCCAGTAATTAACACATCGTAACTAATTCCACAAATAAACAAAAAAATCACTTGACTTACCCACTTTAATTACATAAATATATACGAGTCGTGAAATATTACGTGTAAATATACACGTTTCGTTTATTCTGTATCAAATAATTAATATTTTAGAGCAAGCAAGCAAAGCCTTCTATAATCCGGTGCTGGTATTTTCTGATCTTGTAGGCAGCGCTTTTGCGCCACCGGTTGCCTGAAACCACATTTCAGAGTTCAAAGCCAGCTTTTGTTTGGTCACATTTACAGAATTATATACTTAATGCATGTAATTTAACTTATCACAATTGAACAGCAGTGGTTTGAAAGTAAAACAGTTAAGATAAAGAAAGAGAATTTGATTTTATTTCGATAAGATACAATTAGTTTTTTTTATAATTTAATAGGATAGACTTAAAATAAATAAATTCGTGTATTATTCCAACCAATCTAAAATAGTTGCAGTTTCACAACAGATACCACCAAAGTGTAACCTAATTAACATGTAACTTATTTCATGTTTTAATTAGCTAGTCGTTTGAAGTTAGTTATTTGCCGCTCGATTCAATTCAATTAATGGAAAACGTTTTACTCGTGTTTATCAAAGCTTATTCAGGTATTTCTTTGTTGTTCTTTTAAATACACCGAAAATACAAAACAATTTAAATATATTTAAATGTCTGCTTGGTAGAGAGTACTTGAACAGTATACTTTGAAATAATAAACGAGACGGCAATAGTTAGTCACACAATTCATCAACTGTAAATTATACACAACTTGAAAATGAAATGCAAGCATATTTTAACTTGGTCTCACGAATAACTTAAAACAATCAAAATACCATCATTTGCAGAAAAGATTTGTAAACAAATGAAACTTTTTCTTCGGGACTCCTTCTTGTCTCTAAGAGTTTATTTCATTATTTTCAAAGTTAACTTGAACCCTAATGAGATGTTGACTGGTATTATTGCAAGTCGATTCCTTAAACAACGCGTTTTTGTTGTCAGGTTTGAACTCCTACAGCAGTCGCAGTCTCCAACAAATCGCATACCTACCATCATTACCATACATAAATTACCGACCACTTGAGGCAATGGGGCGTGATATGTTCTCTCTCACACTCACACCCAATCCTCTCCTTCTGCAGAACGTATCAACTACTTGACGCCCATCTCTAGTCTATGTCAAAACTAAAAGGGCGCACTGTGTCTATGAACACTAGACGCTTGGGTTGACCTTTTGACCTCAAGGTGCAGAGCTTAAGTACTTTCCCGAACCTGCCAGAATAGAGTATCCTGTGAGCCCGTTTATTGTTTCTGCTAGCTAGACAATGATCCTACACCTATGATCGTCGTTCACTTCTTGTCATATGTCTACTTGTTCTTCTATAGGAGGTAATTTACTATTCCGGTATGATTGTGGTGAGATGGCGGTATTCGTAGGGCCGAGCCTACGTCCTACCGACAGCGATTCGACAACAGTCACCAACTGTCCTGACTGAAAGGTTTTTAGGTGTTCCTTCCATCATAGATAAATATTATTCTCTCCCTATTTTACATTTTTGGGTCAACTTTTCCTGAATCCAGTTGTCATCTGATTGACATGCAGAGGCGGCTCTACCATAAGGCATTGGGGCATGTGCCCTCCTACTCTTCCCGCCAACAATCACTCACATATACGAGTTGTAGACGTCGTGGTACACATTTACATAAATCAAATAGTTTGTATTTTCAATGTGAGCGCGCGCGCGGTAAGGAAACGGCGAACAACGCTTGACTCGAGCGAGCCTTCTACGGGCTAGACGAAGTTGCGCCCATGTAGCGCCTGCGCAGTCAGTTTTATTCGGAAATAGCCGAATCGTTGCCTCGCAATAAGCGTTGGAACTCCGGCAGGATGGCATGATTTTAGTCGGCCCAGAGCTGTTGTAAGGAGAACATGTTACGCGCTGCTGCGTTGTGCGGGTAATCGAGGAATTCGCCGTGTCCAAAGAAAGAAGAGTACAACTTATGTACAGGCATTAAAATACCAGGCAAATTTGCATGTGCTGCTATTATTTCTTTTACTTTAAGCAAGGTCGAAAATATAGATAAATTACCAGTTGTAAATGATAACTGATTTGTGCCCAGGCCCGTATTAACCTAAGGCTAACTAGGCTCTAGCCCAGGGGCGCAACTTCGTTGCGTCCTAAAAAAATATTGAAAATATTTTTGTGTTATGAGTATAGTTCTCCCTTGCTCAAATCGCTGTAAAGGCTGTCTTGGAGCTAAATATATGCCAAAATTTTTCGGCTCCGGCGGCTGGGGCTTCGCCCCAGACCCCTTGTAGCCCACTCAAGTCCATTCAAAAATATTGTGCCCTGCCTATTTTAAACCCCACGAGCCGCCACTGTTGACATGCAATTTTGCGTGATTTTTCAAGCAAAGATATGATATTTTTCTATAGTCAAAGATTATACTAAACATTATTGCGGATTAGCCACAAATAAATTCCGAAGTTTACCAATTTTGATTATTTTTACAAAAATCCCCAAAATTCGTAATTTATTTGGATTTGTTGTGATAAGTTTTGTATCAACCTGACTACTGGCTTCAGAGAGTGATCATGAAAAAATCACTGCCAATGCATTCTATACTAATTACTGATATCCCTTCTACATTCCGTCCTAGCTATCCTGAAACAGTGCACATTCTTTCCAAAAAATGTTTTTAAAATGTCTGGTTGATGTGTTAGTGCCTCGCGAACGAGACCATGTGCTATGCACACAATCCGCCATTTTCTGTGTCTCGTCACGCTATCTGAAATGTGAACGTGGTTTCTCCTTACCTCGACGACGACATCTGCAGAGGGTGCCAACCCGAGGAGGGGTGGGTGACACTTATCGCGTGCTGAAACTAGAAATCCAGAACACGGTATATAGCCAAGGGTGTAACTGTAGTGTATGTGTTTACTGTTTACAGTATTTCCTCATAACGATCCCCTTTTTAAAACGAAGATGTTTTACCTTTTACCAATTTGTCACTTATCTTGCAAAAAAAGAGGGTGGTATGATAAACAATCCGTCCCCGTCAGAACTCGGGACTGCTCGGTCGAAGTGCTTTCCTCTGCAAACTGCTTACAACGAAATATATATATTCCCTTTTTCATCGCACTTTTATGTGGGGTACTCTGTTTTCAGTTTATTGGTACTCACATGTTTCTTATATAGTGGGATACAGCACATTGCGCATCAATCAGATGTACGCTACAGTCTACATATACAGACTGATTTATACAGCTGTTTAGATCCCATGGCGGATGTTCGGAAACTAGATAATTGCAATCAAGTCAAGCTGGTGCTATAGCCTACACATCATTACTTTAATGTATGTATTATTCACGATAGGATTTACTACAATGAAACACAAAATATACATCACTAAAAGGTATTTAATTTTAATGATTCTGGCCATCTTTGTAATTTCTATGGCTATAAGAAAAAAATTTGGTCTTATAAAATAGGCCACAGCAATATTGTTTCGGATTTCATCATATAATTATAACATTTAAAACTTATGATGCTCATGATGAATACTACCGTATACTTCTATATTGTTGTATTCTTAAAATAAATTTGATGCTTAAAAATAATCACGGATGCATGTATTTAATTTTAATGGCTGATCCTATTCCGATGAATACAAAATAAACAAATAAGTTCAATATTAATTTGTCTCCAATATAAAATTTTAAATATTATTGTATCCAAATATTTGACCAGACACGTAACGGGGTTAGACAATATTACTATCTAATAAACACACAAATGCAATTTTCACTTTCTAACACGATTGTCATAAACATGGTGAGTTTATGTTTGAAATGTAATTGTGCATAGTGCATACCTCGAGTCGAGTCGGGCCGAGTTGGACAGCTCAGTGAAGCTAAGTAATAACAATCGGTTCATGAGACGACCCCGAGCGGCCGCGTACAAATAACACGGAACACAGCGCCACGCTTTCATGGTTAGCCCAAGTAAATTGTCCTTTACTCTCCCATCAGTTAAAAATTAGAATGAAACTGTTATTGTGCGCAAGCGCGAGCGTGACTACAAGGTGTGAGTGGTCTCTTATCTGGTCGTCTTATCTCTGGCTGGAGATGGATGGACCGGAACGTAAAGCTCGGCTCGGCGTCAGTGGTGGACTTCTCCGTTGCCAGAGTACCAGACGCATTGTTAAGCCTAGGGTTGCCAGACGTACAGATTTTAGATATTGTGACCCTCGTACCGATTAGTTGTTTTAAATATCGTAAGTCGTAGCTAATAATAATACTAGGCCGCTTCGCTAACGCTTTTTCCAGTCGCGTTGATGGATGAGCTTTTGAAAAAAATCGTAAAAGTACGTTTTCTATAAAAAATATTTCTTCAAATGTCTCTAAACTCATAACATATATAATTTCAGTGATTTTCAACGTTCCCATAAAGTTTCATCAAGATCGGAGTAGCCGTTTGCCAAATATCACGAAAATATCTCATTAAAAATCGAAAAAATCGTAAAAGTACGATTTTCATAAGAAATATTTAATCGATTGTACCCAAAAACGTGGCAAGTCTAAGTTGAGAGATTTCGAAGGTCCCCTCAAATTTTCATCAAGATCGCATAAGCCGTTTGCCCGGTAGAGCGCGAACAAACAGACAAAAGGAAGAAAGAAAAAAAAACACCCGAGACAAATTTTTTGAGGGGTGAGTGAAATTGAAGTCTTCGCTTCGCTCACCCAATTAGAAAACAAATTTTCATTTTTATCAACAAATTTAAAACTTTTTTTAAAACAATAACAAAAGCGACAAGACTATTTGTGTATTATTATAACAAGTTACCATTATCCATTAACAAAGCAATATTTAATCGATTGTACCCAAAAACGTGGCAAGTCTAAGTTGAGAGATTTCGAAGGTCCCCTCAAATTTTCATCAAGATCGCATAAGCCGTTTGCCCGGTAGAGCGCGAACAAACAGACAAAAGGAAGAAAGAAAAAAAACACCCGAGACAAATTTTTTGAGGGGTGAGTGAAATTGAAGTCTTCGCTTCGCTCACCCAATTAGAAAACAAATTTTCATTTTTATCAACAAATTTAAAACTTTTTTTAAAACAATAACAAAAGCGACAAGACTATTTGTGTATTTTTATAACAAGTTACCATTATCCATTAACAAAGCAATTATGTGATGCTAATCTGTAGTAATTACTACTATAATCAGGGTAGAAAAGTGAAAATATGTTTATTTGAAAATCAAAATTAAGCCACCCCTCACCGTCTGATTTTTAGAACCTAACCCTATGTCAGCCTCGTCCTCGGTTGAAACTACAACCATGCACTGGCTGCCAGCCTGCCAGCACTCATGTAAGCCTTATTTGGTGCACGTGTGTATTTATTCTTGGCTGCTGGGGGTTGGGGGGTGGGGGTTCTACACGCGTCTTTTCTTTTGGGATTTCGAACCATTTCGATTGAAAAATACCAATGTTACGGGGAAAATAGAATTTTCCTGAAAGGGAAGTTCAATTCTCGAATGGGTTAGACGATGTTTTGATCCAACGCTTTATTGAGATTTGCGTTTATGAAAAATAAAACATAATATACTAGTACAGTCGCTATGCTACTCTCTTCTCGAAATAGGATTACTTTAGAATTCAATCCATTCCACGGATGTGTTTTTCACCATTTACACGTATTGCGTCATGTAAAGATTTCGAGTTTACGTAACGTACTGCGGTGAACTGAAAGTTTCAGAGGTTCAAGGAAAATGATTTCATGTCATGCAGAGTTCGTACATATTCCACGAACGAAGAACAGAAATGTGCTTGAGAGTGCGTGTTAGGACTAAGACCGTTCAACGCTAGGACTGTAGTACATCCCAAATTGGGAGGTTTACTGATTTCCACAGTAATGGAAGATGGTTTTTTAACCAATAAAAGCCCCCCCCCCCCCCACCCTTATGGGCTTGTAGAACGATGTTTTCCCACTGCACTTGCAGAATATGACTTTTCTGAACGTAGCCATTTTAGTTACTATTCCACTATCAATCAATATTGACTCAAATATATACTACGGAGTGAATCTCCCGTAAGCATCACTGTTATGTCCATCCGTCAGTACGTGAAATAGATACATAATGTATTTGGTGACGCGGGGGGTCAGAGGGGGAGGGCTTGCGTTACTCAAACTTTCCGGCCACTCCACCAACGAAATTTCAATGTACGAACATTTTTCTATGCATAGTTTTGATTTTTTTACGTTTAGTTTATATCCCTTATAAACTCGGCAGCTCCACCATCAACGAACTTGGTAAATTGTTTTTTATTTATTTTTATTATTCTTCGACGATCTGTTGAGAAAGTAGCTTCGCTCCCTCTTTTGGAAACTCCCATACCCGTGCTTGCTAATCATAATAGAGATTGCAGCAGACTGAGGATGTTGTACATGAATGAAGTGATGATAGTGTGGTGAAATTATATGATGTAATTAAAGTACTTGATTGAAACAATTTTTTGGCTTATTCAGTGAAAGGAGTAATCCATGAACCCATTGCGGATCGCGCGAGAATTGAGTGGACTTGAATACCTCAACACCTGGTGATTTTCTAACCGGTATGCGTCCTGTAGAGTGTAGCCCGATAACAATGATGCTTTCTGTTAATCGGACTGGTGAACCGGAATCGTGCTTTATTATTGCAAATGCTTGTTTTGTGGTATTTCTTTGTGGGTGATGAACAAACGAAATCGGTAAATTCCTACCCTGTCATCCTCGTGAAGGTTTGAGAACTCCATGGTTGCAGTTCGAGCTCGTTCATGGTTCATAGTAGGGGGTCCAAGTCCAAGAGAAGAGAGCCGTTCCATGAGGCATCGCCATGCTGATTCGATCTGCATCTAAATACGCTAAAGACGTTCAAGATGTGTCTGCTTTAATTATACAAGCTGTTTTTGTTTCAATCTCATTATGGTACGTTTGCTATTTGGGAATAATCCAGGTCGATTTATCTTCCCTAATTGCCTTCGCCGACTCACGGAGGGAAATGTATGGAAAAGGTTTCGAACGAATGCAGTGGTGAATATTCGCCCATGATGAGTTTTTCGAACGGTTAAAATTAATTGATTCATAACTGGCGTGTAATGCAATCAACCACCCTCGCCCCCTTGGGCCGGGCCACCCCAACCAAGGAACTGATTAGTGCTGGGTTTTAGTCAAACTTCCGTAAAGGTTCTTTCTCATTATGAAATTAAAAACTAGTATCTGTCCACAAGGAATTATCAGAGAATACCTAATTTTATTTTCATCTGAGCTGGAAAAGGTAAAAAGTGTGATCATCTTGGCGATGTCAGTGGCGATCTATAATAAGCGACCTGGTAACAAGCTACAAATGAGGGAGAGGCTCAGAGGAGAGCCGCAACGCAGCGCCAGCGCGGACATCTAATAGCCGGCCATGTAAATGCCGTTGAAAAACCAGCAACAAGATTTATTCCGGCCAACCTTGTTGGATAGCCGAACAAATTTACGACATCTGTCCCGTCCTTTTGCGTTAATGAATTTTAAAGGATACGAAATCTCCTCCTCTTTTTAACGATATAGTGAGGGAAGGCAGTTGCCATTAGGATGAAAATAAATTCCGACTTGTCTGATTGCAGGCGTATTCAATATTCAAGGCACTGTTTCTAGCTCTGCGAACAAACACGGCGAATTAGGATATTGATGATCTCCTTCTATCGATCTCCAAGTGTCTTATTTCGCTGTTTTCCCGCATGAAATACGAGCACTTCGTTTTAATTGTCCTCTGGCTTGTAGGCGCATCCTTCCGCGTATGCCGTGCCCGTGCCCGGCCGGCTAAATGACGCGGGTGTGGCCAATAATAGGCGTAGCTCTCATTCATAATCTTTATTGTTTAACGTTAACAGTTTTATCTTGGTGTGAATGTACACTCACGAACCCAAAACTTGGCGAGACCCATGCAGAGTGTGGGAGTTGGCTCTAGGCTGAGGTGTGATGGAAGTTCAGAAAGCCGGTCGTGATTCTCTAGAATCGTTTCTTAGTGCAACCATGACATTATAACTTCAGCCTTGGGAGAGGGACAGCACACGGAGTACGGACTGGACTGGAGATTGGAAGGAAGGAAAGAAAGAGCTTTGTGAAATAAGAAGACTCGTTGACCAATTGTCATTATTGAATCTCACCTGGGAAATAAGGGACCGAGCTGGACTTAGAGCAGCTAAGCCAGAAGACAACGTAATTATCTGTGTCCTCCTGGATATTGACTCATCATTGATGGGAGGGGTTCCCATTCACGGATCTTAGAGCGCGGTCTCCCTCAAAACAAGCACAAAGGGCCGGTGCGGTGACATAGATAGATAGAGGATTGTAAATACAGATAATACACACTCATGCCAGCAATACTTAGTATTGATATAAAAATATTATAGTTTAGCGATTGAAAAATAACCATAAATAGACCGATAAAAGAAAATATAAATTTATGGGTTTATTTAAACAATGAAATGAAATGTTACATTATTGCTTGTACGACTTGTGTAAACGTTAGCCATACGTTTGTTTGATTTCCTCTTTAAACGAGCAGTCGGCAAGCTTCAATTATTTTTACGATTAATGTGGGGCGGTGGAGGGTTGGGGGGGTTGAATGAGTGGTCCAATCTTTACTCAGGGCTGCATTGTTTACGTCCCGTCCCTGGGATGGTTTTTCACAGTGTGAACGGTTTATTAGCTAAAATGTTTTAGTTGGACTTATACAGCTAAGACTGAAGACAATGTAATTATCTGTGTTATGTATAGATAGTTATTTCGTTTATTTAATGATGTATATTCTACATAATGTTACATTGGTCAAAATCTACATGTAATGTAATACAATTTTTTTCTAAGCATAGATACAAATTACAATAATATAATAACATATGGATAAAGGAATAATACCCGAGCGATTGGAAACTAGCACCAATAATCTATATGCTAACATTCTTTTGCTCGATTATTCTAAAACCCCATCGACTAATATTGAAATTACATTTCAGTTTGCCCCCACTTGCAACTCAAACTTTGAATGAATGGCAAAATCCATGCGTATATGTCTGTGTGGTGTGTTGAACGACTAACATTTCCATTTGGTTACGTTTTTATTAACAACTACAAAATAAATTGAATTAAAACAATTCGTAATGATAGAGAGCCAACTAAGTCCAATATCATTAAGTTTCGTGTCATGTCATGCCACTTGGTTGGTAAGCATCGTGTCGTTTCATTTGGCCTTGATTAATTTATGTGGCATGCGCATTTAAAGAAAATCACTTTATAAAATGAACGTGCACATTCCTCATAGTGGATGATAAGTGTATCAGTTGCCTGTTTTGAGATTTAGCATTCAACAGAATAATTATTCCATTTTCGGCAAGTGTCGGTATGGTTTTCTTCATTTAAATAAATTACGGCGTGACTTGCTCTTTTCTTAGAAGTCGGTATAGTGTATTTGAACATTAACTATAATTATATGGTTCGAGTGGGCGGGTTGAAGCTTAAATGGGATCTTTTGCAGAAAACAGACTGTTGAAGTTGAAGCGCATCGAACAACGCCATAATAAAATTTGTTCATAACAAAAAAGAAACGTTGATATTTTTTTGAAGTGAATTAATTAAAATCGACAAAATGTCTCATTTGTTAAATTATGACCACAAAATACAGGGTACGCCAGCAACGTTAGCCTATGGTTGCGAATTTGTGCGATAATTTTACAGAAAAAAAAACAATTTGTATAAGTTTAAGATTTGCATACACCGCCATTTTGTCTTTATCATGATCATCGCCATTACTGTTATTACCTACCTGTTACGTAGGTGATAAGCTCCCTGTCGCCTGCTCGCATGTATGTAGTTGTTATCATACAAGGCATCAAGTTGTCTTCGTGATCCGAGTACTCGAGGAGGTCTTGCCTGCATGGGCTGCTGGGATGTGGGTGCTCGGTGCACCTGCACCAAACTGCAAGTGCACTGCATGCGACTCACTATTATAATAGCCCATGCAGACAATATTCACTAAGGGTGTATGTGGGTGCTCGGTGCATCTGCACCAAACTGCAAGTGCACTGCATGCGACTGCTATTATAAAAGCCCATGCAGACTATTATAATGTCCGCAAAACCCCCCTTGGCCAAAACGGCCGTGGTCATAGTGATGATAAGGAATTTGTTTTAAAATTTACATCAACAAATACTTTTTTTTAAAAATGTTATGGTTTTTCATTTTAAAAAATTGGGATTTTTTAGGTCTTAAATTTAAAAATTTAAATTATTGTTCGAGTGGTAAAGTTAACATAGTATGTTGACCCCTTTAAGACCTCGGCAAGCTCAAAAATTTTTTACGAAAAAGCGGGGGATTTTTTGGGGGGGGTTATTTAAAGGGAAATGATTTTTTAATTTCCACTCATTGTACGCCCCCGTCCGGGATGGTTCGAATTGTGAACGTTTTAGAAAATTTTATAAGTTTAAAATTGGATTACTTTTTTTTTTTATTCTATTTTTATCTTTCTAATAAATTTTCCCCCGGGCCAAAATCATGTAAATTATATTTTTTTCTAACAAGAAAAATTTAATTTTTTATGAAGGTTCCGAGCGGGGAAATGGGGCCCTGATCCCAAATGCTACATTGCCTATATCTAAAAACCATCGACCAATTTAATTAATTTCGTGCCCCCTTTCAACTCAAACTGCAATGAATGTGCATCACATTTATTTTGTGAGACAAATTTCATGGGTTAGTTTTTTCCCCACCAAAATAATGAATTAAACAATTTAATGATGAGACCCAAAATAAGGGTTAAAGTTGGCCTGGGGACGTCGGGGACGAAAGCCTCATTTTTGCCCGCAAAAAAAAGGGTTTGGGGTGGGGCTCTGGGCCAAAGAAGGGCCGCGCAACATTTAAACTTGCCCTCGAATGCCAAGCCAGTGGTGCTCGATGCTCTCCAACTTGGGGGCACTGGGATGCCATACTTTAAATGCACAAAAACCTAAGGGGTGGTGCTCGGGGACCGCCCAAACCGCCAGCCTTTCCTACGCCTAAATGCCCCCGCAAACAAATCCCAAGGTTATGTGGGTCGGGCCCTAAAAAAAATCAAGTGCATCTGGCACGCCATATAAGCCCAAACGCATCACAGGTGAGTTGGGGCCCGTGGGTTGCCCCAAAGGGGATCGGACTCGTTTTAAACCTCCAAATTTTCCCGGGTTGGGTGCTCGTGCCTGCCCAAACCCGCCCGATCCTTGCCGACCGATTTAAACCATGCGGGAAAATTCAAATGTGATAGGGTGCGGTCTTACCCAAAACGGCTGCATCGCCACATTAAAACCCAGCGACAAGATCCTGGGTAGGGGCTGCTGACTTGGCAAACAACGTACCTGATGGGATCTTATGCCCCCCAACCTATTTAGGTGATTGGTGCCGGCCCCAAAAACCATGCCTGCTGCGCCCATTTTCCCATGCGCAATTCCACTGGTATGGGGTTCGTTTGAAACTGGAATTTCCGGCTTGGACCCTATTATAACCCTGCAGCGAGTTTCCAAGGATTTGGCCTCGGGCTGCCAAACTGGCAATTTTGGGCTACTTTAAAATGGCAAATTAAGGGTTTTTTTTCGTCAATCTCAAGGAATGGTCGCGCGACTCCTATTAATGCCTGGCAATTTCCCCAAGGGTTTGGGTTTCCCGCCAAACTGCGAAACCCAAATGTTACCTTAAAGGGCAAAAATTTGGGGGTGGTATGGGTTTCGGGCAATTGAAACCCTGTCGTTCCTCTTTTGGGTATTTTAATGCCTCTATCAAAGGTGTATGTGGTCTCGGGGGGTTAAAAGCAAGTTTAAAGCACACCATAAAACCCTGTATTTACCAAGGGGGGGTGTGGGGCAATCCACAAACTGCAAAGGATCATATAATAGCCCAGCGAAATATCACCGGGGTATGGGGGTGCTCGTCCCCTTTTTTCCGAAATGAAAACTCAATTTTTAAAAAATACCTTTTAAAAGATGGAATCAAAGGAAAGCCTGGAGCGAAAACGAAAAAAAGGAAATTTAAAAAAAAATTTTAGGGGTCGGTCTTTTTTTTAAAAAGGAATATTGCATACCAAAAAGAAAATAAAAAGTTATTGGCCCGGGGCAAAAAGAAAGGGGGGGGTCTAAAAAACCTGCGCCTTCCAAAAAAAAGGGGTTTTTCTTTGGTAAAACTGCAAAAACGCAAAAGCAGAAAACTTATAATGAAGAAAAATTAAATATTTCCGTTTTTCTTTTAAAAAATTCACATCATCCTAAAAACCCCCCGCAAAAATTTCAAGGGGGAGGGTGCCGAAAAATGCCCCCCTGAAGTCACTGACATCCCAAAAAAAAAAAAAAAAAAAAATTTATTGGTTTTTTATAAAAAAAAGGAATAAATTTTTATGGATCTTTATTTCCCCAGAAATTTCCCAAATTTGTGAAAAAAGGGAAAACAAAGCTTGCCTTTTATATAAAAAAAACCCCGGGTTTCTGGGTGAAAAACCCCCTTTTGGGCCCGGGGCCCCGATGCTCCCTTTTTTTTCCCCCCCCCCCCCCAGGGGGGTTTTTGCCGCTGCCAAACGAATCCGCCACCACCAAAAATTTAAAAAGCTTTTGGGGGGCCCCCGGGGTCCCAACAGGCCCCTTTGGGCCTTTTTTCCCCTGAAAATTTAAAAAATTTTTTCCCAAAAAAGGCAAAACCCCCCTACCATATAAAACCCCGATTTTTTTCCAAGGGGGGCTCCGGGCGGGGCCCCGCCGGGGCCCAAAACCACAAAGCCCATAGAAAAACACGGGTTATTGGGTGCTCGGTCTGCCGAACGAGGCCGGAGCATGGCCATACGTCATGATCCCAAACTCAGACAGCACACCGGTACCCAATATGGCCGATCTCGGTAGCGATCGCCGAACGAGGCCCGGACGCACCATATTCATGACTGCCCCGGACCACACACAGGTAGCGCATTGTGCCAGGAGTTTGCGCCGGCTAGCCAGTAGGGCCCTTAAAGGCCCAGACATCACGTGTGTGTAGGGGTACCCATTAAGTGTCGTGTCATGTCATGCCACTCCGTTGGTAAGCATCCGTGCGTTTCCAAAGTTTGGCCTTGTTACTTTCTGTGGCCATGCGCTTTACAGACATCACTTTATAAATGAACGTGCACATTCCTCATAGTGGATGATCAGTGTCTCAGTTGCCTGTTGCAGTTAGCATTCAACAGCATAATTATCCATTTCGCAAGTGTCGTATGGTTTCGTCATTTAAACCCAATTACGGCGTGACTGCTCTTTTTAGAAGTCGGTATATGTAGTTGAACATTAACATAATTATATGGTTCGAGTGGCGGGTTGAAGCTTAAATGGGATCCTTTTGCAGCAAAACAGAGTGTTGAAGTTGCAAGCGCATCGAACAACGCCATCATAAAATTTGTCCCATAACAAAACAGAAACGTTCAATTTTTTTGAGTGCATTCATTAAAATCGAAAAATGTACTCATTTTTAAATTAGACCACAAAAATACAGGGTCGCCGGGGCAAACGTTAGCCTATGTTTGCGAATTGTGCGATTAGTTTACAGCAAGAAAAACAATTTGTATAAGTTTAAGATTTGCATACACCGCCATTTTGTCCTTATCATGATCATCGCATTACTTTTATTACTCCCTGTTAGTAGGTGATAAGCTCCCTGTCGCCAGCTCGCATGTATGCTACGTTGTTATATACAGAGCATATGCATGGGTCTCGTGGTCTCGGTACCTCCCGAAGGAGGCTGCGCCCTCCCCATGGGTTCCTGCTGTATGTGGGTGCTCGGTGCACCTGCACCAAACTGCAAGTGCACTGCATGCGACTCACTATTATAATAGCCCATGCGACAAAAATCCACTAGGTGTATGTGGGTGCTCGGTGCATCTGCACCAAACTGCAAGTGCCTGCATGGACTTCACTATTATAATAGCCCATGCAGACAAATATTCACTAAGGGTGTATGTGGGTGCTCGGTGCATCTGCACCAAACTGCACTCAATTACAGCATGCGACTCAGTATAGCCCATGCAGACAATATTCAATAAAACATTAATTAGAATACGTTACGGCTAAATTAACAGTCCGGTGTCGTACTAAGCGCATACCCGCAAGTAGAAAACGAAAATTAAGACGGCAAAGACTGCATGAATCGTGCTTAAACGATGGTCGATCTTTGGTGTAGACTCGTATGCTAATTCAATTAGTTAAGGTAGATGTATGGCTTGCTTCAATTAAATATTAATTGTCTCTTGTTTGTTTTGTTTTAGGTGAGTAACTCCAACATGCTTAGTTCGAATCGAGTGAGTCTACTGATGGAGGAGATATGCAGAGTAAGTAAGGCCATCGGGATCCTCTCGCAAGTCGCAAGGAGCTGCGACTCGTGAGTATGGAAGTCGGAGCACCAGAGGGTAGTCAAAGTCCGACGACGCTAAGACTAGGAGTAGAAGGTGAGGGGGAGAGGCCGAGGCTAGCTTTGACGTTTATAGTAACGGAACGGATGATTGTGATGTGTGAGGAACGAGTGCTGTGTCTCAGGATAGGGGGGTAACGATGTGACTTCTTCAAAGAGGTCAAGTCAAGTCGTAATTATTTTGTTGCTGCGTTTTTTGTCGAATCTCCTTGAAATTCTGAACTTTTGTTGACAATGACCAGTGTTTTTAAGAATAGCAAGAAAAGTGTTTTAAATATTATGGTTAGAGGCTTTAAAATGGACATCTGTGGTTTTACTTCCACGAAACGAGTCGAAGCAGCAACACCATTCTTTTGCAATAATGAAATTTGAAACCGTCGCTCGATTTGTTGAGTCTAGATTGTCACATCGCTCACGGTGTTATTCAGCTAGTCTGTGCGTCAGCCATGGCTAATCGTCCGCGCGTGCAAAGGGCACACGACGTTCATGTAGATATTCTGCGTAAACAGTTTTGACAAATATTACTAATACACCTTGCCTTGTTTGCAACCTTCAGAGCTTTAACGTCAGGGTTTGCTGCATGTTGTCGTTGCATATATAATGTGTGTTCTTGCATACCCCACTGTGGTATGCTGTGCTCCTTCCACCCCCACCCTGTCCTTGCACACCCCACTGTGGAATGCTGTGACCCCCCTCTCTCCCCCCACCCTGTCTTTGCACACCCCACTGTGGTATGCTGTACTAAAGCCATCACACGTGCACATGTTTGCGTGTGTGTGGCTTTCTGGGGCTTAATTTTTCAGATCTAAAGCTTTTAATTTATGTTTTATTTTGGCTGATGCTTCTTATACCGAAAAGCATTTAACGGTGGCAGCCACACCCTAAGCCTTGCGCGTTCTGTCCTGACTCAAGCTGATGAATAGCCAGTTATTTTCTTATTTATATCTTAAATTATTGCGAAATGACTCGTATGTTAAAGAATTACAGGTGTCTTGTTTCGAAAAAGGGTAAACAGTAGCATATATTACTATTATAATAATGTTATGATCGTCTGTTTGATTTTCATTGAGCAGGAACCTGTTTCTGGAAAGGACTGTAGATTAAGCGCTAAGTATTCATTATACGACATTTCCATACATGAAAACCGGATGTGTAAAATATTCTTCAATGTATTAATCCGAGCTGTAGAATATATGTAAATGTAACTCGAGTTATGGTTTAATATATTAGCAAGAGTGAGTACGGGTTAGTGATTGCACATATTGAGTGAGGGCAGAGCCAAGACAGCCAGTTTGCGTCGAATCACTAATAAGCCACGTTTACTTGTGTACCAATTCCGGCGTGAGTGTGAGTGCGGATGAAATCTGCATACCAGTGATGGATCTAGACTTGGGCTTCTAGGGACTGCGAGAATTTGCTTTTACCAATCAACACCTATGTCCCAGGCTCGAGTATCAACGCATACATAACTCGTTTTCCATCAACCTATCAACCTATACTCGTTTACACGTCAAGTTTTGACCTCATGGTCGAAAGACGTGTCTATATAATCTTGGCGTCGCGAAACCACGATTTGCATTTTAATATTGCTGTTGTGTATTGGCAACAACCAGGACATTGTAATGCGGTAACTAGGCCGCTTCGCGAGTACTTTTCCACAGTCGCGTTGATGGATGAACATTTGTTTTTTAAACATTATTTTTCTATCCTTGAGGTTTCTTTATTGTCATCATTACCATGGGATGTATGTTCATCCCATAACAGTGTTCTAACAAACAGTACCGAAAAAACAACCGGATTTCCATATCACATTTTTTCAAATTTGTTTATTATGGATGTACCGGCTACACGCGTTGTCACTTGGATGGCGTGGATGGCACAGACAGTGCCAGATGAGTAGGTGCGGGGCGGCGAGGTCATATCGATCTCTCTTGCAGAACAATGTCTTTGAATTTACCCAAATTCATAGCATATTTATTTAAGTTTGAAGGTTTAGGAGGTTCCCTGAACATTTAATCCAAATCGATGAAGCCGTCTGCCAGTAAAGAGTGAAACAATCCGACCGAAAATTTACTAAAAATCGAAAATAATCGTGAAATTACGAATCCATGAAAAATATTTCTTAGATTGTACCCAAAAACGTATCAGGTCGATGTCCAGAGATTTCGAAGATTCCCTGAAAAATTCAGCAAGATCGGTGTTGCAGTTTGTCCAGTAGAGCGCGAACAAACATACAAAACAACATTAAAAAGCAATCAAAGAAAACATTCGAGCTATTTTCTCAGGGTAGCGAAATTGCAGTCCACTAATCGCCACGCTCATCCAATAACAGTTTTCAGTTGACTATCTCTCATTTGTAGTGACAGACTTTCACGTAATCAATGATGCAGACTGCAAATGGCCAGTATGGCTAGGTGTTCTGTACGAATCATTCAGTCCAATTCAAAAGTGTTGTTTACAATATTACAATAATTTTTCTAGTTCGCTAATCGGTAGGACTGTTTCACAAAATATTCAGTATTCATCTAAAGTATTGAGTAATCCCAATGCATTATTCTGTAATACCAGTTATTTTTTTCAGGATCACTTCTTGAAGCCAATCATATTTATGAGATTAATTGATGCTAAACTTTGCACATATGTTTTAGTTATGTATATAGCCTTCTATTGAGCAACATTTATATAAATAATCACAACAAATTCTAAGAAATTTAATTGATTGTTTGGATTTTGGATTTGTGTGAAATCATCTAAATTGGTAAATTTCGGTATTCATTTGTGGCTAGGCAGCAATAATGTTTAGTTATCTTACACAAAAGAACTATTATCCTTGCTTGACAACCACGAAAAATTGCATATCAATCAGCTGACAGCTGGATGCGGGAAAAGTTGTCAAATAGGTGTAGCTGACTCATAAGTTAAAATTTCTTAGGTTTGGTCGTGTTGGGCTTGCAATGCTTTGAAATGCATCTAGAAGAAAATACATACACAATTCAAAATTTGAACGTTTTTAATATGAGTGATTATATTACTTATCAAGTTTTGTAATGTTTAATATTTTAATAAGCATCCTTTTTTGGAATTTTCCATAGCGCCAATCTAAATGTTAGTGTATTGGTTGAGTTTAAAATTTAAAAGCTACTGTCATTGACCTTTCTCTCTTATTTGTTATGTTGACTTTTATTATTATTATACGTATACCATGCATTTCCTAATAATTAATCATGTTACAATAATTATCATCCCAGTGAACGCCCGTGACTGTTGAAAATTAATACTGAGTATTGAGTAATGTTCAGAAATAACTAAACGATTTTAGTTAAAAAAAAGTTTAACCCTTTTGTCTCTTTACTGAACCATAGATACATTGTGTACATTAATTATAGTTTTAAAGTGCATAAAAATCCGGTTATAATTCATAAAATGTCACCTTATAAACGCTGTTTAAAATTTTAAAATTGAACGAATTACCACACCCCTAACTGCAAACTACCCTCACTCTCTTCCTCACTGATTAAATTAGATGAAGATTGAAGATGCATTTGTTTTTGACTGGAAGATTGAAGAGTTAATAAAATAGGCATTGACTTTTTCAATGTGTGTTTCCCGTAAGGGTGCTGTAGACTTCTGCATAGGTGGAAAGAGAGTCCCTTGTTTTATTTGCATCAAAGCTTGTTCTCACATCAGTCAACCTCTCAACACAAACCTACATCAAACTTTTTACCTGACAAATACTAGCCATTGCCATTGATTGTCAAAACGAATACATACATATTAAATTTCATTAATTTATAGATTAGCTAGTCAATCAAGCCTATACTTGAATCTATAATACATGTTTTCGCTTTTTTGTCAACAACGCCATATTTATCTTGAGTTTCACACCGGCTATGGTTGAAAATAACACGAGATAGTTCAAGTTGTTCTGGCTCCTATGAAGATGTAGATATCCGATGGCGTTTGTTAATCATGCCATTACGAATACCCCCAACATTTGCAAGAACAAGTACGACCATACAAGTTGTAAGTTGTCTCAAGAAAAATAAAGACTTAATTAAGAGACGGGTAAATCTTGCCTCTTCATCAATTAACTAACGTACATGAAATCTATTTAAATGTCTGTAATTGAACGGTGTAATTCATCTTGTTGATTACATTCCAATCTTACGTAATACCTGGTAGACTACGTACGCCCTAAACAATGAAGATTTTAAAACAACGTTGTTACAATTATCCTACTCTAATTAGAAAATATATTCCGTGAAAACAAACGATGACAATTGATCCGTAAAATTAAATTGATGTGTAAAATATGTGGACGTGATTACGGTCGGTTGGTAGGTCCAGCTAGGCTAGGACGGGTTCCCCCTCCTCGGCGTGCAGGTCTGCTCTTCGCTTCGATGTGGCAACGTGGTAATTACAGCGGGAAACGTGTGAAGGTCGAGCTGTGTTCAGCATCGGTAATCAGCTGCCTTCTTTTGGTTCTCAGTGACCGACCCGGCCCATCGGCCATGCCCGGCTGCCAGCGACGACCACCACCGGCACCGGGCCTCCCTAGAGTTGCCGTCAAAGAAGCCGAAGGGAATGTGAATCACACTGATAAGAGGGGGGTGGTTATAGTGGATACTTCAATTCAATGAGATTTATGCAACTTCTTCACATGTTTGTGATTCACGTTTTCTCTAGCCGCTGAGATGTTGAGTGCACAGCTATAAAAGTGGTGTTTGAAGCTCAAGCTCTATCTACTAAGAGAAAAAAAGTACATTGCACCATATAATCTTAATCGTAATCCCCGCCGTCATCAAGGAGGGTTTCAAACAATGCATTCGGTATTCACTTGTGTATTATCTTTTTATCTTGCCTTGTAGCGTTGTACATTAGAATATCATTCCTTTGCGCATCGCATCCATAGTCTTTGTTTGTCCACAATCCTCTCCTCTTCATCGTCTCCATGCAGTTCTATAGTTAGGGAACATTCTAGTTTACATCTTGCACCTCCAAAACACAACTCACCTCACCTTCTTGCGAGAGATTGAAATGGTTCATTGTCCGTTTTTCTTGTTTGACATCATTTCCCTTGTTTTACAGATAGATAGTATGTTTATTTTTGCCGCTTGGCGTTCCAACCTCCAACTACTACTACTGTCTGTCCACACCTCCATTCTTTTAAAACGCGGCTTGCGTCCAATTCTTCTTGCCAACCGAAATATCCGTTTCCGCTCCTATCTCCAGTGTCACCTCCGCTTCTCCGCGGAGAGTTATTGGACGGCCCTCCCGCCCACCCCAAGGAGTAAGGACCGGAAGACACGTATCAGAAACATAGACCCAGAATCAACCAACTTCAACCCCAACATTCAACAAACTCGGCCTCCTTCCTTAAAACTGTGAAATTTACATCTTTCGTTGTGTTTCTTCTTCTTCTTCTTGTTTGCGGACGACTGTTGTTTTTGGATAAAACCCAAAGTGGAGGAATAGAAACCTGAGAATGATTTGATCTTCAATTCAATGTTATGTTTACATAAATTAAAACTTGGGAGCCTTATTCCCCCTTAAATGTCTTTGCCTGAAAAGAGCGACAGAAAATTTACCTTCCTGGGGGAATATAGAACGTAGTATTTTCTTTTAAAAAAATATTTTGACCCCAACCAAGTTCTATTTTTTACACCTCTTGCACGACGGTTTTAGAAAGACGTGAAAAATATGCATTATGTGAAATATGTTTTTTGACGTTTGTTGCCAATGAAAACAAACTCGCTTAGGAGTAGGGATATGATGACAAATCGTAGCCTACACGAAGCTCTTCCAAAGATAGCATGCTGTTGAAAGGTATGTCCGCAAACCAGGACCATTGGTAAGCATGGCTGTCTTTATTTAACTTTTTGATTTCCAAAGATACTTTACGAATAAATACAAACACATGTTTTGTTCATATTTTCACTCACCAACAACAGCGTATTTTAATGTTTATCACCTCCTAATATGAAGGCTAAATCATTATCAAGATTCCTCATAGTCAATGCTATATACTGATTATCTGGGTTGTCTTCCCTACCTACTCAAATTCCTGTCAATATCCCTTCTATTATATTTAATAATGTGAATGTGGGTCTCCCTTGACCGCCAAGTCGCGAATGAAAGGGATTTGAGCAGGTTGAATTGTTTAAAACAATTCCATAGTTACAATTTAGGCATATTTTTTCATGTTAATATTTTCCGGGCTCAGCAAGTAAAATAGGTAAAGGCTGCTAAAGGTTGTCATTGGGTCAAGTTGGATATCATTTAAATTAGGCATATTCCCGATCGATATTAATTCAAAAACAATACATTGAAATTGTGTAACCGGTGTCGATCGATAATAAATTAATCGACATTTTTAGCGTTATTTCAAACAAAAATCAATGTTATGAACCCAATGGATTAATCCATTTTTCGCCCCCTTTCTTATCCATCCATCCATGCTAATCGATTCGGAATCGTTTGCAATTGCAGGTATTGAAAGAATCTATAAACGTTCCATGTTTTGAATAAAAACCGACATTGGTGGCTCAAGCGTAATGCGAGAGACTGATTCGGGAGGTCACTAGTTCGCATCCCGCCTAAAGTTTGTTCCTTGGGTTTTCTTTAGTCGTTGCGAATGCAAGGTATTGAGTTCCCTCTGACATCCCTTTACAATAATTATCCAAATTACAAAAAACTTATAGTTACACACCCTCTTGGCAGATTTCCCACGAGATATTTAATTTATTTTGAATGAAAACGCAGAATTGGTACCGAACCGATTGTGATATGATTCACATAATATTATGTGATATGTTTAGCAAACAGTAACATAGCAATAATATTGGAGATAAAAATTGGTCGTGAAAAAAAAAACGTAAAATTAAGATATTTGAATCTCATTTTTTCTTGAAGAAGAATAAAGATAAAATAGAAGATACAAGAAGAAGAAAATACAATATTCCGAAGGATGATTTAGATAACATAAACCCATGCACTGTTACGACTGAGATTGACATCATGTGAAACACGCGTTTAGTTTGTTTTAGCTAGGTTTTGTCCGACAAAACTAATTTTCTAGCCATAAAGTTGGCACGAAAATAAAGAGGATGTAGTCTAGATTCTTGAATGAAGTATTATTCACCTGTCTGCTACTCAACCATGCATTTTTGTCGCCTCGATAATAGTGCCAAATGATTTCTTGGGGCAATTTGCAGGTGTTCCTTGGTCCGTCTGTCTGTGTTGTCAGTTGTGAAGTGTCGAGGCATGGGTCCTCACTAATGGCAGAGCTTATAGTTTGGCACATTACAAGCCAGGTATTGGGTGGGTTTGGGGGTCAGGTGCATGTCTCATTCACTGTCGAGACTTATTCCCTTTTCACTCGCGAGTGGCAGCTTTAATAAATAGAACACAATTATACTAATCCTAATCGCTTTCTGGGATTGATGCCCTAGACTAGAAATGAATCAGTTTCCTTGTGTTTTGAATCTAAACGGGTAAACGCCTAATTGGGAACAATTTTGAATTATACCCATAAACACTCGAAAACATTATTGCCATCTCTGTATAACAGTAACACAAATAATTGTCTTGACGAGAAAGTTCGGTTAGTCAGAAAGTTCAGCAAGATTATAGTGAAGTCCTCCTCGAGTAATGCAGTTCAATTGCAAGTAGTCGAGCAATGCCAACCACTAGGAATACCAACCCAACCACCTGACTCTACAGGACAAACGACATAATAAAATTGCTAAGTGAAATGTACAACGTGTTCACATAAGTATTCAAAACTAGTCGTATATATATCTATCTCTCGTATGTTGTTGAGTTATTATCACTAGCCTAGGGTAACTTTTTACACTTGACATGAACATTTCTTACTTAATTATCACTGAAGAGGATTTCCCTCTCCCTCTCTACTACATAACTTCTGAATAGTTTATTTACCGGCATATGTCTTGCAAACAAACAGGTATATTAAGAAACGATTTTGCGTATACAAATTTGACTAAAAATAAGGTTGTCTTATATCTTTAAGAATGAGTTTAGCCTCGTTTGTATTATAACGTTTTAAGTTGCTTTATTGAACTAAAATGTTCCTTTAATTTATCAAGCATAATTTTCCATTATAGTAGTGCAAGAAACCCGTGGGTACATGTATAGGGTGTTGGCGGAAATAAAAATAAAATAATTAGATGTTGAAAATGCTAAGTTTGAAAAATATAAATGCTAAATATTCAAAATTAAGTGCTATTTTAACGTACCTCTACGTATCGATAGAGTGCCTCAATCGCAAGCCTAGGCCTATAGAGGTAGTTTGCAAGATTCTCATAGGGGATGTCTCCGGTTCAAATCGGTTCAAATGTTCAAATTCTAACACCGACTGAACTTTTATCGAAGGTTTTTCGCAGTCACAGTTTTAAAAACGTAAGGACACCCGCTGTAGGGTACTCATCAGTCTTTCTCGGTGTGACCCTATCTTCAAGTGGTCTTTGGGTGAGGGGTTATTGTGAAGGGAATGTCCGAGGGCTGTTTAGGAGGACACAATCCGAACAAACTAACCTTTCAGTCAGGATTGCCGGTGACGGGGCTCGACCGTGACCCCCCCCCCCCCCCGAGCATGATGTCACAGGTGGAGTTAATTCATCCTTCTCTTGGAAATATAGCTCGTGTGCAAATTATTTCGAAAGAATCAATTATAAAAAATCAACCGTATATTTTAGCGGACAATATTTAAAAAAGATGTTGGTTTACAAAAAATAATATTTTAACTGAATGTTGATATCTGTTAGTTTTTGTTATTTGAGAGTATCTCATGTTATTCTTTTTTATTGAACAGGAGTATTGGTGTAGTAAGGCTAGACTCTAGCTGGAAAGAGCATAGCAAGTATACACGGCGACACGGTGAATGATTAGCATATCACTTTTTAGGTCACCACCTGTAAGTTTATTGGTTCGAGTACCTGAGATTAATATTATCCATTAATTCAACTAAGACAATATTTCACAATTTATCCGCCATAAATTAAGTTCATAATCTAATACAGTATTATAATGAGCATAAATGCAGTAGCAGTTCAATGGACATGTGCGCACGCCTGCTGTAATGACGAGTAGGCATACCAGTTCGATGTATGTTGTCATCAATCATTCTCTCTTGGTCTACATTACATCGCTGCAATGTAAACATTTCATGGGGATAAAACACATAATAAAGTTTTACAGTTGTTTATTAATGATGGAGTAAAAATTAAAATATGTTTTTTGAAAATTAATTGGCATTTGAATAATAAATGGGCATTAATTTGTTTTAAATCGGTCCTGCATGAAAGCATCATACATATATCAGCCGCATAAAGGGGTGGGCAAAGTATGTATGTAACAATGGTTGTTGGTTATTTAGGGTTTATACAAATTCAAACGTAGAAAACATCAAATTAAAACTAAACTATTTGGTTACTACTATTACTTAATTACTACTAACTCCTACTTTTACTATTTATTTTTCACTAACAAAGTGTTAGTTAGGTAACTAAAACTAAACAATTAAGAATACAATTTAAAACCTTACAAATACGTTATACAGAACATTAAAATTTCACAACAAATACAACTTGGTAAAACCTGATGTGAAACTACAAATAAAGAACTAAAACTAACTAAACAAATAGACAAAGAATAAAACACGACCTAAGGTGGGTCAAACTCACATTATTGACACCAAACAATAAATATCATGTTTGAAAATTTGATTTGCCAATTGGTCGTTTAAAACTACATTATTATTACAACGAGACGTTGAATATTTTTCTATGGTGTGAGTGAAGAGTAATTGTGTGGGCATGGTTCGACTGGGTACAGGCCACAGCGTAATGCGTAATGCGCTCGAAATAGACATTAGTAGACATTTGTCTAAACCTGAACCACCGTGGCTTCGACATCTCGTAGACTTATGGACACCGTTGTTCTGACTTCTCATTTGAGTGATGTTACCTGTCTAAAAAATGTTTCAAATGTGTGGTCGGTTATAGCAGAAGCGCCGCGGAATTCTCTAGCTTGTGGTTAGGAGGCGATTTGTTTCTAACCAATCACTTGAAACTAATTGTGAATACGACTCCGAACAGATGAAGGCCCTTCCTTAGCCTCGTTAGAAGCCATGTTTGAATAATTAGTAGCCCTATAGGTAAAACGCGGGATTGGTAAGTCAGAGCCTCATAGAATCTGATACCTGCCTACGTGGTTGCAGCTAAAAGCAGGGAAATGAAGACTATTTGAATTTCCATTAAACAAGTCCTAAGGCAGATTTCCAGTGGGTTCGAAACCTGTCGGTGTCGGCTGTTCATGGACTCACCCTGTTAACAACAACTAGCTGGTTGTTGGCGTAATTGGAAAAGTCACTTCGGTTGAATACTTGTGCTGTAGCTCTCTGTGATTTGTTTGGTAATGGCGCTGAATTCAATTATGCTTATTTATAAGTTATCATTTAGTGACTGCCCACACCACACCCCACGTCTGCGTTTCAATGTGCGTATTATGCGTGTTATTTTTAAATCCTTGCTCTGCCCTAAAGCAATTGTATTGCAGTATATTCCCTGTAAACTCAAACTCATAAGTCACGGAGCACCTATAGACTTTGCATAAGCTCGTGAGTATAATAATTGCAGATTTGTCTTGCGAATCTTTATGTTGGGATTTAATAAAAATATATTTGTGTTTGTGCTCAGTCAAATATACATATTTGATTTTTTGGGAGAACTTTCCTTCATCCAGTTGTAATCTGATTGATATGCAATTTTGCGTGATTTTCAAGCAAGGATATGGCCACAAAAAAAAGTGGGTTGATAAAAAAAAAGTCAAAGATTTCTTTACATTGCAGATTAGCCACAAATAAACTCCGAAATTCACCAATTTTGATGATTTTACAAAAATCCCAAATCCTGCAAAGTTTGTTAACAATCTTATTAATACTAGTGAATAGTGATCCACAATAAAATCACTGGTATTGCAGACTAAAGAAATCCCGGGAACCCCTACAATCAAGACTGATATGCTGTAAATTAAGCTTTAATTAAAGCCGTGCACTCTTATCGACGTGGTTCCCGTAACGTGCGAAACAGCCACGTATCGTAGTCATAACAATCATTGGAAGTCGAAGGTGCGATAACTGGCAGCGATGTCACATTAATAACACGATAAACTGTGCGAATAGGCCTGCGCTCCCGTCCCGTGAATGTCATGCATGGGATAAGTGGCTTGATTTATTGTAATTACTTACACTTACACCGCTGCCAGCGTGCACCTCTTCTCCAGCATAATCATCCATCTGCAGTTCCACAACTGGAGAAACGCTTCAGATCATAAGATGGCACAACTAATACGTGTTACCGGAAAACTACCACTGTAGACAAACTAAAAAATAAAAAAATAAAAATATAATGGGATACCTTAGTGATTTATTAACAAACGTTGCTGAACGGAGCTGCAAATATATTCACAGTATAATGCGTGATGAATCTCCTTTGAAGATAAATGAACTATTATATTTTACATTTAAAATAGCCTTCAACAACCGTTATAGTGTTTCTCGTCCATTCAGCTTAACAAAACCTGCAAATATAATCAATAGTTACAAGAGGTGTTAACTGTTGACGATAGCTGTTAATAAGACACGTCTTGCGTCGCTACACCTCAACATCCCACAGCCGTTTTCGATGATGCCAACCCAGATGGGTTTTATTAGTGAATTTCCAAACCCTATCGTGGTGTAATATGGCTCAGAGCAATATTATTTCACCCTCTAAATTTCTACTTAAGATCTTTCAAAAACTGACCAATACAAAAAAAAAGTCGGTATTCCCATAACAGGTAGGTATCGTATATATCTTTATTGTTTGCTAAATGAGTTTGGCCATAGGTATGCGAGCTACCAAGCATTTTTTTAGTCGGAACCGAACCGTCGAAAAAGCTAAACATATTTTTTATTGTTGCCGGTAAATCCCATGTTAACGTCATTTTTATTACGTAAAAAAAAAAAAAAAAAAACACTTAAGTTTACCGTTTTCTAAAGAAATTGGATTGGTATGGCGGTGGCCCTAATTCACAGGCCTATTCTACTGTACCTTATTTTTAAGGGCGGCATTAGATCAGGTGAGTTTTGAGGCTCTTAGTGCGGTTATATAAATGTTCTGTATGTTTTCTGTTCAAAAGTATCGACCTTGCTCTTGAGTCTTGATGCTTGCCCTTCTGAAAATAATTATAAATTATGAAATATAATAATGTTGGCTGTGTTTGGCATTGCTACGCTACAAAAACCCGTTTATCAATATGGATTGCATTGAACAATTGTTATAAACAAACGAATTGTCTAGAAAGCCTAATTGTAACATTGCGTTGTCAGAGGACTTCTAATTCTAGGGCACTCGCAAGAAAATTAGAAACCGTACACAGAGCCATCATGCTTTTAGGGCGCGACTAGCGGCCTTATAGTTTTTTTTTAATGATTGTGGAAAATGGGTAATGTATTTCAAAAATTGTTTTTTTTATTGCCCATGAAGCAGAAGAGTGCATGTTACAAGATCAATTCCGTGTTTATGATTAGCGGTGAGCAATGTTTCAAAATTAAATTCCACGGTTGGGCCTTTTAATTTCAAATTTCATCTTAGACACGGTGCATGCTTTACACAGCTGGTCTCTAAAAATAAACAGTATAAAAACAATCAATGTGACTTGATTTTGCTCAGTGAAAAAAATCATGTAAAATTGAGTGTTTTTCGCTCCTTTTTTATAGTGTGAATCAACAATAATGAATTTTGTTGAAGATACAGACAACAAAGTCCAAATTGTTGAAGGAAATTCATGAGATCTTACAATTATATTTTGACATGGAGCCGTCCTATAGTAACGATACGCATGAAAGATTCTATGATAATTCAGAATAATTGTAGGCACGTTGATTATGGGGTCGCCACTCGCCCACTGGTGGAATCGTGTCCATCTTTTTTGGTCGGTGTTTCCTATTTAAAATACCGGTCTATATTTGCCAACGTCGGCGCCGACAAGATTGGCTTGGTCAGCTTTCAATTTAAAGTCCCCAACTGAAAATCAGGTATTTGGCAGAGTAAATAGCCCCTAAAAACAAATTTATTTATTTTACTTTATTCTCAATGTGGTAAGTTTGTACATCAGCTCGTGATTTTCACATTGCTCATATTCTCGCTTTTAATTAAACAAAGATTGCTCTGATAAAGCTGGAAACCAACCAAATGTGTTGGCTGTGCATGCTGTGATTCCTGTGACCAGCCACGCAGGGCTGCTTGCAGTGAAGCGTTTCTTTTAAATTGCCAACACGTGTGTTAGTTTCATTCGCAACTCAACAGAACGACTAACAATTCGACCGAGGAGCTCGGACTTATAACATTGGAATATTCCTGAAATCAAAGAATTAAAAGTTAAAAATTGTCTTAAATATGTATGTGTAGAGGTGGAATATTCCTGAAATCAAAGAATTAAAAGTTAAAAATTGTCTTAAATATGTATGTGTAGAGGGGACGACATACTAAAAATAAAATAAATAAGTTCTCATTTATATTTTATTTAATTTAATTTATATGTCGGGATTTGTGTGACTAGTGCTAATTCTGTTGTGTTGTCTACATTGTACATATTTATTCTTTGCGGTGACGTAGTGACGGTTTTAATCTGACAGTCAATATTTCGTTCCAATCAACATCTCTCAACTCTGGTTAGTAACAAAAGAGAAACGTGAAGACTCTACTTGGCAAGTCGTATTCGTGTCGAAAGTTCCATTGTTGAAGGTATGGCCGAGCCATGTGATGGCCATGCCCTATGCCCCATGTCACCGAGTCACTTCTTAGTCGGGATATAATGCTCATTACGACTCGGGACCCACTCATTCGTATTGTTCCCGATTCTCATTCCGGCCGCCCCGACATTCCTGCTGTTGTTTCCTGGAACTTGAATGACACGGAGATGATGAGCCCTGCAGGTATATAGAAGGCGTGCGGTTTAGTAGGTACGGCAGCATGGCTGAATCCTCACCGTCGTTTTTCCTCTGGTGATTATTAAACTGTGGCCCACCACCACCACATCATATCGGACCCACCTATTAGGCTAGAGGTTAGGCATACTCCTTGCTGCACGGCGGACAAGCTAGCTGACATCTTGATTTGCTTTATAGGTGATCTATGGATTGCTGGAGGTAATTTGTTAGTTCGCGTTCATCCACGTGTTGGGGTGTATGGCTCACGTCATCACTTTCCGACTACAACACCATTAGAATATAAAGAACCTTTGTGAAAGTTAAAACATTTATTAAAAGAAAGGTGCCAAAAGGCTCCTTTTGATCATTCGCCCGGCTAGGGAGAGCTAGGGTACGTCCGGCGCCGTGACACCCGTGACAGGCCGCAACATATGCCGCCTCGGCTACATTAAAGACTCATTTCAAATAAACAAAGACGCCTTCATCGTGGATGTTCCAAGAGTAGAATCTTGCTAGAGAGAGTATGAACTGACTATTCATTCAACGAAGGTACGTTGTTTTTATGCTTTGCGAATGGGCGACGGTGAGTACTAAAGTATTTTGGTGTACGTCACTCCATAGTGCGTCGGGAACATAATATTATTTCATTGGGATTGTTTTCAGAATTCAAACAACAGAAATAGTTTGGTATGGGAATGATCTTATTCAAATGGTTCTGAGTACCCCTCTTCGCCTGTTGGCGGATATAGGCACCCATCTTTTGCCAACAAGTATATTGCTTCTTGTACCTTCTTTTCTCCAGCTCTCCATATCTTATCTCGAACCATTTCCTCTTTCAGATTTATAGCCAGATTTCAGATAGAACCTCAAGAACATAATTTAGATTCAAAGACGCCGAAATTGTAGGGCCATCTCCCATCTCTTTACCCATTCGAACGGAAGAGGGCAAGCAAAGAAATTTCAATAAAATACATACTAATTGGCAGTTTAAATGTCTGCATTTTTTAAAGTAAACTGCTAAGTTGGGCGGCGTACGGGAAACGATGAATTGCAAATGTTGTGTTGTGCTGAAGCAAAGAAATGGTTTCTTTATGGCTACCATTATGCATATTATCACATGCAAAACATGTGAAAATTATATGTTTACAACTTGTTTTGATTATTAACACGAGTAAACGACGCAGACAACATTTTTGTACCTGTTTGGTTGGCTGTTGAGAGCCACTTCATCACAATGTACCGTGAAACGAGTCCACAGCCATTGTTGTGTATTTTATGTGTATTAATAAAATAGTACGTTTGCTCCCAACGATGTGTTTCTCAAAATTTTCGGCAAGAAACAAAATTTATGTTCGGTACATGGTCATGATACAAAAATGTTGTGTTGACTTAATATTGTAACAAGTTTTAAGTTGATAATAGTAGATAAGAAAATGAATCAAAACACCTCTTTGATATCGTCTGTGAAGTGCACGTTCGTTGCTTGCACCGTGCAAACAGATTACACTGCAGCAGTAATCGCGCGGAAGAGCTCGTAATGTAATGTAACAGAACTTGAGCACTGTATGTGCTATGCCAATATAACCTGAAAATCCACTTTCATTTACGTGTTTCCCAGAATGTCACAGGTTTTCCAGAATGGCATCGTCTTATAGAATTAAAATATACCTTACTTTTATATATTGTGGTTTATTAACGAGTTTGGTCCCCGAAATCGAAATCGATACTGCATCTTTCTTTGTTGGATTTCATATCTTTGGGGTAAAAAAATAGAAAATTAAATGAAAGCCAATGGCTTAGCAGCTGACATGGTGGCAGCATTACACAATGGACGTCCAATGTGCCCTTTGAATTGAATACGTTTGTAATAATTGTGAAGGAATATAACAAAAAATACAATAATAACTGTTTTTATGAGAATGTAGAAATTCGGAATCAGTGTCTTTCGCTTGGTCTTTCGATACAATATAGTTCTTCTCAAAATCTCATGACCATCATTAATTCAACGACTAAGCTCATTTAAATAAATCAAATACAAAATTTGCGATTCTTTTCCATGATGGTAATACATTTTTTAAAATTTAAAAACCTAATGAAGGAGGTTGATTAACCTTTGAAATATCGTAATCTTAGTTTTATTTTGAGTAGTGTATAGCCCTAAAAACTCGAAAATTGTTTTCATCATTGTAAAAACACTTTAGTAAATTTTGTAATGTCAATTAAAAGCTACATTTTGTAAAAATTTAATCTTAAAGTTCGTTGCTCAAACTAGATTTTGTAATGGTTTGTAATTTGTATGCAATTTTTTAATGTTGTGTGTGCAACTCTATAGGCCAACTAGTGATATTAGAAATTAATTACACAAAATTGTAACGTTTTTATCTATTTTGCGGATGTGCATTTTCAATGATCTTGAAAAAGGTACCATTTACATTGTCATCAAAAAATAAATATTTGCATAATTTAGAAATGGGCTAAAATATAACAAACTGCTAAGTGCCCGACCCCGAATAACATTCACAATTTGCATGACCAAATGGCACGTGGTATGAATGAACGGCAGATTGATTCGATCTGACTAAATGTAAAATGTTTTATTTATATCATTATTTTGACACGTCATTAGAAGACGTAAAACCACAGCATATTTGTGCGTGGGATTGATTTTATTTACAATTTAGTCTCCTGCTTGAAAATTGTTAGATAATGAACAAAGCATTGTTGTTCCTTTGTTACTACGGCTTTCGAATTAAATAATTTCATTTATAAGGAGCACGATGATTTTGTTCGAAATTATTGTCACGAATATTTATGTATAATTATTAGAGGTAAATCAAAATCAAAATGGCATTTTAATTTGGAATATTTAGAATTTTTTAGTATTCATTTAGTGTATATTTTTCTTTCCATCAAAACTCTAAATGTGGGGGGGGGGGGGTTTCTTGCACTTTTAATGGTAAATGAATCCTTGCATTAACATTTCAATGTAATTAATTAATACAATAATTCTAAACTAATTATCAATAAGTTTTGGAATTAGCATTTGTAGCGTTTGAAAACCCAAAAACGCTAAATTTACGTACCTCCAATAAATATCCATTTTTACTTCGTTGCCACACCAGAGATCAAGACGCATACAATGGTTTGTTTTTTGCAAATAATTTCCATTGTTGCATCACATGCACATCACACATTAAAGTGAACATTTTTTGATTACCCAAAGACGCCCAAAGACTTATGTATATGCGCTAACTCATGTTAAAAGGTCGGAACAATAAAAAAATCCTACAAAAAAGAAAATATTTAAGTTGTGACAAATAGGTAGCGAAAACCTCATAAAGTTGTAACAATGAAGCCTGAGGCTAATAGCTGCAAGGAAGGAAGGCTATTGTAAATTTGTAATTACCCAGCAACTATTCAATCAATGTTTTAATAGGTGTAACCCATTCAATAAAACGACCGTATGTGAGGTAGGTGTTCTTGGCAAGAAACAAAGTATGAAACAATAATATGAACTCGGGATCGGAAGGTATTGTTCCAAGTCTACATACAAAACGTTTCTCTTGCCAAGTCTGACTCGCGACTGTCTGTGCCGGCCGGCCGGTCGCATCTTCTAACGCGTTGAAGTTGTGATTTTTCCCTCCTCGCCGCTAGTTCTCGATAGGTGCAACGTCGTGGTCGCAGTCTCAGCCAATGAGCGAGCAGTCCCTACCCGCGCAGCTCGAATAGCTCGTCGGTCGCTGGTGTTATTCAAGTCTCCGCTAGCCGCCAGAGAGGTTGCACGATGGCTTCGCGGTCGCGAGCGTGAACGGCGTGTGTTGTGTGTTTCGTGCACCTGGATAAAGTGTCGCTCTTATTGGGAATAAGTGTTTTCGTAGAACAAGTGTGGGATGAGGTGTTTGCGTTTTTGTTGTTATCATTGTTTTTAATATTATATTATAGTGGCGTATTTACGAATGGTGATTATGGCATCCGGAATGCATGTGTAGATTGTGTGCCTTCAGTGGAATAAAAGTTTAATTAAACGCTTGAAGGAGTTAATTCTCATGAAGATCTCAATTGTCTCCTGCGATATCAGAGTGTTGGCTAAGTGTCCAAGTGTGCAAAGTGTCTAAGCTTCGGCCTCGGTCCCAACCCCCAACGTGTGTGAAACTAGCCTAGGCATACCCCTAGGCTCTACAATGGCTCCTAGGTTTCAAATGGAAACGGAAGGTTCGCCAAAGAGGACGACTGCACGAAGAAAGTTTACATTGCCATTTACCAAAGTTCCATCTTGTCTTACTGTAGTCATATTAATATGTTTTCAAACTGTACTGCTCTCAACTGTCAGCCACTGCACCAAGTCTTTCTACGTGCACTGGAACACCACAAATCCAATGTAAGTAGCGTTTCATAAGGGTTGAGAAACACCCAGACCGGGCGGGGGTTTTCAGGGGTTTTGGTTTTAATTGATATTTTTCGTTTTTGGCCTGAGAAAGCAAAGGAACTTGATAAAGTCTACTATTGTGCATGCATCCAATCGAAAGAATGGTAGGCGTAGGCCTAGACTTGTAGACAGATGTAGAATCTCTTTCAAATCCAATGCAATCATCATTCTTCATTATATAATTCCTAGAGATTTTAACAATTTAGAAAATACCAACACTGTATTTACTAAAAAAACAACTTTGCCCTGTTTTTTTCCCCGGACTGGGCAAAATTTCTTAACCCTGCGTGCCACCGTGCCACATTAGAATTAAGTTTTTTTGCAGTAACAGTCAGTGGCGACCGGTGTTCTGTCTGGAAAGTCGCTGTTGTTCGCCACTGTTTGACCCCACTGTGAAACCCAACAAACCCGGCCATCAACCACCCCTGGCACTGACAACCCTGTATTACATCACAGAAGGTTTATTTAGGTTCGATGAGAAATATTTCTGTTCAGACCCGACCCGCCCCGCGTTCTCTCCCACTGAGCCCTTTCTCGGCAAAATGTTAGTTAACTTATTGTTCTTGCGACAAGGGTCGTGGCTTTTAATTGACTATGGATGTTCCAAACCACAAGATTCTACAATATGAAGTTCCCTCTATAATTAACGGTCGAAAGTCAGGGTAGGTTTTCCAAGTTCCAGATATGTGGGTTGGTCAATGCCCTCCCCAAAGGACCCAGCTCAACTTGGGCTGCCGCACCTACCTATTATGACTGACAGTGACTTTCCCACCAATCAGACCTCTCTCCCAAGCAGGTGAGCTGACCACCGCTTGCTTTGTTCATCCGCAGCCGGGATCTGGACTCGCGCCTACCTATATTTCTATAAGAGAAGACGAACACGAGGGGACTGTAGGTAGAGGACAAAACAGGATCATAAGTCTCCGGCGACAGTGTGGAAAGAGGACAGGGGCGGTGTCGATTTGAGTTCGCGGAAGAGTTTTTATTTTATTTTTACTCGGCGACCAGAGTCTATAATTCCGCAATATAAATGGCTTTTCCGTACTATCATTAGGAAAGTACGGTGAGTTTTACTTTTACCTGATATTTTAGCCGTGTAGTCCTAGTCCGAATTGGCCGTGGTCAGAATTGTGTGAAAATGACGTTGTTGGGCCGCTGCTGACCCCGACCAATTCTTGGGGGCTCTCCGTAATTTCAAACTTACATCACGGAGTTCCTCCAAATAGGCCACGGGGAACTTGTCATCGTTCGAACGACGTTGGTGAACGCGATTTTCAGGGTGCATGTGGATTTAAACAAAATTTAATTTGCCTCGTTTTACCTCATCAAATCGTCACTTATCTATATTGCGTTTGCTCCCAAACCCTTGGCCCAGGAGATAGATGAAACCTCATTACTTTTATTGGATTCGATATTCCTCCGATATCATGTAATTTAGAGATTGGCTTTTAGCATAACAAATTCAAATTCAAATATAAATATTATGTATACTTGACTTGATACAAGATGAACAACTTTCTGAAAACATGATTATATGCAAAGTGAAGGATTGCCTATTACCTCCGACTGTGACTTATTTACCAAACCAGTGTTCAAACATCAACGATAATAAGGCAATTTATTGTGGGTAGCGTAATTATGGTTGAGATTGCAAATCCTCGCCTCACTTAGAGAAGTGGCTTTCATTATGAGCAGTAAGTAACATTTGCTACAGCTGTCCACAGTCACGGAGGTGTTGGTTTGACACGGGTCGGCCCTGCCAGCCACCGCGGTGCTCGTAGTCTCGTCCCCGGCGACCGCAGGCACGGCTGCCGGTAGACTCGAAGCTAGTCGGGCGCACTCGACTACCCTCCCTCCCTCGCGCCTTCGCGTCACACCGCACTACTGGAAACATTTCAGTCCTATCCTAGCTACGTTATAATCTTCGAATCAGCATTTATCAATAATAATTTATAAAGATTGTTTGAAGTTTGAGCGGAGTTTCGCTTAGGATAGCGTGGAGGCGAGTTCAAGCGGTCAGCTTTCTGTGCGTGCGTGCTTTGTTGTCGGGTCAACGGTTTATGTATCATTCATATTTACCATTATTTCACGTGCACGTTATAAAGAAAAAAAAAATCACGGTATGGAATACGCATTTTTCTAAATTCATTCATCAATTTCTAGTAAACATTTAGGAAAACTCGTCATTTATTTGATTTTTGACATTTTGTAAACTTTGTCGATTCATTTCATGTACCTTTTTAGATAGGTACAAGTTTCGTTATGGATGATACCAACGTTTAAAACAAACGAACAAAATATTTTCCCAACTTAAATAAAACTCCGGATCTGGATTAACCATTTATTTCGTCTTTCTGGTCTAATTTCTCGCAATGATATCGTCTTGAGTCTAAGCTAAGGTAGACAGTAGGCATACATATATTCTTTGTAACTGAGTGTAGATATCAATCAAACGAACGGTTTCTCATTTATGTTTTGCGAATATTTGATAATGATGAAGGCCTAATATTATTAGGGTTGTACTGTTTAGCTGCAATCTTACAAGTAACCTAAAGCATTTTCCTCGCGCTACCCCTCAGTACACCGGTACCTTAAAAACAAATTCAGGGTATGCCCTACAGTACGGCATATATTTTTAGGGAATCCAATGCCAATTCAAAGAAAACAATCGAATTTTGCAAAAATATAAAAATATAGGGCCTACATGCCTAAAAATCGTTAAAATACTCCATTCACACTTTATTTAGAATAAAAAACCCGCGCTATCTGGGGGGTCTTTCCCCCAGACCCCCATTTTGTACAAAATCATACTTTACCCACGAAATAGCGTTTAGATAGCCCCTACCCTACCCATAAAAATTTTGGATGATAACACTCTTAAACGTAATAATTTTGGGTGACACTACTCTCTTACCTAAACGTATTATTTAACACATGTAGTTCAAAAATTAGACATTATTAGAGTAGGTACCGGTATTCTTCCTGTAGATGGACTATCTTTGCAATATGTGTAAACAGTGGCGGATACAGGGGGGGGGGCGGTGGGGCGATCGCCCCCCCATGATTCTTCAAAAATTAAAAAAAAAAAAAAAAATTATTTTATTGTGCACCCCACCAAATGCACTCTAAAAACCTGACTTTCAAATTTTCGCCTGCGCTGCTATTTATTTAAAATTCCCAATAAAAATCAACTTTTCTTTATGTTGTCAGAAATAATCAGTTTGCCTCTGCAATGTGTCTGCATCAGTGTACTTCGATTTATTAAGTTGTCCTCCTATGTGAATCGTTTTTTAACTAAATAGGATAGACGTTTAATAAATAAATAAAATGATGGATTGAAAATAAGAATCAAACGTGTAATGTATAATAATGTTGCAATCTAGGCCAATGCTGTAAATTGTAAGCTCGACATGACGACAAAACAAATTGGTGCACACAAACTACATGTTTCCGTATTGCATTCCGCCCACCACTTTTTTCTAAAACGCACCAAATGCACTCTAAAAACTGATTTTCAAAATTTTCGCCTGCGGCGCAATTAATGGGGAGCTCCGCCCCCATACCCCTCGTGGACCGCGCTTAGTCCCTTTCCCACAACTGTACATGCACACGCAAATCGCCTCCCCCATGATTATGTCCTAGATCCGCCACTGTGTGTAAATACCATTCTGTTGTTACTATCTATGTCAAATGCACGTCTTTTCCTTATTTTCTACAAATACCATTCTGTTGTAACTGTCTGTGTCAAATGCACGTCTATTCCTTCTTTTCTACAAATACCATTGTCTGTCACAGTGCGTTTGCGTAGCATGAGTGCAAATGAGTAAAAGACTTACTTACCTCAAGACAAGAGACCCGAGTGTAAATGTCTGCTTCGCTGAAGGCGCATGGTATTTTATGTTGGAAGAGGGCAAAGCATGCACGGACCATCACTTCACGTCAAGGGTCATGCCGCCAACACAATGGCGAGCATGAATCTCGATGATTGATTTCTTTCCTACTTTTAGCACTGCAATGAGGATATGTATCGGTGTGAGACTCGAGAGTGGCTTTGTATCTGTCTGCACGTGCACTCGCCAACGTGGTAGTGTTAGGTACTGCAATTTTAGCGTTTCAAGTTTGAACTGGTCTTTTCACGCTGTTTTCTTTTCCTGCATTGGATAATTTTCTGTCACGCTCGTTTTTTACTTAAAAAAATGTAGCGGTCACAATCATGTGGCCTACACCTACTGAAAGAAGTAAATCAATGGTCGGTAAAATACATTGTACCCTTCCTACTGTAACTATATTGCGCACTATGGTGCATCGAGTAGGTTAAAGACTTACAGCCAGTGGTCGAATTGGCGAAAATAAATATATTGGCTTAGCCATCCCCCCCAAAACAAAATATTGTGATATTCCATGGTTACATAGCCTATTGTGTTGGATCATAAATTTATCTGCAGTCAAATCAGATATAGGAAGATATGTACGGTACACAAGAGAGGTTTTTCTTGCGTGTCTTTATTTACTTCTGTTCGTGGGTGTAGGCCCTACAGGGGGAGAACCTACACACTACGCTATTATCCCCTGCTGACACTGACAGATATAACACATGTCGAATGTTGTAATGATATTAAATATAACACATTACGATTATCGGCATGGCAGTTTAGGTTTGGTTTTGGGGGAGGCTATGGGGTTGAAATCTCCGTGTCTGCTAGCGAGTTTGGGGGTTGGGCGTATTATTTGGAGGGAAGGCTTACATTAAGTAATATATGACACCAAATGAATAAAAGGTTCACTATTACATAACAACAAGAATTAATTCTTTCGAAGGGGGACATTGATTCTTGATTCATGTTTTTTCTGTGCCGATACATCAATGTAGGAGTGGATTAAGTACCTAAGGACCTATGTTTGGGGCAGTAGTCACAATCTACTTCTAGGCATACTATCTAGTATCTACTGTGTGAAGGCTATGCACAGAATCGAACTCGCGAGCGTTATGTGAGGATGAAAACGAGAATCAATCTACGAAGCTAACCAAAGAAACTAGACCCACCTTGGTGACAGATATAAGTACAGTACAAATTGTTTTGGTACACCTGTTCCCCCGGATTTTAAAATAATAGACTGGACTCGAGTACAAAATTACAAATAAATAACCATGAAATAATATTGTTGCATGAAATTAAAAACGTGGTACCGGTACAAATCACAATTACAATGGGGAATATATTGGGACAAATTTTTAATCGATTGTAAACTGTTAGGTTTAACGTTCCCATAAATACCTATCGCTTTCGAAAATGTTTGGAATACTATCAAAACCATCAGTTCAGTTATAACTGCACCCGCGCACTCCTTCACTATATTACACGACCAAATCAAATCAATCCTTTTAAATGATTGTGCCAACATGTGGCCGTACGAACGTAATCGTTGTTTACGTCAAACTTGTAGGCCTACATTCATTAGCCTATTGTTGTATAGGACCTGCCGCCTGCCTATGGATGAGAAGACGAGCGTTTCACGTAGACAATTTTACGGTAACTCGGCGAAATACAGTAGACGATATAAAATAATTTCGCCCTGCGCTGCGATAGAACGAACAATGACCATGCTGAGTAGGCTTACATTATTCCAGCTCTACGTCAAATTTATATTCCAATAAAAACAGTTACAAACGCCAATTTCCAATTTGTGTTGGGTGGCCTGTATAGCGGCTCTAGGCCTATGGAGCTAGTAATTTTAATTGAAAGCAGGTCCAAGGATAAAACGCCCCCTTGCTGCGTCCCCAACTCCAAGCCAGGTAAAATGGTGTTTGAAACAAAGGATAGTCCTCTTTTTGACAGGTGTAAATGTCCATCAATGACAGGAAGGGCAAAACGCGACGGGGCACTGGATAAGACTGTTGGCACAATCATCGAAAACCACCCCACCCCACCCCCACTGTTAGGCAGATGTATCTCTTTGGGATTGGAATGTCGATTTATTTTTCATTTCTCACAGTTACTTCATTTCAAAGCGCTTTTCGGAAGTGTTTTTGGTTCTGTTTCGCTCGTCGCCACGGCCGCGATGGTGAGACCGGGGTGAAAATTAGAGACTTGCATTGTGTTGTGGTCCGTCGTCCCCAGCCTTAGATCGCGGGGCCTATGATTATCATACGGCCGCTCGCACCTTCGGGCATGCATTGGATACGCCAGTCTCAGACTCACCGCCCACGCCTGCCTGGCCTGGCACTAATGTGCCAAGAAGAAGGCACATCGAGGAATGCTACATACCTTTACACGCCCCATCATCACATCGTGTTAGACCTGTAACGTTAGCGCAAAGTCAGACGAAATAACAGCTCTATAACATTGCATATGACTCAACCAAAAAACTCATAGGGAAATTGTTTGTTTTTCTGGTTTGGTTCCATATCGAAGGGCGTTTACGTTTTACACCGTGACGCGAGATAAAGACATCGTCACATCGACGGACGCGTTGGATCATTTCTCGTGGTAACAATTCCATATCTATCTATCTCAACAATATTATGTTTAGTTGGTTTGGGTGGTAACACTCTGGCAACAACTGGAGGTGGGATCTGCGTAGTGAGAAGACAGTGTCCGAAGCTTTCACACAACTCAGCAAAATATATGTTGGTGTTACTGTAACCCACAATAGCAATTCAGGAAGAATTATCGCTGTTCTTGGTATATTTGCGATAACAAGAGTAGACTATGTTACACATATTATCACTTGCTTTGTTTCCCATCAGCACACATCACTTATTATTTATCATCACACCAAGATGGATGTTATTCTAGGACACGAATCTTATCACAGACGGTCCATTGCAATTCGTGTACTCTTGACAGTTCCTACCTCCTTATCGACTTGAAACGAGTCAATGCTGCTTTCATTGTCTGCCATTCCTATATTCAAACTGTTCACCACATGTTATCATCTTCAGGGGGTCGGGGTTGATTTGTTTGTCAATGTAAAGAATTTGCATTCTTGTTACACTTGTTAGTTTGTAGTTCTACATATTTCGTTCCCGAACCATAGTGAGGCTGAGGATAGAATTAAGTTTTGCTATTTTGACCTCAGATCACAGTATTATCACATGTTGGAGCTGAAAACCATGGAAAACTATCAGGTTAATTTCTCGATTTGGATAGTCGGGAAACACTCCCGTAGGTGGAATAATTAAGGTTAATGTTAGCTTGTGACAGGAGTCGAACCTAGACCTACCTGACAAGGGTGTCCGCAGGGGGAGGGGGAGCAAAACGGGCACTTGCCCCCCTGGAATCCTCTATAAAGCAATTTTATAAATTGCACCAAGTTCAAACGTACTCTAAAAACCTGATTTTCAAACATTTTCGACTGCGGCGCTATTGTTGAGTGGCTCTGCCCCCCAACCCCCCCCCCCATGCTTGTCCCACGAGAGTTACAAAGTTATTATTTCCCCCCCCCCCTGACAAATTTTCTGCGGACGCCCTTGCCTCCTGATTCCGTGGATCGTATTCTAGCGTCAAGCCACCTCTATCGGCATCAAACAACGAGGCAGGCTTCTTTAATAATTACCATTAGCTAATCAAGTATAACGTCGTCCGTCCGCAAAATATCCTTTGACGGTGACAACCTCAGAATAACGCTAGTAGGCCGTATTGTATAAGTCGTAGGCTCTCATTGGCTGTTGCCTGGTATTTCATTTGTAAAACGGCCTGGCCATAAGTCACGAAGCGAATGCTGGGATTGAGGACATGGGCATTCCTTTATTTCCCTACCAACTATTCGAATACCGAGACCATGATCTAGCTATGCAACAATCGTGTTGTGCTTGAAAAGCCTAGAAGACTCTCTAGCTTTTGTTTAGAATACCAAGAACAAGTACACGTGTATGATTAGCAATTAGCCATCGTTCATGTTTTGTATGCCTAATCAAATAAACACCACACTCACAGCTCTTAGGTATGTATGTATATTTATTTATTTATTGAATACCACCAACAACAGAGTTATAGGCATTTTAATTCAATTAATTAAATACTATAGGCCAGGCCTACCAAAATACATTAAATGCCCTTATATCAACAACAAAAAGCGTTACCTTTGTGTGCATTTAAACTCGTAATGTATAGGGTCCATAATATATCTATCACAAACTATTAATTCAAACACTTGTTCTGGTTCGTGGCTGTGCAATGAGCATGCATGGCTTGACTACACGCCTATATGGTCATTGGGGGTTGCCAACTATCATTAGTATTCTTGTAATGAAGTAAATTTTTTTGTACGTAAGTAAATCCAAACGTACTAATTGTCACCATATTTTAAATATATTACAATAAATAACGATTTTGTCTCGTGCTTAATTGCGTTCTTGTCGGTTTTAATTCGATAATAACGCTTCAAAATTTACTGTACGCCGGTACCAGTACCACGCAAGGCACCCCCCCCCCCCCCATCACGTGCCTACAATGTTTGGTATACCTTTTATGCATTTAAAATTCGTATTTAAAATAGAAAGTACCTATGTTTATTCCAGTCCGAAGACTAAATTACAGAACGATTTTCGTGTCGAGTGACTCGTGATTAATCGTACGTACCGGTAGCTAAATTTAGTTGAACACACTGTAAGCATAGCCCCGATGAAGCCAAACTGCAATATACATTTTGACTTTAGCAGGTTATTTAAATGTCTTTGATAATGTAACTAAATAGTTCCACTGTCATTAGGTCTTTACTTCCACAACCAATCCTTAGTGAGGCTCTAAGCAGGGTATATATTTTGTATTGTTTGAACTGAAGTTCTCAAACAAAATTACAATGTTCAGAGACTCTGAGCACAGATGGCAGGGATCAGGGATACTGGATGGCTGTCCAACCACCCAGGCGCGGAGGAAGGGGGGGGGGACCAGGGAACCCCCACTATTTTCCTGACCCCCCACCCCCACCACCTGCAGCATGTTAAACAGCGTGTCCGCATAATATGGTACTGTACTGGTACCTCTAAATATTATGCTGCTCTTTAAAATCAGCGTAGTTAAGCATAGTACAATTAAAAAATATTTTTAAAATTATTTGTATTCCAGGCTCTTGTCTTCAGTACGAAAAGGATAAACAAAAAATTATTTAATGCATCAATTATTGTGTTTCTTCTAGTACAATTTTTTAAATGCACAAAACGAGATTCTTAATTGAACAATAATAATTGTAACATTTCCAACTTCGCTGAATGTGTCTTGCTGCACGCCAATGTAGGGAGGCCCTGCGCCCTGCTTTATCTTTGCTTCGCATTCAAAGGTTTTGCCTTTGTCTCGCGAATATATTTTGTCATATAATTTCTAGGGATATTATTACCCACACATTCAGTTTCTTTCTTCAATCATACTTCTTCATAAAGTAAGAAGGAGTTGACAGAGAAGAGAATTATCGGACTCCTTGGACTCGGGATGTGGGGTTACAAGCTACTGCATACATTGAGATGAAAACGTTAAAATTGATTTGAAGTTGAAGGTAGTGAGTGCTACTGCTTGGTGACGGGAATTGTCGTTGTCGCTATAAACTCTTCCCAAGGAAAAAAGATCATGCGCGTAGGCCAACAACGACAGGTTTATGCGCGGAAAGATGTTGAAAATAAAATCACCAATGAGTAGATTTTATTTATCCTAAGGCGCCTCTATAAAATGCGAAATCGAAGTATTCGTCGACTTCTCGACTGCGGCAATGATACTGTTCAACGAGATTTAATTCTTCTTATAATCTACCCTACCCTTTCTTTAGTCAATTATTGCTGATGTTTGTTTACATTTTAAAAACTATTGGCCTAAATCGTAGGCCTGTAGAAACTGCTCAATTCTAGCACATGGTTTCGTAGTCATCAGTCAGTTTGAGATTTTCTTATTTCCTTTAATGCATATCCTATTGGAAAAATATATTTTTAAAATCTGACACGTGAAAAACGATCGGTAAAGTTGAAAATCAACGCTGACTCGTCATGACAGTATTTCGACGTGTAGGCCTATTTCATATTTATATTGTATTATTTTCTACGGTTCGAAGGACTACCGCTAACATCGTTTTAGAGTTTAGACAAATAAAGTGCAGAATATTGCTGTGAAAATATTATACCTACTTTTGGGGGGACTGGGGACGAATGAATTGGACGCAAAAATAAGTAAAATTCCATGTTATAATTCCAAAATGTATAGTTTCTTTATTGCGCAATGAAAATGTTGCGTGTCCATGTATTCTGCATCAAGATGAGATCCATGTTTGGCTTATACTAGTACATATTGTCGGTGTTGGATTTGAGTTGTATTTTGTAAGTTGTATAGGCCAGGACAACTAGTTGATATGCTAGTGCACCGCCAGCCTTCGCGGATTTCTTCTCTTCTTCTCTTTTATGGCCAGATTGGCGCTCAATGTGAATGTTCTGCGAGGAAATCTACAACCTTAGATGTCGCATGTTGCATTCCAATCACATTCGTAGATGTAAGATCGTCCACCTTACCGATATGTATGTTCGAACCATATACGATTGCATGGGAAACTACTTTCCCACTTGATTCCGGCCGACTTCTTCTCGGTGTACGCATTGCCAAGTATCATTATCCGCATTATCGTTTTAACCACTTGTCAATACTGGTCGACTTGATTGCTTATTAAACGTATTCAAAATTCACTTAATTTCCTAACCAGACGTTTACTAACTCCGAACACTTACAGAATCGAAAGCAGTTTTCAATATGGCGGCAACGTCAACCCTTTCAGTCGCCAGCTTATAGATAATATCATGATGAGCAGCACACTCCACGTTTTGATGCTTTGGGCATTTTACGATGTTGACTACCATGCTAATTAAATTGAAATTAATAATATGAATAAAAAAGGGATTGACGCACAAAAAATCGTACACATCTACGCCTACTTAGTTGCTAGGGCTACTCAGGGTTCTTTGCAGACAAAGACACCATCAGAGAAATTCTCATTTGAGATTATGTCCTGGGTTGTGTTGTCCACACACCCAATTATACCATTTCTTCGAAGTAAAATACGATAATAATATGAGAGATAGGCCTAAAGCATGGACAAGTTAGCCTACATTCTAAATTCACTGCAGCATTATATGAAACAATTAAGTAGAGATTAAGAACGTGTCTTGGACGCCTTTTCTAATTTATGTCATTTAGTAATTATTGTTATGGGCTAAGCCTGTTTTGTGAACGTTTCCACCAGTGGACCCCCCTCCGGGCGCAGATTCCATGTACATTTATGTGCTATCCCCAAGTCCAACCAATCGCCAATGTTTGTGGTTTTATGTATCCCTGGAAATGAACCACTCCAGGAGCTATACGGGAATACGTTTTTTTACCTCTAACCCTTCATCCCTAACTCCGCTTAACCCGGAGTAAAAAAAAGTACCCGGCTCCTGATGTGTAGGCCTGCTGCCAACAGCACACTACCCTCCATATCGGATGCTACCACTCTTAAGTTAGTTCATACTATCTTAACTTTCACACTCCCTATCATACTGTCACTACTGACAAATTTACACAAACTATTTTCTCGAATAGAACTCAAACGATCGTCAATATCCATCACTAATCACTATCTAGGTAACTCGCTGTGCATTTTGATCCCTTTTATCATCCCTTTTGTTTGAGTTATAATTTGTTGTACATGGCAATAAATAATTAATTGTATAACCATAATCTATCACAGATCGCGAGCATGCTTCTTTCTTAGCAATGCCGTGTAGTTTTCCAGTGTTTGTGCCAAACATGAGATCAACAATACACTTATATATCGTCAACATGTTTTATTCTTTCACATTGTTATCTGTATGGAATTATTTGAATTTCCCCCGCTCTACATCAACATGACCAACTAATCTTACGAGTATACTCCCTTCATTGCTGCCCATATTAATTTAACGAAATGTTTAGCGGTGTTTACTCCTTCCTTTAGTGTTTGCGATCGACGAAGCGTGCTCGAAATACTTTTGAACCTGAACTGGATTTTGGTTTATGGGCGATAGATGGCGTTTTATGTTTATCTCGTTGTAGAGCAAATCGTCTCGCTCTTTATCCTTCATATAACTTCATCTCAATATGCTATGCCTCTGGTATCCCGAACAGATCTTTTTCGAACCGTTGACTCGGATCCTCTCTTTTGTCACCCGCCTCCCTTACGACTGGGAAATAGGCCTGACACCTACGTTTATTGGCATCTTACCGAACAAACATGAACAATCCTATACGACGTTATTAACAAGTAAATCATGGCAGCTCACTTGTCTAACGAGATTTGTATTCCTTGAACGTGTTTTCTACAATAACTTGAGTTTGCTCTGATTTCTAAGCACCATTACGTGAAGTTTGTAACAGAATACCGTTTTGAAACCGTTTGCATGCAACTGTTTACTAGGCCTATTCGAGTTGAATGGTATGCATGTTTCATCAACTAAGTGTATGTTATGTGTACAAAATATATGGTTTTGGACGGAGAAGTGTAACTTTGTCCATTTATTTATAATTTACTATGTTACGCTATGTTAGTTGAAGTTTCTCGATTTACTAACTATATTAGTTTTTCGATTTCCAATCTAAAATGCACCCACACCCCACACAACACAACGAAGTTAACCGTCTCGGTATAGGGGTAGGCCTATCCCCGTCTGGGCCCAAGGTACAATACAATAGGCCCAGAGCATGGCTCTGCTAATCGTAAAAGGCGAGGAAAGAGACAAAGTCCACCTCCCAATCATGCAGCTTGTAAGTAGGATGGGAGTATGTATGTAGGCCTAACTCCCCGAAACCAGAGGCGAGCTCTGGCGGTCGTCGTTGGGGATCCATGCCCCCTCCCCGTGACAACATACCCGACGACGACAACGACAACCATGATAACACGAACGATGACGACAACGACGTGAGAACCTCCTCCTTTTCCTCTCCCTACTCGTGGCTGATACTGACCATGTAATTTTCCTCCCCATATCCTCTCCTAGGCTAGAGTGGCGCATTATGACCTAACAGTAGACGCTCAATATACTTAAACTTACCTTAGACTTAGAGGTAACGCGTCTGACTGGCAATCGTGAGACCCGAGTTTGATACCTGGCTGTCGGCTGTGATGTATTTTTTAATTTCTAGATTGATTTTCTTATAACTATGTGAAGTCATATCTTCTAAGGGCAGTTGTGTAAAAAGGAAATACAAACACCAAAATGACACAGCTGGATTGAAGTGATAATGCACTCTCATTTCCAGGGATTTGATCATTACCCCACTAGCAAAAAAAACTTGATATACATTGTCATTACGTTACGTAGACTATAGTATTATAGCATAGCTCATCAAGTAATGACTAAGTCGACTGCACCGTGTTAAAGGGGGACTTCTTTCTTCTTTATGGGGTGAATAAATTTGAATTGTCAATACTTAGACAGACGGACGGCCGGGGCTTGTCAACATAATGTCAGTTGTGATGGGTTCACCCACATTGTCTTGCGGTTAGATTATGAACTGGCAGAATCGTCAGCCCAAGAATCTACTCGAAGCACCCACATTGTCTTGCGGTTTAGATCATGAACTGGCAGAATCGTCAGCCCAAGAAGCTAAACAAAGCAGCACAACGTTACGAAATCTATTAAAACACAAGCAACATTGTGGGTGCTATGTTAACGGTTTGGTACCAATTAAGAAGTTTTCTTGATATTTTTAGGCTTCCCGCCTCCAATAACGCCAAAATTAATTTGCTCTAATCAAGTGAAACAAGTTTGATGTGGACGCTTTGGGAAACATGTAGGTAACTAACGAGTAACCTCACAGACGGTGTAAATGAGATGGGCATGGGGAGCCATCCTGTCGATAGCGAGTTAGTAAGTTCTACGACATCGCAAATGATGGCCATGCTCCTGTCACATACGTCTTGCTTGCCGCGACTCGAAACCTCGCCGTTTTAATTGGATGAGACAACTGTAACTGGCGACAAACTAGGGCTCCAAGTCCCGACGAGTGTTCTCAAATTTAAAACACATGTCGCCTGAGCTGGTACTCAAATTCCAACACATTTTTAACCCCGCGGCGGCATGGGATGACAATTAGTGTACTAAATAGCATTGGTACCTAATGGTTAGAGTGATCTCGCCCGTACGCCGCCATTTTCTATGCGGCAGCATCCTTTAGATGGCTCGTCCTGCGTCCTAAAGTTGGTTTGTTAATAATTACGTACTAAGTATTTATAACTTACTCGTATTAGCAATCAAACAACGGATATTTCCCCCTTTTTTCATCCTTTGGCTGAATTAGAACTCCATTTTGCGGAGAGAGGGGACAAAATTTGTACATCCTAATCCAATAGCAGTTGCTATGGGGATGTCAGCAGAAGGTTGTCATCAATGATGAATTGTTTCTAACGATGTTAATAATACTAATTGATAATTGCCACTGACTAATTTATACTGAAAAGTTCGGCATGCGCAGCATAAGGTTTGGGTTTGAAGTAGTACGATCGCAATAAGAAGGAATTTTTTTTACGATTTTCTGTTGGATTTGATTCAATTTTACCTATTTTATAACCTGAAAAATAAATTAATATATATTTTATTATATTAGGCCTACATTACAGCAGAACATATTTGATATATTTATTCCCAGACTAAATGCAACAGTAAGAATGGTAATTCCTTCACTTTGGGTTTGGTTTGGGGTTGGTTACAAAATATTTTGTCATTGCAGTGATATCTTAGCCAACAGCCAATGATTTTTTTGTGGGATTGCACCCCTCCCCTTCTTAATTTGACCACTGCACAAAAGGAGTGCTTGTCACATGCAGCTGGGAAGTTGGTTTGATGAATGAAATCGAGGCTATACAATTTTTTATTAATACGAATAGAAGGTGTAATATCGCAATATTACCACATTATCATCCAATTTATGCGCAATAATTATTAGAACCCAACTGTTATTTCAGAATTTTCGTTTTATTCGCAATTTTTAAATTTTAAACTAGAGTAAATACTTATAAATCCCGCTCCGACTCTTATTTTCATTTGCTGCTCGTCCTCCCTCGATTATCTCATGAATGATAGACGAACGAACGAGAGGCCCAACCGCGTCGACCAAGATGATACAACCGATGTAAAGCGTGTTATTTATACACATTATGCATGTATTGTCCCTAGTATAGACCGAATGGAATAATCAGCAATCTTCCAAGCTATAAGCGCTTGCCTTCCAAAGCAAGAGCCCATCTAGCCGGGAATTATTATAACAAAGTCGCCTGACGGGACGAGACCATTATTGCTGTCTCTCTGAGAGCAGGAATCTAATCCAACGGTTATCTTGAAACCTAGCCTAGCTAAGTTTAGAAATATTTTCCAACTAAATTGCTCGTCATTTAACAAGGCCAAGTCACTTTATATTGTTGTTCTGAGTTGTTTATATTTGTGCTTGGAATGTTTTTTATGGTGACTTTAATAAGAAAATGTTTACCCATGATTTATAAACCCTTTGTTTACTTGGCCCCCACTTCTCCTTGGTAAAGTGCAAGCAAGACAGATGAGGCCAGGTCTAATGAATCAACAGGCATGAGTGAGCTAGCTGTGATTAGCAACACATGACACTATCTAATTCATTGTTCGATCACTCAGATAATAGATCAATAGGCTTCGTGTGACGCCAGCACATTATTATGTACGACGTGACACAACCAAGCTCACTCAAAAAATTTACACCGACTACCTTTGCATTAAAACCTGTGCCTGGAATAATGAATGCTTCTTTTTTGTACACTCTCAAAAGGTCAATAATCAACTAACAATTTCAAGAAGATTTTGCTTTTATAGCAGCATAGGGCAGGGCAGGATCACTGTGTTTTGAGGATACATATAATATACTCGGAAGAGTGGACTCCCTTTAATTATAGGGAAAGGATATAACCTCACTTAAAAAAAGCTAAAATATAATAGAACAGGTAATTGTGTATTTCATAATAATATTGTGAAATGGTTTGTTGTAGGCTAACCTGGTCCAAAGTTTGTGATGATATTTACGCGACATGCTATTTGATAATCGTCTGGATTGTCTTGTATGACGTGTTATTTTGTCTTCGTCCTCACTGTGAGGATGCGCGTCCGACCCACGCGCAGATCAGGCACGTGGGTATACTGCATCGTTTATACTTCGTTATTATTCACTAATAGAATAGAATGGAATAGTAGCAAGGAGCATATTATCTTCTGGCGAAATAGTTTCAGATTAATATCTGCAGAACTATGGATGATGTAAATTGTAAAGCAAACCAAATCAACAAAAATGTTTTAATATTTTTTAAATGTGTAAGGCACTCTTCTCAAATTTGTTGTTCAGCAACTTCCCCACACAATCATTTCACCCATATATTTATGCTACATGGTCCATGGATGACAAGCCGGTCAAAGTGCCACCCCCAAATTGCTAGGTAGTGGAAACTGATTATGGAAATATGTGACATTACAACGGCAAGTAATTACTAATAGTCAGGTTCTAACTCTGACATTCAATTTGTTGGTGCAAGGGTAAACAAGGCAGAGAATAATACACAATATGTCATCAGTAGGCCTACTGGCAGTGGCTGATTTGAGGTTAGACGTTTCATAAATGCGATTACTAGGCTAAATCCTTTGCTAGTGTTAAACCGAGTCTCTCCCCCATTATATGTTGCGTCCTTTGTAATTTACGGTGTCGCTTATTGCCCAAATGCTAATGCCTTGGAGACTTAGCAGCTGCTGCCACAATTTCGGGGCCGCGGTCACCCTACTTCATAATAGTATCACTCGAGTCGACTAGCTCATCAAGGAAAGTGTGCATGTTTTCAAGTAAATCACCAGATCATATACGATTGTCGCAAGCTTTTTGATAACTTTTTTACGCCACTCTACCTTATAGGAACGCTTTTAATAGTCACGTTGATAAATATGAGTGTATTTGGTGATTGGTATATTTCCTTGTATTCTTACATGTAAAAAAACGTTCTCACGATAAATATTTGTTCGGTTGCGCCCCAAAATGTGGTTTTAATAAAACGTTTTTACGATAAATATTTCTTCGATTGCGCCCCAAATTGTGGTTTTAATTGTGACTGTCAAAGTTCAAGAGTATTTGTCCGGTAGTGAGCGAACAGATACAATTACAAAACCACGTATAAAAAATAGATAACTGGTATTAAAATTAATAGTCATATTGAGGTTTTCGTTACGTCGCTACGCTCATCCAATGAAGCGCGTTTTGAGGATTTGTTTGGGTGTAGGCCTTATACGCAATACACATCTTCTGCATGCACTATATTATTTCCCATTGTTTCAATTTACGTCCCATAGAATTTATTTGGACACTCTTTAATTAAGATTCTTTGATACTTGAATTGTTGTTCAAATTTGCATTTTGTTCGAAGATAGCCAAAATTATAGTTATTATTAACACTTGCAGTATTAGTTAGATCCCAGATACTAGTACTACGTGCATATATGCCTTGTGGTGCTACGACAATCGCAAGCACAAAGAGCTATTTAAAAAAGGTTTATTGCTTTCTGGATCTGGACTAGCATCTGTAAACAAACGTAGTAGAGGTTTGCTATTACTCCGAACGCTGCTTTGAAAATGCCTTTATAACACAAATCGTGCTAAATTACCTTCTGACAAGGGAGGAGATCACGTGGTATTTCGTAACCGACCAACGAGCAGCGAGCTAACCTCTTGTAGCTATAGGTATACACATTCCCGAACACATTCCTACTTCCTAGTTAATTATACATTTGATTCGATAAATAAGCTACCTTCAAACCGCTCGCTTGAAAATTTGAATATGCTTTCAGTTCTCCTTGGTTGAAATATGTTTTGAGTGGACACTTGTTTCTTACGAAGGTCCTGAACAATGAAGACGAATTGCAAGCTCGTCAAGGTGTCATCATTATCACAGAGATGTGAGGCGCCTGATATGATCTACGTCCACCTGGCTAATTATCACATGCGGTGTAGTGTAGTGTAATGGACAGGAAACTACCCTTGACATGACGTCAGGCTTGAGAGCGACTCGGTATGCATGCCCATGCGCCAAGGCGCGACGAGATCAAATTAAATTTATTACCCCGCATGTTAGGGGGGGGGGAGACTGTTGTCATTGCTCAGACCTACATAGGCCTACACCACCGATCTCTATTTACACACGTAACTGGCAGCTACAAATCTTTTGTCTATAGTTGAGAAAAAAAAACTAAAATAACCCATCCATGCTGGTCAATATTTATACACAAATCCAACTGTTATTCCCATGGCTGACATAGTGGCCATATTCAATATTTCAATTCCTCTCAGTCCCCATCCCATCCTTCTGCATTCGTATCGTATCATATCATGTCATGTTGCAGTCTAACTGCCTAACGGTTCTTGCGTGGAGAGATTTTTCTCCGGTTGAATCCAATCTATGATTCGCTTTGAAACCAATTCCAAGTAATTGCATTCTAGACATATAATTTGGTTGGTCATTGCCCGCATTTTACATATAATAAGCTTATTTTATTTCAAGCCTTGTACATAGGATACCCTTTACTTTCTTTTAATAATACGCCTTTTGTTCGTTATTTGTCTCTATCCAGTAGGTATCTAATAAATGTCACTTATTAAGTCTTAGGCCCTACTCTAGTGTAGTGTGGTTTTAATGGGACTAGATTGAAGCCAACAAAAGACGCGGTCGATTTATTAAACGTCATCAAACGTATCGTCAGATGGTCGCAATGGTCCAGAGCGACAGGATCTGTGTAAACTAGGCCGCTATTCTAGCTTTAGCCTACTCGTTGCTTGATCTAAATGCGGCACTGAAGCCAACCTATAAGTAGGCGCTCACAGAGAAGCCCAGAGTGAGAGATTTAACACTATATGGACAAATAAAAAAAAATAAAGATTTCCTTTGAGATTCATTATACTCGAACACCTCGTCATACTTGCGTAGGTGTAACAGAAACCTACGTTTTGCGGAAGACCTTCCGAGGATCTCATGTTTAAATAGATATCAGGAAGTTTCCCGTTTCACCGCTAATTTTTTATTGTGGCTGTGTAAAATTAGGCGCCTTTGTGCGGTCCAGTTGCGTGCAGCAGCATGTATCAGGTAAGCAAATCTTGTCGGGATGCTCGTCGACGTTCACCCCCTGGCCTGAAATCAGATTTCTCCCTTCTTTTATTCCCTCTTGTAGGCCCTTGAAGTAATTTTCGTCTCGGTAAGGTGGGGTATTCACAAGTTTCAAGTGGTTGCGGATTATTCGGCCGCTGGTTCGAGAGGCCGGGTGCCAAAGAAAGAGAGAATAAGAATGGGACAGTGTTCAGCTCATGCGTGATATGGATGCTGTAGTATCCGCATCACCTGCCAATGCTACAATCACACGCGATGTTGCCAGATTATCTGCACACCTTTTAGAAAAATTAACAGTGTTGTAGGTAGGTAGGAACTTCCCTTTTCGGGAACTTTTGAAGGAACGCGTTCCTTCTTTGGTTACGTAAAACTTCAAACACAAAAGTTACAAATATCAGGGAACATTTAATGAAGTTTTTAAAAGTTCCTTTCATTCTTAGAGGTGTTAAAACCCACCTCGACTCCATAAACGGATTTACCATGGGGGACGCCACCCCCCAAAAATAAATTTATTGGCTAAGCCTTCCCCCTAAAACAAAATATTTTAGTAACGATGACCCCAAAAAGAAAACCATCCACTCTTTTAATAAATATCTTTGTGTGCAACATCTTGATATTTAATTCTGCTCCAAAATGCATATTTCTTCCCAAATAATCCGAAAGTCCAACGATTCTCCCAGACCCCTCTTTTATGTACATTATTGTCCACTACTTTATTTTAAAATGTTCTAATTAATTATTGTTTTCGCATGCCCCCAACTCTACGGTAGTCTTTTAAATAGGGCTGATATAATTTTAAACCTATACTAGTACCGCAATATAACATGAATCAACAGTAGTAAAATACTGATTTATAAAGAGGGATTATGATTAAAAATCATATAAGAATAACAAAAATGCACAGCCAATAATTTAATTAGGTCTATGAAACGTACTGAGTTATTTTCTCCGAATAAAAAATAATTATCTGTCAGATTTGCGTTCGAAAATAACTCATCTCCCCCTCCTTCATAGAAGGTTTTTCTATCCTGTATGCCATAATTTCTCTTCTAAAGGACGTTTTAACATTTCAGGAGCTCTAAAGTTACTTGTTTTATGTTAAAGAACTTTGGCTTTTAAATGAATGTTAAAAATCAATTATCTGGCTTTTAAAAGTTCATTTTTTTGCGGGAAATTACTTTGCACTGGGATTTAAATTATGAATGATAAAAATAAATCCATCTTTAAATTATCTATGCAATTACAGAAAGTCACATGGCATTCGCGGTGATTCGTGCACTAAGTGCACTACTAAGTCGAGTTTCGGGAACTACGGCTCACTTACAGACATAAACATTAACCACACTTCCTCTCTATGGTTCCTCGAGCCCAGACACTTCATGTCAGAACACCCATTTAACGTGAGTGCAATCTGCCTCATCGCATAATTGCTTATGGATGACTTGAATTACCAATAATTATCATAGGTGTATTTCCGTTCTAGATGATAGGCATACTTACTATTGTTTTCAAAAGGTTGGTCGACTTGATTGCTACTCCCACGTCTCGGAAACGGGCAACACTGGAGCTTTATTTTGCTATCGAGTTGTCGAGGTAGGTCGATTCCTAAAGATCTAAAAGGGAAGGGACCAAGGGGTCGCTATGGCAATTCTTGAAAATTCCTTCTCTTTTCTGTAGAAAAAATGGTCGTTCTGTCTGGTCGTGATGGGCCCCCTCCTGCTCTTTTCAGCTACCCTATGCCGGCCGCACTTGCCTTCAACAATGAAGCTCAAGAGTTAGCCAAAGAAAACGTTGATCCAGCGGAACTTCCTAGCTATGTTGCCACGTTCTCTTCGATGTGTTGTGAGCCGGTAAACATGACATGCACTTTTATAGAATCTACCTCGCCGTCGGTCTTCGCTGCAGCGTGCGATTGCTCTTTCATGATGTAAGGAGCACTGCAGCAGTATTCCTCGTCGACTAGGTAAACAGACTGCGAGCGCGCAAGTGGATGTCATCCCGAGAGTGGCCCGCGGGGAGTTAGTCACCCTGCCTGAGTATGTCGATCTTCTCTCTGTTCATTCATTTCGGAGATGTACGTCGATCGATTAATAATGAACCATAATGAAAGTGTTCCGATCTTAATCCTAGAGAAGGTTTGGCTGGGGGAAAGCAGATGGGCTAGTGTCACTGGGGTTGCCGTCTTTGTCCCTGAAACGACAGACACGAGTGAGGTCCACGGCGACCTATTGAACACAGCCAAATCTCTCCTCATGAAATCAGACGGCGGAAAATGCCAGGTGCCCACATTTCAAGCATGTTATAGTGTATCGCATGTTTGAACCTACTTCACTCATAGCTTTGAGTTCGGAGATAAATCTAATTTGTCTCTCTCAATACGTGCAGCAAGAAGTCAGTATACATCCGTCCGATGGGAAATATTCAAACGCTTGAATCAAACAAAAACAGCCACCTAAAATGTTCACCTCATAAATCTAGGACAAAACTATTTCTGCTTGAAATTCATTAAATATATTTCGAGCGCGAGTAGAAGTCACAAAGCGGTCTCCAACTGCAGATTGCTTCTTTATTTCGAACCCAGGACCCGCTTAGTATTCAGATTCACTGCATGAGCAGACTTTCATGAGAAAGTGTGTGTAGCCAAGGCATTTTGTTCATTACGTGACAACTAGCCGTGTTTCATAAATACTTCAATCAATCAATCAATCAATCAATCAATCAATCGAGCATACGCGCATCATTCGAGAACGCAGTGTTCATCATTATAAGTTTTGTGGAATGTAGACTATTATTTTCCGTTGTTGTAATTTTACATTCAGGTTAACTTAATTCAATACTCGTTTAACTTGAGTGTGATGCAAGTGACTTGCAAAGCTGAGTTCATAGTTTCTTTTAGTCTTAGCTACTTTAGATGATGATTTAGATGATTGATTCTTTATCAACTTTCGCGTGAAAAATGATAACGATGTTATTAACAATTTACCCGTATAAAGCACAACTAATCGTTTAGCATGCGTCTTTTATTCTCACAATTATTGTGAAAAATGGTAATTATTTGCGCCTAGTTTTTATATTATGATTCGCCGAGTCGTCTGCCGCTTAGAATGTGGGAAATGTTCTTCCACCCCACAGGCACAAGCTCAGTATATTGGGAACACGATTTTAAACATGTCACTCAAAACACGAGATTTTGTAAACCTACTTTTCTTACATTCTTTTTCTTTTGCCATCGAAAATAGGCTATACATAATATCGTGTTGATAAAATATGTTATACAGTTGTTCTGAAGTCTTCTGGTAAAAATCTGCACGATTCTAGGCTCGCACACTCACACTCCGACCGTTATACTTAGGTTTATTGCTGCAATATTGTGCACGTGGACTGTTTCTCATTGAGAGTGTCCAAAAGTATTTCCGTGTTTCTCCGTTTTGTAATTGTTTCGTGAGTTTGTTGACGCAGCGCAGTTGAGAAAACTTCACTTTTGGAATTAAAAATTACAATTTGACGTGAGTGCAAGTACATACATTGTTCTGCGCCGTCTAGCGATGCCATGTTTGTTGGAACCTTCAGCTTCCTATGTCCAGGAATAGAATGACATTTAAAGACGCGAAGTGACAATGCATAATCTCCGTAATTGCAAGTGCATTGGGTTGTGTTCCTAAGGAAGCCATCACCAAAATGGCGATTTTTCCATCTAGTATTGTATTAGATAGGATTGCAAAATGTAGCTTCCTTGCATCTTTTGTCGTAAATCACGTTAGGTAAAGTCTTGTATTGGTTTTGTTCTCCTTCTTCTGGTGATCTGATTTCACTTTCATCCTAGCAAAGCACCACGGTGGAAATTACAGGCCGTAAAAAAGGTGGATCTACTAGACTCCTGTGATGTTTATGTAACACGATTTTTATGACCATGCTACCAACCACGTGGAAATTAAGAAAGCTGAAGGATTTGGACCATCCGCAAATAAAATCCAGTTGCTTTTACTACCTTCGAATTTGCGTTTGCGTGTATGGCGAGATTAGGGCTACATTCCGATCAACCTATCAACGTGACAGCGCTCGTTGACAAGTATAATAATATCACACGTCTCATTCCAAATGAATCTGTATCCGTATCTAGGCCTAGGGGTTTCACCCCGGCTTGAAGGACTCATCAAATGGAATGTACTTTGTTTTACAATCTGCAGATACCCCAGCATGTGTCATTAGTGCATGCATTGCGTGATCTCCGGGTCTCCTCGTGGTCTCTCTCAACTGCCCAGATCATTGAATTCCTCAACCCAAAATCACTACTATTTATTTTTATTTTTTGTGCTCGGGAGAGAAATGTAATCTGGAATTTTATTGTCTTCGTGTCAAATTTTTATGACAACCTTATCATAGCAGGACTAAAAAAAGGTTCGTCATATCTCTCCTCCATTATATCTGTTTAAAGTTTAAAATCTTTTTGTCATTCTATCTCTTGGCTCGATATAAAATCAAGCTTACATAAGTTTATACAAGCATACAAATTGTACCTCATTAACATAACTCAAAAGGCTACTCTTTTACCTTTTAACTTGTGTCAGGAGCAAGACTACAGAGCTATTCTTGGTGGACATAATTTGTTTATTCTGGTAGTATTCGGAAGGTGCGAATTGTACATGCTGTTTATAAATAACGTTGCGACATTAATTGTCTTTGTTTTGCTGTGACCACAACCTAGCCGTAGCATGCACAGATATAAACATGTCAAAGATGTACTGTACAGTACGTACTTATCATTGCGCTTTGCGGTGTTCCTGGGGATTAAACTTTACACCGGTACTGAAATTACCGACAGTGTTGGCTCGAGCACTGAACAGTTGACTCTCCGTGGTTCGAATCCCGTCGTGATCGGAAATCCTGACTGAAGGTTTTTCCCCAGGTTTACCAAAGTCGTTAATGCGAATGCAAGGGGTTGAGTCCTCGGACATCCCTTCACAATTACTTACACGCAACAAACCTATAGTTCACCTGAAGAGGGGCATACATTGGACCCTATAATAGGTTCAATTCCCTCAATTTAAAAAAAGAAGAGTTTGGACACTCTCAAACCTTCAATTTTAAAATTCTTTCGGACTGCATTTATAATCCTGCAAATGATTCGATCGTGCAGGAAGTAGATAGGAAGTGGACCCCAGTTTAACCTTTAAATGCTGCTTTGAGAACGTGATCTTGAAGTTATGAAACCTTTTTCGCTTTCTGGTGTTATTTGCGTTGTTTTACATATTCTGAGTTTGAATGCAATGTTGTTATGGGGAATAATTGTTAAGAGCATGGAACCGGGGAATAATTAAAATCCGTGTCTTTAGTGAAAACGCTTCGGACATTATTTTGTTCGCGTTTTTGTGCCAAGTTCTGACCTAAACAAGGAGTGGCAACTTGATCAAGAGGTCATGAGCCATTTAGCCCAGTGAAAGAAAGAGATTGTGTCAATTGAAAGATATTATTAAATTACAGTTTCTCGCTGGGGTAATAAATAATTCTGATCTAACCATGTGTGCAGTGGACCTCATATTGGTCATGGGTGGTAGTTGAATGTTTAATTGTTCAACAACATTAAATGAACAGATTTATAATGGCATATGTCTATATATAGAATGTTTTCGAAAACAAATCTTCTTCCCGTGATTATGATTGTGAAGACAGAAGAGCTAACCCGTTCACCGTTATGTTCACTCGCCGTCTTGACCTTTTAAAGCGTTTGGACAGGCGAGTTATGGCGTTCATTTCAACTTGTTATTGGCGCGTTGTTCTTCTCCATCTTGCATATCATACAAGTACAGACTGAAGAACACGAGTAATGTTAGGTAGCACACTGCACAGATGTATTGCCGAAACACGACTCAAGTGATACAATTTTGTTTATTTTGTTGCAATATCCAAGAAAGTATACGATCATTCTACGAACCGGAAGTGAAAAAAAAACATTCGATTCGCTCTGAACAAGAATTTGTGTTGTTAACATAAAGGGACGTGCATGCATGACTCGGTCATATGATTAACAATGCATTATCATTAAAAACGAATTGTCGATCTAGTCCAGAAATACTTCAACAAGTCAATGTTTTGAAAGTTTTTAATTACATTCAAAATCATAATGTCCTTTATAGTCTCATTTCTGCTAACGACGACACGACCACGACCAATTTGTCTGTTAATTCAACTGCAACAATTCAATTTGGATCCCTCGGATTTTTTTATAGTTTGTAAGCATTTTGTGCATAATACTTGTTTTGTTTGTGGATTGGTATTGATGGTTTACATTTTCCTCTTATGGTGATGTTGGTAAATTTTGGACTATCTGTATGTCGTTTGGTGTCAAATAATCCAAAATATTTTGAAGGGGAGTCGAGTTGCATGCCCCTAGCTTTCCAGCCAATCGGGTGAGACCAGAGGCGGGCGCCTCGCCTGGTGAAGTCGGGTTAGATTTCGGGAAGCCAAGGGAAGCAAGGAACGAGGTGGGTTTAGAGAGACCAAGGAAATGTGAAGCAGGGGGAGACTTGGGAAAGTTACACTTTGTACTGGTAATGTTGTATTGTACTTGATGTCAATAAACCACGGTACCACCGTCCATCATTGAAGAAGGCCTGACCCCTCGCCTCATTTCACTAGCAACGGCGGACCAACCGTTGCACTAGAGTCTTGAATAGGGACACGTCTGGTAATAAAGGTATAGACTGTGGTAAAAACCGTTCTATTCGTAACAACTCTGCATGAGTTAATCATTCGTGCGTTCAATCCCAGGAAAAAAAATACTCGTAATGTTTTGACGGCAGTCAGTCGGTTTTGTAAATATTTACGAGAAATTAAAGGAAAAAAGTCGTCAAGTCAGTCAGTTAGTCAGGTAAATAACCAAACACAAAATATATGTAATATTTTGACGCAAGTCAATTAGTAACAGTCGTAGTTTTGACGACAAGCCAATTTCTGCGCCAAAATATTTTCACACATTCCTAAATTATACTAAAAAAAAACGAAACAATGCTGATTAGTCTAGTCTAGGGCTACTCAGTAGCAACCGAGACTATTTTTATAACCCTTTGCCTCGTGGTTGTCCCGTGTATTGAAGGTGTGTGAGGCTCAAGTACTTGACAGTTGGACTTTGCTTGGGTGAGATCCAAGCTGGAGGCGAGGGGCTTCGCTTTCGGATTTCGTTCCGTACGTCGGTCGTTCGTGGTGGGATTTTTCGTTTATTCCAATCTGGTATCACGTGCACCATGCATCCATCCATCCACGCCTTTGTGGTTTCTTTCCAGTTTGGTTTGGTTTCTGTGTTCCGATGTAAGCTTCGCACAAAACACAAGTATGTTTATTTATTGTGGTTTTACTGTTTTACACAAATCGCAACATAAAATCAATTTAAAATTTTGTCTAATTATCAATGATTTCTCGATTGTACTTATCATTAATAAAGATAATTCTAAAAACATTTATCTAGATAAGATAAAAGACAAATTATAGAAAATTATCTAGATAAAAGATACTAGATAAAAATAATTACCTAGTTAAAATAGTTTGATTAGAGATAATAATTATTGAGAATTGAGATTGACGTTTTTTTTAAAGATTTTTTTTCCCCCAATAACAGTTTTCATGTCAGACTTGACAAGTTGACATTACTCGACGGATGCGCACATTACAACTAGTAGAAGTATTTTTCATTTAAAAAGTGAGCAAAACCAAGACTTAGTCGATCAACACATCACACTACTTTACAAAGCTAAACCGACCGATTTGATAATGGTTGTGAAAAAAACTCCCATCTTTACAATTACACCTGCCAGGTTATGTGATTAGACAAAGCGTTATTGCCCTTTTAAATAAGTCCTAGAACACATGGTAAAACATTGTAAATCAACTTTCATAACTGATTTAATAGACGTTAAATTTATAAATAAATTTAAGTAGGGACCTATAGCTGGTAGTGTAGCAAAACTAATAGCCTGGGTTTTTGTCAAACAGTTTTCCTGTCGGGATGGTCTCTTGGCCAGTGGCGTATCGGGAAGGGGTTGGTTTAACAATTTGAAGTTCGCGATTTTTTTTAAGAATTTTAGATTTTGGATTCCAAATTGACATTAAGTTGAAAAAAAAAATTATTTCGTTTTCAAAGACAAGATTTTAAGCAATTTTTTTTTCTTCCATTTTTTCTCATGTTCAAATTGAATTTAGACAAACAAACAAAATTATAAGGAAAAATTCTACCAATTCCGAACAAAACAAAGCAAACAAGCAGTCATACAGGATACGGATAAATTCGTTATTTTGATTCTACCCACTGAGTCACTTAAGGTAAAAAGAATGCTTCTTTGTGTTTTTTTTGTGTGTGAATTAAAGTTGGTGCCAATCGTTTGAAAATCTACGTTCTGTTATTATTGGTTCATACTTATTATTGATATAGTTGAGAAAATGAAATATTACCTTTTTGCGATATTTCGAATTAAAACTTGCATTTTTCAAATCAAAATAGAAAGGAGTAGTTGATTGAACGCGATGTTATTGAATGGGCGAGATGTTTTCGCGTCGAGTAGTAAATGGTCAAGTTGAGGATCTCGAGTCGTTGACCTGATGATTGTGTACCGTGTAGGGCTACGTAAGACCAGACGTTGCAATGGTACCGGTGGCGGTATAATTATTATAGACGCTTCTTGGACTTGGTTTCCACCCACTAACTATTTCACACTGTCAACATTGATTTGCCATCGAATCAACGTCTGTTTCTTCAACTAGAAATCTCCATCAAAGAAATTGAAAGTAAATTTCTTGTCGAGAAGTAAAACAAAAATAAATAACACCTCCTCTTGGATGGGTCAGGTTGTAAGTAACTAAACATAAGCTCCTACGTCCGGGAAGCAATATTTAACTTTTCTTGAGATTCTGTGCGTGTCCACATGTGGCTGCCACTTGCATGTCGGTGGAAGTCTGTGATGTTTTAGTCACACCGCCGAGGCCGAGTTGGAGTCTGAGGTAGGTGTCACAGTCAGACTACCGCTCCACCGGATGGGAAGAGAGGCTTGGCTTGGATCGTGCCTACTGGCTACTCCACTCGCGAGTCGCACTGTGGTACAAGACCCATTTTTACAATGTTTCTCAAACAAATCGATCAGTAAAGATAAAGGACACGGTGTCTATTCAGTTATAAAAACTGATTTACTACAGAGGAAATTTTGTGAAAATGAGCTATTGACAAAGAAAAATAGGAACACAATAACTATAACAATAGGGAATAGCTTTGTGTCACAATTTTCAAAAAATAAAGTTCAGAACAATTCCTTGTATCTAATTTTGAAACAAAATTGTCAATTGACGCTAAAATATCGATTTTTTTAAAAATCATGATTTCTACCACAGATAATATGTTACCTCCAAATCCAATCTGTTGTCTGTGTTCCTCCATTGCCATCAACATCATGCATAACCTTTCATAGTGAAATGTCGCTTGAGATGAGAAGTAATTATTAATTATGGTATAGTAGTATCTTCCTATGCGTTGAGGTAAAGCAAGCACTCATACTACACGAACACCCCAAAACCTCCCCTTTGTTTGACCCCCTATTTGGATTCGATCACGAGATTGGAAGTAAAAATCAAACCAATTTTCAAACCCTCACTCTAAATTCATTAAATTATTAGTTTGTTCAACCATTGGCTTAATTGACCTGGACAATATTAAACATGGCGCTTGTTGGATTATGATGTGTGATTAAATGCAATTACTTTCGCTGATGATTGGGTGGGTGTTTGATGTGTGTTCCATCGCTGACATTAATAAATAATTTTTAAACGAGGAAAAAAAAACAGCGCCCTGAAAATAAACAAATATGCGTTCCGCCCGTCAACCTGTGCTGGGACTTTGCACGCCAATAACAGATTGGCTCGAAAAGCGGTAGGAACTAATTTTATCTTGACCATGGGGGTTTTGTAAAAATTGACATTAACACGTTGATGTCTACTACCTTGACTAGGAAGCTATTGCGTCTCTGCTATATCGCTAGTCGAGTTCTAAAATACATTTTGGGGCTGTATATAACTAGGCCGCTTCGCGAACGCTTTTTTTAGTCGCGTTGATGGATGAGCTTTTTTGTAAGTTTTTTGTTTGCGTGGGATCTCTTTACTTTTGCAAGTGCTTTTTGAACGCATTGTAGGTGATTGTTGTCAAGTTTCTATTGTTACTTGTTAATTGTTATTATATACCTCAAAAAACTTATATTAAAACCTTTATTTCTATGGATTCTGGCTAACTTTTTCAACTTTTTCTTTCAAAAGGTACTACATCACCATAACCTTAATGTCCATGTAAAATATGAACGTTGTAGCCCCACCCGTTTGGTCAGAATCGGCCTAAATGTCACAAAAATATCGCACTAAAAATCGAAAAAAATCGTGAAGGTACGATATTCATGAGAAATATTTCTTCGATTGTACCCAAAAACGTGGCAATTCGATTCGAAGGTCCCCTCCAATTTTCATCAAGATCGCTTATGCCGTTTGCCCGGTAGAGCGCGAACAAACAGACAGAAAAACAAACAAACAAAAAAAAACACGAGCTAAATTTTTTGGGGGTCAGTGAAATTGAAGTCTTCGCTTCGCTCATCCAACTACGAAAACGTTGTAGGTAGGCCTATTTTATTTGTATAAATTTTATTTCATAAATTAAAGCTCCGATTGAAAGTAGCAGTGCTTTTTGCGTGAGCATTATCTTCCAACAGGTGGTTCATTTCTGTTCTATATTTGGATAACAGTTCTCTCAACGTTTTGGGAACAGTTTACACTTGGAGACATATAAAACTAAAATTGTCTTCAAGTGATCGCCATTGATTGCGACCAAGGACCAGCGCGAATACGTTACTGGTAGTCGTATAGTACTTAGCCAGTATGTGAAGGAATGTTCGCATCGATCAATTTTTTCATAATAATTTACTCTTTTATTTTTTCGCCGTCTTTCTTGGTAGCAACTTGTTGGCCCTACTTGTTGAAATGTTTGTGAAAAGCTTGCCCCACCTCGCGCCTAGCTACTAAGTGCATTATGACAGTGAATCATGTATGTCTTACTCGTGCAATTGTAGTATGACTCGTTTCTTTGCAGAGCATGTGTTGATTGACCTCTGGAGAAGGTCTCACGTTGAACAGCATACAAATCACCGTTCATACGATAGAATTCCCTTCTTGGTTTAGCGATATACGTAATCTTGAGTTGGCATTGGGATAAAAAAAAAGTTGTTCAGTGGCAGTTTTATAAAGTGTGCAGGGGATTATGATGTGAGGAATGAATGAGGGCTGAATTTGGTACTTTAAATCGCATGGACCAATTGTAAGGGTAAATTATAAATGAACGGTCTTTTTTAATAGGCCTAGTTTTATTTGAATTATGACTAAAATCACTTACTTTTGAAACGTGCAGATAAAGTTGGTTTCCTGATTGTTTATTTTATGTTTGTTTTATGCTCCTCAGTTCAGTTGAGATTATTTGCAGGTAGCAATAATGTATTAAATTCAATTTCACGGTAACAAGTAGATCATCTAAAGTTTATTGTTAATTACATGTGCATAGTTGTTGCTTCACGTTACTTCAACTAGCTTATTTATCCCATTACCAAAATGAATAATGATCCGATTTCAAATTTTAATTTGATGAGCGAGAGATCAATACAAAATATACCAATACTAATCCAATCCACCTCCCCGGAACATGTTGCCATTTAAGTGCAAGGCAGGCCTATATATTGTAAGCCATCCGCTTGTAGTCAACATTCACTATTTTATTTGTATACGCGTCTCTTTCTTTGCAACTTACGGGGAATTTTGTGTAAGAAAATCCGCGCTTGAAGGAAATTTTCGGGAAATCTTGCCAGGCTGTGTCACGAAAAAGTAAATTTTGGGCATCCACATAGCCTATTCCTAGGCAATGTGCCGATGTATCTCACAGTCACAGCTACTTCTTGGAGCGAGTGATTGCGACACGATCTGCATTGGAAATCCAGTCGTATTTCTCAATGGTTAGCTCGTTTTACAATGTACTTAATGATTGGTTGACGGTGGTATGTATGCTGCATGTTCAATATCTTGCAATGTCAATATTAATAATTTTCATATCAATGCAGGGTCATTATTAGGGCTAGACTTTTAAAATTAATATTTTGCATACTTTTTACAATAATTAGGGTACATTCCAATCGATTTTACTCGTTTCTCCGAACATATCAACAATTCCGTACTTTTGTCAAACGTAGGGAATTGTTATTGTCAACATTTCATAGCCGTTTGTCATGAAATAAAATGGAAGACAACAAAAGAATTTCTTCGCTTTTGTAGTAAATTTTGTAGTAGATTTCAATATTTGTTAAGAAATGTGAAATTGAATATAAAATGGGTGCCCTACTCATTTCCTCGCCTGCTAAAATGCCAGCCAGCTAGTAGTGCAACGAAACGAAGGTAATACAGACCAGACAGACAGTGATGTGAAGCTCGTGGTTTCCACATGACCCGAACCGAGCAAGCCTTATTCCCGTTTCAATTGAAGTTTTCCAATTCTCAAGGTGGCGAGAGAAATCATCCAACTATTTTCCCTTCGGACTTGTGGGCCGTCGACCAATTGCTAACGCCATCCCTTCGCATCTCTAGAAAACTCTAAAACTTGTCGTCATATGGGGTCCAAGTCCAACACCAGAGTGATTTATTTAACATTTAGAAGTTTTATTTCCATAAACTAAGAATTAAACATATCTGTTTACAGTTCTTTCGTTTCTTCTCAACACAATCCTGTCATTTTCGTAAGGGTTGAAAAAATGGCTTTTCAGCGTTTTTAACAAATTTATAAGATGAATACATTTTTATATGCCTACCTATTTGATGAAGAAAATCCGCTTGTCTTTTTATCATGGCTACTGTACAGATTGTGGAAAAGAGCATTCAAGTTTCACATTAGCACTGTTATTAGATCCAATTTAAAAACAAAAAATTTTAAACTCGACTTAACCCGAACATAATTTTATGAAAAAAAGCATGAAATATTGCAAAGATTTTATTTGTATGTAGACCTAAATTAGACCGAATCTAAACGGTTCGGTTCCCTAATGGAGACGTTGTGCAGCGCGGGTGATCCGTGAACTATTGTGATAGGTCGCCGAGGCCGGCACCTATGCAAAAAAAAAAAAAAGTGAAAGATAAAGACGAAAAATGAGTTAAGCTAATGAGAGATAAAAATAGAAGATAAAAGGTTCGCACGAGAGTCGAGTACTCTCGAAACGCCGTTCACAAAGGTGAAGACTGAAGTGAAGTACCTCCGACGAGTCAACGCTTTCTTACCACAATTCATAGATTTGTTTGAAAAACAATGTTGACATCAATAGAATATAAAATTTCGGTTTTAATACTTGAACTTTAGCTTTGCATTGCCTTACAATTATTTTGCACCAGTCGCAACTCGCAATAAAGTTTCTGCTAAATGCGACTGTCAATAAATAATAGCATGTACTGTTGTTCAGTTTATTTTTTTTCAATTTTTATTTAAGAATTGTGAAAAAAGAGAAGTTAGTTTGTTTTGTGTTTGCAATACCTAGGCTTGTGGTGACGTAACTGCAACTAGTCTTAACTCCCCCCCCCCCTCTCCCCCTCAGCAACCCTTAGCAACGAATACTTAGGTTCCTGCTGCACAAAAATACAGCAATACGTCAAAGAGTCTTTGCTTGAATATAGCATTGGTACTAGTAAAGTAACGCCTTTGATTTGATTATAAAATTATCAGTCTTAAAGATAGGTTAATCTAAGGCTAAGGCGTAAACATATTCTAAAATATGCAAACATAACCTAAAAACTAGGCCTGCATTTTAATGGAAGTAAAGCATTCAATAATTCATGGTTTCAAGTAATTGTATATTCACCTAATTTGAATTATTGTTCTATTTGGGATTAAAATACTTGATTGTGTACAGTTCAAAGTTATCTTTGCGAGCCTTGGTCGAAAATACTACCCATGGGTTTCCAATAGGAACAAAACAGTGTTTCAGAATCGAAACTTGGCGTTGCTATGCGTTGCCACGAGCCGGCCATGATGCGTTACACCACACTAATAGAGTTTTGAATTGAATGCTCTTTGTGTTGTTCCATAGGCACTGCTCGACGTTTCGCCACCGATGTTGGTGGCATCTTCAAGACTGATGAGATGAATGTCAATGGTGATAAAGAGACACGACGCAACAGCCTAAAGTTAATTCAAAACTAATTTACGATTCGTGAATGCCTACAGTTCAATAATTAAGCGAGCGAAGCGAGCGTTTCCATTTGACTCTGCCGGAAAAATTAGTCACTGGTTTTGTTTTTTTTTGTTTGTTTTTTTTTTGTTTGTTTGTTTGTTTGTATGTCTCGCCATAACGTTCGAACGGAGGCTCGGATCGAGTTGAAATTTTGACCATCCGCAAGCGTTGTTCTCGATTGAATGCCATTAGTTTTGTGGCAAAATCGTTCAAAAAGTTAAAAAGTTACATTAAAGTTAATCGAAAGTTTTTTTTCAAACTAACCGGCGACAAAATCTGAGATGGCCAAATCATTTAGAATGCCGTCCGGTCACGAATATGTAATTTCATTTAAGATCCGTAAGTAGTGTAGATGGAAATTACATATCAAACAAAACGTAAAACTTAGGCCTGCATTTAATGGAATAAAAGCAGTTCATAATCATGTTCCAAGTAATGTATATTCACCTAATTGAATTATTTTCTTGGGATTAATACTTGTTGTGTACAGTTCAAGTCTATCTTTGGCGAGCTTGGCGAATACTACCCTGGGTTTCCATAGAACAAAACAGTGTTTCAGATCGAAATTAGGCGTTGCTATGCGTTGCACAGCGGCAAGCTACACACATAATATTTGAATTGAATGCCTTTGTGTGTTCCCATAGTGGACGCTCGACGTTCGCCACGATTTTGTGGAATCTTCAAACTGAGAATGAATGTCAATGTGATAGATGACACGACGCACGCCTAAGTTATTCAAACCGTAATTTACGATTCGTTGAATGCCTACAGTTCAATAGTTCTATTAGTCTTGGTGGTCGTAAAAGAAACCTAATGGTTTGCCATGCACACCTTACGGTTTGAGTTTGACTTCTGTATCCCATTGTGTGAAAATTTAGAATAGTGTTGACAAGACGTGGCGTTTATTTAGGCATTATAAAATATGTACAGGCAGTGCAGTAAGGTCTAGTAGTACACCGTTATCATTATCAATTCGTAACCACACTATTGGATTCCAACGTTGTCTGCTGCCACTGTCAGTGAATGGGAGTTTCCAACGTTTTCTGTAACGGCATGCAGTTGTTCGTCACTGTGTGGTATTCTTGGCATTATTACATTGTTGCGTTTAGTTTTCTGACATGCGTGTTGCGAAGGCTTATAATTCTACATTCAGTATTGTTCAATCCGGAATTTGTACTTTGCATATTCAAGCTGACGTCTACAAATTCAATCAGTATTGAAATATGTAAATGCACATACGGCAGCATTTTAAGTGTATATCCTATAGCTATATTTATTTTTTTCGCACGAAATGACTACATATTTGCGATCAATCAGAAGGCAATTTGTGTCGATTCCTCTGCAAAACAAGTCACGAAGGATCGAGGCCGTGGTTGGTCAACTCCAAGGCGTATGCAATTTTTGCTTTTCCAATTAACATGAAAGCAGACGTGGACGCTGTTGCATTCTATTGCACTGAAGGTATTGCCTCGGGTGATGTGATGTTTCGATGCATCTTTATTGTTTTCCAATCCAGAGCGTATAGGCAATTGGTTGCATCAGATGCGACAGTAGTTTGAACGGCAGCCAACCTTGTATGTGATGCTAATCGTCTGGTTTCCTGACTCTCGATTAGCCTTGTTGCATAAACATGAGACAGGATCCCACTTTCAATTGGCTTCAGAATATTCCGATCCGATTCGAGATACTATACTTGGAATAGAGAGATAATTAATTCCAACCAAATAACATTATTGTGGGTTGTATCGTGTATCAGGTGTACAGTCTAGCTCTCGATAAAAACAAAACGGATGGTCCCTATACAAGCCCACCAGATAATAATATACTTAAACTTATGGAAATGTAAATTCCTAGAAAGAACTGGAGGCAAGTCGTATTTTTTGTGGCATGAAACCGCCGTGTTTGTTTGTAAAACTCGTATAGACAAAATTCTTGCGGGGTTCTTGTTTAGATCATCTTGTAAGATGGGACAGGCTTCGCCGTGCTCACTAAATCATCCCCCTACTAACAAAATGATGTAAAACCACCACCAACACACATGTTGAACATTTCGAGCAGATAGAAAAGTGAAAACTTGCTGTGGCGTTGATGACTTATATGGAGTGGCATGCTGTTCACTTTGATGTTGTCACTGCTCGTTTAGGTCGAAATGTCTAATTGCTCTAAATATCCAAGTATAGAGAATTCCTCTGGCCGACTCGGCACCAATGGGATAGCATGTACTTTCAGTTCAAAGTCAATCTGATATTGGCGTGGTGTAGGCCAGATCACGCATGCAGGGGCGTATCAGTCTTTTATGTTCACGTGGTGAAATTGATCTGATAAAGCGTGCCTGCAGTTTGAAAGCCATGTTCCACCACATTTGTTGTAAGATCTAGAATTGGCTGATAATTGTTGCATCGCTGCCGCCCCCCGCCGGCGCTCTAGTTTACATGCACATGTCAAGAGAGCCGTGTGCATAAGCTGGGGAGGGTTGCCGATCAAGTCCAAGGAGAGTCTCGTCTCGTACTTTGATTGAGATACCACCTCGGACCTCGCACATGCAGCCCAGTTTATTATAGTGTATGTTTCAAACGAAAAACACCTTTTTCTTGCTTGTTTTGTAGAACTGTAAAGAGTGGAAATATCTTGTATTTCTTCCTACGGAACGGCACGACAAGCCCACTAATGAAGCAGTTGAAGAAACATTTTAAGTTTCCTTTTAATAGTTGGCTATTTTTGTTGTACCCAGTCAGTTGAGAGGTATAAATGGAATACCTTGGGATTCCTTGCTTGACATTTGTTTCCATGCATTGGTTGCAACTTGCAAGTGCAGTAGAAAGATGAGTCCATGCAGTCATGAACGCGACGTGACTGCATAATAATTGTTTGCCTGCGTCGGCGTGTCGTCAAATGTCTGCACTCCGCACACGTACGCACCACCTTCTCAGTGCCCACACGCAGTAGTCACAGACGCAGACAGTGTCTCTCGGTCTGAAACCACTTCACTCCACTCACTCGTTTCATATGGAAAGTGCAGTTTCCAGCTCCGAGATGAGATTCGTGATTCCGAACCCAAGTTTTTTCTCCTCGGTCCAGACGTGCGTATGTTATACCTGCACAGCACGGCAACCTCGTGCTCTGCGGCCGGCCGGACATGGCGCCTTCGCCCTCATCTCTCCTAGTCCTCTCCATGTACACGTACCAGTGACAAACCTCCAATAACACACTCGTTTACGAGAGATAAAAAAGCAGAGGTCACCGGGAGAACGGGAGAACCAGTACTGACCAAGCTCGTAAAAGTTAACATCCTTTTTTGTACGGTGAGAGGAAGGGGGAAGTCATTGTGTTGTATTTAAGCTCGAGAGAAATTTTCGACATGAATGACTGAGACTGTTATTGATACTTATATTAGTATTCACATGCAGTTGAACCTGGGTAATGGAAATCAAATGTGAAGAGGTGTCATGGAAGTATTTATTCGCCTATAGCTAGAACTGGTTTTCGAAGGCAGTCCAATATCCAAAGATGTGTCCAGGATGTTTATAGTGTGCTTAAAATTATTAACCTCCGACAAAAGGCAAGCTTCGCGATAGTTATTGCATAAGTTATTGGCTGGTTGGTAATAATTCGTATCGTTGGTATCGTATCTGTAGAGCGAGCAGTGTGCATGTGTTGTCTAGGGCAAGCCAGTGGTTGTGAGGAGGCCCCTAGGGGCGAGCGGGCAAACAATCACACGGCCCATCTTGAATTCCACAGCTCCAACTCTTCGACTCCAATGCCTCGAGGCGTGTATCGTGGGCCACTGCTTGATGCTTCTGCCTGCCTGCCTGGCTGGCTGGCTGGCTGGTGCCTCTGCGTGCATTGGTCAATAGCCTCCTCCGAACCAGCTGGCTTAGGCAGGGTACATCGCGCATTGTTACCTTATCACTCACTTTCAAACCAGTCGGTTTGATTTCAACATCATACTAAAAACATGCAAAGTTCATATTAGCCTTGGTCCTTAGGGCCTAGCCTCGACGTACTGTCGAAAAGTACTTTCGAATTCGAAAACTTCGCCGAGGCTAGGCTCCCTGGGAAGAATGCATTCAATTTGTAATGTATGTATACTGTGCAGTTTTGAATTTTGATAGGAAGTAGTAAACCGCACATAATATCATACACAGCATTCCATCATATGACATTCGTTGATCGTTCTATAAATAGATCACCCGTTATTGTTGTATTGTATCGGAGACGAGTAGATCAATGGATTGGGGAGATTTCTCTAATAATTTTATTCAAAGTGTTTGCTCATACCTGGTTATAATGTCATCCATAAATAACAATAATTGCATGTTGCGACCGTTGGCCTCCCAGCTAGGCTAGTGTTCAAGAATGGACACCAAATTAAGTCGAGGGGCTTGAGCATCGAAAAATTATGTGACTGGTATAATTTAAGCCACTTTACTTTCTTGCCTTTCCTTTTAAAGATTTTTTAACGCAAGTGCTATTATGTTATTTCGATTTTCTAACTGCCCCGTTAGAGCGGTTAGAGCAAGATTAATGTGAATTCTATTTTGACTGTTCGCTTTGAGCCGCGTTTCCACATCAACTAATTGAAATATGTTGTGATGAGTGAAACAAGGGCAAGGACAGAAATAAATGGTGTTTGTTGGGTTGTGCCGCCACCGTGGGCCACATCTCTTGGTTGGAGGGATGAAGCCAACCAATTAGCCAGAGGGTTACCACACGACGTCTTGTCTTGTCTTGGCAATAGGATCAGGCGGACATTGAGGCAAGGCTTGATCTTTGATCCGTTTCGTGAGTGATTAACACACAGCGACCAAGAGCTATGTGCAAATTGTCCGTGGAGACCACACTGCTTGAGAAAGCGACAAACGAAGAGTGTTTCGACGACTAAAGTGCATTCTTGGCTAAGGAAGCTACCATTTATCGACACGGAAATAAACGAGAAAAAACGTACCTTAAACTAAAAAAAAAGTTTTATAGCATACCCATCAACAGCATCGTTTTTTAAAAATCTATCTAACCGTTTTGTGTTTAAAAGTGTAAAGAATTGAGCTGTTAATTGTGTTTCGTTTCTATTACACTAATGATGTGGGAGATGAGATGGGCTAGCTGGACCAGAGTTTCGGACCCGTGATGGAATGCAGTCACCCGCGAATCCAGCCCTCGATGATCCACAGGGGACTTACGCCTCAACTCACTCATCAATTACACTGGCTAATTTGTCTGCACTTGAAAGTGTATTAAAATAATTGGTTGTTTATTTCATTTGCTTTAACGTACCGTATCATTGTAAACGGTTATTTTATAGCTCGCAAGTCATTACAGTCGTACTGTACAAGACGCTTTTTCCAGTAACGTTAATGGATAAGCGTTCTTGGTTGGCTATTTATATCCTGTTATTATACGGTTTATGTATCGTTTGTGTAGGTGTTGCGTAAAGAAAGACAGGGGCAAGCGTGAACCATGTCTGCCTTGAACAATGCGAGGCGACTGACTGCGAACCTGCAAGTCAGTGAGAGACCTAACCCATATCGATCTCTCGTTGCCCTAAAAGTACGAATTTCATGAGAAATATTTCTTTGATTGTACCCAAAATCATAACAAATGTACGTTCAATGATTTCGAACGTCCCGGTAAAGTTTCGTCAAGATCTGGTTGAGAGCCAAAAAAAAAAACACAGAAAAGTCGTAAAATGACAATATTCATGAGAAATATTTATTCGGTTCTACCCAAAATCATGGCAGGTCTAATTTCAGAGATTTCGAAGGTCCTCTCAAAATTTCATCAAGATCGCATTGCCCTTTGCCCGATAGAGAGCGAATAAAAAAACCAGACAAAGAAACAAGAAAAAACACCGGAGCTATTAATGTGCTAACTAATTTTTATCATGGTATTCGAATTGAAGTCTTCGCAACGCTCATCCAAATACGTAATTAAATTGTGTTTCTCAGAATTTCGGTCAAGCTGATGTACGGCCGAGTGCTGATGAGTGCCCACCATTCATTTATAATATGACCGTAGCGGGACCAAAACGCCGATGTTATCTTGAAAGCCTAAATTAAATATGACCAACCTCAAATCAACTTTTACCTTTTGGGTGGCGTGCCCCTAAAACCGCAAAACTGTCAGCCGCGTCACGTTGCCACCGACCCTGTCAGTACTTTGAGTTTAGGTTTTCGCCAACAATTATTTCTTGTTACACCTTCCGGAAGAAATAGGTCAATATTGCAGATTGACGTCCACGGTAGGACATACGATTAGCGCTGGTCTGAAGCGTATGGCTTACGAGGACGTGAGTTCGACTCCCGCACAAGGCATGGATTTTTGTAATCGTCCTTCGTCATCTTTCACCACTCATCGATAATAGAGACATAAGTTTTAAAATTACTAATCCTGATTTTCACCTAGGCCCAAGTAAATAAATGCAGGTGTGCACAGCAAATGGCCGGTCCCAGTACCTATAGTGAAACTTGGTGGCCCTTGCACCACAAGAATTCTCTCCCCCGCACCACACCCGCAAGTTATGAAACGTGTCAAGAGAACGTACGCCGCTATTGTTTAGCGATCTTGTTTTGAGCACTTTCACCGGACCACACCATCACGATTATATAGGCATTGAACTGAATCACTGCTCTCGAAGGTGAAAACAATATGCGTACTGGTTCCACCCACGCCAGTGACACTAACTGCTGAGTCACCAATACCCTGAGTTGCGTTATACAACAAGTGTTGGCATGCAACGCTCAGGGCATTGCTAATACGCTGACCTATTTAGCTGTGCAGGATAACTTCAGATGAAACTGCAATACTGTATGGTCTGAAGAACTACAAAGTCTTTGTTAGACGAGTGAGCGAGCCTAACCTATTAGACTAGGAATGCAAATGTTCCCGCGTATTACTCAACACATGGCTGGCGTTTTCCTAGTATGATAGTTTCAGGCAGTAAAATGTAAACAATTTGACAGCGCTGGTTCAAATTTTTATTTCTTGTGTTTTTAAATCGTAATGGATTTTGCTGAAAACGTTAACAGCACCTTAAATACGGGTCCCGGATGTCTGTTAAAAATTTCAGCGCAATCAGTTCTGGAGAGAACTCACTCACTCATACACGAACAAAGTCTCGCTCGTTTTGAGTTGAATAGTAAGACCATGGTAACTTAGTAAGACTCTGTCGCTGTGCAGGCGTTCCTCGTCTAATTACTAAACTTAACTAACTACTTCCACTACTCCCTATAACTACTACTAAAACTACGACATAACTTAGGGTTGTGGCTATTTCCTCAATCATGCAGTGCAATGCGCAAACTCATTGGCAAAACGTTGAAATACTTTTGCCAATACCACATAATTTTCATCCAAGCAGTTGACTTGCCGTTGCCATTCCAAATATAGTGCGCCGTTTTGTATATTAACATTTATATTAATTCAGCGCGCCACTATATCTTTCTCTTTCTCTCTCTCTCTCTCTCTCTCTCTCTCCCACTAAACAACTTTATACTCTATCTCTCGCTCTCTCTCTCTCTCTCTCTCTCTCTCTTTGTGCCATAAAATAATTTTGAAACAATAATTTGTAATCACTTTTCACGAATAAATTTATAAATGGTTTTACATCTTCCAAACCGCTTTTGATAAATTTTCAATCTATTTAGTTAATAATTTAGATTATTACTTTTGAATAAATGTTGTAATATATGCATATATAAGCTAACTGGCATCCATTGTCAGTCAGTGTGAAACTGTAATTAATAATCGTTCAAAATTCAAATGTTGTAACATGCAATATTGTAGTGTTATTATTTTATTATTATTTAGTTAGTTAGGTCGTACACGCATTTGTATTTGCATCCAGTGGCAGTGCAGACGCAATGTTCGCTCTTTTCGCATTACTATAAACGGATTACAAATAATTGCGGTGGGTACGCACGGGCGGTAATTGCATGTTTGTGCATATCTGTCTCCCAAGTTCCTAGAAAGCATGAACGCTGCATACGACTGGTAGGTAATATTGTTCGCTAGCGGTAGATTTACTAAATCATAAAAAATAGCTTCAATCAAGAGAAACCGTAGAAAAAGTGATTTTCACCATCACAGTACTTGAAAACAAAATAAAAGTTTGTCACGCATTGGGAATTATGTGAACACACTTGAAAACGTCTTCAGTTACACTGGATGCACACGTAACGTGTAGAAGGTTTGCTTATTTTTACTTCGGCCTATGTAATTGGCAAAGAACTAGCACATCCTCACAGTGCGTCCATCAGTGGTCAGGAGCGTAGCCAGGCTTTTGATTCGGGGGGGGGGGGGGGGGGGTGAATTTTGGGGTTTTCCTGAAAAATTTGTATAACTGCCCACGAAACTATCATTATCATGTCGGGAAAAGAACGTATCGGGCGCATAGCCCCAGATTTTTGTTGATTTCTAACATTACAAATCGTGACATTTTACTAGTTTTTAGAGTACTTTTTTTGGTCGATAATATGAAATTGAGAAGATCCACTTACTGTCAGTTTACAAAATCTTATGTATGGCAACAAGTACATAGTGATATTTAGTATTATTATAACCGACCCCCCCCCCCCCCCCCCCCCCCTCGCTACGCCCGTGTCAGTGGTGTATGCAACTCCATCGTGCTCTGCGGAGCTGAGCTGGCCCACTTGTGGGTGCACGTCAAGCTTCGCCCAGGTATGGGGTCAATAAGCTATCTAGTTTTTTATTTATGAAATGCTGATCTGTTCACAAAATTAGATACGTTCTCAGTCTAGAAACAAAAATTTCAATTTTTTAGAAGCTATAACTCCAAGGGCAAATTAATTTCCATTTAAGAATACAAAACAAAAATGTTGAATCACGGCTGGACAGCAGCTACTAGTAGCCTTGGGTACCTCGCATGCTTGTCGACACGACAACTGTGGGAGATGGCCGATGGTCAGAAACTGATGATGGTCCAGAGAAAGACCAGCTTCCCACGTTGTTGAATCTCTCTCGTGTCGTGACGTCGCTCGTCCCCGGGTGCAACCAAGCATTCAAGATAAGGGTTGAGAATGCGCTAATAATAGGGGATGTAACTAACACTAGCATTCCTCGGTGTTGCCAAATGGGCCAATTCGCCAAACCACAGTTCCTTATCCTCTTTCCGACGTGGGCCTGGCGGCAGTACGTTCCAACATTTTGCGCTCTAGCCAAGAGATTACTCCTTGCTGTTAGCGTGTAAAATAATTTCGTTTCTTGTGGTCGGAGTTGTTTGTTTTAGACTCGCTTTAGAGATTTAATTTCTTTCGGTGTTAATTTGAGAGGACTCTCACATACTTATTTGTCAAGTTGTCTGTTTTGAAACAGGTTAGTTGACGTATGCCACTTGTGTTCCAATCAAAACAATGAGGTGTCTGTTCTGTTCTGTTGTCCTGCACGACGACGACACGATGCTGATGAATCAGTGACGTAACAGGCTCTTGCAGAGCGTTCCGCCACGCCTGCGCTGGCCGCGATGTATGTTGGTGGCGTTTTCCATGTTTTTGTCGTGTTTTTGGACAGGTTGTAGTGGTCCTCGCGATGATGAGATGATGGGTGTGGCGGTGTCCAACCAGTCAATCCTCTTTGTCACCATCCTCTTCTTGTCAACTGGCGGCGACTGCCGCACGCAATCGAGAGCGCCTTCAACTCCAAACATGTTCCTCACTTGTTTAGATTTTTGTCCGACTCAACAAATTAATTAAACCTGTCCATAACAAATCAATATAATCTGTTCGAACTAGTCAAAACGCGTTATTAGAAAAGCCGATGCGAAGCATTCTGAAGGCGTAAACCGATTTCAAACGACAGGTTTATCTGCATCCAAAAGTTAGTGTCAGAATTCAAAATTGAGTTTCTTTCACGATGATATATCTTCTTGGCTTCCTACGAAATTTCATTCATTATGCGGGATTCTTCTTGTGTTTTCGACTTTCGATATCCGCGCCTTGGTCTCGGCTCTTGAGTTGACGTATTCCGTCCGTCTCCCCGGTGACCCCAGCCGACGGCGACGGGCAGGTGGAGGATGCGTGTTTGTCACACAGAATGACAATTTAGTTTATATATGTGTATAAATGATTATAAGCTTGGTTGGTTATGGAAATGGAGTCAGTGAGGAAGTGGTTGGGGAGCGAACGCAACGAGTGGTTTCTTATCTGTGGCATCGTGCAGTGCAGCGTAGGGTAGGGTGCATCGTGGATCCCATGAATCAAATGCACCTTCGGTCTGATAATACACTTGAGATCCGGAAGGTATGCATATGAATTATATGCATTGTTTGACTAATCCTTCTCGATCGCAAAGCAATTCCAAATGACAGTTTCTGGTTACAGTTATTTATCAAAGGAACATGGTATGTATAAATAAATGGTCACGCAATGAGCTCTTGAATTAATCTTGGGTTTGTTTTTTGTAGTGGTCTTACGGTGAAGCTTGCTTGACATAGTACTGGTCCACAAAAGCGCCTATCGTCTTTCATTGTTTTATTATTAGTGTTTTGTGGATGCCAGTATAATATTATAATATGCCATGAGTAAGTGATGTTGAGACCAAATCAAACAGGAACACGATAGTAATGGATAATAAGTTAATAATTTCGTGCGGACGTATCTTCTTTATAGCTGCATCGGATCGGAACACCCATCTTGTTTCCCCCGAGAATGTAGAACGAGAAAAACCGGACAAGAAGTAAACAAAACAAGAGTTTAGAAATTCCAGGTGAACGGGGAAGGCTATGAAGAGAAGAAAGAGCTTATTGTTGCACCCACATTCTCTTGCGAAATAGTGAATAGGCGAATGAATGCACTCACTCACAGTGGTGTGAGTGCGAGGTGGACAGACCCTTTGTCCTCCTGTCTGACTCCCGGAGCAGATGTAGCCTCTACACCCTACACCCTACACCCCAGAGCCCTTGACAAGACTTATAACTTGCTGTTTACTTTGGAGCATGTCTGCGCTTGATGGAAGCTTGGCTCTCTCACACACACACAAGCGGCTCCAAGCTCGAACCCCACCCAAGTCTAGTACGTAGGACTGGCTTTCAGGTCACGATTAACCTCGATGCCCACTTGGGAAACACTTTTATATAATTCTTAGTTAAAATGTATGCATGAATGAACGTGGATTTGTGCATGCATATGAGTATGTACGCATTTTGTGCCAATGAATTGCACTGATGTGCCATGTCAGATGCAATCTATTTACTGTGTGCTTGTGCCATGCGACTGTTTTCAAGAAAAGTCTAATATAGACCCATAGTTCTGTGTTGCTTTTTGCTTGCAACTTTCAAATGGTAGAATCCGGGATGCAATATGCATACCTACTGGAGATCTTCTCTTTACGGACACCCACTAGACTTACTCTCTTTCATCATAGCCACACCCAAGGCGCGACATCGCTAAAATGATGCATTGCTTTACATGATATAGCAAACAATAATAATGAGATCATTTGATTATATATCTGAATGTGCTGGTTCCATCGCAGGTCACGCGTAAATGGAACCGAAAACTACTACATAGAAAACTAAGAATACCGGTACATTACACTTTGACCACAAGGAATAACTGCATTAGAAATATAAGACGGCAATGAGCATGGACTTGTATGCTTATTTTATCTTCTCCTCACACCTACAAACAAGTTGTATGAGATTATAATTACCTAAGATAATGTGTCCGGGAGAATGATTTGTATCAAGACTTGGAAACGTGTACTAAAGGATCTGTCAATGTAAACGCACACACGGGAATATGTCGTCGACTGCCTGTACGTGCATGCCAATACGGTGTACTCGTTGAGAAGCTCACAGGTCGACCCAAACACCCAAACACTCGAGGATCATTCTCATATTTTTTCTACTCTGATGAAATCTAGAAGGGGATTAAAGGTGATCTCAAGAACCCCGAAGATAAGTCTAATTTGGAGGTTCGGTTTAATCGGCTTACGCTGAAGCCGAATACGAATACGAAGGTGTGTTCATCTGTCCACGGCGAGGAAGTGGGGACGCAGGACGTGCGACCGACTCTGCAGCTGAGGACTAGCCTAGACTTGAGGATTATCAGGATGATATGAACGCACCGACAACTCACTGGAACCTGGAGATTGTTTGATTCTTATTAGATTTCAACATATTGTTGTATTTACACGTTTTTATATTTTTTATTATAAATACATAGAGAAACCTGTAATAATGATGTTGAAAGTTCTTGGTTACCATTCAGTACAAGTTTGACGCTATGCTGTCGTGCTTAAATATACAGAGAAATAACAGTGTAAAGCACATCCACATGCACGTCAAAACTATAGCAATTTTAAGAAATTTAACTATATATTTTAACCTCCAAAACTTGGCCGATGATCTTTTTGGCAATGGTTTGAAACAATATATTTTGCCACAAAAAGTATTCGGACATGTTTTAAAAATATAATATTTAACATTTTCAAAAAAAAATCTTATTGGCATTTTTAGCATTTAACAAAACCTTGCTTTACTCTCCTCTCATCATAAATAAGCTGAATATGTTGAGAATACGGCAGTTGCTTGTCCAGATCTCATCACTTGTGATGTAACTTGCCAGCCAGAGTGTTGTTTGTGTTGTTATTAGGTGAATGTAGGATTCCATGCAGCAGCTTGGAGCCGCACTAAGAAATGTTGTGATGTGCTACATTTCAATGGCAGGCAGGCAGCTTTTCGCCGAGACATTCCGTGATTTTAAGTCTAGACATGTCTCTCATCACAGGACCAAACAATGTGTATGCTCTCGCCACATTCATATGTATGAATCTACTCGGGCCTCTGGCATTCTGCCTCCTCTTTGCTATATGATTGAGCGTTAACACAGCATTTTATCACGTATTCTGACGCACAGCTCATTTGCGTAAAATATTATTCGTTCATTTTGTACCAAAGGCTTGGGTCGTTAGGCCCTTTCAGCTAACTTTACCCGTAGTTTAACTTTAAAACTACGATACACCATGCACTGAATGAGAGCGGATGTAATGGTTAGGGTGCCAACTGCCCAACACTCAACATACAGTGCTTTGGATAGGCCACCGGTAGACGCTGATAGGGTGGATAATGATGGTTTTAAATAAAAATAAATACAATTCGTATTTTAAGTCTACCCACTCGCTTACAACTGATTTTCAGTGGGGACTTTAAATTTAAAGCCCCCTGTAGGCGCCGACACCTTCGACGAGCGAATAATGATCAACTATAATTTTTGTTTTATAGAGATCGGCATATTTTTAGGTAGGAAACACCGATCACTCAAGCAAGCTGGACACAATTCCACCCGTGGACATCGCCATAGCTTCAACAAGACTAATTAGGAACAACCTTAGAATTTATTATATTCCTCGTTGCTAGGACGGCTCCAAAGTCATCGTTTACACATTCCTTGACTGGACTTAAGTTCACATCAGAAGTTAAAAAAATCCGCTGCCAATGCTGGAGTCGAACCCTGGACCTTCTGCTTTGGAAGCAGAGACTCTAACCACAAGACTTTGCACACCAAGCAATGTTTTCTTGCTTGGCCATATTCACGTGTCTTCTTCATTAACATCTCATGCAAAAACATTTATTGACTTGCCCATATTTCTCGAATATATTATAAATAAACTATTGGTTTCAACGTAAAGTCATAATATGGGCTTTAGGGGTCCCCACTCGCAACATTCACGGGGACTGTATGTATGCTGAGTAGATAGTTCAACGTGAATCGACTGCTATAATTATCCAATCAATGCTATTATGTAGCTAGTCGGACTAGGCCTAATACTATGCAACCCGATCTGGATGCGCCGCTAATGAAGCTATTAGATTGTAACAGGATATGAAATGGTCACCATTGAGCGGACCTTCTAATATGCCAATTACCAGATCATGTTGATGCTATATGCGATGTATTCTCTTCTCTATTTGTATTGTGCTATATACCGTTAGGTTCAAACAAATAATTAGTGACCTGGCAAATAATTTAAAAAATCAATTGCTTGTGCGTTGCAATCATGCCGTCGTTATTGATTGGTTGTTGCATGGGTGCAACGCAACTGTGCAAGGTATTTCTTCCAAGAATTGCTTTTGCCGGTCGTCTTGCTTCTATGCTTCCAATTTCTAACTCTATAATTATTTTGTCTTATTAGACAGACCGACCTTACTAGAGACCGAGACTTGAAGAAACTTATTAACACGAAGAAAAACAAGTGAGATATAGAATTCCCATTCCTTTACATTAGGATTTAGGAATGTATTGGCTTGTGTTGTGTGTCTTTGAGTTCTACGAATTTATAGAAATGGTTCAATTCAAGTGTCAGTTCACTGAAATTACCGGTTTGTAACAAATTGTCATTTCACTTTCGACTTTTCTTTTTTACGATTATTACTTATATATTTTTATTATCTTCATAACACCGTGAAAGCTAAGTGTTTTACTCAGCTGTTTGAGAAACGTCTTTATAACCGTATGTTTTTTTGAAAGTGTTATTTCGGTACCTGGGCGAGGTTCATGGTGGCAGGCTACGTGTTGAGCCCTGAAACCACGTGTCTGGAGTCTGGACTGGATGGAGATCCAACTTCCTCGCCAGACAATAGGACTTGCCACTTTTTAAACGAGACAAATAATAGACCAGTTGTTTTCGTTAGAGCCTGCACTTCCCACATGCTTATTACTTTAAATATAGTCTTTCTACGTGAATATTACTCAACATTCTTCTATATATTTATGATTTAGGAATGAAAGGGAAAATTTGGAACTGAAGTGTATTTTCAAACCCAACATAACATCACAAGTATAATTTATTATCCCTTTGAATCGTCTGAGGAATGATTCAATGAAAAAGAACTGAACTATTTTTGGCTCTATTCCTTACGTTAATCAATCAGAATATTCTTTAAAATAATATGTTCTTGAAATTTTCGAACAAAGATGTTATTGGGGCAACAATGGCTTCACCCGAATGCGTCGAGGACTCGAGCTTGAGGATAGGATGATGGTCGTGAATGCGGAGAGAATGGTTTGTTCCACTTTTCTGCCGGTTGTGTAGTGTCGTGCACCGCAAATAGCTGGGGGCTTTCAATAGTTCCCACGAGAAGTCGAGAAGTCGGCTCGGCATCTGTAGTCGCGGACTCGAAAACAGTGGCCGCGAAATACTCCAAAACTAGCCTCATTTACATAATATTTTCGAAATTGTTGTAATTATATATCTGTCTTGTTTCTTTCCATGCAGGTAAGTACAACTGCTGCCGCCCCGGAGGCATGGGTGTCTCTTACAGAAGTCCGTGGGATCAAATAGGGTGAGACGTATCCACTCATTGACTCATACCTGCATGTGTTCTTCTTCTTCTTCTTCATTCCCGGCAACACTTATTTTTAATTTATTTTATGTTCTGAAGAATTCTTCCAAAAAAGCAAATTACTTGAGACATGTTCAAAGTCTTGTTATTTAGTTATTTTTTGTTTTGATTCCACATATTATTTCGATGATAATGCATTGATGCCGAGGACACACCTCAGGCTGTATACTGAGTACTGCCTGACACACGGTTCAATCTCGTGTCTATGAGTGTGATTCACTTGAAATGAACGTGTTTTGTCACACGTAAAAGATGGCACTCCTACGCCAGTTTCTGAAGCACAATTCGCTGAAGGCGTCACGTCACATAAACGATTTCATGTCGAGCCTTGTCACTTCACTACCTTTTGTTTTTTTCTGCAATTAAATGAACTCACTAACATATAATTGATATTCAATTCACCAGTCGATTAGATTAGATTGGTCTTCCATGCAGTACGGATATCTCGGTTTCAAGCTTGGCTGGTTTTGTCACTCATGAGTACCATTTGTATAGTAGCATCAGATGGAAATCATTTTATGTAAAATCTTTAGCCTTGGCGCTCCCCACCCCTGCCATGCGTGTATAGGAAGTCTGGTATTTGCCCTACCTTTTCTTCTATTATCTTGCAACCTTAAATTAAACAGTAAACGTATGATTATGAGGTAATTATATGGTATCAACAAACCTAAACAATATTTCTACCATTTTATAGTGAAGATGTAGGAATTGGTGTGTGTAGTTGGCCACCCCTGGAGCTGACCCTCGCTCGCGTGTTTCTGTAACATTTGCAGTTTGGTTGCGAGGTAGTGGTTCCATTGTCACTCGTTCGCTCGGCACCAGCATTGCCGTTAGTGTTACGCCATCATGTAAAATTCAATTGCTCTTATACTTTTGACACCAGCCGCTAATTGGGTTTTTTGTTTGCCATGAAAAAATAAAATAATTATTTTGCATAAAAGACTCAATAAGCGAATTGATCGAAAGACCCGCGCGGGGCTATTTATCACACTCTGTGGAGATGCCAGGGTATAAAATTTAATCAGGACAAACTCTAATGTCACAATTGACAAAGAGGCGATCATGCCTGGGCCATTATTTCATTAAAATTAGATCTTACACCCCCTTCTCCTGCCCCCTCACACAACCACCACTCTAGGGCTGCGTTTGACATCCTATGTTAGCACTGATGTTATTGGCGTTTTGTGTAACGTGACGGGTTTGGTTTGTATCCTGCATTGTGAAAACTTTTATTGAATTTAAATTCAATTGAGTCCCAATTTCACTCAGAAGGTCACGATTTCTTGTTGTCAGTAATATCATATCCACCCGTGAATATTGATGAGTTGATGAAAACTAGTGCAAGTCGAAGTAGCCTGATTCGTGATTAGTGCTGATTAGAATAGAAGAAAGTGCGTGATAATGAATCATGAATTATATGACTTCAATTTTACGTCGTTCAAACTAAGAATATGCTTGTTATTATTTAGTGTTACTGTTATTGTTTGAAGGTATATTAGTATATTTCGTACTGAGCCATTTGTCAACGAATAACTGTGACACTTAATGGTTTCAAAACTATTAATTATATGATCCCAGGAAAAAAAAATTGTTTTTTATTATTAAATTATTTTATGTGCATTTTTGCTATCCAAGTAAAATTTATCGTCCTCTTTTTAAAATCTCGATAGGCCAATTCCTTAAATAATACATGAGGAATAAAATAACGCTTATTAAATATTGATTTATTACTGTTATACCAACGGGAGGGGAAAGAGAGAAATGTTTGCCAACTTTGAGATTAACACGGACCCATTCGAACTTCTTTGTCATCTTATTATTATATTTCTCGATTATAAGCTATTATTCTCAGTCGGGTTACAGCTCTTATTTTAAACAAAGTGGCAAATCTGTGGCATTCATTATTTTATTTTGGGGTGACCGTGAGTCCGTGATGGCATCCTCCCTCATCCCTCCCCCCCCCATTCGAACACTAGCTGTCTAGCGCTTTGTCTTATGCCAGAAAATTTGGGTGTTACTCTGTTCCATAGAAGACACGTCCATGTAGGTAGGCCTACATCATTTTTCAAATATCAGCTAATTTCTCACCACTTTTGATTGAAGAGGTGGTCTTGGCCAAAGTGTAGATAATATATTTCTTTAGGCAAAATAACATTTTTAGAAGGTCGCATGTGTGTTGGTTGGCCTTATATACTTGTCTGCTTATTTATTTAGAAATGTTCCTCAAAGAATCTTTGTTCGTTTGCCAAATCGATAGGTGAGTCAGTATATTTTCGCGCTAAATGTGTAGTATGTGTTGTCACATGACACATTCCCAACATCCGGGACTGTGTTCTCAAAGTTCTCGCTCTTCCAACCAACACATACATATCGGTCTGTTTGTTTTCGCATATGATCTGACTGACTTCACTTCTAATCTCACCTCGCCTCAAAGGCTTTGGTGGGTGGGGTGTGACGGGCGGGGTAAGGTGACGCGCGTCTTGTCTTGTGTGTGACACTGGCCAGTGTGACGTCACGCACCTGGGGGGTCAGGCGTTCACCAGCCACCAAGACGGATGTTGAAATCGTGCGCAAACTTCCGGCGGCGCAACAAATACCAACCCACCCGAGTTTTCGCCATTTCATTTGGCGAAAATTGAAAAGTTCTTGGCCTTCACATAACACTCGTTGAATTTGCATTGTCTTGAAATTGAAATGAAGAAGCGTCTAAATAAATTACCGAATTTGTTTGTAATTATTATAATTGCCTAAAAGTTGTGAGCTTGCAATGTTTTTGTTTTTTTACCTTTTGTATTTCCACTCATATTTATTTAAATTAACGAACATGAGTGCATATTTAAACAGTCTGGACGAATTTAACAGAACAAATGAATGCATTTTGGAATTTCACAGGTATCATTATAATAATTACATCCTCTACACTAATAAATCAAATTAATTAGTATTTATGTAACCATTGATCTTTGGAATCTGTACTTGGGTGAGTGGAGGGGAGGAGACAGGCTAAGTACGTATTATATATATCTACTCTGCAACTGCATCGCATGTCAAACCCTTTTCAGAAATCTAAAATCGTATAATCTAACATGCATGGTTGCATGCCGATCTTAATAGGAAGTATACAAAGTTTGTTATTGAAATGTAGGCGAAACGTTTCTCCTCCTCCCCCCCCCCCTGCTTCTGTGACGTGATACGTGCATGCGTGTGGTGCTCCACGGGTTCAGGTGTCCACTCCATGCACCCCCCAGCCTCTCGGACGGAAGCTTCACTTAAAGCCAGTCCCCTAATTCACATCTTTTATAGCGGTCCTCCACATACACCACACCACATCTAATGACATCCATTTGTCTTGGTACTTGTTCAATGTCAATGATAATTTTAACATCTACAGTAGGCTAGACCCCATTGTTTTTATATGGTTTTTGCTTGTGCTGCATGGGATCAAGCGCGTCGGAAGTCTATTTTACAGGGGGGGGGGGGAGGGAACTTTAACAGGAAAAGTACATGCATGCTTTCATACATAGTTACATATGGTTACATAATATGCAATTAGTGTCCTTGAGTCAGTGGCGTATTCTGAAATATATTTCGAGGGGGGCTTGGACGAATAACGCAATGGAGGGGGTGTCCCCCACAATAGCGCCACAGGCAATTTTTTTCAAAAATACGTATTTTTTAAGTGGTTTTTATGCTTTATAGAAGCAGTTGAGGGGCTTTGCTGAACGAAAAAAAAGTAAAGATACTAGATGAATTACATTTTTTGCGTAAAACTAGATGATTTTATAGGAGGGGGGGGGGTCCCCGGATACACGGCGCCACTGCCTTGAATATTGCTAGCTTTTAGTGGTGAAAAGTACCAAACACTTTGCGACGATCACTAGTTTTGTTTACAAACTTAGTAGTACAGATTTGGTCTATCTCTATACTATCACGCTGGCTTCTTATGAAGAAGTAGCAGATGATCTCATTTTGAGAACCAACACGTTTTAGGGCACTAAAAGATCGTTGCTGCCGATGCTAGTACGTAGTAAATTTAGGCTACAGCAGTCATCGCGACTCACGAGACTGCAACAGTTTCCTCTTTCTCTCGATTTGTGCTTGTTTGCGGGTGGGGGGTGGGGGGCTGTTTGTACCAAGAGACATCCACCGTCTACGGCCGGGATACATCCAAACCCCAAAAAATAATACAATATCTGACTGACATCTCTGAGATACTTTCAATCTTTAAAAGAAAGTGAGAAGCTACTTACACTTCAATGTTTGTAATTGTATTTGACACTCCACAATAGCGCCGCAGGCAATTTTTTTGAAAAATACGTATTTTTGAAGTGGTTTTTATGTGTACTTATTAGAAGCAGTTAATTGGCTTTACTGAACGAAAAAAAAGAAACGATAATAAATGAATCAAAACGAAAAACGCACTTACTTTTGTTAATTTGTCATTTTTCTAAAGAGGGGAGGGGGGGGGGGGCAAGCTACCCTCCTCCCCCCCCCACGGCTCCGACGCCGCTGATAAAGCAAGAATCTATTTCTATCGGGGCACACTTGGACGAACTGCTTCTCCCTTTGCCAACAGAACAGCACATTCAATGATTCAAGGTGTTATTTGTGGTCACCAACTCAAGTCTGACCACGCTCGATGGTGCTTAACCTCACACCTTAGTGTTGAAAATGTCAAGGCCGTTGATTGATGATTAAATTACATTTCTAATGTCATATTATTTTGATAAAAACCAGTATAAACTAACTTTTCGCATCAGAATGTCTCCTAAACTTATAGATAAATTGATAAAATTGATCGCGTGCATGTTCAAAAGGCTCTTCACAGGTTTTCACTAGTTAGTTAGTGTTGAAAATGTCAAGGCCGTTGATTGATGATAAAATTACTTTTCTAATGTCATATTATTTTGATAAAAATCAGTATAAACTAACTTTTCGCATCAGAATGTCTCCTAAACTTATAGATAAATTGATAAAATTGATCGCGTGCATGTTCAAAAGGCTCTTCACAGGTTTTCACTAGTTAGTTGATATATAAGGAACTCGCTGTTCATGCGTTCTCGAGGGGGTCCGCGGTGTTGGAGGCAACCTTCCCGTGGCGGGTGGAGTACAGCCGTGATCGGGTGTGCTCCTGCCCAGTCACAATGGTTCGATCCAAACCAGGCTTTGTGTTAATTAGGACTCAGAGCCTGAGGTAGCCCTAAGCCATCTCAGGTCTCTGGGTTAAAAACCCTTCACCTCTCAACACCAACTTGACCTCCTTTTGACTTTTTTCAATTCCAACACTAGTTTTAATTTTGCTCATTGCTCATTCATTATGTTATGGCAATAATAGAGGCATTAAGCAACACAAATCAAATAACTAGGAAAACGCTTAAGTCCCGCCGCGTTGTTGGATGAGCGTAATTGGTGCATTGAGCTGCCATGTGTTGTGCGGATTTTCTGTTGTTCTGTGAAAAAATTATTACTAAGTTCAATTTTTTTTTTAAATTAAAATAAATTAAATAAAAAATAAACTTTTTTTTTAAAATTAATCGTAATTTTAAAAAAGAAAAAAATCGAAAAATTGGGATTTTTAGAAGAAATAATTATTCGATTGCGCTGGAAATTCACACGAATTAATAAATTATTAAAATTAAGGTTCTGTGAAAAACTTATTACAATAGAATCAAGCATGTAGGTGTAATAAGTAAAACAATTGTCTTAAAAATGAAAAAAAAACACAAAATTTCTATTTTCATGAAAAATAATTTTTCGATTCCACTTAAATTTCACACGAATATCTTAATTCATAAAATTAAGTTTCTGTGAAAAAATCATTAAAATCGGATAAAGCATGTAGTTGTTATAAGTAAAATAAATTTTCAAAAAATCGTAAAAAAATCGTAAAATTGCGATTTTCATAAGAAATAATATTTCGATGGCGCTCAAAAATGTGGCAGTTCTAAGTTCAGAGATTTCGAAGGCCTCCATAAAATTTCATCGCAATTGGAGTATCGGTTTAGCCGGAATCGTGTTAACAGACAGACAAAAATACAGAAAGAAAGAAAGAAAGAAAGAAAAAAAAAAACACATTCCGGATTTTTTTCTCCAGTGTAGTGAAATGGAATCTTCGCTTCACTCGCTACGCTCGCTACGCTCATCCAATCAATTCCCACAATTTAATTTTAATGGGACCTATGGCTTGAACTACACCATACCCCACACATAGTGGAGACCACACAAAAGTGACAAAAATAATATTCACGGGAATATCTTCTTGAATTTCTTTGGAAAAAATAGGGATTGGAAACAAATGTCATTGAAAATGATATAGAACTTTGGAATCTCTTAATTCCGACGGTAAAAATTAAATTAAATTAATGGTAGGCCCCGGCTATCCAACCTAATCGTGGGATAGGCCTATGACTATAAACTGTAAACCAACTTTCCCCTTCCCTCTGACTACCTCCCCGACGGCGACGATGGGATTGCACAAACAGACACAATTAGAAGTTTTTGCATAAGGGAATTTGGTAATTAGTACTAATTATTTGGTGTTAATGGCTAATATGCTCACCTGTCAACCTGACAGCCATCTTGAAAAATATTTGTGCTACAAATCGCTACAACCTACTTTAACCTACAAACTGACCTATTCAAGATGTCTTCTAATTGACACGCCAGTGGACCAATGACTGGGGATATCATTGTTCAATGGACTAAGTGTTCGTTGTTCGACCTCGCGTGCTGGTGCGTCTTGTAGCGGGCAATCTCCTGGCTGTGATCCTCGACTTCGATCAGGCCAGGTCGGTCCATGGTGCAGCGTGGGGGTAGCAAACACGAAAATCAATATCTCTCACAGGAATTGTGTTGTTTATAGGGCGGAATTACATTGACGTATAGTTTCTATGCCATAGAGTATTGCTGGAAAGGGGGCAATCTGCCCGGAAATTTGTTATTTATGATAAATTTCCGGCAATATCCGTACCAAATCTCATCGCACATGACCATGGTCAAGGAAATTGCTTTTTTTTATCATTTGCTTGTATTACATACCCTAAGCTAAGTTCACTCAACATTACCATATAGCTGCGGTTCTCTATTCCAATCCAGCATCACTTCCAGCATGCCTAGGCCTATCCGAAGGCACGGCTGCAGAATGCAAATTAGTAGTATGAGCTAATTTAATGTACATCAATAGAGTGAGAGAGAGAGAAGTCCTCAGTTCCAAATCACAGCGAGCAATGCTCTAGCGTTCCCATTTAAGACCGGATATTAATATTTTTCTATTTAATTATTAACTCCGAGAACCTGTACGCGTTTCAATTCAACTGATTCTGAACAGTAGTAGTAGAACAGAATTTAATTCGTGATAGGTTGAATCTACTGCCATGATGAACATTGGCGTGTTAAAAACTTAATAACCGTTTTCACTTTCTAATTTATAAACGATGCTTCGCCGTGTGAACTGTGCATGGTTGAATGTTATTCTAGCCGTTCTAATATGTCTGTGGCAACTGCTACAACTTTTTATGCGCTTAATGTTTCTTTTAATTTGCAATGATTGAGCATTTAAGGCCTCGATTCATTCATAGGCTCGAATGAAATGTAGTTTTTATTTTGCTAATTCGCTCTCCACTCGATGGAAAAGGGAAACTAGTATTGCAATTGCAAATACTCAAGTTCCACTCTTGTTGATTTCGACGTAGACTAGCCAATGCATTATTGTCGTGATTTCTTCTCCTTGACATAAAGAAATACCCCCAAACAGCCCAAAAAGTGCAATAAGGCACTTATAAATTAAAATCCGTTTTTCTTAACATATGTAAATGCTTTTAAACCTCTGCAAGCTTTTTCAGAGATAATCTATAATAAACAATTTAAAAATATATTTGAAATTACGATCATTTTTCATTCTATTAGCAAAAATATTGTAACAACACAACATCACAATACGATAATATTTTTAATTGGTTCAAAAATTATTATTATTTCCAATTTTTTCCTCGTTTTCTTCAGGCTCGTTGAAATGTTATAATTAGAGTAATTTTGTATTCATGAGAACTACGTGTCTTATTATTATTATTTGCTCGTTAGATTTTACTCAAATATATCAACATAAATGACTTGATTTATTTTGTGTTTATATTGGCTCTTTCATGCAGAATTATATAATGTTGATGTTAATTTACGATTATAAGGTAAGCTGACATTCTCACCCAGTTTTAGCCTCTGGAGAAAAATAAAATATAAAGCAAAAACATTACTATATTATTGGATGAGCGTAGCGAGCGAAGCGAAAACTTCAATTTCACTGACCCCTCAAAAAATTTAGCTCCAATGTTTTATGTTTTTTTTTTTTTTTTAATTTTTTTTCTCTGTCTGTTTGTTTGCACGATTCCGGGCAAACGGCATATGCGATCTTGTTGAAATTTTGAGGGGACCTTCGAAATCTCTGAACTTAGACGTGCCACGTTTTTGGGTACAATCGAAGAAATATTTCTCACGAATAATATCGTACTTTTACGATTTTTTTCGATTTTTAGTGCGATATTTTCGTGACATTTGGGTCGATTCTGACCAAACGGGTGGGGCTAGAACGTTCATATTTCACATGGACATTAAGGTTATAGTGATGTATTGCTTTTTTAAAGAAAAAGTTGAAAACATCCAGAAACCATATAAATAAAGGTTTTAAATTAAGTTTTTTGAGGTATTTAATAACAATTAACAAGTAACAATAGAAACTTGACAACAATAACCTACAATGCGTTCAAAAAGCATTTGATAAGTAAAGAGATCCCACGCAAACTAAAAACTTACAAAAAAGCTCATCCATCAACGCGACGGGACTTTAGCGTTTGCCTAGTGTAGGCTAATAAGAGATAGTCTGAATCCTCCTTCTCGATGTTGTCAGGTTGCACCATCCATTCGACGTCAGAGCAAGTAAAGCTGAATGCGGTTTAGCACAACTGCACAAGTGTCCATTATATTACCCATTACCCTGGCCTCGGGCCAAATCTTTTAATTTGTGAAAGAAAAGAATTACTTTTTTATGATGGCTTTTCAAAATTGACATTCTCCTATTTAAGCATGTAACACCTTTATCTTCCATCTCGTTAACACATGTGACCACGTCACACTTTTCTTAAGCATATTTTGTATTTAAACAACTTCTGTTTAACATGGCAGTTAAACAATAACTCCATATGGTTTTCCCGCATACAAAGAAACCATTATTTTGTGTTGTCCAAGTGAGAAATGTACCTCTACGCGGCCTTTCATAAGACATGTGTTCTAGCCTTTGTCCAATAAGAGATGAGACAAGCCCTTCAAGTGAACAGAATGGTAATTATTATGCGTGTTGGTGGCCGCAGGCCTTCGGTCGGAGAAGATCAAGTGTGAGTACGGAACACTTTCAAAGCAACCTTCAGATCATCTATTCTAGCGGCTAGCAACTTTCCATTCGAATGGTTTAGAAACTTGTTTTTTAAAAAAACGTTCTGACGTGCACTTTTCTACGGGGTTTTATTTAGGAAACATAATGTCAGGATTCTTACGATGATGATTCTCAGTACTTCATCTATAACTCTGCTGTCCATCGTACAATGTTAAAACCGTATAAGAGAAACGCAATTGTGTACTTTCCACGGTTGATGGGTTTTAATTTGTACGTGATTGCCTTCCAGACTGACATGCAATGAGTGATGACACCTAGGTCATGTTGTTGTAACTATATTGTTGCACAAATAATAGGGAAGTGCACTTATTCTACAAATGCATTTTCTCTAGTTCAAATAGTATTCATTTTGAAGTCAATATTTTCCCAGTTATACATATTTTAATTTTGAAAAATCACTATTTAACGGATAGTGAAAAACGGACAGTTGCCATCTTTAAAGGAAGCTGTACGTACATCGTGACGTTAGTACCCAGTTATAACATCTAATTCCTTACTCAAATCATATGATATATTGGAATTGAATTGGGGTTCCAGTTCGAATAATAATATACGTACCCTACGTTCGAACGTTAATCGTAATTCATAATGTAATTTAACATCATGTTTTTATAATGTTATAATCTATTTTAACAAGTCACATCCAAGGATTTGATGTTGATTTTTTTAAAATAAACATATCCAAATTTCATTTTGTTGCATCATGGAGAAGGCAGTGTTTTTGTATTAGATGTTGGTTTCGGGGGGAAACTTACGTTACGGTTACGTGCTACGATATTTGAAAATAATTACACGGGAAAGATAAAATGTAAACACTTTTGAACTTCTTCAAATTAAACTCAGATTTGGAATCTTTTAAAGTGATTTCCTGACTTGTAGACGAAACTATATCTGTTTTATATATTTGAGCACATATTAAAAATTAAGCTTACTTCCCTATTCCGTGAATGCGTTATATTAGTAGCTGGAACACAAAAATCATAAGATGTTTTCCTTGCCAGTTGATAATTTTTTCTCTTTATTTTGTTGCTCTTACTGAATACGGCAATTTTTACACCGTCTTCCCTCCAGTTTTTACCAGTCAATGGTGTTAAAGAGACCACTTTTGTTTGTGATCGTATATAGTGGCGATATATCATAGATTTGCAGAACGTTCAAAGATCGTTTTACTTTCCGTTTTTCTGCACTAACAATGAAAATAACAAATTTTGCATGTGTTTCGACCAAGTTTCTCGAACAAAACAACCAATACATCCAAAAGTATTAAAACCAAGTTTTCAAAACTAAACACGTATATTATTGGGATGGACAGCTGCTCATGTAGGCCTACCCAAAACTAGTCTGGTCAAAGTTTTGTCTTGGAAACCAAATATATGCCTTTTATTCGTCCGCTTTAAATTAACTCGCTCATAGGTGTAGCTTTTTTACTGCTTCGTTTGTAATTTGTATGCAACTTTTTATTGCCTTTGCCTCTTTTTGATTTATACAATACGTACGCACGGTAGGATATTATTAAGGTGTAAACAACGCCAAAAAAATAAGTAGCATTGAAAGAGGTTTTTTTTTTCCTTAGGGCTTTGTTAAAATAATACTGTGGCTTGAGCGGGATTAGGTCTTCAACGACGGGGCATGTGGAGCCCATAATGTAAAAATATGCACAATTATGTAAATTAATGCATGCGTGTGTAAAGGCTCATAAACATGACTTTTTCAACGATATAGAGTTATTTTTCTAGTCGCGGAGATTTAAGAATACAGACCCACTCGGTTGGTCCATTTATAATTCGTTTTTGAATGGTATATATTGCTCATAGAGCTTTGGATTGCGACGGCTCACTGGCTCAGTGCTACAGCACGTGCCCGACTGCCCGTACACATACTGCACTCCGCGGGTTGCAGCTCTCTGACGTTTATCCTAGTGGTGATTTGTTTTCGATCCCGATGCTATAGGCAGATGGTGACATTATCATTTGTCTAAAAACATATTTTATACATTTTTAATATATATTGGGATTGTGAAAATATACTATCTTTCAGCTTTTGGCACTTAGAAAATCTTCGTGTCCCCTGAAATACCTCACTAATAAAATTAATTGGATTATCATTTTAATTGAATCGAAGTGGAAGGTAGGAGCAGTGGTTAGTATGTCCGTCTAGCAGCCGGAGCGCCACGTCCAATTTCCCACCACAAATATGTAGGTGGCTCTGATCCTGCCTCTAGAAGTGGAAGGTTATGTAATAAAGATCTATTTCGCCTGTGGCAACGTATCAACCACCGTTGTGATCCACGGCCAATTATGTGGGTGGCATTGGTCAGTATCTGACCACATGACCTCCCATGACAAGGCTCGCTGGTTAATAGACAGGCTCTGGGAAATTAGCCCTTCCAGGTAACATTAAAAATATGGTCTCTCGTTGCCTCGAGGTTCTAGGATTCGGGTGTCACCTTGTTTCTTATTCTTATCCCCGCACCCTTGACGTCTGGTTTTCTTCTGTCTAGCTTGATCATGGAGGAGTCTAGTGTGAAGCTCACAACCTGAACCTTGTGTAGAGTACGTTTCCATTACGTCTATCCTGTCGGCGTAGGCCAGCGGTCGTCTTCTCTTCTCTGTACCGTGGGTTCTCTTTTCAGTTTTGAGTGAGAGGGGTACATGGGGCCCCGGGGTACATAACCCCCTCCTAGTGCCCCAGTACATAACCTAGTACAACCTACTGTTAGTGCCCCAGTACATAACCCAGTACATCCCCCTCTTAGTGCCCCAGTACATAACCAGTACAACCCCCTCTTAGTGCCCCAGTACATAACCCAATACAACCCCCCTCTTAGTGCCCCAGTACATAACTTAATACAACCCCTCCCCCTCTTACTGCCCTAGTGGAGAACTGCAAAACTTACTGCATACCTATCACTGTCTGGGAACTTATGGTCGCAACCAACATTAGTGATTGATTCCATGAATTCTTGCTGTATGCTTTTTTTTATTTATCCAGTTTTCTATGTTGAACGCATCACCTCACAAACACCCGAAATGGCCAAATCAGTAATCGTTATAAAGTAGAAGCTGTACTATTTTAAGTTTTAATTACTGTGTGGAACGCAAAGCCATGTTCACACTAACTTGGTTAAGGTAACTGTTCTTACACAAACTTAATTACGGTCTTCTTATTGTCAGTTGCTGAAAACTGTCAGTTATCATTCTCATTATGCTTGCCATATGTATAGTGTGAACTGCGAATAATCTCTGTTGAACACTTGATGGTTGTCTTAAATTACAATAAAACATGTTTATGTACGTGTTGTCAGTTGGTTATGTGCACAATGGAAAAAAGTTAAATTGTAGGTATAGATTAGTTTGCTTGGTGTAAAGAAGAGTTCACACCTCACAACCCACTAACTGTGTCTCATATAATGAGGACCAAGTCATAGGCGTCGCACCGCTAGCTAGCGGACTCGTCTGTCTGTAGGGAGGACGTCCTCGGTCTTGGGATGGTTTGCGTAAGAGACGTGACGTATATATGTTGTTTCCTTGTCCTCGGAATCGAGCCGCCGTCACTACACAAGTTTTGTACCCGCATGATTGACACTTGTGGTCCATTGTGTGAAAACAGCCGAATTGCAATTTGAGAAGTAGTTTTTCCTGAATCTAGTGTTTCGTCGAGTCGAGACAAGACAAGACAACGTGTGTGCCCAGATAGATCAGCTGTGCCATGCGTGTCTCGGTCTCCTGGGCCCGGGCCCATTAGGTCCTACTCCGGGCGCATAACATAAATATAATATCTTGTTTGACCACTTCTTGTTCCTTTTACCTTGACCCCTCTCCACCTCATAATTCTCTTGGCACGGCAGGCGGTTCTTGTGTGAAATAACCACGCCCCTTTCACGGTCAACTATCTCGATTGGTGGAGAAAGGAGAATACTTTATCAGGGTATTTTTATATTTCGTCGATGTGCACAAGTAATTGAAGTGTGTGCAATGTGCACCCCTTCTGTCTGCTGCCACCCACTGGGAGATGGCACAGGAACAGGATTGTGCCCTACACTTGTTTCTACAATACAGCCCATTAAATCAGTGTCGTTACATAAGGGACTTCTTGTTCAACCCGTGGACCACGGGGTACAATTTGAACGAGGTAACAGACAAAGTCCTTAGGCTGTCCAACCCACAAAACACATCTCGCTTTCATGAGCTATTAAATTACGAATTTTGAGTGTGGCTTATATTATCGTTGTTGATGTTGCTCATACTGAATTTCAATTAGAAAATAAATTAAAGTGTGATGTTTGTTCTGTCTGTTCTTTCCACTCTACCCAAATAGGTATCGGATGGTCGAGATCGACGGATCTGAGCATTAATATTTGCTCATGACTTTTAAGGCACCTTTCGGACATAGCGAGCTCTCACTGACAGTTGTACTCAGTAGTCGTTGCCACTTTAGTTTCAAAACATACGACGTAAATTTAGTATTTGAAAACATCGACTATAAGTTTGTAGGCCTAGTGCATAAAAAAATGTTACACAGGTTGTTTATAGCCTTAGTTTTAAGTCTATCTTTTGGTTATTTAACAGCAAACAACAGTTGAAAGTTGGATCATTTCATATTAAAACAGTGCTTTTGCAATGCCTACATGATTTAATAGCAACTTTTCGAGTCAAAAGAGACGTTAAGCAATATCTAATTAATCGAATATTGCTAATGATTTATTTTTATCCCCCCACCCCCACCCACCACCAACATTGGGGAAATTTTTGGTTTCACCTCGAGGGAAAGTACAGCCCGCCTTTCAACGTGTGCGACCCAACAAAAACATCGTGCGGGCGTTAGGAGACAGGGCCTAAGAAGACTTTTAGTCTTCTAAAGCCCGGACCGGTTTGTCTTCTTAGCCCCGCTTCGCAACGGTAGCACAACCTTCGGCACAGGGGCTTAGAAGCCAAAAAAGGGCCAGGGGCTTAGGAGACAGGGGCTTAGAATACCGCCCCATTAAATCAGTGCAGACAAAGGAGATGTCTTTTCAGGCAGTGATCAATTTAAAGGTAACAGCAATTGGTGCCACACAAAACAGCAATCTCGCATTTTGATTAGGTATTAAATTACTTTTGGAGTAGGCCTATATGCTGTTTTTGATGTTGCCTCTTACTGAATTTTAAACTTGGAAAAATAAAATAAATAGACTATACATTCCATTTACACTACACATAATATGTAACGTGGGTTCGAAATCCGGATTGGGCATTAATGTTTGCTCATGATTATACCATCCGACAACGCGAAGCATCGCACTGACTCGGTGTACGCTCGCACTATCTTGCCCATGTTATTTGTCAGAACATAGACTACTCTCGTAGAAAACATCTGACATACGAATGATTCATGATATTGCGTAAAACTTTACACAGGGTTGTTTATTATGCTTAGATATCTGCTTGTATGCCCGTAAGAGAAGTTGATTTATAAACAATTTGTTTACTAAAAACATACACCAAACATGCGAAAAATAATGGTTCAAAACTGCCATTTTGTAAAAAAAAACGCATGGAAACGCTTTCGAAGGAAGTGAAAATTGAATAGCATAGGAGCATAGATCTAGCTTTTCTTTTCAATCCAATTGTTTACTTGATTTTTCTGGCACTATTAGTTTGTCTATCAGATCTTTTTCCGTGAGCAATGTTTTGTGACCAATTTTAACCGGGAAATGCCCTCTTAATTATTTAAAGCGCCCTAAAATTAGGTACTTTTAGGGCCTACCTTGCCTACTACCATCACATAACCTCACTTTTCAGTGGGGACGTACTATTTAAATGTCGGTGTCATTAATCTCTTTAGATCGGTCTATTTCTATAACTTATGAGACAAGTGTCGATCTACACTGACCAATTTGTAAGTAGAATCCCAGGGCTAACATTTGCTTCAGTTGCTCGCAAAAATACTTCCGTGCTGCGCATGGGGGGGGGGGGGGGGGGGGGGGGGGGGTCAATTTACCAAATTGTCACCGTCGATCGACAAGTTGTCGTTTCAGTCAGAAAATATACCCACAGGTACCATGTGTTTTACTTGGAAATACTCCCGTTTGAATGATACTTTTACCAAACACGAATGGCGAAGGTAAAGTTTGTCACTATGGCGCAGTATTCGCTCGCTCGTTTTAGGTGTGGTGCTGAATGTCTCGTCGAAAACATCTCCATCCATCCACCCAGTGAGTGATATCGCGTGCGATGTCTCGACGAACAATGCTGCAACTTAATCTTTCCCTCGAGACTTCACATTTTCATAACTCATAATCATCATTATTCATTATTGCACCAATAAATTGGACTCTGGGGGAACTTGACGACCGTGAATAATGGACCTTCTTGCCATATTGACCAAATGAATCGCATCTGTTTTGCTAGTCGGTTGGCTTTAAACTTGCGGGGGGGGGGGGGGGGAGGACAAGTACGTACGTAGGTCTACAGGCAGCTTATACCTCGCTATTATTTCGTCAAAATAGTGATTTTTTGTTAAATGCTCATGTATCTGCTGCTTCGATTCTGTAACCAGTGACCGATCGTTACGTTTTCACTTGAATTAACTTTTGTTAGCCGATTCCAAATTTAACTGGCAGTAGGCCTAACTTAATTGAGTTCGTAATTGTTGACTGCTAAATACAACTTCAAAATGACAACAAAATACTACATTTCAACATACTCAGTGTTCTCTCTCGGTGATGACCACGTGTTTGCGTAGGTAATGTTAATTGTCACAACTGGTAATATTGTTTTAGTTTTTACCTTGGACTCTTTTAGAAATACAAACGCAAGTTACACAATTACAAACCATTAGACTTTTCACTTTTATTTACTTATTTTTATTTAAAGAAATGTAATATTTCGACTACTTTTCAGCAGTCTTTATCAAACAATAAACAACTAAAAAACCACAACAAACCTTTTTTTTAGTTGTATTGTTTGATAAAGACTGCTGAAAAGTAGTCGAAATATCACATTTTAAAAATAAAAATAAGTAAATAACAGTGAAAAGTGTAATGATTTGTATGTGTAACGTTACTACCTGTTATATAGTTTAAATTTTTATAACAAACGCAAGTGTGCAAGCAGTGAGGCACAATTAAGTAGGTTGAATCAAATTGCAGCTCTCATCAGCAGGTCGCTCTTATGACCTCTTGCTGCATGGCCATCAACCTCACCTTTGCCGAGATGTCCATATTTGGCACGTCCACACTTTTCTGCCATTATCGATAAAAGCAAATGTCTGTTCGCTGTTAGTTGCAACTTGTAAGTGAGAAAACTACTAGTTGCACACTAACGCAACTGGTATTCGTAATTTTTCGACATCATGTCATGTTTACCGGACCTGTGAACAGAGAAAAGCTTCTCTGAGCTCACATATACTCCCCGATTAAACAAAGGTGTATTACTACACCTTACAGCGACTAAGAGATATCAAGGTATCTATCGTTCTTTGCAATAATGCCTCAATCGAGGATCTTAATTTTTTTGTTTTGGTTACGGTTTCACATCGATGTTTTTAATCATCTAAGCCCAACAGTATAACAACAAAAAATCAAAAGAATCTCTTTATTATTACACTGTTATGTCTTGTCGAAATCTCAAGATCTTATTTGTAAGATAAATCTTCCATGGAAGATTGGTTTTAAAGATAAAATCTTTATTTTTCTATTGTTGTCGTCCTATTATTTTGAAGTACCAGTTTAGCAGGGACCGACTACACCCGGGATGGAGTACCCCCCTGTAAACAAGCCCTAGGACCCAAGTACTGGGTGCCTCCCTCGAGATATACGTATTACGGCAAAAAGGGGGGATGCTAGGTCCCTAGGGATGGGATATCCCCCACTATATAACGTGTATTACGGCTAAAGAGGGGGAACACTTGGTCGTTAGTAATGGGAAATATTCCCTTACTCGTAATATCGTAAGGGGTAACCCAGACCAATAGCCCACTTTAGCTGTAATGCACGTTATATCGTGGGGTATTCTATCCCTAGTGACCAAGTACCCCCCCCCCCCTTTAGAAGTCTCGCGTTATAATTCTAAGTAATTATGTGGGGGGGGTACTCCCGCCTTAGTTTTGAAATACCGGGGGTAAACCATCCCTAATGCTGAGCTACTACACCTGTACTATATTTCCTCCCCCCGCCCCCTTAATCAATAACTCCTCTTGTAAATGTGAAACATTTTCTGACACCTTTTTCACATAGTGTTACCTATTAATTGAAAGTAAATTATGTAGCGCATGTCAATGTTTTTTTCGACTAATTGGGAAGCAAATCGATTGTCCGCAGACAGACATAACATGAGTATGACAACTGTGCAATGTTCATGTTTGTAAAACAAAATTGAAAACTATGTTGCGGTTTCAGGTTCGTCCCGTGGTCTGAAATCAACACTCAACAGTCTGTTCCACAGTAACACTCAACAGGCGTTCTACAGTAACCATCTACAGGACAGGCGTTCTACAGTAACACATCTAACAGGCGTTCTACAGTAACACATCTAACAGGCGTTCTACAGTAACACATAACATATACGTTCTACAGTAACACATAACATATACGTTCTACAGTAACACATCTAACAGGCGTTCTACAGTAACATGTAAAAATAGCAAAATGCTAAATAAAAATTCTACGGTAACACATCCTGACATTCACTGGGCTAGACCTTTAGTTGTCAGGGCACCATAGTTCATAGACACACATTCTGATCAAATATCTGCTAATACATCAAAGTAAAGAGATGAGACCGTTCTTCTTCCTCGCCCATCAACAATGCTATGTGTACTCGTGTGTTCACGTGTTGTTCAAATTCGCATGTATGCCGCCTGCCGCGGTTTGTTCACGGAGTCTGTATTTCTTTTACAAAATATTTAATATTATTAAATTTTAGTAACATCTTTTTTTTTATATATACACAGTACACACACAGTCACACACGAATGATAATGCGCACCTTTGTACAGGAATTTCGATTAGAATATATTTGCATCAAATTTAATAATGTCAGTGTTTTCTCTGTACGATTCCTCTACCCTTATGTAAATTAATGTAAAAATGTTAACTTGGTACGTGCAGTGCGTGTAGTTGGTGGTACATTGACGAGAATTGACGTGGAGCGAACCAATCGTATGAAACGCTTTGTCCTTGAATCCCGAGTGTGCTTGCTTTCTTGGTTCGCTTTACAACAGAATTATTTTATTGAAATGGTTTTTGTCTATCAAACATTTTAAGTAAAAATAAAGATTTGTTTTCATGTTAAATTTCGTGTTTATTTTGCTGCAATGCGTCTCCATTTCACTGACAACAGTTGCAGTTTATAGCTTACTTATTTATTAATTTCTTAGTCACGTGAAAATTAAGACTTATCGGTTTATATAAAATAAGGTGTTCCAAAGATGGCTGATCTTTGGACTAGGCCTACAAGAATATTGCTAATTTTATTGTGATGGCTTTGTATTTACTATCAAAATGAGCGCGAAGTCTTCGCTCGCCTGTTTATTGTGAGTATAACGAGAAATGCCGTATCAATTTTAATTTATGTACAGCTTTGATCGAATAAAATTAACTCCTACCATTTGAATTGATATTCACTAAAAGTTTCTTCGTAAAACCATACGCTTTAGATGATTGCCCCCCCCCCCCCCCCCCAACTCAAAATCGCACATCGTCATAGGCCAGTACACTTTTGTTGCGTTGTCGAGGTAATACTACAGATCGAAACGTTGGCCACAACAGAAACGAAAAAGAGAAGGGTAGCCCGTATATAAGTTTATACGGGCCTCTATTCTCCACCACAATAAGTCCTTGATTAGATCTTAAAATAGCAAATATTTCCCATGTTACATTAATTGGAAAAGCGTTAATGATTAGGGTTGAACGATGAAAATGTCCGATCTAATAAGGGGTAGTTTGGCGTGGCGCGCTATCCCCTGGTCCCCGCGGGAAGTCTTTCTCAAAGCTTTGTGATGCCCCCCCCCCCCTACTCCCCAGGAAACCACGTGCCTAAATTTAGCACTGTCGAGTGTTGATGTTGATTAACTTCCTAACAACTGGGACAAAATTTCACTTCACAAGTTTGGAAATTTGTCAGCGTTAGCTAGCGCAGCTCTTAAGATGTTTGGAACTAATTGACTATTACTAGATCTCTGTCTCTTTGCTATGGCGATCAGTGAGGATGCAGTTGAATTCCTTGATAGGTCGGCTCCATGTGCAATCTCGATGAAACACGTTGCAGTAGGCCTACCACTGTCATCACTGTAATCACCCACTGTCATCAATTCATCACGTTCAAAGGATGCAAGCTTCACAGTAATTAGCTGGCGTTTGAATTGATTGATGGCTACTTTACTTGTTTTTGTTACATTATAATGTACTTGAACGTGGCCGCATAAAATTATTTCGGAAATTGTTCTCCACTTTTTCAATGTGCTTTTAGATAGATAATCGTGTTCCTTATTTCTCAAGCCTAAGCTAAAAGAATTATAGTATTCTTCCAGTCTTTCTATTTACCACAATGATACGATCTCACATTATAATGGATCCGTCAACTGTAATAACTGGATTCTAATTAAAACAGTAAAGTAAATTGTTATTTCATCCGAGTTTTAAGCAGCGGCCATGACAAACCCACAAAGAATGACGGCCAGAACATTTATTTCCCACATTTGAATTAAAACTAGTGTTCGTCTCGAATACAAAAGAGGGTAATACATTAAAACTATCAATCGTCTCATCAGACTAGGAACTAATTGTACTCATGCAGTCAGGTTGAGTGGGTAAGCAGCATCTAGGCTTGTCTGCTCAGTGCTCAGCCGCGCTCCGACATGTGACTGCTACATCTAGATTCTCGAGTTTATAAGCAGGTGGAAATTCACCTCACTTTGTTATTGGTAACATTACTTTACATTAATCTCACTTTGTTATAGTTATCTTTGACTCTATTCTATACCTTATTATTCAAATGAAAACTGGAGGCGTTCCGGCTTTTGATTATAATCGAGACATTCTTTATTATTAAAACCAATTGTGATGGGAGAGAATAGGGCTTAAATCCCGCATGCTCCATAAGGCATGGCTTTTTCATCTATCACCACGAATCGCATCAAACAGTATGTAAAGCAACAAACAGAAAGTAAATTGAGAATTAAAGTTACAATGTAGACCTAAAAGACTAATTCTTCGACAACTTGAAGATGAACCTCATTCTCGTACGCTTTATGTTATTGTTAGGGGTCCAGGAAAGATATTTTTTGGATTGACAAATTATGCTCTTTGAAATTCAAATTATGCTTTATTTTGTGTTTACATTTTTTGCTATTTTTCACCAAAATAAGCATTTTTGATACATTTTGATAAGCAATGTAAAATGCTTAGGTCCTATATTTTATTTTAAAAAAATAAGCCTAGGGCCGGTGTCTAGCAACACCGAAAAAAAAAACTGTGAAAATGTCCGTATTTTGGGAAAATCTTAATTCCACGAATTTTCGGCGTGTTTTTATCGGAAATAATACCAACAAAATGGTAAATTTCGCTGATTGGGCTGTAAAAACAGTAAAAAGCATTTTATTTCGCGTTTTCATCAATAAATGGAATATTTCACGTTTTGGTGCGGTTTCAAATTGCATTTTTTTGGTGTCTTAGGCCATGGGATCTTATGAAAAACACATTTCAGGTATTTTTAAGCTTTTTCATTTTTTTTGTCGATTGCGAAATCCCTGGATCCCTAGTTATTGTTCTGAAGTCCGAACTCCCGACGCGGACGCCATTAGGGTCTGCAGAGCCGTAACCTGGGTATAAAAATTACCTCCTACTGAACTGAACAGAACTGAGGACATGATTGGTTTATGCGTTGTGTGTTGTGGAACACAAAACTGTTTACCCATATTGACTGTCGTAAAATGGATTTATAATTTCTTAAGGGTACCAGCCCCCCCCCCCCCCCATTACCCGTCTGCCCACATATTTTATGTTTACACATTTTGTCAGCATGTCTGGAATAATTACATGGAAGTGCATTTAAATTACGGTTTATCAGATTCACAATAGGAATTATTATCTATTCAAGATTATTAACTCCACATTTTTTACCCGGATGGCTAGCAGCCCTTGGTTACGGCGGTGCTGGCAGGGATGCTTGACAATACCATAACATTCCCTCGTAATGGTATGGTATAATAACGCTGCTCCCCGCAGTGTGGACGGTGGTGGAGGCTGGAGACTGGCGATACCAACTTGCGAGGATGATGGACGAGAGGTTGCGTCAATGGTTCAAACCACGTTCTCCACAACGTGTGATTAGTTTTACATTGTGCGCCAGCAGACCACTGGAACTGAAAGAAATTACACTCACTTCACTGTTCAAAATTAAAATTGAAGATTTTTATTTGTTGGTTTAGAAATGATTGAAGCTGTGTTAAGTTGGTTGCCTGCTCCGACACCCGTATCTTATATTCACATTACACCCTCTTGTGCGGATGTTTTTGCATTAGTAGATGGTTAAAATCGCGATTGGCTGGAAGGCCTATTATGTTAACGGCCAATAAGCCAGTTATAATTCTACTTTTCCAATTATTTTTTCCTCAAATGGTGGTTTACAAACTGCGGGCACGCGGTCGGCTACTGCTGTACCCGCAACCGTAACTAAGTTGCAGTAGACCGAATCTTATGGTTTCTCGTCGGAACACGCATTTATTGGTTTTGTGATATATTTTTGCTCCTACAAGGACTGATCGTTAACATCCGACCCAAGAGCCATGCTCAAAAAGCGTAATATTTTATGATTATGTATTGTTTATTTGCAAAATGGCTGTTATTTATAGCATTTTTTTTTTCGATTTTCGCTCTAACTTCTTTTTGTAGGCAATGATCCAACCAAACAGATTCTCGCACCTTGGGCCCCCCACCCCCACTCCCACGCACGCAAGCACCCTCGTACTTACCACGTAGGCAGACCCATTCACACATTCGTCAACCAACGCGAATCATTGTTCTCTTATTTTTAGAACATTGTTTCGCACATTAAGCACGTTTCTGATACTTGAACGAGCTTACAACTTCATCAGAGTCGAGTTACTCACTATGTAATATGGCAACAGCAGCCCGGCCAGAAATCTAGCCTGCATATTCTACTGACAGATATCAAACCCCATTTAATCCGTCTAAGCGTTTTGGCCAAATACTTGCCATCCCATTAATTACTCTCCTTTTTGCTTTGTGCTGATTAGATCGCAAACTAATTTGTATTATTAATTAACTTTTTATTCGTATTTGTTTCTATGAAGGAGTTGTACCCAGGTCTAGGAATTTAGTAAATAACTCCGTTTGTCTTTTTGAACTAGTTGTGCGGTCTAGTCTGTCTGTAAAGCTCTCAAAGAATACAGTCCCATTGTGCAAGATGAAGTGCTTGGGAGAAGATTACGAACTTGTGAGCTTTTGGTTTAGAAATAACCTGAAGAAGCTGTTAATCATCGGGTTTGTATCCAAGGAGGTGGAGTCCTTCTCGCATAAGTTGTCATTTAAAAATGTTAATGAGAAGATGAAAGTGTGCCTTGGCCGACTCTTTAGACTTATTAGTTATCTTTCCTCTTGGCTAGGATCTCGCGCACTAAGGGTGAGATAACACCTACCTCTCACCTTTGAAGAGGTGTATTTACTGCCTGGATGTTGAAAAAACGAAAGTTAAGAATTTATAATGGCGTCGCCTGGAGACCTGTTTGTGTGGGATGGGTCTTTTATTTAAATACATGGCACAGCTTCAGGTGGTCCAATTCATCGTTATACTATCATCAGTAATAATAAACATTTTATGCAGTACAATGTCGCTTGCAGAGTTGAAAAGTGTTGAATGTCAAGTGTGCACGGATGTGGATTGTTGGTTTTGGCTGGAGAAATGATGTTTTCTTGCGGGCATTGTGTCAGCATTATCAGCCACCTCCACACCTCCAGTACTGTATTGACACACTGAGCGAGCCGTGGAAGCCTGCACAACCCCACGGCAAGCATATATTGTTGCTCGTGATCGTTTTCCGCGACAATGGAAGCGAACTTTACGACAGCCAAACAAGAAAAGAAGCCGGTATTAAAACATTGAAAGTAATAAAAAGTTGTCCGACCCCGACACCTAGTAACAAAACATTATACTTCTGTGCTATGCTCAAGAGCAAGACCACAAGATTCATTTAGGGCCCCCACATAAAGGCACCATAAATCATAGCTTCTTTTTGAAATGCCTCCTCGCGTCATGCGTGATGTGAACGGGTGTAAATGAGCTGCAAAAACAGTTGGTTCGTTATGTTCAAGTGTTCGGTGTGCACCCACGCGCAATTCAAGCTTCAGACTTATTTAGGCTTTGCACACTCTCTACTCTATTAGAGGCTTGAACATTATTCCCTTGCATAGCTGGACTCCTGGACCTTTGAATCACCCTTGTTGAAGCACGCTAAATTAGTCAACAAAACAATATTTAATAATAAAGCAATTCACATCTATAATTCTGTGACTTCGTTTTTGGTTTGGTTGTTACAATTAGCTTTGTACAATGTTTTTACCCGAAGGTAGCGTTAGGGGTTTGCAGATAAACACTGTAGCTTACCGACGTCGTGTAAATTGCGTATTTATTTATGTGGGTCCGGGTAGCAAATTGTGTGTGGGTTCTATTAGCTAGCCGGCCAGACCTGCAGTTCCATACACGATAACCATAGAAAAATGATAAAATTAAACATTGAAAGGAATTGTGTATGCAATGTTCATTTCGAGCGAGCATAATGCGCTGTTTTGATTGTGTCACTCGTATTTTTGCGAATGTAGGCCCTACCCTCCACTCGGCTCCTGCGTTTCTCGGTTTCACTACATGGCATGGCAAAATAAAACCTGCATCTTATTACAAACATTTTACCTAAAAAAAAAGCGTAAAATCAAAATCTTGCGACCTTTCATAAAAAAATGACCTTTGAACACGGGTTCTATTTAATTTTTTTCTCAAAAATGATGCATCATACAATCATACTATTTTGTCACATTCAGTCCTATTGTTTCGACTTGTGGCATGATACTTTCACATTGCCTATAAACTTTAAACTTTATTGGTTCCGTGCTAACGTCGAATCAACTACCAACTATACCTATCTACTAAATAAATAAGTAAATCGTCATGGTAAAAACAACGACAAAGGTTAAATAAGGTGCATGCATATTTGTAATGCAAGTATTGAAAGTGAAGTGACGGAATAAAGGCTTTGAAAATGTATATGCTCCTTGTGTAATTTCAATTCGGATAGTGCGGAAATACATTTAACTGCAATGCTACATTTCGTAGTCAGTTTGTACAGTTGACAAAGGAAATATTGTGATGAAAACATGCAGAGCAAATACATTCACTGTAGGATACCTTCGATGAATGCCGTTGCCATGGATAATGTATACGTGACGCCATCGAGTGAATAGCACGTGCACGGTTTGAACTTTGAAGAGGGTTGTTTTGAAATTCACAGTTTAACACATTTTAGTGATAAATCTCTATTTGGAAGAATTGGTACTCTGTGTAGGACATTATAATGTTCGTGCTAGTATCATATTGATGGATTAAATTCAATGTCAGAGTCAGATGTAAAAAAAGGAAATCCCGAACGTGGGTTTCGAACCCAGAACTTTTCTTAATTGGAAGCAGAAATCAACTCATAGTACCAACTCACCACACATTTTCAAGTTTCTTGTACTGTCATTGTGGCGGACACTAACGACGGCTTGGTAGGTTCGTAAATCGTAATTATGCTTTGCGTATGTCGAGTACTCGTGTTCATAGACACGCTCCTTACTAGCGTACATAAAGAAGTGCCTGCCCTCTTTGGCCTCAATGATATAATTACAGGTAATACTGCATGCTATTCAATATAATGGTTCTCACACATTATTCAATAGTTACTACGATTTATATGTGCTCAAAAGTCTAAACTGAACGCAACATTACATTACAATCCTACACTAAAGATTAGCAGTGTAGCTTAGTGATTGATAATTACAGTGTACGTAGTGGATGTATTTTACCTCGCCTTTAGAAGTCACAGTTAATTACCAGGTTTATTAAAAATTAAAACACATTAATCAGTGCAGCATGGTACTAATTATAAGATACCTACTCATCTAATTCCTACACTGGAATGCTTACCGGTTTTCAATGCATTGTATTACCGTAGCACGTCACATGTTCACAGATTGTTAACATGTCCTTGGGTGGCAACGCACTTGATGCACTTTATTGTCACTTATGGGCAGCTCTCTCTCTTGTGCGAAAGATGGACAAGATAGTTTCAAATTTCAATTGGAATTTGTGTTTATATTTGCTATTGTATTGGGCCTACACTTGAAACTTATTTTATACTGTTTAGAAAGTATTTAATGTTTTTCTGATCCAAGCAGAATCATTACCCGACTGCTGTTGAATATCGTTTTGCATGTTACTTATTTTAGCATGTTCTTTTGATATAAAAACCTAAATAATCCACAACGTCAAGGAAATAATAATTGTGTGTGTGAAGTCTTTGCTCACGACACCGTTCTACGTCTCTTTATCTACATCTCAATAGTATGTTCATTTATTCAAATATGCATTTATTCAACTAAATTTCAAGCCTTAAAATCTCTCAACGTTTTAAACGTAAAATTAAATACAAATCTTTCTATTTATTCACAATATCAAAATATATTTTCGCTCGTAATACATTCCTGCGTAATTATTTTCTGAGAATCGGTTGTTGTACAATGTAATGCCTCCATTCCCACATATGTGGCGCTCTTTTAGTAGGACGTTAGCACGGGTCTACCCCCTGGCGTCCGTGATCTTATTATTATTATTATGAGTATTAGTATTATATTGTTGAGACTCCTTGTCGTGCATAGCTAACTGGCCAGTGGCGTAACTGCGAACCACATAAGGAAGGGGGGGAGGGGCTGACCACCTCTACTCTCCCCCCTAAACTGTTGCAGTTTCCCATCACAAATAATTCAAATATTCAGCTCACAATTATATGTTTATTTATAAAAAAAACTCCTTACCTTTATAACTGCAATTTGAAATATTTGTTTTGCCCGAAGGTTGGTTTAGCCAAACAGAAAAATGCCCGTCATAAAATATGGTTTTGGTACTAATTCCAATCGTGTTTATTATTGTTTGTAAAGCTACTTGGTATTAATATTTCCGAGTTTAAAGTGAAACCAATTGTGTTTGTGTTCTGGTTTCAGCTTCAGGATAGACAACACCGATCACATAATCGATGTGAACAAGGGCAACATCCCGTTCGAGTATGACCAGGTGAACATCATATGCCCGGTGTACATGCCCGGCACCCACGAGGAGGACGCCGAGAAGTACATCATCTACAACGTGAGTTACTTCGCAAACCTAGATTCGCTATTTGCTCGTCGTCTCCCTGCATTAGTACATACAAGTTTGTTTTGTAAAAGTTCGATTTTTATGAAAATCATTTCTTCGATTTTCCCGCAAAAGTGACAGGTCAAAGTTTAGAGGTTTCAAAGGTTCCCTGAAAATTGCATTGAGTAGAGACCGAACAAACATACAAAAAATACCTGGGTTATTTTTCTCAGGTAGGGTACTCATGCTCACTGTGCTCATCCACAACGGGCTGTACCAGATTACGAACGTGTAGATTTGCAGTGTATGAAATTTTTTACAAAACTGTGAACATCCCTCCGTCCCTGGATTGGATGCACATAATAGCATGATCGTCGGGCCATGCCACACTTAGCAAAACTGCATGGGCCATACAAGAACCATGCACAATCGGGACTTATGATTATCGCCTGGCCCATGGACAAGTTGCCACGGAATGGATAAAAGTGTTAGGTAGATCATCGAATAATCTTTAATCAATGGGTAGATACATGGCACATGCAAGACGAACCCCTGGTGGAAACCTGCCACATAGAGTCATAGACGACGTGCCACATCCTGCAAGTTGTGCATGGCAACCACATGCCACATAGACGACGCGCCACAGCCTGGCAAGTTGTGCATGGCAGCTACCTGGTACTGGTACATACCAGACGCGCCTCAGCTTGGATCAATCGATTGTGGCGCTAACTTTACCGCATAAGAGAAATTATTAATAAAATATTTACAATAATATATTTATTGCGTTCATGAAAAATCATTGTAAACTAAGCAAGTGAACGCAAATTATATGCTACGATATTTAGCATCGAATTCTGAATTCATACCACAATATTCGACAATATCTCTAACAATGAAACCCAAGTTGGCACGCGCTTGCACAGTTGCACCTCCAACCTTAGACAAGACACTCTAAAAAATGTCGTCACTCGGGTCCATGCTCGGGTCTCTCTTCCGAGGATCTTGTATGAGTCTTCTATACATGACAGGTGGGGTAGCCCTTTCGCGCCAACTGCCCGCGTCTCCCTGCATTTTGAAATGGATTGCAAGACAACAAAATCAAGATGGAATTTTGAGAATAGAAGAAAACATTTCCAGTGACAGTCAGTCGTCTTTGACTGTTACGGCGCAGTAGGCCTTCATACATAAGTATCGCTGGCGAGTTTCATTTCACGCCCTCTAACATATAAGCTCTTGTAAGTTTTAGTTTACATTTGTCGGGGCAGCCAGGCAGGATTTTAAAATAAGCAACTCATATAATGTATATCAATGTGACAAGGTGCAGTGCCTAATAAAAACCTGAACTTGGCCTCAAACCGACGAAGAAAGACCGTGTCGCGTCGCGTGTGTAAACCATCATCATTGAAGCTATCTAGAACTCGAGAAAGAGCTTTCAAAGAACTTGCTGAAAGAAGCTTTTTATCAAAGATAAACTTTCATTGTGCTAAAGCTTTGCGAACTTTTATCTGTTGGCTTTCATATCCATTTCTATTTCGGTTTCAATCTCGTAATATCATTTCGCCGCGTCTGGTTTCTGTGCCGACTACCGTGTCTTGCTTGTTTGTTATTAACCCTACAAGTAGCTAAAGTCGGTAATGCACTCGAGTCTCTTCGGCTGGTGATTAGATAACAATCTCACTGGCATCTTCAAACTTAAAAAGACATGCAACTGTGCAAAGGTATGAACTCCGTTATGTCCGCACCGCACCCGCAAGGCGCACGCGCGAACTTCTTTCAGGCAGTTCAACTCAGTCATACATTCATTGTTCTGTTCCCCTACTTGCTCGCAAAATTCGTAGGCCTACTTACGTCTACAAAACTAATTTGTCAATATATATTATCCATAAGTTCTTATAGCACAGATAACTGATTGGCCTAAAATAAATAGGAACTGAACATTCAAAGTTTCCTTCATGTAGCCGTGTAAGAACTTAGGAAGGGGGGGGGGGCAATCCCCCCTTCTTCTTCCTGTAACCCCCCCACTACCCCCCCCCCCCGCCCCACTTGAGAATGTTAAACATAGGCTACAAACAACTGGAAAACTAGTAGCAGTCACTGTCAAGATACCTAGGGCGTGGTGTTCCTTGGATGTGCTGACTTGTGGATAGTTGTAAGAATGCAGAAGCAAAAAAAGAAAGATTATCAGCTCACCATACACCCCCCCCCCCCCCCACTCGAAAAAGAGTTCCTCAATGTTATTGTAGGTCGATTTAAATCATGTTGACAGCAAAACTGACAACGGGTACAGTGTAGAGTGTAGACGGCTGAAAGAAACACATTTCCAACCATAGATTTAACACCTTATGTTTTTCGAATAACTGTAGTGCAGTGGAGGTGTAGCCCGAGTTTTCCTATAGCTCTACATTCCGTTCAGTGTTATTAAGAAGAGGGCTTTAGGGCGTAAACACCCAGACCTAGGAGTGAAGAAATCGCCGGATCTCATTGTCCCACCCAAATCTGAACAAAATGCCAATAGGTATCGTATCGAGTGCAACTTTCATCACGGAATTTATTTCTCATTTCATCATCCCATCCCATCACCATCCCTTCATCACATCATCTATCCCATTTCAAGCCGACAGTGGCTATAACAATTTTTCCAGTTGTGAGAACAAGGTTATGGCAATAATGCTATTTATGAAAAGATTATAAAAACGTGATGTCTGGGAATAAAACTCGACTGGTATCAGACTTTTTTATATCGGAGGTTTAACTGTAATTTAGATAAACTTTGGTCATACCGCATACGTTGCTATTGCTATTGTACAGTTCAAAATTAAAGTATGTCTCATAGGGAGATCACGGATGGAAAGAATAAAACATGGTGGTAATCCACAATTATGGAAAAAGAAAATTTGGAAGATTCCAATACAATTGACATGGGCACTGATAACTCTACTGTTGAGTGCCCTAAAACAACATTAACTAACTACTAACGGATAGGAGCTCAGTTATTTTTTCTACCTTTTCCTTTGACTACATAAGAATTTGACATGATGATAAGAACATGTTCTACTAGTACATCGAGAACTCCCTGATTTACATTGAAATTTTTTCTTGTTTTGTAAAAAAATAATATTGTATTTTATAACATAACTTTTGAATTGTAAGTCATGTAAATTGTATTCTTTAGTATCTTTATTCAACCTTACAGTTTTCATTACTTCAACTTTATCAATAAAAAGGAGGAATTTGTACCAAATCCTTATTTCAAACCATTTAATAATTATAAACACTATCAGCCAATAAAAAACAGTTGGTGATATTAGTGAACATTCAACTTGCATTAGCAAATTTTTTAATTCCAGGACAAAAACGCTAACTTAAACGCGTATGTGTAGAAACAAATACCGGAACCCAACAGGCAACAACATGATTTTAATACAACAATCACAACTTTTCAAGCCGTCCAATTGTCATTACTGACATTCTGCAATTTGTCTTCATCCTTATGAACGGATCTACCGCCTGTTGAATCTAAGTTCTCATCTGTCATTGCAGACAACAGTATTGTTTACAGGTGCATAGAAAGGGGATGGGGGGAACTGACCCCCCCCCTCAAAAGAGCTATCTGCTTCACTTTTCCCTACTGTTCATCTTTATAAATTGCAAAATGCACGTTTTTACCCCTCGCCATATCAATTTTCGGAAAAATCTTGCCTTTGGCGAGTGAGCCTCCGACGACTTCAAATAAGGTTCCTACGCGCCTGATTGTTTTGACAGATGGAATAATACAGAAGATTCAACTTTATTATAACAAAGGCGCAATTTCTCTGTAAATAAAGTGCATGTGTCCGTTTTGCACTCGGCTCTACTACACCAATTACGCAACTGATGAAATGGGGAAGCTTCGATGAAAACTGCGTAACACTCGGCAAACCACCACCCAGGTCACTGGACGAGTCTGCGTCTGCACTCGGGGACTAAGGAACCAAGGATGAGGTCAGAATTCACCTAAATAAACCGTCTACAACTTCTCTACCAGAATCTTCACATTTAAACGACATAAACTCTTGCTAGTCTACAAGCCGAAGCTCCTAATAAAAAAGAGTAACTTTTTATGATAATTGTACATACAGTATTTCTTTGTTGTGTTGGTGATTATTTTGTAAATTTAGTTGTAATTTTAAGTCTTGTATTTCTCATTGATCATTGATTGCTCACTTCTTAACTTCAACTAGCATTAACCAAATTTATTTAGGCTTACTACTGCTATTCGTGCTCTTATCATCTGATGCCGTGGCATTGTAAGTTGATTTATTGACATATTATTTGTAGTTTGTTATTAGTTTGTACTTTCTCAGGTTGTATCTGAGATGGCTTTCACAATGCTCCATTATTTAAATTAATTGTAATCATAAACAAATTTTCCCACACCCAAGAGATTGCTCCAGTTTATGGGTAGACGTTAACTTTTTGTTCTACTGTAGTGTGATAGTGTTGTAAGTTTAAACTTTGAATGCATTTCAGTATCGGTAGGCCAACAATATAACACCAGAATAAAAAGTTAACATTAAATTATTAGAGCTGCTAAAAAGTTTTTCCGACAATCGTAACATATTTCCTATTTCCATTGACTGTTTTGTTACGTGTAGGCCTAATATTAATAGTTATTCATTTCGTGCTGTAATTTTGTTTAGGTATCGAAGGAGGAGTACGATACCTGTCGAATCACGAATCCAAATCCACGGATTATTGCGATTTGTGATAAACCGTACAAGCTGATGTATTTCACCATAACGTTCCGGTCATTCACTCCCCAACCCGGGGGATTGGAGTTCCAGCCCGGCCAGGATTATTACTTCATATGTGAGTATCTACCGGATCCAATTAGGCTATGTAGGTGCATCTTGGATGAGCGATTTGATAATGCCACACACAAACCAGGAAATATGCGCAAATGTTTGTACATCTCCCAACAGACAGGCAACTTAAATAACTTAGTAAATCTTAAAGGGAAATAATAAAATAGTATGCCTATACCGGTAACGTCACATATAAATTGTAATTCTTATTGGTTTAACAGGCAGGTAAAATGAGCAATGTCATGATTTGACAGTATTAAACAGGCAGGTAATATGAGCCATGTCGGTTTAGATTGCACCACTGCACTGAGAGATATCAACACAAGTAGCAGATGCAGTTACACCACCTTTGGCAGTTTACGATAATGGTAACCCCCACAATAAATTCCTTTACTTTCCGGCTGTACGCACTGATGCTCTACGTGAAGCGGGAGGTTCTGGGTTCAATCCCTAGTCGGGGCAGATTTTGACAACAATTGTTATCAATTAATAAATGTGTCCTCAAAGTGGGCTAATGCTTTAAAATAAAAACATTTTTTTATTATTCTTTAGGTAATACGTAATTTCATCATACATTCTACAATATCACCGGACTCAAATAATATATATAAATCTATTGTCATGAACACATTAACAACCCACAAAATGTTTATGCAATCTTATCTGTGTCATAAACAATTTCAATGAAACCAAACAAAAACATCTGAGTTTGTATAAAATACATCCAGTAAAATAATAATACGTACTAATAAAAAATATATGATTTCTCAAATATTTCCGGCTGTGAAAGTATAAAGTGTGGAATAATAATATTACTCTCACCTTATCAGTCCATTCATACACCTATTGATTCTTTCAATCCCAGTATGTCCAGTAGATTTAGCACATCACACATAGCAAGTTTGTATCTTTCTGTTCCAAAGACCCACCCCTGTTGTGTCTGTACAGAATGTTCAGCTGGGTTGCTGCACTAGTTCCTATGACAGACCACGACCTTGGCTCTTGCCATTAATTATATAGTGTCACCTGGGCACATGAGAAGCACACACAGTTCTTTCCATATTTGACTGTATTTTGTCATTGTTCAATTTTGTGCATGTATGTAGGTAGGCTTAGCAGGTTTTTAGTATGCTTGTTAAGTGTCCATAAGCCGTAACATGTCATGGTCTCTCATGGATAAGGTTACATTGAACCAACAAAGGTGGTCATCATAAGCAAGTGAACTTTTGTACTGCCAAGATAATCATTTACTGCCATATGAATAATATTTATTTCTCACAGAGTAAAAGTATATATCATTTAGGGGACATCTCTGCCCTTTACCTGCCTAGAGCTCTACAGATTGTTCAAAACACTGTTAACAAAATGTAATATGTTTTGGTAGTTGCAATAACACTTCTTGCTAGAGTGGCTTGCTCAAATAAGATTACTACCTTTATTATAACATATTATTCTTTGCAAGATAAGCATGCACGTTATAAATAAACTTGCTGGAAAAGAGAAGTTTTTATGCAGTCTGTACGGACAGTTAAGTTTCTCATTTTACAAGGTATGACATAATTATGGGAGTGTGTGTCTATTATTTAATTATATCCCTGTTGATAGTGCCGAGGTGACATAAACCTAGGTGCACGTTGCTGCCGGAGGAGAATGTAACATACTGTTTCATAATGTTTGCCATATTTTTGTCAAATCCCCAGCCACACCTACATCGGATGATTAATGCCTATATGACTTGTTTACAAACAAGTACTTAGGTTTAATGCTTATTTACTTTTTAATAATATTTTAGCACTTTTTACAGATTACACTTCACAATATTATTCAGTTAATGAGTAATGACACAGGATATTACTGTTTCTTTGCATTCAAACCATGTTGATGTTATAAACCAAACAAGTAACCAAACTAATGACGAAACACATTTTCAGCGACTTCGTCCAAGGATGATTTGCATCGGCGCATCGGAGGCCGCTGCTCAACTCGCAACATGAAAGTGGTGTTCAAAGTGTGCTGCCGCCCTGAGGATTTCCATAACCACAGTAAGTTGGTCTCATTTCGACTCTACCCTTGTTAGTTGTTTTGTTACTATAGAGTCGGATTCTTCATTTCGTGTGCACTGCCCATTCCGCCGCTTTTCATTCAAGCATTATTAGTAGTCTTATAAGTCATGTCAACCCCTAATACCTCTTGGCGTGTGTCACACACTTAGACAGTGTTGCTTTTTATATCATGCTTGTGCTAGTAAGTCTATACTAGTGATGCACGCAATAAATATTAAATACAGTACTATCGAATTGCATGATTTCCCAAAAACGTGTCCAAAATGCAACAAATCATAAATTTCCAGACTTTGTATGCACCTTTATACCACCACTATTGTTACTAATTTTAAATTTGACACTCCATAATTATGGAGGCTAAAATATTTCACACTATTTCTGACTGAAAAATTTGGTGTTTACTATTTTAGACATCCAATTATTATCACGCCTGTCTGTTGAAAAAATGGACACACATTTTTCAGACATTATCATTTGATATTATTGATTGTATTGATAATGCAGTATCTTATCAATCATTCATCAATAACATTTATTTTATCGATGTGCATCCCCAGTGTGTAAAATAGGATGCAAATTTTCAAATTCCATTTTGGTTTAGTACAGTAGTAAATTAATTATGTTTAAATGTAGTCTAGCTGTTACTGTGGTCTGGAAAATTAAAGAAGGTGGTCAGTGAAAGTGAGGGCAATGCTATCCATGGTTTTTGTGGGAACCTTGATTTACGGAAATGTTTGTAAGTAAAAGTACACAAAAAATGTGCCTGGGTACTTAGAAAGAGGAATAGGTACGTATTGTGCCGAATATAGGCCGACCCTGAATATAAGCCGACCCCGTAACTTATCTTGTTGAAATATACTAAACATATGCATAAACATGCATATATATAAGCTGGTAAGGGACTTTTGAGACTTAAAATAATGAAAAAAGGGTAGGCTTATATTCAGGACAATGCAGTAGTTTGATATTGTCTCCGTTAGAGTGTATACAAAGACATCACAAATGTGATGTGCAGCATTGCTTCTAAAAACTTGCCCCCCATTTGCAACTTAGCTACTTATTTCATTCTTAGCATTAGTATTTGATGTATAGAGCAGGGGTTGGCAGCTAGATTGTGTATGGGGCCATTTACTGGTGCTGCTTGACAGATGAGGGGCCACAGCTGGTAAGGTCCCTGGAATTTTGTGGTTGATTTTTTCCGTTTGACAATGCTAAATCTGACTTTTTACTTATAATAGCAAAATACATGCAATAACCATGTTGTTTCTGCTAAAATAGAGCAAAATCGTGAAATTTCCCATTATTTCTTTATGTTTTGGCACAAAAACATGCAGTTAATTTGCAATGGTGTTTTTTTGACAAAACAATGCCTTTATAATATTTGTTTTAGGCTATTTACTGAAATAAAAGCTTTTTATATCGAAATTATTGCCATTTCTATAGCCGGGTCAGGTGTTATAGCTGCATGAAATATGTCACCTCCTCTCTTGGCATGCCTCCTCGAGGTATGCTTAACAGTCGTTCAATCTGTACATCTGAAAATGCTTGGTAACTCTTGCAGAACATAGATACCATGACAGTAAATCATTTATTATAAGTACTATTATAATTATATAAGGCTGGTGTAAATAACACAAATTATTATACAAATTATGCATTGAATGCTGGAGAAATCAATAGTAATTTTTGTGCTTAAACATAAGTTAGTTAGGGGCCACATAGGGCCTACCCCTGGTATGGAGCATTCTGCATTAGTTTTATTTATTTATTTTAATGTCTGTCTTATCCAGTCTAGTAAAAATGTGATTGACAAAGTTTGCTTATGATGTTGATTTAAAATGTGCCCAGTACACATTTTGTGTTGTGTGTTTCAAAGCAATACTTGCTATGAATGTTTGTGCTTTCTTCCAAAGACAATGGATTGTAGCAGTAATTTTTTTTAACATGAATGAATGCAAATAAAAGTACTGCTTATGTGAGCTGATTCTAGGGGTGCTTGCAACATCTTATTTTGTAAATTTTTGGTACCATCCTTGCTGACCAATATGTTGACGTGCAATGCACAATACTGACACGTGATTATAACTAGGTAAACAATCATAGTAGACACATTAGACCATTCAAGAAATCGGAGATTTTGATTCCTAGGGGCAAACTGTGAGACGTTAGGGTACCGGACTGATTTATCGCTGAATCCGAATTTGCCCGGTACATCAGATTTTGGCCCGCTTACCCAGAATTCAAAATGGCCAATAAGATGTTAAAAGAGTTAAACCTATTTAAAGTCCTATTAGTAGGGGTCCAGGAAAGATATTTTTCCAATTGAAAAAATATGCTCAATGAAATTCAAATTATGCTTTATTTTGCTTTTTTGTTATTTAAAAAAAAATCACTAAATATGCCTTTTCTGTGCTATTAAAATTGGTTAATATAGTTAGTTAGTTAGTTAGTTAGTTAATGTTGTTTTAGGGCACTCAACAGTAGAGTTATCAGTGCCCACTTCAAGTGTATTGGAATCTTCCAAATTTTCTTTTTCCATAATTGTGGATTACCACCATGTTTTCTTCCCTCCAAAGGGAGGAACGTAAGGGAAGACGCGGGGGGTTAATGGGAAGGAGTGAGGATGTTGGATAGGATGGGTTTAACTGGGTGGGAACGGAGGAGTGCTCGTTGCAGAGAGGGCCGGTAAGTATGGAGAAGAAAAAAGTGAAAGAAGAAAATAAATATGAGTAAGGCTGTGTGAATGAAGAAAGGTGTGATAAAAAGTTGCGCGAGAGCTCTCTCTACAACACGCACCCCAACTGGCCAGAGCTCGCCCTTAGTTTTGGGGAATACACTACTCCCCTACTTACAGGCCAAACCACGGGAAGGTAGCAAGTTGGACTTTGAAGGCCCTGGTCAATTCAGGCACTATTGATTAGACATGGTTAGTTTGGACCAATGGCAAAATATGCGCAAAGATTCGACTTGGTTTATCAATTTTGACTCTATAGTCAACAAGTCAAAATCATTTACTTTTTCATCCGTCAGGTAAAGACACAACAAAACACTGACAAAATGGTTGCATTGAAAAAATCGTTATTCAATTAATTTTTGCGTGATTTTTCCTCAATTAATAGTAATAAAATAGTTAATTTTGTCAATTGGCCGGTAAAAACGATAACAACCTCTTTCATGTTTTCATTGCAAAAATGGAAAATTTCGCCTTTTGGTGCGGTTTCAATTTGCATTTTTTCATATCATAAGCCATGAAATCTTATGACAAACCTGTTTCATTTTTTTTTTTTTCATTTTTTTGCTGATTGCGAAATTCCTGGATCCCTACCTATCCCTACCTATTAGTGTTGATGAACACCTCAAGAGGATTAATTATAGGATTTTTGGGGTCAAGGAGAACGATGGAATGTGTTCCGGAAACGCTAAAGAAACGGATGTACCATTTTCAAAATGGTGGACATGTTTATATGGCAAAACGGCTTTGGAAAATACCAATTGATATGTCATGCCCAGCGTCATAAGTGGCAAGCTAATCTTTAAAAACGTCCCGAGAGTTTGCAGAAACTCGGAAGAAGCCCAAATATGGTACTCGATATCGGAAACAGCTTGTACCTGTATTACTGGTCGCTAATGTGGCATTCTCAGCACAGTCAACACACTCCTTTGTTAACTAAACGAAGTTATAAATGGTGGTTTGACAACACAAAATTTGTCCAAAAGAATTTTCAAAATTGAGCAAAATAAAGATGAGCATGTTAGTTTTTTAGCCATATTTGATTACATTATCATTTCTTTATTGTTGATGAAGAGTTATCGTTTCACCAAGGCTTGTCTTGATAGATGAGCATTTTTGTTTTTACTCCTTTTCTTAAACATTTTAAGTAAGAAATGAATATGTAGCTACTTGCTAGTGCAGTCTTAGAGTGCCTCCCATAACTCGGAATACTAAAAATGTCTGCGACAAAGAAGCACTGCCGAAGCACAATTTATCACTTAGTTCAGGTGCATAAAATGCCACTTCGGGGACAAGTAATACAGGCTATTTCCGGTATCGAGCGCCATATTTGGGCCACTATCGGTAACTGGACCCTTACCAAACCCTCCAGACGTTTTAAAAGTTGGGGTTGCCACTTATAATGCTGGGCAAATTCCGGGCAAACCGATCATAATCCATGGTGGTTCCGGGAAAATTCGGAATCAGCAGGTTACCCTAAAATCAGCCTGGTACCCCTATGTCCCACATTTTGACACGCCTAGATTTCTAAGCAAATATATCTGGATTTTGGATTTCTTGACCGATCTACATTACTGTGTTTTCTTTATCTTCCAAGTATGTTTATGAAAGATGGATCAATTCACATTTGTGGATTATTTACACATGTTTAAGCAGAACATAGTATTTCTTGGATTTGGTTGGTCGGGAAACCGGATCTCCCACAATCCTGGTAGGCACCTTAGCCAACTAGACCACCGAGACGGTATCGTTTTCACTTCTGAATTGTAGTTGCATTGAGATATTGTAGGCTTTCACGACCCGTAGATGACTTATGTATGATCACTGGGCTGTTCTTGAAGAAGCCACCAACATGGGTGGCGAAACGTCGAGCAGTGCCTGTAGTTGCATTATAGATCTACCTGGAATGTGGGAGACCCAGGTTCGAACCCCGGTCGGGATGGATTTTATAACTTCTGCTGTTCAGCTGATGCTTACTGCCGCTTTCAATGCTTTCAACTGTGTTTATTGTTTCCAGCTCTTTTCAACCGACTGCCGGGAACAACTATCAACATGTCAACATCGACATCTCCGGCCACCTATCCAACTACCATCAGCACTACTACCACTACATTACCGACTACAGTCAAACAGATATCTTATAAAGATATCGATCTTTCTAATAGTCACAATGTCAAGTCTACCACCAAAAAGACTAGTATGTATTTCCATTTGGTTTTGTTTTCCAGGAGAACCCATAGAATATATTACAATTGTATCTTATTTTATGTTTCACACTATTAGAAAAGTAGAACATTCAGTACCCGGTACACAAATCATGACGGAGACTCTTTTTACCGTACTATTTGATTTTTAGACTACAGTAGAAACTTGTGAGTACATTTTTAACGGAGGGGGAGGGGGGGGGGGGGGGGGGGGGGAGAGAGAGACACAAAAAACTTGAGTACTAATTTGAAATGTTTAAAATTTGTGTTTTTTAAGTCTTTTCCTGCACTAAACCCTTGAATGTGAAATATGAATAAAGTACCTAACATTGCAAAAGCTAGTGCTTTTCCCAACAATCATTGAAAAGAATGCATTCAATCATCATCCCGTTCTTGTGACGTACCACCCCAGCGACGAAGATTTGTCAAGCCGAGCTAGTTTTTCGCAAATGCTACATTTGGCTTATACTTATTACACCAGCACTCTGGCTACAACTTGTCAATCAGTAGAAAAAAGTTTTTCCTCCCTCTTCAATCTTTGGGCTGTTAACCTTTTCAATGCTCGGTTTTGAACGGAGCACCTAACACCCCAGTGCTGGGTATTTTGAGAAAAAAGTCAATTTCTCTCGTTTGTTATAGTCTTCCGGTTGTGGTTCAGTTCCTGTTTAGGTCCCTAAATATTTCAGTCATTGACTAAGACTAAAACAGTGAGACCAAACCCTTGACATTGACAGTGAGTTTTATCTTTACAAATCAATCAATGACAGGACAAATTGGGACTGTTTTCCTACGATGTGTCCTTTAGTTTTCTCAACAATAGCAGCCTTTGAGAAGGCAAACGGAAACTGGTCATTTCCGGGTGGCCGGACTTTAGGAAAGACATAGAAAATTGTCACTGTTTATGAAATTTAGCAGGTCGTAGCTAGATAGTGGCATATTCAATCAAACTTTGATTACTTTTTTTGTATGCCTTTTATGAATTCCATCTCTTAGATAAGAATATCAGGAAATGTGTGTTTCTAAAACTGAAACTTCCCCTTTTGTTGAATCGTTCTTTCTCTTTTAGTTTTCAAGATAATTAAAAATGAAATTACGGATATGTCAAGTTAAAGGAGTATTCACCCGCTAAACTCAAAAAATATATTTCATCCCTGGACTAACTAGTTATGACCGGGATAGGCAGAATTAGGTGGGATAAGCCAAGCGGGGGATAACTCCAAATCAAATTTTGCCTCAGTCCCTTAAAAATCGTTGGAGCGAGGTTTCACTGTAGTAGTTTTTTTGTAAATTGAAGTTCAGAAAACTTATGTAGCCTAGTTGTTTGATTATTTTTTCATGTATAATGCGTACATTGTTATAACAAGGTAACGGCTATGTAAAAAAATTCTAAATAATCAATATTAGAAGGAATTATATGTTTGCTAAATATTATTCTTTTTTTTGCCCAAATAATGATTAGAATAAAAGTTAAGAGTGTGATAAGTGTGGCGCCGTTCAACAGACGTAAAATTAGGAAATGAGAATCTATCCCAACTCTCGTCACTTGACCTTAGATCGTTTTAAGCTCCGCCTATCACCAGTCGTCAATGGTCTCACAAGTTAGTAAATAGACCCCCTGGGGTCTCTTCTTTGTAAGCTTTAGAACCCTCATATGTGTGAGTAGGCCTACTCAGTAGTTGTATGTCCAGTAGCTAACACATTGGTACTTACTTTTCAGATGAGTTTGAGAAGCATCCAAATGAAGTAGTGAAGAATGAAGAGTTGACCTACAGTGGGGTGCGAGGGATCAACAGAGGTGCCCAATGTTGGCTGCTATTGCTGTTTACGCTGACGGTGCGGCTGGTTGCGCGGTGAGGGGAAGACGCAAGCCCTGGTTTCTCTGTATCATAGATGTACATTACTTATGTGTGCCGTACATGACTGGTGTGTGGTCATCTGTTGTAATCCTGTGATGAGAACGGTTGCTGTTCAAGACAGTGCGTGTAGCCACTTGGAGTACAGTGTCTCGTTATGTGTTGGCATGAGGCGGTGTAAAGACTGATTAACGTCCATCTGGTGTCGCCTCGGACAGAGGTGAAATAGTCTCCGATCAAACAGACTTATTTAAGTGTTGAATATTATCGTTAAAAACAAGTGATAGAAGATGAAAGGAAAAAAACATTGATTATTAGATACCATTAGATCATATAATATACACATTTTATTTTCGTCTTCATGATTTTTGATGAAATCCGATTTATTTATTTATTTTATCAGATGAACTATTTGGATATGAAACCTGTGTAGGTCCCCCCTATTTTTTTCAACCCGTACACGGTTGAAACTAAGTGCAAGAATGTGAGTCGAGTGTCATTGACCATCGTCATATCATCAGTCATCAATATTTTACCGGGTCAAACCGATCTGTACAGTCTGGTCCAAGAGAAAGACCTGAATGAATGGTTAGTATGAAAGAGCATGTGCCGTAATGCATTATGATATTTGTAAGTAAGGATGCTTGAGGGAAGGCTGTGTATGCCAAAACTTCTACAACTATGTTGTGATAGTTCGTATGTATATTGAAAAAAATAAGTCGTTGTTAACAAAGTACTATTTCATATAAGGATGTTTCAGGGATCGTACTTATTTTTAAAATGAGTTTTTAAAAGTAATATTAATTAAAATTGCAAGACCAGAGGCCCAAACAAGAGTTGCAGGCCTCCATCCTTGTCGACGTAGAGATCGAACGGAATGCATCGTAGTAGACCATCCCCTTTTATTGAAAACTTGTGATCCTGCGTCGTGATATTGCTCTCTTTTAATTTAATTTTTGACTGTACTTTTATTGAATTGCTTACTGTTCCTATTTTATCTTGCAATTTTAATTGTTATGACTCTAAATCGCTAGTGGTGGATTTAAAAAAAGACGAGTCCTGAAATAAACTGTAGATGCCTTGTTACAGTGTATGGAGCTATGTAAGAACACGTAAGGTACCATTTCACTATGAGATTATAGAATGATATAAATTAACAACACACTGTCTACATTTTAGCCATCTTTTATGTAAATTTCAACTATGTTCTATTTTATTGCTATGCACTTATGTGAAGACCCATAGTAGAACCAAATAGACAAGCATTCATGTAGGCCAGCCCCCCCCCCCCCCCTTGGACTCTTAGCAGGGACCAAAGGCTCGGGGCTGCATGGCCAATGTGTTTCTAGACCTATCGCAGAATGACGTGTAAACTTCGGCAGATAGGAACATGATTGTGTAATAATTGGTTCTACTATACTGTGCTATGGGGGAGGTTGCTTTGTCCCAAGTGGAGTAGCGGACCTTGTGGCTTGGCCGGGGAAATGCGCAAATCCTAAGAAACCAAATCCCCAGGGTGGAATTTCTTGGTCCTTTACACAAAATATTTTTCAGTAAACGTTTTTAAGGGTCTGTCCAAACCAAAAGAACTCAAAATGATGCAGGCCCCTAGTGTTTTACAGTTGGATTTGTGCCTTAAAATATATCTGTTCTTCTGCCCAAGCAGTCAACAAACTTGTTGCATGTTTTGTTCGCTTCCCCTGCCAAACCACCACCACCTTGGTAACAGTATGTACTATGTTTTACATGCTGTCAACAAGTGACAATACAGTATCGAAATATTGTGAATTGTGATAGCAACTCCTGAAGTCGATTTTCAACCCTCTGTTAGATACGATGCCGAACTATTTATATCGTTACATCTTTTGTCTTATGACAGTCTACAGCTGATCCCACTGAAGATTATGAATTGGTTATGCTAACCTACATTTTGTTGTAAAGAGTCAAAACATTTATTAGTTGTATCTTGTAATTAAGTGTATATATGGTATATAAGTATTTAAGTGCCATAAATAGATATGTTTTCCGTAGGCTATTATTGTTTTCTACTCACATTCTATGAAGTAATTTAAAGCGCATACTGTACACTATGTTTGCAGAAATTATATTGTTTGATTACTGAACAGGGAAATTGCACCCGAAATAGAATGCCGTAGTAGTAATCAAATGGTTGGCAAATGTACTTTTTTAATTGTTCGTTATGCCATCCAAAGCGAGAGAACAATATTTAGCTTAAAGTTATAAATAGGCCTAATGGAAGCTCATGAGTCAAGAAATTAACCTTTCCTCAGAGTTGACTTCCAACTGTCATCTCACTCATATTTGTGACCAATCAGAACTCTGTAAAATCTTTCAAAGACATCCGGAAACCATGTTTGTCGTCAAACAAGAGTTTTATGGTTGAACTTTAGTCATTGCACATTACGTGTTTCACGTAATATCAATGCTTTGTTAAAGATCGTGCAAAATACCTTGTTTGAAGACAAACATATACTATATATATGTGTGTACAGCTTATCTTGAGATGCACAAATGCTAGATCCATGTGTACAATGTGCATTCGGTGCCTTGGCAATTGTTCCGTGTGCTCCTGTTTAGCTGCAGTTATAGGAATGGTGAGAGTGATGCTATCTGCTACTACCATTCAAATACATCTCTATCACATTATGTATCAAAGAATGCAGAGGCCACGATTGGCTCCTTTGTAATTATCATGTGACGAGAAACCGGTCACTGTTTCTAAATAGAGGTAAAATGAAAGTGATTTTAGTACACTTAGAACTGGCCAAATGCGGTGGAATTGATTGGGCCTCGTTAAACCGACCGCGATCAAGTGGCCGTGCCGGTTATGTCCACGACTTTTGAAAAGATTGAAATGCGCAATTTAGAAATACGATGGCGTATTTAGTTGAAGCCGTCAAACTTTGTTTACTCGCTGGTATAGAGAGCTATCTGTTCCCTTAGATGTAAAGAATACAGGGATCTGCTATTCATTATCATAGTTGTATTGTTACTGAATGAATTCTTTAATGGCACTACTGTATCTATGTTACCACAATCTGACTGTGCTATACAGTTTCAGCTGGGTATCAAGTGGATGTTGTCAAGTTGCTATGGATTTTATATCAATACGTGTGAATGATCTCATTCATTCCTTCTCCAAATCTGTTCACAAAATAGTTTGGCAGTTTCTTTGCTGTAGTTATAAAATTAACTTGTTCTAATTGCAATGTATGCCTATTAAATGGTCAAGTTGTATGAATTGGTTTAACTAAAACATAAACCTACTGTATGCATGAGTATTTAGTGCAATTCTTTGGCATATGATTATGATCATAACCAATAGCCAGCAGACATTGTTTGTGCATTATTGTTTGTGTCCCTCCACTCAAAGTAGTGATAAACTGTAAAACAAATAAAATAATTGACCTAAACCCGTACTCGTAGAGTAGACAGTCTGTATCTTGTGGCCCATAACATTCCACCCTTCTGCATGGCTGGCAGAGCCTCTGCTACACAAATAGTTTCATTGTACAAAGTATGTAATTTCCTCGTATTTGTGTTCTACGTTCTGCCTAATGTTGGTGTTGTTCTCTTTCTACCCAGTTAAAAGAAAGCAGTTCTGGCTTGATTCTTGATGGTGTAAATTAAAGTGAGCTTGAGATGCTTGCCAGGACACTGCCTCGGCCCTTTGTAGAAACCGTTTTAATAACAACCAAAATTGTGTTCAATGTCCAAGAAATAGAATCGCTCAAATGCCAACAAGGTAACAGCAAAGCCTGCTTGCTTTCATTGCATTATTGCAACCTATTTATGTTCTTCAAGTCCTTCCTTTGTCACAATGAATTATTTTGTGTCTGATTAATGTGAATACTGAATATAGAGAATTATATTACTGTATAACCTTGAAAATCTTCCCAGATTAGATATGAATAATATAATGTATAAATTATGATAAATTATATTATGTGTATTCAATCTGTGTGCTGATAGCAGATGTGTAGTGAGTTATCAATTCGTACACTGTATGTTTTCCTGATATTTATATTTGGCACCTTTGTCACTATACACCATACTACATGATGGGAAATATTTTATAACTGACTTTTGTACAGAATAAAATATAATTATCGTAACGTGAATAATGCTTGTTTATTTGCAAGAGAACCTAGTATGCATCCCAACCAAACCTAGTATAAATCCAATGAAAAAGCACTCCTCAAATACAGAACATCATCCTCATTATCTGTTGCCACGTCCAACCCTGCGTTGGGTCGGCATTGAAGACAGGCCTCTCCACCACACCACATTCCAGTCTCCTCCTTGCTGTTCCAGGGCCTATTTTAGAGTGCAGCTGCAAATTTTGATTTGTGCAGTTAAGATTTTGTTGTTATATCGACTAAAAGAATAAAAATAATATTTTTATTAGGTATTTTTTTTTTTTTAATATTAAAGACCAGAAGGCAGAATATTTCAAAGGGGTCTTTCCAGACGCAACAGGCAGAAGGGCTCAACACGATGCCACTGTTTCAGCTCCCGGAGCTCCGCCTCAAGGTCCGGCCCCCAAGAAACCCGAAGGCTTTTTTAAATCTAAAAAGTTGTTTCCTTTTTGTTCCTTTTTTTTATGTAACTGTACTGTTTAATAATTGAATAATACAGCCAATTTTGATTCAAAGTTACTAAATATACACTTACGACCACAAGTTTTGTCCAATACACGAAATTAAATAATTAATTAATTATTGAATTAAATATTGGGTTCATAATTTTCTTAAATACATTTTAGTAAAACATGCACTATAGTGGTCCCAACGAAAGAATGCAGATTGCTGAAAATTGTTTTCCCAACAAAAAAACTTTGTCAGCTCTATTCACACTAGATCTTGCACATAGAGGAACTCTAGCACAGATAATTTTTGCTTGCGTTGGTAAATGATATTTCTCTTTCATACACAAAGGCGACATTCCATTTACCGCCCATTCATTCAACCCCCATCACTACCAAGCATCTGCATTCTTTCGTTGGAGCATTCGTACATGTATATTTGGTAAACGTGCAAAAATCTGTAAAAATTTGGCTATTTTACAGGGCTTCAGTCTGAAAGTGTTTGTTATGTTATACTTTTATCCATGGGCGCCGGAAGGAATTTTGGCAGGGGGGGGGGGGGCAAATTTACAATTTGTACTTTTGTTGGGCAAGCACAGGGCGTTATTGGGCACAGGGCATAGGTGAAATTTGTGAAAATCAGGTGTTGAGAATGCGTTTGGTGGGTCTTAGAAAAAAGTAGTGGGATGAATACGATACCAAAATTATGTAATTTTTGTGCAGTCGATACTCGGAACTAGAAAACCACCAACGAGTCTAGATCGCTTGAAGCGAGCCAGCCGAGCGTGATAAACACTTAACTGCAACTTGATGAGGAGGTTATGACTCTATGAGTATAGTTATAGTTTAGCAGGCTGTGTCGAGTTTGGCTTGAAATTGGACTGAAATAGGTGGGCTTAGTTTTGTTGGTATACGCGTCGGACTACATGAAACCGGACCAGTGTAAGCCGGACTAGAACCCTTGGTAAACGTAGTGAGTGACTATACAGTGTTGTCACTTGTCTGTATGTCCATTGATAGAGAAAAATAAATCTAGGAACACTCCGCTCCCGATCAGATCATTTAATATGTTAGGCCTAATATTATTAATATTAATTTTCCATCGAATTTCGGTTTCACAAATACATTAATTTATAAATAACGCATATTGCCGGTTAAAATTTATTTGTTCCTGAAATCCAGGGGAGAGGGGCAAGCGCCCCTCCTTGCCCCCCACCCTCCCGGCGCCCATGCTTTTATCTATCCTGATTTCCACTTTTTCTACAAAATCCTGCAATGTGAGAACAAAGCGTTCGCGAAGCGACTTAGTACTATCTACAGACTACCCTCTGTTAAAAGACAAACAAAATGATTTCTCGCCAGGGACCGAGCCAGACTTCTCAAATTTATCCAGTCAAAAATGGACTTCTGCAATTTGCAATTTATCTGCAATATTTCCGTTGATATCTGATTGTGGAACATGAACGAACATAAAAATAGCAAAAAACAAAAAAATGTGAGTTATTTAAACAATAAATTGAACAAACCGATATTTACTATGATTTACTAAAAGCCCTCTCTCCCCCTTATAAATGATATAAGAGTGAAATCAAGGGATCTTATATTATCTACAGACTATCCTCTATTTAATAAGACACACAAAATGATTTTTCGCGAGGGACCAAAAATCGTGAAATTATGAAGGCTATGAACTTCTTTACAGACAACCAAGAATCTAGATAATATTAATTAATAAACCAAATCGTTGATTATCAAGGAGATGTGTAATTTCGATGTATATAGTTTTTAGCAAAGTTATTTGTTTTTAGTCTCAAAGAAGTGTTTTTCACGTGTGTTTCAGATTGGTTTTATGTATCTCATGATGCGACACAAAATTATCAGATCAAAGCAAATTATTATACAATTCATCAAAACCCCTAATCTTTACTGATTTTTGGAGCTATACTTACGATTTTAATATGCTATCTTATTCTGGATTCTTGAAACTTGTCGAGTCACCGAGTGAGTAATAGGGGTTGTCGTCGTGTCATGAAATTGAAATTTCTGGTTCGAGAGATTGATTCATCGTGTCATTTATCGATTGAGGTATTTATCATGGCGGGATTAATGCTAGTGAAGCCTTATCTTCCTTCCAACCTGCATTGTGTACAGTCATAATGGTTTCAGTTCAAAGGTTACAGCTAATCCTACATAACAAACAGTAAGCAAAGAATATTGCAATGGAAATAACGTATTAATAAAATACATATTGTGAGGCTAACATATTATTATGTTTAATGTTTAAACAACGTAACTTATATTAAAAGTAGTGAATGAAACTGGGAAACATGCCAAATGTGCATTCTTTGTACGAGAGAGAGAGAGAGAGAGAGAGAGAGAGAGAGAGAGAGAGAGAGAGAGAGAGAGATTAGGGTTTTATTACAAGGCGGGATGAAGATAGTTAAACGTTAACTACCATCCAAATTTAAAGGTGGTATTATTGAGTTGAGTGGTATATTACATTAATTTATCCAAACATTGCATACAATATCCAACAAATCCCAAAGCCTTGACAGTGGGTCACAGTAAGTAAGGTACCGGTAATATTACGATAAGTAGTTATGACGATTTGAAATCGACATTTGCTCATCGTTCACCTTTATTCTACGGATTCTGGCTAACTTTTCCAACTTTTTTTTTCAAAAGGTGCTACATCAAAATATGAACGTTGTAGCCCCACCCGTTTGGTCAGAATCGGCCCCAGATATCACGAAAATATCGCATTAAAAATCGAAAAAAATCGTAAAAGTACGATATTTATGAGAAATATTTCTACGATTATACCCAAAAACGTGGCAGGTCTAAGTTCAGAGATTTCGAAGGTCCCCTCCAATTTTTATCAAGATTGCATATGCCGTTTGGCCGGTAGAGAGCGAACAAACAAACAGACAAAAAACAAAAAAACAACCGAGCTAATTTTTTGGGGGGTCAGTGAAATTGAAGTCTTCGCTTCGCTCATCCAACAAGTAACATTAGAAACTTGACAACAATCACCTACAATGCGTTCAAAAAGCACTTGCAAAAGTAAAGAGATTCCACGCAAACTAAAAACTTACAAAAAAGCTCATCCATCAACGCGACTTAAAAAAGCGTTCGCGAAGCGGCCTAGTTTAAATATTACATTGTGCTCTTGACAATGAACAATGATTGTAGTAATAGGCTGCGCAGTTATCATTGCGCCACATTGGATCACGTGACTCGTGAGCGAGTTGAGCGAGATTGTGCAGTGCTTATCGTTCTGTTCTTCTCCCCCCCCCCCCCCCCCCCTGTAACGCGCTGCGCATCAGTCGTCAGCCAGTCTTGAAGCAGGCATGTCCACGCCGGTCCGGGCTGCAAGGTATAAGGTACATTCTATCTTACTGTATCTGCTGCATCCATTGCATTTACCTACATCATGCATTATAAATTCATCGATTGGAATTTACGTTCCGATCAATTCTCATGTTAGGAAAAGGTAGAATATTAATTTTCTTAATAATTGCGAATATTTTCTCGCGTCGTTGAAATCGTTAGAAATTAAGAAACGTGTCCAACAGCTATTTTGTCTGTAGATTGATTTATTTTATCCATCCTACCCCATAGCTTTCAAATTCTACTTCTATCGCTTCTGTATACATCCTTGAATGGCGTTAATTTTTAATTCAAAATTTTATTTCCTGCGCCAGCCATTCTAGATTGGCAAGGTAAGCCTTGCTTTGTTGCCTACATTCAATTCTAATTATTTATCTGTTGCATCCATTACATTTACCTAATTATTATACCGCTATATCCTCTAGTATAAATTCATCCACAGGAATTTACATTCCGTACTGTAATATTCATCATCGGTGAAAAAACTAGAATATTTCTTGATAATTTTGAATATTTTCTCGGGCTGTGAGAGACATTTTGAAAATCAGCAACGTGGCCAACATCTATTTTGTCTGTAGATCGATTCATCCAGAGCTTCATCTTACCTCTCAGCTTTCAAATTCTGCTCCTATCGTTTCCGAATTGGCACACGATTAATTATTTACGGGCGTTTTTTAAATTGGAGATTTTATTTCCTAGCCAGCCACTCTAGATTGGCAAGGTAAGCCTCGCTTCGTTGCCTGCATTCAATCTTACTTTATCTGTTGCATCCATCCATTACATTTAGGTAATTATTATACCGCTATATTATATCATCTAGTGATCTAGTCCTCTACTTTAAATTCATCCACAGGAATTCACGTTCCGTTCTGTAATATTCATTTATCGTGAAAAACTAGAATATTTTCTCGGGCAGTGGAGACATTTTGGAAATCAGCAACATGGCCAACAGCTATTTTGTAAGGAGATTGATTCATCTGTAGTTTCGTTTTACCTTAGAGTATAGAACCTTCATATACTCAATGGTCTTACCTCTTAATTATCAAATTCTATTTCAATCGTTTCCGAATAGGCATATGATTATTTTCTGGCGTTATTTTAAATTCAAAATTTTAAAATATTAATTTCCCCTAGTAAACATTAATTTTTTGCACTTGAAGCGTATTGCCCATGTTTCTCTTTCAGATGGTAAACTATGATCTTGTTCAGGTGAATAAATATTTAACTGATTGATTGGATAAATTCGAGTCCTGTTTAGCAACACAAAGCCTAGTTAACACGTGTTATCAAAGTATCAATCTGAATGTAATCCGTGTGTTATGCCATAGTCTAGTTGTAGACGGTGTGAAGTGGGCTTGTTTTGTAGCCCGTGCATTACAAGTCGCGATGTATGACGCATTCACGTGGACGCCACATGAGCCTGCACCTTAGAGGATAGAGAGGACCTATCTATCCTCTCAGGCCTGCACTGTCAGTCCGCCCACTTTACTGTGTACTATGGCGATAAGCTCAAACCGCTCAAACATAGTGTATCATGTATGTAAATCAATTATTTCTAGTTTTCTTGAAACGTAGTGAATGGCAACTAATTTTCTAGGATACTTGATAGTCGTTCTTATAGTGCCTTGTTATCTTATCTGTGGCCCCTACAGCCAGCCTGGGAGAGGGGGGGGGGACTCGGCGACCCTCGCTCGCCTGGCCTCGTCATCATATCAGCTGACGTCAGAGTGAAATCACAACAAAACATGCCTGATAGGTGATCAGCTGATCGCATCCCCAGCTGTCACAACAACACCATACAGTCGGCTCTGGTAAGCTTACTTAGCCCTTTTACATTGAAATTATTTTTTAAATTTTCATTAATAATTTTATTATATTGGATTAATAATAATTATTGACACTTGAATTAATAATTATGTACTTGGATACACATAACTGATTTAAATTTTTACTAAGCTTAATTCTTGGTGTCTACTGTCTCCTACTAGTGCTAGTTCTACTTTTAATGTACAAGGTCTTGGGTTCGATTCCCAATGGCATTAAGAAAAGAGGACAACAGTTAATTTACTTGAATGTTTCAATGTGGTTTTGTAAGCAGTGACTTAGGAGAGAGATGTCCTCTATGATCTCCTACCCAATCAGTCTTCAGTATATCATTACTTCAGTGCCAAGAAATAGGTAGTATGATTTTGTTTAGTTAATTTTATTATTTGATACTACGTGTAACATTTAGATTTTGCCCAAGATGTCCACTGCCCCCCCCCCCCCTAATTAAATTTATAATAGTGTGGTGTATTGTTATTGTTGACAGCCATGCTCCCTGTGAAGAGCTAGCGTCCCTCGCTCGTCTCCATGAAGGAAGGCCGTCTGTATGGGTCGCAGAGACTGGCTTGGCTCAACGCTTCTACGCAGACACGCTAGGGCTGCAAGTTTCCAAAAATTGCTTCGGTGAGTGAATTTATTCCACCTTGTCTTTCCAGTGTAGGGTGTAGAACAGAGCATACAACCAAATAGCAAAGCATATTGTGCCATATTGGTCTGTTTGTGACTAGCTAGCTTTGATATAGGGTTGTAAATGGTCTTCATATTAATTTGTTTGTTACACAACATATTAAATTTCAAAAACTGCAAACTTCAAAAAAAAAAAAAAGTTAACACACTTCAAAAAAAAGTTAACACTTTTTTTGATTTTATATATTTTTTAATTGCTGCTTAATTTTTATTTTTATTGTTGCCTACCTTTTGTAGTTAACAATGTAGGTTCCTATTGTAACTAGCTAGGGGAATTGTTAAAATTGTTGGCGTTTGTCTTTCCACGTTTGTGATTTTCAAATTATTGGGTTGTTACACAACGTATTATAATAAAATGAACAAACTTTAAATAGGTAAATAATTATAAATTTAACATTGCACAATACGCTTCTTTCCTTTTTTAAATTTCGTCATTGTTGCTTATATTTTATACTGTTATTAAACGAGTGAGCGCAGCGAATGGAGTGATCTGCATTCAACTCAAACGGCGCTTACTCTGTTATTCGGCGTGTGTATGTGTGTGTACGTTGAAAATCAACCGAATCGCTGAACAGATTGCGCTTAAATTTTAAATAGACATCCGGTATGAGTTTACTGAGAACTGCTAACAAAATTAGCTAGATCCATTGCGATTTAAACCTTCAAGAAATAATAAATTGAAAAATAGGCTTCCAATGTTTAGAAATTATTTTAACGACAATGGTTTAGATTTTGAAAATGTATTTTTTGTTTGTTATTCGCCTGGCTGTGAAATGCTGCGCCCATGCAAGGTCTATCAAATGTTGCACATCAAGGTACCCCTGCGTACCTGCGTTATGTGCATTTAAAAACATGTTTAATAATTTTTAAAATACAATCCAGAAATTACGAAATCTTTCCCAACCAGGGGATTGAACCCACGTATCCCACATTTCGGCTATACAGGGTGCCTTGGCCAACTAGACAAGGGAAACGCCATGGTATACCGTGAAACGGGGTGACTTTGGACAGCGGGGTGACTCTGGACACTCTCGTATTTCCCGCACTTCGAGCGGTGTAGCGCTCAAACGGGTGAAGCTATAACTATGTACCCGAGCGCGTTTAGAAGGCAGTGAAATTCTTTAAGTGAGAACACGTTTTGACAGCTCATCCAAAATGAAGTTTAGTCACCAAAAAGCTACTAAAATTACTTTTAAAATGTTATAAAACTAAACTACTGTAAACTTCCTACCCTACCTATGATACTGAAATTGGAAATAGGTCATGATATTTTATTTCTAAGTAAATGACGTGTTGTCTTTAAGGTTATGTTTGGAGAAATTCAATAACAAATTTTTTGGCTGAGATATGAATTTTTTAAATTTTTAACTACATCATGGGGGTGACTTTGGACAATGAAACAAATGCCAATTTGGAGTCTGAAATTACCAAAATTTTCCCCTTAAATTATTCTGCTTGATTCTTATGAATATCAATATGTATCTATGAAGAAAACTTGTTCCTAGCATATTCATAGCTAATTATGCCAATTTGGGGTTTAATTTGCGATTATAAAATGTTATTTTTTACTTATTTTGTTAAATACGCCCTAACAGATAAGGGTATTGATATTTTTGTAACTTTATACTTTTATATTATCACGTGTGTTTTTTAAAAAGGCATATACTGTCCCAAGTCACCCCCAAAGTGGGTATACATCAAGCAAATCGTGCTTTGAAAAGACTGTCCCGAGTCACCTTGACCCTCGGGGTGACACGGGACACTTTAAAAAAAAAAAAATACTTCCAATGCTAGAAGAAAAAAACTTTTTTCTCCCATGTGCTCCCAGGACCCTACTAACACTTTTCCAAAAAGACTTGATCATTTTTGATAAAAATGTAGCTTTCACATGTAAAAGAATCTCCAAAGTGTCCCGAGTCACCCCGTTTCACGGTAAATAATAGGGTTTTTAAATTTAGTTGGTATAAGGGTGCGTCAACTGTAAGGTCATAATGCGCCACTGTAACCTATGATAGGCAAGTTATGTATCTACTAGAGAAACACCAAAGTCGTTGTTAGTTGTTAGATGAGTGAGCGACTCATGTGTTTAGTACCCGGGAACATTTGGTAAAAATAATAGGGTTTCTAAATTTAGTTGGTTTAAGGGCACGTCAACTGTAAGGCCATAATGCGCCACTATAGCCTATGATAGGCTAGGGAGGCCTAAGGTAGAGGGAAGAAAAGTAATGTTAGCGGGTACTCAACACATGGCTCACTCACTCGTCTTACAACGACTTTGGCGTTTCCCTAGTATTTTAAAGCTAACAGGTCTGTTATAGGCAAGGCCTTAGATAATATAACACCTGCTATGATAATGGTGATAACACTTTATTTTAAAAATTTTCTAGCAGTCCAAACTGATTGGCGTTGACGTCTCCTACTTGAAACTTGCTGCTCGTTCCGAAGATCGAATGACGTCGCAAACCACTCTGTGAACCGAGTTGCCGAACTCCAGCTTCCCTAGAGACTACTGTGCCGACACGTCAGCGTTGCCAGCGATCTACTTCTCTGGTGAGGGGCATATATTTTTAAACTTTCTTTATAGCAAACTTAAAAACCGCAGTTAATGATCGTCATACTTGGGAATGAAATTTTAAAATGGATGCATTTATTTTATGGTTCAAACAAAACTTTAGTTTTAAACTCTCTTTAACTCTCTCACTTATAATAGTATATATATATTAACTTATTATAGAAATAATTGTTTTCACGGTTTATGCCAACTCCTTGAGTTTATTTACTTCTCAACGTTTCGGAACTCAAATTGGAGTTCCTTTTTCAAGAGATTAAATTACAAAACTAAAATTAAAAAACAATAACAAAACCAAACACACCAACAAAAAGAAAATAACAAAAGCAGGCCAACAAAACAAAATAAATAGAAAGAATTTAGAAAGATAGTTTTATGCACTATCCGGCCCTGTTTGCTCGTTGTTCCGGCTCCTAGTCCTTGTCTCCATTCGACCACCTGTGGTTGCGTGACCCGAGGCCGGACCGCTGACATTAGTGGTCTGACTACGCGTCTCATGCGTATGTATGCGTAGGTCGCCTCATGCAGACGCGTAGTCAGACCACTAATGTCAGCGGTCCGGCCTCGGGTCACGCAACCACAGGTGGTCGAATGGAGACAAGGACTAGGAGCCGGAACAACGAGCAAACAGGGCCGGATAGTGCATAAAATCTTTCTAAATTCTTTCTATTTATGTTGTTTTGTTGGACAGCTTTTGTTATTTTCTTTTTATTGGTGTGTTTGGTTTTGTTATTGTTTTTAATTTCAGTTTTGTAATTTAATCTCTTGAAAAAGGAACTCCAATTTGAGTTCCGAAACGTTGAGAAGTAAATAAACTCAAGGAGTGGCATAAACCGTGAAAACAATTATTTCTTATAATAAGTTAATATAATGTCCAGCCACGAAAGTATTCGTCAACATATATATATATATATATATATTTTTTTAAATTAAGTAATACATAAATTATATTAATTAGGTACCAGTGAAACTTGAACTTCTGAACTTACGATTCTTTCTGCAACACTTTTTATCATTTTGTGGTTTTAAATTGTTTAAAATAAAATGAGACAGGGCATTTTTTTGTGTTGCTCTTTGTTAATTTTACTTGGAATAAATACAAACATTGCTTTCAGTAAACAAACTTTATTGTTGGAAGTGAACTAAAGTTGATTTTAGATTGTTAACTTAAACAAAATTGTTTCTTGTGGGGTGAACTGAACTTTCAAAAAGTTTTACGGAACGAACTTCCCCAAGTTTGACAACTGTGATTGCCGAGGATTTATACTGCGATTCCAAGCTTACACTCGTTATATGTACCGTATTCGAACTTTAATTTGGAATTAATAATTATTTTATTTTAATGTTATTATTTATTTATTTTTTAGTAGGCCTAGTATACCCTACACATATATACATATGTTTTTACGTAGGTTTTCTCGGATGTACATGTGACATAATGAATTCTTTTCGAGTTAAAATAAGTTTTATTACCAACGTTTCGGACAGATGTCCCTGCCCATCATCAAGGTAACGCCATACATATTAAACAAACAAAGTAAACAAACAAGACAATAACAAATAATATGAAAGACAAAACAAGTCACTGCAACTGGTTAGCATTACAATACAGATCTTTGTGATGACCTTAACAGGCGTTTGGCAGGTGGAGCTTCAGGTGGCTTCTTCCTTCGTCTATCCACTCTAGCCGGAGGAAGAATTGCACTTTCTGTGGCAACTGGGGGTAATATCGGTACCACATGTCTTATCACGTAGGTAGCGCCAGTTTCCAGGTGGGTGCCAGTCTTTTCGCATCATCTCGTATGTTAAAGTTATGCGGTCGTTTCTCCATTTCGACGGCTTCTCTAACAATACGAGGTACTTCATGGTCCACTCTAGCAACAGTCTTTGCATTCTCAAAATCTATCCAGTGCTCATTCACAAAAGAGTGCAATATTTGGTCTCCCAGATGATGTAGCTGAAACCATACGGCAAGATACATGCCACATTCTTCGCAAAGCAAAACCTCCTGCTAGAAACATGACTCGCAACGAGATGCTAGCCTTGAATTCGTTACGAAAGAATGAAGATATTATAGTTTTACGAGCAGATAAGGGCAATGCTTCAGTCGTTCTAAACAAAAAAGACTATTCAGTTGAAGGTGGAAGCTCTTTTAGATGACCCAGCGTACAAAGCACACACGCGAGGTAACCCTACTACATACCTAGAGAAGACAACCAAGGCAAGAATTTTAGCTTCTAACTTTGATCCTGAGGTAAAACAATATTTAATCCCAAGAGAAAAGTCGTCACGATGTCCCAAAATATATGGTTTACCTAAGATTCATAAAGCAGGTGCCCGCCCTTCTTAGGCCAATTGTAAGCTCAGTTGGTTCTCCTGTGCAGTTACTAGCCAAACATATTGCAAAAAATCTTCAACCATATGCAGAAGAAGTAGCCTTTTATGTTCGGAATTCAGAGCAACTTTTACAAAACTATAAAGCTCAGCGGGAACACATTTTGGTAAGCTTTGATGTTGTATCTTTGTTTAACCCTTTCCAGTACGGTTATTTTCTATTTATTTTACCTGGGAATACCTATTTAATTTCCAAGCGGTCAAAAGTAAAGCGAAACCATATACACTTGTGCTTGTAGCTTTGAAAGTTATCAACCAATTAACTTAAAATATTCAGGATAGGTGTACAATAAAGAAGTTATCAATTTTAAAAATATAACATGTCTGTATAATTATTATCGCGAATCCAATCCCAGCCATTATTTACGCCTAGGCCTACGCCTACAACGGCGCCGTCATGATTAGAAACTCCTGAATCACTTGAATCAACATCATCACTGTCAGAATCTCTCATTTCACTTGATCTAGAACTATTATTAGAAAAAAAAACATTATCATCGTTGTCAGAATCGCTGTAGTCACTCTCAAAAAGAATATTGTTAATAACATCAACAGTCAACTTCGGGGCGCTTAGCAGCCATGACGGAACGATTGACGGCCGGCGTGTTTACAAAATAAACTCGGATGTTTTCATCGATGTATCAATGCGCGTTTCACGCCGGGAATGCAGTCGCCTCGATATTCTTACGCGCGGAACCTTCTGCTATCTAGCGGTAAAGATTTGAACTCGATAGGACTGCTGGTACCGGAGATATGGCGGGTTATTTGAACTTTGCGCACCAACCACGTCCCCGGGACGTCGTTGTACGGAGCGTCACGGCGATCTATCACGTCCAGAGACGTTGTTGTACTGGAAAGGGTTAACGAAGGTGCCTATTGATGAAACCTTGGAGATTATTAAGACCCAAATAAAGCCTCCACAGTATATAATAGATCTCATAGATCACTGTCTCTCAAACACCTACTTTTGGTATGAAGGTAATATGTATAAACAAGTCAAGGGAGCGCTCATGGGATTACCTCTTTTTCCAGTTATTGCAAACATATTCATGGATTTTTTGGAAACTAAAGCCCTTGCTTATGCTCCATTGAAGCCCATTGTTTGGCTAAGATATATTGACGACATATTTGCCATCTGGGTATATAGTAGAGCAGAGCTTGACAATTTTCTAATTTATTTGAACAGTTTACATGGCGATATAAAGTTCACAATGGCAGTTGAACAAGAAAACCGCCTTCCGTTTTTGGATGTGTTAGTAATGAAAACCCCTGACAAAAGCTTAGCTCATGCCGTATATCGTAAACCACCACATACTAATAGATATTTAAATGCTACGTCACACCACCATCCTGCTCAACTATTCTCAGTTGTTAACACTCTCGCTACACATTCAAAGAGGCTATCCGACCAAGACCATATAACAGAAGAAATTAAGGGACTTCGGGAAGCTCTTCTTTCGAATGATTTTTCCAACAAATCTATTTCAAAAGCGTTCAACAGAGTTCCTAAGAAGAAGGAATTAAATCCTCCAGAAGTGGAGAAATACAGAAGCATGGCATATTTACCGTATGTACAAGGCACTACAGATAAAATAAGCAGACTACTAAAGAAAAACAATATAGGAACCATTTTTAAAGCTGAACTTAAGATCTCGTCAATGCTAAGAAATGTAAAACATGTGATTCTTCATGAAACTCATGGAATATATGAAATCCCATATGGGTGTTGTGAGAAAACATACATCGGGAGACCGAACCGTAAGATCTCGGCACGTCTGGACGAGCATAGAACTGCAATAAGAAACGGGCAAACTACATCTGCTCTTTTCCAGCACTCTTTTGTGAATGAGCACTGGATAGATTTTGAGAACGCAAAGACTGTTGCTAGAGTGGACCATGAAGTATCCCGTATTGTTAGAGAAGCCGTCGAAATGGAGAAACGACCTCATAACTTTAACATACGAGATGATGCAAAGAGACTGGCAGCCACCTGGAAACTGGTGCAACGTGATAGACATGTGGTACCGATATTACCACCAGTTGCCACAGAAAGTTCAATTCTTCCTCCGGCTAGAGTGGATGGACGAAGGAAGAAGCCACCTGAAGCTCCGCCTGCCAAACGTCTGCTAAGGTCATCACAAAGATCTGTATTGTAATGCTAACCAGTTGCAGTGACTTGTTTCGTCTTTTACATTATTTGTTATTGTCTTGTTTGTTTACATTATGTTTTTTAATTTGTATGTCGTTACCTTGATAATGGGCAGGGAGATCTGTCCGAAACGTTGGTAATAAAACTTATTTTAGCTCGGAAACTCGAAAGAATTCATTATGTCATATATAGGTATATATATATACTATATGGGATAAAAACAAGGATCTTGGGTAAAACTGCGTCGAAAAACGTAATAATTTTCATCATATATGATAAAACGTAAAAACGTAATAACTTTCCGCATCACTAACTGCACACTGCACCAAGCTATTGATTTGTACTAAGAGCGGTGAATTCATTTTATTAATCTAAATGTGATTGTTGCAGTACATTGGCAATTGATACAATATTTAAACGGATATAAATATTAAATGTTTTACACTTACTTTTCAATACGGTAATAGGCCAAGCTTATTTTGTTTAGTACTTAAATTGAATTTAAACTCTCTATTCTTACCTGTGCATAATAATTCCTCCTACCCGACATACAAACATTAAATCAACTTTTATTTTATTTTTCTAGTTATGGCACACCTGTTGAAGACGCTCCACTCGCTCGTACTTCGTCTCTACCAAGGAAGGTGATCTCGTACAACTCTGCAATCAACATCTCAGTTGTCCAGCCTGGCTCAAGACTTCTCCGTTGACACGTTGTCATTGAAGGAGATGCTGCCGTCAAATAGATGAGGTAAGATAATTATTTTATTTACTCTTAATATATTATGATTAGGAGATACTTTTTGAGAACTTAAATTTAGAATATTTATCAGTAATTTTTTCAAAATAAGCGTTTTGTAGTATTTATTTTTTCATCTCTTCCAAAACCCTAAATGAGGGGTGTTTCTTGCACTTCTAATGGTTAATGATGAATTATAGGAACATTTCAATTCAATATAGCCACACAAAATGTTAGAATACATTGCTGAACTAGTTATCTATAGGTATGGAAAAACATTACTTTTAGCAAAATTAGCATTTAGTATCATTTTACTTAATATAATGTTCACCGATTTAGCATCAAAAACCTAAAACGCTAAAAATACGTATCTAATTATGATATTGTATATTTTGAAATGATTCCACACTGCTGGTTCTATTCCTAAATGAAATAACTTAGTTGCAGTGTCAGTGTAGGGTGAGATAAGAGATCAGCTGTGCTTGGTTACACCTTACACAACCCTCGACAAACCACGCGAAGTACTCTCGCGAGGCGTAATATCCACTCGCAACGAGGTGGCGCGGGGAAACCGGGGTCTGGGGCGAAGCCCCAGCCGCCGGAGGCAAATCCGCCGAATGCGGAAATTTTTTGGGGTCCTGTGTTATATTTGGTGGCCTAAAACGCGATTTGAGGCGACATCTAACCTTAAAAAAACTATTAAAAGAAAGCAAACACTGCATTATTAACTCCTTACGTCACGTAATAGGAGTTCGATCCTCAGTCAATGTGAAGTAGGCCTAGGCCTAGGACCGCGCACAATGCGAGTTCAAATAGGCCTAGGCCTACCACCTGCTGGATTTACGTCTATGTTTTCATGAGGAGCAAGGCAAGGTCACTGATTTTATAATTATAATAAACACTACTTTCGTTTATTATGATTCATAAAACTAAATCCAAGATCGCGGAAGGCCTAGACCCCATTGTGATTTCAACCTAGCAGCTGACGTTTGCAAGTCTGCGAGATGCTCGGCAAGTTTCACGATTTCATTATTACACTTATTATCAGGAGGATGTTGCACGGGATTTAGGGCTGTCGGTGGATTCTCATATTTCTCTCCAATAACGTCAGATGAAGTTAAAAACATTTCGTCGTTCGCGTCGATTTTACGCCTAGTTTAGGCGTCTCGTTCGTCTCTTCAGGTCTCTTTGTTACGTGCGTTGTTGGGTAGCCTGGAACTTGACCTTGACTTTTTGATACTTCGTTTTTGGCGAGTGGTTGGTAACAGGCCATGCTGCGCATCAGGCTATGCGCGGTAGTTGTATTGCAGGCACGGCGATTCAAATGCTAGATCGTAATAAAAGCGCGGTCGCACGATAAGTTATCTGCGAGTGTCAATTTGCCAACTCGCAAGCACCAAATTTTCACTCGCAAATTGCGAGCTTGCGAGTGGGATTGTCGAGGGTTGACCTTACAGTACAGTGCTAACAATTAAAACCCAAGACCTCATCTTGCTGATTTCAATGGGATTCTAGACAAATATTATTTTCTTAACCTGGGTGGGGTATTTAACATAGAGCTATAAAGTTTAAATTCAGTGTTCTACCTTACACGTCACATGTCTGATAACATATTAATATTTTACAACATAATTTTGACTCCTTGTAATTTAAAAGTAAAGTAGGAATCCTCGTAAGCAATTATTAATGTATAAAAGTTATTTATTAGACTTCTTCCTTCTAGCTGGCGTATGACAGTGGTCACTGGACAAAGCACCGCCCTCCAAGCATGTTCATCTCCGGTCTTCTCCGCCCACCGCAAGACTGAAGTCCGTTCCTAGGCTGATTCGCACGAGCAGCGTCCGAGCAGATCGCTATGGTAAGCTGATTTCAGAATATCTATGCTTATTTTCAATTGTAGTAGCCTACCTACAGTAACCTCCTTTTATGGCAACTAGATCAGACTCTAAATATGATAAAAAAGTAAACTTCATCAACGGTTAGAATTATATAGTAAAGTTAATAAAGAATTAGTCATTCAGTGTTGGTACAAAAAGGGGTTCACTGTATAAATTTTAATGCCATGAATTGATGTATGTTAAGTTACACGATACTTTTAAAACGATCTGCAAACCGAAGTAGTAGGTAGACCCACAGTACAGATCTTAATTGGTTTGAATCTTGCTTGGAACGGATTTTTTATTGGCGTAGCAAACGGCTAGATAATGTTTATAAAGAAGGGTTTTGTATAGGTAACCCAACCATTAACCTGGTTGGCAACTTCAGAGTTCTTGTAGAAAAAGATAGAAACATATATTATAGAAACAACACGAAACAATTTTGTTGATTTTTGTGTTATGTAGTCTATTTATATATGTTTGTATCTACCTATCTCTACAAGAATCGTGCAGTAGCCAACCAGGTAAGCTGTTTGGTTCCCTATACAACACTGTTTTAAGCATTATGGATCTTATTGTTCATTTTAAATGATAGCTAGATTCTATAGGCGTAATGATGAACACCCAGTTCCAACACGAGTAGGGCACCAGTAGCTTGAGCTAGACTAATAGTGCTTGCTAGCCAGGCTCTGCACCCTAGGTGCGGCTCCACTTCTAACTGTCCATCCAGCCTTTATTAAGTATCTATCTCTTCCCTTAGTTTCACCTTCCTGCTATGTGTAGCCGTCCATGCTGGCTCATACGATGTGGGCGCAGGCCTGTAGTGTATGACACCACGAGGACGTGGGTTCGAATCCCACATCCAATAAAAAACCTGTGCCTTATGCAGGGGTCCCTCATCTATCAACTCAAAAATTTTCTTCCGACAAAATTGAAAACCATGCTTGTACAAAGTCTTATTATGCCACATTTTGACTACTGCGACATAGTATACAACGACTTGATTGAGGACCTCTATTCGTTTACAACGGGCACAAAATTCTTGCGTTCGTTTTATCTGATCACATCACACCTCGCCTCAAATTTTAGTATTAACATTCGAATCACAATTTCAATACCAGGTCACGATCAGGCACACAATTAGCGTTCCCAGTTCACAGAACTAGTCTTCTTGATAAATCAGTGACAATAAATGCAATAAGGCGTTGGAATGCTTTGCCTGTGGAGATCAGGGATGCACATCAGAATAGTTATCACATCTTTAAAAGTAAGGTATCATCATTATATTATGCTTCAAAAGTAAGTTTGCCTGAAGGTTAATATAATTTAATATCATATTAATCTGTGCTAAAATGTACAAATAAAAAATAATAAATAAATGCATGAAAAAACTCGCATGTAAAATTATTGTTGTTAATTGTTTTATATGGGAATGGCAACCGCCCTAATGTATTTAAGTAACTTTTATATGTTAAATATTAATTTGTGTTTCAATATTTTGTAGTGTACTAGTAGTAGTGTGTAGTAATCTGTCATACTATAATTTGTATCAATTTGTATCACACATTTTAAAGGTTGGATGTAAGAAAAGGCCTTACTGGCCTTAATCCCGCCTATAATAAAGTCCTAAATCAATCAATCATTAACAACCAAGCCCATTCTGCTTTCTCCCACACGTTTTGTCCCACGTAGTCATTTTGACCGAGTTTTTATAAAACAGCTGGTAACTTTACATTACTCATTTGCAAGTTTTCTATCTTTGTCTACCTTCTTAAAATATCTTTGTGAAGAGAACCTGTTACACTAATCAAAATACATGTCAAAATTCACCTAAATGCCCGGTCATTTAGGACACGGGTGCGACTTTGAACCATGGAATACATTCAAATTGTCTTTTTAATAAAACATGTTTATTCAGCAATATTCAGTGTAGTATTAACTTTAATTGCAAGTTTCAACTTCATTGTGTTTCATAACATGTTATATTTTGTAAGTAATCTTCCACTGTCTTACGCAATACCGTGGCATTATAGCAGTAATTACAGAAGATATCAATGTCTGGTATCACCGTATCATTGTCAGATTCGTTATTTCCTTGTAAGCTTTAACAAGCATTGTAAATTATATTACAATCGTAGTCAATTTAGTCAACCTAGTAGTTTTGCCAACAAAAGTTTATGTGGTCAAAAAGTGCTAATGTAACTAACATGTGAGAGACTTATCTCGGGTTAATGGAGACGTTAAGCAACACAAATCATCATCGCCCTCCTCCTCCTACTGCACCTCTGATGTGAGGTGACCAGTACCCCACCCCTCATCACCTCCCCCTCCTCCAGACTATTCATTACCCCAGGGGCGGATTGGGGAAGCAAATCGGCCCGGGCAATCTGTTGTGAGCAGCCCAAAATTTTGAGCGGAAAAACGCGGGGTCTGGGGCGGAGCCCCAGCCGCTGGAGGCCTTTTCGCCGAAGGCAAATTTTTTTTGGGACATATTATTAGTTAGTTCCCGATTTCTAGGCTCAAAAAAGACATTTTGAGGGCCTTATCCCGCCCCTCCCTAATTATGCCACTGCCCTCACTTACCTTCAGGCACCCATTCGCGTCCTATCCTATCCTATTTTAGCGTGTTGCCTTTATATCCCGAAATTTTTGTAACAATCAAAAAGCGTGGATTTTGTGAGTTTTAATGTAAAGACGGATGTTAGTAAAAATTCTTAGCTCATGGCTTGAGAGTGTGCGCCGATAACCTAAATATGGTTGTCCTAAGCAAGTAGTAGTAGCATTGAGTATATATGGATGGTCGAGATGGGCGAGCCTACTCTACACCCTCTGGTGGGTCCGTGTTTCCTTGTTCATAACAAGTGTGACTCCTTGTCCTGCTGGGGGTGCCTAGCAGGTGATGAACCTGTTAGACCCTACTCGTCTTTTCCTTCAACCTCTTCATCTGCAGCCAAGAGCTAATATAGCACGTGTACCTGTGCTATAGCCAAGAGCTTGCAATTTGTAGTCTTGTTTCCTTTCGTTTTCGAATCCCAGTCACAATTAGTAGGGCAGCCTCTCTCGTTGCCACGGGTCTTGGTTCAAATCCAGGCTAAGACATGGTTCTTTTGTCGCCCAAGCACCAGAGTCTAGGAGGGAAGCCCCCTCACTGGTTGTGCTGTGTTGTGACTTTCCACCCTTCCTATCTCTAACCTTTTCTCTTTGTATGAATGAAGAGGCACCCTTGCCCAGCAACAGCAGGAGGGGCAGCTTTTCTCTTGTTGCCAAGGGTCCTGGTTCGAATCCAGGGTAAGTCATAGATTTCTTGTCTCCCGAGCACCAGAGTTGGGAGGGAAGCCCCCTTACTGTCTGTGCTGACTGTGTGCCCCAGTATGAATGGTGTGTGAAGTAACCTTGCTGATGATGACAACATGCTTGCAGAATTTACTTCTTGCGTGGCCCTACCACAGGTTTGGTTATGTGTTGTGAGTTTTGGTTGCATGTAGTTCGCTGATTTTTAGTGGCCACCATCCGCCTGAAGAGTCCCAGAAGGACGAAACGCGTCGTGGATTAAGGTAACAACTTTAAATTAGCTACAGTTGTCATCAGCAGGTGAAAAGTTTTGTCGCCCCCAGCCCTTCAGGCTGGGCTTTATGTTCTCTATGCTTTCCCAACCTGTCAACCCTTCTCCAATCTAAACTATATATATATATATATATATATGCATGGTTATATACTCAAAGGTAGTAGGTAGTCGACTAACATCTAATATTACAACAAGTATTGTTTCAACTTATCTGAATATCCTTTCTGCATTGTTTTGACTAGAAGACACAGGTAGTATAACAGGATTAAGTCAATTTAATATAATCGTTAGACTTTATGTTTTATAATAAAATATATAACTACATTAATAGCCTACACTTACACGCACACAAATGTCTTTATACAAATTATTATAGATAGCCCTAAGGTTAACAATGTAAATATTAAACTTTTAAGAGAAGTGTTTTTAGTGAAAAGATAATTTTAAACAGATAAAACAAGGTAGCAAACGATAGAAACGGATGTTTAAAAAAAGTGTACGCACCTTTGCTCCTATTCACAGCAGTAGTTGATTACGCAGCAATGCACTTATTTTAGTACACAATTTTGCCTGTGTTTCCAATATGCGTCGCTTTTTAGCCCTTTACCTTCTCAGCGCCAGCACCGATTATTTTTACTGTCCGCTTTTTGTCTTGTGAACATTTATCCATAATTGACGACTGGTGATGGGCGGAGCGCTAAGTCACGTGACGAGAAGGTGGGATAAATCCTCATTTCGCAAGTTGGCGCCTGCTGAACGGCGCAACACTTCTCACGCTCTAACTTTGTTTCCATTCGACATTTAGACAAAACCTTTAGAATAGTATGTAGCAAACATATCATTTCTTCTCATAGTGATTATCTCGAATTTTTAGACACATCCGTAAATTTGGTATATCGATGTACGTATTATACATGAAAAAAATATAAAAGATTATAACTTTTCTCATCTTCAATTGACAAAAAACTACTGTTCGGATTTCGACATGATATCTTTTTAAATATGCATCAGACTATAAAACAAAGAAATAAATCAACTTTCTAGATAGAAAGTGCACTGAACGAAAATTTACAGCATAGAGTAATATGCAGAGTGTAGTTTTTCACGGTTCACCCGCACGTCAAAAGTGCGTATTTGTTATGAAAACACACACCTTGCATATAAGTCTATGCTGTGAATTTTCGTTCAGTGCACTTTCTATCTAGAAAGTTAATTTATTTCTTGTCTTAAGAGTCAGATGCATACTTTGAATGAGGTCTTGTTGAAATCCGATTGAAAGTTCTTTGTCAAATAGAAGTTGACAAAACTTATAATTTTTAATATTTTTTCCATGTATAATACGTACATCGATATAACAAGTTTACGGCTGTGTCTAAAAATTCGAGATCATCACTATTAGAAGGAATTATATGTTTACTACGTATTATTCCAAAGGTTTTTTCCAAATTATGAATAGAATAAAAGTTAGAGCGTGATAAGTGTTGCGCCGTTCAGCAGGCGTTATCTTGCTGAATGAGGATCTATCCCACATCATTCCGCCACGTTGCTTCGTGACGTCAGGGGGCGGGTAAATCACTAGTCGTCAATTAGCAATATGGTATAACGTTTTTATTTTAAAACCACATAATTCACACTATGAATATTTACGAGGTAATTTGTAGCCTATGGTCAAATTCGGTTCGTTTATATATTTAACAATTAAACGAGCGTAGTATTAGTATCATCATTGTCAATATATTATAACGTATATATAATAAAACATCAGTACGCAATGCTGTCAGTTCATAGACACACGCAACGGAAAGGGGTCAACACTAAAATATACTCACAAAACAATCACACACAAAGCACTTGCACACGTACAAACAAGACAGACACAGTGCAACTTCAAGGCTTAAAATCTAAACACTTACTGAATCATGGAGCTTTGCCTTCAGTTGGCATCTAATTGAAAACAGTACTGGGTGTTTCCACCCTTGCCCATTGTGCTGACCAGAATTCTGTCCAATATTGGTATTTCATTAGTTCTAGCCTCCTGATTTGCAAAATTTTTCAAACTCTCATTCTGATTGGAGAATGGGTTTAAACCCTCCACGTGGAGTTGATGACTTGCCGTCAAATTGTCGTGTCGCATTACTTCAGGTCTCTGCTCGCATCTTGTCCACAAACACAGATCTTGGACATTGTGTTTAAAATACCCTTTCTTGGACCTCTCGTACGGGTAACACATAGACTTTAAACAAGGGCGATGTCTGACAGTTGCGCCAATAAACATGACAGATTGGAAGTGTTCGACAAGTTTGGTACACACTTAATTTATTTACTCCTAATATCTTTACACTACTGTATTCAACATTTAGGTCAACCTTTTAAACTAACTAAGCATTTAGGCCGACCGGCCCTACCAATTCAGACCGGCCCACCGGGCATTCGCCCGGTTGCCCGGCGGTCCAATCCGCCCCTGCATTACCCCCTCCCCATCATCCTCGGGTCCATAAAAGTCTCCCCTCGTAAAGTACACATCACTCTTCCCTTGACAACTTGCTTACACACTATGGTCAGTACTCCTCTCCTACTTTGTACATAGTCCCTCTCTTCTTTATAACTGAACAAGTCTAAGTTAAATAAATAAACTTGTCAATACCCCAATAAAATATAATCTAAGTGGGCACAGGCAAATATTACCTCACTAGCATGAAGTTTTACTTCAGCTTTACCAAAAACACCATTTAACATGGATGGTCATTAGTGTGTAGTAGATAAACAAGTTATTACCTTAACCTTAGTCTTTCCACGCCAAACTAAGGCATTTCGTAAATTTTCTTTCCGAAGACTTTTCGTTTTGTGGTACAAAGTTGTAACACTGAAGAGGTCCATGTAATTCACAAATGACATTAAAACCTAAAAATGTGCAAAAAAAATATTTTTCAAAATGAGCATGAATTACTTAGTGATTCTAGCCTATACCAGGAAATGCCAAAATTGAATTAGTACTACCAAACTGGTTTTATTTGCGTAGTACATAACACCGAAATTGATAATTATCAAAATTTAAAGACACATAAAAACACTGCACTATATTATTAGTGTGGCTTGTTGGTCTTATGGATAGAGGCTCTGCTTCCAATGCAGAAGGTCCAGGGTTCGATTCCCACTCTAGGCAGAAGTTTTTTAACTCCGATTTGGACTTCCAATCAATTCTTGGCTTAGGAATTTGTGAACTGTGACTTTGGAGCCGCCCTAGCAACAAGGCACATAATAAATTCTATGGTTGTTCCAAATTAACCTTGCTGATTCTGGTGCTGTCCACGGGTGGAACCGTGTCCAGCTTGATTGATCGGTATTTCCCACTTAAAAATGCCGGTCTCTAGTTGATCATTGTACAGTGAAACCTCTATCCATAGTTTCTCAAACTACTGTTTTCCTGCATCTATAGTGTTTTTTATGCACTCCCATAATAAGCTTTATTGTTATTTTCTATTTGATCCATAGTTTTTCCGGATCCATAGTTTTTTTCAAGTACTCCCCTGAAAAACGATGCATAGAGGTTTCACTGTATGCTCGTCGATGGTGTCTGCGCCTACAGGGTTGGCTTGGTCTGCTTTAAATTTAATTCCCCCCACTGAAAATCAGTTCTGCGACTGAGTTGGTTGACTATACGAATTTTAATTAATTAATTTTATTTGTTTATTATTTATGCATTGGGCAAAAGGTGTTAACAAACGTACATTTAAACAATTATAAATTAAGCCCTAGTGGGCGTAACTAAAGCCAGACTGAATATGAGCATATCCAAACTTGTTTCACGCGAGGCTAATATAGTCTGCAAGTCGCAAACGGCTATTTACATGAAAAATTAAATCCCTGATTTGAAAAACAAAAATCATTGTAAAATAAAACTGATGTTTATGCACCTAAGTAACAGTACGGTAAAGTAAAAAATTGCTGAGAACTTGTTTAATAAAACCACATTTTGGCTTGAAAAGACTAATTGGTAAATGCTTGCACATTAATCATACAAAAACTGCAACCGGCCATGTTGAATGCTGCTCTGGTAGAACAAAGGTTAAAATTAATGTTTTAATGAGTAATATTTGACATGATAAAAATAGCAAAAAAAAGTTTTAACTTGGGGGAAATTGCTGAAATTCATCACTCATGATTATTCTGACAACCTTGCAAAATCTCTACTTTACTTCTAAAAAGAGATGCATATCCTCAGTATTTGGTAGGAACGGAGCTTTTTAGTTAACACACCACAGTCTTCATGTTTGCAGCTTTTAGTTTAAACTCTCCTCTCCCAGTTCTGTCCTGATCTTCGTCCTACCTATCTTGCCCATCTTTGCCATTTTAAAATAATGAAAATGTCTTGACTATTTTTTTTTTTTTTTTACTAAACCACGAGAATTTTGGGTTTTAATAGACAAAATTGGAGTTATAAAATCTCCCATCATATATTAATTTGACTTCTTATAGCGTCCCTGTAAAGTATCCATTTCCTACTACAATGTCCACAATTTAGTCTTTCATGCCATTGCATACATTCCATAGTTCCTAGAGCGAGTTTTAGAATAATATCAACAACACCACACATACCACAATTGCACAAATACAGATGCCAGGTAACAAAATCTATCTACTAAAATATAAATCGATCCAAATTTCCATATTGATGTAATGAACTTTCACCTTGAATTTTGTGATTAATACAGTCATGTTTTTCTTCCATCAGAGGTAGCACAGAAGGCATTGAAGTCTTAACAATACGATAGCACTCTTTGTATCGGTCACAGTGCGTAAATAACAGTGCTGGGTTCCGCGGCGATATTACCGTCGGTTAGGTCAACTTGAACGTCAAGGAAGTATAGGCGGTGTTAGTTTAGGTTCACTTAGCCACCTGTAGCATCACCGAGAACAAACTCTTCATACTAGCTCGCTTCGTGTTGGGTACGCAGTGCAGTATCCCATACCAAGCTCCTACCAACTGACATTTAATTAATTCTATTTACCCCAGAATTTAATCTTCAGCCGTTCAATTATGTGTTTTAATTAGGGATGTCAAACGATGATTTATTTCAGATCAAAAGCAAGCCCTGAATAATTGATACCAAATCGTAAATAAAATAGCAAATTCGCTACTCTTTATCAAACAATCGCTAATTTAATTTTTAATTTATTTTAATCATTTGCATTCTTTCCCATATTATATTAGTAATCTAGTTACTGAAATAGATTTGTTTCAAAATTTTTGACTGATTTCCTAACTAAAAATTATTTTGTAATTATTTATTTAGATGCATTTTCACTCTTTTATTATCAATCCAGGTTTCTATTAAACTACCATGCTGAAGCTATGATAACCCACCACCTTGAAAACACTATTTCTAGTTAACGATTATTTATCATTGATCAATATCGTTGGCAGCTAAGCATATGCCCGAGTAATAGATTTAGTTGTTTGACGTTCCTAGTTTTGACCACGTTTTAGTATTGTAAATGATTATCTCATCATGAATACTTCTCCTGGTTCACTCTACACTAACCCTTAACTCTACACACCCCTAGTATCCCACGTCTCTCCTCTGCCACTGCTTGCTACCGCACTGACATTGTTGAAAAATACTCTAGAACCGGTACAATAGATTTGGTTTTGTGTTAACTCTACTTTTATTGAAAAGAGAATCTAGACGGCGCGCGCCACAATGTAATTACCGCAGCTACTTTTCATTTGCAATTACAAAATGCAGGGTGTTAGTTAATTACATAGATTCAATGATAGATAGATTTTGTAACTCAACATCAGTATTCGTGCAATAAATGTGCTGTTCGATATTATACGAGCGACTTATAGACAATCGATAGATGAGGATGATGAACAATTACACAACTTCCGTGTATTATGCAGGATTGGAACCCATGTCCCTCGGTGATACTCGTAGAACCAATGCTCTAACCGCACCGCGCTTCCTCCGCTGCTTTTAATTTCCACCAGGAATCGTCTCCGTCTTCATCCTTTTCATTAGACATTTTTCGATATTCCTTTCCTTGCTTAAACCTCAATCTCCCATGTCCCAAGATCTTTCCGTTTAGTAATTGCACAGATTCCTCATTGTTTAAACTCCCTTGATGCATCTTTAAGACTCATTTCTTCCACCCAACTCTTCTGTCTCTCCAACTGTTAGCATCAGTTGTTTAGACTAGATCTTATTTTTATAGTCTCTACCTTCAGCTTACCTGTAAATTATGCATTTTCCACTGACAACCCCGTTATTCAAATAGTGTTCTTCTTACCATTGCGTACGTTGCACATTTGCAAGTATAATAATTTAAATACAGACGTCGATTAACGGTCTTTATACGTACAAACGATAAGTCCTAGTGTTGATTATCGATCATTGACCAATTATTTCAATTGATTGTCATTAATTCAGTTTCTATTAAAAAGTACTTGGGGATGATGTTGGCAGAGAATTTGTGTTGGGGGGGCAACATGTGCAAGAGGTAGCTAGGAAGGGGAATAGATTAAGCTCTGTTATGAGACAGCAGGGGGGTTTAGATCAAGCAATGAGACAATGGTTAGATCAGGGTGTCTAGAAAAGTTGGGGAAATTGCCCATATATTTCTGAAATTTCCTTATTTACCCTCATAAATCTTGTAAACAACCAATCCTCCCCCCTCACTCCTACATTCTTACATTATCACACAAATAAAAGTAAATTAAGGTTATAAATAGGGATCCAAAGATTTACATAGTCCCAAAATTCCTTGTGAAGGGTTTTTGATTGCAAAAGTTGGCCTCGTGCATTTGAATGTCATTTCAAAACCCAAAATAACTCACTTTTGGATGAAAATAGGAAATAAAATACTTTCAAAGTTTTTCTTGTCAAATAAGCAAAATATTGCCTACAATAGTCTTTGAGTATGCAATGCGTGGTTCAAAATTAGACAAACCACCTTTCTCTATCTATTTAGCCATTCTGTTCCAAGGAACAAATTCTTATAATTTCATAGAGCAAGATTGCAAAAAGTAAAGTACCCTCCTTGGATCTCTGTTCCCTAGCTATATTCATACCCTACCTTAGGCGGCCTACATCATCTCCCCTTTAAACCGTTCCGACGTAGGTGGCGACATTCGAGCAAACTATGAAGTTGTTATTGAATTAGTTATTCACTCCGTTGACGTAGGTAATTTGTGACCCTGATGAGGCATAGATTATGACACAAAACTCCATGTAATAAATGCTACAGGATTTGAAACCCTAGGTTTATGTTTGAGCCATTGATACTATTTATGAAAAGTACAATTTAATAATAAATGGTAAGCTTGGATGAACCAAAAATCTTTCGAAGTTTGTGATAGTTAATTTTTATTTCCATCTCGGCTCTTTGCCTCATTTCCATCCATCCATCCATCCATCTCGGCTCTTTGCCTCATTTTAACTCTGCTTATTTGTAGGGTTGCCACAAACTATTGATTAGTGGATTATCGATCGGAAAGTGATAGTTTCTGCATCTCCCTTTCGAAACGGCAACAATCAGTAATTTTATGTTCAAATATAGGTAGCAAAGTAAAACATTTTTACAATCAATTACCAAAGTTTAAGTACTTCATTATAGTAGCTAAAGCAACAATACAGTAGTTAGCACAGCCAGATGATCTGGGTTCGAGTCCCAGACAGGCTGACTTTCAAGTACACTACACACACAACAGACGTACACAACCACTTTCATAAAACATTTACAATTAAATAAGTTCATCTTAACACTTCATAATAGTAGCTCAAGCAACAATAGAGTAGTTAGCATAGCCAGATGATCTGGGTTCGAGTCCCAGACAGGCTGACTTTCAAGTACACAACACACACACAACAGACGTACACAAACACTTTCGTAAAACATTAACAATTAGATAATTTTAGTTTTAATACTCATTACAGTAGCTCAAGCAACAAAAGAGTAGTTAGCATAGCCAGATGATCTGGGTTCGAGTCCCAGACAGGCTGACTTTTAAGTACACTAGGAAACGCTCAGTTGGACGCGTTGATAAGCGAGCACGTGCTATAGCTAGACCCACATTGCACATTTTTTTAATTTTAAAATTTGCGACGTTCGCTGTCCACAGGGCCATGTTTCCAATATTATTTATTATTACCAAGGTATTTGGGTAAACCCGTGTGTAAACCTTTACTTTGTGAATAAAATCCACCGCCATCTAGAGGACCTTGACTCTTTGGGAAAACTATTTAAACTCTTTGGTGACAAATAATAGACTGCTTCCTCGAAAGTATTTTGATTACTTCTAGATGGCAGTGCATTAGAAACTTCGCGCGTCTTTTCGTTGCCATGGCAACGTTACTTTTGTTATAATGTAATTTCCATCTACACTACTTATCGGATCAAAATAAAATTAACATATTCGTGACCGGACGGACATTCTAAATGATTTGGCTATCTCAGATTTTGTCGCCGTTTAGTTTGAAAAAAAAACTTTCGATTAACTTTAATGTAACTTTTTAACTTTTTGAACGATTTTGCCACAAAACTAATGGCATTCAATCGAGAACGAAGCTTGTGGATGGTCAAAATTTCAACTCGATCCGAGCCTCCGTTCGAACGTTATGGCGAGACATACAAAAAAAAAAAAAAAAAAACAAACAAACAAAAAAAAAAAAAAAAACAGTGACTAATTTTTCCGGCAGAGTTTTAGCAAGTTCATTACAGTAGCTCAAGCAACAAAAGAGTAGTAAACATAGCCAGATGGTCTGGGTTCATGTTTAAGTCCTAGACAGGCTGATATTCAAGTACACAACACACACAACAGACATTCACAACCACTTTTGTAACACTTCATTATAGTAGCTCAAGCAACAATAGAGTAGTTACCATAGCTAGATGATCTGGGTTCGAGTCCCAGATAGTCTGACTTTCAAGTACATACACAACCACTTTTGTAAAACATGAGCAATTTAATAACCAAAGTTTTGACACTTCATAATAGTAGTTCAAGCAATAACAGAGTAGTAAGCATAGCCAGATGGTCTGGGTTCGAGTCCCAGACAGGCTGACTCTCAAGTACCGGTAACATGGGGTGAATAGGAACTATGGGGTGAATAGGAACAAAACTTCCTCTAAATAATACTAAATTCGTAATTGCCGCTCCTTTTAAACGGCTCACATAAGGTTTTCTGTAGTTGGTACACTACATTTTGCAGTTCCCTCTAAAAATAGACTAAACTTGACAACCGCAGCCTTTATAATAGAAAATCAGCCTCAATGTTATGAAAAGCATTGGCACATTTAAGAGAGCTGATAAACTTTGTCATTTCTCTTTATCTGGCAAGAGTTACATATCTTATAAACGTAGGACTCCATTATCAACATATATTTTTTTAAATGTAATTTGTGTTCCTATTGACCCCTGGCTAGGGTTAATAGGAACAGCTAGCATATCTATATGTATTTTCAGGCATATTTATATCCCTGTTCCTATTGACCCCACATGGAGGTGAATAGGAACGCACAATATAAAAATAAAAATAAAATAAAAATATTCATATACTCTGTTAATGGTTGGTTATATTATTTAAAGGAACCACATAGCCATAATTTAAAAAATATCTCATTGGTTTACTATGATTCATGTTGAAATAACAAGAAGTTAACTTACGAAACTGTTCCTATTCACCCCACCTTACGGCACAACACACACAACAGACATTCACAACCACTTTTGTAAAACATTTACAATTAAATAAGTTCGGTCATAACACTTCATTATAGTAGCTCAAGCAACAATAGAGTAGTTACCATAGCTAGATGATCTGGGTTCGAGTCCCAGATAGTCTGACTTTCAAGTACATACACAACAGACGTACACAACCACTTTCATAAAACATGAGCAATTTAATAACCAAAGTTTTGACACTTCATAATAGTAGTTCAAGCAATAACAGAGTAGTAAGCATAGCCAGATGGTCTGGGTTCGAGTCCCAGACAGGCTGACTCTCAAGTACACAACACACACAACAGACATACACAACCATTTGCACAAAACATTTAGGGCCTACAATTAAATAACTTAAGTGTTATCACTTCATTATCGTAGCTCAAGCTACAATAGAGTAGTTAGCACAGCCAGATGATCTGGGTTCGAGTCCTAGACAGGCTGACTTTCAAGTACACAACACACACAACAGATGTACATAACCACTTGCACAAAACATTTACAATTAAGAGTCAACTATACCTATTTGAAACTTTCTTGGGAACATTTCCTGCTTCCAGTTGTCATCTGATCGATAAGCAATTTTGCCATTGTCAAGCAAGGAGATGGTCTTTCTTCTACAGTGAAAGATTACTAAACATTATTGCGCAAAACGCACAAATAAATTCCGAAAATTACCAATTTTGATGATTTTACCAAAATCCAAAATTCTAAAAATCCATTTTTATTTATTTCGACTTTTGTTAAAATAAATGTGCTTCTATTGAAGACTGTATATAAATGACCATAAATAACATGTGTGCAAAGTGTGGTAACAATCTTACAAGAACTGGCTTCTGGAAAAGTTCCAGAAAAAAGTCACGGGTATTGCAGACTCTTAAATAATAAAGTATTAACTCTTCATTATTGTAGCTCAAGCAACAATAGAGTAGTTAGCATGCATAGCCAGATGATCTGGGTTCGAGTCCAGTCAGGCTGACTCTCAAATACACAACACACACAACAGACGTACACAACCACTTGCACAAAACATTTACAATTAAATAACTTAAGTGTCGTCACTTCATTATAGTAGCTCAAGCAACAATAGAGTAGGCAGCATAGCCAGATGATCTGGGTTCAAGTCCCAGACAGGCTTTTGAACTTTTGAACATACATGAGCAATTAAATAACCAACGGTGTAACAAATCATTATAGTAAAAGTAGCCCTTAGCAACAATAGAGTAATTAGCATAGCCAGATGATCTGGGTTCGACTCCCAGTCAGGCTTACTTTCAAGTGAGCCTACACAAAATACACACATCATACATACACAACCACTTTGTTAAAAGGTAATCAATGAAAGGATTGAAGTACTAACACTTCATTATAGTATAGTATAGTTGAGTAGCTAATCAGTAATTTTGGGTGCAAATTTAGTAAAGTTTTGTTCTAGTGAAAGACCTAAGAAATCCACTACTAAGATTTAGCATTCCCAGTATCGATTACAATGGATTAGGATTAGTGATCGATCGCACTAACATCGATTATTCAATTAGTAAAGCATCGCTACGTTGAGGCGGAGGTTTTGGGTTTAATCCCCAGTCGGGGCAAATTTTTACGATGATTGCCATCGAACGCTGATTATTAGATAATACTTGAATGGAAATTTTGATAGTTGATAAGGAAATTTCACCTAATGGCAACCCTACTTATTTCATGATTTAATTAGTAGAGGAATTAGTGGTGGAAGAGTTGGATGTATGGAAAACAATCCAGACATAACAACACAACTTGACTGGGGATTGAGCCCGGGTCCCCTGCTTGCCTGGCGGACGTCTTAACCACTAGACCACCAAGCAAGCAAGTGGTAGTCCTGGGTTCAATCCCCGGCCGAGTTGGATTTTGTAATTTTCAGATTGTGTAACATTTAATCAAACTGTTGAAATCTAATTGAGTACCGGTAGTTCAGTCTTAATTAGTTGTCCATATATTCATAAATGCACGTTAAGTTCGGTAACATAAATTTTCCATTAAATTTCTCAACTTGATTAGTTGTGAAAAACTCGCGCATGGAAATGACAAAATCCATCTCGACCGGGGTTTGATCCTGGGTCTCCCACATTCCAAACTAGACTACCAAGACAGTAACTTTTAATTTCTGAAATGTAGTTGCCTTCAGATCTATAATCAACTACAATTCAGAAGTTAAAAAGTTCTTGGTGGTCTAATTGGCTAAGGCGCCTACCTGGAATGTGGAAGACCAGCGTTCGAACCCCAGTCGGGATGGATTTGTTAATTTCTGAATTTTGTTTAATTGTTTGCATTTCTATTGTAGCTTTAAAACTTGTCATTTCTCTCTCCTGTATTTAACTTTCCAACAACAAAGAATGTCAAATGAGTCAACATGTTGGTGAAAAATTAACTTTCGATCGTTTCGACAGCAAAATCTGTAGTAAAAATGCAAGTAATAATAAAAGTTGGTACAATAGATGCAACAAAAATTCTTTTTCTACCAGATGTGTAGGCGAACCTAACAGCTTACCTTAAAGAAACCCCTTGTGATTTTAAAAGTTTTCAAACAAAGTTCCGAAATGCTTTCAATTGCCCATCAGGAGGGCCTTATATGGTTCTCTTCCCACTCTCCTACTAAAATGTTTTGTTGTGTTCATTGTTAGTTTTGTGTTCCTCGCCCGCGCTTAAGAGTCTTCCCGAGACAGATATGTACTCGGCTCGCTCATAAGCACTCAAATTAAGATGTACAACGCTCTTTAGAAAAATTGTAGCGACATACCCAAATTCTAAAATGCACAGGACACAAATATTTTTATGCTGAACAACATTCAACAAACAGAATTGCTTTATGTAATAAACCCTCACCATTGTTAAGCGTAAAGTCAACGCGACGAGAACAACCTCTTCTTATTCCCGTTGCGTCAACTTTATGCGTAATCATGGTGTATAGTAGGGTTTATTACATCAATTCTGCTTGTTGTATGTTGTTCTGCATAAAAATGTGTCATGTTTATTTTAGAATTCTCGTATGTCTTGTCAATTTTTCTCCAGAGCTTTGTACATCTTAATTTGAGTGAAAACTCTTAATCTTCTTTGTACCTCTTGATGCTACTTCAATCACTGGCTTTAAATGTTGCTATTTTGAAACAAATTCTATGTTCTGGTTGTTTCAGATGATTGCAGACGTCCGGCATATGTGCAATGCACATACCGTATCTGCAATGCACATATCGTATCTGCAATGCACATATCTGCGCATCTACTTGCTCTCGGAACTTCATTCTACCACACCTCATCACTGGTCAAAACCACAAACAGCCTACCTTTGAAAGAAATTTGGTGAGATGGACCAAGTACCTACTAATCCTTGTCACTAAGCAATTTCAAGGCCGTGGACATAGTCTCTTCTCCCACGGTCACTTCTTGTACTGCACTGTTCAAAATACTGTTGTAACTCGTACATTGTTTAATATTTGTACTGCTGTGCAATAAATATTATCTTAATCCATGCTGCTAATGATTCATTTGTATATAGCACCTTCTTTCCCATTGCTTGAGCATGTACTAAACACCTTTTTACTCAGATTGTTGCAGATATGCTACTACTAATTGGGTCATGAAGGGTTAAGGATTATTGGAAGAGTCCATGATTCTATGTCTCTGCACTTGTCATTTAAATGGTTCTTTTCAATGAACTCGTTGAAATGGAAAGTGTGGAGCTCGACACCTTTTTGCGTGTTGAGCTCCTCACCATTTAGGGTCCATTGAAGGGAAACACTAACTTATTAGTTGACCTACTTTATGGACTTAGCTGTTTTTTTCAAGGCTAAATATTCCGATAATAATTAATAATAATAATAATAATAATAATAATAATAATAATAATAATAATAAATAGTTAATAAAACTACATTGGGAAAACATATAATTTATTAACATATCATACATACAATAAAAATACTAACAAATTACATGAAAAATAAGCACAAAATGGATAAAAAACACAAAAATGTGCCAAAAAAAGCGCTTTTTATACTACCTAAGTCTTTTTTGCACTTCAGAGTTACCATCCCCCATAAAATAACTTTTCACTTAACAAGAGTGTTCTCCCTAGAGCAGAGACGGAATTGACGGGCAAAATTTGATGTGCCCAGCATCCAAGTCAGTTGCTAGTTCTCGAACACGGACTGGTCCAAACAGGTTTGAACTAGGCCGTATGGTTAAGAACTAGCAACTTCAATGGGTACTGTTCACACAAATTCCACCATCAGTCCCGTCCATGTAAGAAGACTCGACACTCTGTTTAAGTGTAGCAAAAGAAGCAAAAGCAGCAAAAGAGTGAAAATAGCCAACACCACTATGCAGGCCGATGCAGCCGTGAGAACAAATAACACTAGGTCTCCTCCTGGGGTTAAGTGGCCATCATTGCTTCTAGTTTTGTTAAGTAGTATTGAAAACCCTTAAACTGTACTTCTGTGCTTGTAAAATAAACAGTACACTTCCTCAATTCTTTGGAAACTGCATTTATTTATTTCATGTCTATCCTATTCAGATATACTGATTAATTTACAAATTAAACTAGGATTGCATACAAATAAAATAAATACATTTGTATTAAATTAGAGTCTACCCACTCCCCACTCAGTCTCTGAACTGATTTTCAGTGGGGAACATTAATATCAATTTGCTTTACCCAACATGCATTTTATAATAGAAGTGATGTTAACAAGTAACTGAGAATGTGTTCAACAGCTAACAAAACTTTCCCAAGATTTAAATTTAAATAAATTCACAAAGGTGCTGAAGCTAAATTTAAATAACCCAAGCCTAAGAGATATTATTTATTTTTATAATGTCTATCTATCATATTCAGTTAAAAAACTGATTTACAAAGGTGATGTGATCTGCCCCTGCCCCCACCCCCTCCCAGGGTGAAGCAAGCACTCAAGAGTTTTAAGGGTTGCCAATGAGCTCAATTATTGCTAGTGTTTAAAGCGACAGACCCCTGCCAACGTTATGTTCTGTGGTTTTGAGAGAACTATAGCCTGCATGAAAAAAGATTCTAATGTTATGGTAGGCCCTAAGTAAGTTTTTAATTATACATTTAATTAATTAAATGCATAATTGAAATACAAACTGTACTGATTATTATATTTGAATACTTTTTCTTGCATTATATAATTCTAACCAAACCACATTACTGTTGCAATCAGTTTTTAGATATTTTGCACCGTTCTCGAGATATCACTAAAAAACTGTAACTGCAGGGGTCTACCACCTTAAGAAGCCTGGTTCTTCTGGGTCGCAATGTATAAGTTCTCACAACTGTCGGCCACAACGATAGGTCTGTTCATTTCTAGTACGTAAGTTAGAAAGCAAACAGGGTTCTCCATAATTTGGTTCATGACTACAACAATATGGCTTGTAGATTAATTTAATTTATTGAATTGTTGCATAGGAACACGGTAGGTACAGTAAATTCTTTAAAGCAGTGTTGTCTGTAAGCAATATATAAAATTTGGCAACATTAATTGATGTCTACATTTTACCATTTTATCGACTTGCTGTTTTTAAAGATACCTCTATTTCTGAATCTATGTTAGCAATGGAAAACTATACACACTTCAAGTGACTTTAATTAAAGTTATGTAGGGTAAAGCCCAAGTATAGTCAAGTCAACTTCCAAGTTTTAGAAACTTGACAGAAACTGACTTTTGCTATGTAAAAAAATAATTTAGTGTGGAATTAGTAAGGAACATTAAGATTACAAAACATTGAAATTGCTGTGATAAGTTTAGACTTTAGACTTTTGCAAAAGGAGAGTAAAAGAAGGCTGAAAATCTATCACTGAGTCTACTTTATTTCAATTAGGCCTAAAAATAAAAAGTCATGATTCTGTATTAGTCAGGGGAATAAGCGGCATATTATAGTGAAATTAGGCAAAACATGATACAGGCAACAAACTTTACAGTGGGATAGGTATAAGTATAACGATCAATTTTTGGGGCGGCCACAAACTTTGGTCCCCATAGAGTGTCCTCCAGTGAGATCTGAATTTTGACTTTTCAATATTTTTTTACGAAGTTTCTGGGCGATGTATGACATAATACTAACATAGATATTGGTAGGGATACTGTTTAACATACTGGAAAAAAAAAATTAAAATTTTAATTCACAAAAAACAAAATGTCGGCCAATTGAATTTTGAGACATCAATAATTTGGCTATGATTTTTAGACGGGCTATTATAGATACGGGAAAAATATTTTACACAGTGATGAACATGGCGATAACAATCAGCTTTAGGGGCGGATCCAAAATGGCGTCCCCATATCATGACCACCAGTGACATTTTACTTATTCAACCTAAATTGTGCTATAACTCGATTGAAATGGATTTACGGTTAAAAAATAAGAATACAACCACTACTTTAACTAGTATATTTAATATTGCTAGTAAATATAAAAGAGGAAATAATATTCTAAAGTTGTCAAAATCCAACATGGCAGCCAAAAAATTTTAAACTTTTTAAAAATTATGGTCTGATTTAACTGATTTTCATTTGATGGGTGTAATTTCATGTGCTGAATATATATTTAAAGTTAAAACTAAAGTTTTACATTCAGAAGCCAATAAAATCTAAGATGGAGGTCTAAAGTATAAAGTTTGTCATTTACTCCTGGATGTAATTAAAATTCGGTTTCTACGCGTATATTGAGCTACTTAGTGTAAATTTTAAGTAAAAATTAATTGAAAAAATGTTTTATCGATTTCCTAACAATATTTAAAAACTAAATCCAAGATGGCGTCCATTATTATTTTTATTTATTTTAGTCTTTTTTGTTTTATTTTTACTTTATGCATATACTTTGCAGGCGCTGAATAAGAAAACACTGTACACATTTGCAATTTATAATTCAAAGCCTTACCAAAAAACAAGATGGCGGACAAGAATGTTAATTTTGCTGTCTATACTCCGAATTGTATTTTAAAATTCAACAAAAGATTTGTGTAGATGGCAATATTTTTTATTTGTTTTGTCGAATTTCTAAATATCGTAGGCAGCAATAAAACTCAAACTAATGTTAAATTGACCTCTAAAATAACACTCGGCAGCTCAATCTACGTATATTACCCGAAATTCAATAAAATCGGAGTATAAACAGCAAAAGTAACATTATTGTCCACCATCTTGTTTTTTGGTAAGGCTTTGAATTATAAATTGCAAATGTATACAGTGTTTTCTTATTCAGCGCCTGCAAAGTATATGCATAAAGTAAAAATAAAACAAAAAAGACTTTTTTTTTCATGGACGCCATCTTGGATTTAGTTTTATAATAATGTAGGAAATCAGATAAAACCATGTTTTCAATTAATTTTTACTTCAAATTTACACTAAGTAGCTCAATATATGCGTAGAAACCGAATTTCAATTACATCCAGGAATAAATAACAAACTTTATACTTTAGACCTTCATCCTAGATTTTATTGGCTTTTGAATATAAAACTTTAGTTTTAACCTCGAATATCTTTTCAGCACATGAAATTACACCCATCAAATAAAAATCAGTCAAATCAGACCATTAAAAAAAAATGGCCGCCATCTTGGATTTTAAGAGTTCCAACTGTACATTTTTGAGTGGGGTAGAATCCTTAAATCACCTTTAGGTTATGCCCAGTCAACATTCATGCTTTTAGTTTTATTACAGCAAAGTTTTCCTTGGCTATCTCCGACTTTACCGCAGATCTATAAGTAATAGACCGCCATGTTAGATTTTGATAACTTTAGTATATTATTTCCTCTTTTATATTTATCAGCAATATTAAATATAGTTAAGATAGTGGTTGAATTCTTATTTTTTAGCCGTAAATCCCTTTTAATCGAGTTATAGCACAATTTATGTTGAATAAGTAAAATGTCACTGGTGGTCATGATATGGGGACGCCATTTTGGATCCGCCCCTAAAGCTGATTGATTTCGTCACGTTCATCACTGTGTAAAATATTTTTCCCGTATCTATAATAATAGCCCATCTTAAAATCACAACCAAAGTATTGATGTCTCAAAATTCAATTGGCTGCCATTTTGTTTTTTGTGAATTAAAATTTTTGAATTTTTTTTTCAGTATGTAAAACAGTATCCCTACCAATATGTATGTTAGTGGAAAGTCATAAATCGCCCAGAAACTTCGTAAAAATATATTGAAAAGTCAAAATTTAGATCTCACTGGAGGACACTATGGGGACCAAAATTTGTAGCCACTCCAAAAAATGATCGTTATACTCATACCTATCTCACTGTAAAGTTTGTTGCCTGTATCATTTTTTCCTAATTTTTCCGCTTGTTCCCCTGACTATAATGCATGACCATCTTCTTCTGAAATGACCACATTTGGCCAACTATGCCATCATGGCCGGTCTTGGGTCTAGCGGTAAAGAATGTTTCTAGTTCTCACAGCAAATTAAAAAAGAATATGTTTTATGAGCTAGGTTCAGTACTGAATTCATTATCGGAACCTCCAAATTATTTCAGTTTATTTAACGTTTATTCTATCCAGTTACAAAAACTGCACAACACTGCTTTGAAAGAATGCGCGCTCTTTTCTATTAAAATCTTAATCTTGAAATTGGTTTGTTTTTTTGGCAAAACAGGGAAATAAAATAACCTTCAACAGAGATGCTAGTGTAAACTATTATAACCACAATGCTTTAGTCAAGGTCAGTAAATAAATGAAACAAATGTGTACATAGAGTCGACACACTCAGATGCAAGCTACTACTGGTTTTCAGAGTGGACGTAATTACTGTGGATGATTTCTAATGCTTTATTGTTAGCTCCAAAGTCACCTTTTACAATTTAAAAACTTGCTAGAACCAGGAATTGAACCCGGGACCTTCTGCATTGAAAAGTGGGAGAAGCCCAAAGGACCAACAAGCACTCAGGCACAAGAGCAAGCAAGCATGAACCTACATGTACATACGTACTTTCTAAAGTGACCTTTTGACGAATTCGAAGTGACAATAATGATTACAATATCATGTCAGCAATGTTTATAATTTAAATATCTTTGATATCCCTATTATTTGATTTCATGATTGTCATTAATTGAAATTATTATTCATTGATTAAGACGTTACTAATTACAGTTACATGCAACATTATTGCAACACAACAACGAACAACAACAAACTTAGGATACCAAAGAATAGGGTTTGCCAAAAACGAAACCAGTTTCAAGCAGTTTACCTGCGGAACACAATGACTTATATCATAATATAATACTAGGGCTATACCAAAGGATATTATATACCAAAGGCCCTACCAGTACCTAAATTGAGTTCATTGTTGTAGCCAAATTGAACAAACCTATTGTTGATTGCAAATATGCCAGTGGTATATGATACATAATCAAGATAGCTGCCTTAGAGAACAACACATAAAACCAGGGTCACTTGCAAGTCACTGCATCAGTAAATCTAGGATTATTGCAACCAGAAAATGTTTGAAAGCAAAACAGTGATTTGCAATTAACCCTGGTTAGGGATAACTATGCCATCACCTCGGAATTATGTGAGAGATTTAAAACTAGTATTGACATAAACAGCAATCTTGTAGGGTACAGTAACTAAAGGTTTTACTTGTGACATCTAACTTTTAGAAATATATAACATAAGTTCTAGGCTTATGCCCAAAACTTCAGTAGGAACTTCCAACACTACTTTGTAATATAACCGAGTTTGAATTAACGAGGGTTTACTACACCTTCGTTAGGATTTGACATGAAACCATGCAGCATGGCAAAAAATAAGTACAGCCTCTTTTTGATTAGCATGCCTATTTTTATTTGTGAAACAAAATTGTTAAAAACGTTTTCTGAAACTAACTTTAATCGATGGCATCGTCAACGACTAACATGTAAATTAAGAAGTAATCAAGATTTTGATAACAAGGTAATCCCAATTCAAAAGTCACGAAAGACCCACAGGGTCTGACCATCTAGTCCTAATATGGACCTGTGTGTACTAAACGGATGAAAATTCATTTAAAACTCAATAACAGCAATTTTAATCAATCAAAGTAGCCTACAAATTTTCAATGAATAATGTAGCCTACCACGTCCATTAAGTTGGCGGTGGCCACATTCGAAAATCAAAATTTTATTACTGGTATCGTTGTGCTACGTTAGTGCTGGATAGTGCCGTATGTCCCGTTGATAGTGCTGGCCTCGTTCCGTGTCAAATCAAAACAATGGCTGTCCAAAAAAATTAGTGCTAACAGTGCCACATTCAAATTCGATAATTACTGGTATCTGAAAGTGCTACTATAGTGGCTGGATAGTCCCGTAAGTCCTGGTGATAGTGCTGGGTTATTTCCGCTACAATAACTGTCCAAACAGTCAGTGCTAGCTGGGCCACATTTGATATATATCTACTAATATATAAATCCTTTTTTGACAATTACTTGAAATAATTCCAAGTTGCCTAACAGAAGTACACAACACAAAATGAAAATTTGAACAATTTAAACCTTGTTAAATTCTGACTCCATGTTATGATATATTTAATCCTGTCAAATAAGAATTTTTGGAGGAAATAATTGCGATGTCGCTGAGTTTTTCAGAGACCTTTCTTATATAATATTAATCAACATACTAAAACTCCCCTACAATCGGACTAAAGCTTCGGCCGCCATATTGGAAAATGGCGTTTCAAAATGAGTTGGTTATCGAATACCTTCAAATTGGTTGGAGATAGACAAAATTTTGCACTGGCAAAATATTCACCATTCAATTCCCTACAAATCAGTGTTTTTCTTTAGTTTTGGTAGGGGCAAGGGTTATGTCACAAAATCGTGGTTTATCTTTTGCTTATTGGAGTACCAGCTGATTTCATAATTTTCACGCCCAGCCTAACAATGCCCGTAAATCCTAATAATCTGTGGAACAAGCTGCTAAAACTATAGGAACATTTCAAATCCGGAAACAGCACCAAAATCAGGAGCAGGTAAAAGACATATTTTAGAATGTTATTTTTCACGGGGGACACACATGGTAGCAAATAAGTCACCTGTCATGGCGTCCACAAGATGGCCGCCAAAAAATTCTTAAAATTGCTGTAACTCCAGAAGTAATCATCAGATTTGGATAAACTAGGTTTTGTTTTATTTGGTTTTTAATGCTCTACAAGAAAGTTTACCGTAAATATAATAGTTTTAATTAAATTTATATATTATTACAATGTATTGCAATTATATCACTTTTTGGTGTATTATACGTAGAATTCGCTATATTGTCATAAAAATTTCAGACTACACTAAAATAACGCCAATAAATCCAAAATTTAAAGTCCCGAAACGAAATTCCTGTAACTTTTTGATTAATTAATTAATTAAATTAAGCATTAATTAAATCCCAATTAAAAGTTTCTTATTCACTTACCAAAGTCACGTATTGTATCACACAAGAACAATATGACCACATTGAACCAAAAAATATTATTTCTACTAGGAAAACGCTTAAGTCCCGCCGCGTTGTTGGATGAGCGTAATTGGTGTATTGAGCTGCCATGTGTTATGCGGATTTTTTGTTGTTCTGTGAAAAAATCATTATTGTTGAAGATTTTTTTTAAATTAATTTAAATTAAATAAAAAATAAACTTAAATTTGAAATTTGTTTAGTTAATCGAAATTTAAAAAAAGAAAAAAATCGTTAAATTGCGATTATCATAAGAAATAATTATTTGATTGCGCTCAAATTTAACAAGAATATATTAATTCATAAAATTAAGGTTCTGTGAAAAAATCATTACAATCGGATAAAGCATGTAGGTGTTATAAGTAGAAGAAATTTTTCAAAATCGAAAAAAAAAAAACGTAACATTGCGATTTTAATGAGAAATAATTTTTCGATAACGCTACAAAACGTGGCAGTTTCTAAGTTTAGAGATTAAGAAGACCTCCATAAAATTTCATTGCAATTGGAGTATCGGTTTAGCCGGAATCGTGCGGCAAACAGACCAAAAATACAAAAAGAAAAAAAAAGAAAAAAAAAACATTTCGATTTTTTTTCTCCAGTGTAGTGAAATGGAATCTTCGCTCGCTCGCTTCGCTCGCTACGCTCGCTACGCTCATCTAAAAAATAATTTCCAATCACGTTCCTAGAAATTCAATTATTTTAATTAATTAAAAATAATGACAATAATCTCAATTAATTTTGTAAAATTAACACAATGTGGTCGACCTTGGAATCATTTTAAAGCTTGTTTTAAGGCGAATAAATGTAATGAAAAAATTAAATAATTAAATAAATTAATCGCCGAATTAATAACATTTAAGTTAAATTATCCCACTTTTGACATATGTATTGTTATGTATACCTAAAACTCAAGCGATCGTCATAAAAGTATACTTCTTTACTGACATAATCCCAATAAATCTAAATTGTCATGTCCTGGAACAAAATTCCTATAACTTACCGATTAATTAAGAAATCAAGTGAAGAATTACTTATATCTCAATAATTGTTATTGTCACTCAATTAACACATACAAAATGCCAACAGAAGTATCAAATATAAACAATGCAAGTGTAATTTTAAATATTAATAGTCCCAAAATTAAGTTCATGCTACTTTTCTGTTCATTGAATTTCCCACAAAATTATTTTCCTGTAAAATAAGCATGCAAATGGTTCCCAGTGTGGCTGTGTTAATTTTACACAACACATAGTGATTATATCAATTAATTTAATTAATTTGTTAATTCAATTAACGGGAAAGTAGCATGAACTTCATTTTGGGACTTTATTTTTTTTTAAATTATTTTGTGTATAATTTATATTTCATTAACTATAACATATTTTTTATTTATATATTTATATATTTATATATATATAAAATATATAATATATATATATCAAATATATAATATTATATTATAAATTAAGGTTCTGTGAAAAAATCATTAAAATCGGATAAAGCATGTAGGTGTTATACGTCGAAGAAATTAAAAAAAAATCGAAAAAACGTAAAATTGCGATTTTCATGAGAAATAATTTTTCGATTGCGCTCAAAAAGTGGCAGTTCCAAGTTCAGAGATTTATAAGGTCTCCATAAAATTTCATCGCAATCGGAATATCGGTTTAGCCGAAATCGTATTAACAGACAGACAAAAATACAAAAAAAAAGAAAGAACGAAAGAAAGAAAGAAAGAAAAAAAACATTCCGGATTTTTTCTCTCCAGTGTAGTGAAATGGAATCTTCGCTTCGCTCGCTACGCTCATCCAATTACCAAACAATCGAGGCTTCGGGAATGCGAGTTTCGTTGTGAAAGCGCAAAATGTATAGCAGACTTTTAATGAAAAACTATCGCGATGTGTAAAATGTCAAAATTTTACGGCTGACCAAACTTGCATTTAAGAACACTTACGACCCTCACAAAAGTATGACATTTTAAGGAGTGATGTAGTGTTCCTTTGGAATCATGCCTAGAAAGTTTCGTTTACATTGTTAATATCTTCTAGCTCAAATAAATGCATAGGTCTTGACGCGCTCCAAATGTACACAGATACATACAATATAAACTTTTGCAAACCTATATAAGGCCGCGATAGCCGCGCCCTAAAATGAGTGTAAGACTCGTTGTGGTTAGCTGTGAGCGAAGCGAAGATTCCATTCCACTACACTGGGGAAAAAAATCCGGAAAGTTCCGGAAAGCACTAACGATACCAGTGAAAATTTTCGAATTTCGAATGTGGCACTTCTAGCACTAAGTTGGCTGCGTCTTTTGTATTTTGATTTGACACGGAACGAGGCCAGCACTATCAACGGGACATACGGCACTATCCAGCACTAACGTAGCACTAACGATACCAGTAATAAATTTTCGATTTTCGAATGTGGCACCGCCAACTTAATGGACGTTAGCCTACCTGTATATGTACCTCAATACAAATAAATCTGAATTTGAGTTCTATTGAGGAAGAAAAAAGTATTACGTATACTATTGCATTTCCAGCACGAACGGCATGTGACGTCATAGTTTGGGTCACCGCATTGTTATAATTTAATTAACAACCACCCTCTAGATAATGCTGCTAAATTAACTTCTCATGCACTCAGCAGTTTGTGTTAAAAACTAACTAGGAAAACGCTTAAGTCGCGTCGCGTTGTTGAGCGAGCACCGGTACATGCAACACGACCCGAGTACGACATTCCCATAATGTTACATACCAATAAGTCTTTAAGGTGACCGATTTAGCTGGAAATTTGTAAAATAGGAGAGAATGGATAAAATCCACCGCCATCTAGAGGACCTTGACATCATTTCTTTGGGAAAACTATTTTAACTCTTTGATAACAAATAATACACTGCTTCCTCGATTGTATTTTGATTACTTCTAGGTGGCAGTGCATAGTGACCAGAATTCTCGTGCGACTTTTCGTTGCCATGGTAACGTTACTTTTGTTAAAATGTAATTTCTATCTACACTACTTAAGGTCTTGACCGATTTAGCTGAAAATTTGTAAAATAGGAGAGAATGTTGTACTTATTGACCCTGCAAAATTTCATAACGATCGGAACATTTAAAAAAAATTATTTAATTTTATTTTTTATAACCAACGATCGGATTTTGTTCAAAAACTATACAGCAACCCGCATAGGTGGTATGTACATGTGTGCAAAATTTCAGGTCGATCAGAGAAACGGTGCGACCTGTACCGAAGCAGTAACAGGAAAAAAAACAAAAAAAACAGACATTCGAGCCATAAGAGTCAAGTGGAGACGCTCGCTACGCTCGCTTAATTAAAGTTATAATAATCATCATAACTCAGTTCCAACTATGTCGGGTTGAGTAGTGGTTTTCCACCATTATCTAGCTAGGGCATGAAACTGTAGATACTAATTTTGCTAGACTCAGTGTTTCTTCCTCATCATCTAACTCCTTCCTCTCTACTTCACTGTCTTTTGTCCTCCCACAGCTTTACTCTTGCCACATGCTCCCACACTCCATCTCTTTTTTCAACGTCTTCTCAAATTAATCTTTCCCATTTCTCTCTTGGCCTTCCTAGTTCCTATTCTTCTTTTTCCCTTCCTCTGCCGCTTCAAATTCTCGTCTTGGAATCCTCTCCCTGCCCATCTTATTCATATGTCCAAACCATCTTAGACCCTCTCCAGTCCCAGTTCTTTTCTGATTACATTAGCCTACTTATTATCTTGTCCATCTTGGTAACTCCCTTGACACTTCTTAAGAACTTCATTTCTGCTGTTTCCAGCTGACTCTCTTCTTTTGTTCCCACTGCCCATGTTACTGCCCCATACGTTAGTATAGGTACAAAATATGCCTTGTACAGCAAAATTTTACATTACAAATTTATTTAAATCTATACTATAGGTAAATTAAAGTTAATTAATTAATTGCCCATTGTTGCAGTTTACTTTACAAATAAGTAATAAAACCACACATTAAAAAAAATCTTAACGTTGCACAATGTTTGAGAAATTTGAACATACAAATGTTTATTAAGCACACTTGAAATGAGATTTGTATAAAAAAAAGTCTTGTACAACTTAGGTTAGATAATCAGCAAAAATCTAGTTGTTTGTATATATTGAATACTATACTAGTTATATTTTATTGGGCGTTGAATACGTTACTGGTTGATTGGCAATACCAAACTATGACGTTATGACTTTGACGTTGAGTATTTTATAAATGAAAATTTTATATAAATAACAACAAGTAATAAGGTAGCCTACTATTTTAATAAAGTATTTAGAAATAAGTTAAATTCTCCAATAGGCTTAGATCTAAAATTCGATTTTTGATTGAGATGATAAAATATATTCCGTATGAGACAAACGTCTCAACATTAGTACGAGATTGATGGACCTCAACAAATCTTTAGGAAATACCTTCTGTACAGCGTAAGCCCTACACAGTAGACCTACACACACATGATGCTGTTTATGTGAATAAGTTTCAGGCACAAAGTATTGCGCACAACACTAACAAATTCATGGATGGATCAGAAAATAAAGCAGCTAACATTTGATTGAGCGAGCGAAGCGAGCGTCTCCACTTGACTCTTATGGCTCGAATGTCTGTTTTTTTTTTTTTTTCTGTTACTGCTTCGATACAGGTCGCACCGTTTCTCTGATCGACCTGAAATTTTGCACACATGTACATACCACCTAGGTGGGTTGCTGTATAGTTTTGTGGCAAAATCGTTCAAAAAGTTAAAAAGTTACATTAAAGTTAATCGAAAGTTTTTTTCAAACTTTAACGGAGACAAAATCTGAGGTGGCCAAATCATTTAGAATGTCCGTCCGATCACGAATATGTTATTTTTATTTTGATCCGATAAGTAGTGTAGTCGGAAATTACATTATAACAAAGTCCCGTTACCATGGCAACGGCGCACGTGGTTTCAGGTCACTATGCACTGCCACCTAGAAGTAATCAAAACACTATCGAGGAAGCAGTGTATTATTTGTAACCAAAGAGTTTAACAAGGAAATGATGTCAAGGTCTTCTAGATGGCGGTGGATTTTATCCATTCTCTCCTATTTTTCAAATTTTCAGCTAAATCGGTCAAGACCTTAAAGACTTATTGGTATGTAACATTATGGGAATGTCTTACTCGGGTCGTGTTGCACGTACCGGTGCTCGCTCAACAACGCGTCCAACTGAGCGTTTTCCTAGTATTTTCCCACGTTCAGTTGCTCAACTAGTGCCAACGATGAAATGAAAGCATTGTATGACATTGAGTCAGCCATTCTACCCACTTGGTAGTTCTTTCAACCTTTCAAAACTAGAGTTAATGCTGGTGAAATGTTAAAATTATATTGCTTTATCCAACCTAACAATAACAATGTGAAACAATCAAGAAATCCTACAGTACTTTCCTATAAATAACTGTTAGTTACAAATGAAGACTTAAGTTGTGACTGTAAAGTGTAGATTGGGATCTATTGTCATGATTTTGTGATCCATCCAATAGTGGGGAAATAGAAGGCTGTGGGTGGCACCGAGAAAACAACATGGAACATAGACGAGCAATCGAGTAACAACCAGCCCTCTTTTTACAGTCGCTGCATCTACAAGCTGTGTGTGAGTGTATTGTGTACTGCATTAATAGTACACCTATGGTATGCACAAGGACAGAGATAGTTAAAAAATAACTTTCAATGAATTGCTCAAAATGGCTGCGGTGGTTGGGACACATGATGAGGGTGTAAGTAACGATGTAGTAAGATAATCAGCAAAAATGATTTTTTTTCAATGACCACACGATGATTGGTTGTACGGTTATGACGTATGCCATGTTTTTCCCGCCATTATTCCGTGTAAAACTTTAAGCTCACTTTTATGACTGAAAATATTTTATAAATAACAAAATTTTGATATTTATGTAATCAGAAACTGGCCCTGAATATAGTAGAATAATAAAAAAAAGTTGTGAGACTTTTCTATTGTGTTCTTTCTAATTGAAGTTCAAAGAACAAAATTATTTTAGGCCCTAGAAGCCTCTAAAGTCTAAAGTAAGGTGTAGGGGGCCTAGCCTTGTAGGGCTAGCTAGGCCTAGGCCAGCAGCAGTTCAGCCCACATGATTGTGTATTGAATTCATGCTCTTAAGTTGCTGTGGGCCATTTTTTTACACAATAAGTAGGGTTAAGGCAGTCATAACTAGCATATGTTTATTTCACGTCATATTTCAATTGCGCTTTACCTGCAAATTGTATTAAAATTTTAAACACATATTGGAAACATTAACCCTTGGTCCCTCGCGTGGGGTTCTACAAATCCCAGGGGTCATTGTATTACGTGTATATATGCACCCGACTGTTTTACCGACTCTGGATGCTCAGTACCTTCAAGTCACCCTATCTGTTAACGAAATTTGTAAATTTGTACCCTCTAAATCATAAGGGCTTTTAGTGTTGTTATATTGCCGGTCTGAACGTGGCTGGGGTTGCTGGAACCCCACGCAAGAGATCATGTTACTGTAACTGAATGCAGAAACTCAATGCTATTTTGGCTTAAATTTTGAAATTTTGGAATTTTGGAAAAATTCTTGCAATTTATTAACTGGTTCATGTTTATTACTACTAAAGTGTAAAACAAAACTTATAATTGCATTATTTTGACCCTTTTTATGATTTTTTTTGCAAATGTCTCTTTTTTTAAATTTGAAATGAACAATAAAAAATTATTTCATAAAAAAAATTGTGTTAACATTTTATTTCACTGTCCTCCCATCAACAACCAGCTACATAGTAGTTCCACAAATCATATGAGCAAAGAAAGAAATACCCAAAACATTCTACTGCACTAATTACAGCCAAAAAAATTTGGGATTTGGGAAACCCCACGTGAGGAATAGTGTTAAGAATTTCCGCGCGAGTGACCGAGGGTTAATTTCTTCAAATAATATGGAAGTAAAAAACTAGCCTATAGGTCTGTCGCCTATATACATTACAAAATTTGAGTCGTTCAAGGAATGACAGAAGTTAAACAACTTGCAGCTTTAACGTGACATAAAAATCGATAGTCGATTTCGAGGCGAGGTCGAACGCGATTGCGCTACTTATCGATATTAGAGCAAAGACAAGGTTAGCAGGTCTTTATCCGAGTTCTTTGGAGACATGCTCAGTGTGGGAGCGCACAGGCATGGCGTCAAAGCAAGAGCATAGAGTTCGCCTGGGCATGCGCAGTTCGTACTACCTGTCAGCTGTTCGCTGTCGGCGTGAAGATTGCTGAAGAGCACGTCATAATATGGAGTATTATGCCTGCCGCGACCGACTTTTCGTACGATTTCAAGTGATTTCGAGACCCAATTTTTCGAGCAGATGTTTTTTGACATCGAGCGAGATTCGAGCAGAACTTTGTGCTCGATCTCGTCTACAAATTTCGAGTCTCGCACAGCCCCTTGCTTAGAATTATTAGTTCGTATTAAACAGCAACTTTCTATATTATTACCATCCATGGGAAAGAATGAGTTTGAATTACGTAATACATGAAATTTGTAATATCTTACTTTTTAGCATGGAGGTTCCTATTAATGTGGCTGGGACTATCTTACTGGTTCGCATTATGCCAGATAAAAGCAGAGTTTGCATTACTGAGGGTTAACTGTAGGCCTATGTTGCTTAATGTAGCCCTAATACTAGTTATACTATTCAAGATAAACAAAGTTTACACCGAACCACTTACCACAATCTGTCGGCCTAACAACTGCTAACCAGATTGATCACTAGGTCAACGTTTAAATCTTGAGTTGTTTGCCCCATTCTCGATTCTTTTTATTCCATGTTGTTTTACTCGGGACAAGGAGATTCAATAAGAGCAGCTTAGATTACGAATCACGTATCATACTGACATACACCACACCCACTACCAGTGGACTCAAGGGTTCACTCCACAGTTCACTCCAAAGAAAAGCAAGCATTGGAAAACATTGAACTTGCCGCCATTATGCTAAAGGGGTTCCAATGCCGGTTTAATAAGGATAGGATTTTTCAGTCAAACCATTATCGATACTATTAGTTTTTAAATCGGACTCATACCTAACATTACGTTATTTTATTTTCACTAGGCCTATTTTACTTGAATAAATGCAATAAGATGAACTGTGGTGTGAGCTAGTGAACATGCTGGGAACATGCTGGTGCTTCTTCATGACCACTAGCTTAACGATATCATCACTTCACTCACTGACAATAGCCGTGTCAGATAACAGCTAGAGACTGCAAGAAACAAGGAAGTTAACAGACTTTATAAAATAACGCCAACAAATGAAATAGTTAAGCAAGTAGTCGAGCACCGTACCGAACATGCAGGATAAACCTCTTACAAGGGATGATAGAGGGATTAGGAATAAATCAACTGTTCCAAGAACTGACTTACAAACATCAATACGATACGAGCGTAGGGGGCTGAATATGAGACGCTGAAGTTGAAGAATCACACGTGAGCTGCGACATACGATGTGGAAGGTTCTCGAGGAGCCTCAATGACGATCGTACAGGTTCTTCTCATTCCTGAAATGTGCAACACAGTCACTAGTAGGGTTGCACAAGGATAAAATAAAAATAATTGTCAATTGATAAGGTATAGGTAAGGACCTTAAGAGATAGCAAATAAAAAGTTCCCATTTTGTTACAAAAAATCTTCAATTTCAGTATAAAAACTCACGGTGAAGGCATCATTTCGTAGTAAAAATAGCACTGCAATCACCACCCTTCAGTAAATTTAACACGTATTAGTATTACACATAAACAAATATTTAGGCCATATAAAGTTAACTTCGTTGGAATTAGCTAGGCATGTTCGATAATAATATTTTCAACTGTCATGGTGTCAACTGCCAACTATACGTTAAAACAGAAATGTTGATTTCAATTTCCAATTGTGAAATTAAATGCATATTTTGGAGCTAAAACTTACAGAAATTGAGAAAAGTTCCCGATTTGGCTCTAATTTAGAAGAAAAACGTGATTATTGCCTTATTTTGCTACTTAAGGATAGGACATAGGGTGCTTCAATATGATGCAGTTTCGCAAGAGCGCGCCACGATAGTGCAATTTTTTCCTTTATGCCATTTTTACCCAAAACATTTCCCCTCCTGTGCCAGCCCGCCTCACTCCAGTCCAGCGGAGTGCACGTGCAGTCCTCCAACGCTGTGCCGACGCGACGGCCTTGTGTGGCCTCGAATTTCTACCACTCCACCACTCGAAACAAAATACGAATGTAGAACCAATAATCTAATTTGCAGCATCACTGCTATAATTTCTATTATGTGGATCCTCCTTACTTATTAATTATTTACTGAACTTATTACATCGTATAGTGAAGCCGTGTTCTGGCTATGTGAACTTGTGAAATTATAGGTTTATTTTGGTTGGTTGGTTTTGTATAATTAATCATTGTATGCCAGTGTTGTACTCTTTGCCATATACCATTATACAATAATACGAAAAACTATTAATAAATTGTTATACTATAATTATACAGACTAAATTGTCTTCATTTCTCGATTTAGTTGGTCGGGAAACACTCATGTAGGTGGAATTGTTAATATTTAATACAATTCAGAAGTTACAAAATCCATCCCGATCGGGGTTTGAACCCGAGTCTCCCACATTCCAGGTAGGCGCCTTAGCCAACTAGACCACCGAGACGGTAACTATTTAACTTCTGAATTGTAGTTGCATTATAGATCTGAATGGATGGAACAGTACTGCAACGAATATCTGTTGCCTTTGAAGTTTGAACTGACCAAACAAACATTATTAATAATTTCATTACCTTACGCAGGTATGAGCGAGGGTTTATTTCTAGATTTGGTTAGTCGGGAAACACTCCTGTAGGTGAAATTGTTAATATTTAATACAATAAAATTCAATTCAATTGGTTAAAGCCCCTACCCGGAATGTGTGACACTCGGGTTCGAACCCCGATCGGGATGGATTTTTTAACTTCTGAATAATGTATTAAAAATAAAATTGTCTTCGTTCCACAAAGCCTGTAACAAGACTTGACTGTGGTTTAAACAAAACAAAAGAAACAACACCTACATGAAATTGTACGGTGATGTACAATAGTGCGAGTCGAAACTACATAAACAAAGTATACAAACTCATAGGAACTTTGTCCGGATAAGAATACCAAAAGAATACTGACCTAAATAAAATAAATGGAGTACGTGCACAACTAGAGCAGTGAATAAAAGTTGCATAATTTGCAGCTAGACAATAACAATCGTAAATGAATGTACAAAAGTGCAATAAACAATAATAAAAACAAAGTATAAAAAAGTAATAAAACAATAGGTAATGCGAAGACCACGTGAAACCTACTTCAAGAACTATGAAGGGTTGCGGGGGAGTCAAACATTGTCAGCATAATGATTCGAGAGCAAGATTTATTCGTGATTTTATGTCTGAGATTTAAAGTGCCGTAGATGATCGGCAAGGTAATTGAATTGTTGGAGGTGCAAAATAAAAAAGGGTTCTATTTGCATATTATTTTGTTGTTAAACTTTGGCAAAATAAAATATCCTCTTTAGTCTTTATCTACACCTCGTGCCTGCAGCTTCAGGGTTTATTAAAGTAAAACTTTAGAAAGTATTTTTTACTTTGATAGGTACGCTGAATGGAGAACATAAATAACTAGGAAGCTTCGCAAACGCTTTTTTTAGTCGCGTTGATGGATGAGCTTTTTTTAAGTTTTTAGTTTGCGTGGGATCTTTACTTTTGCAAGTGCTTTGTTTTGCTGCCTACGCATTGTAGGTGATTGTTGTCAAGTTTCTATTGTTGCTTGTCAATTTGTTATTATTTACCGTAAAAAACTTATATTAAAAGCTTTATTTCTATGGATTCTGGCTAACTTTTTCAACTTTTTCTTTCAAAAGGTACTTCATCACCATAACCTGAATGTCCATGTATAATATGAACGTTGAAGCCCCACCCGTTTGGTCAAAATTGGCCCAAATGGCACGAAAATATCGCACAAAGAATCGAAAAAAATCGTAAAAGTACGATATTCATGAGAAATATTTCTTCGATTGTACCCAAAAACAATACAGCTCTAAGTTCAGAGATTTCGAAGGTCCCCTCCAATTTTCATCAAGATGGGATATGCCGTTTGCCCGGTAAAGAGCGAATAAACAGACAAAAATACAAACAAACAAAAAAAAACTAAAAGAAAAACTAAAAAACACCCGAGCTAAATTATTTGGGGGGTCAGTGAAATTGAAGTCTTCGCTTCGCTCATCCAATAATGACGTTTCATAAATGGTAATACTATCTTAGTCATTAAAAAATTGTTAAAAAGTAGGCAAGTTGTTTGGAGAAAAAGCTTTTTTTTCATAGCTATACTGGATAGTAATTGCTTCAAGAAACTTTAGAAAGGACATAATAAAATATAATACAAATGCCACTCGGCAATCGACTAATAAGAGTTAGACCCTAGATCACGACATATCGGTATAAAAACTCCTGGCTCAATCAAACTATTTACATGGGCATAACCAGGTTGCCAACATAATTTAAAACATTGCAATACACATACTAGGAAAACGCTTAAGTCCCGCCGCGTTGATGGATGAGCTTTTTAAAGTTTTTAATTTGCGTGGGATATCTTTACTTTTGCAAGTGCTTTGTTTTGTTGCCTACGCATTGTAGGTGATTGTTGTCAAGTTTCTATTGTTTCTTGTCAATTGGTATTATTTACCGTAAAAAACTTATATTAAAAGCTTTATTTCTATGGATTCTGGCTAACTTTTTCTTTCAAAAGGTACTACATCACCATAACCTTAATGTCCTTGTATAATATGAACGTTGTAGCCCCACCCGTTTGGTCAGAATTGGCCCAAATGGCACGAAAATATCGCACAAAAAATCGAAAAAAATCGTAAAAGTACGATATTCATGAGAAATATTTCTTCGATTGTACCCAAAAACGTGGCAAGTCTAAGTTCAGAGATTTCGAAGGTCCTGTCAAATTTTCATCAAGATCGCATATGCCGTTTGCCCGGTAGAGAGCGAACAAACAGACAAAAATACAAAAAAAACAACAAACAATCAAACAAACAAACAAACAAAAAACACCCGAGCTAAATTTTTTGGGGGGTCAGTGAAATTGAAGTCTTCGCTTCACTCGCTTCGCTCGCTACGCTCATCCAATCAATCAACATAATACAAAACTAAACAAAAGTCATATTAAATATTTGGATGAGCGTAGCGAAGATTCCATTTCACTACATTGGAGAAAAAAATCCAGAATGTTTTTTTTTCTTTTTTTCTTTCTGTATTTTTGTGTGTTTGTTAACACGATTCCGGCTAAACCGATACTCCAATTGCGATGAAATTTTGTGCAGGTCTACGAAAACTCTGAACTTAGAACTGCCACGTTTTTGAGCGCAATCGAAAAATTATTTCTCATAAAAATCGCAATTTTACGATTTTTTTAAAAATTTTTAAAACATTTCTTCAACATAACATCAACATGCTTTATCCGATTGTAATGATTTTTGCACAGAACCTTAATTTGATGAATTTATATATTAATGTGAAATTTGAGCGGAATCGAAAATTATTTCTCATGAAAATCGCAATTTCACGTTTTTTTCCTTTTTTAAAATTACGATTCATAAAAAAATTAAAAAATAAAGTCAATTTTTTATTTAATTTAATTTAATTTAAAAAATTATTCGACTTTGTAATAATTTTGTCACAGAACAACAGAAAATCCTCATAACACATGGCAGCTCAATGCACCAATTACGCTCATCCAACAACGCGGCGGGACTTAAGCGTTTTCCTAGTTTAAAACAATTCTTTGACTGATAACACCTACATACTTTACCCGATTGTAATTATTTTTAAACAGAACCTTAATTTTATGAATTAATATATCGTGTTAAATTTGAGCGCAATCGAATAATTATTTCTTATGGAAATAGCAATTTTACGATTTTTTTCTTTTTTTAAATTACGATTAATTAAAAAAATTAAAAATTAAAGTCAATTTTTTATTTTATTTAATTTAATTTAAAAAAATCTTCAACTTAGTAATGATTTTTTTCACAGAACAACAGAAAATCCGCATAACACATGGCAGCTCAATGCACCAATTACGCTCATCCAACAGCGCGGCGGGACTTAAGCGTTTTCCTAGTTACCTGAATATAGAGTCAATTGACATAGCCCTTGCGATGTGTTTGCCTTTTGCAGCTGATATGTATGTATACAAATTAATCGTGAAGTGGATCTTTTATCAAATACATTTCAATTTAGGATAAATAATAATTTGTAAAATATGCACTTTCTTGGCCAATAATTGTGAAATCAACATCACCTTTCTACATTAGTCATAGACTGCGACTTTATTTGGCATTTACTGTAAATTTGGGATTTTAAGTTTTTAAAACATACATTTCAACTATTTCGAATTGTTTTCTATTTACATAAAACTAACATCACTACTTGTTAGGCCTATATTCAATACCCATGTCAATATCCATGCGATCTTTCAGTTATGACAGCAAACATGAAAGTGTTATGTATGATTTTTAATATTATGGAACACAACAATCAACACCTTGTGGCCCCGATAGCTATTGACAAGAGCAACGGTACTTAGAGCCAGATGTTCTGTGTTCGAACTCTTATCAGGACATATTATTAGGAAAATTGCTATCCAAGTACTAACTGCATATCATACATTATTATAATATTTTAGATCAAGTTCACAATAATGATCACTTGGCTAAGATATATATTTTAGATAATTAAGTTAAAGATAATATTTGGAGAGACATTCGCTCAGTTCCATTCCTTATAAAAGACTATCTATGCTGACTTGCAATGACAGACTTTAAAATCATCTTTATGAGTGCATTATGTTTTTATAATTGTAAGCGTTTCCTTATCTAAACTAACAGACTGGAGCAGACATCGCACGTGAAGCCGTTCAAGTCTCAAGTCATATCATAATTGACTTGAAACAGGTACCATGGGAATAAACAAAAACACGCATATCACCAATCTCTAACAAACACATTTCGACCGCGCTTCATTGCAATCTTACTCGATCATGTCATAAATAATATGATAGCGTACGCAAATTAGCTAAATACGCGTGGCTCAAGGCTGCATTCAAGTCAATTTTTTTTTAGAGACGCCTTGCCTTGTGTTTCACTTTGCAATTCATTTTTATTTTAGTTCATCTTAGATTTAAACAAAATACCTATGATCAGCCGATGGCCCGATCACTAGAATTGAGTGACGAGAAATAAGTGATTGAAAAAAGTCTACATTTACATCAATTCTTGTATGGTATAAATTTTCGTATTGCAATGTAACAGCTCAGAAGCTTTGAGTATTACCAAACGCAATGTCTGGAGGTTGCAAGGTCACACTCGCTCAAGTTTCGCGCTCGGATGTTCACACGACACCGCTCACTCGAAGGCAAAGGAGGGGTGGTAATTTACGACTCGACGGGTGTCGGTGATGGAAATGCAGTTGTGCCGGTCTTGCACAAAACCAGGGACGTCCTTTTGTTATTACGTAACAACCGTTAATTATTTTTCAAATGTAACTAGTGCGATGGATAGGTAGATGCTTTATCTAGTATTTTGCGGAAACAAATTTGCAATTTGGTTTATATTTAAAAAGGTACTTCATATATAGGCCCTATAAAAATTTTCGAATTTTGGAGGAAAAATTAAATTTTTTCCCGACATTTGTGTTCAGCAAATACCTGAATTTCGCTTTTTCTTTCAGCACAAGTAAACGAAATTTAAAAATTCCAAGTAGTTTTGATAATATCGTACAAGAGCGTCTTTTTCAGGTGTTTGCCAAATCTCAAATTTCAAGGTAAGTATTGGATTAAGTTATGAGTGTTGGGTATATTATTGATAACGAAAGATAGAGCTTTCTTTTAAAGGTAAAATCGTGATTGTATCTTTATTAGATCAGAAGATATTGGGCTCCGAAGAAAACACGGGAAATCATGCCTGAACCTGTTAAATCCTGCCAATCCTCGGTTGAACCTAACCTTAAGGCTATTCGACCGCGTTTTTCTATTTTCCAAAATATGCTACCAAGTCAAAACATAGTTAATGGCTTTCAAACCTGGCTATTTTAGAAAATCAAAAATATTTTTTTTCAAATTTTTCTGATCCGGTACACGGCCAATATAGCCATCTCAAAATAATTTCAAACTTCAATTCGCCAAGGCACATCATTCAACGTAGGGTGTTGTGTTTTTGTGACATTAATTTTCAACTGGTTTTCTATAGGCTGACTGAGAGAAAAAAGATTTTTTTTAACAATTGTCTTTCCTGCAATTTTTTTCGTTTGGCGGTACAAATCGGTAAAAAATACCGCCAAACGAAAAAATTCGCAGGAAAGACAATTTGTTAAAATAAATCTTTTTTCTCTCAGTCAGTCCATAGAAAAACAGTTGAAAATTAATGTCACAAAAACACAACACCCTACGTTGAATGGTGTGCCTTGGTGAATTGAAGTTGGAAATTATTTTGAGGTGGCTATATTGGCCGTGTACCGGATCAGAAAAATTTGAAAAAAATATTTTTGATTTTCTAAAATAGCCAGGTTTCAAAGCCATTTACTATATTTTGATTTGGTAGCATATTATGGAAAATAGAAAAATGCGGTCGAATAGCCTTAGTAAAAAACAGTCATATTTAGAATCATTTAAAAAAAAAAGTCATTCACGAAATTTCAAAGTACCTAGGTATAGGGCCGCCTAATACGTATTATTATTATTTATTAAACTGGGAACATGAATAAACATGTTTCAGTGGGGGGAAAGGTACAGAAGGACAAAAAGCTTACCTTAAAAATGTTAGGTAGGTCGCACAGACACAAACAGATTAGATATGTTTTGACCAACTAGTGGTCTGCATCACCCAGTGTGAGTAGAGTAATTTTTTTTTAAATGGCACTACTTTCACCAGGTGACAGGTGTAGTCAAGATTGAAAGTCTTTGAAACCAATTATTTTCAGGCACAAATATTGTTGTTTGCGAAATCTTTGATGGGCTACTGTGTGATTGTGAAATGTAATTTATTATCTTTAACACAAAACACTAATTAAATGGCGGGAATAGGCCTAAAACCAGCGCACTAGTCATACAAGTCACTGCGGACGGCGTAAACCTCATTTGATGGACATCAAGAACATCTAATAGGGGTAGGTAATTTGTCAATTTATGCCAAATATGCAGTCTCCTGAGTCAATATTATATTCCCCAACAATCAACATAGTTTGCTTCAAAATTGCAGCTATATATTTAGACATTTCAATTACCTACATTTTATAGGGTAATACAAAGCAGAAATTTGTAAATCTACCTCAGGTGGGGATTGTACCAGGGTCTCCCGCTTCACCGTGCGGATGTCTTCTCCACTAGACTACTCCACTAGACTACAGATGCAATATAAGATCTTAATATAGGCCTATTTAATTCCTGGACTGTATTTAATATTAGCTGAACAATTAAATCTAGAAACTCACAGTAACAGAAGTTCCAGTTTGAAAGAGGTTGATTGCGCTGAATGACGCCAACAAGTCCGAGGCCCATCTCTCTCAGTCTGCTGATAACTAGGTTGGACTTTTTGGAGGACGGCGCACGTCCACAGGCGCCATCTTGAGCGTCAGCTAGAGACAGCAACAGGGCATGTTATACATTTACTCCTCCAGTTAGGTAACACAAAGTAACAAAGAATTTAACTGTTCTCAATACAAAGTAAGATCTAATAATAGGGTAGGTTTCTAGGCCTGACATAGGTTTACCATACATCTGGTACCAACTTCACGCAGAGGTATGTGAAAACAATATTGCTCCTAATACTTAAGAGTGTTCACAAGACAGATATGTCCTTAAAACATCTATTTTACTATCCGGAACCAGAACCGAACCGAAACTAAAAGTCAGGATTTGCACACTCCTACTCTTAAGTAATTAATAACATAATGAAATAGTCTCGTCTCGGCGGAGTTTAATGGAACTGCCTGGAACATAAGTAGTTATGAAAGTAAGGTAGGTCTACCAAGGTCAATTGCTAATTTCCGTTTAAATGGCAAAATACTGTAGGTCTAACATTTGCAATCTTGTACTTTAAAAGAAGCTATTAGTAAAATAAAACTGAATTTTATGAGGTAGGCCTACCTAGTAGGGATGACATGGCAGAATTGATTATTTGATTCCAAATTGGAGGAATCAATTTCTCACAAGACAGTTTAAACATTCGCGCGTCGTGTTTTGGGGCGTGGCAGAGCGGTGAACCACGTGTCTACTGTCTCTCCCTCTCCAGCCAGTTGCCGATCGTACACAAAGGCAGGCAGTACGGTCAACAGGTGACGACGCAACGTTGCGAAATACTTGACAAGTTTTAAAACACTGATATTGTTGATTTAAATCAATAAAAATCTGATTAAATCGAAAAGTTGATTTAAATGACAATAGTAAATTGGATTTAAATCAAATAAGTGATGATTTATTATTTTTTAAATAAAAAAAATCACACACCCTGATTGCAGCTCACCTAGATCTCATGCACCGACCCACTTACCTTCAACGTCAAGCGGGAGTGTCTGCGAGTCGAGCGCCCCCGGAACTTCTTCTTGGCTCGAAATCTCCTGATAGCCGTGTCCAGTTCCTGGAACAAAATAAATAAAATGAAATGAAAATAAAATCATATTTAGAGTCTACCCACTTACGTAAATAAAAACTGATTTTCAGTGGAGGACATTATTTATTTAAATATGGCCAAGCCAAGCCTGTTGGTGTCAACACCATTGACGAGTGAACAATGATCAACTAGAGACTAGTATTTTAAATAGCGAAGTTCTCGTGGCTCAGCACAGATGAACGCGCGAGTGTCTATTGCGAGATGTGGGTCACACTCACACATGCCTAGTCAACATTCAAAAGATTTCCTGCATTCGTCTCCCCCCCTCCCCCCACTTTCTTGCATGGCTAGTGATGGGGCGTTGAAAATTTTCTATTCACTAAATTAAGCTTATATTTTCAATTAAAATTTACAATGTTTTATTTTTGTTTATTTATCAATAAGCCTACAGTATGCCTATAGATCAGTGGTTCCCAACCAGGGTGCCGCAAAATCCTTGTATACATATAACTTATATTATATTTATATAAGTGAAATATATATAAGATATATGAGAAAAATATATATATATATATATATATATATATATAAAACATATTGTTTTTTACTGGGGCTTTTTGCCGCGAATAATTTATTAAAGAAGAGGGCACTGACTTACCCCTCCTCTCCTGACGTTTCGGGAAAGTCGCATCTCCCATCTTCAGAGGCCTTCACTCCACGATGTGTTGCCTGGAGCTCCTCACTCGCGAACTGCCTGGAGCTCCAGGCAACACATCGTGGAGTGAAGGCCTCTGAAGATGGGAGATGCGACTTTCCCGAAACGTCAGGAGAGGAGGGGTAAGTCAGTGCCCTCTTCTTTAATAAATTATTCGCGGCAAAAAGCCCCAGTAAAAAACAATATGTTTACATATGTCCGCGAAAATCTGAAATTAAATATATATATATATATATATATATTATATATATTATATATGCACACATTGTATTTTCGGGTAGTCCGTGTGGTTTTATTTTATTTATTCCAATGTTTCGGGCAGTTCTCCCTGCCCATCTTCAAGGAAATTAAACATAAAACAATATAAAAAACAAACAAAACCTTACTTCATAACAAACACTGCAACTAGATACATAGACAAAAACTAAATAGCTTAGAAAACATAGGTAGAGGCGGTGGAGATGGAGAAACGGAAACACAACATTAACACACGGGATGATGCCAAAAGACTTCCAGCCACATGAAAACATGTTTTGCAAAGCTGTAATGTTCAACCCAAAGCTCTCCCTATGGAAATGTCTGCAGTCCGTCCTCCTCCAAGAATTGACAAGAGAAGGAAGACTCAACAAGAACCCCTTGAGCCATATACTCGTACGCTAAGGTCATCTAAACAGTAATGGGATAATGTTGATGGCTTCACATGGTTGTATAATTTGTCATGAGTAGGCCCTACCTACCTATGTTTTCTAAGCTATTTAGTTTTTGTCTATGTATCTAGTTGCAGTGAATGTTATGAAGTAAGGTTTTGTTTGTTTTTTATATTGTTTTATGTTTAATTTCCTTGAAGATGGGCAGGGAGAACTGCCCGAAACGTTGGAATAAATAAAATAAAACCACACGGACTACCCGAAAATACAATGTGTGCATACACAATCCGTGAAAGTCTGCGATATAACACATATATATATATTTTGTATGTGTAAAAACAAGCAGTTTTTTATTATATAAAAAATAGGTACAGTAAATAATTAATTTTACATCAAGAAAAATAAATATAAGATAGTAATCGACTCATAACAACAGTTTTTATTCAAAATGGTCCCAATTGAAAAATGGATATTGTGTAATCACGCAGCAACGATGATGATCTCGATTCCTATGCTACCTGCCACCCCCAAATTTGGCAATAGTGAATGGACTGAAGTGATGCGTAAAAAAATGTAGTGATTTGTAATCACCGCCTAAAGTGCACCGCCACCTTAGGCTTACATTGTATCAACATGTATGTATCTTTAGAAGGCTCTGACTAGTTCACTCACTGATCATGATGGCGTAAATAAAGTGTTGTAAAACAAAACCTTCCCCCCCTAGTTTTTGGAGTTATAAAGGTGTAAAAACAAATAAATAGCGTCATCAAAATAGGCCTAGAAAACATACCAGGTCAGTCCACCCGCTTCCTTTGATTTTGCACAGCCATCCATTTACTAAAAAGGTCACAGAGATGGGAGAGGTTAGAAAAACTTCTTTGGTCCATCTCAAAAACAGAGGAAGAAAAGGAGATATGTTTTTTACACAATGGGCGAAGATGCAGATGATATTCTGGCTAGCTTCAAAATTTCAACACAGGGTCTAAAAAAATATGACAGTGTGAAAGCCCAGTTTCATAATAGATTTGAACCTAAGAAAAACAAAATATATGAAAGGGTGAAATTTATAGGCGAGTTCAGGCTGAGGGTGAGCCCATGAGGTGGTTTGTCACAGACTTACACCCGCATGTCCAGCACTGTGGGTCAATGAACTCAGGGATGAGTTCATTAGAGACCCCATAGTTGTTGGCATGCGTGATGCTAGACTTAGTGAAGAGCCCAAAGGGACCAAACTCCCCTAAAAAAAGTAGTCGATAGGGAAAACTCAGCGGGAGTCAGTACGGGGCCCCAAAAATGGGTAGTGCGACCACCCACGAATGAACAAATCGCACCCGGTAAAAACCGGTAAGAATAAAAAAAGTAGACCTTGGAAAAAGCTAGAAAGAGTCTAAAGATCTGGGCCTAGGCCAAAAAACAAGTTTAGAAAAGGCCCCCCAGCAGTCCGACAGATGTGAGAGGTGCGGTAAAATCCCACTGCATTCTTTCGAGTAGCCCAGAAAAGGGTGCCATTGTACAAAGGTGGCAAGAAGAGAACTGGGCACAAGTCTGTCGATCAAAGCATGTGCGGGAAAGGTAGTAGGCCAAGAAAATTTCCCGATGCGCGTCATTGGGAAAGTTGAGTTAGAAAATTTAACCCATGGTTGTCGTTATAAATTTTTCAGGGCACAGAGTACAATTAAATTTGGATGGGGTGCCGACGTGCGTTACCCAAAAAGTTATTCGAACAAATGAAGGATATAAATTAGGCCTACGTCTAAGCAATTTTTTGGCCCTGGACGTAAAACCATTGCAGGTAATGGGAAAAAAAATACGCTGGCCCTCAAGGGGAAGAAGCAGTCCTCCACTCGGGGTATTTTTATCTGTGAAAGCGGCATAAACCCACTATTAGGGCGACAGCCTTTCAAGCTCTGGGGCTTATTTCCCCTTAGTACAAAGTCTGTCAACCGCCCCACAGCGGGCCCAGCAGAGTCTAAAACCCAAAACCCTGGAAAAATACCCTAAGTTACTAAACGGGGGGGGGAAAATGAAACATAAATTTTTCAATTCGCTCCAAAGGGAAAGCCGTGCCAAGCGTAGCAGCTCCTAGGCGGATTGTCTACCACTTCGAGGCCAAGCAAAGAAGAACAAGAAAATGGTTGGATGTATAATTACGCAGTCGAAAACCTACGATTGGTGGCCCCCATAGTTGTGGTTCCCAAACCCGATAAAGGTGTGCGCATATGTGTCGATTACACCAATTAAATAAAAGATTCGCCGGAACGACATACACGCAATATTGAAAAAAAACGCTAGCGCAAATCGAAGACGCCAAATACTTTTCGAAATTGACGAAGTAAGGGTTTCTATCAGTTCCTCTAAAGGAAGAGTCGGCAAGATGACCCCTTTATATCACCGCAAGGAAGATATTTCTTCAATCGAATGCCTTTGGTTTTTGCTCGGGCCCTGACCCACTATAAAAAGAAGATAACGCAGGTATAGAAGGTTTTAAAAGGGGGTGGCAACCACAAGATGACATTTTGGCTATGGTCGCAACAAAAAGAGCACACAAAACCCTAGATGTGTTCGAAGGACTAGAGAGGAAAACAAAACTCTAAATAAAGTAAATCCCAATTTAATGTTCCTGTGTACAATTTAGGAAAAATCAGAAAGATGGATTAAATCAGATCCACCCAAAAGTGGAGGCTATAAAAGCCTGAAGAACCCGGAAAACGTAAAAGAACTTCCCCGATTCCTAGGCACAATCAATTTCTTTTGAAGTTTTTCCAAACTTAGCTGAATTAACCAAACCATTGCGAGATCTATTGAGCAAGAAGAACGATTGGTTTTGGGGATAAACGGGAAAATGCGTTCCACCCAGTTGAAAGATTTGGATCCAAAACCCCAACACTGGCAATGTACAACCCTAATAGAGAAACTCGTTTTACATCTGATCCCTACAATGGATTAGGGGCCGTCTTTAGCAAAAAGAGAATGATTGGGCGGCCAGTCATGTAGCGTCAAAAAGTTTTCCCTAAGAGGGGGAAAAGGGCCCCAAAAAGAAAAAAAAGCACCGGATACATATGCTTGTGAAAGTTTTACGAGTACATCATCGGGATGAAGTTCCAAATAAACAGGGTCAAAGCTCTCATCACGCATTTGGATCTAACCCAAAAGCAGAAATGATCCGACTCAAAGCTCAGAAGAGAATGCTTAGGGTTCGATTACGACATAAGTATATACCCGGCCAAAAAAATGTACACTGCCCATGCTCCTCCAGAGATCCCATACGTGGTTAATGAACAACGAAGGGCAAGTTTTAGAAGAAGCAGTCGAAGCCCATGTTCACCCGATTTATAGCTAGTTCCTGTACAGATGAAGATCGAAGAGATTAGAGTGCAGCAAGAAACAGACAATATTGTGTAAAATGAAGGTTTTATAACTGACAATTTGGGCCCAAAACCCGGAAGAAAAAAATCCCCAATTTTTTGCAGTACGCAAAAAAACAAGGATGAATTTGTGATTCGGATGACCTAATCTTGAAAGGAAATCGATTTTAAAATTCAGTCAGCACGCCAGAGATTCAACAAGATAAGCGGGACATTGGAGAGTGTCAAAATGTCGTCGCAGAGCGAGGAGTCTGTTGGTGGCCAACCATAAATGAAGACCTTTAGACATGAATCAAGTGCAAGACCGTATTGAACACAGAAACAACCCCGTTGAAACCCCTGATCAGACGTGTTACCTAAGGACCCTGGATGGTGTTGGAGGATATTCTCACTATTGAAGGACAATCCTTTCAGTAGAAGATATTTTTCCGATATCCGGGGGGGGTTTACTTTAGAACCTGACTTCAATGCACATCATAAAAAGATTTAAAGGGGAAATTTTTCACGATTTGGATACAAGATCTCCGTGCAATAAAGAAGTCAATTTGATTTTAAAAAATTCCCCAGAATTTGGGGAAAAAAATATGGATTTACACGACAAAAAAGCAGCCCCAAAATACCAAAAAAGAACGGGTTTGCCGAAGCCCGCGTAAAGTCGGTGAAAAAGATCTGCGAAGGCAAGGTAGAGGATCTAACTTGGCCTTTTTGCTATCGCAACACCCCTAGATCGGGATACAGTCCATCCGAATACTTTTCGGGCGGAAATTAAGAAAAAAAATCCCCAAAACATCCCTCATCTTGGAGCCAAAATGGGCCCGGGCTTTAAAAAAGTTTCGAGAGAAAGATAGGGAGTGAAAGAGAGACAAAAGAAAAATCATGATCTCGGGATAAAGATTTTGAGCTTCCTTAACTACAACAAGGAGAAAAAGTGTGGATAAAGACTAAAAAAATTGGGAAAGTCATCAAAAAGACAGAAGAACCTCGATCCTACCTCCTGAAATCTGCAGGAAGGTTATACGACGAAACCCGGTTTCCACCAATCCCAACAGCAAAATCCCAGCCCCGAACAAAGCCATATCCATTCACCTCCTTTTCAGCAATTTTTCGGGGCATTTTTATCCCTTCCTAGTTCTAACAACCTCCAGTTTTTGTTTCTAGACGTCACTTGACAGTACAACGGACTACAAATGGGCCCCTTGGGGGTACAGGGGAGCCCCGAGCAGCCCCGGGCTCCAAGAAAAAGGTTTTCCCCCCCCCAGACGGAAATTTTTGGGAAGCCAGACGGAAAAAACCCTCTTCCGGCAGGAGGGTCAAGCCCAAACAGAAGATGAACCTATGAGTTATTTTTCTCCCATTAAATTAGATTTATTATAAAACTTTTTATTACCACCTTTAATTTAAATTGGTATATTTTAAATTGGTTTTAATATCCTTAATTACCTTAATTAAAATTTGGGACCTTTTGTTTAAATTAGATTTATTTATTTTGCATTATCTTAAAAAAGTAGAGTACATTCTTTGCATTGTTAGAAAAATAAGTTAGAAGGTTTAAACGTTGAGTTACCTCATTCTCTATTTTATGTTATTCTCATAATAACTAAGAGATCTAAGAATCTTCTTATTAAAAAAAGAAAAGGGAGATGTAGTGATTTGTAATCACCGCCTAAAGTGCACCGCCACCTTAGGCTTACATTGTATCAACATGTATGTATCTTTAGAAGGCTCTGACCTAGTTCACTCTCTGATCATGATGGCGTAAATAAAGCTGTTTGTAAACAAAACCTTCCCCGCCTAGTTATTGGAGTTATAAAGGTGTAAAAACACTACAAAAACTCATGTTCACAACTATCGCATAAATAAGTAACAACAACAATAACAGTGATACCATTAAGAATCTGTGGAAACACGGTTGTATGAGATTCACGTGGTGCGGTGGTGAAGAAAGGCCTAGCCCCAAGTGCATTGTCTGTGGTGAAAAATTAGCAAATCAAGTTATGGTTCCTAGCAAATTGAAACATAATTTATTTTTACTAAACATAGTCAATAATTGACATCAAATTGCTGAATTTTTTAATATTTTGTTTACCAGACCTGCTAAATTACTAGGCCCTACTTGGTTCAAAGGGGTGCCACGAAATTATTAAATGTAGCAATGGGGTGCCTTGAGTTGAAAAAGGTTGGGAACCACTGCTGTAAAATAAAGACCATTGTATGTCTTTTTAGAGTATTTAAGTTGCAGTTTATTATTAAATAATATAAAATACATGGCACATGTATGTATGTTGGAGTGACTGATACTGACACAGTGATTAGCCTTAACAAAACTGACAAAGCTAATGTTACGATGCTTGTACTCATGACATCAGTCACAAATGTAATTTAACAGCTGCAAATGAAATACAATACAATACAATACAATACAATCAGTATTGGCCCTATATAGCCTAGGCCTATAAAATTATAAGGCTACCCCTACTGTTGCCATGTTGGTTATGGCAGTATGCTATGGTGTCTACACATTTAGGCTACCTACCCAATACATTTCCATGAAGGCCTGTACAAACTGAGACCTAGGCCTATGCTAAACAAAGTTAAAGTTCAAGTTTAATTTTTGATTCATTCTTTCTAGGCCTATCTATTTCTTCTACCTCTAGCAAGGCCTAGGCCTACCCTACACTTGTGCCCATTACCCACTTAGGGCCTACAAACATGGCCATTACTCACATTATGATGTAGGCTAGGTAGGCTTACATTTCATAAATGATAAAAACTTCATGTCCTAACCAGTTGCTTATGTTTTATTGCTGGCCAAGTCACGCCTCCAACCAAGCACCGTAGCCTATTTAAATGTCCTAGGAAGCAACAATTTTGTTTAAAAATTTACCGGTGAAATAAACGTTTTTTTGGCTTTACTGGCAGTTCACAGTTCAGTTCACCAATTGTTTGCATGTTATTAATTACAGGTGTAACAATACATGCTACAATAAAGAAACAGAAAAGCCCACAAAGTTTTTTGGAAACTTGAACGTGGGCAGTTATACATATATACATAAAATGACAAAATGGTGAAAGACAAAGAATAAATTAATACATTTTACATTACATAGTTTAAATGTGTGCACTACATTAGCTATTTTACATACTTAAACATATAACCTAATATTTCATTATTAAACCATTGATTATTAAACTAAATACTGGACGTTGCTCAAATAAAATTTATACCGTAGATAGATTTCATGAGACACAGTTCTATTCCACATTTCATTATAGACATTTTATATTGGTAAGTTTGTATACAGGGTAATTACATTAGAGATAGTGTCTTCTTATGATTACTTTTTATTATTTTATTTAGTTAGGCCTAATTAGTAATTATATTCCCAAGGTAGGCCTAGTCTGTGTCGTTTTCAGAAAGCCAAGTATTTATTTCCATTTTAAAGTTGCTAATTCTTGTTATTGCTTTAGCATGAGTAGGAAGGCAGTTGAATATTTTAGGGCCTAAAAAGGTAGCATGTGTTTTGTTCAGGATTAGGATTGGTTTTATATTTTTTTGGTTATCACATCTACTTCCCTGTTTCAAACCTTTGCGGTTTTCCTCCCTCCCTTTCCACCACTTTTACTCGTCATTCATAGTGCATCATACAGTGTATCACTCTGCACACCAAGGGAACTGGAGAACACGCCCCACCATGGACAGTTACGAGTCAGACCTCGGAGATGCACAACCTCCGCAATATTACGAGTAAGTAAGCAAAGTTTTCTTCTTTCCCTCACCCTGGTTACTTGCTCCTATTATATTCCTTCTCCTACAAGTAGATAATTTGTTGTGTTCTCCACCATTGATAATAATTAACTAAAGTGAAGTTTTTAGATCACACTCTCCCTCATAGTCAGGCTAGTTCCCAAGCAATCTTTACCCCCATTGTTCAATCGTGTAGTATTCACACCAAAGCATTAATGAATTATGTCAAAATTATTTGTGTAATAAAAATAGTGACAAACGGATTTTAGGGATTAGAAAAATATTTTTTTAAATCCTGTGTATTTAACAGTTTACAATGTTGTTATACTAGAATAGAAGGGGCTTAACTTAACTGAGATGATTCGACATTTCACTCCCCTAGCCCTAAAGTAACAGCTTCTTTGTAAGCAACTCACTTGTTAAGCTACTTCATCTATTATTTTATTTTTGTCCATAATCATAAAATAAATCCCTCTCAACATTAATAAAAAGCAGACTAGACTTAAGGTCTTGGCCTAAAGCCGACCGAAATCGATTTTTGACTATTTTAAGTTTAGAAAAAAATCGTTCACATGTGACGATGCATTACACCACAACAACGTAACTCAACTCACAACACAGTAGCTCGTATAAAGCTTTCGTATAAACGGCGAGATATAAACAGTTGTTGGACGTGTTCTACTTTTGGAAAATGTAATTTCTTTTGAAAATGTAAACTAAACATTACCAAGAACACAAAATAACTTCTAACAAGACAAAAACTTTTTTTGTACGTTCTTCGGGGCCCCCTCGGTCCGGGGGCCCTCCGCGATCACGGACCTGCGGACCTGGCCAGTCCGGGCCTGGACGCAGCCACACGCGGATAATAACCAAGAAAACCATAATGTTGAGTCGGCAACTTTCTTTTTGAAACTGCAAACCGGTCACTTGTAAGGAAATTGAAAACTTTATTTGTGAGCTTAATGACAACTCAGCAAGTGGTATTGATGGAATAACTGTTAAGAATCTCAAACTTGCCAAGTGCTTTATAGCAAAACCATTAGAGTATGTATTTAATTTATGTATTGAGTCTGGCGTTTTTCCGTGTTGTTTTAAATCCACTGTAATCACGCCGATTCACAAAGAAAATGAAAAGCATTCTCTAGAAAACTATAGGCCTATTTCTATAGGCCCTACTCACACATTTGTCTAAAATTCTTGAAAAATGTATTAAAATGAGGATAATGAGTTTAATATTAATATTAGACGGTTTTCGGGACATTGTACCGCGTTAATAAGAGTGTAATAACACATACCTCTGTTATTGCGCGCTTGACGTTTCGCAGCCTACTGTGAGCTGAGCCCCATTGTCCAAAGACTGAAGAGATTCCTGCTTTGCTCCTGGTTTGAGCCCTCGTTTTCATCCCATGTGTGCCTGCGGTGGAAGATGATATTGGCCACATTGCCTGTGTGTGTGTGGGGTGGAGGGGGCGGGGGATGGCGCAACAATGGTCTGTCTGTCCGACTCCGGTTGCTGTTTTACTATTGCACTCTTCGTACGTTCCAGTGTCGGACCCCAAGATAGACTTAATTTGAATCCATCTCCTCCATTGAAATTATTGTTGTTTTTTCGAATTTCCACCGCCTCCCTGATGTATCTCGGCAAAAAGTTGGTATTGGAGTTGAGGACTCGTGTGTTATCAAACTGAATTTGGTGTCCTGGGTTTGAAATATTCTCCTGAGCGTGTTTAGCCAGCGCAGATTTGTTTTGAGTCGCCTTTCCTGCAGTGGGCCATGTGTTCGATTATTCTTGTTCTAATTGTTCTGCCCGTCTGCCCGATGTACACTTTACCACACTCACAGGGAACTTCGTACAGTCCCGAGACCATTAGAGAAATATGGTCTTTGACTGAGTTTAGTGACGCTTGGAGTTTTTTATGTGGGGAGTAAACAGGGTGTATGTCATGCTTCTTTAGTATACGCGCTATCTTGTCGGTGACCTGATGAACATATGGAAGAAAAGCTTTATTTTTTACATTGCCAGTTGATTTATCTATCTCTACAGGTTTTTGAGATACACTTTGTTGTTTGAATGCTCTTCTTATGGCAATGGGATTGTATCCATTCTGTACTAAAGCTGTTGTGAGAGTTTTCTTTTCGTTTATAAAACTTTGTTTATCGGAAATACGCACTGCCCTAGTTATAAGGGTATTCATAACTACTCGTTTTTGATTCGGATGGTGGTGTGATTGAGCGTGCAGGTACTGATTAGTGTGCGTGTCTTTCCTGTAAACACTGTGGCCTAGTTTTCCATTATTTAGTTTTGTTACCAGTACGTCTAGGAAAGGTAGACTATTGTTTTTCTCTCGTTCAATAGTAAATTGAATGCTTTTATTGATACTGTTGAGGTGTTGGTGGAAACGTGTTAGCTCCCGGTTGCCATGAGACCAAACGGCATAAATATCATCAACATAGCGAAGCCATAATTTAGGTTTTAAGGGAGCTGATTCTAGAGCTTTTTCTTCAAAATACTGCATGTAAATGTTAGCTACAACAGGTGAAATCGGGGAACCCATAGCCGCCCCTTCTTTTTGTTTATAAAACTCTCCATTCCAAACAAAAAATGTTGATGTAAGACAATGTTCAGTTAGCTGCCCTAGATGTTCTGGTACCAACTCTTTGGTTACCTCCATTGTTTCGGAGATGGGCAGTTTGGTAAACAATGAGACGATGTCAAAACTAACCATTATATCCCCCTCTTCTACTCGTAGAGTGTCAAGTATCTCCACGAAATGTGATGAGTCTTTAACGAAAGAAGCCGACGTCGGGACCATGAGCTGTAACTGTTTTGCCAGATTTTAGCTAATTGGTGTGTGGGCGAGTCCACGGCACTGACTATCGGTCGCAAGGGGATGCTTGGCTTGTGAATCTTTGGTAGACCGTACATTCTAGGAGCTTTAGGGTCATGGTTTGTTATGTATTTCTTGACTTGTGGGTCTAGTGGAGATGCTTTAATTAGATTAACTGTTTTTCGTGTGATCACTTTAATGGGATTTTTCGACACTTTCTCGTAAGTGGGGTCCTCAAGTAGCTCGTGCATTTTTGTATTGTATTCAGATGTATTCATGACAACAGTGGCGGATCCCTTATCACTCTTTAGAATTACAATATCGGTATTACCTTTGAGTTCCCTGAGTGCTGTACGTTCTTCCCTCGAGATGTTACTCTTCGTCGGTCTAGATGGCCACATCCTGGCGTATCTCTTCCGCCTTGGTATCATCAAGACGAGTAATTGCTGCTTCGACGCCCTTTGATAAGCCTTTTGATAATACACTGTAAGCAGCATCACTGAGGGGAGTACTTGAAATATTTTTGACTACATTAAGAGAGATAGATTCACTCTGCTTTTGTTCTGTTGCACTGTGTTCACTTACACTTCTTGAGGTGAGAGACGCAAACTTCTTCTTCTTTGTGTTGATGACGTTACTGTTGTGTGAATTTACTTTGTTTTGAGAGAGTCTGTCAATTTTGTTGAAATCTTCCCGAACAAGCTTGGAGCTAAGGAAACAAATGAAGGTCAAACAGCTTGACAAATACAACATTCTCTCTATCCAGCAATATGGAATTAGACAAAGCAGAGGTACGTCTGATGCTATTTACGAATTAACGAAGCAGCTCTATGGTTCTCTTGATTCTAACAAAAAAGTGCTAGCAGTGTTCTTAGACCTCGCCAAAGCATTCGATACCGTCGACCACGCTATTCTCTTAGATAAGCTGGGAAGTATAGGAGTTCGGGGAACCAGTCTTGACCTGTTTCGGAGCTATTTAAGTAATCGTGAATTGGTTGTGTAAAACCTATCGACTATGGAGTACCGCAAGGCACTGTCTTGGGGCCAATATTATTTATAATATAGGCCTATAAACAATTTGTGTAACCTCAATGTAGAAGCAAGTATAATTACCTATGCAGATGACACCGTGATTGTGTTCCATGGTACCAGCTGGGGTGTGGTAGGCCTATAGGATAGACAAGCTAACGAAACAATGAAAAGTCTGTATTCTTGGCTAAACAATAACTTGCTTACAATTAATATTGCAAAGACTGTGAACATCCCTTTCACAGTTAATAAAAAAACTACCCCTAGCTCTAATTTGTCTTTGAAATTACTCAGTGCTGACTGTAATTCGTCATCTATGGCATGTAAGTACAAGTCTATCAAGTCTGTCAATAGTGTAAAGTATCTTGGTGTTACAATTGATAGTAACTTAAGGGGCAAAATCATGAGGGCACTCTTCAGAAACTGCATAATGTTATGTATATTTTTTATAGGCTTCGTAGTATTATTAGTAGGAAGCTATTGATGGTCGTGTACTCAGCTATTGCTCAGTCAATTATGCAATATGGTATTCTAGGTTGGGGTGGGTCTGGTAAAAGTATGATAGAGTCACTAAAAATGGTAATCCAAAGAATAATTCTTAAAGTAATTCTGAAAAAGCCGAGTACCTACTTAAACCCAACTGATTTAATATTTTCTAAGTTAAGGATACTAGAGGTTAAGCAATTCTTTATTAAATTTACATTAATACATATTTTCAAAAATCAGCATATATGTTCAAAAAACAAGATAGGCCTATCCACTTGCATAATACCCAAAATTTAGATGCGTACATTTTAGAAACTCCACAAAGGTTTAAACAAAAGGGACAGCAGCACGGTGAGTTCATTGGGCCCAGAATTTTTAATCAACTTCCCTTTAGCGTCAGGTCTCTAAACTATTGCCCAAGATTTAAGCGTGAGGTTCACAGGTGGTTATTAAACTATGGCAGAGAGTTATGTTAAGATTTACTTTATTTTTAGTTGTAATATAATATCTGTGTTTTTTATGCTTTGCTTACGTGTATCATCTTTGTCTTGCTTCTTTATACTATATTATTCATCAATGTTATAATAGGTATCGTTTGATTTGCTTATATTCTGTAGTCTGTACTTATAACTTTGCTACAAGTATTATAGTCCTATGTATTCTTATGTTATTATGTTTTTTTTGCATCATGTCTCCTTGATTGAAATTGAAATTTAATTTTCTACTGCGCCGCCCACACACAGGGTGTTACCCTATGTGGGCTTCGTTTTTTCTCACGAGAATGTTAATGTGCAGTGGTGTATATTGTTGTTTGTTATAGGCCTATTGCAAGGTAAATGGTTAAATGTACGTAAAAAAATAATAACATTTATTGAAATTGATTGAAAATTAGGGAGGGAAGGTCCACAGCTGGTTCAGTTTTGGGGAGGATTAATACTTAATAGTTGGCTAGTCATCAGCATATTGGCTGAGGGTCCCATCTAAAAAATCTGATTGGTCATTAACATAAAGAATATATATATATATATTTTTAAGCATAAGCCCGCTTTAAGGACATAGTTATTGATTCATAGCAGTTGTCGTAAAAGTTTGCCCCGACTAGGGTTCGAACCCACCCCCGTTAAGCCGGAGATTCTGGGTTCGAACCCTAGTCGGGGCAAACTTTTACGACAACTGCTATGAATCAATGTTTAACTTTGGCTTTATAGGCCTAGTAGGCGACTATGACGTTGTTCCTAATTTAGACAGAAATTACAAAAGTGACGACACCGGGGTTTGAACCCGGGTGTAGTCACTTGGCTGTGTGGTGGCTGCATAGCTCAGTTGGTAAGAGCATAGCCCGGACAGCTAAGGTCCCGGGTTCAAACCCCGGTGTAGTCACTTTTTTAATTTCTGTCTAAAGTATTAATATATATATATATGGATTGTTGTAGGTTTTTGCGGACCGTCATAGGATAAAAACAAGGATCTTGGGTAAAACCGCGTCGAAAATAAGATGAACCAGGGCAGAACCTGGGCGCCCACCGACGTTTCGTCTGTACTACGTCAGACATTTTCAAGGTTGACTGTGACTCTACGGAGGTTGGAGTCACAGTGGTTGGCAAGCACGCAGCGCCCGCCTTATATAGCCTCGGCTGAAGGTGCGGGTCGGCAAGGTTATATAGAAAATAGGTGCGGGTCGGCGAGGTCATATCGTGAAAAGGTGCGGGGCGGCGATGTCATATCGAAAAAATATACGGATGGTGGCAATTGAGAAACAAAATAGCACAGCTTACTGTAGTGAAACCTTTTTAGTCCGGCTTCTTGTCATAGGGTCTGATTGGTTGTCTTTTGAAATGTTATTTGTGCTTAGAATTATGGAATCTGAATCTGGCATGCTTGCCAACCACTGTGACTCCAACCTCCGTAGAGTCACAGTCAACCTTGAAAATGTCTGACGTAGTACAGACGAAACGTCGGTGGACGCCCAGGTTCTGCCCTGGTTCATCTTATTTTCGACGCGGTTTTACCCAAGATCCTTGTTTTAATCATATATATATAGCCTATATAAAGTTTAGCAAAGCACGTTCAACACTGAAACTTTAAAGCATTTCTTCAACATGTAACGTGGCCCCGTGGGAATAGCCTATCATGTGGTTCCTGTGGTGTTTCAAGTAGGCCTAGTGAAATTCACTTTTTTGAAAGTTTCATTGAAAGTTTCAATGAAAGTTTAAAAAAATATTAAAATTTTGTAAAATATTCGATTTCCAAGGAAATCTTCAGGAATACAAACAATTTTTTTAATAAATCAGCGTTTCTTCTTATTGACAAAAATTTGCATAGGGCCTATCTCTGAAATATTACCCCATAATAGGTGATGGAACTATTAGACTTAAAAAAATTCTTGTCGACCACAGGGAGATATATATATATACCTATAGGGCCTATAGGCCTATATAGAAAATAAACTAAACGGAAACTGATTTGGTAACTGACTACTGGTGATAGGCGGAGCTTAAAACGATCGATAGGCCTGGGTCACGTGACGAAAGTTGGGATAGATTCTCATTTCCCAATTTTACGTCTGTTGAATGGCGCATCACTTAGCTCGCTCTAACTTTTATTCTATTCATTATTTGGACAAAACTTAAGAGGAATTATGTTTAGCAAACATATCATTCCTTCTAATAGTGATTATTTAGAATTTTTTACTCAGTCGTTAGCTTGTTATAAGTTATAACAATGTACGCGCAAGGTAAGGTTTGCAAGTGATATAAAACAAACATATGCCTTTTACTTCTATAGGCCTGTAGGCTGTAAAAATAACAAAAAACTAATAACCTTATCACTATCAGTTATCATCAAGATAAAATAAAGAGTTGTTTGGGGCACTTCCCACACATATTTAAATGTACTTTAAATGTTTATTATCCACTTAACGCCATATAAGCTTACTGCATAGATCTCGCAGCCGCATCGCCATCTTAATAATATAATTAATTTTCACTTGAATACACCCACACACAGAGCTCCGGCTCTAGGTGGGTATTCTTCTTCTTTTGGGCCCTAACCGGCTAAATATGAAATGTAAAATTATGAATTATGTATTTGAACTTAACTGAAGTTGAATAAAGACTTATCTTATCTTATCTTATCTTATTGATGTAAGCAATCATTCTAGTAGCATTGTTGGTAGGCCTACATAGGCCTAGTTGCCCAACTACAATACCTAGTTAAATAAATTATTTTGTTCCCACTTGGGGTAAAATACTTGTGACCATGAATATAAGCTTCTTTACCATTGTAGGAACAGGTAACAAGTGGTAGGAAGCAGTTTGACACAGCTGCAAAGTGTGCAGAAGGTTGATTCTACCAACATAAAAACCCTAGAACTCTCTTTAAAGTTTACAAAATCAATCTAGTAATGCAGAAATGCCTTAAATACGAATGTTTCATAATTTCTTGAAATATTTCAATGTACCCTTGAAAGTTTCACTTTAAAAGTTTCAACACTTCGATCTCTAGTTTCAAGGTTGGTAGTTGGGTCTACACGTAGCGAACAACTTTGTGTCAAAACTAGTGTTTTTTAATTGGCCGTGGATAGGCCTAGTCGTACGGTCAGCCGTATTACTAGTGCAAAATTAGTCGTAGGCCTACGGCCAATGATTTAATTGGATAAAGGTGCACCGTAATAAAAGTGTGTCCTTCGTCGTCTTTTTTTGCTGTTTAGTGTTTAAGTTACAAAAAAACCTTCAAGACCTTTTACGTCGCTATTTTAAACAAAAGTCCTTTTTTAGGCTGCCTAGCTCATTGTCAAGGTGTAGAGATACGGCTTTTCTTTCAAATAGGCCTAGGCCTTGCACTTTTTAAATAGGCTACTTTTATTATCTCTGACTTAGAATTGCGTTCGCGACAGGGCCGAATGTAGTGAAATCATTTGCAGAAAAACATGGACCTAGAAATAAAATGGTAAAAAAACGACCTAGAACCGCCGACCTTTTGCATAGAATTCGGACGCACTACCATTCTGCCACACTGCACTGTGATGTTTGTAGCTATTGGCCTAGTAAGGTGGTATTGTCGATGACAGTACGACCAATTTTGCACTAGTAATACAGATGACCGTACGAATATCCACTTCGTTTTTAATTAGGCCTCCTGGTTAACCTTACGGGATGACCCTGTCACGTGACGAGAGTCAACCGTGAGCTTTTTAAGGAGTTGGGTAAGGTAATGGGGTCTTGGGGGGCCTTGGTTATTAAAAAACGGGCCAATTATCGCACGGTGTGCCCAGTTACTTTTAAAAAACGGAGTGGATATTCTTACGGCATGCCGTAAGAATTACTATAAATTATTCTTACGGCAGGGCTAACTAGCTACCTAGGCTATAGGCGACTATATGCGAATAATAACCACAGTGCCGTGTGGCAGAATGGTGGTGCGTTCGAGTTCTGTGCGAGAGGTCACTGGTTCAAATCTTTGTTATTTTTTCATTTTTTTTTAAAATTGCGAAACTCCTTTTCTGTTGAAAGTCATTTACGGTATATTTAAATCAGAAACGTTAAAGGTTTTGTAGGCCTAGGTTTCTTTCAATAAAAAAAAAACCAATTGGTTAGTCATGTTGAAAGCCAATAATCATCCTTAAATTAGTAACGTTAAAGGTTTTGTAGGTTTCATATTTAGGAAATATTAAATAATTTTGGGCCCCAAATGGCAAATACATTAGCTTACGGTCTGCCGTAAGTACTTTGCCTATAGGGTTAGAGTAGATAAGCCCTAACAATTCTATTTTTGGCAAAACTATTTGGCCTCGGTTAGAGTAGATTCCGGTTGAAAGACAATTATCCTTAAATTAGAAACGATAAAGGTTTTAAAGTTTTTTTTGTAAATTGTTTTGACAAATTATAGCCCCGCCCTCTAGTAGGCGTCTCCAGCTTAGGCCGCGTCGGCAGTTGATGAGTCACGTGATGAGACAACCAATAAAAACACATGCCGTAAGAATAATTTCTAGTAATTCTGACGGTATGCCGTAAGAATATCCTCTGCCTTTAAAAAACATACTAGAATGGGCTAAGCCCATCCCCATTCTTTTTAGAATAGAATATTTATTGGCATCTTTGATTGCAATGATTACATTTTGACACAATCGGTGGCTGCTCAGCATACTATACATAGGCCTAGGCTAGCTAGTATTATGTAAAAATATGAATATAACTAAATAGTAAATTATGATAATCTAGGCCTATATGTACAAGGGTACAAGACATAACACTTAACTTTTCAACAGTCCTTTTAACACCCAGTCCCAGTGATTTAGGAAGAGTCACCATTACTCCTTTTGGGAGAGCATTCCACTCCCTTTTGACCCTAGCCATAAAAGAGTATTTGCCCCCTCCAAGCCTAAGGTAATGGGCTATGCCTCTTGAATAGAAGAGTCTAGGTATGCCAGCCTACTTCGTAAATGAGGCCCATGACATACAACATTTACATGTAAGCAATAAATGAATATGACGTAAGGTAAATGTTAGGTTATGTTGTACTTACTTGACAGCATATTAGCGTCAGTTGTTGCGTCGTTTGGCGCTTCAGGTAGAACGGTATCCAGTGACAAAGCTCCTTCAATAAGCATTTTTTTAAATTCCAGAGATAAGTTGTCACAATCATTATCCCTTTTAGTAGAAAATTCACCCCAATGTTTTGTAAATGACATTACAAAACCTGAAGACAACATTTTTTACAGCAGTCACAGGTGGTAGAGTTTCAACGTTCGGCATCAAAATCACTATGAACAACATAACACAACATAACGTACACAAATGTTAAAGTTGTCGAGATTTGTGTGTTTTTGATTTTGTGTGATATTGCATAATTCCATTTTATCTAGAGCTCGTAAGTACATTTCATTTCCTTTTTCATGTTGTTGAAAATTGAAATACATATAATTGTGTCCAAAAGAAGCGTCTAGTGTCGTGTCAGCGCTAATAATTTTTTGCGCTTATGTTTCCGGCAGCGATGTTTGCAGTTTGACACCCGTCTCGGACGTAGCGGGATTTCAGTACAAATTTTTAAAGGAATTTGCGAAGTCGGCAAGTTCGGAATGTATTGTACAGCCGTATTTCTATTTTCGTGTCAGCGTGTAGCGTTCTGCGTGCAGTAGGCCATTGATTAAAGAAGGCTGCCTTCTTTAATCAATGAGTAGGCTTACGAGTTAGGTGAGCGTTCGTCAGCCTTCTTCAAATCAATGTTATCACATCTTGCTGCAATCTTATCTTATCTTATCTTAGACCATGTCCATATCTTGGAGGTCGTACATGACTGATCATGCGAACCGTTTCAACTTTAAAGCGCTTCGAGTTGAAATAATTTCAACTTTTTACCCCTCAAACGCTCATTCACCTGTTTTCGTACATTTTTAAGCTAATACAATAATTTTAGCGAAGACTTGGCAGCATTTATTTCTAAAACATAAAGGCAGAAGTCAGATCAGAATGATGTTTGATGAATTTCTGGCACGATCAGGCCTATACGTTCTGAATCGTCATCTGTTGTAGACTATCAAGAGTGAATTTTGCTAGAGAGGTGATGGTAAAATTTTACATTTAAACACAGTCACAATTTAACTAACTTCTTAGTGCGGGACTTAAATTTAAGACAGACTTAGCCAACCCTTTCTTTCCACGCCTACGCCATTTGTTGTTTGTTAGCATTAGTTTTCATATTTAAAGTTAAAAAAGGAATGATGCCAAATTATATGGAGGACAAGATGACTGATGTGCGTCAGGTGCATAATGTAAATACTAGGGGATCAGAAGAAGGAAAATCATGGAGGTCCATTGCAAAAGCAAAAAATGGTTCAGGCTCAGTCTTTAACAATGTTGTAAAGGAATCCAATATGTTACCCAGAGAAATCAATGAAATAAACAGTTTGTGCATGTTTGAAAGTACATACCAAATGGATTAAACTAGGAAAACGCTTAAGTCCCGCCGCGTTGTTGGATGAGCGTAATTGGTGCATTGAGCTGCCATGTGTTATGTGGATTTTCTGTTGTTTTGTGAAAAAATCATTACTAAGTTGAAGATTTTTTTAAATTAAATTAAATTAAATAAAAAATTAACTTAAATCTTAATTTTTTAAAATTAATCGTAATTTTGAAAAAGGAAAAAAAAACATAATATTGAAATTTTCATAAGAAATAATTATTCGATTGCGCACAAATTTTACACGAATATATTAATTCATAAAATTAAGGTTCTGTGAAAAAATCATTACAATAGGATAAAGCATGAAGGTGTTATAAGTCAAAGAGTTGTTTTAAAAAAGAAAAGAAAATGTAACATTTCGATTTTTATGAGAAATAGTTTTTCGATTGCGCTCAAATTTCACACGAATACCTAAATTCATAAAATTAAGGTTCTGTGAAAAAATCTTAAAAATCGGATAAAGCATGTAGGTGTTAAAAGTCGAAGAAATTTTTAAAAAATTGAAAAAAATCGTAAAATTGCGATTTTCATGAGAAATAATTTTTCGATTGCGCTCAAAAACGTGGCAGTTCTTGGTTCAGAGATTTCGAAGGCCTCCATAAAATTTCATTGCAATTGGAGTATCGGTTTAGCCGGAATCGTGCTCACAGACACACAATAATACAAACAGAAAAAAAAAGAAAAACATTCCGGATTTTTTTCTCCAGTGAAGTGAAATGGAATCTTCGCTACGCTCATCCAATTACAAGATTTATAGAAAAATGTAAGGTAAGAAAGGGTTTAGATAGGCCTAAGTATTAATTTAGTATTGCTAAGGAGGTTAAACATTAGGGAAAATTAAGTCTGCATTGTTATGCTTTAGTTACGATTGTATAAAATTTTGATGCTTAGGCCTGGTATAGTGCTCCTCACCATTTTGAGTGCAGTGCCTATTTCGCCGCTCTTCATTCGAGCGGAATAAGTGGTCTTGTCAACCTGTCATCCCCTAATTTCGCTAGGCGTGCGCCTCAGACTTCGAACAGCGATGCCGATACAGAGGCTCCACTCCATTCAATATAATAGAAAAGTAATTTAAATGTGTCGCGGGACCACATTGTTAGTTTTGATTTCTATTTGGCAACGTCGAGATACATGTACCTTGGTGGTGGGTCCAAAGTTGTGACGAAGGTATAATTGGTACATGAGTCGGCCTGTTTGTAAATTTAGTTTCTTTGAGGGATTAGCACTGCACTCAAAATGGTGAGGAGCACTGTACTTCAGGATTTTACATAGTATTTAGGCCTACTACTAAGTTAGTAGCTAGTAGGATAGTTTTATTTGTATAAAGTGTTTTCAAGTTGTTTGATTTATTTGTTGTTGGAGAGTAGTTTTATGATATAAATGTGTTGAAAGGAGGTGTAAGGAAATGGCTAGCATGAGCCAGAAAAAAACAATACAGTACAATACAATTGCCAAATAGAGAACGGTATTTTATACCAATCGTTTCGAATAGCCAAAGTACATTAATATATGAGACGTAAAGCAATATCCAATCAATCAACATATTATTTAAACCAAACGATTCCGCCCGCGGGTGATGCCAGAATCAACACTGGATAATTTGGAACAGCCTTGAAATATATTATATGCCTCATTGCTAGGACGGCTCATAAGTCACCTTCAACAGGGGTGCAATTCATGCCCCTCTTCAGGGATGTCCGAGGGCTGTTTATTAAGAGGACTCAATCCCTTGCATAAGCGTTGAATACTGAGGAATACCTCAGAAAAAACCTTCAGTCAGGATTACGGGTCTCGACGGGATTTGAACCAGCTAAACTCAAAAAATATATTTCATTCAGGCTAACTAGTTATGAATTTAGAAATTAATAGAACAATTATTGGGTCCATATGTCCCGAAAGAAATTGGCAAACTTGGTATTTTTCAAAAATCTCCCATAAGAAATAACATATGGGACGATCTTTATGCCCCGTGTCCTTAGAGGATTTGATCCAAGAAAATATTGTCCATTTTTGACGTACTCGTCAGCTTTCTCTGTAAATCCTTTTTTTTTTTTGGGGGGGGGGGGGGGCATATGTTCTATACTCTCTCTATGCTTATGCCAGTCCTGTCACGTTTTGCGATCGAAGAATTATTTCTCATGAATATCATAGTCTACGTCGTCTAGGCTATGATTATTAATTGATTCATTTTTTACTCTGCAAAAATGACATCACACTACCAGCCTCAAGAGGCTACCCAAATAAACATTATCAGGAATCTACATAATATGGAACCTTAATTGGTCCTGACAGCGTTTTAACATAAAATTGAAGAAAAGTGTTGGTATACACTGACAAGTGACGCCTTTTCTATCACAAAACAAATAATTTGCAATGTTTTACCATTGATCAAAGAATGTTTAATCAATGGTTTGTAGTAACTAAAACTGAAAAAAAATGACTATAGAGATTCAAAGTTGTTCTGAATCGGCCTTGTTGATTTTGGCGTTGATCCGCGGGTGTTCGTACTGTCCATACCACTGATTGCTATATTTCCTATTAAGAATATCGATCTTTGGTTGGTAGTCGCTCACTTCTTGATTGTAGTAGTATCTATGGTCGGGCCAGAGTATAGTAGTATCGTATAGATAGATAGATAGATAGATATTTTATTCACTTAGACTAGTACATGTGTTGTGTACAAGTATAACTCTTTGCAGAGAAAGTTAATAGTATCTAGTAAGTATCTATTGTAGTATCTAACACCCAAATACAAAAATTTGTAAAAAAAAAAAAAAACGGTAGCTAAGCACACCTTCAAAAGTTGGTAAAAATGTAAAAATTTTAAACTCAAAATCATAAAAAAATTACTTGGCCATTGAATTTGGTTAATTACACACACTTCTCAAACCGACGAATTTGGTTTCTTACGAGAACTCTAAAAACTCAATGGCCAAATAATTTTCTTAAGATTTTGAGTTTAAAAATTATACTTTTTTTTACCACGAAAATGATTGGCTTGGTGCTCGTCAACAGGCGAATTAATGATCTTACTTCTTTTCAATGCGAAACTAGGGAGAAAGAAAGATATGCTTGGCTCAACTTCTCACAGCATTCTCAGCCGAAGACTTTTAAAGGACAGCTTGGCTGCCGTTTTTTTTTTCACAAATATTTTTGTATTTGGGGGTGTTATCACATATTTTAGCTGTTTGTTTCATATCAAAGCGTGAAATTCTTGTAAACGATAATTCAAAATATTGACTACATTAGGCCTATATCATGCGATAACAAAATAATGTCAACATAATTAATTAGTTAATTTGTCATGATAAATAAAGCAAGCGGTGGATACAGTGCCTTTCAAAACAGATTGTCTAGAAACAAAAGCTACCATCTTTTGTTTATTTTGTTTACAATCTGTAGTTGGCAAGAAATGCATTATCCGCAGTGTCAGTGGTATACTCAACTTAAGCAAGGAGGAATCGACATCAAAGGGGATGGGGTTTATGTGATAGTGATGACATCGGAATTTAGTCCCTTGGCCTTGTGTTTTAGACGCTAGATATTATCATGGGGAAGAGTATGTTTAATTTCATTGTACAAATTACCACGCATTAGTAATAGCTGATATAATGGCTAAGAGCATGTTTAATTTAAAGTTTTTACAAATTACCACGCCTTAGTAATTACGTGTTTTGATTATTATCCAAAATTTTGATTTTCTCTGGTCCCCGTTACCCGATTTTGGTTTTGAAAGCAAAAGACACTGCGTCTGAGGTACATCTAAGTGTGGTCCAACCGTCCAATGTACCGTTTTCTCTGTAGGCTCTTATTCCTCTCCCCAAGAAGTAGCCACCCACCCAGCTGCTAGCCAGCCAGCCGGGAGGTTTTCAACGATGCTGAGGCAATTTTTTAACACAGAACGCGGGCTATAGGACAGGAGCGTCACTAGAGATTGGACATTGGGGGGGCGCAGAGCCCCCCATAAATAGCGCCGCAGGCGAAAATTTTGAAAATCAGGTTTTTTGAGTGCATTTGGTGCGTTTTAGAAAAAAGCGTTAGGCTGAATGCAATACCAAAATATTGTAGTTTGTGTGCGTCAATTTGTTTTGTCGTCATGTCGAGCTTACAATTCACAGCATACATGGCAACATAATAACGTTTGATCTTATTTTCAATTTCGAGACACATTTATTTGTTATACTGATGATTTCGGACAATACAAAGGAAAGATTCAAATGATCGAATTTAGGGCGGGGCTCAGAGGCTTGTTCCTATATATTTTTTTCAATTATAAGGTAATTTTGATGCAAATCAGTGCGTTTTAGAGCAGTCTTGAAAATTACAAGACTGCTCTAAAACGCAGTTGAAAACTATTTATTGTTCTATAAGTACATTCGCCATATTTATTGGGCTCAGACAAAAGAAGGAAATGAAACACTTCACAATTAGACAATTTAATTGTCGTATGAATTAATTCCCAACTACTAGCAAAAATTAACATCAACATTTTTTTAAAATCTCGTGTCTTTAAAAAAAAAAAAAAAAAAAAAAAAAAAAAAAAAAAAAAGTAATGATCATCAAATTATTGTAAGTAGTGATAGTTCGCGTAAAGTGCAGCTGTGACTGTGGGTTGTTAATTAAAAAAAGAGGAAAACAAGGAAATTATTGGGGGGGCGCACGCCCCCCCCAAACCCCCCTAGTGACGCCACTGCTATAGGATCGGGCTGATTTTTATTTTTGGTAGGTCATGGACCACATATCAGGTCATATACCGAGTTCGGTCGTCGCCTAAGCATCGCGTGCGCTTGGCTGCGGGCGAACGACCGTCGCCCTAGATGATCTGGGTCCACAGGGTTGGCTTAGTCGCTTTGGTTTTATCTTCCCCACTGACAATCAGTTAATGTAGGATGCAAAAAATTCAAATTCATAATTCCGCGTTTTATTGTAGTCGTCCGAGATGAGTGCTGCGCACTTCGTTAACAAATTGCGTTTGTACAGAGTTGAAATCTTCATTCCCCGGTAGCCGCGGTGCGAGCAGTGTTGCCAACTTGGGGGATTTCTCGCTAAATATAGGGGATTTCAATTTGCCTTTGGCGACAATATTTTCATTTTGGGATTAGCGACTTTTTTGGGGGATTTATGCCCTTCAGAAGATATTTTCTGGAGAAATTTGCGTTTTAAGATAAATGTTGAAAACGTAAATAAATCAACTTTTTCATTGTGTGTTTGTATATTTTCCTTAGCCTTTTCAAATTGCTAGATGTCAAGTACCGCTAGCACAAAGTGAAGACTGAAAAGTAACCGACGCGACCCCCCCCCCCCCCCCTCGCTCGCACTTCGCTGTGAAACTAGTCAGGAAAACAAATAAATCGTTATTTTGCAATCGTTTTTTATAAGTAATTACCAATAGAAGTAATCAGTACCGGGAAAGTATTTTAAAAAAAACATGTTATGTACGGTATTAATTATAAACCCTAGGTCCTATCTGGGCCTTATACGTATGAATTTAAATAGATAATGTGTCGTTATTTTCATTTTCATTGACCATTTAAAAAAATATATATAAATATTAATTATTTAAAATTTGGGGGATTTTCTCCCAAAAATGGAGACTTTTGAAGATTGGATGGGGACTTTCTTATTTCCTATGTTGGCAACGCTGGGTGCGAGTACGGTTCCCCGCAATTCCCAGCTCTTTCATCTTTGTGTTATCATTGGTGGTGATTTATACGCCTTTACATAGAGTATTTATCAAGTCTGTGATCTGTTAAAAGCCTGTCTGATTTCAATATAACTTGCAGAGGAAAAGGTAAAGAATTCTGGGCAAAAGACTTATTAATTGTGTGTTCTAGGCCTTGCCTATTAGCCTCGGAGCTTCCTTGGAGCCGCTCAAGACCCATAACCTAGCCTAGGCCTAGCCTAGGCCTACAACCTAGCATTTTAGGCCCCTCGTGGTGGTAAATGTTGGACGGAACCGACGGACGGGCCTATTGCAACCTAAAGCAATAAATTATTGTGGCCAAAAGTCTAGGCTTAGGCTACGAACCTGAAGTAGGCCCTAGCTTACTAGAAGTAGGCTAGGCTAGGCCTAGGCCTAGCTAGTGTGATTGATAATAGCCTAGGCCCTAGGGCTAGGCCTAACCAATTTTGTTCTAGGTTTAGCCTAGGTCTAGGCCTAGCCCCTAGCCATATTCAAACACTGCTCTGCCAACTGCAACTGTGCGTCATTTCAAAATTTCATTTCCTCTCTTGGCAAGTGCACAGAAGGCTCTTCTCTTGCCCTAGGCCTAGGGCCTATCCATGTTGCAGGTTCCTTTACTTAGGCCTATCCTTTTCTTCCTCTTTCTCCCCAATACTGCTCTGCTCAGCCTGTTAATTCTTACTCTTCCTTGACAGGATCACTGTTTGGCAGTGGCTTCAGCCTGTTTATGAATCCTTTGATTGTCTTTTACCCTCCTAGGCCTACCCATGCAGTTAGCCGGTTCTACTCAACCACTGTCCTGACTAGGCCTAGGCCTAGGAAGGAGATTCTCCCTAGGAGTTGACTCCACTTCACCCACCCACCACCCAGCCCACTCCAACCCGCATTATTCCTGTTTAACTTGTAGCCTAGGCGTAGGCCCCTACATTTTACCCTGCTTATCATTCCTCCTTGTGTCCTTCAGACTCCTTCCACACTGTTAATGATTTGTTATGGCCTATTGTTATTTGTTAGTAAGGGGAAGAAAGAGCTTAGGCATGAAGCCCGGTGCACATACTTTTCGAAGGGTTTAGGTTTAAGGTTTATGGATTAGATTAAGCATCATTCACAATTAGTTCTAAGGCGTAAGACGCAAGGTCTAAGGCGTAAGTCGTAAGAAATGCTAGGCGTTTACAACAACCATACCATTTTTCATTGCTCCTGTGTATTGCGCATGCGCGTACAGTCAGCTGTGGAATGAAATAAGCAGGAGTGGGGAGTTTCCTTGTTCGTGATTGGCTCGTCGTAAGAAACCTGTCGTAATTAAGAATTGGATTTTGGGCAATTTGTTACGACATGAACCATACGCCTTGCGACTTAGGACGTGTTGTGAACGTTCTGATTGAAACACATACTCGACAATACAAAATATTACGCCTTAGGCCTTGCGCCTTACGCCTTAGAACTAATTGTGAATGATGCTTTAGGCCTATGGTCTACGAAATGTTTTTCTATAACATTACTAGAACGCGCGTTACCATTGGCCAGATTTGTGAGAGCTCGCTTCTCAATGGCTATAGGTTAAGTGTTTAAGAGCTAACGAGACGAAATATTTTTATATTGTTAAACCTAAACCTTAAACCTTAGGAAGTTATGTGCACTGGCCTTAACAAAACCAAATTCTTACAACCGACCAATCAAAGGAGTACTAGGCCGTAGACCCTAACTTCATTATGACGCTCCAACAAAACATTAGGGGCCTACCGACAGTGTTGGCTCGGGCGCTAAGCGCTCGACTCTGATTCGGAAGGTCCCGGGTTCGAATCCCGTCGAGACCGGCAATCCTGACTGAAGTTTTTTTCCGAGGTTTTCCTCAGTCGTTAAGGCGAATGCAAGGGATTGAGTCCTCTTAATCAGCCCTCGGACATTCCTTCACAATTTCCTATCCGCACATACCTAGTTCACCTGAAGAGGGGCTAATTGCACCCTATAACAGGTTTCCCACGATAAAAATTTTTAAAAAATTAGGGGCCTACTTACCAGTTACCAAATGGAATCTATCTGATTTATTAAAGGCCCAGTCTTGTCTTGAAGTTGTAACAGCTATTTTCTTCCATGTAATGTTCTACGTACGTAGCAAAAAGAATTTTCAAAATTGGTTGAACGAAATCAAATTTATTTACATTTGAACTAGCTTGCACTAAGAGTACGTGTGACGTCACTTGGGGGAGAGAAACGAGCTCGGCCGGTCGCCCGCTACCTGCTACCCTTCAGTCACAGCGATGTCTGCGCGAGGGAGGCCGTATCGTATTGAGGCGATCACACCATGTATCACACAAACATAAGAAACATAGGCCCTACATATGGTATAATTCTTTCAATCAATGTATTTTGCAAAGTTACTGTTTATTGTAGTGAAGGAAATCGTGTCTTATTGATAATTATATATAACAAAATGCCACGATCATTATAACGCTCATTGCTATACATCCGAATAGACACAACACGTGTTCACCATTGTCACAAGATTTCAAAAACAACACAAATATACAACATAAATATGAAACACTAAATCTGTGGCTAGGTGCAAAAAGGGCCAATGTCAGAAAAGTGCTGTTTTGAGTTAGGATATGGCTTACAATGTAAAAACTCTCAGCTTTCGAATGCAATAATGGCCAATGTCCTAGCTATCCTAGTGTAGAAGATAGGGTATGACATTGGCCCTTGACAGTTTTATATTTTCCCGATCTATGCTGGGATACGATGACATTGGCCCTTAATTATTTTTTTCAGAAATTGGTAAAATGAGTCCATTTCTATAGCTGACGGTGCTTGTAAGGTTATGTTGTTAACCAATTGCTGGCGGTGCTTTAGGATGTTGTTGTGCAAGTGTTGTGACAGCTAGGGGCTGTTTACCGACCCAATATAGCCGTTTTTTGTTTTGAGTTAACCCTGTGAAAGGGCCCCGATTCATCTAGAAATATGGTTCTTAGACTTATTAAATGTAGACTTGCTTCAAAGGGCATATTCATTGAAATATCCGGTTAATTAATGCCTAATTGACCAAGGTACCTGTTGTATGCAAGTCTAGACCTCCTCTTGGTGTAATGATTTAAGGCCTACGCCCTTCACAAATTTTACACGAAAGATCCATCGAATTATTGAATATGAACCAATTATTGGTCTTTGACTAAATGACTGAAGGCTGTAGGAGGGAGACCTGAACGAACAGGATGTTTTGCCTAAATCGGACGTTGAAGACGTTTAAAAAGAGCTTTGCATGTTGGTTAATGTTTTAATGAGTTTTGAACAATTATTTTACAATGTAAATTTAAATTAAAGCTTCTTTTTCAAATGCTGACACAAGATACTCAAAGAAGTGGGAAACTTTGTGAAAGAAGAAGATATAAGCAAACAAACTGGAATTTACCAAAGGGCCAATGTCATATTTTTTTTCATTTTTCCCCATTTTTTTTTCAAAAGGGCCAATGTAAAAGGTCAAAATTGACCAGTTTACACTTTTTTGCAGTTTTTGTTTCAATTTATTATTTTGATACATGTACATAATCAATATCACTTATATCCGTTGTTCCACAGTAATAAAGTTGTCCATTAAATGAAAATAACAAAATAATTTTTGTTGTTGTTTCATTCAAACCTTAATAACTCAAAACTCACTTTTCTGACATTGGCCCTTTTTGCACCTAGCCACAGAAATATGAACACACTAAAGCACAAGGTACATGCACTTTTCTTATAAGTTGTCATTACCCGATTGATCGCCTAACACTGTGGTGGGCTCTGCCAACCCTCTACCTGGCTATCAGTATGCGGGCGGGCTCACGCCAAGTGACGTATCGCTAGGAAGGGTGCAGCCAACAAGGCGTGCGAATAGCTTCAAAACTTGTTGGGTGATTTCGTTGCATTTTTTCTGATCTCTATGATAACATACAATCTTTTTAAAATTCAAATGATGTTTGAAGAGTGGACTGGGCCTTTAAGTTATAACAAAAACAATTTTACGACGATGTCGGAACTGGGCCTTACCTACCCTACTGTTGGAGTGGCGGACTTAAAATTATTTTTCTAGGCCTACACGTAACTTCACAAACATTGTTTGGGATTACTGCTTCATTAATTGCATTGCCCCAAAAATATTGTGGTCATTCATTTACTGGTAGACCTAGCCTTAGGGCTACATGTCATTGCAGTAGATGGTTGAATATTTAAGAATAGGCCCTAGTTGAACGTGGGTGGAATTCGAGTTCAGTAAAATGTTGAGTAGGCGTATTTGAGTTCAAATCGAGTTTATTTCCTAATTGAGAAAATATATTCTCCATTTCAGACTTTCTACTAGGCCTAGGCCTATCAAACAAATACTTCAATTTGGCCAAGCCTATCTCCTGGGTGAAATATTTTTGGTTATGGAGACCTAGGCCTACAACTAACCTTGTTTTTGGAGGGTGCCATAGGCTAGGCCCCTAGGTCTAGGCCTCCGCCTATTGTACAGACCTAGGTCTAGTGCTGGGTGCATTTTGGTATGGCGATGTTTGTAGGCCTAGCTAGGGCCTAAGATTGGTAAAATATACTAAACTTGGTCAGGGCTCAGACCGAAGAAACCCTGGCAACTACCTGTTCTGTTGCCACTAGCACTGTCACGCTGTGTGTTGTTTGATTGTTTACTGCATTGTGAGAAGTGTTCATCTCATGAATATTTCAAAATTGTATTCCATGCTAGGCCTATGCTTTAGAGAAGAAATCACGCCTAAGCTTAGTCCGTCCGTCGCATATTTTTGTGGTCGTGACCATTTTACTTTCATAGCAAACAGGTAACAAACTAGCAGTGTCAACAACATCAACACAAAAGTGGTGATACAAGGTATTTATTTATATTTGCATTTATTTCGCCAACTCTGACCAGGGAAAATAAACGGCCTCTCATGTAAATTTGTGGGAAAGGGATGAAGCTCGGGGGGCCAGGGGGTTTAGCGCCGCAGGCGAAAATGTTGAAATTCAGCTTTTTAGAGTGTATTTGGTGAGTTTTAGAATAAAGTGGTGGGCTGAATGCAATACCGAAACGATGTAGTTTTTGTGCAGTCATCATCATTATCCATTGCAATTTCCTGCTTCTGGCAGGGTCAGCTTGGGTTTAGCAACCAAATTTTTCCACTTCTTTCTATCCTCCCACAATCGTATCTCTTCGACATCTTCCCAGCTCTCTCCTCTTGCCTCCAAGTGTCCTGCTATGATGTCCTTCCATCTCTTCCTTGGTCTACCCTGTCTTCTTCTTCCGTCTTCAATACAAAGTCAAGTCTTTCATATATTTTCTTGGGCATCCTATTTTCCCCCATTCATTTCATATGTCCATCCATCTCAACCGTGTCCTTCCTATTCTTTCACTTAACTTCTCTACACCTAGCATTTCTCTAATTTCCGTGTTTCTTATTCTATCCCTTCTCGTCTTGGCCACTGTGCTCTTCAGGAATCTCATCTCTGCCGCCTGCATCTGACTCTCCTCTTGATCTCCCATTGTCCAGGTTTCTGCTGCATACGCAAGGATCAGTATGAAATATTGTCACGCATAGCTAATTAGGCCCTTTGGCTGAGGATGGTGATCGCCAAATGAGTGTTTAAGTGGGGGCGTAGAGCAACTCTAGACCTAAATAACTAGCACGGACCAGGATCGTGGGTAGGTGGGTTCATGGAGGGGAGGTAGACACAGTAATTAGACGTGTTTCCACTTAAGAGACCAGCACTGTATTGAAGAATGAAGATGAACATAATAACCCTCCTATTCTGGCCTAGGATCGAACCTATGAGTTCCGTCTGGCAGACCGTGGGTTCATACCTCTACTGACTCTATGACTTACTAATGGGTGTGCATGGCTTACCGAATGCTTGTGGTTCCTGGTATGTGGTTTAGACTGGCCCCCTCCGACACCCTGATGTCGAACTCCGGCGATGTCTTCTCTCTTCACCTCTTCCGATGGCTAATCCTGGTTCGGATTCTTCATTCGGCGATCCTCACTAAGAACTCTTCCAGGACATTTGTGGTTCACGTTGCGATTGTTGTTGCACTCTCCTGACCTCCTCCGTCAACGGTTGTCGCTCGTCTCCCTGTTCTCCACGAACGTCTCTACGTACCCCAGCACTCTTACGTTCCGTGCACTTATTCAAAGTCCGATTTATTTGCTTTATTTAGTTGTGCAATCTTAAGTATTCAGCGTTTTGTCGGTCGATTCCCTTCCTGTATTGCAACTAAATAAGCCACACCGGAAAGTACCTAGACGTCTTGATCCTAGATGAACTCACGTATGTTCTCTGATTGCATTCCGAAATGTATTGGACCTCGAGATAATTAGTATTTAACCATCAAGTTTTCTTCAGTACTTGACAATATTGTGCAATCAAAACTGGAAAACCACCAAATAGAAGTGGGTAACTGAGGTTACATCCACTGATTCACTGAGTATTCATAATTAAGAGTAGGCCTACCGGTAGGTATATTTTTATTAGGGTTGCCGTTCGATGTGAAAATCGTGATCGATAATCGGAGGCATCGAATCGATTATCATATCGAAATATATCGATATCATAGACCCAAATCGATTATCATATCAAATTCCAAATTGAGCCTAGGAAGCAGAAACACGGAAGAAACATCACGAATTCAATATAATTGGCAGACTGACGCTAGAGAAGTTCACGGCCACAACACGTCGAGCCGTACTGAATACATCGCAATCGGGCCGGGCGATGTTTTCGTATCGCCTTGTATCGCGCTGCGAGCGCATGCGGCGGTGGGCGTGGCATTATACTTGAGCAGCGATTGGCTACTCCGACAACCAATCGGCGCGTTGATACGACAGCGCGGCATTTTTAAGCATGGTAAACCGCGAAAACATCGATGTCACTATTTAAATCGATAATCATATCATATCATATCAAAATACTTGAATCGATTATCATATCATATTACTGATATCGATAATCGATCGATATTTCGATTATCGACGGCAACCCTAATTTTTATTCATAAGTGGTTTAAGGATAATAAATTCCAGATAAACCATGTAGGCCTACAGCCTATATTATTTTTGTTGTCTTTATTATTAACTTAGGCTACTAAGTAAACTAACTGTTACAATCTGTCCCAAACTTAGCGTGGGAGCGACTGCCTGCATTGACAGCGGACTGCTATGAAAATGAAAATAGTTTTTAGTACTTCATCTTTTGTACTAAAGTGCGATGTTGCGATCTGCAAAGAGGATGCAACTTATTTAAATAGATTTAAGGCCGTTTTAAACATATTTTTAAAGTTTACAGCGAAGGCTGATTGTGATAGATGATTATTTGTTCTGAATAATATACTAAACCTGTATCTTACAAATTGACAACAAAATTAGCCAACACTTGCACTTCTGTGAGGTCAGAACCAACAATAATAAAGTCCCCAAAGCTTATAGTAACTTATTCAAACTGTAAATTTTCACAGCTTTCTTGGACACATGCATATTTTACTCCTGGGTAGGTTCAAAATTAATCTTTAAATCTTCATGCATTTGAACATATTTATCAAAGTGCCCTTCGATCACTTAACGTTCCATTTTCATTATCATCTTTTAAATTAGCTTTTACTTTAATAGCTATCATGTTTTAGTTTCATAAATTATTTGTAGGGCTAGCTATTTTGATATTGTTGTATATGCATAACTGTTAATTGTTGGCCTATTAAAGTATAATTACTTGTTGCATATAGTAGAGATGATAGGAAGGTGTATCGTAAATTTCATTTAGTGGGCGGGTAGAGGTTATTCAATTCGTCTTCTGGTTAGTAAATTAAATAACAATTTAATTTTAAACGATCCCTTTTTTTACTGGTGCACAATAACAGTAATTCATTTACATAGTGATGCAATGTTTTGTCCGATGCTTACAATTGGCATCAATTTCTCCAACTTCATCGTTCCATACAAAACGTAGGGCCTACCTACTTGCTACTACTGACAAGTCAAGTGAAAGTGACACTATAGATAAGCAGGCCAGTTGACGTTTATTGGTTTACCGTTTAAACGTGATAAGTTCAAGGGGTTAAATGTTTAGGAAACTATCCTTTTTTCCCCCGTTCCTATTGTGTACTAGGTATTTTTTAAAATTATAATCCTCATAGGGAAAACATTTTTTAATTTAACCTGGCTTTTGTTCACCCGGCTAAATCCAACAACTGTTAATTAAATTATTAGAAAGAATAGTAACATAAAATACTATACCCTATGCATCATGGTGTTGTTTTGCTTTGTACATAATATGTTCATTATCATTGGCTTAGGCACCCAAAGGATTAGGGTAACATTGTTTGTGGTGAAAACATAGCCTACGGGGGATGTATATCAATTTCCCACAGTCCATACGGAAGGCTTTGGAAAGTGATTAATACTTAATAATATACGTATTTCACGTATTCTTTGTTAGTGAACTTAGAATACGAGTGGCAAATAACAAAACGATGATGTTTTGTTGATATATTGATCTACAAAGTATTCAAACGAGTGTAAAACAGTGAGAAACTGCTGTAGCGCCCATTCTCAATGGTAAAATTTGTACCCCCCTCCACGCCCACTCGGGTGACATTGACGCGCGCTACTAGAGCGATCTAGCGGTTCCTAGTGAACTAACAGCCTGTGACATAGATTCTGTCTATCCCTATTACTATTTATTTTTATATAATATAAGTTCGAGGTGGACGCTCGTAGCTTGCTACAACCTTTGGGACATTCAGTAGGCCTACCGCCTACTGCCATCATAACAAACCAGTGCTATGTTTCCAAGCCAACATGTGGGTTGTTCACTACAAGAGACGTAGAATATAAAGTATAAACTCTTCATTTGTGCTTTTGACTATTTTAATGTCGATGAAGTACATAGGTAGGCCTATATAGAGAGAATTTATGTTTGTTTAGCATTTCTTCACCATTTCTTCCTCAAGTGCTACAAATATTTATACATCAATTATTGTCATAATATTTAGTTTTATGATTGTACCTAGTATGATATACTACCGGAGTCAAAATACAACACACGCATTTAGAACGGAACAATATTATTATTTACTTTGTATAGAATACATAAATTCATGAAGTTGTGAAGAATACTGTTTTAAATAATTTACTAGATGATAATAATATAGGCCTAGATAAAAGTATTATTTTAAGTTAATTTAATGTTAAAGAAATTATTGTTTTGATACAGTAGTTCACTCCATCGATCGGCTTTAAACATAAGGTTTTAATGCGTACCTAGTGTGTAAGCGTGCCGGTACACATTTACGTGTCGATACACATAAGTGTGCCGGTAAACATAAACGTAAGCACAAATAATTTATGCCAAGATATGTTAGGTAGGCTACTCGTCTTCCAAGTTCTTTGCAGAGTATCCATTATTACCCCTTTAATCATAGAAGGATTTGAAGGATATCCATGGAAATTATTACTAGTAGGGCCTATTAATATTTTCCCATTGATGTTTATAATTATGCAAGTAATGCTCCAAGTCCTGCCAACTTTCTATAATTTTTTCGGAGGCGTAGTTGACAGTAATAGTCAAGACTTTCAAAGTGGATGCTAGTTTGACTCAACTTTTTTGTATTTAGTGTAAACTATCTTTAATAATTGGTCAGGTGACTTACTTGCAACGGATGCAGGAGCACTGGATCAGTTCTAGGCCTAAGCTTGGCGCCTTCAGTGACGGGTCTTCTGGTGCTTAGCCTAGGGTGCTCACATCATCTCTAATATGCTTCATCAAAGATCCGACATATAATATTAAAGATAACATTAGTCACTCATAAGGTTTTGTCGTAAAGTTAAAATTTTTCAACTTACTTCGGCCTACGCATTAGGGCCTAAAACAGTGTCTGCGTTAAAACTATGTCTTAAAACTAGCACATTTGTGTGAACGTCAGTACGTTTTTCTAATGTTCCAACATTATGACTAGGCCTACGTGTTTAATTAAAACCTTATGTTTACGTGTTATGTTTTTGTGTGGATTTGCCTTAACACACACACTAGAGTCTTAATGTCTCTGAGGCTGGCGCAAGTGGCAGGTGTACGCGCTCAGGGTTCAGGTATTGCAGATTGCAGCTGAATTGTTATTTTGCTATTCTTTGTTGTGCCCTAAAACAAAGAATAGCATAGCTATGTATGAAATGTTAAACCTGTAAAATAACATGCAAATTAAAAAAATGGTGAACTGCTGTAGGTACTGAATCAAATTTTGCATGAACTTGGTTGTAAAGAATTATCCTTAAAAATCGTTGCTCGAGACATATGTTCAAAAAGTACAAACAGTGGATAATTCAAAACACGGATTTTAATTTGTGAAATTCCCATCAAACTGTTAATCGTACTGGTCCGGTACTACGACTAACAAGATTTATCTGCGAGTTCACGTTAAATTAAACGTTGAGATCCAGGTCGAAGATTGCCAAAAATGTAAGCAGGTAGAATAGCCTAGCCTAAATTCTCAAAGATCACAAAAATGGAGGGCCTATGCTAGTAAAACGGACATTTCGTTCACTATTTTTGCAATCGAAATAGGTCTAGACGAATTTGTTGAGTAATGTGCATCGGATATCATTGTTTGATTAGCGTATTAATGCTCACGGCTTATATGATAAAATGCATTTCGTTTTAAAGTTTGTTTTGTATTTTGTATTATTAGTTGCTTGCTTGGCTCAGGCCCTATAGGCCTATTTAAAATAAGATCAAGACAGCTCATGTCCAAATCAATGATATTTAACATCTATGGTCCACTGGCGTGACAATTTGAAGCCATCTTGAATAGGTCAGTTTGCATGTTAAAGTAGATGGGAGCAATTTGTAGCCCAAATATTTTTCAAGATGGCTGTCAGGTTGACAGGTGAGCATATTAGCCATTAACACCAAATGACAACTAAATAGTAAATTCCCTTATGCAATAACTTCTTATTGTTTCTGTTTGTGCATTCCCATGCTGCACAAGCTAAAACCATATCAAAACTATACAGAAAAATACTTAATTGCATTTCAACATAATGTAAAGCATAAATCACCATCTTGAATAGGTCAGATTGATGCTCCAATTTGCTACGCTTGCGCCTGTGCGGACGTATTTGAGACTGCCGACTAGAGATCTAGCCTACTATAGATGTTAAATATCATTGGTCCCAATACAAAACCAATCGGGACGTGGGGCACAACATCTAAAATCGGGATGATGGGCCTTACTGATTTTATCGGGACGATAGATGAGGTGTGGGGTTGTCCTAGGTCTATTCTATACGATTACGTACATCCTGAGCGTTGTATACAATACCTAGGTTCAAGTCTCGGTATGGTTAGAGGTAAATGAATTCAACCCAACATTGTTTAAATTTTAGGCTTACCTGAAGTCCTCTGGGCCCCTAATAAGTCTCGACTAGTGCCAAGCCAAAATGAACACAGCCGTTATAAAAGAAGAGCAAGATTGGTGTGGTGCCGATGAAGGTGACCCATCCGTCATCAAGACTGAGTTCCCTACCAATACCGACCACGTTGAGCTTGGGGGTAAGAAATCTGATTCTAGGCTAGTTGTTCATAACCTTATGTTAACACATTTCACCATCACCACCAATCCACCATTCATCCAACCATTCATCACTGTCGTAGGCAAAACTGTTCACACAACAGAATATTTTTTAATAGAAGCAACTAGGCGGACTAGGTGAGGCCTATACCCTTAAATACATAGCCTACCTAATTATTTTTATACTTAAATGTTACCTATGGTGTTAGTAGTAGTAGTAGGAGTTAAGTGGATGAGCAAAGCGAAGACTTCAATTTCACTTAACCTGAAAAAAATATCTTGGTTTTTTTTCTGTCGGCTTGTTTGCTCTCTACCTGGCAAACGGCATAATGTATGCGATCTTGATGAAATTTTCAGAGGACCTTCGAAATCTCTGAACCTAGATCTGCCAAGTTTTTGGGTACAATTGAAGAAATATTTCTCATGAATGTTATACTTTTATGATTTTTTACGCAATTTATTTTCGTTATATTTGGCCCGCGACCGAGCAAACGGCTACCTACTCCGATCTTGATGAAACTGTATGGGAACGTTCGAAATCACGGAACTTAGATATTATGTTACCTATGATTTTGGGGACAATCAAAGAAATATTTCTCATAAAAATCGTACTTTTAGGGCCACGAACAAAAATAATCAACCATAAAAGGAAAAGCTCATCCATCAACGACGACATCCCATTACGGGACAGGTCAGCCACTGTAGGGTGATGGGCAATGCCTATACCCTCTTTAGATATTTTACTATGCTAACAGGCCTAGGCCTAATTGCTCTATTTCATGAATCTTGTAATTTTGTATGTAGGCCTAATAATAGTAATACTATCCCACTTCGTGAACACTTTTTTCAGTCGCGTTGATGTATGAGCTTTATGGTTGATTATCGTTGCCCTAAAAGTACGATTTCTACGAGAAAAAATATTTCTTTGATTGTCCCTAAAATCATTAAATATCTAAGTTCAGTGATTTCAAACGTTCCCACAAAGTTTCATCAAGATGGGAGTAGCCGTTTGCCCGGTCGCTGGCCAAATATCACAAAATTATTGTAGAATTCATGAGAAATATTTCTTTGATTGTACCCAAAAACTTGGCAGATCTAAGTTCAGAGATTTCGAAGGTCCCCTCCAATTTTCATCAAGATCGCATATATTATGCTGTTTGCTCGGTAGAGAGTGAACAATCAGACAAAAAAAATGAAGAAAAAAAACACCTGAGCTAGGGCTATTTTTCTCAGGGTACCGGTAAGTGAAATTGAAGTCTTTTCTTTGCTCATCCAAATATGTTATCAGCATGCTATGCCCTGAAGGTCATTAATAACTATTGGCAGAAATACTGCAAAAATGGCGTACCAAGCTTATTTTGAAGCACGCCTTAAATATGCTATCCCCTTGTGGGGAAATTCGATAAATTCACAAGATGCTTTTATATTGCAAAAGAGAGCAATCAGGACCATTGCAGGCCTAAAAAATATGGAATCATGTAGGGAAGCTTTTAAAAATCTTCAAATTATGACTATGCCAAGCTTATACATTTTAGAAATTTTAAAATAAACAATTAAAAGCAGACAGGATTTCACATCGAACACACAAGTTCACGCACACAACACACGACAGAAAGAGCATCTTCATCCGAGCCAATACAACACAAAAAAGGGACAGACATCAATAATAAATATGGGCATAACCTTATTTAATAGACTACCTCCTAACATTAAAAACTTAACAAATACCGACAAACAGATCCTAGCAATAAAAACATACCTGATAGAAAACTGTTTCTACACAATAAATGAATATATCACCAATGAAAGAGATGACATGTTTACCTGGTAGATAGCAAATATATCACTGTTTTATCATAGTTTTATGAACAAACATCCTTGCTGTGGAAAAGCATTTTGTAATGTATGTGTATATAATTATGGTAATTAGTCTGGAGTAGTAAATGCTCATTTATGTAACAGGCTATTTTTAGTTAGTTTATAGTAAACCAAATTGTATTGTATTGTTGTTTTATTTTATTATATATATATATATATATATATATAGTCAGGATAGATAATTAATTTCTGGGTTGTATTACAAAAGGGTTGGTTGACTTGGTCCAGTTTAAATGAAAGTCTCCCAAGGAAAATCAGTTAAAAATGTAGGCCTATGTTAAGCTCATCATCTTTATTCAAGTTGACTTTCCTTCATCTGTTTTTACCAGTGCTTTGGTGGTGATTGTACACTCATAGTTCATAGTTTATTTACTGTCAGTAGAACACATACATTTACATACAATTTTATGCAAAGTGATATTTTACATGGTCAGTATTATTAGAACTAGGAATAAACAACTACATGACATATAAAATTTAAAGAACCAATAACTAGTGTATGTTTTTTATCTAAGCAAGTAATCTGTTTGACTAAACACATATCTTCATTGTTGTAGGTATGGACCTAATTGCTCAGTCGAGTTACTCAGCTGCAATCAGCTTTGGTTCCAAATCTTTTCCGCTGAAGCAAGAGGAACAGGTTGAAGCTACAGAACATCAGCCCTTTAGTTTTGTTGCAGTGGATTTTGATCCCTTGGATATTTATGCATCCACAAGTGAGTAGGCCTACCTAAAGCTTAATCAAGTTTGACTTTACCTGTACTGAATAAAATGTAACAAAACTCAAATTTTTATTTGTAATGAAGAGGTGTCATGAACATACATTTGAACTTAAATGTTACACCTTACACCTACAGTTTTAGGCCTAGCTTAGTTATATTTCATTTTTTGTACATTCATTATCCTAGATGTTAATACTACACACACATAACAAAAACTTGTAGAAATACAGCCAAACCTTACACACTCAAAAGAAATGAGATCTAAAAAAAGGGCCAAGCTCATCTACCCTTCCACATTTGCGCATTCTTAATTCATAAACGTAAAGTGTCCCATAACAGCATCCTCGAAAAGCTTGGCAAATAAATTGCATGTATATGTTAACTAATTGAAAAATAATGAAAATTACTTAATAATCGCAAATTATTGCCAAGCTTTCGAGATGCTGAATGGGACACTGTACTTATGATTAAGAATGCGCAATGTGGAAGGTAGATGACTTAGGCCCTTTTAGATCTCATTTCTTTTGAGTGTAAAGGTTTGGCTGTATTTCTACAATTTTGTTCGTGTGATCTCATTACTTTTTCAATTCCATTGCAAAATTATTTGATAAACTATAATTAATTTATCCAAATTTTATTTTAATTTGTAGGTATTAGCAATACAATGATGTAAAATATCTAGACCCGATTCAGTCATCCTGGGTATAGGTGGTATAGGGAACCTAATTTTGAAGGGAAGGAATTGGTTCTCTCTGGTCTCTAGCGCCCATAAGTAATTAGCATGGCACGGAATGTACTCGCCTATCTTTTGACTAGTCATAAGAAATCTAAACAATAAATCACAAGATGCATAATTTGTGAAGAAGACATGGATGTACAATTTGCTGAGACGCTTCCTAAATTCAACTGTATGAGTTAAATGGACTCATGTTTGAGCGCTGCGCAAATGTACATTGACCTGAGCTGCAACCTAAGCGAGACAAAAGCCGCACGTTTTGTCAGCTGTGGAAATCTCGCATACCACGCGCACTGTCCATGGTTGTAAATGTACTCGCATTCATGATTTGTGATGGCACTAAACGATATTATGAGTAATGTATAATCTAGTACAACAGTGACCTCACAGTAGCACAAGCAAGTCGGATACCAAATGTTATGCTGATGCACGGACCAATGTTTTTACATGCTTTTTCAGAGCAGTTTGAAGTTTGGCCCAACAGTTATAATGTAGATTTCACTCAACTCAAAACAAATGTAATTAATATTTGTGATAGAGCAGAGTTATGTATATCCACGCAAAGAGGAAAGATTATAGTTTCTTACAGTATGAATATAATTCCGGTCCGTTGTCGGGTTCTCGCGCTATCGCTTACGAAACATTTAGCACGGGTTAATCGCCTATACCACGCTGACCGGAGAGAACCGGACAACGCCCACTTAGGTTCCCTATAACCATGGTATAACGACGGTATAAGGACTGGTTAAGTCTAGGCAACTCACATCCAATTAAAACTTTCCCATGCAACAACAAACGCACAACTAATGTTATTTTACACCTATTTCACTGCATCCACAGCCATGTAAATCAACAGATTATCAAAAGAACATTGAAAATTTGCACAGTTTTTGTTTTTGTTTTTATATAGTGACAGGAGTTTTGCGTGAGATCATTGACAGAAAAGAATAGGTGTATTATTTCCGTACATTTTTGTATAGCCTAGGTGGACAATCATACTATTGTTTATCTGCATTAGGCTTTTAGTAATCAAAACTAGTTATTTGTGCGGGAAGTGTGTCAGAACAAGGTTGTGCTGGCCTAGGGTTGGCTAGGCTTGTCAAACATGTAATGTAAGTATTAATTTTATCTAGTCCTATAGCCTAATGGAACTTTAGACCTTCACTGTTATATTATAAATAATTTTCTACATCTAGGCCTAGGCCAGGGACGGTTTCTGATTTGTTTTATGAGAGTATAATGACAACTTTTCTCGTTTCACACATAGAAGCAAAATTTAAAATGTCCGCCATTTGTTTACGTATCGCACTTTCCCGCCTAACTCTGCTTATACCGTCAACAAGTGTCAAGTAACTATAGTTACTTGTTGATTGTATGCCTAGTGTATAAGGCTTTTTTTAAAACCTTTATTTGGAAGCCTTCCAGTAAACTTTTTCAACTTTTTCTTTCAAAAGAGACTATATTACTATAACCTTAATGTCCATGTAAAATATGAACATTGTAGCCCCACCCGTCTGGTCAGAATCACGGGCCGATTGAAACTGACGAATTAGATAGTAGTAGTAGCAGTAGCAGTAGTAGCTAACATCCTTAAAGTGATTTTGAGCATGTTTCAAGCCATTTTTTCACCAAGAAGGAATGGTCTTACCCCAATAAAATTTGGCATGTGTAGTCAGGTACCTAAATCCTCTCAACTTTGATAGTTTTCAAGTCCACATCACGTTACATGACGGCTGGGTAACACCTCGAAATCACCCCAACTCTGCTTGCTGTATTAGGTGCTTGAGTGTGTGGCGCGCCACGGCTTGGCTGCGGCGCCCTAACGGGCACCTAGATTAGTTATTAGAGTTAAAATTAGGCCTGTAATTATTCATTGCACAATCCCTCTTTACAGAGAATTGTGTTATACTTATACCATGTATTTGTCCAATTATAGGGTGCCCAGATTTACAAACGAAAAAAGCGGGACAAAGGCAAACAGTGCATTGTCATGTTTTAACTGAAAATTGCAACTCGAGGGATTACAGTTTTGTTTATGAAGGATATATATATATATAAAAATATATATCAGTGTTCTAGATGGTTGGAATATGGAGGGAGGGGGGGGGGGGGGGAGGGCGGGCTGGAACAAAGAACACATTTATCTTTGTAGATGCGGTACATGCTAGCAAAGCTTTTTTATGTTTTTGTCTCTTTGCATGTTTTTCAGGGTGTTTTTGATTTAAATCAGATTTAAATCAAATGATTTATTTAATAAAAATCATTGATCATTGATCATATTCATTGGTCATTGAAATTGGAGATTTTACATTTTCAAAAAAGCGGGACACAGGACACAGCTGAATATCGGTACTGTCCCGCCGTCTGGGCACCCTACCAATGAATGAACTACTGGTACTTACATTGATGCACTAGGTGGGCAACGGTCTTGGCCTAATGATGGTAGTTATTAGAAATTTTAATTCAATGGCCATGAATAACCTATACCTATATGGCTATCAAGGTTACACCGTCCTTTCGGATGGGGCGTAAAACTGTTGGTCCCCTTGGTACTTTCGAAAGGAGCAGGCTATGTGCCGGTACCGAGTTTCCCCTCCTCCCTTCACTATAAAATTTGCACTACTGAATCGCATTATCCGTTGCAAATAGAGACTTAATCTAATAATAATAATAATAATAATAATAATAATAATAATAATAATAATCGTGTTGTAGGTGTCGACCCGCTACAGTTGCCCAGTTGGGATAGTAACTGTGATCCACTTTACATCAAGCAGGAGGCCGAGCCAGACAGCGCAGATGGAGTCGAACAATATGCACGTCCAGGATGGCAGAGCGATCAAGGTAAGACATCCAATATCAGCCTGTTGCAAGGACTAATTTTATTTATTTTCTTATTTATTCTTTCACAGCATTCATCGTACACTCATATGCCCACGGTTGGCGAGTATTCTTTATTATAATTCATTATAGCACGTTTTATCGGTAAATATTTAAAAAGAATGAATGCAATTATATTAAAAATGAAAAATTGTGGTGTGTGTGTGTGTGTGTGTGTGTGTGTGTGTGTGTGTGTGTGTTGTTGTGTGCGAGTGTGAGTAGAGAATGCCACAAGTCTGGATCACGAGAGTGATTAAAGAGAGAGGGTACCAGAAGTGGTAGGCCTAGTAGGTAGGCCACTATAGAAAACACCAATCACAGAAGTCAGAAACTACATAGCAAAACGTGACCTTCCTCAGTGAGTGAAGAGAGCGAGACATACTATATTCATTGGTCATTGAAATTGGAGATTTTACATTTTCAAAAAAGCGGGACACAGGACACAGCTGAATATCGGTGCTGTCCCGCCGTCTGGGCACCCTACCAATGAATGAACTACTGGTACTTACATTGATGCACTAGGTGGGCAACGGTCTAGGCCTAATGATGGTAGTTATTAGAAAATTTAATTAAATGGCCATGAATAACCTATACCCTACCAAGGTTACACCGTCCTTTCGGATGGGGCGTAAAACTGTTGGTCCCCTTGGTACTTTCGAAAGGAGCAGGCTATGTGCCGGTACCGAGTTTCCCCTCCTCCCTTCACTATAAAATTTGCACTACTGAATCGCATTATCCGTTGCAAATAGAGACTTAATCTAATAATAATAATAATAATAATAATAATAATAATAATAATAATAATCGTGTTGTAGGTGTCGACCCGCTACAGTTGCCCAGTTGGGATAGTAACTGTGATCCACTTTACATCAAGCAGGAGGCCGAGCCAGACAGCGCAGATGGAGTCGAACAATATGCACGTCCAGGATGGCAGAGCGATCAAGGTAAGACATCCAATATCAGCCTGTTGCAAGGACTAATTTTATTTATTTTCTTATTTATTCTTTCACAGCATTCATCGTACACTCATATGCCCACGGTTGGCGAGTATTCTTTATTATAATTCATTATAGCACGTTTTATCGGTAAATATTTAAAAAGAATGAATGCAATTATATTAAAAATGAAAAATTGTGTGTGTGTGTGTGTGTGTGTGTGTGTGTGTGTGCGAGTGTGAGTAGAGAATGCCACAAGTCTGGATCACGAGAGTGATTAAAGAGATAGGGTACCAGAAGTTGTAGGCCTAGTAGGTAGGCCACTATAGAAAACACCAATCACAGAAGTCAGAAACTACATAGCAAAACGTGACCTTCCTCAGTGAGTGAAGAGAGCGAGACATACTATATTCATTGGTCATTGAAATTGGAGATTTTACATTTTCAAAAAAGCGGGACACAGGACACAGCTGAATATCGGTACTGTCCCGCCGTCTGGGCACCCTACCAATGAATGAACTACTGGTACTTACATTGATGCACTAGGTGGGCAACGGTCTAGGCCTAATGATGGTAGTTATTAGAAATTTTAATTCAATGGCCATGAATAACCTATACCTATATGGCTATAAAGGTTACACCGTCCTTTCGGATGGGGCATAAAACTGTTGGTCCCCTTGGTACTTTCGAAAGGAGCAGGCTATGTGCCGGTACCGAGTTTCCCCTCCTCCCTTCACTATAAAATTTGCACTACTGAATCGCATTATCCGTTGCAAATAGAGACTTATTCTAATAATAATAATAATAATAATAATAATAATAATCGTGTTGTAGGTGTCGACCCGCTACAGTTGCCCAGTTGGGATAGTAACTGTGATCCACTTTACATCAAGCAGGAGGCCGAGCCAGACAGCGCAGATGGAGTCGAACAATATGCACGTCCAGGATGGCAGAGCGATCAAGGTAAGACATCCAATACTACTACTGAATCGCACTACTGAATCGCATTATCCGTTGCAAATAGAGACTTAATCTAATAATAATAATAATAATAATAATAATAATAATAATAATAATAATAATAATAATAATAATCGTGTTGTAGGTGTCGACCCGCTACAGTTGCCCAGTTGGGATAGTAACTGTGATCCACTTTACATCAAGCAGGAGGCCGAGCCAGACAGCGCAGATGGAGTCGAACAATATGCACGTCCAGGATGGCAGAGCGATCAAGGTAAGACATCCAATATCAGCCTGTTGCAAGGACTAATTTTATTTATTTTCTTATTTATTCTTTCACAGCATTCATCGTACACTCATATGCCCACGGTTGGCGAGTATTCTTTATTATAATTCATTATAGCACGTTTTATCGGTAAATATTTAAAAAGAATGAATGCAATTATATTAAAAATGAAAAATGTGTGTGTGTGTGTGTGTGTGTGTGTGTGTGTGTGTGTGTGTGTGTGTGTGTGTGTGCGAGTGTGAGTAGAGAATGCCACAAGTCTGGATCACGAGAGTGATTAAAGAGATAGGGTACCAGAAGTTGTAGGCCTAGTAGGTAGGCCACTATAGAAAACACCAATCACAGAAGTCAGAAACTACATAGCAAAACGTGACCTTCCTCAGTGAGTGAAGAGAGCGAGACATACTAGTAATAGTAAACATGTCTGGATGTACACATTTTTAAACATTGTTTCATACAGTCAAAAGGCGTACTGGCATTCCGGGTATCGTCCGGGGTCGAACACGTGCCCCCGGAGGAGTGGTACAATTTACTTAGGGGTGCAAATGCTCATTTTACTTGCTTTCAACTTGCAAAAAAATTAAGTTACAAACACAATAGGCCCAACCTTAAGCACTTACTTAGCCAAGGTCACATACACTACATGTTCCTTTTCTAAGAGATTTTAGCTACACTTCCTGCCTCTTCTTCTTCTGCGATGCGATATAATTATATTCCTTTACTCAAAACATGCTTGAATACAGCATTGCTGCCATTTTAGATCAACTGTAAAAAACATTAATAATTAATTACTAAATGTATGAAACACTCGGTCTGAAACAATGGCGAACGATGCAGTAATAAAGATACAATGTCCCCGTTTAAACCAAGAAACCCATCACTATTAAGATAATAGTAGAGACTAATAGTAGTAGTCAATGTTCCTTGCATCTGCTTTATATCTTGTCACGGTCTAGTAAAGGTCACGATGCGTTGGCGCGGGGGGGGGGGGGCTGGCGCAGGAATGATGACGAGCAGATAATTATAACAAGATTTAAGGAAAGGCAAGCCTCTGCGCAATCTTTATTCTCAAGTGCTTATTTCAGTTATCAACATGGGTGATAGCTTTTGACTCTAGCAGATTGAAAACATTAGAGATGTTATGGTAATTATTTACTCAATATAATTCTGGAAGATTGCACGAGGGGTAAGGCAGGAGGGGGGGGGGGGCATACTCAGCACACTGCCACAAGTCGGCGGCATGCACATTGCATGTTTACATTAGCATTCGGCCTACAATGGTACACCTCAATTCAGGAACCGGGTATTATAGGTAAACGAGTACTGGAAACACAAACCCGTACCCAACACTGTCAGGCGGGTGGGGATGACGACGTCGTCATCCCTACCTTCAAGCTTGAATATCTATTTGAATTAATTTCCCTGGATATGTTTATTTCACATTGATCAAATAACGGCTGCCTTATCGTTCCCTGCCTTGGACCATGGTACAAGGGCCTTGGACATTCCTGGCTATTAGTAGCTCACTTATATCCAGTACTTTACATAATCATATTTTAAAAAGATCTTTCATCTTGCTTTTGCAAAACTTATAGATGATAAGAAAGTTCATTATCTAGGCTAGAGTGCTTAAACATTGAAACAATGTAGTGTGATACGAAACAATATGATTTGGACACACTGATTTGTTACCATTGAATCAACATAAATCAATCAAAAAGTGGTTTGAAGATGAGGTCAACGAAAAACAAGAAGCTTAATAATAACTCGGGAAATAGCCAAGATGGTAAAAATATAGGCTACCAAATGTCAATATTTGTACCCTTCTTGTAAAGTGTCGCATTGCGTGTTCTCTCTTGACTCTCGAACTAAGGGATTTACCTCCCTGTGCCAGTGGATGCTGTGTGTCACATGTCATATGGTAGCAACAATGTAACTTGGCAAGTAGTTGTGGGTATTATTATGTTTTCTGTATTGTTTTGAAATCACTGTTGTGAGGAATCAGAACTATTCAAATTAAGAGAGTATAGGACATGTGTTTTAGGCAAATTGCTGTTCGCTCGGCCAACTGACATCTGAAATTTTGAACATATGTCACAAATGTGGAATTATAGGGCTATGCAGTAACACATTTTTAAATTTTGTTTTAAAATAATTTATAAAAATTTAATTAGTTTTCACAAATTTTGATTTTGTTAAAAACTCCAAAATTGACCATATTCGTGATTTTTTTCTGACTGATAAAGTCAAAATTTGGAAAATCTGACCACAGGGCTGTCTATGTATGCTTTATTGACAACTTTGCAAAGTTTCATATACGTCGGATGCATCTTGGCCGAGCGAATAGCTATTTGCTAACAGCCAAATGTGTCCCATTCCCTCTTAATTAAAAACAGGTTTTGAAATTCGCGCCAAAATAAAATTCAAAATTTCAAAATTTCAATACTATTTAGTAAATCTCGGTGGGTCGCCTTTTACTCAAAAATGCCTTGGTCTAGCTTTAATCTGAGATACTGGTACTAACAATGGTATTAACGTGAAGTCAGCGGGGTCAAACGGGGTCAAAGGGGGTCAAACGGGTCTTCATAGTGATTATGTTGAATTCAACGTTAAGCGTGCATCTTTCAAAAGAATGCAAAAAGCAGCTTGGAATGAGAATATGATGAAAATTGACTCGGAAGTTAGGGATAATCCCAAGGGCGTGTGGCGTTATGTGCGTAGTAAGCTGCGTTCTATTGCGTGCCGAATGAAGTCACTCTTGATGGTGTGAAGTCTGACAATGCTGCGTCAGCTTGCAACTTGTTTTCCCTCGTATTTTAAATCGGTATTTACTCCGTCTCATGTACTACCGACACTACCTGAACTATCTCGTGTGTCTAGTGATATAGTGCCTGGGTTGTTTATCACGGAACGGGAAGTTTTCCAGGCACTAAAAAAGCTGTTAATGGTAAATCATCTGGACCTGATAATTTGCCAATAGCTTTTATCAAACGTTGTGCTAAGCCTCTCTCTAGACCGTTGTCTGTCCTATTTAAATCGTTGTTTATCGGATGGAGTGTATCCTGTTAAGTGGAAGCTTGCACACATCTCACCCGTGTTAAAAGTTGGTAATCGGGCAGATGTGAAGAATTACCGCCAAATATCTTTGCTGTCGATATTTTCAAAAGTGTTTGAGGGCTTTTTGCATCGCCATTTGTATTATCATTGTAAACAGTACATAACCGACTGTCAACATGGGTTTATGAGTGGTCAGTCCACTAGTACTAATCTTGCTGTTTTTACTGACGACCTTGCGACGCAGTTAAATAGCGCACACCAAGTAGATGTTATCTATACAGATTTTACCAAGGCGTTTGATAGTGTAAATCACGCTCTTTTGTTGCATAAACTTGAATCATTTGGAATTAATGGGGGAATGCTAAAACTGTTGTCAAGCTACCTATCTGGCAGGCAACAATCAGTGGTATTGAACGGAGCAAAGTCTGACCCTGTTGTTGTGACATCTGGCGTTCCTAAGGGGTTGGTGTTGGGCCCTTTATTTTTTGTTTTGTTTTTAATGATATACAGTAAGATCTCTCTTATCCGAGTTGGATGAGACCGAGGCACCTCGGAAATGCGAAAAACTCGGATGGCGCGGATCAATTGTTTATTTGCTCTCGTAGCATAGCCTGATGTGGTAAAATGATATGTGACACATGTAATGGATAAAGGAACATAAAATACACATGATACACTTCATACAGGGTATACTAAATGATTTAATAGCTTGTAATTCAAGCTCACGAACACACGTACACAATTAGGCCTACATGTCGTAATAAAAACGTATGTCTAGGCCTAGGCCTAGGCCTAAACTCGACGCTGGGCCCCTATTCAGTAACTTCACGGGTTCAACTCTGTCACGGGACCGACTCCGTCGAGGTCGAAAGGTATGATTTACATGGCAGTGGACGGTCAAATGTGAACAAATGATTCACAGTCAGTTGTCAAATATTCGAAATGACATAGATGTGTGTATTATTTCCAATCGGGGAGAAATTGGATTTAAATGGTATAATTTTATGAAAAAAGGGAACGCACGGGACTCTCAGGGGTAGGCCCTTACTAAAGGTAGGTTTTCTTTGAGCATACTATTGTTATTCGTTTGAGAAAGTTAATAATCTGGTTGTGTTTACGTGTAGGCCAAGGCTTATCATCCACCATTTTATACAAATATAACCGAGTCGGACTCGGTTGTCACGGATTATATCGCAACGATATCGACCTCGACTGGGTCGATCACTTACAACAGAGACGATTACCGTTGGAAACGCCGGGTCCAACTCCGTCAGAGTTATAGAATCGCAGTCCAGTAGGCCTAGGCCTACAATGCAAACATAGGCCTAGGCCTAGCTCTCTTTCTCATGTGGGAAAACCTCTCACTACTATGCCCGCGCTGAAGCTCACGACGCAAGATAAGTCTGGGAAAGAAATAAGATAAGCCCAGGAATAACAATTCAATGCGTCGTGATTACGAATTTCGTGAATCGGTTGAAACATGATTGCATCTAGTTCCACAACGACCATCTTTGAACAGCTGTGTGTGAGATGGCTGGATCGTATGCGCACGCGCAGGCGCGCGACACACACTGACCTCTATATGCTCAGTGGGTGGCACTGACGCTTACCGGCGATGCGCCCGACGCACACTGACCACTGAACTCTATACGCTCAGTACACTGATGCACACTGCTCGAAAGTCGAGATATATCGCCGATCTATCTTCTTTGCACTCACTCGTAAGGCATGCCTACAAATGTATGCGAGTACATTTAAAAAAGTGCGGCGCGGCGTCTGTAATTATTTTTATGTTTTATTTACGTATTTAAAACTTTTTTTTTTTTTTTTTTTTTTTTTTTTTTGGCGGCTCGGTTAACACGGAACATCGGATAAGAGGAGATCGGATAAGAGAGATCTTACTGTACCTATGTTTTTAACTCGTTCAAAGTGTTTGCTGTTCACGGATGACTTGAAATTTTATCTTCCGATTTTGTCGATTTTGGACTGCGTTAGCCTACAAGATGATCTGCTATGGCTGTTGGGGTGGTGTAAAACTTGGCAACTCTCCCAAAATATAGAAAAATGTAAATCTATTACGTTTACCTTGTCTAAAAACTTAATTTCCTATGACTATAGCCTCGATAACGTGGTGCTGCAACGGGTGCAACAAATCAAAGATTTGGGGGTTTTGCTCACTACAAACTTGTCTTTAAAACGCATGTCAGTCTTATGAGTATGAGGGCCTTTAAAATGATGGGGTTTTTAAAGCGTAATTGTTTGAAATATTTTTCTATACGGACAAACAGAATGTTGTATCTATCGATTGTGAGGCCGTACCTAGATTACGCGTCTCAAGTGTGGAACCCACATCAGATGACGCTTGTTGCTGCAGCTTAACACATTCAACATCGGTTTGTGAAATGGATCTGTCTTAAGACTGGTAGGGAATATCACAGGAGGGACTATGTTGACATGTGTAATGAGTTAAAAATTCCTTTACTCTCGCAGAGAAGGTCTCTGTCTGACGTCACTTTCTTGCACAAAATAGTCAATAATGTAGTTGACTGCTCTCTGCTTCTTGCACGTGTGAACGTATTCGTTCCGCCGCGTTCAACTCGGTGTGTTGTTTCATTCCAACCTCATAAAAGCCGTATTAATGTTTTTAAACACTCATGTATAAACAGAATCATGACCACATATAATGATTTTTTTAGAGAGGTCTCAATATGCTTTCGACATTTTTAATCTTATATGTCTCTTCAACCTTCTGTGGTCAGTCCATTTCACTTTTATTATAATAATTTTATCTACTGTGTTGTTTTTTTATTTCTTTTTTCTGTAAATGGAATGTCTTGTTTTTATATTATGTTCTGTGTTTTGTAAAATGTATGTGTCCAATCCCTGACTATTTTTATTCGACATTTTTAAGCTTATATGTCTCTTCAACCTTCTGTGGTCAGTCCATTTCACTTTTATTATAATAATTTTATCTACTGTGTTGTTTTTTTATTTCTTTTTTCTGTAAATGGAATGTCTTGTTTTTATATTATGTTCTGTGTTTTGTAAAATGTATGTGTCCAATCCCTGACTATTTGTTGTTTTATCAAATCACACTTGTGGAATAATTTGTATTCTGTTGTGTATTTATAATAAATAATAATAATAAATAATGAAAACAAAAGACTGAAGCTACATTAAATTCAAACAACAATAGAAATGAAGATTCTAGAGCAGTAGCAAGAAATTAAAAACCGCCAAAAACACCTTACGATTGAACGCTTAAGACCTCCATCAAAATCAATTACGTAATACAAAAAGAAACAGTGTCTTGTTTAGGCCCAGTCATCTAGATCTCTGTCCTTTACAACTAAGATAAAAATAAACAACACTGCTCAGCTATTGCGGAGTCAGTATACTCACTCACCTTCTCCTTTACTTCTGTATTCAAGTCGAAATTGATGTTAACTTAACTGCACCCTCATAAGGTCGACAGCTTATAAAATTACTACCGGTAGTTGTAATATAGGAAGGGTCATGAAAGTAATAATATTAATATTATACACCTGAGGAGCAAAAGTTGAAAAGAATTGTAGTTATTGATTGATGATCAAACAAGTAGTTGAGGAAGGGATGATTGCCATAAACAATAATGTAGAGAAAACATTAAGCAACCACTGACATTTGTATTAATATATAGGGCACACATACATGTTATGTTCTGTCAGTAAACCCTACCTATATCGATCGGTCTAACTCCTACAACCTTGGGTTAATGACCCAACACTCAAGTTCATGCACAATGCAATTATTACTTATATTATGGCCAAAGACACTGTGGCAATTAAAAGCTAGTGCTCTTCACAGACGGTGAAACGTGGCGCAACGTGCGGCGGCAACGTGGTGGCGTGAAGGCAATGAGTCATCCCTCTTGATCCCTCAGGTACTGGGTTCAACTGTCAGTCAGCACAGTCGATAACTGCTTGGGATTTCCGCCAGTGTTGATCGTTTCCGCGGATAGGCAGCTTCTAGCCTGTGAGATGTTCCCTAAAACAGTTCGCCATTCAAAGTTATCCGAACGTGGGATTCCTCCGTATTGTCATTGTATAATGTGACAATCACACTTGCTGAACTGTTCATCTTGATCGCTAGTCGCCGCGCTTATTGAAGGTCATTACGAAACAGAATGTCACTGTACCCCGGTCAGATGGTGTCGTAGTAGCGAAGTGTCATTTATCATTGTACATAGTAAACATTACGTTATTCAAGACAGCGTGGTTTTATTTTGTCGCTCGCAAGTTCTGCACATGTGCTAAGGTTATGACATCACTTCCCCTCTCCCTTGACAAAAACCAAGTGTTTCTCTCGCCAGTGCTCGTGCCTTCGTGAATTATCGTAACGGTTCCTTCGTCTGGTACCTGATCGGTTTAAGTTGTGTCGTCACAACGCTATGAGCCAATTGTATGCCTCGAAAAGTCAACATGGCCGCGATTTCGGGTACCTAGGAGGAAGAAGTACTCAGCTGGAGTTCCAAGATTGCTTCTGAAGGATGCAATTTAATAGGCATTATGCTAACATAACCTTAGACTTGGGAAATAGTGTGTAGTGATGCTACTTATTGGCTAGTTATACGCCTAGTGCTAGCTGCTGAAGACCCCTAGTGTTACCACTGAAGCAAACTCATTAGTTGGATGGGAATTATGTCAAATATAAATGCTAGGCCTTATCAATATTGAAGCTAAATTATGTTTTGACAATGATAAGTTTGGCCTAGCCTTGTCCTTGGATTTGAAAAATAGGGCGGACAATTTGGTATCTTTACACTGTACCGGTACTCCTTCTGCTCATTACCATGCCAATTTATAATCTCACATATAGTTAACAATGTTAATTATCTTGGCCTTCATTTATGCACATCAATGTTTTTCAGATGTACTACCCTCATATGCAAGCTACAATAAAGCTACGGGCTCTGGTGAACAGACCAGCCTACAAGAAGCAAATATCGACACCTCGGTCAGGAAACAAGAGGAAGTGCAGTGTGTTGTGTCATCTTCTCAGCACAACAACGTTACTGACCTTGTTGACATTCACAGCCATGAGAAGAAGTGGGTCTGCAAAGTTTGTAATAAAAACTTCTATCACTTCTCCCACCTTGCAAGGCATAAGAACGTGCACAGCGAAGTGAAACTCTTTTCCTGTTCTGTTTGTATTAAGAGCTTCACTCGATCCTCCACACTTACAAGGCATAAGAACATCCACAGTGGAGTCAAACCATATTCGTGTGAAGTTTGTAATAAGAGCTTCACTCTATCCTCCACCCTTGCAAGTCATAAGATCCACAGCGAGTGAAACAGTATAAAGCTAGTTAGTTAGTAGTTGTAAAATTTGTAATAAGAGTTTCACTAACTCCTTCTACCTTGCAAAGCATAAAATACACCTTATTCACAGGAGAGTGAAACCATTCCTTGGAATGGAATGGAAATGGATTTCAAAAAAACTTGTCAGAACACTCTTAAAAAAATAACCAAACTCAAAATTTGTATTTTTCCTTGTTTTCTTTAATACATCTAAAGTTACAAACGTATTGACCTATTTTTTTTTAGAATGTGTAATTCTATTGTATCTAACTATATTCATATGGCATTTTGTATTTTCGTAAAATTTAATATGCAAAACATTAAAAATTGATCAAAGAAAATCGCAAAAAATCGTAACCGCATTTTCAACTCGATCATAAGCCACAAAAAAAAATCCAAAAAAATAACGAGTGGCAGCAATCAATGGGCACAAGCTTTCTCTACAAAACTATGTCTTGCACTTTTCGTTTACGTAAACTTCGTAGCATTGATTGTTGGATTGTTTGTGAGACAGTATTCATAGCCGACGCCTCTGCAGGCTGTGCGCTTACGGCGCAGAACGGGCTCTTATCCAGCGTTGTTTATCCAACATATTTATCCAATTTAAATATAAATTGTTGTTTTATTATACATAGTTGTTGTGACTCCTCCTTTGTAAATGTTGTCCTCCTTTGTAAATCAGTTTTTAACTGAATAGGATAGATGTTAAATAAATAAATAAGTACATAATAAAAAAAAATATTACTGTTCCAAACTTTGTTAAAATACACTGATCATTGTTATGTCTACATCTATGTGATTAGTTTTATTTAGTTGTCCTCCTTTGTAATTTGTGAATCAGTTTTTATAACTGAATAGGAAAGACTTAAAATAAACCAAATAAATAATATGTGAAGGTAGATAGGGTGTCTACCTATATTTACAATACACAGTGTAGAAATAGAAACATAATAGTAATTGTCATAAACATTTATAAAATAATATATTTGAATCATTATTGACTAAGATTATTTAAGTTGTGTGTAGCAATAATCATCTATAAACTATGGGGGTCTGACAGTGGCACCTTTTAATATGCTCGTATGCGACAGCGATTGTTCTTAGCTCGGCAAGGTCAAAGTGGTCGATATTTGCTTGGTTATCGCTGGATAACAGCCCCTTCTGCGCCGTAAGCGCACGCCTGCAGAGGCGTCGGCGGTGAATACTGTCTCACAAACAGTGCAACAATCAATGCGACGAAGTTTACATCAACGAAAAGTGTAAGACACAGTTTTTTAGAGAAAGCTTGTGCCCATCGATTGCTGCCACTCATTTTTTTAAAAAAATTTTTTGTGGCTTGTGATCAAGTTGAAAATGCGGTGTTACGATTGTTTTGCGATTTTCTTCGACCAAATTTTAATGTTTTGCATATTAAATTTTTTGAAAATACCAAATGCCATATCACAATAGAATTACACATTCTAAAAAAAATAGGTCAATATATTTGTAACTTTAGATGTCATTATCGTTTTTTCTTCTTTTTTGCTTGACACATACAAGTTACTCATTTTAAGTTTTTGGTTCTGTCTTAGTGAGAGTGAGCTTGATTTTTTTAGCCCACTCATGACTAGCTATAAAAAAATATTCACAAGATTTTATTAAACGCTCTCTTTGCCTCTTACAAGAGAGGTGAGATTAAAAAATAATTAAGTTTTATTATCTACAGACAACATTCTATTAAATAAGTGGAATATGGTAAAATTTTTAAGGCTATAGACTTTTAAAAAATGCCTGGTAAAAAATGGACTTTTGCAATTTGCAGTTAATTGAAAAGTTTGTCGTTAATTTCTTATATTAGATTATTAAAGAACATAAAAATAACAACAGAACATTAATATTATGTCCCATACTTTGATACTAAAATGAAGTACTATGTGATATACACAAAATTTTACTCAACTTCCTCTATCCCTTATAAGAGAGGCTAGAGAATCCAATGGATGATATATTATCTACAGACAACCCACTATTAAATACGACACAAAAATTATTTTTATGGGAGGGTCCGAAAATCGCAAAATTTGAAAGGCTATAATAGACTTCTCAAAATGTCAGGTCAAAAATGGACTTCTGCAATTTGCACTTAAGTGATAAGTTCATTTCCATAATCTATCGGAAATACTAATAATAATAATGATGATCATATTATGGTTAGAAATAATGAAATTCATTTTAAATATACAATCTTTATTATTCACTACTACATGTCAGACTGGTCCAGAAACTCAGTAAGAAGTAAGAACAAGATACAAATGCAGAAAAACAATGACAATGTTCAAAATTGTAGCATTCTTATCTTACAATACGTTTATAGGTTTATTCTTATTGATGTGTACTGTGTAGGGTATTATCACCCAAGAGTACACATATGGGCTTACGCATTGTTGTAGGATATTGTTTTGTCACTTTTTCAAAAACATAGCATGCATATCACATCCAGTTGTAGAAAATAAATAATCTGCCCCATTTCTATGGCATAAATTACTCCTGAAGTAATCTAAAGATAAAGATTTAGTCTATAGATAGTTACAATAATAAGACATTCAATTAAGAGTTACTCTTTCTTGAAGGCCCATCCATCCGTTGATTTATATTAAAAAATAGTACTTTATTATATTTATGTTTTAGTTTCTTACAAGAAAATAATGTTTGATTTTATGATCATGAGGCTAAACAAAGTAATTTTGTCTTCAAGCAGTGTTTCCGATGAAAGTACACCCAATCTGTCAAAGCATAAATATGTTGTATTGACAATTGTAAACAGCTCAAATTATATTATTTCTCTTTCAAATTGTCTTGAAAGTTAAAACTAAATTCACTTAAACAAGGGTGTAAGCAGATACTGCATATTATTGATACCTAAAGAGAAAATAGTAGGGTTGCCGTCTGTAATCGAAAATATCGATTATCGATATCAGCTATTGTATTATACATTAAGTATTTAGATATGATATGATCATGATGTAGTGATGTAATAGTTGACATCGATGTCTTTGCAATGGTTTACCATGCTTAAAAAATGGGACGACAGCTGTCGTATCAACGGCCTGATGGTTTCGGAGTAGCCAATTCGCTGCTCAAGGTATAATGCCACCCACCCGCCAGTGCAGCATAGCGCTCAGCAGTCGATACAATGACGATACAAGACATCGCACCTTGGCCCGATTGCGATTTCGATGTATTCAGTACGGTCGACGTGTTAGGGCGTGAACTTCTCTGCGTCATCTGCCGAATTATATTGAATCCGTGATGTTTCTTGTCGTCCTAACCAAAGAAGATATTTGCCATTACTTCTGACGGCCTAACAAGATGAGTCAAGTGTGGCAGTTTTTATTATTCAAAGAACGACGACGAGGAGGTTTGGGAGGAGATAAGGCTTGTGAGCTCGAATGTCGATGAGATCTCGCCACTATCTCTCGCTCGCTAGATGCGCGTACTGTTGGAACACGTAAACAGTGACACCCGATGCAAGTCAAGACGTATTAAAATATAGGCTGTGTAATTGAAATTCAGCCCTCAATTTTATTTTAAACATTCTAATCCTTAATGATCTCTTGTATTAGTGTTACAAATTTTGCGTTTTTTCTGCTTCCTAGGCTCAATTTGGAATTTGATATGATAATCGATTTGGGTCTATGATATCGATATATTTCGATATGATAATCGATTCGATGCCTCCGATTATCGATCACGATTTTCACATCGAACGGCAACCCTAGAAAATAGCCTTTTTTTTTTAAAAAATAAAATAAAATTTGTAAAATTGCCCAAGTTGTTTATTTAATACAAATACTAAGATAGTAGCCCAATGACTCAATGATGGTAGTGATGTAAGTTGCATTGTCTCCATTAATACAATGGTGATTAATTCAAAGACAAGTGGTGATAGACAAAATTACAAAGATCAACGTCTTATAGGAGATTTGTACCTACTTTTGGTTCAAGGTTACAACCACCAAGCTAGACAGCATAGGCCAATGTTCGATAATGTACATACAAGTACACTAGCTACCTTGGCCATGTGATTGTGATGTTTCATGATTTATACAAATACTTTGTCTTCAAGGAAGTATTTCATGCCGGAGAGGTAAAATTATCACCTTATGATTTCATGTGTGTTTAGTACAAATGGTTTTTGTCTTTTTGGTAAAGGCATTTATAATGGACAACATTTTCTCTGCAAGCCTCTACAAAATATGTACTCCAAAAAAGGAAACCTATCATGGTTAAATTACAAAAACTTTTTCAAAATTTTGTTACAACTCAAAGGTTCAACAACAAGGTGAATGGAAGGCATAAATGGATTGTTATTGTTTTATTGTTGAGTGCAATAAATTGAAATTATTTTTTAAATTATTAAATAGCTTCTATGCAGGTTCACGGGACGATCGATTGTATGCATAAATGTTAACAAATTATTATTACTATGATTATTATCATTGTTAATACAATAACGGGTCTCATCATTTTTTCCATGTCGAATATATTTTTTATTGTTTTAAGCTTTTAACATTTCATTCCAACTGTATGTATTATATATTTTTGACACGGCGAAATGAACCGACTAGTTAATTGTATTTACAACATTCCGGGCCTCGAAAGCCTTAAATTTATTATTATTATTATTATTATTATTATTATTATTATTATTATTATTATTATTATTATTATTATTATTATTATTATTGTTATTGAATATGTATATAAGGTATTTAAGCATAAGCCTGCTTTAAGGACATAGTTATTGATTCATAGCAATTGTCGTAAAAGTTTACCCGACTGGGGTTCGAATCCAGAACCTCCGGCTTAACATGCCATAGCTCTACCAATTGAGCTACCCCAGTCAGGGCAAACTTTTGCGGCAATTGCTATTAATTAATAATAATAATAATAATAATAATAATAATAATAATAATAATAATAATAATAATATTAATAAAAATCATCATAATAATAATAATTATTATTATTTATATTATTATGATTTAATTTTGTTATGTCGCCCGATAATAAAGCCATTTAAATAATTTTAGTTTACTTAATTTGAGATCAAATATTGAATTTACTAAATGTGGGTTCTGAAATTAGTTGTTATTTCCACTTGAGAACAATAACTCATTAATACAGTTTACAATATATTTTATTCCATGATTGCAAGTTATTTATGTTAATTAACTTGCAGGTTTTATTATATAATGTCTGTATTGTTGTTCAAGTGTAGTATGATCTTGAGGATGTGGTACCCATTGATATTTAAATACTGTTAGGCTAGATTAGCAGTCGGTGGTCCACTTCCGTTACAATTAGAAGCCATCTTGAAATGACAGTTTACATGTTAATCAAATGGGAGCGATTTGTAGCCCAAATAGTTCTCAAGATTGCCGCCAGGTTGACAGGTAAGCATACTAGCCTTTAACACCAAATGATTACTAAATTCCCTTATGCAATAACTTGGTATTGTTTCTGTTTGTTTAATACCATGCTGCACAAGCTAAAACCATATCAAACAATCCAGTAAAATACTTTATTGCTTTAAAAAAGCATAAATTAAAACGCCAAATTGCCATCTTGAACTGGATTTTCGACGCTTCAATTTGCTACGCTCGCGCCTGTGCGGAAGTATTGGACACTGCTTATCCAGCCTACTAAAGGGGTTTAAAATCATAATTTTATTTTAGGTAAGCTGTGCAATTCAAATAATATTTCATATCAGTTTATTGATAACAAGAGTATACCTACTATACCAATTCAGATTTGGTGTGGTATGTTTTACAAACAATACAATACAATAATACTTTATTTTGTTGTCACAAACATATAACAAGGGAGTTTATTTATAAATAGTATTTATTGTACAGTTGCCACTTCTTTTGGGTTGTGGATTTATTTTAGATGACCAAAATGTACAACATTAAGTATCCCATAAATAATAAAAACAGAATTATTATCATAATTATTCTTGTTATACTATCATTGATGTTGAAAGGAACCAAAGATCAGGGTCATTAGTACCTAAAACCAATGCATTAACAATACATTAGATGAAAAGAGGGGGGGGGGGGGGAGTTTTGTTCCCGGTGGATTCTTTTTTTTAAATAAATTATTGTATCATACTGTTATATTGTACTTTGGGATAACTAGTTATTTATAAATTAACATTGTTATAATATTTTATGTAAAAATACAACAATACAACACATACTTGAAAAGAATGACCAAACAAAGAGAACATACATGAAATCTTAGTGTAAGTAAGACACAATTAAGATATACGTTACCAAAATTTTCTTAGTTAACCAGAGAGTGCATGGTCTTTTTGACTGCCTAAACATTTATTGGCAAAAGTACTACGTTGGCTTTTTAATACAATTGTAACATATTTTACAATGTTAATTAAAGCTTACTACAAGGAAATAATGAATTATATAATACCTGATATAGATACCATATTATGTATTCACTGTTGCTATGTTGCTATTACATAAGACAGTGGAAGATTAGGGCTACATAAAACATATGAAGTGTTTTAAAACACCATGAACTTGAAATATTTAGAAAAGCTTGCAAGTAACGTAAGTAGTACACTCTGCATTTTAAGGAATTAAAAATATTTTACTTAAAAAAAGTGAAGTGATGAATATATTCAATAGGCCAGGATGTTAGTTGTCGAAATGACCGGGCATTTTAGAAGGTCAGAGCTTTTTTATGAATTGTGATGGTATTTTGAATTGATTTACTGCACGGTCACTTCACAAAGATATTTTAAGATGGTAGATGAAGCTAGAGACATTGGCCCAGGTTTGAGAAAAAACCCGGGTTTTCTGAAAAAACCCAACCGTGCAGGTTTTTTCCAGGTTTGTTGTTGGGTTTTTGGCGGGTTTTGGGGTTTTTGGAAATTTCAAGCTAAATATGTGTAAAATGTCTATTTTGCACTTTTGCCATATTATTGGAAATTTTTCAAAGTAGGCCTATGCCCACACAACAAAATATTAGGTATTGGAATAAAATAGTTTTGTTTTAATTAGCATGACCTAGTGATGCATTTTTTTTAGAGGTTTTAAAGGCATCTCTGTTAGCGCTTAAATTTGAATTCGCATAATGAATATCCTATAAGATTTCAGATTCAATTCATTATCATTAGCGTTGAAATATTTCATTAGTCCTATGTAGGCTACTAGAGAGAGAAACTTTTATTTTTCAAGTAAAAAAACTCTGTTCTACAAATCAACTGCCACAAGGACACAGAATAAAAACAACATACATTGATTAGCAACATAAAAAAGTTTTAAATTAAATTCAAATACAGAAATGAGTATATAATAAAGCAATTCCTAGGCTATGCATTGATTATTATTTGGAATTTGTGTAGTGTACTTACACTTATACTTTGACTTTGTTTCAGTTTCTTGTAATAAATAATTAATATGAATCTATTAGTGTATTTTACTCAAAAACCCCAAAAACCCACTTTGTACTGGGTTTTTTCAAGTGGGTTTTTGGTTGAAAAACCCACCGGGTTTTTTCGGGCTGGGCAAAATTTCTCAACCCTGGCCACTTGCCCATGAGTAATATGAAGATGCCAGCTGTTTTAAAAAGTCGTTCAAAATGACCGCAAGCGACTACTCTCGGGTTAAAATGTCAAAAGAGATAGCACATAATAATAACAACTGAAAATGTGTTAGGCCTACATATTTTATGTTGTTCATCCCTATCTTGTATAATTATTTAGACGGATAACCATTAGGTTTTATAACAAGCTTACTCATGACTCGACCTTGCCTATGAAAGAGCTTGTATTACAGCGAGTTAATAAATAATGAAAACTGTTACAAAAACAAGATATTGATTTTTTTTTTATTATAATTACAAATTAAGTATAATCTTGCTGGTCTTGGTAATTACTTGGGTTACCATTTGAAGCAATTGATTCCCAAAGTAATTGATAATTGACTCTGTATTCGCAGATCAATTATGGATACAGGTATATTGATTGTAATCGGGAAGCAATGCGTCCCGCGCACTCTGCGTGTTGTAGGCGCATACCATTCACACACATAACATTCAACTAACTGGGTACTGAAGAATATTATTTTTTATCCCAATTTATGGTGAATTGAAAACATAGCAAGTTGTGCTAGAGTATATTGTTGTAACTTATGCAGCATTGATGATACTAATATATGATCAATCAATGATCAATTTAACACAGGCGATTGTTGATATTAAAATTTATATCGAAGGGTAACCCCCATTGTAACTTGATATTAGATATTATGTTAAAAACCATGATAAGGAGTCATCCATACATTATGCCACACATTGAAAAGGTTCTGTCTCATCAAATCTGGTACACGAGAAAAAAAAACTGACCTTTCTCAATGAATGGTGTTTTATCTAAAAATATATACAAGGTATATAATATAAATAACACATTTATATCTCTCTACTTCCACAATGATGTGTTAAACTTGAAATTTGCAAAGGTTATAGCCCAAGTGGAATTATTCTCCAAGATGAACAGTTTGGTAGGGGTGGGCGAACGTTCGAAAACTCGAGCCCGAGCCGAGCTTTTTTTGAAGTTCGGCTCGGCTCGGGCTCGACTTTTTAAGCTCGAGTTCGGTTTTTATCAAAACTTCGAACTTTAAACAAACTTTGTCTTGAAATTACGCCAAAAACACGCCAAAAACTGATGGAATACATCGTTCCCGTAATAAAATAACAAAGCAGCGATCGCCATACTGGATTTTTCTAACAGCTGATTTTCCAAGTTCCAGCGCCTTGAAAAGTTCTCGTTTTGTCACGCCATGACGTCACGACGAAGCTATCTGCTAGAAGGCGGTGCGCATCTGTGATTGGCTCGATTGTCACAATTCACACTCGTCGTGCAATGTCGGCAACATAACAAACACAAACTAGAAATTTTGCTTCTTGATCTACGAAGTACCAACATTATTGAAACTTAACGGCGGGAAATTTGAAAATACGCAAAGTTTGAAAAAATAGTTTGAATTAATTGAATTTTTTATGACGAAATGGAGCCTTTATTTTGAGCTTTTATATTCAAATTAAAATTTTTTATAACTTTTTTTTAAAATTTGATAAATGTCTATTCGTTACAAAATAATAATGGATTTTCAAAAGTTCGGCTCGAGTTCGAAGTTCGAAAATTTTTGGTTCAAAAGTTCGAGTTCGGCTCGAAAGTCAAAAACCTAGGTTCGCCCACCCCTACAGTTTGGACATCATTCATTGTAATTCAGGTAGTACGGGAATACGTTACTAAATCTAGGCAACATTCACAAAATAATCATTGGCAGTAGATTATGATTGTGTACCTCACTCCATCATTATAGAGCCATAGGAAAATACGAACATAGCAGTGAAATCATGTACGTAGCAGTAACAACACAAAATAATGCTTTGGAGCATTTACAACCTCCCTCTCTTTATCCTTAAAAACATGTGTTGCAAATTCAATTAAATAAATAAATGTGAAATGTTGTCAAAAAAGTTCAAAAACACTATAAACAGTTTTTATTGTAAGAAAACAGTATTTTATAACAATTAAAAACATATTTTTTTAAATTTTGCATCCATTGTGCATAACAATGTGCTGCAGTCCTAAAATCATAACAACTCTCACACCCTGTGTGACATAATAAAAAGACAACTCCTTACTTTTAATGTATTGTTATATCATACGTATTGTTGAAGATAGTTTGTGCAGTGTATTGTAGTTTGTTATATATTATTATATAATATATAGTCTAGTCAAAACATACATTGCATCTGTATACAATACACCTACTGAAAAAATCTTACAGACACTTAATTCAATAACTTTGCAATGGTATATTTAAACACCTCATTTACATTGTGTCTATGTACATTCAATAAATTATAATGACAGTTTTCATTACTACTGTATGAACGTGATAAAATCACATACAGTCACGTACAGCCGATGGCACAGTAATGCAAATGAAGTGTTAATATGAATAGATTGTGGCCAGTTACTATAGGCAGTCCAATAGTTACAACTAAATTGGGATTTGATCCTAAGGACTGTTGATCCACCCACACAGCAACTCACTCACCTAAACTCACTGTAGTCTTAATAGCCTCAATGCCTTTTTATTAAAATAGGAGTTGTAAGTTTTTAAAATTTGTAAATATGCATAGTACTGCCAACAGAGATTCCTGTTAGAACAGTAGAATCGTGTGCATCTTCTCATCAAAACACCATCATTATAGTCGGTTGTAACTTTAAGAATACATAGTAATTAGGTGGTACACATAAGAAACATGTATAATAATACCAAAGGAGACTATGCAATACATACAGGAAAGAGTGAGCCAGTGACTCACATACACTGGGCTCTTCTCCATGAAGACAGAATGGTTCACAGATATAGGGATAAGCACTATTAGAAACCTAACTTACATCTCACTACTGTTCTGCCACTATTTATTTCAAATAACTTACCATTTTAAAAGTAGGCTAACACAAGTGAAGTGTGGGAGCGCCTAAGGCATGAATATATCCTGAAGAATTGCGTGAGGCTATGTTTAGAATGTTTATATCTTTTCAATGAGAAGTACGGTAGTTCGTACCTATTTCAGAAAGATCCCTTCAATGACATTATTGTTATTGTTTGTTATTTTACAGAATCAAATCAGAAAACTCTCGACAGAACGTTAATAAACGTGATAGGCTACATTAGTCACTAAAACACGATTAACTTCAAAGTTTTAGGACGGTTTCATTGAACAAGAAAACCATATCGCGCTGTGGAGTACATTAAGATTTTTAAAAAAAACATGCATGCAGATGAGCGCCTCTTGTGGAGCTGCTCTCTACCGAGGTGATCCAAGTGTGGACTCGGCTATCCATCAAAATGGTTTTGTCAATTAACAGCTAATGGTTCTCAGAAGAACGACCATGACACACAAGAGAAATGTGAACGTTATCTTGTTAAACTTGATTTTAATTTAATTATAAATTTTTAATATGGTATGTTACTACCCTACTACAAACAATTAAAAATAAATTATAGCAACTAATTGTGCATCACGTTATGTGCCACCGAAGTCGGATCCCACGCTTCACGTGTAATAGCCTGTCAAATTGACTGAGAGGTTATTAAAAATGTATTTTAATGCCTGTTATCGAATCGCTGCATTAAAACTACATCATAACCACTTTTCTTTATAAGCTCTTCTTCCAAAGTAATGAAAAGTAATTGTCGCTTTTCCCCAAAACTGTCTTAGTTAGTATCGCTCGACATGTGATTCGACACATCTGTCAATCACGTGGGTTGAAAAAGCTTTTAAAGTCTCCAGAATAATATCTATTGGTCATGCCACCATATCCATATCTCCCACAAGAGAGTCATCATCGTCTAGCTCATCTTGCATGAGGTGGTGGTGATCCGCTGGGGAGGGGACGTGAGGAGATGACAGCATGGGATCACCATTCACGGGGTGATCGTCTTCCATTAGGTCTTCAACTTGGCTGGCACTCAAGGTTGCAGCTTCAGTTACCACGTCTGGCATCTAAAATTGAAATTAGAAAACAATAAACGAATCTTTTAACTGTGATTTTTAGGCTTATAAAGAGTTTTAATTTGATGAATATTATTGTTCATAATCATATCACACTGTAAGTGAAATCCGTTGCAAAATAACAATGTTTTAACTTGTCATTTTGTATTAATGGTGATTGATATGTCTCCTCAGTAATATGGTGGTGGCTCAGTAGTATGGTTTTCAGGTAATTTTGAAGGCTTCATTTCAATATTGTTACCCCAAGAAAAATTGTTAGTGTGTTTTTGTGTAATTTGTTGTTTTTATTTTTAAACTGTTTTTGTATATTTGTTAGCTCTACCGGGTAAACAGCCACCCCAAACTTTAAAATTGTTATGGGATCTTTGAAACTAGATCTGCAATGTTTTGGGGGACAATTGGAAATTGGAAAAAACGGCCAAGCCCAAAACGAGGAAGATACAAGTGGCTCATCTGCATACAGTGGTGAGATCTAAAAGTGTGGACATTAGAGGAGGTGGTCGCATGATCAATTTTTCACTCACGTCACGTAAACACATTTTCTGATCACGCACAGTCATGCACGAATAACATAATTTTTATTTAACTCGCGCACGATCACGTAATATTTTTTAAGTAGCTATACTCGCACACGCACGCTCTCGCACACTCACGCACGACAAATAACGTTTTCAAGCACTCACGCGCAATCACGATTATTACTCAATTGTTAGTATTTTGAGAAACACCCTTCTAATCCGATCGCCACCAACCTGGTCATGTTCGCAATCTTCGCATTGTCAGAATATGGCAGACATCCTGTCGTCACTTGCTGAGAAGAGAGGAGAGTCTCGTGAAAATAAATAACTAGAGATGAATAAAAGTGATTGGCAGACAATAAATTCAAGAGATTGTTGGTTTATTACTCTCTCGTCCGCGTATTCATGCTGAATTTTAGGGCAGGGTGCGACTCAAGGCGATTTAGGAGGAGGGTGGCCTGGCCTCACGGATTTGAAGGGCTCGTTCCGCGCTAGAGCATTTAGTGTCGCACGGTCACGCGTGTCACGATACATGCGTGACTGTTATATTATCACCCAAATTCACGGTACCTATTCAAAGCATTCACGTTCACGCACAATCCCGAGAAAAGTCTTGAGTCACGCGACCACCTCTAGTGGACATGCCCATTATTTTGTTCAAAATAAATACATTACATTAATTATGTAATAAACTAATAAATATATAAATGTTTGTATTATAAAACAATAACTGTTAAATAACTTTATTAAATATAATAGCCACCCCTGTTTGTTACTTTAGTAGTCACGCGCAGTCATTTAGACTGACGCATCTGTTATTGTCAACTAAGTCGACGTCGATGTTTTGATTATCAATGTAACTTAATTTTATTATTTAGATTAGATTAGATTGTATTGTATTGTATGTATGTGTATGTACGTATTTGATGTATCCTTAAAGGAATAATGAATAGGGAATCCCGAATAAGTATGATCATGTTCATTGCTCGATATAAATGCATGTTACATAAAAGAGAACATTTCAACGTTTTACTTTTTTAGTGATTATTGATTTAATAAATACTACAGTTTTTTGGTTATACCTATATTATTGACTAGGAAAACGCCAAAGTCATTGTTGGACGAGTGAGCTAATAGCCGGGTACATAATTTGCGAACCATGACGACGGCAGCAGTGTGAGTCACCAAGTCGACACTTGTCTGCCATCTGATGCGTTAGCTATATCGCTATGCAAGCGGACGCGGGCAACACCAAAACATATCACATCGCTAACGGCAAAGTTTTAAAGCTAGCAAGATTCCAAAATATGTTTTAGAAAGGTCCATTCATGCACCCCATTTCGGCTCCAGATGTTCTGCATCCATCTTTTATGCTCCTCAAATCAAATCCAATTTAGTAAAGCCCTGCAAAACATGATTTTTTTAAGTAATTAATTTTTTGTAAGTTGGCAGGGCAAGATATAACTCTGAAAATTTTCACAGTTGTCAACATTCATAGTGGTAACATTGATAAGAAAGGGTATTATTTTCAAAGCAAACATTAAGTTTTAAAAAATAAAGTAGTAATTTGTTTAATTTTAATTTTTTGTAGGTTGGATTCCTGCGAATTTTGCTGTCCATGTTAACAGCACTCTATCTATTGGTCCTTGACGTTGGTGTGAAATTTCGTCAAAATCGGACGAGTAGTTTGGCCCCTACGCATCAAACACACACACAGACAGACAGACACACATCAACACAACGAAGTGCCGAAAACTTGCCATAGAGGACCCCGTTCGCTTCGCTCACTCATCCAATAATACAGGTTAAATTTAGTTTTAACTTGTTAAAGTTATATCAAACTAATTTTCGGACATGTATTTTGATTTATAAGTAGCACAATTTTTTTCACACTATTGAGGATAATGGTGAAACACACTTATTTTTGTTAACCTTAGTAGTCGCGCAATGGTCGAAATGACCGGGTGTCTGAACATTGGGATTAGGTATTCTTGTTGCAAGTTCTTCAAAACATTAACTTGTTTTACTGTCAGCCACTGGTGATAGGTATTTTAGGAAGGTAGATGGAGGTACAGGAATCGCGCACGCAAACTGTACAGATGTCAACGTTGAAAAAAAAGTCGGTCTAAATGACCACGTGTGACTACTCCCGGGTTAATAAAAATAAAATAAAAAACACAATTAAACTATTGAAACATTTTGAGGTAGAAATAGCAAAATCCAAAGCTTGGTCGATGAATTTGCATTTGTCATGTTTGTGTTCGTCAATGACGAGAACCCAGTTACAAATTCATTGACTGCTTTCAATTTTGCTATTTTCACCTCAAAACGTTTGAAATGTTGAAAAATCCAAGGTAAAAATAATAATTTGTAAAAAATAGTATGTACACAACACATCTTGCATTTTTCTGTGCTATGTACATTTATACATACTGGTGTATATATTTATTTTTGGGCATTTGCTGTATACCTGTGTACACTCCCATGACACCACTGCGTACCCATGCTTATCTTCAAATATTAAATGTTAGTGATATTATGAACAAGGTACGTACCTTCTGTATTGTATCTTCCATCGAAGGACTATCTTTGATGAAAGTGTTAATCACGGTGGTGGGAGTGGTTGTTTCCCACGTGAAGTCCGTCACAGGGTATCCATGTGCTTTCATAATCAGCTCCATTTCCTGTAAGAACCATAAATAAATATTATTTCATTTTTTCATTTTTCATTTATTTTTATTCGTGCCATTTACAATTTGATTTACAATTACATGCAGAAGATCGTGTGACACAAGTCAAAAATTACAGATAAAAATCCATCTAATCCTACAGTATTTACATGTTCAGAAAGTCATCTATGTGTCATAAAATTCTTTATCAATTAAAAAGTTCTCCAGCTCCAGTTTAAACATTCCTATGGTTTCCAGTTGCTTCAGATTACTTGGCAGTTTGTTATACAATTTGGCACCTGCATAAGTTGGCTCTTTTTCAAAGAGAGTTGAATTGCGTGTGTGTGTGACTTTATACATATCCTGCTTCCGCCTGATATTGTGGCTGTATCACAATTCCTGAATCTATCAGGTCTATTCTGTTTCAGATACAAGACGGGTTTAAAGATGTAAATACTAGGTAGTGTCATTATTTTACAGTTCCTAAAAATTCCTCTACATGACTCCCCTTTTTCATGTTACAGATCAGCCGAATTGTTTTTTTTTAAAGTACAAACAACCTTTGCATGTTTTTTAGAACCATCACCCTGTAAATTTTGTTTTAACTATAAAAGTGAAATGTTGCAAAAGAGTGCCAAACGTAACTAATACTATCAATTTAACCATCATATTTTTTCCTATCTGATCATTTTCAAAAAGTATTACTAGGGATGCACATGATAATCGATATTATCGATCGATAATCAATAATGGATATTATTTCGATAATCGATAACCAAAATTCATTACCAATTATCGAAACATCAAATATTTGGTCAAAAGTGCATGAACCAAACTATTATCTCACGTTGTGCCATGCACTGGCTGGGCTAATGGTATCACATTGGAGATTTATGTTTGGAATCAGTCGATGACGAAACCATAAACACATGACAGCGAGGCAGCTAAAGGAACAAATGTATTGTTTGACATACACTTCCACACTTGAGGTTCCACTTATAGGTCGGAACAAACTTTGTTGGTGATATCTGATTTTATCGATAATATCGATTCGATAATGACTTTACCATTTTGATAATCGATAATGAAAAAAGTATTGATGTGCATCCCTAAGTATTATTCTTATTTTATTACTCATATCAATATAATCATTGTATTTCACTTTTATCTAACCAGTTTCATAAATTTGTTTCTTATTACTTAATGATATCAATTAATGTATTGATTTTTTTGTCTCATCATTTTCATCAAAAGACATGCATGCCATGCAATGTAAGTTTGTTAGTTTTGGTTTAGTTTAATTTTAGTTTTATTTACGATGGATGCAGGACACAAATGTGTAAGGACTTCAGGTTCGCTTCCTGCATCCACTTCATATCACTAAACTGAAACATAATATGTAATGTTGGCTTATAAATAAATAATAATAATTAGGCCTATGTGTTTTATGCAAAAATTGAGGGGGGATTAATTATTGTGAATTAAAGCAATAAGTGCGTATAAATGCAAAATAACAGTTATCGTCCGCAGTATATCCGCAAATTTGAGGCCGAACCTAGGACAAATTGCAACAGAAGCAAATTTGGAATAATTGGATTCAGGAAAAAACTAAATAACCCATAAAGAATCCCCTAATATCCCCATGGATGGGTGGGTCTAATCATCCCCTAAATGAAAATTTCTAAAACCTAGTAACCATGGTATTTAATCAAAGCTTATTTAAGGGGTTTTCAAATGACAAAATATTTCAATTGTTTAAAATTAATTTTGTGGCTAGCAGACGTCAATTAAGATCAAATTTTGTAATTTTTTAATATAATTTGGTAAATGATTTTCTATTGGCACAATAATGTTTAATGATGGTCACATTGTTGTTAACAATTAGTAAATAGGTCACACTTGATAAGGCATGACATCAATCATGGCAGAAAAAGGTTATTATTACAATCTGTAGGACCATAAGCCTACGAGAATGTAGGTAGTCAAACATCTGTTTAGTACTTACGTTTAGGCGCACAACAATCATGTTACATAATAATATAATTCACCGAGGTTTCTCACGTACTCAAATTGAGACTATATTTTGGGACGTACCTGGATCAAAACCCACACTTAAAAATCCTTACTGAAGGGTTTTCTCATGGATTTCCTTAAATATATTTCATCAAATCTCAGACTCAGCCCCATAAAATAGCCCTTGGATTTGTTATTTCAACTAAATTCACACCCTATAAGTAGAATGCGTTAAGGTTGTCTACAGGAAGATTTTATTTCACAAAACCTATTACCTAGGTGCTCGCTATAGGGCGCTGTTCACTCGGAAACCTCGTAAAAAGAATGTTTTTTTGTGTTTTCAAGGTGTTTCCCAGCCACCAAGAAAAGTGAAATGAACTTTGAATACCCTACATCATAATTAGAGCTATTTAGGTAACTGACAACCCATGCCAATTTTGGTTGGGGTGCGATCGTTCCTTCCGAGTTAAATATGGGATGAAAAATTATCAAAATCGCTTTCCGTAAGTCCTTTGCCAGGTGCCTATAATACTAGGAAAACGCTTAAGTCCCGCCGCGTTGATGGATGAGCGTAATTTTTTTAAACGAAAAAAGCGTAAAATTGCGATTTTTTTAATAGATAATTTTTCGATTACGCTCAAATTTCACACGAATATATTGATTCATAAAATTAAAGTTCTGTGAAAAAATCATTTCAATCGGATAAAGCATGTAGGTTTTATTCGTCGAAGAAATGTTAAAAATTGAAAAAAATCGTAAAATTGCGATTATCATGAGAAATAATTTTTCGATTGCGCTCAAATTTCACACGAATATATTAACTCATTAAATTAAGGTTCTGTGAAAAAATCATTACAATCGGATAAAGCATGTAGATGTTATAAGTCGAAGAATTTTTTTAAAAATCGAAAAAAATCGTAAAATTGCGATTTTCATGAGAAATAATTTTTCGATCGATTTTCCCCCCCGTGCAGTTCTTCGTTCAGAGATTTCATAGACCTCCATAAAATTTCATCGCAATTGGAGTATTGGTTTAGCCGGAATCGTGTTCACAGACACACAAAAATACAAAAAGAAAGAATTTTTTTCTCCAGTGTAGTGAAATGGAATCTTCGCTTCGCTCGCTACGCTCGCTACGCTCATCCAATAATTCGTCAGTGTCGATATCACAGCGATTCTGAACAAACGGATGGGTCTACAACATTAAAATTTACATGGACAATCACGTTTTAGTTATAATATAGTGCCTTGTGAAAGAAAAAGTAAAAACAAGAAAAGAAAAAAAGAAAATCATCGACATCAAGGTTATTTCGACCTAATTTCAATCTAACTATTAATACTACGTTAACTCTGGACTGGCGGCGGAAACCGAGTTTTTCCACGCAAGACGTTTTCTCCGCCAAGGAGCGTGATAAACGCGTACATTTTGGACGCTCCTCCACGAGAAAAGATCGACATTTTCGAAAAAAAAATACCCGCGACCCGACAAAAATTTGCTTCCGGGTCAAAAAGTCAAAAATCGCGAAAAACGTCGTTTTGACAGTTTTTGTACTCACGGTTGCCGCGCCCAAAGTATGCTACGCACCCGAACGTCGACGGTTCCTACGCTTTCGAAATAATTACGGGTACAAGCGACGCGAAGGGTTCCGGGCCGACTATCATACTTTGGCCGGGACGGCGATAAACAATTTGGATTTGGAAACGAGAAAATTTTATAAAAAACGCAGATATTACTTGGAGCATTCCCGAATTTTCGTTTTTTGTTTTAACGTGTAAACATTAACAAAAACTGGCGGCCTATCAAAAAACATTTTCGGAAAAACGTTTCGTTCTCTTTTTATGGGACATTGTTTGGATTTTCCGGTTCCAAATTTTTGGAAATTTTTGGATTTACGGTAGAGCCCCAAAGTTTGCCAATTACAAGAGCCAATGAATTGGGTAACAAGCTTTAAAAAAATTGGTCCCCACTTCTTTTTCAGAATGGGCGAAAAAAATTCCCAAAGTTGGACAATTTTGAAAATTTGACAGTGCAATTTAAAAAAATAAAAAAATCGACTTCCCTAGGTTTAGTTTCCGCTAACCAAGGCACATTTATGTAGAGAAATGATGAAGGAATTTTAATAAAATAAGTTTGAGAACCTTGGTTCGAACCCCGGATCAGTAGATGCCTTCGAACACGATTCGGGACACTTTTTTACAGTATGAGTTTTCATTTAAAATCGTAAAAAGCATGGTACACATTTTTTCTAAAATTCACGGATGGTTTTTTAAAGGCATCCATCGGACCTTTACGATAATCGTGTTACCAAACATGACCCATTTTGTAGCATTTGTATATTAGTTATGGAACCCCCCAAATTGACATGCGTGTCCGTTTTGGCATCAAAAAATCATAATTATTTTATCTCACGGTTGCCGCGCCCAAAATAGGCTTTGCACCCGAACGCCGACAGTACGGGCGTGTTTGGAATCGTTCCGGGTACAAGCACCGTTAGGGGTTTTAGGGCCGTTACAATACTTTTGCCGGGGCGACGATGAACATTTTGAAATGCGCGTAATTTTGAAAAAAGTTAAACTTGCTGTTTAAATAAAAAATGTTTAAAAAAAACAGAATTTTCAAATTCACTTACGGCGTGTAAGAAATGCCCGTGCGGAGTTAATGCGGGGGGTCCAGACGGCAAAAATGCTTACCGTTTTCTTTTTTTCGGACATTGTTTGGATTTTCCATTTTCCATTTTTTTGAAATTTTGAGATGCGCGGTAGAGCCCCGAGGTTTGACAATTCCGAAAGCCAATAAAATAATGAACGGGTTAAAACCAAAATTGCCCCGATATTTCTTTCCGATTGCGAGGGAAAAAATCGTAAATTTGGAATTTTTTTTAACATTTTGCAGTGCAACCTTAAAAGTTTAAAATTTTGTTTTTCCTCGGTTCGATTTGGAACGAGCAAGGCTTGTTAATGTAGCGCAAGTATAAAGAAATTGAAATAAAATTTGGTTTGAGAACCTGGGTTCGAACCCGGGTTAGGGCGAAGCCTTCGAGTTCGGTCCGGGACACTTTTTGATAGTTAAATTTTGCATTCAAGGTCACAAAAAGCACGGTAAATATTTTTTGTAAAATTCACGAATGGCAAAAACCACTGTATCCGATCTTTACGGAAATTGACATACCAAACATCACGCATTTGGTTACGTTTTAAAGGTAGACAGGGTAGGAGACAAGATTACAATGAGTGCAATGAGTGAGTTTGGGAAACCAAAAATATCACTCTGCACGCACGGGACCGTTAACCTACATTTTGATAATAAACATTTTATTGTTTGTGATATTCGCCCGTGTTTTTGGCTTCTGACCGGTAATCAATGTGTGATTGTCGAATAATGAAATAACATTTTTTTTAACTACATCCTCTTTTACCCGCAGCTTCGGGGCGGCGGGTAGGATCCGGCGACGTCCCGAAAAAGTGTCGGAAAACAAGGAAGTGTCAGCAATTGAACTTTTTGATTATTCTTGGACATGCATTGTCTCCTCAGATTTATACTGTTTAATTACCATAGCCGAGAATGAAAGAAAAACTGGAAAACTGTCTCGGTTTGCGATTTTTCCTCATCAGAAGGAAATGTAAAACCTAATACGGTAATACAACCGAACCTTGAATTTTCAAATAATCAGGCAACGGCTCGGAGATTCACGACCTTCGGACGGGCAAGACACACCAGATTGTTTTTCCTCGGTTCGATTTGGAACGACAAAAGCTCGTTAATGTAGCGGAAAAATAAAGGAATGTAAATAAAATTGGTTTGAGAACCTGTGCTCGAACCCGGGTTTGGTGGAAGCCTTCGAGTTCGTTCCGGGACACTTTTTGTTCAGTTCACGACCTTCGGACGGGCGAGACACACCAGATGTTACTGGGATCGTTGCATAGCTTGGCCTGGCTTGGCCGGTCTGACGCGTGGAGCATCACATTCTGTCAAGGTCAGGACCGTTCCCGAGGATTGACGTAATGTGGCTCATGACGTGGCGCAGGGAATGTATCGATAGCAGCATTGCATACAAGTGCGTATGAAGTGGCGTCTTTCACATCAGAGTCCCGAACAATTGTCCCAGGAAAACATTTCTCACACATTTTACACAAAAGGCGTAAAAATGTTCCGATTTCGAAAATCATTTTTCACCGTACTTGGAGGCGGCGGACAGCGTCCGGCGGCGTACCGAAAGTGTCCCGTAAAACAAATTTGTCACAGGACTTCGGATAAACGACAAACGTTACCCGCAAACTACCGAATCGCGGCCGTACACGGACCGATTCGCCATTTTGTCGCGTCAACGAGGTTTTCCAACTACAAGGTATTCCGAGTACGAGGTTTTCCACGCCCTCCGCGTAGCGGCTTCAAGCCGCGCTTGCGCGACTTGTCTTCACTATAGAATCTTGACAAATGATTCACCCCATTTTTAACTCGGAAGAAATGTTCGCACCCCAACCAAAATTGGCATGGGTTGTCACTTGTCAGGTACCTAAATAGCTCTGACGATGATGTATTCAAAGTTCATTTCACGTCTTATGGCGACTAGGAAACACCTTGGAAATGCAAAAAACATGTTTTTTTAACGAGGTACGTGAGTGTACAGTATAACGGGCACCTAGGTAATAGGTTTTGTGAAATAAAATTTTCCCATAGATAGACAACCTCAATGCCTTCTACTTATAGGGTGTGAATTTAGTTGAAATATCAAATCCAAGGGCTATTTTATGGGGCTTAGTCTGAGATTTTGTCGAATATATTTAAGGAAATTCATGAGAAAAACATTCAGTAAGGATTTTTAAAGTGTGGGTTTTAATGAAGACCCTTAAATAAGCTTTGATTAGATACCATAGGTACTAAGTTTCAAAAATATTATTGTTTTAAATTCCATTTTGCCCAGTAGCCTTATTTATTTTTATTTTTTTCAAGCATACAAACAAAAAAACCATAAGTCCGCATAGCAGACGGGTAAATGTAATCTCCCCTAAAGAAGTAAAGAAAAGTTTTAGTTCATACCTGAACCCTCAAGGTGAGCCGCCTGTTTTGTAGCTCGAGATGTTTCAATCGCCCATTGTCGTTCTTCAGCCATGCACAAATTCATATATTTTAATCTATGAGCTTGAATTTTTGGAGGTGTAAAATGCTACACACATTAAAGTCAGGACAAAAAAAAATTGGTGGGATTTTCACTTTGCTTACCATATTTTTATATGGTGTTTGCCATGAAGAAGTGCCATTTTGGTAATTTGGACTGATTTTAGTGAAACTATATAAAAATTGTAAACAACAAACCCACTCACAACTCTGAGCAATGAATTTGGAAAATAAAATTTGGGTGTGTTGTGAATGGTAAAATTGCATTCAAGATGCACAATAATTTCATAATCACATCAACATTTTTGGTAAAGAGGAGTTGCTGAGGCTGGCGCCGAGACGAGTGTAAGCGCTCACCTACCCGTTGTTTTTTTCTCTCGGGTAAATGGGTAAGAAGATCGGTATCATATTTTACACGAACTTTAAAAGAATCTATCTATGAGATCCAGTACGCCTATTACTAAATTAATTCACTGATTTTGAATTAAAAAATCGGGAAATCTCCGTAATTTACTCAATTTTGGTGAACTTTGGGAATTTATTCCACATGTACACATTTTTTTAACGAAATTTGCAAACTGGATATCAACGTTTAAGTCAATGTGAACGCGCAAGTTAATTTGTTTTTATCGTACAACAAACGGTTTGATGGGAATTTCCAGAATTGAAATCCATGTTTTGGATTTTCATTTTTTCACGTTTTGGACATGTCTCGCAATGGATCTTTAAGGCTTTATTTTGCAACCAATTGCCGATATCAACACAAAATTACTTTATTAACATCCATGCAAAATCTGGTAATGTGTTTTATGTGCGTGGTAATCCAACCGTTCAGCAGAAATCCTGAACACTTGAGGGATGCGCGCATTTGAGTTGGGCCAAGCTCAGCTCAGCTTAACTATGACTTACAATGTCATGATGCAATTGATCGCTACACTAGTCACCCTTCCGACAGCACAGAGAGAGGCTTGCTCTCTCGGTGAGCGAGTGACGGAGAGCAAGCAACATGCGTGCAAGTGAAACAATTGATTGGATATTGCTTAACGTCTCATATTTATGCACTTTGGCTAATTGAGACGATGAGTGGTGATAGATGAGGATGAAGTATGAACAGAAGGGAGGAGGGGAAACCCGGTACCGGCACGTAGCCTACTCCTTTCGAAAAGTACCAAGGGGACCAACGGCTTAACGTCCCATCCGAAAGGACGGTGTAACTTTGACAGTCATATAGGTTCCTCCACTAACCCGGACTGCTGAGCAGACGTCGAGGAGAACGAAGCCGTTACACTAGCTTTCAAACCCTCCATCTGCTCTAACCAGCGGTATACGTGAGTTTCAGGGCAGAGCGGTCACCCACTCTTCCCATGACTACGCCCGATTCTGCTTAACTTCGATGTTCAAGTGCAAGTTAGACAAGATTACTGGTACTGGCCTAATCGGTGAGCACAAGCAGTGAAACTAACACTTGGGAGACTCGGAATGTTCGCGGCGGCGCAGCTAACGTTAGGCCTAAAAGTTAGTTTGCAGTGCCGACTTTTGACTTTTTATGTGCTGCTGCAACTTAAGTAGTGCAAATATCATGCATGCTACCTTTCACGATAAAGCTAACAAAAAATTGTAGCATGCTAACGCTATGCTCCGTAAATAAAGTAGCTCACTTCTGGTTCTGCTACAGGTAAAAAGCAGCATGCTACAAGTTATCAAGCTTATCTGCACGACTGTTCATGTCATAGAGCCCTGTAATATAGTATTCTGCTTCAGAATAAGTTGCCCAGTAGCCTTGATCTCCCCTGAAGAAGTAAAGAAAAGTTCTAGTTCATACCTGAACCCTCAAGGTGAGCCGCCTGTTTTGCAGCTCGAGATGTTTCGTTCGCACATCTTCCTTCTTCAGCCTCGTAACTTCGGATTTCAATACTTTTATGTAGTCAACAGATGATTTGAGGATAGTCCCCTTATTAGGACGTACATCTCGGACGATCTCGTAGTACCTGTTAATACAAATTATATGTAGTAACTTATTCATATGTAAAAATAAAAGAATAAGTCTTGTAGATGTATGTTCCTACATTTTGGAAATACAAGGTATTTTCAAAGAAACAAAACAGAGTCTTTATTGTAATGGAAATAAGTGTAGCCAACCCGGGCCATTTATGTAAAGTCCATTGCTAAAAGGTTGTAGGTCAATCCCTTGTGTACAAAGAGTAACTATCGCAAAGTTGTCTCGTTAAAAATGGCAGACTTGGGCATATCCCATCGATCTATAAAATCCACATGCACGAAGATAGTTGAGTCTGTAGACTTGCGTCCGCAAATTGCTAGATGCGTCGTAGTTGCAGCTCCTCTAGAAGTGCTGCTAATGGGACCCATGCTTCAAATGTATAAAAAAACAAATATTTATACCAAATTTAGTGCTACTGTAACATACAGCGAGGCAGACAAGAAACATGGTCATTAATTTTTTTTAAAACAAGTCTTAAAATTGAGCGAGTTTTCGAACTAGCGACCTATCACATAAAACCCCATCTCGTTATCGACTACACCGAAGTGGGCTGTTGAATGTTTTGACTTTTGAATAACTAACTATTGTAAATAACTAGTATGGTATAATACTGATTGTAATTTTTGTGTGTTTGTTCTATTGATTCTTGACCATTACAATACTCTACTGATATACTCAGACTCTGAGTCACTGTTTGCTTATGAAATAAATAAATAAATAAAAGTTGCATATTTAAACCATAATAAATGTAAAAAGAAAAACTAGCTGTATCCTATCTAGAAGTGCTTTCTTTTGGTGACCGAATTTATTAATGTTATTTGAGGCGTGTTTTTGCATACAATTACTTTCCATGGATCTCCAAACAATATCACTGACAATAATTCGGCCATCTTTGCGTCCACAACTTGTGCCCGCTAGTCTTTGTGCATAATGGGGTATAAGACTACAGTATTATGTATTATGTATTATGCAACTGAAAAAGTGATATTATAAAATAGACATACCTAACAAAATTAGGAAAAAAGAATGCATACAGCCAAGTAACATAAAAACTCATAAAACAAGTTGATTTTAAATACGAGCTTTGAGCTAATTGCTAGTTGAACCTGAATGAACTGTCACGTAAGCTTTGCTTTACCCAACCAATGTTTACGATTGGACCGAAGTTTTCAGCATAATTAAGGAGAACAAGCTTTACTTAGTTGCATTTTTGACCACAGCAAATGCAATTAATAATATCCTATATCACTGTTGAATTTGCATGACACGTAATACTGAAATGAAATGTGACACTCTAGCTTTCATTTTGGCATCAACTTGAGTATACATCCATAATAATTACAGAAAATATTTTAATCATTTCATTACCACCAATTACTGTAAAAAAAGACTTACGGATCATTGTTTTTTGGTAGAAGCGTTCCAAGCTCTTTGATTCGGTCATTGATGTTGAAACGCCGGCGTCTCTCAACTGCAAGCAAAGTTCAATAACAGTAAGTACGGCTAGGAGAGAAGAACACATCCCCATAATCCGTGTAGAATCCATTGTATTTGTGATTTAAAAAAAAAATGGAGTCTATGAATAGCATCACGGTGGTAAAGAAGGATCGACCTAGAACTATAGTAACCATTACAAAGAAGTAAGATGGAAATTTATAATATTTTAAGTTTGTGAGATTCACAGCTTTAATAAGTGGGACGAAAATGCAATATTTCATAGGGTAGCTGTTGCAATGGCATGAGAAGGGTTGCCGTGAAGTGATAGGGTAATTTATTGACAAAATTTTAATGAATCAAATGATAAAACTGTCTTGTGATAGAAATTTCTAGACAATAGCAGAAAATTCTACAAACTATTTGCGGCTTTCTATACGAAGTACAATCAGATCAACCAGCCTAAAGGGGAATCCCTAGACCCAAATATGATTTCTTAAGAATGCAGTAAAGACGTCTGAAAAGTAAGTAGAATGTAAGAGGGGCTTAATAAAAGAGCGGATAATTTTTTTGAAATTTTTTTGACGGGACATAACCTCAGAATCAACAATTGTATTCAAATTACTGGAATCAGTTGCTCAACTTCAAAATTGAATTTTTAGCAGCGGTTTTTTGTATATTATTTCTACACTCCTTTATCTACAACCTAAATACAAGTATTATTGGTTTTATATGGTTTCTGGCGTTGCACGATTTTTTCCGTTAAACGGTACCAAAATTTGAAATTGTACCGGCAGGCGAAAAAAATTGTGCAACGCAACAAACCATATAAATCCAAAAATCCTTTTATTTAGGTTGTAGATAAAGGAGTGTAGAAATAATATACAAAAAACCGCTGCTAAAAATTCAATTTTGAACTTGAGCAACTGATTCCAGTAATTTGAATACAATTGTTGATTCTGAGGTTATGTCCCGTCAAAAAAATTTCAAAAAAATAATCCGCTCATTTATTAAGCCTGTCTTACATTCCACTTACTTTTCAGACGTCTTACTGCATTCTTAAGAAATCATATTTGGGTCTAGAGATTCCCCTTAATGAATTAAGGCAGCAAATAGATGCACCTCTTTATCATCGAGGTCAGTAATAGAAAAGTTGGGTCTACAACAAGGATTTAGAATGGTCTGGGTAAAAAGGTGTTAACCTCTGTTTCTCATAATTACCAAAATGTTTTTGAATAAATAACTTGGATTATAGTTTTATAGACATTCATGATTTATTTTCTTCAAGGTCACGTTGTTAATCAGTACCTATCACAATCAAACTTTCCAGATGATTTTATTATTTATTGGATTTTTTTAAAGCCACATCCTTGCACTATTCATAACCACTCTTTACTAAAGTAACCCCAGTGGGCTCCAATTGAAAATATCGTCCGCAGGTTGTCACGATTTCCCCATCAAAGTTGCCAGCATCGACACTGGATTATTACTTCAGACTGGAGGCCCGAGAAAAACTTGTGGAGCCCTTATTTAACTGTAACAGTTTACTCATGGCTTATTTATTTTATGTTGTGTGTATTCATTTTTTAAATATATTTATTTTACATTGCAATGTAAATTATATTATTATGTGTATTGTGATTAAGGTGCTTATTGTTGTACGTCTCTATGTTAAATACTATGAATCAATCCATACACTGTACACATGTTCAAATTGTAGACAGTAAATAAATGTAATCACAGGCATTACATTTTTTGAAATACTAATTATGTTTATACAATTACTAGAAAGGATCCAGTATCATGTTTCACAACATGTTAGCTTTAGCTGTACGAGTACATGGTAATGAATGTAATGCTGTGCCTTATAAATAAATCTCATACATACTCATGTTGTGATTGTCTTTCTTCTGCCGGTCTTTGGCGAGTGCGTGGACATCCACATCGTTGTACTGTAATGGCTCGGCTTTGATGTTTAGGTCAGGGGGGCAAGAGTTGCTAGTCTTGCTCAGGCCTACGTTGCCTAGGGCAATGAGCTGATCGTAGAGGAATCCAGTTTGGCCACCCTTAACACAAAACACAACATTTTAAAATATTGCCACAAACATCGGGACCAACAGCACCAAACAAGGGGGTGATGGAACTATCGACCCCCCACCCCCTTCAACTTGGAAGCTGAACCCACATTTAACCCTTCCCCATCGTTTCAAGTCATGGTATCACCATGTTGCTATAAATAGTAACTCTTTTTATCACCATTGAGTTGAAAATAGTAAGTCATGGTATCACCCCAAGTACAAAATTCAATTATGAACATCCACTTTTTGTTGTTTCAAAACACCATCAGTTTCCAACTCTGTATATGGAAAAATGAATTTCTGAAGTAACAGTTGATGCACGTAACAAAATCGTACTTCTACCACATGACCAGAAAATTCATGCACCTACTGTTATTTTACAAATAAATATTTCCTTATGTTCAGATGTGGAAGCTCAAGGTGCTTTGGAAGAACAAAAATATACATCGATGTTCAAAATTTAATTTTGCATTTAGGATGCTTGCTACACTTCTGTCAAAATATTGAAATATAATGGCCAATTGTGAGGCTATGTCCCGCCCAAAAAAATTGAAAGCATAATATTCCGCTGTGGGTATGAAATGAACAGTGTTGTGACATATCTAGGTAAAATTATCTAGATAATATATCTAGCTAAATTCCGTTATCTATTATCTAATCTAGATAAGTTTTTATTGTTATCTTTTATTATTATCTAGATAAAATAAAGTTTATCTTATATAAGCTTTTTAAGCTTTTAGATAACATTTTTTTAAATAAAATAATAAACAATAATGTAGAAAAAATAAAATACATTAATCACTTTTTTAAATGAAAAATACTTCTACTACTAGGGTTATGTGCTTACCCAGGTAATGTCAACTTGTCAAGGCTGACAAATATTACGATTGACAAGAGAACTGTTGTTAGGGGGAAATATATATATTATTAAAAAAAAGTAATTATTTTCAACTCTGATCTTTCATCTAGATAATTTTGTACACCTTTTCTTTTATCTTATCTAGATATATTTTTGGAGAATTATCTTTACTTTTATCTAGATAAAAAATAAATTATCTAGTCATAACACTGGTTATGAGAGGCGCTGTTTCATTCAGTCAGCTTTCATTTCAAGAACTTCAAAGTTATTGACCCCAGGGATAATGCAATGATTTTGAGTGTTTACCTACGGTAATAATTCAAATTTAATTTAAACAATAGTCCAAAAATGTCAGTAAATTGACATTTAAAAAATTTTTATTATTATTATTATTGTTAATCTACAATGGGACTTCAAACGATAGAAAGGAATTTTCAATGCCAACCGATTTTATAAAACACGACACCGAAACAATTGAATAGATTGTTCATTGCAAACATCTTTAAAAAAAAAAAACTATTGTCTTCACCAAACAAAAATGATAAACAAAAAATGTCAATATCGAATGTATCTACTCTAATAGCCCTATTTAACTAATGTGATCCTATATTGTACCTATTACAAGTGAAGACGAATCAAGTTCTGCTGGCATCGTCGCCATCGTTAGTCCGAGATAGATCGTATAGACACAACAAGCTGCAAGTATAGCAATATACACTATTAGTGTGACGTCATACCATTATGGCCGCCCCATGGCAACGCATAGCAACGGCAAGTTTTGACTCCAAACACGAATTAGTTCCCATGAGAAACCAATGGGTAGTATTTTCGGCGAAGTTTCTCAAAGGTATCTTTAAACTTCGAGACTTCTTGTATTTTTTAATCAAATTATTGGTCTACTTATACAATATTATACAAAGGCTTATCACTTTTGTGTTATTATGTTCTAGCCTTGAGTCTATGAAGTGTTGCTGTATTTGAGTACTGCAGACGCCAAGGTTTGTTTGGAGTCAATTTTCTTCGTTGCTAATGGCAACCATGCAGTTGCGTGACGTCATCACTAACAGTGTCTAGTGCATGGGGTGGGCGCCTATTAGTCCCATGACCCATGAGGATCTAACAAGAGGTCTAGTGTAATTATAAGGATGAGATTAGTAGATATTATTTTACGTTTTCTCATCCCTGCGCTTTTATTGAGAAATCTCAACGTATCTCTCATAGCAACAACATTGTATAATAATGAATTTAACCACATCCTCCTAGATAAACAATTGAAAAGCGCGACTTGGCCGTCTATCAAGCCTTCAAAAACAATGGTAGATTGTTGCAATTTTTAAAACAAAAGTTCGTTGTACAACTATCTATTGTTGGCCGTATCTTTCACATGTTTTGTCTTAAAACATACAAAAAAAAAGATCTGACAGATGGACGATTAAAGATGGTGCGTTATACTTTACACTAAGTTCTTCATTAAGCTTAGATCTACGCTTGTATGCCATTCAGGACTTGATTAATATAAAATTTATTTACCTAAAAGTACACCAAATATGAGTAGAAGATAGTAAAAATAAACATTTTTATAAAAATTCGCAAATAAAACGCATTTGAAGGTACTGAAACTTGAATGGCAAAGGAGCAGCATAGATCTAGCTTTTCTCTACGGTTCAGAGTCTATACTTAAATCTTCTGGCTCCTTTGTTTGGCAATCAGACGAGCAATATTTTGTAGCCTACTCAATTCTGCCCGGGAAGTGCCCTCTTAATAATAATAAATAACGTCGTGATATGAAATAATCCGAAAAATCGTTTTACGCATACTTGCAACAAGATTTATTTCAAAAATGATAGTATGACAGTAGAATAATTTGCCAGAAACGAGTTGTTGCATTAGTCATTATTGTCGGATTTGTTGATTAGTGATGAAGAGAGATGTATGACGTCACAAGCCTTCTCCCCTTGTTTTCAGCCTAAGAATATGTGCTTAACAACTACACCTAATAATAGTAATTAATATAATAATAATAAAATAAAAAAAAAAATAATAAATAATAATAATAATATAATACTATACAATAATATAATTAATAATAATAATAATAATAAAAATAATAATATTAATAATAATAAAAATAATAATTAATAATAGTGCTAAATATATTACAATATAAACTAAGTTGACGTTATTCAAACAGAAAAAAAACTGACTAGAATGTAAAACAAGAATAACTGCATGGGTGTGTTTTGTTTTCAACAGACATCGTTTAACATCGTTTGATATATATAATGTATGTAATACATTCTTAGTTATACTTATATTGTAGTGTAGGCCCTGTACCACACAGTATTCACTAGCACGAAGGCAGGCGTATAATTAAATGTCAGGTGCAGGCATTATAAATTCTGTTACATGAATTGACCTGGAATGCAATAGGCAACTCCCATGACAAATAATAGTAAAACCATAATATATAGAGCCACTATTTGCACAAAACCCTTCAGGTGATAATTCAACATAACAAAAGTATTCTAGTGTACTCAATATCAAAACTCGAATAAAACTCTAGTGTCTACTCTCACTTGAAGTTTATTTATTGATACAGCACATTGCGAATCAATTAACTCCTCAGCAAAACGAATGCAGCGATCAACAACCAAGGAATGAACACGTATATTTTTTTAAATTAAGAGGTTACATTAAAATTTAATAAAAACAGTGTGTCGTCTGTCTGTCACCGCTTAAGCCCACACAGGCAAGTGGCAACAGGATCGTAATGGAAACTGCAGTTGCTCAAGACCATACTGGACGAAATGAATTCATTTCATCAAACAATTCAAGTGGATTTAGGGTAACATTTTATGATAATCCTTACCACTCTTCGCGTCTCTCCTTAGTGAAAACAATTAATTTGTAAAAATCTACAAAAATTAAGAATACAAAATACGTAATCTTCTCATATCTAACACGTTGGAGACAACGCTCAAACAACTTTCCGTTGCGTTTCAGTTGCCAGTTGCAAATTCTCTCTGTGCGCGACCTTCAAAATTAGTAATAGTAGTCGCTTTTCTCGATGAAAATAATCACAGTTTGTACGGTTGACGGTAAAACCGAGCCCGCAGGTTTAGAGAATAGCTAACGAATAACTAGGAATTATTTGGTAGAATCGTTCCGGATATGGACAAAAATAAATCGCCTTAGTTGTAGTGAAGAATTTGTTAACAAATATGGACTTTTCACCGTTTTTGTCGACTCCCTTACATAGTAAACAGGTCTAGCTAGAGTCGTTAATAATTTAGGTATGTTGAAAAGAAAGTAGGAAACGGCTTCGTGCTACAGACAGTACACACAGATGCTGAGATCAACACGATACTAGGAGAAACATATTCCGTTCAGAAACAGTTGGATCAACAACAATAGCACAAAGCTTACTCGACTATAGGTGGTTGTCAATCATGGAGAAACTTAAAAACTTATCTGACAAAACTTACTGGCCATAGGTGATTTTACAATCATGGAGAAAGCCTACTCGACCATAGGTGGTTTTACAATCAGGGAGAAAACTTACAAAACTATCGAATTCCGTTGGAGTATGGATGGGGTGGTGTGATGGGTGGGGGGCACACTTATACATCTAACAATAGTTATAATCAATGAATGCAAGGTTTTAAAGCATAAGCCCGCTTTGAGGACATTATTATTGAATAATATCAATTGTCGTAGAATGCCCCGGATGGGGAAAGAACCTAGAACCTGCGGCTTTTCGAATCGATGCTCTACCAACTGAGCTATCGGGGCCAAATACAAACTTTTACTAAATTGCTATATGTTGTGATTGTTGAGAGCAAATCAAACAGAAGACTGCCATATTTCTATCGAATATAGCAATTTAGTAAAGTTTGTCTTTGGGCCCCGATCTCAGTTGGTAGACCATCGGTTCGAAAAGCCGGAGGTTCTGGGTCACAACTGCATATTACGAAATACATAAACTAGTTACCACGAAAGGAGTTGTTACTTCAGCATTATCCAAAAATATAATTAATGATTAAGTACCACCTTGTGATAAAGGGATGTTACCCCTTGGCATTACTTCAGTCTTTCCGTGGATCAAAATGGTTACCGATCTGTATTGGGATAGTTTAGACACCATGCTACATTATACAACTGCTTTAAATTTTAATATATAGTAATTAGTTCACTCAGACCCACTTTAACCCTGAGGCGACACTAAAATGATCATTTTTTGTAGAATAACGAAAGGCAAAAATTTACATTAAGTTAAGGCTGCATTAACCATGCATTGAACTTTCTAGATTTGTTATATCATTTATCTAACATAACTTGGTCAATTCTTAGTGAAAAATAAAAATAGCACCGAACGTTATAATGAGGAAGATGCAATATTTACCAAGATTGTCATTGACGTAATATCATAGTTTTTAAAAACTCTTCTCAACATTTTACACCCTTTGTTGACTGGCGGGACTTACAAGTCCCTCAGTTTTATTGTGGTATAGCATTAACATGGATAGGATCATAGCACTATAAACCTGACGGGACGTTTGAGTCCCACTGCTCCTGAGCACATAGAGCTATCGCACGTTCACATAGGATAATATTTACGCCTTGTACATAATTTCTAAACTTTGCTTGGTGTAAAAAAATGAAAATAGTGGATTTTTGAAAATAATATATAAATATCTGAAAAAATTATAAATTTGCCATTTTTTATCCGATTTTTTTTATTAATTAAGATGCTTGTTCTTGAACAAAAATCTTTACAACAAAAGTTGGAAATTGCGGTACATATTCAAAACCCAAAATTTTTCCAAAAAATCTAAAATACGAAAAAAGAAAGAAAAAAGTTTCAACAAAATTTCTTATTGGGCATGTTTGTTTGATGAATAAGTAAAAAAAAAAAACATTTTTTTAAATTTTCTAGGATCGGACAAACAAACATCCTAGATTAATCAGTTCCTCTGTTTTAGTTTACCTGGAGATCTGAAGACAGGCCCAGCGACGAATCTGTCACCTTGATGCCATCGGAAGCCAACGAACTAGCCTCAAAGGAAAGAATGTCCTCCAGCAACTCTTCGGCCTAGCAACAGAAGTAAAACAAAACATTACATTAGAATGAGTGCACAGAACTCTCTCACACTTACTTCGTTTAGAGCGCCCGAGCCTCTGTTTCGGGAGGTCACAGGTTCAACACCCACTGCGCATTCCCTCCAACTAGCGTCAATCTAAACCCAGTTGGCAGTTTAAAATACAAATCATTGGACTATTCACTGTAAATCAAATATTTTTATTAAATTAAAAAGTGCTATTATAGACTATAGAAAATAAATACTGCTCAAGTGATGAGAATTCAAGTACAAGATTATTAAAATGTTCACATCATTGTGTAAGAAGTTCGACGAAGATGAAGTTCAAAATCTCAATGAAATTAACATAGAAACGCAACGATTCGAGCCGAAAATGTGCGTTCGTATTTTTCAAACTACGGCAACATCATCCGATCGATTAAGATAATATGTTTTTGCATACTCAGAAAGGCGATACCAATCCTCGTATGGCCTTTTTTAAAAAAAAAAAAAATTGGCCCTGTTTGGTCACACACAATTCTTAAATATCGAAAAAAATGCCATTTTGTATGGACTTTGTAGGCTTGCACGAAAAATTTGTGACAAATGGAAAAAAGGGCTATGCACGAGAAAGAAAATGTTGATTTCCCTCCATGAAATTTGAAAAGTACGAAAAAGTTCTGCACTCAATAGACGCTGATAGCGTCCGCACGCAAGCCTCTTAAGAATGAAGCAGCAAATTTCGGGCAAATAAGCCTTTAAACTTCTTTTACATCACACACATGGTATCTTGAAAAAAGTACATTGTATCCAGGGGCGGCTCGTGAGTCATTATTGTGGGGGTGCACATAATTTCGAAGTCATTCTGCGGGAAACAAAGGGGTCTGGGGCGCAGCCCCAGCCGCGGAGGCGAAAATTTTTTCAGACATTAATGGTCTAAAGTACCCGGAAAACGACTTTAGAGTATATTTTTCGAATTTATTGGTCGGGAAAAACTCCCCTATATGTAATTATTAATTATAGAAAACCATCCAAAAAATTATTATTATATTTTTTTTTATATCCTTCCCCATTTCCAAACTAGTGTTCAGGTTGGGGGGAGCGTTTGCTCCATTTATTCAAGCTATTTTGGCTCTTAGCTGCCGGTTAGCCAAACCTGACACAACTACTTCAGCCTCCTCTTCATCGGACAACTCTTCCATATCCTGCTGCATTTTTACCAAGTCTCTCCATTTCTTCCGATCTTCCCACCATCTTCCCAATTCTACATCTACCCAAGATACGTCTCTCTCTTCTACGCTTTGTTTAATTTGGTACATACCCGAATAATGTCTCTCCATCTCCTCCGACACGCGTCTCAAACATCACATCGTATCGTTTAAAAAACTGTAATTTTTAGATCGCTAATTAACGAAGTCATATTATAGTAATTTTCACTTCACTGCACGATAATAATTTTAACACTTTTCGCTCACTTGAAAACTGCTGTTGATCTCACTTCACCAACCCTGTCGCGAACAACTTTCACTGGCTACTGACAGTGACCGGAGTGTGGGGGTGAATGAATGGCGCGAGCACAATACCAAGGCGTTTGAATGGAAGTAACGGTTTTGACCCTTGTGCACGTGCACAAAACCCAGCTATACCAGACGTCGTATAACAATAGGACAACCTGAGGCTTGTTCTGCCGGCCTTTCCGTGTTAAAACCACGTAAAAATGTGTGCACACTCAGAGTGTCATCCCCCAGCGGCAGCACTTACTGCAGAATGACTTTTGCCGAATATGCCTTGCTCTGGGCCAGCCAAAATATCCATACAAACAATCCAACGATTTATTGGGAATATTACGAGATTGGCTTCGAACCTTAAATTTGGAATTTAGTTCGCGCAAATATTTGGGGGTGCACGTGCACCTGTGCACCTATACACGAGCCGCCCCCGATTGTATCTAAAAATCGTAGATACGTCAAAATAAAATACCTATAGATATAGGTAATTCGCTTAGGTATAGATGAGACCTAAAAGGTTAGGTTAAAGGTATTTATTTTAAAATGTATCTAGGTATAAGTAAAAGATAGATACAAATACCTAAATACCAGTCAACACTGCCAGTTAGGCATTTGAAGGAAGGACTACTAAAGTCTGACTGGTTTCCTACGAAATAATAATACATCACAATGAGATTTGTATTGGCATTACTATCGATTAACGAAACTCACAATATGTTAATAAATAAGAGGGGTGCATAGTTTAGTTTTTCACACGTATTCACTTCCAACACAGGTAAAAATTAAAATATAGTATAGACAGTCGGGAAATTCATAACAATAAGGCAATTAATTAAAACAAATGTGTAGAAAGAGGAACATTACATTAATTTACTCGCACGTTCAACTTTCGGCTATACATATTTTAACGTGGGGGGGGGGGGGGGCGGTAACACATTGATTGTATCTGCAAACGCAAACCACAAATCGTAAATACAAATGGCAAGTAACAATATGTGATACAAGGTCAAACGTGAAAAACAGTAATGAAATATTGTGGTGTATGACTTAATGTCGTACCCGACACTTACATAAGTCCGCCGATATACGTGTACGTGGCTTGAGAAAGTATGGTATAGAAGTCGCGGCCTGCAGCAAATAGCCCTACAGGTGGTGCTTTGAAGGTTTGATACTGTGCATCATTGTTATACTGTGGTATTTGTGTGTGCGCCCGGCTTTGATAGCTCCTAAGTGGCACATTTTGATGTTTACTGGCTAATGGAACAAAATATATTTCATAAAGGCTAATTAATAAATAATTTACAGAGTTAAACAAAGAGTTCATCATAACCCGGGGAAAATGGTAAAACTTGGATAATTTACTAGCTAGGTCATATTGGCAAAAATCTTTCGTAACAAGTAACATTGATTCGGCAAAAAAAAAATGTAGAAGGGGTGAGATTTTCGAAGATCACATTTTTCAAGTGTGCGAATGTGTGTTTAGATTTCTTGAATTTATAATTCCGTTTTGGGCAATTCTCCATGCCCATTTTCAAGGAAATCCATTTATACAATATCAAAAACAAAAAAAAAACATAACCTAACTTCATTAAATACACAGTAACTGGACATCATAGACAATACAAAGTAGATTAGAAAAACATTTATCACGACAAATACCTCCAACGATTTTAAAACTGTTAATACATGAATAAGTTGTTAAAATAACAAGGTCCTAAATACGTGAATATCCTATTACTGTTTGACCCCACTATCCGAACCGGTAGATAATATTCCATAAAATTATTATTGATTGGATTGATTGGATATTGCTTAACGTCTCATATTTATGCACTTTGGCTAATCGAGACGATGAGTGGTGATAGATGAGGATGAAGTATGAACATAAGGGAGGAGGGGAAACCCGGTACCGGCACGTAGCCTACTCCTTTCGAAAAGTACCAAGGGGACCAACGGCTTAACGTCCCATCCGAAAGGACGGTGTAACTTTGACAGTCATATAGGTTCCTCCACTAACCCGGACTGCCGAGCAGACGTCGAGAAGAACGAAGCTGTTACACTAGCTCTCGAACCCTCTATCTGCTCTAACCAGCGGTTTCCGTGAGTTTAAGGGCAGAGCGGTCACCGACTCTAATTAGAGTGTAAAATACATGATAATTTTCGATATTATTCCATTTAATTATCTAAAAACGAAAATCTTTCACCTGAAAATGTGCGCCAGAATGTCGAGCAAACCAAGCCTAGCATTCATATTCTGTGTGCCGAGTTCGGTAAGGAGTAAGGACGTGTTCGTTTCTATAAATACAGTCGGAATGCGTTCACGCAAACGTGCCTTGACGTTAGAACGTCTACCTTATCTATACACAGTAATATAATCAAAGCCTTGCCTTGGGTGATAACAATAGGGCGATACGAAAAACTAATTGTAGTAAATCTCTTATAAATCTCCATATACAACGCTGGCATATACTACATTGTATACTAAGATATGTTCACTTGAACTTTCTGACTAGATGTAATGCTGGTTGTTTAGATAACCCTGAAGATGTTTGCGAAATCAAACGTCACTGCAACAAACAAGTCTGGCTCTTTCAGGGCAAAGTTACGTTTTCCTTCCAGTTCCTCCGCAGCAGACTTGACTTGAGTTGATTGTGTGGCCATTGGTCTCGGCAAATTCTCTTCCATGGCCCCAAAATCAACAACTATTTATATCCTACACAAAGATTCATAGGTGATTAATTAGGTTAGCATGAATTTAGATGGGGTTAATTAATGAAGTCTTATTTTGGTCATTAACACATGTTAACTATTTCACCGTCTGTTATAACACCCAGGTTAGAGGCTACATCATATCCAACACATATTCTTTTTTCTTAGCTACTTTGATGCATCAAACAAACTTGATATCAATGTTTCAGAAGTAAAAATATGAATGTTAATTAACGAAATATTCTTTAATATTTGATTGGTTGTGTACTGAACATCGGTGAATTTACACTTAAAATAGTTAATTTCACACTTAATTTGTTCAAACAATAGCAATTTAAAATCAATATTAATCTAGTCGTTTTTAAACGATTGAATCCCGATACTACTAACGTTTAATGATCGATCGGTTGTGTAAAACTTTATCGACTGCACGTCTCTATAGGTGCATGACCATAAGATGAAATTATTGTTAAAATGCCTATTTGCCAGATGCGTTATTCAGTGTATTTAAGATGTAAAATGCATGTTGTTAGTTGTTTAGCGCATGCTAGTTGATAAGCATTGTGTATGTTATGTTCAAGCTATAAGTATATTGGCTTGTCAATGTCAGTCGATTCCCTGCGTCTTTTGTGCCATAGAAATCTAGAATTACAGTTCCGTTTCTCTATTTACATATTTGAAGACTCAAATATGGCAGCAATGCGCAAATGCATTCTCATTCATATTATATTAACTGCCGACTCATAAAACACTATAGCCGCCGGGTAAATAAATATGACATCATCAGTTTAATTGTTGTTCTATACAATAATTAACTCCCCATAGTAAATAGTTAATGGTGTAGAAGATAATAATACATTGTAAAATACAAAATAACAATGTAAAATCTCTCTTTGAGAGAAACATAATATCTACTTGTCTATATTTAGATGTTTTTATACTTGGAGAGTCTTAAAATTTGTATTTTATTACGTTTTACAGGAAACCCCAAAATGTTAGGTTACAGCTTAAATGTAGGACGAGGGCTTGATTCCCTTTCGGGCTGATGTTGTAGCGCATCTATGAAACTTACTTCAATCTATATGGCGCAAGAAACAATGTGCATCGAGGTAATCTTTCCATCAGATTGTGTATAACAAATTCACATTAAACAAATTTTGTATTTATTTTGTGCCTGGTGACTGCAGTTTTAGTTTCAGTGTTTGTTCTTCCTCGGGTATGTTTGAAAGTTTGTACCGGGATTGTACCCTCCATGCTCTTAGGAGTCCAGGCTCTAAGATATGTATCACTCACTTTCTCTTGAAGTTGGATATCAATTAGTAAATTTTCTGCAATCAATTTTAAGAAATAAAGAATGAACAACATTCAAGAGTTCACTATGTTCTCTCTCCATGTGCATCCACTTGATTTATTTCCTGGAACAATAATGTATGCAATATTTACTACCTTGTTTGGTGCTCACTCCTTTACTATACAGTCAAAAAGAGAGATAGTGGAGAAGTCGCAAAGATAATATCGTTAAATTTTAGACAGGATAACGAATATGAATATGCTGTACAGGGAAGATAGCCAGACACAAAAGCTCCCCAAGTAGAGGCAACGTCATTCCTTTTAGATCCACTAACCAGGTTTGAGTAAGTTTCGTTTTGTCTAGATTATCGTTGCAGATGTAAATGAGAGCGGGCCTGCAGGTCTGTCACAATGAGTTTTCTTCGACTCGATGGCTAGCCAGTGAGACGCGTCAACACGGTATACGGACCTGTGAAGATTGCATCACAGAACTAACTGGACGCTCTACTCATCCGAGACATTGGCTTTCACATTAGCTTCTCATTCAATCAAGATAGATTTCTTTTACTTACCCTCGAAACTCAAGCCGAGGCATAGCAGCATTACGGCATGGAGATAGGTAGGTGACAATAGCGCTTACTCTGGTTCGGAAACCAATATATAATATTTTACAATTTACATTCGTATTACTGACACTTAGAAATTTTTTTGTCTGAAGTCAAAATCACTTCATTATTTAAAAGCAAGAATAGGAGTAACAAAATAGAGATAACGCTCAAAAGAAATCAATTGTGTATTAAAATCCTTGGTGGAGGTGCCGAGTATAGAGGAAATACATTTTTGTAAATGCTAGCCCAACCCTTTTGACCCCAAAGGTCACCAAAAATACTTTTTATCGTTATTGTAGAAGGGCAATGTTAATACAAAAACCACGGGTCAATTGCAGGTCCAATTCCGTTTTTATCGTAAGATGTGACTCACGCATTGGCGGACGGACAGAAAGTGATGCTTGTAGGGATTCTAATCTCTCGTATATTAATATCTGACTCCTGAACGGTTAAGCTATTGTACCGCCTCTGGCCGATAGTTTGAAAGTCGAAGAAACATGTCTGAAAAGTTGCTGAATGAAAGAAGGCCTTAAAAAACAGAAAAAAATTGTGAATTTTTTTGGGCGGGACATAACCTCACTTTTGAGGGTGAGAATTTTTTGGAAATTATATTTTGATTTTTTTTTTGATTTTTGGACAAAAGTGTGATATACAAGACTCGTTCAAAATTAAATTTTGAGAATCGGTTTTCTGGACATAGTTTCTAAACACCTTTAGCTACAACTTGACTATAGCTAAAATAATTTTCTGAAAATAACAGTTGGTGTACGAATTTTTTGTCAAACGGTACAAAATATTTTATTTATTTTAGCTATAGTCAAGTTATAGCTAAAGGTGTTTAGAAACTATGTCCAGAAAACCGAATCTCAAAATTTTTTTGAACGAGTCTTGTATATCACACTTTTGTCCAAAAATCTAAATGTAATTTCCAAAAGTGAGGTTATGTCCCACCCAAAAAAATTCACAATTTTTTTCTGTTATTTTAAAGGACCTTCTTTCATTCAGCAAACTTTTCAGACATGTTTCTTCGACTTTCAAATTATCGGCCAGAGGCGGTACAATAGCCTTATAAAGACATGCGTAACTAGGGAGCAAAGTTCCCCTATAAGCATGTATTTTCTGCCCGTCTTTCCTTCTGCCTGTCTGCGTGTCACGTCCCACGATAAAAACGGAATAGACCTCCGATTGACACACGTTTGTGTGTTTACATTGCCTTTCTAAAAGGATGACAAAGAATGTTTTTGTGACCTTTGGGGTCATGAGGGCGGGGTTAGCATTTGGAAAAGGGTATAATTACCTCCAACTAAAAAGAGTTATTTTGTTGACATTGCCCTGGTGACCTTGGGGGTGAGGGGAGAGTGCCAAGCTCCCCTCAGAAAGTTTGAATATTCATATACTCGGCACCTCCACCAAAAGTGATGATTGGAATAAGTGTGGAAAAATAACAATTAGTTTCGCTCCCTCTATTTTGGGTACGTCCGTACCTGTGCCTGTACCTTTGGCGCAGTGGTTAATTTGTAAGGGAAAAGGTGGGTACACCGCTAAAAAAAGGGATAATTATTTTTAAGGGGACCAGTACGGGGGGGTTGGGGGGCTCGCCCCCAATTACAGCGCCGCAGGCGAAAATTTTGAAAATCAGGTTTTTAGAGTGTGATTGGTGCATTCTAGAAAAAAATAAGTGGGCTGAATGCAATACCAAATTCATGGCTTTTTTGTACAGAAATAAACTATAAAACCATAAAAAAAGAATTGGAGTAGTGACGAGATTCCATGTCACAACCATTGAATATGCATATCATTACGTTCGTGATCACGTTCAACAATAATGGGAAATTGTCGAAATTGTTGGTCATTACTCTTCAAAAGTGAGGGCTGAGTGTACTAAGTTTATTTACAGTTTTTAATGTATTCAAGTAAATTTGAAATATGAGCATGTGGGTGTAAAATTATTAATATAAATTATTTTCGTTTTTTATATATATATATTAGCCAAAATGTGAGTGTTGCGTACCTAATAATTCATGAAAAAGGTGGGTATACTGCGTATACCCACAAAAATAGGTGGGTACACTGCGTGTACCCGCGCTCCATTACAAATTAAGCACTGCTTTGGCGTACCTTTGGCTGCAGGTATACCCCATAGTATCTAGAAATGTGTAGTAGATTTAAATTATTAAATATTTTGTTTTGCATAGGGATGAAAGGCTTCATGTTCTTTAAACGGTGTCCCAGCTCTGAAATTTTTTTTCCCCAGATTATTTTTCTTTCCAATAGTCAACGGGGAAAAAAATGGCTCGGAATATGTTAAAATGATTATATAATATCTAATCAAATATATGGGGAACTTATTATTCACTTGAAGGGGAGCTTATTGTTCTGTATGCGTTGATTTACATTTGAAGCTTTGAGCACACAACCATAATCTGCGGGTATTAGTTACAAGTGTGTGTGAAGAAGATAAATACTAGTTATACAACTGCTACGTTACTATTCTGGAGATAACGTTTCACGGAGACAGAAGATTTATTGATTTTTACCATGTTCACTTTTTGTATCACGATAAAATGTTGCGTAATAAATAAAAGCATACATTCGTATTTAGAGTCTACCCACTCTGTCACATAACTAATTTTCAGTCGAGGATATTACATAAAGTCGACCAAGCCAACGCTGTTGGCGCCGACATCATCGACGAGCGAACAATGACTAACCAGATCAGTATGTTTGATATAGGAAACACAGGGCAAACATGCTGGACACGATTCCATCCGCGGACAGCGCCCAGTGGCGTAGGAACTATTTTTGTTAGTGGGGGGTCACACTAAAGTTGACTATGAGGTTGGGTGGGCAAACCGGGGTCTGGGGCACAGCCCCAGCCGCCGGAGGCTTTTTCCGCCGTAGGCTAGATTTTTTTTTAAAAGGTGCCCTTGATTGGTGGTCTAAAACACGTTTTCAGGCGAATTTAATTATGATTCAGGGTTACATTTTGAAGCTAATATTGCATTGAAGATTGATTACCTGACTGAATCGGGTCGAAAAGTCTGTTTGGAGTGAAAAGCACTGCACCAAAATATAATGAATACAGTCTAAAACAGATGGCTAGTTAGTCTCGCAAATCCCGTCTCTTTACTGAATCTTTCTAAAAAATGTTAACAAAAAACCTTCCTTTTTGTTTGCAAGCCCGACTGTGTAAAAACCTAAAAATCACCCAACACTGTAAAGTTAGCACCTACTTACCTGCTATGACTTCCCCCTATGGGGGGTCAAGCCAACAGTTGGGGGGGAGTTTCCCCTTCAATCCCCCCGTTCCTACGCCCCTGACAGCGCCATAATCAACAAAGTTAATTTAGGAGAAATCTTGGAATTTAATATGTGCCTCGTTGTTATAGGAAGACCGTTTACACATTCTTAAGCCAAGAAGTGATAGACTTAAGTCCACGTTCCACAACTGAAGTTAAAAATCTTGTAAATAGCGGGATGATGAGTTATTTTGTTTGCGAATGTGAGCGTATCAAGTCTAGACGATGAATGCAGGAAATCAAATGGTCCATACAGACTATCTTTAAAAAAAAATCTCTGAAGATTATCACAACTTGTTTGAACCAAAAAATAAAATGTTTTGTGAACATGAATTCGTTCAGACAAGAGCACCTAAAATATTTACTTACATATTTCGGCAAACAGAAATGCAGTTGATTTTAAATTGAAACGAAAATTGCAACGACATCAACTTTTTTTGTAAACGCATTTAAAACATCAATGTATATCGCGTTATTTGTATTCCTTACAAATTACAATTATTTCTTCTTCATGGTTTTACATACATTTGAGTTTATAGAATATATATCATAGTCGGTCACCTGAAGAGGATCACATCCGCTAGAACCAGTGAGTACCCTACAGCGACATTATTACGATTTTTTTTATAAACTCAAAGCTTCTATTATTCCATAGAAAGAGTTTATTGACCCGCGGAACAATATTAAAAATTAGTTTTTAAGTAAGTAGTGGCATTGGTGATAAGTTTTTAATTTACGTTTTAAATACTCAAAGCTAATGGACAGTGTGTATAATGAATAATCAAAATCAAGTTAACAAATAAATTTAAAAATTCCATCATAATTGTTGTTAACAATTACGTATAAATCATGTTTCTACTAGTGGTACTACCTGCTGGCACTACCATAGTGGTAATCCAGTGAGGAGGATAATGCGTCAGAGAACTTGATTTCCGAGTACCAGTCTCTAATACAACTAATTACAGTGGAATTCGATGCAGATTACATAACCAGGCATACGTAATGTACTTAGCGATAGTTAGTGAGTTCGGTTCGGAAGTGCGAGAGTGAGTGGGTGCTGATACACTGTCGATACCTAGCTCATAGATGAAAGAGCTTGTGGGGGATAGATTCCGTTGAGAGCTGGTTTATTACTGAGGGAATGAACCAGATATATGTTGGGAGGTAAATGATTATTGGGGGGGGGGGGGGGATCGAAAATAAATTTTGTTATAAAATAATTTTCGAAAAACATCTTTAGACAGACATGTCACTTGTTAAAGTTGCATTTACGTTACAATGTGTTACATTTCAAGTATATATATTTACTAGGCCTTTTATATATAATATATAATAATTATTCTTATTCCTGTATATAAACTGATTTACGAAGGGCTTTAATCATAAAATACTATTAAAATCGACTATTTATTAACTACGGCCTATGCGAAATGTTCTAAAAGTCATTATTTTACATTTTAAAATACATTTAAATGTAATATGTCACGGTTACTTAGCGCACAAGTTTAACAGGGGGTGACGACTGCACATAGGAGGTTCCGTTTATCATCATCAATCAGCATCAGCCAATCAATATCTCTTTATTAATTATTAAACTCTGTAACCTAGGTCACAAGCCCTGCTACTTCATTACATTCATCAAAGAATGTACAGACAATGACGATGAGTATGGGAGGGACTATCTCCACAGTCAGCCTCACTCGAGCCCATAACATATCAAAGAAAAGTAATTGACTGAGGTTGGAGTTTAATTGGCTAATTAATCAAGAATATCGAGTCTGGGTCAATGAGTGTAATCCATGTAAGATCATTATTATCCCAGCGTTTCCAACCAGCATAGCATAGTGTTGTTATTATGATGATTGATGATATTAGTTTGCTAGATTTTTGAACCAGAAATGTATAACGTTTATTGAGAGTTTCTTTAAAATGTTGTGGTTGATGGTTTAAGGTTTATTCCTGTCTCGCTGTGGTTTAATATAATAATATTCAGACCATAAAAGTGAGTCCTTGAAATGGAAATGTAACCTTTCAAAGCTCCCATCGATACTTTGTGTAATACTGCATTGCCTATAATTTAAACAATGGTAAAAATCGACTAATGGGCTAATTCGTGGGTATTGTATTTTGGTAAGCATTGTCTTATGCCACAGTCAAGCCTAGCTTTGGAAATTTATTTAATAGTGAAGAAATTGTAGTATGTATGTTCTAATGAACAAATGGGTAAATAAAAAAATAAAAAAGTTTTATAACTACACTGACCCAAAATTAGGCTGAATATGGGCCATGGCAACGCATAATGATAATTACAAGGTAAAGGTTGTGTCTTCTAGATCTGTATACGAATGTGAAGGGTAAGTTGTACTTGATGCTTCAACCAGGAATAATGTTTACCATTACAGAATATTTAATTAATAATTGTTTTAATAATAATCCATCCTGAAGTAGTTTTCGTGATTTCCAAGTCTGAAGAGCGAATGCAAGATTACGAAAAATCGACCACGACCATAGACACGATAGAAAAAGAAATAGTCGTCATAACTCCAACATTGTTAAGAACATTACCTGCAGTAAATTACAACGAAAAGCAAGAAAAATACCTACCATTACCAACAATACCTCACTAATTACTTTGCATACAAACGGATTGTTTGTTGGTGCAAGGGGGGTACAATCGTTCTACGTTTGTTTCGTCTATTTTTGCCATACGTTTAAATTAAAGGCAATGCAGTATTACATAAAGTATCGATGGGAGCTTTGAAAGGTTACATTTCCATTTTAAGGACTCACTTTTATGGGCTAAATATAGATTTTTAATTTCGCGTATTTGTATTTCCACCCCATAGTTTACAATTTTGTCAAAATTAACTTTGAATGGTATTATAATTAGTCTGTGTCCATGTGGCAATTGTATCTGTATACAGCAGACCTTTGTTTGGTAAAAAAAGTATTTTCTGTTTTATCAAAAAGTATATTTTCCATATTTCCACTTATCCACTCGAGCCATCCTGTACACAAGATAAGCACGGTTCCGCACGTACCCAATATAGGGAGCAAAGCTTGCCGTAATTCAAGCCTTAAATTTATGGTGGAGGTGCCGGGCACATAATATTCAACTTTCTGGGGGACTAGCCCCGCCCCCTGACACCCAGAGTCACCAAAAACATTCTGTGTCATCCTTGTTGAAAGGGCAATGTGTCAACAAACAAAAAGTATACCAATACCTTCTATCTGCCATTTTCTGCCAAAATGAGATGTTGGTGTCTATGGATACAGAAAATTATTTCGAATTTTTTGGTGCTAATAGCTCCAATCTAACAATGCTTAAACATCTCCAAAGAGACATATAGTACTACCTTACATCAATATCTCCTATCTGCCACCGCCAACTAGTTACTTTTTTAAATCAGTTTTAATGCTCTCCTGAACAATTTGCTTTTTGGCAGATGGAAGGTTTTGGTTCTTCAGCATCGATATGTCAATCGGACGCCGTGTTCGGTTTTTATCGCGAGTCGAGTCACGCGCACAGTGACGGACGGACGGACGGACGGACGGACGGACGGAAAAGAGATGCATATAGTGGAGCTCACACCCTAATAATTTATTAATAAACTTAATATGTGCATTACATATGATTTAGTGACTTTTCCCAAATAACTCGAGCCGTCTGCGGTACGTAGAGGCGCTGGTCCGAAACGTACGGCTCTACGAGAACGTGGGTTTGAATCTCGCAAAAGGCATGTATTTTTTTGTCATCGTCCTTCATCCAGGATACTCATCTATCACCTCTCATCGTCTAGAATAGACTTTATGTTTTTAATAAGAGACGTTAAGCAACAAAAATCATCATCAACTAAATCAAGTTTGTGCACTTCAAATGGCTTATATCGTCCACTGGGAGTGAGTATTGAATATAATATTATATAACTAGTGCGTTTACTTGCGAGTAGAACACATTGTTCTCTTCGAGAGCGGAGTTCTTTTGTATGTCAGCTTATTGAATTCTATACAATTTCAGATTCCGAGGAGTAACACGGCCGATGATTGACAATAGCATTAGACTAGGATGTCATAAAAATATTTAATTAATAAAGTGATAAATAAGTTTATCCAATACAATCATTAACTCTTGAAATCATTATTAAAATGAAAATAAAATGCTATAACAAAAATGTATGATTTTTTGTAAGTTTTATCCACTTTGAAAGAAAAAAAACGGACATCATTTACGGTTTTTAAGTATTTTATTTACATTATTTTGTATAATGACAAAATAATTAAAAACCGTAAATAAAGGCCGATTTTTTTCGTTCAAAGTGGATAAAACTTACAAAAAATCTTACATTTTTGTAATAGCATTTGATTTTGATTTTAATATTGATTTCAAGAGTTAATGATTGTATTGGATAAACTTATTTATAACTTTATGAATTAAATATTTTTTCCTAGTCTCTTCTTATTCTCAATCTTCGGCCGTGTTGCTCCTCGGAATCTGAAATTGTATAGAATTCAATAAGCTGACATACAAAAGAACTCCGCTCTCGAAAAGAACAATGTGTTCAACTCGCGAGTAAACGCTTGTTTCGAAGCAATTTTATCGATGCTACTGTCATCGGCCTGACTGATTGGCTACGATTCACTTGTTAATAGTTGTTACGAAGCAAGTTTATAATATGATAATAGTATTAGTTGTTTTTATTACTAGTATTATAGGTTATAATAATAATAATAAAATAATAATATCAATTCTGATTTTATAAGACACATGCACATTGCACATTTAGTTATTATATGGCTAGCTTTCCATATTCCGCTAAGGGTATTGGCCAATCTCCCATTGTGATAACAAATAATGCTTTAATTTAGCTGTAAATTATATTTGCTTCATATCAATCAACAGATACGTTAGTGCGCTCATATAATATTTAGGTAGGCCCACGCATACTACATTCCCCAATAACGATTTGTAATATTTTAACATTGCTTCTAGCTATAGCAGTGTTGAACAAATTACTTATTAAATCATATCAAAATTGTCGCATTAAAGAAGAAACTCGTTGATCAAACTTCCGAGTTCTGATGCTCGGAATCAAGCGCGCAACCATCCGATCGTAATTCCGTGCATTAGCGCTGAGCCTGTGTGAGAACTCAACTCAAGGAATGACGAGTTACGAAACATATTTGATCACTTTAGGCCTTGCCGTCTTGAGCGCTGTAATTAAATGACAACACAGGTCCGACATGACATAACACTGAAGAAAGCAGGTGCTTCGCTATGGGGACTCTTACTTATTATTAAATATAATTGTATGTTACCAGCGGAAACCCACATTCGATCCCCGTAGAGTATTTTCAAGTCTTATTATCGTCTGTAGTATTTTTCTTTGACAAATTAACTTTAATTCGTACGCTAATTGTAGTATTTTTTATTCTCTTGGTCTGGGTTTCCTCCATGAATATGACTGTCTATTAACGACTATTTTCACTATAGTTCCGGTCTTTAAACCCACTAGCCTCGACATCCAAGTTTCTATTTCTATGTTACGTTCGTGCATCTACGACAAATCCACTTTAAAATAAAAAATATATATATTACAAATATAGCCGATAGTTGGATGAGCGAAGCGAAGACTTCAATTTCACTGATCCCCCCAAAAAATTAGCTTGGGTGATTTTTTTTGTCTGTTTGTTTGCGCTCTACCGGGCAAACGGCATATGCGATCTGGATGAAAATTTGAGGGGACTTTCGAAATCTTTGAAGTTAAGACTTGCCATATTTTTGGGTCCCAATCGATAAAATATTTCTTATGATTATCGTACTTTTTCGATTTTTCCGCTTTTTAATGAGATATTTTCGTGGTATTTGGCCCGCGACAGGGAAAACGGCTACTCCGATCTTGATGAAACTTTATGGGAACGTTTAAAATCATTGAAATGATATATTTAATGATTTTAAAGACATTTGAAGAAATATTTCTCATAGAAATCGTGCTTTTACGATTTTCCCCACGATTTTTAATACGATATTTTCGTGATATTTGGACCGATAATCAACCATAAAATATTATCCATTAACGCGACTGGAAAAAGAGTTAGCGAAGCGGCCTAGTATTGGTACTCCTAAAGAGACTCTTCGCCTCTTACAATAACTAGGCTACGGCTGAAGAAGTGGGAGGGCAAACAGGAATCTGGTTCTGAAAGTTGCCGATCGAATCCCACTGCCAGTTATTCTGACTGGAGGGCTCATCAAGGATTTTTTCCAGTCATAAAACGAATACTTATTTTAAATGTTCTTGCGGTAATTTAGATATAATGAACCTAGTTAGTGACCTGAAGTGGTTTCGCATCAAAGTTATCCTACAAAAGAAAAAAAGCGATTAATTCAAAATAATAATTTTATGTTAAAAGAATGTCATTGTTGAAACAACTGTTTTGAATGTGAAGAGAGAGAATCATATAATATGTCCCTGACTGGGGCAGGGAACGGAAAGAAAATAAATAGCAGTTCAGGGACGTTACTAATTTAAAAAAAAATGTCTATAATAAAACAAATTCAGAAATATTGCGGTAATACATGGGTGGACAAGTTCATATAATTATAAAGGTTATGTTTATTTTGTTGGTTGCTATACTAGTAATGCAGTACCTCAAGGCTATGAGGACCCCCCCCCCCCCCTTCCTCCTCCTACACAACCGTACATACAACTGAAACTGTTAGACAATTATTTACAGCATGCAATAAGTTAATTTAGTGAGAACAAAATCTCATATGGCCTAACAAAGCAATGGCAGAAATCAACAAAAGTGTTGGCACGAGCAGTAAGCGCGATACTCTGATTCGCAAGGTTCCGGTTTCGAACCCCGTCGTGACCGGAAATCCTGACTGAAGTGTTTTCCCGAGGTTTTTCTCAGTCGTTGATGCGAATGCAAGGGGACATCCCTTCATAACTGTCCTAACTCCAATATTCCTAATTAAACACCTATCCTGAAGAGGGGCACATTGCACCCTATAACAGGTTTCATTCATTTTTAAAAGGGCAGACATCTTTCAAATAGTGGCGTGGTATTTTGTGCGGTATCTTTACGCTTTGCCGAAACAAATTATCAATATGTTGCATCATACAAAAAAAAACTCTGAGCATGTGCTAGTCCACATTTCCCCGACATTCGTGGGTTCGGATCCCGTATCACCCATTCAATATTAATGTATGTGCAATGTGCATGATTGTATTCCATATCATTGCATGCCATGCAATTAATGTAACCGTTTGCTGTAAGGGCAGCAAAAAATAGTTGCAGTTCCTTTCATATTATTAAATAATAATGTGTAAGAGCTAGCCACGAAGTTGCTAATAGTAAACGCAAGAACGATTCACAGTTCTTTCCGACCGGCGAAACCGACGCATTAACGATAATTTATGCCTACGGAATTACTGGTTAGTTGTCCTTAACATGTTGGCTACGTAATTCTTCTTGGTGAAGACGTAAACAAGTAACGTCTCTCCTAAAAAGTAGTAAGTCTCTTTTACTAAGTCGTAATCCGCTCCTAGTAAACTAAGCCTCTCTTTCTCTTGGTAAGTAGCAGGTCTCTCTTACTAAGTCGTAATATCCACTCCTCGTAAACTAAGCCTCTCTTTCTCTTGGTAAGTAGTAAGTCTCTCTTACTAAGTCGTAATCCACTCCTCGTAAGTATAGCAGGTAAGTATTGCATAAATATATAATATGCTAAATATTAGCTCCTGGTGAGTATTTAACCTATTTTATTAAGTCATAAGCCACTCCTGTTATTCAACCTATTTTATTCTGTCATAAGCCACTCATAAGCAGGCCTCTCCTAGTAAGAAGTATAAGCGTTGAGCCTCTAGCTCCTAGCTAGTAGTAGCCTGTTAGTAAGTAGTAAGCCTCTGCTAGTAAGCTAGTAAGTAAGCCTCCCCTCTCTTTGGATAGATTTGTTTTTTCCGTAAAACATAAAAGTACCCACAACTCGGTGATTATACATTATATTCCACTAACAAGAAAACCACACATAACAAATAGGGCTAACCATAAAAATCGTTATATTTGTCATAGATGCGAAACGCTGCGAGTGCGATCCCTAGTGTAGCCAGAGCAGGCCTACAGTGAATAGCACTCAGACCGTGCCGGTGTTTGCCTTGATTTGCATTTACATTCAACTCACAGTTTCCACGAGCCATCAGCCATCAGCCACTTCACGCTTCAACACAATGTGCTATGCTCACATCGTGAGAAGCCTCTAACAGAGATATACCATACTAACACTAATAGACCATTACTAGGTTATTCAGTTGATATTAATTCAACCTTGATGACCGAAATTTAAAATAAAAAATCTGAAAAAAGTTCATACACAAGGTTTTGAAATTGGCCAAAAATAGATGCTTCAAAACGCTATAAAATGACACTTGAAAATGCTATATACACGCACCTCTAACTATTACATAATTTTATCGATTTGATGGTTATTTTCTTTTGTTGATATTGTTATTGTGCATACAACAGAATCATTAGAGATGACCAAGAAACATTTTCAAAACATATTCTTAGGACTCGGCTCTTCTAACGATGTTTTCTGCCACTTGGAAAGGTTGAACACAAGTTAATTTAAAACCAATAAAGAATTGGAATGTGTTCCGATTAACTGAGCGTAAATATTATAGTTGTAACTTCGGTTGCAGTAAAAATACTATTTCGTAGCGTTTTAATAATCGTAAACTTCTTGATATAGCATAAATGACGCGAAACGCTTTATGAAGGTTATGTATTGTTCGTAATGATTGAAAGTTCTCTGTGTTAACGTATCTTTGCAGCTAAACAATAAACGTGTCTGATTAATATCTAATGTATTAAACGAGTGTTTTCATAAGTTAATTCTGGAAAATACAGGTAGTTATTATTTCCATAATATATAATTAGAAAGTGGTATGGTATGGCTAAAACGTGCCGTAGAAGATAATAATATATGCGAGGCGCACCAATGCAATCGAACCCGTGGCCTTACGAGTGCCAGCAACGAGCTGTTTCTATGCTTGGTTGTAACAATTCTAGGTAAATAAGTTGAAAAAAAATCTTGGAAATACCTCATATTTCCACAATTCTATTACATTTTAAACGAAGATTATAATAGGAGGTATTGCCAGTAGTTTTTTTTGTTGTTTCTCGGTTTTACTGATGCAGATATCTTATACTCGTTGTTGTTCACCTCAAATGGAGATAGTACGTGTTGGTTGTAAACCATCGGTGTCATTATTTAAGAAGCAAAGTGATAAAAACATATTGCTCACTGTGTTTTAAAAGATCGAAATTATATATTCATACTTCAAAAGATGTATTTAAATTAGGATTCCTCAGATAACATACATGCCCATTTATCTTTAATTTAAAAAATAAATAAAAAGGAAAACCTTTAGGAATGAAAAACACGCCTCACACACAATCATCTTCTGTAACTACATCGTGGCGTATATTTTCATTCGAGGAAAACAGCTGTTACAGGGTGCTGTGCTTTCCGTCGATGTTCGACGGAAAGATGATCAAACTTGATTATTTAGAGGAAGTAAAAGTCGTAACAAGGTTTCAGTAGGTGAACCTCTTCAGGTGAACTATAGGTACGTTGCGGATGCGACAAATTGTGAAGGGATGTCCGAGGGCTGTTTTTAAGAGGACTCAATCCCTTACATTCGCATTGACGACTGAGTAAAACTTTGGAAAAAACCTTCAGCCAGGATTTCCGGTCACGACGGGATTCGAACCAGGGACCTCCAGAATCAGAGGCACATTTCACGTGTGTTCGTTTTAATGATTTTATATCTATATTGAAAACTTTATTTATATAAGAGTCCCCATTGAGAAACTTTAAATCAAGTTAGTTAAATCAACCACATCAGTCCTAAGGCCAGCTAGAATTTAATTTACCCCGCCCCCGCGTTGAAGGTGCCAGTAACGCCACCGGCGATACTTTGTGTTTCATTCATGAATACATTACTCATCGTTTTCATTAGACTTGTTGCATAAATATTTGGAATATAGTCTAAATATATTGGCTTATGTGGTTGGATTCCTCACGACGAAGTGAATACAAACTGTTTTCCCGTGGGGCAGAGCTCGAATAAGTGCGTACTGTGAACCTCAAGGGGACGCTGAGCTTGGCCCAACTCAAATGCGCGCGCTCAGGTGTTGCAGCTGAACGCTTCGATATGTCATTACCAAATTTTGCATGAATGTTAATAGAGTTCCTTTATATTGATATCCACACTTGGTTGCCAAGACTTAGCCTTAAAAATCAATGCAAGAGAAAAGTCCAAAACATAAAAAATCGAAAATCAAAACCATGGATTTCAATTGGAAATTCCCACCAAAAATTAACGTGCGCGTTCACATTGATTTCAACGTTGATAAACAGTGTGAAAATTTGCGTTAAAAATCTCTACAATTGGAATAAATTCCCGAAGTTCGCGAAAATTGAGTAAATTACGGAGGTTTTACGATTTTCTTTATTCAAAACCAAGGACATAATCTAAAAATACTTGAACAGGATCTTATAGATCGATCTTTTCTTAATTAACGTTGTTGTGAAATATGATACAGATGTTGTTTTCCGTTTACCCGGAGAAAAAACAAAAAAAAACAACAGAAAGCTGAGCGTCGACCCCTCAAACTAAATGTAAAATGTACTTTGTGAGATTTACATAATCTAGATAGAAAACAAAGTCGAGACTTTCCAATTATTACACATACGATTAAGATGTCAATAACGTTCCACGTTTGATTTACTAGCTCTCGAACGTTAAATTGTAGGTTAGCTCTTGCCACCCACTGTACGCCATATATGTAGGCCGCGCACGCGCTGCCCCCGTTTTCAATACTAGATGGGTAGTGAAACTGTATCAATTATGTCAAGCCGTGCGCGAGTCTCGTAAGTGACTAAACACTCTTCAGAGAACGGGAAGCTACTATAAGCTCGCGTCGCCTGTTAGGAATTCAGAGATTTTGTAACCTAGTAAGTTGTATATTAGGTACTTTGACTTGAAAATTTTTCTAAGCAAATGTTCTAAATCTTCCATTTGTCAGCTTCCGCTTGCTAAGTACATACAGTGCATGCGCCACGAGGCGTTCTTCACCGACAGTGATGGCTCCAGCGTTAAGCGCGCGACTCTGATTCGGGAAGTCTCGGGTTCGAATCCCGTCGAGACCGACAATCCTTACTGAAGGTTGTTTCCTAGGTTTTCCTCAGTCGTAAATGCGAATGCAAGAGATTGAGTCCTTTAACAGCCTTCGGACATCTCTTCAAAATTGTCCTAACTCCAATAGACCTATAGTTAGTGGCGTTTGACGCGGGTCGGAACGCGAGTTAGAATGCAGGTTCAAATTTGCATTGAAACTCATCCATCGTAGCAACTCGCGTCCGTTTAAACGCAGAATTTTACCCGCGTAACCCACCAACGTTTCAAACGCTATAGTAATAATTTATAAACGGGGTCTTAGACACCCGAAGAGGGGCACCCTGGGTAGGTTTCCCACGAGAAATTATTAATTAACTTATTACGCGTTCTTCGTCGTTATAGTTCTCCGTATACCGGTTGATGGAGGTAACTGAATACCCACAAAGAAGTGTGAGTTTACCTAGGTTTGTGAGTTGGGATCATAATTTTAGTAAGTAATTTATTAGCATAAGATGCACTGCAACGTAATAATATTATGTCGGTCATGAGCAGGGTTATAAAGATAATGACGTGAAAGCTAATGTAAACAGGGCGAAGAGGAGCAAGTGAACGAGTACGCTAATACATGGGAAAAGCCGAACAATCTGAGAAAGCAGATTGAATGGTTAATTTTACAATAATCTCAAAATAATATAGACAAGAATAAATATAGTTAGGCCTCCGCTCAATATGGTCGGAATGGTCGGAATATGCCTAATTTGATGACTGCTACGGATTTGAATGGTATTTTTAAACATCTCACAGCATTTAAAACATGAAACACATGATGGAATGCATTATTTATTGATTAGTGAAACAACACATTTTTTAGCATTTAAATCAATAATTCAAAACTAATTACACCACAATATGTATTTGGGTTGATGATGGGTTGGTGGCCAAATTTCGGAAAAACAAACACAAAGTATTTAAATCATTTTGAATCATCCAAAGTGCGATTAAAACAAAAATTTTGTACTTCTGTAACAACTGAAAAAATATTTTTGGCAACTGGTTCTGGGACTTATTTAAATTACACTGCGATATAGGATTATATATGGCAATTAAAATTCAATTGGTTTCTTGACGAACTTTGGTTTCTAAGCTGCAAAATAGAAAATTAAAAATGCCAGCGATATAGCAACGTTGTTGACACAATAATATTGTAAATTATGAAGATGAGAAATCATGTTATAAACATTACATACATATAAATAACACGTTATCGTCATTTCTAAATTAATTATTTTCTAAACCAACGAATATATTTCATTTGATTAAAATATTCAAATTGTTCGTATCTGTGTTTATGCAAGTTTAAACTAAACAATAGTATTGTAGACGTTATAACAATCTCGTGCGTTAAATCATTTGGACGCAATTTGTCACACTCGGCGCACCGTGCAATGAAGTAAGTGCATCCTTCATACGACTAATATGTGTATGCACTACTGCATGGGCCGTCAAGGATACTCATCAGCTCACTTCTTCAAACGGCAAGCACAGGCGACAGTTCGGAAACGGCAAGAAACAGTTTGCCGCATAGTATAAAACTGGTCGATTCGCAATTCTAAAATAATCATGTCAACTTAAAAAACTTAATTGTACAGAGTTGGAATTTATTACAATGTCGTATCAAGTAATTTTCCCTTCCTGTGACAATGTAAGTTAACAATAAGTATAATTAATGCAATACGAAAAAAAGTAACGATGTAATTAAATATTCATTTTAAAATGAACAGTAACATTTCGAAATAGCAATTCTAAACGATAATTCAAATTGAAAGTAAATAGAATACATCAACAGACAGAATCAACGCATACTAATCCTATATGCACAAGCTAAACGTGTGACTAAATCTGTTCTTATAATTATCTTCGCATTCCTAACTCGTTTTTATTGACAAGTGCACTTGTACTACTATAATCAAATGCACAATGCACTTGCATTGTATCGTTCCCATTAATAGTGTTTTAAATAATAAGCACATTGACACCCCACTCACACACTCACACTCACGCGATCCCAGATGCATTGCCTTAGTCGCCTTCGTCTCACATTATTCATGGTTAGTGCATACGACTTTCATTTGGAAGGTGGCGGGTTCGATTCCAGGAATCGGCCAACTAAACTGAAGGTTTCCCTAAGCACGAAAGTCGCACTTGCCAGTCATTTGTTATACATATATCTAAAACATAAAATATCCTTAGTTTAAATTTAAAAGTGCATAATAATTAAACCGATACCCATGCAAACACAAAAAATATCAATGACATGGGTAACTCAACTTTTTAATTTTAATTTTTTTTAATTGTTCTATCGACGACTGGAATTTTTTCACTTAAAACACGAATATTTTAAAATTGGAGTAGCAAAAAAGAGCAAAGCGAACTTGCACCAACTTGTTAATATTGTTTTGTTAAATTGTCTATCATCATTGGGAAGACTTATTTAACAGGATTGATTTGAGAAAATGTGTTAAATTTGATGTCCTCATCATTGGCAAACATTGGGGGGGGGGGGGGGAAAACTTAAAAGACAGACAACTCTCAAACTAGGCCGGTACCAGTGAAATCAATATTTGCAAACGTGCAACATATCTATTAGTATTCTAGTTACTTAGAAAGACGTGTCAGTAATTTCAGTAGATCGTGACCTGCAGAGAACTCTCGTTAGCAGAAACATAAACAAAATAACTGCAAGATCTAGTCTTCAGATGATGAACGCAACACACAAAACAAACATAATATAGCAGTCTAAAAATACTAAGAAACAAAACAACTATTATACAAATATGAATAATTAACTATTGTGTTGTTCTGAGAAGAGCATACATAGTGTTCGATATGTTTCTTCGCGTTTAGAATGCGCGGGCACGAGCGAGCTGAAGCCAATGCCAAGCGTGAAAGTTGTGTTGAAATGATTGATTAGTTATTCACTATAGGCTACGTATCTTATGTAATCAGTATCGAGACGATAAATAACATCAACGATTGATAAAATGAAGGATAATCGATTGATAATGCATTTTTATTCTATATTATGCTTAATCTATGCCGAAGGGTAAAATGCATTCAAAATGTAGGCCCTATACTTGTGTTTTTTTCGTGAATAACAGTAAGATACATGATAGGCATATACATTAATTTCAATATAATAATTTTATGATGACTGTTGATAATGCCATCAAGATAGGTGCCGAAACGTATAGAGTTGGCCGCGAAAGATTATGAAATAAAGCAATTAATTTTACAATTGTTATAATTATAAGCAGTCTGCGAGGGCTCGTTCGGTTTGGATGCATGCCTCCAAGGGACGTGGGCTCGAATCCAACATAAAGCATGGATTTTTTTGTAATTCGTTCCTTCGTCCTCATCCATGCCGCTGAAAATGTTTTTGTTGAATGCATATTTATCGAGAATTTTTAATTTAACTAAGTATTTGCTGCACTCGGGCGTTTGATCTATGCCCAGTATTTAAATCTAGATTCTAGACCGTCCATAGTATAATGAATTCGTAATTAGGCAGTAATTGCCCGATATATAATACTGGCTTCAACTAACACGGAAACGCCCATCAGTTTTAACATAAGAGCATCAATTGACGTCACTATTAAAAATGAATAGCTAATTAACTCTTAGACAAAATGCAAATGCAAGTTGATCAACAACTTACGCGTAATATTTTATTCATCATTTTATTAATATATAACACGGCTTATATTTGGACGTCATTACATGAATACAAGAATTCCGAGAACATTTATAAGGTCCCATGTGTCGAGGACAATACGCAGAAAGATGAGCGTCGATTTCGAACCGTGTGGTATATTTTGTTATCAACTATGTATTTGCCAGGCTGGAAACGTGTTTTTTACACAATTATTGTTATTAATACTATTGCTATCAGTTGAATAATATACTATCACGAACGATATGAAAATCCAGCTAAGATCATTACGTTTTTATTAATTCTACCGATTACTTGTTTCACCACTTCATAGTACATATTTTGTAATAAACATTTTAAAAATACACTCGAATTTTTTTTCGGGGGGAGGGGGGGGGAGTACCACTGACAGCATTCGGACTGTTGAGTCTTGGCTACGAATAACATTCACATCCACTGCTGTTAAGTAGGAAATAAATATGAAAACATTGGTATATATGATTTATTTTAAACATGTACTTATACTTGGATGGAGACAAGAGTTTTTAATTTACGTCAAGAAAGTAATTTGTAATGGATGAGTAAAATTATGTATTATTCTTGCACCAAATTCATGCTTTTCCTGCTTTTGACACCATAGGTTATTTTGTTAGACGAGGAAAACGTTAACCTTTTTAACTATTAGATAAACACTCCAAATTTGGAACACGTATTTTTTAAAGGTTAAATGGACTTGATAGGGCTTTAATTAATTTTATATCGGACAATATAAAATCGGTAAGATAAAAAAACTTTAATTCAACGTTTTTGTTTAGTTGGTACAGATATCAATCAATATTGATTGCATAATGGACTTACGAACGCTAAGTATAAAATCAACGAAATGTAATTCTAAATTTAAATCATTTCAATATATATATATATATATATAATTGGAAAGATTATGTTGAGCATATACGATAGCATATTATTTAGATGCTAGATCAAATTTTCTGTAGTTGAGCCCCACTCTGGCTACCACACGCAATATATACAGCGTTTTCATTCATTTCAAAGTCTAAAGGTTGACAAGGGGTCTTGGGGGGGGGGGTCTCAGCTCCTGGGAAGGAGTTGCCAGATAGGTTGCATATTTACGATCAAATTTGACTCAGTTCAGGGTTTTGGATGCACTTAGACAAATTAGAAAGCGTTAGTTTGTCCCCGGTTGGCTCATGCGGTTGGTTGGAGTTAGTACGAGACGTACGAGACCAATGGTACGTGTGAGTTGGGTTCAACGTTTAATCACCTCTCCTCTCATCGTCTCGAATAGCCAGACGTAACCTTACTTTGGTGGCGTAATGTATCGCCGAATATCGAAATCTAAAATAATTTACTCTTGAAGTCTTACGCACGTAATAGAAACAATGAATAATCCCAAATTTATTGTAATATTGTTCACAAGTTATTCATTTCATCAGCTAGGTTGACGGATCGTCCGCGTCACCTCGCGTGGGCTACAGCTAACCCTCACAAGTCATATTGGATGAGAATAGCAACAATGAACTAAAATCAAATAGTTAAATCACAACATACTATTGCTGTTACCTTGCTTACGATGGTTGTGAAATTTAATAGAAACCGAGAAACAGACTAACTTACTCAAAAGTTGATGGCAATTGGGATCAAATCAAAACAAGTGATGGGTAGGGAATTTGCAAACAACTTTTGTTTATCAAAACCTCCCTTGTCATTTAAAAATTAATTGAACACAACAATGTTCCAAAGGTAGGAAATTATATTTATAAAAATTTAAAATTTACTTTTCTTCGACTCGGTGACAATATTTACAAAAATACAAATATCTGACGAAAAACAACCACAGTTATGTAGATAAATACTATCTAAAAATTGCAAAGAAGTTTGTTTTTAGTAAATAACATAAAAAGGTGAAAACACATTAAAAACGATCTATCCCTAGATATGACAAAGTGGTTTTTGTTGATGATAAAATAGTAGTTATAGGCTCTATAGTTGATAGTTAAAAGTTTATATTTATAATTGGTTGTTAGTTGATAGTTGAAAAAATGATAATTGATAGTTGATACTTGATGAATGATAGTTGATAGTTTGTACTTGATAGTTGATAGTGGATAATTGATAGTTGATAGTAGATACTTTATACTTGATACTGTATAGTTTTTTTTTATATAATTTAATCCACATAGCTGTGGTTGTTTTAATTATTGGATGTTTATATTATTGGAAATATTGTTAGCCAGTCGAAGAGAAGTGAAACTTTTCGAAATGTTGCTGTATAATAAATATAATTTCGTTCCTAAGTACAGTGTTAAGTTCAATAATTTAATAATTTTACCTGTTCTATTCAAGTGTTTTTAATACTCCCTTGCTATGTTGGCTTCAAACTTGTTGAAGTATAATTTCGTATTTCATATTACTGTGTTTGTAATATTACGTTGTTCGTGTATAGCTTATACCTTGCACAATACCCAGTGAGGCCAGTGACGTTGCCATTGTTCAGTGTGTCTGCAGAAAATACCTTTCATTTAATTGCTCCCACTTCATCTTGGGAGATCAAATCCTTAATCATGGTTAATGACAAAGGCTCTCAACCGGCGGGATTAATATTGGCAAGTGCTTTCACAGTACAGTCGAGTCGAGTCGAGTCGAGTCGCTGCGTTGTAGGGCTTACATAAATCAGAGACAATATGGTAGGCGTCTAGTCGGAGAGAATAGGTCTGGGTTTGAACCCCGGGGAATTTATTTTATGTCACACCACGATATTGTTTACAGAAATAAAATACGAACAAGAGCAAAATCACGATTATTCTACGAAAATACGTAGTTTTTTTCAAACACAATAACTGAACATACAAAACAAAAAAAAACTTTTTTCGTAATACGCATAGAAATGCAAGCCAAGGAAATGTGCTCTAAATATTTTGCGGAATATTTCATTACATTATTTCTTTCACAAAAAAGATTTAGTCTGAGTGCAAACAAAAGTCAATTCTATTCAGACTTATGCCCGATGTATTTTTATCTTATATAATTGTTACGGCACAGATTCGTTTAACGACTTATTTATTTTACAACCAGACATTCAGCCAACCATGAAAAATCAATATACAAAAAAACGAGATGAAATTAACATATACACAATGAAACATGCACTAACCTTAGTGGGAATTATATTATAATAATAGAAATATACATCCGGCATCAGATCCGACTATCCGCGACGCACAGGTGATTCAGATAGGTAGCGCTTTATGCGTATGTTTTAGTTACCAACGCAAACAACAGCAGCACTGTATAGCTACCATGTCCACAAAGATCGTACGGCTTCATGTTAGCTCCCAGTGCTGTGGGTGTTTGCGCTAGTCATGAAAAACTGTCCCCTTTATCCGCTAGAGAGCATTGATGTTCCTTTGCGACGCGGATACCTTCCACATACACCGTAGATCAAATTATAATTGCGATTTTCAATACAAAGGGCAGTCAAAAAAGGATAAATAAAAAACAATACGCATTTTGTTTAGTTTAGTTGGTACTTGGTTGTAGTTAATTAATGAAATTTGATTGCAGTGGATTATGCCACAAAACAAAGGAATTGGGTCGCTACGCAGCAGCGGCATATTTCATTCATGTGGTGGTGGTGGTGGTGGTGGTAGTGGTGGTGGTTTTAGTAGTCGAAAACGTACAATGGGATTACTTGTAGTTTCGACCTGATATTGAATTGAGTCGACTGAATTTAACCTGTCATTGTTAGACAGGTTGGCAAATGCAGGGTTCTGAAAATACATGTCCCCAATCCCTCGTTAGTCTATAACCTATTGTTAATTATAACCTAAAGTTTTGTTTAAATGTTGAATGTCTGGTAAAACAATCCAGGGTGTCTACAAATTTTCTATTACAAAATTCCCTAACATTTCCAGGTTTTCCAGATGGAAAATTATATTTTTCCAGGCTGCAAATTTGGCTTTCCCGCACATTACTATAGAGGAAAAATTGTTTATAAATTCAATGTCGATTTCGGCGAGAATTTTAAACACTAGACAAGGCAAAATAATTTAAGAATTGTTTTTTAAAATTGAGAATTTCTATTTTCAGCAACAAAAAAGATATTGAAATTACCGATTTTTTTTAAAATTACTAGTAAAATTCCAGAAAAAAAATCCCAGACTTTTCCCTGACTTTACCAGATTTATTAAATTCCCTGACTTTTCCAGGTTCTTCAGGTTTCCAGTCTTGTAGACACCCTGACAATCTCTTTGAAGCAACTATGTATGCCTCGAATAAAATGTTATCACTGTAGGGCCTATATTAACCACCAATGAAAATGTTACAAAATTATTATGAGGTTATTCGACGAATAAATAGTCACTTGGAATTCTAAATGGAAGTGAAAGATGATGATGATGACTTTGTTGCTTAACGTCTCATAGACTAGTAATGCACTAAGGATATTTGAGACGATGAGTGGTGTTAGATGAGAGTGAAGGACGATTGTAAAAAACATGCGTGATTCGAACCCACATCCTCGTAGAGCCATACGCTTCTTTGGACCAGCGCCTTAATCGTATGTGCCACCGCGGACGACATCGAACCCACGTCCTCGTAGAGCCATACGCTTCAGACCAGCGCCCTAATCGTATGTGCCACCGCGGACGACATCGAACTCACGTCCTCGTAGAGCCATACCATACGCTTCGGACCAGCGCCCTAATCGTATGACCCACCGCGGACGAAATTAAGTGAAAGTGTATAGACCTACACAACTTGTCAATAAAGATTATGATATTGCTTTATTTTATTGTTAATAATGTATATTTTACTACTACGCGTAATAATAGTCGAGATTGACACAAGGTTGTATGGGATAACTTAGAAATACCGTAAAATAATACTTGGTCACAAATGTGGCTGATGATCCAGATCTAACACAGCACGGTATAAGAGTTCTGTGAAGAAGCAACGAAGCACTATTCCGCTAGTTTTTGACGTTACGTGATGTTTACCACTAAACTTGCTCTTTGACCACGTTCAGGCTAAACGTATTATGAAAACAAGAGTGTAGTAACGTTTCGAAGTTGGGGGGCATTGCCCCCTGCTGCCCCTCCCTGTTCGGCTGTTCCGACAACGAAGTTAAGCCAGATAGATTGATTGCGATTTCTGCGCATGTTGTGCGAACACGGCATGTAATAAATAAATAAACACATTAATTATATTAGATTGCAGTAAAAACAATCAAGATTTATCTCCCATCAATGTTTGTTGTTCATTGGCCGACATAAGACTGGCCAGGTAGTAGCGAGCGGACTTTATTCTCGGAAGCACAGGGGTTCGACACACGCCTCGAGCTCTGTATAATATGTCCATCCATATTTTCAACTTATGCAATTAAAAAAATGTTGTATGAATATTTAAAACATTAAAATCCATATTCAAATGTATAGGTATAGGCCCTAATTTTTTAATTTTAAACACATACTTTCGGCATCTATTTTGCACCATGAAGTATGCCGACTTAATTGGAAACCAGGGTTAAAGAACAAGATAATTACAGAATTAGTTCAATACCTGTAGTTAAAAATAAGTAGAAAAAAATAGTTATAATTTGTTACATGGACATCTACAAATAGGGACAACTAGTTCATTTACTATGTGAATGGCGTAACAACAATTGGTAGGAAATGCCCAAGGAGTATCACTTCCAACATTCGCCTTCTCACTGCAGAGGAAACAATTGAGGAAAGCTATAGGGGGGGGGGGGATCAAGTTGGCGTAACGCAACGCCGGGGGGTCTGGGGGTGCGGCCCCCAATCTCAGACCCGCAGCGAATTTCTTTTAGGAAGTTTTGTCAAATACGTGTATAAAAAGCTTTAGGGAGGATATATTTCAATGTCTTATTAGATTTACCATATATACATTTTGGATTATGTTACCATCACGTAGCAGAATCGTTATAATCATTATAGAATAAAATTTAACTCTTGACGAATCAATGCGGGAGGCGATCACCCCTACTACCGCCCCCCCCCCCTCGACCGATCCACCACTGATTCGATTCTGCTTCCGTCGGATTTGTAAACTGGGACAGGTTATTACAAACTATAATCGTACACTGCAAGCAGGAATTCCACAAGCATACATTACGTAATAAGAGATGAGTTTTCTAGTAAATCTTAACCACCTGTAGATGGTGAATATACATTATTGACACACTGATGCTAAAACACTTTAGCCGATGTCTAGTGGATTAGTGGATATAGCCGTCTGAGAGAAGATATGTCCTTGAATATTGTCAGTATTGAACGTACGGGACCCCGACCAAAAGAAATTACTCGCGTGCTTTTTACGCCCATAGTGTTCACTTGTATCTAAGTGAATCATGAAATGATACATATCTAGATATATTTTGTGAATCTATTATACCTGCAGCTGCAGGTAAAATCAAAGAAAAAAATGCATGTATTTTTTTTTTTATATATCTACGATTCTTTAGATCAAAGCGAGGATCAAAAGTACTTTTTTTCTTTTCAAGATGCCATTGTGTAAAACAAAAGGATCATTTGCCCGAAATTTGCTTTTTCATTCAAAAGTTTGTAATAATGTGCATTTGAATTCTTATACTTGAGCAGAATTTCTGTTCTATAGCAAACTATCAAAACACAGAACCAGCAGGTGTCAAACAAAAAAATGTATCTTTGTAGATGAGATGTACTCTTTTAAGTAGGCCTCTATCTTGTATCTTTACCTAGGTACATTTGGACAAGAGTATCTCCGTTTAGGTACAATTAAGAAGTATCTTAGTCAACACTGCTTACGAGTACGACGTGGTTATTTAGGGGCTCTCGACACCGCGGACCACCACAGCAATTAAGTGATAAAATAAAACCAATGTTGGATTTCCTTACAACATCCCTCATAACCACCCGAACGAGCAAGGTCATATCATATCTACCCTAGTAGTAAGTAGTAACTACAATGAATTACATAATAAACGTAACTTTACTAACAATAAAAAAAGTAAAAGTGAATCAATTAATTGACCGTTTCAAGATGTTTCGTGGGGTGGGCCTATCTTTTGTTACGCCAATTACTTCCTGGTAATATAATAAAGCCACCCACCCCTTGAGATGGATTGTTGTCGACCCCTGCTTTACTAGATGTCGACCGTGTGATCGTGCGGGCATCGTTCCATTCAACGGACAGAGGCAATCTAACAGGCTAATAAAAAGCTTTTATGGAATCCTTGTTGATTGACTTCAATAGTCAATCAAGTAACAATCATCAGCTCTATAACCTTGAGATCAAACGTAATTGGTGCAAATATGAACTCTGGGGTTAAAATATCCGTTTTCAGTTTGTTGCAAGTGCGTCTAGTATGTAATCTACTTTTTACATAATAAAGTCGTGAAGCCCGGTTTGTTTCCTGTCCCTAAAACAAGCCACCGGTAGGGTATATTAGGTGCACGTGTTTCATTATCTACTCGTTACGCCACAGTGATTTCCCCGACGACGAAACAGGTCCAAGCCCACACTTGTGTAGTAGGCCTACCGTTTTCTGATAAGACATAATCAGTAACGACGCTATCTTGTCTTCTGTGATCCTTCTAGTGAGGCCCATTCAAAGGGTCAAAGGTCAGCAGGCCATGAAGGAACCAGATTGGAGCCTACTAGTTACAAAGTATCGTTACACGCCTAGTAAGTATGCTGTAATTAGTGGATAATTAAGACGGTTGGGAACTAACTAATCATTACTGTCGAAGATTATTGGAAGACAGAGTCATGATAACAATTTTTACGTGGTTTGAATGTTAATGTGAATTCGAAAATGTGGAAGCGCATACAACGTTTAAATTGTGATTCAGAATGTAGTGATTTCGAATATCTCCACTCCACCTGCATTCTGCAGTTAAGTCCTCGGTCATAAAGACTGGATCAATTATATCATTAGATTCTCGAGAAAACATTATCCAAATGGCAAGTTCATATTTTCAATTGAAAGGATGTTTTTTATTGGAATGAGGCCATACTGGCGTACAAGTCTTTAAGTTGTAGGCTTGTCTTGTATCTTAATTCCCAAGTCGTGTAACTTGTAAGTATTGGCCTACGTCAGTATATAAACAAGAGATTATACTATTGAGTATATACTCAATGATTATACCAACAGCAGTCGCCCATTGAAAATTAACTACTAACCCCCAGCGTTGATAGTGTAGGTATGTATACACACTATTATCACTTTTATCACTTTTCCCATTTCATTTATTTTAGTGCCAGTACAGTACTAAGGGTTTCTTGAGCAGACGTCTCTATGTGTGACATATTTCTTCAGAGTTTCAACGTACAATGACCAAACTTTGTTGTGGCAACCGTTTCTAATACAATGTTGTCGAATTTCGACCATGATGAAGCATAATATTCTGTTTTCGCAGCAAATATCTATTTTCAATTTAAAATTAACATTAAATTATCATTTCAAAAACGCCTAATTACAATTACTTTTTTAATTATGACGTTTTTTTTTCGTGCTACTTATATAATGTTAATTTAAGTTGAACGACCGCGTTTCTGACACATATATATAATTTTATTATCCAAGTATTACCAGTCTAATTATGTAATGAATTATCGTTGGTGGTCGTTGGTCTTATATTAAATCATTCCTGATATTTATTCCACAAAACATTTCCTTCTTTTTGTTTAAAAAAACGTTTAAATTAATGTCAATTGTTTCGGAATGTAGTGTCCTACGCGCGTAGGCGTAACTACGGTGTTTGTAGGAGAAGAGCGAACGAGTGAATGATTCGAGGGTGCCTGCCTACCCCACCAGAAACGTGGCGGATTCACGAGCAGCAATCGTCGCGATTAGCCGCGGTGCACTATCAACAGGTGTTTAGTCACGGCCGGTAACTTGCTGGTCGTTCAATTAAACGTCTTATTGGCTATTGTTGTGGGAACGAGAGCTAATTCGATCCAATCTAATAAAACGTGAGCCTTTCAAGATCTAGTCAACAGACACACTATATTACAGAGATAATAAACTAGAATTACATTACGCTGTCGGTGTCGACTCGAAACCAGGTAGACAAGACTACCACACCACGGAAAATAAATACTAAAAACTTTCATGTTTATTGCCAATTAACATCAGTGTTTGATTTTGCCCCAGTCCACAATTAGGCCTACTGGTGTGTTGTAAACTTGTGTTATAAAACTTTTATTTTCGTAAAAAAATATCATTGACTATTAATCCGTAGGTTACATAACAAAAACACGTTTGATAAATTATTTAAAACACTTCGGAATGGGAGGAGTTTCAACGCAGCCGGTTTAACACAATATAATTTGACTAATAAGTGGTTATTTATTCTGAAAAAAAGGTTTTGTCAACACTAGTTCAGAATGCACGAATAATCCCGTGCGCAAAATAGCTATTTAGTAAATTTTCGTACACAACAAAAGGTTGGTCGGGTGCCAAATTTCGGCGATTACTCCTTAAATGTGATGCGTAACAGTGTAATGGCCTATGCTATTTGTACCGTAATTTGCAGTCGCCTCGGCAACGACAAGGCCTACCTCACTGGCGGCTAAGCCAACCTGTTGTTACACTGGACCGAACGGGTTAGGTAGCCTACCTTACAACGACGAGCAATGATGTTGTAGACAGGCATTCTTGTGAGAAGTGATCCTTGCGCGCACACACACACTCACGCACACACACTTTTAAAACCTCCCCGACGGTGACTGGTTCAAAAGAGGCTACGGTCCCGCGCAGACACTTGAAAGCCAACACTCACATCCCCGTACTAACTGAAACAAACGACTGGTTCGATCCGTCGCGACGTCGAGCCGGCCGACACTATAGCCAACACAACATGCGCAATGCAGTCGACGCCACCCTAGCCCTGCGTTCGGTAGAAAACAAATTTTAAAAACACGTTATCCATGACGACGTCTTGGTCGAAAGAATGAGCGATTGTAGCGTTGCGACGTCCGACTTGGAACTGTGCTACACTGCCTGGCAGGGATACGATACTAGACAAGCGGCCTGTACGGTTGCGTAACCCCACAGTGTGTACGCCTCCTTTCTCTCTCCCCTCCCCTCCATCGCCCTAAAGCCTAAACCATGCACTCGAAAACTGGTCACTATCATTCACTGATCAAAGAGATTTATCAATAAAACAATTATTTGTTTGCCGAGTGAGTGAACGAAAAGGATTTATCAATTTTAGAAGAAAAAAATATGTTATTTTCTTTGATTATCGTTATCTACACTGAGATTAATATTTTATTTGTAGACGAGAAATTAATACGGCAGAATGAATTCAGCCAGTTGTAAAAGACGCAATTGCCAAGTTCAACTGGCGAAACATTTTCACAATGTCACTAGAATGAACGCTCGCCCGCGGCGATCTCGGCTCAACGCCGCACGCAACGATAACGCCCCCTCTTGTTTTAAAGAGCGGCACGCAAAGAAATACATCTGTCAGAGTGAATCTATCGGCTTCATTTAAATAATCTTAAATATTAGTTGTAGCAAAACTACAGACAGTTAATCAATGATCATCTGGCACTGGCATTGCCAAAACTATTCTTATTTGTTTTTAAGTTGAGTAGTACGCCCAATAACTTGTAGACGATTATTGTGAATTCAGAAACGCATACCCCGGACACATTCATGTGCATAATTTTTTGTCTGAATGGCTATTTTTTGTTTCAATTTGGAACATATCCTCTTGTACTAACATAGGTACCATGAAATGTTTTCTCGTCAATATCTACATTGTATGATTGTTTTTTTTTTCGCCGAGTACAAATACTATCTTTGTACAGACGGATGAAAATATATGTACGTTGCAAGATATTATAAAAAAAAACTTTTCAAAGTATGTAAGTATTTTAGGCCCATCGCTTTAGCCCCATGTCAGCTTCAAGGTTACAGTACAGTATGCGACGTCCACGTCAGTATTCAGAGGTCAGTGGTTACAAACAGAAACCAAAATTAGTGTTCCAACACAAAATTATAAAAAGGAATGTATACGGGGTAAACGTCAATGAATTCACTATAATCGTCATATTGGGCGTACTATACTCAACCCATAAATAAATACAAATGTTGTTTTGGCAATGTCAGATGATCATAATTGATAAACTATGACCGCTGTTAATCAGGCAGATAGAGTCACAGGACTCCTTGAATTCCACGAATTGTTACTTTGTATATTTACCTTATTTTTTAAATTCTGAAAGCTATTCTTAATTGTTGATTAATAAACTGATAATTTATATCATTATTTTACGATGATAATTTTAATAGTTTTTGATTTGTGAAAGTCAAATCTGCGGTGTCTCATTATGTTTGGGCTCATGTCCGAGGAATATTACTCACAAAGCACATGGGTTCGAGTCCCGCACAAGACATGTTATTTTCTATTTGCTCTACACCGTCACCCATTTGGCATTTTAAATCATACACTTGCATTACTTCTTCCACAGACTCACCAGTAATGTTGTGTCATTAATTGTCATTGGTCACGCACGTTATTAGCGTACTTGTGGTGATTCATTTGTTATAGAGAAGTGGAAGGAGGACACATTTGGCAGTTCGTGAAACATTTACATAGTTGTCAATAAAGTATACATGGACAGCCCTACGGCCGTAGATTTTCAAAATGTTGTCTTCATCAGCCTGCAGAAAAAAATCACGAATATGGTCAATTTTGGAGTTTTTAACAAAATCAAAATTCGTGAAAACTAATGATTTTTTTACTAAATATTTTAAAACAAATTTTAGAAATGTGTTACTGTAGATCGCTATTTTTCCACTTCCGTCACATATGTTAAAAATTTCGAACACCTGTAGTGTCAGTAAGCCGAGCTAACAGCAATTTGCCTAAAACGCATTTCATATAGGCCTACTCTCTTAAAATAGTAAAAACTGACGTGGATTGAAGATGCAATTGCTGTAACCTGCTCGCAATTGCTGTAATCGCGATGGGTCTAAAACTAGGGTTACTTCTCTATGGACTAGGGCGCACTGCGGCCATGCTTTACTCTCACTTTACTTCATATACGGCAAACAAGGGTGACACTATAAAATCAACAGCTTCCCCAAGAAAACCCACTGAGAATGTTTTAAGAGTTTAGTTATATTGCTAAATCTCCCGCTAGATTCGGTACCTGTAAGATGGCGGCAGTCCGGCGTAAATATTAAGGATATTATTAAAGAGATCAGTGGGCCTTTATGTAGGTGCAATAAAACTAATGCTATTGATTGTAGTTCGTGGCTAATCGTCATCACATTGCATTATAAATTACTACTAGCCCTACTCCGCAATGTCCGAATGTAAACGTTTCGTGTTAATAGTGCTAAGTGTTATTACTGTTTAGATTATTTGCTAAGGTCCCTCTGAAACGATCAGCGACTCGACGTCGACGCAAACACTCACAGTTCGGTTTACTTATGATAATCCTCCAAGTTACACAGTGGGACAATATTTAGCTTTCCGCGTTCAAGGGAGTCTTAGAAAGCGTCCAGCCGACCAATTACTGCCCTTTGCATAATAGAGTCGAAGAGGAAGGCCAGTTGGAATAATTAGGCGTTAATTTGCCTGCCATGATTTCCAGGTAGCACTACTTGTTGTATGTACTGTGTTATCACTATCTTATCTAATGGCACTCGTACTATGTATACTCGTCGTACGAGACCCAAGAGTGATAGAGAAAGCCTACACGATGCGTGGTAGAGAGTCACAATCCAAAGTGAATCAAGTCTTTGTGGAAGCGACCTAACTTTGTCAGAGTAAAAGTAATTTTAAGAAATGTTCACTTTGTTCCAAGAACAAAAGTCCACGAGTGCGTTATGTTATTGATTGCCCCCCTCTCATTTGCTCTTTCTTTTCACGAGGGCATTTAAACTATATTTCTCTTGCTAAAATCAATATCGCTATGTTGCTTGTGATCTTGTTGGAAAACTTTTCTATGTCTACAGGGCTAAACAAATTATCAGCCGAATTGAAAAGCTACTAAATTTAAATGAGATTTAACTTAAAAGCCTGTAGATGCTCACAATCGATCTGACAGAGCCACCACCAGTTCAAGAATACTGATGTGTAAATCAATGAATAAGTCCATGAATGAATCTGCATCATTATATTATGTTATTTAAATTTGATACGATTGTCACCAACACTTTGCCATAGATTAGGTCGCAGATAAGTTATTTTTTTGCTCTCATTATTTATACGTCTCGACAGTTACGGGTAAACCTTGGTAATGTAACGGTTTAATATCACAAGAAAATAATAACCACATTTTTTTAAAATTCGAAATAGCATAACAATTGTTTTTAAAAACCCATTCAGTGGAGAATTAAATTGGACAAAATTAAGTTATTTTTAGCAATAAATTCAAAATGGTAATTTTTTTCCTAAGTTTTTTAGTGTTTTACAAATATTTTTTCGTGTTTTTTTTTAAGAATTTTGGGAAATTTTGGATTTTGAATTAAAGCTTAATTTTAGGTAAAGATGTTAATTATAATTATAAGTGCATTTCTAAAACTAGATTTTTTCTGTATTTTTTTTGCAGATATGTATTTTCAGTTTTCTCTTAAAAAAAGGCACTTTTTGTCCAATCGGGATGGGAAAAAAGTATTTATTTTTAATGCACGAAAAAAATAAAAAATTGGTGTCAAATTGAAAAAAATATATCTTTTACCCGGATATAAATTTTGAAAGTTGGTGTCCATTACACAGAATGAGTTAAAGAATAGTTACAAAGAAGTTTATTTCTTTTTCCTATGGTACGTCACTAAAGGATGAACTATCAAAAGAGATTTAAATTATCGTGATCGCCATTGTCAACACATTAATTCTTTACAAAGTAGACTTTTTTCATATTAAACTAATAATTGACGGGTAGTGATGCATTAAAACCTTCCATTGCGATAATTGCTGTAATCGTATCAGAATTGCTTCGAATTACTCCAGTCCAGATGTAGCGGTGTTCCCGATGTAATAATTGCTACTCGTTGAGTTGCGAGTGATGTACGACATGCAGACACACTAACCGGTATTAAACTTAAAATGACACGTTACGTTACAAGCACGCGTCCCTGAATATCGGACGAGACTAAATACACATCTATCGCCAATCATCGCTAAATCACCTATACAAAACGTATCATCATACATTTTAAAATTTTCTATTAATTAAAACGTTGTGGGCAAGTTACAGAGGTGTTTTTGTTTTTATATAAACTGCTCATGGCACGAAACGAAAGCCCATAGGGGACTAGTTAATAACAAGCTGAACAAGTCTCATAAATAAATACCACTCAATTTACCTATTAAACATGGTGGTTTATGTAAAGACTTGTTTGATGTGGCCTTGTGCCCTCTCATTGTCAACGCTGCCTGAAGATATTGAGATGGGTTTGCCTTCAATGACGGTGTTATTTAGCAACGTTAAGATGTACGGAACCCAATAGTATTAAACCAAGAAAAACTAGACTGGTGGTACCTATATAGGAGGATTCAATGTAGGGCCTATTAAATAATATTGAATCCACAACAATCTTACCACAAGACAAACCAATGGTAGTTATGGTTGTTGTTGAGTGCGGAGCGGCCCTAAACGGTTGACATAGTGAGTCGTTGTCAAAAACAAGAATTCAAAAGCAACAACATTTAGAAAACGTAAAGAACACAAAACCATGATCGCGTTAAAAAATGTAAAATCATCAATATTTTGTATCAAAAGTAGCTTTATACGCCGAATACGTGCATGTGATATTATCCCTACAAAATCTTAGATTGTGGCCTAAACAATAGATCATAATGTACAAGAGGACTTTAGATTTCATCCATAATATAGGCAAATGGTAGTGAACACAAAATACATACCGGTACACATATTTGAATTGAAAATGAAAAACTTTGCATTCGCTAGCTTAGAGGAAAGACTGTGTGGGAAGATGTGAAGGTTGATAATTTATTGAATAAGAGTATTTAATAGTAATTGACCTAGAGTCGGGTCGACTACACGAACAAGCCACGCCGAGCGGCGAAGTGAACGGGGCGGTATTCTAAGCCCCTGTCTCCTAACGCCCGCACGATGTTTTTGTTCGGTCGCACACGTTGCAAGGCGGGCTGTACTTTGCTCGAGGTGAAACCATAAATTCCCAAATGTGGTGGTGGGTGGGGGTGGGGGGATAAAAATAAATCATTAGCAATATTCGATTAATTAGATATGCTTAACGTCTCATTTGACTCGAAAAATGTTGCAATTAAATCATGTAGGCATTGCAAAAGCACTGTTTTAATATGCAATGATATTATTGTGACAATTTTATTCAACGTTGAATGTTGATAAAGAATTGGTTTTGGGAGAACTAACACCATAGTTTTCATTAAATAACAGTAACTGTGTAGCTGCGTGGGTAGACCCCAAATACACATAAATGTATAATTTTACTTTGCATACTTAAATATCATATAACTGCATAATTATGCCGAGTTGGGAACCTGCTCATCTTAAACAATTGTGTCGTTTTCAATTATTGCTGGCACTCAATGTCGTCTAAGATGTAATAATACTATTTACTTTAATTACTTATTAATTATAATAATATATATATCTATATAAAATATATAATATATATAATAATATATACATATATAATATATAATTAATTAATACTTTAATACTATTTACTTTAATTCAGAAATTAAAAAAGTCCTCCCCAACCGGGATTCGAACCACGGGTCTCCCACACTCCAGGTGAGCGTCGTAACTACTAGACCATCAGGACGGGTAAATGTTAATCTATGAATTGTAGTTGCATTATACATCTGAAGGGCATGGTTAATATGCTCACCTGGAATGTGGGAGACCTGTGGTTTGAATCCCGGTTGGGGCGAAGTTTTAAATTACTGAATTGTAGTAAACTAGGAAGCTTCGCAAACGCTTTTTCAGGCGCGTTGTTGGATAAGCGTAAGTTTTTTAAGCGAAAAAAGCGTATAATAACGATTTTCATAAAAAAAAATTTTCGATTACGCTCAAATTTCACACCAATATATTAATTCATAAAATTAAGGTTCTGTAAAAAAATCATTATAATCGGATAAAGCATGTAGGTGTTATAGTTCAAAGATATATTTTAAAAATCTAAAAAAAAATCGTAAAATTGCGATTTTATAGAAAATAATAATTTTTCGATTGCGCTACAAAACGTGGCAGTTCTAAGTTCAGAGATTTTCGAAGGCCTCCAGAAAATTGCATTGCAATAATTAGTGTATTTTTTTAGCCGGAATCGTGTTTACAAACACACAAATACAAAAAAAAAGGGGGAAAAACGGATTTGTTTCTCCAGTGTAGTGAAATGAAATCTTCGCTTCGCTCGCTACGCTCATCCAATAACTAGGAAAACGCTTAAGCCCCCGCCGCGTTGCTGGATGAGCGGAATGGGTGCATTGAGCCGCCACGTGTGATGCGGATTTTCTGTTGTTCTGTGAAAAAATCATGGACTAAGTTAAATTTTTTTTAAAATTTAAATTAATCGTTATTTTAAAAAAGAAACTTTAGTTTTTAGTTTTTTTAATTAATCTTATTTTAAAAAAGAAAAAAATCGTAAAATTGCGTTTTTTATAAGAAATAATTATTCGATTGCGCTCAAATTTCACACGAATATATTTATTCATTAAATTAAGGTTCTATGAAAAAATCATTAAAATCGGATAAAGCATGTAGGTGTTATAAGTCGAAGAAATTTTTAAAAAATCGAAAAAAATCGTAAAATTGCGATTTCCATGAGAAATAATTTTTCGAATGCGCTCAAAAAGGTGGCAGTTCTAAGTTCAGAGATTTCGAAGGTCTCCATAAAATTTTATTGCTATTAGCTAGGCGGATAAGGCTAACAATTAAATATATATATAACAAGGCTGTGGGTAAGGTATAAAATCTCATGTGAAGTTTTCATACAAGGCTGTGAGAAAGATCTAAAATCTATATTTTCGTGCTATTTGGGCGGATTCTGACCAAACGGGTGGGGCTACAACGTTTATATTTCACATGGACATTAATGTAAGGGTGATGTATTGACTTTTGAAAGAAAAAGTTGAAAAAGTTAGCCAGAATCTATAGAAATAAAGGTTTTAATATTTAACACCTCAAAAAACTCAAATTAAAACCTTTATTCTATAGATTCTGGCTAACTTTTTCAACTTTTTCTTCCAAACGTCAATACATCACCATTACCTTAATGTGCATGTGAAATATAAACGTTGTATCCCCACCCGTTTGGTCAGAATCGGCCCAAATGTCACGAAAATATCGCACTAAAAACCGAAAAAAAAACGTAAAAGTACGATATTCATGAGAAATATTTCTTCGATTCCGTATCCGTATCCGTATCCGATTCCGATGCCGTATTCGGGTAGAGAGCGAACAAACAGACAGAAAAAAACAAAAAAAAAACACACGAGCTAAATTTTTTGGGGGGTCGGTGAAATTGAAGTCTTCGCTTCGCTCATCCAAAAATCGATAATAATAAACACTTCAAAATTCGTTATCATTTCTTATGGCTCATGGGAACGAACAAGGTTTTCGTGCGGGCGTTAGGAGACAGGGCCTAAGAAGACTTTTAGTCTTCTTAGCCCCGCTTCGCAACGTGTAGCACAACCGTCGGTCACAGGGGCTTAGAAGCCAAAAAAAGGTCCGGGGGCTTAGGAGACAGGGGCTTAGAAGCGGACACCAAGTGAACATAGCAGCCGGCACGTATCGTATCTTACGTAGGTGTAGAAAGAGGTAGGGGATCTGAATCTGATTGCGCACGTACAACTTCACTCAGCTCCACAATTTCTTATTATGAAATTATTTATACGATAACTATGTCTTGATAAGGTGGGTTTTAGTGTTGGGTAATGGTTTTAGGTGCCGGATAGACAACTGAGATGGAGACTAGTTTTCAGTGAGATGATGATGGATGGAGGGGGGGGGGGGGATGCCCGACATAAGAATACGTCATCGTTTGTGACGTGTTCGCGGATTATGAGTTCGATTCCCACTCATCGTAGTCGCAAACATCCCATTACTTAACATGCAAATAATAAGACTATAACGAATCGGCAAAATGGAAATTATTTTTTTCACACGCATCTTAAAGTCGTATCCGAATATGTTTATATTTTCACTATTAAAACTGCCTCGCAATAAAGGTATTAAAATCAGGGTTGCTTGCCAGATTACGCACACAAAAATAGTAAATTAGAGAGGGGAGGAGGCCTACGTTAAATTAACAAAATTTGATGAATAGTGGCGAAAATATGCTTATAATAAATAATATAATAATAACCGTTCTATAACTGCGTTTATTTAGTCGTTTAACTAGCTAGAGGACTACGTGCCGATGTATATATACATTACCCCAATCCATTAAGTTGCTATCTATTAGAGTACTTATTTGATAAGGTTTCATGCATAGTCATTCCAATCTAACAAGACGCCGATGAGATAAGACACCTTACACAGACCGTTATTGTTTGTTTGTATACTTAACAATTAATGCACAATATTCCACTTGATTAATAAAATAAAAAATAGAGGTTTAGAGTTTAAAAAAACTCACAATAAAGTTATTTAGATATCACGAAATCTGTGTAGTACTCTCGGAACGAGTACGAAACGTTTAGTGTAAAAATACCTTTAAGAGACAATACTAGCGATTTTTTAATCAGCATAATATAGCCCGAGGCATATGATCGATATGAACATTTGCACAGATATCACGGAGAGGGAAGTTAACTCACATATTAAATCACCTTTTTAAACAGTAGAAAAAAGTTTAAAAGGAGACTTTTGAACGATTTTGAGCTACTTACAAAAAAAGGGACTTTGGCAAAAATGTGGGCGACTCTATTTAACAAAATACTTACATTTTGTTAATTTGATCTGTGTAATCAACAATAACATTTGAATAAATACTCTACTACTGCAAGACGAATTTATGTATTTATTTTATTATTTTATTTGTTGAAGTCTTTTAAAATTCGCGTTTAAACGTTTTCATGGATCCAATAAAATTCAGTCTTACCAAATATAATCCATAATAATAATCTCCATGCGTCTGACAACATAAGTTGTCTAACGTGTATTGAAGTGATGAGGCATATTCCTGAACATTGACACAATGTGATCATCATTATTAACTTGAATTTTATTTAGAATAATTTGGTAGCGACTGGCCTGTATCATAAACGCGTATTTTATACCCAAAAATAATGAAAATTTAATGCAACTACTGCGTTTAAACGTATTGATTTTCAATTAGGCTTAGTAGTATTTCTTTCGTGAATACTTTGGTGATGCCAAATAATTCAGGTGGTACTAATGTGACCTTCGTGTCTTCAAGTCTAGCCACCAAGACTTGATCGCCATGCTAATCTAATCAGTGCCAGGCAGGTTCTGAATCGCAGATGCAATTGATTCAAATGTAAACACTACGCCGTAATGAGAAGTATAAACTTGCTACTTCACACTTTGTATAAGCTGTCCGTCATCATCGTTACAAGACTTCGCCTAGAATGCACTAAATGGGCCAACGATAGGAGTGTTTCGACAACGTCAACTTGAACTGTCAACACTTTTTACTAGAAGAACGAAGCCTCGAATTACATTGGTATAACACATAAAAAAAAACTTTTTATGACGCCCGCTGTAGGACACATATGAGAAATGTCCGAGGGATGTTTAAGAGGACTCAATCCCTTGCATTCGCATTAACGACTGAGCAAAACATTTGAAAAAATCTTCAGTCTGGATTGCTGGTCTCGACGGGAGTCGAAACCGAGGCCTATACTGGCGATGTATCTATTCTACTTATCTTAGAAAAAGCTCCTGACAGCTAAACAATTCGGTCCAGGTTACTTTCAATGAAATCAAAACAAAAATAACAATTTTGATTTGAGATTGATTATGAAACTATATAGTTTTGATTCGAGCTAAAAATTCCTGGTTTGTTGTGGCAGAAGTATACAATATTTGTAGCTGGTTCCCTTTTTTATCGTATTGCCACCAAAGTGGCGGTATTTCCTTTACGATAGTGATTGTTAGTTATAATTCTCAGCCATGTGCCTTTACTAGGTGAAAATTTACCATACCGATATAAACATTAGATTGTTTACATTACAATTTTGTCAACTTTGTAGACACTTGTTCGTGGAAAATGATACGTTTCAAAATCCACCCATGCAAGTGGCTCTCAAAGTCCTACACAGAGAACAATTCTAAAGTCGAAGGGACAAGCATGACCCTGTAGCGATAACACCACAGTTGTAATCAGTGCTTCACACTCGTAAATCTAAGATTATACATTTATGTGACATTTATAGCGTTGTTAGAAAACGAAAAAGGAAACCCATGCAGTAGGCAACGAGGCCTCCGTTTTGCAAGATATCGTCTAGAAGAGCTTCACGTGGTATGCTATTAAAAAAGTAGGCCGAATGTTTCATAAACTGTCCTCTCTTTAGCTTGAAAACGTGATTGACGGTAATGAGTCGGCAAGCAACCTACAGATACAGACGGCCTGGTAACTCAAGCTCAAGATCGAGTCAATGCAACGGAGACTCTCTGTATCCTGCCCCTGCGTCTGTCGAGCAACCATTCAGATCCAGCGACCAAGCGATGCGAGTTTATCAATAAAGGAGGATGTGATATTAGACATTTTCTTTAAAAAACAAAATATAGTTTCTTAAAAAAATAAAATGCAACCACCAATTCCATACAGTCCTGATTTAGGTTCCAACGCACAAAAATAATTGAGAATGATTGATGATTTGATTAAAGAGTCTTAATGCAATTTGTGCTTTCGAGACGGTCAGTGTATGTGGATGAGTGACATTTACAAAAGTAGGCTCCTACATGCGGGATTGTTGATTGAAATACATAATATAACATACAAAAAACTAGTCTAAGATCGATAAAAATAGCAATAAACTATTTAAAAAGGTGTTTTTTTAATTTTGGTAAAAATAACTCGCCTTGACGGCATGACGCAATAGGTTTATACTTTATACATCCATGATGGGTATGCCACGTTTATCCTAATAGACCTACAAGGAAAGATATGCTAATTAGTGTGTACTGGTCAGTCATGTCACATTTACTGCTTGCCGCCCATAAAGGAGTCAAATAATGATGGAAGCCATGAATGCACAGATGATAGTATGACATGTTGCTGATAGTAGGGTGTGCATTCCAATCCCGGAGCGATAAGAGATAATGGGCGTCACAACTGTGATGTGATCCACAATACCGAATAGGGTGAGGTTGGCGATGGTCGTAGTTTTACGCGGGTCGGAGTAATGTCCGCTGTCCGTGACCATCTTCAGGAGACAACTATGATAGGCTGCAACGAACTACTGAGGACAACCTTAGAAAAAATAACATATTTGAGGATTGCCGGTGGCTAAGATCGAACCTTCTATTACTATAATGAGATCAATAAGACAGCCTCATGCGGGATCCGAGCCCAAATCTCCTTGACTCCCGAGAGGCATGTTAGCTCTTTGAACCTCGACCCAACCATAAAAACGACTTCTAAAACTGGAGACATTTTCTTTCTCTCACAATAAATTAAATTAAACACATTAGATTAGATTCATATATTTGCTACACAGAAAACGCTATTTTATTAAAGCTTCAAGAGTATTTATTGAAGGTGTAGAGATAATTATAATCAGGAATACCATATTTGTGTTTTGCTATAAGTGTTTCACTACAAGAATTAGTGACCTCAATTAGTACATTGGCTTACTACACTGATTGATAACGGATTTTTACATGCCAAACATGTTTATAGTTTGCCTATGAAAAGTGGGCTTGGATGATTGTGTTTTAAATAACGAGTAAGATAATGACTAAATAATATAATATCCTTTATTGACAATTGCGCTTTATGAGAGAAACATATCTTATCAGAACAAGGAATACGGAGATTAGCAGAGGCCATAGAAGCAAAAGTAAAAAAAAAAAACACGCACATGGTCACGAATTGTGTTCAATGAATTCGATTCAATATTTGCCTTCCACGACAACCAATACAGAGACATCAACAAAATTGATATAAAAATACCTCAATCCCGGGTGTCAATGAATTTCTTTCCACCACGAAGTAACTGATCAAATTATTCGTACCATTTAAATGCAGTGCACAGTTTCATGAAGGCGTGAATCATCCAAAACAGTGCGTAGATCAGCATACAATTACCAAGTACGTATCGTATAGCTTGCTAGCCATAATAACGGGCTTATTATAGCCTATCCCTGGCACAGCAAGTAGATTCTAAGAAATCAGTAGTTGCATTTTAGTTATGTATCGAGTTTCTTTACACGCGCGGTCATTTAGGCGAGCAGGAACTCTTTTTAAACAGGGGTGGGGGGGGGGGTAAAACATAAGAAACAAACATATTGAGAGTAAGCTGTACACGAGCCAGAGGGGGGCGCAATGAACCTGGTATTTGCATTATATTTTTTTACATCAAATTAATCAAAAAACGCTCATGGTGTTATAATGCGAACTGCAAAGTTCTTGGGAGGGGAGGGGGGGGGGGGGGCGTCTAACTAAGTTTGATGGACCAACCTTGACTAACTCCTGTCTGCGGGTGGTGGTGAGGGGAAAGGAAAGGAAAGGGGGGGGGGCGTCGAAAAGGTATTGATATAAGTTGGTAGATGGTAGGCAAACTTCGAAACAGAACTGAAATTAAACTAATTCACAAATAGTCTAAATAACCTGACAACGTTCATCCACCAACGTGATTATAAATTGTACTATATTTGCGTACCATTAGCGAATACATAAATTATGTATCTATTCCTAGAAAAAAGTTCGCCTTTTTATCTTTTGTTCGTTCTCTACGCAAAATCGCTATTCCGATTTTGATGACATTTCCAGAGAACTTTTCAAAACGTCTTAAATCTGTCACGTTTTGAGGGCAATAAAACATTTACGGAACACTGTTCTTTTCGCATTTTTACCATGTTTACTAACTTGTCTCTGGTGGGCTCGCGCTTTTATTAAAAGTATGTACATTTGACGAAACGGAACTATCATGCGCTCATTCTTTTCTATGCGACTAAAAAATTATGTTTGTAAAAAAATAGCAACATTATGAACATAAACGGTAGCTCAATTGGTTAGAGAACTGGTAGGTAGATCCGGAGGATCTGGGTTCGAGCCCCAGACGGGGCAAACTTTTACAACAATTGCTGTCAATATATAACATGTCTTAAGCGGGAAAACCCTCCAATAGTGATAACAATTCTTTATGCCACTAGTCAACTATAGTGTACTTGTAAACAAGTGGTCGCGCGGCGATGTATTAGTCACGGAGCGCACCTGAACACAATTCCATACTGTAGGCTAGTCATGACAAGGCTACCTACATACCTATTCCAAAAACTAGGGTGTGCTGTGATCTTCATATTTGCTTACAAGAAAATTGAATTGAAGCTGACAGTTCAGCGCATGCAATGAATAAAGAATTTCAATTTTATAACAACATTTAATGTAATTAGGTTGGTCCAAACACACATTAATTCGAGTCACATTTCAAAGAAAAACTTAAAAATCACAACAATTCAACGGCATAAGACAGACGAATAAGAATGCTTCCGACGCATTTCGAAAAGAACACTAAACACGTGACAAAAATTGCAGTTCATTTCAATCAGCTATTTCTCTTGTATATAACTATTAGTTTTAGCATTTAAAATTACTGAGACAGCCCCCAAAACACGCTTTTTTCCACTTCGGAAACATTATATAACTAATTGGTATTTATACAAAGAAAACAGTAAAAACATTAACAATATCGCGGTAGATTCCCCTTAGTACCGGAAGACAAAATTTAAAAATGTGTTCTAGTCACCAGTCATTTTTAACGGTTGGGGATATGGGGAATAAGGATGTACGTGGTATGGCTGGGTGTTTGGCTGGGCAAAAGTGGGAGTCACGTGAAAAAGTGGAGGGGGGAAGGGGGGGGGGGTCCCCAGCCTCCCCATTCATCTACGCGAATGATTTCAAACAGTAGTCAATGTTACTGATTTAAATCGCGCATCTTGACGTACCTACCATCAATTAAGAGACGTAAAAATAACATGCTAACACTTTCTGAAATATTAACAGAAGAAATTAGTGAGCAGTCAAAATCGTTAGTACTTCATTAGAGCTCGTTTGCATTGAGTGCACACCACACGCCTAGCTCTGTATGGTGTGCAACTCAGGGCACGCATGCCATGGGAGACACTGTGCTTGTAAAAGCGTTTAAAAATAACGTAAGAAAGTTGAGACCCTTGGAAACAGTGGTGTTGTTTACAATCACTTATAACAAGTAACGCAACGCACGTAACGTATAAAGAAGTTGATCCAATCTCAACTTTACCGTATACGTTACGATATTTATTCTTAATTTAAGCCAGTCACAGCCCATTTCCGAGTGTCTACCCTTGTTGTGTTGTTATGTGATTGTAAACACCACATTAATTTTACCGTACGTTACGTTATTTTTTAACGTGTTGTTATTGTGATTGTAAATGAGGCTTGAGACTGTGACTCTCTCATTCGGGAGGTCCATAAGAACGATTAGACCAAGGATCCATGGCCTAGGTCGGGACTCGGCCACTTTGTACATTATAAACTGTCACATTGCCAGGTGTCACAGAATAATAAGTTATAGAGTATTCGAGCAAGTAGTTGTCGAGTGTAAATCAACCAGAGCTGAAAGAGAACAACTGAGGTCCAGGATAAACAATGAGACAAAATTTGCAGACCCGTCCGTCTCAATTAAAGACCTAACATCGCCTAGTTTAATAACATCGTCGGATCACCTATACATCGTTTGTTAAAATAAAACACAAATTAGTCCCACACTTTCTTATATATTTAAAAATCAGCAAAGAAACGCACAAATATTGATAAATCACCAACCTAATAAAGAATAGTGCTAAGCAGCAGACTGCGAGTTGTTCGTAAGTACGGCTGCCTGTCCCCGTCGGGCTGCCAAGTTTCACAGTAGCGATTTTTAATACGTCGTCGTATAAAATGTCGAACATTTAGGAACGGAGTAACAAAAAACAAAACTATGGGAATCTACACTAAAAGTCCTTGTTAAACCTATAAGAATGTTTTCGGCATTCCCTTTTATTGCAATTTAACAGATTTAAAATGAAGACTCGTCGAAATCAGCCTGGAGTTTTTTCTATAGCAGAACAATGTGTACAAAAACCGCTCATTGTTACGCTTTTACAATGTTTACAATAGACTTGACTCAGCATTGTTCATCATGTATAACAAATTAAGTAAAGCCATTTAATTAAATATAAATATAAATTCGTTATATGTAATGTACAACTATATTGTTTGATATTGATTATCTCAAGATATACGCCTTTCACAATTTGCGTCACAGATAGAGCATACAGGTTGGTGAATTTCCTGCATTGTAAATTAATACTGTGCAGTTTTCTTTGCCATCCGCCCATGCAGGCTAGTGGAGCGAGCGAGTATGGCGTAGGAGGACCCCTGCGGCTGCGGGACCGACAAAGTCGAGGAGCACAAGCTTGCAAATAGGAACGTCGTACGTAAGTCGTAACAAGCATGTGCGGCAAGGGAAACGATACGTCGAAGTAACCGAGATTCAGAGGTTGGTATAGAGATACGTCGCCGAAGTAACCGAGATTCAGAGGTTGGTATAGATGGTAGTTGGGTAAACCCAGAAAGACGTTAAAAAAAGTGTCGCATATTCGAATCCAGACGTTAATATGCAACTCGACAAAACGTTTTATAAAATAAAAATCATTACGTACTGAGACTGATGTAGATTTATACAAGAATGCTAATATTTAAAAATAATCATTGCGTACTGCTGAGACTGATGTAGATTTGTACAATAATGCTAATATTTTAAAAAAAGAAGATTTGAGTGCAATGTGTCACTTACTTTCCCAACACAGGTATTCTAGCTATGAGATGATCCCTCCGAAAAGACATTGCTTGAATTTCAACCACAATTTTTCTTGTGCCCCCCCCCCCCCCTCACTTCAGAATCCAGTGTCTATGTGAGGGGCACTATGAAAATGTGTGGAAGCAAAAATCAACTCCCCCCCCCCCCCCAACGAGCCTGATTTCAATTCAACTGTTTGTGAGTGAACTAGATAAGTGATATTATTGTTATATTAACAGAAAAATAATTGGGTGCACCAAGACCCCCCAAAAAATGTCAGACTTGGTATTTTTCGAGCTAGGTCCCATCGGCAAAAATCTCCCATAAGAAATAACATGGGGACGATCTTTAAGCCCCGTGACCTTGGAGGATTTTGATCCAAAATAATATTTTCCATTATTGACGTACTCGACTGCCTTTTCTGTAAATCCTCTATATTTTGTTTTGGGATTTGGGCAAGTGGTTTGGTCAAAATATGCGGATTACCAAGATGGGGTGTGATTTTGGAATGCATATTTGTGCGTGTTTGAGTGTATATTCGTGCACAGTTTCAAGACACGATGTTATAAAAGGGTCATTTTAGATTGGTATGATGCTCTTGTATCAACGTGGAACAAAAAAAGCAGATGCAAGCCGATTAAATAAATTTTCCAAAACGACAATTTTCGCAAATTTCATGATCAACAAATTGAAAAATTCGTTAAAAATCACAGTCACAAGATATAATTTTTCAAACGGTAATTTTAGGTAGTATAATGCTATAGATTATATTATGTGGTAAACAATTTTTTTTTTGGGGGGTAATTGCCCCTTTAAAAGAGTTCATTCTCTTCGTCCATTTCACCTGACATGTGTACTGTGAAAGCAAATTGTTTTTGACATATCCGTGACAGTCAGTAGCTAATCGAGAAAAATGTTATGGAAATTATTTATCCCCCATAATTTTACATAATTGTGACACTTGTGGTGTGACTTAGCTATAGAAATACTATATACTTTCCCAATATCTTTCATTTGAAAGGACTCAATCCTAAATATTGACATATACCCTTCCTTCCACCTTAAAAAATTTTAGTCTCTCAGCTAGTTCGGATAATTGCATCTTTACTATTAGTTCGTGTGTAATAACTTATGCAAAGTAAACTTCAATGAATAAAATTAAATTCGCTTTCTACATTATAAGTTCCACAGTAGGACTATACTTTGACCACATGGTAACAGATTGGAATGTATAAGTGTAATATAGTATTATCTGTGCTTTGGCATAGCCCAAATATACGGGATATGTGCCTTACGAGAGGCCAAACCATCGAATATTTTCAGTGTTATTTTCTGCGGTTCCTTTCTACGCATTCAAGTGTCTAATAAAGATATTATGAACACAAATCACGTAGTTGTAAAAATTGTACTGTGATTTGCGTGGTTAAAGTTAACTTTGTGCAATTTTAACATTCAGATTTTGCAGTTGATAATAATTACCGTGTACTATTTATTTTATAGATACGCATGGTGCGATTGTGATAATGGTAAATATTGCATAACGGTCAAATACGACTAGCTAGTTAAACAATTAATCAAGCCTCGAAATAAGAATGTACCGACGGCGGTTATTATGTATATAGGCAAAAGTTTTAAGACAATTCGAAACGGATTAGAAATGACTTTTACATAAGATCGCCACAATATCTTGAATTAAAATCTACCTTGTGTTTATTTTCCGTTGGTGTTGAGAGAAATTGCCGCTCCTAGCTTCAGGCAAAGGATGCAGCCTAGCCTAGATTTAGAAACGAAGAAAACATTGCCATTTTTACTTGCTTAATCAATTATTTTTACATTGGAATTGATCTAGAAAACAGGTACGGCAAGAATATTGTAATTACTTAGTCTCTATCTCATTCTGTCGCAAATTACGTCACCCCAGCCACAGCCTGAGCTCGCTAAATGAGCACATGTATAACACTAATTAAAAACGTCGATCGTAGAATAATAACTTCGTTTAGCAGCCGGCACAGTGAATATAATACCGGTAGCCTAAATTCAAAACTTGAAGCGCCCGCTAACACACGGAAGAGATAAATGACCACTTATCTCATGGCACGATTTAAAAGGCTATCAACCGACGTTGGATTAGAGGCAAGTTGTAATGGTACAAACTTGATTAGTAAATAACCGGTCTTGTAAAACAATGACAAAACATGTACATCTGTCAACATTAGATTTCTATTTATTCTTATACGTCTTTACGTCGTGCAATCGAAATGCCTTTTTCTGTCGTTGTATTGGTATTGGTAAGAGTTTTTTTTTTTTTTACCTTACTCATTGAACGACTTGGAATGTGATTAAGAAGTGTGTTATTAGGGCTTGTTGTTGGTGATGACGGCATTATCGGTGATCGAGACAAGTCTAAGAAAACAGGTCGGTCTGCTCAACTCATATTTGTCATCAGACACTACAAGAACACATCTGTCTTACAAGCATGGGCGACCGTAGGATAGCAATCAGGGGGGGGCACCCCCCCCCCGCAATGAGAAACATCTCCCCCTCGGACGCCATGCGCATAGACTGCCGGAGGCAAATTCGCCTAGCGAATTATTTTTAGACTACGGACCATGAAATGGCCTTTTTTTTTACATTTGAAGTGTATTTTTCTCAATAATTAATGGTTTGTAAAATATGTATTTACAAGACTATAGAATTATACAATATACCTTAGTTGACACATTGAAGATACAAAATATGAACTAAACTAGGTAACTTCGGAGTTTACATAATCTATATGGCTTAATTACAAATAGCTCTTCTGCCACGATTACGTTTTACAGTCGCGTGATCGGATGACTTTTTTTAAAATATTACTGTCAACGATACGTTTTTAAGTGGGATATCATTACTTGTGTTTAATAGTTACTTGAGATTAATTTGTTCAATTATACACCCGTAACAAATAAGGTACGATAATCAAAAAGACTAATTTTGATCGATTGGTACCAAAAACGTCGGCATCAGTCAATCAGAGATTACGAAAGGTTTTTATACTTAAATTTTCATCAATATCGCATATGCCGTTTACCCGGTAGAGCGCGAACAAACAGACAAAAAAAACACCGGAGCTAATTTTTTTGGGGGAGGGTCAGTGAAATTGAAGTCTTCGCTTCGCTCATCCAATAAATAGTACAAAATAACTTTTTAAATAAACTTTTAACCACCCCCCACCCCGGCGCCTATGCTTACACGTCGGTAGAGTCTATCATTCGATTACAGAAGGTTTGCAAATTATGGTGTACGACAACGAAGTGACACTATTGTAGCAATCATCCAGTGGTTGGTGGTAAGTTGGTCGCGGGTGGTTGGCCTCCGACCACTTACTTTTCGAAATGTGTCAAGTTCGATGATTATTCAAAATTACACATAACGAAAGGAAATATAAACGATTTGATGCAACAGCATTATTTACCTCGGCTATGATTTACTGCAACGATTGAATAACAGAAACATGCAATTCCTTGTGTATAAGATGACGGACAACGACGAACATGCTCAAAAGATCCAGGTAATGTGTCCATCCAATTTATTTTCTTTCCTTTTTACAAGTCATAGGCACTGTAAGAATCTAGAAACATAAACATTTTAACCTACATTTTTTTGACTCAAATTTTATACGTACGATAAGGAGATATCTAAACATAAATCTGACCATAATACTGATGCTGCTGTTGCAAGTTTTCGGGCGCGGAATTTAACTCCTCTCAAAATAACTACACTCGATACTATCGCCAAAAAATCGCTAAAAATCAATTCTACAACATTTAAACAAAAATGTAATTTCGTTGTGTATCGGTGATGTTACCGGCAGTCGGCAACAAGTTATTAAAGCAAATTGTATAGATCTTCTGAAGTCCACTAGATTTTGTCCATGGGTGGACTTTTCATTCCAAGGCACAGTCCCTCATACTACACAGTAGAACAGAACGAAGAATAACAAAGGCATACATTATAATTGGATGAGCATAGTGAAGACTTTAATTTAAATACCGCGATATTTTTTTTTGTCTGTTCGCTCTGTACCGCGCAAACGGTATACATGCGAACTTGATAAAAATTAGAGGGGACCTTCGAAATATCTGAATTTAGATCTGCCAAGTTTTTTTGGTATAATCGAAGAAATATTTCTCATGAATATCGTACTTTTACTACCCCCCCTCCCCACCCGATTTTTAATGCGATAATTTCGAGCCAACAGCTTTTCCGACCTTGATTAAACTTAATGGGAACGTTTAAAATCACTGAACGTAGATATGTAATGATTTTGGGTACAATCGAAGAAATATTTTTCATAAAAATCGTACTTTTAAGGCAACGATTGGTAAATCACTGCCCTGCAACTTTTCACGGTATCTATACGAGGCGCGTGTCGGGTTCTCTGTCTCTCTCGCACTCGCAGGATCACAGTCGGTCGGCTCGCATGTTGAAGGCAGACATGGTTCACTCTTGCTCTCAAGTTTACATAACATGTAGCGTACTCTAATGAAACACTTTAACCATGCCATCACAAAACACTAATTATTGGACAGAAATAGTCAACCAAAAAAGCTCATCCATAAACGTGACTGGATTGGATATTGCTTAACGTCTCATATTAATGCACTTTGGCTATTCGAGACGATGAGTGGTGATAGATGAAGATGAAGTATGATAGAAGGGTGGAGGGGAAACCCGGTACAGGCACGAAGCCTACTCCTTTCGAAAAGTACCAAGGGGACCAACGGCTTAACGTCCCATCTGAAAGGACGGTGTAACCTTGACAGTCATAGGTTCCTCCATTAACCCGGACTGCCGAGCAGACGTCGAGGAAAACGAAGCCGTTACACTAGCTCTCGAACACTCCATCTGCTCTAACCAGCGATATATACGTGCGTCTCAGTGCATGGCGTTCACCCACTCTAAACCCGACCACGCCCGAGTGTGCTTAACTTCGGTTCTAGCGGGAACCGGTTAAACTACCTCGGCTAAACCGCTGGCGAAAACGCGACTGGAAACAGCGTTCGCGAAGCGCCCTAGTGGTTTAGAATTACCGGTACGGTATACTGTGGAAGATTTTGTAATTGTACACTAGGAAAACGCTTAAGTCCCGCCGCGTTGATGGATGAGCTTTTTTTAAGTTTTTAGTTTGCGTGGGATATCATTGCTTTTGCAAGTGCTTTGGTTTTCTGCCTATGCATTGTAGGTGATTGTTGTCAAGTTTCTATTGTTACTTGTCAATTGTTATTATTTACCGTAAAAACTTATATTAAAAGCTTTATTTCTATGGATTCTGGCTAACTTTTTCAACTTTTTGTTTCAAAAGGTACTACATCACCATAACCTTAATATCCATGTTTAATATGAACGTTGTAGCCCCACCCGTTTGGTCATAATCGGCCCAAATGGCACGAAAATATCGCACTAAACCGTAAAAAACTTATATTAAAAGCTTTATTTCTATGGATTCTGGCTAATTTTTTCAACTTTTTCTTTCAAAAGGTACTACATCACCATAACCTTAATGTCCATGTATAATATGAACGTTGTAACCCCACCCGTTTGGTCAGAATCGGCCCAAATGGCACGAAAATAATCGCACTAAAAATCGAAAAAAATCGTAAAAGTACGATACTCATGAGAAATATTTCTTCGATTGTACCCAAAAACAATACACCTCTAAGTTCAGAGATTTCAAAGGTCCCCTCAAATTTTCAGTAAGATCGCATATGCCGTTTACCCGGTAGAGAGCGAACAAACAAACAGACAAAAAAACAAACAAAAAAACAAAAAAAAAACAAAAAACAAAAAAAAACACCCGAGCCAAATTTTTTGGGGGGTCAGTGAAATTGAAGTCTTCGCTTCGCTCATCCAATAACGAGTATGTCACATTGGCTATAATGAAATCCGAGGCATATCTTTTTTCAATAATTTAAGCAACATTCGGGGTAGGTACGTTTATAATAAAACGATGTAAATATCGACACTATTGGGACTCGAACGCATCACCTCCGTATTCAGGCTCGCATTCTGTAATACTCTCTCAGTAGACGAACATGGGAAGTACATAGACAAGGTGGTCTTGTCATCGAAAAAGAAAACCGAATAAACATAATGAACCAAACCTATAGCTAGCTATTCAATAATTTCACTCATATTTGCATAATGACAGGAAGACTACGGTTCAAGTGGACATATAAATCCATGGGCAAACGGGAGGTTGACGTAACTTGTCAGCAACGCTACGAGCTAAACGGGAACGGGACAAGAAATTAGAAAACCACACTTGAAACCACTAAATTGCGTCTCTGCCAAGAGGAAATTAACGCCCGGGTCAAAACCACCCAAAACTGGTACCTGGTATGCAAGTTCAAAGCCATTTCGCATTCATGCTAATAACAGGTGTTTAAAAGTAATTCTCTTACTTGAGGCGCTTGAAAACTGCCAAACACTCGTTTAAAAATACATCGCCAAGACGTCAACGCAATCGAAATCACAATATAAGTGGGTAACAGGATTTTCCTTATAAGGTGAATCTATCGGCCTACTTTAATTTAATTCAAATTTGAGTTTGACAAAACACAAAACAACGGGCATAGTTTATTTATCATGATCATCTGATGTTGCCAAAACTTTTTTGTATTTACGTACGTCCAATATAGACGACTAGTGAATTCAACTACAGATATCCGGACATATTCCTGCTCATAATTTTTTGTTGCAAGGCTTATTTTTGTTTTTATTGATAACACATACTCTTGTGTACAAACTGACATACTTTGAAAAATATTCTCGCTAATATCTTGCACGGTAAGAAATTTCTCTTCCCCCGGCACAAAAAATATAGTATTTGCACCGGGGGCTCATATTTCACACGAACCTTATCAAAGAATCATTCTACGAGATCCGGTAAGCGTATTACTAAATTAATTCAATGACTTTGAATAAAAAAACTCATGAAATCTCCGTCCGATTGTTGCATTGGTAAAACAGTAAAAAACAAAGCAAATCTCGCCTTTTCATTCATACGAGTGGCGAGCCAATGGGTCCGCGTGAGACCGCTTCAACCAGCCTGTACGAGCCGAGACTACCCGACCTGTCCATTTTTATTACCTCTGGCTCGTTCTCTTTGGCTCGTGCAAAATTTACCGACAACACTGACGGGAAGCCCGAGCCGCGCCGAGCAAGCCCGAGCCTACCCGAGCCGACCCGAGTCCACGGCGCGTGGCGCGACGATCCTCGCGCTGGGCTCGTCAAACAACGCGCCGTGGGACCCCGGCAACTTATGTCTCACAATGGATCCTTATGGCTAATTTTTGTACAACCAAGTAGATATCAATAGAAAAGAAGTTTATTAACATTAACAAAAAATAAAAAAAAATAGTTTAAAAAATCACGAATTTCAAATTGTTAAGGTAGAAAGCAAAATTTTGGGTCCTAGTCTTTTTCCCTATAAAGGATACTGAATGCCAGTTACCCTTCATACAAATCAGTACTATGAGTTAAAACCAAAATGGACACAATCAAACTTACGCTAAAACTGGAGTTACAGGTGTAAATGTAGGGCCTATACTTACAGGCTCCTCATTCTGACGTGCTTCTTTCGGTGCCACATAGGGCACCAACGCCCCATAGGGCATGAACGCCCAAAATGATTTCTTAAAAGGAGGTAGCTTCTCCATATTTCACACTTCGGTATACACTGACTAACAACAAAAACAGTACACCACTAGTAAACCCTTAAATCTGAAAACAGCCTAAGCAAAGCTAACACCAATGTCGCACCGGCGACTGTCAAACTTCGACTGCTACTAGTGAACTTCCAAGGGATGATGACACACACTAGTGGTAGCCTGTCGACTTCTGATTGGCTAATACAAAAAGAATATGGCGACCAGGAATTTTCAAAATTACAGCTGCATTGGGTTTTGTTTCATGTCACTCAAGTTCGTGTAATATTATGACATCACCGATTTTTTTCCAGTTACTGTTCTTATTGTTCAGAGAAATACTGAAATGCATCGTAGAGTCCGTATAGAATTTGAATTCCAACCGAACACTGTAAAGTTTACTTACGTTTAGTTGTACCTGAACAATTATCATCCGTGCGGTATGCGAGTAAAGTCCTTTGGTTCCACACCTTTCGATCCGAAACTTGAGGAACGACACGAACACCACCACTAATGTCGAACTATATAAAAAATGTGGAATGATGAAAATGTCTTACTAACGAAATTCAGTCAGATTGAAATGAGTACACCGTAATCTTTGTTTATATTGCAGAAGTGCAATTTTATGATGTACATAGATTGAGGCCTGAAGGAGTTGGACGAATTGTAAACGTAAACATGACCGATTTATATTTTCAAACGAACAAGCGAATTAAACTTTTTATAAACAAGCGAATACGACTTGTCCCCCCCCCCTCCCCCCCTAACACAGCTCACACCAGTACTGTCGCATACTGATAACTATAAAAAGAATGGCTTCACGGGGTATTCACCCGCTAAACTAAAAAAATATACTTCGTTCAGGCTAACTGAATTCAGACAGTAACAAAAAAAATATTGGGTCCATCATCACCCGGAAAAAGTGTTAAATTTGGTCATTTTCGAGCTAGGTCCCATCGGCAAAAATCTCCCAAAAGAAATAGCATGGGGCGATCTTTATGCCCCGTGACCTTAGAGGATGTTGTCCCAAAAATTATTGGCTACTATGGACGTACTCGGCAGCCTTTTCTGTGTATCCTATATATTCCGTTTTGTAATTTGGGCAAGCCGTTCGGTCAAAATATGCTGATTACAAAGAAAGGGTGTTTTTTAAGGCATATTCTTGAATGTTTGAGTGTATATTTGTGCACAGTTTCAAGACACATGTTATACGGGGTCATTATAGATTGGTATGATGTTCTAGTATCTATGTGGAAGAAAACATAAACAGCTAGGTTAAAGCCGATTTAAAAAATCTCCAAAACGTCAATTTTCGCTAATATCAGGATCAAAACAACTTTTAAACTTGTGTGAAATTACAGTTACAAGATATAATTTTATAAACGGGCATTTTAGTGTAGTATTTTGCAATAGATAATGTGGTAAAAAAAATCATTTTTGGGGGTAATGCCCCTTTAAGTTGGGTATAAAGAATGCGAGCAACAGTTTCAACTGGGTTACAAAACCGTGTACCCGGTTTTAAGAGAGGTGCTTTTCAACATCCGTAATGTTTACTCAATAGTAAAAGGTATTGACGCCGGGTCTCTTTCATACCAAGTGGACGAGGTGCAATATAAAACATTCAGTCAGGATTGCAGGTGGTCGTAATCGATCGGGCAACATACAGTATTCTGTTCAATTTTCATTGTGTGAGTTGTTCCATTTTCGCATTCGTTCGAGAAATTGTTGTCTTCATGAAATACACCTTTGGAGGTCGTCCATTCAAAATGTTTGTGTAGTGATATGCAATTAGTTAAATGCAACTCTGATAAGTGCATTGACTTGAATTTGTTTTTCAGACACTGATATCAAATGGGACTGCATTGTTCGTATTTCATCGCGTTATCTGGTCTCGAATAGACGTTGCATCAATGATAATACCCTCAGGCGCCAACTGTGTGCCGAGATAGGTAGTGGGTTAAGAGTACGCATCGAGCAACGAGTATTATGTGTAACGAGATTTACCTGAAAAAGTACTGTAAATGGGACGTATAAAAGGCAGTTAAAACGAAAAGTATATAAAACCGCAAACAAAAAAATTGTAGGATGCCCGCTGTAGGGTATACATCAGACAACCGGTGTAAGATGTAACCCTATTCAGATGACTGACTAGGTAATTAGGGATTAAGGTAGATATTAAGGGAATGTCCGAGGGCTACATTTACGACCGTGGAAAACCTCTAGAAAAAACCTTCAGTTTGGATTGCCGGTTTCAACGGGATTCGAACCCTGGACCTTCCGAATCGCCAACACTGTCGGTTATCGATAATTTGCGATTTATGTGTAAATAATATGCGATACACAAGTAAAAAATATTGCGGTTGGGGTTGATTTTTCATCTCTATTCTTGCAAACACGTTTATTTTGCAATGAAGCTACTTAAATGCTAGTAATGCCACCACAAAATCTGCATATTGTTCTATGCACATAACTTTCCCACTATATAATTGCTTCGACGAATAGGTCACGCACTCTTACAACCTACACAAAGTTTCCTTATAGCTCAGTGGTGGCTTGAAGGTAACACCCACCCTTTAAGTGGTGAGAATCAACTTCGGGAAGGGTAAAAGGGGGGGGGGGGGGGCTAGCCCCGGAAATTAAGGTTATTTTTGGTTGCAATCTGTTCATTTAAGATCAGCAGAATGAATACTATAATCGTCATCTATCAATCATAAAACCTGCTCTTTCTAATAGGCTCCACCAATAAATGAAAAGCACTGACATACCCAGAATATTAAGAACTTATTATATTTCCTTCAGATTCGGTGTCTGAAAATGAATAGCACGTCATTGTCTTCGTAAAAGAAAACAATAAGTACGAACAATTCCGTATCATTGTCAAACATGCTTAATAACTGTTAAAAAAGTATCTTACTCATCACTGGTCGAATCCTTAAAAGGTGTTCAAGAAAACAACGGGTAAACTAGTCAATGTTACAAAATTAACGTTTTTCGAATTTATGGATGGTGGTTCATTAATGTTGCAAAAAGTAAAAACACCAAAACAACAAATGAATACGAATTAAGCAGTTCTCGCGATACGGCTACCATGTTATGTGACCCAATGCCTACTATAATAGTCTGTGTTGTCTGGGTCCACGGCTATTGTAACGGTTTTATACTAGGGAAACGCCAAAGTCGTTGTTAAACGAGTGGGTGAGCCAAGTGATGAGTACCCGGTATCATTCCCCATACTGGGCTAGATCCAGCCTTGGGTATATGGGAGGAAATGGGATGTTCCCGGGTACTCAACACGTGGCTCACTCACTCGTTTAACAACGACTTTGGCGTTTCAATAGTTATTTAAATTTAACATTCAAAATGCGAATCGTGTTCGAAACGTGTAAGCGTGAAACATTAACAAATTTCAAAGATAAAACAAAATCACCTAATTTTTATTTCCCATTTAACACCCCTCAAAAATAATATGTGGGTGAAAAAATATAAAAAAGTCCGAACGGGTATCGAACCCCAACCCTCCGTGCGGTATAGGTTGAAAGCTCACTACAACTCCATGCCAGACACGTAGATCTTGTCTCGCTAGCTGCTACTAAACAAATGCTATCGATATTTTAAAAAAAATTACATTTTTATTTATTGTAGGATTAAATCGCAATGGATCTAAAGTGGATGTCACGGGAAGATTGGTCCGCAGGTACCAGGAATTTCCTCCCCTATTTACCACCACCACCTTCCTCGGACGGGCAGAGTGCACAAGATTTGGATCTTACCTATCCTCGACCCTTCTATTGATGGTCTCTAAACCCTTGAATAGAGATAAATTATTTTCCTTTTCATTAGATAAACTGTTGTAATTTACCTTTTAAATGTTCTTAAATGATAATGATTTTAACTTTAATGTTTCCCTGAAATAAAATCAACACGAAAATGTTTTTAAACGTAAAAAATTGATTGAGAACTAACAATGTTTACAAAATATTCATAGCACTTCTGATGAACAAGTGTGTTTCTAGTTTTCAATCAATTTTTAGCATTCAAAAACATTTTCGTGTTGATTTTACTTCAGTGAAACATTAAAGTTTAATTTAAAAGGTAAATAACAACAGTTTACGTCATGAAAGGAAAGAAGGATTAACTCTATTGAAGCAAAAATAATTTAATTGGATGGTTTCGAGACCATCAATAGAAGGGTCGAGCGACTATTACAATAGATACGATCTACCTCTTGTACACTCTGCTCGGGCCAGGAAGGTGGTGGTGGTAAAGAGGGGAGGAAATTCTTGGTACCTGTGGACCAATCTTCCCGTGAAGTCCACTTTAGCTGATTTTGTTAACAGTTCTCAGTAAACTCGTACCGGATGTCTGTTTAAAATTTCAGCGCAATCTGTTTAGCGGTTCGGCTGATTTTCGACAGACAGACAGACAGACAGACAGACAGACAGACAGACAGACAGACAGACAGACAGACAGACAGACAGACAGACAGACAGACAGACAGACAGACAGACAGAATCACAGAATGAGAGCCGTTTGAGTTGAATGGAGACACTCAGTTGCTTTGCTCCCTCGTTTAATTAATTTTAACCTATTTTTTTAATCTTCACCTATTTTTTGTCAAGCCTCTATTAACTGTGCTTTTAGACAGATTTGACGCCAGTAATTTTTCAAGTCTATTATTTAAAAATTACGTATTTTTGTTCCAACCCTTTGTGTGTATTGTTAACATGAACTGTTAGAACTTATTAAATTTTATTAAAATATTTCAGCGTAAGTTCAGATTCGAATTTTGTTTACGGATTTTGAAATACTTCATTTTTAATTTATTTACAAACTACGTATAATGCGTTCTAGGTTGTTGGAAAAGGGCATCACTCCATTCACATGGGAGGGTTGCACGTAATAATTAGTCACATCTCATAGTTCATGTCCTCTTTAGTTTATATACTGATTGTATGCACATAAAACGCATGCGACGCTGATCTGTTTATTTCTTACGAACAACAGTCAACATTTTGTCCTGACTCTTCGAGTCTTGAGGCGAAAGCTGTAGGGGATCGACCATGATCGACCCTGTAATGCGGGTGTAGTAATGCTTATTGCAGGCGTACCGTCAGGTGCTGCCGTGCAGCGGCAAGTCGAGAACTACTTGGGGAAGGTTTGGTGCACGCAAGCTCGATGGGTGCACGCGCCGTTCTGGCTGCAGGGGAGCGACCCTGTAATGCGGGTGTAGTAATACTTGTTGCAGGCGTACCGTCAGGTGCTGCCGTGCAGCGGCAAGTCGAGAACTACTTTGGGGAAGGTTTTAAGCACGTAACGTGCTTAACATCTACCTATATTACCATTGGCTGCAGACCAATTATTTACATAATAATATTAAAACAAAGTAGAGATAAAACCTTATTTGGAAAAGGATATTTTCTCGTATTGCCAGCTTATTATCAACAGTTTCTGATTTTCTCCCACCAAAAAACAAAACAAACAAATAACTACGTGCAGGCGAGGCCTAAACAAATTATTTAAAAATATATATTGTTAAATAAAATACAAAACATTGTTATTCTTGTCTTAGAAATAAGTAGAAATTGTCATGTTTGTCAACTGTCGTATTTGTCGAAAAATTTCGGATACTCAACTCTAAACAGGGCTGCCAGAAACTTGTAGACTGTAGCCGAAAGGGCTGGTGTCTTAAATTTCCAATTTCGAGTACCGTTGGTCTGCTCTCCACGTAAGTCGCTGGAGCGCTCGCGGGTTTAAAGCGCAATGGATGAATAACAAAAGAAAATTTAACTGCAAATTTCAAACAATCTTGAATTATTTAAAAAATCAGTAACCACGTAGAACACCCGTCATTTTGTTGGACGGTCAATTGTTTTTGTAATGGAGCCTTTATAGCTTGAATTTCGATTTTATCGATGCTGTAATAAAAATCAAGCAACGTTTAAAACAGCCACAATGTGATATGCATCTTCATTAATATAATAAACATTATGTGTAACAGCAATAGTGCATGCATAAGAAAATAGGAATAAAATATATCTCATTTGAAGGTTGACATTAAAGCTAAAAATACAACTAAAGTGTATATACAATTTAAAATACCAAGCCACAAATGCGAGAACCGTATTAAAAACTTTAATTTGAATATGTTCGAAACTGTATGTGTACATGACGGTAACTAAACGTAATGAGAAATTCCAATCAAGACTTTAAAAATGTGTTTGTGATTCTTGCCCAGTGCGAAAACCATGTTATATATAAGCACGTCCCCTGAACTTATCAAAACTAGCTGGTATGTTGGCTTGCAGTGTTAAGTAAGACGTCTTATCTTATAGGTAGTTTACTCGTTGCGTCATGCTTAAAACATCAATTAACTGAAGAACCTCCTAGCTGCGTGGTACAAAATTATAAACAATTCGTGTAAGTGACAGTTATTCAAATATGATAAACTTGCCGTCGTCACTTACGACCTAGTGGAAAGTTCCAGTTAGGTTTCATGTAATGCGTACGCATACCTTGTTTTGAAAGCATAACGGATGACCTTGCACTTTATGGCATATCCAGAATTTTTGCTTTTTGCCGATAAACGTAGACATACCTCTAATTTGAGAGGTCATGGTTGGATACCAGCCATGGCAATGCTCACTGAACTAAATCCAAGGTTTTCCTCAGTCATGATCGGATGACAAGATTGAAATCAAGTGTATAAATTTATTTCGAAACTAGTTCTGCATAGTTTCAAAATATATTTCCCATTCCCCAATATATTGCTTCGTCAAGATGTCTTAGATGTATATAATATGAAAGATTGAACCTTTATAATACTCATTTTTTTTTATTATAAAAAATGCTTTAATTAAGTAGATACAAAAACTTCATAGTTCTACCTTTGTTCAACCTAATTAAATTCCAAATTCGGAATATTGATCTTGGGAAGGAACGGATGCGGTCCCTTCAGGTGGATGGAGGGGGGCAAAGGGGGCCCGGGGGGGGGGCGGGACTGTGCTAGAACTTGAGACTTGAATTCGCGGCTTCAAACAGTTTGCCCTCATCACGAGAAATAGTTGAATGATTTAATCCATACACGAGTGTAACGAAGATCCGTGTAAAAATATTTATTCCCAATTTTTCTCGGACTTAATACATTTTATTTTAAAGAAAAAAATTATATCAAAGACAGGATGTTATTAATAAAACTAGAATACAATTCTCATAACAACACCTTTATCAAATAAAGTATAGCGACCATCCGTCTGTCTTTGCGTGAGTCACGTTTCATAATAAAAAAAATTAACAAGACCTCAGATTGACATGCGTTTTTGTTGATATTGTCCTTCAACAAAGATGCACATAATATAGTTTTGGTGACCCTTGGCGGTCAAGAAGGCGGGGTAAGGATGTTTTATAAATAATGTCAGTTAATCGTATCTGGCACCTCCACCAAGGATTTAAATAAACTCGATAAGATAAGAAGTGATATGCTGTGTTTGTATTGTATTGTGTATATCCAGTACATAGTATACAAAAACGTTGCATCAACGAATACGATCGAAAGTCCCTTTGGCGACGTTTAGGTTAGGTACTCTGCACACGGGTATCACTCAAAGGCAATTTCGGTCTGATTGTAGCCGCAAGTGCCAAATTACCGCATTACGTTAATAACAGGTGCTTGGCATGCATATTACATTAGTTTACTACGAGTACGAAGCGAATCGTGCGCTGGTAGGTACGTGGTAATATAACGCACGGACAGACTAAGAAAGACGTCGTCATTATTGTGCACATGAACACATGCACATGCAAATCCGAGGGAGAAGAAAAACGAAACCCATTGAATCTGTCAGTTTTACTTTCTTTTCCCATGTGCAGAATATTTAAATAAACGAGAAAGAATTGATTTAGCTCGGCTAACATCTCCTTGACTTACATTCACTTGTTTTTGCGTTTGTATGGTATCAATGGTATCACTTGACTGTAAGTGATTATGATAGGTGAGGAGAAAGAGCAATCGCAAGGATGAAACATTATTTTTAGTTGAATAAATTGAAAATTCCATAAATATCTGGACGTTGGTGATGATGGTTTTAAATGCGCGCACTCAGGTGTTGATGATTTCTGCTGAACGGTTGGTAATATCATTATCAAATTTTGCATGGATGTTAATTAAGTATACTTTTATATTGATATCCCCAAATGGTTGCAAAAATTAAGCCTTAAAGATCCATTGCGAGACATAAGTCCAAAACGTGAAACAAATGGGAAATCCAAAACATGGATTCCAATTCTGGAAATTCCCACCAAAACACGTTTATCTTAGTTACTTGATATAAACCAACTTATAACCAACGGTTCACATTGATGTAAATAATGTGGAGATCAATCGCAATTGATGAAAACATCATTTTCAGTTGGAATAAATTTCGAAATTCTCAAAAAATCGAGTGATTGGTCGATTAATTAATTTTTACGTCAAATATGCAACTTGTAATCAGCGGGGAAGGATACGTAGGGTGAACGGGTGGACAATACGCTTTGACTGGTCAAACCAGCAAAGCTAACAGGCCCCAGCGTGCGTCTGCTGTGCATCATCCGTCCTGTTGTCGTCGTCTCGACGTCTAGTATTAGGGTTGAACGGATCGATATTCAGAGGAAAAACTGCCTATGGCGGGAGTTCGGAACGCAGGTCCATATGTTAATGTGCGATCGTGATTGATGATTGATTGGAATTATTAATTATTTATTGTATACATATGATCCAAAGAAATTGGCCTAACAGATCCATTCGAGGATATTGACAATAATCCAAAATATTTCAAATTCTGGAATTCGTCAATTACCAATACCTATTCAATTATATTTATCATACAATTCGTACATTGATAATCGGTTCTCAAAAGCAATACATTTAATTAAAACACAAAAATTGTGTGATGAATATAAAACCTTACCAACGAGAAAGCTTACGCCACTCTTGAAGCTCACGTACTAGAAGAATGCTATCAGTCATGATGTGCAGCTTGGTTGAGGAATACCGCTTTCACACCAGTTATCGTAGTTGATTGCGGACGGGGCATGCTGTTTTGATAAAAGTACATATTTCTCAATGGGAGCGAAGTTCTTTATATGCATCACATTTCTGAAGTTCGAATACTCATGCACTCGGCACCTCCATCATAAGTAACATAACGATAAGCTTCGCTCCCTTTTTCGGGTACTTCCGCACTCATACTTGCTAGAAATTCACAACACACGCTAGGTTCGAACCCACGTCCTTGGGAAGCACACGCTCAGACCTGCGTCCCAATGAGCTCCGTACGTCCCGTCACGAGTGATATTTTACGTCATTTTGACGTAGACAGTGCCTCGTCACTGTCCCTCAACACGCTTAATTTTTTTGATAGGATGCGAAAGTTCGTCCGAGGTCAAGGTGAAGATATTTGAGAACTAGATCAATAACATGTGAAGGATGACTAGCACGTTTACTGAACTGCATACTCATACTGGATTTATTTTGTAGGTATTTTAATCGACTTACTCCGCTAATTCGATATCCATCTTAGCAAATAATTAAGTATTTGTTAGTTCTATTTGTTACTAACAGTCTGAGGAAGTGAATTCTGTCTACGCTTATAATGTGAGCCGGAAAGAAGAACCTGACCCTTGGGGTGAACATTTTCGAAATTCATGTTGTGACATTTTCTTGAGGGGTATAAAATTCTGAACATTTTGGAATACCATTTTTTTTAAATGGTCAAAAAAATAAGCAAAGTTATCCACATTATAGTCAAAGTTAACGAAACGTTATGATATAAATTTTAAAAATAAACAAAGTTCGACATCCCGTGCAAACGGCTTTTACAATATCAGTTGTAAAAATTCAAAACAAATAAGTAAAAAGTTAGTTATTACGTAGTATTCCTAGGAAATATATTATAAAGTAATAAAATAAATATAACAGTTTTACACATTGTTGGCTGTTTTTGCCTGTTGCATAGCAATTTAGTTTGCACCCTAAGGGTGGGTTCTCCTTCCCGGTTCACATATTATGTCAACTGGTATCGTAATATCTCCTCTTGTAGATATTTACGAGTTTTTTCCCAACAAACTTTGAGGCAATGCTAAGTGCGGTCCGGTATTTCTTTTTAATTTACTCGCTCACACCCCCATGAAAAAATATTTAATTTGCAAAAAAAGCTAGATTTTTACATGTATTCTTAGAATTTGTTTTAAAACCGATACGCACATCGTATTTGTATGGTTTTCAAATAAAGAATTTTGTTTTGAAATCGGTTTAGTGACTAGTACTAAAAATCGAAAATACGAATTTACAATTTGTTGCCGTTCGATACGATTTCTACGAGAAATATTTCTTCAAATGTCTCTAAAATCATAACATATAATTTCAGTGATTTTATAAACGTTCCCATCAAGTTTCATCTATTTTTATTTCATTTTTTTTATTATTATTTAACGTCTATCCTAATAAGTTAAAAAAAAACTGATTTACAAAGGAGGACAACCAAATAAATATGATTACATAGATGCAGACACAACAATGAACTACAGTTAAGTAAATATTTGAAATACTAATATTACAACAAAAAATATAACAAGATCGCATATGCCGTTTGCCCGGTAGAGCGCGAACAAACAGGCAAAATAAAAAAAAAAAAAATAACAAAAAAAAACACCTGAGCTTATTTTTTTTTTGGAGGTCTTCGCTTTGCTCATACAAAAAACATCAAAACAAACAAGAGACACTTCGAGGTCGACATTTAACAAATATATTAAGAAATATAGTTCTCATCAAGTAACAAACATGTAAAAAAATCATAACCGTATGAGCCACCATCCAACGATGTCACTTTGAAAATAGAAATAAAGCAACGGAACATACTGCTGTTATGTTATGTAACGAGTAAATGGAATGGGACGAACGAGATTTTACGGAGGAAATTCATAGTAAAACTGTTTAGAGTTACATAATTGTGTTGTTAGCTTAAGCACGTCAAACTCAAAACCATGAAATTGGTAAAGTATCGTAAAACACGAAAGAAGGACGCACTATAATATTTTTTAAGCCCATTTGTATTTATGATCCGATATCGAACAATAAAGTTTATGTTTAGCCATTACGAGTTGCCGGCGGATTTCCTGCAACCAAGTATAAGATAGAAATGTTCCGACGATGATGAATGAGACACTGTAGGTTCGCCCTATCGCGTCCATGTTATTTATGTACAAATGAACACTCGTAAAGTAACCTGCCTCCCGAACGATTCGAGATATCACATAGTACTTTACACAAGGTATATGCTTGTATGCATTAGAGGTGGATTTATTCATTATAAGTAGGGTGTGTAATTTTTTTTATGGAAAAAAATGATTTATTTGATTTAAATCAACTTTTCGATTTAAATCAGTTTTTTTTAAATCAACAATATCAGTGTTTCAAAACTTGTCTAGTCAGTGAGCGGATCAAATTCTTTCACAAGCGTTCCAGAAAATATAGTTAAAAAATAAATTTAAGGAAAACTTTGCCTAAATCAGTTAGTACTTTTGTGTTTGTTGCTCAAAATGCACAAAAGTGTATTTGATTTAAATCAATGAATTTGATTAAATAAATCAAAAACACCCTGATTGAAAGTATTCCAAACGTGCGAAAATATGGTCAAAATGTGTGCTTGTAAAAATTCGCTATCAAACGCATTTAAAGGTTTAAATAGCATAGAACGACAGACCGAACGTTCCTCTACAATTGCGAGTATACTTGGTTGCAATTGTTTGGCAATCATACCTTTTCCTGCGAACAACGTTTTGTGCTCAATTCTGGTCGGGAAGTATCCGTTTAGTTCATGAAAAAAGAACCTTTACAAATCCTGACAATCACACCACCCTTGATACCGAGTTATAAGAATGACGGTAACCAAGCCGTCAGGGACGGCATATAGGCCCTTTACAACAATCAAAGTGAACCGACAGTGCTGGCTCGACTCTGATTCGGGAGGTCCCGGATTCGAATCCCGTCGAGACCGGCAATCCTGACTGAAGGTTTTTCCCGAGGTTTTCCTCAGTCGTTAATGCGAATGCAAGGGATTGAGTCCTCTTAAATAGCCCTCGGGCATCCCTTCACAATTGTCCTATCTGCAATACCTAGTTAGTCACCTGAAGAGGGTCACACCGGTTAAATCTGATGTGTATACCCTACAGCGGGCATCCTACAAAAAATTGTTTATTTATTCATCAAAGTGAAGCCGCAGCCTTTCTTCTAGAACCTGTATAACCTCCAACTGTGTGAGTGACCCGCTGTTCCCTGGATTCTAAGGTTAAGTCCTATGACATTTTTAGTTCGTCCCTTCATAGGTCTCCTATGTATGAAAAATGTTTTTATTGTGTAATATGTGTATTTTTCACACTAAAATGGTGTTTCAGGATCTTCGTGGATCGTCGGGTACTATTATAAGGAAAAAATATAAGAATTCAAAATAATCAGTATTTTCTTTTCATTTTTCTTTTTTGATGTTTTTTTCTTCTTTCTTTTTTTCTTTTTTTCTTTTTTCTTCTTTTTTATATTTTTTCTTTTTTCTTTTTTCTTTCTTCCTTTCTTTTTTTTTCTTTCTTTTTTTCTTCTTTTCTTTTTACTTCCACCCTTTTTTATTTAGTTCATTATAATTAATTGAATTTAACATCCTTTTTGAATTTGTTACCAAAATCATTGTGTTTTAATACATTGTTGTTGTACTATTAGTATTTCAAATATTTACTTAACTGTTAGTTCATTGCTGTATCTGCATCTATGTATAAGTAGATTTATTTATTCGTACTCCTTTGTAAATCAGTTTTTTAACTGAATAGGATAGACGTTAAGTAAATAAATAAATAAAAAATAAATACTTCAGGCAAACAATTATTCAACACAAGATACAACACAATTACACAAGTATACACTAGTAAATGGTAAATCCAGCCTGGATGGCTATAATAATAATAATATATATATGGTATATAATGCACACATTGTTGCTTAAACATATAGGCTTGATACAAACGTAATAAACATTCCAGTATAGGAGAAAACATAAAATATAAAGGGAATAGTTAAGAAAGGCGTGCGCAGAGATTTTCCAATGGGGGGGGGGGGGCACAGGACAGTGTCGGATCTAGGACATAATCATGGAGGGGCGATTCGCGCCTGCATGTATATCCATGGAAAAGGGACCAAGCATAGGGGTTATGGGGGAAAAGCCCCCCCCCCATAAATATAGCGCCGCAGGCGGTTCTTTTTTGAAAATCAGGATTTTAGATTGCATTTGGTGGGTTTTAGAAAAAAAGTAGTGGGCTGACTGCAATACCAAATCAACGTAGTTTGTTTGCGTCAATTTGTTTTGTCGTCATGTTGTGATTACAATTCACAGCATACATGGCAACATATTAACGTTTGACATTTCAGAGGTTGAATGATAAAATAATATTATTATGGAATAATAAGAAAAACATTATTTTCAAAGAATCATAATGGGGGGGGGGGGGGACGATCGCCCCCGGCCCACCTGTATCCACTACTGCCACAGGATCGCCATTCCGATGGGGGAATGGCGGAGGCGGAGCAAGAGTCGAAATTTTTATGGGGTAAACTTTTTGGGAGAAAGCTGAAAACGTATTTGAGAGTAAGAATTGCTATTATTTACACCTAATACCTTGAGGTATTTTTGTTATACAACTTATTTAAAAGTGAGATGATGAGAGAAAATGGTAGGTAAAGGTTTCGGAATACTAAGTAGATATATTTCTTAAATTTGTTTTTTTTAAATATTTATTTTTAGTGAATTTTCAATAACGCTAAGCTTAATGGGGGGGGGGGGGCAAGGCTCCCCCTGGCCCCACCCTGAGCAATCCTATGATAGTTAACCACCCAACAACCATCATCACCGCACCATCAATCACATTCGTTGGTTGCCAATTTCAATTATGAAGTCGGCGATACTCACAATATTTCATTCATCATGCGAATAGTGTTTTTAATTGAGCAAACACAAATTGTGTTCAAAAAGTTTCGGTCAGCGACACATGTTACAATTCACAAGTTCCATTCATCGTTGTTTAATGAAAATTGTCTTCACAGCTGTGTGAAATGTCAGTGTCAAATTTTATACTGTTATGTTACGCCTTATCATCTCTAACATCTTAGTCAACATACATACATTTCATTATTAAATTAATCATACTGTACGTGTTTTTATTATATAACTAACAATTAATAAACCTTGATCCATTAAACACTTGTTTTCAACATTCACCTCAGTGGTACAAACGATTACAGCAACTTGGTTCTAGCGAAGAGCTATGCTTGTGGCAGATTCTACACAACAGGCTAAAACGTATCAACCAAATTAAACCGACAAGCAACATAAATATCCCCAATCTCATATTGTCCCTACTGAAATAAGGTATCGACTCTCCACTGTAACTCACAGCGCTTGCAAGTAACACTCGGTGTACGTTTTGAACGGGAGTGTACTGCACGTAAATCGTGTTTGTTTGTGCCAGTAGGCCTACTATTCGCAAGCCTCTCTTCAGAGAAGTGAAGACCCCATTGCGTACGTTTTACTACGTGAACAATTTATTAAATTTATTACTTCCATTGTTTACAACCGAAAGATATTTTCATCGTCACAAAGCTATCATCATATTTCATTACTACAAGACTTAGCCTATATGGTTCGAATGAGCAATTAAGTAACACTCGGGCGTCAAGTGAAATACGGCACGAGTCTCACTAGGGACTGATAAACAGAATGCTGTTATGTAATCAATGTAATTAATGCATAGTGCCATGCTAAGTTGGGCGAAGTTTCATGTCGCACTAGAGGTTAAAGGAAGACCTCGTATGGAGGCGGAGATTGATTTTAATTGTTAATGCTAGTTTAAAGTATAAGACATGACCGAAACAAGATAAATAGGCATGCCTACGCTTTCGACCTGATGTTGACAAACATGGTCCTAATAACACAGCTATGTTAACACGTTAATGGACGATAAAATCGTCACCGTATTTGCACGAAAAACTCGTGGAGTGGAACTGGGTTTTATGAAGAATTTAAAACAACTTAGCAAAACACGTACGTTCGAGGTCTAAAGGCGTAACACACACAGCGTTGTGCCATCATAGACTAGATAATAGTGTAGATAATATATAATCATCTATTGTCGTATCTAGATAGCATGATTTCAAATTATATATCATATTGTATTTTTTGTCATCTATTATCGACCTTTTGACATTAGATACCAGGCACAATCATTAATCTAATCATATTCCAGTGCAAGCACGTCTAAATTAATTGATACGGTACATAAATATACAATTATATTAGTAAATAATGGTGAAAACTGAGAACACAATGAAATGTAATTGATTCTTATCCTGAAAGATTTGTTATACGTTATACATTATATTATGATACGACTATCCAGTGTCTACACGGAGCGGTAATGTTACGTGATTGTATCTCAAGTCTCAACCTCAAAGTGATCGTATCTCAACCTCACTATACGTGATTGTATCTCAACCTCACTATACGTGATTGTATCTCAACCTCACTATACGTGATTGTATCTCAACCTCACTATACGTGATTGTATCTCAACCTCACTATACGTGTCTACAAAACCACTATACATTGACTCCCAACTATCATAATATATAGCTATGTAATTAACGGCGTAAGGTCATGTCAGGTATATTCTATTAATAACTATATTATTGTAGCACACGTATCCTGCAAGTGCAACCTAAATAATATACGAGTTATGATTTCGATTAGAGAATTTACTTTTGGCTGCAATAGGCAATTAGAATTGTTGCAACTGTAATAAACTCTTAATTTACCCGCGAGGCATTTTCACTTTACATCAAAACGACAACAACGTTATTTAAAAATCCATAGCAATGAAATATGAGGTAGTTTCAATAGTACGTCACCTTCAGCCAAGCGCCTCAAGCCACACAAACAGGTAGCTGTATCATGATCTAACGATATTATACTCTATAGCCACCAGGATTATTATTAGAACTCGGGTATATAATGGTGATCGTAGATAGCAGCGATTCCTATACTACTTCTACTTGTCAAGCCGCTATCACTTAAACAAAAAAACATGCATTGAGTGCAAAGCAGGCTGTAAAGTGAGTAAACAGGAAAGTTAGTTCGGCCACGCCTGGGTTGCTGGGTGTAAGGAGACCGACATTGTTTCTGTTGCGTAGGATGCCCGCTGTAGGGTACCTGATGATACCCTCTTCAGCTACCTTTAAGCAGGACGTGACCAGACTTCCCGGTTTTCCCAGGACAGTCTTGGATTCCAGGCACCTGTCCCGGTGGCCCAAGAGACACCACCCGGGACGTCCAAATGTCCCGGTTTTTCGAAATTATTCCATTTATTTATCTCCAAATACAATACAATCTCCATTTATATTGCAAATACGTAAGCCACATTTAAGTTATTACAACGTTGCTTCTTCTTATTGCGATTTAAGAGTTTTAAAACGTGATTCAGTACTGGATAAAATGGGTGCATGGCAGGTCTGTGTTTAATGATTACTTCAATTGAAAGCGAAAAAATCTCATTATTTGCGAGAAAAATGAGTTCAGACTAAGTCAAATTAACGGTTTTTGCAGGAGCATTCACGAACTAGTTTTCCGAAATTCCATGTCCCGGGTTCTAAGTTTTGAAATATGGTGGTGACTGACATCGGCTGCCGTGGAGTATGCTTTAGCACCCCGTCTCCCTCTAAAGAAACTTAGCTCAGCAATGAATTTCAAAATGAAAATAATAACTATTTACTAGGTTCATAAAAATTTTGAAATTGAAACTTGTTCTAGAGTACGCCACTAATCGGTTGTGTACGTTAATTTGTAACTGATATTGTGATAAATTTGTTGAGGTATTCGTTGCAAAGTTAAGGTAAATGTTGGTCTTCCTGGACAATGGTGGCTGAAAATCCACACTTTTCACAATAACAATCATATGATACAGACTGGGTAAAATAATAATATTTCGAAGGTCCCGGCTTCAAATGCAGCTTCGAGAAGAAGACTTTTAACTTATGTGGACTCGAGTCCATCAATTCGTGGGTTGGGTATGTCCAGGGGCAGGTATTAAGGGTGAAATAAAAGTCAATTTTCGTTTCTATTATACCCAAAAGCGGTGAATTGGTGGTGAAAATAATTCAACAATTAGTTGAAAGCTCTATTATTTCCCTCTAGATATTTATTTAAATTTTGGGTGTGTGATCTCGTAAAAGACTTGCAAATTGCAATAAAATGTAGTCATGAGAATCCAGAGGCAGGTATTTGGGGTGGAACTTACTTGCATCTTTGGTTTTGTTCTGAATTGGTGTTTAAAATTATTTAGCTCATTCAAACCATTATTATGTTCACTAAAATTTGGTAAACTAACATTCCGTTTTTTTCTGAATATTTTCCCCTTTTTTCCATTGTAATATTTAAGGAATTTTTGGATTTTGAATAAAAGTATCGTTTTATGTTGAAATGTAAATTAAAGTGCAATTCTTAAACTAGATTTTTTTACGATTTTACGCAGTGTGCATATTTTGGATTTTCTGTATCTCAAATACCAGCAATGCTAGAAACATATTAAATTTCCGGGGAAAACCCCAAAGAATTATTTTTACCGTTTTTGCAGATTTCTATTTTCAATCTTCTCTAGCAAAGGTACTAATCGTCCTATCAAAATTAGATACAAAACGTGTGAATTATAACTCCACAATCAAAACTTTATTTTGACAAATTGAAAAAAAAACTGTAATTCACACTTAGAGAGATTCAAAATTGTCATGTCCATTATAATAGACGTGAAGTCTGAATGGGAAAATTCGTTCTTACCATAAATACCTGCCCTTGGGCATGTCTAAACGGTGACTTTGGAGTCGTCCTAGCAACGAAGCACATAATACATTCTAAAGTTGTTCCGAATTAGCCCTGTTGGTACTGACGTAGGTGAATCGTGCCCAACCATATAGTCGCTATTTCCTATTTCAAATACCGATATCTGGTTGGCCGTTGTTCACTCGATCGCCGACGGTGTCTGTGCCGACAGGGTTGGCTCGGTACGCTTAAAATTTATGTCCCCTCCTGAAAATCAGTTCTTTGTCTACTCTTAAAAACGAATAACTTTTAATTTATAGTCGTTTGTTCATTCATTCAACGCATAAATATCATGGACACGTACGTGGCGTAGAAGATCCCTGGATAGTCAGGAACGTAGTGCAACAGGTTGTTTGTACAGGACTCGGGAGACAGATTCCCGCACGCCTCTCGTAATCATCCTGTTCATCCAACCTAGGCTTTACTCAAAATAAGCTTATAATAAGCTTAACATCGTGAGCTGTCATGTTGATAGTTATTTCCTAACCGGTGGTTGCCACGGGCCGTCGTAAGTAAAATTCGTATTTAGGGTAACCGCAGACTTCCTATTACATTTTGCAACCGAATTGGAGAGGAAAGAAATCGGGTCGAAAATCGAGATTTTTCAAAGGATATATCATTTTTGATTTTTTTGGACTAAACCCCAAATAGATGGTGGAGCGAAACAATACCATGTGGAATGTATGATGGTGGGGGGTAATTGTGATGAAAGAATACTTCGGTTGACCCGCAACTCGAATCGGTGGCCCACAGTGGTGAATGGAACTCGAGACAAAAAGTCTGTGTTTATGACGTAAGTACCTTGGAACGGCTCCTGGCCCACAGTGCGAACAGATATAGGAAGTCGACAGTGCTGCGATCTCTCGCGCTCGCCCAAGGCATTCTCATCCGAAACCAAGTATATTTGGCTGCAGCAGGCACCAAAGTTTGTTATGGAGTCAAATTCTTCGTTGCTAAGAGCAACCATTACTGTTACGTCACAAGACCTCCAAAGAACTCAGATATACCGACGTGGAAAACATGCCCTACTTGTACTTCCAAACACATTGTTATCTTACTCCGTTGAGTAATTGATGAGGGGATCAAAGAATTCTAGACTCTTTGAATGACTTGCAATTAACACATTCACGTCTAAACGAAAGCAAGACATCGCAATTGCAGAAGAGATTTGAAAATATTTATATCTTCCAATCTATCCTAATGCAGTTATTTTTATTTATTATGTGGATGTAATCGATCAAAAGGATACTAATCTATCAATGTGATAGAAGCATTGAAATTAAAAAGTGACTTTGGAGACATCTTATCAAGTAGGTAGGCTTATGTAATAAATTGTGTTACAATGTACCGCACTAAAAATCAAAACAAGCTAGCTAGTGAAGATAGTAAATGAACTCTAATTGTTGATGCCTCAATTAGTTCCATAACGTAAACACATTGTGCGCCGCGGTCATTGGTGTAACCCCCCCCCCCCCCCCCCCCCCCCCCCCCGAGAATCAGTGAAGAGCTGCATCTTCACAGTAACAGTCATCAACAACACTAGTATAAAAGAGTGTTGCGTAAGTCAGGCTTTTTCGTCCCCAAACTACAAAAAACGGAATTTTAGAAACTCCTGCCATACTTGATTTGGTGGGCGGGGGGTGGGGGTGGGGGTGGGGGGGGGGGGGGGAGGGGGGGAGGTGTATCAGCATTATCCCCGAAATATTTAGAGCCAAAATATAAGAAGAAAATAAATGGGAGCCACAACATATTTCACGAAAAAAAGGGTGCCGTTTTTCGTTTGCGTTGTTTATGATCATGTAGTGCAACCACATTTTTTGGTACCGCCTAAAAAGAAAAACTTTGTCACTGTTATCGAACTGATAGTGGGATTGCATTATTTTTTTTTAAAAACCTAAGATCGGTTTATAATAATTCTTGAATGCATCAACTTCTACTGTACAAACAAACCAAATGAAATAACTGAGAGAAACAATGTGTGATGCATGCATATTTTGAAGTGCATTTCCCATCTTTCAATGGCTGCAAACTCGACATTGAATAGTATACTGGCTTGTTCTCGCAGAGAGTCAAGTGATCAGAATTCTGATCGAGTACCTTACAGATCGTACAAATGTTTTCTCTAAAATAAACATTATACAACAGTCACTTATATTTACATTTTAGACGCCAACAAACGCTTCCCCCAGGAATGCCGATATCTATATCAAGCGAAAACTTTGCGTGGGGGCCGGCCTTAGCTACGCCACTGGCTGCGGACTAAAAGCAAGTACTATATTTTAAGATGTTAAATATTAACATACGTTATATAATCCGATTCAAATACCACTGCACTACCAGCATAGTAGACCAGAATAACGTATTAGATAAATATATTAGTTTTGGCAGAGAACTGTTTTGTCTATTGTCGTTGTACCAAAGCCAAATTTTGAAATGACGACATTGCGTTCCAGTGACTATGAAATGTATTAATGGAACAAAAGGGTAAATAAATACAAAATGCAATGATTATTAATTTCTCGTGACATAACAAGCAAAACTAAAAAAAAACTTTTAATCTGCACTTTTCTTATGACCTCATTTTCAAGGGTACTATAAATTTAAACGTAATTTCATGCTTCATTACTATATTATAGCACCGTGAGAAATCTGTCCGCTCAATTGTGAAACACGCGTTTTACGTAAATTAGGAAGAGAGTAATGTAATGAGTTTAACTCGACATAATGATAATATGATTGTTGCAAAATACTTCACTCTTTCTAGCTTAATGCAGCGAAGCTTCAAGTGGTGTTGCGAAACTTGGTTACAATTTGCAATGCTTGAGTTCAGATTCAAACGAATGGATATTTTATGAAATAGGTGTTTCGTATAATTCATGCTGATATCGTCTCAACAATAGTGGGGAGTCCACAATAAAATATCTCCATGTAAGCGAGCATTATTTGTTATATTATTATTACATATATCATTGTATGCCATATGCAATTTGGCTTCGTAATAAATAAATAATGTACAATTCAATTGGTGTTTTTGTTAGTTTGAAAATCTAACAAACAAACTGTTTTACGCCGAGTGCATCGAATTAACATCCAATATATATAGGCCTATTAATGTAATACAGATATAGATAATATATTGATTAAAACCAAACCAAAATATTTCGCAGTGTGTGGCAGTTTTGGTGGTTATAAGACAAAGCTTACCTCTTAAAAATGTCCCTTGCTTATTTTTGCAATCAATAATATTGAAGGTGTCGTGCACATTAATTTGCTAATTTTCTGGGGGGCTATCCCCCCCCCCAAATAAAAACACCAGTGTCACGAAAACCATTTTGTTTCATCCTTAATTGTTGTAGGGCAATGCCAACCAAGCAGTGCATGTCAATCGTTATTCATGAAATACAGGCATATATTATCTTATCCTATATACGAAGTAATAAATAATGGCAAATTTGTATAACTCAGACTCTGACAATGATGTTTACTGTACCTTTATTTATTATTATAACAAAACATTACAGAGCACCATAACCGGTCAAGGTGGACGGAATTAAATGTATCCACACATAGACCCACAGTGGAAGAAATTAATACTATAGTTAAGGCGAATATGCGGAAATAGCAGTTTGCAACCCTTCTTAACTCAAACTGAGGATCTTCCTCATGAGATCTTCATGTTGTTGAATCCATACCCAGCCGTTGATTTACTTCTGACGCCGGGTGTACATAGCAACAACGTCAACCTCATCATCCGCCCACGCGGACTCTTGAAATTCCTCCACGAGACGCACAACGTTGACACGCAAAGAGATGGAAACACCAACGCTGAACTCAATTTTGTAATACGAGAATTATTAAACACGGGAGGTTTGCGTTGTAATATTTCTATTTATATAGATTTTAATTAAATTTGGGAGTTTCGATTCCACAATAGAAGGTTGCCAGTAGAAGACAGTATAAGAAGCAAATACAGGCTGTGCAGATCATGTTACTATTATGCTTGCTACCTGCGGACTCACTCAATATCATATACCGTATTGATTGTTTTGGAAAATACTCGTATCCATCAATAAATAGATTATCTAACGCATCACTAATAATTTCTGGGTTATTGTGTAGTTTTGAATGTAAAGGGGGAACTGTTATTTTCCACGTGTGTATGACATGTTCCTGCCAATATTATAGATAGATAGATATTTTTATTCACTTAGACTAGTACAGTGTACAAGTATAACTCTTTGCAGAGAAAGTGAATAGTCTATAATTAATAATTAATAATAAAAGTGATAGTAATTATAATGATATACACAGTGTTAGAAGAAAGAATAGTTGAATATAAAGCATAAATGATAATTGATATGGATATTGATATTGATATGTATGATGATTGATAATATTGATATATATATATATATATATATGATGATTCATTAATTGATTAATAATGATAAACACAGTGTTTATGTTAAAGTAGAGTAGATGCAAAACAATAGCATGCGCTACTATAGATTAAGAACTCATATATAATAAAGAAAAGTTGGATATAAAGCAATTTTTGATGTGATATTGTGATAATAATTGCTGATGGCACAGAAAACAGCAATGATGTACAGGTGAATGTGTCTAAAATATATATGATGATTGATTGATTGATTAGTGTTTATGGTAAAGTAGAGTAGATGCAAAATATGCCCTACTAGATTAAGAATTCATATAGAATAAAGAAAAATTGGATATAAAGCAATAATTGATATGATATTGTGATAAGAATTGCTAATGGCACAGAAAACAGCAATGATGTACAGTAGAATGTGTCTATAATATATAATTGATATATATATATATATATATATATTATTATATATATATATTATTGGTCTCGATTTAAAACTATCAACCGACATTTTTACTATTGTATGCAACTTCGAGTGGGCTCCACAAAAAATCAATATTATCTGTAAATCTTGCATCTACACATTTAAAGAAAGGAGTATCATGTATGTACTACTATATAAGAGAATATTAGTCAATAGGCCATACAGCTAACAATTTCTACAATACATATTATAGTAAAACTGGAAATATTTTAAGAAACGTGAAACTAACCAAGCAAAGGCAAATACCATAATGTTGTCAAGGTTGGCAGTGGAAATACGATAAATTAAATAATATCATTTTTAGCACTTGAAACTTACAGCAATTGTGTAAACGCATTATAACAAAATTGTCATTACTCTTTGACATTGAAATCATGTCGTATTACTTAATAGTAGCATTAGTAATCCATAAAGTATCATTGGGGAATTACTGAAATTAGTTATTATTATTATAATTGTGCGTTTATATTGCTCATGGTGGTGTACATGTACATCGTCCTGTGCATTGATATTTAACCTCTATAGTAGGCTAGATCCGCAGTCTCCAATACGTCCGCAAAGGCGCGAGCGTACCAAATTGAAGCGTCAATGTAACCAATTGAAAATGGCAAATTTGGCGTTTTAATTTATGCTTTTTTAATGCAATAAAGTATTTTACTGAATTGTTTGATATGGTTTTAGCTTGTGCAGCATAGGAAAGCACAAACAGAAACAATAAGAAGTTATTGCATACAAGGGAATTTATTAATCAATTGGTGTTAAAGGCTAATATGCTCACCTGTCAAACTGACGGCCATCCTTAAAAATATTTGGTCTACAAATCGCTCCCATCTACTTAACATGCAAACTGTAATTTCAAGATGTCTTTTAATTGACACGCCAGTGTACCGATGACTGCGGATCTAGCCTAGAGCTGCCAAGTTACTGTTATCCTTGATGTGGGACCCTGATACATCCTGCAGGGAGGTTATCTAAAAGATGCGTTAAATTTAATTTTAACATCGTCGTATGATCAACATGGTGACGTTAATTATCACTTCTAACGCGAACCTTATAGAGAATCACCCTTCTCATCTAAGTGATCTTACTACTAAACTTCTACCATTGAGCTTCTACTATCCTATAGCAAGTATCAATCAAACAACTGAGGCCAACTCTTGGCCAAGCCCAATAGATATACAGGTTACAATACAGATGAATTATTAATATTATTGTCTCTATTTGCAACGGATAATGCAATCCACTATTGAAAATTTAATAGAGAAGGGATGAGGGGAAAACCTGGTACCGGCACGTAGCCTACTCCTTTTGAAAAGTACCCAGAGGACCAACGGCTTTACGTCCCATCCGACTGGACGGTGTAACCTTGACAGTCATAGGTTCCTTCACTAACCCGGACTGCCGAGCAGACGTCGAGAAGAAGGAAGCCGTTACACTAGCTCTCGAACCCTCCATCTGCTCTAGCCAGCGGTATACGTGTGTTTCAGGGCAGAGCGTTCGACCAACCCCTGACCACGCCCGAGGTTGCTTATATTGCCACTTATAGAACGTATCGTAAGATTCTGGATTGAAAGGATTAAAATATTCCTTATTTCTGAGCTCACTCATTCTTTGTTCATCAAGAGATGCCCCCTGAGTAGTACTCATCAGTTTTAACCAGTGCGACCCTCTCCACCTACCAACTCCCATAACCGTGCTTGTTTGAAATTTCACATTGTTAATTTGCCGCATAATTCGTAAATCATTTATTTTCACGAATTGAATTTGTTTTCACAAGAACAAAAAATAAAATATAACGAAATTTGAATGTTGAGAAAAGTCACAAATGGTGACGAATGTAATAAATCTTTTCCAAATTTGTTGAATGCAAGACTGGGTCAATGTCTCAAGTAGAAGATATCTTAAAACACTTTTCCCCATATGAGCCTTTAATAAAGCGGCCAGATCAGGTCCATCCCTATAGTCCAGACCTCGAGTATCCGCACAGACCTCAACCAGTATATTTTTGTTTATCTATTGTTATTGTTGTTGTTATTATTATTTTTTATATATTGTTATGTATTCTAATTTCTATGTTCGTGTCAATGGACTGAAACTAATAGCTACACGTGTAGCCTAACACGCGTGTAAAGATATTACTTGTTAGTGCTTTCAGATATAAGTAATTATGAAGACAAGTACTTTTTTTTAACAACTTTTTTTAAATTATTTCATCAGCCAATAAGTTAAATTAGATATCTTATAGCAGACAGCAATAAAAACAACAAAATCGTTGGCACAGATAATACTTGCAATAAGCGCAGTAAAAACGCAACATTTTCAATTTAATGATCATAACAATTTACTGAAAGGGTTCAATGTTATGTAACGCAATGCAACACTTTGTAGAAGGGACAATGTATCTCACTCTCACATCGGGGGTGGATGATCTAGCCTTGACTCATGGCTGGGGTTGGGGGAGGGGGGGGGGGGCGACGAGCTTTTTTTGCCGGCTCCCTAAAATACCAACTAGGAAAACGCTTGTCCCGCCGCGTTGATGGATGAGCTTTTTTGTAAGTTTTTAGTTTGCGTAGAACCACTTTTTCTTTGCAAGTACTTTTTGAATGCATTGTAGGCGATTGTTGTCAAGTTTCTATTGTTACTTAATTGTTATTATAAACTTTAAAAAAATCATATTAAAACCTTTATTCTATAGATTCTGGTTAATTTTTTCAACTTTTTCTTTCAGAAAGCAATACATCACCATTACCTTATTGTCCATGTAAAAAATGAACGTTGTAGCCCCACCCGTTTGGACAGAATCGGCCCAAATGTCACGAAAATATCGCACTTAAAATCGAAAAAAATCGTAAAAGTGATATTCATGAGAAATATTTCTTCGATTGTACCCAAAAACGTGGCAGGTCTAAGTTCAGAGATTTCGAAGGTCCCCTCTAATTTTCATCAAGATCGCATATGCCGTTTGCCCGGTAGAGCGCGAACAAACAGTCAAAAAAAACAAAAAAACATTGGAGCTTAATTTTTTGAGGGGTCAGTGAAATTGAAGTCTTCGCTTTCGCTCATCCAATTAGTTACTATTAAAAAGAGAAGAACAAATATTAGGGTAGTCCCACTCCCAGCCATTTATATAGTTTTGATCACATTTTTAATATTTCCCTATAGTTTAGAAAGCACACATTGGTAGCAGTACCGATAACTGTTGTTGCGTATCCAGAAATCGACAATTAACGAGTGTAGGGAGGGGCGGGGGGGGGGGGGGTATAGTCTTGCAAAGTTAACCCTTCTCGGGTAAAGCTCGAGGTGGCAGGGCCCCTTCACGTTTAAAGATGTGAAATTGCATATAAGGTAATAGTGAGACGACCGACAGTGATATTGTGTGGTGATATAATAGGTGATAGTAATCGTCGCTCAAGTTTAGGTTAGCAAATTTGCAACTTTGAAAAGCCTTAAAACACGAAATTACATCAAGATCTGGTAATGATAATTGGCTATGAAATGAAAATCGGAGCGTCATAGAGTCATTGGGGTGGGGGTCGCCCCCCCCACACCGCCCCCTGTATCCACCCCTGTGTCTAATCGATATGATTCGCTTACACATCGCTAGCATATCCCCCAAATAGACGTGCCAACATTAGACCCGGCACTAGGTTTTTCAATTGTATTTGTCGATTTCATTAGTCGGGAAACTCTCCCGTAAGTGAAATTGAATATATGGAAATCAAGCCTAAAATAAAAAAATAAACATCTCAGCGGAGTATCGAACCTGGGTCTCTCGTTTTCCATTCGTTCGGACCCTTCAACCCCTAAGCTACCAAGCCAGTAACTTAATAACTTCCGACCGGTAATCGGGAGGCCTGGATTCGATACCCGGCTGAGATGGATTATTCTATTGCTGGATTGATTTCCATATTTCCATAGTATATTATTTGAAACACTAAATGGAATAGGGGGGAGATGGGGGGGGGGGGGGAGCGGCGACAGCCACTCATTTTTTTTTATTTTGGAAATTTAAGGAACACATTTCGTACGACTTACAAGGCATCAGAAGGATTGCTTTAGAATCAATCATACATAATATACGAGGCCATTCAATGCTTATTATTTTGAAACATAGTTATGTGCAGTGCGATACATATCAGATCGAGTGGGCTTGGGCGGTGCGCACGCCTTTGATGAGTCAACTTTTTCCTTCAACAATTAGTAGGCATATATTTATGATAATAGGTAAAATTAATTACGTAATTGCAATCGTTAAATCAACACTAATATATAATCGGAAAAACTGTATTTCCTTTGTCTAATCCCTTAGGCTACACAATTGGATACGACTAGGAAAACGCTTAAGTCCCGCCGCGTTGTTGGATGAGCGTAATTGGTGCATTGAGCTGCCATGTGTTATGCGGATTTTCTGTTGTTCTGTAAAAAAATTATTACTAAGTTCAAGATTTTTTTTAAATTAAATTAAATTTTGTAAAAATAAGCTTTTTTTTTATTTTACTTAATCACAATTTAAAAAAAGAAAAAAATTGAAAAAGTGCGATTTTTATAAGAAATAATTATTCGATTGCGCTCAAATTTCACACGAATATATAAATTCATAAAATTAAGGTTCTGTGAAAAAATAATTGAAATCGGACAAAGCATGTAGGTGTTATAAGTCGAAGAAATTTTTAAAAAATCGAAGAAAAATCGTAAAATTGCGATTTTCATGAGAAATAATTTTTCGATTGCGCTCAAAAACGTGGCAGTTCTAAGTTCAGAGATTTCGAAGGCCTCCTTAAAATTTCATGGCAATTGGAGTATTGGTTTAGCCGGAATCGTGTTAACAAACACACAAAAATACAAAAAAAAAGAATGAAAAAAAAAAAAACATTCCGGATTTTTTTCTCCAGTGTAGTAAAATGGAATCTTCGCTTCGCTCGCTACGCTCATCCAAATTAGTCATTGAATCATCATCGCTTTGTAACCACAATGGTGTTTACAACTTGCTAACAGACATCTCTTACACGCGCCGAAACTTTGGCCAAGCTTACAACGTCCGTTAAAAACTGGGCATGGATTCCGAGTTCACTCACCAATGCCTGCGTCCTATGTTACTCATTTGCATCCCTTCCCTATAGACAAACCGGACGCCAGGAATATCTCAATCAAATGTTTGAAACAATGCCAATGTTACGAGGGTATTGGTGAAACAACAATAGGAAATAATACTCACTGTCACTATGATATTGAATTAAATAAATTTGATCGGAAACTAGATTTAGAAAAAGTTTGTTTGAAGATCAAATAAAGTATAGGTAATAGTAAGTAAATTAATGTGTTTTCCGTGGCCATGTATACCCTCAACCAGAAGTAAATCAAGGGCTGCAGGGTATATAGATACAACTAGACTCCTTGATTTACTTATGTGCGATGGATGTTTATTGGTAAGGCAAGTTTATCGACGAATAACTTAGCTTACTGTACCTGTCAAGTCAATTGTATCAGTTTACCAAAATTTAAGTATAAAACCTACTTAGATATCCTCCTAGTATAAAACCTATTATTGACAATTGCATAAAATAAGCTAACAAACGATTAATTGCATGAAGTGTGAAACATTTCAGAAGTAAAATACAATACCGAACTTCAAAAAGAGGATAGAAGATAATTCTTACGATTATGCCCTTTCTAAAGTCCGTCGAAAAGTATTTGTTTTAAAAATGGACGGATACATTTATAATACAATTTGTTATAATGCGATGTTTTCACTGTAACCTCACAACATTATACCTAGCTATTCCGGAAAAGGATATAAGGATAGGAGTTAGATCCAAGGTATGTTGTCAGGAGTAAAAAATACGAGCTTTTTACGAGTTTTGTAACGACAGACGAGAAAAAACTGGCTAAGATTACGAAAATTGGGCCTGTTACAGATGACTTTTTTCTTTCATAGGTTGAAGAGAAATGTGTATTGAAACAGTATAAAACAATTCACTGCTCAATTACATCAAAATTGATTAACTGACTTCAGATATTTTTGTAATAGCTGGTTTTGTGGTTGTGAGGACCCACACCAAAACATTAAATATATTTTCAATTCTGCTAAGTTCCATGAAACTATTTTTATCGGAATTGGTTGTAAATATCCACCTAACGGGTATTTAGCGGTTAAAACCAAAATTATATTTCGTAACTTAGGCTGTGAATTTACCGACGAAAAAAAAAAAAAACAATCACAAAACCGCAATTTTCACAATTTCAGGAGTTGCAAAAATTTTGCAAAAATGCAGTTTTTAAATGTAATTTTAATTAGTATCGTGCCAACATTCAAAGTTGGAATTAGGATAAGATTTTCTTTGATTGTCCTATAGCTTATATAGGAAACTAGGAAGCTTCGCAAACACTTTTTCAGGTGCGTTGTTGGATGAGTGTAATTGTTTAAAAACGAAAAAAAGCGTAAAATTGCGATTTTCATAAGAAACAATTATTCGATTACGCTCAAACTTCACACGAATATATAAATTCATAAAATTAAGGTTCTATGAAAAACTGAAAAAATTGGATAAAGCATGTAGGTGTTATAAGTCGAAGAAATTTAAAAAAAAACGTAAAATTGCAATTATTATGAGAAATAATTATTTGATTGCGTTCAAATTTCACACGAATATATTAATTCATGAAATTAAAGTTCTGTGAAATAATCATAACAATCGAATAAAGCATGTAGGTGTTATAAGTCAAAGAAATTTTAAAAATCGAAAAAAAATCATAAAATTACGATTTTCATAAGAAACAATTTTTCGATTACGCTCAAATTTCACACGAATATATAAATTCGTGAAATTAAGGTTCTGTGAAAAAATCATTACAATCTGATAAAGCATGTAGGTGTTATAAGTCGAAGAAATGTTTTAAAAATCGAAAAAATCGTAAAATTGCGATTTTCATGAGAAATAATTTTTCGAGTGCACTAAAAAACGTGGCAGTTCTAAGTTCAGAGATTTCGAAGGCCTCCACAAAATTTCATCGCAATTGGAGTATCGGTTTAGCCGGAATCGTGTTGACAAACAGCCAAAAATAACAATTAAAAAAAATCCGGATTTTTTTTCTTCAATGTAGTGAAATGGAATCTTCGCTTCGCTAATCCAATAAGTTGTAAAAATACATGTCAGTGGTAATTGTTCTTTTAAAATAAAAAGTTAAGGTCTAATCCAATTAATCCAAGGTTCAACCTTTCAATTTTAAACACATTTTGTGGAAGACATTTTCATTTGAAAACAGGGAAATATTGATACGTTTGTTTTATAAGGAAATCTCCTCTCCCAAGTAATTCCAGTCTAAGCCAGCTCGGCAACATTGCTCGACAGATTGTATGGGGAAATGAATGCATAATTTGACATTATTCTATTTTAAAACCACAAATCTGTTGAGCATGAAACAGAGAAACGTAAAGCAAGTACAAGTGACGTAAATATAGCAAGGAAAAGTTGAATGTACGACCTCCGTGTTCCCACACGGGAAATCATTCAAACTACAGAATTGTTATGACCTCTAGGCAAAACAGGTAATAACAAAATTAATCATAGCTTGAAATGAATGAAACACGATATAATCCGTAGAGTGCGTTGTAAACTAATTGCGAATCCCGACTTCGGATATAACTCGTTCCTGTTTCTAGACATCTTCATCGTTATCTGAAAGATGACTTGTGTACTTGCGGCTATACCAGTAAAAAATAAGTAGTAGAATCTTGTCATTAGTAAGTATTAAGTACAGAGTAAAATTAGTTGCAATTACTATAACAACTTTGAAACTTGAGTATTCACGAACGTTGACTCGTGTTACTACCGGTTTAACAAATACTAAATATAACACGTATTCGCATGTGAGTTATATGTGTGTAGTAACATGTACACATTCCATGTAGCAATCTTTTGTGGGAACGCGTTCCTTTTCCAAACATCAGGTACTTGTAACTTGAAAAGTTCTACTTAGTGTGAACTTAGAACGAATTTTACGTTTTCTGAAGAGTTCCTAATACTGTCGTGATCCCGCCGAATTCAAGAGTAAAGATTAAAATGACGGAATCAATCGCATCGCTCTAGTTTATAGAAATAAACCTGGTGTTGTATTTTCTGTTCTTCTCAGAATGGATCTCGAAATGGATATTGGACAGTTTTCAAGTTATAAATAAACTTTCGAAGAAACTCGTAGGAACTAAGTTTATTTCAAAGGAATTAGCAAATTCCTAGATTTTTTTAGAGGAATAAGAACGTGCGACGAAGTTCCTTTTTTGATAAAGTATAGGTTCATTCTATAACGTAAGTACCTTATACTGCCAAGTGCCAACTGCCAAGTGAAAAAAGTGACAGGTTTTCCAACATTGGTATTAAGAAGTATTTCAATTAGCAGTTTTTAAATTTATCTTTGTCATTGTGGTCCTGTGGAACGTTATTAAATATATTTTATAAATATAACGTTGTTTTTATTTGATATGTACTTTTATGAAACGACGTTTTTATTATTATTTAAGAATATTGTGTAACAGGGATAAAAGGTACAAATGTTGTACGGGGCATATGCTCATTTTGTTGCTCTTCCATTTATATTTCTTCATTATAATAATAGCATGTTTTTAAAAAGAATGAATGCAAATTATATTAATAATAATCTACTAGCAGGAAGTAGAAATTACACCAAATCAATGGGCACAAAATTCCAGAATGCAAGAATGTAAGTTATTTCGTAATTCAACGTCGTGTGGCGAAGTGGTTTCAAGTTGGGATGTAAAAAACGTAACTCGTTTATTAAAATAATATTAGAATTAATGCGAAATTAATGCGGGGAAGATAAATTTAAATCGTATTCCCTTCGCACGTATCCCCACAGAAAAATAAAACTTCATGTTATGTAAATTAAAAATAAAAGTTAAACTGTGAACTATTTGTATTGAAGCCGATGATGAGTGAAGCTTACCTCGGAAGTGCTGGTAGCGACGGAGCTCAATCCCGGTGACATCGCGGTGTCTGGACTCATGGCGACGTGGTGGAGTGTGGTGGGGGCACTGTGCACCTGCCCGAAGGTAGCCCCCGTCCGTTGCTCTTCGAGTCGGGGGGGCAGGACCCCACCCCCGGCCTCCAAACATGGGGACGGTGATTGGAATGATTCACTCAAGTATTGCCGGACTTGACTCTTCTGCTTCTGGATAACGTGGTAGCGAGTGGGGTTCTCGAGAACGGTTCGAACCTGTGGAGAAGAAACAACGAGACTTTTAACAAAACGCACAAGGTAAACAAGGTAAACAAACAAGAAACAATCTAGTGGCAATGGAGCAGATGTAAATAAACTTCCCAGATTTTACTTCCAGAACAAAATTCAATTTGCATATAGATTCACAATTTAAAAATAACATTCTATTTTAAAAGCCACGAATTTGATTTTATGGAACCTTATTTATATGGGTAGGACTCCCATAATTTATTATGAGGATTTTTATGCGACAATTTTTCCACTCGCACAATTATACACTCGAACATATACAACACCACTCATACATATTGATGTTTATATTATTTTTATAGTAATCTTTATTAGTAACTAATTTTACATTGTATTGTATCCATGTAACGTTATATGTTGGTTTGTTTGTTACCCAATGTTATGTATGTTTGGTAAATTGCAACAAATAAATAAAATGAACAAACAACTTGTATGTATCTCCCCCCCCCCCCCAAATAGAAATGAAAACAACCATAGCATATTGGATGTTTGTTCACACATTCGCTCCTCTATCTTAAATGTGGAGATTGAGCCTGTCTTATGATGAGCCCAATTTCTAGCCAAACATGTCAATTCGAGCCCAGCCAAGAGAATTTGGCGGAACTATACCGCAAGTCATATATTAACATGTATCTTCTGTGACATCGCAATATTTCCTTTTTCATCATACAATCAAATCCATTTACCACAGCAGCTGAGGTTAAAATGAGAATGTTCCAAGGTTTAAATTGAGTGCGGTCCAAATTTTGCATCAAAGTATACGCAATGCAGCTTTGGGTGCAACATAAATCTGGTTGCAGTTGCATTATATTATATTCTTTCCTTGCGTTGTCAGTCTCATTCAAACAATGGCACTCTGCCAGTTGTAACTGTACAACAAGTGATCACAGCACCAGCCGATTTAATGACGTCAATACATCTAATCACCATATTTCGCCCCACCCCAACACTTGGCTGACACCGAGTGTTACAGCTGATACTCAATGGGGCATATGGCTGGTGATGTTAATACGAGACAAATGTTGATTAGATAATTAGAGAAGGATAACAATTCAAGAAAATTGTGCGCGTCCTGTACAAACAATAGTTGTAATAATGTGATATTTGATGAGCTGTTTGGTCTAGTACACAGTACAAAATAAAGTCTATTTTAAATGTTCTATTAGAAAGTTCAAATTCAAAAGAAACCTAGTCAAATTTATTTTAGAAAATCAAAATAAAATAATAATATGTTCAATGAGAAATGTGCTCTCTGAACATGCTTCAACAGTTGCAATCAAGTAGCATTTTATTGTAGTTTTCTCGTAAAGACACAATGTATAGATGTGCTGATAATACAGATCAAGCTATAAACAGATCAATGCCAACTATATTATGTGTATGTTCCTGATAAGTCGATAAAGGGTTGGCAAACGGGAACACTTGCGGCCTATCATTATAAACGCTGTGTAATCAGATGGAGGGCGAAGTCCTACAAATCACTGTAAGTGTATGACGTCATGCACGTTTCAAGATAATTAGTTACACTCAATTTGCATCGCCACTAACAGTGTATGCATTTGTAAATGTATAAGCAAGGTCGAGTGAGCTGCGAGAATGAATTACTGCTATGTTGTACAGATGAACCCAGGTCACTTCACTGCGTTTGAACCATGTATTGAGATGGAAAATTAATAGCGTAGGACGTACGATTATTTACTCCTGAAAAAGCTTTTAAAACACAATGAGAGTAAGATGTAAAAAAAAAACACATTTTAAAATATACAAAGTGGCCTGCGTCAAATCTTGAATTAATTTTAAGACAATGTTTGAATTGATAAAGATTAGATTTGAAACGAACACCTAGGCCTACACCACACCTTTTAGGTATGATGTTGTTTTTTTATAAGACTAATTTATACAAACACAATAGGAATTCGCAATAGAGTTTCAGAGAACAACCACAGCAAGATTGACTTTGGCAGTATAGTGGCGGGGCATCGACGCCGATGAATGACGGTAGCAACGAACGTGGACCCCTCGCCGCCCCCCGCCAAGATAATTCCGATTTTGGTTGAGTAGCAAATTAAAACCATCACCTATTATGTCATTTTCGATTTTTAACGTGTTTTCAGGTCTACATGAAAATTGCAAATCCGTAAATTTTGTCGCCTTCATCAATAAGATGCATGCACTAACGACTGAAACTTTCAAACAGACACTCTTCCCCCACCCCTTGATACGCTACTACTTCCAAATTCGTTTTTATTTAAAATTATTTGGAAATCTCTGAAACATATCACAGCCAGTCCATCCCCCTATGAGCCAGGGGGTCTATTCATTAAGTGACAGCGACAGTGACAGCGACAATAGTCGACCGAAACGTCAACTTTAGTGAGAAGAGCAAGTTAGAACTGCCACCTCGAATTTTCATAATATCAAATAAAATAGTAATTACTTACATTTTCTGTATGTAGCAAAAGAAACATTTGCAGACGGCATTAAAAATGTCTAAATGTGGTAAATTGTTGCCAATACACAGCGCCTAAAGCTTGAATAGCTTTTAAGCTTGTATAGCCACAGTCAGATGCGTGCAGCGTTGAGCCAAGGTAAACTAAGCTTAGCTTTTTATTGTCAATAATAACACACTTGACATTCTTAAAACAGTCTGCCAATGTTTAAACAACTACACACAGCAAAAATGTAATTGTTACTATTTTGTTGGTATGATGAAAATTTGAGGTGGCAGCTCACTTGCTCTTCTCACTAAAGTTGTCGTTTCGGTCGATATTGTCGCTTATCGCTGTCGATCGACTGTTGTCACAACTCACAATTAGTAAATATAGTGTGGACCAGATAAGGTGGCGGTCGCCGAGGGATCGCAGCACTGTCGTCCACGCACTATGGCCACAGGATCGGCAAAAAGTAAATAAAATAACGGTCTCTAAAACTGCTTTCGGAGAAAAACACGACTATTTTAAAGCCAAGCCTTGCCCAATATATCCTAAAAATAAAGTATTTATGTAGTGTACGAATAAAATCAAGACATTTTGATGCTTCTAAACATTGGCGAGGTTGGCATTATAAACAGCTGGAACTTTGGACACAGCATAACCAACAAGGCAAAAAACACTTTCGTAATCGTGATTACTTAAAATCATTATTTCGCTAAAATACTGACTCTGTGGGACGAACTACTTTATTCACAGCTTATAAAATGTTGATTTATGTGATAAAATATCACGATAACATGACCAAATACGGTAGGCCCTACCTAATGCCAGTTGTGTGTAAATTGTCAACGTTGGCGTCCGTGCTCTCGCTTGACCTTGACGGCCGCCACCTTATCTGAATCACAGTATAGACTCCCTGGTCTAGATTCGCCACTGCGAGGACCCCCAACTTACTTGTAACACTTGTGGCGGAACATCAACGCCTATGCTCTGGATATTGACAGGGACCCGAAGTGCTGACGATTGACTCTGTTGTCTCCGTTCTTGTAATTTCAGTTCTGCTTCTCTCCTCTCTTCCTCCTGCAGCTGTTCTCGCATCAGCTGAAGACGCAGTTGGGTCCGAGATGTGGGGGTCGCCGTTTTGAAGGTCGGAGGGCTGGAGGAAGATAACACCACATATATCACTATCAGCAATGACACCCTTGGCAGATTTCCCAATCGTTTAAGTGTTGCTACGACTGAACACATTTTTATCGTCGGTGACTGAATCACCAGCCGTTCATCTTGGAGTTCTCAATTCAATTTCTTAAAAAACTAAAAGTATGGCTTCTAGGAACGAAACCTCTGTTTGTTATACAATGCTTGTGCTCAATTCTTTACATAATTATCTCTTCCACACTCACGCCTCACGACGTGGGTTTCTGGTCTCTCGAGTTGCCTGTGGCTGGAACCGGCCAGCATAGGCCTATCGCGTTAGTTTAGCGTTACTCGATCGCATCAGATTACCTTGCGAATTTGATTTGAATAAATACTGGTAATATGTTTTGATAAAAAATTACAATTACTATAATATTGACAATGCCAACGAGGTACACAGCCCATAAGTTATATCATTCATCAACCACGAATGCGGTATTCACGTTTTTTGCACAAATTTAAGCACAGTACATCAGGCTGTAGGGCTATCGTATTGAAAAAACTTCCTGAAACTTCACTCGATGCGCGCGATGCATTACTTAACTTATTAAACTTACTTAAATAGCAATAGGCCTAATCAGGAATTTTGAAATCTCAATGTTTTAAATCTACACATCAAATACCAGAATAACAAATGGCTTAATTTTAAGCTTTCGTAATTCAACTACTGCGATATTCTAAATAGGTAAAGTAGAGGTACTTGTAAAAGAACATGGTTAACAAATCTTACGCAATTGGTAAAACGTGTAGAACCATGTAAAGCTGTGCAAATCGAGTGGACTGCGTTACCTTTGAGCTGTGCAAACTCGGCGTGATCTTACGTCACACTGGTCTGGTCAGGAGATTATCTTTGTTCCAAGAAATGGTTATGATGTGAGTAACAGGCCGATTTTCTACTTTGAGTGTTACTGATTCTTTAACAGCAAACGAGGTAGTGTCATTGAAATGGAACTGTTGGGGCGATACAACCAAACTCTCGAGGGGTATTCAAATATAGTGAACAAATGTAGAGACTCGTTACGTAAGTTGGAGGACCTTTTTTCAAGACTAAACTTATTTACTAGAGAGTGTCTTTTGCTGACGGTCCTACAGAACATAGTAAGTCACCTGAAGATGGGTCATACCGGGTAAATCTAATGTGTACCCTTTGGCAGACATCCTTACAAAAATGTATTTTTGTTGCCGTCAGTCCGTGATTTTGGTGCTGGATGGCGCGTTTTAGAAAGGGTGAAACGGGAATGGGGAGGCCCCCACCTTTTTTCTGTGACCCTTCGCCCCCCCCCCCAACTTATTATAAGTTGCCTGCAACAACTGAAATTGTAATTGCAGTCGGAAAACTACGGTAGGTGTGATCAGATTGAGCATGTTAAAACAGCTTATTCCTCTCTTCTCTCCTCCTCGCCCCCTACCCCAGAAAGAGTTCCAACGCGCCTGTTGCTTGATGCTATCAGACACAGTGTAGGGAAAAAATATGAAGATGGTGAACAATTGAAAACCATGTATATATGCGGGAATCAAACAACATCCATTGGTTCCATGCGGGCTAGACCGGCACCCTATAATCACACAAGTCGTGGCCACAACACTGCTGCCAACATAGTACAATAAGACATGATAATAACATTAAGAATTGACAGCAATGCAATTTAACATCGCTGCAGTCATATTATAAAGTAAACAAATAGATGCGGTTGAGTGAAATAAATATTTTGAGAGCGAGTGACGACTATATTATGGGCAAATATGCCTACTCGTGGCCTTTGGTTTGGACATTGTTTATCAGAATTGTCATTGAATCAGCACACTAGAAATTGTCAATGGCTGTACACATGAAATTACATAGCTAACTCTTCAATATAACCTACCTAATGGATTTGTTTGGTATCACCAACTATCAGGGTCCAGTAAGACAGTATGGTACCACATTGAAGTAACTCCGGGTCTTTTCATAGTTATTTGCTAAATATCTCCACTACTCTGAGGTGTTTTGAACAGGAGGCACGTTCCGTTTCAACCGTATGTTTGTGTACTATAACTACCTAGGAAAACAAATCACAGGAAGGCGAGATTTGCACGTCGATAGTAAATCAAAACGCATGCGTGTAGCTAACTTACGAAACAATAAACACAGTAAGTACTAGAATATAATCAGAGCTAAGGAAAATTACCACTTTTCAATGACAAATTGTGCACTTTCAATTTAGAAAAAAAACACTTTTGTGCATCTGACTTTATTTTCACCCAGATAAAACGTCTGATCGGAGCTTCATAGCCCACTTAGATGGAAATAAATGCCATTTGGGTGGAAAGATGCCAATATTCGATGAAACACCGGACTTAAAAAGTTCCGAAGAAAAATAGTCGTGATTTTTTTTTTACGAAAAGTGGGACATAGCCGAATTTCGGTGGATTGAAGTAAAACTTATAGGTGATTTTGGGGGAAAATCAGGAACCTAGGATTATGCATTGGGGGCGGATGGAGGGCAATTATCATGTTTCGGGGGGAGGGGGGGAAACCTAAATCGAAATATGGACTTGGGATATGATTGCCCTGATTTTTTAGTTTAGCATTGAATATAAAATATATTGTTATGATATATGTTATAATAACAAATGTAAATCGGAATGAATAATAGCCTAGGCCTATACCTGGAATGATGATGGACTTGATGCGCAACATTAATGAGACAGAAGACATCTTGTTAATTTAAAAATAGATATCAAGAATTTGTAAACTTTCAGAAACTGAGTTGCTGTAATATTTATTGTATATAATATATTATTTAGTGTAACGTGTATATATGGTGAGCCAAACATTGTATTTAAGTAACATTTTCCAAACATAAATATATTTACATTTTTGGTAGCCTCGGAATATTGTTTATCTTGGCAACAAGGTTTGAGGTTTGAATTGAATATACCTTTTAATAGGCATTTTTATTAAGAAACTTTTGAGTTCATATAATCCTCTTTATACCTAGGAGGAGTACCGACAGTGTTGGCTCGGGCGCTAAGCGCTCGACTCTGATTCGGGAGGTCCCGGGTTCGAATCCCGTCGAGACCGGCAATCCTGACTGAAGGTTTTTTCCGAGGTTTTCCTCAGTCGTTAAGGCGAATGCAAGGGATTGAGTCCTCTTAAACAGCCCTCGGACATCCCTTCACAATTTCTTATCCGCACATACCTAGTTCACCTGAAGAGGGGCTAATTGCACCCTATAACAGGTTTCCCACGATAAAAATTTAAATTTTAGGAGGAGTATCTTCGTGTAGCTTAAATTCAAATGATAGGGTATTTTATGAAGTGAATATTATGAAATCAAAGAAATAGGATATTTGATTTTGGCAACAAAAAAAAACTATCAGTTGAACCGTTCGTACTAAACGACAAATATTATTGTTTACTTTTTCAGACGGCTGAATTAGGGAAATATGATTATATTCTTTCTATATTTAAAACGAAACGGTTTAAAAAAATAGATAGTGGTTAGGTGTTGTACCACTGGAGCCAACCCCCAACGATATATTCTTCACTAAGAAATTTGTGTTTGTAAGAAAAGAGTTAGTATAGAAATTTGAAACAAAAACTATGAATTCAAACCAAGTCATAACAATTAAAAACGCATTGAGTAACTAGGTGTATAGTTACAAATAACCTCAATTTGTATATAAGACATTGCTGCTAGTAGTGAATTATCTCAAAAAATAAATTAGGCCCTATAGCAATTTCGAGTAAGTTAAGTAGGAAAATATGAAACGGGATTGGATATGTTTCATACATAAAACTCATACTTATTTTAGTTAATTATACGAACAGAAAATGTTTTCACAAATTAATACTATCGACAGTTGACGGAAGAACCAGACAATGGAAAGCACGACTGTTGATTTGCTTACTTGGTTCCTTTGTGAAACGGACATTTACACGAACGCCAGCTTTATTGTACCCGCATTTGCACAGCACTCCGAGTATCCCACGCTCTTTTTGTAAGAACACACGTATTACAATATCTTCACGATTGAAATAAACAAAACGAATGAGGGAGTCGTCACAAACGAAGTAACAGACTATAAAATATGACTGGAACATTGACGAGGGAGGAATTCTTAACTAATGAGATCCGGCTACATATGACCAACTTCCAGAAGATGGGAAGCGGCTTTATTTAGCAAATCGGAAGTAGAATTATTACCAATTAAAACAATTATTATTGTGATAAAGAATTTATAAAAATCCCTAGACATTTTAAAAATTGAAACACAACATACATCATAGAATCGCACAATTTAATGCTTATGTAAATAAGCAGGGGTTCGCGAGTACCAAAAACAGGGCGCAAAGCTATACGTGACCAACAGATCGTCGAAGAAGATATTTTTGGTGGCGGTGCCGGGTAGGTTTCCTTCTTTAAGAGGGGTCGCTGAGGCTGGCGCGGAGACGAGTTTAGGCACTCGGCTTTCTGTTTTTTCCTGGGTAAACGGTTTATAACATCATAATCAAATTACATACTAACGTTAATGAAGATTAAATCTATGCTATCCAGTACGCGTATTCGTAAATTAAATCGTTGATTTTGGATAAAAAAAATTGTGAAATCAACGAAATTTACTCAATTTCGGTCAACTTTGAGAATTTATTCCAAGTGTGCAGATTTTTTAAACTCAAATTTGCATACTGGATGTCAACGTTTAAATTAATGTGAACGCGCGGGTTAATTGGGTTTTATCGTAAGATAAACGGTTTGGTGGGAATTTAAAGAATTGAAATCCATGTTTTGGATTTCCCATTTTTTCACGTTTTGGACTTATGCCTCGCAATGGATCTTCCAAGGCTTATTTTTTGCAAATAATTGCGGATATCAATATAAAAGTACTTTATTAACATCCATGCAAAATTTGGTAATGATATAACCAACCGTTCATCAGAAACCGTCAACACCTGAGTGCGCGCATTTGAGTTGGGCCGCAAGCTCAGCATCCCCTCTTAAAAAGGTTCCACCATTCGTTTCCGCATAGAAATGGTGGAGGCGCCGGGTAATACACTTTCAAACTTTATGGGGGGCTAGACACTCCCGCCTTACCCCAACCCAGGGTCACCAAAACATCACCATTGTTGAAGGATAATGCCAACATACAAACGCATGTAAATCGGACGTCGTGTTCGATATTTATCGTGAGACTTGACACATCGCACGGACGGGGGGATAGAAAAGTAATGCTTATGTGTGAGTTTTGCTCCCTAAATATGTGTTGTAGACCCACGCAACTGAACTAGAATTAATATTCAGCAAGGCATAACACCATATATTATGTACCTCGTAATACTCCATGGTGTACATGAACCATTGATAAAGAGGGTCAACTCTTCGGTAAAATATAAACAAGATCGAACAGAACTAACCTATTTATTTAGATAGAAAAAATATGTTTTGCTTGTTTCTTGCAATAAGTCTTCGTGTAGGATATATTACACATAAATATGTACATATTCTTCCACAGTTTTAAATACTCGGAGCAAGCGACTATTATAATTGATGTCACATCACAATTCAATTATTCCGTTTCGTTAGAGCATTTTGCCGTCCTAATCATATGGATTACATTTGTTACGTATTGAAAGGGTTCGAATGCAAAACAAACTGAGTGAACTATAAATAAAATATAAACGCGTTACGTAAGGTTTAATGATATTATACATACTACTTATGATCAGGCCTGCTGTTTTTATCTTTCACTAAATCCTACGAGATGGCTTCTCTTGTCGGAACGCCCGAATATAGCACCTAGTGAAACTTGTTTGTCTCAATCGATACTGGACTAGATTTTAACAGTGAACGCCCTGGACAAATTCTTCATTTGTAAAGATAATTACAATCATTATCATGGAGTGAGTGTTACACAATTACATAACAAATCCGTAGTGTTGGTTTGGTTAGATACTTCCATTCCACATTTCTAAATCTCGTCCCAGTAGAGGGTTGTGAGGTCTACTGTTCGATATTATTTTATTAGCTTTTTCTGTAAAAAAAAAAGTTTTGAATGCATTTGGAATAGAAATATCAAATGCATTCACTAACTTTTTTTACAGAAACAGCTAATACAATAACATTTTCTGTATCTATAAACCAACGTCAGGTCAGCAACTAACTTTTAGTAAGCAATTTTGTGGGCAATATCCGCCCATGGAATAAGTAACAATAATCTGCAAGGAAGTTGTTTCATTAATATGCAGTCTGAAAAAAAAAAAAAAAAACACCTTAGAAGTAGTTTCTATCTCGACCGTTCTCAATAAAAAGGTCAATAAGTCGATTATTGTACCGCTAACCATAATTTTCGATCAATCTTAGAGAAGGGATCTTTCACACAAAAGATGAAATAGGCCAGGGTATTGCCTATTCACAGAAAGAAAGGCGAAAAGGGGAATGTTGAAAACTATCGACCGATTTCAATATTAGATGCATTCTCATTTTCGTTTTAGAAGATTTTGTTAGATCGTATTATGAATCATTAAAAAAATAATATCATCATACCTAATCAATTTGGTTTCCAAAAGGGAAAGTCGACTAGTGATGTCCTGTGTTCTTTTCGACATCAAATAGTCGTAGCATTAGACGAGGGATCATCGATATTAGGGAAAGCGTGTGATTTCAGTTAAGCTTTTGATTGTGTAAAACATAAAATATACTTATCAACAAATGAACAGCAATTTGTGTGTACTATATGCGATTGGGCCATTAATTGGATTTGATACCGGAGGAGTGATTTTATTATTATTGCGATTCCAATATTTTGTTTGTCTTGATAATAATAATTAGGGCTAGGATTCTTATGTATTTAAATATTTTTATAAAGTTCTCTAAACCTATGCCCATGATCAATTCTTCACAAATTGTTTGATTGTGATCTCAAATATATGGTTTTTTAATCAAATATTTTTGCATATTTTGTTATATTTGGTTAATAAATACATATTTCTCTTATCCTTACCATAATCACATATTTTACACAAAAAATCCACTATTCTTTACTTTAATATAATCAAGAACACTGTTAATTTACTTTCCAAACCATTTTCAAAATTGCATAAACTAAACTCGGTGCTGTTTAAAAATATTGAGTACAAAAAACTTGTTCAAATAAGTGCTATTCTAAAAGGTGATGGACACCTAGCCCCAACGAGGAAGATTTTTCGTTGTCTGATATTGAGAATTTTAAGTTTGCACCCATTACATCCTGTGACGTAGAGCAAAGTTTTTCGCAATACAAAAATGTGCTCGCCGAAAACCGACATTCAATTAAATATGAACATTTTAAAATGTGGATTGTGGTTGTGGTACACTGCAACGGGGGTATATAAAGACACAATTAGTCCAAGGTGGTATTAAAAAGTGACAATGTTACAAACTGTTACAATATGTTCAGCAACAATAAAATTGTTTTAGTACCAACGTATTTTTTTTCTTTCTGGTATTATATTGCAACATGATTTGATTAATTTATGCTCATATTGTGCTGGGAAGACTAAACAATATTTTTTAAGCACTTCATTTTGTATTTTTAAGCAAATATTTTTGTATTTTTAAGCACATATTCTTATGTTTTTAAGCAAATATAAAATACATATTTTGACGTTTTTAAACACATAAAAATCCGAGCCCTAATAATAATATTTTAAAAATTTACTTCAATTACTATGCCAACCTTGCTAATGTTAGGTCAATGTTTAAGACCATCAAACGGCTTCGATTTATTCGCTATATTAGACAAGGTTAGATTTTAAAAAGTGGTGTTCTCCTTCGGAAACAGTTTTAGAGTGATTTTATTAATATTTTTATGCCGATTCAGTGGCCATAGTGTGAGGGCGACAGTGCTGTGATACCTCGACTTGCGGTAAAGGCAATCTTGAGTGGTGGATGGCCAATTGTTTTGTGATTCAAAGCTAGGTTTATTAAAATTTATTTCAATTTAACTAATCAGTGTAAGGCTGAAAATTTCAAATAGTAAATAAACAAATATGCCAAAAAAGATTTATTTTTACATTAATTTTTTTAAGTATGTGTAAACGGGAACTTGAATAACTCAAACCTGAAAGAAGAACGACTCAATAGCGGAGGCATCTGCAAGGAATGCCCCCCTCTCTCCCACACCATTGCGGACATGCATGTCAAATTATTAAATTTTCTTGAGTTCCTCATATAAAATGAGGAAAGTTGGTATAACCTAGTTGTATTGTGTGACCATTCAAGCCAATATAAATAGTAATTCATTGTATATCAATCGATTACGGTTTAAGTGTGCTACATTATATATAAATAAATAATATACCTTAGAAAACCTTGTTTACAATGAGAAAAAAAATGAAGAACGTATATTTATCAGCTACGTCGTTCTCTATTCGCGTGAAAGTACGTGTAATTAACCGTGTGTTTACATGCAGGTGTTATGGGATATTAAGCTAATAAAATGCTTAATGCTGACGGTGCTAACATTGTTTTTCTTTGTTCAAGCCATTTCCCTGACAGCCACTTCTCTTTCAATGAACCTAGCTTGTGGAGAGTTTCCAAAAGAATGTTATTCATTGCCAATGCGTATAGGCCAATAGTGGTAGCTAGCCGGTATTAATAGCCCATTGGCCAGTGGAGTGCAAAAAGTTATTTCCTAAAGATTTTCAAAGGAAACTCCTTTGCTTTCCGATAATATTTCCAGTGATGCGAAAGGAAAGTGTTGTAGTGTTATCAAAGTAGCCTGAAGGATGTGATGGAATTAAAGTGGGCCGAAGAACCCTCGCTGCATATAATCTAGACGCCAAGCTAACGGATATGATGTGATAGTGAAAACTAGAATTAATCTAGTATGAATAAGGGTTCGCTCAAATTGTAGCACTAATGTCGTAGACAAAGCGGACTTCATCTGATTACATTATTGCAATGCCTAGTTTGGCCACGTGTTTGCATACTTGCGTTGCGTCATACTACGTTGCTCAGGGGTGTTGGATGTATGAAGCATACCACCATTGAGTTTAGAAGATAGCATATAGCAACTCGATGATACTTTGTCATCTTGCCAAAGGTTAAGTTATCAATGAGATATATAATTTAATTTCTTTAACGTTAATATACCGATATTAAAGGTGTTAAAAGTTTTTTTTAAAATTAAACAATTCGTTTTTGTGTATTTTTTAATGCATTTTGAAAGGATTAATTATGCATGTTTTATACAAACTTGATTGCAAATTAACTACGTAGGTTGAAATTATTTTTAAGTATGTTTTATCAGAAACATTTAATTTTTCTAGAAAATCCTTAAAATTTTAAGGAGCAACGGGTGTTTTATGTTCTTAAGTTTAATTATCCCTCCCCTAGTAACAACCCCTTCCTCAACCCCCGACAACAACTGTCTCGCAAGCAATTCCTGTACCAAAGGGCATGATTGTTCCATTATTCCAGACTCCCTAAATTATTATTCATCTCTCATTGCAGTGGTATTAACGAGTTACTGTGGTACCGTAAGCAAACAACACTCGGTCGGCTAGTTGTTGTTGCTTAACGTCTCATATAAATGCACCAAGTCTATTCGAGACGATGAGTGGTGATAGATGACGATGAAAGACAACTACAAAAAAGTGCCTTATGCGGGATTCGAACCCACGTCCTCGTAAAGCCTTACGCTTCGGACCAGCGCTCTAATCGGGTACGACCCTCAATATATAACTAAGTGAAAGTGCTCATTGGTATTATTAAAAAAAATTTAAATCTTGTTTTTTAAATAAAGTGGGTCCTAAGTCTAAATTATCAATCATATCAGTACCATATCTGAAACTGGAAGTGTCGGGGACTTTCACGATACCTACTTGGCTCAATCAATGTAGACAGTCTACTACGAATACGTCACTGTTTTACATAAGTGCAAAATGGCGGCCAAGGTTGGCAAAGACAATACCTGAACCCCTCAGTACCTGCAACGCCGTCTGCGGCAAATGTAAACAGCTGAGATATGCATTGAAAGAGTGACAGAGAGAGAGAGAACTTCACACCAAAAACAGTCGTCTTACTGAGAAGACAAGAAGTGCAGTACTGACCAAAATAGTGCAACCACCTGGCAACACCTTGACAGAGACAGAGAGACAATTGGATATGAGCACACACTGGATTGATTAAGATAGCAAGCAGTAGGCATAGAGACAATGAACGTGGCAAACAGCCCACTCGCTAAATATCTTCATTAAATTTATCTTGTTTGTTTTTCGTAATGGCCTTGATCTATGGCAGCAAATACATTGTACACAATAGTTAACCACAACAACATCGGGACAAAGCTCTGAGTGTGAGGTGCAAGAAATTAATTAACACAGATATCATTCCATTGAACTCGCGTTATTTTCAATGAATGAGGTTTTACGACAGCGCAATACAGTAAGATAACGTCCAGACCAATGATTGCAAAATAATCTAAATGTTCGGTTCCTATTATTATTTATTTGTTATCATTTTGTATGTTTCCAATTTGCTTAGTGTGTTGTAATAACACTCTTAGTCTTATCTAATTACGTGTGCGATATTGACATGAAGTGACTCCTATGCCAATGCGTTGAATGCGTCTTAATATGTGGTTCATATAATGCGTTATAAGAACATAAAATCAAACAAAGAAGAGGGGACGCTGAGCTTGGCCCAACTCTAATGCGCGCGCTCATGTGTTGACGATTGCAGATGAACGTTCGATATATCAATACCAAATTTTGCATGAATGTTAATAAAAGTTCCTTTATATTGATATTCACACTTGGTTGCCAAGAATTAGTCTGAAAAAGTCAATGCCAGAGGTAAGTCCAGAACGTGAAAAAATGGAAAATTGAAAACATGGATCAAATTCCAACTCGCAACCTTCTCGTGGTTTGGCCCGTGATTAGGGGAGTTCTTCTCCCTGAAACTAATGGCGAGCTCTGGGTCGTCATCGGGGAACCCCTTCCCTTTGACAACCTCCCCGACGGCGACGACAATGACAACATGGACGGATGATGACACAAGACGGAGACGACCACGACGTGGGGGAACCCCTGCCCTCCCCATACGCTTGTGGCTGGTTCTGACCTGCCTAGGCCTGTCCACCCCTTGTCCCCCCGCGTCATCCCTTACGTCCCTCCCTTCGTCTCGATTAGCCAAGTTGCATAAATATGAGACGTTAAACAATATCCAATCAAATTCAATTCAGGAAATTCACAACAAACCGTTAATCTTACGATAAAACGAAATAACCCTACGCGTTCACATTGATTTAAACGTTGATATCCAGTATGAAAATTTGTGTTAAAAAAATCTGTACACTAGGAATAAATTTCCGAAGTTCACCAAAATTTAATAAATTATGGAGATTTCTCGACTTTTTTAATTCTAAATCGATGGATTAATCTAAAAATACGCGTACTTGATCTCATAGATTGATCAGTTATTAACGTTATTGTGAAATATGATACTGATGTTGTTACCAACTTTCATTCCATTCTGGATTACGAGAATAACGATAACGAAAATATGGAAAAAATCATAACAGTCCCAAAAATGAACACTCAAAATAGATAATCGTAGCGGGTTATCAATACTCTTTCACGTAGGTAAGAAACATTGAATTCGTATGCAATAAACTAATCCAATATAACTTTATAACTATATAAACATAACTTTACACACGTTATATGAGAGAGAAAATGTGTCATTGTGTACACCGTAATGTAATTACACAATAAAAATGCTGTCCTTCTGGTTTCGCCTGCACGGCAACGGCACTCGGGATGATTGAACTGGTAGGAAAACAAGTTGCGAGCATGCGAGAGACAATAACATGTATGAAGAAACTATTTCAAGTCACAAGAGTTATCCTTGTACTGGTTTTTAACTTGAAACGACGCAACTGATACCACTCCAGTGTTTTCCTAGGTTTACGTTCTTCCTAGGGCAGAGAGGGCCCTGCATTACTCGCAGTAGCACGTTCTTTCTCTCGTGGTGTATAGTATAATTCCAAATCAAATTATCTGTATTTTACAGTTGTGATTGAGTGTTTAACTATACAAAATGGTAGATTGTGTAAATTATAACAGGTTCCTGTAGATAATAATATGTTAGCACAATTGAACCAGATTAAATGATAGGTAGCCAGTGGCGGAACCAACGCGGGGGAAGAGGGGGGGCGATCGCCCCTCCCCCATGAGATTCCGAATTTGATTATACGCAGCCAGTTGCGCAACGTGTTTTTAAACCTTTGAAAGTTGTAAATTCAAAAATTTTCTTGCCTTCGGTGATAAGGGGCACTAACGGCTGGAACTTTCAAACAGACCCTAGTTTAGACAAAACTGAAAACTCTCGCTCCTCCGTTCCCCACTCACCCACTAGATACGTAGATAGTATTCGTTTAATAATTTTGTAATCATTTCGAAAAATAAATTCCCCCCTCCCCCCACACCTATGCAGGGCTAGATCCGCCACTGTAGGTATAATCTGTTCGAGTGATAACATAATAACAACTATAATTTCATTTCTGACCCATCAACAATCTACTTACGGCTATTTGACCGCGGTTTTTTATTTCCCCAAATATGCTATAGACCATGTCAAAATATAGTGGATGGTTTTGAAACCTGTCACTTTAAGAAAATCAAAACTATTTTTTTCAAATTTTTCTGATCGGGCACACGGCAAATATCGCCTGTTCAAAATAATTTTAAACTTCAATTCGCCCAAGCACACCATTCAACGTAGGTAGTTGTGTTTTTGTGACATTAATTTTCAACTGGTTTTCTAGAGCTGACTGAGAGAAAAAAGTTATTTTTTACAATTATCTTTCATGCGATTTTTTTGCGGTACAGATCGGTACAAAATACCGCTAAACGAAAAAATTCGCAGGATAGACAATTGACGACTTGAATTGTACCCGCCTCCTGACGTCACGAGGCAACATGGCGGAATTAGTGGGTATAAATCCTCATTTCGCAAGTTGACCCCTGCTTCACGGCGCAACACTTATCACGCTCTAACTTTTATTCTATTCATTATTTGGACAATAGTTAAATGAATAATATTTAGCAAATATATCATTCTTTGTAATAGCGATTATTTCGATTCTTTTGACACAGTCGTTAGCTTGTTATAACAATGTACGCATGATTCATGTGAAAATTATCAATAACTTAAGTTTTCTCAATAATTTATTTGACAAAAAACTACTGATCGGATTTCGACCAGACCTCTTTAAAAATATGCACCAGACTTTTTAGACAAGAAATAAACTTTGCAGCATAGAGTAGTATGCAGGGTATGTGTTTTTATCTAAAATACGCACTCTTGACGTGCGGATGAGCCGTGAAAAAGTGCACGCTGCATATTACTCTATGCTGTAAATTTTCGTTCATTGCACTTTCTATCTAGAAAGTTTGTTTATTTCTTGTCTAAACAGTCTGATGCATTTTTACAAAGAATCCTTGTCGAAATCCGATCAGTAGTTTTTTGTCAAATTAATTAATGAGAAAACTTAAGTCATTGATAATTTTCACTTGTGTGATGCGTACATTGTTATAACAAGCTAACGACTTGGTCAAAAAAATCGAAATAATCGCTATTACAAGGAATGATATGTTTGCTAAATATTATTCATTTAAGTGTTGTCTAAATAATGAATAGAATAAAAGTTAGAGCATGATAAGTGATGCGCCGTTCAGCAGGCGCCAACAGCGAAATAAGGATTTATACCCAATACTAGTCACGTGACCTATCGATCGTTTTAAGCTCCGCCCATTTCGAGTCGTCAATTGTATACAAAAAAACTCTCAGTTAGCCTCTAGAAAACCAGTTGAAAATAAATGTCACAGAAACACAACTACATACGTTGAATGGTGTGCTTGGGGCCTTGGGTGAATTGATGTTTGAAATGGGTCATTTTGAAGAGGCGATATTTGCCGTGTGCCCGATCAGAAAAAAAATAGTTTTATTTACTAATCGAGCCTGGTTTTAAAGCTATTCACTATATTTTGACTTGGTAGTATATATTTGAGAAAATAAGTAATGTAAGTCAGTGGCGGAACTTCATTTCATGGGCCCGCCCGCAATATTCCTATGGGGGGGAGGGGGCCTAACAGATACATACATGCATAGGGCCAGTGTGGAATTCAGGTTTTTCATCCCGGGCGGGAAATATAATATCTCGGGGGTATTATATAGGGACCAAGCACGGAGGGTTCGGGGGGCTTAGCCCCACAACAATAGCGCCGCAGGCAAAAATTTTGAAAATAAGGTTTTTAGAGTGCGTTTGGTGAGTTTTAGAAAAAAAGATGTGGGATGAATGCAATACCAAAATAATGTAGTTTTTGTGAGTTGTTGTGGACGCTAAAATTCCTAAATATCCGCAAAATTTCATCTTCAAACCGCTAGATTCACAAAACGGTAATTTTAGCAACGAAAACAATTACTATATATTCCAAACAGGGTGAAATACTGTTTTTTTTTTACTGAGTTTTTTTAACGGGCCCCGTAAACGGCCTGGGCCCGCCCGCAGTTTCGGGCCCTGCGGGCGCCTGGTTCCGCCACTGATGTAAGTAAGTGTAAGTAATGTGGAGATGGGGTTGAAACACGCCACATTTTCCTCATCACCCAACGAGAGTGGCGTCAATGAGGTCTGTATGTGATTGTTGAATATTACACCGAGATCTAACATGCCGTGTTGTTTTCGTCGTCTCACGAACACAAAGTGATGCTTGTTTATTTTCTGCCATCATTCCAATTTTAAATAAACGTAAAAAGCATTCCTTGGCCACCAAATGGCAAATAATACCAAATGTTCAGTAGTTTTAGAGGTCAATAGTTAGTTCATATTACAGAGAGGGTGCCAATTGTCTTTCTATAACGTTGCCAGACATACAACCATTGGCGCCCACTGAATACGTCTCAAGTAGCCTATATGGCATTAGCATATTCCTACACCACTATGAAACAATTAAGGAAGGGAACATTTTCAAAACTGATTTAGGCAGCGTCGATAGTGAAGGAGAATGGGAAGCATTTTATAATAATGACAGTGAGTATATATTTGTAATAAGTTATTCAAAAATGTATAAGTATCGGTAGTGATTATTTGGTGATCCAATTTTGCGCTGGTATTGCGACGTACGAAACCGAAAACCTATTTAACCACTCATCTCTCAAGTTTATACTATTTCCATTGTGCTGGAAAACTGATGAAATATTGAAATAGTGTATTATATATGCATACCACATCGAGATATGTTTTAGCATTTAAAATTAAGAAATTTTTCATTAGTTTTTTCAAATTTAGCATTTCGTAGCATCTATTTTTTCCATTCCACTAAAACCCTAAATGTGGGGTGTTTTTTGTACTTCTAATGGTAAATGATGAATTATAGGAACATTTCAATTCAATATAGGAAACTAGAATGAAAATATTATTTTTTAATAAAATCAGGATTTTGTAACTCAGAATTGGCATGTTGTTTGTACCATCAGAAACCTAAAACGCAAAAAAGTATATGTAGTCTGTACCCACCCATATTGCATATTCAGATTCCATATTGGATATGTCACCATGTGTAGTAACAAGAAATATGCTATGGAACTTTACAACAGGCAAGATATCGAAAAAATATGTTGTGCTTGTTTTGTAATATCATTGTTTGGGAAAGATAACTGAATAGTTATATATAAATATTACGTTTACGTAAATAAAATATTGTAGTAACTAGTAACACTGTTAATTGCCCCATTATTCATTTGTTGACAAAACATGTAAAGTTTCAACATAAGTTCTAAGTTTGTTTAATTGAGTATTTACTGTAGTGCCTATGTCATCAGAGTGATACTGTATGCATCACTCAGAATAAGAAAACATGTTGTGCCTTGTTTGGGCCCGAGAGTAGAACAGGCCGGATGGCAACGGCAGACAATTTGAGGGTCATACGAATCCGGTTTCAATTCAACAATTATTCTGTGTGGAACAATCTCATTTTCTATTCTTCTGATTTAAATGTAAAGTTATATCTAGATTGGCCGTGTAATCTTAGTTCTATTTTTATCTGCCCTTTTTAATCAATAAATCAATAAACATGAAAATTACGGCAGACATTCTCATTATTGCATTTATTTATAATACGCAGAGAGCTCATTTAAGTTCGCAGCTGCAAGTCATTTGCGCAGCTGCAAATTGTAATTTGCGTAGTAACGAATTCGTCGAGAATAGAATAAAAGTATAAAAATAGTAATTTCGTATTTCAATCTTATAAACTACAATACTTAATCGACAAGTATTTTATTACGATGGACATTTTCTTCACATACTTTTTTTTTAAATGTAGAGTAACTAAACGCGCGCTAGCCGTTATAGACTCAATAGCTTTGTTCACCTGTCCAACACTTTACACTAGTGTAAGTCAGTGTAGACGAATGGCTGTTTTTTTGTGTCAGTGTAAGTCAGTGTAGTTAGTATGTGGTCGTTTTTCTGTACCTTCAGTGTAGCACTAGTGCTGCCAGTGCTACACTAGATTACACTGGCTATTTTGGTCGTGTAGGAGGAAACTACACTAAAAGTGTTGAGTGTGTTTTTTTGTGGGCAACACTCGTGCTACACTGACATACTGTTTCCTTTAAAAAGAAGTACTTCCGCCGTACACTGCTCAGTGCACGTGTAAAACAGTGTAGCACTAGTGGTGGACAGGCGAACAAAGCTAAGGTCATTCAAACGATGTGTTATGTTGTTATACGTGTGTGTATTGCTTTCATCCCGATTTATAATTGTCTGAACAATTCTGCAACGGGATGATAAAACGTAATGCAATTTCCTCTTCAAAGCCATTTTGGTCGAAACATATTTTAACAAAACTTTCTAAAACCAAAATTTCTTGATGTCTGGCCTGTGGATTTCTGTAATTGACTTTGTTTTAGCAGTTGCACATTTTCCTTAAAGTAGGCTCTGATTATATGATATATACTATGTTTAGGACTTATAGGAATAGCATCGATCTGCTGGAATAGTGACGGCTTAGTGCACTTCCTTGGGGCCTGCCCATGATCTAAACAGGAAGTGGTATCTCTTGCGTGAGCATCACTGCATCAGTAAGGCTACATTGTGGTTTGAAGCTCTGGATAACAGGACGTCGTAATCATATCAACTTCAGGACTGTCAATGGTTATACGTTCCGAAATCTGTTGAAAATACCTGGGGGACAAGTTTTAAAAAATGCGTTTGCAGCCATAAGCCAACGTCAAAACGTAAACATATCCCACCTCATTTAGGTGACTTTAGACAAATGCAAGTTTTTGAATCAAAACGTACGTTGTGGGATAAATGTGTGTTGAGTCGAAGCTTTGTAAATTTAAAACAGCCCCCAACCAATCAGAATTGCGTATTATAAGGCCTAGAGCGACTTTAAGAGTCACGTGACTACCAAAACGTACGTTTTGAGCCGAATGCAAGTTTTCAAATCACAACGTATATATACGGTTCGAACGTACGTTTCCACCCACAGCCGAAAAGCTCGCGGTTTGATAATTTGTATCTAGTAATTTAAAAACTTGCATTCGACTCGAAACGTACGTTTTGGTAGTCACTCGTTTTCAGAGGTGACTGCAAACGTAAGTTTTAAAAATTTGGGCCCCTGGGCGCTATAGCATTCTCCAGTACGCCAAACCATTGAAAAGTGTGTTCGGTTTCGGAACACGGGAACAGGCAAAGCTAAAATATGGTCGAAAAAAGGCAATTTTTAAAAAATAATAATTGTAAATAAAAATATTATTTCGTTGTTTATTAAAAAATAAAGGCAGGAAGCAGTCCTGTGTAGTGTGTACTTCAGTAGGCCTACACAAAGATTCAATGTAGAAAGCATCCGAACGCGGATATTTGCATTCTTTAAGCCTACGGTATCTCTCATCAACCATTATGTCCAGGTATGCATTTACTACTAGGAAAACGCTTAAGTCCCGCCGCGTTGATGGATGAGCTTTTTTGTAAGTTTTTAGTTTGCGTAGGACCACTTTTCCTTTGCAAGTACTTTTTGAATGCATTGTAGGTGATTGTTGTCAAGTTTCTATTGTTACTTGTTAATTGTTATTATAAACCTAAAAAAACTCATATTAAAACCTTTATTTTATGGATCCTGGCTAACTTTTTCAACTTTTTCTTTCAAAAAGCAATACATCACCATAACCTTAATGTCCATGTGAAATATGAACGTTGTAGCCCCACCCGTTTGGTCAGAATCGGCCCAAATGTCACGAAAATATCGCACTTAAAATCGAAAAAAATCGTAAAAGTACGATATTCATGAGAAATATTTCTTCGATTGTACTCAAAAACGTAGCAAGTCTAAGTTCAGAGATTTCGAAGGTCCCCTTAAATTTTTATAAGGATCGCATATGCCGTTTGCCCGGTAGAGAGCGAACAAACAGACAGAAAAACAAACAAAAAAACAAAAAAAACAAAATAACATTGGAGCTAAATTTTTTGAGGGGTCAGTGAAATTGAAGTCTTCGCTTCGCTCATCTAAAAACTACGCTTCTCTCGTAACCACATTGCTTATACCATAGCCATGTGGATCCAGTTGAAGTTGGAACCATGGTTCGTCACTTCACGTGTTATTTAAAAAGTACAAATGCTAAAAAATAAACATACAAATGTTACGTTAAATGAATATGATATAACTTTATCTTTATTCTATAATCTAAAGTATGTAATAATTTTCAACGTCTATGTCAACTTGATGTATTGAGGGCACGGCAGCCATTGTAGCAGCAAGCGCCTATCAACGCTAAGAGAAACTGTGTTCGGCGATTTACATGACAACAGCTAAATAAAGACGGGAAGTGCTAGTACACGATTTTATTTACGAGGCCTATCAGTGGTAGTGTTCTAGAGGACAAACCGATGTTGGCAACATTGCCACGTGATACGCACGTGTAATTTCAAAGAGAAGTGTGTCACATTGCTAAGGAACCGTAAAGTAAACATGGTATGCTCAATGGTATCAGTAACAGAAAGCAAACAGACTTGAAGAAACGAATATTTACAATTTGTGTAATTATCACTAGAACGTGGAACTACCACCAGAATGTTGTCACAATTTGTATCAAATTAATTATAGTGGGTAAAACTATAGGCCACATCATCGACGCAGCGTTGGTGCCCTAAACAAACTATTTGGTTAATGTTCATATACATACATATCATTTTACATATTTTAAACTTTGTCCTATGGTTTCGGCTGTGCTGGGTAACTGATGGTAAGGCACGTGTAGATTTATAAATATATTTGTAGAAAAATCTTAATTTTTATCAATTTTCAACAACAACAAACCAAATATCCTTATTTTCTTATTTGTTAATTTATTTGATTTATTTTTAGTAAAAACCCGTACATTCCTCTATTTTCACAGCAATACCGGAACTTTGCTGAATACCTATAATGTGTGTGATGCAGAACAGAAATTTAAATAGAGAGTTTTTTCAATACTGGGAGTGGGAGGGAGCTGAAGTTATCTAAAAACGCAACTAAGAATTGTTATTAAGTGTAATTATGTTTTTTTTAAAATTAAATAATTTAAATAGTAGAGTGATAGAAATATTTATTAGTACTTATGAATAATTGAAATATAAATTGTGATAGATTGCATTTAGTTGAATTTATAAAAACAACATTCCAATTTAGGAGCTTTTAAATATTCTCTGCAGAACAAATCTACCCGACAGTCAGAAAACAGTAGTTACAAAATACTGAGATATTAAAGTATTATTGAGCTTTTGTGACCGATTGTAAATACTTAAAAAAAAAATTTCTAGCATTAATTTCTGGCATACTACATATTCTACATAATTATATGCAAAGTATCATATATTATTATGTGATTGAAATCGGCTGGTAAATTTGCAATCTGATGTAATGAGAATGCTTATAAAAGTGTAAAAGGAAAAATTGTTATGAAATTACACAACGAAGAAAATCTAAAGACGAATATTTAAATAGCATAGAAGTGGAACAAAACTACATGAGAGCTGTCTCAAACAAATCAAAGAAATGGAAAAAAATATAATTGAGGAGAGGGGGTCTGTGTATAAGGGTTGAATTTAAATTCTTTCTTTTTTTGGAGGGGGGGGGGGGGCGTGGGGGGAATTAAAATCCATACACAGCCAAATTTCTTCAGTCTGTTTCACACGGGGGATTTTGAGGGTCAGATGGTGGTAAGTGGTAACAGTTTCATTTTTAAAGTGGATGTGGACATTTGGACTAAAAAGGGTCTGGGGGCTGGCCCCCCGTTTTTTTTTTTTTTTTGAAATCTATGAGTTTTATAACACAAGAAAATGATGCTGACCATTGCATTTTCTCTTTTCTCTGTGATTTACAACTACACAATTCACATTTCCATTTGCAAATATGTCAAAGTGCACACTAGTTTATTATGGAAGAAACTATATTCACCACATAACCTTTAGGGGTACTTGCATGCAATCCGGTTTTCACTCATGGTCAACAAAATCAAAATATATGTTTGAAGTACCCAACGACTATTTGTAAATAGATCACGCAGCTTGGAAACGGTTTAGTCAAATCGGTTCATGTTGGAACTGTTCAAAGATGTCGATAACACTTCAGTTCCAATATACTTCTGGAAGTGAATTTTGATATACGTGTCAAACCGTGGGAAATGAGAAGGCGATGTATCACTCACAAAATTAGGCTATCGTCTTTAATTCGATTAAAATTCGACTTATATCTAACAACATAACCATATTATAATCTACTGTCAGCACGTTTTGTACGGACGTAGGTTTTCTTAGTAAAATTATAAGTTATACCAACTTTTTGGCGTATCAACATCCATAAGTAATCTTCAAAAATTTATCGTTGTAAGTTTATACAAAATCTCATCATATTATTGGATGAGCGTAGCAAGCGTAACGAGCGAAGCGAAGATTCCATTTCACTACACTGAAAAAAAAACGGAATGTTTTTTTTTTTTTTTGATTTTTTTCTGTTTGTTAACACGATTTCGGCTAAACCAATACTCCAATTGCGATAAAATTTTCTGGAGGTCTTCGAAGTCTCTGAACTAAGAACTGCCACGTTTTTGAGCGCAATCAAATAATTATTTCTCATTAAAATCGCAATTTTACGATTTTTTTCGATTTTTTAAGAATTTCTTCGACTTATAACACTTACATGCTTTATCCGATTGTAATGATTTTTTCAAAGAATCTTAATTTTATGAATTAATATATTCGTGTGAAATTTGAGCGCAATCGAAAAATTGTTTATGAAAATAGCAATTTTTCGATTTATTTTATTATTTTTAAAACATTCTTCGATTTATAATGCCTACGCTTCATTCGATTGTAATGATTTTTTCACCGACCCTTAATTCAATGAATTAATAAATTGGTGTGAAATTTGAGCGCGATCTAAAAATAATTTCTCATGAAAATCGCAATTTTACGCTTTTTTCGTTTAAAAAGAATTCTTCGACTTATAACACCTATATGCTTTATCCGATTGTAATGATATTTTAACATAATCTTAGTTTTATAAATTTATATATTTGTGTGAAATTTGAGCGCGATCGAAAAATAAATTCTCATGAAAATCGTAATTATACGCTTTTTTCGTTTTAAAAAACATACGCTCATCCAACAACGCGCCTGAAAAAGCGTTTGCGAAGCTTCCTAGTGTTATCACAATTCACAACCTATATTAAAAGACAAAAAATGCTCCATATATCTACGTTTGGACATCGAGAACGCCAAACACAACAATGCTAGTAACTAAAAAGTAACTAACAAAATATTTTGTCAAGGTCAGTTAAATGCATTGAAAGTCACCATCCATGAACCTTGGTTTTACAATGAAAATAGTTCATCACTATCGCACTTGACCTACGTCAGTGGTGAACGAAAGAATTCAGCTTGAGGGGGCTATGACGACGAGGCCCAAGTGCCTCCACAACCATCCCCAAACAATTATACATAGTTATAAAGTTAACATTGCTACAATATTGTTTTCAACATGTTGATAAACTTTTCGCCTGTGGCAGTTACTACAACCGCATCCCAGATTTCCGTTTGTATTTATTTTACAATTGTGTTAATTGTATTTCCCATTTGTTTGTTTTATTTCCCAGAGTGGTCAGTTCCCCCCCCCCCCCCCCGTTCCCCGGGCCCCATTGAAATAGTTGGAGCGCCACGATACACATATTCGTGGCAAGAAATAAGAATAGATCGAATGAACATTTATATTCTATTTATGTAATTTCTATTTCCAAATAATCTACAGTGGATAGAGTCACACCAGACCATTAATAGTGCCTAATGAGTTGAGTAGTTTTTTTTCACGTCGGTGCTCAAAGCAGCTCTCACGGAACAAAAAGGAAGGAAGGCATTCATTAGCCATTTGATTTGAGTCACTCATCGCTTATAACGGTTACTACTTTCATACTACCTATTTCATCTCTCTCTCCATCCTGTTATAATAATATTCGTTGTCAGAACAAATTACAAGAAACATGATTATTGGGTGAGACCAAAGATTAGTGACGAGGTCAGTAATATTTAGTGAGACTCGGGAGTCGAGACTTTTAACTTTAATATCAGTTGCGATATACTTTCAAAGAGACACGAATTAAAAATATAACAATTTATTATTTCAATATCATAAACTCATCAGCGCATGGAATTGGGGGGTTACCCTACAGGCATATTCTATTTTAGGTTAAGATACAATAATTAATCGATTTAGTATTTATATCGAATAGAAATCAAACCAATTTCCAGTTTCTTCTTAAAAAATTATAATTAACTAAAGAATATCCTATAAAAGTAGTAGGAAAAAAATAGTAAAAAGAAATAGTCTTCATAGTTAGTAAAAATCAAGGTCATAACATCAGTCACGTCCATAGTAAAGGGAGAATTTTGAACTGGTGAAGGTTGGAATTGAACTGACCTGTTAAACTTTAAAATAAAGTTTGGACACAATTCAATCTAGAAAAATTATAACTTACAACGACGGGAATTTAATGATCTGAAGAAATTGTCGCATTCCGATAATTTTACTATTTTCATGTTCAAATGTTATTCGTAATGATGACAATATGGAGAAGAGGATTGAATGCGCACAATGTCTGGTTTTGTAACTAACACTACTTGCCTGTGGCTCCTATAGGACTTGTTACAATTAAAAAACTTTTGTTCTGTCTTATAAGGTTATATTAAAACATAGTTATGTTCAAGGGTTTCACCCATCTCGAACATAAAAACAATTCTATACAGTCAAGAAGATAGACGTCTCATTATTTACGATATCACAAACCTAATGCGATTCAACTATGACGTGTACAAAGTTATTTAAATACAATGCCTCCTTTAATGAATTCCATGGTGATTCACAAATTCAATGGTAAAATGGCCAGCTAGACTATAATCAAGCCGGATGATTAGTAAATAAGCGAACTAACACTATGCAGAATGGCGTGTAGGCCTGTAAAGAGCTAGTCAGCACATACCGAAGGACCACCCACGCCTTTTTTAGAGCGGATACATGAAAAGTTGCTGAGTGAGTATACATATTCTGGGAGATTGTGTAGTGCGTAGAACGGTCCAACATAATACGGTTTCATGAAGAATGAGAGGATTCAGCAATTCAGAAAATAAGATCAAACAAACGTAACACGAACCGAGCTCGAAAATGGGATAAAAAATATTTTTGGGAGAACTTTTTAGATTTAGCACAATTTATTTACTAGGATACGACCAAACGTTTGGATTTTTTACTCATATCAGTCATCATTCGAAGCCAAAAATTAATTTGTCTGATTGGTTCTTGGCATATCACTTTTTTAGCTGATTGCATTCTTTGAGTAGGCCCTCACCTAAATGTATGATTTTGTTCCATTAAATTTAAAGTAGTTGAAATGAATTGCAAGAACAATTCGTAACAACAATCATTTGTCTTGAAATAACTCGCTTGTATGTGATAACTAAAGAAAAATTGTAAAGTGTAGAGCAATAACAATATTTAGTTTATAAGATGACACTTTTTGTTTGAACATCTATACCTGAAGGTTGCACATGAGTTCTATGATACCCTGCATTTCGAAAGGAACTCGGCCCACAAGTGGCACAGCTACACATTACAAAAAATCTATTCACGATACAATTGTCGAAAACTTGTGTGATGTAGTTTTTCGAAAATGTATATAAAAGGTTTTCTTATACACGGCAAATTTTGGACATATAATTATTAATTAAAAAAGTATCATGCAAGTCCTAGAAGAAATATGTATTTACAAATAAAAAAAGACAAGAAATTCATGTGTGTAAATAGTGTAATTATTTTTTTTCAGCTGAGATATGGATGCATGTAATGCCGTTATTTTACGCTTTTACACCCTTTCAAACATTTTTGTAACAAAACGAAGAACACACTTCGGGTCAAATTTAAATTTTGATTACAGTGTACAGAAGCATCGGAACTCTTTTCCGAGTGGGACGGGGGGGGGGGGAGATTTACAAGTTACGAGTTTTTGGCTTCTGCATGCGTGACACAACTAGCCGTGGGGATGAAAGACAAACTGGATCGGATGTTTACCATTCTGAAGTGGGAGGGGGTCACAGAATAAAGTGAGTGAATTGGGGGGGGGGGCGTTAAAACTCACCCCCACCCTACGCACCCGCCAAATTAGTAATCAATAATTCCCCTGAAAGCTATTATTCTAAGAAATAATGTAAACAAGAGTTGGAGTTTCTAAGGAGTCAATCAATAACACTAAAATCAAAATTAAAACACTCTAGCGGAGGACAACACTTAATATAAATAAACATTAACACTATACATAATGTGAACTGTAAAGAAGACAGGGCCAACATCAAAATCACTGAATCTAGAACAACGTGCGATTAATAACTAAAATGTGATTTTCCGATGAGGAGATGAACTTAGCGCCGGAGCGAACAAGCTATCACTTCCTCCAAGCCGATCACAATTCTATGAATGTAACTATGTAAGTAAGGTAAAGGTACTGGAGCCCGTGGCGTAGCCAGGAATTAATAAAGGGGGGAGGGGTTCAATCAATTAATTCATAGATGCACCGAAGGCTAAATGGGGGTGTCGGGGGTAAAGTTTCGCGTTCGAGGTCATTTTGGTGAAAATTTGTGCTGTTTAAAGCATCACCAACTTTGTATCTACTAAAATCCTGTTTTTTTATCTAAAAGTATTCTCTTTCTAGGTCATTTTGGTGAAAATCGTGCGTTTTAAAGTTTAAGCATCACAATAACCAAATTTGTAAGATCACGATTTTTAGGAATACACTACTCAAAATAAAACAAAGATGACAAACAAACAAAACAAAGTTTGTTTGTTTTAAAGCCCATTGAAGTGTCATGTTTTTTCAACTGTCATTAAAAATTTGACAAAAGAGGTTGATAAACCTTTGAAATATCGTAATCTTTGTTTTATTTTGAGAGGTATAGTCTAAAATCATGATCTTGAACCTGACTACTCCAAAATTGTTTCATCATTGTAATAACCAAATTTGTATCTACTAAAATCCTCTTTGGTCATATGGTAATTTGCCTCTAGTTCTATACTCTCCATCTTTGACAAAAGGGGGGTTTAGTCCCCCCTCCCCCCCCCTTGGATACGCCACTGATCTGGTAAAAGAGCAACCTGTGGCTCTCTGAACGACCGTGAGTTGACTGCCTTCTCAAGAGCAGAAATTTATACTGGGTAATACTGGGTCGCGTACCCCCACTCAACACTTGCATGTCGGGGGTTGTCAAAATAGAAAATAAACACAGAATAAACACACTTTTAAAAAGTACAAAACCCATCAAGGAGAATTGGGACAATCCCACAATGATATTGACAAGATCGATTTTGACGCACAAGCACACGCGCATCATACAGGCGGAAGCCCTAAAATATTGTTGAGAGTAATCGTCATCCCGAATTTGTGAGGTTTCGAAACCGTCAAGCTTTTCTATACTGGGGTGTCGTAGTTCGTAGTACGCGGCAGTTCAAGTTTTCCTAGCATAAGTATTTGTCAATATCACGTAGCCTCTTGATTAAAAAACGAAATCAAATTAAACATAATACAGGGTTATAATTCAAATCAATTATCAACATTAATTTAATGTATATTCATTGTGTTATAAATTGCAATAATTGATTTTCGGTGCGAGATTGCATGAAAATATCACACATTTTAACAGTCATTTGAGAATTGCAGGTGCGAAGCGATAATATTTAGCACCTAAAAGCAAGTTTAATTATATGAAAACAAAATTCCTTTATTTCCTTACAAACAGGCATATAATGTTTAATTGACCGCCCCCCAAAACAAAAAATATTGACATTAACGTGCAAATTACGGAAAATTCTCAAAATTCCCCATATAAAATCCCAAATTGGGGAATATTCCTTAAAATATAAATATCGGGAATTTTCGGGAAAACTAGTCACACTGCCAGGACTCGGGGATACTAACTGTGCGATCGGATACCCCACCCGGACTTGACTCAACTCGATCCACACACACAAAGTGGCACAACCACACAAATCACTCTCTCACTCACAAGCTTATCGCTCGCTCTCTTACCATGAAACACGTTGCAAGTCGAGACATAAGAATACTTGATCCGGTTTTTTTCACCTTCACTTAAATCTAGTTTAATGATTACGTAAGATTTCTTCTCATTAGGACTACGCCCACACCACACACACACACTTGCAACAGTGTCCACTGAGCGGCAGGCCACACACGCACGCAGATCACTGGAACCCTAGTGAATCCGGAGAGACGACCAGAGGGTCAAGGTCTGTCTTGTGAATCATTGCTGTCAATACAAAAACAATTTACCATTACAATCAAGCTGATAATACGAAGTTCGTGTAAATAATGCCAACAGTAAATGTAAGCAGGCACTGATTGCGACAACTCTTTAATGGGCACAGCAAGATGACCAAAGTAATATAGACTCATCATGGAACAATGAACAACACGCAGAAACAATCAACGCAGTTAACATGCGATGCTGTGCAAATATAAAACTTCTCGTGCATTAACGACTGAGGAAAACCTCGGAAAAATCCTTCAGTCAAGATTACCGGTCTAAACGGGATTTGAATCCAGGATCTCCCTAATCAGAGACGCGCGCGAGCGAACACTGGCGATGTAAATATCAACTGAACATTGAACCGTACAGTGAGAAAACTATGTGCTTCAATCTACTTCATGGCTCTACTATGCGATGACTGGGGGTTGATAAGATCATGATGAAGAACTCCGTGAGTGAAGCCTGAAGCGGGATTTCATAGAGTTCGTATCTGCCCCCGACCTTCCGTCAAATATTTGGCAACGATTCGCGAAATTTAAAGTCGCTTTGACAGACAACAGTATTGGTCCATCTCTCTGTCCCTGCATGCAAAAAAGTCGCAAAGTGCGATTTTCATGAGGAATTATTCTTTGAGTGTACCATAACACGTGGCATCGCATATCTAAGTTAAGAGATTTAGAAGGTTCCCGCATTTTTATCAAGATCGAACTTCAGAGAGCGAATCAACAAACACAACACAGACAAACAAATCTAGTTTTCGCTACGCTCACTACGTCCATACAATGACGATTGTAAATACGTAAATAAGCATTAATAGGACACTCTTGTGCATAATAATGTTAGATGCTGCGGCGAAGTAGACACGGTTTATCAGTCACTACCAGCGTCCAATAGACTACTACTACGCAGGCTATCAATATTTGATTACAGGGACAAACATTGATGAATAATACGACTCAAACAAAATCAACATTCATAGTACACGTTGAAAACATTACTTTCTAAAATGTCACAAATGTAATACAGCGCCATCCGCCAAACAAACAAACACGATTTTCAGTAATTAAACGAACGAAAACAAACCGGGCTGCTTTATTTTTATGTTCTACATTGAATGAGTCTATTAGCAGAATTTGTAAAGCATCATTAAGCTGAAAAAAAGAATGATTGACATAAATAGAATAACTTTAATTAATTCTACGTGCAGTGAAAAAATATATAGCCTATACCTATACCTTACTACTTGTTTAATGAAGTCAAATCTTCATTGGAGAAAACCAGTTTAGAGATCGATTATCAGAAATAAAATAACAACATTTTACAAATCTATAATTATCCAATACTACATAAAAAATAATCAAATTCTATCAATAATGGCTTGCAGCCATCAAGTGGGTTGTCAAGTGAGAATAGCACCCGCTACGCTATCTAGCAGTGAGTACAATAATTGACCACTTGATCGCCTAAGGAGGGTACTGTTTTTTTATATTTTTTTATCAGTGAAGTGAAGTACATTTTTCCTGTGTATTATCTCCCAAGTAGTTCGTGTTTTCCAATAAGTTACGTAATGCTAATGTAACATTATTACCTACGTGCAAAAACAAAAGTGGGATTGTGAGCATATAATTAGTTCCTTGCATTGTTGCATTCAGATAAAAAAACAGATTTATAACCTATTAAATAATGTGTAACCGTAAAGTAAACTTCTTTCTAACCCAGGCTGGCAATCGAACCCAGAACCTGTATTAATAAAAATTCATATCTTACAACATAGCCAATACTGATTTGCTGAGGCAGTCGCAGAAAAATTACATGTTTGCAGCTGACCGGCAGTTGCGTAACTAGCCCTTGATTTTTTTTTTTTGGGGGGGGGGCGAACCTTGGCCTTGAAACAATTGTTCCGGGAAAATTATGTACCCTGGTACAATGGGTGGAGGAAAGGGGAGGGGGGGGGGGTCTGGGGCGCAAAGCCCCGGAAATCTTTCTATTTTTAACATTGCAAATGGTGCATGGGTATTTTATATTTTACCAGGTTTTAGAGCGGGTAGCAGGACAAAGTAGGAACACACAAAAACATGAATTATTTCATGCAGATTTTGTATAACTTATGCCTAGCTAAATTCAACTGTGGGGTTCCCCCTTGTACCTACACTACAAACCTGAGGTAGATGAGTGCAAGTGTAGGTACTTACACGTGTCACACTTCAAAATAACTCATCTCCAACCACTGTAAACATTCCACATCAATGTGACATACCGATAAAAAGTCTGGCCGAGCTCGTTACAAGGTCAAGGATTGACCTTCGCTGACATTGACACCTACAAAAAGTGGACAACATCCGCTATGCCAGTTAACAATGATGACGCAAATGTTTGCAAAGATAAAATGAAAAATGCTCTGTATATTATATTATATGGCATTATTTAATCGCATACCAAAATATGTGCGTATCACAATTTCGGCCGAATAATAGTGGTGATCTCGTCGAGCAATGATAAAAGACTAAAAGTGTAGAATCCAATAGCTGCTCTAAGGTAGAATCAAGTGAACTACATCTGTGCAGCTGGAACCGAAGCACGAGGTTGAAGCCGTGAATTATTGCTTTGGCTGTAAATTGGATGCTGAAAGTGATTCTTCAATTTTTCAACCTTTCAAAATTATAACCCATAATTGAATGAGCGTAGCGAGCGAAGAGAAGACTTCAATTTCACTGACCCCCCAAAAAATTTAGCTCGGGTGTTTTTTTTTGTTTTTTTTTCGCACGATTCTGGGAAAACGGCAAAAGCGATCTTGATGAAAATTTCAGGGGACCTTCGAAATCTCTGAACTTAGACGTGCCACGTTTTTGGGTACAATCGATGAAATATTTCTCATGAATATAGTACTTTTCCGATTTTTAGTGCGATATTTTCGTGACATTTGGTCCGATTCTGACCAAACGGGTAAGGCTACAACGTTCATATTTCGTACCTTTTGAAAGAAAAAGTTGAAAAGGTTAGCCAGAATCCATAGAAATTAAGGTTTTACTATAAGTTTTTCGATTTTTAGTGCGATATTTTCGTCACATTTGGGCCGATTCTGACCAAACGGGTGGGGCTACAACGTTCAGATTTCACATGGACATTAGAGTTATGGTGATGTAGTACCTTTGAAAGAAAAAGTTGAAAAAGCTAGCCAAAATTCATAGAAATAAAGGTTTTAATATGAGTTTTTTAGGTTATAATAACAAGTAACAATAGAAACTTGACAACAATCACCTACAATGCATTCAAAAAGCACTTGCAAAGGAAAAGTGGTCCTACGCAAACAAAAACTTACAAGAAAAGCTCATCCATTAACGCGGCGGACTTTAGCGTTTTCCTAGTTTAACATTATCAATATTGAAAGTTTTGTAAATCAATCCAGAAATTACAAAATCCATCTCAGCGGGGTATTTTTTATTTCTGGATTGATTTACATAACATCAAATACACCTACGTAAGTGTTTACCGATTAATGAAATCGAGAAATAAAGCATTGGGAATTGATGAAAATATGATACACGCGGAGAAATAATGAGATTCGCACATTTTATATTATAACAATGAGATGATTTCTAGTGAGTCGAGCTGCTATTTCCAAGATGTATCCAATAACATACGTCTGATCGCCGACTGTCTGAAGGGCGTTTCTCGTGAATTTTTCATTATTTTTTGTATATTATTGTTACACGGTCGACATGTCTCGGGGCCCGCGGGAGGGGACACTAAATAAAAGCAATGAATACAAAAAATATGTTTATCCTCCACAAATTGCAGGGGTTTTGTATTTGTATATGTAGGGTACACATTCTTCAAAATGTGCTCACATTTTACTCTACGAATGAAATGTGATGGGAAATTGGTCTAATTTACATTTTAAAGTAGGGAGCAAATAATCTCCCATATTCACCACTAATTAAAATTACCATTATCTTTTATATATTTGTAGTATTCAATAAGCAAATACAAAAATTTTTGTCATGTTGTAAAAAACATGAACTAACCTCAACCATGCGAAACACATTTTTTTAAATGTTGCATTTTGATTACGTTACATTATGTTTATTCAATGTAAGTGAACGTGTGAAGGGGGGGGGGGTCATGCAAACAGCCCGATACTCTGATACGGGAGGGCAATACTCAATATACATTATGAACATGAATGAATGAATGTGAATGAATGAGTGCTTGCTTGCTTTATTTCCATTTAAATTGTAGGCATACAAAGCATTACATACCGGTACAGTTTCTAGACCCTTTAGATAGTATTATCTGCAATCAGGGTATATGGAAAATCAGGGTAGTATAGGCCCTTATAATATCAATATTTACACATTTTACAAATTTGGCTAATATAAAGCTAGTTCAAGTATCATTAAGTATATACATGAGGCTTTTATAGAGTCTTGGTTCAGGTGCTTGATACAAATTATGTATACAAAGTAAAATAAGTAGGTAAGGACATGACTATTACAAACAATTGAATAGGTGACAATAAGACATAGTGTCTACTATTTAGTCCACCTACAAGTATCATTAATTTGGCTCATAGAACCGAGGCATATTGCTGGTCAACACAGTTAAGTATCGTTTAGATATTCCTCAACTGAGTAATATGCATTTTTGATTTTTTCTTTTTGATTTTTGATGGCGAATACATTCAGTGACAGTCTATCTTGTAATACATATTAGTAGACTGACTGGAGATCGAGAGGCTGTCTTCGTGATCATACCTAGCGCTGAGCGATCCACATCACTCACCAATAAAGACAAACTAATACTGCATTGTGATTTTCATTTCAACAGTTACGCCTATCATTTCTCAATTAAAATTCATCGATAAAGTTTTTTAATGAAGGTTTTATGCTAAAATGAATCTTATCACTAGTGCCTTATAGATATAATTACAGTGGCAAATCTAAGACATAATCAAGGGGATGGGGGTAATTCGCGCCTGCATATCCGTATAATAGGAAAGGGTCTAAACAGGGGGGGGGGGGGTATGGGGGGGCTTGTCCCCATAGATACAGCGCCGCAGGCAAAATATTGGAAAAATCAAGTTTTCAGAGTGCATTTGGTGCGTTTTAGAAAAAAGTGGTGGGCTGAATGCAATAGCGAAGAAATAATGTAGTTTATGTGCGTCAATTTGTTTTGTCGTCATGTCGAGCTTACAATTCACAGCATACATGGCAACATATTAACGTTTGACATTTCAGAGGTTTGCATGATGAAATAAACTATTATTATGGAATAATATGAAATATTTTATTTTTAAAGAATCATATGTGGGGGAAGGCGATCGCCCTTTTATTAAAATATATATTATATATATATATATATATATATATATATATATATGAATATAAAATTTTTAAGCATAAGCCCGCTTTAAGGACATATAGTTATTGATTTATAGCCAGTTGTCGAAAAAGTTTGCCCCGACTGGGGTTCGGAGGTTCTGGGTTCGAGCCCAGTCGCGGCAAACTTTTTCGACAACTGCTATGAATCAATGTCAACCCTTCTCCAATCTAAACTAAACTAAACCATTTGGCCTTTTTCAAACTAATTGAACAACCAAATCATTTGACACCTATCACTTTCCATCTTTTTTCACCTTGGGGTCGAGATGGGCGAGCCACTCTACACCCTTGGTGGGTCCGGTTTCCTTGTTCATAACAAGTGTGATCCTTGTCCTGCTGGGGGGCCTAAACCCGGTGATGAACCTGTTAGACCCTACTCGTCTTTCCCTTTAACCCTCATCTGCAGCCAAGAGCTAATATAGCACGTGTACCTGTGTATAGCAAAAGCTTGCAATTTTTAGTCTTGTTTCCTTTCGTTTTCGAATCAGAGTCACAATTTGTAGGGCAGCCTCTCTCGTTGCCACGGGTCTTGGTTCAAATCCAGGGTAAGGGCCCGGTTCTTTGTCGCCCAAGCACCAGAGTCTATAGGAGGGAAGCCCCCCCCCACTGGTTGTGCTGTGTTGTGACTTTCCACCCTTCCTATCTCTAACCTTTTCTTTTTGTATGAATGAAGAGGCACCCTTGCCCAGCAACAGCAGGAGGGGCAGTTTTTCTCTTGTTGCCAAGGGTCCTGGTTCGAATCCGGGGGTAAGTCATGGATTTCTTATCTCCCGAGCACCAGAGTTGGGAGGGAAGCCCCCTTACTGTCTGCGCGGACTGTGTGCCCCAGTATGAATGGTGTGTGAAGTAACCTTGCTGATGATGACAACATGCTTGCAGAATTTACTTCTTGCGTGGCCCTACCACAGGTTTGGTTATGTGTTGTGAGTTTTGGGTGCATGTAATTAGCTGATTTTTAGTGGCCACCATCCGCCTGAAGAGTCCCCGAAGGACGAAAAGCGTCGTGGATTAAAGTAAAAAATTTAAAATAGCTACCAGTTGCATCAGCAGGTGAAAAGTTTTGTCGCCCCAGCCCTTCAGGTGGGCTTTATGTTCTCTATGCTTTCCCAACCTGTAACCCTTCTCCAATCTAAACTATATATATATATATATATGTTTAAACTGGTCGGTCTACCCCGGTGTAGTCACTTTTTTAATTTCTGTCTGAAGTACTAACACACACACACACACATATATATATATATGTACCCTGTATCCGAAACTGCCAGGGGATCGCCATACTGATGGGGGAATGGCGAAGGCGGAGGAGGGACGGGGTCTGGGGCACAGCCTTAGCCGCCGGAGACGAAACTTTTTTGGGGTTAACTTTTTGGGTGAGGGCTTAAAACGTATTTGAGAGTAAGAATGCTCAAAACTTATTTAAAAGTGAGATGATGAGAGAAAAAGGTAGGTAAAGGTTTCGGAAAACTAAGTAGATATGTCTTAATTTGTTATTTTTAATTAATTATTTTTAGTGAATTTTCAACCCCCCTGCGCACCCCTATGTTCATTAATCATTCATCCATCCATACAGTTCGTAAAAAGCTAATTTTAATTTTTAAGGTAAATACTATATTTTTAAAACATTACAGATGAAATGTTACAAATATTTCGAATTTCTCAATTTCATTAATCGGGAAACACTTCCGTAGGTGTAATTGCTTGACACAAAATATTTAGAAATTGGAATTCTTGAAATTAACAACACAAAAATTTAGGGGACAATTTCCGTCTTTATTGGCGAGTCCAATAATTGGACAGCACGGCGAGGTTCAATACGTGACAACAATTGACTGGCCAAGTGCCCTTTGGTGGGGGAGGGGAGAGACAAAGAGGAGAAAATACAGAACTGGGCGCACAAAAGTCACAAAAGTCGCAGCAAATAATCCCAATACTGCAAATGACATGACGCGAGTTGAGAAACTGGCACAAACAGTAAAATCCCCCTTCCAGCATGAGATCATCTTGACGCCTACATCGAAACCACTAGCGAACGCACACGCAGTTATCACAACTATCTTTTAGCGTTATCACTCCAGGAAAATCCTGCAGATGCTAACTATAGAGTGGTAATAAACAAATCCGCAGAGGGATTGTAACACACTTGCTATAGAGCAGAGAGGACTAGGGCAATACCGCACCCACATACCGCCTTGTTAATTAGTTTGCCAGGCATACGAACTAAACTTGGGAGGGGAAATAGAACACATTTGGCAGTTGGCACATAGGTCTTCCATTGGTCGATAAGAATCCGACGTAGGCCTATCTGAAACTTTACATAGTTGTCATAAAGCATTCATGGACAGGCTACAGTCGTAGATTTTAATATTTTATGTTTATCAGGCAGGATCAATCCACGAAGTGGTCAATTTTAGACTTTTTAAGAAAATCTGAAAATAAATTTAATTTCTTTAAATTATTCAAAAATAATTTCTTGAAAGGTGTTACCTACTCTAGAGTCCTATGCCTATGCTCTTGACTACTACCCAAAATTGTGAACAACTGTGGCGTCAGCCGGAAAAATACAGGTACTGCACTGACAATTAAGACAGTTAAAATAAACCGGGCTTCAGAATGTTTAAAATTATAACAAATTTATTTATTATTAATGAATAAAATATTGATGTATTGATAATGCGTTGCTAAAGATACCCAAATGTTTAAATAAAAAACAATGAATAGCAGTACGTGTTACATATACAACTACTTTAGAATGTATAGTGTGACCGTGATAGATTTTTTTTGTTATGATTTTTGTGATTTAAATTAAATATAGCAGAGAAATTATTTTATATTTTATATTTTATATATTATAATATTATTATTATATTATATATATCTCAGATAGAACAAAATCTCACATTCTGCGAACAAGCGACCATGACAACATTCCGCGCCGGCCCTTTTCGCCGCATATTCCAATCTGATGAAAGACTGACTTGACACTTGTATACAAAGAAGAGGAGTGAATATAACTAAATGTTCCTTAAATGAATTTGAAAAAAATACAGCCTTATGATTACAGAGCAGTATTGCAACTTCAAAAGGGATACTTTACAAAAACAAAAATACGACGCTAGCTGATATGATGATCCAATATAAGTTCCAATAAGATTCCACGATTCAGACATAATTGGGTTGTGTTTACATAAATATGACAATAAATATAACTATATGTATACACTTTCGTGAATAACAATTTCTTTCTATACTATTGGCGGGTGGTAAGTCTTATTTTGATAAAAAAAAAAATGCAAAAGACAAATTTTAATGAAATTTCTTTCACCAAATTGTACTAAAATATAATAATTTATTGGTCTTGCAGAAGAAAATTTGCCTTGACCTTAACAAACAACGTAGGTCTAAATTATTAAAATTTAATTTTAAAACTTATTTTCCCAGACGCCTATCAAATTGTTTTGAATCAATGTTACCAATTGATATAAGTCTAAATCATTTATTATCCACCATTCATATGGGTGTGGTGGTAATACTATGAATATGGATGGAGCGTAATTAATATTTTAATCAAAGGCACTGTTCAAGTCGCGTGGGGCACTTAAGGTTTCCCTTGCATCATCCGTTGCATTGACCCTTCACTGGTTTGAAGTCTGCACCTTCATAAGGGGTTGACCACTTTGGTGCAAGCAAATATTGTTATCGTTGGTACCTGCTGTAGGGTACAAACTACAAACTTGCTGTGGAGGCCTATACCTTGTATGGAGACGTAACATTCGGATTGCTATAGAGTATGGAGGTATGTACACGAGCAATTTCTGGCACGATCATGGTATAGAGTTATTTAAAACTTCAGTTAGTCTGTCAGGATTGCCGGTGAATGTGAGGCTAATCGAATTGTTGTAACTAAACTTGAGCTTCAGCAAAGTCAAAGCAATGAATTGTTGTTAAAAGGTTACGTATTTATTTACCCAACCTACACACCCTTCTAAATGATGTCCCACAATTATTCAACTCGATGTGAAGATTTATATACTATCTTCGTCTCCACATGCGAACACAAGAGTGTTTCGCCACCGATGCTGACGTTTTTACAAGGAAAACAATTTATATAATTGTTAATTAATTCACAGTTGTTCTGAGAATGTTTATAAGGAACATTAACAGCTTAAACCTTGATCTCAAAGCAGACAGTAGAGCGAAAGTCACTGGCATTCCCAAGTCACAGCGGTCTACTAAGGGAAGGAAATTTATGAACTCGTTCGTTTTAGTTTCTTCTTTTTCTATCTTTTCTTACTGTTAGCAAGCTTAAATTTTCCTCCTTGAACACATCAGTTTCACAAGTGAGTTGCTGATTTTACCGAGTGTAAGCTTTCTACGGTGGATCATACGATTAGGGCGCTAGTCCGAAGCGTATGCCACACTATGAGGACGTGGGTTCGAGTCCCGCATTAAGTATGGGTTTCTCATAGTCCTTCACCCTCATCGATCACCATTTATCATCTCAAATATAAGAAAACAATTAAATTAAACCGAGTGTGGGTTAAGATCAGTATCAGCAAAGATTACTATAGTATTGTGGAGAGGAGAACTGTAGAGTAGGCTATGTACATTTAGTTTGAGCGTCTTGAGAGTGCTGTTCAAAATTGACCTTGTTGACTTAGTCTAAAGAAGCAAATATATTCTCGCCATATGTTGCCCAGCCCATCTGATATTAGCTTAAACTTATATATTCTCTTTGGCTCGCTTCGTTTATCCAAACCATTTGGAACGAGGAGGAGAGAGATTAAATCCAACGTATTATAAATTATAATATATCTAGTCTGGGTTGTTCTATCCGTCGCATCACTCAACATAATCAAGAGGTAACACAACATCCATCACGCATTTATTAATATTTTGCACCAGTATGTCAGATTGCTACAATTAATTTACCATGCTCGTAAAAAGATGTTAAAAAAAGTAAATAAATAAAGTATTCTTATAGGTAGGTACACGTTTTTTTTGTCTGTAGGTACCTCAAATTTAATATATCCACAATGGGCCGATCTAAAACCAAAACTCACCATTCGAGGAGTCGAGACACGCTATAAATATTCAGTTGGTTTACGAGTTACATGCACAAAACAAGTTTTGTCTAAAAAATATAGCTTTCAGAGGTATTCAAAGCTATAAATTTGCTAAAAATATTGTCGGAAAGGTATATTTTTCCATGAAAAAGACTAATTATCTGATGTATATTTAAAGGATTGATGATTTTTATAGAATATATAGGCTAACTAGCACGAGTAATCAACTGAAATGTACTTATCTTGATCCTTGATTTTTCTAACCTAGTTTCAAGTATAGTAATGTGCGCGAGAGAAATTTGAACGTCGCCCGACTTTGAGGCGTCGCGACGCTATTTTCCCTTCCGATATTGGAAAAGTATCATTTTGATTATTTTTTTTGTGGGGTATAAGGAATTCAGCGATATATATATGATAAGTTTATTCACCTCAAGTGAGCAATTTGTTTCCTCTGGCTCAAGGCCTAAAAAGCTTGTACGGATAACATCATGGCATGCCCATGCAAATTAGATTATTTTCACACCGACATAATACGATAAAAATCTAACCTTACGTTACGACAATCGCATTCAGCATCCAGTTTCTGGGGCCTAGGTTGTTGACCGAAATAAGTAGCCAAAAGCCTACCTATATACTTTAACGTAATCGATCGAAATAAAAAATGATTTGAGCAGATTCAATTAATTTGACATACATTAATCGATTAATCGGAATCGAAATTAGACTAACTGATTTTGGCATCGCCCACGGTTGATCGTGCACAAAATGATTTGGACGGTGTTAGCTATATTTAAATCGATTAAATGCGATACCTACGCAAAATGGGAGGAACAGGGGAGTTGTGGGGGATGGTGCAGCCTAATTCGTATAAAAAAACTGCATTAAATGATGTAATAAAATATTCTGCGATGGTCGCACTCATAAAGTAAAACCTAGCCGTACACAAAAAATAAAACCCCCTTTTCGTTTATCCAAGGAAAGAAAGGGTGGCATCATGGGTGCACTGGGCGGTAGTGGTTCGAAACGAATTGACTTGGTGGTCAAATATGACAACATGGAAACACGTGCTTTTTCCAGCCGGACGAAACTTTACGCCTCGAGTGAAAATTGCAAATGCGTATTCTAGAAACACACCTGATGGATTTGTTCACGTTCCCCTAGGCTCCGTTACGCACCTAGACCCTTCCGCCCGTCACGAGACCAGCTTAATTACATTGATATTCAATCAATTATTTAAGGCGAAAGTTTTATTTTTTAAGATGAAAGTAAAGTAAGCTGGTTTTTCCCGTGTTCACGTTACAATATAGTGTTTCAGCGTCAGACTCAGAACGCATGGCGTGGACATTCCATGATGACGTAGGGTTAGCGCTATTTGGAACCGACCCAGCCAGGCACGTATCCGAACTACCTTCCTTGTGTGTTTGGGGGGGGGGGGGGGGGGGCTACATGTGGAGGTTTGCATACACTCATAGAGCTATAAGCGGAGTTGCCAAACAGATCGTATAGAACTAACTAGATTTTAGGGTTTTGAAGGTTAGATTTGAAAATATCGGCCATTTTGAGACAATCACAGCGTAGGGTATGCAAGAGCAAAAACGCATCTATCAGGAAACGGTAAGGGGGCATGGCATGTCCTGAACTGTGGTAGACCTACCCTCCTGTCCGCGGTGGAATGCCCCTCAGCGTATTGTCCGGGGGGGGGGCGGAGGTGGGGGCTGTTCCTCTGGGGGCGAGACAACAACATCCATCAGACTCGGGTCCATATCCAAGAGCATCTAAGATCTTCATCGATACCGATATTAACACGCACTGGACACTGTTTCTCATCTGCTAGATTCAACCTCTGTATATCACCTCACTTCCGGAAGTTGCGCCGTTTCGCAAATATGTTTCACAGTTATTTTTCCATAGATACACATTTCCGTTTCGTAGGCGTCACTAAGGTGTTCGCGCACTGATCGTTGTAACTTACCGACGTGTTTGCTACGGGATGTTCATGATACGGTCAATTCTCTGAATGATCTCCTGGAACTCGCCTAACTGAGCGGCAGTAGATTGCCTGTGGCGGACGTCCATGGCGGGACACGGACACACCGAGAACTGTCACACTATATACTAAAAGCACTGCCCCTGCCATTCAGTGATGCCCCAACGCGAAACATCGGTGGCTATTTTTGCACAAGCTTTTAGCGACTCATACTCATTTCCCAAGACCCAGATTGTTTAAATCCATCCAACTTTTTTTAAGGTGCATATTAAAGGGTATTCCAGAGCACTCTTACCGATATTTTGAAAGTCAACAGAAAATGGCTAAAAGTGGTTGGATGAAAGAAAGAACTTGAATAAAAAGGAAAAAAAAATAACTTTTTTTTTTTGGACGGGACAGTAGCTCCATTTTGGCCATTTTATGCAAATTTTGGGTCATTACGGAAATGAATGTTTGGATGCAATATATAATTTTTAGCTATGATTTTTTTTTCATTTCTTTAACACACCTTTGTCTCTGGACTGAGTACAAGGGAAAAGAATTTTCTGAAATAATGTTCGATGTACGATTTTTTTTTGTACGGTACAAATAGAGTTTTAAACCCGGAAACACGAAAAAAATCGCCCGTAAAAAGTTATTTCATAAAATTTTTTCCCTTGTACTCGTCCGAGACAAAGGTGTTTTTGGGACAAAAAAAAAAAAATCATAGCTAAAAATTAAAAATTTGCATTTTTAACTTCTTTTCCCCGTAAGACCAAAATTTTGCATATTTTGGCCAAAATAGAGCTTTTGTCCCGTCAAAAAAAAGTTTTTTTCCTTTTTTCCTTTTTATTTAAGTTTCTTCATCCAACCAATTTTTAGCCATTTCCGTTGACTTTCAAAAATATCGGAAAAATTTGCTCTGGAATACCCTTTAAGGAAAAAAAAAAAATACAATTTTTGTTGTTGTAATCGTCCAAATGAAAATACTCTGAGCACACTTCAAGAGATCTGGTGAAGTGGTAAGGATCATTTTGGTACTTCAGAAAAATTTTATTCAATAAAGTATTTGCCAAAAAACCAATGACGCGAAGGCACGGTTTTTAATTTTTGTATCAAAAATTTAAAATCAATCATATGGGGCAAAAAAAAAAAAAAGTATTAGTTTTTGCAAAAAAAGTTTTATTGAAACCGATTATGGCCCCGACAAAAGGAATTTTCCCAAATAAACTAGCAGGAAACGAAGTCCAGCCAACGTCAGTAATTATTTAAATTTTTTTTTGTAAAACCCAAAACATAATTTTCCCCGTTGAACCAAAGCCCAAGGTAAAAAAAAACTTTGAAGGGCAAAGCCAGCTCCAAATGGGTATTTTTTTGTGTTGATCCGTTTTTTTTTGGTATTCACATGAGGAGTGCAATTTTGCATGTATATGCAATTTAAAAAATAAGAACTTGGTGTGCAGACGAAGATACTATTACATAAAGATATCGTATTTAGACTATATCTTTCAAAATTGTACTTAATTATACAACACGGGGATAGCCAGAAAAAAAACCCTCGCGTTACAGTTTGAAAGAGAACATTTTGTAAAAAATGTTGTTTCAAGTAAAATTTAAAAAACGAAAAGTTCCTTTTCCGCACGAGTTTTTAGCAGTTCTACACGGTTTTTACAGGTACTTTAGCACTTAATTCCCCCCGTACCGGTTATATTTTTCTTTTTGAATTCCGAACCAAAACTTTTTATAAAAAAAAACTTACTGTCCCATAAAAATTGTAAAATCCAAATCTATAATAAAATGAATCTTTTTCCCCTATTAAATTTACTTTTTAACTGTTTGGGCAAGAGGTCTAAAAAAAAATTACATCGTTCCCGGCTAACCATTGAATCGAAAAAATTAATGTTGGGCTGTTGCGTAAGGGGTTACGTATATTTGTTTCCCCAAACCCAGAGAAAAGAAAATCCTAGCTCAGCCTTCACGCCAATGAAAACACGCGCAAAGAAAAATACGATAAGCTTCAAATTGTCATAATAGGTTTGAGGCAACTTTCCACCACCAACCCAACATCATTATGACAACAAAGATTAATGTTGTAAAAAACTATTTACAAAAATCAAGCAACCGAATTGACGTTCAAAAACGATTTAATATGAAGGGACTAAGTTAATTAATATGATGAATGTTATATAACTTAAACATTATTTATATATTCTCCATTTAGGCCTATTTGGTACCTGGTATTGGATAGACCGGGCTTACATTGGCTACACATCTAAGAACCCAGTTTCTAAATAGCAACAAGTTTTAAGAATGGGGGCGCGAAATATGTTTTCAAAAATAACTATTTAAAACAGTATAGTTGGGATAAGAACATCATAAATAGTCCTTCGAGTTTTGAGAAGACCCAAAACTATACTTTTTTTAAGCAACTCAAATTTATTGTGGTATCTTTATTATCTTGCACTGTACGATTTTTGTGTTTGCTGGTACAAATACTCACAGCGTACCGGAAAACGCAAAAAATCAATGCAAGCAATTAAATAAAAGATACGTTTTTCAAAATATCACATGTCCTAGATATCAAGGGGTATTGGTAAGCTATGGTGAAAATATCAACCATCCTACTAGCATACTTTTTGCTAAAAAAAAATCCTCAACAATTCTTTAAAAAAGCCGCAAAATTGGGAGTTTGCATTGACGAAAATATGGTAAAAAATAGTTTTGGTCTTTTCAAAAGACTTTTAGGTCTATGGTGTTCTTACTCCAAAACTACTGTTTTCATCGAATGAGAAGTATACTAGTCTCAAGAAAACTGCTTGAAATTAAAATCCATTACATGTCAATGACATGTCATTGTTCAGTAAATCAATGCAAAGAATGCACAGTCATATTATCACATTGAATGTACGGCCGGCTAGGACTAATGAATTTAAAATTGAAACTGTAAGACAATATGAACTGAATAATGGAAGTATAAAAAAAATGACAGAGTAATTTTATATAACAATAGGCTACAAACAAGGCATCAATTCACCGACAGTGTTGGCTCGAGCGCTAAGCGCTTGACTCTGATTCAGGAGGACAAGGGTTCGAATCCCGTCCTGACCGGCAATCCTGAATCCTGACTGAAGGTCATGCCTTAGGCAACTATGATGTAGAACAAATACAAAAACACAAAAGACCCAAAATGGCCTTGGCCATGCTGGGGCTCTAAACAATATGTTTTGATAAAACAAAAACGTGGGCGGGATCATCCCCCCTATTATTTCACTAACATGCTAGCCTGAGGCTAGCGTTTTAACTTAACTTTTTTTTTTAAACCTTATTTCTATAAAATATCAGTATCACTATTATTTTTGTTATTATAAACAAACTGGTAGCACAGTTCTTCAAACTGTGCCACTAGCTTTTAATTATTGACGCACTGCATGTGCTATGACTACCTTCTATGACAAAGCACTTAGTGCACAAAAGCAATGACACAAAAAAAAACACCCTTAATATAATACAATGACTCCGGCACTACCTGCTAAGGTAGTAATCTAATAGACAAGTATAAATATGTCAGGTGCTTTAATTAATTCAGATGATCCTATTAAGAGCTTAGGCTCGTTGTAGGCACATGACGCAAAGGCCTAAACGCCTTTGAGTTTAAAGAAGTTCTCGTCGGTCTGACTGAAGGTCGCAATAACTTAGTCCACCTGAAGAGGGGATGCATTGCACCATAACCGGTTTTTACCTAGGCCAAGGTATTTTTTTTTTTAGAATGGCATCGTTATAACAGAAGAACGGCTAGGCCTAATAATTAATATTATTTAAATCTACATTATTTAAATTTGATAATGTACCCAAAGAGTAAACGACTAGTATATGAGGAGCAAAATGCATTCCTGTCCCCGTGTCCCGTTTTGAACAAATTAATTTGGAGAGAGACCAGTGGCGTAACCAGGAATTCATAAATTCCGGGGGCTCCTTCAAGGTCATTTTTGTGAAAATCTGTGCGTTTAAAAGCATCACAATAACCAAATTTGTATCTACTAAAATCGTCTTTTTGGTCAGATAGTAATTTGCCTTTAGTTATGCGATGAAACAGTTATTCTATATTCTCCATTGAAACGTTTAAGTGCACTTTCACACTTTTCTTTGGCAAAGAGGGGGATACCCCCCCACTGCGATACGCCACTGAGGGATACCCATGTCCGATACATATGATTTGTTTCTATATAGCTGTAGTACAGTCAAGAAGGGTTTACTTGCGTGTATCCACCAACATTTGAGGACTACACAGCAGCACCGATTTCTCTTAGATAGTCAAACCGTTGAAGTTGTTTGAACCGTCCTCCAGCAATTACTTATTGCTCTTCCCTTTTTACGATTATTATATTTATTAGATAAAGTTAGAGATCCAGCCCTCCCACGGACCACCACGTTTAGTGGATAAGCCTTCCCATAGTTGCGAGGTGTCGACCTTCTATTTCGTGTTGGACTGCCACTAGCAGAGGCTGAGAGGAATACGATTGAATCAAGTTACAATACTCCCCACAATATTAGATATTATGAGGAATTAGTCGCCCTCATCGTCTCGTTCAATGTTAGGCCTATCTTATTTAGTTCGTAGGTCGCGTGGCTAGCACCAGAAGGTCACTCCCGGGTTTGATTTCCGCTTCTGTCTGACAGAAACTTTGAACTTCGTTGAAATGGACTTAATTAATGCATCAATTCTAGGGATGGTTACATGTGACTTTGAAGTCCTTTTAGTAACGAAACGTAGCGAATAATATAGTTATATGAGCGAACGGCATCCTTCGAAATCTCTGAACTTATAGACCAGTCGAGAAATCCTAATATATGCTTAGAAACTCAATGTTAGCGGCAAAATGTGAGACATTTGGGTACCGGGATGAATTATTGGTAACAAACCCCGCTGAATCTTAATCTGCCCGGTACCACCTCAGGTTTTGACCCATTTGCCCGGAATTCAAGATGGCGTAAGCACTAAGCAGATGTGGGGGAGGGGGGGGGGGGGATGCTCCCTTCTCCATTAATTCATGTAATCTTGTTTTGTGTGTAGCTAACATTAAACAAAATAGCCTACGGAATTGGTGGGGACAGGTTCCACACCCATTTCATAACAAACTAATAAATACAGGTGATTGGTGGTGGATACAGGGGGGCATGGACCCTCATTAATTTCCAAAAACAAATCCACACTCACTGAACCAAAAACGAACACACACAGCCGCCGCACCACCCTTTTCATTAAAATGTATGTCTGCACTATTTTCGAAAAAATGTATGCCTGCACTGCACTGTAAGAAATTTTTAATTTTCATTAAGTTTTAAAATATTCTTTTAATTTGCATGTTACCTAAAACGATTTACTTTTACATGATTGTGTAACTCGATCATTCCCAACTTGCTGGGTAGTCTCCGCGCAAGTGTGATAAAATGCTTTCAACGGCGTCTGTCCGTCTTAGGAAAGTGCGTGTAGTTTGCGTCTTGTAGTTAAATATAGGCTACCTAGTTAAAAACATTTTGTCGATATTATTGTATTTATATAGGCCTACTCGGCACTGGCCGATAGTTTTATTTGATTTATGCTTTTTTTTTACGAACTCAAGGAATCTAAAATAGAATTTTTGTTTCATAATTTCTTTACTACCCCACTGATAGAACCAACATTATTATAGGTATTCAAAACTGACAAAACAAACACAAAATCTGAACGATACTTTGCCAGAAAAAATTGCATGGTCATACCAAAACATGACAAGTCTCACACCTAATGAGTATACTGTAGGCTATAGTTGATTTTTTTATTTTAAATTAGTCACCCTCATATAAATGGGAGTAGTCTTACTATGCAATTTTTAGTTTGAAGGTTTTGGCTTTTAGATATTCTGATTGTTTTTTTGTTTTCTCTTAGAAAATCAAGTGCCTGTGGTTGAAAGAAACAATAATGTAGACCAATAAATCACAAGAGACGAAAGGTATTGGTCTTAAATATACCTTGTTCTTTTTGGGAAAGGGGTGACGATGATGATGAGTACAGGAACACAGTTTGTGCCCCCACCCCCCACTCGAAAACCTCTGCGCACGCCCATGCAAATATAGGCCTATAACTATACAACCTATTACAATAAAATAAAACTTCCATTACACAATGGCATTGCAGTATAATTATAGGGCGATTAGGCTAAACCCTATTGTAACTCCCATCGACCGATAATATTAAATATCAGGGAACGGTGATCACTCCTTTTCACTGTGCTTCCACTTAGGCTATGCAATATTGTCTAGTGGAAATATCACAACAATTTAATTACAGAGTGTAGCCTTATTAATAACACCAAACAGATCCCACGTTCCGCATAGGCTGGTGTTTATTGTACTGTAATGTTGGTCAACCTGTACAATTATGTTCAAGGCGCCCCAATGACAAAGCAATCATAACTTTCAAATTTAATTAAATTAAGACTATGCCTATACACAAAGCGTCTTTGTGTGATGATATTCACCAATCATCACATTTAAAGATCCCACATGTAACTTATTTTATACCCATGTTTTGTTTCATGTTTAAAAAAAAAATGCCACGTAATCACGCGATGAGTACCCCATTCAGTGATTATTAGCCCATTTCATAAAATCGTTGGGCTACAGCTGGGCCCTACTTGCAAGTAGACTATTGCCTACTATACCGTCAGTCTGCTGGATGGCATTTGCTGTGAAGATGCAGTAGGCTTACCTTCTGCGCTGTTGTAACAATATTTGCCAATGGTAGGTTATATAAAATCGAGGTCCATGTGCATGTGCATGTGTATAATAATTGTTATTGCACATTTTTAGGCCCATACCAACACATTCAAAGGTGGGAAAGCCATATGTGTCATTTGAAGATGTATAACCTTAGCCCTATTAATATTTTATTAGTGCTTCCGATAGTGATGCGAAGAATTGAATTCAGTAAGTCACGAGATCGATTCCCACTACCGGCAATCTCGAGTGAGGTCTAAATAAACTCGTGCAGACTAAACGATTCCACAACACATTGAGAATGTCTTAGGCCTAGGCCTACTTTGTTTGAAGACTATATCAACAAAATTGTAGCCTGTATAAACAATGTATAAACAATCTTAAAAATCTGCGGACATAAAAAAATGAAATTTGTTCCATTCAACTTCAATAATGTCTTTAATAATGTCACTCATGCGAACAATTTATTTACACTTTTCACACTCACTCACACAATCACACACTCGAACGTAGGCCTACACCTTCATACAACAAACACCACACACATAATATATTCACGTTTAAATTACTTTTACATCTAGTCATCTTTACATTGTAAATGTTATATTGTATTGTATTGTATTAAGTGCTACTTTCATAATTGTTTTGTTTGAATAACTTGTGGGACATGTGTCCAGCTTTGTAATGTGGCTAGGCCCACATGATAATAATTATTCAGCTTTACATAAATTTGCTTCTTTGTCATTGGAATGTAAAATATTTGTAAAGCAGGTTGCAATACAAGAAAGCCGTGCGGTGCGGTAGACTATACAAAGTTGAGTTTTCTCGTAATTTATTTAAAGAGAATTGGAAACACCTGTCTTGACGAAGGTGTCATTTATAGATAGCAAAATACGGAACGGTGCTCATTTATCATTTCGCAACGCACAGCTTCAGTTGTGGCACAGACAAGATCAAAATATAACCTTCTCCGCGGGCGCCTGTCCTTTGCGTAAGACCGCCGTCATTTGTTTTTGCCATTCCTACACGTGGCCAAGGAGGTTGCACGTGGCCAGCCGTCAAAAACAACGATGGCTATCTGATATGAGGGCAACTCATCACACTACCTTCACACACTCAAAATCAATAGTCAATGGGTACAATGGGCCTAATTTGTAAATATGTTTGTTTTGATACCGGTACGAAGATGAACCTGACCTTACATAATATTATAAAGACGCAAGCAAGTAAATACAGTCCAGTCCACACTCCACAGTCCCCTCGATCGGCATTCCATTCATCCTATGAATCATGTCATTGTATTGTATGAACAGTCAAATCATTTCTGTACTCAATGGTCAAATAGACAAACAAACAACTTAAATTATTGATTTGTTTTTAGTAATATTATCAATTATCTTATCGTGATACCTAGTGGATTTCTCGACGTGGCGGTGTGAAATATTCCTTCTCCGACACAGTGGCGTATCCAAGGGAAGGGGTCTGGGGTTTGATTCGTTAAAAATTGTCAAACATGAGAAAAATTCTGACATTTTCTTGCAATTGTATGATTCTAAAACTAAAACGTGTTTACAGGCGTTCAAAACGTCAAATGTGAGAGAAAAAAAAGCGCTTTCGGCGAAAAGGCCTCCGGCGACCCCTCCCCCCCATTGTCATTTTGGATACACCACTGTTCCGTCAAGAAAAGACAAAACATGTTATCATAGCCAACAATTCGATTAGTAGCCCCATAAAACAATAATTTAGACAACTTACCTTTCCGGAATAGTTTTTGATTTCAACTCGTAGAACATGTAATCCTGTTGAGAGCACATTGGTTCATCTTGCAGTAGATCATTATAATCAAAATCAAGTCCTTCCGAGCATATATCAGCTAAATCAAACTCGAGATCAATTCCAGATTCATTCATGATGTTAACGTTAATTGCACAATTAAAAATCAAATGTAGACCTCCCTAATCCAAGCAAACGCGAACACGGCGTGGCGATTCGTTACAGTGCCATTAGTTACAACAACTTCGAATGTGAGCGCCAATCTAGCTAGCGACATTAATAATCACCTTCGCAAGTAGCTTCATTATTAGTTGAAAATGATGTCATAACTAAATATGAAACATGAATCAGCACTCACGAAATCTTTCGGTCGGTAATGTCACGCATCCGGCGTTCGTTCATATGAAGCTTGACAACTACACTAGATCTAGCTGAACTTTACAATGTCACACAAAAATAATATTGTTTATAATCGCACTTTTACTTGCTGAATGTTAATCAAGTCACTTGCACAATAAAAACAATGTTGTTGATTTACTATCCTCGTCTACAGCTGTTTGGCCTTACGTCACAACCTTGAAAACCTTGAGTCGAAACTCGAATGAGATATCTCGCCAAAGTACGGGCAGTTCTAATAGTTACCGCTAGAGCGAGAAACGTAGCGGTGAGCCGAGTTCTTAGTTCAATATTTCTACGTAAGGTAGCAGCACTGATCGAAAGCTTCGAAAACAAGCAGGAGTTGGCGGGGTGTTTGAATCCCGTATAATATGATGAATGTGTTTGGAAATTCATACTGGTTGTTGGTGCTCATCTCATGTAAAACGTGTTCGTAAAGTAGGTTCATCTAGCCAGAATGAACTAGCTAGATGGACAAGATGGACAAAGATTCCTAGGCCAGAATTCACAAAGACAAAAACGAAGACGAAGACGAAGGACATTTTTACGCCAAAAAACCAGGATGAATTTCCGAAAATACTGTACTATGTATGACAATGGTATGGTTCTTCATTACTTCTCACAAATAAATAAGAATAATTCTCACGTCGTCACGATCCCTACTCTATTTGCGCGACATAGCTTGTCCTCGGACGGGTTATAAAATGCAATGACTTGCCGCACTGAGGCACAACTCCTGTGCCTACCACCATGGCAGCAGGCTTGCCTCGCCACTCCTCTCGCACTTCTGCCGAGCAGTCAATGCTTAAAAACACTCGCCACTCCCTGACCAATGGACCACTCTTCCTATTCGTTTGAGGAATAACATAAGTATTTGCGGACATGCTGAAACACGAATCGCGGTTTGGCCCGTGAATAGGGGAGTTTCACTCCCTGAAACTAATGGCGAGCTCTCGGTCGTAGTCGGGGAACCCCTTCCCTTTGACTGCCTCCCCGACGGCGACGACAAAGACAACACGGACGGATGATGACACAGACGGAGACGACCACGACGTGGGGGAACCCCTGCCCTCCCCATATGCTTGTGGCTGGTTCTGACCAGCACAGGCCTGTCCACCCCTTGTCCCCCCGCGTCATCCCTTACGTCCCTCCCTTCGTCTCGATTAGCCAAGTTGCATAAATATGAGACGTTAAGCAATATCCAATCAATCCAAAAAAAGAATCCACGCTTTCAAAGCGCTTCTAATCCGAAGAGGCAGGTTCATCTGCATACGTGTCGGCTCATTTGACAACAACAAATAGATTCGAGGTTCTTTCGAGCCAGGCTGGGAACTCCAAACACCAGGCAGACCAAACAAACATGGATCATGATAACGCAGACTTCGATTCCAAGTCTGACACCTCACACCACACTATCGCATCCAAACAATCACATAACTCCTACTCGCCTCAAGCCTCCCAAGTCCAAACAAACTGATCGCGCGCCCCCTGTCACTCTGCAGGCCTATGGGGTCCCAAGCTACAAGTTACTCCTACCCATACTCAGTTCGGCTACCAAAGGGCGATTCACGGTATCTTCTAATTCTAATGTTGGTACATTCAAAATACGACCAGACTCGCGGAATACGTACGACGAAATAATTGCCACGCTGAAACAACAAGGCCTTATGTACCACACCTTCCCCACCGACGAGTTGAGGTTCAAAAAGACTGATCTACGACGACCCACTCTCTGCCTCAGTTGGGGTGGATATGATCAAGGAGGATCTCAAGCTTCAAGGCTTCATGTCATTTTCACTGAAATTCGACAACTAACTCATCGCTAATCCGAAGGTGTCCGTCGACCAATGCCCCTCTTCGTTGTCACCTTGTTGATTCAAGCTGAAGGAAAACCCTTACACCATATCGAACGTGTATGCCACCACATAGTCGCGCTGGAGCGTTATCGCGGGCCTCAGGGCCCCCGGCAATGCTTTTAAATTTAAACCATACTTCTAGCTTCTGCTCACGTCCACCATATTGTTTCAAATGTTCTCTTACACACAAGTCTACTGACTGTCCCAAACAGGCAACGCATCAACTGTGGAGAATCCTACCCTGCGTCGTTCAGGAAGTGTCCTGAGTTCCTGAAGGCAGCCGAATCCAGATCCAGGGCTCTCACCGGCATCACCAGCGATCGTCAACTTCACAAGAAAACCGCACCGACTCGTACAGCCCCGGTTACTTCTAATTATGACAGACAAACCCATTCTTATGCTGATGTCGATGTATTTATTAACACCAACCAACACCGTGTTCAATCTCCACCAAAACCAAACAATCCCCGTCCTGCAACCCCCGATCCACCCCAGGCCCCTGTCTGGGACATCATTGCAACCCTAGCTGAAGCCTTGACTTCTTTCTCTTCTGATCCCGTCATTGCCATCCTCGCAAACCCCCTAAAAGTTCCTGCGGGTAATAATGCTACTCTTTCGTCTCCAATTAATCATGGGAATTGTCCCTAAATCCAAAACATGTACCTCCCACTCACCAGTCCATCTGGCTGAATACTAGAGTTTTCCTCACTATCATACTAACATTCTTCTCTTAATTAAGAGTTATATTAAAACTCGGTATTGGACATAAAAGCATAAACAAAAAACTTAGTTTAATGCACTCGTCATGTCAAAAGCAAAAGCATAAGCACGCACGTCGTCTCGATTATCATGATAGCACTGGTTTTAGTGTCAAATTGGTTTTAAAACATAAAAGAAATCAACATAAAACATAAATTTTATAAAATTCATAAATCCTAAAGTTATCACAATCGTGTAGTCATCGACTTTTGAATTGAGTAGAATAATTAGTAAGCATGTACATTTTCGTGGTGATATAATATTATTATATATGTTATTATTATATATAAATATGTTGAGTTTAAGATTTTCGCGTACATATGTAATGTTACAATTCACGTTTTTCTGGGTTGTGTCACACGATAAAAATTGAAGCAATAGAAATAGGACGGCGACCTAACAGTTTAAATAAACAGGACGATGGTCAACGGGTACCACCTTCCTGGCTGCCAGTGCTCCACAAACACAAACCGTATGTGAAAAACTCCTCTCGGGGCTATTCAAGGGAGACGGGGGCACTTACCAAGAGCAATGAGGAAGGCATCAACGTACCCGACAAGATAAGGTGTGAAAGCAACATGCCCTGTGAGACTCGGGGCCCTTTGACAAGAAGTAGGGCTAGGGCACAAGTGCTTCAGGCTTCGAGTCCCGCGCCACTAGGTATGACGACACGTGGTTGCGCGCGCAACCACAACATCAACGCGTCAACTAACAGTAGGATTGCCAGTCGAAGGAGGAGAACCGTTCAGACTCGTCGCGGTGACCCTGGATGATGGGGGATGTTATTCCCTCGAAACGTCGGGATGAGGTGGGGTAAGTGCAAACCACCTACTCAATTTTTATCGTGTGACACAACCCAGAAAAAATGAATTGTATTATATAAAGCTAAGGTCCCGGGCTCGATCCCCGGTGTAGTCACTTTTTTAATTTCTGTCTAAAGTACCTACATATCAGCGTCATGGTCGCCTACTATAAAACCAAGGTTAATCATCAAATATCCCAACTCTAGGGTTACAGAGATGGTTTGTATTTCTTCAGTTAATTTCGTATGTAGTCTAATAGGCAGTGCAATCTGCTCTACACACGTTATTTACAATGTATAAACAGACCAAGAATTAGACAGAATTAAATTGGTGGCTGCATAGCTCAGTTGGTAAGAGCATGGCCCGGAAAGACAAGGTCCCGGGTTCGATCCCCGGTGTAGTCACTTTTTTAATTTCTGTCTAAAGTACCTATATTAATGTATAATTTGTTGATTGGACTTTAAGTATATGTCATTATCATTTTATTCGTCGGGCGGTTCTGTCACGGTGGTATGATAAATCTCATGTATCTGACACCGTTTCAAATGCCAAGTTCACTTCTTAATCATGACTCAAGATATGCAAAAGTAGATATTGAGCTATAAATTATCTTGAATTATGTCGCCATTTTTGCTGGATCATGCAACTCACAGTGTTTCTAAATACCATGTCTCCAAATGTGATCATATGCATTCCTATAGTAAACTAATAAGGTCCAGGGTTTGATTCCCGTTAAAGTCAGAAGTCCATTAGTTCTTGTCTTAGGAATTTGTAAACGGTGACTTTTTAGCCGTCCTAGCCACGAGGCACATAATGAATTTAAAGTTGTTCTGAATCGGCCTTGTTGATTCCGGCGTTGATCTGCGGGTGTTCGCACTGTTCCCCATACCACTGATGGCTATATTTCCTATTTAAAAAATCGATCTTTGGTTGGTTATCGCTCACTCGTCGATTGCGTCGGGGCCTGCAGGGTTGGTTTGGTCGCTTTGGTTTACAACTGTCCCCCACTGAAAGTCAGTTAATTATCAGTTATTATATTATATAATACGGATTTTTTGTATTTATTTTTTTAAAGTTGATTCCTTTTTCTGAAACCCACATGAGCTACTCGCAAAATTCTTGATCGATGGACCTTATGTTTGCGAAACCTTTTTCTTGCTCTGGCGCGATTAGATTTTTCCACTCTGAATATTAATTTTATTTATTTATTTATTTAACGTCTATCTTATTCAGTTAGAAAACTGTTTTACAAAGGAGGACAACTAAATAAATCTAATTACATAGATGCAGAAACAACAATGAATTACAGTTAAATAAGTAAATATTTGAAATAGTAATATTACAACAAAAATGCATGAAAACACAACAACTTTGGTAACAAATTCAAAAAGGATATTAAATGAAATTAATTAATGAACCAAATATAAAAAAGTGGTAGGAAAAAAAAGAAAAATGAAAAGAGAAGAAAAAAAATCCATAATCATACTCTCACAGAGATTACAAAATACACTTGAATGGCAAATTTTAAATTTCTCGTAAGAAACCTGCCCAGGGTGCAATGCATGCCCCTCTTTAGGTATCTTACTAGGTATATTTGATTTGGGATTGTGAAGGGGTATCCGAGGAGGGATCTTTATGGATAACTCGATCCCTTTCATTCGCATTTGCGACTGAGGAAAACCTCGGGGAAAAAAACATCAGTCAAGGATTGGCAGCAATGGCGTAACTAGCCCTTGTTTTCCGGGGGAGGGGGCGGACATTTTTACAAACTCCAAGGATCAATGGTCAGCACAACTAGTGAAGGGGGTATGTGGGTACAGTCAGTGGTGTCATCCAAAAATAATTTATTCATAGAGGGGGTCATGTAGACGAGGTCCATAAAACCCCGCCAATATTTAAAAAAAATCCCAAAAAATTCTCAATAGTTGGTATTACTGTGTTTCTTGTCTCCAGTTAGTTATAGCCAGGTTGAGATGAAGAATTTAGAAGTGTTTCGGATCAAAGTGATTTGGGACCACCCAAATAACTTAAACATGCATTGTTTTCTAAAATGTTATCACAAATCATTAACTTATTTCTTGCTTTCCTTATTATTTCTTGAAACCTTTATTTAATACCTTTGAACTATAAGCTTAAGTTTTATAGAACTTTGGGCTGATACAGAAAAATTGATGGACCAGCCAAAAGTGGGGTTAGGGGCATATGTGGACAAACATTTGGGGGCACATGTGGACATGCTAATTAACATACATATGCTAAATAAGTATGCCATTAGTTATTTTTTGTTGTTGTTAGCTATAGGGACAATATACTGACTCAACCTTAAGTCTAAGGATAACAATAATTTTGATATAAATAGTAAATATAACTTTTTTGGTGGGAGGAATAGCACGGGCCGTTTCACATTTGTCGTTTCCGGTAGATTTAAGCCTTTACAACGTAAAATGAGAATCATTTTACACTGTCCTTGCATGGGGCACATGTGGGCAATTGTAATTTGTTTTTAAACAAATCAAAATAGGGTTTTAATTTGAAATTGGAGAAATTTCTTGGATAAAATATACTTAATTAAGGTTTGAAGTTAGTGTTGTAAAAATTGTAGTTAGATAATCTACAAACACTCGTAGGGGCATTTGCAAAAATTCGTCCACATGTGCCCCCTACTCCCCTAGGCTCTTCCTGGGTAAAGTACACGATGGGAACAAAGAGGGGTCTGGCCTGGGGTCGGACCCCCAGTTGATGCGCGTCCGGGGCGTACAGCCCCGGAAAATGTTTCTATTCTAAGAATGTTATTGGAGTATTTTGACAATTTTTTGTTGACAAAAACCTAATAAAAGATATATGAAAAATAGCAAAGTAAGCGAAATTAATCAATATTTATATAGCATCTCAATAAATACCTCATGTAAAATAGAAATTGTGTCCTCACTTTCCCCCCTATGACCAAATTTGCCCCCATCGCCCCCCGTAGTTACGCCACTGAATGCACTGATTGCAAGTCTCGACGGGGTTCAAACCCGGGACATCTCGAATCAGAGTCTCACGCTTTACGCTTGCCAAACACAGGCGGTTTCGGATCCCACTGAATAATCCCACATCACATTGAATACAAAAAAAAATAACAAAAAGTTAAATGGTTTAATGAGACTTATTGCGTTTGCAAATAAAACTCGTGTTATGATTTTTAATTTGATTTGAAATTGTGGGTTGTTGCAACCAAGTGTTCATATCAAGAACGTGTCTTCCATAATATACTGTGAATATAAACGCGGAAAACCTTTTCGGAAATGCCCACTGTATGCACTGACATTTCAGCAATCCTGACTGAAGTCTTTACCAAGGCTTTCTTTAGTCAATAATACGAATGCATTCCATGGGATAAGGCTTTCTTAAATAGCCTATTTACATTCTCTCACTAGCTTGTAACACAATGACAATCGAAATTCTATGCATACGTTGTATCCTACTGAACTTTAAAATGGCTAATTCATTAAAACATGTACACGGCACGCTCGAAAGCACTCAAATTCAGATGTACAACGCTCTGGAGAAAAATTGAAACGACAAACGTGAACTCTAAAATGCACAAGACACAGATATTTATATGCTGAACAACATACAATAAACAGATTTGATGTATGTAATAAACCCTACTATATACCATTGTTACGCATAAAGTCGACGCAACGGGAAAAAGAAGAGGTTGCTCCCTTCGCGTTGACTTGACGTTTATGACATAAAACAATTCTGTTTGTTGTATGTTCTTCTGCATAAAAATAACTGTGTCTTGTGCATTTTAGAATTCACGTATGTCGTTTCAATTTTTCTCCAGAGCGATGTACATTGGAATTTGAGTGCTTACGGGCGTGCCAAGATCATTGTCTGTACATCTACATTTTAGATACATAGGTCCCGGACCAGCTGGTCACCTTAAGAAAAACTTTGTTTTAATCAGGATGATGATGCCAATAGATACGAGGAAAAAGAGAAAGAAAACTAAGTCACAGACTAGCTTACCTTTGCTTTCTCGAGAGAGGACTGGCGACGGCGAACTCGCCGCTTGGCGGCTTGTCCGAAGTGTTCATGAAGGTGACGAAGAGAGAAAATGATAGGCTAGCCAGTGGCATATCCAGTGGGGACGGGGTTATGGGGTTCAACCTCCTCCCCCATGCACTTAGTATTAGATATTTTGATTCATTAATAAACGGCAGGAATGGAAAAAAAAAACGCCTTTGGCGAAAAGGTCTCCGGCGGCTGGGGCTCTGCCCCAGACCCTTCTCTGTTTGCCATGTCGACCACCCCCCTATCGTACATTCCTGGATACGCCTCAGGGCTAGCCTAGAGTGAGATGAGAGATAGAAGTAAAAAGTAATAAATTAAATGATGCAAAACCACACGTAATGCACACGAAAAGAAACTTAGACAAAACCTCGTTGAATGCACTATTATGAAACGGTCATAGAGTGACCACGAAGAATAACTGCTCTCGAGGCAACTTTGAATATGCACAAAGTACGGTGCCTAGAACAGGCAGACGCTATGAGAGTTCGACAGCAAAGGCAACGAGTCGACGACCTGTCTAGGCCAGGCCTACATCAGAGATAAGATAAGCTAGAGGGGTAGGGGGTGGGGAAACGGTAAACTACGTGAATCAAGAGTGGGCTAAAAGTGGACAGGCTACGCATATATCCACGAAAGAACTCAAATTGGCTTTTGATTGATTAGACTAAAAGTCGAATAGAGAATGTTGTATGACATTTTTATCGAGGCAATGTACTAACTTCTCGACGTTGATTTCATGTCAGACAGCGACGTGTACTGATTTCATTTTCATTCAAGGTTGAGATTTACTTTGGTTCTTTTTGAACAAATACAAAATTAATAACGGTTAGGCCACAATCTAATTTTCCTATTGTAAATGTTAAAACAATCGATAACACTGCTGATAAAAATATTTACAACAAAAATATTGAATAAATTTTAGAAACAAAAATAGTTAGGAGTTCGATAAAATTCAATCCATGTAGTCAGTAGATCCTAGTCCTAATGTATAAAGAAAGGGTTGTGACTTGAAGCGAATTCTTAACCATTTCGAGGATAAGTATCTACCAGAGTACCGATACTCAAAGCGATACGATTTTGCTAGTTTTGTATCGTTGTGGAGAGGCTCCCATGCGAGTATCACTTTTCTGTCCGTAAGTGTATCACGTCTCACGATAAAACGAACACTACGTCCGATTGACAGGCGTTTTTTTGGGTAAGCGTTGTCTTTCAACTAGGATGATATTTGATAACACTCACAGAATGTGTTTGGTGACCTTGTAGGCTTGTGGCCTGGGCGGAATAAGATGGGCCGGCAATCGGCACCTACACAATTTCAACAGGCAACGACCCTTTTTAAATGCTAAACCTCTAAAATGATTAAAATGATCAATCCACGGCGAATTATTTTATAACTTTTGTATTCTTCTTCGAAGTTCTGTCCCGTACCCGTGCTTGTCATGTTAGCTATATGAACTACGTGCGCCAGTGGTGAAGCCGGACAGGTAGAAAGAATCGATTTGTCGATATATCGATTTTTTCCATCCATTATATCGATTTTATTGTGCTTGGTTTTGTAAAAGAATCAATTCTTTTCAAAGCGATCTTTTAACTCAACGTTCGGATATATTTATGTTTTCGGGGAAAATGCATAATATAGTTTTATTATAATGGTACAATTCTTTATTAATCATCTTTATTTTAATCTATGCTTAGAAGCAAAACAGTCATTGTAGCTCAAACGAGAAACCGGGTAATTTTATTAAAGAGAATCGATATTTCACGATCTTTCTTTGTGCACCCCCATGTGTGAACCCGATATTTTGAAAGAATCGATTCTTTTGGAGACAATCTTTTGAACGTGTGTGTGAATTGTTTCCACTAAATTTGCAAATTATAATGGTTGTGGTTGGATTTTGCTAACAATAGCTGAATAGCCACTGATGGTCATATTCATATAAAAAACGGACTCACTCACGAGAAAAATAAATAAAGATTCGTTTTTTCTAAGCAATCTTTTTTGTGCACCCAATATTTTAGACGAAGAATCAATTGTTTTGGGGACGGTCTTTCGAATGAATGTGTGAAGTTTTATGTTCCTACATGTACTACACTATTACGCAAGCTATTACGATTACTGCACGGCCCAAAAGTAAATTAAACACATAGAGTGTGCAAGATACACTTAAAACTAATTGCGAAATGTAACATTGAAAAATCGATCGATTTTTCGATATATCGATTGTTTGTGGTAAAAGTATTGATTTTTGGATCGATTCTCCGATCTAGAAAATCGATTTATTTTTAATCGGATCACCGAAGATCGATCTGTATCGCTATATCGATTCACTCTAAATATTTGCCCATCCCTGCGCTTCGCGCCCCGCCGCGAAGGTTCTTCAGTTAGGTTTGTACAATCGTCAGTCCCTTTGTAGGTTCGTAATCGTGATCTTGAATACGTGTAGGGAAGCAGTTTGTATGGCGTGGCATCGTTTTCAGAGTTGAGAAATGTGATAGCTGTTGCAGATTCGATTATCGCATAGCTACGCCGAGGTATATGCTGATTGCTGTGGACGCTGATTGCCGCCTACAGAGAACTACACAGAGGCTTCTTAATAACATTCTCGACTCATGACTCATGCCTGCTTCCTGTTGACGACCTTTTCACATTCTGCGATTTGACTTGTAACAAAATATGTATTATAAAATGGTGATAAGAACTGTGTTGTGCAGAGAATCACAGGTACACGTGTACGTCCTGTCTGTTGGCTACTGTATATCAGGGACGCCGGGTTTTCTAAATTCCCAGGGGTGCTGAAAGATTCATTGACATTTCGAAGGACATTTATTTGATTTAATTGTCATGCATTGGATACATTTTATTCAGTAGCGGATCTGGTCCTGATTCATGGTCGGGGAGGGGGTGGGGGGGATTTTTTCTCAAGATTTTCATATAGTTATAAATCGAAAACAACCTATCCACGTATCTATGGGGAGGGGGAAGCAGTGCGATTTTGCAAAAAAAGGGTTTGTTTGAAGGTTTCAGCCGTAAGTGCCTCTTATCGCCGAAGGCGAGAAAATTTACGAATTTACTACTTTCGATGGCCTAACCGCGTTTAAAAATCGAAAATTGCACAATAGGTGATGGTTATTGGTCGCGTAAACAAAATCTAAGTAGGGGGGGGGGGGGAATCGCCGCACCTCCCTCCTGCATCCGTTACTGATTTTATTTAATCGTTGTAGTCTCTTTACAAATGAGTAGAGATGTACAAAAATGGTTATAACGAAAAAATTTAAAGTTGCAACAATCACTTCAAATTCAGTATGCAAATTAATCATCTGAATTGTGATTGAATGGTACCAATTTCCAAATCGCGAATTTTAGCGAATTTTAGTTGATACTGCGAACTAGTGGCGAAATTAGTAATTATGTCTTTAAAATTAGGTCACAAAATTTCTATCAATTTTTTTTTCAAAGTTTTGGTGGAGGTGCCGGGTAGGTAGTCGAAACATTGATATTAAACCCCTATAGTAGGCTAGATTAGCAGTCTCCTATACCTCCGCACAGGCGCGAGCGTAGCAAATTGAAGACTCACCGGCCCATTTCAAGATGGCGATTTGGTGTTTTAATTTATGCTTTTTTAATGCAATAAAGTATTTTACTGGATGTTTGATATGGTTTTAGCTGTGCAGCATGGGATTAAACAAAAGAAACAATACGAAGTGATTGCATAAGGGAATTTAGGAATCATTTGGGTGTTAAAGGCTAGTATGCTGACCTGGCAACCTGGCGGCAAGCTGGAGAACTATGTGGCCACAAATCGCTCCCATTTGATTAACATGTAACTGTCATTTTAAGATGGCTTTCTATTGTACCGGAAGTGGACCACCGACTGCTGGTCTAGCCAATTATATAGGATGTCTATGAGTCGAAAGTAAACTAATCCTGGCTGGTGCATATGTTGGAGGTGCCGGATCATACAACGTGATTGTGAGATCGTAATAATCGTTTGTACGCGAGTAAGCTCAAATTACTTCATATCAATTAATAACGACGTGCAAAATGCATAATTTCGTAATTTTGGTTGGTGGAGGTGCCGGGTAGTCGAAATTATTCCTGGTAAAAACTGCCAGAAACTTTGAAAACTGAAGGCTGAAATTGAGCTTAAAATGAAAACTGATTCTCACTCTCATGTGCTTGTTTTTCTTTTAAGATCATAAATGGTCCTGGAATTAGTGATACTGATAATTTAAAACTACTAGGCGTTTTTTTTGCATTATTAAATTGGTTTTTGGTAAATAACGAAAAATCACGAACATTTATTTTTAAGGCGCAAATTTTCAAACTTTAAAAAAGGATTTTTGCACTTCTCTACAAATGAGTGTGGACATTGACATTGATGTTGGTTTAGTCTTACGAAAAGAATGGAATCGCATATAAAAATGTATTTTTTAAATTCCGTTTTCTGTTCAGGATTCACAGAAAAGTCTACCATTGTATGTTAGGGGGTCAGATTTGTTATTCGCAAAACAAGAAAATGCCATAGGACTGCTAAAAAATTGTTTTATATAGGCCGAATTTTTATTTATATTTCTCATAGAAATCGTTTACGATTTTATCCCGGTTTTTAATACTATATTTTCGTGACATTTGGGCCGATTCTGACCAAACGGGTGGGGCTACAACGTTCATATTTCACATGGACATTAAGGTTATGGTGATGTATTACCTTTTGAAAGAAAAAATGAAAAAAAAAATAGCCAGAATCCATAGAAATAAAAGTTTTTATATGAGTTTTTTTTAGGTGTATAATAACAATTAACAAGTAACAATAGAAACTAAACAACAATCACCTACAATGCATTCAAAAAGCAGTTGCAAAGGAAAAGTGGTCCTACGCACAAAAAAGCTCATCCATCAACGCGGCGGGACTTAAGCGTTTTCCTAGTTTTTAAATTCACAAAAATCTAGCCAGACTTGGACGACGATGCAACACCTATAAGAATGATAAAGTAAAGAGGTCGTCCTTTTGTTGGTATATTTGTTTGTTAACTTAACAATACTAATATTATTAGTTAAAATTTTATGTAAATAGGCCTATTGTTTTTCTTTTTAAGCAACTATATTTTGCAAACTTAAATTTAATTATACGGAAGCCAACACTATTTAAGACATTGGTGGGAGGCATTGTTAGAATGTATCATATTGAGCCAATAGTTTTCAACAAAAATCGGACTCGGACATTATTGGGTACTCAAAATAGTGAGCGAGCGAAGTGAATCAATCAACATGGATTTTTGAAGAAGAAAACACAAATGAAACATCCAGATTTGGTCTCTTTTGGTGGAGGTGCCGTGCTCAAAGATATCCCCTATTGAGAGAGGATATAGCCCCGCCCCCTAACCCCAAGGGTCCCCAAAAACATTCTGTACCATCGTTTTGAAGGGCAATTCAAAGTAGCATGTCAATCAGAGGTTATATTTGTTTTTGACACATTCATACTGATGGACGGATGGATATTGGGACAAATAATAATGCATATGGGGTAGCTTTGCTCCCTAATAATATGCACAATAAAATGGGAACTATCACCAACGTAACAAAAAAAACGTCCCATACCCCTCTTGCCCACTCGAGTAAAATGTGCACTGGACTTGTGCCCAGCAATAACTAACGAAACGATTTTGTTAACATTTTTTATGATAATCCTAATATCCATATTTTTTACAGTATAGTAATACATTTCATAGACGGAATTGTAAAGTTAGGTTTAATTAAATTTCCGAATAAATAAACAAATAAATAAGCACTCTCACACCTACTTTGTCCCATACGAACCTGACATATGAGTTGTACGTTTAAGGGCAGGACTGTCTGTGATCGGATTCAAACCCATGACCTCATAAAAAAAACAAAAAACAACACAACAAGAATCTTGCCTTATGAATTCAAATGACAAATCAGTAGTAACATCAGTTGAACAAACTAACATTCTAGGAATAACAATATACCAAAACTTAACTTGGCATGCTCATTAAGGCTCCTGCTCATCACGTGACTTATAAATCTGGTGTAATCATCCGCGCCTAATCACGCGCTAAGAAAATAGTTCGGTGCTAGTAATTAGTTTGTGTTATTATTTTTCAATAAACTTACTAAGGTTTAGTGAAATAATAAACAGCTGAACAACTTGTAGTTTTAGAAATAATGTTTTTGCGGAAAATCAATTGTATGCATTAATGCCATACTACTAATATAACACATGCGGGAATTCAAGCAACTGTCGACCTAATGGTTTTTGAGAACTAACTCGGCTCGTCGCTTTCTGATAGCGGCCAACACTTGCGCCTACCTAGGAGGATTCTAGGCGCCTACTCACCCCACCCTCCCCTCCACGGTACTTATACTTACTTTCCGTGTCCGGTTAAACACAATATTTCCAAAAATTTGCAACAGCCATTCCTTTCGCATTTGCTTCCAAGATATCGCGCAGGGTACATGGTTCGTCGAGGCGGGGGCAAATCAGGAGGTGACTCGGATCCAGTACCTGTCCGCACTCACACATGGGCTCTTGGTCAGCTGGTAGGCCCCACTTATGCATGTTGGTCCCGCATCTCGGCACTCCAGTTAACCTAATCGGCGACAGATATATGCAGAGTCTGGCGATAACTACAGACTTGCGTCATACTCATTACTTCGACACACAGATATGCGATGTGTCTCAACAATTGTGTATGCAATTTGGTGGGCTCAATAGTACAAACGAACGCGGAGGGGGCTAAACAAAATTGGTATTTTTCTCTGATCACAATAAATTTTTAGACATAAAAAACTACGTATTAATACGCATTAATACATTTCTTGTAGGACTACTTGTAGCACCGTTTCTCATTTAACTTTCGATACGATATTTCTTACGATATTTTACTTTCCTCTTCTGTGAAGTTCACCTTTCTTTTGTCTTTTCTTCCATCCATCACCTCCACAAGGTTTTTAACGCCACTGTTTTATACATTTTTACACACAATTTGCACATTTTTACAAACGTGTATAAGTATAACCATTGAGATTTGAGAAAGCTCAGCAGATCAACTTCCTCGACGCTCCCTGAAAGTGTCTGGAAAAGACTGTGCCAGTGATGTGTATCATAGGCCTAGTTATACGGTACTTTTGACTTTTGAGAAATGTTTGATTTATTTTGCCAGATTGCTCCGAGTAAGATATTCGAAGTAAACTTTACGATCGTTCCGATGACGTCGGCCTAAACTCAATGATGGGAAGGGCATCAAATATAGCTTAGTGCAGCGGTTCTCAACCTTTTTTCTGCTGCGACACACATGTTGAGTACGTTCCCGTACGCGACACACCTACGTGGGTGTACCCACATTTCCCCCCTTACTTTGTAAAATTTTGCAAATTACAATACATCAAGTGTAATTTACCAATGTGTGCCAATGTTTCCAATGTGCAAATGTCACGTGCTTCTTCATCAGTAAGATACCTGGGACTGATGTTATTCACACAGTTTCTCAGTACGAGGGTGAATAGTAGACAAACTGACGTGCATCTCACTATCAACACCAAGAAGTCTCGATCTGTTCTTTGACTTGATTGTTTTTAAAGTTGAGAAAGCTGCGTCACACAGGTATGAAGTGGAGAAGGGAAATGAAACACACAGAGCCTTGTTAACAATTGCAGGATATTCATTTTAAAGGGATCCAAAATGTAACAAGAGATCTCTCGAAATCTTGATTTTAGAGTTGTATAATATGAAGTATAACTACAATCAACTCTTCTTTTTCTGGATACGTTAGGTCTGACTCGTCGTTTTATGTTCTCAATAGAAACCGTAAATGGAGAGATAACCCATTCTATTCCTTTTTGTTGAAATAGAAGACAAGTATTTCCTCAAACCCTCCTGAAGGCAGGTCAAGTGTTGAATTTTATCTTTCTTGAACTGATCTTATATTTTATTTCCAGCTTACTTGCGGCTTTCACTGCAGTTGGAAAAATTGACATATCGCCTTCCTTTATTGCTTATGTCCACAACACTACACAACATTATTTCTTTCGAAAAACAAGATTAGTAAAATAGCATTAAAAATGCATAGCGATATTTACTTTTTCCAAACTCGCGAGCGACCCGGCACCTCCACCAAAATCGTGTTTTTAAAATACTGTACTTATCAAAGACTAGACAATTTGAAATTTCGGGTACTCGCACACCTCTAGCTGTCACTCACTTTCAATGCACCCATAGAACTTTGGCGGTATATAGCATTCATGTTAGTGGTGTACATGTACATAGGCGTACAAAGACTTAAATATAACAATACATAAACAAAGTTCTTGTGACACCTCACAACTGATCGCGACACAAAGGTTGAGAGCCACTGGCTTAGTGTATTTTATCGGTATTCATGAGCTATTTTTGTGCGACAGCTAGTTTTATAACATAACCACTAATAATAACCCTTTTTCGTTTCTATCTTATACTGAGTTTTATTCATCATAAGAGGAAATGAAACAAAAATTGGACCAGGCCTTGTACAACCGAGCCTTCATTGCATAAAGGTCTAAACAAATCTACGGAGCGTTCATATTATGTTTACGTTGGTGGCTCGTTATCTCCCGTTACGGCGATAGCTGCTGGAGTCGAGACGCAATCATAACAGGCGAGCAAAGATGCATGGCCAGCCGCCCTCCCCCCCTACTTTAGGCTTTCGCCGGCTTAAAATGTATCAATGCGCGTCCAAGCAATTCGCAAAAGTCACCGAGAGTCGTACTAGTTCAAGTGTTGATGATGTCGCCGGACGTGTAGCTGGAGCTATGTACAGACGAAGTAAAAAATCGATATAATTGGCATGGTTGTACGGAGGAAGTGTTTCTTGTGCTCAAATTAAAGATAAAAGTCAGCTCTAAATGTGGATGTCATCTGATTTGCGTGTTCGTCAGTAATTCGTTGTGAAATATGTGGTCAAACGTTCAAACCGTCTTATGCGTGCTAGTTGGCGCCGTATTCAATATTTATCTGTTCCAATCAAAATTTTGGAAATGTGGAACGACTCCTAGACAGACACATCGTTTCTTGACATTTTGAACCAATCCAAATGGAAATATACTTAACAGGTTAGACTCAAAGTAGATTGTTAGGCTATAAAGCGTAGAACAAATCGTCTTTAATTCATTATTTAATATCGACTTTAAAACAAAATAAAAGTTTGATTGTGTCACATGTAGAAGGTTCGTGCAAAGATTTTGTGCAATGTGCAATGTGCAATTTAAAGGTCAAATCATTTCCAAAGCGTAAAACCAATTGTTTGGGACCCCTCACATTTGGCAGTTAGCAAATAGCTAATCTCTCGGACAAGATGCATCCAACGTAACTTATATGAAACTTTGTAAAGTTGTCAAAAAAGCATACATGGATAGCCCTGCGGTCATAGATTTTCAAAAATTTGTCTTAATCAGCCAGAAAAAATTCACGAACATGGTCAAGGTCAAGGAACTGTTTTTCGAGGGGGGGGGGGGGTAGATGTAGTGATGAACGGCGTGGCAAGGCACACAACAAGGCCAAGCCAGGATCAAACATGAGGCGCTTTACTAGACCAACGCCTGTAACAATCAACTACGTTCACTATTCAGGCTCGAGATATACAATATTAAGGTTCACTCAACATTTCATAGACTACATTCAACTAATGTATACACACTTTTTGCACAATTATTATTTTGCACAAGTTTCTATTTTTAAACACAATCAACACAAAAAATAATTGTTGTTTATTTTGGTGAGCGAAGTTAATGCTAGAACTAAAATAAACAATTCCATGTCAAAACCTATGCCGTATATTTTAGGCACACTTTCAGCACAATCATTTTGCACAACAAATTGTGATTTTTGCACAAACAAGAAAATAAACTCACAGTTTTTTTGTTTTGCGAGCATGGTTTATGTTAAAGTTAAATTTAACTCTCGAATTAAAAAAATATGTATATATGTCAAAACTTATGCCTTATTTTCGCAGATAATTCATTTTATCACAACCAAATACAATATTTGCACAAGCAACAGAAAAAATTAATAGGTATTTCATTTTAGCCAGCAAAATTTATGCTAAATGAAAATTAAATTTTATGTTCGCGCAAATGTTCTTATTTAGTATAGTATAGTTCTAGGTTTGTTTATATTTCACGTACTGTCTCTCATATTCTCGTTGTGATTTGATTTACCCTGATAACCCTTCTTTTCCCTTAATTATGACAAGTTCTGTTATCTCTTCTCTCGAGACTAGACCTCGCAGTCAGTTGCCTATCCAACTTCGTAGGACATAGTTGCTCATGCACTTTCGTAGCAAACAGTTTTCTTGTATTCTTCTATCAGTGCAAAGTGTACAGTGCATCTCAGTTCTCACGTCGCCCGACTTCAAGTCTACGCTCAACGCTCTCACTTACGTTCGCCTTCCAGTTGCTACTGCTGTTGGGTTGGACCGCCGACAAGGCACATTTTCTTATTTCCTTCTCTCCTTCTAAGCTCGAGCTTCCTTATACTTTCACTATCTGTTACGTGGTGTGCACCCCATCTACGCCACCATGACTACCATGCTCTGCACTCCAATCTCACGCCCACACTATCTAGGGTAAGTTCAGTGCAAGTTCTTTTATACAGTCCACAAATTACCATTTTCTCAGGGCCACGGCCCAAACATTTTAAAAGAACCGAAATAGAATATGATGTCAAAACTATTCATTATTTGGCACTCTTTCGGATGGTATGCCCCAACTTTTAAACACTTGTTTTTTTCAATGAAAACATACGCACCCGAAATCCTTTCCGTTTCAAAACTACTTACGTTAGGTTAGTCGACCTTTCCGCCTAGTTACCTGCCGCGCTAGTTCTATTATAGAACTTCTATAGGATATTTTTTGTATGAGAGCGCACCCGAAATCCTTTCCGTTACAGTGTTTAAATGTTGGGGCATACCATCCGAAAGAGTACCCATTATTTTTACACAGTTATAACACAATTTTAATTTTGGACAAGCAAGACAAGAAACTGACTGCTATTTATAGGGGCTTTCATCCGCTAAATTGATTTTTTATCATGTATTCTATAGCACAATATCAATGGAAAATGACCCATGATACAATGTTAATCGAAACCTGTAAGATGTTATTTATTGAAGTTGAAGTTTTTTCTTCCGCGCGGCGCGTGTTGCACTGTCGGTCTATAGAGCTACTTTTGTTGCAACTGTACAGCCGCTGCGTCGTGAATCGAGCGAGCCTGCTGCATGAGATCTGACATCACGATTCACTTCCCCTCAAATTCTTTATAACTTGCCACACTTGTAAACGGTCCGCGTGTGTTTTGTATAGCATAAGGTGAGGTACAGTATCGTTTTCAGAACACTTGTACCGGAGTCCCGAGAGGCTCAGACGTATTTGTACCGGTTTGCAATTTTGGGGAGAAAGTGTTCTGGTATTTTCTTAACTATACTGTGCATGGAAAGATAATGTTAAAAATTACTCTCCTCTGATAAACACTAATAGTAAAAACAAAGAAATAGTTCTTCCACTTCCAATTCAATTTCTCTAGGGGAGTGCGAGTATTATTTATGATTTTGGTGGAGGTGCCGGGTCGCGCACTGTGTGAAAACGTAAAAATCGTTAGGCCTATTTATTTTTGGCGATACCTTACCAATGCTGATTACTTAGCCAAAATAGCAACCTGAATCTTTTGACACAAATGAATATTTATTTTGGAAGTTTTGAACTTTTTTTGGCACAAATAATAAAAATAGGTCACTATAGTGTATGTTTCAACATTTTCATGTAATATCACTTACTGAATGTCATAACCCTAATAACATTAAATGCTTGATCATTAAAATGATCTAGAGAGTTACTGTCGTCACGTTTGGAGACTACATTTAGACTAACATCAATAAATACAATTACTATTATTGTTCATATTGTAAATAATAAATAATAATATAGAAGAAAGAGCATTATAGTGAAATTTTAAAAATAAGACGAAGTACTCGGATTCGAATCGGACTCGACTCGAACTAAAAAAATCAGGACTCACACACCACTAATTTTCTCAGTCATTATTTGCATTGATTTTGTTTATAGATAATGGAAAATCAAAATTTATCAATCACACAACCAAACTACTTAAATATGAATAATTACATACCTACACTTAATATTTCATTGTGAAGACAAAGACTTGTATTAAAAGTTTAATACAAATTAAATGCATTTTCAAATTAACTTTATTGTTATTGATTAGGCCTTCATTAGTATGATGCCCTCATCAATACATTTGTATCTGCTGAATGTTTGTATTTTGTTTTGCACTATCATTTTTGAACGACCAGATAATGATTTTATGACAACAAAAATGTACACATTACCATATTTAATCATATTTTGATGTCAGAAAGCAATTTTCTGGTCGTTTATGACGCAAATATATCTTTAATAAAATCTGCTCTGGCATCTACTACCTATCGCATCCATCATTGTAGTGTTGTTGCATACTGAGGTCTATAAGAAGTCGTTTTCAGCTCGGGCGAGCAGAGAATGCGGGTTCAATGCCCAGACGGAATGGATTTTTATTACGAAATATTGTCAGTACTCAGTAAAATGGGCTAGTTTCATTAAATTAATATTCTTTTATATTTGCTTTCGATGACTGTGACGAAGTATTTGAAGTCTGAAACATTTCGGGCTAGCAATTGTTGTTCATGTAACTGAACTTTGATAAAACATGCAGTTGTGGAGGCTGGCTCTTCCCCGCGGCCCGCGCCACCCCGCGATAGTTGACGTCGGGTTTTGCCATTAGTTATTTTCTTTATTCCAGCTGTGTTTATAATACTGAACTTGAACTATAGACTGGGTTGAGCAACTGTATTGGCACTTAACGCGTGTTGGGGGTGGGGGGGGGGGGGGTATAACTTGACTCAACATTTTCACAAGGCGCCATAGATATTTTGAACACCTATAGTAGGCTAGATCCGCAGTCTCCAATACGTCCGCACAGTCGCGAGCGTAGCAAATTTGAAGCGTCCATCTGTCATATTCAAGATGGCGATTTGGCGTTTTAATTTATGCTTTTTTAATGCAATAAAGTATTTTTCTGGATTGTTTGGTATGGTTTTAGCTTGTGCAGCATGGGAATGCACAAACAGAAACAATAAGAAGTATTGCATAAGGGAATTTGGTAATCATTTGGTGTTAATGGCTATGCTCACCTGTCAACCTGACGGCTACCTTGAGAACTATTTGGGCTCCCATATACTTTAACATGCAAACTGCCATATTTAAGATGGCTTCAAATTGTCACGGAAGTGGATTAATGACTGCGGATCTAGCCTACTATAGGTGTTCAATATCTATGCAAGGCGCGGACATAGGAAGGTTGTAAATAAACTAAACTATGCAGTTATCAGTCTAATGTGTTCGTACGGTCTAATGTGAATACGTCTGTTAATTCTGCTTCTCATATTGGATAGTGGACCAATGGAACTGCGGAAACCCTTGTTGTTTTAATCGTAGTAGTCCAATACAACTAAAAAAATAATAATTATCTTGAAGCTCAAAATAAATACATTCCGTTGAGAATATGTATGTTGGTAATAGATATGTTCCCACTAAAATAGCTGGAATAATAACTATAGTTTTTTCCCAGGGCTGTTATTATAGTTGGCCTACACAACAAACCGTTCACAAACTGGCGGTACTTTATACATGTATTAATTATTCTTAAATTAGAACGGGTTCGATCGCGTACGTATCATTTAAACTTTTGTCAATAATAATAATAATAAAGATTATGGTGGCATAACGTGAGGTTGACAAAATTTAGTTTTCGTATATTAGTTGGTCGGTATAAACTGTCACTTTTCACAGCAAAGCAGCTACTTCCCTTCCACACAGCAAATACTCAAATCATGTTCAAAACCAAACATTCCTCACATTTCCATTTTCACAAGTTTTCTTCTCAATCCTGTCGCCGCCGCCGGCATTTTGAATGACCTCTTCTTTGGATTTTTCTTTATCTGCCAATCATTCACCTTTACCATAAAAAAATTTTTACTAAGTAGGCAGCAATAATCACAATAAAGCAACAAACATAACTAACTGGCATATCACTGACTCATTAGTCATTGTGAGAGCTCGTGTCCGAGTCTCCCCCTTCCTACGCGACATTTCCCTGATTGTTTTTTAAGGCTATTGTACCACCTCAGGCCGATAATTTGAAAGTCGAAGAAACATGTCTGAAAAGTTTGCTGAATGAAAAAGGCCTTTAAAATAACAGAAAAAAATTGTGAATTTTTTTGGGCGGGACATAACCTCACTTTTGGAAATTATATTTAGATTTTTGGACAAAAGTGTAATATACAAGACTAGTTCAAAATTAAATTTTGAGAATCGGTTTTCTGGACATAGTTTTAAACACCTTTAGCTATAACTTGACTATAGCTTAAATAGTTTTCTGAAAATAACAGTTGGTGTACGATTTTTTTTGTCAAACGGTAAAAAACTCGTATTTGTACCGTTTGACAAAAAAATCCATACACCAACTGTTATTTTCAGAAAACTATTTTAGCTTTAGTCAAGTTATACATAAAGGTGTTTAAAAACTATGTCCAGAAACCGATTCTCAAAATTTAATTTTGAACTAGTCTTGTATATAGGGAACACACACGTGACGTCACAGCTCGGCGCGGATCTTACTGATGGACCAGCATCCTCATTTCGCAAGTTTGACGCCTGATGAACGGCTCAACAAATATCACGCTCTAACTTTTATACTATTCATTATTTGGACAAAACTTAAGAGGAATAATATTTAGCAAACATATCATTTCTTCTAATAGCGATTATTTCGATTTTTTTTAGAGAACCGTTAGCTTGTTATAACAACGAACGCATTATAAATGACAAAATTATCAACATATTTAAGTCTTTTCAACTTCAATTGACACAAAACTACTGATCGGATTTCAAAAAGAATTCTCTCTAAATATGCATCTAACTAATTAGACAAGAAATAAATAAATATATAAAGCAATAAATAGAAATAAAAGCACAGAACGAAATTTTACAGCATAGCGTGCAGTTTTTCACGGCTCATCCGCACGTCAAAAGCGCGTATTTTAGATGAAAACACATACCATGCGTTTTACCCTATGCTATAAATTTTCGTTCTGTGCAATTTCTATCTAAAAAGTTTATTTATTTCTTGTCTAAACAGTCCGATGATTTTTTTGAAAGCGGTCTTGTCAAAATCCGATCACTTGATTTTTGTCAATTGAAGTTGTTTTATTAAATTTCATAAAAAACAAGTAAAAGTCTTTAATTAAATTTAAATATGTACATCGAAATAACAACTTAACGGCCGTGTAAAAATTCAAAGTAATAGCTATTAGAAGGAATGATATATTTGCTTAATATTATTGCTCTTAAGTTTTTCCCCAATAATGAATAGGATAAAAGTTAGAGCGTGATAAGTTGTGCGACGTTCAGCAGGCGTCCACTTGCGAACCGATGGTTGCTTGTCCACCAGTTGGGCTCAAAACGGAGAATACCCCTCATTCCCCTCGATTTGTAACGTAGTTGTGTGCACCCTATTCCACTTTTGTCCAAAAATCTCAATATAATTTCCAAAAGTGTGTAATGATTTAGGCTGTATTAGGCACATGACGGTCTAATAGAGGGTGGTATTTGAGTAGTCTTAAGTGATTTGTTAGATTAGTATTTTATAATTTATGATGTCTAGACGGCCAAGCAGGCCACCTGTTTTAAATGTGTTGGGGGATAGAAAAGACGAACGCGAGGGGGGAACGGTTAGAAGGACCCGAGCCGGGTCAGAGAGAGGAGGTGAAAACCGAATCCAGTGTTGTGACTGTGAAGTGACTGTGTTTCATACAAAATTAATTGTGCAACAAAAGCCGTGTTCTATACACCAAAAAGGTGGTCGTGCGATCTTAGCCGATCATCTCCTCAAACAACGTCATCAACCGACCATCGAGCATCACCACTGTCCACTCCTCACTCAACAATTGCCAAGGGCCAAGTAACAACAACAATAATAATAATAACAACGACAACAAACAAGCGAGAGAGTCCACACAGGACACAGGACAATAATAAACAGGTCAGATCGTTTTCATACTATTTACTGATCGTCGTCACCAACAAACACGAGCCGAGTGATAGTTCCTCGACTCCCTCACCCCCCTATTGTCACGGCCACGCGCATCAGCGAAGGGGTACAGCCCCCTCCAAAACCTACTAGACACTTTTCTCAATATTAATTCATTAATTGGGCCGATAAGAACGGACAATATCATTAATTATATTAAATAGGCTGATAAGCCATAAGAACATTAGCCATAAGAACATTATCTTTAAGAAGTAGTAGTTTATATTATTACTCATTACTTTCACGTCGACGTGCCAATTACATAATGATAATTTAGAAGTTTCGATTGTGGGTTGTGAATTTGTTTCTGTTTCTCTAATTCATATTTCATATACTATACGTAGATTAAATTGCTAGTTCACTAGAAGTTGCAGGATTTGTTATTTTAGCCGGAATTCCCAAATCCATCTCATCCATATATATTAAACCTTTATCTCCTTCACTCAATACTTATATTGGGAAGAGCAGTACTTGCAGACCGCCTATACTGTGGACCAGCCGAAGTGCGGGGACGCGGACCAACGGTAAGCATCTCATTGGCGCCCGAACAGGGACTCCGGATAACAGTAACATGCCACCCAAGGTGAACGTAGACAGTTGATAGCAGACCTGGGGCATAAGTTGACAGGTCAAATGGACGCTCTAAAGAAACAGATCGAGGACTTACGAACTAGTCTAGAGGGGAGATTTGCGGCGTAGAAAGCAAGATGGCGGCCACCCAGAGCCCAGTGGTAGATGACTCCAAAGCTACCACGTCCCAGCAAATGGAGGAGCCTAATAGTACTGTGCCACCAGTATCATGGCCAACCGCCATGATGGGTCGCGCAGAGACGTTCATGAAAATTTCCCCATTTTCGGGAAACAACCAAACTCACCCAGTCACCTTCATTTTTCAAGTTGAACAGTTCTTACGTGTCTATTCCATTCCAGTGGAGGCACATACCGCTGTAGCCATGGGGCACATGTCGGGTAGTGCTCTTACCTGGGCTGATGCGTTCCCGGACAGAGAAGCTGATTTTCAATTGTTCAAAAACTGGTTTCCTTGAGAACTATTGGGGGACATCCCAACAGCGCTCAGTGCGATTTCAAATAATCCAAGGAAATTTCAAAAAGAATTCAGGAAAGAAAATGACGGATCATTTCACTGAAATGGTTGTCAAAGCCAAATACCTTGAGCCACGCCTGACTGATCAATACATAATATTCTTTTTTCTTGACCCCACTACTGGGAAGTTGCGAGGAGTTTACAATGTCAAGAACCTCAAGTTGTCCTATCCAGCTCCATGACAATTCCGAAAGCCTTTCAGCTCCTTCCCGGCTTTCAATGCTTTCGCAATGGGGGGAAAATGTAATGATTTAGGCTGTATTAGGCACATGACGGTCTAATAGAGGGTGGAATTTGAGTAGTCTTAAGTGATTTGTTAGATTAGTATTTTATAATTTACGATGTCTAGACGGCCAAGCAGGCCACCTGTTTTAAAAGTGTTGGGGGATAGAAAAGACGAACGCGAGGGGGAACGGTTAGAAGGACCCGAGCCGGGTCAGAGAGAGGAGGTGAAAACCGAATCCAGTGTTGTGACTGTGAAGTGACTGTGTTTCATACAAAATTAATTGTGCAACAAAAGCCGTGTTCTATACACCAAAAAGGTGGTCGTGCGATCTTAGCCGATCATCTCCTCAAACAACGTCATCAACCGACCATCGAGCATCACCACTGTCCACTCCTCACTCAACAATTGCCAAGGGCCAAGTAACAACAACAACAATAATAATAACAACGACAACAAACAAGCGAGAGAGTCCACACAGGACACAGGACAATAATAAACAGGTCAGATCGTTTTCATACTATTTACTGATCGTCGTCAACAACAAACACGAGCCGAGTGATAGTTCCTCGACTCCCTCACCCCCGTCACGGCCACGCGCATCCGCGAAGGGGTACAGCCCCCTTCAAAACCTACTAGACACTTTTCTCAATATTTATTCATTAATTGGGCCGATAAGAACGGACAATATCATTAATTATATTAAATAGGCTGATAAGCCATAAGAACATTAGCCATAAGAACATTATCTTTAAGAAGTAGTAGTTTATATTATTACTCATTACTTTCACGTCGACGTGCCAATTACATAATGATAATTTAGAAGTTTCGATTGTGGGTTGTGAATTTGTTTCTGTTTCTCTAATTCATATTTCATATACTATACGTAGATTAAATTGCTAGTTCACTAGAAGTTGCAGGATTTGTTATTTTAGCCGGAATTCCCAAATCCATCTCATCCATATATATTAAACCTTTATCTCCTTCACTCAATAACTTATATTGGGGAAGAGCAGTACTTGCAGACCGCCTATACTGTGGACCAGCCGAAGTGCGGGGACGCGGACCAACGGTAAGCATCTCAAGTGAGGTTATGTCCTGCCCCAAATAATTCACATTTTTCTCTCCGTTATAGCTTATAGTAAAGGCCTTCTTTCATTCAGAAAACTTTTCAGCCATGTTTCATCGACTTTCAAATTATCGGCCAGAAGTGGTACAATAGCCTTAAGGACACACTTTTACATTGAAAACGTTGAATTATTGTTGAAAAGATACTTTTTGAAGCCCAACTCTTTGGATTTATCTTCCCATGAATAGGCCTACAATGTATTTTGAGTATTTTGAAAATACAAAGATACATCTAAATTGGGTATTTTGAAATACAAGATACAAACACTATTCAACACAGTATTTGAAATACAAAATATAGAAATATTTCAAATACGTGTATTTTCAATACTGCCCATCTCTGACCAAAGCGCTATGTTAGGAGTTTGGCTTTGGTTCACTTGTACATGTTATGACAAGTAAATATTTTAACTTGTTCTGGAAGGCAACACGAATAACGAGTTATGCCACAAAAAAAAAAAAACATTTGTGTTCCAAGAATATAAACAAAATTAAAATAGCATTTTAGCATTTATATGCCTATTAATAGGCATACTACTTATAGTTGAAGATTTTTCAAATGTAATTACGCATCAATCGCATACCGATTGGTTTTGTGCAACATCAGCACAACAGTTACTTGGCCGATGGCAGCCGCCGAATCGTAAATTACCCTTCCATTGCCTCGCAGTGTCAGGCAGTCGTGATTCAGTGCAAGTTATCATACTTAGAAAATGTGTAATCTCCCATGAAAAATAAGCTAAGAAGTGCAAACTAAAAGACAGGGCATACACAAAACCATAATCTTTTATCGATTCGTGAAAAAAATGAAAGAAAAAACAGATTTTGAGCAAAGAATGTATTGGCGTACATAATCTTACTGATATAAATTGTTCCTTTCCACGACTTACAATATCAAATTACATTGTCGTTCACCAATAAAATTAATTACTTAAAATATACCTGTATTCAAAATGTGCTTGAAGTCGCTTGAAGTTGAAATGACATAGTTATCCGGTTGCTTATGTATTTATTCAAAATGCACTTATTTTTTTTAGAGCAAGCCCATTGCCCATTACGATTTGAGTTGCCACACTTATCGTATCTTCAGTCTTCATCAGTCCGTTTAGTAATACAAGAAAATGTTTACGTTTTTCGCAATCATAGGCACTCTTTTGACGAGCAACGCCATTTCCTACAAAGGGTTCGCGACGGGAAAGTCCCAAAGAAAGTTTTTTTATCAACCCGTAATGCTTATTCTAACTTTGATTGGTTGAGTAATGAGGAGAAGTGCTTAATAGCGAATAACATTGTTATGCATACTGCACCGAATAAGGCATTTAAATATTTTATATAATCTTAACAACTTCAAATATGGATATGCACGTGCCCTCAATTTTAAGGCTATAAGTTAGAACTGGCTTTCGTCACACGTACCGTAGTTTGCTATGTTATCAGCATATTAGACAGACTTTCGCACACAATACTTCTACCGCGGAAACGTGATTTAAAAATTGGACAAATTTAAAAATAAAATAAGTTTTTTCATGTACCGTACCATGACCGTGTATTATTTTGATGCGTTGCAGTGTTTTGTTTTCGTAGTTTAATTGTAACAAACGAAATAATTGACATATTCCTCTCATTTTTTTGATTCTCAGCAAAGACGCCTTATCAACACCCGTTTAGTAATTTTTCCAAATATATCAAATTTTTTAAATAAAAAAATTAACTTTCCGGGACTTTTTAACATGTACCCTTCTTTCCCGAATTTTTATAGGCATTTGTTAGCCCTAATGGGAAAAAGTACAAGACGTACATGTAAATATGCATCTATATCTAGCATGTCTAAAAATCTGGGAATTTTCGACTAAGGAGTGTCCGCTGTAGACTAAATTGGAAATACGGACGCATGTTTCAGCGCTATTTATTTTGGGCGTTTTTTAAGCTCTTGCAAGTGTCGCTCCCCGGCGATACGACCCTTTATAGAGTGACAGTTAGGTTAGAGTTAAAAAACAATTGGTCACAGATTGGTTTAGTTCTTTTGGAAAGGTGTACCCAGACACCCATGTATTAATTTATGATGGTGTTTCCAGACGTGATGTTGGGTTGGGGGGTGTGTGAGTTATTACAAAATTCTTTAGTATCGACAACCGTCATGTTCGGTACGGTGTGTGCACTGTCTTCATAAAACACCGATGCCAAGTGGAAATATAATATTCACCCTTCACTGGCCTCTCTGGTAATGTCAGTACGATAACTCGCGACCTTGGAACTTTGGGCATCATACTCGTCTAAAAAAAATTTTAGTCTATATTTTCAACTCAGCCATGACAAAACACCAGTGTGCGCGTGTACCTCAACAACCATATGCTGTCCTGAATTCAATCGTTTCGGAACGCCTGATTTGTATTTCGTCATCTAGATAACAGCTACACTTCTCATCACTGCACATTCGCGTCTTAAAAAATTCAACAATACTAGTACATTTCAATGTTACTTGGGTGGAGGAAAAACATCTTAAACTTTACAACACACAATTTTAGTAAAACCACTGACTGAAAATTTAAAAGCATTCATTCATTATTTTTAAAACTGCGACTTCGATATTCTTTTACAATGCTTTGATAATTTGATAATTTATTATAATATTGAGATATTATACAACATTGTACTATCATTTAAACAATTCTGTTGTTTTAAACTTAATTCACATTATCAGTGGCGTAGGAACCAGGGGGTCAAAACTAAAGTGAGTTAAATATTAATCCCAGATTTTCCGTTGTAAATAAGCACATACAACTTATATTTCACCGTCATATTCAGTCACCTTGGTAAAACGAATATGTTTGCCTGTATGCTTCGTCATTAAATAATAATAAAAAAAATGACAAAAATGGGTCACTTCACGTTCATTTTTTGAGTTTTGAGATCGCAGATAGTAGCTGTAAAAAATCGTTTACCTGCAGAGTACGAATGCAGTTTAAATATGACGAAATATCAGTAGATTGGTGAATTTTTTTTTCGCCTTCTGCGAAACGGGCTTCGGCGGGTGGGGTTTCGCCTCAGACCCCAACTGCCGCCCTCAAAATTTGCAAATAAATTTGCCCCCCCCCCCCCCAACTTTCAAAACGTTCCTACGCGCCTGCACACCTGCACATTATAATTCACACGTTGGTGGTTTGGTGCTGGTACACATCGCTGAGCTGGCCATGCAGGCAAACCTACTTTCAGTGTCCCAATGGTCTGCATCTGCTAAATTTCTTTCGTCATTTAATAGTTTTACAGTTTACTTGATTCGGTTCGAATCTTAATTCCCAAACTTTGACATGGATATTAGTATTTGTTCTTGACCTTCATTCATCATTACCCTTTTACCCTTCCCTTCAAAACGCACAATTTCTTGATTGAGACTTAAATCATCGAGCTCAACTCCAAATTACAAAAAATAAAACAATCATTTGAAAGTTGGTGGGTTGGCTGTCCGATCCCCCCCTCCCAGCACCACAGGCGAACGCTGGGCTTAAATACTATAACTTCGTTCTTCAACTAGTTAGTCACCAGAAAACGGGCAATATAAATTACTCTTGGTAGACATTCTATTAATGATGAATTTGTAATAAGTTTAAATGTTTCAATAACACATCAAAATAATTTGGTAGACACCTTTTTGATTGTGTCAGTACCCTGTTTCTGTAGTGTGTCTTTTGCAGAAAATTTTGTGACCGGTCGACCGATGGGTATTTAGGAATATCATGAGAAGTTTCTGATCCAATCACAATTCTCGCTACTCGCAATGCATTGCTGGGAACTAGCCGAACGTGTACGAACTAAACCGAAGGTGGCGTTTTCTCCCGAAGTTCCTACTCTTGTACAAGGCTTTTAGACTGTAGGGCTGAGATCACTTTTTCATGCGGATTATAATTAAAATTGTGCGGTTTAAAGTGTAATTGTGAAGTAAATTGTTAGTGTGAAGTTTAATTACCTGTGCATGCGTCGTTTATGCGTTACTGGGTGGAAATCGGTTGATATTTAGCCACATTATGGTGTAAAAACCAGAAGCTACCATATTATGCGTGTGCCGGCGCCATTATTTGCACGGTCTTTTTCATTTTACTATATTTTTCAAACATTTGGGTTCCAAAAACGGTTTGTAGTAAGATATTCACTTAATAACAGTGACGATTTTATTTTAAGCCACGAGAGTGATGTAAACAGAAAGTTATTCAGTTTTTAATTTCTCGTCGGAACTAATTTTAATTTCGATGGACATTTCAAAATGGCGGTTGACCTCGGCTATCCTAGCGCAACGCACCGATCGGTGGCGCAATACCATCTTCGTTTCTATTTGGTCACGCAGTCAGGAATCCTGGACGAAGTGAATCGTGCTTCGTGAAGTGAGTGGTGGAAGTGCAACGAAGTTATTCTGTGGGCAAAATGCAAATGCAGCCAGGTTAGTAATAATCAAACCATCTTTTATATTGTTGACCGTTACATGCCGTGTTTGGGAATCGTAATTCGTTTGCAAAGCCTTGAGTTAGGCAGAGGCTACGCCTAGATGTGATTGTGCGAGGTGCCATGACTAGGCACAGCCTCGGCCATATATGGTGTTGCCGAGCTTAGGAGCCTTTAGTAACTGCCGGTTGGATAATTATTACTGTGAAATTTTCCTTCAATAAGTCTATATGAATCCATGATCTAGGTGATAATGATTTTTTGTGTTCTGTAGATTTACATACTGCTGCCCAACGGTACGAGCGGAATTTTCAGCCCCCGCGTTCGCATTCGTCGTGATATGCAGCGTCGGCGTTAGGCAATTAAGATGTGTATCGTTTTTTGACATTTTGTTTCAAACGACTCCCTTTTAATAATTATGCGAGGTAGATGCTTTGGATAGATTTCATTAAGAATTTAAGCTAGTAGAAATATATAAAAAAGTAAAATTAAATATACTTCCAAACGAATATAACAAGCAGGTCTACTATTAACCTCATTTCCCTCTCGAATTTTCTGTATTTTTGTCGTGTTATTTTTGTTAGAGGCTTCGATGATATAATGCATATTATTATTATTTGTATTGACTGCCAATCCTAGCCTTTTTTGGTATTTGTGTATTTAATATCCTATGCTTTGGCCGTACATAACGTGGAAGATACATATTTGGAATTGATAAATGAAGATTAGAAGGCTCTTTCGTAGAGTTTCAGTAGGCGGTGTCTACAGTGACGTCACTCCGCGGCATTGAAACATGAACTTCGCCCAAGTTTCTCCGCGGCGGAGTCGACCACGGCGTTGAGCGCTGTCATTGGTCAACGCCCTGACCATACTGCATAATGTGTGTTTATTATAGAAGTGCTAACCGTAAAATACATTTCGTGTTGTTTGTGTAATAATATTTAACTTGGGTCGTTAGTTTTACATTATTTTAGTAATGGCTAGCTCAATGAGAACACGTAAATAAAATATAGTACAAGAGTTGATATTTTCGTTGAAAAACAATGTAAAAAGGTGGTCTAACGCAAGCACAGCGGTTCTCAACCTTTGTTCTGCTGCAACACACATGTTGAGGACGTTCCCGTACGCGACACACCTACGTGGGTGTACCCACATTCCAACGAAATAATATTTAACCAGCTTAAATGAACCTTACTTTATTGTTAAATTTTGCAAATTACAATACATCAACAGTAATTTACGAATGTGTGCCAATGTTATCAATGTGCAAATGTCACATGCTTCCTCATCAGTGGGTTACCTGGGAATGATGCAACTCACACATTTTCTCAGTACGAGGGCGAATGGTAGGCATACTAACGCGCATATCACTATCAATATCAAGAAGTCTCGATCTGTTCTTTGACTTGATCATTTTAAAAGTATCCATTGCACCTGGAAAAATTAACATATCGCCGTCCTTTATTGCTTAAATGTCCACAACAGTTTTTTTTCTTTCGAAAAACATGATTGGTAAGGTGGCAACAAAACTACATACATTTTCTTACACGCGCGCGACCCGGCACCTCCACGAATTTTGCCGAATTTGCTATAGGCTACCCGGCACCTCCACCAAAATCGTGTTTTTTTAAATACTTCCCAAATATTAGACTCAAGTCGAAATTTCGGGTACTCGCACACCCCTAGCTGTCACTTACTTTCAATTCACCCCTAGAACTTTGGCGGTATATATAGTCTTCATGTTAGTGGCGGTCATGGATTTCAATATAACAATAAAGAAACAAAATACTTGTTGTTGCCTCTTCTTGAGGGGACACAACGGATGTGGTGCTCCCGTACAAAGTCGGCGCCTAGTGCAAGCACTAATAATCCGGCTCCAGGTTTTATTTTGCTAGAGTGTAAATACGATAGGCAGGCTTTCTTGGCGCTGCAGGTGAGGCGGTAACAGGCCGGCTGTCAGAGTGGGGCTAAGGCCGCACACCCGAGAGGTGAGTGACGCACTATTGCACACGTCGTAAATACAACGCACTTAGTCAAACGGCACTCGTTTACGCAGTCCTGGGATCGACTGCGTCACGGCGGCGGCCGGTATCCAAACGTCGAAATTTGAGTTGGACATTACCTACACTAACTGAATACGCCGTATTTTCTTTTTTAATAGAAACGAAATATTTGTGTGGATACATTATTTTGACAGTTAATCATAACTAGAGGTACGTGTATATAGCATTTTCAAGTGTCATTTTATAGCGTTTTGTAACATCAATTTTTTGGCTAACTTCAAATAACTTCTCATTCAAATAACAACTAACTTCAAAACCTTGTGTTCGTAAACTTTTTTCATATTTTTAATTTGAAATTTGGTCATCAAGGTTGAATTAATATAAACTTTATAAAAATGTTTTTAAACAAATTATAGATACTATGGAAAATAAAAAAATAGGCCTGGAAAACCTAAGTATTAAGTGAAAAAATAGCCCTTTGTAGCATCTTTTCACAAAACGCTATTTTCACGCACCTCTAATCATAACTTATGAATTATTTAAAATTGAAAATGGTTACAAACGGGACTCGAACCCAGACCCAGGTTAATATGCAGCTATTTATTCGCCCATTTTTTCCGTTTGAGATAGCGGGACCATTTCACGCAGTGATTGTAGTTGGTTGTAATGTGCATCTAAAAATATGAGTAGGGGTCTTTTTCGGAATCATTTTGTGTTTGATTCTACAGGATCATCCATTATTTCGATGGTTTGCAGTGTTGCAGTACAAGTGACACACACACATTCACACTATTGACATGTTCGTATAATTTGATTAACCCTGAGAAGTGCATTAGTGGGATATTATAGTATCCCAAACAGAAATTAAAAAAATGGCTCCAAGGGGTATATTATAGAACTCAGGATTTTCACTCTCCGGGCGGATTCCAACCAACTAAGCATTAGAGACGACGTACATAGTTCATATTTGAATATGAGTAAAATCATTGTACGCACTGCACTAGAAATAAATAACTAAAATATTTGCATCCATTTGCATCCACGCGAAAAAAATCGACACCTGTGTGGCAGGAGGTGTACATCTCAAGTTTCTGAACTACGGCCGTCTATTTCCGTGGAACAAATAAGCGTAAAAAAACATTTTAAAACCGGAAACCAGCACCAAAATTTAGGAGCTGGTAAAAGACATATTTAATAATGTTATTTCACCGGGGAACACGTTCGGAAGCAAATAAGTCACATAAAACCAATGCAAATACATATTACTAGCAAATTCAATTTTGCCCAACTTTGCAAGAATGCAGTCACGTCGTGGCAAAATGATTTTCTGTATCTATGGTTGGACCTTATTTTAGACCATCACAAAGCAATATTAAAACGTGTGTTCTTAGTTCGTCACAGCGAGATCATGGTGGGTAGTGAGTGTGGTTCTAGGTATATCCTTATCTTCACTTCCCATTTATGAGTATTTGAGGATTGACTGTACTTTTTAAAAGTTTTTGAAAGCTCAAGACCCAACTTACAGAATAACATTGAGAATTGCTAAGGGCCACGCCACTGGTGGCTTTTAAAAGCTGTGAATTCTAAGTTTTGATGAGGATAGTCACTTGTATAACCCGTGCTAGAATAGCAGGTAGAAATATGTGACAATTAATCAAAAGTTTAATTTTGATTGATTAACAAATTGACCGTCATTTACGTATTCGAGTTTATTTAATTTTATAAAAATGAGGGGATTGGTTCTGCACGTGAATAATACTTTTTTATGATTCGGTATGTATTTTGTATTTGCCAATATTTTAGACAGTCGGGCGCGTCTAAAATTAGTGACTCACGTAAGTTGCCACACAAAGTAAAGAAGTAGTAACGATTCTTTATATTTGGGTATTTGCGGCACTTTTACGCTTTCTTTAATAATTTTAGTATAATTTTACAAGCAAACCCGTTTTATTCTAAAACGCCTGTTTCACTACAATGAAAGTGGTAGCTTATTTGATGTTATATACATATTTTGGGTTGTGTTGGGGGGGGGGGGGGGGGGGGGAGGGCGGGTGATACGTTTGAACTACGCCGACCTAAATTGGCGTTGTCCGATTCCATCCCGTCAGCGTTGAATAATATGCGATTAATCTGTGCTAAATGTTTCGTAAGCGATAGCGCGTGAACCCACAAAGTAACGAAATTATAATTCATACTGTAAGACAGTGAATTTTTCCTCCTTGCGTGGATATACAGAACTCAGCTCTGCTCTTTCCCAAATATTAATAACATTTTTTTGGTGAAAGTGAACTCTACAATAATTACACCGTTGCCAAACATTCCAAACGAAAAAAAAACATAAAAAAACATTTATCCGTGACGCCAATACAGACTTGGGTATCCGTCTAGTTTTCTGAAAACTGTGGTAGTACTAGATTATGACCTCAAAATATACCCTTAATATACAACAAAATCTTGAATTCGAAATAAACTTAGCAACGTTAATTTTAGGCAATATTAGGAAATAATGAGGCCGGGAACTTTTTTTTAAAATTTATTTATTGACAAGACAAGGACAAGATAATTGATAACATTCAAATATCACATTTAAGATTATTTAAGACAACCACATAAGTCGGGAAACTTGTTCGTGGCTGCCTTATTGCAGTGTCATTATGATGTCTTGTATAAAGCTTGACTTAAAAATTAAAGTCTTGGTACTAAAAACTAAAAACTACGATAAAAATATAAATACAAAAATAATGATATGCTCTGTTACCTTTCTTTACATTCTTGATGACATAATTGTATTATAAATTTATTTTATTTAATTCACCTCATTTAATTACTGGCTAAAGTGATAATTCATATCAATTTTTTTTTAAATCATTAATAAAAATTAAATATTTAATGAATTATGAATACGGTGTAGTTATACAACAAAACAAAACAAATCATTGTTTATAGATTTGATTGAAATATATTTGAAAAATTCAAATGAATAAATCTATAAAATAAACTATTTAATGAAATATAATACACATATGTTTTTTTTAACTTTATTGTGATGCCCATTTCGTATATTCCAATATCAGCAAAGGCCCTAACTTATCTAATCAAAAGACCGGCTTTAGCAGATTAGAATTGCACATGTTTTAAAATTTTATATACTATAGCAACATAACTAGTAACAATTTTTGCAGTGAATGTAGTGTGATAGTGACAGAGGGCGGGGTATTTTCATTCAACTCTGTTGTGGGCACCAGGGCAGGATGATGCCAATAGATACGAGGGTAAAAAGAAAGAAAACAAGGTAACAGACTATAGCTTACCTCATTGCTTCGAGCTGACTGGCGACGGCGAACTTGCCGCTTGACCGAGGTGTTGATGAAGATGGTGAAGAGGGAAAATTATAGGCTAGCCATGGGTGAGATGAGAGAAATAATAGGATAGAGTGTGATGAAAGTAAAAAGGCACGTAGAAACGTTTTGAAAAAAGAAAATCACCGTACTACAGTTATTTCGTCATGTTTTAACTGCACTCCGACTCTGCATACAATGTTTTACAGCAACTATCTGCGATACCAAATTTAGGATGTAATTACGAAGATTTCCGGCAAACAAATTCGTTTTATTTATTTATTTATTTTATTTGTCAATATATCGTTAACAGGCAGAGCCCCACCAGTAACGTTAAATAAAAACATAGACACATGTACAAACATACATGCAAAACATACTCAAAAATGACAAACACACAGGAACATTGTACAAACATATATATATATATAAAAAAAAAAATCATGACAGTTATAGTCAAAGTCAACCTTAAAAATTAAATTAAAATTAAAATTACACATAAATCACGAATTGCTTTCTTGAAAGAAGCCAAGGACACATTTATTGGATCTAGTCTCCGACGGAGCTAGATCATTGTAAACTTCCTGATACGATTCAGGCAAGTGTAACGAAAAACATCTATACGGCATTTAGGTAAAACATACATGCCCCTTTGCCTAGTCGCTCTAGAAGGTACACGGAAGTTTATCTTGTCCAACAAGTTATTATCAGTAAAGCAATTGTGTATGATCTTGTAAAGAAATATAAGATCAGTGACGTTACGCTTAGACTGTAGAGTAAGAAATCCCAGCGGAACACATGTCCATGTACTCATCTCTGTGATAAGGAACCGCGCCTTAAAGGGGCTAAAACCCCAAAAATTATTTTTTACCACGTGATCTATAGCACAAAACTACACTTAATTGACCGTTCAAAAAATTATATCTTGTAACTGTGATTCAACACGAATTTTTTAATTTTTTTGATCCAGAAATTGGCGAAAATTGGTGTTTTTGAAAATTTCCTAAACTGGCTTTAACCTGCTTCTTTTTTGGTCCACATAGATACTAGAGCATAGTACCAATCTAAAATGCCCTTTTATAACATCGTGTCTTGAAACTGTGCCCAAATATACCCTCAAACACGCAAAAATATGCATTCCAAAATTACATCCCATCTTGGTTATCAGCATATTTTGACCGAACTACTTGCCCAAATTACAAAACAAAATATAGAGAATTTACAGAAAAGGCTGTCGAGTACGTCAATAATGGCCAATATTTTTTTGGATCAAAATCCTCCAAGGTCACGGGGCATAAAGATCGTCCCCATGTTATTTCTTATGGGAGATTTTTGCCGATGAGACCTAGCTCGAAAAATGTCATGTTTGACAATTTTTTGGGAGGTCATGGTGGCCCCAATAATTTTTCTGTTAGTTGCTAAATTCATTACTAGTTAGCCAGAATGAAATATATTTTTTGAGTTTAGCGGTTAAATACCCCTTTAACACAAAGCATTTTAATCAGTTTCTTCTGCACACTTTCTAAACTGGCAGTATTGGTTTTATGGACGTTATTAGGGTTCCACACAGGGCTGGAATATTCAAGGGCGCTACGCACGATGGAAAAATATAGCATACATATAGTTTTTGGTGAAAATTCTTTTAAAACATTTCTCCTTATAAACCCCAGTAGACGCATGGATTTAGGAATGATTTTAAAAATATGCTTATTAAACGACAAATCGTGACTTACTGTGACACCGAGGTCATTTACTTCCGTGCACCTTGATAGACGTTCGCCATTTATTATGTAATTATGTATCGTCCTTATTCTTTTATTGGTAAAAGAAATGACACAGCATTTTTTGACGTTAAGATCTAGTTTCCAGTCCTTGCACCAACTAGATAACGAATCAATGTCCTGCTGCAGCAGATTACAGTCAGAAGTTGACGTAATTGGGCAAAACAGTTTTACATCATCGGCATACATTAGCACCTTAGAATGTTTCACACAATTAGGTAAGTCGTTAACATACAAAACAAACAGAAGCGGCCCTAAAATCGACCCTTGTGGGACACCGGAGGTCACGCACTCTGCCATAGAGTGTGACTGTCGAATTGTATAAGTGTATGTGCATATTAAAGGAAATTGTGGGATTAATATTTAACTCACGTTAGTTCTGCCCCCCCTGTTCCCCCCCGGTTCCTACGCCACTTTAAGTAATAAATTAAATGAAACAAAACCACTATAATGCACACGATAAGAAACTTTAAGGGGCTATTAACACCAAAATTTGTTTTTTGCCACATAATCTATAGCATAATACCATTAGTCACTCAACGATAATACTACACTTAAACGACAGTTTAAAAAATTATATCTTGTAACTGTGATTTTACACAACTTATTTTAGTATTTTTATCCTGAATTTGAAGTTTTTTTTGCATTTTGGGAAGTTTTTAAATATGCTTTAACCAGCTTGTTTTTGGTTCTACATAGATACTGGAGCATCGTACCAATCTAAAATGACCCTTTACAACATAGTGTCTGGAAACTGTGCACAAATATGCACTCAAACACGCTAAAATATGCAATTCAAAATCACACCCGTTTTTGGCAATCAGCATATTATTTTGACCGAACCACTTTTATTTATGTATTTATTTATTTATTTGTTTATTTATTTATTTTTATTAATTAATTAATTATTAAAAGTCTTATAAATCACGTTAGTACCATTTTACAAAGACCCTAACTACATCTAAATAAATGACAAGGTGATTATGACATGGCGAATGATAGACAGAGTAAAGAAAGAGATGGTTATGAACAGCAAATACATAACAAAAATATAAATAATAAGAAATATAAAGATAACATTGTTAATGCATGTTTAATATCAACATATGGCTTAAAAGCTGTTAAACCATTACAAAATTGGTAAACTTCATATCATGATAAAAATATCAATAATTGCTTGTCTGCCAAGGACATGGGACGTACACACTACACAGCCAGCGCTCACAGCCATCATTGTGCAACGATGGACGTCACTTCTTCCTTGCACCTTTTTTGATGAGCTTCTTTGTTCTTGAACATTTTTTTGGTTTTTTGTTTTCTATAGCTTTTCAAAACGTTGAAAATATCAAAAGTCAAAACAAGGAATTCAAAATATTACTAGAAAACTTGAATACAAACTTAGATAACGATACCAGTCAGTCCATCAGCATTATGTACACGTTGGAGACAATAATCACGATAAATTTGATTCACAAAATGATAAAATAACATATTATGAAGGAGCTTCTAAATCAAGAGTGTGGAAATATTCTCACTGCCTCCCCAAATTACAAATCAAAACAGCGAATTTAGAGAAAAGTCTGCCGAGTACGTCAGTAATGGTCAATAATTTTTTAGATCAAAATCCTTCAAGGTCGTGGGGCATAAAGATCGTCCCCATGTTATTTTGTTATTGGAGATCTTTGCCGATGGGACTTAGCTCGAAAATTACCGAGTTTGACAATTTTTTTCTGGCTATGGTGGACCTTAGAATTTTTCGGTTACTTTCTAAATTCATATCTTGTTAGCATGAATGAAATAAATATATTTAGTTTAGAGGGTGAATTGAATACCCCTATAAACAACATTCGTAGAATATTGCACTAGTATGAATTGGCCACAGAGTGACCAAGAAGAATAACTGTACTCGAGCAACTATGAATATGCAAGAAATAGACCTGTCTATGGCAGGCAGGTTTAAATCAGAAATAAGATAAGCTAGTGGGAAGGGGGGTGGGGAAAAACGACGAACTACGTGAATCAGGATGGCTTAATGGCGCGAACAACAGTTATTTCGCGATATTTAGACTAAAAAACGACAACTCAAGGAGACGATGTAACTGTTGGTTTTTAAGGGTTTACATTTAGCCGATTTTGGAGGCCATACGTACAACCCTTTATCGGCTTTAATACGGGCAAAAAGCTCAAAGCCAAATGTTTAAAAACATTTTGCACTGTGATACTAAAAAAGATCTAGCTCCAAA